>CM067341.1:122990000-127790000 GCA_034376525.1 Nicotiana benthamiana
GGAATTAGTCGCTGTGATCTACTTTGTGAACCTGAGGCTCGCTCTGTGACTCTATGGCAACCCGTAGTTATACATTTGTTTATAATGAAAGTTTTGAGTTGCCAAGTGTTTATTCGGAAGCGGCAAATTATGTGAAAGAAGCAGTTCATGTGCAGTGTTTGTGTGAGTTCTCTATGTGTATATAACTCTTGTGTTTACTTCTCTCATCTAGAACTTGCCCGATTAGTCTTTAAATGCTAATGATAGTATGTTTGGTTGGAGGAATGATCTTAGCATTCTTTTTTTTTAATTGCAAAAGCTATTTAGTCTTTCAATCCTACCTTTGCATGAATAATACCACTAGTGCCCAGTTTGAGCCTTTAAACCTTTTATTTGGCCAACTCATTACAAATCTTTTCCCTTTTGAAAAATAATTCCCTCTCTTGAACTCGTCCCTCTTTGAACATTGAGAATGAGGCTAAAAGCCTAAGTTGAGGGTGAGGTCGAAGTGGAGATCGATAAGGTTGTAAGTTGAGTTTAGGACCACATGCCTCAAAAATATTTGTTTAAATTATTCAAGCTCCAACAGAAAAAAGCAAAAAAGAGAAAAAGAAAAGAAAAGAGAGAAAGATATGTGTATGTATATAAAATATGGGGTGTTGAATAAAAATTAAAAGAGGTATGTAAGGTGGCTCTATATCAGAAGCTAGATGAAAATGAGGCTACAGGGGTTTGAAAAGAAGCAAAGTGCAAAAAAACTGATAAAGTTATACCCAAATCTATATCCAACCCATCCATGAACCTACATTACAACCTAAAAAGTTCTTATGATACCTCCAACCGGACATTCTTGAATAAGCGGTGAATTAAAATAGGGGCAAGCCTATGGTATGATATGTTGTAACACGTGAAATTCCTTGTGAGAGTGAGTGTGTTTGTAAATGGTCCCTTTTGTCGTCCTTGTAAATATTGTGATTCTGGGACTTTCCTTCTAGTAAGGGTACATGAACTGTGGAGTGAACATAATTTGAGCTTTTTGAGTCAGATGAAAGTGCACTCAGCTGGGGGTAACATTTTGTCACAATGTTTGAGGCTCAGAGTTCACATGTTGATTAGTTCTCTTTGTATATAATACCAATCCAAGAAGAGTAAAACAATTGTAGATGCATGCTTGAAGTACTAGCAATGAACACCACCGTTATTATTGTTTCGTGTTTTGTAAATAGAATCTAGAATAGGCTAAATATGTTTTAGTTGCTTGAGGACAACCAAGAGTTCAAGTTGGGGGTGTTGATATGCCGGAGAATTTCGGCATATTTACATACTAGTTGCGTAGATTTTGACTTGTTTTAATGCATGTATAACCAATACTTATGCAATTTTGTTATTTCTACGGTATATTAGGGAGGGAAATCCAAAGACATAAAAATAAAAGCAAAAAGACAAGAAAAGAGCAAATCAGACATGCGAGCCGCATATTGAATACCAAGATCGCAGAATGAAACAGAGTCCTGAGCCAAATTCCAAGTCAAGAATGCAGTCCACTATGTGACCGCATAATCAGAACACGAGCCGCAGAATGGACCGTAAATTAGCCATGAAGAAAATTAAAGGTCAAAAATGCGGTGAAAACTACGGTTGCATAACTCAAATGTGGACCGTAGAATGCAAATGCGAAGAGAACCTAAAAATTGGGTTTTTATCTGCGGTGAAGACGCTCAAAATTGTTAGAATATACGCTTAATGCTAGAGGGGGGGTGAATAGCGTTATAATAAAAAAAATATAAACTTGCGGAATTAAAAATTGCAGGATTGAAATAAGTGCGGTAAGTAAATAATAAGGAACGAACGCACCGAAATTATCCTGGTTCACCACAACCTGTGCCTAGTCCAGTCCCCGAGAGACTCTCTCGAGATTCCACTAACTTCGTTAAGCTTACGGGTGCTTAACAAACCGTTGCAAACTGAGAACTTGAGTCACAAGCCTCAACAACCTTTGCTCGAAGATACCACACTTCAAGACCTCAACCGAGGGAATGAAAACGTTCCTTCTTACAACCACAAGGGATTAACACTTCCCTTCAAGTGTATACAAAAACTTAGCACTCAGGACAAGACTCTCTTTAAGAGTAGATATGAGTAAAATAAATACGCTCAAGAACACAACAACTTTCGTCAAGAGTTTGGCTCTCAAAAACTTATTAAATGAATAGAAAATGATGAATATGAGAGTATGCAAGCTTTAGCAAGAATATAATCAGTTGTTGTACTTAGAAGACTGATTTTGAGTTGTATTTATAGTGTTCAAAACCCCCACAACCGTTGCCTAATTGCCAATCAAGAATTGCTGATTTTGTGCTAAGATAATCGATTATCTGATTTGCATAATCGATTATTTTCCAATCGTTCAAAAATCAATCCCAAATTTTAAGCAGAATAATCGATTATCCAAATCGTATAATCGATTACCTGACAACGTTCAAAAAATCATATTCAGATTTTACATAACATAATCGATTACCTGACAACGTTCAAAAAATCATATGCAGATTTTACTTAGCATAATCAATTATCAGATTGTGTATAATCGATTATCTTTCAGAGTTTAAAAATACTTTGGCAACGGTCATTTGCATAATCGATTATGCTATAAAGATAATCGATTATCTTTTATATTTTGAAAACTTCGGAAAACACTGTCTTAACATAATCGATTATCATAAAGTACATAATCGATTATTTTACAGTCTTTTAAAATTTGATAGACACTGCCTCAACATAATCGATTATCATATGTGCATAATCGATTATTTTATAGCTTTGAAAAATCTGATGGACACTGCCTGAACATAATCGATTATCATAGGGTACATAATCGATTATCTGTAGCTTTGAAAAATCTAATGTACACTGCCTTAACATAATCGATTATCATAAGGTACACAATCGATTATTGTTCAGCTTTGTAAATCTGGTGTACATTGTCTTAACATAATCGATTATCATAAAGTACATAATCGATTATCTTTGTCCAGATTTGAGAGGCATGTTTAAAAATCGTTATGTCTAAAATAAAATGTTTGAAAATAATTTTGCTTTAAATTAAATATGTATGATTTGATAAAAATGATTTTACGAGAGAAGCCAAGTCTTGAGTTAATTGTCGGATCAAGATCACAATTAAAGAACGACTCATGTATAACTTTATTTCTTTGCTTGATCATGATCTTTGTTCATCTTGTGCTTGATCCTCATTATGTGTCAATTGCGCGCTTGTGCTTGGACCTCGTCATATGTCAATTGCGCGTCGTTTGTCATTTATCAAAACCTACAAATATGAACACAGGTTTAGTTTAGTGCCTTGAGAACGTGTTTCAACAATTTCCCCCTTTTTGATAATGGCAAACCAATATCGGGATATGCATATTAGATAATTCATAATGACGATCCAAGACAAGTATATAGATATGCAATTAGTTCCCCCTCAACATATGAATTCTTCCTCAATTTATGCCAATAAATATTAAGTGCATAGCTCTTATTCTTCCCCCTTTTGACATTAGCAAAAAAAACATTAGTAAATAACTTGTTTATTGATTAACAAAAATCGCAATTATAAAAGGGACAATATAATGTCAACATAATCGATTATTGATACTTGATAATCGATTATGTACTTAAGAGAAATCGATTATTCTTAAAAGAGATCAATTTTTCTGCACCAGTGCTTTATAATTTCCCCTGTCTTTGGGGCGATGCCTACAAAACGGAATTAGGCGCCTCCGACGCTCAAGTTAGTAATGAAAAAAAAATGCAATGCATGACTTAGATCAACGTGGAGTCAAGAATCCCGAGTTTACTACGAATTCGGAAAAAGGACTCTTTCTCTAAAGGCTTTGTGAAAATGTCAGCCAATTGAGATTTGGTTTCAACAAACTCAATTTCGACATCACCCTTGAGAACGTGATCTCTTATAAAGTGGTACCTAATTTCAATGTGTTTTGTTCTTGAATGAAGAACGGGGTTCTTTGTCATGCTTATGGCGCTAGTATTATCACATCTAAGAGGGATATGATCAATACTTAGTCCATAGTCCGAGAGTTGTTGTTTCATCCAAAGGATTTGAGCACAACAACTCCCTGCGGCTACATATTCAGCCTCGGTTGTGGACAACGCAACACTTACCTGTTTCTTAATAAACCAAGAGACAAGAGAGCTACCGAGCAAATGGCAAGTGCCACTAGTGCTCTTGCGGTCCAATTTGCAACCCGCAAAATCGGAGTCGGAATAGCCAACTAGTTGGCATGAAGAACCTTTGGGATACCATAGTCCCACATTTATAGTACCAACAAGATGCTTCATTATCCGCTTAACCGCAGTTAGGTGCGACTCCTTCAGACATGATTGATATCGAGCGCATAAACATACGCTAAACATTATGTCCGGTCTACTAGCAGTAAGATAAAGAAGGGATCCGATCATACCTCGATACTTCTTGGTGTCGACTTCCTTACCTTTCTCATCTTTGTCAAGATGATCGGATGTGCTCATTGGAGTGGCCATTGCTTTGGCGTTGCTCATTTCAAATCGTTTTAGCAACTCTTTGCAATATTTAGATTGACAAATGAAAGTTCCTTCTTTCATTTGTTTCACTTGCAACCCCAAGAAGAAGGTTAGCTCACCCATCATAGACATCTCAAATTCGCTTGTCATTAATTCAGAAAATTCCTTGCACAAAGCATTGTTAGTAGCACCAAAGATAATATCATCCACATAGATTTGAACTAATAAAATATTATTGTTTTTATGCTTAATAAATAATGTGGTGTCAACTTTCCCCCTAATGAACTCATTGTCCAAAAGAAATTTGCTCAATCGTTCATACCAAGCTCGGGGAGCTTGTTTAAGACCATAAAGGGCTTTCTTAAGTTTGAAAACATGATCGAGAGATTTAAAATCTTCAAAGCCCGGGGGTTGTTCAACATAAACTTCTTCTTGAATAAAACCATTTAGAAAAGCACTCTTTACATCCATTTGATATAAATTGAAATTCATAGAAGAGGCAAAAGTAAGTAATAAACGAATAGCTTCTAACCTTGTTACGGGTGCATACGTTTCTTCATAGTCAATTCCTTCTTCTTGATTGTAACCTTTTACTACAAGCCTACCTTTGTTTCTAGTGATTACACCATTTTCATCTAATTTATTTCGAAAAACCCATTTCGTACCAATTATGGTGTGATTGTCGGGTCTTGGCACCAATTCCCAAACGTCATTTCGTTTGAATTGGTTAAGCTCCTCTTGCATTGCCAAGGTCCAATGCTCATCCCCAATTGCTTCGGAAATGGTTGAGGGTTCAATTTGAGAAACGAAAGCAGTATGTCCTAAGGTGTTCTTAAGATTGTTTCGAGTACTTACCTTTTGTTCAATGTCGCCAATTACCTTGTCGAGAGGATGGTCTTTGATTGTCCTCCACGCGTTAGGCAGTTTCGTTTCTTTAACCAGTGGTGGCGCTTCCTCCGATAATTGTTTCAAGATTTCATCTTGAATTTCCTTTGGATTTTCCTCTTGTACTTTGTCTTGAGGACTTATTGTGATTAAAATACCTGCAAGATCAAAACCAGAATCCTTTCTCGCCAAGCGAGCATTATTTTCGGAAAACACAATATGAGGGGATTCCTCAACAGTTTCGGTTCTATTATTGAATACTCTATATGCTTTGCTACGTGATGAATCACCAAGAAAAATTCCTTCATCCGATTTGGCATCAAATTTTCCCAAATTATCTTTCCGTTGTTATGAATAAAGCATTTTCAACCGAATACTCTAAGATGGGAGAGATTAGGTTTCCTTCCCTTATAGAGTTCATAGGGAGTTTTCATGAGTATTGGCCTTATGACTACTCTGCTTAAAACGTAGCATGCGGTACTCACGGCATCCGCCCAAAATTGTTTGGGAATCTTAGCCTCATCGAGCATGGTTCTAGCCATATCTTCGAGACACCTATTTTTCCGTTCCACCACTCCATTTTGTTGTGGTGTACGTGGAGCAGAGAAGGTGTGCTCAATACCAAGTTCGTCACAAAAGTCCGTGAAGAGATTGTGATCGAACTCTCCCCCATGATCACTTCTTATAGAAGTGACGGTTGTGTTCTTTTCATATTGAACACGTTTAAGAAAACATTTAAAATTTTGAAAAGCCTCACTTTTGTGAGCAAGAAATAGTGTCCATGTAAATCTAGAATAATCATCAACAATAACAAAAGCATAACGATTTCTACCAAGACTTTCAATGCGAGATGGTCCAAAGAGATCCATGTGAAGAAGTTGCAAAGGTCTTGTAGTTGAAACAATATTCTTAGATTTAAAAGATGCTTTTGTTTGCTTCCCTTTTGACAAGAATAACAAATAGTGTCATTTTCAAATTTCAAATTTGGAAGACCAATAACTAAATTTTGTGAAACCAATTTGTTTAAAAGATGCATGTTGATATGAGCTACTCTACGATGCCATAACCACATATCGTCTTCTTTACTCATAAGACAATTCACATACTCTGATGAAGAGTTTTCAAGATCAACCATATAGATGTTATCAATTCTAAAACCACGAAGAATAATTTTAAAATCACTACGACGAAAAACTAAGCATTCTTCCGAATGAAACAAAACAAGATTTCCCTTGTCACATAATTGACTTATGCTCAAGAGATTATGTTTTAGACCTTTAACTAGCAATATATGCTTAATGGAAGAAGATTCATTCTTATCGATCGAGCCAATGCCGATAATTTTTCCTTTGTTGTTATCTCCAAAAATAACGTTTCCTCCTTCCTTGTGTTCTAGTTGAAGGAACTTGGATGTGTCTCCGGTCATGTGTTTGGAGCATCCACTATCAAGGTACCAAAGTACACTTGATCCCTTCAAACATACCTACAAGACTAATCAATGAGTTTTTGGTACCCAAGCTGTTTTGGATCCTTGAGAGTTAGGTGTAAAATGCTGTTGTGCTTGACATGCAGTTAAGTGTCTGTGTCTAGTAAAACAAGCAGGAGCAATATGTCCTATTCGACTACAATAAGTGACAAATGACATTGGGATTATGCATTCTTCTAGGTTGGTAGTAGTTGGAGGTACGAAAATTTTTGACAATATGGCTATTGCGCAATCCTTGAAAATCATTTCTCCTACTGTTTGTTCTAGGATATGCAGCGTTTCTAGAATAATTGTTTCTAGGTCGAGTATGTCTAGGTTGCGATTGTTGAAGGCCATCTCTAGGCGTTCTAAAATGTTCAAAGTTTCTTCTAGTGTTTGGTCTAGGGTGCATGTTGATTCTAGGATGGTTACTTCTAGGGTGAATGTTTATTTTATTTATCCTAGGTTGAGCCTTGGGTTGTTGGGGGATGGCTTCAACTTTTTCTTTAGGCTCGTTTTTGAAATCTATGCCATGTTTGGCCGATTTCAAATTGACAAGAACATCATTCAAATTTTTATGAGAAGAATTGAACTTATCTAGGGTGCCCTTAAGTCTTTCTACTTCATCTTTTAGATGCATGCAAGAAATACAATTTTTACTAGAACTCTCGGGTTTGTCGGCGCTTCTCTTGCCGAAAAATTTGTTTTCTTCTTTCAACTTCTCATTTTCCAAAATCAATTTTTCCAAATCTTTTTCTTTCAAAGAGAGTTTTTTTTCAAAATCTTTTTCTTTCAAAGAGGAATTTTTCTTTACGTCTCTAACAGTTTCAGAAGCTCTAATGAATTCACTATACAATTCATCAAAAGCATTTTGCATTTCCTCAAGAGAAAAGAAATTTTTTGAAGAAATTTGACATACCTCTTCTTGATTGTCTTCGTGTGCCATGAGACATGGATTTGCGGCTTCGTCTTCTTCATCGTCGCTTGATTCGTCTCCGGAGTCACCTCCCCAAGATATGTATGCTCGTTGTTTCTTGAAGGGTTTCTTCTCCTTTATGACATTTGGGCAATTTGATTTAATGTGCCCGATTTCTCCGCATCCATAGCACTTTACTTGATCTCCTTGTTGTTTGCCTTTTCGTTCATACTCTTTTCACATGAACTTTTGAAACCTCTTAATAACGAGTCCGAACTCGTTATCTCCGTTGTTTGAGTCCTCATCATTTTGAGGTTGAGCCGTGCTTGCCTTGAGGGCGATTCTTTGTTTCCTTTGATCATTAAACGGGGGGTTAAGTATAGTAGATTCATAGGTTTTAAGATTACCTCTTAGTCCGTCGATGGTGACATTTGAAACGCCGATAGACTCTTGAATCACGTCGGCCTTGGAGCGCCATTCCGGAGTGAGACTTCGGAGAATTTTTCGGACAAGTTCCTTATCCGTGAAGGTCTTCTTAAGAGCATGTAGGTCATTGACGATTTTTGAAAATTGTTCGAACATGTCATCGATCCTCTCGCTTTCCTTCATGTGAAACAGTTCATATGCATGGGTTAGAAAATCAATTTTAGCTTCTCTTACCTGGTCCGTACCTTCGTACATGATTTCCAGCTTATCCCACATTTACTTAGCCGTTGTGCAACATGATATTTTTCTGTAATCATCAGCATTTACAGCACAATATAATAAGTTGATGGCTCTAGCGTTGTTCTGCACTTTTCGGATATCATCCGCATCGTATTCATCTTCGGATTTTGGAACCCATTCATTTTCAACCTTTTTGGTTGGAATTTGTTCTCCCTTCGTTATAACCTTCCATAGATGAAAATTATTCGATTGGATGAATATTCTCATCCTCTCCTTCCAGTACGTATAGTTTGTGCCGTCGAACAGTGGTGGTCTGGTGGAGCATTATCCTTCACCTATTCCTGCATTAAAGTCACGAGTAGAAACCATGGATTGTTTCTCTCAAACGGTTAAGTCTTTCAGAGAGTTGGGCTCTGATACCAATTGTTAGAATATACGCTTAACGCTAGAGGGGGGGTGAATAGCGTTATAATAAATAACAATATAAACTTGCGGAATTAAAAATTGCAGGATTGAAATAAGTGCGGTAAGTAAATAATAAGGAATGAACGCACCGAAATTATCCTGGTTCACCAAAACATGTGGCTAGTCCAGTCCCCGAGAGACTCTCTCGAGATTCCACTAACTTCGTTAAGCTTACGGGTGCTTAACAAACCGTTACAAACTGAGAATTTGAGTCACACAAGCCTCAACAACCTTTGCTCGAAGATACCACACTTCAAGACTTCAACCGAAGGAATGAAAACGTTCCTTCTTACAACCACAAGGGATTAACACTTCCCTTCAAGTGTATACAAACACTTAGCACTCAGGACAAGACTCTCTTTAAGAGTAGATATGAGTAAAATAAATACGCTTAAGAACACAACAACTTTCGTCAAGAGTTTGGCTCTCAAAAACTTATTAAATGAATAGAAAATGATGAATATGAGAGTATGCAAGCTTTAGCAAGAATATAATCAGTTGTTGTACTTAGAAGACTGATTTTGAGTTGTATTTATAGTGTTTAAAACCCCCACAACCGTTGCCTAATTGCCAATCAAGAATTGCTGATTTTGTGCTAAGATAATCGATTATCTGATTTGCATAATCGATTATTTTCCAATCGTTCAAAAATCAATCCCAGATTTTAAGCAGAATAATCGATTATCCAAATCGTATGATCGATTACCTGACAACGTTCAAAAAATCATATTCAGATTTTACATAACATAATCGATTATCAGATTGTGTATAATCGATTACCTGACAACGTTCAAAAAATCATATGCAGATTTTACTTAGCATAATCGATTATCAGATTGTGTATAATCGATTATCTTTCAGAGTTTAAAAATACTTTGGCAACGGTCATTTGCATAATCGATTATGCTATAAGGATAATCGATTATCTTTGTCCAGATTTGAGAGGCATGTTTAAAAATCATTTTGTCTAAAATAAAATGTTTGAAAATTATTTTGCTTTAAATTAAATATGCATGATTTGATAAAAATGATTTTACGAGAGAAGCCAAGTCTTGAGTTAATTGTCGGATCAAGATCACAATTAAAGAACGACTCATGTATAACTTTATTTTTTTGTTTGATCATGATCTTTGTTCGTCTTGTGCTTGAACCTCGTTATGTGTCAATTGCGCGCTTGTGCTTGGACCTCGTCATATGTCAATTGCGCGTCGTTTGTCATTTATCAAAACCTACAAATATGAACACACGTTTAGTTTAGTGCCTTGAAAACGTGTTTCAACAAAAATATGGACCGCATACTTGTTCTGCGACAAGAATGCGACGGTATTTCGGACCTGAAAGGGCAATTTTTTCCATTTTTTGTCTCGATTATTGTCCCACTATAAATAGTTTTATGAAGCCTTTGTATGCTCAGTTTGTCTAACTTTTAAGCTACATTCCAAGACATAAATATTCTCTCTTTTTAGAAGCTTTTGATGGGAGATTCCTTACTTTGTAAGCATTTATGACATTAAATATTAGTTGGTTCTTGTTTTTTAGTATGTTTAGCTAACTTTAAATACTAAGGTTGTGGATCCAAAATGGGTGTTTAACATTGAATATATATATATAATGATTGGTTGATATTTATTTACTTCTCATTCTTCATTTATTATTGATGGTTGCACATTAACAAAAGCCATTAAATTCTTGCTTTGCGTGAGAAAGTGGATTAGAGTTTGGTAGAAGTAAATATCAATGACTCAAGGCTTTAAACCTTGTTTGACAAAATCGCTTAGAGATAAGTGGATTTTAATTGGCATTTATTGATTATTCTTAATTGCAATTCTTTTACATTTCAAAAAATTATAAAGAGAAAATACTACTCATTTATTGAGAACTATTGGGTAGTAACTTAGGCATCATGTGCATATCAAATGAACCTTCCATTAGAATATATCATACTAACACCTATAAACATTACATTTTATTAACGGGGACACAACCATTGTTTCTTTAATCCGATTATTCACTCATCAAATGCTGAAATTAGTTGTTACTTCAAAACAAACACCATATATACTCTTGTCACTACGAACCACAACTTTGTTACTATTAACCGAATAGATATAAAACTTTAGACGAGAAACACACTGAACGAGTAATTTTTTCACACCTATTCACTGTGGGATTCGACCCCAACCTTGTTGGGTTATTATATTTGACACTGACCGCCTTAAACTCTTTATTAAATTATAATTTGAGCGTATCATACTGATTTGCTAAAGACCTTCTATTTACTTATCGCAGGCATCATACAAAGTCAGGTTCCTCTAATTCAACACTTCCACATTATATCTCTTATCGATCATCTTTCTGAACATATGCATCGTCTTATAACGAATTAAACTAGAAGCCCTGGTCATGAATTCTTATAGGTGAGCTTTACCACATGATCTAGATAAAAAGAAAGAGTGACAATCCTAAATTCCCTGTAGCCTCCTGCTTATAAGTGCGGTACACGACACACCCATAAACAAGACTCTACTAGACACGGTTTGTAGATTCCCTAGGACAGAACTGCTCTGATACCACTTTTGTCACGACCCAAATTGATGGGCCGCAACGGGAACCCGGTTCCTTACTCAACCGAGTACCAACGTAACATATCTTTCTTATTACATCATCATATACACATCATATATGGGCCTAATAGGCCAACCTGATCTTTTATAAACATGAAACATAGGTCAACAAGGTCATACAATCTTTTACATGCACGACATATGCCTACAAGCCTCTAAGAATACGTAAATGCCATAAAGATCGGACAAATTCCCACCATACCAAACAATACACATCTAAATCATACTAACCAAACAAGCAGCTTCGAAGTTAATGGGACGCACCAACATCTTCCGCTGAGCTAATAGCCTACTTGGAGGGCTCTCGACTCGCCTATCTGGACCTGCGAGCATGAAACACGGCGTCCCCAGGTAAAAGGGACGTCAGTACGAATAATGTATCGAGTATGTAAGGCACATATATAAATACATAGGAGACATGGAAGACATATGGAGTACATGACTCAACCTGTAAGTTTGAATAACTTTGTAAATCATAAATTACTTTCAGAGTCATGCATACACATATGAATGTCATGTCATAGGTATATATTTCATAACATCATCAGTATGCGTATATAATGCCGCTTAAATCATATTTCAATCACTGTGGGCAATATCATCATCATATACTAGCTAATCAGGTGGTGGGTGTGTGTGTTATATATATATGTATGTATGTACATGTATAAATGCATATGAAATACAATAACAAAATCTCTCGATATGTTATAAGACATACCCATATATGCGTATATAACACTAATTAAATCATATTTCAGCCACTATGGGCAACATCATCATCATATACTAGCTAATCAGGTGGTGGTGTGTATATAACGCCGTAACATTTTCTCATATCTCATACATACATATATACATACATATATATATACATACATATATACATACATATATATATACATACATATATACATACATATATATATACATACATATATATATACATATATATATATATACATATATATATATATATATATATATGTGTGTGTGTGTGTGTGTGTGTGTGTGTGTGTGTGTGTGTGTTTGTCACTAAATGCATGAAATGCATATAAAACATAATAACAAAATATCTCGATACGTTATAAGACCATTATACCTCTGAATAATATCATAACATTATTTTACGTATTTTCTGAGACCCATGAACAGATGATGGAATAATAAGATAAATGAAAATTCAAGAATATAAGCACTTCTAATAATTCTATAAATAGTGTCATATATGAAATTTGTGCATTTGTATATTTCGTTTGTATCGTATAGATCATGCCAGAAAAAGAAGGAATAATCTTAATATACATATTCCTTGAATTATTTGATCAAAGTAAAGCTTTTGCTTCCGTGAAATATGTTGGAAGTAGAAAATGGAGCTTCTGCTTCTGAAAATGGAACGAACTTTACTATGGATAGAAGGCTTCTAATTTTTTTTTTTTTTTGTGAGCCATGTATGAATTTAAGTTAAAAGGTAAATTTTTGTGCCAACGCTTTTGAAGTTGATTCAAGTTCTGTTTCTAGCCTTCACTTCCAGAATGAATTTTAATTTTTAATAATCAAGATTCTTTCAACTTTAAGGCTTATCTTATGAGGTAAGGTTAATTCATTGTTATGATCCTAAAATGGAACAAGATTCCTACATAAGGTTACCTTTTATCATAAATGGCCACCTCACATAATGACTTTAAGAGACACTCTGGGCATGGAAGGGCTGCCACGTAATCTTCTTAGAATAATTGATTAGATTTTTGTCCGCTTATTATTTAATTGGACAATGTTTTGTTATTAGGTAATTAATTAATTACTCGCATAATTTATAAATTGTCGCAACTTATAATACTACTCACTTTCCACATATCTCATACATCTTACTATCATGGCCATGGAGTAACTTGTGTCCATAAATACAGAGCATTTTAACTCGGGCCATATTTTGCTCCAACATGCTTTGACAAAAATTTATTTTCTTCAATATTACTTACCCTCTTACCTTAAGGAATTTACTCATTACTTATAATCCTTATAATAACCAAATAATCTTTTTCTTGGACTAATTTAAGGGTGTAAACACGACCGAACCTGAACCGGGACCGAATCGGGCCCGCGGTCCTGGACTTGCCGGTCCTATAGGCCTGTGACGGGCCGGTCCACCAGGCTTGGGACCGCCAGGCGGGCCTGGGCCGGTTCTGGCAGGCCCAACGGCTCTTTTTTTTAAAATTTTTTTATTTTTTTAAAAAATTTGTAACGACTCTTTGAAAAAGTAGCGGTTTGGAACTTTGTAAAATAGCCATTTGGCACCCAAACTTTAATTTAACCCCAAATTTTATATAATTATAATTTTCCCCATATCTCAACAATAAATACCCCCTCATTCTTTAATTTTTATTCACCAATTCATCAATATCTCTCAATCTCTCTTTCAATCTTTCTACTACAATTGCTTAATTTATTGTTGAAAATTCGTGATAAATTGTGAAGTTGTTGAATTGAAGTTTACAAGTGTTAAACGATTTTCAATTTTCAAGAAGTTGTTCGCCAATCCGGTAAACTCGTTTCAACTCTTACGTTTTAATAATATATCTTTGTGTTGTTTAGTTTGCATAATTATAATTAGTGTGGTATTTTCTTTGAAAAAAATGTTCGGTAAAGGAAAAGGTAAAACCGGTGAAAGTAGTGGCCATAATATTACCCTTCCCCCGGCTCCCCGACCTACAAAAGATAAGCAAGTTGAAAGTAGTCGCCAACCTAGACATCCTACTCCGCCCCCCATAATGTTTGATAGTGATCATCCTTATTTTCAATTTACTGATAATGAATTTCTACATGATGTTGCAGTAGGTGATAGATTAGATGATGAAATTATGAATACTCTTTATCCTAATGAACCTATCTTAGAGGAAAATGAGAATGAGGATGATGATGATGATGAAACCTAAGCACCAGATTTAGATGATACGCCTACTAGTCATGTTCATAACTCAAGTAATGCACCTGCACACCCACCTGTAGAAACTCCAACTTTTAGTAGACAACCTGCTAAACGTATAAAAACATCATTAGTTTGGCATTTTTTTTACTCAAGTAAGAGAAATAAATAAGGCTAAGTGTAAAACTTGTGGGAATTTACTGGTTCATAAATTTACTGGAGACCATAGCGGCACAGGTAGTTTGGTTAGGCACATAAAAACACACCCTACAGATAGAGCTAGATTTTTTCAAATGCAAGCGCATTAAGAGGGGACAAGTGTAGATTCTCAACATGTTCAAATATAGTTCAATCAGGAATTAACACTGTTACCGGAGGTATTTTATATTACGATCCAAAATCGTGAAGAATTAGCAAAGATGATTACTGTTATGTGCTTACCTTATACTTTTGCTTCTAATCCTAATTGGGTTCATTATATTAGAAGAGTTTTTAATACTATTTATAAAGGTTGGCCTCGCGCAACAGTTAAGGCCGATATTTATAAATTCAAACATGAATATGAACAATATTTGCACTATTTATTTACTCATATACCAATTTGGATTTCTATTACTACTAATATTGGTAGAAGTAATAATGACTGTGATTATCTAACTGTTACAAGTCATTGGATAGATGATGAATGGACAATGCAAAAACATATAATTGTAATATTTTCCATGTCTATGGATAATGCTTCTAGTAACACTAGTGCAATAGGCATTCTTACAAAAACACTAAATCCTGCATTTAGTAATATTTTTCATGTTAGATGCATTTGTCATATTTATCACTTAATTGTTGGTGATGGTATGCGAATTTTAAACATAGAAATTGAAAAGGTTTGAATGGCTCTTAATTGGCTTTTTTATTCAAACTGTAGAACTAGACTTAGAGAGTATTTTAAAAAATGTGATGAATATGGCCTCAGAGAAAGAAAGGTTCCTAAACCTTGCCCGACTAGGTGGAATTGTATGTACGAAAGTTTAGTAGTTGCATACGAATATAGAAACCCAATTAAGCAACGTTTAATTCTCGGGTAGGTGGTGAGGATGATGATGAAATGCTTACTACCCAAGATTGGATGAATGTTAAAATTCTTTTAGATTTCTTAGAATATTTTCAAGTTTCTACAAATGCATTTTCTGGATAATATTATCCTACTATTTCAAACTGTTTAGTTTATATTGCCGCACTAGCTGATTTGTTTGTTGAATTTGGCGAGGGTTGGGATATTTATGAACTTGCCATGAATGAAATGAAATAAAAATTTTAAAAATACTTTTTCCATATCCCTCCAATTTTTTGTGTTGCTGCAATGTTAAATCCTACAATGAAATTGGGAGGTCCTCATTTTTGGTATTCAAATATTTATAAGGCTTTAGATCTTTCAAACGATGAAATTGCTACACTTGCAGATGCAAAAGCATCAATTAAAACTAATGCTCAAACTGTTTATAATGCTTTTAAAGTTGCCTTAGAGCATGCTAGGCCAAATATTCCAACCCCTACTTCGTCTAGCTCACAATCGTCTAAAAGAGTTGCGGGCTTAATCACTCTTAAATCTTGGACGGAGTTCCGGGGTTCTCAAGGTGATAATTATGATGAAACTTCACATCTAGACGAGCTTCAAGTTTACTTGTCTCAAGGACTTGAAAAGGAGAATCCAGACGGCTCTTTCGATCTTTTGGAATGGTGGAAGTCAAGGGAAAAATATTTTCCATTTCTTGCAAGGATGGCTCGGGATGTTTTATCAATTCAAGCTTCAAATGTTGCATCGGAGAGCGTATTCAGTCAAGCAAGAATACAAATTGGTGATCATAGAGCGGCGATGAGGGATAGCTTGGAAAAATCGATGCTTTTTAGAGATTGGATCCGCGCTGAAAGAAGAAACTTTGGAATTGCAGAATCACAACCGGCGATAGATGAAGCTTATGAAGAAATGATAGCGGAACTTTCGGAGGATTCGGATTCGCCCGGAAGTGGTGATGAACAAGCTTCATTTCCACCACCACCAACACAACCTCCTCCCAACCTTTACGAATTTATGAGATTTGTTAGAGATACAATGTAGATTATGATGTAACGTGTACATTGGCACATATTCTTTTATTTTTTTCTTTTTAATGGTGGTATTAGTACCTTTTTGTGCTCATTCCATTGGGGGAAGGAAGATTAAGAAAGATATGCCATTTTTGGGCAATAAAAATTATAAGACATATCATTGAATACCTTTTTTTCTCAATATTTCTTTGTCTTTACTTTGATATATACTACAAGAAAATATATATGAGAATATATATACATAACATACAACTTAAACTACAAGAAAATATATAAGTAATAACATATATACATAGGATACAATATATATAAGAGAATATATATACATTATACATAAGAGATACAATATATATACTACAACAAAATATATATACATAATATACAATGTATATACTACATGAAATTATATAAGAGAATATATATATATATATATATATATATATATATATATATATATATACATATATATATATATATACATACATACATAACATACAATATATACTACAAGAAAATATATAAGGGAATATACATATATACAAAATATACAATATATACTAATTAGCACAACACAATATACTAATTACTAGTACCACTATTGGCACATCTTCTTTTAGTTTTTTTTCCTTTTAATGGTGGTATGAGTACCTTGTTGTGCTCATTCCATTGGGGGAATGAAGAATAAGAAAGATATGACATTTTGGGTAATCATATATACATAATATACAATATATACTAATTACTACAACACAATATATACATAATATACAATATATACTAATTATTACAACACAATAGACAATGAACTATATATATTATATATACTATACTAATAACTTAGTACACTATAAAAAATATATTCTACACTATACTAATAACTACTATACAAGATATTGGTTTTAAAAAAAATCGGCCAGGCCCGCCAGGCCCAGGACCACTGTGGGCTTAGGCCCGTCACGGGATGGTCTCAACCGTCAGGACCGCCAGGCCCGTCACACGAAGCCCGGGACCGCGAGGCCCAGCATGTGAGGCCCGTTTAGGCCCGGGCCAAAATACACCCCTAGACTAATGTGAATTACCTTACGATAAATTCAACCTACATTACTGCATGGTGCAATATCGTCGTACTTATTATTGTGAAGCATAGCATCACCGTAATGTAATACTACGGGATACAATACTGTCATAACTTAATGCTGTTGAACGTAATATTGACGTAATATTGCGGGACGTAACATCTGTCTTCCTTCTACCAATACCATTTTACTCATAACGAATTTAATTGCATTTATAATGACAAAATAATTTAATAAGGTAAAAAATATTAATTAATCACAATCAAGTAGTCAGGTTCATGTACAAATATCAGTATTTATTGAATTTGTTTAAGCATGGTCTATTTTCTTACCTCCCAATAATTCATCCAAAAAGAAAACTTCTTCATTTGCAAGAGCCCCCTAGTGGGATGGTAAAATTGTATAGATGGCATATTATGGATCGTGTGGGAAAGGGAGACAACACCGACCTATATAAGGAGGGATAAATATATCAATTAATTCATCACATGCACTTCGAGAAACTAATGTTGACACCCCAAAGAATGTGGTATAGTAATTACGGTTATAATCGGGTTTCAATACATGTATTGAGCACCAAACGGGAAACAAATTAAGAAAAGAAGAAGAGAAATTATTGTCAACGGCCGGGGACCTCTTGTTTGACTCAAAAGTTATTAAATACTTTTTTAACCAGATCAATCAATAAAGATGAAGGGGTAAATCCTAGTTAAATATAATTAACTCTAAATCTGAGGTGAGTAGGAGAAATAGAAAAACATAGTCAAATATAAATGTTGACAGCGATTTATAAGACCCCGTAAAAATGAGTGCTCAAATCCTAGCAACTCATATAGTCTGGTCCACCTTTGTGTTGGGACCCTTTCTGCTAATTTTATACTTAAATATCTAGAGTCAAAGTTTTCCGGAAAAAATATCATTTCTGCTATCAAGAATGCGGTCGTAGATCAGGTATGCAGACCGTATTCGGCCGCAGAGTTAATCAGAGAGTTAGCCAAATTGGATGATGAAAATGCGGTCCATTATGCGATCGCATAACCAATATGGGAACTGCATAGTCGTCGCATAAATTCCTCGAAGATTTGGGAAGGTCAATTCTGCTGTGCAATATGCGACCACAGAACAGAAATACGGACCGCATTCCTATCGCATACCCAAGCAGAGAGGTCAGCAATTTAGGACCCTTCAGCGGTCCAATCTGTGGATCGCATGTCAACTCTGCGATAGCAGAGTGTGACCGTAGATATTGCACGAACTTCAATTTTCTAAAATTTTAAATCCGACCCCTTTTCTAATAAAACACCCCAACCCCTTATTTTTATATATTTTCTGAACAAAACAAGAGAGAGGGAAAGGAGAGTTCTTGAGAGAGAAATGATTCTTCATCAAATTGATTCTCCAAAACTATCCGAGCCGGGAAATATTAATTTATTGTCTTCACCTCCGCTTTTACAGGTAAAATCCCTAGCCCTTTGCCCCAATTTTCATATTTTTTCTTAGGGAAGGAGTTTTATGCTTTGATTCTTGAACTAACAATTGAAAACCCTCATACATGTTACTCAAAACCTAAAATCTAGTAAGGGGAAATTGGGTAAAAGTAGAGAGCTATGCTTGATAGCTTAAATAAGCCAGGTAGTAATTGTAAACTTCAATTATAAGTTGCATGTGTTAATTTGTGAATTAGATTGATGTGGCTAGATAGCTTGGTTACTGAGAATAAGAACTTAAAAAGGGAATTCGACTCCAGGTATGTATGGCTAACCTTGATGCTTGTAAAATCGCCTTGTTGGTTATGTGAATTGTTTGGTAATTGATATTTATGTGGGTTATTTGTGAGCTTCTTATGATTGGTATGATTGTGATGCATCTCGTGGTAAGAGTCGACGAATAAGTGATTAAAAGGATTCATAAAAGGTGAAATCAGAACAACTATGGTAACAATTTACTTGAAATATTGTGGGCATTTTGTGGTGACTTGAATTGCATATGAACTATTGAAAATAATGAAATTGGTACTACTAGCTATGGAAACACTTGTAACACTGTTGTGGTTATGTCTTGAGAAGTATTGTTGTTTATCTTTGTGATTGTTATTATGGTTGTGATTGTTTGTGAATTGAAACTGTACGGCGGGGTCGGGTTGCGCACCGCAACACGGAGTTATAAGGTGTAGGTTGTAGTGATAAGGGTGAGTGGGGTAATAAGGGTGGAAAAGTGATCGAATCGCTACTGAAATAACACTTGAAGAAATTTGTGAAATCATTAATGTGGAATTGTGAAAGGGGAAAACAGAAGAGTTTGTAAACTTGTTTGGCATTGATTGTCCCTTTGTTTGGCTTGATTGTACCTTCTATGTGTGTTTGGTTGCTGCTTCCAGTGCTGTTTTTTTCTTGAGTATGCCTCGAGTTTACTTGGGACAAGTTTTGTTCATCATACCAGTACAATTCAAATGTGCTTACGTCCCTTTTTCCGTGGATGCTACATTCGCGTTATGATTGTAGGTGGCTCTATAGCAGTTACTCGAGTCCATCATCCGTCGCACTTCCTCATTCCGTGTCAACTGTATTGGTGAGCCCCTTTCCTTCCGGGGCCCTGCGTGGCTTATGCCGCCTCTATTGTATTTTGAGATCTTGTTTTGGTGTTAGTGTGTAAAAGGTATATCCGGAGCCTTGTTACCGACAAGTATTATACTATCATCTTTTATCCTTAGAGGCTCCGTAGACAGGAAATATGGGTCATGAACTATGTAATATATACTTTGTATTTTGGGCATTGTAAATTGTAAATCACGCAAATATCATCCATGTTATGGATGCTTTGTAAAAGGTGTTTTCAATTATAAGTAATGGTTCCACTCATTTGTAAGTAATGAAAGATGTGGGATAACTCGTGGGTGAGGAAAGGCACCCAGGTCCATCGATTGGGGATACCCGGTCGAGTGCCGGTCATGTCCCTCGGATTTGGGGAGTGACAAACTTGTTATCAGATCCTAAGATTTCAAAAAAGAGTCCTAGGTTGTCTCAGAGCCGTGCCTAGTAGATCCCTTTTTATCGGTATTTTATCGACCATATCTATAAGTAGGGGGCAACACATGCATTTAGGAAACTACTCTCTTCTTTTTAATTCCATTTCATGTGGTGAAGTGAAAAGTGGAAATATTTGTGTCTAACTCGTGCCTTGTTCCGAAAGTTTCAGAAATGGCACCTATAAAGAATGTTAGACTCGGATTTGAGGCCAACGCCACCTCAAATGTGATCATGAGCCATGTACCTGACGTCGTGGGCGAAAGTGACTCCCCAGCTTTGAATATGCCTGGCATGTCCCTTCTGGATCAAAGCATTCTTGTTCCAGCTGCGGCAGAGGCGTCACCATCCCTCCTATCTATATTCCTAATCCTGACAATGCTCCAGCTTTCGGACCCGAGGCTTCTGATGGGGACCCTAGGGGAGCCATCTGTATGTTGACCCAGTTAGTGGCTATTGAGGCCCAGAGATCTCATGGTGCCCCTATGTCCTCCAATGGATAGGGAGATTCTGCCAGCTCAAGAGTCCACTAGTTTCTGCGATTGGCCCCTCCAGAGTTCTCTGGCACAGACCCAGAGGTCGATCCGTAGGATTTTCTTGATGAGATGTACAAGAGCCTTCATGTGATGAAGACCACAGAATAAGAGGGGGTTGAGTTGGCTTCGTACAGGTCAAAGGGAGCGGCACGCTCGTGGTTCGAGATGTGGGAGGATTTCCGCGAGGAGGGGAGACCTCTGGTTAGATAGGAGGAGTTTGTGGATACTTTTATGGACCATTTCTTGCCTGCCGAGACAATGGCAGCCCATTCCACAGAGTTCGAGGTTCTCAGTCAGGGTAGCATGAGTGTTTGGGAGTACCATATGGAGTTCGTGAGATTCTCCAAGTATGCTTCTCAGTTAGTATCGACCATGGGTGCTCGAGTTCGACTTTTTGTTCAGGTTCTAAGTTCGTTGGTGGTGAATGAGGCTACTACAACGGCCTTACACTAAAATATTAATTATGGGAAGATTGTAGGTTTTGCTCAGGCCACAGAGGCTAGGAAGTTGAAGATAGGGGCGAATAGGGAAAGTAGCGACAGGGCCCGATCAATGGGTCACTCAGGGAGGTCAGCTCCGGGGAGAGGGCAAATAGGGCCATCCCGGTCATATTTTCAGTCCTCGGCAAGTGCACTGCCATCTGTGCACACCCATCAATAGGGTAGTTCCTCGAGACCAAGTTCTGATAGTAGGAGGTTCCACCAGCTCGGTCATTCGGGGATGAGGCCCCGGCAGCAGGGGGAGCTACATGTCCTAAGTGTGGGAGGTTCCAAACAAAGACTTGCTATTTGGACATCCCAGTATGTTACAATTGCGGGGTGAGAGGTCATATCCAGAGGGACGGTCGTGCACCCGGACAGGAGATGGGTAGGGGATTCGCCCCACCATCCGGTTCTTCAATTTCTACATCATCTGTGCGTCCTCCAGCTCTAACAAAGCATGGTGCAGTTAGGGGTGGGGCTCGTTGTAGAGGTGAACTGAGCCGGTTCTATACTTTGAGTGATCGTCAAAATGCTGAGGCTTCTCCAGATGTGGTTACAGGTATGTTGTCTGTTCAGGCCATTGACTATTACGCTCTTATTGACCCTGGGTTTTCTTTGTCCTCTGTCACCCCATTTATTGCTTCTAATTTTGGGATAGAGCCCGAACAACTTCTTGATCCGTTCTCCGTATCGACTCCGGTTGGTGATTCTACTATAATCGCGCGAGTCTATAGGAATTGTGTTATCACGGTGTGTGGTCGTGTTACCATGGCCGACCTTATTGAGCTTGGAATTGTATATTTTGATGTGATTATGGGAATGGATTGGCTTTATTCGTCTTTGCCAAACTTGACTACCAGATGAGAGTCATGAGACTAGAGTTTCCCAACGAGTCGGTTATTGAGTGGAAAGGGAATGATGTTGTGCCAAAAGGTAGGTTTATTTCTTACCTTAAGGCTTCGAAGATGATTAAGAAGGGGTGTATCTATCATTTGGTCCGGGTGGTGGACACCTCTTCAGAGGTACCTGCCCTCGAATCCGTGCCAGTTGTAAATGAGTTTCCTAAGGTATTTCCAGATGAGCTTCCAGGGATTCCGCCAGATAGGGAGATTAATTTTGGGATTGATGTGTTGCTAGATACCTAGCCAATATCTATTCCACCATACAGAATGGCGCCAGCAGAATTACGAGAGTTAAAGGAGCAGCTGAAGGATTTATTAAATAAGGGGTTCATTCGACCGAGTGTGTCGCCATGGGGTGCTCCAGTTCTTTTTGTCAAGAAAAAGGATGGGTCGCTTCGGATGTCCATCGATTATCGGCAGCTTAACAAACTCACCATCAAGAATAAATACCCTTTGCCCCCGATAGATGATTTGTTCGACAGATTGCAAGGTGCAAAGTTCTTCTCCAAAATTGATTTGCAATATGGGTATCACCAATTGAATATCAGAGAGCAAGATATTCCTAAGACCACTTTCAGAACCCGCTATGGTCACTTTGAATTCTTGGTCATGTCTTTCGGGCTAACCAACGCCCCGATAGCTTTCAAGGATCTTGTGAATCGGGTATTCAAGCCATTTATAGACACCTTTGTGGTTGTTTTCACTGACGACATCCTCGTTTATTCGCGAAGCGGTAAGGATCGTGTCGATCACCTCAGGCAGTTTTGCAAACTCCTCATCAACACCAGTTGTATGCTAAATTCTCAAAATGTGAATTTTGCTTGGAGTCTGTTGCTTTTTTAGGACATGTTGTTTCCTGTAAGGGGATTCAAATGGAACCCTAAAAGATTGCAGCAGTGAAGGATTGGCTAAGACCCACGACCCCGATGGAGATCCGAAGCTTTTTGGGGTTAGCAGGGTATTATCAGAGGTTTGTGGAGGGATTCTCTACCCTCGCCTCCCCATTAACTAAATTGATGCAGAAATCAGTCAAGTTCCAATGGTCTGATACCTATGAGAATAGTTTCTAGGAATTGAAGATAAGGTTGACCTCGGCACCTGTGTTGGCTCTACTGAAAGGCACGGAAGGATTTGTGGTGTATTGCGTTGCCTCCAGGGTCGGTTTAGGGTGTGTGCTCATGCAGTGTGGGAAGGTTATAGCATATGCTTCAAGGCAACTCAAGAGTCACGAGAAAAATTACCTAGTGCATGATTTGGAGCTTGCAGCAGTTGTGTTTGCCTTAAAAATATGGCTGCATTACCTTTATGGGGTCCATGTGGATGTGTTCTCGGACCACAAGAGTCTCCAATATTTGTTCAAGTAGAAGGAGTTAAACTTGAGGTAGTGGCGGTGGTTAGAATTTCTTAAAGACTATGATATGAACATCTTGTACCATCTAGGGAAGGCGAACGTGGTGGTCGACGCCCTTAGTCAGAAATCCATGGGTAGTTTCGCTCACTTGGGCACGGATCGGAGGTGCCAAGCTTGAGAGGTTTATTAGTTAGCCAGTCTTGGGGCTTGTATCTCAACCCCAAATGAGGAGGAGATTATGGTGCACAACGTAGCAGAGTCATCGCTTGTAAGGGATGTCAAGGAAAATCAGTTTATTGATCCAGCATTGGCACAAATAAAGGAGGCGGTTCGGAGTAACAAGATTTCGGCATTCTCCCTCGGCAACAATGATGGTATGTTGCGATGTCAAGGTAGGCTATGTGTTGTACATGTAGATGATCTTCGGGAGAGGGTAATGGTGGAGGCTCATTATTCTAGGTATTCGGTGCACCCAGGTTCTAGAAAGATGTATCACGATCTCAAGGATATTTATTGGTGGAGCGGTATGAAGAGGGGTGCGGCAGACTTCGTATCTAAATGCTCGAATTGTCACCAAGTAAAAGCCGAGCATCAGCGGCCCGACGAGTTAAGCCAGCTTATGGAGATACCAATATGGAAGTGGGAGATGATCAATATGGATTTCGTGACAGGACTACCTCGCACTCCACGCAACTTCGACTCAATTTGGGTGATAGTGGATCGACTCACCAAATCAGCTCACTTCTTGCCAGTCAGGTCCACTGATACTGCAGAACAATATGATCGACTCTATATAAAGGAATAGTGAGGCTTCATGGTACTCCACTTTCCATTATTTCATCGAGGAGCTCAGTTCACAGCTAACTTTTGGAAGAAATTTCAGCAAAGTTTGGGTACTCCGGTGAACCTCAGCACGACTTGTCATCTGCAGACAGATGGTCAAGCAAAGCGGACTATTCAGACGCTTGAAGATATGTTGTGGGATTGTGTCTTGGATTTCAAGGGTAATTGGGATGATCATTTGCCCCTTATAGAATTTGCTTACAATAACAGCTTCCATGCCAGCATCGAGATAGCACCGTTTGAGGCATTGTATGGGAGGAGGTGTAGGTCCCCGATCGTATGGTTTGAAGTAGGTGAGGCAGAATTGATAGGGCCGGATCTCGTGCACTAGGCCATGGAAAAAGTTAATGTCATTAAGGAAAGGATGAAGACTGCACAGAGTCGCCATAAATCCTATGCGGGCGGGCGAGCGTCGAAGAGAATTGAAGTTTCAAGAGAGTGATTGGTTGTCTCCTATGAAGGGAGTCATGCTATTTGGGAAGAAAGGAAACTAAGTCCTAGATATTTCGGGCCTTATCAGGTTATTCAAAGTATCGGACAAGTTCCTTATAGGTTGGAGTTGCCCTCTGAAATGTCCTTAGTGCACCCGGTGTTCTATATGTCCATGTTAAGGAAAGTGATTGGGGATCCGTCCACCGTCGTGCCCGTTGAAGACATCAAGGTTACTGAAGAATTATCATATGAAAAGGTTCTGGTTGCTATTCTTGATAGACGAGTCCGTAGGTTGGGAAATAAGGAGATCGCTTCAATTAAAGTAATATGGAGAAATCAGCAAGTCGAAAAGGCCACGTGGGAAGCGGAAGACGAGATGAAAGTAAAATACCCCTATTTGTTTGGACAAGTCTAGGAGTGGTCATGTAAGTTCTTGTCCTAGGCGAACTAGCATTTTGTCCCATTTGGTGCAAGAGTTTCTTAAATACTTTACTATTATAATTCTCCAAGTTGCGCCAAAAACTTTGTGTGATTTTGTGGTAGGTAATTGGCCCATGGTAGAGTGAGTGTAAAATAGTAATGATTAGTTTTGCATGGATGAAATGTATTGAAATGATTAACTATGTCGCATTCCCTAAGATAATCAACTATGTGCAAAAAGAGTATCAAGCAATTGAATGTGCGCAGGTATAAAGGTAATGAATTGGACTATAGGCGACTCTTCTTGTTAAATGGAGATATCGTACTCTTGTGATAAGTAATGGCTTTTGATAGTACAGATGATTAATGCTTAATTTAATTACATGTGGTGTACCCAAAATGGTAAAAAGTGTGTCGAGAGGTTGAATATGTATAAGTGTGAAGGTCATGAATTGTATATCGGTTATTGGAGTAGTAAGATTTGTGCAATGGTGCTCGGAAATATATTTTGGGGACTCTCTGACAAGTGGATATGTCCATATTACAAAGGAAACTCTGGCAAAATTTTTCTAAATCATAAGAGTTAGTGAAAACTTAGGAGCTTGCATATCATGTTTCCAAACCATTTGAGTTTCAAAGTTCTCATTCGAGGACGAATGGTCTTAAGCGGGGGAGGATGTAAGACCCCGTGAAAATAGGTGCTCAAATCCTAGCAACTCATAGAGTCAGGTCCACCTTTATGTTGGGACACTTTCTGCTGATTTTATACTTAAAAATCTAGAGTCAAAGTTTTCCGGAAAAATGTCATTTCTGCGGTCAAGAATGCTGTCAGAGATCAGGCATGCAGACCGCATCACGGCTGCAGAGTTAATCAGAGAGTTAGCCAAATTGTATGTTGAAAATGCGGTCCACTAGGCGATCGCATAACCAATATGCGGACCGCATAGCCATCGCATAAATTCCTCGAGGATTTGGATGGTCAGATCTATGGTGCAATATGCGACCGCAGAACAGGAATGTGTACTGCATTACCACCGCATACCCAAGCAGAGAGGCCAGCAAATTAGGACCCTTCTGCGGTCCAATCTGCAAACTGCATGTCAACTCTGCGATCGCAGAGTGTGACCACAGATCCTGCATGGGCTTCAATTTTCTAAAATTTTAAACCCAATCCCTTTTCTAATAAAACACCTCAACCCCTCATTTTTACATATTTTCTGAACAAAACAACAAAGAGGGAAAGGAGAGTTCTTGAGAGAGAAAGGATTCTTCATCAAATTGATTCTCCCAAACTATCCTGGCCGAGAAATTTTAATTTATTGTCTTCATCTCCACTCTTACAAGTACAATCCCTAACCATTTGCCCCAATTTTCAGATTTTTTCTAAGGGAGAGAGTCTTATGCTTTGATTCTTGAACTAATAATTTAAAACTCTCATTCATGTCACTCAAAACCTAAAATCTAGTTAAGGGAAATTGGGTAGAAGTATAGAGCTGTGCTTGATAGCCTAAATAAGCCGGGTAGTAATTGTAAACTTCTATCCTAAGGTGCATGTGTTAATTTGTGAATTATATTGACGTGGCTAGATAGCTTCGTGATTGAGAATAGGAACTTAAAAAGGGAATTCGACGCCGGGTATGTATGGCTAACCTTGATCCTTGTGAAATAGACTTGTTGGGCATGTAAATTGTTTGGTAATTGATATTTATGTGGGTTATTTGTGAGCTTCTTGTGATTGGTATGATTGTGATGCATCTCATGGTAAAAGTCGAAGAATAAGTTATTAAAAGGATTCATAAATGGTGAAATTAGAACAACTGTGATAACAATGTACTTGAAATGTTGTGGGAATTTTATGGTGACTTGAATTGCGTATGAACTATTGAAAATAATAAAAGTGGTACTACTAGCTATGGAAACACTTGTAGCACTATTGTGGTTATGTCTTGAGAAGTATTATTGTTTAACTTTCTGATTGTTATTGTGGTTGTGATTGTTTAAGAATTGAAACTGTACGGTGGGGTCGGGTTGCGTGCCGCAACACGGAGTTATAAGGTATGTGTTATAGTGATAAGGGTGGCTGAGGTAATAAGGGTGGAAAAGTGATCGAAATCACTACTGAAATAACACTTGAACAAATTTGTGAAATCATTGATGTGGAATTGTGGAAAGGGGAAAACACGAGAGTTTGTAAACTTGTTTGGCATTGATTGTTCCTTTGTTTGGCTTGATTATACCTACTTTGTGTGTTTGGTTGTTGCTTCCATTGTTGTTTTCTACTTGCGTAGGGCTCGAGTTTATTTGGGACAAGTTTTGTTCATGCATACCAGTACAATTCAAATGTGTTGACTCCCCTTTTGCTGGGGGCGCTACATTCGTGTTATGATTGTAGGTGGATCTATAGCATGTACTCCATTCCACCATCCGTAGCACTTCCTCGTTCCCTGTCAGTTGTATTGGTAAGCCCCTTTCCTTCCAGGGCAGTGCGTCGCCATGCTACCTCTGTTCTTGTATTTTGAGATCTTGTTTTGGTGTGTGTAAAAGGTATAGCCGGAGCCTTGTTACCGGCAAGTATTGTACTATCATCTTTATCCTTAGAGGCTCCGTGGACAGGAAATGTGGGTCATGAAGTATGTAATATGTACTTTGTATTTTTGGCATTATAAATTGTAAACCACGCTAATATCATCCATATTATGTATGATTTGTAAAAGGTGTGTTCGATAATAAGTAATTGTTCCACTTGTTTGTAAGCAATGAAAGATGTGGGGTAACTCGTGGGTCAAGAAAGGTACCCAGGTCCACTCAATTGGGGATACCCGGTCGAGTATCGGTCATGTCCCTCGGATTTGGGGTGTGACACGATTATTAGTAGATTTAATAGCATAAATAAAGATGCATTCAGTAGCATTAAGTGGAAATAAATATAAATATAGGAAATGATTCAACCAATCTTGAGCGAGGTGGATCCTTTTTCACTTGATAAAGATAAAGATGAATGAAAGATAAATACACAAATCATAGGATTCTTTTTGGATCACAGATCCTCTTTTACTCTTTTCAGAGATGTGTTTACATATTTTCCCCAGAGAGAGGGAGAGAGCCCCTCTCGCCCCCTCCTCCTATTTAAACGGGGGATATCCATAGAAAAATCCTTAAAAAATTGTACGATTTAGAGGGAATATTTAGTAAAATATTCTTTTTGAGTATTCCAAAGTAAACTAGCTGTTTGATGACGGCCCGACCTTGGCCTGCCAGACTACAACCTTATGTCTCCGCGTACCGAATTTCTCTGATCTAATTTTACCCGTATAGTTAGTACCACCGCTTATTGATGTCGTCTCTTAGTCCAGCTCGGCGAGCGGACTTCCTTAATTGTAATTTGAGAAAATCGGATGGGGAGGTCTAGTGTTGATTCGAAGGATGCTAAATGTCATTTCGGACGAGGCCGAAAGTTGATTTGGACGAGGCTGATTATAATTCGGTCGAGGTCGAAGATTGATATGGTCGAGGCCAAATTTTATTTCGGTCGAGGTCGAATTCTTCTTTTCGGCGATGGCCGTTGGGGTCGACCTCCTCTTTTTGGCGATGGTCTTGGTCGTGTGTGTCACCCTCCTCTTTTTGGTGATGGCTATTGCCCGTAAGGTCGATCCCCTCTTTTTTCTTTAGAGACGGACTTGGTCGTAAGGTCGACCTCTTCTTCTTTTGGCAACGACCTTGGGCATAAGGTCGATTGGGACGAGGCCGAATGTTGATTTGGTCGAGGCTGAATTTTGATTCGGTCAAGGCTAAAGTTATTTCGGTCGAGGCAGAAGGTTGATTCGCACGAGACCAAATTCTTCTTTTTGGAGATGGCCCTTGTCTGTTGAGGTCAACCTCCTGTTTTTTGGTAATGGCTCTTGGCCATAAGGTCGACCCCCTCTTTTGTTTCATTGGCGACGGTTGATAACTGTGATTTCTACATATTTTATACACATTCTTACCTAAGCTTTATGCATTAATTGCCATGAATTAGTCCCAAAATGCGTACAAGTTGCGCTTGATTGCAGGTTTGAGCGACAAGATGAAAAATATCAAAGATCGGCTAAAAAAGAGTGAAATCTGCCAAGTGGCAAAAGAAAACTGGAGTGAGGAACAAGATGACCTGCGCGGTCCGCACTACTTTGCTACGCGGTCGCACAGGAGAGTTCAGAGGCTGGGTTATTTCAATGTCAACCTGCGCGGTTCGCACTTCTTTGCCACGCGGCCGCGCAGGATAGTTCAGAGACTATGCAAATATAATGTCAGGTTGCACGGTCCACACCCCTTTTCACGCGGTACGCACCAATGAGTGTTCTTAGACTCGGTCATTCAAGGCAAAAGCCCATGCAGTCGCACACCTAATCAGTGCGATCCGCGTGGATGAAGTTCAGAGATTGTGGATTTGTACCAAAATACCTACGCGGCCGCACTCTACTTATATGCGGTCCGCACCCATCACCCTACGCGGCCGCGCGTCACATTTGTACGGCTCGCATCTCCAATGTCACTAGCAAGATAAGACCCAAACCCCTATGCGGCCGTGCGTCATTTGTACGCGATCCGCGCCACACCCTCAGGGGTATTTTTGTCTGGTTTTTTCTGTGTAGTATAAATAGAACATTTTACTTTTTTAGGTTAAGCTTTGGTGTATCAGATAGTGGTTGAGCTCGTGACTTCAAAGTTTTAGCCTGTTTTGGGAAATTTCATCTTGTATTAATGTGGATTTGAGTAGATTAATATCATAGTTAATTAATATGTCAATTTTATCTTCTATGTCATCAATTTTTGTTTCTACTATGTCTAGCTAAACCCATTAGATAGGGTTGTGGCTCAAACCTAGTGTGGGTAACTAATGGGTGTGTTTAGTGCATGAATGATGTTGGGTATTTTTTATTTGGGTTAATCTTATGTTTTCATTAAGATTTGGTAGTTGCAAACACTAAGTCTAGCTTAGTGGATCTTGACTATTCGTGAGAAAGAGAATCTATGACCCCAAGACTAATTCCAACAAGGAATTGGGATGGACCCATGAGAATGGTAGTCCCAATTAATAGGTTAAACCTCGAGAGAGTAATTATCCAACTTGAACCCTAAGTTGCTTGGGCAAATTGGCCTACCCAATTGGTCTCGAGAGAGTCAATTGGGAAGAAATCACTCTCTTTACCGAGAGTATGAGAGTGGGCACAAAAGTGCAACGCTTATAGCATAAGTCCCATATTAATCATTCTTGCATTAGGAATCTCTACCCGTTAGTTGACCACCTATGTACATGCCACGACCCTAGTGCCTTTCTTTATATTGCATACAACCTAGAATCAATATCTTAGCATAACTTAGCTTTAAACTTGTAGTTGATAAATTGTAGTTGATAATCAAATGAAAACAAAAAATTTTATAAGATCAATTAGGAGCTAAAACATAGTCCTAGACCATACAAACACTCAACTCCAAATTGAAGCTCCCTATGGAAAATTGATCCCGATACCACTATTGGGCAAAACTATTAGCGCCCGCTCTTCCTTAGTTTGAGTCCGCTGCGATCACTTTTTGGCGTTGTTGCCGGGGAGCTTTACGGTGTTTGACTATTTGTTGGCTAATTTTGTGTTTGGTTCTTTTTCCTTATTTTTAATTACTTTATTTGTGTTAATTCACTCAGGTACGAGTGACTTTAAACACATAAGATGCTATTAACGTGGGAGTGGAGGAGGTGGAAGACATAGAACAAGAGGAGATTTTACGCCAAGCACAAAGACGGGGTAGAAATGCTAATACAATTGTTAATGCTAATAACAACATACCAGACCTTCCTCCACCTCTACCAAAAGTAGCACCAAGATTTCTACCTAATCAAGGATATGCAAGTGCAATAGTTCCTCCCCGAATCCGGACGGGGAACTTCCAAATCACCAATGTCATGCTCACTTTGCTCGAATAACGAGTGTACTTCACATGCGCCTCAGACCAAAACGCATACAAGAATTTGAAAGAGTTTGTGGACATTTGATGGCGGAGCAAGTAGACAAATGTTTCAGAAGATGCACTGAGGTTAAGGCTTTTCCTCTTCTCACTTCGGAGGAAAGCATTGGATTGGTTGAAGAGACTCTCAAATCATTCCATAACTACGTAGGATGAGTTGGCCGATAAATTCATTGTCAAGTTCTATTCTCCTAGTCATATGGCGGCTCTTCGAGATGAGAGTATATGTCACACTTCCTTTTTTCACCTACATCCGCAAGGGCGTAAAGAAATTTTTCTATTTAAAGGACAATCGGAATGGGATTTAATTTGTTAATTATTCAAAGTTGCCACTTGGAAAATTAATGGTGTCCCAAGTCACCGGTTGAATCCCGAATCGAGGAAAAATATGATTGTGTTATAGTCTGCAAACCAGAAATTCGAGTAACGAATTCTTTTAACCCGAGAGAAGGTGTTAGGCATTCCGGATTTCGTGGTTCTAGCGCGGTCGCTTAACTGTTGCATTTGATTTATCTGATTTTACTACATGCTAGCTTATATGCATTTTATTTGTAAACCGTTGTTGTCATTATTTTAAAAGAATTGTAACATCGTATAAACGCGTCTCGTACCACGTCGCAATCAATGTACCCGTGGTTATTGACACATTTCAACTTCATTGAGATTTGGATTTGGATCACACAAATGTGTACCCGAGTTTAGGAAGATAATGTTAATAAAATACGCGCCTAAAGAGGCTAATGCATTGTTATTTTTGCGAGGGCCATGGACTTTGGTAAATGGCACGTCTCGAAATCTAAAGATCAATTAGAGATTAAATAAAGCGAGGGCCATGCAATTGTCATTTTTATTCGGCACATCGCATCTCAATTTCTTTCGAAAGAAATGCATTCAATTAAAAGAACTACGAATATTTATCTTTAAAACTAATTAGGTATCACAACTACGCTACGGGACCCGTACCTATAAGTATGATAATTTCATTATACCGCCTAAAACAACAACGAATGTTCCATCATCAACACAAAGCCAACAAGTTGCTTCCAAGCTCCATGTTATTATTAACAGAATAAAAAACGTAATTAACTTCGAAACACATATTAAACAACCACAACGACTATGGTAATTTTAACAAAGAAAACTCACACATTGTGGAGGACTCACAAAAAGGACGTAGATGTGACCATGTCTTTGTTATGTAGGTAAATTTCAGCATAATAAAAACTAAATTAAATCCAAGTATGAATCGCAATACTCAATATCTGACCAATTAGACATGCAAAAAAGAGGGAAAAAGAAGCTAATAAAAATATAAGAAAAGCATAAAATACTCCCTAGAGCCAACAAATAATTAATAGCAACTACCAATCTTTAAATAGGAACATAAAAAATCAAAACTCACTCTAACTTTACATGATCTCTACGGTCAGAACCCAAAAAAAAATCCAAATAACGAATATTGGATCTGAACATAAAATCAATGTTAAAATCGAAAAAAGAAAAGAATGAAAGGTAAAAGAAACAAATCACTACTATTTATATTTCAGACAAAAAAAAAGCATAAATAAATAACAAATAATCCACCGATTCATGATATATGAATTAAAAATTGAAGCAAGGTAGAAAAGGGAAAATACCTTTGTACTATATAGTTTTATCTTGAATGTGATTACACTTCGATCTCGGACAAAGCGCAGGTGCGGACCGGATTTCAGCCTCAACCACTCGATGCGATTTCCCACTCCTCTTGCCCTGTTTTTTTTTAAGTCTGAATTTTCTTGTGAGTTCCCTATCGCTGCTGGTTCTCTTTTTTATGTGAGTAAGAGCTTCTAAAGAAGAAGATGAAAATCAGCAAAAATGGGAGGGAAGCGTTAACTTCGGCGCTGCTTTCCTTTTGGGAATGTGTCCGGGGAATATATATATATGTCTAGTTAGTTTTTTGTAGGGTTTTTAGGCTAAGGGGTGTGGCCTTAGGATTTATGGGTTAGGGAATTAGCTCGAAATTTTTTTTAAAATGGAGTACAAGACTTATAAAGGCTAGATAAACAAATCGAAAATTAATTTCTCCTTCTAAAATTATTTACAATCTATAATATAAAAATATATAACTAACTTTAATTAATTGAACTAAACTATAAAACATAAAATGATTTGAGAGGCAAAGACGTCGCGAGCTAGAGATTTCACCGGTTCGAGGTGAGTAATACTTGTAAATGATATCTTCAGGGTTTGACACCCCGGATTTGCACATCATAGTGTTGTATTAAGGTGACTTGTACGTCGGATATGAGCGTGGGGTAGAGCACCATTGGGGATTGTGACTTGGTTTGTCCCGGTTGTTGATTTTTACAGCGTATTTGACTGAAACTATTATTTATCATCATAAATTGGGTTGATTGCCATTTTGGGCTTCGTGTCAACTATGTAAATCCTTCGGGGATTGATATTGCTATTTTAGCATATCTTGCATATCATTTTGTTTCACTCCAAGGTTTTAAATGTTGTTTTGTAAACTCAACCATACTTCTAAGTTTTGAAAACTCAAATAATATTCTAAATGATATATTTCGGGCTGAGAACTACTGTGTTTATAAATGCTCATGGGGCTTATGTTGATTTATGAGCTCAGCATGGATCGGGTTGTGCACCGCAGCAGTGATTTCGAAATAGTGGTAACAATGACACTGTATAATGTCACTTGAAACTGTTGTAACAATGACATTGTATGATGTGACTTGAAAGAGTGGTAACAATGACATTGTAAGATGTAAATTGGCCAGGTAACAATGACTGACCAGGAATTTAATTGATGCCATGAGATGGCTTGATATTGTGTTTGGAATTTAGGAGTTCCTCCGGAGTCTGTACACACCCCCCGTGAGCGCTGTCAACAATAAAAATGGATGGCTCGGGCTGCACGCCGCAGTGTGTACTGGAATGTGCCATCATACGCACGCATTGCCCTCATGCATTTGTTCCTTTGTACAAGTTGTCATAACATACAGCACTCTCATTCTATTGCCATCCGTGCTACTTCTTGCATTATTTACCAAATACCCTGGTGTTAATTGTTAGTGGAGTGATGTGCCCGGGGGGCTAAATTATGTGTTAATTTGCACTACCTGTCTATGCATTCATTTGCTTAACGATTGGAAAATATATTTTCAAAGGAAGTTTTAATTGAGCCCAGATATTTTCTAAAGAATTTTCACGGTTTTACTGTTTTCTCAAAGATTTGCATTGCCCTATATAGCATGATAGAGTGTTTTACGTGTTTTCTTACCGCTCAGTTATTATTTACTCGTATTGCTCACTGGGTTGGAGTACTCACTTTACTCCCTACACCTCGCGTGTAGTTGTAGGTATTGTTAACCCGGTAGCGGGTTATTAGCTGATTGAAGGTATTACTATTGTAGCTGAGCAAGGTGACCGTCAGTGTTCGCGACACTGGACCTTGTCTTTAGAATTCCAGAATTTATTTTTGTATATTATTGTCCTTGTAGTTGTGTTCAGTCTTCTTTAGTTGCTCGTGACTTGTGACACCCCGGCCGGGTTTTGTTGGGTTGTAAATACTGGTTATTATTATCATTAAGGTGTATTTATCTATTCATTTATGTTTAATAATTGTTAAAGAGACGATTTGGGTTAGTTGGATGGCCTTTTATCCACGAGAGGCACCATCACAACCGGGTTAAAAAATTGGGTATGACAATTCCTTATCACCCCGCGAGTCTACGCATATAAAGAACACTAAAATCGGAGTCCAAATGACCCATCAAATCCCAAATAAAACATCCAAAATTCCTAGCCCTAGTTCATCCATTTTTGTTCAAGTTTCTATGAATTTCTAGATAGATTTCACAATAGAATCACGTTTTATGTTAAAAAGTCTTACCTCCAATCGATTCTCCTTGAATCCCTCTTGAATGTCCCTAAAAAAAAGCTCTCAAAATGATTAACTATGGGGGGAAATGAGCCAAACTCGCAGATGAAATAACTTAAAAACTTTCTGCCCAGCTCTGACCTTTCTTCATCGCGATCACGGCCCAAGCCTCACGATCGCCAAGGGAAAATTTCTAAGGCCCCAAAAACATTCTACGCGAACGTGATGATTCAACTCTCTAGACCTACGCGAGCGCGAGACATATGCCGCGAACGCGAAGAGTAATTCCTCTTGGACCCCATTTCTTATACGCGAATGCAGACAACCTCATGCGAACGCGAAGCACAAAATCTCTGCCTTCCGTGAATGCTAGAAAATATATGAGAACGCGAAGTCCAAAATTAAGGCCTTCCAAATTCCTTATACGTGATCGTGTAATACCTCACGGGATCGCGAAGGCTTAAATATCTGCAATACCTGAACTTATTTTTCGCAACATTCCAATTAAAAAAATAGCCCTATTGACCATCCGAAACTTACTCAAGGCCCCCGGGACATCCACCAAAAGCATAAAAGCATCCTAAAACCTCATTAAAACTTGTTTCAATCATCAAAACACCTCAAATAATTTCAAATACACCAATTCACATCGAATTCAAGCCTAAATGATTCTAAAAAATTCCGAAACATGCTTTTTATAAAAAAACTCAACCAAACCATGTCTGAATGACCTGAAATTTTCACATACATCCCAAATGACATATCGAAGCTACACCAACTCTTGGACTTTCATTCCGACCCCCAGATCAAAATCTTACCTATCAACCAGAAATCGCCAAAGTATCAACTTCACCAATTCAAACTTAATTCTACATTGGACCTCCAAAACCAATTCTGGTCCCACGCCTAAGTCATAAATTACCTCCCGAAGCTACCCGAACCATCGTAACTCATATTCGAACCCATTAACACATAAGTCAACATCCAATTAACTTTTCCAACTTAAAACTACTTAAAAGAGACTAAGTGTCTTAGTTCTTACCAAATCCACTCTGAATGCAAACTAGTCATGTTGATCACATAAAATACGGATAAAAAAGCATAAAGAAGTAGAAATAGGGAAAGCAGAGCAGTAACTCATGAGACGACATGCCGGGTCATCACAGGAACTCGAATCAATTTCTTGTTCTTTCGATCATGGCTCGAAACGTGCTAATTGTGCCAATTTCACCAGTCCCATCACAGAGCTGTAGGAAATCATTCTATCCATGATATGTGTGCTTTGGTTGTATTAGCATGATTTCCAGGTATAGGTTTTGATGAATGACAAACAATGAAGTCAACTGTCAAACAACGTTATTACATGACAAACAATCAAGATTGAATGCCGAGAAGCTTATTGATGAAGGGATTGCATGGAAAAGCCAAAGACGAGCCCAAAATTTCAAGACCGAAGACCCAAGGCGTAGGTCGTTAGGTAGAACCAATGTAAGGGCAACGTTTAAGTTATCTCGTCTTTTGGCTCAACATAGGTCATCATAAATATGCATAAAATCATTTTATCAAATCATAAATATCATAAACATTTTCATATACTTCAAACAAAATGATTTTTAACGTTTTCATTTTAACCAAAATGATTTTTGAAGTAAGTTTTCGATTCTGGACAGAACAACCAGATAATCGATTATCCTTATGAAGATAATCGATTATGTTGGATTTCCAGCCAAAACTGGAAATTCCAGCATGGCTGCATAATCGATTATCACAAAGTAGATAATCGATTATCTGCCTTTTCCAGCTTAAACTGGAAATTCCAGAGAAGGTAAATAATCGATTATCAGCTAGCGAATAATCGATTATTCACTGACCGTTGCCTTCCAACGTTCAGTTTTATGAACGTTGAGAAGATAATCGATTATGCAAAGTAAATAATCAATTATCCTTGCATAAAATCAACATTATTGATTGCCAATTAAGCAACGGACATACAACCTCTACCACCTATAAATAGAGGTCTTTTTGACTCATTTCATATGAACAATATCTCTCATTATTCTTGAACATATTGATAACATTTCTACATCATATTTAGAGCTTTTGTTGAGCCATTTGAGAGACAATTTTGTGTTGTTCATAGAGCTTATATTGTATCTCTTTATCTACTCTTCTTAGAGAGTTCTAGTTGTAAAAGAGAAAGGTTTTTGAGAAGACCATACCTTCTCATTGAGCGTTGGGTTTGCTAAGTACCTTCAATCTTAGTGTGTGAAGTCTTGTGGTGCGGTATACACGAGCAAGGTGAAGTCTTGAGGTGAGGTATCCTCGAGCAAGTTGAAGTCTTGTAGAGCGTACATCTACGAGCAAATGTAACGGTTTGTTAGGCACCCGTAAGCTTAACGGAGTTAGTGTAAACTCAAGAGAGTCTCTCGGGAGACTGGACTAACCACACGTTGTGGTGAACCAGTATAAATTCGGTGTGTTCTTTCCTTACTCTTTTAATTAATGCACTTACTTTACTCCTGCAATTTTAATTCCGCAATATTTACAGACATTCTAGTGCCTCACTATTCACCCTCCCTCTAGTGAAGGGCATAAATCCTAAAAGTTGATATCAGAGCCTAACTCTCTGAAAGCCTTAACCGGTTGAGAGAACGATATATATTTTTTTGTTGAGAATGTTGAACGCAGGTATGATGAGTGAAGGACACTCTACCATTAGGCCTCCACTATTTGATGGAACAAATTATACATACTGGAAAGATAGGATGAGAATATTCATCCAATCAAATAACTTTCGATTATGGCAATTCATCAAGAACGGTGAACAAATGCCGACAAAGAAAGTTGGGAAATCATGGCTCTAAAGGAGGAAGATGAATATAATGCCGAAGATATCAAGAAGGTCGAAAATAACACAAAGTCCATCAATATGTTGTATTGTGCCGTGAATCCGGATGACTATCGAAAGATTTCTTGCTGCACAACCGCCAAGGAGATGTGGGATAAGCTTGAGATCACTTATGAAGGTACGCCTCAAGTCCGAGAATCGAAAGTTGATTTTCTAACACATGAATATGAACTCTTTAGAATGAGGGAGCCGGAAAGCATCGATAATATGTTTGAACGGTTTTCAATGATCATCAACAATCTCCAGCTCTCGGAAAAGTATACTCGAACAAAGATCTAGTTCGAAAAATCCTACGGAGTCTCACTCCCGAATGCCGTTCCAAAGCCAATGCCATCCAAGAGTCGATAGGAATCACGGACGTCACAATTGATGAACTACGAGGTAACCTCAAAACTTATGAAAGCACTATTCTTAGACCTTCTTTTGGAAACAAGAAAAATTCGAATATTGCCTTCAAAGCCTCATCTTCTAAAAGAGAAGAGGTAAGTGATTCGGATAGCGATGATGATAATATTTCCAATGCCTTGATCGAAAAGTTTTATAAGTTTATGAAAAAGGAAATTAAGAAGGAAGAACCAAGTCCTTCATGCCATAATTGTGGAAAACTTGGGCACACCAAATCTCATTGCCCAAAATCCAAGGACAAGAAGAAGAACAAACACCAAAGGCGTGTGACATGGGATTCGGAAAGCTCAGGTGATGAAACGGCCGCCCTATGCTTCATGGCCAACGAGGAAGAAGAGGTAAGTACTCCTAACTCTTACTCTTATGAAGAATTACAAGAAGCTTTTCAAGAATTATATGATGAATTGAAAAAGTCTTCAAAAATCTCCAAAGAGGCCAAGGCTAAAATTAAAGTTTTAGAAGAGAAAAATAAATTTTTGGAAAATGACAATATTGATCTTAGAAATAAAATTAAGGAGATGCATGAAGATTCTTCAATTGATCAAAATTCTAATTGTTCATCTTGTGATTCTTTGGAATTAGAGAACATAGAACTTAGGAACACACTAGAAAAACGTAGTGTAGACAATCCTAAAATAGTTGAAGAAATTAAAAAGGAAAGGCCCAGGAAAAATAAAAGGCGTAAAAAGAATAAGAATCATGTTGGAAATTGCGATGCACAACCTAGAAATAATTCTAGGAATTTTGTAAATGAGTCTAGAATTAATCATTTTAGACCACCTAGAAATGATTCTAGGAATTTTATCAATGAGTCTAGAATTAATCATTTTAGACCACCTAGAAATGACTCTAGGAATTTCAACGCTTCTAGGAATAACGACTTTAGATCACCTAGAATGTTTTTGGCTCAACCAAGACATATGCACAACCCGAATGTTATATGTCATTATTGCAACCGGGTAGGACATATAGCACCCGTATGTTTTGCAAAACATAGGGATTTATCTTTGGTTTTATTAGCATGATTTCCAGGTATAGGTTTTGATGAATGACAAACAATGAAGTCAACTGTCAAACAACGTTATTACATGACAAACAATCAAGATTGAATGCCGAGAAGCATATTGATGAAGGGATTGCATGGAAAAGCCAAAGACGAGCCCAAAATTTTAAGACCGAAGACCCAAGGCGTAGGTCGTTAGGTAGAACCAATGTAAGGGCAACGTTTAAGTTATCTCGTCTTTTGGCTCAACATAGGTCATCATAAATATGCATAAAATCATTTTATCAAATCATAAATATCATAAACATTTTCATATACTTCAAACAAAATGATTTTTTAACGTTTTCATTTTAACCAAAATGATTTTTGAAGTAAGTTTTCGATTCTGGACAGAACAACCAGATAATCGATTATCCTTCTGAAGATAATTGATTATGTTGGATTTCCAGCCAAAACTGGAAATTCCAGCATGACTGCATATCGATTATCACAAAGTAGATAATCGATTATCTGCCTTTTCCAGCTTAAACAGGAAATTCCAGAGAAGGTAAATAATCGATTATCAGCTAGCGAATAATCGATTATTCACTGACCGTTGCCTTCCAACGTTCAGTTTTATGAACGTTGAGAAGATAATCGATTATGCAAAGTAAATAATCGATTATCCTTGCATAAAATCAGCATTATTGATTGTTAATTAAGCAACGGACATACAACCTCTACCACCTATAAATAGAGGTCTTTTTGACTTATTTCATATGAACAATATCTCTCATTATTCTTGAACATATTGATAACATTTCTACATCATATTTAGAGCTTTTGTTGAGCCATTTGAGAGACAATTTTGTGTTGTTCATAGAGCTTATATTGTATCTCTTTATCTACTCTTCTTAGAGAGTTCTTGTTGTAAAAGAGAAAGGTTCTTGAGAAGACCATACCTTCTCATTGAGCGTTAGGTTTGCTAAGTACCTTCAATCTTAGTGTGTGAAGTCTTGTGGTGCGGTATCCACGAGCAAGGTGAAGTCTTGAGGTGAGGTATCCTCGAGCAAGTTGAAGTCTTGTAGAGCGTACATCTACGAGCAAATGTAACAGTTTGTTAGGCACCCGTAAGCTTAACGGAGTTAGTGTAAACTCGTGAGAGTCTCTCGGGAGACTGGACTAACCACACGTTGTGGTGAACGAGTATAAATTCGGTGTGTTCTTTCCTTACTCTTTTAATTACTGCACTTACTTTACTCCTGCAATTTTAATTCCGCAATATTTACCGACATTCTCGTGCCTCACTATTCACCCCCCCCTCTAGTGAAGGGCATAAATCCTAACAAGAGCGTATTTAGCCAAGCAAGGCAACACCTAGGAGATACTCGTCACTCATTGGGCAGCAATACTTAGGAAATTCTAGTGTGCTTCAGAGATTGGACACAATCAGAACGGTGAAATTAAGGGCGTAAAGAGGTAGATAAAACAGATGACCAAGAAAATGGAGATATGATGGTTTATTGTTCCGATTCAAGCAATGCCGGAAACCAAGAATCTCATGTTGACATGAATGAACTTGCAAAAATAATGCGAAGCATGTGATGTACTTTTTTTATTTTTATAATTGTTGTAAACTTTTAATTTGCAAGTTCAAAAATAAAACAATCAAAGTAAAACTTGCAAATTATATTGAAGTATTATTTATTATTCAATGAAAATACAAAACGAGAGACTTCAGAGTTTGATCCTTACATATTGTTTATTGGTCTTATTAAATAATTTTTGTAGTCATTTACTTTCAAATTTCAAAGTAAAGCTTTAAACTTTAAAGTTTGATTCTAAGCCCCAAGTGTTGCAAACACTTAAGTATCAATAATATTGAATAATAAAAATAAAATATACTTTTAAAAAAAGTAGCCCAGCCTGGTCCAGACCTGTTAAGCCTGAACCCGGACGGGATCATCAAAACCCAAAAAATTCCAGCCCAGTTCCAGCCTAGAATGATAACCGTGCGGACTATTTTTTCGTGTCCAGCTCAGAACAACCCGATTAACATGTATAATTTCAACTAATATGAGTCTAAAATCCCTATAAATCCTCCCATTCTTCTTTCCTGTAGTAAATAAATTCAATGGCCTTTGAGCTTGATCTTGAATATGTAGTTGTTGCCACGAACAGTGATCTTGTTCTTGAGCTCAAGCTTGATTGTTTGAACTTGAACTTGATTTGTTCTTCGTTCTTGAGCTTGTACTTGATTTCTTGAACTTGAACTTAATTGCTTGAAGCTTGAAACATGTGGAGAAATTTGCAGCGTTTGATCCATGAGCTTTTTATTGCTTCTTGTTATAAGTTCTGATGTCTTTTCTGGGTTATGAAGATGCCTATTTATAGTTGTGGGATGAAATAGTTATGATAAGAACAAACTCTTTCAGACTAATGGGATTGAAGAGTGATAAGGCTACATTTAATTGGCCAGAACATGTCACTTGCACACGTGGTACAGTTTCATTGACATTTAATTTGCCTGGCATGCCCTGTCATTTTGACATATATCACGATCCTCTTGGCTCTTTCATTTGACTTGATGTGCCACATCATTTGACACGTGGCACTGGACCTATTGGAAGATGACATCTTGGGACTAACAAAATGGGCTGATCATTCGTAGCCAATTAAATAGGATAGTCCAATAATATTGGACATTTATTAAAATTAGTTTAATTAGTTTTAAATAACTAAGTCAATATATATTAGCTCATAATACTTATTTGGACCCAAATATATTCAATTGAGATTAAATCCAATTTTTTATGGATTTAAATTTTATAAAATATTAATTGCCTGCAGTTGCAAAGTCAAATTCTTGTTATATATGGATCGTTTCTTCCGGATGATTTTACTCAACAATAAACTCAAGCAACGTGTTTTGATTAGTTTCCTTGTTTGAAGAAAAAAATAAACAAATTAAATATGTGATGATAATTTTATCCAATACAAAATATATTTTTAAAGGATAAAAAGTATAAATAAATATATCTATTCAAAAATACTTACATAGATATGGATAGATTGACTGCCGATTTTAGAGGGTTGTTAAGTAACAGATTTTGATGAAATTAATGAGTATAATATTAAAGAGCCCGTTTGGCCAGAAAGTTTTTTCACTTTTTTCCGAAATCAAGGCTATAAAATTAATAAAAATAAAATTTCAACTTTTTTGAAAATTGAAAAAATTATTTTTCAAAATTTTCACTCATATAACTCATAAAATTTGAAAAGCAACCCAAAAATATATTTGTATCCAATCACAACTCTGATTTATAAATTTTATTTTTGCCATGAAATATTTTACATTTTTTTTTTGAAATTTTACAATTCTTATGTAAACGCCCTACTAAATATTACAGTGAAATATTTTTTTGGCAATGACGTCGTTTAATTTGCTTTTAATACAAATTCTGTCAATTAGAACCCAATCACAGTAGGACCAGGGAAGCCGCGAAAGAACGAAGAAGTTGCATGAACTGTGGGATCCACAAACTGGTATTATCTCCAGTATTTAAGGTTACCCTAAGTTCGTAATAGTTTCTAGTTAGCAGCAAACAGGGAAACCTTTGTACTTCGTTGTCCAGGTGCGTCTTCATCCTTGTTTTTCCCTTCCAATTCTCATGCTAATTTTGTTCTTCCAAAAAAAAAAACGAATCGTAGTTTCTCCCATCTCAGATGATCATGGATATTGGCCTCAGAGAAAACCAGAAACTAATTACATATTTTCTGGAAGAATCTCCTAGCTCTTTTCGAACCCCGAACAGCTTGTTTGAACGGTTGTTACCTATTGTATTCTATGTTATTGTTATATTTTAATTGTTACTTAAATTTTATTGTATCGTATTGTTAAATTTATTGTTACGTGATGCCAAACTATGTCACTTTATGTGACGCCGATTTGGTATGTTTGCGTGTTATCTTTTTTAATTTTCTTTCATAATTATTAAATAATTCTATTTTACTCTTTTTCTTACCATTTTATATAATAATTCTATCATGTACCTACTTTTTTCGTAATGATATAAGTTTGTTCTTCTTATTATTAAGTGCGTGACATCTTTACATGACACACAAACAATACAATCTATTCAAATATTGTGTTATCAAAATGGTATAATGTAATATAATACAATACAATATGATACATTATGAAACGATATGTATCCACTCTTTCCCTAACTTCTAGTTTAATCTCTTGTACAATAACATCTTTCTGTAAACTATTTTCCGAAAATATTCCAGTTCCTCGCTATACAAATATGATATGCGAATGCTGCACGAACTGCTACCATAGTCTCCTTCTTGAATCTCTTCCAATATTTCTTCTTTATTTGTAGTATCTTGTACAGAATGTCATTATGTCTGATCTTTAGGCCACTCCAGCTGCGGATTTCTGCATGGACTTTTTAAAATATTATCGTACCCGTGTCGGACACGTATCCGGCAATATTTTTAGAGAATCCGAACAACATAACTCTCTGCTATCTATCCAAACGTTGTGCTCATCCAAATAATACAATACAATATGATACATTATGAAATGATATGTAACAAGTGTATCCACTCTTTCCGCAACTTCGAGTTTACTCTCTTCTACTATAACATCTTTATGTGCACTATATTTTCTGAAAATGTTTCACTTCCTGGCTACTAATGCTCCATAAACATCTACCATAGTCTCCTTCTTGAATCTCTTCCAATGCTTCTTCTTTATTTGTAGTATGTTGTACAGATTGTCATTATGGCTGATCTTTGGACCACTCCAGCTGCGGATTTCTCCTCATCTATGTTGCGTGGACTTTCTAAAATATTATCATACCCGTGTGTGACACGTATCCGGTAATATTTTCGGAGAATTCGAGCAGCATAGCTCTCTACAATCTATCCAAACGTTGTGCTCATCAAAACAATACAATATAATATGATACATTATAAAACGATATGTAACAGGCGTATCCACTCTTTCCCTAACTTAGAGTGTACTCTCTTGTACTATACCATATTTCTGTACACTATATTTTCTGATAATGTTTCACTTCCTGGCTATCCAAATGCAAATGCTCCATAAACATATACCATAGTCTCCTTCTTGAATCTCTTTCAATGCTTCTTTTTTATTTGTAGTATGTTGTACAGAATGTCATTATGGCTGATCTTTAGGCCACTCCAGCTGCGGATTTCTCCTCGTCTATGTTGAGCGGACTTTCTAAAATGTTGTCGTACCCATGTTGGATACGTATCCGGCAATATTTTGGGGAATCCGAGCAACATAACTCGCTACAATCTCTCCAAACGTTGTGCTCATCAAAACAATACAATACAGTATGATACATTATGAAACGATATGTAACAAGTGTATTCACCCTTTCCCTAACTTCGAGTGTACTCTCTTGTACTATAACATCTTTCTGTACACTATATTTCTTAAAATGTTACACTTCCTGGCTATCCAAATACAAATGCTCCATAAACATCTACCATAGACTCCTTCTTGAATCTCTTCCGGTGCTTCTTCTTTATTTGTAGTATGTTGTACAGAATGTCATTATGTCTGATCTTTAGGCCACTCCAGCTGCGGATTTCTCCTCATCTATGTAGTGCGGACTTTCTAAAATGTTGTCGTACCCGTGTTGGACACGTATCCAGCAATATTTTCGAAGAATCCGAGCAACATAGCTCTCTACAATCTATCCAAACATTGTGCTCATCAAAATAATACAATACAATATGATACATTATGAAACGATATGTAACAAGTGTATTCATGCTTTCCCTAACTTTGAGTTTACTCTCTTGTATTATAACATCTTTCTGTACACTATATTTTCTGAAAATGTTTCACTTCCTGGCTATCCAAATACAAATGCTCCATAAACATCTACCATAGTCTCATTCTTGAATCTCTTCCAATGCTTCTTCTTTGTCTATAGTATGTTGTGCAGAATGTCATTATTGCTAATCCTTAGGCCACTCCAGCTGTTGATTTCTCCCCATACAAGTTTAGAGCAGGGGCATTCACCAAATAAGTGTTGGGTAGTTTCATCTGCATCTTCTTCACATAAACAACAGGTCGTGTTGTCTCATGCAATCCCCATTTTGCATAGTCTTTCTTTAGTCAGCAATTAGGGGACTTTCGTGGAATTAGGGGAGAAAGGCGGGGACAGGAAGTTATTCCGGTTAGCTAAAGCAAGGGAAAGGAAGGCGCGTGATCTTGACCAAGTTAGGTGCATCAAAGGCGAGGATGGTAGAGTTTTGATGGGGGAGTCTCAAGTCAGCAGAGGTGGCAGGCGTACTTTCGAGACTTAACGAGAAGGGGGATCGCAACATAGAGCTAGGGGAGTTGGGGCATTCAGAGCAACATAGAGACCTTGGGTACTGCAGGCGCATTAGGACAGAGGAGGTCATGGGGGCTTTGCCTAGGATGAGTAGGGGTCGAGCGACAGGGCCGGACGAGATCCCGGTGGAGTTCTGGAAATGCATAGGTAGGTCAGGAGTTGAGTGGCTCTCCAGGTTGTTCAATGCGATCTTTAGGGCCAAAAGGATGCCGGAGGAGTGGATGTGGAGTACAGTGGTGCCCTTGTACAAGAACAAAGGGACATCCAGTGCTGCAACAACTATAGGGGTATCAAATTAATAAGTCACACCATGAAGGTCTGGGAGCAGGTGATCGATGCGAGGGTGAGGGAAATAACATCTATATCTGTGAACCAGTTCGGTTTCATGCCGGGTCGCTCCACTACAGAAGCTATCCACCTTGTCAGGAGGCTGGTGGAGCAGTTCAGGGATAAGAAGAAGGACCTGTACATTGTGCTTATCGACTTGGAGAAGGCGTATGAAAAGGTCCCAACGGAGGTGCTATGGAGGTGCTTAGAGGCAAAGAGCGTAAGGGAAGCCTACATCATAGTAATCAAGGACATGTACGATGGAGCTAAGACTAGGGTTAGGACGGTGGGTGGCGACTCAGACCATTTTCCAGTGGTTATGGGGCTCCATCAAGGATCGACGTTTAGGATTCTCTTGTTTGCTTTGGTGATGGATGCTCTAACCCGACATATTCAAGGGGATGTGCCTTGGTGTATGCTATTTGCTGATGACATAATCTTGATAGACGAGACGAGGGTCGGTGTTAATGAGAGGTTAGAGGTATGGAGATAGACCCTCGAGTCTAAGGGTTTCAAAATAAGCAGATCTAAGACAGAATACCTGGAGTGCAAGTTTAGCGCCGAGCCGAGCGAAGTAGGCAGGGACGTGATTGGATCTCAGGTCATCGCCAAGAGGGACAGTGTTAGATATCTTGGGTCGGTGATTCAGGGGGACGGCGAGATTGGCGGAGACGTCACTCATCGTATAGGAGCGGGGTGGTCAAAGTGAAGGCTTGCATCAGGAGTCCTGTGTGACAAGAAAGTTTCACAGAAACTCAAGGGGAAATTTTATAGAGCTGTGGTTAGACCTGCCATGTTGTATTTGGCGGAGTGCTGGACAGTGAAGAACTTTCATCTTCAGAGAATGAAGGTTGCGGAGATGAGGATGCTCAGGTGGATGTGCGGGATCACCATGTTAGATAAGATTAACAATGAAGTTATTCGAGAGAATGTGGGGGTGGCCCCGGTGGATGAGAAGATGCGAGAAGCGAGGCTGAGGTGGTTCGGGCATGTACGGAGGAGAAGTCCTGATGTCCCGGTGAGGAGTTGTGAGCGGCTGGCGATGGTCGGTGTACGGCGAGGCAGAAGGAGGCCTAAGAGGTATTGGGGAGAGGTGATTAGGCATGACCTGGCTAGAATGTGGGTTTCCGAGGACATGGCCCTTGATAGGAAAGTGTCGAGGTCTAGTATCAGGGTTGTAGGATAGGGGCTCCTAGAGTTTTTCGTACTCCTCACACGGGGTTGGGTGAGGCTTGGCAGGGCTATCCATAGATTATTTGTATATTGGATTGTGTCTCCCTTATGGTAGTTATTTATGGTAGTTACTGTCTGATATTATTGCATGCTATTTTATTTATGGTTCTTATGTTTAGATAATTGTTTACGCTATTTCTGCTGGAGTTACTAATGCTATGTTGTTTTTGTTTTTGTTCTTCCTTTCCTTCACTGAGCCGAGGGTCGATTGGAAACATCCTCTCTAGCCTCTCTGCCCTTTCGGGTAGGGGTAAGGCCCTTCTACATATTACCCTCTCCAGACCCCACTTTGTGGGACTATACTGGGTAGTTGTTGTTGTTTCTTTAGTCAGCCGTTTGCCTTGCATAGTTATGTGTCTTACTTACTTATTGGAGAAGGTACCTGTCATAGTTAGACTTAAATCACAACTATATATGAATTGGAAGGAGATCTGAATCCTTCATATTTTATGGAGACACATCATTAATGGGCATAGTCTAGCTTTAACGAACTTTTCCCTCATGGTAACAAAATGCAGGTGAAATTATTCTTCCTACTTGCATCATATCTATCAGTTTATTGTGACACTCACTGCTCCATCCTGAACACTAGAAGCAAAGATGGTACGTGTTTTAATGCATTCGATTCAATATAATGCCTTCTTCCTTAGGTTGCTTTGATCGTAGAGGTTGATACTTGATACCATTGCTTGAGATTGAGAGGTCACCTTTTGATTTTCATTAACTGTATCTACTTAAGCATTTTCAGCTAGAACTCTGACATTTTCGAGTGATAGCTTCTTTGATATATATTTATTAGTCGTCATGTTCCTTGCAATATGTTTTGGCAGCCACAAATGTATCTTAGAATTTGAATATGTCCAATGGGGCTTTAATGACCAAGAGTTCGTTTGGCGTAGCTGATTTAGAGTAGCTGATAACCATTAGGTGCTGAAAAGCACGTGAAACTGTTTTAAAAAATAAGTTGTTATGTGTTTAGATAAAAGTACTAAAATTAATAATGAGCAGCTGAAGAATTGGGTATATGAAGAGTTTTATTTAAAAGAAGTAGTTTAGGGATAGAATAGTAAATATCTTGGTCAAACCTAAAGTGTTTATAAGCTGAAATTTGATAAGTTGGGGGAGACCAGATTATGACGTTTGGCTGATAAGTACTTAAATTGTAAACATTTTTAATTTTATCAAACTTGTAGATAAGCCAAAAAGTACTTATAAATCAGTTTGACTAGCTTGTAAGCTTAGCCGAACACCCTCTAATACTCCATAGATAGTTGTGCACGGTTATTATAAAATACTTCCAAAAACCAATTACCTAGAATTTCGAACATATTATATATAGCACTGTGGATTCTACCTCATAATTAGCAATGTTCTTTTACCTGCTAACCCTGAGCATCTGTTTCTTTTCAGGTTTAGGTTTTGGTTCATCTTCTTATTTGTGGTCTTTTTTAGTCATATACTGTAACTATATATTGTAGAAGATCTCTTATTTTCACCAAAACTCGATTTCTCCTTTTCCATTCCTCTTTTTACCCTTTATAAATTTGTATGCTGTTTGTGCAGGCTACTGTGATTGTTGCATATGATACGAATAAAACTGAATCTCGGTTCCTAAAGTTGTAAGTTTTTTGAGACTTATCCCCGTCCCCAGCCGCCACGTCCCTACGCCCTCAGGGAAGGCAAAACAACACTGATTCAAACTATATTTGCTCCACGGCCTGTACTATTTTGTGGTTTAAACTAATAGTAATAATCTTAGATTTTAAGGTTTGCATTGTCTAGTATACTGCAGTATCATGATTTTGACCTCAGCACTACAGTGTTACTGCTTGGTAAGCTAGTGTTACATTACTTCCTTGTGGAGTCAGCCTAAAGATGCCTTGAAGTCCTCATAGTTCATAAAGAATATTGATACCTTATTTTAACCTGAAAGTAATTAACGACACTCTTAACAAACCCCAACTTTGGATGATCTAAACCCCCTTATGTAGGGTGGAATGTAACTAACGATCCTTCCTCTTTCAGGTCCGTTTTGGGACGGCCATTTATCATAGCATTTAGGGGATGCATAGCATTGAAGAAGGCTATGGAAGCTAAGCTTGCCCGTTTTAGAAGTCAGACGGTAAGTGCAGAGAAGACAACAAAGCAGGAAGAAACAGTGGAAAGGTAAATCGTAAACCATTAACCATGACTAGCCAGATCTCCCACTTGTTATATATGAACTACGACTATAGTTTAAGGATTTTAATTCTACAGAGCAAAATTGCTCGAATTGTTGCCTACCTTTTTGCAGTTGGACAATTTGGAACTGGAATTATGGACCATGCTGTTTGACGTGCATTAAACATGAAGATACTGACACAGACGGCACCACAGACCCGACTAAGATCTCTAGTTTTACCGAATTCAAAGTACCTAAGCCCAGGAAATGGTGGCATATCTTAAGTAAAAAACATAGAGAGGTACATCATAAATCATAATTATTCTTCTTTTTTCCAATTTTCAGTTTCGAAGTCCTTAAAATTTTGCATAGCTTGTGCTTGGATGATAAAGTTTTGAGCTAAAAGTTCATTTCTATTTAACATTACGAAAGAAATTTCAGAAGGTTCTTAATTCAAATTCCAAGTGCTTTTGTTCAAGTATACGGAGTCACTTTTTTGTTAGGCTTGTGGTCAAAAAGAAGTTACGAAAGAAGTTTCTTGTGGTAAAAAAGAAGTTACGAAAGAAGTTTTAAAGAGAAATTTCACTATGGAGGAGCTTGAAGAAGAAATGGCATCCGTTGGATTTGGGGGACCTAACAACCCATTCAAATTTATCATTTTGAGCTTAGTTCTCCCTCGTACCATGCCTCGGGATTTATCCAGAGAGTAAGCAGTTTTATCAAATTAGATTTTCCTGTAAACTTGATGTGCTTACTGTCAAATATTTGATGGTTGTTTTAATGAATGAAGGTTAAGGATACAACCTATGAAAGGATTAATCATTTACGGACCACCTGGAACAGGAAAAACACTGGTTGCGACATGCATATCGGAAATGCTCAATGCAAAATTAAAGGTTGTAATTTTAAGGAAGTCATTTGTTTTTTTTAATTATTATTTACTTTATTCTAATCTTTCCTTTTATCTTTTTCCTAGGTTGTGAGTGGGCCCGAAATCTTAAGATTTTTCTTAGTATCAGGTGAAAATAATCTGAGAGATATTTTTGCTCCATCAATTAGAGATCTTGAGCAAATGGGTAAGAATATGACGTCCTCTGTGTTTTCTTGTTTTTCCTCCTTATTGTTTTTCTCTAGCTCTGAAAAGTTAGAATTGGGTTCTACAACAAGAAATTAATTCCTTATATCTTCAGTTGTTTCTGTTTCTAGCTAATGTAAATTGTGTGATCCGACTACTGTGTATTCAAGTGCATCTGTATCTCCCACTAGGCAAATCAGTGGCAGTTGTAGAGCTAATATTAGTTGTATAGCATCTCCAGATTCATTTCCATTTGCAATCGTTAAAGTGATGTTACAGAATAATAGGTAGAAATTGAAACTAAGATGCCTAAGATGCAGTACGGGTCGCCAATTATCAAACTGACATATAGTTTTCTCAGTGATCAATCTGGTACTGAATAAATGTTGGACAAAGACCTAAGGGCAAATTTATTTCCTGAACCCACGGGTAGTCTCAGGGTAGAACTTTCTCATTATTAGCTTTTACTGTCTTTCAAGGTAAGATAATGATTCTTATGTTGTTTATATAGTGGATTTGTTGTGTTATTTGATGATACTTATTGCTTCATTAGGCGAGGAAAGTCCTGTTCATGTAATCATCATTGAAGAAATTGATGCCATTGCAGGGGTAAGCATTTCCTAGTCGTTTGGTTTGATTTCTTTCTTTCATTTGGGTGCTTATTTCAGTGTCTAACTTAAAATTTGGCTTTTGACGTCAGAAAAGAGGTGCAAATGCGGTAACTGATAGGATAGTGAGCCAACTGTCAACATTGGTCTGCTTCAATACCTCTATGCTTTTCACCTCCACCAACTATATGAATGACTTTGCTTCCTAAGTAATTTGTGTATGACTAACAAATGTTGGTTTGACGAGATTAGGTTGATGGCGTTAGGGAACAAACCAATCTGTTGGTTGTAGGGACAACTAGTAGGATTGAATTGATTGATGATGGCTTGTTGAGGTATACATTTCTCCCTTGATTTCATTATTATGCTATTCATATTCTATTCCAAACAGTTTCGAAGCGGAAAGCAAAGTAGTTTGTCCGATTTACCTAGCCTCTTTATCCCTCTATATATTCAATATATCTTCGTTGACATATCTTAGTGTGATCGTAGACCAGGACGATTTGAACTGCGCTTGCAAGTAGATCTACCAGATGAAGATGCACGGTTGAGGATTCTGCAGGTCAGAGCGAAAAGGATCCAGAGAAGGTTCTTTTTCGATGATGACATAGACCTTTCAGCCATAGGTTAGTTCCATAAGATGTATCATTATTTTTGTGTCCTATGATTTGATAACTACGGATATTTGATTCTAGAGACTGAATAAACGGTTGATGTGCAGCTTCTGCGACAGAAGGACTTAGCGTAGTCGATGTTGAGGGTTTGTTACAGACGGCATTGGAAAGTGCATTGTTGCGTGGTTTTCAAGGACGTCCCTTCAAGGCGGAGGATATTCAAATTAAGAAGGAGGACATTCAAATGGCCCTGAAAGGTTTTGGCAGAGACCTTTAAATAGGTACATCACTCTCGGAATATATACATATAGAGAGAGGGCAGTAAATGGAGTTTGAATAAAGATTGGTTATGACTGAAAGATCATCAAACTAAAGTAACTGATTATTAAATGAAAGCTCTATGCAAATTGAGGTATGGAATTCATATTCCCATCTCTAGCTGAATTTTCAACCGCAAACTACTAGCTTCCCATCTTGAATCAATTGAGTTGGATGAAATTGATGGTTTAAGAAATACATTTTGTGTGTTTAAGAAACAAATAGCAAATTAAAAATAAAGAATTAACAAGATTTTTTATATTACTTAACTCTAATTCACTTGGGTCATCTGCACTTCATTTTGAAAGTGTACTCCTTTTTAGTTGATCTGTTTTTGTTATTTGTGTAGTTGGAAGATACTTTCTTTGGATGGCACCAAGATCTCTGCTTAGATTGGATAGCGCCTATAACTATAAACGCCTAGATCACGAATAATATAACAGTCTTAGTACACATAAATTGTTCGTCTGTGAATAAGACACTGCAACAGCTCCTGGATTACTTTTTCAAGATGATTTTATTTCAGAATCTGAAATAGCAGCTAATATTCGAGTTTGGGGAGAGAAGCGAGGCTGAGGTGGTTCGGGCATGTTCGGAGGAGGGCCCCCGATGCCCCGGTAAGGAGCTGCGAGCGGCTGGAGATTGTGGGTGGTCGGCGAGGGAGAGGGAGGCCTAAGAAGTATTGGGGTGAGGTGATTAGACAGGACATGACCAGTATGCAGGTTACCGAGGACATGACACTTGATAGGGGAGTCTGGAGGTCTAGAATCAGGATTGTAGGCTAGGGGCTTCTAGAGTCCGTCGTTCGCATCTCTCGGGGTTGGGTGTGGGATATCTAGGGTTTCCCATAGGGGATTAGTGTTTTAGCTTATGTCTCCTTATGAGTGTTAGTATGTTAGTTACGGCTTGTTATTATTGCATTAATGCATGTGACTGTATTTATGTTGCTTATGCCTTCATACGTATTTACTTTATTTCTGCAGGAGTACCTATGCTTTATTATTTTGTTTTGTTTTGCTTGTGTTTCTAATTTCCCCTTTGTTTTCGTAATGCAGCTTTTCCTCCCACATCCTATACGCCGGGGGTCGTTTGGAAGCAACCTCTCTGCCCTTTCGGGCAGGGGTAAGGCTCGTCTACCTATTACCCTCCCCAGACCCCACCTGGTGGGACTACCTGGGTAGTTGTTGTTGTTGTTGTTGTTGTTGTTGTTGTTGTATAATTTAGAATGTTTTGATGTGATTTTGTCTTGTTGGTACTAATAGCCCGCTTGGCCAAACTGCAAAAATCAGCTTATTCTGAGAAGTGTTTTTTTTCAAAATCGCTTTTCGCAAAAGTACTTTTAGTGAGAAGCAGTTTGTGCTTGGCTAATTAGTTTGAAAACCACTTCTGAGTAGCAATTTGTGTTTGACCAAGCTTCAAAAAACTGCTTTTAAGTGTATTTTCTCAAAAGCGCTTCTCAAAAAAGTGCTTTTGGAGAGAACTATTTTTTCTATTTCTCCAAAACTTCTTCTGTTTCTCCTCAAAAGCATTTTTTTCTTCCAGAATCTTGGCCAAACACCTCAATTTTCGACCAGAAATACTTTTGGTAAAAAAAAAGAAAACGCTTTTGACGAAAAATAAGTTTGGCCAAACAGGCTATAAGAACCAAAAACAGCCAGTAGCTTTCTTCTAGTTTTTAAAATTGGTAATTTGTTATCATTCCAGACCCCACCTGGTGGGAGTATACTGGGTAGTTGTTGTAATTTGTTATCATAAGACCTCTAAAATCTGTTCTGTCTCAATTTATTTCTTTACAGGACTGGAGAAGTTCTACGGGCTGAAAATACAGGCATTCACTAAAGTTAGAGGCTATTTAGTACTTTTATCCTTTTTTTAAGCTTACATTTCTTTTGGATTTTAGATTTCGAGTTTAAGTTTCAATATTCTACATCATTATGTTTGAGGTTCACATTATTGAAATATTATTGCTACTACGTACTCAGGTTTTGTTCGTGTGGCAATATTTTAAAATTTTGTTGACAAATATCTTGAAAAAGACCAAGTGGCAAGGCTTCTAGAAGAAAGAGATAAATAGCAATTTGCATTTGAAAAGTGGCAATTGCTTTGCCACATTCTTTTTCATCAGCATGTTGAATCCATGCACATTGCCTATAAATAGGATCTCAATTGGACAAGAAAATTATCATTAGCAAGATAAAGAAATCATTCTACTTCTTTTTTTCTAATTTTTGTCTTCATAAGCTTTTCTTTGTTGTTTTTCCTTCTCAAAGTTTAGTAATTTAATTTCTTTGTTCCCCTCTTTTAAATAGATGGATTTATCATTTAAGTTTGCTAATTCAGGTATCCTTTAAATAAAAAAGAGGTAGGCTTGTTTAATTCTGGGGAAACATTTCACATTGCTAAAAAAGTTTTTTACGACAGTGCCTAGCTAGCACGACTCAAATCAGTTGGTGTATTTTCACTTACAAATAATTCTATTGCAATATTATTATTGTTGTTATTTTCTGGTGTCATTTCCCTACAATCTAAGAAATTATGGCAAGTAATACTACTGCAGAAATTTTTGATGGTGCTACCAATTCTGGTGTTGTCTCTATTGCTACTATTCCAGCTGTCCCGCCAGATATCCATGGTGTTGCAAATACGTTATTGCATCCACAACTTTGGCAAATACTAATGTCCAAACATAGGTATGTGAACAGACATAGTTACCTATCTAACGCTAATATTAAAAGCTTCAAGAAAAATGCACCTCTATGCAATAGTATAGTTGGGATAAATGACAATCTCGCTATGTCAAAATTAAATTTGACTAAAGCAGATAATATAATTGTTGCGGTCATTTTTCAAATAAATAATGTGGCTAGTATGAGAGATAGGGTGATAGACTCTGGTGCTACTAGGCACATTTGTGCAAACAAAAATTAATTTTTATCTTACACCCAAGTTGAGTAAGGAGAAAATTTATTTATCTTGGTGACTCAAGAACAGCTCGCGTTCTTGGGAAAGAAAAAATTCTTGTCAAACTCACATCGGGTAAACCTCTAGTATTGAGTGATGTGTTGCATGTTCCTAATATTCAAACCAATTTTGTTTCTGTGGAGCTATTAGAAAAGTTGGAGTAAAGGTTTCATTTGAAAATAATGAGGTCGTACTGACCAAAAATGAAATTGTTGTGGGTAATAGATATTGTAACCGTGGTTTATTTGTGTTAATATTTCTTATACTAGCAATGAAAATGCATCTTCTTCTGCTTATATGGTTGAGTCAATTTCCTTGTAGCATGCTATACTAGGACATGTCAATGTCAGATATATAAAGAAAATGCAGTCACTAGGATTAATATTTGGTTTAGACTCAAATAATAATAATAAGTGTGAAATATGTGTTGAAGCTAAAAGTACTAGAAAGACTTATTTTCCGTAAATAGGGAACTGAATTGTTATCTTTAATTCACATTGATTTAAGCGACTTGAAGCAGACTATGACTAGAGGTGGTAAAAGATATTATGTGATTTTTATTGATGTTTTTTCTAGATATATTAAGTTTATTTACTTAGAAATAAAGATGATGCTTTTAGTGCTTTTATTTCTCATAAAACTGAGGCTGAAAATCAACTTAGTAGAAAAATCACGAGAATTAGATCAGATATAGGTGGAGAATATTTATCTTTAAATAAATTTTGTGAAATAATGGAATTATTCATGAAGTAACTCTGCCTTATTCACCAGAGTCAAATGGAGTAGCTGAAAGGAAAAATAGAACATTGAAAAAGATGATGAACTCTAAGTTAGTTAGTTCTAATGCTCCTGATAACTTGTGGGGTGAAACTATTTTATCTGTATGTCACTTACCAAATAGAATACCACATAGAAGAACTGGAAAAACTCCATATGAATTGTGGAGGGTCTATAGACCTAATTTGAAATATGTAAAAGTGTGGGGGTGCCTAAGTTTTTTTGTCTAAACCTAAAAAGAGAAAAATAGGTACTAAAACTGTTGATTGCATGCTTATTGGATATGCTGAACATAGTACTACATATAGATTTTTTGTTTTAAAAAGTGATGTGCTTGATCACAATGCTATAATTGATACAAAGAATACAGAATTCTTTGAACATAATTTTTTACTATCTGATAAAATTTCTCATACACCTGTTGAAACAAATAGTGAAATTATCTCTAATGAGGAACTGAGAAGAAGTAAAAGGCCTAGAAAAGAATATTTTTCTTGTGGAAATGATTTTCAAACTTTTTTTGTCGATAATGAACAATCAAATTATTATGAATCTATATCTTCTTCAGATGCTAAATATTGGAAGAGGCAATAAAAGTTAAAATTGATTCTATTAAGAAAAATAATACATGGATTTTAACTGAATTACCTCTTGGTGAAAAACCTATTGGTTGTAAATGAATTTTCAAAAGAAAATTTAATCATGATGGATCTTTAGATAAATATAAAGCTCGGTTAGTAGCAAAAGAATTTTCTCATAAACAAAATATAGACTATTTTGATACATTTGTACTAGCGACTAGAATTTCTTCTATTCGAGTTTTAATTGCCTTAGCTTCAATCCGTAAGCTTTTTATCCACCAAATGAATGTCAAAACTGCTTTTTTGAATAGTGATTTAGAAGAAGAGATTTATATGGTTCAACCTGAAGGCTGTGTCATTCCTGAACAAGAAAATAAAGTTTGTAAATTAATTAAATTTCTTTATGGCCTTAAACAAACTCATAAGCAGTGGTATGAGAAATTTGAACAACTCTTACTAAGAGATGATTTTTCTTCAATTGAGGTGGATAAATGTGTTTGTACTAAAGTGGCAGGTAATGATTATTAATATGTTTGTATGTTGATGACATGCTTATATTTGGTACAAGTTTAAATATTGTGCAAAACACTAAATTATTTCTGTCTACTAATTTTGATATGAAAGATCTGGATGAAGTAAATATGATATTGGGAGTTAAAGTTATAAGGAGTAAATATGATATAATGTTGTCACACGAACATTATGTTGAGAGACTTCTTAAAAAGTTTGAATATTTTAATGTCACATCTGTGAGAACTCTTTTTGATGTTAACCCTAAGTTGAAAACGAATAATGGTTGTCACACCCCCTTTTTTTTATACAAACCTCACTAAACTTTCTTAAATAAAAGATCTAAATAAATCTTGAAAGTGGCAAATTTTGTTTCAAAATGAAAATAACTCAGAGTTGCCACCTGACATTTGATTTCGGTGTGCCAGGTCAGCGTTTTTTTAAAAATGATTTTTCCTTTTAAAACGTTTTAGACTCTAAACCCAAGTCCACACCAGAAATTCAGGTAAGGGGATTCATTTGACTCGGGGAGAAGGTGTTAGGCACTCCCCAAGTACCGTGAAAGTCATGGTTGCGTACTCAATCAAAGTGGCTTTTAAAATATTCAAATTGACGCAAAAATGCGCAAAAAAGACTAAACAATCAAAGAGGCTCGAGGTCATCCCCACCTAATAAAGAAAAAAAACATGGCTGCTATGGAGAAGGTGATGGCAACGGTGATGGCCAGCGATTTCCGGCCAGTTTTGCGTGTGGAGGAGGCGGCGGTGATCTGTGGAGAAGGTGATGGCAACTGGTCTTATAATGGAGGCTAGGTTTTTTTTTGGTTCCAAGTATTATGAAGATGAATCCATGGCTGCTATGGAGTTCTTGTCTTACCTTGAAGAAAATGAAGTGTATTAGAGTTCTTCTTTTAAAAAAAAAAGAATTGGGCTCAAAATTGGGCCTTTAGTGGTGGGTTTAAAATTGGGCTCCAAAATATGTAAATTTAGGCCAAAAGGCTGAAATTCAAATTAAATACCTATAAAATTCTACATTAATTTTAATAAATTATTTGTATTAAAATAAAATTAAAAATTAAAGTTAAAACTATTGATATTTTCAAAGATTATATTAGGATTAAAATAGGCTTAAAGTAATATACCCTCCTAAGAATATCTAATACGTGAATTAAGTAGAGAAATATGGAATTACTTTTGTAATTTTCAATTTTATTCTTAATGTAATGTAAAAGAGCCAAAATTTGTTGAAATAACTGTATTAAACCTAAATTAAATAGTTTACGCTAAAATTGGGTGAAATTTCCAGAAAGGTAAAAATCAAGTGTCTAAAATGGTGACCCAGTTGATCAGTCTAAATATGCTCAGATTATTGGGAGTCTAATGCATTTAATGAATTTTACATGGCATGATATAGTCTATGCTGAGTAGATATAATTATAATCCCAAAAGAGAGCATTGGTCTGCATTAGATAGACTAATAAAATATTTGAGAGGAACCATGAATTATGGTATCCCATTTAGTGAATTTCAAGGTGCAGTTATGCAAACTGGATCTCTGATTCAGATGAGACAAAATCTACTAGTGGTTATGCATTCACCCTTGGGGATGGTGCAATATCGTGGAAATAAGCAAAACAGACGATCATTGCTAGATCAATTATGGAATTAGAGTTTGTAGCTCTAGACTTAGCTGGTTCAGACGCTGAGTGGCTAGAAACTTCTTAGCTAATATCCCTTTAATAATGGACGTATTGTCTCTTGTGTCTACACACTGTGATTGCCAAGCGACAATAGCTATAGCAAAGAATAAATCTTATAATTGTAGAAGTAGATACATGAAACTGAGACATGATGTCATAAAACAACTGGTGAGAGATGAAATAGTTTTCATTGTTTATGTGAAGTCAGAAGTTAATTTGGCCAATCCTCTGACTAAATCCACGGGAAGAAAATTAATTCTTCAAACCTCAAAAGAGATGGGATTAAGACTGATATGTTGTCAATAAAGATGGTAAACCAACCTATTTGAATGGAGATCCCATGAAGTAGTTTCATATGGGTAATAACAAGTCAATATTGGCAGTGATGCGCTAAAAGAAAGTGCTTGACTGATACTAATTAAGAGGATGAGCTATAGCTCTTAATACAATTAATAGTCCTTATGGATGGTGTATTTAAAAGCAGTATACACTTGATGAATTTACCTATATGAGATTGGAGTAGGCCGCTACTATGAGATTTTAGCCTAGTCTCTAGAGCTCATGAATAACCAGGCACATGGCCTATTGGGCATAAAATCGCGTTGAACAATTAATTATCGAGGATAAAAATGTAATTGATAAAATCTCTGTTAGAATATTCGCTTAACGCTAGAGGAGGGGGGGGGAGTGAATGGCGTTATAATAAAAAACAATGTAAATTTACGGAATTAAAAAATGCAGGAATAACGTAAGTGCAGTAATTAAAAAGATAAGAAGAGAACACACCGGATTTTATCCTGGTTCACCACAACGTGTGGTTAGTCCAGTCCCCGAGAGACTCTCTCGAGTTTTACACTAACTTCGTTAAGCTTACGGGTGCCTAACAAACCGTCACAATTGCTCGTAGATATACAGTCTACAAGACTTCAACCTGCTCGAGGATACCGCACCTCAAGACTTCAAACCAAAGAACTACTTTTCCTTCTTACAACAAGGGATTAGAATATCCCTTCAAGTGTGTACAAACACTTAGCACTCAAGACAAGACTCTCTTTATAGAGTAGATATGAGTAAAAATAATACGCTCAAGAACACAACAACTTCATCAAGAGTTTGGCTCTCAAAAACTTATGAAATGAATATAAAATGATTGCAAAGAGAGTATGTAAGCTTTAGCAAGAATATAATCAGTTGTTGTCCTTAGAAGAGTGAATTTGAGTTGTATTTATAGTGCTCAAAACACCCAAAACCGTTGCTTAATTGCCAATCACAAATTGCTGATTTTGTGCTAGGATAATCGATTATCTGATTCTGCATAATCGATTATCTGCCAATCGTTTAAAAATCATTCCCATATTTTAAGCAGAATAATCGATTATCCAAATCGTATAATCGATTACCTGACAACATTCAAAAATCAATCCCCGATTTTATGCTTAACATAATCGATTGTCTGATTGTACATAATCGATTATCTTTCAGTGTTTGAAAATACTTTGGCAATGGTCTTTAATATAATCGATTACCAGAAAAGCCATAATCGATTATTTTGCTACTTTGTAAAATCTGATGCTCACTGTCTCAACATAATCGATTAGTCTAAGGCACATAATCGATTATCTTGTAGCTTTGAAAAATCTGGTGAACACTGCCTTAACATAATCGATTATCATAAGGTACATAATCGATTATCTTGCAGTTTTGTAAAATCTGGTGTACACTGCCTTAACATAATCGATTATCATAAGGTACATAATCGATTATCTTACAGCTTTATAAAATCTGGTGTACACTGCTTTAACATAATCGATTATCATAAACTACATAATCGATTTTGTTGGTCCAGATTTGAAAGACATGTTTAGAATTCATTTTGGTTAAAATGAAATGTTTGAAAATCATTTTGCTTTAAATTAAAGATGCATGGTTTGATAAAAATGATTTTACGAGAGAAGCCAAGTCTTGAATCAATTGTCGGATCAAGATCACAATAATAGAACGACTCATGTATAACTTTGTTGCTTTACTTAACTTGATCTTTGTTTTTCTTGTGCTTGGACTTCGGCATATGTCAATGTTTCGTTCACGTCGGTTTGTCATTTATCAAAACCTACAAATATAAACACACGTTTAGTTTAGCGACTTGAGAACGTGTTTCAATAATTTCCCCCTTTTTGATAATGGCAAACCAATATCGGGATATGCATATTAATTAATTCATAATGACGATCCAAGACAAGTATATCGATATGCAACGAGTTCCCCCTCAAGTTATGAATTCCCCCTCAATTTATGCCAATATGTATTAGTGTGCATAGCCCATATCTTCCCCCTTTTGACATTAGCAAAAAAATAACTAACTCTTTATTGATTAAACAGTATTGCAAATACATAAAAATAAAAGACAGAATATTATGCAAACTAGAAAAACAAAGAGACAAGACATTATTCATTATCATCATTGACTTCCGCCTCGACATCCGGTACATCTTCCCGAAGGACAATTTGGGCATATGGATAATGGACGTGATCAAAATATCCATAGAGCTCGTGAGTCAATCGATTGACATTCATATCAATACGATTTAGGGATGTGGACATGGAGGCAAGTTGCTCGGAAATAGATTGGAGGGATGCATCGGACGGGGCCGGATGACGACGTCGTTGAGGTGGAGGAGGAGGCGGATGCTCACCGATATTGGAAAATGAAGATTCTTGAATTTCCCAATGTTTTGTTGCCTTTTTGTGAGGACCGACGGAGGTCTCGATACCGGAAGCAACAAGAATGGTCATAACGACAAAAGCATAGGGGAGTGGCTTATCTTCCCCAATTGCATCATATAAGTGAGTCATGACGAACTTGCACCAATTGATGCGAGCCCCGGTGATAATGGCATGCATGAGTTTTGAATCCTCATGAGAGATAGTTGTGTGATTGAATTTTCGCGGTTTTAGAACGCAGGTGATGAAATAAAAAATTAGGCGATATTCCGGGAGCATGTTTGTAATGGTTGGACGACGATGGTCCGGAGTTGCAATAAATTCACCGATGCCAATTTGGGTGAAGAGAAGTTGTTTATCAAATAACGTGCCTTCTTCCCTAGTATAGAGAGAAATGTCTTCCCCATTGCGCGGGAGTTTAGTGAGGGCTTGAATATTTGCCTCAGATAGAGGAATTGAAATTCCATTGACGTTCGAGACACTTTCACCATCTTCGTCCTTCTCGAGATTTGAATAGAAGGCTCGAATTAGAGGAGGGTGAATGTAAGGAGTGTGAAGATATAGGAATTCAAGGAGTTGGCTTTGTATAAGCATATTTGCTGTGGATGGAGGGGCGCTTTGATTAAGGAAACGATCCATGGAAAATCGAGGAGGAAGGATTTCTCGATTTTCAAATTTTTCAATGAAGCGCAAAAGTTCGGCTTCACTATTGAATCGTAAATAAGAACCATCTTTATAACAATGAACTAGTGGACGAGTGACGGAAGAGGAGGCAACATTTTTGCCGGAACGAGCTCGTTTGGAAGTTTTGCCCGTCATTTTGAATAAATAGTAATAGCCTTTGAAGAGTTTTGAGAGATTTTTGAGAATTTGGGAGCTAAGATTGATGTTTGAGTGAAGACATTGAAGATATAATGCACCAATTTATAATGTGAAGAATGAAATTGCATTAAAGTTAAGAAATCTGCAAAAATTAAAGGAGCAAACGGTCAGAAACGGTAACTATTTTGAAATACTGACTGAGAATAATCGATTATGGAACTATGGTAATCTATTATTCTGACACAGTGTGTCCAGTGATTTTCTGACTCGGGGAATAATCGATTGTGCTTTTGAGATAATCGATTATTTCAGGAAATGTAGTAACGGACATCCGAGACGGTAATAGGAAAATCGATTATACTGTTTTAAATAATCGATTATTGTCACACAGTGCCTTAACACCTGAAAATAAATGTCAACATAATTGATTAGGGATATGTGATAATCGATATTTATATTTAACAGCTAAAATCCTGCAAAGCCAAAACTGTTAGATAATCGATTGTAGTGTTGTATAATCGATTATGTCAATTTTCCAGCATAATAAACATAAAACGTAAATGGGGAATAATCGATTATTGACTTTAGAGAAATCGATTATTCTGCACCGGTGTCTGATAATTCCCCTTGTCTTTGGGGCGATACCTGCAAAAAAGAATTAGGTGCCTCCGACGCTCAAGCTAGTAATTATTTAAAACAAATGCAATGCATGAATTAGATCATCGTGGAGTCAAGAATTTCGAGTTCACTACGAATGCGGAAAAATGACTCTTTCTCTAAAGGCTTTGTGAAGATGTCAGCCAATTTATTTTTGGTTTCAACAAATTCAATTTCGACATCGCCCTTGAGAACGTGATCTCTTATAAAGTGATGTCTAATTTCTATGTGTTTCGTTCTTGAGTGAAGAATAGGATTCTTCGTCAAGCTTATGGCGCTAGTATTGTCACATCGAAGAGGAACATGATCAATACTAAGACCATAATCCGAGAGCTGTTGCTTCATCCAAAGGATTTGAGCACAACAACTCCCCGCGGCTATATATTCAGCCTCGGTTGTGGATAACGCAACACTAACTTGTTTCTTGCTAAACCAAGAAACTAAGGAGCTACCGAGAAAATGGCAAGTGCCACTCGTGCTCTTGCGGTCCAATTTGCAACCCGCAAAATCGGAATCGGAATAGCCAACAAGGTTGCATGAAGAATCTTTGGGATACCATAGTCCCACATTTATTGTTCCAACAAGATACTTCATAATCCGTTTTACCGCAGTTAAGTGTGACTCCTTCGGACATGATCGATATCGAGCGCATAAACACACGCTAAACATGATGTCCGGTCTACTAGCAGTAAGATAGAGAAGAGATCCGATCATACCTAGATACTTCTTGGTGTCTACTGTTGGAAACACGTTCTCAATGCGATATACTAAACGTGTATTCTTTTGTAGGTTTTGATGAATGACAAACAAAGCACAAATTGATATATGACGAAGTTCAAGTACAAGAGCACAAATGTTGAGATTGAAGCTCAAGACGTTGTTTTTAATTGTTATTATTGAGTTATTCTTAAATGTGATCTTGATCCTATAACTTGACTCCATAACATGGCCTCTCTCATAAAACTATTTTCCAAAATCATGCATATTTAATTCTGTGTCAAAAAAAGATTTTAAATCATGCATATTGACATTAGACAAAATGTTTTCTAAACATGCCTCAAAAATCTGGGCTAAAATAATCGATTATGTACTTATGATAATCGATTGTTTCTGAGCCAAGACTGCATGACAATCGATTATGAATTAATGGTAATCGATTGTGAGTAAGACAGTGAACATCAGGTTTTTCCAAATCTGCATGATAATCGATTGTGATCAATTGCCAATCGATTGTTGTTGAGGTAAGGTTTTTCAATACTCAAAATAATCGATTATGAACTAATGGTGATCGATTATGTTGAGACAATGTCTTTCAGTGATTTTAAATTTAATTAAGTAATCGATTATGTCTTTAGATAATCGATTATCACTGAGACAGTAAGTTTTATGATTTTCAAAAAATAACAAGTAATCGATTATGGCTTTAAATAATCGATTATCACTGAGACAGTAAGTTTCATGATTTTCAGAAAATAACAAGTAATCGATTGTTGCAAAGGACAATCGATTGTTGAAGCTGACCGTTGTCAAATGATTTTCAAATACCTCAAAGTAATCGATTATTGGTTTTTATATAATCGATGTTTTGCTTAAAATCTGGAAATGATTTTTAGAACGTTGCTGAGGTAATCGATTATAGATTTTATATAATCGATGTTTTGCTTAAAATCCGGAAATGATTTTTAGAACGTTGCCAATATAATCGATTATGGATATGGTGTAATCGATTATCTGTTTTTGAATTTTGCCAGTAATCGATTATGGATTGTAAGTAATCGATTATTAAGCGTAAAATCTGGGATTGATTTTTGATCTGACTGGCAGATAATCGATTGTTCGGTCTTGACAATCGATTATCACTGAGTAAATTCAGCAATTCTTAATTGGCAATTAGACAACGGTAAGACCAAGTTTTGCACCTATAAATACAGCTTCAACTCAGTGTTTTACATACAACAACATACACTAACTGATCATTACATTGCTTTAAGCTTTCATTCAATTGTTCATCATTTTCTACTCATTTCATAAAGCTTTTGAGAGCCATATTATTGTTCAAAGTTGTTGTGATCTTGAGCGTATTATTTTACTCATATCTACTCATCAAGGAGTACCTTTGTTAAGTGAGTGTTCAAGTATTTCAAATACTTGTAAGAGAATTTTGATTCTCTTGTGTTGAGGAACTTGTGCTTCCTCTGTTGAAGCCTTTGGGATTGTATCCCCGAGCAAGTGAAGTCTTTGGGATTGTATCCCCGAGCAAGTGAAGTCTTTGGGATTGTATCCCCGAGCAAGTGAAGTCTTTGAGGTGAGGAACCTCCGAGCAAGTGAAGTCTTTGAGATTGTATCTCCGAGCAACTGTAAAGGTTTGTTAAGCACCCGTAAGCTTAACAAGTTAGTAGAAAATCTCGAGAGAGTCTCTCGGGGACTGGACTAACCACTGTTGTGGCCAACCAGGATATATCCTTGTGTAAGTTATTTTTATTGCACTTATTTACTTCCTGTAAAATTTAAATTCCGCAAGAAAATGCTAAATTTCATTAAAACGCTATTCACCCCCCCCCCCTCTAGCGTTAAGCGTAGTTTCTAACAATTGGTATCAGAGCCCAACTCTCTGAAAAACTTAACAGTTTGAGAGAACCATCCATGGCTTCTACTCTAGATTCTTTTGCAGGAATTGAAGAAGGACAATGCCCTACACGACCTCCTCTATTCAATGGCACAAATTACTCATACTGGAAGGAGAGAATGGAAATCTTCATTCGGTCAAACTGTCCCTACCTTTGGAAGGTGTACACAAAGGGAAATGAAATTCCAGTCAAGAAAGTGGAAAGCGAATGGATTCCCAAATCCGAAGAGGAGTACACCACAGAGGACAATAGAATGATTCAAAATAATTATAAAGCTGTAAATTTATTGTATTGTGCTATTAACGCTAACGATTACAGGAAACTTTCATGTTGCAAAACAGCAAAAGAAATGTGGGACAAATTAGAAGTCACTTATGAAGGGACTGACCAGGTAAGAGAAGCAAAAGTTGATTTTCTTACTCATGCTTACGAATTGTTTCATATGAAGGAAGGAGAAAAAGTAGATGAAATGTTTGAGAGCTTTTCAACAATAGTAAATGATCTACACGTCCTCAAGAAGACGTTCACGGATAGAGAACTTGTTCGAAAAGTTCTTAAAAGCCTCACACCGGCATGGCGATCCAAAGCCGATGCTATCCAAGAATCAATTGGAGTCTCAAACGTCACCATCGACGCACTAAGAGGTAATCTTAAAACCTATGAATCTACTATTCTTAACCCGTTTGTTGATGATCAAAGAAGGCAAAAGATTGCTCTAAAAGCAAGCACAAGCCAACCAAAGATTGAAGAGGAAGAAGACAATGAGTTTGGATTAGTCATCAAAAGATTCCAAAAGTTTATGCACAAGGAATATGAGCGCAAAGGGAAAAAACAAGGTGAGCAAATAAAGTGCTATGAATGTGGAGAAACTGGACACATCAAAACAAATTGCCCAAACATCAAAAAGGAGAAGAAATCCTTTAAAAAGCAACGGGCATATATCTCGTGGGGAGGCGACTCCGGAGATGAATCAAGTGAAGAAGAAAACGACGAAGCTGCAAACCTTTGTCTCATGGTACAAGAAGACAACCAAAATGAGGTACGTCAAATTTCGTCTGAAAACTTTTCACTTGATGAAATGCGTAATGCCTTTGATGAGTTATATACTGAATTTTTAAAGGCTTCAAAAACTGTCACTAGCTTAAGAGAAAACGCTTCTCTAAAAGAAACGGATTTTCAAAAACAGATTTCTTTAAAAGAAAAGGAATTAGAAAAACTGGTTTTGGAAAATGAGAAGCTACACGAACAAAACAAGTTTTATGGAAAGAGAAGTGCCGACAAACCTGAAAGTTCTACTAAAGGTTGTGTTTCTTGTGTGATCCTTAAGAATGAAGTAGGTAGACTTAAAGGCACACTAGATAAGTTTAATTCCTCGCATAAAAACTTGAATGTTGTGCTTGATAACCTAAAATCAACTAAGCACGGAATAGGTTTTAAAAATGAAGAAAAGGTTGATGCTAAACCTCAAAAACCTAGAGCTCAACCTAGGAACAACAACAAAAATGTGTATCCTAGAAATAGCTATCCTAGAACAAATTTGCATGCTAGACCAAGAAATGACCCTCCGCCTAGAAATAGTCACCATAGACATGATGCATATTTTAGGCAAAATTGTGAACCTCCTAGAAGACCCCAAAATGGTCCTCAACCTAGATATCATCACTCTAGAAACACTACCCATCCTAGAGATCAAAGTAGGAGAAATGATAGCGTTCAAAATAAGGTAAGCAACCTTCATTCATCTAGCTACTATGAACCTAGACGAATGCATAATCCGAATGTGACATGTCATTATTGTAGACGCATTGGTCATATTGCTCCCGCATGTTTTACTCGTCATAGACATGCTACTCAAACATATTATTACAATATGCCTAACCATCAAGGACCCAAGATGGCATGGGTACCCAAAGAAAATTAATTTGTTTTGTAGGTATGCTTGAAGGGATCAAGCGTACTATGGTACCTTGATAGTGGATGCTCCAAACACATGACGGGAGATGAATCCAAATCCCTTCAACTAAAGCACAAAGAAGGAGGAAGCGTCATATTTGGAAACAATCATATTCAGATCAGTTGATATTTTAAGCAATTTGAAAAACAAAATACAAGAAAAGGCATCGAAGGAAATCAATGATGAAATTGTGGAACAATCAACGGAGGAAGCTTCCCATTTGGGGAGTGAGACAAAAGAACAAAATGAATGAAGGACGATCAAAGATCACCCTCTTGATCAGGTAATTGGCGACGTCGGAGGAAAGGTAAGTACCCGAAACTCTCTTAAGAACACTCTAGGACACAATTCTTAAGAGTTCACGATATCACTTGATAACACTAGTGTAATTTATTCACGTCACTATAAATTACTGACTTGAGCGTCGGAGACGTTAAATTCCATTTTGCAGGTACATCCCCAAAGATAAGATAAATTATGAAGTCTTAGCACACCGCAATCGATTATCCCAAGACAATAATCGATTATCTACTGTGCAGTACATCGATTATCAGTATCAATAATCGATTGTTTCAACTGATTAGTTTTATTATGCAAATGTGTTTAATTTGTTAACTCCTTATATTGCATAATCGATTTCCGTCTCAGTCATTTAGCAATACTTTTCCAGACAATCGATTATTTCTTCCTATAATCGATTAGTTGTCATATTCAGAAATTCTCCGAGTTTTCTGTATCAACCATATTTCAATAATAATCGATTACCAATATTGACAATCGATTATTTCCTGTTTAAACTTTGTTACCGTTTGGCTCCAACATCGATTACTGTCAGGACATAAATGCTCCATAATCGATTATTTTGTGTTGATAATCGATTATCTCATTCAAATTTTTTTTACCGTTTGTCTCTTAAATCGATTTGTCAGTTTCAAAATTCAATCCAACAGTAAATACAATCGATTATCTCTGCCAAATAATCGATTATCTAACGGTCAGCAAATTTATTTCTTACCGTTTTTTACTGTTCCAACTTTCAATTTTCAGCAGGTATCTTTAGTAAATGGCTGATCACTCCTTCTCCTATAAATAGCCCTCATATAGGATCATTCTCACTCACTCAAGCACCATTTCTAAAAATCAAAGGTCAATTCCTTGCATCTTAGTCTCAAAAATTCAGCAGTAAAAATTTTCCAATATGTCTGGACGCTCCTCCAAACGTTCTCGTTCCAGGCAAGGTGTCTCAGCCTCAACAGTCCCTCCTCCTCTAAACTTCCCATATGAAGACGGGTCCGTTTTGTTCTTCGAAACTCAAGCTGAACTTTCTAGGTTTCTCTCCAAGTTTGAGAAGCGATTTATTCTTCCTCCTCGCTTCTCAACTAGCAAGCTCCTTGAACCTTTCGCCCCTGCCGCTAACATGCTCAAAGAGTGTCAACTCTATGATTTCTTGCTCCTTACCCATCCTCATATTAACACAACCTTAGTTGAAGCATTCTATTCAAATCTTCACAAAGATGAAGATGGTGAGGTGGTCACCTCCATCAATGGCATTCACATTCTCCTCTCTGACGAGAACCTTCACACCATCGCCCGCATCCCAAACGATGGTGAAGATCTTATCCGATATATTAATGAGGCCGGCTCTCTCTTTGATGAATCCAATTTTTTCCGCCAAGCCGGAATCTCTTATGATCAAGCTTCTTCTCGTCGTCCTACCATCTCGGGCATGGACCCAAATTATCGATTTCTCCTCTACTTCATCACCCGTGTCCTAAGACCTCGTAGGCACAATCATACCACCATATCCCAAGAGGACTCCAAGCTCTTACATTCCATTGTCACTGGAGCCAAGATCAATTGGTGTCGGCTCATTAAAATGCACATGCTCGATGCCGTCGCCAATAACATGCCCCTTCCTTATTCTCTCCTCATCATGAAGTTTCTAGAAGCATCCGGATTTGTCACTGAAAATGGTCCTCTCAAAAGGAGTACCAAAATGTGGGAAATCTCGGAATCATCCTTCCATCATGATGGTGATCATGCTCCAGCTCCGCCTCCTACCCGTCCTGCCCGTCGTGCTCGTCCATCTCAGGAGCCCACTCTCCAAACTATATCCGACCAGCTCTCTCAGTTGACACACGAGATCCATGGTTATTTTGACCATGTCCATTATCCCTATGCGGGTCTCGTTCCCTTTGAAGCTGCGCCGAATGACGAGGCGGATCGTGACGGAGATAATTGATATTGTATTTTTTTTGTATTGTTGGATGTCCCTCTGCTGTACCCCTTTAATTTTCAATAAATAAACTTTGTTTTATTTCGTCTTTGTGTATCTTTCCTTACTATTTTTTTGCTAATGGCAAAAGGGGGAAGATAGGGATAACGGGTATGCACTACCTCTACATTGCTTAATTGCTTATAAGCTTAAATTGAGGGGGAATTCTTAAATTGAGGGGGAACAAGAACAAATGATGCATACTTGTTACTTGTCTTGAATCGTCAACATTATTTGTCAAAATTGCATATCCCGCTTAACGTTTGCCATTATCAAAAAGGGGGAAATTGTTGGAAACACGTTCTCAATGCGATATACTAAACGTGTATTCTTTTGTAGGTTTTGATGAATGACAAACAAAGCACAAATTGATATATGACGAAGTTCAAGTACAAGAGCACAAATGTTGAGATTGAAGCTCAAGACGTTGTTTTTAATTGTTATTATTGAGTTATTCTTAAATGTGATCTTGATCCTATAACTTGACTCCATAACATGGCCTCTCTCATAAAACTATTTTCCAAAATCATGCATATTTAATTCTGTGTCAAAAAAGATTTTAAATCATGCATATTGACATTAGACAAAATGTTTTCTAAACATGCCTCAAAAATCTGGGCTAAAATAATCGATTATGTACTTATGATAATCGATTATTTCTGAGCCAAGACTGCATGACAATCGATTATGAATTAATGGTAATCGATTGTGAGTAAGACAGTGAACATCAGGTTTTTCCAAATCTGCATGATAATCGATTGTGATCAATTGCCAATCGATTGTTGTTGAGGTAAAGTTTTTCAATACTCAAAATAATCGATTATGAACTAATGGTGATCGATTATGTTGAGACAATGTCTTTCAGTGATTTTAAATTTAATTAAGTAATCGATTATGTCTTTAGATAATCGATTATCACTGAGACAGTAAGTTTTATGATTTTCAAAAAATAACAAGTAATCGATTATGGCTTTAAATAATCGATTATCACTGAGACAGTAAGTTTCATGATTTTCAGAAAATAACAAGTAATCGATTGTTGCAAAGGACAATCGATTGTTGAAGCTGACCGTTGTCAAATGATTTTCAAATACCTCAAAGTAATCGATTATTGGTTTTTATATAATCGATGTTTTGCTTAAAATCTGGAAATGATTTTTAGAACGTTGCTGAGGTAATCGATTATAGATTTTATATAATCGATGTTTTGCTTAAAATCCGGAAATGATTTTTAGAACGTTGCCAATATAATCGATTATGGATTTGGTGTAATCGATTATCTGTTTTTGAATTTTGCCAGTAATCGATTATGGATTGTAAGTAATCGATTATTAAGCGTAAAATCTGGGATTGATTTTTGATCTGACTGGCAGATAATCGATTGTTCGGTCTTGACAATCGATTATCACTGAGTAAATTCAGCAATTCTTAATTGGCAATTAGACAACGGTAAGACCAAGTTTTGCACCTATAAATACAGCTTCAACTTAGTGTTTTACACACAACAACATACACTAACTGATCATTACATTGCTTTAAGCTTTCATTCAATTGTTCATCATTTTCTACTCATTTCATAAAGCTTTTGAGAGCCATATTATTGTTCAAAGTTGTTGTGATCTTGAGCGTATTATTTTACTCATATCTACTCATCAAGGAGTACCTTTGTTAAGTGAGTGTTCAAGTATTTCAAATACTTGTAAGAGAATTTTGATTCTCTTGTGTTGAGGAACTTGTGCTTCCTCTGTTGAAGTCTTTGGGATTGTATCCCCGAGCAAGTGAAGTCTTTGGGATTGTATCCCCGAGCAAGTGAAGTCTTTGAGGTGAGGAACCTCCGAGCAAGTGAAGTCTTTGAGATTGTATCTCCGAGCAACTGTAAAGGTTTGTTAAGCACCCGTAAGCTTAACAAGTTAGTAGAAAATCTCGAGAGAGTCTCTCGGGGACTGGACTAACCACTGTTGTGGCCAACCAGGATATATCCTTGTGTAAGTTATTTTTATTGCACTTATTTACTTCCTGTAAAATTTAAATTCCGCAAGAAAACGCTAAATTTCATTAAAACGCTATTCACCCCCCCCTCTAGCGTTAAGCGTAGTTTCTAACATCTACTTCCTTACCTTTCTCATCTTTGTCAAGATGGTCGGATGTACTCATTGGGGTGGCCATTGCTTTGGCGTTGCTCGTTTCAAAGCGATTTAGCAACTCCTTGCAATATTTGGATTGGCAAATGAAAGTTCCCTCTTTCATTTGTTTTACTTGCAGCCCCAAGAAGAAGTTTAGCTCACCCATCATTGACATTTCGAATTCGCTAGTCATTAACTTAGAGAATTCCTCGCATAGAAAATCATTAGTAGCACCAAAAATAATATCATCGACATAAATTTGAACTAATAGAATGTCATTGTTTTTATTTTTGATAAAAAGTGTGGTGTCAACTTCCCCCCTTTCAAACTCATTGTCTAAGAGAAATTTACTTAGACGTTCATACCAAGCTCGAGGAGCTTGTTTAAGACCATATAAAGCTTTCTTTAGCTTGAAGACATGGTCGGGAGATGTAAAATCTTCAAAGCCTGGGGGTTGTTCAACATACACTTCCTCTTGAATAAACCCATTGAGGAAGGCACTTTTGACATCCATTTGAAATAATTTGAAATTCATAGATGATGAAAAAGCAAGTAATAAACGAATGGCTTCTAGGCGTGCAACGGGTGCATAGGTTTCTTCATAATCAATGCCTTCTTCTTGATTATATCCCTTAGCAACTAGCCTAGCTTTGTTTCTAGTGATTATACCATTTTCATCTAATTTGTTCCGAAAAACCCATTTCGTACCAATTATGGTGTGATTATCGGGTCTTGGCACCAATTCCCAAACATCATTACGTTTGAATTAGTTAAGCTCCTCTTGCATTGCCAAGGTCCAATGCTCATCCCCAATTGCTTCAGAAATGGTTTTAGGTTCTATTTGTGAAACAAAAGCCATATATCCTACATTATCTTTAAGAAGGTTTCGTGTACTTACCCCTTTCTCGATGTTGCCAATTACCTTGTCAAGAGGATGGTTTTTAGACGTCCTCCAAGCCTTAGGCATCATCGATTCTTCTTCTTGTGGTGGTACTTCTTCCGAAGGTTGTTTCATGACTTCATCTTGAACTTCCTTTGGATCCTCCTTTTGTACCTCGTCTTGAAGATTGATTTTCTTTAAAGCATCTGCAAGATCAACACAAGATTCCTTTCTCGCCAAGCGAGCATCATTTTCACAAAATACTACATGAGGAGATTCCTCAACAGTTTTGGTTCGATTATTAAACACTCTATATGCTTTGCTGCGTGATGAGTAACCAAGAAAGATTCCTTCATCAGATTTCGCATCAAATTTTCCCAAGTTATCTTTTCCCTTGTTGTGAATAAAACATTTACAACCGAAAACTCTAAGATGGGAAAGATTTGGTTTCCTTCCCTTATTGAGTTCATAGGGAGTTTTCATGAGTATCGGTCTAATGATAGCTCTGTTTAAAACATAGCTTGCGGTACTCACGGCATCCGCCCAAAACTTTTTGGAAATCTTAGCCTCATCGAGCATGGTTCTAGACATCTCTTCGAGACATCGATTTTTACGTTCCACCACTCCATTTTGTTGTGGTGTATGTGGAGCCGAAAAGGTATGTTCAATACCGAGTACGTCACAAAAATCTGCGAAGAGATTGTGATCGAACTCTCCCCCATGATCACTTCTTATGGAAGTGATGGTTGTGTTCTTTTCATTTTGAACACGTTTAAGAAAACTTTTGAAAGCATGAAAGGCATCACTTTTATGAGCAAGAAATAATGTCCATGTGAATCTAGAGTAGTCATCAACAATTACAAAAGCATAAAGATTTCCACCAAGACTTTCAACACGAGATGGTCCAAAAAGATCCATGTGAAGAAGTTGTAAGGGTCTAGTGGTTGAAACAACATTTTTGGATTTAAAAGAGGCTTTTGTTTGTTTCCCTTTTTGACATGAATCACAAGTAGAATCTTTTTCAAATTTCATGTTTGGAAGATCAATTACTAAATCTTGTGAAACTAGTTTGTTTAAAAGATTCATATTTACATGAGCTACTCTACGATGCCATAACCACATGTCGTCTTCTTTACTCAAAAGACAACACATAACTTGATGAAGAATTTTGAAGATCAACCATATAGATATATCCATTCTAATACACGAAGAATAATTTTAAAATCACTACGACGGATACCTAAGCATTCTTCGGAGTCAAACAGTACAAGATTTCCTTTGTCACATAATTGACTTATGCTCAAGAGATTATGTTTAAGACCTTTAACTAGCAAAATATGCTTAATGGAGGAGGATTTGTCCTTACCGACGGATCCAATGCCGATAATCTTTCCTTTGTTATTGTCTCCAAAAATAACATTTCCTCCATCCGTGGGTTTTAGTTGAAGGAATTTTGATGCATCCCCGGTCATATGTTTGGAGCATCCACTATCAAGGTACCAAAGTACACTTGATCCCTTCAAACACACCTACAAAACAAATTAATGAGATTTTGGTACCCAAGCCATTTTGGGTCCTTGTGCGTTAGGTGCAACATATTGGTGTGATTGTCCTGCAGTGAAATGTCTATGTCTAGTGAAGCATGCGGGAGCAATATGTCCAATTTTATCGCAATAATGACAAATGACATTTGGATTGTGCATTCTTCTAGGATGATAATAATTTAGAGGTCTAAACTTATTCACTCTATTTTTAGGAATATAGTTTTGATGTAATTTTCGAAAATCTTGTCTAGGTGGTCTATACATGCCAATATTTCTTCTAGTATTTACTCTATTGTTAGGAATATAGTTTTGATGTGGTTTTTGAAAATCTTGTCTAGGTGGTCTATACATGCCACTATTTCTTCTAGCATTTATTCTAGGATGAGTTGCAATTCTAGGATTAAAATTTCTAGGTTGAGTGTTGACATTTATTTTATTTTGCCTAAGTTGAGTATTAGGTGGTTTAGAAATGGACTCAACTTTTTCTTTTGGCTCGTGTTTAAAGCCTATACCGTGCTTAGTGGATTTCAAATTTACAAGCACTTCATTGAGATTTTTGTGTGAAGAATTGAATTTGTGCAAAGTGCTTCTAAGACTTTCTACTTCTTCTTTTAGAGATTTGCAAGAAGTACAATCCTTATTTGAGCTTTCGGGTTTATCGGCGCTTCTTTTGCCATAAAACTTGTTTTCCTCTTTTAATTTCTCATTTTCAAGAGTAAGTTTTTCAAAATCCTTTTCTTTTGAAGAAAATTGTTTTCTTAAATCTTTTATAGATTTAGAAGCGCTAATAAACTCTTTATACAACTCATCAAATGCATCTTGCATTTATTCTAAAGTGAAGTAGTTCTTAGAAGAAGTACATACCTCATTTTGAGTTTCTTCGTTTGCCATAAGACACAAGTTTGCGGTCTCGTTTCCTTCTCCATCACTTGATTCGTCTCCGGAGTCGCCTCCCCAAGAGATGTATGCTCTTTGTTTCTTGACGGGTTTCTTCTCCTTTTTGGTATTTGGACAATTTGATTTTATGTGCCCGATTTCTCCGCATCCATAGCACTTTAATTGGTCTCCTTGTCGCATACCTTTTCGTTCAAACTCTTTTCGCATGAGCCGTGCTTGCCTTGAGGGCGATTCTTCGCTTCCTTTGATCATCCAAATGAGGGTTAAGAATAGTAGATTCATAGGTTTTGAGATTACCTCTAAGCTCGTCAATTGTGACATTTGTGATGCCGATTGACTCTTGAATAGCGTCGGCTTTGGAGCGCCATTCCGGAGTGAGACTTCAAAAAATTTTACGGACAAGCTCCCTATCCGTGAAAGTCTTCTTGAGAGCATGAAGATCATTAACGATTTTTGAAAATCGTTCGAACATATCGTCTATCTTCTCGCTTTCCTTCATATGAAAAAGTTTATATTCGTGGGTTAGAAAATCTATTTTAGCTTCTCTTACCTGGTCCGTGCCTTCGTAGGTGATCTCCAATTTATCCCACATTTGCTTAGCCGTGGTGCAACATGAGATTTTCCGATAGTCATCGGGATTTACAGCACAAAATAGCATGTTGATGGCCTTTGCATTATATTCCACCTTTCTGATATCGTCCATATCGTATTCGTCTTCCGACTTTGGGACGAGTTCATCTCCAACCTTTTTAGTTGGAAGTTGTTCTGCATTCTTTTTGATTTTCCATAATTGGAAGTTGTTTGATTGAATAAAAATCCTCATCCTCTCCTTCCAGTAAGTATAATTTGTGCCATCAAAGAGTGGTGGCCTTGTGAAGCATCGTCCTTCACCTAGTCCTGCATTAATGTTACGAGTAGAAACCATGGATTGTTTCTCTCAAACTGTTAAGTCTCTCAGAGAGTTAGGCTCTGATACCAATTGTCAGAATATTCGCTTAACGCTAGAGGGGGGGGTGAATAGCGTTATAATAAAAAACAATGTAAATTCGCGGAATTAAAAATTGCAGGAATAACGTAAGTGCAGTAATTAAAAAGATAAGGAGAGAACACACCAGATTTTATCCTGGTTCACCACAACGTGTGGTTAGTCCAGTCCCCGAGAGACTCTCTCGAGTTTTACACTAACTTTGTTAAGCTTACGGGTGCCTAACAAACCGTTACAATTGCTCGTAGATATACACTCTACAAGACTTCAACCTGCTCGAGGATACCGCACCTCAAGACTTCAAACCAAGGAACTACTTTTCCTTCTTACAACAAGGGATTAGAATATCCCTTCAAGTGTGTACAAACACTTAGCACTCAAGACAAGACTCTCTTTATAGAGTAGATATGAGTAAAAATAATACGCTCAAGAACACAACAACTTCGTCAAGAGTTTGGCTCTCAAAAACTTATGAAATGAATATAAAATGATTGCAAAGAGAGTATGTAAGCTTTAGCGAGAATGTAATCAGTTGTTGTCCTTAGAAGAGTGAATTTGAGTTGTATTTATAGTGCTCAAAACACCCAAAACCGTTGCTTAATTGCCAATCACAAATTGCTGATTTTGTGCTAGGATAATCGATTATCTGCCAGTCGTTTAAAAATCATTCCCAGATTTTAAGCAGAATAATCGATTATCCAAATCGTATAATCAATTACCTGACAACGTTCAAAAATCAATCCCCGATTTTATGCTTAACATAATCGATTGTCTGATTGTACATAATCGATTATCTTTCAGTGTTTGAAAATACTTTGGCAGCGGTCTTTAATATAATCGATTACCAGAAAAGCCATAATCGATTATTTTGCTACTTTGTAAAATCTGATGCTCACTGTCTCAACATAATCGATTAGTCTAAGGCACATAATCGATTATCTTGTAGCTCTGAAAAATCTGGTGAACACTGCCTTAACATAATCGATTATCATAAGGTACATAATCGATTATCTTGCAGTTTTGTAAAATCTGGTGTACACTGCCTTAACATAATCGATTATCATAAGGTACATAATCGATTATCTTACAGCTTTGTAAAATCTGGTGTACACTGCTTTAACATAATCGATTATCATAAAGTACATAATCGATTTTGTTGGTCCAGATTTGAAAGACATGTTTCGAATTCATTTTGGTTAAAATGAAATGTTTGAAATTCATTTTGCTTTAAATTAAAAATGCATGGTTTGATAAAAATGATTTTACGAGAGAAGCCAAGTCTTGAATCAATTGTCGGATCAAGATCACAATTATAGAACGACTCATGTATAACTTTGTTGCTTTACTTAATCTTGATCTTTGTTTCTCTTGTGCTTGGACTTCGGCATATGTCAATGTTCCGTTCACGTCGGTTTGTCATTTATCAAAACCTACAAATATGAACACACGTTTAGTTTAGTGACTTGAGAACGTGTTTCAACAATCTCTGACTTACAATAAGAATTATTGGTTCACAGAAATATTATATTTCATCAGTAAGTCAGTGAGTTAAATTTTATCGGTATAAGTTTGGTTCATAGTCAAGAAGACATTAAACCTATTACGTTTGGACCATGCAAATCCAATAAGTCTATTTCAAAAAATCTTTAAAATAGGAGGGACTGTGGCAATATTTTAAAACTTTATTGACAAATGTCTTGAAGAAGACCAAATGGCAAGGGTTCTAAAAAGGAAGAGATAAAAAACAATTTGCTTTTGAAAAATGGCAATTGCTTTGCCACGTTCCTTTCACTGAACGTGTTGAATCCATTAAACATCTCCCTATAAATAGGCTCTTAATTGAACAAGAAAATCATCATTAGCAAGACAAAGAACTCATTCTACTTCTTCTTTCCAATGTTGTCTTCATAAGCTTTCTTTGTTGTTTTTCCTTCTCAAAGTTTAGTAGTTTAATTTCTCCGTTCCCCTCTTTTAAATAGCTAGATTTATTATTTAATTTTGTTGATTCCTGTATCCTCTAAATAAAATAGAGGTAGGCTTGTTTAATTCTTGAGATACATTTCATATTGCTGAAATAGTTTCTTAGAATAATGCCGAGCACGATTCAAGTCAATTGATGTATTTCCGCTTATAAATAATTTTATTACAGTATTATTATTGTTGTTATTTTCTGGTGTCATTTCCTATAGTGCTTGTTAAATTGGAAAAAACCAGGTCTGGGAAGTAAAATAGTAGAATTAATTAGGTCGTGCAAGAATAGATACTGCTATATGCTATTTCTATAGCTTGCGTACAAAAAATTGAACAAAGCAAAAATAAAAATCACATTAGAATTGATGGAGTAATACTCTATATCATCTGGACTACTCTATTACAGTTGAAAATAGCAGGCGATCTCTGTTCCATCAATCAATTTAAACATTATCTTGTGTGCATTCTTATTTCAAATCATAAAACAAACCCAACACAATAAATTTTCACTAGGATTTTCCCCAAAAAGTTGGTTCTCGGCACTTTATGTATCTCATCAAATTTTCAATTCCCAGCAATAAATATTTTGAGAAATAAAATAAAAATTCATAAAAGACTATCAGAAGTGAATATTGACTAGATATACATAAACTCACCCTAAATTAAATAGATATTATTTGCAGCATTAAGAATGATGCAATTAATTGTCGTACAAACTCTTAACTAGATGGCGCATCATGCAATTAATTTTTTTTTCTTTTTTCTTTTCTTCTCTCAATTTCTCTTTCGATCCCATATGCCAAATGCCTCATCTTTGCAAACCGTACCATGCTATGTTTTTAATCCGCTTGCTAACTTAAGCCTAGGGGTGTATTCTATATAAATCAAATTGGAAAATTGGATCAAATCAAAAAATCATATTTGATTTAAGATATTTGATTAAGTTTGGTTTGATTTTGTTTAGTTTAGTAAAAAAAATCGAACTAAACTGACATATAAACATAATTTTCGCTAAAAGATATCTAAAAATACTTGGGATCCCCTCTTGGATGTAATATTTAATAGAACTATGCAATTGTTTTTATTTTACATTAAATAATAGTTTGCATCATTTTTTAATTGTCATGATCCAAACCCCACTACAGTCGTGATGGCAGTTCTCGTGAAGACAAGACCAGCCAGACCATTTCAGAACACCACTCTTAAGCAGTTAATCAGTTATACAACAGTTCGGGTATGAATCAATGATATTTAATTAATGTGATCACAACCCAAAACAGCCCGACCGGGAGTGTCACAAGTCACGAGCATCTAGAGAAGGTCTAAATACAACTGCAGGGCCAACCATATACAAAATAAAATTTGAACCAAAGAAGGAAATCCGGTGCCACGGACACTGGCGGTCACTCTGCTCAGCTACAATAGTAATACCTTCAATCAGCTCAAAACTAGTTGCCGGGCAAACAATACCCGCAACTGCACGCGAGGTGCAGGGAGTAAAGTGAGTACTCCAACTTAGTGAGTAATAAAAGTAAATAATAACTGAGCAACAAGAAAATACGTATAACAGATCATCATGCTGCATAGAAATAATGTAAAACTCTTTCAGAAATCAGTAAAACTATGAAATCTTTAGAAATATCTTGGCTTAGTTTAAACCTCTTATGAAAATGCCTTTTTCAACAATTATGCAAATGAATGCCAAAATAATTGTGCAGATAATCACCGAATTCCCGCCCCTCGGGCACAACACTCAATTACCATATAACAATAAAATAACTGATAAATATTGCCAGAAGTAGCACAACAGTAGATAATGGCACATAAATGAGAAAAAGTAAATACATAACACAATACAAATACTGATGCGGCGTGCAGCCCGCTCCAATATAAATACCGCTGCAGCGTGCAGCCCACTCTATGCTGCGGCATACAGCCTGATCCATTTAACGTCAATGTTGCTCACTAGGGGTGTGTACAAACTCCGGAGGGGCTCCTACAGCCAAGCACAATATCAGCCATCGCGTGACATCAAATAGGCTCTCGGCCTCAATATCAATATAGCACTGCTGCGGCGCGCAACCCGATCCGTATAATAGGATAATATCCTCACTATTTGGTCCTTATATCTCTTCATTTATGATTTATGTTAAAAAATCCAGCTCTTATCATATTTAAAATGTTGAAAACATGACTCAGAGTATAAATTATGCAAATAAGTGAGAAAAACTAATAAAGATCCCATAAGGATGCTACAGGTCGGCACAAGGCCCCAAACATGGCAATAAGCCCAATTTACAGTAATATAGTATGTGTCTCAATCATCAATGCAGTAGAAATATCATTCGGAATTGACCAAATCATAATCCCCAAAAGCAAACGACCTCGCACTCATAATAGAATGCGTGTCACGCCTCAATATAGCATTACGATGTGCAATCCAGGATTTCAAACCCTCAAGATATCATTTACAAGCATTACTCACCTCGAACCAGGGAACCTCTAGCCCATGATGCCTTTGCTCCTCAAATCGGCCTCCACGCGCGTCGAATCTGACCAAAGTCAGAGAGAATACATCACAATATGCTAAGGGAACAAAGCCCAATCGAAAACAATCAAATCGGACATAAATCCCGAAATTACCAAAACCCGAGCTCTGGACCCACTTCTCGAAACTCATAAACTTTTACATCTTTAGATTGCTCATCTTCCCACGAGTTCATACATACCATGAACTCTCAAATCCGAACTTAAATGAACCATCAAATCCCCAAATCAAATTTCAAAATCTCAAGCCCTAGCTCTTCCATTTTAGCTAAATTTCCATGAATTTAAAGGTAAATTTCACAATTAAATCATGTTTCTAGGCCATCAGACTTGCCTCTAATCGATTCCCAGTCAAAACCCTCTTAAATTCTCGGCAAAAGCTCTCAAGGTTACTCAACAATGGTGGAAAATAACCCCCAAGTTGCGGATGAAATGTTTTAAAAACCCATTTTGTCTATCCAGATTTCCTCTATGCGATTGCATTAATACCCTTGCGATCGCAGAGCACAGACACTCAAACCTATGCGATCGCACACCAAGCCCCGTGTTTGCATAGAACAAAACACTATCAGGGACCCCAGGTCCAATAACACTACACGGTCGCATCAGACCTTATGCGATCGCAATGAACAAACTCCTCGACATATGCGATCGCACTCCAAATCCCGCATAGAACAACTAAACATCCCCTCAAAAACCCTCCTATGTGATCGCAATACCTCCTATGTGATCACATAGAGCAAAAGCTCTGCAACAGCTGATGTAATTTTCTACAATCTTCCAAGTCTAAAAATCATTTGTTAGCCATCCGAAATCACCCCGAGACCCCCGGGGTCTCAATCTAAAGCATCGACACAGCCTAAAACATCATACGAACTTATTCCAATCATAAAAACACATCCAACAATACAAAAATCACCAAGTTACGAAGGATTCGAGCCAAAGTTTAACCAAAACTTCTGAAACTCACATTCGATCAAAAACCCAACCTAAACACCTCCGAATCAACTAATATTTTGCACATACATCCCAAATCACCTAACGAAGCTGGTGCAACTCTCGGAATTCCATTCTAACCATCGGATCGCAATCTCACCTACCAACCGGATTTCGCCAAAATCCCAACTTCGCCAAAATAGGCTAACTTCTACACCGAACCTCCAACATTACTTTCGATCACGCTCCTAAGTCTCAAATCATTCCCTAAAGCTAACCGAATCATCGGACATCACATCCGAGCCCTCTAACTCACAAGTCAACTTTTTGTTGACTTTTCCAAACTAACCTTTCCTTAAAGATACTATGTGTCTCATTTCCTACCAAACTCAATCCGAATCAACTCAAACTTACCAAACACAAATAATGAAACATGAAAAAGCATAAAACGGGGAAAACGGGATGGTAACACATGAGATGACGGGTCGGGTCGTCACACTAATCAAGTATTATAGAAATACATCAATCGTCTCTTTATTCTTCCATATTTACAAGCCAAGATTTCTTATATCTTTTTGAATTGTGAAATGCTATTTCGATAATTTAAAAATAAAATTTAGGAATCATATTTGTTTTTATGTTTAACTATTAAATTCGGCTAACCTTGAAAGCGTACATCATGAGAAGTTTTATTTTGTATCTCATACAACTGACACTAGCCGTATGAGGCTCCTTTTTGTCTCACAAATTTGTGGACCCCAATCTTACACTTCCGGGTCCACAGAAATCTGGATCCACAAAACTATGAGACAAAAAAGTTGCCTCATACAACTAGTGTCAGTTGGATGAGACACAAAATAAATTTTTCTGTACATTAGCAAAAAATTATTATAATTAGACCACTAAAAAAAGAACTATCATGTGTTACTATCAAAATCCTCTCATAAGAATATTTTAATAGATCACTTGGTAATTATTTTTAATTATTACAAAATATATATATTTATTTATCAAAACTTTATAAAAAATCATATTGAAATAATACATGTAACGAACAAACCAGAGAAACTAAAAAAAATTCAACAAAATCGAACTAATCCAAAATCGATATAATTAATTTGATTTGATTTAAATAAAAATCGAACCAACTCAATTCATATACACCCTACGATTAACCTATTTCCTTTTACCTGTATTTTTATGAATTCTCCTTCCCCAACTCATTTTGTTGATACCAAAAAATTATTCCACATTTGGCATCGATCTGATCGGCTTTATCTCCAAGAGTCCAATAAATGATTTCTCTCTGGTGCAAAAACTTGTAATTCATGCCTTGACGTTACATCAACTCAATAAACACATAACAAATACAGTCTCCCTTATTTCCTAACAATAAAATTCTTTTTTTGAAAGGCCCAACAAAAGTATAATAGTCTGGGCCCTTTCTTTCCTATTTTTTGGACAGGGCTTGGTCTAATGGCAGTTTTTTCTCTTAATATAGTTAAGTTGTGTTTATTTTTTTTCTTAATACATTAGTTACCTATAGTAAAAAATAAAACAGTGAAAATACAGAACGTAGGAAAATATTTTTGTTCAAAGTTATAAACAATTCCCCATTACATTGGGGTAGGGGTGGGCGTTCGGGCAGTTCGGATTGACAATGAAATTGGGGTTTGGATTTTTGGTTTTCGGATTGAAGAAATTACAATTCAAATCCAATCCAAATAAATTCGGATTAGATCAAATTTTTTAAGTTCGGATTCGGATTAATCGGATTGTTTATTCGGATTTTCGATTTGACTTTTAAGCCTATAAGTTGAGCTTATCGAAAACATTCAACATAAAAATAATAATTTAAATAAAGTAGAAAGATAAAGGAATACTAAATTAAAAAATATATACTATTAACAGGGATGTAAATCTACAATTGTTTTTACTAAATGTTTGTGTATATCCCAATAACATGGATATAGATGCCCTCATGAACAGTTCTTCGTCCATTTTCTTTTCTTACAGTGGAGCTTATTAAGTGACAAAAATGTAAAGACCAAAGATTTTTCGGGCTAATAATTTTAACGGGCATTATACTATTGGATATTTAGAGTTATTAGTAGGGATTTTTACATATATATACCATATAGCAAACCTTATTACCTCCCATGTTTAAGGTTTGTGTTTATTATATTTAAGCATACCAAATCAATTTATGTACCATAATTCAAATTAAGGGTATAATTATTGCTTCATTTATTCTAGGCATGATTTTAGGAGCATATATTCCTTTTTCCTTTTTTTCCTCTTCTCTTACATTAGTTTTTTGTTTTCCAGTTCCTCTTAAATTTAAAAACTAAGACAAATAAAAAATACTCATTTTATAACGTAAAAGACCAAAATTGTTCAATTTCTCAACTTGCCTATTTTTCTCAACTTGCCTATTTTTCATTTTCTTGAAAATTTTAGCATTAAAAGTTTTTTGTAATTAACAGTGTGGAGTCCTTCTTCTCCTATTTAATTATCATATCAGCTCGCCAAATTGACACACAGCTCAAAACTCCACTTTCTTAGCCAAATACATCCATGGCAGAAGACAAAATCAAAACCAATGAACCCCCAAAAGGAGTTAAGGTTCCAATTTACAGTGGGCCCCACAAGCATGGGCCCACTTCGAATTATTTGGTATGCTTAAATTTTTTTGACACAAGAATAGTTTAATTGTAGTATAAATGTAACAGTACAATTTAACTACAATTTATAATTTATCTACAAATTATCTACATTTTATCTACAATTCTACAATTTAACTATAATTTAACGACATTTTAACTACAAATTCTGGAAAAATATGTCTTCTTCTTCTTCGGCGAGTTTCAATCTGAAATTCAGTCAAAACCAAGTCTAATCTTCACCAAAACCCCTAAATTTCCATAGATATAAACTCCTAAACATATTTCGAATTATTTACAACAACACCCAATCCAAGAGATTTTCAATTGGAGCATAATTGGTATTTTCGACATAATTGTAGAAGACTTGTAGAAGTTTTAGTCTTCCCCATCTACAATTTATCTACAACTTATCTACAATTTATCTATATTTTATCTACAATTTATCTACAATTCTATAATTTAACTACAATTGAACTACACTTTAACTACAATTTCTGGAAAAATATGCCTTCTTCTTCTTCGACGAGTTTCAATCTGAAAATCAGTCAAAACCAAGTCTAATCTTCACCAAAACCCCTCAAAATTGAGATATAAACTCCTAAACATATTTCGAATTATTTACAACAACACCCAATCCAAACAAATAATAATTTTTGAAAATTCAAATTTGAAAATAAAGCTTTCAAGCTTTTTAATGGCTATCAATGGCGGAAAATATATGGAGAAAGAGAGAATTACGCTGCAATAGATTTTCTTCCGTTTTAAATTTCGAAATTAATGGTGATAGAATCACCATTAAATGTGATTCCTACAAATTTGGAGCTTTTTTAGGGTAGAATCTATCTATATTTGGTTTGGTATAATTTTTGTATATAAAACATGGTATAGGCGGGTAAATACCAAACCATACACAATTTTGGTAATAAGGTTTGCTATATAGTATATATAGGTAAAAATCCCATCTTGGAATGTCCGTTGGCTCAGGTGGGCCTCTAAGTTCAAACCGAGAAACTTACACAAATATTTCAAATAAGTCACAACTTACTAACTTGTAGCCATTAGTCATTGATTTATCAAAACTACACAAGCACATATGAAAATTGAAAAACAAATAAATAAGGTTCTTTCTATCAAAGAATCACATGCAAAAATATCCTTCTATATTTTTATGCGTGATTAACAACATTAGATGTAAGGCGGAAAGGAAATTTCATGGATGAGGTGTTAATAAAGTGATGAATATATATATATATATATATATATATTCAATAATATGAGCAACAAGGAAACTTTTTCAATGGGTATAGTTAAAATTCATTGAAAACATATAGATAAATCAATATACAAAATTTGAGGAAGATTCGACGTGATTTGGATTGGTTTTGCATCAAATTCGTAGGTAAACCAAGTTCAAAAAATTCTTCTACGACACATGTATCACGCATGTATCTCACACACATGTATACATGTGATACACAATTAATATAAAGATAATACATAAATAATACACAGTATGATATACATATCATTTTTTTCATGCTCACTTTTACTTCGAATTTTCAATCCAAACTACCTCAAAACTTCACCAGATCATTACAAAACTGAGATTCAAGCTCCTTAAGATGTACTCAATCTATTCTAACAACACCCACTCAAAAGAAAGTAAAATATTGACATTTTTTGCTACAATTTTGCTAATTGGCTAATATTGGTAATGTTTTATGAATTGGCCAATTTTTGTAATGAGCTACTTATAAATGGACATAGCTGGTAGTTTTCCATCATATAATAACACATTAAATACTCTTATCGTACACAAAAAGGTTATAAAAAAAGAGAGTAGGCTATTAGTTAATAATATTTAGTGGTGGCAAAATAGATAAAATATAGTTATCCATCAATGTTATCCACTAAATATGGGATGGATAATAAATTATTTTAAAATAGGTCAAATATGAATAAGATCTATATTATCTACTTAAAAAATAGATTACTTACGGATAACAATTGGATTTAACTTCTAAATTTGCAAAGACACAAATTGTGAATTTCTCAAGTTTGGGAGACTAAGAATTTTCTCAAAGTGATCATATTCAAAAACCATAGACAGTCCATACTATTTTTTGGTTAACCATTTTGATTCCTATTAAATATATATCGAGTCGAATAATATATCCATTTTTGCAATATCTAATTTCGACTCGTTTATATCCGACCTGATCCACTTGTTTGCGACCCCAAACAATGTTTAAAGAGCGTATAAATAAGCCACTGAAAAGGACACACTAATATTTCCTTGTGACGTGAAGAAAAAAGTGAAGGCCGGGGCTGGGTGTCACATGAGTCATTTGCTTGTCGCCTAATAAAAGTTAATTCAACCACAATAAGTCAATAACTACATGAATCGTGGTATAATATTATGACCAAAAGACCTTATCATGGCCTTACTATATATATATATATATATATATATATATATATATATATCAGAATTTACAATTGTACTTGTCCTAATCCATTGACAGGAACTATGTGAACAACCTAGATCTCAAACATATTGTATACGGGTAAAATCGCATGGTATACCCCGACTTCTGATATGGTAAATCGAGCTTGAGATACAATCACAAGGGACAAAAAGCGAGACTAGGATCTCATTGAGTTAGAGCCCGGAGGTATGATACCCATCCTCGAGAATATTAGAGTCATGATATGGATCAGTCCAAACCATAAAAGACTTCAGAGAACATCTTCAGGCAACCGAGCACAACCAATAAAAGCCGTAATATCCGCGACCGGTTGAATATCAGGATGTGGATCTCGGCATATCGATTAAGAACCTGTGATTGGTTAAACAGAAGATTTTTACCTTTTATAGAATTCTATCCAGGGTAGGAATTCCCTACTATATATATAAAGGGTAGCTAGCTAATTATTCATTAGACACATTGTAACGCATGCATTCCAAGGCTATGTATTATAATTTTCTTCATTCTTATTCTGGTTCATCAATTTTGGTCTTTGTGATCCCGGATCAGGGTAGATATTTCATTGAGGATATAATCATCTTCATCACGTGGTTTGAGTTTACTGCACTTTGTTTACTTAATCTAACACAATTTATCATTTGTATCGAGTTAGTCCGTGTATACTTATTAGCACTTACAAATTTAATTGTTATCTATTTCTCAGGGTAAACAGTTTGGCTCGCACCGGTGGGGCTAAGGATAATAGTGAAACTTTTATACGGATTTCCATAACACACTATACTTCATAATTGTTCTTTGAAGTATCTTTAATTTTAGGTCAAATATTAAAATGTCGAACTCCCAATCTGCCCCTCTAAATATGGATGTTGATTATGGCTACCATGGAGAGAACAACAATAAGGTACCCAACAATGAGGTCCCGGGAGCACCACCGATACTAAAAGGCCAAGATCCCAAAATGTTTGTTTAAAAATCTTTCTCTATGAGCGCAGCTCCGAAGCCGATCCAAAAGAAGTTCTGCATGCCCGAAATTCGTAAGTACAATGAAACAACTAACCCAAATGAACACTTGAACTCCTACGCGTACGCCATCAAAGGGAACAAATTGAAAGATGATGAGATTGAATTTGTCCTACTGAAAAAGTTTGAAGAGACCTTGTCAAAAGGATCTATGATATGGTATCAAAACTTATCCCCCCCTTTTACTATGCTTGCAGATGTTATTATAAAAGTGCACACCGGAGCCATCGATGTCGAGACCAAGAAGTCAGACCTTTTTAAGGCAAAGCAAAGAGATAACAAGACGCTCAAGGAATTCGTGTTAAGGTTTCAAATGGAACCGATAGAACTGCCATCGGTGGCTAACGATTAGGATGTTCATGCTTCACCCAAGGAGTCAATACTCGAAGCTCGTTGGCTTCGCAACAGTTGAAGCAAAATCTGGTCGAATATCCAGCTGTAACTTGGGCCGATGTGCATAATAGGTATCAATCAAAAATTAGGGTTTAAGATGATCATCCTTGGGGCTCTTCTAGGTCTGTTTATCCTGTCCAAGCTAGTAGCAGACCCGGAAGAGATATTGATCGCTAATCAAGGTCAAGCAGATATTGATATCAACTGTACAATGGTGATCGTATGGGTAATGGGTATGGACAAAACCCTGTGTTAAGTGAAAGGAAAAATTACTGAGGTAAAAATAATTGGGGACTCGTGAGAAAATACGGTTTTGACAGGCCCATCGTCCTATGGAAGAACCATGGTTATTAGAGTGAAACATCAATGTCGATGTTGTTTCCATCGTATCCGCCATTGGACGCCTCAAAGACACCAAGTGTCCTCGACCTTTACAGTTCGATCCTGCCCAAAGACACCCCAACCTAATGTGTAAGTATCATGGAACTCATGACCAAAGAACTAAAAATTGCCGATAATTGAGAGAGGAAGTAGACGGAGTCCCAAGATATTTCATAGTCCCTGACGATTCTGATGACACCAAATCAATGGTCGAAGAGCTGGAGCATGTCATATTGATCGTGCACTTGCCCAATCGTAAGGTATACCTGGGAAATGGGGTTAAATCCTAAGCCCTGGAAAAAACTTATTAAATTCCTTGTAGCTAACATAAATTGTTTCTATTGGTCCCATCTTGATATGGTAGGGATCCAACCGCAAATAACTACTCACAAGCTGATCCTGGATCCAAACTTCCACCTGGTTAAACAGAAAAGGAGGCATCAGTCCGAAGTCAAGCATGCATTCCTCAAAGATGATGTATCTAAACTCCTTAAAATATTGTTTATTCGGGAGGTTAAGTACCAGAGATGGTTAAAAACATAGTGGTAGTCCCTAAAAAGGAGAATAAATTAAGAATGTGTGTAGACTACAAGGACTTGAATAAGGCATGCCCCAAGGATTCGTTCCATTTGCCTAATATCAATTGCGTGATCGATGCAATTTATGGCCACGAGATCCTCAGTTTATTGATGCCTATTTCGGGTACAACTAAAGTTTGATAGACCTAGGCGATCAGATAAAAAATCCTTCATCACTAAGTAATACACCTACTTCTATAATGTAATGACATTCATACTAACAAATGTCAGTTCCACATACCAATGCCTAGTAAATCGGATGTTCGAAGAGAAAATAGGAAAATCCATGGAGGTTTACATTGACGATATGTTAGTTAACTCCCTATGAGCAGAGGACCATTTGAAATATTTACACAAAACCTTCAACATATTCAAGAAATATATTATGAAGAAGAACTCAGAGAAATGAACATTCGGAGTTGGGTCTGGGAAATTCCTCGGATTCATGGTGTCCAACCGGGGAATCAATATTAGTCCCCATAAGATCAAGGCCATCGATGACATCACTATTATGGACGATTTCAAGGCCGTTTAAAGGTTAACCTGGTGCATAACTGCTCTGGGACGGTTCATATCAAGGTCCTTCAACAAGAGACATTGGTTCTTCTCACTATTGAAGAAGAAGAATAAATTCTCATAAACCCCTGAGTGCCAACAAGACTTGGAGGAACTCAAGTGGTATCTCTCAATCCCACCTTTTCTTCATACTCAAAAGGCAAACGAACAACTGTACTTGTACTTAGTGGTATCTGGGGTAGCGGTAAGTGGAGTCCTGATTTGGGAAGAAGAAGGTATGCAATTTCCTATATATATGTTAGCAGAACTCTAGGTGAAGCCAAAACTAGGTATCCTCACCTAGAAAAATTGGCGCTCGCTTTTTTAAGCACCTCTAGGAAGCTAAAACTATATTTCACTATCATCTTATATGTTTTGTAACTATTTACCCATTGAGAAATATAATGCATAATCCGATCTCTCAGGACGATTGGCCAAATAGTCCATGAGATCACCGGGTACAATATCGAATATCAACCCAAAACCGCCATCAAATCTCAAATTTTGGCAGATATTATGGCCGATTATGTCGTCCCTAATACCCGAGGTCGAAAAGGAATTGTTCTTGAACTTCGGGACTTTCTTGGGAATCTAGAACCTCTTTACGGACGGTGCCTCGAAACCAAAGGGGTTTAAACTTGGCATCGTTTTGAAGCCTCCGACAGGTAATGTAGTTAGAAAATCTATTAGGACTGTAAAATTGGCTAACAACGAGGCTGGGTATGAGGCTATGATTGCAGGTCTCGAACTGGCTAAAAGCATGAGGGCCGAGGTGATCGAAAGCTAAGTGCGAATCTCTCCTTGTGGTGAACCAAGTCAATGGGATGTTTGAAGTCAGAGAGGAAATATGCAAAGATAACTGGATAAGCAGTAGGTAACACTACATCGGTTCAAGGAGTGGACTCTACAACATGTACCTCGAGATCAAAATAGTGAAGCCGATTCTCTTGCTAATTTGGCATCTTCAGCTGATGACAATGAATTCAACTCGAGAACAGTCGTGCAAGTGATGAAATTAGTAGTGGAAGAAGGCCACACTGAGATACACTCGACAAGCTTAATTTGGGAATGGAGAAATGAGTATATAAATTACCTGAAGACCCGGAAGCTACCCTCATATCCTAATGAATCGAGGGCTCTACGCACAAAGGTTGCAAGGTTCACCTTGTCCAAGGATAACACTTTACTCAGGAGAGCGTTTGATGGTCCGCTCGCCATTTGTTTAGGACCGAGAGAGACAAAATATATTTTGCGGCAAGTATACGAAGGCACATGCGGGATGGGTTGAATTGTTGGTTTGTAAGTTAATTAGAGCTAGCTACTACTGGATCGACAAGAAAAAGATATGAAGGAGTTCGTACGAAAAGGAGATGAATGTTAGAGGCACGCACTGATGATTCACCAGACCAGGTAGCTACTACATTAGGCCTTGTTGCCGTTGCTATTATGAAGTGGGGAATGGATGTTGTCGGACCCCTGCCATGGGCACCCAGTAAGGCTCTCTTTTCATATTATTCATGACTAACTAATTATCTACTGGGTGGAAGCCCAGGCATTTGAGAAAGTCGGAGAGAAAGAAGTTACTGATTTTATTTGGGACAACGGGAAGCATTCATCGACAATAATGTGAGAAAATTTCACGAGGACAATAAGATCAAAAGGATCATATCAACACCTTATCACCCTAGTGGAAACGAGCAGGTAGAGTCTGCGAACAAAACCATACTCCAAAATCTGAAGAAGAGGTTGATCGGCGCCAAAGGGAAATGGAAAGAAATTTTGCCTAAAGTCCTATGGGCATATTGTACGACCTCGAAATCCAGTACCGGCACCACCCTGTTCTTTTTGGCCAATAGTGTCAAAGCACTAATACCGGTCTAAGTAGGAGAATCAAGTCTCAAGTTACGATATGCGAGCAAAGAGTCAAACGATGAGGCGATGAGTGATCTCCTATAACTATTGGACGAAAGGCGTGAGGACGCTCTCATCTGGTTGGCCGCCCTAAAGCAGAAGATCAAAAGGTATTATAATCGTAGAGCCGACCTCCAACACTTGAATATCGGGGACTTGGTGCCAAGAAAGGTAACACTTAACACGCACAACCCGAACGAATGGAAGTTAGGGCCGAATTAGGAATGTCCACATCGATTTATCAAGATCACCGACTAACGATCGTACAAACTTAAAGCGATGAACGGTGAGTGTCTACCAAACAATTCGAACGTAACCCACTTGAAATGATAGTACTGCTAAGGCACGACCCCATTCATTACTTTTATTCGAATTGGAATATGTCATGACCCAAACCAATGGGCCACAATGGGCACCCAATGCCTTACTCAACTGAGTACCAACGTAACATATTTTTCGTATCATCTATCATAGATAAATAAACCAAAAAGGATGTCGTAAGATAATTAGAATAATTTATGAGGAAATACTTGACATTTGGATGACCCATCATGATATACTGACTTATATATATGACGTACGGGCCTATAAGTCGGCATGATCCTTCATATTGTCAAACTATAGGCCGATAAGGCCATACCGATATCCATGTACATTATATCTGTCTACAAATATCTAAGAGTAGATAAATACCATAACGGCCGGGACAGGGCCCCGCTAAACCAATCAATACATGTCCAAATCATACTGACCAAATAAGTAACTCTAGAGAAAATGGAGCGCACCAATACCTTTTGCTGAGCTGATAGCCTACTTGGAGGACTCTCAACCTGTCTATCGGGACCAGTGGGTATGAAATGCAGCGTCCCCGGGAAAAATGGATGTCAATATAAATAAAGTACCAACTATTTAAGGAAATAAAAGCCATATAAAATAGACATGAAAGAAACATGGAGTATGACTCAACATATAAGTCTGAAGAGCTTTGTGAATCATGAAACATTTATAATGTCATGCATATTTGTATAAATTGCATACCATGCATAAGTATATGCATACATAACACCATCAAGCCTATGAGGACATCTCATCATATCATCTCAGACATTATGGGCAAAATCATCAACATATAGCAGTTGTTCAGGTGGTGGAGCATATATAACATTGTAACATTTCCCCATACCACATATACATACAATATACACGTATATAACTCCATCTGGTCATAGGTCAATATACGTGAATAAATGACTGCAATGCATAATGAAGTAAGTCAATAAGATCTCTCGGAATGTCATAATGTCAATATGCCTTCGGTTAATATCATGAAATAAACTTTATCAACTTACATATTTTCTGAGACACATGAACAGATGATAGAATAATAGGACACATGGGGAATCAAGAACATAGGCACCCCTAGTACTTCTAAAATAGCGTGATTTGTGAAAGTTATGCGTTTGCTCATTTCATTTGTATCATATGGATCATGCCAAAAGAAAAGAAGGGATAGCCTTAACATACATTTATTGCTTGGCCAACGATAGCTCATGAGTTTCTCCATGCTCTATGAATAATCTACATGGTATAAATGGTTTGGATCACAATCGAATCAATAAGCCAAGAACTAGATTCATTGCAACATTCTATCGTACATTTGGTGTGCATAAGATTCATATTATCCTACAATGGCAATTCAACACTGATGATCTAAACATCAATTCCACACAAGATGGGGGTGATTTATGTTATACCAAATTTTTCGATCTAGAAGAACCTGGATCTTCTAGGTGTTCTAACTACTACTGTTGCAGAATTAAAAGTATAGAAAATAAAGAACACAGAGATTTTATATGAAAAACACCTGGCTCAAAAGCTGAACAAACCACAACCCACTACTCACTAGGATTTTCTCAAACATTCAATAAAATCATTGAGCCAAAATAGCATTTACAAAAACTCTTTGTAAACCTAAGGATTAACTCTAATCCGTGTGTAGCACACAACCTCAACTGTTACGACACCTTCAAGTTAGTCTATTACATGAACACTCAAAGTACCTATAATAAATGCTTCTAAAAAAGCTGAAAAAGTACAACTTTAAGCCACCTACTACAATTGAACTAGAATATGAATAAACAGATGGAACTGGTTCTTCTATCTCATTCAAGTAGCTTCAGGAGTGCACACTTAAATCTCACATAAATTGCATGAAAAATCGACTTGCTCTTTTACTCTCAATTTAATTTAACTTCTACATATGTGCAATACCTGTAAAAGAGAAAATCACTGTTATTTAATGAGTTTGTAATCAGAGTTTGATTGAGACTCAATTGCTAATCTTCCATCGAAGTGGAGTCCTTGAACAATACAAACTCCAACCCTATCCTTTATCCAGATTGTGTCACCTTCCCATTAGGAGACTTTCTCTCCTCATCCAATATGCAACCTTTTCGATTAGTTCAGGCGATATTGCTGCTTGATCACTGAAATATATCTTCTTCACGTGTATCTCACATGTCTAGGTTGATAAACATTGTGCCTCACATGATGGACCTGTTCCATGAATGAATTCGTTTGTCATTCTTCAGAACTTTACCCGAACCTGGGCCAACAAATTTTCCATTTTTAATGATGACAAACTCTATGCTTTTACTGATCAAAGAGCTTTTAGGAACTCAGCTCAATCATTAACACATTAACTTACAATTTTAACTTATCATCAAGGAGTTGGTTTAACTAGGTTATAAATATCTAATTATTCAAAATAACGAGTAAAGCACAATATCTCTTCCTATTTTTTGGCATCATCGAAAAGTTGCATACATTGTAAATCCCAAATTTTAATAATTACTTATGGTCACTTGGGCAACTACAAGTGAAAGCATGGATTAAATTATCACTAACCAACAGACATACTCACTATTAAGATTAGAATCTTCATAGAACAAGAGAAACAACAGTTGTCATTGATATGATATGTTTCCACCAACAAACCACAAAAAGAAAGAAAAACTTCCAAAAGATGAGCAAAAATAGAAAAGGTCCCTAATCTGGTTCATTAGGGGTACTAGACTGGTTCAAAAGACAACAAATGGACATCCTAAAGCTTGGAGGAACTAGATGGCTGGGTTTGGAAAAGGTTGAGCATATTTTGAAGCATCACATCGCTTTTCATCTTTTCTTTTGCTAGCTCAGCTCTAAGGCCATCTCTCTCAGTTTCCAATTCAGTAACACAAGCTTAGAACCTAGCAATTTCTGCATCCTTAGTTCCATACTCTTGAACCAAAGCCCTAACCTTGTTGTTCACAGGAGTCTTCAGAGATGAACCAGGTTCAACTGGGTGGCATTGACTGGATGTTCACAAGCTAGAAGAGTTTTGACTCCAAAGTGTTCCTTGGTTGATGACATCTCCCATTTTTTCCAAAGGAACATTCAGCTTGTTCAGAACAGTAGACAATATGAACCCATATGGTGTGGCATGAGCCTTGGAGCCATTTATGACCCTGTCCAATAATTTGACAATACAAGCAGGCCAGTTGATCTACTGTCCTTTCACAAAACACTCCATAAGAACCAGGTCCATGTAGTAAGCAGTGTGCCTCCTCTCATGTCCGGGCAGTAGGCACTTGTTAACAAATTCAAACAAGACATTGTGCTCAGGACTCATCTCACTTTTCTACACAAACCTGGCTTCATGCACATTTTCAGCAATTGCCGTATCAGAACAATTCTTAGTGATGGGAAGAGTAGTAGGGAGAGAATCTACACATGGCCACCTTTTCCTTGTATAATCATCATACCCCTCACTAGGTATGTCCAGAGTCTCATCCAATTTTAGTGCATCAAACTGCACCTTTACTCCTTTCACCAGGCTGGTGACTACCCCATTCATGACTGTGGCATTGGCCATAAACTCAATTACTTCTTTCCTAGCCAGCCTCCCATCCATTTCAAGGACCATGTCCTTCCAAACTTGTACAACTAGTGCATCCACCGGTCTTCTTATTCCTGGCTCATCTAGGTCTCTCAACAAACTTCCTTTCAAAAACATTATCCTACAAAATATGGCAAACCTATCTTGTTCCTTTCCAGATTCCTCCTCTTCTTATTATCCACTACATTCTTCTTCTTCTTCTTCAATAATATTTACCCACTTACCCTTCACTGCAGATCTGGTTCTTTTGGCTAAAGAGAGCTCAGCAGATACAGGTTCAGAGGAAGACTTCTTGGAAGAAGCCTTGGACCTTTTTGGTTTGGGTGCAGGAACCTCCACAGTTGTTCCTCTTTCTTGCTGGACCAGTTCCATCTCCTTTTCATCTTCTTCTGCAACCTCAGATCTCTCCACAACCTTTGCTTTTCCCTTCTCCTTCTTCTTCATCCTGCTTTCTTCCAGAGCTTTCTGTAACTCAACTTCACTTTTTTTGACCCTGCTTCTAGGGGATCTTCACTTCGGTACTGAAGGTATATTAGGCTTTGGGGGTGACATTTTGCTTTTCTTTTTTGGCTTGGAAGCAGTTGGAGCCTTTTATGTGGAAGCTTTGCGCTTTTTTGGATCATAACTGGCCCCAACCCTCTTCAGAATGTCAGTCAGTGTTTCCTCAACAGATGAACCAGGTTCATCCTGTTGCTTGCTTAGATGAACAAGCCTTTCAGCTGCCTCCCCAGAACCACTTCCCCCTAAATTGTTGCCACCTTCTTCAACACCTCCATATATAGCCGGAACCTTTTCTTTCCTATTTCCCCTCTCATCACCACTTTCTCCCTCTCTCTCTTTTTCTTTTTGTTTAACTCCACTTTTACTAGATTCAACCCCCTTTACATCTTTGAAAGGACAACCCAAGACAAACCTATTTTCTACACTTTCAACCACATTAGAGAATACCACACAAGAACTTACCTCATCGGGTGTTTCTTGAATTTTGCTAGTGTCAGAAGACCCATGATTTTATGCATATTTATGATGACCTATGTTGAGCCAAAAGACGAGATAACTTAAACGTTGCCCTTACATTGGTTCTACCTAACGACCTACGCCTTGGGTCTTCGGTCTTTAAACTTTTGGGCTCGTCTTTGGCTTTTCCATGCAATCCCTTCATCAATATGCTTCTCGGCATTCAATCTTGATTGTTTGTCATATAATAACGTTGTTTGACACTTGACTTCATTGTTTGTCATTCATCAAAACCTATACTGGAAATCATGCTAATACAACCAAAGCACACATATCATGGATAGAATGATTTCCTACAATTTCCCCCTTTTTGATAATGACAAACAATAAGAGATATGCATATCGGATTCCCCCTAAGTTCATGCTATATCTCAATATACAAGTTATGCAAAACATTCCCCCTTAATTGAGTATTCCCCCTCAATTAAAGCATACTAGAAGGTGGAGACATTCCCCCTTATTAGATGCATATCGCCTAATTTCTTCCCCCTTTTGGCATTAGCAAAAAGAGAGTATACACCGGCTACTTTCCCCTTTTGACACTTCCCCCTTTTGGGAATACCAACTGTTAGTGTCAAACATAAGATAGGAAATACAATGAGGAATATACATGATGACGATTTTAAAAAATTCAAATGATACCAAATGTTAGCAAAAACATAACAACCATAATAACAGTTATTTTTAGCAAATCATATTACTTAAAAACATATCAACTGTTAATTTTTAACAAACCAATAGTTGTATTAAAAACATGAATCATTTATTTTTCAAGAATATACCAACTGTTATTCATACCAAAAATAATATTCATCAAAACATGAATCAATCATTATTTTTAACAAAAATAATTGATACCAATTGTTATTCAAAATAAAAGTTGTCAAAACATGAATCAACAAAAATAATTGATACCAATTGTTAACAAAGACATATCAATCGTTAACACATATCAACTATTACGTTTTTATCAAAAATATGATAAATAACCGAAATTCTCCCTTGATGCAATAAGGTTTCGTGCTTGGTTCATCTACTACGATATTGTAGTCTTCAAGCACACATGCAAACGTACCTAAAAATAGGTTTTAGGTGCCCAAACACTTTTGGGTCCTTGGGGGTTAGGCAAATAATAATCATAGCTAAAAGATAAATCCCTATGTTTTGCAAAACATATGGGTGCTATGTGTCCTACCGGTTGCAATAATGACATATAACATTCGGGTTGTGCATATGTCTTGGTTGAGCCAAAAACGTTCTAGGTGATCTAAAGTCGTTATTCCTAGAAGCGTTGAAATTCCTAGAGTCATTTCTAGGTGGTCTAAAATGATTAATTCTAGACTCATTTACAAAAATCCTAGAATTATTTGTAGGTTGAGCATCGCAATTTCTAACATGATTCTTACACCTTTTATTTTTCCTGGGCCTTTTCTTTTTAATTTCTTCAACTATTTTAGGATTGTCTACACTACGTTTTTCTAGTGTTTTCCTAAGTTCTAAGTTTTCTAATTTCAAAGAATCACAAGATGAACAATTGGAATTTTCATCAATTGAAGAATCTTCATGCATCTCCTTTATTTTATTTCTAAGATCAATATTGTCATTTTCCAAAAATTTATTTTTCTCTTCTAAAACTTTAATTTTAGCCTTGGCCTCTTTGGAGATTTTTGAAGACTTTTTCAATTCATCATATAATTCTTGAAAAGCTTCTTGTAATTCTTCATAAGAGTAAGAGTTAGGAGTACTTACCTCTTCTTCCTCGTTGGCCATGAAGCATAGGGCGGCAGTTTCATCCCGAGCTGTCCGAATCTCATGTCACGCGCCTTTGGTGTTTCTTCTTCTTCCTGTCCTTGGGTTTTGGACAATGTGACTTGGTGTGGCCAAGTTTTCCATAATTATGGCATGAAGGACTTGGTTCTTCCTTCTTCATTTCCTTCTTCATAAACTTATAAAACTTTTCAATTAAATCGTTGGAAATAGTATCATCACCGCTTTCCGAATCACTTACCTCTACTCTTTTAGACGATGAGGCTTTGAAGGCAATACCTGGACTTTTCTCATCTCCAAATGAAGGTTTAAGAATTGTGCTTTCATAAGTTTTGAGATTCCATCAATTGTGACGTCCGTGATTCCTATCGACTCTTGGATGGCATTGGCTTTGGAACGCCATTCGGGTGTGAGACTCCGTAGGATTTTTCGAACTAAGTCTTTGTTCGAGTATACTTTTCCGAGAGCATGGAGATTGTTGATGATCATTGAAAACCGTTCAAACATATCATCGATGCTTTCCGGCTCCTTCATTCTAAAGAGTTCATATTCATGTGTTAGAAAATCAACTCTTGATTCTCGGACTTGAGGCGTACCTTCATAAGTGATCTCAAGCTTATCCCACATCTCCTTGGCGGTTGTGCAGCAAGAAATCTTCCGATAGTCATCCGGATTCACCGCACAATACAACATATTGATGGGCTTTGCATTATATTCAACCTTCTTGATGTCCTCGGCATTATATTCATCTTCCTCCTTTGGAACCGTGGTTTCCCCAACTTTCTTTGTCGGCATTTGTTCACCGTTCTTGATGATTTGCCACAAGCAAAAGTTATTTGATTGGATGAAAATTCTCATCCGCTCTTTTCAATATGTGTAATTTGTTCCGTCAAATAGTGGAGGCCTATTGGTCGAGTGTCCTTCGCTCATCATTCCTGCGTTCAACATTCTCAACAAATATATGGAACGTTCTCTCAACCGGTTAAGGCTTTTAGAGAGTTAGGCTCTGATACCAACTGTTAGGGTTTATGCCCTTCACTAGAGGGGGGGTGAATAGTGAGGCACGAGAATGTCGGTAAATTTTGCGGAATTAAAATTGCAGGAGTAAAGTAAGTGCAGTAATTAAAAGAGTAAGGAGAGGAAACACCGAATTTATACTGGTTCACCACAACGTGTGGTTAGTCCAGTCTCCCGAGAGACTCTCTCGAGTTTACACTAACTCTGTTAAGCTTACGGGTGCCTAACAAACCGTTACACTTGCTCGTAGATGTACGCTCTGTTGGAAACACGTTCTCAAGGCAGTATACTAAACGTGTGTTCATATTTGTAGATTTTGATGAATGACAAACTATGCGCAAATTGACACATGACGAGGTCCAAGCACAAGCGCAAAATTGATATACAACGAGATTCAAGCACAAGACAAAGATCGAGATTAAGTTTTATATGAGTCGGTATTTAATTGTGATCTTGATCCGACAACTTAAACTCAAGACTTGGCTTCTCTCGTAAAAATATTTTTAACAAATCATGCATATTTAATTTAGAGCAAAATGTTTTTAAATAATGCATATTTACTTTAGTCAAAATGATTTTTAAACATGCCTCTAAAATCTGGACTAAGATAATCGATTATGTACTTATGATAATCGATTATGTTTAAGTCAGCTGCTTGACAATCGATTGTGAACTTATGACAATCGATTGTGTTAAGGCAGTGAGCATCAGATTTTTCAAATCTGCATGACAATCGATTGTGAACCTTATGACAATCGATTGTGATGAGGCAGTGTCCATCAAAGTTTTTCAAAGCTCAAATAATCGATTGTGAAGCTAATGACAATCGATTGTGAAGAGACAGTGTCCATCAGATTTTTCAAAGTCATAAAATAATCGATTGTGAACATATGACAATCGATTGTGTTGAGGCAGTGTCTTCCAGACTTTTTCAAAGTTATTAAATAATCGATTGTGAACCTATAACAATCGATTGTCAAGAGGCAGTGTCTAAATTGATTTTTCAAGACTGATATATAATCGATTGTTAACTTAGTATAATCGATTGTATAACTGACCGTTGCCAAAATATTTTCAAATACCGTCAGGTAATCGATTATTGATTTCCTATAATCCATTGTTTTAATTAAAATCTGGAAAGGATTTTTTGAACGTTGCTGAGTAATCGATTATTGATTTCCTATAATCGATTGTTTTAATTAAAATCTGGAAAGGATTTTTTGAACGTTGCTGAGTAATCGATTGTAGATTTCTGACAATCGATTGTTTTACGTAAAATCTGGAAATAATTTTTTGAACGTTGCCAGTAATCGATTATTGATTTTAGATAATCGATTGTTAAGCGTAAAATCTGGGATTGATTTTTGGAAGAACTGGCAAACAATCGATTGTGGTAATTTGACAATCGATTGTCACTGAGTAAAATCAGCAAGTCTTAATTGGCAATTAGGCAACGGTAATACAAGGTTTTGCAACTATAAATACAGCTTCAATTCAGTCTTTTAAGTACAACAACACACAACAACTGGTCATACAATTGCTAGAGCTTGCATACTTTATTGCTTATCATTTTATATTCATTATGTGAATTGTTTAATGAGCAAAGAGAATGATTCTTGGTTATGGCATCGTAGAATAGCTCACATCAACATGCATCTTTTGAACAAATTGGTTTCACAAAATTTAGTTGTTGGTCTTCCAAATTTGAAATTTGAAAATGACTCTATTTGTGATTCTTGTCAAAAAGGGAAGCAAACAAAAGCATCTTTTAAATCGAAAAATATTGTTTCAACTACTAGACCATTGCAATTGCTTCACATGGATTTGTTTGGACCATCTCGTATTGAAAATCTTGGTAGAGATCGTTATGCTTTTGTTATTGTTGATGATTATTCCAGATTTACTTGGACTTTATTTCTTGCCCATAAAAGTGATGCTTTTCAGAATTTTAAATATTTTCTTAAACGTGTTCAAAACGAAAAGGAAACAACCGTCACTTCAATTAGAAGTGATCATGGGGGAGAGTTTGATCACAATCTCTTTGTGGACTTTTGTGACGAACTCGGTATCGAGCATACCTTTTCCGCTCCACGAACACCACAACAAAATGGGGTGGTGGAAAGGAAAAATAGGTGTCTCGAAGAGATGGCTAGAACCATGCTCGAAGAGGCTAAGATTCTCAAATATTTTTGGGCGGATGCCGTGAGTACCGCATGCTACGTTTTAAATAGAGTAGTCATAAGGCCAATACTCATGAAAACCCCTTATGAACTCTACAAGGGAAGGAAACCAAATCTCCCATTTTAGAGTATTCGGTTGTAAAGTTTTTATTCATAACAATGGAAAAGATCAATTGGGAAAATTTGATGCCAAATCCGATGAAGGAATTTTTATTGGGTATTCTTCACGTAGCAAAGCATATAGGGTATTTAATAATAGAACCCAAACTGTGGAGGAATCCCCTCATATTGTGTTTTCCGAAAATAATGCTCGCTTGGCGAGAAAGGATTCTTGTTCTGATCTTGCAGGTATTTTAAATAGTTTAAAAGACAAAGTACAAGAGGAAACTCCTAAGGAAATTCAAGATGAAATCTTGGAACAATCAACGGAGGAAACGCCACAACTGGATAAAGAAACGAAAATGCCTAACGAGTGGAGGACAATCAAAGATCACCCTCTCGAACAGGTAATTGGCGACGTCGGAGAAAAGGTAAGTACCCGAAACTCCCTTAAGAACACCTTAGGACATACTGCTTTTGTTTCTCAAATTGAACCAACAACCATCTCCGAAGCAATTGGGGATAAATTTTGGACCTTGGCAATGCAAGAGGAGCTTAACCAATTCAAACGGAATGACGTTTGGGATTTGGTGCCAAGACCCGAAAATCATACCATAATTGGTACGAAATGGGTTTTTCGAAACAAACTAGATGAAAATGGTGTAATCACTAGAAACAAAGCTAGGCTTGTAGCAAAAGGCTATAATCAAGAAGATGGTATTGACTATGAAGAAACATATGCTCCCGTAGCTAGATTAGAAGCTATTCGTTTATTGCTTGCTTTTGCCTCTTCTATGAATTTCAATTTATATCAAATGGATGTGAAAAGTGCTTTTCTAAATGGTGTTATTCAAGAAGAAGTTTATGTTGAACAACCCCCCGGTTTTGAAGATTTTAAATCTCCCGATCATGTTTTCAAACTCAAAAAGGCTCTTTATGGTTTAAAACAAGCTCCCCGAGCTTGGTATGAAAGATTGAGTAAATTTCTATTGGAAAATGATTTCATTAGGGGGAAAGTTGACACCACTCTTTTTGTTAAGCATAAAAACAATGATATATTATTAGTTCAAATCTATGTGGATGATATTATATTTGGTGCTACTAACAATGTTTTGTGCAAGGAATTTTCCGATTTAATGACAAGCGAATTTGAGATGTCTATGATGGGTGAGTTAACATTCTTTCTGGGATTACAAGTAAAGCAAATGAAAGAAGGTACGTTCATTTTCCAAGCAAAATATTGCAAAGAATTGCTGAAACGATTTGAAATGACCAATGCAAAAGCAATGGCAACCACCATGAGCACATCCGATCATCTAGACAAAGATGAGAAAGGTAAGGAAGTCGACATCAAAAAGTATCGAGGTATGATTGGCTCTCTCCTTTATCTTTCTGCTAGTCGTCCGGACATCATGTTTAGCGTGTGCTTATGCGCTCGTTATCAATCGTGTCCGAAGGAGTCTCACCTAACTGCGGTGAAACGGATATTGAAGTCTCTTGTTGGTACTGTAAATGTTGGTCTATGGTACCCCAAAGGTTCTTCATGCCAACTTGTTGGTTATTCCGATTCCGATTTTGCTGGATGCAAATTGGACCGCAAGAGCACTAGTGGCACTTGCCATTTGCTCGGTAGCTCTCTCGTTTCTTGGTTTAGCAAGAAACAAGTAAGTGTTGCGTTGTCCACAACCGAGGCTGAATATGTAGTCGCGGGGAGTTGTTGTGCTCAAATCCTTTGGATGAAACAACAACTCTTGGACTATGGCCTAAGTCTTGATCATATCCCTCTTAGATGTGATAATACTAGTGCCATATGCTTGACGAAGAATCCCGTTCTTCATTCGCGAACAAAACACATTGAAATTAGACATCATTTTATAAGAGATCAAGTTCTCAAGGGCGATGTCGAAATTGAATTTGTTGAAACCAAAGATCAATTGGCCGACATCTTTACAAAGCCCTTAGAGAAAGAGTCCTTCTTCCGAATTCGTAGTGAACTCGGGATCCTTGACTCCACGTTGATCTAAGTCATGCATTGCATTTTCCCTTTCACATGTTTTCTAACTTGAGCGTCGGAGACGTCTAACGTATTTTTGCAGGTATCGCCCTAAAGGGAGGGGGAATTATAAAGCTTGACGCACAGAACAATCGATTTCTCTTTTATATAATCGATTATCCAGTATCAATAATCGATTGTCTTGACATTATTTGCGTTATTATGTCTGAAATTGCAGATTTAATAAATAAACAAGTTTTTTTTATTATTCTATATTTTTTGCTAATGGCAAAAGGGGGAAGATAACGGGTATGCACTCTCGATACTTATCGGCATAAATTGAGAGGGAATTCATATATTGAGGGGGAACAAATTGCATATCTATTTACTTGTTGCATATCTTTACTTGTCTTGAATCGTCATTATGAATTGCCTAATATGCATATCCCGCTTAAAGTTTGTCATTATCAAAAAGGGGGAAATTGTTGGAAACACGTTCTCAAGGCAGTATACTAAACGTGTGTTCATATTTGTAGGTTTTGATGAATGACAAACTATGCGCAAATTGACACATGACGAGGTCCAAGCACAAGCGCAAAATTGATACACAACGAGATTCAAGCACAAGACAAAGATCGAGATTAAGTTTTATATGAGTCGGTATTTAATTGTGATCTTGATCCGACAACTTAAACTCAAGACTTGGCTTCTCTCGTAAAAATATTTTTAACAAATCATGCATATTTAATTTAGAGCAAAATGATTTTAAATAATGCATATTTACTTTAGTCAAAATGATTTTTAAACATGCCTCTAAAATCTGGACTAAGATAATCGATTATGTACTTATGATAATCGATTATGTTTAAGTCAGCTGCTTGACAATCGATTGTGAACTTATGACAATCGATTGTGTTAAGGCAGTGAGCATCAGATTTTTCAAATCTGCATGACAATCGATTGTGAACCTTATGACAATCGATTGTGATGAGGCAGTGTCCATCAAAGTTTTTCAAAGCTCAAATAATCGATTGTGAAGCTAATGACAATCGATTGTGAAGAGACAGTGTCCATCAGATTTTTCAAAGTCACAAAATAATCGATTGTGAACTTATGACAATCGATTGTGTTGAGGCAGTGTCTTCCAGACTTTTTCAAAGTTATTAAATAATCGATTGTGAACCTATAACAATCGATTGTCAAGAGGCAGTGTCTAAATTGATTTTTCAAGACTGATATATAATCGATTGTTAACTTAGTATAATCGATTGTATAACTGACCGTTGCCAAAGTGTTTTCAAATACCGTCAGGTAATCGATTATTGATTTCCTATAATCGATTGTTTTAATTAAAATCTGGAAAGGATTTTTTGAACGTTGCTGAGTAATCGATTATTGATTTCCTATAATCGATTGTTTTAATTAAAATCTGGAAAGGATTTTTTGAACGTTGCTGAGTAATCGATTGTAGATTTCTGACAATCGATTGTTTTATGTAAAATCTGGAAATGATTTTTTGAACGTTGCCAGTAATCGATTATTGATCTTAGATAATCGATTGTTAAGCGTAAAATCTTGGATTGATTTTTGGAAGAACTGGCAAACAATCGATTGTGGTAATTTGACAATCGATTGTCACTGAGTAAAATCAGCAAGTCTTAATTGGCAACTAGGCAACGGTAATACAAGGTTTTGCAACTATAAATACAGCTTCAATTCAGTCTTTTAAGTACAACAACACACAACAACTGATCATACAATTGCTAGAGCTTGCATACTTTATTGCTTATCATTTTATATTCATTACATAAGCTTTTGAGAGCCAAATTCTTGTCGAAAGTTGTTGCGATCTTGAGCGTATTCTTTTTACTCATATCTACTCTTAAAGGAGTGTCTTGTTTGAGTGCTAAGTGTTTTTGTACACTTGAAGGGAAGTGTTAGTCCCTTGTGTTGAAAGAAGGAACTTGTGTTTCCTTGGTTGAAGTCTTGGTGTGTCGTATCTCCGAGCAAAGGTTGTTGAGGCTTGTGTCCTCAAGTTGTAACGGTTTGTTGAGCACCCGTAAGCTTAACAAGTTAGTGGAAATCTCGAGAGAGTCTCTCGGGGACTGGACTATCCACGGGTTGTAGTGAACCAGGATATATCGGTGCGTTTTTTCTAATTTATTTACTTATCGCACTTATTTATTTCCTTCAATTTTTAAATTCCGCAAGTTTACGCTAATTTTTATTATAACGCTATTCACCCCCCCCTCTAGCGTTAAGCGTATTATCTAACACGCTCTACAAGACTTCAGCTTGCTCGAGGATACCTCACCTCAAGACTTCACCTTGCTCGTGGATACCGCACCACAAGACTTCACACACTAATATTGAAGGTACTTAGCAAACCCAACGCTCAATGAGAAGGTATGGTCTTCTCAAGAACCTTTCTCTTTTACAACAAGAACTCTCTAAGAAGAGTAGATAAAGAGATACAATATAAGCTCTATGAACAACACAAAATTGTCTCTCAAATGGCTTAACAAAAGCTCTAAATATGATGTAGAAATGTTATCAATATGTTCAAGAATAATGAGAGATATTGTTCATATGAAATGAGTCAAAAAGACCTCTATTTATAGGTGGTAGAGGTTGTATGTCCGTTGCTTAATAGGCAATCAATCATGCTGATTTTATGCCAAGATAATCGATTATTCACTTTACATAATCGATTATCTTCTCAATGTTCATAAAACGGAACGTTGGGAAGGCAACGGTCAGTGAATAATCGATTATTCTCTAGGGGATAATCGATTATTGACCCTTGCGAAATTTCCAGTTTAAGCTGGAAATTGGCAGATAATCGATTATTCTCTAGGTGATAATCGATTATGCAGCCTTGCTGGAATTTCCAGTTTTGCTGGAAACTCAGCATAATCGATTATCAGCTTAAGGATACTCGATTATCTGGCTGTTCTGTCCAGAATCGAAAACTTACTTCAACAACCATTTTGGTTAAAATGAAAACGTTAAAATCATTTTGTCTGAAGTATTTGAAATATGTTTATGATAAATATGATTTGATAAAATGATTTTATGCATATTTATGATGACCTATGTTGAGCCAAAAGACGAGATAACTTAAACGTTGCCCATACATTGGTTCTACCTAACGACCTACGCCTTGGGTCTTCGGTCTTTGAACTTTTGGGCTCGTCTTTGGCTTTTCCATGCAATCCCTTCATCAATATGCTTCTTGGCATTCAATCTTGATTGTTTTTCATATAATAACGTTGTTTGACACTTGACTTCATTGTTTGTCATTCATCAAAACCTATACCTGGAAATCATGCTAATACAACCAAAGCACACATATTAACGGATAGAATGATTTCCTACAATATGGACGAATTTGAAGAACGAATTCTGAAAATTTTCTTAGTGTATTATCGATTAATGTACAATAACAAACAGTATATTTCCACAAGTAAAATCTGGAAAGGGTAATATGTACGCAGACCTTACCCTTACCCCGAGGGGCAGAGAGGCTATTTCCAGGAGACTCTCGGCTCAAGAAAGAATTATCAATTCATAAAGAATAATCTGAACATGTGTCCTCTTCTAACTTGACTAATGATAAGTAACTTATATTCCCTCATATGACATTCACGTGAGGGAAGCTTCTAGTACTATTACCATCATATGGCCCTTATTTATGTGACGACCCGGCCGATCGTCTTAAGAATTAACGTCTCAGTCCCCTATTAATTGCTTTCCCCGAGTTTATTTCTGCTAGTTTAATTCGTCGGGATGTTCCGCTGTGAATTTCTAAGAGTTTTGGGATACTTAGTCCCTAAATAAGAGCATAAGTATTGAAAAATTTACCGTAGTCAGAACAGTGTGAACAGGACCTTGGAATAGAAATTTGATGGATTTGTTAGCTCCGTTGGGTGATTTTGGGGTTGGAAGCGTGTCCGGATTGTGTTTTAGAGGCTCGTAGCTAATTTAAGCTTGAAATGCCGAAATTTGAATTTTTGACGTTTCCGGTCTAATAGTGAGATTTTGATTCGAGGGTCGGAATGAAATTTTGAAAGCCGTAATAGTTCCGTCATGTCATTTGAGATGTGTGTGTAAAATTTTAGGTCATTCAGACGTGGTTTGGTTAGGTTTTTATCGAAAGCGTATTTTGAGGAAATTTGGAGTTCTTAGGCTTAAATCATTGATTAATTCGAGTTTCTAATATTGTTTTAGGTGGTTTAAGGATTGGTACATATTTTAATGAGGTATTAGGAGTTACTGGTGCTTTTGGTTGAGGTGTCGGTGGCCGCGAGATGATTTCGGATGTTTGACGGGAAGTTTGAAAAAGTGTTGCACCAGCTGTAGTACTGTTGCTTCTGGTATTTTCACATGTGCGGCTTGGGAACTGCAGATGCAGCATTGTAGAAGTGGATTTGGGTCATACCTTCAGAAACCGTAGATGCAATGTGAGGCCCACAGAAGAGGAACCGAAGGAGTGGTTATAGGTCCGCAGAGGCGAAAGCTGGTCGCTTAAAGGAATGTCGTAGATGCGGTCCCAGGGCCGCAAATGCGGAAGTAGCCGGGCAGAACATATATATAGTTGCCTTTGCAAAAATTGGTTATTCTCCTACCATTTTTATCCGATTTTGATGCTTCTAAGATGGACTTTTGAGGAAATCAAAGGGCAATCACTTGGAGGTAATGTCCTTGACTTCATAACTCATTTTTATGTGATTAAACACCTAATTAATGGTGAGAAATTTGGAAAAAAATGGGTAATTAGGGCTTGAGTTTAAGAGAAATTTAATTGAGGGTTTGAGGGGTCATTTGGACTCCGATTTCATTGTTCTTGTTATGTATAGATTCATGAGAGTACGAGGTTTCTAAAAATATAAACTTCACATGATTCCGAGATATTGGCCTAAGGAGCATTTTGGTAATTTTATATAATTTTGCGTATTAGCTTAGAATTTAATTTTAGAATCAGCTACTTGAAGTTTTGTTTACAATATGTATATTAAATAGATTTGGACCATTTGGAGTCGGAAACTCGTGGAAAAAAATGTATTTTTCAGTTGATTTTGAGCCGGTTCGAGGCAAGTGGCTTGTCTAACCTTGTGTAGGGGACCTTTCTACTTAAGATATGATATTTGGTAATTGAATGCCTTGTATATGAGGTGATGAGCGAGTGTTTAAGCTAATTATTGAAAATACGATTATACTTTAAGTGTTTAAACTGAGTTCTTTCCTTACTTGTTTTATTCTACTTGCAAACACAGTCTATGTTAGCTTAGAAAAGTATGCTTAGTTGACTTATTGCCTATTTGCTTAAACTGCCTTAATTGCATTACGTGAAGCATGTTAGGCAAGAATAAACTATTTACTTGTTACGGACTTAATCTTTATCTTGATATTCTTAAGCTGGTGATATGTGTTTTAAATTGGGACAATGGGACGGCATCTCGGGAGATCCCCTGTGTGTATATATGATCTGGACTGAGGTGCAGGATACCAAGAGATCCCTGGAACGTGCATTGAGGATACAGAGAGATCCGCGGCATACCAAGAGATCCCTGGTATATATATTGAGGATACCAAGAGATTCTCGAGATACCAAGAGATCCCTGTTATACGTATTGAGGATACCAAGAGATCCCTAGTGTGTATATTGAGGATACGAAGAGATCCTTATTAATAATTTTTTGTGAGGGGTATTTCCTTGTAGTTTGTCCATATCTCTATTTTCGTTATTTCACTCTTGTTATACTATAGATCCTTATTGTAGACTCTCAGTTTTTACTGCTTATTTATCCTATCATTTCATTATTTCTTTATCTCAGTAGGGCTCTGACCTTCCTTGTCACAACCCGACCGAGGTTCGGCTTGGCACTTACTGAGTACCGTTGTGGTGTACTCATGCCCTTTGTGTGCATATTTTTGCATGTGCAGGTCCAGGTACCTCTACACACGCTTACCATCCTTTAGGCAAGGAGAGCATTTGGAGACTTTGAGGTACATTTTCCGCGTCTGCATACTGAAGAGTCTCCTTCTTTATTCTATCGTGTAGTGTCAGCCCTTCCGCAGTATTGCTGATGTAGACATTCTGGAGATTAGAGCACTTTACTGTACTTCTTCTAGCTTATATTCCCGTGAGTTACTGGGTTTTGGGATATTATTATAGAAGCTTTAGATACTGTGTTGTATGTAATGATAGGCATTTTATATTTCGTTTCCATTTGATTAAATCTTGGTTTTAATTTATATTTTCCGCAAAGTTTTGATTGTTTTTTTGCACTTATTAGGCTTATCTAGTCGTAGACACTAGGCGTTGTTATGACAGTTCACGGAGGGTTAACTAGGGTCGTGACAATTTAATCAATCAAGAATTTAGCTTGCTTGATCCAAAGGCCTTGCCTTCTCTATGTGTGCATCCAAAGTTGACCAAATATAACCTATTGACTTGGGTTATTTCGAACAATTTACATTTTGCTCTGAAGCCATTTTTGTTAGGTCTGCTTCTTCTTCTTCATCTCATCTTCTTCTCTATTCTCGATGAACCACTATGAAAATTAGAAGAATCATGGGATTTTTCTTCTCAACATCCCCCTCAAGTTAGAGGGGAACTTAGTGACTCCTTACTTGCCCAAACTTTTTCGATGAGAAACCCCAGAAAGAGGCTTCATGAAGATGTCTACAAGTTGTGCTTTAGAAGGAACGAAAGAGAGAGTAATTAACCCTGAAAGAAATTGTTGACACACAAAATGACAGTCAATTTTCACATGTTTTGTGTGCTCATGGAAGACAGGATTCCGGGCGATGTGAATCGTTGACTTACTATCATAATGAAAAGGAATTAGTAGAGTGACTGGTGCATATAGATCCTTGAGAATTCGAACCAACCAGGTAAGCTCTGTAGTAACCCTTCGCATAGACCTATATTCTGCTTCATTAGAGGACAAAGAAATTGAGATCTTCTTCTTTGATTTCCAGGAGATGGGAGCTCCTCCTAGAGTGATAAACAAACCCCTAAAGGACCTTCTTGAATCCCTGCAGAACGCCCTATCAACATTACAAAAAGCGAGCAAAGAGAAAGACGCCTCAGCTGAAAACAAAATGCCTTGTCCTGGATCAGAACTGAGGTATTTAAGAACTCACAAAGCAGTAGAGAAATGAGACACACATGGCTTCTGCATGTATTGACTTAGGTTAAATACACCAAAGGAAAGATCTGGTCTAGCATTTGATAAATAATTCAGCTTGCTGACTAGATGATGAAATAAAGTTGGGTTTTGCATATATTCTCCATCATTAGCATGAAGCTTGAGGGCAGGGTCCAAAGGAGAACTGACTCGAGGCAAATGAGACACATCAAATTCCTACAACATGTTTAAGGTGAATTCCCTCTGACTCACAATAAATCTTGCTTGTTCTCTCAAAATTTCCATACCTGAAAAATAGTGTATATTTCCCTAATTCTTGACTTTAAACTCAGTATTCAAAAAATCTTTGATGCCTTTAATTTTTGCTAAGTCATCTCCTGTGATTAATATGCCATCAACATAGATAGCTAAGATAGAGATAAGACCTCTTGTCCATTTAAATAACAAAGAATAGTCATTCATTGATGTAGAATATCCTTTAAATCTTAGAGCTCCTGCTAGCCTAACATACCACTGCCTAGACGCTTGCTTTAAACCATACAGTGACTTCTTCAAAAGTCAGACATGCTTAGGATTAGGAGGATCCAAACTTGCTGGAAATATCATATATACTTCTTCTAGCAAATCTCCATATAAGAATGAACTTCACATCTAGCTGAGATACATTCCAATCTTTCTTGGCTGCAACAGTGAGTAGACACCGTATGGTTGTCATCTTTACCACTGGTGCAAAAGTCTCACTGTAATCTATTCTTTCTCTGTGAATACCCCCCCCCCCCCCAAACACCAACCTTGCCTTCAACCTCTCAACTCTTCCATCTGACAAGTGTTTCACCTTGTACACCCATTTACATGGTAAAGCTCTTTTCTCATTATGTAATTCAACCACATCCCACGTGCGATTGTCTTCTAGAGCTTTAATTTCTGCATTCATAGCTTCTACCCATCCTAGATGTTGACAAGCTTGGCTGAAAGTAGATGGTTCTATTACTGTAGAAAGAGACTACATTACATTTCGGTTATTCAGTGAGAGAGATGAAAAACAATACTCGTAGGTTCACAGGGTTGAGTGAAATAGGTTGTGGCTAAATCTGTGAACATGATGTTGTTGCACCCAAAATCTTTCAAGTAGATTGGTTGTGTAGATACTCTTCCTAGTCTCCTCAATGGTGTAGGTTCATTAGGTGCAGAAGAAAGTATCCTAGTGTGGGAAAACTCTAGGCTAGGAGACACTGGAGTTGGTGATGGTGGAGAAACTTAATGGTGATGAGAAAGGTGAGGGGCACTTGATGATTGTGGTGAAAAAATATACTGAAGAAATAGGTTGTGTTTTATCTTGGAATGTGGTTGAATAGGTAGGTACTATGGTGAAAATTAAAGTTGGAAAAATGGGATGGTATGTTGTGTTTGTTTCTGTAAAGGGAAAGTGTAACTCATGAAATTCCACATCCCTAGACACAAATACTTTACTTGTAGATAGCTCCAGAATCTTGTATCATTTCTGGTGAAGAAGGTAACCAAGTAAACACAAGTTGTTGCCCTCTCATCAATCTTCCATCTACCCTGTTTCAAAGTAGATGCATAGCATAGATATCAAAAATTCCTCAAATAGTCATACTTAGGTTTGTGATGAAATAGGACCTCAAATGGTTTCTTTCCTTGAGGAACACTAGAAGGCAGTCTATTAATAACGTGTGTGGCAATCAGAATACATTCACCCCACTATGACATAGGCAATCTGGATTGAAACATTAGACCTCTAGCAATTTCTAGATATGTCTATGCTTCCTATAAACAATTCCATTTTGTTGAGGTGTTGCTACACAATATACCTAGTGCATAATTCCTTCTAAAGAAAGGAAGGCTGCTTCTTATGTCCCTTTCCCAAACTATAGAGCATTATCAAACCCGATCATCTTCACTTTTGGATTGAAATTTCTTTCAGCCATGGACAAGAAAGATTTGAGCATAGGAAATGCATTGCTCTTAGAAGACAGCAAAAATGTCCATGTTCTTATACAATAGTCATCTACTATAGTAAGAAAATATCTGAAGCCATTATAGGTATTGGACTTGTAAGGTTCTCATGTATATATATGTATGAAATAAAAAATATTTTATTTAATGGTGCTGACAGGGAAAGGTTTCCTTGTCTGCCTAGCCTTAGGACAAACAACGCAAATAAAACCAGAATTTGAGTCACAATGAAGAAAATCCAAATGTTTCATTGCTGAAAATGGGAGATGTCCCAACCTTGCATGCCAAAGCTTAACATCAGAAACAACATTAACATGAACAGGACTAAAAAAGACATAGAATATGAAATGGAATTTCTTCTTTTTTGAATTGAAGATACATTACTACTAAATATACCCTTAGCGTAAGATTACTAGGTTCCAATATGTAGAGTCCCTCTCTAATATCACCAAAAGCTTATGGACTCTTCATTGAAAGTCCCTGCAACACACACCCAATAGATGTGAATAAGACATCATATTTGAACTGAATGCAAAACCTATGTACTGACAGTAGATTGTATTTGAAATCTGGAATATGTAAGTCATTGTTTAAGACATGAGACATTACTTAAGATAAGACCTGGCCGGATAGAAATACCTTGAAAGAATTAGGTAAATTGATGTTCAAAGGGACAAGAAGTTGAGTTAGAAATAAGAAAGAATTGGGATCAAAACACATATGCTCTAAAGCACCTGAATCAATGATCCAGATGTCAGAATTTAGAGTGGTAAACACCGAACCTAAGTACTTTAAAATAGTACCAGCAACTATATTAGCATTGATTCCTAAATTTCCTGCTTGTGCCAATTTTGCCTTCTTATACGTGGGAGGGGTTGGATGACATCGTTCGTAGTATTCCGCCTTCCCAGAGGTTATTCATAGGAGGATATTTCAATGGTCGTATTGGGTCATCTGCACATACTTATAATGAGGTACATGGCGGCTTTGCCAAGGAATTCGACTTAGTGATTGCAAACTCAAGATTTCCAAAGCGAGAGGAGCATTTGGTTACTTATAAAAGTTTGGTAGCAAAGACTAAGATTGATTATCTCCTCCTTAGGAGATGCGATGGAAGGCTGTGCAAGGATTGCAAAGTTATCCCACATGAGACCATTGCAATGCAACATAGGCTTTTGGTGATGGATATTGGTATTATGATAAGGAGGAAGAAGAGGTCAGTATGTGGCCGTCCGAGTATTAGGTGGGACGCCTTGATTAAGGATAAAGCTCAAGAGTTGGAAAGTAGGTTATCGCCAATGGGAGCTTAGAGAAGTAGAGGGGATGCAAATACTATATGGCCGAAGACGGCTGACTGTATAAGAAAGGCGGAGAGAGAGGTATTAGGGATATCTCCGAGCCGCACCGGTGGCCACAAAGGAGACTAGTGGTGGAATGCAGTTGTACAAGGTAAAGTGGAAGTGAAGAAGGTAGCGTACCTGCGGTTTGTAGAGAGCACTAGAGAGGGGGAGGAGAGAGCGAATAGTGAGAGATATAAGGTAGCTAGAAAGGAGGCAAAGATGGCAGTAATGGAGGCTAAGACGGTAGTTTTTGCTCGTTTGTAAGAGGAACTAGGGAATAAAGGAGGGGAGAAGAAGTTATTTTGACTCGCTAAGGTGAGAGAGAGGATGAATCAGGATTTGGACCAAGTGAGGGGCATAAAAGATGATGATGGCAAAGTTTTGATGGGCAATGACCAGATTAAGAGGAGATGGCAGACTTACTTTCATAAACTTCTAAATGTAGAAGGGGATCAGGATATTGTACTAGGTGATGAGGTCATTGTAGGGAAATTGAGATTGATGAGTTCATGGAGGCAATTCATACGATGGGGAGGGGCAGAGCTACTGGGCCAGACAAAATTTCCATTGAACTTTGGAGGTGTATGGGTAAAGCATGCTTGGAATGGATGAATGGGTTGTTTAATGTTATATTCAAGACTAATAGGATGCCTGAAGAGTGGATGTAGAGTGCAATGGTTCTGCTGTATAAGAACAAAGGTGATATCCAAAACTGTAACAACTATAGGGGTATCAAATTACAGAGTCAAACCATGAAAGTTTGGGAGAGAGTGGTAGAAATAAGTGCAAAGGGTGGTGTCTATTTCAGGTAACCAGTTGGGATTCATGCTGGGACGATCTACCACGGAAGCTAATCACCTTATTAGGAGGATGGTGGAACAATATAGGAAAAGAAAAAGGATCTCTACATGGTGTTTATCGATCTAGAGAAAGCTTACGACAGGGTTCCTAGGGAGGTCTTATGGAGCTTCTTAGAGGTTAAAGAGGTCCTAGTTGCCTACATTAGAGTGATTAAAGACATGTATGATGGAGCTAAAACTCGGGTTAGGACAGTAGGAGGCAACTCGGAGCATTTTCTAGTTGTTACGGGGTTGCACCAAGGGTCTGCATTCAGCCCTTTCCTATTTGCCCTGGTGGTGGATGCCATAACGCACAATATTCAAGGGGGTGCCATGGTGCATGCTATTTGATGATGACATAGTCCTAATCGACGAGACATGACAAGGCGTAAATGAGATGCTAGAGGTTTAGAGATATGCCTTTGAGTCTAAAGGTCTCAGGTTGAGCAGGATGAAGACGGAATACCTCGAGTGCAAATTTTGGGTCGAGCCGATGGAAGCAGGAGTAGAAGTGAGGCTTGATTCTCAAGTCATCCCTAAGAGGAGTAGTTTCAAGAAACTTGGGTCAGTTATTCAGGGGATCGGAGAGATCTACGAGGATGTCACATAACGTATAGGGGTGGGGTGGATGAAGTGGAGGTTAACAACGGGAGTCTTGTGTGATAAAAAAGTGTCACTGGACCAAAAGGTAAGTTTTATAGATCACTGGTTAGGCCTGCTATGATGTATGGGACAGAGTGTTCGCCGGTTAAGAACTCACACATCCAGAAGATGAAAGTAGCAAAGATGAGGATGTTGAGGTGGATGTGAAGGCATACAAGGATAGAAAAGATTAGGAATAATGCTATTTGAGAGAAGGTGGGTGCGTGTGATGACCCAAAGAGTCATCACCGTAATTCTCCCTTTACTTGCACTTCCGAGTCCTTGAAAGCCTCTTATTTGGTCGCCTTTATTTGCGTGCGAAGTCCGGGCGTGAAGTCGAAAGATTTTTTATGTGAAAATATTTGAACTTTTTGTTAAAAAACAATGAATTTTGATACTAATATTGATGTGGTTGACTTAGGTCAAAGTTTTGGGTAAACGGACCCGGACCCATGATGTGACGGTCCCAAGGGTCCGTAATGAAATTTGGGAACCGGGTGTATCGCCGGAATCGAAATCCAAGGTCCCAGGCCCGAGTTTGGAGCTTTTTTGTGAAATTGTTTTATGTATATGCTTAAGGAAAAATGAAAACGGAATTTGATCAAAAATAATAGTATCGGGCTCGTATATTGGTTTCGACACCCGATACAAGTCTTAAATTTGTGTTAAGTGCTATCTGTAAAGTTTGGTTGAAAATGGACGTTGTTTGACATGTTTCGGACTAAAAGTGGAAAATTTGAAGTTTTGAACTTAGAAATGAAAATTTATGTGTTTGGAGGTTTCATTATATGTAAATGGTATTATTTCGGCGGTTTGATCACACGAGTGAGTCCGTAGAATGCTATTTAGTTAGTGTATATGTTTGGTTGGGAGCCGTGAGGGCTCGGGAGTGATTCAGAAGTGGTCTGTGATGGTTTCACTTAGACGAAAAACAGTCAGATGTTGCAGACACCAGTGCGGCCGCGATCATTTCTGTGCTGACCACGATAGAGCCATGCGGCCGCGAGGCATTTCCGCGCGGTCCGCGTGGCTGAGTCGTGCTGGGTGCTGGTTAACCAGCACAGCGCATACCAATCAGTGTGTTCCACACAGGGTGGGGTCAGAGGAGCCCAGTTTTCCATTTCTTTCGACGCGGCCGCAGCATATTTTTGTGCGGTCCGCGTCCGGCCATCAGAGAGGTATAAAAGTTTGAAAAATCTCAAACTTTTCCAAACAACTTTCTTCTCCAAAACGATTGGTAAATGATTTCTAACTCAATTTTCCTTCTCCTTAACATCTTTTAACATAATTTCAACTTCAATCAAATGTTTTCACAAATGAGAATTTGGGGTTTGGAGGTAGAACCTGGGTTTTCACAAAATTGGGGATTCTGACCTCAATTTAAGGTCTGATTTCAAAACAAATTACATATATGAACTCCTGGAGGGATGGGTAACCCGGTCTTTGTTCGAAACTCGGGTTTTGACCACGTAAACCCGGGGGCATTTTGGGAATTTTTGAGTAGAACTTTGGGGAATTTTATTCTTTTGCATTCAAATTGATTTAACTAGCATTTGTTGACACATTTGAGTAAATTGTGGTTAGATTCGACCGGTTTTGAAGCGAATTCGAGGGGTAAAGCTATTCTCGAGGCGTGAGTTGAGTTGGAAGCCGTCGAGGTAAGTGTTCGATCTAACTTTGGCTTGAGGGATTAGGATTAGGATGTTATTTGTTAAATGCTATGTTGGTCGGTGTATAGGTATGGTGACAGTACCTATGCGCCCGAGCCAAGCATGTCTGTGATGTCGTATTTTGCCATTAAATTGTGAAGTAAATGAACAATTGTAATAATTACTTGTTACAAGAACTATGAAGTGAAAGTTGAGGAAATAATTAACTAAAGAGGCATTTTTGGTACTTTTCCTTGCAGGGACCATTTGTTGAGTTGTATTCCCTTGCCGGGACATAGTGTTGAGTTGTATTTTCCCTTGCCGGGACCATTTATTGAATTGTTCTCCCTTGTCGGGATATTTTATTTGATATATACATATTTCCTTGATCCCGTTTGGCTGTGACCACTGATTGGGAGAGGAAGAGAGGGTAAAAGCATGAAGGTTAATGTCGTGCACTGTTTTATGAGAGTAAAAGCACGAAGGGTGATGCCGTACACTGTTTATCGAGAGTAAAAGCACTAAGGGTGATGTCGTGCCTTGTATTTGATATTCATGGTGAGCAAATGAGAGAAAAAGCACGAAGGGTGATGCTGTGTATTGTATTTGACTACCTTGGCGAGGAATGAGAGTAAATGCACGAAGGATGATGTCGTGCAGCTGTTGATTCATTGGATTTCTTGCTTAATTATTATTTACTCAGTTTCATCTCTTGATTGTTGAAGTTACAATTGAACTGTTACTCCCCCATCATGTTCCCTTCCCCTTTATTTGCTTAAATTCTTGATTTCTTCCTGTTATTACATATATCTGTACATGTTGATTGTAATAGGTCCGGTTTAGCCTCGTCACTACCTCGCCGAGGTTAGGCTGGGCACTTACCAGCACATGGGGACGGTTGTGCTAATACTACGCTTCTGTGCGTTTTTGTGCACGGGTCAGGACCCAAGCTACGGACCGCAACTTTAGTCTGTGAGTGATCCTTCAGTCCAAAGGCTCTGAGGTAGTTCGATGGCGTTTGCGGGCGCCGAGTCTCCTTTATCTAATTCCTTCAATTTGCTTAATTGTACCAAACAGACATGTTATGAATTTTCGTTCAGACTATTATTTTTTGTACTCTCTTTTAGTAGTCCGTGAGAAGTGACACTATATACTGGGTAGATATTGGTTGTTAGTTTCCGGCATATAGATTTTCGTTACTTTTACTTGATGTCTTCCACATGGTTAGTTAATTATTTATGCACTTAACCTGTTTTAGACTTAAATTTTCTAGAAATGATTATAAGGGTTGGCTTGCCTAGCTTCGACAGTAGGCGCCATCACGACTCCCAATGGTGGGTAAATCTGGGTCGTGACGAGTTGGTATCGGAGCACTAGGTTACTTAGGTCTCACAACTCACAGACAAGCTTGGTAGAGTCTGAGGGATCGGTATGGAGACGTCTGTATTTATCCCCCAGAGACTACACAGTTAGGAAAGGTTTCAAATTGTTCATTCTTGTCGTGCGATTCTGTTTCTCAAATATTGATTGTCATTCTACTCTGTTCTTTCGCAGATGGCGAGAACACGTGCGTCTTCTTCATTCGCACAGCAGCCCGAGCTCACAGCAGCCCGAGCCCCCAGCAGCAGCTCCCGCGAGGGGCAAGGATCGAGGTCGTGCTAGAGGCCGTGGCAGGGGCAGAGCTCAGCCCCAGGCAGCAGTTCCAGAGGTGGAGCCTCATATTAACTTTGATGAGGAGGTTCCAGCTCAACCAGCTCTAGTGGGCCCAGTTTAGGTCCCAGGAGGAGGGATGTTTTCTTCGGATCTTCAGGATGCCCTTGTCCGCATAGTAGGCTTTATGGACAGTGCGTCCAAAGCAGGATTTCTTCCAGTAGCACCAGCCACTTCTCAGGCTGAAGGAGGGCTTCATACTCCTGCTACACATACTCCGGAACAAGTAGCTCCCCAGACTCAGGTTCTACTGGTTCAGCCCGTAGTGGCAGCTTAGGCAGGAACTACAGCTCAGGCCGGAGATGGGACGGCCATGTCTTCGGATTCTTTGTGGAGACTTGATCGATTCTCCAAGATTTTCATTACTACCTTCAGTGGTGTGTCATCGGAGGATCCCTGGGACTTTCTCTACAGTTTTCATGAGATCCTCAGGACTATAGGAGTAGTGGAGACCAATGGGGTCGATTTTTGCACTTTCAGACTTGTGGGGTCTGCCAAGACTTGGTGGAGAGATTATTGTCTATCTAGACCAGCAGGGTCCCTAGCCTCGACATGGGATCAGTTTGTAGAGTTATTTTTGGAGAAGTTTCTCCCAGTCACTCAGCAGGAGGCACTTTGCAGACAGTTTGAGCATCTTCAGCAGGGTTCTATGACAGTTACACAATAAGAGACTAGATTTGTTGACTTGGCACGCCATGTAGTAGTGATACTCCCTACAGATCGGAAAGGGTCCGGAGGTTTATTAATGGATTGATTCAGCCCATTCGTCTACAGATGGATGTGAGAGTTGGCAGTGATATTACTTTTCAGAAAGCGGCCAATGCGGCACGTCGAGTAGAGATGGCATTGGCTCGAGGAGGTAGTCAGATTTCAGACAAGAGGCCTCGACATTCTGGCAGATTTAGTCTTTCCTCATCTGGAGGTAGGGATTTCCATGACAAAGGCCATCCCTCGAGACCCATCCAGTCGGCACTTCAGGTTTCTCATGGCACGCCACGCGATGGTGGCCACCAGCAGTATTACTCAGACCAGTAGTCTTTCAGCGCACCCCCAGCCCCCATCAATGCACCGCCACTTCAGAGCTTCAGGGGAGGACATACCAGTCAACACAGCCAGCAGTCGCAGCCGCCGAGGGCATGTTATGGTTGTGGTGACACAGGCATGTTTTCATATTTTGTCCTCGAGCCTCGAGTAGATCTCAGCAACAGGGTCCTCGCCCTACGTTTCAGGCAGCAGGTGATCCACAGGCCTCCCAGCCAGCTAAAGGCAGGGGTAGGGATCATAGAGGTGAAGGGAGAGACCGTAGAGGTGGAGCCCGGACAGCCAGAGGTAGGGGTCCGCAGCAGATCATCCCAGATATGAAGTTCAAGGAGGTGAGGGCCAGCCCTATTGTTATGCATTGCCAGCCAGGCCGGAGGTCGAGTCATATTATGATGTGATTAAAGGTACTATACTGGTCTCTGATAGGGGTACTTCGGTATTATTTGATCCGGGATATACTTATTCTTATGTGTCATCCTATTTCGCACCCTATTTTATTATGAATAGTGAGGCTCTGAGTATACCTGTATATGTGTCCACACCAGTTGGTGATTCTATAGCGGTCGACCGAGTCCATCGTTCTTGTATAGTGGTATTTGAGGGTCTTGACACTCGTGTCGATTTATTGCTTCTAGACATGGTGGACTTTAATGTTATATTGGGGATGGACTGGTTGTCCCCGTATCATGCTATCTTGGATTGTCATGCCAAAACCGTGACTTTGGCCATGCCAAACTTGCCCCTACTTGAGTGGAGAGGGACCCCATGTCATGCCACGCGTAGTGTTATTTCGTATGTCAAGGCTCGGCGTATGGTCGAAAAGGGGTGTTTAACATATTTGGTGTATGTTCGCAACTACAGCGCAGAGGTCCCATCTATCGACTATGTTCCTATTGTTCGGGAGTTCCCAAGGTTTTTCCTTCAGACCTGCCGGGTATGCCGCCTGACAGGGATATTGACTTTTTGTATTGATTTGGCTCCTGGCACTCAGCCTATTTCTATCCTCCCGTATCGCATGGCCCCGCCAGAGTTGAAAGAGTTGAAAGAACAGCTTCAGGATTTGCTTGATAAAGGTTTCATTAGACCCAGTGTATCACAATGGGGTGCGCCAGTGTTGTTTGTGAAGAAAAAGGACGGGTCGATGAGGATGTGCATTGATTACCGGAAGTTGAACAAGGTGACGATAAAAGAATAAGTATCCACTACAGAGGATTGACGATTTGTGTGACCAGCTCCACGTGCCAGAGTGTTTCCGAAGATAGGTTTGAGGTCTGGTTATCATCAGCTGAGGATTAGGGCGTCCGATGTCCCTAAGACAGCTTTCCGTACTCGATATGGGCAATATGAGTTTTTGGTCATGTCATTTGGATTGACCAATGCCCCGGCAGCATTCATGGAGTTGATGAATCAAGTGTTCAGGCCTTACTTGGATTTATTTGTGATCGTATTCATTGATGATATCTTGGTATACTCCTGCCATCAGGAGGAGCATGAGCAGCACCTCATAGTGGTTCTTCAAACTCTAAAGGATAGCCAGTTGTACGCCAAATTCTCAAAGTGCAAATTTTGGTTGAGTTCAATAGCATTCCTAGGTCATGTCGTATTAGTAGAGGGTATTCAGGTGGACCCGAAGAAGATAGCACTCAAGACTTGGCCTCAACCAGCTTCAGCTACAGATATTCAAAGCTTCTTGGGGTTAGCTGGTTACTACAGACGTTTTGTGGAGAGGTTTTCATCCATCGCAGCCCCGATGACTAGATTGACTTAGAAGGGTGCCCAGTTCATGTGGTCAGATGAGTGCGAGGTTAGCTTCCAGAAGCTCAAGACAGCCCTGACTACGGCACCAGTATTGAATTTTCCCACGGGATCTGGGTCGAATACTGTATATTGTGATGCTTCTCGCATCAGACTTGGCGCAGTGTTGATGCAGAATGGCAAGGTCATAGCATATGCTTCAAGCCAATTGAATATCCGCGAGAATAATTATCCAGTTCATGAATTAGAGTTGGTAGCCATTGTTCATGCCTTGAAGATCAGGAGGTATTATTTGTATGGTGTGACGTGTGAGGTGTACACGGATCACAAGAGCCTTCAGTACTTGTTCAAGCAGAAAGAGTTGAATTTGAGACAGCAGAGGTGGTTGGAGTTGCTAAACGATTATGATGTTTCTATTTTATACCACCCAGGGAAGGCCAATGTGATGGTCGATGCATTGAGTAGAAAGTCCGCCAGCATGGGTAGTCTTGCATATATTATGGTCAGTCAGAGACCGCTTGCCTTGGATGTTCAGACCTTGGCTAACAGATTGGTGAGATTGGATATTTCTGAGTCCAGCAGGGTGTTAGCTTGCATAGTTGCTCGCTCGTTATTGATGAAGCGTATCTGGGAGCGGCAGATTGATGAACCTTATTTGTGTGTCCTGAGAGACACGATGCAGAGGGGAGGTGCCAAGGAGATGACTTTGGGAGATGACGGCATATTGAGGTTGCAAGGGCAAGTTTGTGTGCCCAATGTTGATGGTATTCGAGAGTCGATCTTAGCGGAGGCCCACAGTTCTCGGTATCTTCATCCGGGTGCCGCGAAGATGTATCAGGATTTGATACAACATTATTAGTAGCGTAGAATGAAGAAAGACATTGTTGCATATGTAGCTCATTGTCTAAATTGCCAGCAAGTTAATTGCGAGTATCAGAGGCCAGGTGGGTTATTTCAGAGGATTGAGCTTCCCGAGTGGAAGTGGGAGATAATCACTATGGATTTTGTTACTGGCCTTCCGATGAATCGAAAGAAGTTCGATACTATATGGGTTATTGTTGATAGGCTAACTAAGTCAGCGCATTTCATCCCATTTTCCACCACCTATTCATCCGAGAGGTATGCAGAGATTTATATCAGGGAGATAGTTCGCCATCATGGGGTGCACATATTTATTATTTCGGATCGAGGTCCGCAGTTTACCTCACATTTATGGAGAGCGGTGCAGCATGAGTTGGGTACCCAGGTCAAGTTGAGTATAGCAATTCACTCCTAGACGGACGATCAGTCCGAGAGGACCATTCGGATTCTTGAGGATATGCTCCGAGCCTGCGTTATTGATTTTGGAGTCTCGTGGGACCAGTTATTACCGTTAGCGGGGTTTGCCTACACTAACAGCTACCACTCTAGTATTAAGATGGACCCGTATGAGGCGTTGTATGGTAGGCGGTGTCGGTCCCCAGTCGGATGGTTTGAGCCGAGAGAGTCTCGGTTATTGGGTACAGATTTGGTACATGAGGCCTTGGATAAGGTCAAGATCATTCAAGACAGACTTCGGTCAGCTCAGTCCAGGCAGAAGAGTGTTGCAAATCGTAAGGTCAGGGATGTTGCTTTCATGTTGGTGAGTGGGTATTGCTCTGTATCGCCTATGAAGGGCGTGATGAGGTTTGGGAAGAAGGGCAAGCTTAGCCCTAGGTATATTGGCCCATTTGAGATTTTTGATCGTGTCGGGAAGGTGTCCTATAGGCTTGCGTTGTTGCCTAGCTTGTCAGCCGTGCATCCGGCTTTTTCATGTATCCATGCTCGGAAGTATCACGGTGATCCCACCTTGTGTTAGACTTCAGTATTGTCCGATTGGACAAGGATCTGTTGTATGAGGAGGAGCCGGTGGATATTTAAGGCCGGCAAGTTTGACAGTTGAGGTCGCGGAGTTTTCCTTCAGTGCGTGTTCAGTGGAGAGGTCAGCCTCCTGAGGCATCAACCTGGGAGTCCGAATCTGATATGCAGAGTCAATCCCCATCTATTCCCCGACTCAGGTACTACTTTCTTTTGTCCGTTCAAGGACTAATAGTTGTGTTGGAGGTAGAGGATGTGACGACCCAAAGGGTCATCACCGTAATTCTCCCTTTCCTTGCATTTCCGAGGCCTTGAAAACCTTTATTTGATCTCCTCTATTTGCGTGCGCAGTCCGAGCGCGAAGCCGAAAGATTTTTTTACATGAAAATATTTGAACTATGTGTTAAAAAACTATGAATTTTGATACTAATATTGCTATGGTTGACTTTGGTCAACGTTTTGGGTAAATAGACCCGGACCCGTGATGTGACGTTCCCGGAGGGTACGTAATGAAATTTTGGACCCGGGCGTATTCCCGAAATCGAAATCCGTGGTCCTAGGCCCGAGTTCGGAGCTTTTCTGTAAAATTATTTTATGAATATGCTTAAGGAAAAATGAAAACGGAATTTGATCAAAAATAATGGTATCGGGCTCGTATTTTTGTTCCGACGCCCGGTACAAGTCTTAAATGGGGGTTAAGCGCTATCTATAAAGTTTGGTTCAAAATGGACGTCTTTTGACGTGTTTCGGACTAAAAGTGGAAAATTTGAAAGTTTTGAACTTAGAAATGAAAATTTATGTGTTTGGAGGTTTGATTATATGTAAATGGTGTTATTTTGTCGATTTGATCTCACGAGTGAGTCTGTAGGATGCAATTAGTAAGTGTATATGTTTGGTTGGGAGCCTTGAGGGCTCGGGAGTGATTCAGAGGTGGTTCGGGATGGATTCACTTAGACAAAAAATAGTCAGATGTTGCAGACACCAGTGCGGCCACGATCATTTTTGTGCGGACCGCGCTGGAGCCATCCGGCCGAGAGGCACTTCCGTGTGGTCCGCGTGGCTGAGTCGTGCTGGGTGATGGTTAACCAGTATGGCCGCACACCAATCAGTGCGGTCCGCGCTAGGTGGGTTCACAGGAGCCCATTTTTCCATTACATTCGACACGGTTGCAGCAAATTTTTGTGCGGTCCGCGTCCAGCCATCAGAGAGGTGTAAAAGATCAAAAAATCTCAGCCTTTTCCACCTTTCAAAAAAAACCCAAAATCTAAGGAGCGATTTTCCAAATAACTTTCTTATCCAAAACGATTGGTATTTATTTCTAACTTAATTTTCTTGCTCCTTAACATCTTTTAACATAATTCAACTTCAATCAAAGGTTTTCACAAATGAGAATTTGGGGTTTGGAGGTTGAACCTAGGTTTTCAAAAAAAAATGGGATTTGGACCTCAATTTGGGGTCCGATTTCAAAACAAATTGCATATATGAACTCGTGGGGGAATGGGTAACCCGGTTTTGGTTTGAACCTCGGTTTTGACCACGTGTTCCCTGGGGCATTTGGGGAATTATTGAGTAAAACTATGTGGAATTTCATTCTTTTGTATTCAAATTGATTTAATTAGCATTTTTTTAACACATTTGAGTATATTGTGGTTAGATTCTTCCGGTTTTGAAGCAATATCGAGGGGTAAAGCTATTCTAGAGGCGTGAGTTGAGTTGGAAACCGTCGAGGTAAGTGTTTGATCTAACTTTGGCTTGAGGGATTAGGATTGGGATTTTATTTGTCATATACTATGTGGGTCGGTGTATAGGTATGGTGACGATTACCTATGCGCCCGAGTCAAGCATGACCATGATGTCGTATTTTGCCACTAAATTGTGAAGTAAATGAATAATTGTGATAATTACTTGTTACGAGAACTATGAAGTGAAAGTTGAGGATTTAATGAACTAAAGAGGAATTTTTTGTACTTTTCCCTTGCCGGGACCATTTGTTGAGTTGTATTCCCTTGCCGGGACATAGTGTTGAGTTGTATTTTCCCTTGCCAGGACCATTTATTGAATTGTTCTCCCTTGCCGGGATACTTTGTTTGATATATATATATATATATATATATATATATATATATATATATATATATATATATATATATATATATATATATTTCCTTGATCCAGTTTGGCTGTGACCATTGATTGGTAGAGGTAGAGAGGGTAAAAGCACGAAGGGTGATGTCGTGCACTATTTTATGAGAGTAATAGCACGAAGGGTGATGTCATGTACTATTTATCGAGAGTAAAAGTACGCAGGGTGATTCCGTGCCTTGTATTTGATATTCAGGAAATAAGAGTAAAAGCACGATGGGTGATGCCGTGTATTGTATTTGACTACCTTGGTAAGGAATGAGAGTAAAAGCATGAAGGGTGATGCCGTGCAGCTGTTGATTCATTGGCTTTCTTGTTTAATTATTATTTACTCAGTTTCATCTCCTGATTGTAGAAGTTACAATAGAACTGTTACTCCCCCAGCATGTTCCCTTCCCCTTTATTTGCTTAAATTCTTGCTTTATTCCTGTCATTACATATATCTGTACGGGTTGGTTGCAATAGGTCCGGTTTAGCCTCGTCACTACCTCGTCGAGGTTAGGCCGGGCACTTACCAGCACATGGGATCGGTTATGCTCATACTACGCTTATGTGCTTTTTTGTGCACAGGTCAGGACCCATGCTACGGACCGCAACTTTAGACCGGGAGTGATCCTTCAGTCCAGAGGCTCTGAAGTAGTTCGCTGGCGTTTGCTGGCCCCGAGTCTCCTTTATCTAATTCCTTCAGTTTGTTTAATTGTACCAAACAGACATGTTATGTATTTTTGTTCAGGCTATTGTTTTTAGTTCTCTCTTTTAGTAGTCCGTGAGCAGTGACACCAGATACTGGGTAGAGATTGGTTGTTAGTTTCCCGCATATTGATTTGCGTTACTGTTACTTGACATCTTCCGCATGTTTAATTAATTATTTACGCAGTTAACCTATTTTAGACTTAAATTTTCTAGAAATGATTATAAGGGTTGGCTTGCCTAGCTTCGACAGTAGGCGCCATCACGACTCCCGATGGTGGGTAAATCTGGGTTGTGATAGTGCAGCCCCTATAGAGGACAAAATACGAGAAGAAAGACTTAGAAGGTTCGGGCAAATACAGAGGAGGAGCATTGATGCACTAATGAGAAGGTGGGAGCGACTGGCTGTGGTGGGCACGATGAGAGGTAGGGGAGACCAAAGAGGTATTGGGGAGAGGTGATCAAGCAGGACATGGCACGACTTAGGGTTACCGAGAACATGGCCTTTGACTAGGAATTGTGGGGGTCAAGAATTATAATCGTAAGTTAGGGGGACATTGTGAATATTTCTACAGCGCACTAGAGTGAGACAATCCAGCTAGGAATTAGTCTTAGGATATCACTGATCAGCTACCGATGCAGGGCTTTATCTATTGGATATTAGTATACCTTCCATCCTTTTCGTATTTCCTATATTTCTTATATTGCTGTTATTGTGTGTTATTTTATGGTATCTATTTTATGTTATTTTATTATGAGTCTATTTATAAACCTAACATATCATCTCTTGTTGCTTTCTTGAGCCGAGGGTCTCCTGAAAATAGCCTCTCTATCCATCGGGGTAGAGGTAAGGTCTGCATACATTTTACCCTCCCCAGACCCCACTTGTGGGATTATACTGGGATATTGTTATTGTTGTTTTTGTTGCTGCTCTCTATGCTTGGTTCCTGTTTTTCTGAAAGTTTCTCCCATGCCCTCTCCCTATAAAGGCTGCAAAATCAGCTAAAAGTTGGGCATTAGGTTATTTCACTTCTCTTGCTGCCATAAATGACAATTAATCTGAGTTAAGTGTGAATTTGCATAAACTTCTCTTTGATTTTCATCTTGCAAGAGAAGAGAATATGCAACATCTATGCTAGGCAAAGGATTCATCATGAGTATGTTTCCTCTAGCTTGTGCATAGATGTCATTCAATCCAATTAGGAATTGAATCAACCTCTGATCTTCAAGTGATTTTATCAATTTTGCTCTTCCTTCAAAAGTACACACACAAGAACAACAAATGACAATATTTAAAACATCCAATTCATCCCATAATCGTTTAAGTTTAGTGAAGTATCTTGCAACATCACTATTTTCCTGCACTAATCCTGACAGCTCCTTTTGCAGATGATATAGCTTGGCTCCGTTAGATTTTCCAAACCTCTTCTCCAAGCTATCCCAAAGCTCCTTCGCAACTTTGGAGTATATCACACTGTCTGCTATATACTTAGAAAGGGCATTCAGAATCCAGGAAATCACCACGTCATTGACACAACTCCATTGTTCAAGATCTGGAGAACTCAACTCTGGAGATTTGCATGCTCCATTGATAAACCTAACTTTTTTCTTAGCTGATAAAGACAACAAAATGGACCTTCTCCATCCTGGATATCCTCTTCCATCAAACAAGTTGTTGACTAAAGTCATCTCAGGAGAATCAGAGTTGTTGAGATAATATGGGTGACTGATACCATAAGTCACAGCTTTTGCAGCGCTACTTCCATTTGCAGATTTGCTTATGTCACCCATTTTAGATTAGTGAAGATGAGTTGATTGTAGAGAATCAGATGATGCAAACAATCTAGATACTTGGACTGTTGGATCGATCTAGATGCTCTGATACCATGAACGAATTTGAAGAATGAATTCTAAAAATTCTCTCGGTGTATTATCAATTTCATGTACATATATATATCTACACTTGCTAAGAAAATAAAAGAAAAACACATAAAGAATAATATGTACATGTGTCCTATTCTAACTTACCTAATGGTAAATAGCTTATATATGTCATGTGAGGGAAGCTTCTAGTATTATTACCATGAGATGGCTTTTATTTAATCAATCATGAATTTAGCTTGTTTGATCCAAAGGCCTTGCCATCTACACGTGTGCATCTAAAATCGACCAAATATAACCTATTGACTTATGTTATATCGAACACTTTACACTTTGGTCTGAAGCTATTTCTGTTAGGTCTACTTCTTTTTCTTCATCTCATCTTCTTCTCTATCTCTCGATGAACCACCATGAAAATCAAAAGTAGGGGTTTTTTTTCTTCTCAACAAAAAAGATAAGCTGAAGAAGGGAATCGTTTTGTAGCATATGTTATTTGAGTCAAATTATTGCAGGATTAATTGTATGTTACCAATTTTTCTTTGTTCTTTCTTTAAATAATGTCAGGTTACTAAATTTTTGGATTAGATATATGAATTTGGACCATGTATACCAAGTGCATGCATGGAACGATGATCATGCAATATGACAAAATTATGAGATCACGGCGAGGAATCGTAGAATGTAGAAAGATTCATGTGAATGTGCTTTAGTTTCACACCGAAATATTTCCAAGTAATTTGCGCACGTTGATAATGAAGAGTTAAATTAGCTGCAGTCTTCTTGATCCACACGAAGTTTCCTCATATTACACACAGACACATGGGTTGCTGCTAGTCTATTCCTTGTCTTTTTTATTAGAGTAATATGTATCTTAGCTTCAACTTATAAGTTTCTTTTTTGAAAGAACATCAAACCTGACCTTAACTAACTGAATCATGCCCTAAATGCGCCTGAAGAAATTCAAAACTGTTACTATAAAGATGCAACATGGTTGACTTTTGTGATTTTAGCAGTACATACATAGCCATTATATTGACTCGGCATCAAAACTTTGAATCTTTCGTTTTCTAGAGAATCTGCTGTCGTCTTCAATTCATCAGCGAATTATGGATTATATGGCTACTGCATGTAGTGCCAGAATACCATTCACTAAGGGGTGTCAATCAACGCTGCTTCGCAAAAATAAATATTCTTACATATTAAAATAATTTTTTTTTAAACAAATTATATTCATATATACAATTAGCCGACACCAGGCCATTAAAAGTAAAAAATCAATTTGGTTTAGGAAGTAAAGTCTCAAAACCAAAATAGTTCCGGATCGAACCTATATGCTTACAAATTAATTGATTAGGACAAGAGCGATACTACTTAGCTAGGAAGGGCAAGCGTTCGGTCGGGTCGGATATGGTTCGGGTCAAAATATGTAATGAAAAAATAGATAAATTATTCAACTCATACTTAATATGGATAAAAAACGGTTAACCGGTGGATAATATGGTTACTCATATTTTCCATGACTTATTGCATATAATCACTTTTGGGAGAACTCTTAGTCTATCTAACTTGATGACCCCCCAATTTGAGGTTTTACAAATATAAAAGTTAGACTCATTGGTTACCAGAATGGATAATATGGTTCTTATCCATATTTGACCAATTTTTAAAAGTTCATTATTCAACCTATTTTTTAGTGGATAATATAGGTAGTTAGCTGTTTTCTTTTAACCATTTTGTCACCCATACTACTTACATAAAATCTTGTGTACACCACTAATATAATATTGCACATTCTTTCTTTAGACCAAGGGTTTGTCTTCGAACATTACTAGTACATTTTATGTAACTTCTAAAATTAATCCATGTCTAGACGAGGAAATTAAATCTATGTTACTTCCCCTCGCAACTAGACTATCCCTACTATAAACCAAGATATATGATTGGTTTACCCACTCTAAGAAAAGATTGGTGTATGATATCGTTCAAATACACAAATATTTCGCTAGTAGGTCACGATTCGTGGACAAGATTGAGTATAAAATTGTATGATATGATGGATAATAAAACTTCAAAGTTCAAAGATTTAAAATAGACAGCTAATGAGACAACATAGATTATCACAGAAGGTATCCAGTTAATTAACTGGATTTTAAGTAACTGAATGAGCAGTTGATCAGCTACCCACCAATTTATGGAATTATCTATTAGGAAAATTTAGTTTACTTAAAAAGAAAAAAATATTCTCCATATAATAAGGTGATGGGAAATAGCGACCACAACAAGCCATCAAAACATGGGTTTTTGCATTGTCGTTGAAATTTATTGTCCTCTGGCGTTAAGTTTAATATTCATTATTTTCTCCGCTAGTACCATAATTATGTGAATAAGCATAAAAATTATCAGTAAAAATATATTTTTTCTACCTTGTTACTTGCCACATAAGCAAGAAAATCCGCTTATGAAATATATTTCCAAGTAAAGTATTACATAAGCAAGAAAATCTGCTCAAATATACTACATTACGGTGTTCATTTATTTAAGGCCAAAATCATACCGAGCCCCCTAAACTTTTCCGGGTTTTTCTCTTAGAAACCTTATCTAAGATTTGTGTATGGTTCAAAACTTAACTTCGTGTTAATTAATGGGACTGACATATTTATTAAAGCCTATTTGTGGTTAATGAACGGTATGGCCACCCATTGGTAATGCTCTCGAGCAACTATCCGATTCGACAACTAAGGTTACGGCATGGCCGTCCATACGAGGGCGTCCTCTCAATATGGTTACAACCACTCGGCGCCAGCTGGTAAGTCTCATAGCTATAAATACTAAGAGAAAGAACCCTAAAGTGAGGGCTGCTCTTTCTCTCTCTTCCCCTTAATCATTAACTGTTGTCTCTTGCATCTTTATTCATTTGGCTTATTGATATATTACGATCTGCTATGATTGGCCCTCCGTCGATTTTAATTGATTTATACTTACAAAGTTTATGAAAACTTTTAGCTAAACAATTTGGCGCCGTCTGTGGGGATTTCATAGCACAATTGCGTAGTTTATCCTTAAGCAAAAAAAGGAAAGAAAGCAACACAGCTCGAACGAGCCAAAGCAGCCTGTCGGATCGAAGGAAGTCAAAAGCCTCGAGGCGAGCTTGCTTCCACATCCCGTGTCGCCAAGCAAGGGAAAGAAGAAGAAAAAGAAAAAGAAGTAGATCCCCCTTTCCTATGGGAAAAATGCGCATAAGGTAACTCCCCCCCCTTTTCACACGGGATCCACCCAAAAAGAAGGAAAGCACAAAGCATCTTGAACCAAGATCTGTAGCTAGATGACCTGCGCAAACCAGTTGAGAAAGTCACAAGCACGAGTTAGGCAAGATCCGAAACCAGAAGCAAATCCCAACGCCCAACACGAAGCGGGTTATATGGAAAGCAAAAGTTCAACTACGATTGAACGGCAGCTCAGGCTACGTGCCTTCACCCAAAAGTTCAACTACGGTTGAACTGTGACTCAGGCTATGCGCCTTCAACTTCAAAAAATTACAAAGGTTCAACTACGGTTGAACCGCGACTCAGGCTATGCGCCTTCGACTTCAGAAACTACAAAGGTTCAACTACGGTTGAATGGCAGTTCACACTACGTGCCTTCACCCAAAAGTTCAACTATGGTTGAACTGGGACTCAGGCTATGCTCCTTCGACCTGACTCATGCTATGCACCTTCGACTTTAAAAAATTACAAAGGTTCAACTACGATTGAACCGGGACTCAGGCTATTCCCCTTCGACTTCAAAAACTACAAAGGCTCAACTACGGTTGAACGGAAGTTCATGCTATGCGCCTTCGACTTCAAAAAGTTACAAAGGTTCAACTACGGTTGAACCAGGACTCAGGCTATGTGCCTTCGACTTCAAAAACTACAAAGGTTCAACTACGGTTGAACGGCAGTTCAGGCTACATGCCTTCACCCAAAAGTTCAACTACGGTTGAACAAGGACTCAGGCTATGCGCCTTCGACTTCAAAAAATTACAAAGGTTCAACTACGGTTGAACCGGGACTCAGGCTATGTGCCTTTGACTTCAAAAAACTACAAAGGTTCAACTACGGTTGAACGGCAATTCAGGCTACGTGCCTTCACCCAAAAGTTCAACTACGGTTGAACTGGGATTCGGGCTATGCGCCTTGGAATTGACTAAGGCTATGCACCTTCGACTTAAAAAAATTACAAAATTTCAACTACGGTTGAACGGTAACTCAGGCTATGCGCCTTCGACTTCAAAAATTACAAAGGTTCAACTACGGTTGAACGGCAGTTCAGGCTATGTGCCTTCACCCAAAAGTTCAACTACGGGTGAACTGGGACTCAGGCAATGCGCCTTCGACTTGACTCAGGCTATGCGCCTACGACTTCAAAAAATTACAAAGGTTCAACTACGGTTGAACCGGGACTCAGGCTATGTGCCTTCGACTTCAAAAACCACAAAGGTTCAACTACAGTTGAACGGCAGTTCAGGCTACGTGCCTTCACCCAAAAGTTCAACTACGGTTGAACTGGGACTCAGGCTATGCGCCTTCGACTTGACTCAGGCTATGCGCATTCGACTTAAAAAAAATTGCAAAAGCTCATTTACGGCCAAATGGCAACTCGGGCTATGCGCCTTCGACTTCAAAAATTACAAAGGTTCAACTACGGTTGAACCGGGACACAGGCTATGCGCCTTCGACTCCAAAAATTTCAAAGGTTCAACTACGGTCGAACAGCAGTTCAGGCTATGAGCCTTCACCAAAAATTCAACTACGGGTGAACTAGGACTCAAGCTACACGTCTTCGACACGAAAGTCACAAACTAAACCACGAACGAATCAAAGCCAAGAACATACGTCCCACGGCCATGATCCGGGCCGCAATTAGGCGAGGCAGAACTCCCCCACCATTCAAGTAAGTACGATTAACTTAAAGCTAAAATTTTGCCCCGCGTAGAGTTCGGCCCAAGTCGAACTAACAAGGCTGTGTTTTTCTTTGCCACTGCCAGTAGTTTGACTAAACTCGAACTGGGACTAAGGCTATGTGTCGCCACTGCCCAAACGCGGCTATAATCAACTCCCGTCAAGCGGAGGAAGGTGACGACCAAAAGCGTCTATCTGTGGCTAAGGCCATCTACACCAATTGTCCCTTAAGACAATGGATCGATTAAACAATAGTCGAAATCATCTAACTGTTAACATGCTCACTAGAGAAACTCCAAGGCAAGGCTATCTCAAATGAGCACAAAAAAATGCACAAAATTGATATAAAACAAAAAGAAAGGAAGAAAGTATATTTACAAAATTTACACGGGTTACCCCCAATTACACTGGCCCAAGGCCGGCAAAGAGAAAAAGAAACAGCCGAACGGCAACAAAAATAGAAGAGAAAAAGAGAAAAAAAAATTAAACAGATATTACAAATTTTTTCATTTGTTCACTTCGCGCCCCCAGCGCCCTCTTCAACGTTGTCAGCGCCCTCGGCACCATCATCACCCCCGGGTGTGGACGGATCAAAACCGCAATCAAGGCGGGCTAAACAAGACTTCTGGCGTGCCTCCTCATATGTAACCTCGGGCACAACGCCGGCTTCCCACAACCGCCTGTACACGTCAAGCTGGCCCTTGGCGTATGTCTAGAGCTCACGAGCAGGACCGAAAGAAGCGACCTGATTCCTCATCCGCTAGTTCTCCGCTTCCAAGGCCGCAATCTGGTCCGTTGCAGCACGGGCGTCATGCTCACAAACAGCAATGTGCCCCTCCAACGCTCTTTCTCGGAAAGTGGCAGCAGCCGTCTCCAGTCTGCGTTCCCTTTCTTGGGTGCGGTTGGCCGCCTACAACGTTTCGACCGTCTCCAGGGCAACCTATGCTTTCTTCCTCAAAGCAGCATTCTCTATCTCTAGGGCGGCCACCTGCCTAGTCGAAGCCTCAGCAGCCTCTGCTGCCACAGCCCGGGTTTGATGCTCCCTCTCAACGGCCGCCCTCCTTTCAGCGTCCATCTCCTCATTTAGTTGATAGAGCTTCCCCTAAAGAGTGTTTACCCTGTTAAGGGTCTGCTACATATGAAGCTCCCTCCTCGCCAACTCTTCTACCAGTTCTCGGTTCCGCGGGTCGTTCCTTAGGCATACACGCAGGTCAAGACACCGGTTCCGGTAGAGGCGGTACTTCTCCAACAACCGTACAATGACAGCCGAGCGAACGTTGGCACGGCGAACACTCTCCACCTCCAACAAGAATTACTGCGGCAAGAAGAACAACAGTTAGTATGCGAAGATACGCAAAGGAAAGAGATAGGCTAAGGCGTCACACATACCTTTATACTCAGGCTATGTGCCTTTGACTTCAAAAACTACAAACGTTCACTACGGTTGAACGGCAGTTCAGGCTACGTGCCTTCACCCAAAAGTTCAACTACGGTTGAACTGGGACTCAGGCTATGCGCCTTCGAATTGTCTCGGTCTATGCGCCCTCGACTTAAAAAAAATTGCAAAAGTTCAACTACGGTTGAACGGCAACTCAGGCTATGCGCCTTCGACTTCAAAAATTACAAAGGTTCAACTACGGTTGAACGGCAGTTCAGGCTATGTGCCTTCACCCAAAAGTTCAATTATGGTTGAACTGGGACTCTAGCTATGCGCCTTCGACTTAACTCAGACTATGCGCCTTCGACTTCAAAAAATTATAAAGGTTCAACTACGGTTGAATCGGGACTCAGGCTATGAGCCTTCGACTTCAAAAATCACAAAGGTTCAACCACGGTTGAACGGCAGTTCAGGCTACGTGCCTTCACCCAAAAGTTCAACTATAGTTGAACTGGGACTCAGGCTATGCGCCTTCAATTTGACTCAGGCTATGCGCCTTCGACTTAAAAAAAATTGCAAAAGTTCAACTACGGCTAAACGGCAACTCAGTCTATGCGCCTTCGACTTCAAAAATTACAAAGGTTCAACTACGGTTGAACCGGGACTCAGGCTATGCGCCTTCAACTCCAAAAATTTCAAAGGTTCAACTACTGGGCGAACAGTAGTTCAGGCTATGAGCCTTCACCAAAAATTCAACTACGGGTGAACTAGGACTCAAGCTACACGTCTTCGACACGAAAGTCACAAACTCAACCACGAAAGAATCAAAGCCAAGAACATACGTCCCCACGGCCATGATCCGGGCTGCAATTAGGCGAGGCTAAACTCCCCCAACATTCAAGTAAGTACGATTGACTTAAAGCTAAAATTTTGCCCCGTGTAGAGTTCGGCCCAAGTCGAACTAACAAGGCTGTGTTTTTCGTTACCACTGCCAGTAGTTCGACTAAACCCGAACTGGGACTATGTGTCGTCACTGCCCAAACGCCGGCTATAATCAACTCCCTTCAAGCGGAGGAAGGTGACGACCAAAAGCGTCTATCTGCGGTGAAGGCCATCTACACCAATTGTCCCTTAAGACAAAGGATTGATTAAACAATAGTCGAAATCACCTAACTATTAACATGCTCACTAGAGAAACTCCAAGGCAAGGCCATCTCAAATGAGCACAAAAAAAATGCACAAAATTAATATAAAACAAACAGAAAGGAAGAAAGTATATTTACAAAATTTACACGGGGTTACCCCCAATTACACAGGCCCAAGGCCGGCAAAGAAAAAACAAAACAGCCGAACGGCAACAAAAAATAGAATAGAAAAAGAGAAAAAATTAAACAGATATTACAAATTTTTTCATTTGTTCACTCCGCACCCCCAGCGCCTCTTCAACGTTGTCAGTGCCCTCGGCGCCATCATCACCCCCGGGGTGGACGGATCAAAACCGCAGTCAAGGCGGGCTTCACAAGCCTTTTGGCGTGCCTCCTCATAGGTAACCTCAGGCACAACGCCGGCTTCCCACAACCGCCTGTACATGTCAAGCTGGGCCTCGGCGTATGTCTAGAGCTCACGAGCAGGACCGAAAGAAGCGACCCGATTCCTCATCCGCTAGTTCTCCGCTTCCAAGGCCGCAATCTGGTCTGCTGCAGCACGGCCGTCATGCTCACAAACAGCAATGCGCCCCTCCAACGCTCTCTCTCGGAAAGTGGCAGCAGCCCTCTCCAGTTTGCGTTCCCTTTCTTGGGTGCGGTTGGCCGCCTACAACGTTTCGACCCTCTCCAGGGCAACCTCTGCTTTCTTCCTCAAAGCAGCATTCTCTATCTCTAGGGCGGTCACCTGCCTAGTCGAAGCCTCAGCAACCTCTGCTGCCACAACCCTGGTTTGATGCTCCCTCTCAACGGCCGCCCTTCATTCAGCGTCCATCTCCTCGTTTCATTGACAGAGCTTCCCCTCAAGAGTGTTTACCCTGTTAAGGGTCTGCTGCATATGAAGCTCCCTCCTCGCCAACTCTTCTACCAGTTCTCGGTTCCGCGGGTCGTTCCTTAGGCATTCACGCAGGTCACGGCACCGGTTCCGGTAGCGGAGGTACTTCTCCAACAACCATACAAAGACAGTCGAGCGAACGTTGGCACGGCGACACTCTCCACCTCTAACAAGAATGACTACGGCAAGAAGTACAACAGTTAGTATGCAAAGATACGCAAAAGAAAGAGATAGGCTAAGGCTTCGCACATACCTTTATACTCAGAGCGGCCACCTCGCCCAACAACTCGACGTCTGAGATGCCCCTCAAGGACGCACTCTCTGCCTCTGAGCACAGAACCCCAAACAGTATCACCAGGTTCTCCTCCTTGAGCAGCAGGTTCAGTTTATTAGGGATCTCCAAATAACAGTAATCCCCCTCGGCCTGCACCGCTGGGCGGGTGTACTCCTCCAAAAATAGATAGATGTCCTCAGGATCTATGTCAGACTCCAAATCATCCCCCTCTACTGAGACACCACTTCCTTTCGTTGCCCTCGAAGTCAAGGCCTCTGCCGCTCGGGACGTTGAAGCGCCCGCATTCACCAAAATATCAGCGCCTGTATCCGTTGCCAAAACAGTTGCTGAGGAACTACCTTCCCTCTCAACAGCAAGAACTGAAATTTTAATCGCCGAAGCGATTGTGTCACCCTGGCCTGAGTCAACCGGGGAAAAACCCCCAATGAGTGCTCGCCCTCTGGAGCAAGGTCTGTTGCGTACCTCTCCGCTTCTGATGGCAAAGAATCCAAACTAATCACCACCAAAAGTACCGGGGTGAACGCCACCCTACGTCGAACTAACAGCCTCCCGTATTCATCCTCGTCTTCATTCGGCGGCAGCTCCGCCCTGGAACGCACGTCCCCTAGAGACTCTCGAACTCAAGTCACGGATCGCATCGGAAAGTGAGCCGTCGAGGATTTTACTGATGTCGCCCTCGAGACTGGGCAAGGTGCCGGCATGGTAATCAAACGGGCATCACTCCCAGCCTGCGGAAAGCAAGAGGAGCCTTCCTCCGACGTGGTCGTTCTAGCCAGCAAAGGAAGAATGGTCACGGAAAGAGGCTAAGAACTATGAAAGACGAACAATGCGGCAAGTCAAATTCTTACCAGCGGCCGGCCTACGGCCATGGACCTCCTAGAAAGACACCCACGTGCGGATCCCCGCTGTAACAGGGAGCAGCCTCAACCCACTCGTGGATGCCAGAAAACGGCGCCAGGGGCTCACCTCCCACTATGGTGCTAGAAGAAGATCAGCACGTACGAACATAAAGTAGCGCATGTAACCGAAAGAAATCAAGGCCAGTATAAAAGAAACTTATGTGCATGGTTCCACGATAAGTCAGTAACGTATGCCACCAGGTGCTCAGTACTGATGTAGAAAAAGTGCTCGTAAGGACGGGCAGCGACATCATCATAAAGCTCTGCAGTTAGGCCGTTGACCCTACGAGGGACAACCGAATCAAGGTGTCGCGTCCCTCTGAGGGCATAGAGAGTTAGCATGTTCTCAAGAGTAATCTCCCTCCGTTCCAACTCCGCATATTTGATCAGCATCGCCAATAACTTGTAGCAGGAAGGGACGAGCTGACCAGGACACACCCTCTAGTAGCGACAGAAGTCCACCACCGGCATTGGGAGAGAAGTCTGAATCCTAGCTTGGAAGGGTAGGCATAAAAGACACAATACCCTCGCTGGTCGACATGAACCATTTCGCCGCTCCTAGCAAGGATGATGTCGGCAAAGCAGGGAATATCACACTGGTCCTTCAGCTGGGCGATGCCAACTTCCCCCATCAATGGAGCCTCATTCACTTGGTCCTCTCCCCCGGGGTCGAAGAAATCAGTTGTCGGACCGCCAGGCAGAGAAAAAATGTCAGTCACCGATGGGGGCCGGTCGATATTCATCGAATCGGTGGTTCTCACCACCGTAGATACATCCTCAGCCGCCGCAACCACCACCGGAGAAATATCAGAAAGAGAGATGCTCGCCATTGTTGATATAACAAAAGAAAGTAAGCAAAATTCACCGGAAAGGCAAGAGAAGACGAAGATATGACAATAAGCGACAAAGAATGAAGTGACGAGGAGCAAAAGACAGGTTAGTCTGAGAACAAGAAGAGTTGTCTCTCTCAGAACATCACTTAAACGAATATCAAAAAAATAAGAAATAAACAATGCAACCCCTTATTTATAGACGAAGCACAAATGACTCTCACGAATCCCAAAGGTCACCACTAACTACCTAACCAAGCACAAAACGGTTCAGGCCTACAGTAACGATCATCATTATAATAGATACCATGGAACGGTGCTTCAACCGTCGATCAGCATGTCGCCCGTGAAATAGTTCTAGCAGCCCAAAGGTACTAACAGTACGCCACGTGCGTCACCGTGCATACGACGCCTTCCTTGTACGCGGTAAGCACGATCACATCCTCCTTAGGCATGTATAATCGGCTATGGCCATCTCTATACCATTAGTGGCTACGACCATCTTCAAAGTAATGCTGGACACGGCCGCCTCTGAAAGTAGTATTCATTGCATCCGTCTCTGAAGTGATAACGGCCATGGCCATTTCATGAATACAAAACTAATACGGCCAATCTCGAAATAAGGACGACTATGGCCATCTCAAAACAACAGGCTATTGCCGCCCCTTGGTAACAAGGCGACCACGGATTCCTACCAAAAGAAGAGTACATGCGAGTAAGTGGCCACGGCCATTACAGATATGCAAACGGCTATGGTCGGTCGCTCACATGGAGACTAAAAAAAGGGTTACGACTACGGTCATCGGTTATGAACTCACTTATTAAATAACTCCATTGTAGTCAAGAAAGGTCCGTGCCAAAAGACTACGGCCATCTCCAAAATATAAATGGCTACGGCCATCTCCAAAGAATAAATGGCTACGGCCATCTTCACAGAATAAGTGACTACAGCCATCTTCAAAGAATAACTGTAACGGATATCTGCAACATCCGCTCATCGAGCTCGACAGAATCCCGACCTCAATAAGCGGAGGGACTATCTGTATGGGTCAAAACTTGACTTAGTGTTAATTAATGGGACTAACGTATTGGTAATGCTCTCGAGCAACTATCCAATTCGACAACTACGGTTACGGCTTGTCCGTCCTTATGAGGGCGTCCTCTCAATACGGTCACAACCACTCGGCGCCAACGGGCAAGTCTCGTAGCTATAAATACTAAGAGAAAGATCCCTAAATTGGGGGGCTACTTCTTCTCTCTCTTCACACTTACTTCCAAGGGAAGAGAATACATGTCATTGTAAGGTTCTGAACCTCTCCATGGAGAGTCAGACCTACCAAACGAATATCATTAATAAAAGATTTTCATCCTCTTCCCATTAGTCATTAACTATTGTCTCTTGCATCTTTATTCATTTGGCTTATTGATCTATTACGATCTGCTATGATTGGACCTCTGTCGATTTTAATTGATTTATGCTTACAAAGTGTATGAGAACTTTGAGCAAAACAATTTGTGTCTATTAAACACTTAAATTACCCAAAATTTGAACCAATTAGACACTTTTTTCTATAACCAACAAAAAGCTAAAAAGTGTGTAATACAGTCGCCACTAATATGGCAAGTTGATAACAAATTAACTTATGACATTTGACATTTGAGTCAAAAATAATAATTAACAAAATAAGTTATGAGAAAAAAAACCAAACAATATTTTTAAGAAAAATAAAAAAGAAAATAATTACCCCACCCCACCCCACCCCGCCCATCCAGACCTTCCCTTCCCTACTTTTCAACTAAGCTCATATGTCGGCGACTCTAACCACAATGTTATTCTTTTCTTCTTTTTCTTTTTCATGTATGTATTTAGTTTTTTATCTAATATTTTCTGGAATAAAAGAGGAAGGGGACACAAAAGAGAGTGGTGGAAGTGATAAATTTCTATTTTTTCCGGCAAGCAAGATGGTGGTGGTTGTTAGAATTAACGAAAAAGGAGAAGATAGTGGTGGCGGTTTTCACATCTGAAAAAAAAAAGAAGAAAGTGGTGATTGGAATAACAGTAGCATAGGCGATGATGGCAAAAAGTGGTGGAGCTTGTACAAAGAAGGAAGAAGAAGCAGCATGGTAGCGGCGGTAAAGACAGATCTAAAAATAAATGCTGGTAGTGGTGGAAGAGGTGAGGTGGCTGAAGAAAGAAGATAAAGCTGGATTATGGTGGCAGCGGTAATGGCGACGGCAACGACGCCAATGGTGGTATATGGTGGAGAAGTTATGGCAAAAATGAATGAAGAAGAAAAAGATTTAAAAAGGGCTAAAAGGCTTTAAAAAATACTACATCCCACGCTCTTGGAGTAGGTGTATCACACACATTATGTCATAATAGTAAAAAGTGTTTAATGGGTATAAATTTTGAGTAATATAAGTATTCAATTGGAACAATATTAGATATGGTATCTAAGAGGAAAAGTCAGACAAGTTTAGGGGCCTGCAAGAAATTCTGTTAAACAAGATAGCATAATTAGTTTTCGGGGTATTCATACTTTGTACAAAGGAAATATGCAAGGGAGTCTCTAGGCTGAGAGTGGGGTCCTGCAACATAGGAACTTTGACGTTGAATCTACAAAGTTAGCGAAGATCCTCCAGAAGAGGAAGATCAATATAGCTTGTACCAGGAGACTAGATGGGTGGGTTCGAAGGCTCGAGATACTGATGGGTTTAGATTGTGGGTCTCAAAACGCGAAAGGGGTAAGAATTGGGTAGGTATCTTGGTTGACAGTGATCTTAGGAAGCCAGTGATAGAAGTTAGGAGGATGAACGACAGGCTTATATCTATTAAGCTGGTTGTGGGAGGATCTACTTTAAATATAATTAGTGCTTACGCGCCTTAAGTGGGTTTGGAAGAGGAGATTAAGAGGCGCTTATAGGAAGAATTTGATGGTTGGTGCTCACCGAGAAGTTATTCATAGAAGGTGACTTCAATGGTCACATTAGGGCGACATTTTGGAGGTATGACGGTGTGCGTGGCGGCTTTGGCTTTGGAGTTAGGAGCGGAGGAGATACTTTGTTGTTAGATTGTGCTATAGCCTTTGATTTTGTGATTTCCAACTCGTGTTTCCCTAAAAGAGAGGAGCAATTAGTTATATTTCGTAGTTCGCTGGCCATGACTCAAATTGATTATCTATTTCTCTAGAAGTGTGAGGAGTCTGTGCATGGATTGCAAAGTTATACCAAGCCAGAATCTCACGACCCAGCATAAATTATTGGTGATGCATTTAGAGATCGTGAGGAAGAGGAGGAAGATGGACGTGCATGGTCAACCCAGGATGAGGTGGGGTGCTTTGACTAGTGACAAAGCGCAGGAGTTCGGGGAGGGGAGTTGTGTTAGATAATACGCTTAACGCTAGAGGGGGGGTGAATAGCGTTATAATAAAAATTAGCGTAAACTTGCGGAATTTAAAAATTGCAGGAAATAAATAAGTGCGATAAGTAAATAAATTAGAACAAACGCACCGATGTATCCTGGTTCACCACAACCCGTGGCTAGTCCAATCCCCGAGAGACTCTCTCGAGATTTCCACTAACTTGTTAAGCTTACGGGTGCTCAACAAACCATTACAACTTGAGGACACAAGCCTCAACAACCTTTGCTCGGAGATACAACACTCCAAGACTTCAACCAAGGAAACACAAGTTCCTTCTTACAACACAAGGGACTAATACTTCCCTTCAAGTGTACAAAAACACTTAGCACTCAAACAAGACACTCATTTAAGAGTAGATATGAGTAAAAAGAATACGCTCAAGATCGCAACAACTTTCGACAAGAATTTGGCTCTCAAAAGCTTATGTAATGAGTATAAAATGATAAGCAATAAGGTATGCAAGCTTTAGCAATTGTATGATCAGTTGTTGTGTTTAGAAGACTGAATTGAAGCTGTATTTATAGTTGAAAAACTTTGTATTACCGTTGCCTAATTGCCAATTAAGAATTGCTGATTTTACTCTGTGACAATCGATTGTCAAATTACCACACTCGATTGTTTGCCAGTTCTTTCAAAAATCAATCCCAGATTTTACGCATAACAATCGATTATCTAAGATCAATAATCGATTACTGGCAAAGTTCAAAAAATCATTTCCAGATTTTACTTAAAACAATCGATTGTCAGAAATCTACAATCGATTACTCAGCAACGTTCAAAAAATCCTTTCCAGATTTTAATTAAAACAATCGATTATAGGAAATCAATAATCGATTACCTGACGGTATTTGAAAATATTTTGGCAACGGTCAGCTATACAATCGATTATATTAAGTTAACAATCGATTATATATCAGTCTTGAAAAATCAATTTAGACACTGCCTCTTGACAATTGATTGCTATAGGTTCACAATCGATTATTTAATAACTTTGAAAAAGTCTGGAAGACACTGCCTCAACACAATCGATTGTCATAAGTTCACGATCGATTATTTTGTGACTTTGAAAAATCTGATGGACACTGTCTCTTCACAATCGATTGTCATTAGCTTCACAATCGATTATTTTGAGCTTTGAAAAACTTTGATGGACACTGCCTCATCACAATCGATTGTCATAAGGTTCACAATCGATTGTCATGCAGATTTGAGAAAATCTGATGCGCACTGCCTTAACACAATCGATTGTCATAAGTTCATAATCGATTGTCAAGCAGCTGACTTAAACATAATCGATTATCATAAGTACATAATCGATTATCTTAGTCCAGATTTTAGAGGCATGTTTAAAAATCATTTTGACTAAAGTAAATATGCATTATTTAAAATCATTTTGCTCTAAATTAAATATGCATGATTTGTTAAAAATATTTTTATGAGAGAAGCCAAGTCTTGAGTTTAAGTTGTCGGATCAAGGTCACAATTAAATACCGACTCATATAAAACTTAATCTCGATCTTTGTCTTGTGCTTGAATCTCGTTATATATCAATTTTGCGCTTGTGCTTGGACCTCGTCATGTGTCAATTTGCGCATAGTTTGTCATTCATCAAAACCTACAAATATGAACACACGTTTAGTATAATGCCTTGAGAACGTGTTTCCAACAATTTTTCCCTTTTTGATAATAGCAAACTTTAAGCGGGATATGCATATTAGGCAATTCATAATGACGATTCAAGACAAGTAAAGATATGCAACAAGTATATAGATATGCAATTTGTTCCCCCTCAATATATGAATTCCCCCTCAATTTATCCCAATAAGTATTGAGAGTGCATACCCGTTATCTTCCCCCTTTTGCCATTAGCAAAAAAATATAGAATAATTAAAAAACTTGTTTATTTATTAAAAAACGGTTACATAACGGGAACAATAACACATAGAACAATAAAATAGAGAAACAAATAAAGAAATTATTCATCATCATTTCCCGCCTCATCATCCGGCACTGCTTCAAAGGGAACAAGACCGGCATATGGATAATGAACATGGTCAAAATATCCATGGATCTCATGTGTCAATTGACCAAAAGAGGTGGTCAATCAAGCAATTTGGTCGGAAATGGATTGAAGAGTAGGTTCTTGAGGCTGACGCGATCAACGAGTTGGAGGAGGAGCAGGAGCTACATGATCGCCGTCATGGGGAAAGGAGGATTTGAGAAATTTCCCATTTCTTGGTGCTCTTTTTGAGCGGACCGATAGAGGTGTTGAACCCGGATGCTTCAAGAAAATTCATAATAAGGAGGGCATAGAGAAGTGGTCTATCGTCCCCGATGGCATCACGCATGTGAATTTTGACGAACTTACACCAATTGATGTGAGCTCCGGTTATAATGGCATGCATGAGCTTTGCGTCCTCTTGGGAGAGAGTAGTATGGTTATGTTTGCGAGGCTTGAGGACTCGGGTTATGAAATAGAAAATCAAACGATATTCAGGGAGCATTCCCGTAATGGTAGGACGTCGAGTAGATAGATTAGGATCATAAGCTCCAAGTCCTATTTGGTTTAGGAGAGTTTTCTCATCAAATAGGGCGCCGGCTTCTCTAATGTAGCGAGAAATGTTTTCCCCACTTCGAGGAAGATGAGCAATAGAATGCAGGTTTTCATTGGATAAAAGAATTTGAACGCCATTAATGTTTGACACAAGCTCACCATCGTCGTCCTCATGAAGATTTGAGTAGAACGCTTGAATCAATGGAGGATTAATATAAGGATACGTAAGATATAAGAAGTCAAGAAGTTGACATTCCTTAAGTATGTTTGCAGCGGGGGCGCATGATTCAAGATATTTGCTTGTAGAAAAGCGAGGAGGAAGAATGTCACGCTTTTCGAATTTTGTCAAAAATCTAGTAAGCTCGGTTTCAGTATTGAATTGTAAAATAGACCCATCTTGATAAGGGGAATTTGGAGGTGGAGGAGCAGCAGAAGAAGATGCACCTTCTCTACCTGAACGGGAACGTTTAGGGTGTCTGCCCGACATTTTCAAAAAGTAGTAATGAACTTTGTAAGAAACTTGAAAGATTTTTGAAGGTTTGGGAGCAAAGATTGATGCTTGAGTGAATAAAATTGAAGACTTATGATGCCTATTTATAATGGGAAGAATGGCATTTCAATTATGATGAAAATTTGCAGAAATTTATGAGCCAAAACAGTCAGAAACGGTAAAATGACCGTTAGACAATCGATTGTTGAAACGAAATAATCGATTGTTGAGCAGGTTTTGACTTGCACTCGGAACTGACACAAAATCGATTGCAGGACCCAACCGGTAATAAATATTTGAATTACTGACAAAAAAAAAATAATCGATTGTTGAATTATGATAATCGATTGTTGTGATACAGTGAGCACGGTGATTTTCTGACTCGGAAAATAGTCGATTATATTTATGAAACAATCGATTGTGTTAGGAAAGCAGTACTGAATGGCTGAAACGGTAATCGATTATACAGTTAAAAAATCGATTATTAAATACAAATGCATAATAAGCATCAAACATAAATAATCGATTAGTGATACTTGCTAATCGATTGTCCGCACAGTAAAATAATCGATTATTTGCTGTAACAATCGATTGTTCTATGCCATTTCTTTATAATTCCCCCTGCCTTTAGGGCGATACCTGCAAAAAAAAATTAGACGTCTCCGACGCTCAAGTTAGTAATTTGTAACGAAATAATGCAATAAGAACGGGATCTCTTAAGAAGTGTGTCCTAAGGTGTTCTTAAGAGAGTTTCGGGTACTTACCTTTTCTCCGACGTCGCCAATTACCTGTTCGAGAGGGTGATCTTTGATTGTCCTCCACTCATTAGGCATTTTCGTTTCTTTCTCCAATTGTGGCGTTTCCTCCGTTGATTGTTCCAAGATTTCATCTTGAATTTCCTGAGGAGTTTCCTCTTGTACTTTGTCTTTTAAACTATTTAAAATACCTGCAAGATCAGAACAAGAATCCTTTCTCGCCAAGCGAGCATTATTTTCGGAAAACACAATATGAGGGGATTCCTCCACAGTTTGGGTTCTATTATTAAATACCCTATATGCTTTGCTACGTGAAGAATACCCAATAAAAATTACCTTATGGGATTTGGCATCAAATTTTCCCAATTGATCTTTTCCATTGTTATGAATAAAAACTTTACAACCGAATACTCTAAAATGGGAGATATTTGGTTTCCTTCCCTTGTAGAGTTCATAAGGGATTTTCATGAGTATTGGCCTTATGACTACTCTATTTAAAACGTAGCATGCGGTACTCACGGCATCCGCCCAAAAATGTTTGGGAATCTTAGCCTCTTCGAGCATGGTTCTACCCATCTCTTCGAGACACCTATTTTTCCTTTTCACCACCCCATTTTGTTGTGGTGTTCGTGGAGCGGAAAAGGTATGCTCGATACCGAGTTCGTCACAAAAGTCCGCAAAGAGATTGTGATCAAACTCTCCCCCATGATCACTTCTAATTGAAGTGACGGTTGTTTCCTTTTCGTTTTGAACACATTTAAGAAAATATTTAAAATTCTGAAAAGCATCACTTTTATGGGCAAGAAATAAAGTCCAAGTAAATCTGGAATAATCATCAACAATAACAAAAGCATAACGATTTCTACCAAGACTTTCAATGCGAGATGGTCCAAACAAATCCATGTGAAGCAATTGCAATGGTCTAGTAGTTGAAACAATATTTTTCGATTTAAAAGATGCTTTTGTTTGCTTCCCTTTTTGACAAGAATCACAAATAGAGTCATTTTCAAATTTCAAATTTGGAAGACCAACAACTAAATTTTGTGAAACTAATTTGTTCAAAAGATGCATGTTGATGTGAGCAACTCTACGATGCCATAACCAAGAATCATCCTCTTTGCTCATTAAACAATTCACATATTCGGGTGAAGAATTTGCAAGATCAACCATATAAATGTTATCCATTCTAAAACCACGAAGGATAATTTTAAAGTCGCTACGTCTAAAAACTAAGCATTCATCCGAATCAAATAAAACAAGATTTCCCTTGTCACATAATTGACTTATGCTCAAGAGATTATGTTTTAAACCTTTCACAAGTAATATATGCTTAATGGAAGAAATTTCATCCTTAACGACCGATCCGATGCCGATAATCTTTCCTTTGTTGTTATCACCAAAAATAACACTTCCCCCTTCCTTGTGTTCTAGTTGAAGGAATTTGGATTCGTCTCCCGTCGTGTGCTTGGAGCATCCACTATCAAGGTACCATAGTACACTTGATCCCTTCAAACATACCTACAAAACAGATTAATGAGTTTAAGGTACCCATGCCATTTAGGGTCCTTGGGGGTTAGGCAAATCATAGTGATGTGATTGAGTGTTATGTCTATGTCGTGTAAAACAAGCAGGAGCAATATATCCAATTCGTCTACAATAATGAAAAGTCACGTTAGGATTATGCATCCTTCTAGGTTGATAGTAATTGGACGGACGAAATTCATTTACTCTATTCTTGACAATATGACTGTTGCGCAAATCATGAAAATCATTTCTCCTACCATTTGTTCTAGGATATGCATCATTTCTAGAATAGTTGTTTCTAGGTTGGAAGTCATTTCTAGGTGTTCTAAAAGGTTCAAAATTCCTTCTAGTGTTTGGCCTAGAATGTGCATTATTTCTAGCATGATTATTTCTAGGTTGCGATTGATGAAAACTATTGCTAGGTTTGTTGTATCTAGGATGAACATTTGTTTTATTTATCCTAGGTTGAGCCTTAGGTGGTTGGGGGTTGGCTTCAACTTTCTCTTTAGGCTCGTTTCTAAAACCTATGCCATGCTTGGTCGACTTCAAATTAACAAGCACTTCATTTAAATTTTTATGAGAGGAATTAAACTTATCTAAGGTGCCCTTCAGCCTTTCTACTTCATTTTTGAGATGCATGCAAGAAGTACAATTTCTAGAACTCTCGGGCTTGTCGGCGCTTCTCTTGCCAAAAAATTTGTTTTCCTCTTTCAACTTCTCATTTTCTAAAATCAGTTTTTCCAATTCCTTTTCTTTAAAAGAGAGTTTTTGTTGAAAATCTTTTTCTTTTAAAGAAGCATTTTCTTTTATACTCTTAACAGTTTTTGAAGCTTTAATGAATTCGCTATACAACTCATCAAAAGCATTTTGCATTTCTTCAAGGGAGAAGAAATTTTTGAAGAAATTTGACATACCTCTTCTTTGTTGTCTTCTTGTGCCATAAGACAAAGATTTGCGGCTTCGTCTTCTTCTTCCTCACTTGACTCGTCACCGGAGTCGCCTCCCCAAGATATGTATGCTCGTTGCTTCTTGAAGGGTTTCTTCTCCTTTTTAGCATTTGGGCAATTTGATTTAATGTGCCCGGTTTCTCCGCACTCATAGCACTTTATTTGATCTCCTTGCTTTTTGCCCTTTCGTTCATACTCTTTTCGCAAGAACTTTTGAAATCTCTTGATAACGAGTCCGAACTCGTTGTCTCCGTCCTCATCATTTTGAGGTTAGCTTGTGCTTGCCTTGAGAGCGATCCTTTGCTTCCTTTGATCATCAACAAGAGGGTTAAGTATAGTAGATTCATAAGTTTTAAGATTACCTCTTAATGCGTCGATGGTGACATTTGAAATGCCAATGGATTCTTGAATCGCGTCGGCCTTGGATCGCCATTCCGGAGTGAGACTTCGGAGAATTTTTCAAACAAGTTCCTTATCCATGAAGGTCTTCTTAAGAGCATGTAAATCATTTACAATTTTTGAAAATCGTTCAAACATCTCATCGACCTTTTCGCCTTCCTTCATGTGAAACAATTCATATGCATGGGTTAGGAAATCAATTTTGGCTTCCCTTACCTGGTCCGTACCTTCGTACGTAATTTCCAGCTTGTCCCACATTTGCTTCGCTGTTGTGCAACAAGATATCTTCCTGTAATCATCAGCATTTACAGCACAATATAATAAATTAATAGCATTAGCATTATTTTGCACCTTTTGGATATCATCCGCATCGTATTCATCTTGGACTTTGGGACCTATTCATTTTCAACCTTCTTGGTTGGAATTTGTTCTCCATTCATTATGACCTTCCAAAGATGAAAACTATTTGATTGTACAAATATTCTCATCCTCTCCTTCCAGTATGTATAATTTGTACCATCGAATAGCGGTGGTCGGGTGGAGCATTGTCCTTCACCTATTCCTGCAAAAGAATCACGAGTAGAAGCCATGGATGTTTCTCTCAAACGGTTAAGTCTTCAGAGAGTTGGGCTCTGATACCAATTATTAGATAATATGCGTAACGCTAGAGAGGGGGTGAATAGCGTTATAATAAAAATTAGCGTAAACTTGCGGAATTTAAAAATTGCAGGAAATAAATAAGTGCGATAAGTAAATAAATTAGAACAAACGCACCGATGTATCCTGGTTCACCACAACCCGTGGCTAGTCCAGTCCCCGAGAGATTCTCTTGAGATTTCCACTAACTTGTTAAGCTTACGGGTGCTCAACAAACCGTTACAACTTGAGGACACAAGCCTCAACAACCTTTGCTCGGAGATACAACACTCCAAGACTTCAACCAAGGAAACACAAGTTCCTTCTTACAACACAAGGGACTAACACTTCCCTTCAAGTGTACAAAAACACTTAGCACTCAAACAAGACACTCATTTAAGAGTAGATATGAGTAAAAAGAATACGCTCAAGATCGCAACAACTTTCGACAAGAATTTGGCTCTAAAAAGCTTATGTAATGAGTATAAAATAATAAGCAATAAGGTACGAAAGCATTAGCAATTGTATGATCAGTTGTTGTGTTTAGAAGACTGAATTGAAGCTGTATTTATAGTTGAAAAACTTTGTATTACCGTTGCCTAATTGCCAATTCAGAATTGCTGATTTTACTCTGTGACAATCGATTGTCAAATTACCACAATCGATTGTTTGCCAGTTCTTCCAAAAATCAATCCTAGATTTTACGCATAACAATCGATTATCTAAGATCAATAATCGATTACTGGCAACGTTCAAAAAATCATTTCCAGATTTTACTTAAAACAATCGATTGTGAGAAATCTACAATCGATTACTCAGCAACGTTCAAAAAATCCTTTCCAGATTTTAATCAAAACAATCGTTTATAGGAAATCAATAATCGATTACCTGACGGTATTTGAAAACATTTTGCCAACGGTCAGTTATACAATCGATTATATTAAGTTAACAATCGATTATATATCAGTCTTGAAAAATCAATTTAGACACTGCCTCTTGACAATCGATTGTTATAGGTTCACAATCGATTATTCAATAACTTTGAAAAAGTCTGGAAGACACTGCCTCAACACAATCGATTGTCATAAGTTCACAATCAATTATTTTGTGACTTTGAAAAATCTGATGGACACTGTCTCTTCACAATCGATTGTCATTAGCTTCACAATCGATTATTTTGAGCTTTGAATATCTTTGATGGACACTGCCTCATCACAATCGATTTTCATAAGGTTCACAATCGATTGTCATGTAGATTTGAGAAAATCTGATGCGCACTGCCTTAACACAATCGATTGTCATAAGTTCACAATCGATTGTCAAGCAGCTTACTTAAACATAATCGATTATCATAAGTACATAATCGATTATCTTAGTCCAGATTTTAGAGGCATGTTTAAAAATCATTTTGACTAAAGTAAATATGCATTATTTAAAATCATTTTGCTCTAAATTAAATATGCATGATTTGTTAAAAATATTTTTACGAGAGAAGCCAAGTCTTGAGTTTAAGTTGTCGGATCAAGATCACAATTAAATACCGAGTCATATAAAACTTAATCTCGATCTTTTTCTTGTGCTTGAATCTCGTTATATATCAATTTTGCGCTTGTGCTTGGACCTCGTCATGTGTCAATTTGCGCATAGTTTGTCATTCATCAAAACCTACAAATATGAACACACGTTTAGTATAATGCCTTGAGAACGTGTTTCCAACAAGTTGTTGGCTATGGGAGCTTAGAGGAGCAGTGGAGACGCAAGTTGTATGTGGACCACGACAGTGGAGTATATTAGAATTTAGAGATTCTGCTAGAGAAGTGTTAGGGGTATCGAAGGGTTTCTTTGACACTGGTGGTGGAGTGGGGAGGTACAAAAAAAAGTGGAATCCAAGAAAATGGTGTACTTGACGCTTATAGAGAGCATAGACAAGGAGGTGAAGAGGATGAACAGGAGGGGTATAAGAGCGCTAAGAAGGAGGCAAAGTTAGCGGTTACTACGACTAAGACTGGGGCGTTAGGGCATTTGTATGAAGATCTTGGGGCCAAAGGCAGGGAGAAGGAGATATACATACTAGCCAAGGTGAGAGAGAAGAAGGCTGGTGATTTGGATCAAGTTAAGTGTATCAAAGATGAGAAAGGTAGAGTTTTGATGGAAGAGGCTCAGATTAGACGAAGATGGCAGACATATTTCGATAAACTCCTGAACGAAGAGGATGATTGGGACATTATGTTGGGCGACTTGGAGCACTCCAAGATGCATCGGGATTTCGGATATTATAGGCACATAAGAGTAGATGAGGTCAAGGGGGATATGCATAAGATCCAGAGGGTAGAGCTACCGAGCTAGATGAAATACCCGTGGAATTTCGAAGAATGTGGGTAGGCTAGGTTTGGAGTCGCTCGCTAGGCTATTCAACATTATTTTTAGGACGAAGAAGATGCCCGGTGAATGGAGATGGAGTAGGACGATTCCTCTGTATAAAAATAAAGGCGATATCCAAAATTGCAATAATTATAGGGGATTAAGTTGCTAAGTCATACTATAAAGTTTGGGAGAGGATGGTTGAAGTGAGGGTAAGGACCAGTGTATCCATTTTTGAGAACCAGTTCAGTTTCATGCCGGCATTCTACTATGAAAGCCATTCACATTGTGAGAAGTTGGTGGAGCGGTATAGGGAGATGAAGAAGGACTTGCACATGGTGTTCATTGACCTAGAGAAAGCATATAATAAATTTCCTAGAGAGGTGCTCTAGCGATGCTTGGAGGCTAAAGGGTCCCAGTAGCCTACATTAGGGTGATTAAATACATGTATAATGAAGCTAAGACTCGGGTTAGGGTAGCAGGAAGAGACTCAAAATATTTTCCGGTTATGATAGGGTTGCACCAGGGATCAGCTCTTAGTCCATTTTTATTTTCCTTGGCGATGGACACATTGACGAGACACATTCAAGGTGAGGTGCCATGATGTATGTTATTTACGGATGACATAGTTTTAATTGACGGAATGCGAGGTGGTGTTAATAAGAGGCTGGAGATTTGGAAGCACACCTTAGAGTCTAAGGATTTCAAGTCGAGCAGGACCAATTCAGAATACATGGAGTGCAAGTTCAGCAACGGTGCCCAAGAAGGGGATATAGAGGTGAGGCTTGATACGCAAGTCATCCTAACAGAGGTAGTTTCAAGTATCTTGGATCTATAATATAAGGTAACCGGGTTATTGATGAAGATATCATGCATCGTATCGGAGCAAGATGGATGGAGTGGAAGCTCGCTTCAGGTGTCTTGTGATAAGAATGTATTGCTGAGACTTAAAGGTAAGTTCAAGGTTGTAGTTAGACTAACTATGTTGTATGGAGCAGAGTGTTGGTTGGTCAAAAACTCTCATACCAGAAGCAAAAAGAAGCTGAGATGAGGATGTTGAGGTGGATATGTGGGCATTCCCGGGTTGGATAAGATTAGAAATGAAGTTATTCGGGAAAAGGTGTGAGTGTCCCTTGTGGATGATAAAATGCGGGATGCGAGGTTGAGATGGTTCGGGCATGTCAAGAGGAGAAGTATAGAAGCCCCAATTAGAAGGTGCGAGCGGTTAGCCTCGGTAGACAGTAGGAGGGATAGAGGTAGGCCTAAGAAGTATTTGGGAGAGGTTATTAGACGGGACATGGCGCAGTTGGAGCTGACTGAGGAAATGGCCCTAGACAAACGGGTGTTGGAAGTCAAAAATTAGGGTAGAAGGTTCGTAGGTAGTCGAGTGTTTCTTTTTGTCTTACTCAGTTCGCTAGCATTAGTGTTAGTATTGATATCTTTTATTCATAGATGGCTATTACTACCTAGAGTTTGACTACATTCTTAGATTCGATCATATTTCATCTTGTTGTTATTCCTACTTGTTGCAATTACCTTTTATTTTTGAGTCGTTCTCTAGCCGAGGGTTTATTGGAAACAGCATCTCTGTCCTTCCAGGGATAGGGGTATGGCTGCATACATCTTACTTGTGGAAAATTACGGAGTTTGTTGTCGTTGTTGTTACTAGTTAATTTAATAATAAAAATTCCAACTAAATCTAGTGATTACTCGAAGGGAAAGTGCCTAGTTTGATAAGAATTGCTTATCCAATTAACTAATTACTTATAACTAAAAAAAGAGTTGACCTTTAGTTTAAGTTATTGCTAGTGATTTTCATCCTTCTTTTTTCTTTGGAAAGCGAAGAAAAAGAAGTTACCATTTCTGATATGGATAATAATATGAAAGTTGGTTAATGGTTGTGAGAGAATTAAAAGTTTCTCGTGCATTCATAACTTTTCTGTATTACCGGTGGGTTGTTGGATCAGCCTTCAATGCCTATCTTCATAATATAATCATTAAAGACGTCACACTTTCAATAATATCCAATTTTTTTATTAATAATAAAAAATGTTCATTTTCTCCTGTTAATAATAAAGAAGAAAAAGTAATTGAATATTTATTAGCTAGAAGATCTCATAGTCAAAAGCATTGATCTCTCCGAAAAGAAAGTACAAAAGAAAATGAAAAAGTCCATTCCCCCCCCCCCCCCCCCCCCCCCTTCTCTTCACTTTTGTCTTTCTGGATTTGTATATAGAAATTGGGGAAGCTGTAATGTTTGTTTGCTCACTTATTCTTCCTATGTTAACAATAAGCTGATCATCTATTGCACAACAATCCCCGAGCTCTACACTTGTTTTCTTGAACTATTAATTAGTAGGAGTTAAAAGTAATTAAGGATATACAATTATGGGCGATCTGCAGATAGCAGAGGCTAATGGAAACCATGCATCAGTGAGTTTGAATATTAGAGATGATGATCATTCGAACAACAACAAGACTTCTGTACATGAAGATTCTTCATCAAGCTGTTGCTTTGTCACTGTTCCCTTCATCCAAAAGGTGACTCTTTTCCTTAATTAGTTGTGCTATGTCTATATTATATTAGCTCATCGAATATTCCAAAGAAAATGACTTTCAAGTCCTAAAAACGGAACTATTGGTGGAAATTCCCTTGAAATTGTACCAGTTTGTTAATTAATTTCTTCCAATTAATTGAACAGATAATAGCGGAGACATTAGGGACGTACTTCTTGATATTTGCGGGGTGTGGTTCAGTGGCGGTGAATGCAGACAAAGGAATGGTTACTTTTCCTGGTATCTCCATTGTCTGGGGGCTGGTGGTTATGGTCATGGTTTACTCTGTTGGCCACATTTCTGGTGCTCATTTTAACCCTGCTGTTACCATTTCATTTGCCACTTGCAAAAGGTTCCCATGGAAACAGGTATCTACACTTGTTCAATTTTGACTTAAATAATCTTAAATTTATTAGTTCATTGCCCTTGACACTAATTGGTATTATTTTGTTAAATGACTCATCACAATTCTTGCAATGTATATTACATTACTACTACAATCACAACATATCTAGTGTTATCCCACAAGTGAGATCTGGGGAGAATAATGTGTACGCAAAATTTAGGTTTGAAAAAGATAATATGTATGAAGACTGTACCCTTACCCTGTAAAAATAAAGAAATTGTCTGATAAACTCTTGGCTCAAAAAACACATAATCACAGCAGTTTTTGAAAATGAAATATGGTAGTGAAGAAGCTATGGAAAAGAAAATAAAGATAATAGGAGAACCGAAAAGAACACAGTAACAATAATAAGATAATAGGAGAACTGAAGTACAAGAAAATAATAGGTAATAATAAAAGAAATATACGAAACTGCTTATTAACTATCTATCCTAATTCTCGACCTTTGAGCAATTTATATTGCATAAAGCAGGATAAAAATTTAAGTCAATTTGCCGCTTTTTGAATATGTGAATTGATAGCAAGAAATATTATTCACGTATTCTCGACTTTCACAGGTGTAAGTTGTCTATTGTCAACGTTTATTAATTGCTTTCATAATGGGTTGTGTTAGTTTTGATTAGTTGAGAACATTAAAGAGATTATGCTACTTTTTTCTTACCTATAATTAACGAGCATTTCTTTCCTCTATATATAGGTGCCAGCTTACGTGGCAGCTCAAGTTATTGGATCAACCCTAGCAAGTGGAACCCTACGACTAATATTCAATGGCAAACATGATCATTTTCTTGGAACTTCACCCTCTGGATCAGATATCCAATCTCTTGTTCTGGAATTTATTATCACATTTTATCTTATGTTTGTCGTTTCTGGTGTCGCAACTGATAATCGAGCTGTAAGTATTCTTTTATTAATTATCTGAATCTCATTTTTAGTCTTATATTTAAACTTAATTAGAAACAATTAAGAACAACATCTTGATTCTTGAATAGCCAATCCAGCTAGCTAGTTGCCTACGTACTTTACTTGTGAATGTGATAATTTAAATTTCTTTTCTGCTACGACTAATATGCTATAAAATATTCACCAATTGACTATCGTACGCTAAGGGTAGTCAATAATTACGATTAAATTAGTAACAAGATTATGAATTCAAAATTAAATACTCAAGTTTCTTTCTAATTAATCAAAGTTTAATCTGAATTATTTAATAATTGTGGACTCTTCTACATCATCATAATTATTACATGATTGATTGGATTCCTTTACTGTGGCCATAATTGCAGATAGGAGAACTTGCTGGTCTTGCTGTGGGGGCAACCGTGTTACTTAATGTGATGTTTGCCGGGTAATTACTACTTTATGTATTTTGCATTTTTTATTTTGATTATTATTTTAAAATGTTATTGTGTGAATGTGTATGAATTATTTTGATGTGGGGGTCAAGTCTTTTGACCATTCGCAAGATTCTTATTTCAAAAAAGTACACGGAAATACAAAGTTCCTATTTGAAAAAAGCAAGATTCTTTTATATCTTTTTCACATATACTTGTATTATTTGACCACTTCCTCATTTTAAAACAAATTAAAAGGGACTGGAGTTGTTAAATCGTGTGAACACCTGATCAAAAAGCTTAAGGTTTTAGAGTGAATTGCGTCTCTTTAAGCTGTACGTCGGAAACAGTCTCTCTACCTCCACAAGGTAAGGTAAATTCTACGTACATATTATCCTTTTCAAATCCTACACGGTTAGAATTGTTGTAGTACATTTTTAGTGTCTCAAAACAACCCTTCATGTATGGTTTTTATTTTTCTTCATGGACATACACGTGAAAAAATTTCTTTTCTTGTTAGATGTCAGTGAAATTTGAATTCAAGACCTCTCATCTACTTTGATACAACTTTAAATTATCTTAGCTGCTTAATTATATTACGTCTCAACAGGCCGATATCAGGGGCGTCGATGAACCCAGCAAGGAGTTTGGGCCCAGCGATAGTGTGGAGCCATTACAGAAGTATATGGGTTTACATGTTAGGCCCAACAGCTGGGGCCATATCAGGTGCTTGGGTCTATAACATCATCAGATTCACAGATAAGCCTTTACGTGAGATTACTAAAAGTGGATCTTTCCTCAAGTCCATGAAATCTAGCAAATCCCTCAGATCTAGCACGTAACAAACAGCTCCAACTGAAAAAGGGAGTAATTGCTTTTTTATTCTTCTGAAATATATAGATAAAAGAAAGAAAATTAGGAATAAGAAAAGAAAAAAATACTGTGTTCCTATTAGTTTCCTTAACTTTTGTTTACAAAAGAAACTCACTTTTTTTTTTTTTTTGTAAAATTAACTAGTGAAGTCTTAATTTAGTCAATGGAAGAGTTTATGATGGCTCTTTTATTGGAGGTTGGATTTTGTGGTATTACATTTGACACTTTTGAAGGATTTCTGTAATGAGAAACTTGGAGTTGTCATACAATAACAATGTGTAGTTAAGAAATTAGTGTAATAATGGAAAAAATTTCATTACAGTTCCAAGTGTTGAATTTTGACAAACAATAGTAAGGTGATTACTAAAATCATGAAAAATTGACCAATCTATAGTAAGATTTGGTTCCGAAATAATCATCATGATACTTGGATATTCAATTTGAGTTTTGCTTGTGCTCAAAGTTATCACATACTTTGCAGGCATAAAACAATAAAAATAGATTGAGGGTCAATCATAGCAGATCATAATAATCGAGAGATCAAACGAAAAACATAAGAGCCAGATGTTACTCATTAGAAGGAAATGTGTAGGGATCTTTCATTGATAGTATTGAATCGGTCTGCCTCCCCATGGAGAGGTTCAGAGCCTTACATTTATCTTCTCTCTTTTCTAGAGAATCGTGATTAAAAAGAATAAGCAGCAGCCCCTTTCTAGGGTTTCTTCGCGTTGTATTTATAGATGTAAGATGTATGAGCTGGCAATGACGGCCGTGACTATGCTGAGGTTCCGTCCTTACGATGGCGGATAGGCCGTAGCCTTAATGATCGAATTGGTTGATAATCGGGTCTCGTAGTTAATGAGTAGTCATACCATTTATTAACCATGAGTTAGCTTAGGATATAATTAATCTTGTTAATTATTTCGAGGTCATATTTTGACCCATACAGCTAGTCCATTCGCTTATCGAGGTCGTGCCTTGACCGAGCTCGATGAGTGGACTTCTCCGGACGCAGTTTTGGTTGAGGTCAATAAATGGACTTAGCCGTTTTTATGTGGGAGATTATGCCATCGAAGTGGATGGCCTTAGCCAATTTGTGTTGATAACTTTGACCATGCGAGTGACCTCGACCGTAGTCGAGTCGCATGCATGCGTTATTCATTGGGAATGGCCATAGCCTTAATACTGTGGACGGCCTTAACCGTTTACATACTTAAGATGGCCATAGCTTCAATACTATGGACGGCCTTAGCCGTTTACATACTGGAGATGGCCATAGCCTCAATACTGTCGACGGCCTAAACCGTTTACATACTTAAGATGGCCATAGCTTCAATACTGTAGACGGCCTTAGTCGTTTACATACTAGAGATGGCCATGGCCTCAATACTATGGACGGCCTTAGCCATTTACATACTGGAGATGGACATAGCCTCAATACTATGGACGGCCTTAGCCATTTACATACTGGAGATGACCATAGCCTCAATACTGTGGACGGCCTTAGTCGTTTACATACTGGAGATGGTCATAGCCTCAATACTATGGACGGCCTTAGTCATTTACATACTGGAGATGGCCATAGCCTCAATACTGTGGGCGGACTTAACCGTAATGGAGTCAAGCTGGTGATCTTGGTTACATTTTGTTGAGGGTCTTATCCTCTTTCTGATCTAACACCACAGGCGATGGCCAGGGATCATCCTCTCAATAGGACAGAAAGAAGGAATCTTCCTAGGAAGAACCTCAACGGTTTCTGGAAGCATCTGGAAGCATCCTTTACTTTGTTGTTCACAGTAGCAGCTTGCAGAGTGGGAGAATGAGGACCGTCGGATCGAGGGCATGAAAGCTCATTCATGGGAGAGGGTCGTAGCCGCTAATGCGTGTGGAATGGCTGTAGCAATATATATATATATATATATATATATATATATATATATATATATGGAGAAAGGTCATAATCGTTTTCAACCCGGGCGGTACATTTATACTGACGACCTTCGGCCTTGTAAGGTGTTAACCTTATCTTTGGTGGTTGAGTCATATGTCGTGCGGCTGAAAGGAATATGGGTGCGCCTGGCACGTAACTTGGCGGCGACCGAAGTTCGAAAGCATATGGAACGTCTTTTCGGTAACCTCAAGTCGTTGTAACCGTTTCGAAGGCAAAGCGTCAGTTTGAAACTGAAAAGCCATTTCGTGGTGCTCGTCATAATGACGCACGTTTCTGTAGAACTGAATCGCTTTGCGGTTGGTCAAGTAGTTAATGATAGTTATTGGAACTCTTGAAAGCCACACGTGTTACCGACAAATAAGGGGTTGTGTCATTCATCTCTTACGTTTCCATCTTTTGTTTGAGTGAGATTTCTGAAGAAGCTTCCTTTTTATCAGTTCATCTTCTTTCTTGTTATTCATTGTTCTTCGTTTGATACCATCTTCTCTTTCCTTTCTGTGAATCATATTATGTTCACGTTTATCTATCGACAAATGGCAAGCAGTTCTCATACCACCCTTGCTATGGTGACTATTCCGGTGGCTGAAGGGTCATCTACCGCAGCGAAAGCCACTGAATCGGCGGAAGTCGGGGGGTCCCATCGGTGGCCGATATCCTATCCTTGCCCGGAGGCCCGGCGACTTATTTCACTGACGATGGGGGGAAGATCATGTGAATGAAGCCCCACTGATGGAGGAAGTGGTTATTGATCAGCTATGGACGTAGAGGGGCATTCCCTGTTTTGCCGATATATCCCTTGCTAGGCGTGAGGAGAGGGTCCACACCGACCGTAGGGGGTATTGCGTTTTACGCTTATCCTTTTAGATTAGGGTGTAGGATCCCCCTTTCGATGTTGGTGGTGGACTTTTGCAATCATTACAGAGTATGTCCTGGCCAACTCATTCCTTCCCTTTACAAGCTTTTTGCCATGGTCATAAAATATGTCGAGTTAGCTAGAAGAGAGATCACGTAGCGGCATGTGCTGACCCTCTACGCCCCTCAGAGGGCTCATGGTACAATGATTTGGGCCGTCCCTCGTAGGGAGAGGGGCTTGGCTGCGGAGTTGGATGATACGGTCGAGCCTCACACTTATGAAAATTTCTTCTACATCAGGACTGAACATCTGGTGGCGTGATCCACTGGATTCCCAGAGATGTGGAACCATGCAAGTAAGTCATTTTATTTGTCAGATTCTTCATTCCGTCTTTTTTCCTATTCTGATAAGTGCTAACCTTACCTCTTGTTCGTAGCTGAATGACCGCCCCTGGCTCCATTGCCCGGCATTCACGAATGGGTCGAAGTCGTGCTCTCTCACACAGCAGGGATTCGCACGTGGCCGTCTTTCTGGGAACGCCACGGTTGTAGACCTGCTTCTAGTGAGAATTATAGCCTTATTTTGTCTTCGTTTTATTCTTGTTTACTTCTTCTTAACTTTTGTTCTTTCATTTATTAGGGAGAGCACCCCGCGTGAGGGCACCTCAATTAGCCTTTCACAGACTAGGTGCGACTGCGACTTGTAACAACGTCGGTACCACATCCAGTACCGAGGGAGACTTTGGTTGAATCCTCGGTGGCCATTTCCCCAATACGATCTACACCTCAGGTCGAAGATCCTTCAGGGATCGTATGCCCCAAAGAGGAGTTGGATCTGAGCGAGGATGAGGAGGAAGAGGAGAGGCCACTGGTCAGGCGTAGGGTCGCATTTACGCCGGCTCCAATGGTGATAAATTTGGATTCCCCACCATAGGACGTGGAGGAGGATCCAGCGGCGGTGTCTTCCCTTGAGGGCGGGCATTCAGTAGGGGTTGCCCCAGTTGGCTCAGGCCAAGGTGACACTATCGCTTTGGCGGTTCAATTATCAGTTCCGGTTGCTGAGAGGGGACGTAGTTCCTCAGCAACCGCTTTGGTTGGAGAATCAAACGTCATTGTGTTGGCGGGGGAAGGAGCCTCAACCTCCCGATCGACGGGTAGAGGGAGGGGCGTCGTGGGCCAAGGGTCTGACTCTGATTTCGACCTAGACTCTGAAGACGTCTGTATGCTTCGGGACAACCACACCCGCACAACAGTGCATGCGGAAGGGCGGTTCTGTTACGTTGAGATCCCTACGGAGCAGAAGTTGGTGCTTCAAGAGGAGAATCTGGTGTCGTTGTTTGAGGTGTTGTGCTCGCAGGTGGAAAGTACGTCGCTGAGGGGTATCTCAGATGTCGGGTTGATGGGTGAGGGAGTCGCGCAGGCCTGAAGGTACGTGTAGTGACTTTTAGTTCATCTTTCTCTTTACATGTAGTGACTTTTAGTTCATCTTTCTCTTTGTTTTACTTGGTCTATATTTCTGTTCTAATTATTGCTTCGTTCTTGTAGATCTTTTTGTTATAGGTGGAGAGCATCTGCCGAGCTAACATCCGTTCGGGGATTTACTCGCGGGTGCTGGAAAAGTACCATCGTTCCCAGGACCGGTGCCGCGAGATGGGTGAGCGCATGAGGAACAACCCCCAGAACTGGAACCTCGTTGAAGAGCTGGCGAGGCAGGAACTTCAAACGCAGCAGGCCCTTGGCAGGGTCAACACTCTTGAGGAGCAGCTTCGTCGTAAAGACAAAGAGATGGAGGCCGACAGGGGGGATGCTGCTGAGAGGGTACGCCAAGATCCTGCCAGGGTGGCAGGGGCCTTTGAAGCTTTGACCAGGCAGGTGGTCGCTTTGGAGACCGAGGCCACTGCCTTGAGGCTGCAGGCGAGGGACATCGTATCAAGGGTCAGAACGTTGGAGACGGCAGACCGTGTTTGTGAACGGGAGTGGGAGCTGGAGAGGGATGTTGCGGCCTTTCGAGAGGGGGCATTGGAAAAATGCATTGGTGTTTATAAACGGCATGCCCAGACTACGGCAGACCGGATTACGACCTTAGAGGCAGAGAATCAGCGCTTGAGGGATCAGGCTGTCTTTTTTGGCCCGGCTCGCGATCTTTGGACATTTGCCGAGGTTCAACTCAATGTGTACAAGAGATTGTGGGAGGCTGGCATTGTGCCTAAAACTTTTTATGAGGAAGCCCATCAAAAGGCTTATGAGGCCTGTGTCGATTGTGGCTTTGACCCCTCTACTCCAGGGGTTGACGATGGCATCGAGGGCACTGGCGGTGTTTATGGTGGCGCGGGTGGCGTCGTGTGAAAAGGTTTTGTAGTGTTTGTTTTATTTTGTTTTTCTAGTTGTTGTTGTCGTTGGGCTATCTTTTTCTTTGTTTGGCGGCCTTGGCCAGATGTAAGCGGGGGTGACCCGCTGTAAATAAAGATGTACATATATATGCAGCTTTACTTTCCTTTTCTTGTTTTGTGTTTATTTTGTATCTTTCCCCATGTCTTTGACCGTAATGGTGGCGATGGTCTTGACCATGATAATGTTGGCTGCCTTGGATAGGTAGGTGCCTTCGAGTGTAGTCGAGTCGTTTGCTTGCCTTAGTCATAGACTAGGTCGGTTGTTTAGCGGTGACGGCCTTGGCCGTGATTAAGCGCTTTTTTTTATCGCTTCTCTTTTACTTGGTGTAAATAAGTTGTGGCCATTATTTGGCGATAGTGGAACTTAGCCTCAGTTCCAGTTCGGGCATGGTCGAACTAATGACCGTGACGGTAGGAAACGCGGCCTTGTACTTCGACCGGGGCCGAACTTTACGTGGCCCAAATTTTAGTTCGAGTTGAGTGTACTTACTTGAATGGCGAGGGAGCTTAGCTTGTTTCTCCGTCCGTGTCTTTTTAGGCTTGAGGACGAAGGCGTTGGGCCATGTTGTTTGAGCAAGATTGGGATTGTAATGGTAGAGGCATATGGCATGAGTTGGTGTTCCACCGTAGTTGAGTCTTGTGAGTTTTACTGGCAAAGGCACACGGCCTAAGCCCTAGTCCAACTTATAGTTGAACTTTTTGGTGAAGGCACGTAACCTGAGTCGTCGTTCAACCGTAGTTGAACCTTGTGATTTTTTGTTTGGCGAAGGCGCATAGCCTGAGTCCCAGTTCAACTTATAGTTGAATTTTTTGGTGAAGGCACGTAGCCTGAGTCGTTATTTAACCGTAGTTAAACCTTGTAATTTTTTGTTGGCGAAGGCGCATAGCATGAGTCCCAATTCAACCTGTAGTTGAATTTTTTTGTGAAGGCACGTAGCCTGTGTTGTTGTTCAACCATAGTTGAACCTTGTTATTTTTTATTGGCGAAGGCAAATAGCTTGAGTCCCACTTCAACTTGTAGTTGAACGTTTTGGTGAAGGCACGCAGCCTGAGTTGTTGTTCAATCGTAGTTGAACCTTATAATTTTTTTTTGGCGAAGGCGTATAGCCTGAGTCCCAGTTGATGGAGGCATAAAACAATAAAAATAGATTGAGGGCCAATCATAGCAGATCGTAATAATCGAGAGACCAAATGAAAAATACAAAAGACAGGTGTTATTCATTAGAAGGAAATGTGTAGGGATCTTTCATTGATAGTATTGATTCGGTCTACCTCCCCGTGGAGAGGTTCATAGCCTTACATTTATCTTCTCTCTTTTCTATAGAATCGTGATGAAGAAGAAGAAGCAGCCCCCTTTCTAGGGTTCCTTCTCTTTGTATTTGTAGATGTAAGATGTATGAGCTGGCAATGACGGTCGTGACTATGCAGAGGTTCCGTCATTACGATGGCGGATAAGCCGTAGCCTTAATAATCGAATTGGCTGATAATCGGGTCTCGTAATTAATGAGTGGTCATACCATTTATTAACTATGAGTTAGCTTAGAATATAATTATTTTTGTTAATTATTTCGAGGTCATATTTTGACTCATACAAATTTTAAAAAATAAAGATAATTTGCGACAGATGATAAAAAATAATATTTTGCTGGAGGTCGGGCGTAGGTTTATCTCCATTTCCCCCTCCACTAATGATGACTAATTAGTGAATTAAAGTTGGTGTATTATCACTTTTAGCCAAAATTATTTATATTTGATAGCCGAAAGTGTATAAAATTTGTAATATATATACATATATATATATATATATATATATATATATATATATATATATATATATATATATATATATATATATATATATTACGATTATTATTTTTACATCGGCTATACAGTGCCATTTTCCATTAAAAGTTGGGGATTTTTGAGTTCTGATTGAACTGCTTGCTTAGTGCTGTTTTATTAGCAAAATACAGACGTCTTGTTCTCTTCTTTTTCCATTCTTGGAGTGGTGATTTATCCTATTTACCTTTGTAGTACTGCAAACTGCACAGCACTACAATTCGATTAACTTAGGGAAATATTTGGTCCCTTTTAGTATTAACATTAAGCTATTTTCTCTTGCATTTCCTTCCGATTAATATTTTATACGACTGCTCACTACGGCTATTTTGTTAGGCATTCATATGACAGATGACCACTGTGGTCCAATTAGGTACCTGACGAATTACAAAATTAATTTAGAAGGAAAAATGATTTATAGTCCATTCCAGATATTTTTTAGTTATATGGCTTTTTTTCACTAGAGATCGACAAAAGAATTACAAAGGAGATTCATACATCATGAGATTTTTATAGGATTATTTTCTCTATTCAAATCTAATTATATGAAATCATTTCCTCAGCTTTAACAGCTAGTGTGTGTATTTGAATGTTTCTGGAAAGAAGTTTCAGCGTTATGTTTGAACTCGACATTACTTTAATTCTGTGACCAATAGCATTCTCACTATATTAAAATTAGTAGCTAACAACACGTTGCTAAATCTATAAATCTCGTTTGAAAAATAACTGAATACATCGTTAATAAAAAAAATTAAAAAAAATTAAAAAAGAAATAGTCGGGTAAATAAAGTATCTCGATTTCACGCAGGATTCGGAGAAGGACCACACCCCAAGAGGTGTCATGTGTACAACACACCCTAACACAAGTATTAGTGGCTGCTTTCACGACTTGAACTCATAAGTGCTATATTGGGACAACTTCACCGTTCATTCATGGCTTCCTTCATATATGGTTAATGTTAAGTAAAAAAAAAAAGTCCAATGCAACTTCAAATGAGATCATGCAATATGGGATAAAATGTAATAAAGAAGAAAACATGCAGAATTATAAGAGGATTGTTGAAGATAGAAGTGGTCATGTGCCTATCATGTGAGTGGAGTTAAGTTAGTTAAGAAGGATTAGTTAGTTGTAACTAATTATGGGATTGGTTAGTTTAGAGGTAAGAGATCAGTAGGTTAGAATCTACAATTGAAGCGTGTATATACAAAGCATTAGCAGATTGTAATTAGAGCTTTTCAATATATGAATCGTTTTTCTTCTCTCAAACAGAAATTCTCTCTAGAACCTTCTCCTCTAGCTTCCGCCATTGTTGTCTTCTTTGAAGCTCTTATATTTTAATTATGGTATCAGAACAGGGACGATAGATCCACGTTCACTGCAGCTATCATTCATCATTTTTTTTCGGCAATTTTCTATTGTAGATCGATTGTGATTTCTCAATCGATTGAACTAGGGCATAGTTTTTTTCTCGTAATTTGCGATTGAAAACTCTATAAGTTGTGAAAAATAAAACTCAGTCTACTTGAGGTCGATAGACATGGCAATTAGAGAATAAATCCCAGCTGGAACCAGCACAAACTCAACCGCCACAACCATCGTTCATCATCATCCTCTGTTTTTGCGGCCAAGTGACACACCATGTAGTTCCTTGATTTCAATTCAGCTAACTGAAAGTGAGAATTATGAAGTATGGAGTAGATCCATGCAAATAGGATTGATTGGCAAGAGCAAATTAGGGTTTGTTGATGGACGGTGTACCAATGATAAGTTCGATCAGTCATTGCATGAACTATGGGAAAAATATAATGTAATAGTTTTGTCTTGGATCATGAATGTTGTGAGCAAGGAATTACTCAGTGGTATTATGTATAAGTCAAGTGCACATAAAGTGTGGACAGATTTAAAGGATAAATATGATAAAGTCGATGGATCTCGCTTTTTTTTTTTGCATAAAAAAATTACAACCATGTCGCAAGGAATTTCTACTGTGTCAGCCTATTTCTCATGATTGACAGATTTATGGGAAAAATATGATGCCATAATGCCATGTCCTGGATGTGATTATCCAGAATCTAAGAACTACTTAGAGCATTTCGAATATCAGAGATTGCTGCAATTTCTGATGGGCCTGAATGAGACATATGCACAACCTAGGAGTCAGATTTTGATGATGATCCCAATACCTTCTGTCAACAAGGCTAATTCTATGGTTGTTTTTGAAGAAACTCAGAGAAATATGAGAAATCAACACAGATATTAGACATGGGCGATAGTACATCACTATTCACTAGCAAAGGAGGGATGGCTACAAAAAACACATATAAGCCTAGAAATTTTGTGGCTACTGTAACTATAAAGGTCATACGAGAGAAACATGTGTACAAACTTCATGGATATCTAAATGATTTCAAAGCAAGGAGAAAAACCAACAATTTTTCATAAAGAACAATGGTTAATACCACAACAAATGAAGGACAGAAGTATATGGGAAAGGCTAGCAAATGTAGTATCTCAGGAAGGGCAGCAGATACTGAACTCACCAACTGGAAATCCAACACATGCATTGCCTCAACCAATCATGTTCACTCAGGAACAATATGATCAAATTTTAAAATTACTCAAAAGGACACAAGTGATAATTCACAGCATTTTGCAGGTACAACCAAGATTACTACATTAGCTGACAAATCAAAGGGTGAAAACTGGATAGTAGACTCTGGTGCAACTAATCATATGGTTCACAGTAGAGAATTACTTGACAAGATTAATACTAATAGCCTAAAGTCTGAATCTATGGTTCATTTACGTGATGGTGCATCACTAGATATTGTTTGTACTGGAGAGAGTAGGATTGGTGATTGGGGTGTTATCAGGATTGTATTATACATTCCAGATTTTAAGTATAATCTGTTGTCAGTCTATAAACTTACAAGGGACTTTGTTTTTTGTCCTTCTATCCTGATTTTTGGATTATGCAGGACCTTCACAATGGGAAAGTGAAGGGGATTGGTAAGGAGCTAGAAGGATTGTATAATCTGCAGCATAAGCAGGACAAACCTAAGGTTGCAACTGTACAATCACATGATCATTCCATAGTAGAAGAGGATCTAGGGGTCTGGCATGGGAGACTTGGACATGCCCCTGATAAAGTGGTGAAACAAATCTCAAACATAAAGTTCAAAGTAAACAATGACAGAATAAAGGACTGCACAATATGTCCACTAGCTAGACAAGGAAGATTGCCTTTTCCAAAGAGTACAAATAGATCTAATAAGCCATTTGAATTGATTCATGTAGATGTATGGGGTCCATATAGAGAAGCAAGTCACAATTGTTACAAATGTTTTCTTACTATTGTAGATAATTACACTAGAATGGTATGGATTTATTTGTTGAGACTTAAGAGTGATGTGATTGTATGCTTGAAACAGTTCTTTGTCTTAAAAAACTCAGTTTGGTGAAAGAGTCAAAATTTTGAGAATTGATAATGGGACTGATTTTTTCAATTATGAATGCAGCATTTTGTTTCAATTATATGGTATTATTCATCAAAATTCTTGTGTCCATACTCCATAGGAGAATGGGATAGTGGAAAGAAAAAATAGACATATACTAGAGGTAGCTAGGGCAATTAGACTGCAAGGTCACCTGCCTCTCAAGTTTTTGGGAGAATGTATGCAAGCAGCAGCTTATATCATTAACAGACTTTCCCTGTCAGTATTATCAGGGAAGCCTTCATTCCAGATGATGTAAGGAAGAGCACCTTTTTTACAACATATGAGGATCATAGGATGTCTGTGCTTTGCCAAAGTCCTAGTAGGGGGAGATAAATTTGGAGGCAGGGCCATTGGGCTGTGCATATGTGATACTCTCCTTCATCTTCCACTGCAATTCCTCCACATAAAGTTGTAACTCCCTCTTCTGCAGATACCTCACAACATGAATCAGTACCTGTTGTAGACTCACCATCCTTGCTGCCACCACCCGTTCTTGAAGATCTACAGCAGTCATAACAGATAGGAGACACATTCCCATCAGTAGTTTTTCCTTCACATTTAGACAACCAGCCCAGGAAATCTAGTAGGACTGTGAAAGAACCTACATAGATGCAAGACTATGTATGCATTGGATCACATGCCAGCTCAGCTCCGCAGACATTTTTCCAATATCCCATGCAATATTTCCTGAATCGTGATGGAGTCTCAGCCAAATACAAGACTTATCTGTCCAAAATTACTAGCTTGAAGGAACCTAGCAGCTATGAAGAAGCAGCAGGAGATCCTTAATGGGTAAAAGCTATGACACAAGAGTCGAATGCCCTCAAAGAAATTGGGACATGGTCCTTGGTAGATTTACCAGCAGGGAAAGTTCCCATTGGTTGCAAATGGGTATTCAAAATAAAATATATAGTACATGGGGCAGTTGAAAGATACAAAGCTCGTTTGGTTGCAAAAGGTTATAATCAAATTGAAGGACTTGACTACCAGGAGACTTTTTCCCATGTGGTCAAGATGGTGACAGTCGGAGTTGTTCTTGCCCTACAAGCAGCACATAGCTGGCATTTGCATCAGATGGACGTATATAATGCCTTCCTTCAGGGTGACCTCAAAAGAAGCGTATATGAGCTTGCCTCAGGGATTTCACAACTAGGGGGAGAAAGTATGTAAGCTGCATAAATCCCTTTATGGATTGAAGCAAGCTTCGAGACAGTGGAATCTGAAGTTGTATGAGGCCTTGATCAATTCAGGATTAGTGCAGGGTCGATTTGATTATTCCTTGTTCACAAAAAGGCAAGGGATTAGTCTAGTGATCATCCGAGTATATGTAGATGATCTTCTCATAACTGGGAATGATCCTTGCTTAATTTCATAAACAAAATCTGCACTGCAAAGCAATTTTAAAATCAAAGATTTGGGGGAGATGAAGTTTTATCTGGGAATTGAGATAGCAAGATCAAGAGAAGGAATACTGATGGACCAATGAAAATTTGCATTGGAGTTGATTACTGATCTTGAAATGGCAGGATCAAAACCAGTAGCCACTCCAATGGAATGCAATCAAAGATTTACAACAACAGAATATGATCAACATTTGGAGCTGAAAGGTGATGAGAAGCTACAGATGCAAGGTCATACCAAAGATTGGTTAAGAAACTACTATATCTCACTATGACAAGACCGGATATTTGCTATGCAATGTATATGTTGAGCCAATTCATGCATTTCCCAAAAAAGTCTCACATGGAGGCGGCAATAAGAGTTGTCAGGTACATAAAGGGGGCACCAGTACTTGGTCTACTAATGAGCTCAAAGTCTTGCCTAAAACTCACGGCATTTTGTGATATTGACCGGCCATCATGTCCAGTGTCTATAAAGTTTGTGACAGGGTACGTGATGAAGCTAGAAAATTCCTTGGTGTCTTGGAAGTCAAAGAAACATTGATATCAAGAAGCTCAGCAGAAGCTGAGTACAGGAGCATGGCTGCTGCAGTCTTAGAAATCCTATGGTTGACAGGGTTATGCAAAGGAATTAGGTGCAAAGGTTGAATCGCTAGTGGAGTTGTTCTGTGATAGCAAGGCAGCAATCCAAATTGCTGCAAATCCTATACTCCACGAGTGAACGAAGCATATAAAAATAGACCTGCACTTCATCAGAGAAAGAATCCAACAAGGCATTGTCAAAACTAGATATGTGATGTCAAGAGAACATGAGGCTGGCCTGTTCACAAAGGCTCTAGGAAAATCGCAACATGATTACCTGATAGTCAAGCTAGGGGTGCTAAACTTGTTTGCACCATCTAGGTTGAGGGGGAATGTTGAAGATAGAAGGGGTCACGTGCCTATGACGTGAGTGGAGTTAAGTTAGTTAAGAAGGATTAGTTAGTTGAAACTAATTACGGGATTGGTTAGTTTAGAGGTAAGAGATCAGTAGATTAGAATCTACAATTGAAGCGTGTATATATACAAAGCATTAGCAGATTGTAATTAGAGTTTTTCAATACATGAATCATTTTTCTTCTCTCAAACAGAAATTCTCTCTCGAAACTTCTCCTCTAGCCTCTGTCATTGTTGTCTTCTTTGAATCTCTCACATCTTCATTAAGGATATATTCTAGTAGGCACCCTAACCTGAATTAGTTAATGTGACATGTTGATTTGGGAGTTCTAGCAATTACAAATTTATTTTTCTGATACACAGAGGGAGTCATATTAATTTATTTATTTAATAAAAACTATTACAAAGTGTAATTATTAACTACCAAAATTGACGTGAAAGGTGAACAATTTGAGGTCAACAGTTATCAATGTGGTCGAAAGTTAAGTAGTATTTAACTACTTCAAATCCGTTAAGATTTTGATGGTAGCACCAAAAACTGTCGATAAATAGACACTTCAATATATCTCAAAACTAAAAGGAGCACAGGAGCTGGTTTGACATCTTTTTTGCTTTGAGTATAGAAATTTGGTAAAACTTAAATGGCACCGATTTATACAATTATAACTTACAAACAATATAATTGTTGGCACTGGGAGAGCAAAGTACTGGATTTCTGTTTGAACAACTGGATTTTTGCATTATTTTCTACAAACCCTTTGGCCTTTTTTCAAAAATGTTGTTTACTACAGATAAGTTTAATCATATTGGTCATTTCCCATTCACATACTATTGGTTTATTTTGTAATACTTAAGCTAGAAGTATGAAAAGATAGTGTTTCCAAAAGGGCTGAAAAAATCTTTGTCGTCAATTCATGTTCCCAAACTTCCTAATCCCACCATCTCATGACCTCCCAACAACAACAACAACAACAACTACCCAGTATACTCCCACCAGATGAGGTCTGGGGAGGGTAATATGTAGACGAGCCTTACCCCTACCCGAAAGGGCAGAGAGGCTGTTTCCAATCGACCCTCGGCGCATAGGAAAAAGGGAAATCAGCTGTAAAACAAAAACAAAAACAAAAACAATAACAATAGAGCATTAGTATCACCCGCAGAAATAGCAGAAATAGCGGAAATAATTATCTAAACATAAGGAACCTAAATACAATCGCATGCAATAATATCATACAGTAACTACGAAGAACTCTAGGAGCCCCTAACCTACAACCCTGATCCTAGACCTCCATACTCTCCTATCAACGGTCATATCCTCGGAAACCTGCATTCTAGTCATGTCCTGCCTAATCGCCTCTCCCCAATGCTTCTTAGGCCTCCCTCTGCCTCGCCGACCGCCAACAATCTCCAGCCGCTCGCAGCTCCTCACCGGGCCATCGGGACCCCTCCTCCGAACATGCCCGAACCACCTCAGCCTCGCTTCTCGCATCTTCTCATCTACCGGGGCCACCCCTACCTTCTCTCGAATAACTTCGTTCCTAATCTTATCTAGTTTGGTGTGCCCGCACATCTACCTAAGCATCCTCATCTCCGCGACCTTCATTCTCTGAACATGAGAGTCCTTCACGGGCCAGTACTCCGCCTCATACAGCATCGCAGGTCTAACCACGGCTCTATAGAATTGCCCCTTGAGTTTGTGAGGAACTTTCTTGTCGCACAGGACCCCTGATGCAAGCCTCCACTTCGACCACCCCGCTCCTATGCGATGGGTGACGTCCCTGTCAATCTCTCCGTCCCCCTGAATCACCGACCCAAGATATCGGACACTGTCCCTCTTGGCGATGGCCTGGGAACCAATCATCACGTCCCTGCCTACCTCACTCGGTTTAGCGCCAAACTTGCACTCCAAGTATTCTGTCTTAGAACTGCTTATTTTGAAACCTTTAGACTCGAGAGTCTGTCTCCATACCTCTAGCCTTTCACTAATACCGACCCTCGTCTCGTCTATCAATACTATATCATCAGCAAAAAGCATACACCAAGGCACATCCCCTTGAATATGACGAGTCAAAGCATCTATCACTAAGGCAAACAAGAGGGGGCTCAGCGCCGATCCTTGGTGGAGCCCCATAACCACAGGAAAATGGTCTGATTCGCCACCCACCGTCCTAACCCTAGTCTTAGCACCATCATACATGTCCTTTACTCTGATATAGGCTTCCGGCACGCTCTTCGCCTCCAAGCACCTCCAAAGCACCTCCCTTGGGACCTTATCATGCGCCTTCTCCAAGTCGATAAGCACCATATGCAGGTCCTTCTTCTTATCCCTGAATTTCTCCGCCAGCCGCCTGACTAGGTGGATAGCCTCTGTGGTGGAGCAGACCGGCATGAAACCGAACTGGTTCCCAGATATAGATGCCACCTCCCTCACCCGCGCCTCAATCACCCTCTCCCAAACCTTCATCGTGTGACTTATTAATTTAATACCCCTATAGTTGTTGCAGCACTGGATGTTCTCTTTGTTCTTGTACAAGGGCACCACTGTACTCCACCTCCACTCATCCGGCATCCTTTTGGTCCTGAAGATCGCATTGAACAACCTAGAGAGCCACTCCCCTCCTGACTTACCTATGCACTTCCAGAACTCCACCGGGATCTCGTCAGGGCCCGGTCGCTCAACCCCTACTCATCCTACTCAAAGCCCCCATGACCTCCTCCAGCCTAATACGCCTGCAGTATCTCATGACCTCCCAGTACACCCAATAAATCATAGTTTTCTAATACTTGGGAGCTCAGTAATGGCAGAGATAACAGATATTACAGTCAGTCATGCAGCAGTTTTAGATATCCAAGATGATAATGTACATCATATTCTTTCTTGTCCATGTTTGGCATCCAATAAACGTGATAACACCTCCTCACTTTCCTCAGGCTGCTCTGAAAACATAAGCTTTATTCAAAAGGTGATCAATTCACTCTCCCAACTCTTTGATGCTTCATATAACTAGTTTTCATTCTACTAAGGGACTTTAAATCTTGAAATATGAAGATGTATAATCTCATTTAACTTACACCTACTTGAGTTGCGGACACAGGCATAAGTACTCGGCACAGTACCTTTCACATTCTAATTGGTTTAGCAATTATGAAGGGAACTCTCGTTAGGTATGCTAATAAAATCTCATGCTAAAAGTGATACGAATGAGCTAAACTGGTAGTGAGACTTCCTGGAAAAAAATCGTCTTAAAGCGCATAGTTTCACTGGACTGGCTTAATCCTGCAAGCACCTGAAAGGCTGAAACCATGTCATAACCGTTGACACAGAATCATGTAACATCACAAGCGTATAGACATAGGATATGGAGCCGGTTGATTTACAATCTTTTGTTTTCAATGCAGTTAATGGCAGAGCTTCTGAGCACCTACTTAGTAATGTTTGCTGGTTTTGCTGCAATGGTGGTGAATAAGAACATGGGTGTTCTTGGGATAGCAGTTTTGTGGGGGTTAGATGTGATGATTACGATCTACACTCTTGGGCATGTTTCTGGTGTCCATTTTAACCCTGCTATCACCATTGCTTTTGCTACATCTAAGAGGCTTGCATGGAGACAAGTAAGTTTCTCCATTAATCTCAGTTACAACAGGCATGAGCAGGAAAGGATAAACACCATCAGAAAATGTTCAAGGATGTTTCAGTTCACTTTTTGGGCTACTTCTGTTTTCAGGTTCCGGCATATATATTATCCCAAGTTGTGGGTGCAACTCTAGCAACTAGCACTGTGAACTTAATGTTCAAGGAAGACCAACCTCAGTTTCTGGGAACAATTCCAGCTGGCTCAGATTTGCAGTCTCTTGGATTAGAATTCTTGATCACTTTCGACCTCATGTTTGCTGTTGCAGGCACTGCAACGGATAATCGGGCTGTTAGTAGCTTTTTTAGTGTCTTGATTATTACTTCAACTGTTAAGCTCTTAGGACTTCAGAATTTCACTTATTTTATCCTTCTCTGTTTACTGGGACAGGTTGGAGAGCTCTCTGGACTTGTCATTGGAGCTGTAGTCACAATTAACTCCATTGTTGCCCGGTAATGCCAAATAGATATCTTCAGTTTTCCCACTTACTCTGAACCCATTTCAGATGCGTTTGTAAAGCTATCACATTTGGAAATCAAATGCTCTTGGAAGTGTTTTGACAACCAAAACTATTTCACTTAAAGAAATTGCCATAATATCTTGGAGAGCTTAAAAAGTATGTTTCCTAAAATAGCTTCAGGAAATAAACAGGAACAACTCAAAGTGGAGGAATACTACAGATTATCATCAATAATAGGAAGTTAAAACTAAGTGGATAGCTACCTGTACCAACAGTGGAATGGACCTATATAAGAACATGATTTTAGAAAAATAAGAGTACAATGTCAACCCTCACAGATGAGTACGAGTAACAGTTCCTAGTTGTTCTTTTTGGAATCATAACTCTCTTACATTCTACATATTTGCCTAACTGGGGACATTTGGCTATTGTGATGAACAGGACTATTTCAGGGGCGTCAATGAATCCCGCAAGAAGTTTGGGACCAGCAATTGTATCAAATTGTTACGAGAAACTATGATTATACATGTTGAGTCCTATAGCAGGAGCTACAGCTGGTATCTGGTTCTACAATGCCATGAGGTTTACAATTAAGCCCTCTGATGAAGTCACTAAGCTTCTACCTTTCCTCTGAAGATTAGCCCAAAACAAAGTTTAAATGACAAATACTACTGCCCCGGTATGGTTGATTAACCACTTGTCAGACCCAAGTTTATGTGTTTCACAACAGAAGATTATCCCAAAATAAAGCTTAATGAAAAACTACTCTTCTGGTCCTCAATGCAGGTTCATTAGAAGACAGACCCCATTTGGCTGCTACTATATATTAGATCTCTGAATTTCCCACACTGTTTAGCAAATCTTTAGATATATTCTTCCACTGAAGCTTTCCACGAAGCATTTTGAGGTTTTACCACAAGAAAGTGCTTTGATGAGCATGGTAAAGCGGTAGTTTCATAAGCACGCTAAATTTCCTCAAACTCTGTCCATATAGGAAATGACTATATCACCAATATTTCTAGAAGAAGCTTCTTACAGGAAACTTTTAGGAAATGGAAAGTACCTAATCTAACATTTGTAAACTTCAGGAGCACGATGTTATACTTGTCAAACAAAAATGAAGTTCATGAGAAAGAGTATATTTTCATAGAATTACTTGAAAAGTAAAAAACCAGTCACCATGCGTACATGTCGACATAGGTTCCCATCGGGGAAAGAATCAACAGACACCTACCAGTTATGTACAATTAAAAAAGAAATGAAAGCATAATTTTAAGGGATCAAACCATAGGCTTTCGACTACCTTTCAGTTGGTGGGTTATTTGGTGAACCCGCACGACTGTTTGAATCATGCCTCAGTCTTAGTCTTGGAATGATAAGAGGTTTGCAGCAAAGAAGAGCGAAAAGAAATTCCATGGTAAACAACATCATGCTAACCCACACAAATAATGTTGTCTTCCAATACCATAGCATTCTTTTCAGAAAAGGAAGCTCAGATTCCAGTGTTAAAGAGGCATCATACATTTCAGGAATTCCACCTCCAGTTTGGAACTCCGCTCGTTGCTCAATGATCACCCTCAAGCATGCCGTTGGAACGAAACCTTCTGAGAAACCCTTTAAGTGTACCTTCAACTTTTGGGATTCTGATGTATATCCGGTGACAAGAGGGGCAGCCTTAAGGAAAGTAGAGAAAAGGCGTATAGGATTGCTTTTGAATTGCAACATACAGGGTCGCCTGGAGCTAGCTAGCACTTTACCATTAGCAGTGAGGAAATCCACCCTCACCTTCAAGGTAAGAAACAAAAAAGTTACTAATCCATTAAGGTAAGACATCAGATGTAGAAATGCATAGCAGACCAGCAATTCATTCAGTTCAAGAATTTGGGTCAAAAATGTAAACCTCAACTTTGTATTCCTAAAAAAATGGACAAAGTGAAACTATAAGGGCAGGTGCAGCAACAACAACAACAACCCAATATAATCCCACTTAGTGGGGTCTGGGGAGGGTAGTATGTATGCAGAACTTACCCCTACCCTGGGGTAGAGAGGTTGTTTCCAAATAGACCCCCGGCATCCTTCCCTCCAAGAACTTCCCACCTTGCTCTTGGGGAGACTCGAACTCACAACCTCTCGGTTGGAAGTGGGGGTTGCTTACCATCAGAGCAACCCCTCTTGTCAGGTGCAGATATGTTAAATTGGTAAAAAGACCCCGGACAGGAGAAAGAAATTAATCTCAAATCAAGCTGGCATGGACACCACATCCCCCACCCCCCAAAAAAAAATTATGTCAGATCATTAGGAGACAAACATTTCATTCTTACAAATATCTCCCTTCCCCCAGCCCCAGGGTCCCCTTCTCTTTTTTATTATGCAGATATTTTGAAATGTATATGCATTGAAAACAGCCTATTTGGTGTGAGTTCCAACTGAGAGGTTGTGAGTTCGAGTCTCCCCAAGAGCAATGTGGGAAGTTCTTGGAGCAAGGATGTCGGGGGTCTATTTGGAAACAGCCTCTCTACCCCAGGGTAGAGGTAAGGTCTGCGTACATACTACCCTCCCCAGACCCCACTATGTGGGATTATACTGGGTTGTTGTATATGCATTGAAAAATTCTCTAGCTTAAAAACCTAAGCCATGTAATGCACAAACCAGATACACCCGCAAAACAGATGTCTAAAGCTTATTTAAACTCAAACTTCCCTCTTTGTGTGCATTAATTAAACTAATCTAGAAGATAATTATAATCAGTTTGCAACAGCAAAACCATGCCTAGAAACTTATCCTCCATCTAAATTTATAACATATCTCTATCCTCGCAGAAGCACAGGACAACATAACAAATATGGCATAGATGTACTCCAGGCAACTTGCATAGCTACTTGGACTAACTTCTTAGGCATAAACTAAAGCAACAACTTGATAATCAGGTCGACGGACCCATGTTGATGAACAATTAACAAGAAGAAGTTCCAATCACCATTGTTCTGTATCTAGCAGAAAAATTACATAGAGTATCAACCACAAAAGTCTCAAGCTTATATACCTGAAAAATGCCCAGATTTCGGTTGTAATCAGACTCCGGCAACGTTAATGAAACAGTAACCTGCAGCTGATGATTAGGTGGGATAAGTCGCACCCCATCAACCATCCCAACCTCCACTTGATCTTTACTACCTACACCACAGGTCACACCTGGACTCCTTATTACAGGGACATATGCAACTGGGCTTTTTGCCGTATAATCAAAATTCAAAGGCTCGTTCATCCTGATCGGCTCTTCAACCATAATTCTCATCAAGATGCCACCCATTATAAAAGCTGATACCAGCAATCCAACCAAAACAACACATACATACACAGACCACAAACATCCCCATCCGAGTTTCAACCCCAACTTCCATACTGACCTCTGCTCCTTCAACCATTCAAACACAAATCCAAAACTCCTCATAAACTTGTGCATCAAATATCTTTTTCCACGCCTCATTATTTGAAACGGATCCATCACAAACATATACGTGCTATAAATTACCCATACAGGAAACGAAAACAACTTTATCATCAAACTCACAAAAGTAATCAACATATTAACTTGAAAGCCAACAGCTTTTATCACTAAATTGGCTAAATCAAACAAAATGTTCGAACTTGAATCATCACTTCCTCTCAAACGCGAATCAACTACCTCCGAATTATCTATTCCGTCATTGTTCACATCCGTAATTACAGAATCCTCTTTCAACATTAAATGATCATCGTTTGAATTACCTATTATTACACTATTCGCATTAATAACCGTCGAAATCTCCTTATTTTCTTTATTAACACTACTTTTTTGTCTTCCTCTGCTCAAATCAAGCTGCATTGAGTTCGAATTTTCTATATAATTCAAACTTCCATTTTTAACCTTCTCCGTTGACATAAGCTTTCTCTCTTTAGAATTTAAATAACTCTCAGAACTTACCGAAGGTCTAAAATTAGCCGAATCATTACCAGAATCACTGTAAGAAAGAGATCGCCGGCGCCGGAGAGACGACAACGGAAAATCTTCATTTTTCGGTGATCGATTAAGGTTTACGACAGCCTCCGATCCGCCAGTTTCCGCGTCGGAAAAGCTGTCGTTGCAATCGTCAAAGGGAAAATCCTCTGGCGCATCATCGAATAGGTCTCCGTTGTTGGCTTGCTTGTTTGGTTTTGTATCTTCCATAACCTACACGAAAAGATACATTACAAATACACGACGAAGTATACGATTCTACGATTGTGGAGCGTACGTAATTTGGAGCACGAAAGAGGAGCTGAAATCTGGGTTCAGTTTGACGAAGAAGAAGAAAAGGAAATGAAATATTGAACAGGAAAAAAAAAAAGGAAATTGATACTTGCAAGAAAACAAATTAATTTGCTGATGCACATGTCGTACTTTTAGCTAAAATATCTGTACATTGTTCAACTCACGGATAACGAGCATAAAATGGATGAAGGTAAACCGCCAAACGGCTTTCTTCTGTGTGGAATTCACGAGATTTGCGAAGAAGATGTTACTTTAACTCAATTATTCAATTAGAAAATATTTTACGGAAAATGATTAAAAATATCACTAAACTCTGTTATATAACTGACTTATATTCTTTGTTAGTAAACTGGGTTAAAAAAATCCTCGCCATTAGTAAAGTGGGCCAAAAATATCTCTCAACTTGACAATCTTCCACACAAGCTATATTAATCTTATATGGCATTCACGTGGCTGTGATATGGCAGCCACATAAGCGGACAGCCCTCTAAAATGGGCCAAAAATATCCCTCAACTTAACATAATGGGCCAAAAATATCTCTCAACTTAACAGCCTTCTACACAAATAATTTTAATCCTATATGGCATCCACGTGGCTGTGACATAGTTTACACATAAGCAGACTGCCCTCTAAACCCGCTCCAACCCATTTACAAACAAAAAACTATTGTAATATTACACAAAAGATCGCTAAAGATAAAACAATGTCCAAACTGTCCATTTTTTTAAAAAAAAATGTAGTAAATTGTCCAAAGTTGTCCAATTGTTTAATCTATGCGTGATGAAGTTATTCTAGTTCTGTTCTTGCTAAAGAACTAACTTAACTGTACGTGAATCAATGAATGATAAAGTTAGTTAATCTAGTTCTTTCGTATTATTCAAACTAGATATAGATTAAACAAATCAGATATAGATTAAACTTTATGAAAGTTGGGAGTGCTTAAAAATACCTTATATTATTTCTGATTTAACATATGATTTGTCAAACCTAAAAAGATGCTTACTTTTTTCTTCTTATATTTTTACTTTGAAATGGGTCATGTATATGGATAATATATAATACTCTCTCCATTCACTTTATGTGACGGTATTTGATTGGTTGAATTTTTTTAAATCTTTTAAAATTCACAACAACAATAATAATATACATAGTGCATTCCCACAAGTGGGGTCTGGGGATGATAGTATGTATGCATACCTTACTCCTTTCTTGTGAAAGTAAAGAGAGGCTATTTTCGGTAGACCCTCGGCTCAAGGTAGAGAAGTTATTCCCAATACCCCTACTACCTTGCGGTCTAAAATATGCTATAAATATTCTTATAGTTTTAAAATCATACTATTTTTAATTAATGATAAAATAATAATTAAGTTTAAAGATAATTAATATTACAACAGTTTTTTTGTTTGTAAATGGGTTGGAGTTGGTTTAGAAGGCTATCCGCTTATGTGTAAACCATGTCACAGCAATGTCATGTAGGATTAAAATAGCTTGTGTGGAAGGTTGTTCAGTTGAGGGATATTTTTGGCGTATTATGTTAAGTTGAGGGACGTTTTTTGCCCATTGTGTTAAGTTGAGGGACATTTTTGGCCCACTTTAGAAGATTGTCCGCTTATGTGGCTGCCATGTCACAGCCATGTAGATGCCATGTATGATTAAAATAGCTTGTGTGGAAGGCTGTTAAGTTGAGGAATATATTTGGTCCACTTTACTAACGACGAGTATATTTTTGGCCCACTTTATTATCGGGTGGTATAACTTAGCTATATACCATAGTTTAGGAATAAGGGTGGTTTTGTTGTTGTTGTTGATGAATAAATATTTCTTTTGTCTTACGAAAAATAAATCGTTGTTATTGGTTTTAAAATGTTACTTAACTAATTGTTGGATAGTAGAAACCAATTTACTTCCTTAGTAAACTAAGAGCATGTTTGGTCAAGCTTCTCGGAGGCTAAAAATATTTGTTTTAATCAAAAAAGTACAATTTAAATTGTTTAGCCAAAATAAAAAAGTATTTTTGGCTAACATCAGAAGCAGTTTTCTGGTTTTGGGAAGAAACAGAAAACTAATTTATTCAAAACAAAATGATTCTCACCATAAATTTTTATTTTTTAAATTATCCTTTATATATATATATATATATATATATATATATATATATAACTTTTCTACCATCAGAGAATCATGTAAACTTTTCAAATACACATTTTGTCTTTTCATTTTGTTTTTGCTTCTTTCGGTTGGATAGTATGTAAACTTTACAAATTCATTTAAATATTTAGTATGTATGTTTATTTTATGTTTATATTTTAATTAAATTAAATAAAAAACAATAATAGTCACCTATAATAAATATTTAAATTTATTTTTCTTTTTAAAAAATTATAAAATTTCAGTTCTATCCTATTTGGTAATTTGACATTTAAAAGTACTTTTTATAAAATTGGCCAAACACAATTTAATTATCAAATATTGCAAAAAGTACTTAAATGAATTGGTCAAACACACATTATTATTTTTCAAAATTACTTTTAAAAAGGTACTTTTTAAAATAAGTATGTTTTGACAACTTTGCTAAACGGGCTCTAATTCAGCGTGAATTTAGATTAGTAGGGCTATGTCTAAAAAATTACTACATTCCAAGGCGTTATGTTGTATTCCCTCCGTTCACTTTTACTTGTTCGCTATGGACTTTGCACACCCCTTAAGAAATAATAAATAAAATGCATAATTTACTATAATACTCATATTAATTGATGCATATTTTTAATGAATTTGAGAAAATAATTTAAAATGAGTAATTAATATTATGGTATAATAGAAAAAAATTATCTTATCTTGATATGCTAAAATTAACAAATAAAAATAAAAATTTATTTTAAATTACTGGACGGAGTAAAAGTAAACCAAAGGAGTATCATTTTCACTATTGCTTCCCACTGTACACTTTGAGTTGGTGCCCCTAATTTAGAGCAGATAGACGACTTGGAGTCTTGGACCGTCCACTTAGGAATCCGTACGTGCTAACTGACTCGGAGGTTGGGGGGATAATTAAGACGGAAGGAAAAATTTTATTTTAGGGATTTTTTTCTATCTATATCATATATTAAATTTTATTATTAAAAAATATTCATAATTTGTTATTTATTCGTGTTGTCTATATTTTTTCTACAAATTATATACCAATCCAAAAATAGGTAGATTTTTGCCATAAATAACACGCTAAAATGAAGGCACTAGATTTGCGTGTGATTCAGTCAACATTAAATACGAAATTTGAAACAGAAGGAGATTTCAAGGTTGAAAAAATCTGTTCTTCTAAATATTTTCCACAATTCATAGCCGTTAAAAAGCTTGAGAGCTTTGAATTCAAATTTGGGTTTTCAAAAATCATTATTTGTTTGGATTGGGTGATGTTGAAATTAATTCGGAATATGTTTAGGAGTTTATATCTCAATTTTGAGGGGTTTTGGTGAAGATTAGACTTGGTTTTGACTGCATTTCACATTGAAACTCGTCGAAGAAGAAGAAGAAGAAGAAGAAGAAGACATATTTCCAGAAATTATAGATAAGTTGTAGATACATTGTAGAAATGTAGATAATTTGTAGATAAATTATAGATTGGGAAGACTAAAACTTCTACAAGTCTTCTGCAATTATATCGAAAATGACAATTATGCTGCAATTGAAATGAGAATTGGGATATTAAAATTCAATACATTCAGTTTGTAGATATCTTGTAGATAAAATTTCTACTAATAAACTACAAATCAGTTTAAGTATTGTATAAAATTGTATTGTTTTTATGAGTATCTACAAAACTACTACATTTATACTACAACTAGTAAGCTCATCCGCGCTTCGCGCGGTTATAAAGAAAATGAGAATATATCCAATGTCATAATATATTCAAAAAGTCAATCTTTGTTGATTCATTAAGTGTACTTTTATACGAAGTGGAGAATAATTTCTTTTACATAAATAATTAAAGAAAGAAATACTATTTATAGAGTCATAGTCCAAAGATAGCCCTTGCAGTAAAATATTTTGAAGAAATATCTTCAAGATGCAATCTAAACTTGCTATACAAACAACGTTTCTCAAGACAAAGGATTGCTTCCGTACCATAAATCATAAAGTTATTTTTCTTGCAAAGGTTATTGAAGTTACATCTATATTTGAACCTCCACCTTTCCTAAAAGAGTAAAGCACATTATACAATAGACACCATTGTATAGGGGAATTAACTGAATGTAAATCGTGGGGGTGTGGGGATGGGAGGAGAGAAAGGCAGATAAACTAAAATTGGAGAATATATGCTCCAAAAATCGCGCCTAGAATAAATGAAGCAATAATTATACCATTAACTTGAATTATAGTATATAAATGATAATTTGGTATGCTTAACAGCTTAACTGTAATTAACACAATCCTTAAACAATAAAGGTAATAAGGTTTAGTATATGGTATAGATATGTAAAAATCCCTTTATTTTATGAGGTAACTTTTTATCTCATAGTTTTGTGGATCTAGATTTCTGTGAACCCAAAGTATAAGATTACAACAACAACAACAACAACTACCCAGTATACTCCCACCAGGTGGGGTCTGGGGAGGGTAATATGTAGGCAGTCTTACCCCTACCCAAAAGGGCAGAGAGGCTGCTTCCATGCGACCCTCGGCGCATAGGACAGAATGAAAAGCTGCATTGGAAAACAAAGACAAAATTAGTAACCAAGGCAAGACAAAACAAAATAACAAAACAAAGCATAAGTAATCCTGCAGAAATAATGTAAATGGTTATGTAAACATAAGGAACATAAATACCGTCGCAACCAAAGTATAAGATTGAAGTCCATAAATTTGTGAGACAAAAAAGTAACTCATACAACTAGAGTAGGTTGTATGAAATACAAAATAAAATTTCTCAGACCGGAGCATGGGCGAAGCAAGACACCTTCGTTTCTTGAATCTAAACATGCACAAGTTATAATTCAATTTCAATAGAAGGCATGACTTGAATGTTTCATCTTTTTCTTTTAATTCAATTGAATAACGAGTATAAGGCACTAAAATCAAATAATACTAAAATTCAAGCAATTACAAGATAAGAATTAAATGATATCAGAGATTTTAACTCTTCGTTATCTGTAGCCAAAAGAGCAACCTTTTGTCACCAAGATAATTACATCTAATCCAAAATATTACAAGTTTGCTGCATTACAACTTCTATTACAAAACATGGCAAAAGTCCAATTAAGATACAGCTCTCAAACATCTTTTCAGATATCTGGTTTAAATTTGTTCCAGCAAATACAGCAGATGAACTCGCTCATCCATTAGATTTGCATGACGGGTGAATTGCTCAATTCTTTTATGAATACAAAAGGGATCCACATATGGTATCATCTTGAGTGTGATACTTGCCTCGCTTCTATGTCCTGCAATCTGAGGGTTACAGCCCTCTTGTGGGCATCCAAACCCTCAACTTCGGCCATTTTCTCCACATAGGGGCCAAGATTCTTCAGCCCTTCTTCTGTTAAAGACTGCACAGTAATGTATTTCAAGAAAGAGTCTAAAGAGACTCCACCGTACATGCGTGCATACCCGTAAGTTGGCAGAACATGGTTAGTTCCACTTGCATAATCTCCTACACTCTCAGGTGTCCACTGTCCCATAAATACAGAACCTGCAAGTATTCAGAGTTGATTATTTATAAGTTAGATTTGCCAAAGGGAGACATGATCGATTAGTAAGTTGCTATTGACGGTAAAACATGAACCTCCAACCTAACTTTCCTGGTATCCATATGAACACAGAAGACATCAGAAATAACACCATGAACATGCATATTTTTGAGCTGTATACTAAAGAGCCCAAGTCGAGACAAACATTAGACAGCTTCCACAAGTCGGACAAACCACTTTGACAAAGAAGTTATAGAAAAAGCAATTGTCACCACTGATCAACACAAATAGTTGGTGCTTGGCAGTGTGTCAACGTCACAAGGGGGACAAAGTTACACAAACAGACACACATAAATACAGATCGCAAAGACAGTTATTCATCATACCCTCTTCAAGTTCCTGAAATTTCTCTTGATTTTTGAGAGTGTTCTCCAGTTTTTACAATAATGAACATAGTTGATTTTATAGTATGAGTTTGCTTAAATTTACTTGCCAAGTCTGTCACTTTTTTTTTGAAATGGAAATCTGTCACTTTTAACTTGAGGAAGTAGCATCGTCCAATCTCTCAAGAGTTGCAATATAGATCTGTCTGTTCAAAAAACCAGGCTCTCCCATAAAATACAATATTATTAAACTGTAAGCACTAAGCCATATAAAAAAGCCTTCTTTCTGGTGTAGTTAGCTTACTAGTGTGTAGAAGCTGAGTACTGCAGAGAGTTCTCTTTTTTTAGCCTTATCTGCGATATTGTAAATCAGATTTCTTTAAGCCCAAAAGTAAAAAAAAAAATATATGTCATGTCTATCATAAGAACCATATTACAAAATGGAGCCAGCATTTCCAGCCACCATCAGTAGTGAATTTCTTTTAGAGCTTATCCGAGGAACCCAAGCGGACTGAAATAACCATGCCAAAGAAAACAAAAAGGCTAGTCAACTCCGCCATCTAATAGAAATGACGGTGCATTCAACTCCCTACCCGCCTACCGAGAAAGGAGATGGCATAGATCACTAGTGAAGAAACTTGTCCGCCTTGCCAATGGCCAGCCAACCTTACCCTTCTATTTGACATCTTGCAGAGCTAAATCATAGAGTTTGAAGGAACAAAAGGGAAAGAACTATCAACCTTATACAGTCAAGAGCTGAGATAATAACATTACATGTTCAATACACACACACCCTTAAACCACAAAAATTAGGCATAGAGATTAAAGACGTCAATAGACCAAAAAGTACCACAAGACTAACATATTAACCAGCTGGATGGTGAAGATAAGGAAAAAATAGAAAATGAAACAGATATCTTTGGTAAAAATGCTGTTAAATTGTATGGAGAAGTTGTGTTATATGGAGGATCACAAAGGGCAGGACAGAAAACTCACTCAAAGGAATATAAAGATAAGAAGAATAAAGATGAACATATTACCCAATGTATATCACACATTATACAGAGCCGTGGTTAGACCTGCGATGTTGTATGGGGCGGAGTGCTGGCCCGTGAAGCACTCTCATGTTCAGAGAATGAAGGTTGCGGAGATGAGGATGCTTAGTTGGATGTGTGGGCACACCAGGCTGGATAAGATTAAGAATGAAGTTATTCGTCAGAAGGTAGGGGTGGCCCCGGTGGACGAGAAGATGCGGGAAGCGAGGCTGAGGTGGTTCGGGCATGTACGGAGGAGGGGTCCCGATGCCCCGGTGAGGAGCTGCGAGCGGCTGGAGATTGTTGGTGGTCGGCGAGGGAGAGGGAGGCCTAAGAAGCATTGGGGAGAGGTGATTAGGCAGGACATGACTAGTATGCAGGTAACCGAGGACATGACCCTTGATAGGGAAGTCTGGAGGTCTAGAACCAGGGTTGGAGGCTAAGGGCTCATAGAGTTCTTCGTACGCCTCTCTCGGGGCTGGGTGTGGGATAGTAGGGTTACCCATAGATGATTAGTGTTTTAGCTTATGTCCCCTTATGGTTGTTAGTATGGTAGTTACTGCTTGTTATTATTGCATGCGACTGTATTTATGTTTCCTATGTTTTCATAATTATATACGTTATTTTTGCGGGATTACTTATGCTTTATTATTTTGTTTTGTCTTGCTTTTGTTTCTAATTTTGTCTTTGTTTTCATGCAGCTTTTCATTTTAGCCTATGCGCCGAGGGTCGATTGGAAATAGCCTCTCTGCCCTTTCTGGTAGGGGTAAGGCTCGTCTACATATTATCCTCCCCAGACCCCACCTGGTGGGAATATACTGGGTAGTTGTTGTTGTTGTATATCACACATTAACATTGCTAAAATAGAGAGAAGCTTGAGGAAAATATATCATGGATACATCACAATCGGCAACCCCAATAGCCAAAACAAACTAACAGAAGTGTAGATATGCCAAATGGAAAAGTAAGGTAAAATTTAGCAGTGAACACTTAACATACCTGCATTCTCAATTAAACTTTCCCACTTCTCAGCTTCATTCACATTGATTATCAGATGCTCAGGTGCATACATGTTTGAGAAGGAAATTGCCTGAAAAAGATTGTGATTAAAGTCCATGAGCCTATAGCTGACAGAGAAATTTACAAGGAAATTGCATCCACATTGATGATAATTCAAACAACAACAACAACAACAACAACAACCACCCAGCATAATCCCACTTATTGGGGTCTGGGGAGGGTAGTATGTACGCAGACCTTACCCCTACCCTTGGGTAGAGAGGCTGTTTCCAAATAGACCCCCGGCATCCTTCCCTCCAAGAACTTCCCACCTTGCTCTTGGGGAGACTCGAACTCACAACCTCTCGGTTGGAAGTGGGGGTTGCTTACCATCAAAACTGATGATAATTCAATTTTTTTAAATATGTTTCAGGCAGAGTTATATAATGACAGCAAGCACACATTCAACTTTATGCAAATTACTGCCAGCCAAGATCGACACACATACCTCAAGCATATCCCGAGCTAACACAGTAAAGCTGTGGCTAAGTGCCTGAAGTGCAAATTCTCCCCTTGGAAGGGCTTGGCACTGCTTCCTAATTTCCTCTTGAATAGCATTTAGATCAACACCATCCCCAGCAATAACCAGTACGACTTGGCTATCTGGCCCATGCTCTGCCTGAAAATTGCATTTGAGGTGATAAGCTTTTGCCATGAACAATAGGAATTATTGAAAGTTTCAGTTAAATCTGTGTTAACAGTTAATCCCTTTAACTACGAAATCCATAAATCTTCTTACTTTGATATCAGAAGAGACATAAGCACTACTAATGTGAAATAACAAGAGCACCACATTCAGACACAGAATGTAGGGGGGAAAATAATCAAGCAGTGAAAAGTGGAGCTAATACCTGTGAAAGTAAATCTGCTGCCACATGGACAGGACTGGAATGCTTGTCAGCTATAACAAGGACTTCTGAAGGCCCAGCTGGCATGTCGATTGAAACCATAGCTTCGCTGTTCTGTCGAGAGAGAGTACTATTGAGCAAAGACAACTGGAGGTGAGGAGAATAGCCTTTTGGCAACGTATTTGTTTCAAGTGAAATTTATTTACAATGCTGATATCCCTAACCTAAGATTGCCTCTTACTTGAAACCAATACCTGCAGAATCATTTTTGCAGCGGTGACATACTGGTTCCCAGGCCCATATATCTTCTCAACCTGGCATAGATGGTAATGTACATTGTGCTTCCCCTTTATATATTATCAAAATAAGAAAAGGAAAGTTCGACTGTAAAATGCATGCCATGTTTAGGAAAACAGAAATCCAAAGGCCAATATGAAAGGAAACCCACTTCATTAAGATATCCACAAGTTGACCACAGGTTTCAAGGACACCAAGGGTAGTAGCCTTACAGATGTACAAGGAACAGATACAATGTGTCTGCTAAAACATGCCATAATTACTTTCCTTTGTTAGAAAAATAGCCAGTGTAACAATAAGGATCAACTTTCACTGTACATAGGGGAATCTTCCTAGATATATATTCTGATTAGTGATTGCAATCATAATAAAAATATAAATTTTCGCCAAGAATCACAAAACTTCTTTTAATAAAAAGAAATAAGAAACTAAGTCCATGTTATCTTGTCTTCCTCGTCGTTCTCTACTATGTATTGATATATGTTTTCTATAGAAAATCGTTGACATCTTCCTATTCACAGTCCTATTTGGCCCTCCTAACCAAGTGATCTCCGGTGAGTTATCTAACCCAACTTCAATAGGGCTCACAAGTTTGAAAACAGGGGAAGTATAAACTCATCCCTACACCCTGCTTCTACCGAAATACCAGACTTCAGTCAACAGAATGGTACGAACTCGTGACGTGCACCTAACCCACACCTCATAATTGTGTACCAAAGGCCTGAAGGGAGATTGGTTCCTTTAGTAATAACAATTCAGCACATGCCTATTTAATCAAAGCTCGTGTTTCGTTTACCGTTCCTGCCTAGACATCAATGTCCCTATTTCAAGCAATAGTAAAGACAATGTGTTTTAAAGGAAATATAAACTGATGAAAAGGATGCATAGATTCTTTTCCATCAACCCTTGTCCAATTATTAAAGTTATACCTTTTGCATGAATAAAACAACTATGGCCCAATCCTAAACTAATTAGGATCATCTATATGAAGGTTCACTATTCGTGTATCATTGCAAGAATACTCTAAAAATATTACATGCACGTCTACTCCAGGATTTGCCTGAAAGTACTCATGTCAATAACATTTATTCTGTGTTGATAAGCTCAGTAAAGCAATAGAAGTATACTAGTGTTTGTATGATACAATATGCAAGGCTTCAATTTTTAAGGTGAAAGTTGTACCTTTGGGCAGGATTCAGTGCCCCAGGCCATAGCAGAAATTGCCTGTGGATTTTAAAAAGGTTAAGTTTAAGTTAGGAAAAAGATGTAAGAAATTAAGTAAATGTGTCAAATGCAACGTCCGCTCATGAAGACCAATGAAGCATATCATCTTATACCTGAGCACCTCCAGCTTTAAGGATGTGGGTCACACCTGCTTTCTTGGCACAATAAAGCACTTCCTACAAGAAATGCGTCCAAATAAATGGCCTTGATACTTAAACTAATACCAACAAAGCAAGATGGTAAACAAATACCTTGCAAATGCTGCCATCCCGAGAAGGTGGAGTTGCAAGTACAACAGTTTTACAACCAGCAATTTGTGCTGGCTGGCCAAAAGGAAAAAATGATGATTTTGTACTCAGGGAATTAGCATTGGAAGAAATGATTAGTGAGAGCAAGAAATTAACATGGAAAATAGAATCACCATACAACTGAAAGCATCAGAGCTGTAGAAGGTAAAACAGCTGTTCCACCAGGAACATAAAGCCCTACAGAGGCGATGCTCCTAGCCACACGTTTACATCTGACACCCTGGCAAAGTAGGAAATATGAAAGTTAAATGAAGAAGTAAGAGTGCCAACATAATGCTGCTATACAAGCCCACACAACTTAGATCAATCATATACAATATCCACAACCTACATGCATGTTCTCCACAACTTTCTCAACAAGCTTTTGAGCAGCATGAAAGGCATATATGTTGTTATATGCCACGTCAAATGCTTCTCGAACAGCTGAATCAAGCTGAGTCAAAGGAAGAATAGTCAGATTGGAAATAAGAAAAACTGAAGTCAATTTTCTTTCAAGAAAAAGATTAAAATAAAAGGAACACGAAAGGGGACAAAAAAATCCTAAACACAATTCAAACTACTCTCTTTAATCCCCATCGATCGCATCAATAAGAAAACTATGTATCTAAATACATACCTCAGGATCTGGAAGCTCATTGACATCTTCAACTATCTTATCCAGTACAACTTTGTCGAACCGTGATGTGTAACTGCCCAGGAGGTTATAGATATCATATCAAAGTAACATCAAGACAAAAAGACAGGTTAGCTTTTCTACAGTGCCATCTTTTACTTTTGAATGGAACTATTAACTCTTAAAGAATGATACGTGATGGATAAGGAACAAAAAAACTGAAGATTTTCGTATCCTGTAACTATTTAATCTAAACTTAGGGATATTATGATGGTTTGAAAGTTTGAACTTAGTTTGACCAGCAAATTAAAAAAAAAAGCAACTAAAGTTGATAAGAATGAATTACAGAAAGATTAAAAACAAGCTGCAAAAGCACAGTAGCGAGCTTCATCTTTGGTCGAAACTGAAATTATTAGCTTTAATTAATGAACGTATATTTAAAAAGTTGACACACCAGGAAGTAGTTTGAAATGTTGGTCCAGGGTTTCCTAAAGGAACTAAAAAGGGAGAGAGAGTGATGATAATAGGCAATATAGAATCATATTTGATATTTAATGTTCAGGCTTATGGTTGCAAAGACACAAAGGTCACCAAGTTGGATCTGCTTAATGGAACCTTGTCGCTTCTTTTCGCTTTTTGCTTTTAAGAGCAGTGGACCAGATCGAGCATAAGAAATCTCATCTTTATGTCACTTATTTAGATCATTTTGGTCCATCCAACAGGAATGAGGACACACAGCATAATTTACTACAACATAATAGAGATGTCCTTTACATCATTCATTAATATTATACAAATTGTTTATAGTTTGACAGTGCAGAACCTCCAGATGGAGCATTTCTTTGGTATTTGCTGTGGATCAATAACACATATTCGGCATTCTTTTTTTCCTGCTTAAACCATTAAAGATAAACACGAGTTTTGCATTCTTATGGAAAGTGAACATGAAATTAAGGGGATTTTCACATAACAGATACAGGATAATATTTGTTGATGAAACAAACACAGTCACTAAAGGATAAGTATAAAACAAGCACTAACTCTTTAACTGCAGCATCACCTCTATTACGAACATCATCAACAATGGGTTGAACCTGATACAATTAATTCAACATTCACAGTAAGTCTACTAAATTGAACCGTAAATAAATAAGTAATTTGAAGAGAAAAATACAAATCAGTTCAGGAAGCATTGTTAACTCACTGTGTTGAAAATGGAGGAGAAATCAATGCGCGGACGAGCTTTGAGGCTGTCAACCTCAGAAGCTGAAAGCTCTGATAACCTATAGGACTTCATTGAGCACCTAATTGACTTACGAAATAACCCTGTCAATAACGATCAAAAACAACATGAGACATTAACCCAACAGTAAAATCTCTATAAAGACACATTTAATTTGAAGTATGGCACCTTCTGATGGTTTTCACCAATAAGAACAACTACAAGCAATTGACAACAAAAAAAACATGTTTAAAATGCTACATAACAATTTCTTTAGTCTATTAACTTACTGCAAAAGAAGGAACTGCTGAAAGTAATACCTGCAGGCAGATAAGAACATTTCCGATAAAATACAGTATCGCGTGTAGGAATGGCCCGAAGATTACTAGCCAGGCTAAATGACCTATTCAATGATAGAATTCTGCAGTCCATCTATATTCTGACAACAAACCAAAATTAGACTCTTCTCTCAAATAAATCAGTAATCTTGGTACATTAAAAGGTTATATCTTTTGTTAGACAATGTATATGTAGATTATTATCTTCTAATAGAGACAACGTGTTTGCATTCACTCAAGTGCCCGTCTGGATAAAGCAGGTCGAATTTATATAAAATTTAGAAACCCCTTATAACACATGCTAAAATTCAATCTTTTTCGGCCGCTTATTCCTTTCTTTTTGGGTGAAGAGAAATGCCTAACAAAACTTCTAAGATAAAAATTGAAGAGGAAAAAAGTAAAAGAAGTATGATTTCATAACATACAAGTAGAAGCGTCCGCTGGAGAAAGAGATGGAGCGGAGCAGAGTCGCCGGTAGCGGCGGAGTGACTGGACTTCGATACGAATTAAAATGGAAGAGGTTGGAGCTATTGGTGCAGCTTGTACAAGGCGCTTGAAATGTTGCACTGTGAAGTTAGGGGTCGGCTGATGAGTGTAGTTTACTTCTTCCAAATCCAATCGACCCACTTAATTTGATTTATTATTTAACTAACCCATTATAAGTTTTCCTTATTTCATTTTAGTCCCTAGGCCCTTGCTCACGTCTTTGAGCTTTTTTTTTTTCCTATCTGTACCATATATCAAACATTATTAGCATAAATATTCATTATTTGTTATTTATTCGTCCAGTCTACACTTTTACTACAATTTATATATCAATACATAAATAGGTAGATTTTTCCATTAAAACGTGCTAAAATGAAGGAACAAAATTTGTGTTTGATTTTGTACCCATTAAATACGTATTTTGAAACGAAAAAACAATTCAATAAACTGCGCAATTCTCTTATTCTACAACGTATTTGTCTCTTCTCTCATTCAACTACAATTCTAAAAAACGCGAGCTTCAGAAGCTCCAGTAATTAAATTGCTTTTACTAATTCTACAACACAATACAAATTGTAGAATACAAAATTGTTCTTCGTAGACATCAGTACTCAAATTGTCGAAACTATATCTGTTCTTCGTATTTTTCTCTATCAACTACACAAAACCATGTCAAACATTCCAAAGTTGAAAAAATCTATTCTTCCATATATTTTCCACCAATTAAATTCAAATTCGGGTTTTCAAAAATTATTATTTGTTTGGATTATGTGTTGTTGTAAATAATTCGGAATATGTTTAGGAGTTTATATCTTAATTTTTAGGGGTTTTGGTGAAGATAAGACTTGGTTTTGACTGAATTTCATATTGAAACTCGAAGAAGAAGAAGAAGAAGAAGAAGAAGAAGAAGAAGAAGAAGAAGAAGAAGAAGAAGAGGACATATTTCTAGAAATTGTAGATAAATTGTAGATTGTGAAGACTAAAAATTCTACAAGTCTTCTACAATTATGTCGAAAATGCCAATTATGCTACAATTGAAATGGGAATTGGGATATTAAAATTCAATGTATTCAGTTTGTAGAAATCATATCAAAAATCCCAAAGTTGAAAAAAATCTATTCTTCCATATATTTTTCATCATTGATAGCCATTAAAAAGCTTGAAAGCTTTTGAATTCAATTTCGGGTTTTCAAAAATTAGGGGTGTCATATGGGCGGGTTGGCTCAATTTTGGGTGGGTCAAAATGGGTTGAGTGAATAATTGTGCGGGTCATTTGGGCTAAGATGGGTTGGGTCAAGATGAGTTAAAATTCGGATCATAACCCAACCCGCAACTTTTAATAAACTTTAACTAATATGTGTTATTTTCTTATAAATTGTATAATTATCAAATAAGGCTTTTTTGCTTTTATTATGGTCATATTTAAAATATTAAACAGAAAATAAAATTATTTCTAAGATATTTTGACAAACTAACTTATGAATCAATTTGGGATAAAAATTGGCCCAACTTTAAATGTGTTGAGATGGGTTGGGTCAAGATGGGCTAAGTTCAATAAATGGGCGGGTCAATAACCAACCCAACCTTGGGCGGGTTGGGCGGGTCATTTGGGCTTGGGCCAAACTTAACAGTCTATCAAAAATCATTATTTGTTTAGATTGGATGTTATTGTAAATAATTCAGAATATGTTTAGGAGTTTATATCTCAATTTTGAGGAGTTTTGGTGAAGAATAGACTTGGTTTTGACTGAATTTCACATTGAAACTCGTCGAAGAAGAAGAAGAAGAAGAAGACATATTTTCAGAAATTGTAGATAAGTTGTAGATAAATTGTGGAAATGTAGATAAATTATAGATAATTTGTAGATAAATTGTATATTGGAAAGACTAAAACTTCTACAAGTCTTCAAAATTATGTCGAAAATGCCAATTATATTACAATTGAAATGAGTATTGGGATATTAAAATTCAATTCAGTTTGTAGATATCTTGTAGATAAAATTTCCACAAATAAACTACATATCAGTTTAAGTATTGTATAAAGTTGTATTATTTTTAAGAGTATCTATAAAATTACTACATTTATACTACAATAAACTGCAATGTTGTGTCAAAAAAATGTTGACTACAAAATTTTCTCTTCATATACAAAATTTCTACATAAAAACTACAAATAAACTACAATTGCACCTATACTGTCAACTTTATTGTCTTTCACGAGAAAATTATTTTCTTTACAATTGCACAACTCAACTACTCCTTAAATCAACCATTATGTAAATTAGTCCAAAGAACTTTCTAGATTTTCAATACAAGGACGATGATCGACATCAGTGATCAACTCATTTGATACATTAGAAGAAAAATCGATTCCACTTCCTGCATATAAACAGAGAAAAATTCACTGAGGTGCGTCTAGTGTGAGAAGAGAAGTGTAACAAACAGTGTGAGATCTGTGAATTTTGTAGTGCGGTTGAAGATGTCGATGATGAGAAGAGAAGTAGAGGAAGAGAGAAATATTAGTAGAAGGGATTCAGACACATTACATCTACAAAAAATTGAAGGTAAATCGAGAAGGGGGGAATTAACTGAAGGTAAAACGTGGGGGGTGTGGGGGTGGGAGGAGATAGAGAGGGGTAAACTAAATAAAGTGAATATATTCTCCTAAAATAACGCCTAGAATAAATGAAGCAATAATTATACCCTTAATTTGAATTATGGTATATATATAGTAATTTGATATGCTTAAATGTAATTAACTCAATCCGCAAACAATGAAGGTAATAAGGTTTGGGATATGGTATAGGTATGTAAAAATCCACTTTATTAGGGCTGAGCATATATCGGGTATAATCGATAAACAAATTGATAAAATGTTATTGGGTTATTGATATCGGGTTATTGGATAAATAATTCGATAACTGTTCAATGTTATATGACTAATGGGTTATCGGTTCGGGTCCTGGTTTGCCCAATTTATTAACGGTTTAACCGATAGCCCAGTAAGCTTTTAACAAAATTATAATTTTACCTATTAAATATATAAAACCACATTATGGCTTTATTCTCTCATTCTCTCCATAGTTACTCTTCATCTTTTGGCCTTAATCCTTAGAGTATGTTTTAAAGTTTTCTGAATTTCTCGTTTTAATTATGTAGTTAAGATTTTTAGTTTTAAACTTTAAAGTTTTAAACTAATAGTTCAGATTTTTAAGTTTTTCTATTTGTTTCTTTTGTTGCACTGCTTCTTTAGTATTTACAAGATTAGGATTTTATTATTTTTCTATGAATTATGCTACTCGCAGTGAGATAGCTAGTAAAATTAGATTGTTAAATGTCTTATCCCTTACTCCTATTAATTTATCACTTTGAAAATTGAGATCATTCATTGGGGTTTTCAAATGCTAAGAAAGTTTTATTCTCTAAGTTGAAATTTGATCCCTCTTATCTTAAGAGTAAAAATTCAATTCATTTCTCTTAATAGTTCGATCACGATTTCTATAATAAAAACATGAATTTTTTGGATAGTTTTTATTCTTATTGGGTAAAATGATAACCGATCCAATAAGGATCAATAACCGACTAACCGATAACTGCTATCTTATCTGTTCTGTTATCGGTTTAGTATATTTATAAACTGATAATCGATATAACAAACTAATAATATTCATAATCAAACCGAACCGACCGATTCTCACCCCTATTATGTATTGAGCTTCGCCCATTTCGTAGGCTTATGAATGAAAATCTGTCTTTATTTTATTTTGGATTCACTTTGGCTTCTTAGCTTAGCATGGCGAGTCTAAGAAGGATAGGGATAGGCCTAAGCATTATGGGAAAAAGGCTAAAATTGTCTCAATACTTTGGATAATTAGTCACGTTTATACCCGTTTCTACTTTCGGTCTAAATTTGTCCCTACTGTTAACATATTAAATAAAATTATCCCTAACCCTAATAGATGTACAATGTGGCACCTGGGACCAAATTATAATTTGCCAACTAAGCAAATATGAACAATTTTTAAAAACTCGCCCGACCGTATTGGATTACACTAGAACCCATTAATTAGTCTTCTCTTCATCGATTAAAGAAGACCAACAGTAAGCCAGAGTTGAATAAATAGCTGGTATTCGATAAAAGTTCTTCTAATCTAGGCCCCTGAAACATAAGAGAAAAAGTATAAGATAAATAACATTAATGGGTGTGGGCATCTCCAACTAAGTCGGGTCAGAGTTTTGTCACTGAATTTTTTGATGGACAGCGTTCTCCAGCTAAGTCCCTGGTGAAAATATGTTCTTGACTGTGTGACTTCGTAAGGCTGAGAAGTGAGAGAAAGAGGGAAGGAAGAGATAGAGGTGGAGCAATGTGGTGGTTGTCGTGGCATAGACCGCCAGCAACTTTATCTCCATGTCCGATTGAGAACTTCTTCCATTTAAAAACAAAGGAAATATCCTAAAATTTATTAATACAAATAGTCATCAGATTGGTTTTCAAAAAATTACACTAATAAAACAAGAAATATTTTCTCTTCAAGAAGTGAACTTTCCCATATATCATTCCAAACAATTTATTTTCTCTCATAAATTAGTAAAAGAAAGTGGTGGACCGATGAAGCGGTGGCTGTTTTAATGAAGGTGAAGGTGGTAGTTGCGGGTGGCGGGGGTTGGCTAGGTTGTGTGTGACGACCCAAATGGTTATCACTTGATTTTACTAGTCATTTTGAGCTTCTGATGCCTTGAAAACCTCCTATTAGTTGCCTCGATTGCGCAGTCCGGGCGCGAAGTTGAAAAATTGTTTTATGTTGATATATATGGATTATGTGAAAAATTTGAATAATTTTGATATTAATATTGATAAAATTGACTTTGGTCAATATTTTTGGTAAACGGACCCGGATCCGTAATTTGACGGTTTTGGAAGGTCCGTAGAAAAGTATGGGACTTGGGCGTATGCTCGGAATCGAATTCCAAGGTCCCAGGCCCGAGAAAAATAATTTTTCCGTGAAATTGTTTTCTGAAAATGTTTATGAAAAATGAAAATAAATTTTGATCAAAAAGTGATAGTATCGGGCTCGTATTTAGGTTTCGATGCTTGGTTCAGGTCATATATGTTGGTTAAGCGCTTCCTGTAAATTTTTGTTGAAAACGGACGTCGTTTGACGTGTTTCGGCCTTAAATAGAAAATTTGAAAGTGTATGAAATTTGAAAGATTTCTTGGATTTAAGGCTCAAATCATTGATTTTGATGTTATTTTGGCGATTTGATTGCTCGAGCAAGTTTGTATGATGTTTTTGAGTCAGTATACATGTTTGGTTTGGAGCCTCGAGGGCCCGAGTGTGTTTTGGAGGTGGTTCGAGGTGTTTTGGACTTGGGAAATCTGGTAGATTTGCTGCAGTTTTTGCACAGGCCTTTTCTTCTTCGCGAAGGCGTCCATGCCTCGCGTTCGTGGTGCCCAGCCTGCCCCCTCGTTCTTCGCATTCGCGGACGCCCTGCGCATTCGTGATGGCCAGTGTTCCCCCTTTAATGCGTTCGCGAACTTACCTCGCGTTCGCGTACAAGCAGCCCATACCCCCCAGCCCTTTTCCCTTCGCGTCCGCATTCCCCGTTCGCGTACGCGTAGGCCATTGCCTGGCCCCCCTACCTACCCTTCTTCGCATTCACACACGCCCTTCGCGAACGCGATGCACGCCTGGTCAGCCCCATTGGCGAATGCGACACAGTATCGCGAACGCGATGAACAAAATACGCCCATTGATTTTAAGTTCTGAAAAAAAAATAGAACATAACGGGATTTTATCCCATTTCTCAAAACTCTCTCTTCTCCACAGCTTCTTTGGGCGATTTTGGGGAGATTCTTCAACAAACTTCTTGGGTAAGTGATTCCTAGCTTGTTTTCCTTCATTCTTCTTCAACATCAATCAAATTCTTAGGCCTAAACATGTGAAAATGGGTAGAAAATTAGTGAAATGGGTATAGTTAGGGTTTTCAAATTTTTTGTGATTTAGACCTCGTTTTGGGGTAGAACTTAAGAACAAATTGTATATTTGAACGCGTGCTCGAATGGGTTGTCGGAAAGTTGTTTGAGCCTCGTGTTTTGACCATGTGGGCCCGAGGTCGATTTCACTATTCGGAGCAGAATGTTGCAAAATATATATTTAGCCATTTGGATTATTTTGTTGAGTAGTATTGATGATATTAAATCAATTATGTATAGATACAATTGAATTGGAGCCAAATTCGAAAGGAAAGGGCATTGCTTGAGGATTGAGTTTGTCGTAAACCTTCAAGGTAAGTGTTTGATCTATCCTAGCTTGAGGAAATAGGAGTTGAGTCTATTTTTTATTTCTATGTGCGGAGTCCGACGTATTGGCATGGTGACAAGTATCTATACGTTGGGGGTCTAGCATGACTGTGAGTCTTTACTAGTGAAAATTTGATATGGTGAAATTCTTCCACACCCAATTGTTGACTTCTAGGAAATTATAAATTGTGAATTTCCAGAGCGTTGGCTATATCAATGAAATAACAATTAATTAAGGAGTGAATAAAATAAAGAATAAATTGTTGAGCCTAGGTACTGAGTTATTGTTTTCTATTGCCAATATTATATATATTGAGAAATATGTTAAAAGTGAAATGGGAGCGAGTGGTACGCCTACGACATATTATATTGAAATGGGAGCGAGTGGTATGCCTACCACAATTTTTATTGATTATTGTTATTGTCCATAGTTGCCGGTGACATATTGTGAACTGATTTGGTAATGAAATGCGAGGAAGAGTGATTATGCACGACGGGTCTTTCTGTGATATGTTTTGAGTAATTATGCACGACAGGTCTTTCCGTGCCTTGATATGAGAGTGTGCGAGTAAAAGTACGATGGGTGATGCCGTACATCTTAATTGATTATTTGGTGAGAATGAGAGTAAAAGCATGATGGTTGGTGCCGTGCAGATTTTGATTTACCCGTCCTCATTAATTGAAGTTCATTTATTGTGCACCTGTTATTACATTTTGTTGCTACCCTAGATCATATTTTCCCTTCCCAAATATTAAATGTTGTTTCCTGTGTTTTTGTTGTATATATATTTTGAACTGTATGAGTTTATGTGAGTGTGTGGTCCTAGCCTTGTCACTACTTCACCAGGGTAGGTCGGACACTTACTAGCATATGGTGTTGGTTGTGCTGATTCTACACTCTATGATCTTTTTGCGTAGATACAAGTTTTGGACAGCAGCAGCAGTAGTGTGGGTCTTAGCCTTTGATCACTGAGACACCGAGGTAGCCTTGCAAGAGTCCGCATGACCCGGCGTCTCATTTATCTTTTCTTTCAATATGTTATCTCATATATTCAAGATAAATGGTATTTTATTTCTTTCATACGGTTATGTGTATTATTCTTAGAAGTTCGTGAGTATTGTGACAGCAGTTATTGGGTAGTGTTTTATGTTGAAATGTTTAGTATCGCATCTAGTAAAATTTGTTAAGTCTTCTGCTAAATTTATTTATTCAACTGAAATTTTAATATTGTTGAAATTCGGTTTAAATAAGTAATGTTAAAAAATGGAAATATAAGAATGAGTTTGCTTGCCTAGCTCCTATTTGTAGGTGTCATCACGACTCCCAATGGTGGGAAATTCGGGTCGTGACGAGTTTGTATCAGAGCATTAGGTTGCATAGGTCTCACAACTCACGAACAAACTTAGTAGAGTCTGAGGGATCGGTACGTAGACGCCTGTATTTATCCCCTAGAGGCTACAGAGTTAGGAAAATTTCACCTTCATTCTTTCGTGTCATGCGAATCTGTTCTTCAAATGCTAATAGATTTTCTACTGTGTTCTTCCATAGATGGCAAGAACATGCGCTTCTTCGTCTAATGATCAGCAGCCTGAGGCCCTATCAGCAGCTCCGGCTAGGGTCAGAGGCCGAGGTCGAGGCCATCCTAGAGGCTGAGGTAGGGTTAGAGCTCAGCCCCGAGCAGCAACACCAGTGGCGGAGCCTCAGATTCATGCTGAGGAGGTTCCGGCCCCAGCTGATCCAGTAGGCCTAGCTCAGGTCCCAAAGGGGTTTATTGCCACCCCTGTCCTTCAGGATGCTTTGGTCCGATTAGTTGGTTTTATGGAGGAAATTTCTAGAGCGGGTTTGCTTCCAGCAGTACCAGCCACATCTCAGGCTAGAGGAGATAATCAAACTCTTGCTACACGCACTCCGGAGCCAATAGCTCCCCAGGTTCAAGTTCCAGTGGTTCAGCCAGTTGTGGTAGTTCAGCCAGGCATAGTGACTCAGTCTGGTAAGGGTGCAGCTATGTCCACGATGCTTTATGGAGATTAGACAGATTCACCAGACTCTTTACCACTACATTCATTGGTACTGTTAGAATATACGCTTAACGCTAGAGGGGGGATGAATAGCGTTATAATAAAAAACAGCGTAAACTTGCGGAATTTAAAAATTGCAGGAATGAAATAAGTACGATAAGTAAATAATAATGAACGAACTCACCGATGTTATCCTGGTTCACCACAACCCGTGGCTAGTCCAGTCCCCGAGAGACTCTCTCGAGATTTCCACTAACTTCGTTAAGCTTACGGGTGCTTAACAAACCGTTACAAACTGAGAACTTGAGTCACACAAGCCTCAACAACCTTTGCTCGAAGATACAACACTTCAAGACTTCAACCAAAGGAATCACAACGTTCCTTCTTACAATACAAGGGATTAACACTTCCCTTCAAGTGTATAAAAACACTTTGCACTCAAAACAAGACTCTCCTTAAGAGTATATATGAGTAAAATAAATACGCTCAAGAACGCAACAACTTTCGTCAAGAATTTCGCTCTCAAAAACTTATGTAATGAATAGAAAATGATGAATAAGAGAGTATGCAAGCTTTAGCAATAATATGATCAGTTGTTGTGTTTAGAAGACTGATTTGAAGATGTATTTATAGTGTCAGAAACATGCATAACTGTTGCCTAATTGCCAATTAAGAATTGCTGATTTTGTGCTACGACAATCGATTGTCTAATTGGCACAATCGATTGTTTTCCAATCGTTCCAAAAATCATTCCCAGATTTTACGCAGCATAATCGATTATCTAAGACGTATAATCGATTACTGGCAACGTTCAAAAAATCATTTCCAGATTTTACTTAAAACAATCGATTATCAGAAATATACAATCGATTACTTGGCAACGTTCAAAAAATCTTTTTCAGATTTTACTTCAAACAATCGATTATCAGAAATATACAATCGATTACTTGGCAACGTTCAAAAAATCTTTTTCAGATTTTACTTCACACAATCGATTATTAAAATCCTATAATCAATTATCTGACGGAGTTTGAAAATATTTTGGTAACGGTCATTTACATAATTGATTATGCTATATGGACAATCGATTATTTTTCATTCTTGAAAAATCTAATAGACACTGCCACAACACAATCGATTGTCATAAGGTACACAATCGATTATTTTGTAGCTTTGAAAAATCTGATGGATAGTGTCTCAACACAATCGATTGTCATAAGGTACACAATCGATTGTCATGCAGATTTCAAACATCTGATGGACACTGCCTCAACACAATCGATTGTCATAAGGTACACAATCGATTGTCTTGCAGCTGCCGTAACATACTCGATTATCATAAGTACATAATCGATTATCTTTGTCCAGATTTTAGAGGCATGTTTAAAAATCATTTTGCTAAAATAAATATGCATGATTTAAAATCATTTTGCTCTAAATTAAATATGCATGATTTGATAAAAATATTTTTACGAGAGAAGCCAAGTCTTGAGTTAAATTGTCGGATCAAGATCACAATTAAAGAGCGACTCATGTATAACTTTGTTTAATCTTGATCTTTGTTTGTCTTGTGCTTGAACTTCGTTACGTGACATTTGCGTGCTTGTGCTTGGAACTCGTCATATGTCAATTGCACATCGTTTGTCATTTATCAAAACCTACAAATATGAACACACGTTTAGTTTAGTGCCTTGAGAACGTGTTTCAACGATTTCCCCCTTTTTGATAATGGCAAACCTTAATCGGGATATGCATATTAGGTAATTCATAATGACGATCCAAGACAAGTATATATATATATATATATATATATATATATATATATATATATATATATATGCAATTAGTTCCCCCTCACATATGAATTCCCCCTCAATTTATGCCAATAAGTATTAAGTGCATAGCCCTTATTCTTCCCCCTTTTGACATTAGCAAAAAAATTGGCAAATAACTTGTTTATTGATTAATCAAAAATTTCAACTTCATAAAAGGGATAATAAAGCAAACAATGTCAACATAATCGATTATTGATACTTGATAATCGATTATATACTAAAGAAAAATTGATTATTTTGCACCAGTCTTTATAATTCCCCCTGCTTTTAGGGCGATACCTGCAAAAATACGTTAGACGCCTCCGACGCTCAAGTTAGTAATCATGTGAAAGGGAAAATGCAATGCATGACTTAGATCAATGTGGAGTCAAGAATCCCGAGTTCACTACGAATTCGGAAGAAGGACTCTTTCTCTAAAGGTTTTGTGAAGATGTCGGCCAATTGATCTTTGGTTTCAACAAATTCAATTTCGACATCACCTTTGAGAACATGATCTCTTATAAAATGATGCCTAATTTCAATGTGTTTTGTTCTTGAATGAAGAACGAGGTTCTTCGTCAAGCATATGGCGCTAGTATTATCACATCTAAGAGGGATATGATCGATACTTAGGCCATAGTCCAAGAGTTGCGGTTTCATCCAAAGAATTTGAGCGCAACAACTCCCCGCGGCTACATATTCAGCCTCGGTTGTGGACAACGCAACACTTACTTGTTTCTTGCTAAACCAAGAAACTAGAGAGCTACCGAGCAAATGGCAAGTGCTACTAGTGCTCTTGTGGTCCAATTTGCATCCAGCGAAATCGGAATCGGAATAGCCAACAAGTTGGCATGAAGAACCTTTGGGGTACCATAGACCCACATTTACAGTACCAACAAGATACTTCAATATCCGTTTCACCACAGTTAGGTGAGACTCCTTAGGACATGATTGATAACGAGCGCATAAGCACACGCTAAACATGATGTCTGGTCTACTAGCAGTAAGATAAAGGAGAGATCCAATCATACCTCGATTCTTCTTGGTGTAGACTTCCTTACCTTTCTCGTCTTTGTCTAGATGGTCGGATGTGCTCATGGGAGTGGCCATTGCTTTTGCGTTGCTCATTTCAAATCGTTTTAGCAATTCTTTGCAATATTTAGCTTGACAAATGAAGGTTCCTTCTTTCATTTGCTTTACTTGCAGCCCCAAAAAGAAGGTTAGCTCACCCATCATAGACATTTCAAATTCGCTTGTCATTAAATCAGAAAATTCCTTGCACAAAGCATTGTTAGTAGCACCAAAAATAATATCATCCACATAGATTTGAACTAATAAAATATCATTGTTTTTATGCTTAACAAATAGAGTGGTGTCAACTTTCCCCCTAATGAATTCATTTTCCAAAAGAAATTTGCTCAATCGTTCATACCAAGCTCGGGGAGCTTGTTTGAGACCATAAAGCGCCTTTTTAAGTTTGAAAACATGATTGGGAGATTTAAAATCTTCAAAGCCCGGGGGTTGTTCTACATAAACTTCTTCTTGAATAACACCATTTAGAAAAGCACTTTTTACATCCATTTGATATAAATTGAAATTCATAGAAGAGGCAAAAGCAAGCAATAAACGAATAGCTTCTAACCTTGCTACGGGTGCATATGTTTCTTCATAGTCAATTCCCTCTTCTTGATTATAGCCTTTTGCTACAAGCCTAGCTTTATTTCTAGTGATTATGCCATTTTCATCTAGTTTTTTTCGAAAAACCCATTTCGTACCAATTATGGTATGATTTTCGGATCTTGGCACCAAATCCCAAACGTCATTTCGTTTGAATTGGTTAAGCTCCTCTTGCATTGCCAAGGTCCAAAATTCATCCCCAATTGCTTCGGAGATGGTTGAAGGTTCAATTTGAGAAACGAAAGCAGTATGTCCTAAGGTGTTCTTAAGAGTGTTTCGAGTACTTACCTGTTGTTCAATGTCGCCAATTACATGTTCGAGTGGATGGTCTTTGATTGTCCTCCGCGCGTTAGGCAGTTTCATTTCTTTTTCCAGTTGTGGTGCTTCCTCCGATAATGGTTCCAAGATTTCATCTTGAATTTCCTTAGGAGTTTCCTCTTGTACTTTGTCTTGAGGATTCATTGAGTTTAAACTACCTGCAAGTTCAAAACCAGAATCCTTTCTCGCCAAGCGAGCATTATTTTCGGAAAACACAATATGAGGGGATTCCTCCACAGTTTCGGTTCTATTATTGAATACTCTATATGCTTTGCTACGTGAAGAATAACCAATAAAAATTCCTTCATCGGATTTGGCATCAAACTTTCCCAAATTATCTTTACCATTGTTATGAATAAAACATTTACAACCGAATACTCTAAGATGGGAGATATTTGGTTTCCTTCCCTTGTAGAGTTCATAGGGAGTTTTCATGAGTATTGGCCTTATGACTACTCTGTTTAAAACGTAGCATGCGGTACTCACGGCATCCGCCCAAAAATGTTTGGGAATCTTAGCCTCATCGAGCATGGTTCTAGCCATCTCTTCGAGACACCTATTTTTCCTTTCCACCACTCCATTTTGTTGTGGTGTGCGTGGAGCAGAGAAGGTGTGCTCGATACCGAGTTCGTCATAAAAATCGGCGAAGAGATTGTGATCGAACTCTCCCCCATGATCACTTCTTATTGAAGTGACGGTTGTGTCCTTTTCATTTTGAACACGTTTAAGAAAACATTTTAAATTATGAAAAGCTTCACTTTTATGAGCAAGAAATAGTGTCCATGTAAATCTAGAATAATCATCAACAATAACAAAAGCATAACGATTTCTACCAAGACTTTCAATGCGAGATGGTCCAAAAAGGTCCATGTGAAGAAGTTGCAATGGTCCAGTAGTTGAAACAATATTTTTCGATTTAAAAGATGCTTTTGTTTGCTTCCCTTTTTGACAAGAATCGCAAATGGAGTCTTTTTCAAATTTCAAATTTGGAAGACCAATAACTAAATTTTGTGAAACCAATTTGTTTAAAAGATGCATGTTGATGTGAGCTACTCTACGATGCCATAACCACATATCATCTTCTTTGTTCATAAGACAATTCACATACTCAGATGAAGAATTTTCGAGATCAACCATATAGATGTTATCCATTCTAAAACCACGAAGGATAATTTTAAAATCGCTATGGCGAAAAACTAAGCATTCATCCGAATAAAATAAAACAAGATTTCCCTTGTCACATAATTGACTTATGCTCAAGAGATTATGTTTTAGTCCTTTAACTAGCAATATATGCTTAATGGAAGAAGGTTCATCCTTACCGACCGATCCAATGCCGATAATTTTTCCCTTGTTGTTATCTCCAAAAATAACGCTTCCTCCTTCCTTGTGTTCTAGTTGAAGGAACTTGGATTCGTCTCCGGTCATGTGTTTGGAGCATCCACTATCAAGGTACCAAAGTACACTTGATCCCTTCAAACATACCTACAAGACAAATTAATGAGTCTTTGGTACCCAAGCTGTTTTGGGTCCTTGAGAGTTAGGTGTAACATGCTGTTGTGCTTGACATGCAGTTAAGTGTCTATGTCTAGTGAAGCAAGAAGGAGCAATATGTCCAATTCGATTGCAATAATGACAAATGACATTAGGATTATGCATTCGTCTAGGTTGATAGTAGCTGGACGGACGAAATTTGTTTACTCTATTTTCGACAATATGACTATTGCGCATTTCATGAAAATCATTTCTCCTACTATTTGTTCTAGGATATGCAGCATTTCTAGAATAGTTATTTCTAGGCTGAAAGCCATTTCTAGGTGTCCTAAAATGTTCAACGTTTCTTCTAGTGTTTGGTCTGGGATATGCATCATTTCTAGAATAGTTATTTCTAGGTTGAAGGCCATTTCTAGGTGTCCTAAAATGTTCAAAGTTTCTTCTAGTGTTTGACTAGCATGCATGTTGATTCTAGGATTGTTATCTCTAGGATGAACATTTGTTTTATTTGTCCTAGGTTGAGCCTTAGGTGGTTGGGGTTTGGCTTCAACTTTTTCTTTAGGCTCGTTTTTAAAACCTATCCCATGTTTGGTTGATTTCAAATTAACAAGAACTTCATTCAAATTTTTATGAGAAGAATTGAACTTATCTAAGGTGCCCTTAAGTCTTTTTACCTCATCTTTTAGATGCATGCAAGAAGTACAATTTTTACTAGAACTCTCGGGTTTGTCGGCGCTTCTTTTGCCGAAAAAATTGTTTTCTTCTTTCAACTTCTCATTTTCCGAAATCAGTTTTTCCAAATCCTTTTCTTTCAAAGAGAGTTGTTTTTCAAAATCTTTTTCTTTCAAAGAAGCATTTTCCTTAATGTTTAACAGTTTTGGAAGCTTTAATGAATTCACTATACAACTCATCAAAGGCATTTTGCATTTCCTCAAGAGAATAGAAGTTTGTGGAAGAAATTTGACATACCTTTTCTTGATTGTTTTCGTGAGCCATGAGACAGAGATTTGCGGTTTCGTCTTCTTCTTCCTCACTCGACTCGTCTCCGGAGTCGCCTCCCCAAGATATGTATGCTCGTTGTTTCTTGAAGGGTTTCTTCTCCTTTTTGACATTTGGGCAATTTGATTTAATGTGCCCGATTTCTCCGCATCCATAGCACTTTACTTGATCTCCTTGTTGTTTGCCTTTTCGTTCATACTCTTTTCGCATGAACTTTTGAAATCTCTTAATAACGAGTCCGAACTCGTTATCTCCGTCCTCATCATTTTGAGGTTGACTTGTGCTTGCCTTGAGGGCGATTCTTTGTTTCCTTTGATCATTAACAAGAGGGTTAAGTATAGTAGATTCATAAGTTTTAAGATTACCTCTTAATCCGTCGATGGTGACATTTGAAATGCCAATAGACTCTTGAATCGCGTCGGCCTTGGAGCGCCATTCCGGAGTGAGACTTCGGAGAATTTTTCGGACAAGTTCCTTATCCGTGAAGGTCTTCTTAAGAGCATGTAAGTCATTAACAATTTTTGAAAATCGTTCGAACATGTCATCGACCCTTTCGCCTTCCTTCATGTGAAACAGTTCATATGCATGGGTTAGAAAATCAACTTTAGCCTCTCTTGCCTGGTCCGTACCTTCGTACGTGATTTCCAGCTTATTCCACATTTGCTTCGCCGTTGTGCAACATGATATTTTTCTGTAATCATCAGCGTTTACAGCACAATATAATAAGTTGATGGCTTTAGCATTGTTCTGCACTTTTCGGATATCATCCGCATCGTATTCATCTTCGGATTTCGGAACCCATTCATTTTCAACCTTTTTGGTTGGAATTTGTTCTCCCTTCATTATAACCTTCCACAAATGAAAATTATTCGATTGAATGAATATTCTCATCCTCTCCTTCCAGTACGTATAGTTTGTGCCATCGAATAGTGGTGGTCGGGTGGAGCATTGTCCTTCACCTATTCCTGCAAAAGAATCACGAGTAGAAGCCATGGATTGTTTCTCTCAAACGGTTAAGTTTTTCAGAGAGTTGGGCTCTGATACCAATTGTTAAAATATACGCTTAACGCTAGAGGGGGGGTGAATAGCGTTATAATAAAAAACAGCGTAAACTTGCGGAATTTAAAAATTGCAGGAATGAAATAAGTGCGATAAGTAAATATTAATGAACGAACGCACCGATGTTATCCTGGTTCACCACAACCCGTGGCTAGTCCAGTCCCCGAGAGACTCTCTCGAGATTTCCACTAACTTCGTTAAGCTTACGGGTGCTTAACAAACCGTTACAAACTGAGAACTTGAGTCACATAAGCCTCAACAACCTTTGCTCGAAGATACAACACTTCAAGACTTCAACCAAAGGAATCACAACGTTCCTTCTTACAATACAAGGGATTAACACTTCCCTTCAAGTGTATAAAAACACTTTGCACTCAAAACATGACTCTCCTTAAGAGTATATATGAGTAAAATAAATACGCTCAAGAACGCAACAACTTTCGTCAAGAATTTGGCTCTCAAAAACTTATGTAATGAATAGAAAATGATGAATAAGAGAGTATGCAAGCTTTAGCAATAATATGATCAGTTGTTGTGTTTAGAATACTGATTTGAAGATGTATTTATAGTGTCAAAAACATGCATAACTGTTGCCTAATTGCCAATTAAGAATTGCTGATTTTGTGCTACGACAATCGATTGTTTAATTGGCACAATCGATTGTTTTCCAATCGTTCCAAAAATCATTCCCAGATTTTACGCAGCATAATCGATTATCTAAGACGTATAATCGATTACTGGAAACATTCAAAAAATCATTTCCGGATTTTACTTAAAACAATCGATTATCAGAAATATACAATCGATTACTTGGCAACGTTCAAAAAATCTTTTTCAGATTTTACTTCAAACAATCGATTATCAGAAATATACAATCGATTACTTGGCAACGTTCAAAAAATCTTTTTCAGATTTTACTTCACACAATCGATTATTAAAATCCTATAATCGATTATCTGACGGAGTTTGAAAGTATTTTGGCAACGGTCATTTACATAATCGATTATGCTATATGGACAATCGATTATTTTTCATTCTTGAAAAATCTAATAGACACTGCCTCAACACAATCGATTGTCATAAGGTTCACAATCGATTATTTTGTAGCTTTGAAAAATCTGATGGACACTGTCTCAACACAATCGATTGTCATAGGGTACACAATCGATTGTCATGCAGATTTCAAACATCTGATGGACACTGCCTCAACACAATCGATTGTCATAAGGTACACAATCGATTGTCTTGCAGCTGCCGTAACATACTCGATTATCATAAGTACATAATCGATTATCTTTGTCCAGATTTAGAGGCATGTTTAAAAATCATTTTGCTAAAATAAATATGCATGATTTAAAATCATTTTGCTCTAAATTAAATATGCATGATTTGATAAAAATGTTTTTACGAGAGAAGCCAAGTCTTGAGTTAAATTGTCGGATCAAGATCACAATTAAAGAGCGACTCATGTATAACTTTGTTTAATCTTGATCTTTGTTTGTCTTGTGCTTGAACTTCGTTACGTGACATTTGCGCGCTTGTGCTTGGACCTTGTCATATGTCAATTGCGCATCGTTTGTCATTTATCAAAACCTACAAATATGAACACACGTTTAGTTTAGTGCCTTGATAACGTGTTTCAACAGGTACATCTTCAGAAGATCCCCAACACTTTTTATATAGCTGCCATGAAGTTCTCCGGACTATGGGTATATGAGAGATCAATGGTGTTGACTTTGCCACTTTTTGTCTGCCTGGATCCGCCAAAACTTGGTGGAGAGACTATTTCTTATCCAAACCAGCAGGGTCGCCATCTTTGACTTGGGACCAGTTTACAGGATTATTTTTGGAAAAGTTTCTTCCAGCAGGGCTCGATGTCAGTTACACAGTATAAGACCTGGTTTATTGATCTAGCTCGGCATGCCATTGTCATACTCCCTCTCGATCGATCGATCGAGAGAGAGAGAGAGAGAGAGAGAGAGAGAGAGAGAGAGAGAGAGAGAGAGAGAGAGAGAGAGAGAGAGAGAGAGAGAGAGTGAGAGAGGGGGTGATGAGGTTTATTGATGGTTTGATTTAGCCAATTCGTCTTCAGATGGCTATGAGCACCGGGAGTGAGATCATTTATTCTACACAGGTTATTATATTTTGTTGCTATCTTAGATCATGTGTTCCCTTCCCAAATATTAAATGTTGTTTCCTGTGGTTTTATTGTATATATATTTTGAACTGTACAAGTTTATGTGAGTGTCTAGTCCTAGCCTTGTCACTACTTCGCCGGGATAGGCCGGACACTTACCAGCACATGGGGTCGGTTGTGCTGATTCTACACTCTGTGCTCTTTTTGCGCAGATACATGTTTTGGACAACAGCAGCAGCAGTAGTGCGGGTGTTAGCCTTTGATCACTAATACGCCGAGGTATCCTTGCAGGCGTCCGCAGGACCCGGCGTCTCTTATATCTTTACTTTCAATATGTTATCTCATATATTTGAGATAAACGGTATTTTATTTCTTCAGACGGTTATGTGTATTATTCTTAGAAGTTAGTGAGTATTGTGACACCAGTTCTTAGATAGTGTTTTATGTTGAAATTTTCAGTATCGCATATAGGAAAATTTGTTAAGTCTTGCGTTAAATTTATTTATTCCGCTGAAATTTTAATATTGTTAAAAATCGGTTTAAATAAGTAATGTTAAAAAAATGGAAATATAAGTATGAGTTGGCTTGCCTAGCTCCTATTAGTAGGCGCCATCACGATCCTCGATGGTGGAAAATCCGGATTGTGACATTGTGGCTACAACTTTTTATATGGTTCATCATTAGATATACAAATCCTCAAAATTCTTTATGTTCATGTTTACATATCAGAGATATTTTTAGGCTTTGATTTATTTTCTTTTGTTTATTTATTTTTTTGATCTTAAACTCTTCACAAGAAGAGGATAAACGGGAAGGGAGTGGTCAAAGAAATGTGCATGGGTCAAAAAAAATGAGCATGGGTCAAAAAATGAGCAACGATCTTTATAATTCGTGTTGGTATTTGCCCAGCTGACACATTAAGTGAGGGGTCCTACTACCACGTTGGAAATCTATTAGGATTAGGCACAATTTTGTATACTTTACTAACGATAGGTATATGTTTGGACCAAAAGTAGAAATGGATATAAACGTGTCTAATTTTTGATAATATAGGTATAATCTTGGCATTTTTCCCGAAAATTATTAGGTTGCGGTAATTAGGCAGAACATATTTCTGCTTCAACTTATTGAGAACATGATCCTCGATAAGAAAACCAGGAGGACAGGTATTAGGATTGTAGATTGACAAATAGTCGCTAGTCTTTCCTTGACTTGTCAATAAAACTAGTCCTATTGTTGCATGTGCCTATTCCTGGTTCATTATTAATACATATAGTGGAGGACCCAGAATTTTCATCAAAGGAATTCAACATGTGAAGAAGAAATATACTAAGAACTTAACAAAATAAATTATTATTAATATTAAAAGTTTAAATACATTATTAAATCTATTTTTTTTAAGGAAATCTTTGGTTTCGGGATCACTTTTTCCAAGGTATGCTTTTCTAATCTGGTCAAGCTCACTTGGTGATAGTCCCCTAATGGACATTTTTTCATTTGGATCAGTCGTTAAACAATTCATATCTACTCTTTGGCTAGCCTTTGCATTTGTTCTTTTAGAGAATGAGGTTGTTATTTTAATTGGTTCGAAATTTCTTCCACGATAGGAGAAATTTAAGAGTGTGAACTTGATTGTGGCAACTTGGAAAATACCGAAGAGTAAAATTTCTTTTATCAAATTTTAAAATTTGATTATCACATTAAAAATTCAAATTAGAACAATAATTTAATAAATAAATTTGAACTTAAAGTATCACAAACAAAAATTAAACTAAACTCAAATTTAAATAATATCACGATACTTTTCTTGTAACTAGATTAATACTTAGATCAATTGGCAAAGAGCAATTTAAGTCACTAAAAATAATATTAAACACAAATTGATGGGAATTTGAGAAAAAAGTTAATGGCTCAACATAAGCTAATTAACAAAGAAGGCAGTCAATTTAGTTACTTAAAGTCACAAAATTGTTTAAAAAAGTAATAATTCTATATTAGTAATAAAAATCTAATCACAAACTTATTAGGCAAAGAAGTTAAATGATGTAGTTCTCTTTCTCTAATTGTGTATATATAAAATTAAAAAAAAAGGTTTCCTAACCTAAAAAGAGAGAAAAAAAGGATTCGTGTCGTTGTATCTAAATAGAAAAAGAGTAGTACACATTATGTTGCTGATAGGTTTCGGACTCAAAACCCTTTCAAAAATTTAAACCCACTTCACCATTGGCTAGACACTTTTCTTGAATTATGTATGTATTTAGTAACAGAATATCTTCGGAGATATATATATATATATATATATATATATATATATATATATATATATATATATATATATATAGTGTTATTTATAAATAATAGACATTTAAAAATAATATTTTAATAGACAAAATATTGCTCTGATACCAAAATAATAGACAAAATAATAGAAATTTAAAAATAATAGACAAAATAATAGAAATTTAAAAATAATAGACAAAATAATAGAAATTTAAAGTTACTGTCATAAAAAAAATATAATAGATAAAAACTATTGTCTTAATATAATATTTTATCTAAATAATAATAGAAATTTAAACTATTAAAACTTACTATCTTTAAAATAAACTATTGTCTATAATAATAGTGTGAAAGGATAAATGTATATCTAATATTCTGATTATAAGATATAACTGCTTATTAAATAAATCTACACAAAATCTATGATTTTCTGTAATATATATAAAGCGTGGTCTACAATCGAATAAAATCCCGTGTCTACGTTCCAAATAAATTCTCCTAAGCTTAAATTAAGACTTTCTGCAAAGCTTTCTGGATATGTATAGTTATTACGATTATCAGACATTAACAGCGCAGTAGAATTTTAAAACTTTATGTTGTAAAATCCTACTCGGTACTCTCCCTCTCTTATATGTAAACTTATAATGTTACAGTGTAATAATAATTATGTCTAAGATTACCCCTTTTATACTTTTTTTTTTACTCTGTTCATCTCTTCTTTCCAATTCTTTATAGATATGAATATATTCTTAACTCTTTTTTCTTTAACCTCACCCCGGCCATGGTTAAGTGCACATACCACTTGGTTTATCTTAACCAGTTTTTTCCTAGGAATTTACAGGTTAATCCATCAAAATTGTTAAGAAATTAGAAAGCTAACCATATACTAAGAGTAGTTTAATAATTTACAAAATAACAAAACTATACATAATAAAAACATAAGCATAAAAGGAAATCATAACAAGACATAGGGGTAATATCTTAGAACATAACTTAGATAAACATAGTAACTTACATGTTTACAAGAGATGGGATTTCCCTTTCGGGAAACCCGAAAAGGTTTTGCTGAACTTCTGGAAAATACAATCAACACCTAAGCATACAAACTTTATTTATTTACAAGCTTAGAGGAATAACTACGAGGATATTCATAAAGGGAATATTTTACAAAGTGGTTTTGAAAGGTGTTTGGGATTTTTTGGAAAGTTGGTTGAGGCTTTTCTGAAGGTTTTCTACTTTTTTCTCGATGATCTTTCTTTCTCCTTAGTCTGCCTTTTATAGCTGACTTTTGAGCGGATCTGAAATGCAGGCTTCAAAAATTCTTTGAAATCTTTGTCTTCTAGCCTTGTAGGGTACTTCATTGGGCCCCATCTTCACATGGCTGGTGCAGAGATTCCATTTTATGTCGTCCTCATTCATTTGTCTTTATATCACATCCATCACATCTGGTCCTACTTATTATCTCCTCCATTATTGTTCTTTGTCTCCTTCTTGATTTATTATTTCTGAATTATTTTTATGTGTCTAAATTATGGAGTGCTATTGAATCAAAACTCATTCCCGAATCATAGTCTTCATATGGATCTTGAGAATCTTGGTAATTCAGGTTGTCTTCATTATCATCTCTTCCTGAGCTTTGAGACCTTTCTGGACTAGATCTTGACCTTTCTGGACTGGGACTTGGACTAGAATTTTTTATCATATGTTTGTCTTGTTTTTCTTTTGCTGGAAAAAATTTTCTAATGTCTGTTTAATTACATCTTTCATTTTCTCATTTTTTTTTTCCTTTTAGCAATTATACTCTTTTTCTTTAATATGTCTCCATGTGTTAATGTTCTGGGCAGTCTTCGTCTTGATGAACCTTCGTCTTCACTTTTTGGCAAAGTGACAGCCATAAACGGATTTGATTTGTCTTTACCGGTCACCGTTTGAACCGGACTAGCTATATCATCATCCGATACAGTGGATTTTTCTGCATTCATTGGGGAATGCACACCCTTCTCATCCATTTTTTCTTGAGATGGAAAACTCGTATCTTGTTGCAAAATAACTTGAGTCTGAGATTGCGTTAACGCTTGTCTCTTTTGTTCTAAAACTTTTACATGATCCATAAGTCTGATTTTTTCTTTCTCTAAGCTTTCATTCTTCAGGTTCAATCTTCTGAAAGCTTCGGTCATAGATGAGCAGTGGTCACAAAATATTATTTTTCTGTGTCTTTTTGGATTTTATATTGGATCTTTTCTAGGTTTTGTCTAAGTGCTGGGGAAATATAGTAATTTGGTCCTAGTATTCCTCTTGCATAGTCTAGAGCTTCAGTAAAATCATTAAAACCCTTAAAAAGTGGTTTTTGTATGTCTTTAATAGAGTCTAATACTTCTATCCATGTTTGAAAAATACCATTTGTCTTACCGTGTATGACTACGTAAGACAAATGGTATTTTTCAAACATGGATAGAAGTATTAGACTATATTAAAGACATACAAAAACCACTTTTTAAGGGTTTTAATGATTTTACTGAAGCTCTAGACTATGCAAGAGGAATACTAGGACCAAATTACTATATTTCCCCAGCACTTAAACAAAACCCAGAAAAGATCCAATATAAAATCCAAAAAGACACAGAAAAAATAATATATTGTGACCACTGCTCATCTATGACCGAAGCTTTCAGAAGATTGAACCTGAAGAATGAAAGCTTAGAGAAAGAAAAAATCAGACTTGTGGATCATGTAAAAGTTTTAGAACAAAAGGTACAGGCGTTAACGCAATCTCAGACTCAAATTGTTTTGCAACAAGATACGAGTTTTCCATCTCAAGAAAAAATGGATGAGAAGGGTGTGCATTCCCCAATGAATGCAGAAAAATCCACTGTATCGGATGATGATACAGCTAGTCCGGTTCAAACGGTGACCGGTAAAGACAAATCAAATCCGTTTATGGCTGTCACTTTGCCAAAAAGTGAAGACGAAGGTTCATCAAGACGAAGACTGCCCAGAACATTAACACATGGAGACATATTAAAGAAAAAGAGTATAATTGCTAAAAAGAAAGAAAATAGAAGATGTAATTAAACAGACATTAGAAAATTTGTTCCACCAAAAAGAAAAACAAGACAAACATATGATAAAAAATCCTAGTCCAAGTCCCTGTCCAGAAAGGTCAAGATCTAGTCCAGAAAGGTCTCAAAGCTCAGGAAGAGATGATAATGAAGACAACCTGAATTACCGAGATTCTCAAGATCCATATGAAGACTATGATTCGGGAATGAGTTTTGATTCAATAGCACTCCATAATTTAGACACATAAAAATAATTCAGAAATAATAAATCAAGAAGGAGACAAAGAACAATAACGGGGGAGACAATAAGTAGGACCATATGTGATGGATGTGATATAAAGACAAATGAATGAGGACGACATAAAATAGAATCTCTGCACCAGCCATGTGAAGATGGGGCCCATTGAAGTACCCTACAAGGCTAGAAGACAAAGATTTCAAAAAAATTTTGAAGTCCGCATTTCAGATCCGCTCAAAAGTCAGCTATAAAAGGCAAACTAAGGAGAAAGAAAGATCATCGAGAAAAAAGTAGAAAACCTTCAGAAAAGCCTCAACCAACTTTCCAAAAAATACCAAACACCTTTCAAAACCACTTTGTAAAATATTCCCTTTATGAATATCCTCGTAGTTATTCCTCTAAGCTTGTAAATAAATAAAGTTTGTATGCTTAGGTGTTGGTTGTATTTTCCAGAAGTTCAGCAAAACCTTTTCGGATTTCCCGAAAGGGAAATCCCATCTCTTGTAAACATGTAAGTTACTATGTTTATCTAAGTTATGTTCTAAGATATTACCCCTATGTCTTGTTATGATTTCCTTTTATGCTTATGTTTTTATTATGTATAGTTTTGTTATTCTGTAAATTATTAAACTACTCTTAGTATATGGTTAGCTTTCTAATTTCTTAACAATTTTGGTGGATTAACCTGTAAATTCCTAGGAAAAAACTGGTTAAGATAAACCAAGTGGTATGTGCACTTAACCATGGCCGGGGTGAGGTTAAAGAAAAAAGAGTTAAGAATAGATTCATATCTATAAAGAATTGGAAAGAAGAGATGAACAGAGTAAAAAAAAGTATAAAAGGGGTAATCTTAGACATAATTATTATTACACTGTAACATTATAAGTTTACATATAAGAGAGGAAGAGTACCGAGTAGGATTTTTACAACATAAAGTTTTAAAACAATTCTACTGCGCTGTTAATGTCTGATAATCGTAATAACTATACATATCCAGAAAGCTTTGCAGAAAGTCTTAATTTAAGCTTAGGAGAATTTATTTGGAACGTATACACAGGATTTTATTCGATTGTAGACCATGCTATACATTTTATATATATTACAGAAAATCATAGATTTTGTGTAGATTTATTTAATAAGCAGTTATATCTTATAATCAGAATATTAGATATACATTTATCTAGCCTTTCACACTATTATTATAGACAATAGTTTATTTTAAAGACAGTAAGTTTTAATAGTTTAAATTTCTATTATTATTTAGATAAAATATTATATTAAGACAATAGTTTTTATCTATTATATTCTATTTTAAGAGTAAGTTTAAATTTCTATTATTTTGTCTATTATTTTTAAGTTTCTATTATTTTGTCTATTATTTTTAAATTTCTATTATTTTGTCTATTATTTTTAAATTTCTATTATTTTGTCAATTATTTTATAGTACAGGCTGGACATATTAAACAAAGAAAGACTTTAGAAAAATTAGAACAAAATTTAGACTTTATAAAAGCACAAGAATTAGAAATAGACATGAAAATATATTTTTTAAATAACAAATTTAATAAAGAAAAAATACCTACTAAAAATGAAATAGAAAAGTTAATTAAGACTATTACATAAAAGCCTAAAGAATTAGAAATACAAACAACTAGATTAGTAGAAAGAATAACTGAACAAGTAGAAGTGTTAAAAGGAGAGATAAGCGCACTTAAAGAAAAGATAGACACAATAAAGGAAATCGCTCTTTCATGAGCGATATACATATAGAATTAGATCCGATATATGAAGAAGTGTTAAAATTAACATCAAAAATTCAACCCAATCCAGAAGGACTAAGTAACTATACTCCTCAAGGTAAAGCTGATCAAATAATATTAAAACAGAATAATACATTAATAATATTATTATTAGAAATTAATAAAAAGCTAGATAAAATTATAAAGGAAAAAGAACTTAAGACTGAGGTAGACGATTTGATAGAACAATTAAAAAGAGTTGAAATAACACCACACAAAGAAAAAATAAAAGTAAGAAAACCACAAAAATAAACTTTTTTCCAAGTGGGTCAAGAAGAACAAATCAAGAAATATCAAGAATAAGTTTTTCAGAAAATAGAATAGGAAACAATATGTTAGCTAGAATTTTAACTAGAAAAAGACAAGAGGAAGATCAAAAACTAGAGGAAATAATAGATATAGATAAGGATATACAAATTTTCCAGCAAAATCAATTAAGATTACTAGATCCAAAAATACTATATAATACAGGATATTCCACCAATTCCCAACTATATAGACATTATAGAGAAGAACAATTGTCAGCTATAGGAAGTAAAATAGAGACATTAAACTTAATCAATCCAGAATCAGTAAAACAAATAAAAAATTATAAAAGGAATTTAATGCATATGGGATTAATAGTAATTGGATTAAAAGGATTAACAAGAAAGAATTTAGGAACTAAAGTATTGATAGTAGTATATGATGATAGATGGTCAGATCAGAAAAAATCTATAATAGGTTTAACAGAAGTATATATGACAACTAACGGAGGAATATTTTATATTAGCCCAGATTTTATGATAAATCTAGCAGAATTTGGAAAAAATATAAAAATAGGAATACAGACTAAAGGGTATGAAGAAATGAATAATGGAAATAATCTATTAATATGTGTAGGTTTTATAGGAAAAATGGCAACAAGTAGCAATACAAAATTTAAAATTAAGGTAGACGATGTAGTTGAAGTAATGGGAAATAAAGGTATATAATTATTAAAACCTATTAAAATAGACCCAGAAGAATATGCGGGATTAGAATGGAACTTAGAAGATTTTTCCAAACCAAAAATATTTAAACCAGAATCTCACTTGATGTATACAAATTCTAAAGGAGAAACGTCAATTAGGTTTACTGATTATAATTATTTTACTCATAAAGATATAGATAATGAAGATGAAAATAAAGTTGAAGAAACTGAATGTATGAATGTTGAAATAATACATGAAGAATTTGAAGTAGACATAGCAATAGAAGAAGCAAGAAAATTAGTTAGAGAAAACAAGAATAAGACTTTCCAATGTAAAGGATGTAAACTGGGAAAATTAACCTTAAGAGATGTAGAAGAACATTTTAGAAAATGCGAATTAAGAACATATAGTTTTGGATATAGAAAAGAAAATAGGTTACAAGAAAAATGGGATAAATTTGATCAAATTTTTGAAGAAATACAAGATAGTTATGAGACAGAAACAGATTCGGTAATCAGCCTAAAAGAATTAATGGAATCAGTTAGTTCTAGCCCAAGCCCATTTCAAAGAACAACATACCAAAGTACAGTAGATACTAGTACGGGAAATGTACCTAGAAGAAGAGTATACAGAATAGATCAAGAAACAGAAATAGAAAATGTAAAACCATCAGGAAAAATGATGCCAATAGAAGAACCTTTAAGATTACAAGAAGGAGGAAGTAAAGGTAAAATATTAAATATAGCAGCCCATGATCCACAAATGTGGAACTCAGTAATAGATCTATGGAAAGGAATAGTAGTAGCAGACTTTATAAAAACTTATAATGATACAGATGCAGAAACAATGTATAAATATATGGAAACTTTTCTAGGAGAATCGACAAAAGGTTTATGGGAAGCTTATAAATCTGAATTCCCTCAAGATTTTCAAAATTTAATAGCAATGGGTGCAAATCCTTATAATTTTACAAATAAAATACATAGTTTGATTACAGGAGAAGATCCAAATAGTGGATTAGTAGTACTACAAAAGAATGCTTTAATAAAATTAGAACAGTTAAATATAAGTAGTTGGTTCCATATAAAGAAGTTTTTAAATGATTACTTTTATTATTGTACTATTAGTGGAAATGCTTTTGATCAAGAATTAGGTAAAAAATTATTCAATAAATTACCAGGAGTCTTAGGAAGAGAAATAGAAGAAAGATGGTATAAAAGAGAAGGAGTAATACAAAACCCAAATACAAAATGGTCTATAGGACACAAAGTACAACATATTATGGAAATATTACAGGAAAAATGTACAAATTTACAAATACAAAAACAGTTAAAACAGAACAACATGAGTTTCTGTAAATCAACAGTATATACAACCCAAAGTTATGACAAAAATGAATACAAAAGAAAGAAATACAAAAGATATAAACCCCAATACAATAAGGAATACAATAGAAAAAATTATTATCTTAGAAAGTCTTCAGCTAGTAAGCCCTATTTAAATAGAAATAGGCATGTTAGAAAATATAGAACAGATAGAAATTATAAAAATAAATTAGAATGTTTTACTTGTGGTAGTGTAGAACATTTAGCCAACACTTGTCCAAAAAGAATCAATAGCAAAACAAGAAATTCACAGTTAATAGAAGATTTTCAAGAAACTCTAATAAATGTAGATGAATACATGTCAGACAACGAAAGTATATATTCTATAGTAAGTGTAGGAGTAGACGAAACTCAAATAGAAACCTCAGAATCAGAAGAAGAGGAATTAATAAATGAAATAGGATTAGAAAAATTAGACCTAGAAGAAAATAACTTTGTAAATATATTAGAAGACTGTACCCATGAGTTTGAAATAAATAAAGGATTAGATAGCAATCAATGTTTTAAATGTAAATGGTATCCTCGTAGAAATAAAAGAGCTAAATGTAAATTATGCTATTTAGAAGGATGTATTTTATGTATACAAAAAAATTTTGAAATAAAAATAAATAAAGAAGAAATTTATCAAGAGACAAATAATTCTGTTATAAATTTAAGAATAATTAAATTAGAAAATAGAATAAATGAATTAGAAAAAAGAATACAAAAAATGGAAAAAGGAAAAGAGAAATTAGAAGATATAAGAAATGAAGAAGAAAGAGAAGTGATGAGTATAGAAAATTATGATGCCTTAATATGTAACGAAGATAAAAAATTATCTATGATAAAAATTCTAGCAAGAATTAAAATAGAAGACTATGAAATAGAAACATTAGCTCTAGTAGACTCAGGATGCACGATATGTATAATAAACAAGAAAATAGTTCCACCTAATTTAATAAAAACATTAGACAAACCAGTAGCAGCCATGCAAATGGATGGAACCCATAATATCTATAAACATTATATAGATAAACCACAGATTAGTTTTGTAAATACATGTTTAGATTTTTATAAACCTAGTTATAAGGTAGATAAAATTTGGGTAAGAGATTTAAATATAAATGTAGATTTTGTGTTAGGTTTAAGTTTTATATTACATAATAATGGTAGTTGTTTGCTTAGTAGAGATGGGGTAATATTCTTTAAAAATATTACACAAACACCAGTACAAACAATAGAAGCCGCACTAGGATAAGGACAAGATTAAATAAAAATCAGATAGACCTGCAAGAAAACGAGAAAGAATGTTGTAAAAAATGTAAAGATAATAAAACATGTTGTAGGGCTAAAGAAGAAATAAAAAATCTAATATTAGAAGAAAATGAAGATAGAGATATAGTAGAAAAAGATTATACATTAATAGACATTGAAACAGAATTATACAATTTTAAAACAGGATTACAAAGAATAGGAATAATAAAGAATGAAAAAGATCTAGAAAATATAATAAAACTTTTAGATGAGATAGAAATAATAGGAGAAAAACCTTTAAAACACTGGGAAAACAATAAAGTAATGTGTAAATTAGACATAATAAACCCAGAATATATAATCAAAACGGCTTCAATAGAAGCTACAAATGAAGACCTTAACGACTTTAAAATTCAAATTAAAGAACTTATAGACTTATAAGGAGATCTACTTCTAAACATAGATCAGCAGATTTTATGGTTAGAAATCATAGTGAAATAGTAAGGGGAAAAGCGATAATGGTAATAAATTATAAAAGACTTAATGATAACACTAAAACAGATGGATATAAGCTACCTGATAAAACACAATTAATAAATAGGATACAAGGTAAAAAGATATTTAGTAAATTTGATTGTAAATCAGGATATTGGCAAGTAAAAATGCATGAAGACAGTATCGAGTGGACAACATTTACTTGTCCAGAAGGGCATTTTGAATGGTTAGTCATGCCGTTCGGATTAAAAACAGCTCCACCAATCTTCCCGAGAAAAATGGATAATATATTTGGAGAATATAAAAGGTTTGTCTTAGTATATGTAGATGATATATTAGTATTTAGTAAAGATATTAAAGAACATTTAGGACATTTACAAACAGTATTTAGATTATTTGTAGATAATGGAATAATTATTAGTAAAAAGAAAATGGAATTATGTAAAAGTTATATAAACTTTTTAGGAGTAGTTCTAGGAGACGGAAGGATTAAGCTACAACCGCATATAGCTAAAAAAGCTCTAGAAATGCCAGATAAGCTAGACAATATTAAAGAACTACAAAAGTTTATAGGAATAGTAAATTATGCAAGAAATTTTATAAAAGACCTAGGAAAAATAGCAGGACCTTTTTATGTTAAGACAGGATCTACAGGGCAAAAACATTTTAATACAGAAGATATTAAATTAGTACAAAGGATTAAAGAAAAAATAAGAAATATTCCTGATCTAACTATGCCATTAGAAACTGACTATTTAATTATAGAAACAGATGGAAGTTTTGAAGGATGGGGAGCAGTTTTAAAAGCAAAACCGAATAAATATAGTGATAAGAATACAGAAAAAATATGTGCATACCAAAGTGGAAAATATAAAGAGAAAGGAAATATGAGTAGTATAGACGCAGAAATCCTAGTTGTAATATATGGATTAAATAGCTTTAAATTATACATATTAAACAAACAAGAAGTAACAATTAGAACTGATTGTGAAGCTATTGTGAAATTCCACCAAAAGATAAATTCAAAAAATATAGTAGAAGGAGATGGTTGAATTTTATTGATACAATATCAATATATAATTTAGTCTTTGAACATATTAAAGAAAAAGATAATAATTTAGCAGACACTTTAAGTAGGCTAAAAATTATTGTTAATTAATAAGAATATTTTATATGTACAGAATGAGATCAACAGTTTCAAAGACTGAAGACAAGGGAAAAGGCGTTCAAGCCTCACCCTCAGACAGATATTCGCAGACAGTATTAGGTAATCTTCATTTTAAGCCACAGACCATCACAGAACAAAACAATTTAGAAAGAATAAATTTTTGAAAGCATAATTTAATATTTTTCCCACCATCAAATATTTCATTTAGAGTTTTACCGGAATGTGTTATAGATAGACCCCAGAGATGCTTAATTGATAATTTATGGATAGCATATAATAAGAAAGACACTAAATATGTTATAGCAGCTCTTAATGCCTTGGGGCAATACTTTACAGACAAAAATCAAGAGAAGAAGTTTAAATCCTATGTAGTCATACACGGTAAGACAAATGGTATTTTTCAAACATGGATAGAAGTATTAGACTCTATTAAAGACATACAAAAACCACTTTTTAAGGGTTTTAATAATTTTACTGAAGCTCTAGACTATGCAAGAGGAATAGTAGGACCAAATTAGTATATTTCCCCAGCACTTAGATAAAACCCAGAAAAGATCCAATATAAAATCCAAAAAGACACAGAAAAAATAATATTTTGTGATCACTGCTCATCTATGACCGAAGCTTTCAGAAGATTGAACCTGAAGAATGAAAGCTTAGAGAAAGAAAAAATCAGACTTATGGATCATGTAAAAGTTTTAGAACAAAAGGTACAGGCGTTAACGCAATCTCAGACTCAAGTTGTTTTGCAACAAGATACGAGTTTTCCATCTCAAGAAAAAATGGATGAGAAGGGTGTGCATTCCCCAATGAATGCAGAAAAATCCACTGTATCGGATGATGACTGGTAAAGACAAATCAAATCCGTTTATGGTTGTCACTTTGCCAAAAAGTGAAGACGAAGGTTCATCAAGACGAAGACTGCCAGAACATTAACACATGGAGACATATTAAAGAAAAAGAGTATAATTGCAAAAAAGAAAAAAAAATGAGAAAATAGAAGATGTAATTAAACAGACATTAGAAAATTTCTTCCAGCAAAAAGAAAAACAAGACAAATATATGATAAAAAATCCTAGTACAAGTCCTAGTCCAGAAAGGTCAAGATCTAGTCCAGAAAGGTCTCAAAGCTCAGGAAGAGATGATAATGAAGACAACCTGAATTATCAAGATTCTCAAGATCCATATGAAGACTATGATTCGGGAATGAGTTTTGATTCAATAGCACTCCATAATTTAGACACATAAAAATAATTCAGAAATAATAAATCAAGAAGGAGACAAAGAACAATAATGGAGGAGACAATAAGTAGGACCATATGTGATGGATGTGATATAAAGACAAAAGAATGAGGACGACATAAAATGGAATCTCTGCATCAGCCATGTGAAGATGGGGCCCAACGAAGTACCCTACAATGCTAGAAGACAAAGATTTCAAAAAAATTTTGAAGTCCGCATTTCAGATCCGCTCAAAAATCAGCTATTAAAGGCAGACTAAGGAGAAAGAAAGATCATCGAGAAAAAAGTAGAAAACCTTCAGAAAAGCCTCAACCAACTTTCCAAAAAATCCCAAACACTTTTCAAAACCACTTTGTAAAATATTCCCTTTATGAATATCCTCGTAGTTATTCCTCTAAGCTTGTAAATAAATAAAGTTTGTATGCTTAGGTGTTGATTGTATTTTCCAGAAGTTCAGCAAAACCTTTTCGGTTTCCCGAAAGGGAAATCCCATCTCTTGTAAACATGTAAGTTACTATGTTTATCTAAGTTATTTTCTAAGATATTACCCCTATGTCTTGTTATGATTTCCTTTTATGCTTATGTTTTTATTATGTATAGTTTTGTTATTCTGTAAATTATTAAACTACTCTTAGTATATGGTTAGCTTTCTAATTTCTTAACAATTTTGATGGATTCACCTGTAAATTTCTAGGAAAAAACTGGTTAAGATAAACCAAGTGGTATGTGCACTTAACCATGGCCGGAGTGAGGTTAAAGAAAAAAGAGTTTAGAATAGATTCATATCTATAAAGAATTGGAAAGAAGAGATGAACAGAGTAAAAAAAAGTATAAAAGGGGTAATCTTAGACATAATTATGATTACACTGTAACATTATAAGTTTACATATAAGAGACGGAGAGTACTGAGTAGGATTTTTACAACATAAAGTTTTAAAATTCTACTGCGCTGTTAATGTCTGATAATCGTAATAACTATACATATCCAGAAAGCTTTGCAGAAAGTCTTAATTTAAGCTTAGGAGAATTTATTTGGAACGTAGACACAGGATTTTATTCGATTGTAGACCACGCTTTATATATATTACAGAAAATCATAGATTTTGTGTAGATTTATTTAATAAGCAGTTATATCTTATAATCAGAATATTAGATATACATTTATCTAGCCTTTCACACTATTATTATAGACAATAGTTTATTTTAAAGACAGTAAGTTTTAATAGTTTAAATTTCTATTATTATTTAGATAAAATATTATATTAAGACAATAGTTTTTATCTATTATATTTTTTTTAAGACAGTAAGTTTATTTTGTCTATTATTTTTAAATTTCTATTATTTTGTCTATTATTTTTAAATTTCTATTATTTTGTCTATTATTTTGGTATCAGAGATTTAAAAATAATAGACAAAAACACTAGCCGGGGTTTAGAAAAATTAGAACAAAATAGTGGATTAGTAGAGGCTGGACATATTAAACAAAGAATTAGTAGTATTTTGTCTATTATTTTTAAATTTCTATTATTTTGTCTATTATTTTGGTATCAGAGCAAGAAGATTTTTGGACCATAGTTTTATGAAAAAATATTATTTTGCTAAATATATAAGCTGTTACAATCATATAATCTATATTACTATAGAAAATATAAAAATTCATATTGAATATAAAAAGACATTAGAACAATACCAACGTAACATTATGTTGCTGATAGGTTTCGGACTCAAAACCCTTTCAAAATTTTGAACCCACTTCACCATTGGCTAGACACATTTCTTGAATTATGTATTTATTTAGTAACAGAATATCTTTGGAGATATATATATATATATATATATATATATATATATATATATATATATATATATATATATATATATATATATATATATATATATATATATATATATATTGTGTTATTTTTTGACGAAGCACATGCATATGAACCCTCTTAATTCCATGTGAGTCCGACCTTGAGTACATATTGTGCTATTCGTTTTTATCACTCCATCACCTTGTTGTCGCTATAGTTTGTTGTTTTAGTTCATTGTTCCTTGAGTCGGGTCCCGAACACGGTCTCTTTATTTTTATACGGTACGGATAAGGTCTGCGAATACACTACATTTCCCAGATCTCACTAGTAAAATTATACTAGATTTGTTATTATTATTGTTTTATAGCTTAGCAGTAGAAATTTTTCCTTTTTTTCTTCAATTCTTCAGCTTTTGTGGCATTGGTTTAGACGAACTATAGGCTAAACAAAAAGAAATTAAACCAACTTGAAAATGGCATACCAAAAAGAAGTTTGTGAAAGGAAATTTTATCTCATATAGTAAAGGTATACACCCAATTTATTATAAATCAAAATTATTTTAAAATTTTATTTCTATAATTACCTTTTATATTTTATAACAAAATAGGTATTTATGGTATATATTGTAATTGAGACATGAAATACGCCATTTATAATTTTCTTATCTCTTTCTTCCAATTAACGCATGATCTTCTCTTCGAATTTTTCTTCTTTCCCTCCCCCCGGTTTCTTCTTTCCCTCCCCCCGCCTCGCCCCGCCCTTATGAGATAATGGCTTTCTTTTACGTAATGGATCTCTTCTGCAAGTCATATATGTGCAATGGATTTGTACTTCATATTAGAAAGACACAGGGGCGGATTTACATGGTCTCCGTGACATCGCTTCATTGAGATATTTTACTATATATATATATATATATATATATATATAAAATAAGTAAAACCGAAATATAAGATAAAACCAATAAAAGTGACACCACTTGCAATAAAACAGTTCAATAGTTTAGTGGTTGATAGCTTCCTCTTTGATGTAAGATGCCTTAGGTTCAAACTCCCTTAGCAACACAAAATATTTTTTGACTCTTACGGGCCTCTTACTAGAAATAGTGACACCGTTTATGAAATTTATGCATACGCCACTGGAAAGGAAGAGAAGACAGCTTTTTTCTCCACCAGATATCGCAATGGATTTATCTACACAGATACTGCAATATTTTTTACGACGGAGAAGATTCGAGGGCCGAAGTTTTTTGTTCTTTTCCATTTTTAATTTTAATACAATGTATATAATATTTTGCTTCGCCGAAAAATGCCATATCTGACAAACTTTCTTCTATTCTTTTATGTTTAGTCACAACAGTGATATAACTACATTATATTATGTACAAATTCACTCAAATATATTGTATGTTTTACATAAATACATTATTTTTTGCATGTATTTATGTATTTCGAAGGTTTGTATTCTTTCAATACCGCTGAATACATATGTATGCATGCATAATACATGATATAACCATTAAAATATATTGAATACAAACATTAAAATAGAACAGAATATAAGTAGTCAATACATTTAATTTTAAAATACATAGAGTATACATTAAATATACTTACAAATAGAAGTACATTAAATACAACCAATGGAATATATTAAATATAGCAGTAATGACATGTATTAGGAATAATTAAAATAATTGTTAATACAAATACATTTAAATACATTGAATATAAAATAGTGAATACAATAAATACAAACATTGAATCTAATGAATGCAACAGTAAAAAACACTAAATACAAAAGTTAAATATAACAATTATATACAACTAAAAAATTATTCTAATTAATTGAGTTGATAACGAGGCGTGTTAGAATTGATTTTATTGAGTTATATTAGGAGTGTATCATGCTAATTGATATTATTTTTGTTATTAAACAACCGGGCTTACATATTTTTAAGGTGATTGTCGTTACTGAATTCATAAAGAATTGTCGCGGATACATGTGAATACATGCGGGTACAACTGGAATTCCCTGATTTTAGGCACTTTTTGCTGTTGTATTCATAAATACAACAACGCGAATACAATGAATATACTACCGTAACAACTGAATGGTAGCTATAGAAAGTAATTATGTAAATGGTAACTATAGGAAGTTAATAACCACTAAATAATAGCGATTTCTGAAAATCCCTCTTTGTGAATTCTACTCCTAAAATGTCAAAACAGATTTGGGCTTGTGAGTTTGAACATCACAGGGTCCAATAGAAATAACCAATTATATTTATTTTTTATTTTTTAGCTACATATAAAAATTATACAATCATTATACATAGTTATATACATATAATAAATAATTGGGTGGACGACTAGTTGAATAAATTCTTCCATATTCTTTATGGCATTTACCAAAAGCTCAGTAGAGTTCATTGACGGAGTCTTCGAAGAAAGCCCAATCCATTGAGCCCATCTGTGGGCCAGAACTAGAAGAGGGACTCAAGGGCCACATGAAGAGGAGAAGGATTTTACATAAATATCCACCCAAATTTGTTGCTTAATTTTCCAAATTGATATATCTGAATTATGCACGGGTAAACACATTTTACCTATGGATTATAGGTATGTTATATATCCTCTTGATACTTTTAGTTTACTATCCCGTTCTCTTCACTTTTTGTTTTCTTATGTTTCATTTCCGGTTTGGGTTGCTTTAGAATTTATTTGGAATGATTTTGATAAGAAATGAGCCACTTAGTCTCTTTTAAGAAGGCTTAAGTTGGAAAAGTCATTCGGATATTGATTTATGAGCTAGAGGCCTCGGAATTGAATTTTGTTGATTCGGTTAGCTTTGGGGAATGATTTAAGGCTTAGGAGCGCAATCGGAAATAAGTTTGGAGGTCCGGTGAAGAATTTAGCCTATTTTGGCGAAACTAGTATTTTGGCGATTTCCGGTTGATAGGTGAAATTTTGATATGGGAGTCGGAATGGAATTCTGAGAGTTTCAGTAGCTTATATAGGTGATTTGGACTTGTGTGCAAAATTTTGGTTGATTCGTAGGTGTTTAGGTAAGGGTTTCAATTGAATATGAGTTTTGAAAGTTTTAGTTTAACTTAAGCTTTGAATTGATGAAAATTGATTGTTATGATGTTGTTCGAGGTGTTTTGTTGATTGAAACAAGTTTGAATAATGTTATGAGATATGTTTGCGTGTTTTATTGAGGTCCCGGGGGCTTCGGTGTGATTTTGGATGCATAACGGGAACTTTTGAAGTTGGAAAATTTCATAATAGACAAAGTTGTAAATTAGTGCGCACAAGACATCCCTTTAAAATATCATATCTCCTGATATATAACGATTTGGGTGATGAACAACCTATCAAATTAAATATATATGAGTCTAGTTTCCAACGCAATAGACCGTTCGTCATTCGGACATTCCTACATAAGGTTATGACAAAATTACCAAAGCAGCGCAGAAATTTATACTACCGCGGCGTCCCATGCAGCGTGAGGCGCGCCGCGCCTGTGTAAACTACAGTAGGGACCGAAATTTTACTTCTTGAAACATATTTCACTGACACCCCGTGCACCGCGGTGTCCCACGCGACGCAGTAGTATAAAACTGTGTTTTAAGTGTAAAACAACCTCATTTTGCAAGAAACAATTGGGGCTTCAGACTTAGGTGGTTTTTGGGCGATTTTAAAGAAGGTTTGAAGTGTTTTCTTCAGGTAAGGTGTCATGGCCTTAGATTATGTTATTATGGTGAAAAACTATGGATTAACACTGAAAATCCCAAGGAAATTAAGGTTAAAAATGGAGGTTAGGGATTAAAATTTGAAAGAGTTTAAATTGGTGATTTGAGGGGTCAATGAACTCCGTGTTTTGTGAATTTTGTATGTATAGACTCGTGGCTAGCCGGGGAACATTTTGATGTATGAGTTTCTAGATTTCAAGACGTGGTCCTGGGGCTCGGATTTTGCAAATTTCATGAATTTCAACATTTCTCGATTGTTTTCGATTGGGTATTGTGCCCTTAGCATATTGTGATGTATTCACTTTGATTTTGGTTTGATTCAACGAGGATGGAGGCCGGTTTGAGGGGTAAGGGCATCGCGGGGTAGAGATTTCTCCGGTTATAGGTGAGTAATACTTGTAAATGATATCCTAAGGGTTTGAAACCCTGGATTTGCACATTATAGTGATATATTGAGATGACTTGCACGCCAGATATGAGCGTGGGGTAGAGAACCGTTGGGGATTGCGACTTGGTTCGTCCCGGTTGTTGACTTTTTTGAGTAGTTAACTAAAATTACTTGTTATCATCATAATTTGGGCTGATTGTCATGTTTGGCCTTCGTGCAAACTATGTGAATCCTTCGGGTATTGAGATTACTATTTTTAGTATATGTTGTATATCATTTGATTTTAGTCCAAAATTTTAATACTGTTTTGCAACTCAGCCATACTTCTATGTTTTGAAAATTTAAATGATATTTTAAATGTTATTTCGGGATGAAACTACTATTTTATAAATGCCCAAGGGGCTTATAATGTTTTTCGGATTGATTTTTGGGTGGCTCGGGCTGCACGCCGCAGCAGTAACTTGAAACAGTGGTAACAATAACACTGTATGATGTGACTTGAGTAGTGATAACAATGACAATGTCTGATGTGACTTGAAACAGTGGTAACAATGGCACTGTATGATATAAATTGGTCAGGTAACATTGGCTGACCGGTCAGGTAACATTGACTGACCAGCATATTGTGCTTGGGCTGTAGGAGCCCCTCCGGAGTCTGTACACACCCCCAGTGAGCGTCATCGACGATAAATAAATGGAGCGAGCTGCACGCCGCAACGGGTACTAAAGTGTACCGTAATATGCATTGTATTACACTCATGCATTTGTTCTTATTTTGTAATGTTGTCATGACAATCAACACTCATATCATTGGCATCCATGCTATTTCTTGCATCTTTTACCAGATACCCTGGTGTTATTTGTTAATGGAGTGTTGTGACCGAGAGGCTAATGTTGTACTTTGTGAGTTGAGCCCGTGGGGCTGATACTGTACAGAGAGGTTGATATTGAGCTCGAGGGGCAGATTTTTGATTATTCCCTACTTATTGAAATTTTTTTCGCAACTGTTGAAAAGGAATATTTTAAAAGAGGTTTTTACTGAGCCCAGATGTTTTCCAAAGGATTTTCATGACTTTACTGTTTCTCCTCAGAAAGGGTTGTACTGTTATTTATAGCATGATTGAGTGCCTTACATGATTTCTTACTTTCAGCTATTATTTACTCTTATTACCACTGAGTTGGAAGTGCTCACTTTACTCCCTACACCTTGTGTGCAGTTGCATGTATTTTTCGCCCGGTAACGGGTTATTGGCAAATTGAAGAATTATTATCGTAGCTTAACCAGGTGACTGCTAGCGTCCGCGGCACTGGATCTTCTCGCTTATTTTTATGTTGTTCATGTTATTTTTCATACTTTTTTCTCATTTTTGGATTTGTAGTTCTTTAGTGAACTTTGTAGTAGCTCATGACTAGTGACACTTTGATGTCGGGCTGTGATAGGATGGTTCCCTGATGTTATCGTTGCTTTCCGCACTTTTGATTATGCTAATCATGTTTTAGATTTATAAATGTTAAATAAGTGATAATAGGAAGCGTTTATTTTGTTGGCTAGCCTTGTCTTCATGAGAGACTCCATCACGACTGGGTTTGGGATTTGGGTCGTGACAAGTTGGTATCAGAGCCTAGGTTACTAGGTCTCACAAGTTATGCGAAGGTTTAGTAGAGTCTCGCAGATCGATACAGAGACATATGTATTTATCCTCGAGAGGCTGCAGAACCTTTAGGAAAACTTCACATTCTTGAATTCTTATCGTGCGTCCTTGATTCAGCTTGAAAAGAAACTCTTGAAATTCCTTCCACGTGATCGTATGCACGAACGAGCGCTCAGTAGCAGATGTGCGTGGATGGTTTTTGATTCCCCAATCGAGGGGCAAAGAGTAATCTCTGTGAGTTGAAGTTAAGCCAGTCTGGAGGACTTGAGGCCGAATCTTTGCTAATGGCTTGAGCATCGAGGTGCTGATTTTGTGAGCAAGTGCTTTGAACTCATATGTTCATTATTGTCATTATTAGCCGGAATGGCGGTTGTATATCCACATGATGAGTAATGTGTATGGCAGTGGAAGGTATACAAAAATATCAACTAAAGGTAAAGCTAATGGGTAATTGGGTTATGAAGGGAAGCTATTTGTCATACTAGTTAGATAAGTATGGGAGCTGAGATCGCTTCTGTAAATGTATTATGATGAAATCATTGAGTCGAGGAGACCACCTTGAAGGTCGAAAACATTAAAGAAATAATATGTTCTTACTCAATTGAATAGCCCAATAATGAAGTATTGAAATGTATTTTTCTGTCTATGATTCGAGTAGGTGCAACGCATGTCCATGTATCAATTTTGATAATTTAATACATGTAGTAATGAGATTAATATTGTTGATATACATTGTGATGCTTTGTCAAGTTAAGGACGTGTTGTTAGGATTGTTTTGGTGATTCTCCAGTAGGTGGATATGCAATTACAAAGGAGACTCTGCCAAATTTTTTGAAAAATTTGGGACATAGTAAATATTTGGTCGCCTAGAGAGTGGACTTAACTATTGTGTGAGTAAATGCAAGAATTGCAGAAGATCTAAAATTCCAGATGATTTATGTTTCCACGAGCTTATGAAGGAGTGAGTTTAATCTCACTATGGTATTATGACAGCAATATCGTATCAATGTTGTGATCTATGGCTTAGAGCCAAGTTGGGAGCTTACTATTGGTTAGCGGATTGTAAAGTTATGTACTATGTTAGTTCCGATTTGATGCATGCTGGTGAATCAGTTCTGGTTGTGGAAATTTGGCCGAGAATGGCACGAGTGAAGGAGAATTTTGACAAAGATTTCATGAGCTCGGATGAGCAGGAAAGAAGTTTCGATTGTTAAGGTAAATTGGTATTGTCTTCAGTGTCACCTAAGATTAGTGTTTTGTAAAAAGGATATTGCGTCCTGGCTAATGATTCGTGATAGCTCTTCAGTGTTAGTGCGACCGGTGGTTTGGAGGTATACCTTAAATATTGTTGTGGTATGTTGTGGGAGTGTGTCCCACTGGAAGATTATATAAGTTTGGCATGTAGTCACTTGACTGACTAAAGATATAAACCAAGTATGAAGGTTGTGATGGTGTTGTTAAATTTAGGAATTTATGCCTGGAGGCCACTTAGCATATTCGGTTGTTAACTGGGAAGGATTACTCAGATTTTGATGGTTTTTCTTGTGTTTTATGAAGAAACTGGAAGTTATTATGGACCTTTGAAAGGTTATCAGACTAGTTCAGTGTGATCAGAATCGACTTGAAGTCGATGAATAGATTTAATGTGAATAATGGCTCTATATCAGGCCAGATGTGTGCATTTTAGTGATGCATTCCTCATGGAGGAGTAGTTAGGTTGATGTTTCATTGTCAGATATTTCACGTAGTGATGCATTGCGCCGTGTGAGTTTTATGGCGATTTGAGAAATTGTTATGTGTCTAGAATCTGCATAGTAATGACATTATATGAGCATATTGGCTCTTGAAATTCAGATTGTATATCGCACCTCAATTGTGCTTGAGTTTTGTAGTTTATATCGCTAAATATCCCTCAGGGATGATATTATGCACTTAGCATACTTATGATCGATATTCGGTATTTGGTTATAATGAGCAGATTTGGCTCGATGTGTATCTCCTTATGTGAGATCTATGTGTGGATCGGGTGGTAATCCGCCATGGGTATGTTATCTGGATCGGATTGCACGCCGCTACAGTGTGAAATCAGGTATAGTTTTTTTATATGCTATCTTTGTATGCCTTGCTTCCCGTTTTCTATTGAAACACTGTATTAGTGCGTAGGATTTGGTAATTCCTTCCAGTGCTCGTTTTCTTTTGTATTGCGTTCGAATTGGTAGCCTATTGGCACATAGGGGCATCATATGTGACTTTTGATGATGTGTTGAGTGACTTATTGCTGGAGCAGTTCATGCTAGGCGAGGCGAGATCATTGAATTTGAGATCAATGCAATCTGAGTATATGAGTAAATTAAAGAGCTAAGACCATTGTTTGGCTCAGAATGAGGTGATAGTTGTTGCCAAGAGTATACAACTAATGAATTGTTGTTTCGATAGTAGTTATGAATGTGTACAAGTCTCATCCGTCGTGTCAGTATTGTAAGAATTTGAACAAGACCTGTGTATGTCATGCAGAGCAGGGAATGTGTAGTGATTCCTCCCAAGTGATTAGATAAATGATCTTCGGATGAGTTGGGAAAATGATATTTCTAAGTTGAAGTGATTTGATGAGAGTATATGTCTCAGAAAAAGATAATGTGATTAAACTGATTTATATTTCAAAGAACCAGCAGACAACTAGGAAAGATTGCTTCTTAATTGGGCCTTCGTGGCGGATGTCAGTGCAGAGGTTTTTCACGTGGAATAAGTATTTGGATGGGATCGCGCGTGCAACAAAGAAGTGTGGAAACATGACCTTGCGGGTCAAATTTGTGTGTCCTATTAATACTATGATGTGAGACAAAGTCTCAACCTTGTGTTGTGGCAGTACTAGTGAATTTGAGGTACAACTCTCTCAGTTGAATCATTTTCTTGCTTTGAGTATGTTCAGATCGTTTCTTATTGGTGCGCGTATAATGCAAGTTAAGGCTTAGGCCTGTCTTGAGGTGTCATGTCACCAGAGTGGTGTATTGGATTCGAGGTGATCGTTTGGGTCATTGATGAATACGAACAGATTTGATTCCTGCTCGTTAGAAGGATAATATCGAGGTTCGGCTCGGAAATCCTTTGTGGTATTAGTCAAAAGGGGAGTGGCTTCATAAGTGGTTGATCTGAGAGATGGTTATGGTTTGCTGCGAGCCTCAATTATCGTTGGCAGTATATGAAATTGTTGGTATAAGACTTTAGCTAATCAGGGATTTTCTATCGGTATTTTGTGGTTGTGGGCAACTACTGTGAATAGAAGGTATCGTTTCAAGTGCTTGGATTATGCGGTAGAACCTATGATTTCACCCGAGGGTGCAGGTATGTTTTATCACTACTGGTTCTGGACTATTCAAGGTATAAGTGGGAGGTTTTGATCATATCGACGGTTTCAGAAGTAAAAACGTAGTTCTATGATTTATGGGCTAGATTGGATTGTGTAAATTCGATTTAAAGGTGTTATCGGACCTATATGAGATAGGTGACATGGAATCACCACCGGATTTATACCTGGTAAGTTTATTGAGCAATTGTTGGGATTTTGGAACTACTCTAGGCTCGTTCGAGGAAGAACGCTTGTTTAAGTTGGGGAGAATGTGATGACCCGACCCGTCATCTCATGAGTTACTACCCCGTTCTTCCCATTTTCTGCATTCTTATGTTTCATTACCGGTTTGGGGTGCTTTAGAATTTATTTGGAGTGACTTTGACAAGAAATGAGACACTTAGTCTCTTTTAAGAAGGCTTAAGTTGGAAAAAAACCGGATATTGACTAATGAGTTAGAGGTCTTGGAATTGAATTCCGATGATTCGGTTAGCTTAGGGGATGATTTAAGGCTTAAGAGCGCAATTGGAAGTACTTTTGGAGGTCCGGTGAAGAAGTTAGCCTATTAAGGCGAAGCTAGTTTTTTGACGATTTCTGATTGATACGTAAAATTTTTATATGGGAGTCGGAATCAAATTCCGAGAGTTTCAATAGCTTCGTTAGATAATTTTGGACTTGTGTGCAAAATTTCGATTGATTCGGAGGTGTTTAGGTCGGGTTTTTGATTGAATATGAGTTTTGAAAGTTTTAGTTTAACTTAAACTTTGAATTGATGAAAAATGATTGTTTTGATGTTGTTTGAGCCGTTTTGTTGATTGGAACAAGTTTGAATAATGTTATGGGATATACTGGCGTGTTTGATTGAGGTCCCGGGGGCTTTGGTGTGATTTCGTATGGATAATGGGAATTTTTAAAGTTGAAAAATTTCATAATAGACAAAGTTGTAAATGAGTGAGCACAAGACCTCACTTTAAAAGATCATATCTACAGTTATGTATCAATTTGGGTGATGAAAAAGCTATCAAATTAAATATATCTGAGTCTAGTTTCCAACGCAACAAATCGTTCGTCATTCAGACATTCCTACACAAAGTTATGACTAAATTACCAAAGTAGCGCAGAAATTTGCACTACCGCGGTGCACCATGCGGCGCGAGCCGCGCCGCGCTTGTGTAAATTAAAATACGGTCCGAAATTCACTTCTTGAAACATATCTCACTGACGCCCCATTCCCCCCGGCGCCCCACGCGACGCGTTAGTAAAAAAATTGTGTTTTTAAGTGTAAAACGACCTCATTTCGCAAGAAACATTTGGGGCTTCGAACTTAGGCAATTTTTGGGCGATTTTGAAAAAGGTTTGAAGCGTTTTCTTCAGGTAAGGTTTCATGGCCTTAGATTATGTTATTATGGTGTAAAAACACGGATTAAAACTGAAAATCCAAGGAAATTAAGGTTAAAAATGGAGGTTAGGGCTTGAAATTGAAAGAGTTAAAATTGGTGATTTGAGGGGTCAAATGGACTTCGATTTTTGTGAATTTGATATGCATAGACTCGTAGTGAGCCGAAGAACATTTTGATGTATGAGTTTGTGGATTTTGAGACTTGGGCCTGGGGCTCGGGTTTTGCAAATTTCGTTATTTCTCGATTGTTTTCGATTGTGTTGTGACGACCCAAAGGGTCATCACCGTAATTCTACCTTTTCTTTGTGCTTCTAACGCCTTGTAAACCCCTTATTTGGTTGCTTCGATTTGAGTGCGCAATCCGAGCGCGAAGCCGGAAAAATTTATATGGAAATATTTGAATTGTGTGTTAAAAACTATGAATTTCGATAATAATATTGCTATAGTTGATTTTGGTCAACGTTTTGGGTAAACGGACCCGGACTCGTGATATGACGGTCCTGGAGGGTCCGTAAAGAAACTTGGGACCCGGGTGTATTCCGGAATCGAAATTCGAGGTCCCAGGCCCGAGTACGGAGCTTTTATGTGAAATTATTTTCTAAAAATGCTTAAGGAAAAATAAAAATGGAAATTAATAAAAAGTGATAGTATTGGGCTCATATTTTGGTTCCGATGCCCGGTACAAGTCTTAAATGAGCGTTAAGCGCTATCTGTAAAGTTTGGTTGAAAACGGACGTCGTTTGACGTGTTTCAGACTAAAAATGGAAAACTTGAAAGTTTTGAACTTTAAAATGAAAATCATGAGTTTTGGAGGTTGATTCTTTGACTTTGATGTTATTTTGGCGATTTGATCGAACGAGTAAGTCCGTAGGATGTTTTGAGGTGGGGAGCATGTTTGGGTTGGAGCCCCCAGGGCTCGGGTGAGTTTCGGATAAGTGTTAGGTTCATTTGAAACAATTTTTAACTGCTGGTGTCTGCAGTCTTCGCATTTGCGAAGACTTATTCGCAAATGCGAACTTCCGCCTTTTGCCTGCTTCTTCGCATATGCGAGGAAAGATCTCGCAATTTCGAACCTCGCTTGTTCGGCCAGACTTCACAAATGCGAAGTTTTTTCTCGCAAATGCGATCATTCCCCTTTGCATCCAGACTTTGCAAATGCGAAGTCAATCTCGCAAATGCGAATTTCGCCGCCTAAGCCATGGGTTCTCAAATGCGGAATATATCTTATTTTCTGCCCAGTTCGCAAATGCGAAGTCAATATCGCATTTGCGACATCTGCAATTGTGCATTTTATACTTAGTCGATTCCAAACTTTATTCTTCATATTTCAAAACCCAAACCTCCATTGGCGATTTTCTCTCGACTCTTTCTCTCTCAAATCACTTGTAAGTCAACTTTTAACCAATTTCTTCAAACTTTAACCTCTCTTATCATGATTTCAAGTTAAAATCAAAGCTTTCAATGGGTAAAAATGGGAATTTGTGGTAGAACCTAGGTTTTCATAAAATTGGGAATTTGCACTTCAATTTAGGGTCCAATTTCAAAACAAATTGCATATATGAAATCGTGGGGGAATGGGTAACCCGATTTTGGTTCGAACCTCGAGTTTTGACCACGTGGGCCCCGTGGCATTTTGGGAATTTTTGGGTAAAACTTGGGAATTTCATTCTTATGCATTCAAATTGATTTAACTAGCATTTTTGGATACATTTAAGTAAATTGTGGTTAGATTCGACCGGTTTTGAGGCAAATTCGAGGGGTAAAGCTATTCTAGAGGCGTGAGTTGAGTTGGAAGCTTTCGAGATAAGTGTTTGATCTAACTTTGGCTTGAGGGAATAGGATTAGGTTGTTATTTGCTATGTGTTATGTGGAGTCGGTGTATAGGTATGGTGACAGTTACCTATGCGCCCGAGTCAAGCATCACTGTGATGTCATATTTGCTATTAAAATTGCAAAAGAAATGAACAATTACGATAATTACTTGTTACAAGAACTATGAAGCGAAAGTTGAGAAGTAAATGAACTAAAGAGGAATTTTTGGTAAGTTTCCCTTGCCGGGATTTATTGTTGAGTTGTTTTCCCATGCCGGGACCTATTGTTGAGTGGTATTCCCTTGCTGGGATTTATTGTTGAATTATTCTCCCTTACAGGGATAGTTTGTTTTGATATATATTCCCTTTCCCGTTTGGTTGTGACCATTGATTGGGTGAGGAAGAGAGAGTAAAAGCACGAAGGGTTATGCCGTGCACTATGTGTTTGAGAGTATAAGCACGAAGGGTGATGCCGTACACTGTGTATTGAGAGTAAAAGCATGAAGGGTGATGTCGTGCATTATATTTGATATTCTTGGTGTCAAATGAGAGTAAAAGCATGAAGGGTGATGCCGTGGAATTGTTGATTCATTGTCTTTATTATTTAATTATTATTTATTCAGTTCCATCTCTTGATTGTGGAAGTTATAGGTGAACTGCTACTCCCCCAGCATGTCCCCTTTCCTTTTTATTTGCTTAAATTCTTGTTCTCTTTCTGTTATTGCATATATCTGTACAGCTTGTTTGTGGTAGGTCCGGTTTAGCCTCGAAACTACCTCGCCGAGGTTAGGCCAGGCACTTACCAGCACATGGGGTCGGTTGTGCTAATACTATGCTTCTGTGCCTTTTTGTGCACAGGTCAGGACACAGCCTACGGACCGTAGCAGTAGTTAGGGGGCGATCCTTCAGTCCAGAGACTCTGAGGTAGTTCGCATGCGTTCGCGGGCCCCGAGTCTCCTTTATATATTTCTCTCAGTTTGTTTAATTGTATCAAACAGACATGTTATGTATTTCTTTCAGACTGTCGTTTTTAGTAATCTTTTAGTCGTCCGTGAGTAGAGACACCAGATACTGGGTAGAGGCATGTTGTTAATTTCCGCATTTTGTCATTTCTATTGTTACTAAATGTTTTTCGCGTAGCTCTTATTAATTATTTCAGTATGTAATTTGCTTAGATTAAGGTTATTGTGAAAATTATTAAGAAGGAGTTGGTTGCCTAGCTTCGAGAGTAGGCGCCATCACGACTCCCGATGGTGGGTAAATCTGGGTCGTGACAAGTTGGTATCATAGCACTAGGTTACTTGGGTCTCACAAATCACAGACAAGCTCGGTAGAGTCTGAGGGATCGGTATGGAGACGTCTGTATTTATCCCCCAGAGGCTACAGAGTTAGGAAAAAAAATTCACTTTGTTCATTCTTGTTGTGCGGTTCTGTTTCTCAAGTATTAATTGTCATTCTACTGTGTTCCTTTGCAGATGGCGAGAACACGTGTGTCTTCTTCTTCTTCCGTGGCCCGAGCCCCCAGCAGCATCTCCCGCGAGGGGTAGGGGCCGAGGCCGTGCCAGAGGTCGTGGCAAGGGAAGAGCTCAGCCCCAGGCAGCAGTTCCAGAGGTGGAGCCTCATACTGACTTTGATGAGGAGGTTCCAGCTCCACCAGCTCCAGTGAGCCCAGCTCAGGTCCCAGGAGGAGTGATGTTTTCTTTGGATCTTCATGATGCTCTTGTCCACATAGCAGGCTTTATGGACAGTGTTGCTAGAGCGGGATTATTGTGCAGCCACTCCAACCACTTCTCAAGCTGGAGGAGGGGTTCAGACTCCTGCTACACGTACCCCAGAGCAGGTGGCTCTCGAGACTCAGGTTCCATTGGTTCAGCCCGCAGTGGCAGCTCAGACAGGCATTACAGCTCAGGCCGGAGATGGGACGGCCATGTCTTCAGATGCTTTGTGGAGACTTGATCGGTTCTCCAAGCTTTTCACCACCACTTTCAGCAGTGCTTCATCGGAGGATCCTCAGTACTTTCTATACAGTTTTCATGAGATCCTCAGGACTATGGAGATAGTAGAGACCAATGGGGTTGACTTTTGCACTTTAAGACTTGTGGGGTCCGCCAAGACTTGGTGGAGGGATTTATGCATATCTCGACCAACAGGTTCACCATCTTTGGCATGGGATCAGTTTGTAGAGTTATTTTTGGAGAAGTTTCTCCCCGTCACTCAGCTGGAGGCTCTTCGCAGGCAGTTTGAGCGCCTTCAGCAGGGCTTCTTGACAGTTACACATGAGACCAGATTTGTTGACTTGGCACGCCATGCAGTAGTGATACTCCCTACAGATCGAGAGAGGGTCCGTAGGTTCATTGATGGATTGATTCAGCTAATTCGCCTTTAGATGGCTATGAGAGTTGGCAGTGATATTACTTTTCAGGAGGCGGCTAATGCGGCCGTCAAGTAGAGAGGGCACTGTCTCGAGGAGGTAGTCAGGGTACAGACAAGAGGCCTTATCATTCTAGCGAATTTAGTGGTACCTCATTTGGAGGTAGGGATTTCCATGACCGAGGCCATCTCCCGAGACCTTTCTAGTCGGCACTTCAGGTTTCTCATGGTACACCGAGAGGTGGTAGTCATCAGCAGTATTATTCAGATCAACAGTCTTTCAGCGCACCACCAGCCCTTATCGATGCACCGCCACTTCAGAGCTTCAGAGGAGGACATACTGGTCAACATGGCAGCAGTCTCAGCCGCCGAGGGCATGTTATGGTTTTGGTGACATAGGTCATGTGGTCAGATTTTGCCCTCGAGCCTCGAGTAGTTCTCAGTGGCAGGGTCCTCGCCCTACGATTCAGGCAATAGGTGATCCACAAGCCGCCCAGCTAGCTAGAGGTGGGGGTAGGGATCATAGAGGTGGAGGGAGAGACCGTAGAGGTGGATCCTGGACAGCCAGAGGTAGGGGTCAGCCCGCAGTAGATCATCCCAGAGATGCAGTTCAGGGAGGTGGGGACCAGCCCCGTTGTTATGCATTGCCAGCCAGGTCGGAGTCCGAGTCATCTGATGTTGTGATTACAGGTACTATGCTGGTCTGTGATAGGGGTGCTTCAATATTATTTGATCGGGGATCTACTTATTCTTATGTGTCATCCTATTTTGCACCATATTTGATCATGCCTAGTGAGGCTCTGGGTATTTCTGTATATGTTTCCACAACGGTTGGTGATTCTATTGTAGCTGACTGAGTTTGTTCTTGTGTGGTAATATTTGAGGGTCTTGAGACCCGTGTCGACTTATTGCTTTTAGACATGGTGGACTTCGATGTTATATTGGGGATGGATTGGTTTTCCCCATATCATGCTACCTTGGATTGTCACGCCAAGACCATGACTTTGGCCTTGCCCGATTTTCCCCGACTTGAGTAGAGAGGGACCCCGGGTCATGCCACCTGTAATGTTATTTCGTATGTCAAGGCTCAACGTATAGTTGAGAAGGGGTGTTTAGCATATTTATCGTATGTTCGCGACTCTAGCGTAGAGGTTCCATCTATCGATTCTTTCCCTATTGTTCGGGAGTTCCCCGAGGTTTTTCCTTTAGACCTGCCGGGTATGCCGCCCGACAGGGATATTGATTTCTGTATTAATCTGGCTCCTGGCACTCAGCCTATTTCTATTCTGACGTATCGCATGGCCCCGCCAATGTTGAAAGAGTTGAAGGAGCAACTTCAGGACTGGCTTGATAAGGGTTTCATTAGACCTAGTGTATAACCTTGGGGTGCACCAGTGTTGTTTGTGAAGAAAAAGGACGGGTCGATGAGGATGTGCATTGATTACCGGCAGTTGAACAAGGTGACGATAAAGAACAAGCTTCCACTGCCGAGGATTGACGATTTGTTTGACCAGCTCCAGGGTGCCTGGGGGTTCTCGAAGATAGATTTGCGGTCTGGTTATCATCAGCTAAGGATTAGGGCGTATGATGTCCCTAAGACAACATTTCGTACTCGGTATGGGCATTATGAGTTTTTGGTCATGTCGTTTGGGTTGACCAATGCCCCGACAACATTCATGGAGTTGATGAACCGAGTGTTCATGCCTTACTTGGATTTATTTGTGATTGTATTCATTGATCATATCTTGGTATACTCCCGCAGTCAGGAGGAGTATGATAGCACCTCAGAGTGGTTCTTCAGACTCTGAAGGATAGCCAATTGTACGCCAAGTTCTCAAAGTGCGACTTTTGGTTGAGTTCAGTCGCATTCCTGGGTCCTGTCGTATCAGCAGAGGGTATTCAGGTAGACCCAAAGAAGATAGAGGCAGTCAAGAACTGGCCTCGACCAGCTTCAACTACAGAGATTCAGAGCTTCTTGGGGTTAGCTGGTTACTACAGACGTTTTGTGGAGGGGTTTTCATCCATTGCAGCCCTGATGACTAGATTGACTCAGAAGGGTGCCCAGTTCAAGTGGTCAGATGAGTGCGAGGTGAGCTTCCAGAAGCTCAAGACAACTCTGACTACGGCACCGGTATTGGTCTTGCCTATGGTATCTGGGCCTTATACCGTATATTGTGATGCTTCCCGCGTCGGACTTGGCGCAGTGTTGATGCAGAACGGCAAGGGCATAGCATATGCTTCGAAGCAGTTGAAGATCCACGAGAAGAATTATCAGTCCATGACCTAGAGTTGGCAGCCATTGTTCATGCCTTAAAGATCTGGATGCATTATTTGTATGGTGTGACGTGTGAGGTGTACACTGATCACAAGAGCCTGCAATACTTGTTCAAGCAGAAAGAGTTGAATTTGAGACAGCGGAGGTGGTTGGAGTTGTTACAAGATTATTATGTTTCTATTTTATACCACTCAAGGAAGGCCAATGTGGTGGCCGATGCATTGAGTAGAAAGTCTTCCAGCATGGGTGGTCTTGTTTATATTCCGGTCATCCACAGACCGCTTGCCTTGGATGTTCAGGCCTTGGCCAATAGATTTGTGAGATTGGATATTTCTGAGCCCAGCAGGGTGTTAGCTTGCACGGTTACTCGCTCATCATTGATGGAGCGTATCCGGGTTTGCGATCCCCATTTGTGTGTCCTGAGAGACACGGTGCAGAGGGGAGGTGCCAAGGAGATGACTTTGGGAGATGATGGTGTATTGAGGTTGCAGGGGCGAGTTTGTGTGCCCAATGTTGATGGTATTCGAGATTCGATCTTAGCAGAGGCCCACAGTTCTCGGTACTCTATTCACCCGGGCACCGCGAAGATGTATTAGGATTTGAGACAACATTATTGGTGGCGTAAAATGAAGAAAGACATTGTTGCATATGTGGCTCGTTATGTAAATTGTTAGCAGGTTAAGTATAAGCATCAGAGGCCCGATTTGTTATTTCAGAGGATTGAGCTTCCCGAGTGGAAGTGGGAGAGAATCACCATGGATTTTGTTACTGGCCTTCCGATGACTCGGAAGAAGTTTGATGCTATATGGGTTATTGTTGATAGGCTAACTAAGTCAGTGCATTTCATCCTAGTGGCCACCACCTATTCATTCGAGAGGTATGCTGAGATTTATATCAAGGAGATCGTTCGCCTTCTTAGGGTTATCTATTATTTCGTATCGGGGTCCGCAGTTTACCTCGCATTTTTGGAGATATGTGCATCATGGGTTGGGAACCCAGGTCCAGTTGAGTACAACATTTCACCCCCAGACGGACGGTCAGTCCGAGAGGACTATTCTAATTCTAGAGGATATGCTCCGAGCCTGCGTTATTCATTTTGGAGGCTCGTGGGATCAGTCTTGCCATTAGCAGAGTTTGCCTACAATAACAGCTACCAGTCCAGTATTTTGATGGCCCCGTACGAGGCGTTGGATGGTTTGAGCCAGGAGAGGCTCGATTATTGGGTACAGATTTGGTGCAGGAGGCCTTGGATAAGTTCAAGATCATTCAGGACAGAATTCAGTCAGCTCAGTCTAGGCAGAAGAGTTTTGCAGATCGTAAGGTCAGGGATGTTGCTTTCATGGTTGGTGAGCGGGTATTGCTCCGTGTATCCCCTCTGAAGGGCGTGATGAGGTTCGGCAAGAATGGCAAGCTTAGCCCCAGGTATATTGGCCCATTTGAGATTCTTGACCGTATGAGGAATGTGGCTTATAGACTTGCATTACCGCCTAGCTTGTCAGCTGTACACCCGGCTTTTCATATATCCATGCTTCGGAACTATCACGGTGATCCCACCCACGTGTTATATTTCAGTACTGTCCAATTGGACAAGAATTTGTCATATGAAGAGGAGCCGGTGGCTATATTAGACCGACAGGTTTGACAGTTGAGGTCGCGGAGCTTTCCTTCAGTGCGTGTCCAGTGGAGAGGTCAACCTCCTGAGGCATCGACCTGGGAGTCCGAGTCCGATGTGTGGAGCCGTTATCCCCACTATTCCCCGACTCAGGTACTCATTCCTTTTGTACGTTCGAGGAAGAACAGTTGTTTTAGAGGTGGAGGATGTGACGACCCAAAGGGTCATCACCGTAATTCTCCCTTTTCTTTGTGCATATGAGGCCTTGAAAACCCCTTATTTGGTTGCCTCGATTTGCGCGCGCATTCCGGGGGCGAAGCGAGAAAATTTTTATGAGGAAATATTTGAATTTTGTGTTAAAAACTTTGAATTTTAATAATAATATTGCTATTGTTGTCCTTGGTCAACGTTTTGGGTAAATGCTCCCGGACCCGTGATGTGACGGTCCCAGAGGGTCCGTAAGGAAATTTGGGACCCGGGCGTATTCCCGAAATCGAAATCCGAGGTCCCAGGCCCGAGTATGGAGCTTTTCTGTGAAATTATTTTCTGAAAATGCTTAAGAAAAAATAAAAATGAAAATTCATCAAAAGTGATAGTAACGGGCTCGTATTTTGTTCCGATTCCCGTACAAGTCTTAATTGAGCGTTAAGCGCTATCTGTAAAGTTTTGTTGAAATCGGACGTCGTTTGACGTGTTTCAGACTAAAAATGGAAAATTTGAAAGTTTTGATCTTTGAAATTAAAATCATGAGTTTTGGAGGTTGATTCTTTGATTTTGATGTTATTTTGGCGATTTGATAGCACGAGTAAGTCCACATGATGTTTTGAGGTGGGGTGCATGTTTGGGTTGGAGCCCCGAGGACTCGAGTGAGTTTCATATAGGTGTTAGGCTCATTTGAAATATTTTTTAACTACTGGTGTCTACATTCTTTGCATTTGCGAAGACTTATTCGCAAATGTGAACTTCCCCTTTTGCCCGCTTCTTCGCAAATGCGAGGAAAGATCTCGCAATTGCGATCCTCCCTTGTTTGGCCAGACTTTGCAAATGCAAAGTTTTTTCTCGCAAATGCGATCATTCCCTTTGATCCAGACTTCGCAAATGCGAATTTCCCCCGCCTAAGCCATGGGTTCGAAAATGCGAACAATCTCTCACAAACGCGAGATTCCCTTATTTTCTGCCCAATTCGCAAATGCAAAGTCAAAAGCGTATTTGCAACATCTGCAACTGTGCAACTTATACTTAGCCGATTTCAAACTTCATTTTTCATATTTTCAAAACCCAAATCACTTGTAAGTACCCTTTTACTCAATTTCTTCAAGCATTAACATCTTTTATCATGACTTCAACTTAAAGTCAAAGCCTTCAATGGGTAAAAATTGGGATTTGCGTAGAACCTAGGTTTTCATAAAATTGAGGATTTTGACTTCAATTTGGGGTCCGATTTCAAAACAAATTGTATATATGAACTCGTGGGGGAATGGTAACGCGGTTTTTGTTCGAACCTCAAGTTTTGACCACGTGGGCCCGGGGGCATTTTGGAAAATTTTGGATAAAACTTGGTAATTTCATTCTCATACATTCAAATAGATTTAACTAGCATTTGTTGATATGTTTGAGTAAATTGTGGTTAGATTCGACCGGCTTTGAGGCGAATTCAAGGGGTAAAGCTATTCTAGAGGCGCAGGTTGAGTTGTAAGCTTTCGAGGTAAGTGTTTGATCTAACTTTGGCTTGAGGGAATAGGATTAGGTTGTTTTTTGCTATGTGTTATGTGGAGTTGATGTATAGGTATGGTGACAGTTACCTATGCGCCCGAGTCAAGCATGACCGTGATGTCATATTTTATATTAAAATTGCGAAAGAAGTGAACAATTGTGATAATTACTTGTTACAAGAACTATGAAGCGAAAGTTGAGAAGTAAATGAACTAAAGAGGAATTTTTGGTACGTTTCCCTTGCCGGGATTTATTGTTGAGCTATTTTCCCTTGCCGGGACCTATTGTTGAGTTGTATTCCCTTACCAAGAGTAATTGTTGAATTATTCTCCCTCGCCGGGATAGTTTGTTTTGATATATATTCCCTTTCCCGTTTGGTTGTGACCATTGATTGGGTGAGGAAGAGAGAGTAAAAGCACGAAGGGTGATGCCGTGCACTATGTGTTTGAGAGTAAAGCACGAAGGGTGATGCCGTGCACTGTATATTGAGAGTAAAAGCACGAAGGGTGATGCCGTGCATTATATTTGACAGCTTTGGTGAGGAATGAGAGTAAAAGCACGAAGGGTGATGACGTGCAGTTGTTGATTCATTGGTTTTCTTATTTAATTATTATTTATTCAGTTCCATCTCTTCATTTTAGAAGTTATAATTGAACTGCTACTTTGCCAGCATGTCCCCTTTCCCCTTTATTTGTTTAAATTCTTGTTCTTTTTCTGTTATTGCATATATCTGTACAGGTTGTTTGTGGTAGGTCCGGTTTAGCCTCGTCACTACCTCGCCGAGGTTAGGCCGGGCACTTACCAGCACATGGGGTTAGTTGTGCTGATACTACGCTTCTGTGCCTTTTTGTGCACAGGTCAGGACACAGCCTACGGACCGCAACAGTAGTTAGGGGGCGATCCTTTAGTCCAGAGACTCTGAGGTAGTTCGCGGTCCCCGAGTCTCCTCTATCAATTTCTCTCAGTTTATTTAACTGTCTCAAATAGACATATTATGTATTTCTTTCAGACTGTCATTTATAGTGCTCTTTTAGTCGTCTCTGAGCAGTGACACCAGATAATGGGTAGAGGCATGTTGTTAATTTCCGCAATTCGTCATTTCTATTGTTACTAAATGTTTTGCGCATAGTTTTAATTAATTATTCAGTATGTAATTTGCTTAGATTAAGGTTATTGTGAAAATTATTAAGAAGGAGTTGGCTTGACTAGCTTCGACAGTAGGCGCCTGTTAGATAATACGCTTAACGCTAGAGAGGGGGTGAATAGCGTTATAATAAAAATTAGTGTAAACTTGCGGAATTTAAAAACTTGCAGCAAAAATAAGTGCGGAAATTAAATGCAATAAAGAACAAACGCACCGATGTATTCTGGTTCACCACAACAAGTAGCTAGTCCAGTCCCCGAGAGACTCTCTCGAGATTTTCCACTAACTTGTCAAGCTTACGGGTGCTCAACAAACCTTTACAACTAAAGGACACAAGCCTTAACACCTTTGCTCGGAGATACAACAGTCCAAGACATCACTGTTAAGCTTACGGGTGCCTAACCAACCTTTACAACTTAAGGACACAAGCCTTAACACCTTTGCTCGGAGATACAACACTCCAAGACTTCACTGTTAAGCTTACGGGTGCCTAACCAACCTTTACAATCTGAGGACACAAGCCTCAACAATCTTGCTCGGAGATACAACACTCCAAGACTTCGACCAAGGAAACACAAGTTCCTTACAACAAGAGAATCACAATTCTCTTCAAGTGTACAAAACACTAAACACTCAAACAAAACACTCCTTAATGAGTAGATATGAGTAAAAGAAGTAAGCTCAAGATCACAACAACTATGGACAAGACTTTGGCTCTCAAAAGCTTTATGAAATGAATATAAAATGATAAACAATAGTATGCAAGCTTATAGCAATAGTATGATCAGTTGTTGTGTTTAAAACACTGAAATGAAGCTGTATTTATAGTTGAAAAACTTGGCATTACCGTTGCCTAATTGCCAATTAAGAGTTGCTGATTTTACTGAGTGACAATCGATTGTCAAAGAGCCACAATCGATTGTCTGCCAGTCATTCCAAAATTCAATCCCAGATTTTACGCTTGACAATCGATTATTTAGAATCCATAATCGATTACTGGCAACGTTCAAAAAATCCTTTCCAGATTTTACCAAAAACAATCGATTGTCCAGAATCAACAATCGATTACTCAGCAACGTTCAAAAAATCTTTTCAAGATTTTAATTAAAACAATCGATTATACAAAATCAATAATCGATTACCTGACGGTATTTGAAAACTTTACGACAACGGTCAGCTTCACAATCGATTGTACAAAGTTAACAATCGATTATTTATTAGTTTTTGAAAAACATTTTAGACACTGCCTCTTGACATTCGATTGCACAAAGACAACAATCGATTATTTAATAACTTTGAAAAGTCTGGAAGACACTGTCTCAACACAATCGATTGTCATATGTTCACAATCGATTATTTTGTGACTTTGAAAAATCTGATGGACGCTGTCTCTTCACAATCGATTGTCATTAACTTCACAATCGATTATTTTGAGCGTTGAAAAACTTTGATGGACACTGCCTCATCACAATCGATTGTCATAAGGATCACAATCGATTGCCATGCAGGTTTTGAAAAACCTGATGCTCACTGCCTTAACATAATCGATTGTCATTAGTTCACAATCGATTGTCATGCAGTCTTGGCTTAACATAATCGATTATCATAAGTACATAATCGATTATCTTAGTCCAGATTTTAGAGGCATGTTTAAAAATCATTTTGACTAAAGTAAATATGCATGATTTAAAATCATTTAGCATTAAATTAAATATGCATGATTTTGTAAAAATAATTTTACGAGAGAAGCCATGTCATGAGTCAAGTTGTCGGATCAAGATAACAATTAAGAACGACTCATGTAAAACTATAAAACTTGGTCTGGTGCTTGAATCTCGTTATATATATCAATTGTGCGCTTGTACTTGAGCTTCGTCATATGTCAATTTGTGCTTGTTTGTCATTCATCAAAACCTACACATATGAACACACGTTTTAGTATAATGCTTTGAGAACGTGTTTCCAATAATTTCCCCCTTTTTGATAATGGCAAACTTTAAGCGGGATATGAAAATTAGACAATTCATAATGATGATTTAAGACAAGTAAATATATGCAACAAGTATGCAAAATTAGTTCCCCCTCAATTAATAAGATTTGAGAGTGCATACCCGTTAATAAGAATTGAGAGTGCATACCCGTTATCTTCCCCCTTTTGCCATTAGCAAAAAAATGTAATAAGATGCCAAAGATGTAAATAAAGCTTGTTTATTTATTGGAAAGAGAAAACAATTACATAAGGATGGGACTATAAAACATATCACAATAGAACCAAAACAAACAAAGAAATCATTCATCATCATTTCCTGCCTCATCATCCGGCACTGCTTCGAAGGGAACAAGACCCGCATATGGATAATGAACATGGTCAAAATATCTATGGATCTCATGAGTCAATTGACCAACAGAGGTGGTCAAGGAAGCAATTTGGTCGGAAATGGATTGGAGAGTGGGCTCTTGAGGCGGACGAGTTCGACGGGTTGGAGGAGGAGCAGGCGCTGCATGATCACCGTCATGATGAAAGGAGGATTCTGAAATTTCCCACTTCTTGGTACTCTTTTTGAGAGGACCGTTGGAAGTGATGAATCCGGAGGCTTCAAGAAAATTCATGATGAGGAGAGCATAAGGAAGAGGCCTATCATCTCCGATAGCGTCACGCATGTGAATCTTGACGAACCGACACCTATTGATGTTAGCTCCGTTTATTATGGCATGCATGAGCTTGGTGTCCTCTTGGGAAATGGTGGTATGGTTATGCTTATGAGGCTTGAGGACTCGGGTGATGAAATAGAAAATTAACCGATAATTGGGATCCATTCCCGTAATTGTAGGACGACGGGAAGAAAGATTTGGATCATAAGAAGTAAGTCCGGTTTGATGTAGGAGGACTGTTTCATCAAAAAGGGCTCTGGCCTCTCCGATGTACCGAAAAATGTCTTCACCATTATGAGGAAGACGGGCAATGGTATGAAGGTTTTCATCGGAAAGAAGAATTTGAACACCATTTATATTTGTCACAATCTCACCGTCGTCATCCTCATGAAGGTTGGAGTAAAATCCTTGAATCAATGTAGTATTGATGTAAGGATGGGTAAGAAGTAAGAAGTCAAGAAGTTGACAATTTTTGAGCATATTTGCAGCAGGGCCATAAGATTCAAGATACTTGTTGGTTGAAAAGCGGGGAGGAAGAATGTCGCACTTTTCAAATTTTGTTAAAAATCGAGTAAGCTCGATGTCAGAATTAAAATATAGAACGGAACCATCTTGATAGGGATAGTTTGGAGCAGCAGAGGAGGATGCACCATGCCTAGCAGAACGGGAACGTTTAGAGTGACGGCCCGACATTTTTACTAAGTATTGCTGGAATTTGCAAGAGACTTGAAAGAGTTTTGATAGTTTGAGAGCTAAAATTGATGCTTGAGTGAATAAAACTGAACATATATGAAGCCTATTTATAGAAGGGAGAAAGGCATTTCATTAATGGAAGAATTCTGCTGAAAATTGAAAGCTAAAACGGTCAGAAACGGTAAAGAATAAATTGCACTGACCGTTTGACAATCGATTGTTGTAATGAGATAATCGATTGTCATTAAGATTTGACTGAATCTCGGAATTGACACAAATCGATTGCAGAACCAAACGGTAAAAAAATTTTGAATTACTGACATGAAATAATCGATTGTCAAAATATGGTAATCGATTGTTATGTTACAGTGAGCACAGAAATTTTCTGATTTTGAGAATAATCGATTATATTTTGAAACAATCGATTGTTTCGGAAAAGCATTGCTGAAAGGATGAGACGGAAATCAATTTTGCAGTTAAAGAATCAATTATTTAACAAAACTGCATAATAAACATAAACCATAAACAATCGATTAGTGATACTGCTAATCGATTTTCTGCACAGTAAGATAATCGATTATTTGCTTGGAACAATCGATTGTTCTGTGCCAAAATGTAATAATTCCCCCTACCTTTAGGGTGATACCTGCAAAATAGAATTAAACGTCTCCGACGCTCAAGTCAGTAATTAAAATATAAATGCAACCTAAAATGTATGCATTTAGATCAACGTTTACCCGCATTCAATACTTCATTTGGACATGATTTATATTTAGCACAACATTAAATGCTAAATATTTTATCAAGTCTACTAGCAATAAGGTAAAGTGAGGAACGATCATACCTGTGTAGTTCTTGGTATTGCTCGTCTTACCTTTCACATTTCTGTCAAGATGGTCATCTAAATTCATTGAAGTGACCATTGGTTTGGTGTTGCTCTTTTCGAATTGGTTTGGCAACTCCTTGCGATATTTAGATGGACAAATGAAAGTTCCCTCTTTCATTTGCTTAATTTGCAGCTCCAGGAAGAAATTAAGCTTGTCTATCAATGATATCTCAAATGCAATTTACAGATTCCTTGCATGACACTTATTAGTTGCTCCAAAGTAATACAAATATTTTCTAAGATATCATTTTCCACAAGATTTGGAATGCAAGATATTAGTGGCATGAGAGTTTAAAGAAAATAACATCGCCAATATAGAGAGTTGTTTTGAAATGCTGTCATAAAAAATATAGTAAACTTCATGCAATCTATTTCCCCTTAATCAGAAATTTATCAAGACATACCAACAAGACATAGATATACCAATTGTTATAAAACAATGATAAATCCATTTGTTGGATGACATAACAAGTGTACCAAAAGTTATTTTATTAACAGTGATACAAATTGTTATTTTTAGTAAAGCATATTACAAACGAGTGTTGACTGTTAACAGATAAACCATACATCGAATTTTGAAGAACATACCAACCATTATCCAGACCAAAGGATGTGTTCATCAAGAGACAATTTTTAACAGAAAGATTTTTGTCAATTGTTAGAAACATGAGACATCTCAATTATTTTTCAAAACTGAGGATAGCATTCATCAAAAACGTGAGTGAAAACTTTTGAAGAATATGCTAATAGATAATACACACCACACAGTATACTAACAGTTATTTAAACCACAGATAGCAATTATCAAATCATGATGAAATGATTTTATTAAGCTAACTGTTAATACATATCAACAGTTTTGATCTTTTAAAAGCAGATAACTAACAAGTAAACTAATTGACACCAATTGTCATTTAACAACACGTTTTCAACATATGAATCAATAAGGCTAATTGATATTGATTGTTGACAAGGATATCTCAATTGTTAACGCACATCAACCATTACGACTAAGCTTATCAAAGATTCAACAATAGGGGAACCAAATTAACAACAAATAAGTTAATATTGGTTGCTAGCACATATCAACAATTCGGTTTTTGTCAAAAAAAGGATAACTAACCGAAATTTCCTCTTGATGCAATGAGGTGTCGTGCTCGGTGCATCTACTACAATACTGTAGCCTTTCAAGCACACCTGCAAAACAGATTAATGATCTTTTGGTACCCATGCCATTTTGGGTCCTTGGGGGTTAGGCATATCATAATGATGCGATTGAGTGATATGTCTATGTCGTGTAAAACATGCAGGAGCAATATGACCAATACGTCTACAATAATGAAGAGTCACGTTGGGGTTATGAATCCTTCTAGGTTCATAGTAACTTGACGGACGAAAATGGTTTACTCTATTTTCAGCATTATGACTATTGCGCGCTTTATGAACATCATTTCTCCTACTATGAGCAGCATTTCTAGAATAATTATTTCTACGTTGGAAATCATTTCTAGGTGCTCTAAAGGGTTCAAAATTCCTTCTAGTATTTGGCCTATAATATGCATCATTTCTAGGGTAGTTATTTCTAGGTGGTAAGTCATTGCTAGGTCTTCTAAAATGTTCAACATTTAGTCTAGCATGCATATTGGTTCTAGGATTGTTATTTCTAGGATAAGCATTTTAATTATTAGTCCTAGGTTGAGCCTTAGGTTGTTGGGGTTTAGCTTCAACCTTTTCTTTAGGCTCATTCGTAAACCCTATGCCATGCTTGGTTGACTTCAAATTATCAAGAACATCATTCAAATTTTTGTGCGAAGAATTAAACTTATCTAATGTGCCTTTAAGCCTTTCTACTTCATTTTTGAGATGCAAGCAAGAAGTAGACTTTCTAATAGAGCTTTCGGGCTTATCGGCGCTTCTTTTTCCGAAAAACTTGTTTTCCTCTTTCAACTTCTCATTTTCTAAAACCAGTTTTTCAAAATCTTTTTCTTTTAGAGAGAGTTGTTTTTGAAAATCTTTTTCTTGCAACGACAGAGTTTTCTGCAAATCTTTAGTAGTCTTGGAAGCATCAACAAACTCACTATGTAATTTATTATAAGCATTTTGCATTTCTTCAAGCGAGTGAGAGTTGGACGTACTTACCTCTTCTTCTTCGTTTGCTATGAGACATTGGCCAGTTGATTCATCATATGAGCTGTCCGCTTTTTGAGGCATGCTTTCATACATTTCCTCCAGCTTATCCCACATCTCTTTGGCGGTTTTGTAGTGGGAAATTTTCTGATAGTCTTCCTGATTCAAGGCGCTATACAACATATTTATTGCATTAGTGTTGTATTCACTTACCTTGGGTTTCCCAACTTTTGTTGTCATTTGATCACCATGCTTGATGATTTGCCATAGATAAAAGTTGTTGGCTGTGATGAAAATTCTCATCCGATCTTTCCAATATAAGTAATTATTTCCATCAAATATTGGGGGCAACATGTTAAAATCACCTTCACCTATTCCTGCAAAAGAGTCACGAGTAGAAGCCATGGATGGTTCTCTCAAACTGTTAAGTCTTCAGAGAGTTGGGCTCTGATACCAATTGTTAGATAATACGCTTAACGCTAGAGGGGGGGTGAATAGCGTTATAATAAAAATTAGCGTAAACTTTCGGAATTTAAAAACTTGCAGGAAAAATAAGTGCAGAAATTAAATGCAATAAAGAACAAACGCACCGATGTATTCTGGTTCACCACAACAAGTGGCTAGTCCAGTCCCCGAGAGACTCTCTCGAGATTTTCCACTAACTTGTCAAGCTTACGGGTGCTCAACAAACCTTTACAACTTAAGGACACAAGCCTTAACACCTTTGCTCGGAGATACAACATTCCAAGACTTCACTGTTAAGCTTACGGGTGCCTAACCAACCTTTACAACTTAAGGACACAAGCCTTAACACCTTTGCTCGGAGATACAACACTCCAAGACTTCACTGTTAAGCTTACGGGTGCCTAACCAACCTTTACAATCTGAGGACACAAGCCTCAACAATCTTGCTCGGAGATACAACACTCCAAGACTTCGACCAAGGAAACACAAGTTCCTTACAACAAGAGAATCACAATTCTCTTCAAGTGTACAAAACACTAAACACTCAAACAAAACACTCCTTAATGAGTAGATATGAGTAAAAGAAGTAAGCTCAAGATCACAACAACTATGGACAAGACTTTGGCTCTCAAAAGCTTTATGAAATGAATATAAAATGATAAACAATAGTATGCAAGCTTATAGCAATAGTATGATCAGTTGTTGTGTTTAAAACACTGAAATGAAGCTGTATTTATAGTTGAAAAACTTGGCATTACCGTTGCCTAATTGCCAATTAAGAGTTGCTGATTTTACTGAGTGACAATCGATTGTCAAAGAGCCACAATCGATTGTCTGCCAGTCATTCCAAAATTCAATCCCAGATTTTACGCTTGACAATCGATTATTTAGAATCCATAATCGATTACTGGCAACGTTCAAAAAATCCTTTCCAGATTTTACCAAAAACAATCGATTGTCCAGAATCAACAATCGATTACTCAGCAACGTTCAAAAAATCTTTTCAAGATTTTAATTAAAACAATCGATTATACAAAATCAATAATCGATTACCTGACGGTATTTGAAAACTTTACGACAACGGTCAGCTTCACAATCGATTGTACAAAGTTAACAATCGATTATTTATTAGTTTTTGAAAAACATTTTAGACACTGCCTCTTGACAATCGATTGCACAAAGATAACAATTGATTATTTAGTAACTTTGAAAAGTCTGGAAGACACTGTCTCAACACAATCGATTGTCATATGTTCACAATCGATTATTTTGTGACTTTGAAAAATCTGATGGACACTGTCTCTTCACAATCGATTGTCATTAACTTCACAATCGATTATTTTGAGCGTTGAAAAACTTTGATGGACACTGCCTCATCACAATCGATTGTCATAAGGATCACAATCGATTGTCATGCGGGTTTTGAAAAACCTGATGCTCACTGCCTTAACACAATCGATTGTCATTAGTTCACAATCGATTGTCATGCAGTCTTGGCTTACAGAATCGATTATCATAAGTACATAATCGATTATCTTAGTCCAGATTTTAGAGGCATGTTTAAAAATCATTTTGACTAAAGTAAATATGCATGATTTAAAATCATTTAGCATTAAATTAAATATGCATGATTTTGTAAAAATAATTTTACGAGAGAAGCCATGTCATGAGTCAAGTTGTCGGATCAAGATCACAATTAAGAACGACTCATGTAAAACTATAAAACTTGGTCTTGTGCTTGAATCTCGTTATATATATCAATTGTGCGCTTGTACTTGAGCTTCGTCATATGTTAATTTGCGCTTGTTTGTCATTCATCAAAACCTACACATATGAACACACGTTTTAGTATAATGCTTTGAGAACGTGTTTCCAACAGCGCCATCACGACTCCCGATGGTGGGTAAATCCGGGTCGTGACACGTGTATTATTCCCTTAGCATATTGTGATGTATTGGCTTTGATTTTGGTTTTGATTCGACGCGCGTGGAAGCCGGTTTGAGGGGAAATGGCATCGCGGGCTTGAGATTTCACCGGCTAGAGGTGAGTAATACTTGTAAATGATATCCTGAGGGTTTGAAACCCCGAATTTGTACATCATAGTGTTGTATTGAGGTGACTTGCACGCCGTATATAAGTGTGGGGTAGAGCACCATTGGGGATTGCGACTTGGTTCGTCCTGGTTGTTGACTTTACTGAGTATTTAACTGAAATTACTTGTTATCGTCATAATTTGGGCTGATTGTCATGTTTGGGCTTCATGGCAACTATGTGAATACTTCAGGGATTAAGATTACTATTTTGAGCATATGTTGCATATCATTTGATTTCAGTCCAAGATTTTAATACTGTTTGTCACACCTCTTTTTTCCGCCTGCGAGGGTACAAGGAGTTTTTCCAATTAAAGAACAATCGAAACGAGATCTATTATTAAGATTCATAGTCGTCACTTGGGAGATTTATGGTGTCCCAAGTCACCGATTTTAATCCTGAATCGAGGAAAAGAATGATTTTGTTTAACAGTTTGTGCACCTGAAATCCGAATAAGGAATTCTGTTAACGTGAGAGAAGGTGTTAGGCATTCCCGAGTTCCATGGTTCTAGCACAGTCGCTCAACTATCGTATTTAGCTTATTTATATTATTTTATTGCATGTTGTAACTTATGTGCCAATTTTAACTTTTAACTTCTTTTGTTCAAATTTAAAAGAAAGTTGAACATTGTTTAAAACATGTCTTTGGATTACATCACATGAAATGCAACCACAATCTGGAACACATTTTATTCAATGTTTTGGAATTTGGATTTGGGTCGCATGAAATTCACACCTGACTTTAGGGAGGTAGTGTTATTAAAATACACGCCTATAGAGTCTAACACGTTATTATTTTGGGAAGGCCGTGAAATTTGCTAATCGGCTCATCTCGAAGTCTAAGTATTTTTAATATATATATTGATGAGGGGGCCCGCAAATTTTGATTTAGCTTGGCGAAGCACGCCTCATTTATTTTAAGGATATCCTATAGTGACTACATTTCTATTAAATTCGTCTCTCAAATAAAAGAGAAAAAATCTTGATTAATTACATGCTTGGAAAAAGGCGTAACATATTAGTGTTAGGAAATACGCTTAACGCTAGGGGGGGGGGGTGAATAGCATTATAATAAAAAACAGCGTAAACTTGCGGAATTTAAAAATTGCAGGAATGAAATAAGTGCGATAAGTAAATAATAAGGAACGAACGCACCGATGTATCCTGGTTCACCACAACCCGTGGCTAATCCAGTCCCCGAGAGACTCTCTCGAGATTTCCACTTTCTTCGTCAAGCTTACGGGTGCTTAACAAACCGTTACAGTTGCTCAAGGATACCACACCTTAAGACTTCACTTGCTTGAGGATACCTCACCCCAAGACTTCAACCACTAAGACTTTGGGTACTTAGCAAACCCGACAAATGAGAAGATATGTTCTTCTCAAACAACTCTCTTTTACAACAAATACTCTCTCAATAGAGTGGATAAAGAGATACACAATAAGCTCTATGAACAACACAAAGTTGTCTATCAAATGGCTCAACAAAAGCTCTAAAATGATGCTTGAAAATGATCAATATGTATAACAATGTATGGAGGAGTTGTGTGTTTAAAATCAGCTCAAAAGACCTCTTTTTATAGGTGAAAAAGTGGTGCTGACCGTTGCTTAATTGACAAATAAAATCCCTGATTCTGTGCTCATACAATCGATTGTCTGACCTACACAATCGATTGTTTGAGGACCGTTCAAAAAACAGACTCCTGATTTTAAGGGAAACAATCGATTGAAAAACCTGTATAATCGATTGTTCTTCAACGTTCAAAAATCAATTTAAGATTTTGTGGGAACGGTCTGAATATAATCGATTGTATAAAAACCATAATCGATTATTCTGATTAAAATCGATTGTTAAAAACATATAGTCGATTATTTAGCTGATTGAAAAATTCAGTTTAAGTACTGTCTCAATACAATCGATTGTTAGAAGTATATAATCGATTGTTTGCTATTTTGAAAAACTTCAGATCACACTGTCTTAATACAACTGATTGTTAAAACTGTATAATCGATTGTTTGCTATTTTGAAAAACACAATCGATTGTAAGGAGCATATAATCGATTGTTTAGGTCCAGATTTAAAAGACATGTTAAAAACCATTTTGACTAAAATACAAATCATTTTGGTTTAACACAAAGATGCAAGTTTATGATAAATAAGATTTAATCAAATGTTTTATGCATGTTTATGATGACCTAATGTTGAGCCAAAGGATAAGATAACTTAAACGTTGTCCTTACATTGGTTCTAACAAACGACCTACGTCTTGGGTCTTTGGTCTTGAACTCTTTGGCTCGTTCATGCAATTCCGTCATCAGTATGCTTCTCGCCATTTGATTGATTGTCATATTATATCGTTGTTTGACACTTGACTTCATTGTTTGTCATTCATCAAAACCTATACCTGAAAATCGTGCTCAAACAACCAAGGCGCACATATCATAGATATACATGATTTCCAACAATTAGTTGTTAGATTAAGACAAATGTAATGGAAAGGAATATTACTAAAATTGAAATTATAAGTAAAATACGGAATCGAAAAATAAAATATTCAAAAGAAACTAATTATCCTATAACTAGTTTAAACTCACATTTGTTAGATGACTTGAACCGTTGGAAGTAATTATTTACAAATATTTGAAACTAGAATTAACCTTGATCACTAATGCTTATTTGAAAGTTTATTAAACTTAAACGTTATCTGGTCTTGTTTGAACTCAAATCATGCCTTAATGCCTAATTCACGAAATTAGTTCAAATTTATGCCTTAACTAAATTTGGCTCTATGTTCACGATTAACCTACTGTTGACAATATTAAAACCTTCATAGCTAGTGAACTAATCATTTCGCCAAGCCGATTCACTAAAGACCAACTTATGTTATTTTCCTCATATTCCAATTATTAAATAATTTGACACTAATGAGCATGAATGAACATATACTACCCAATAACCAGAAAAATATTATTTAAGATATAACTACAAGATGCCTAGTTATGCAAAGCGACAGAAATTTACAGAATAATTATACATGAAATAGCCTAAATATAATTAGTAAATGAAATAAAGGAAAAAGCTAAATTAAAACTTCAAAGTTCCATTCTTCATATGTATTCATGCTTCCACATTTCAGTTTACAATATCAACAAGGTTACAGTCATGTACCTGGTAATGGAAACAAGAGAAGAGGAACGTGAGAAATCAGCAAGGCAGTAATTAACACAGCAAAACAGCAACATTGACAGCTAAAACCAGTAACAGATTTCAACAAAAACCCGGTGAAATCAAACCAGAAAATACCAACAGAAATGGACTTCAACCCACAACAATATCAGCACTAGCCAAATGAATTCAAAGACACACTAGAGTTACTTAAGATTAGTCTTAGTGTATTTTAATTACACTAAATCAAGAGAAATGAAATCAATGAAGCAAAAAGAGAAGCTTCAAATAAATAGTGGTATTTTCAGCTCTCTAATTTTTTTTTCAACCCACAATTCTTTTTCATTCTCTGTTTTTTTCCTCTCTTAAGTTCTGAAATTTTTATCTCTGAAATCCCTTCCCCTTTTTAAGTGTCAAATGAATCCTATTTTATATTCAAAGCAAGACTCTTTCTTCTACACTTTTTACTATTATTACTAACCCTTTTACCTCTTTTACTTTTCAGCCTCATCTTCCTCTAACTATGTTTACTTTTTAACTTTTATTATTACCTATACTATTTCAGATTTTTAATTAAGTAAAAACAGTCAACATGGACCCTACAGTTTCCTTCCTTTTTAGTGGTCAAAGAAGACCTTGTTATGAAATAATATAAAAGACAAGAACAATAATGCAAGAACAAGGGCAATAGAGAGAAGAGTAGAGAGAGTTCTTCTTATTGATACTTAGAGAATGTTAGGAGTGATTTACAATGGTAGAAGACCCCTTTATTTATAGGGAGGGGGATGATTTAGCTACCAAGAATAGAACTCTAGAATCTCTCTAATTATAGACATTCACCTTAAATAGGAGATTTCATAACACTCCCCCTTGAATGTCTATTCAACAATGTGCCTCGTTAAAACCTTAAAACCAAAACCCAATGGGAAAAATTAAAGAAAGGAACAAGAGTACACATGTTTGAATATGCGCCTATTGGTTGCCTCGTTAAAAACCTTGCAAGGAAAACCCGGTGGGACAAAACCTTGTAAGGAAAAAAGAGTGCAACGCGCATTAACTCCCCCTAATGAGTACATCAATTTATATCCTTGAGCATTTGCATTCCAATTTTGTGCATCATCTTCAAAACGATCTTTGGTAGACGTTTGACAAATCAACTATATTGACTTGAATAAATATTCCGCACCTTGAAATCATCATTCTTGATAGATATGAACATCTTCATATAATGTCGTGGAATAACTCTTCAATATCTCCATAGATGCATTCTCAATGCCATCATGCTTATAATTATAGCAAGATACATATGCACACAAATTGTACTAAGGATGTGGTACTTCAAGACCAAGAATTGCATATGCTTCAAGCAACTTAAATCTTTCAAGTTAAGTCATATAAGCCATATAACAGACTTTAGATGCATATCAAGTTTTCCATGTCATGCTAGACAAATAAGATATCGAAAACTGATTATACATACCTTTGACTTTATACTTTCAAGCATTTGAACTATAGGTTCAAAACTACATGTCTTTCATATGGAATCAATTCTTCTTGAATTTTATCTCTTCCATTTAGTTACTTTCTTTGGGTCAGCAAATGCGTATAGCATGCTTTGCAATATGTTGCAATTGAATTATCCTTTTATGAACTTCAGGTTCATATTATGATATTCGGGGATATACATATACAAATGATAATTCATCCCATGTAACCTTTTCTCAAGTGTTTATCATGTCTCCCCCTCATGTTAGTAAAGCTAACTTGTTTCCTCAACCTTGGGAAATCATCTTTGTGCATTATCATGTCAATATACACAACACATTAATAATAAGATGAAATTATTTGGTTCCTGACCCTGAACCACTTGTGAGGGGAGAATATACTCTCGTATACAACGTATATCAAATTGATATATATAACTTTGTTCTTATAAGAAACAGTTTAGCTATTAAGTGGAAGCACTCAATAATTATCCTGCTAAACCAACTTTGATATAAACCAACTTATCAAGATGAACTATCTTGAGTAGAGAATCTGGAAATTATGCTCGAAGTTAGATTACTGAGCAATTTACCTCGCAAGCACCGGCCAGGCTGCGGGTTAATAACAATTGCGCATGTAACCATTTCATAGATGCATCATATGTGGTATACATGGCAGGTGAATGGGCCCATATTCACCTTTGATATTTCCAGAATTTATGGGCTTCAACCCGAACTCTTTAGTTGGTCAGTTCATTAATGAGAACAAGTGATACAAGAGAATTCGTAAAGAACTTTCTAGTTCTTTAATATTCACCTATGTGAATTTGCACATCATACTCAAAATGAGATGGCAAATACGAATGCTAACTGAACAAATTATCAATATTGGTAAACTTCAAATTTACACCATGACATGTGCACTTAATAAACTTCAGGTTTATTATGACATGGGTTTTTATACCAATAGATATCCACTTTATTGTGGCATTCTTTCTTTTGTGTAGTACAAACTGGAGAACAAAGCGGGTAGCTTTTCATATGCAAATTACCCCGCTACAAGTTGTAGTAATAGGAGATATCAAAGCCTTCCTTTATTTATAGTCTCAATATAATCAATCGCTTTCGCGTGTACTTTGGAAACTGAATAAGTTTCTTTGAGACTTACTACAGCACAATACTCAATTATGTTTCTCCAACATAGTAATAATTGGCTCTTCTAGAGCTCTCACTTAATTTTGTACTACCACAGATTCATCAACATCCATGTGGTGAATATCTTTCTTAAAGAGAAAGTTATACCATTATGGTCATGTCAAACTTATATGCAAGATATGTTTCTTGCATTATCGTTGTCCTTTAATAGTCATATTTCCAAAATACTTTGGCGTACAATAGGTACGTGACCAACGATCATTCATGCCATATATCATCTCAAACCTTCTTCTAGGGGTGAGTGTGGTATCATCTCAAACCTCCTTCTAGGGGTGAGTGTGGTATATTTAATACCAATTTCATGTTCATATTCTTCCAATAATGAATATGTATTCGTGAATCAGATGTTGTCACATTCACTTCGGGGATATGTGATTTTGTTATCCTTTTCAAATCTATAAATGCGTCAGGCATTTGATTTGCTATTCTTTGCAAATGGATAATCTTTTGTGCCTCTTTCACAAATAGAGGTATGTGGATCAAGATGAGATAATGATGCATTTTTCCACAAAATTTCCCGTTTGGTTTCACCAACTTCTCCCCCTAATTTTGGGAAAAGTGTCTCAGCAAATTGACAGTCTGCAAATCGTGCAGTGAACAAATCTCCTGTCAATGTTTCGGGGTAGCGAATAATGGAGGGCGATTCAACCTCAACATATATTCCTAACCTTCTTTGCAGACCCATTTTGGTGCGGGATGGCGGTGCTACAGGCACATATACTGCGCATCCAAAGATTCTTAAATGGGATATATTGGGTCCATGACCCAAAACCAATTGCAACGGGGAATATTTGTGTCAATTCGTCAGTCAGAGACGAACTAGCATTGCTGTATGCAAAATGGCGTGACCCCAAACCGAAGTGGGCAGCCGACGAACTAGTATTGCTGCATGCAAAATGGCGTGAACCCAAACCAAAGTGGGCAGCTGACGAACTAGCATTGCTGCATGCAAAATGGCGTGAACCCAAACCGAAATGGGCAGCCTCGTTTTCATGAAGAATTCAAGATTATTCTCATCTATTGTCTCAATATGATATCCATTTTGAATGGTATCTTTAAAACTCAACAAGTTCTTCTTAGACTTGGAGGAGAATATTGCATTCTCTAAGATAAACGTCGTGCCTTTGGGCAGAGTTATAGTTGCTCTTCCGGAGCCTTCAATCAATTTACTTCCCATGGTTTGACATATAAAAGAAAATATACGAACATGAGAATAAACAACTTCAATCCGTTTGTGTCACATAATATTTTCAAAATCTGCTGATGTCAGTTGACTAAAATAAATCAGATGGTCAATTATATGTTTTCCATAATCGATTACTATGCAGTTTGAAAATTTCAGTTTAAGCATTTTCATAAAACAATCGATTGTTAAACACACACAATCGATTGTTGAGCATTGACAATCGATTGTTAAACATAGACAATCGATTGTTGACAATTTTTTTTTGAAAAATTCCAGATCACACTGTTTTAAGACAATCGATTGTTAAATATAGACAATCGATTGTTGGCTATTTTGAAAAATTCCAGAGCAGTCTTAAGAAAATCGATTGTTAAGCATAGACAATCGATTGTTGACTATTTTAAAAATTTCCAGATTACTGTCTAATGACAATCGATTGTTACACATAGACAATCAATTGTGGATGATTTTTGAAAAATTCCAGAACACTGTTTTAAAGACAATCGATTGTTAATCATAGACAATCGATTGTTGATTGTTTTTGTAAAATTCCAGATCACAGTTTTAAAGACAATCGATTGTTGATCATTAACAATCGATTGTTTTGCAGTTTTTATGCGAAATATGAGATAACCGACTAGTTTTTCAGGTTAGTCGATTACCTCTACTGGAAAGTAAAAATATTATTGATATTTGAGCATATTGATACATTCTAAAGAACTAATACTAACATTATATCATGAACTAACTAATACAAGCTAATACTAATGGCTATCAGTTTATTCATTCACTAATACAAACAAGTAAAATAAAATCAAATAGCTCCATCTTCTTTCATCACGGATCCATCACCGATTAGGTGGTCTATCTTCCCCTCGGGTTGCTCAAAGAAGTCTGCCACATCCAAGTGGGTGATGTCAAAGTTGTCGTCAGAGACAAAATTCGTTTCAGGGCGTTTACTCTTTCGAGATGCTTGATAAAGGTCAACCAAAAGTCATGGTATACGGCAAGCCTTTGACCAGTGCCCGTTTTCACCGCAACGATAATATATAGTTTATAAACTATTTGCTTTTGGGTTCTTATCGTATCGTTCTTGTGGCAGAGTGACCAACTTCAGGTTGTCATATCTCTTCTTTAAGCCATTCCACAAGATAGGTGGATCCTTGACGGTGAGATATTCAATCTTCAAACCTTCATCAAGGTGATGGCGCAAGAAAATCAAGGCCTTCGCACATTCTTGGGTGGATGCTTTTTCTCTATCTTTGATGGTGTCTCCGAGACCCATAGCATCTAAGTGGATTTCAGCATCCAAAACCCATGTCATATAGTTCTTGCCCGAAATTTCAAGGGCAACGAACTTTCTTTTCATAATGTCAGACATAAAACAGATTTACATCAAGAGCGTGTTCATACTTACGGGCTCTATTACAATTATCACATTCACTTCAGGGAATGGATCATAATCATGTGCTTTACACAATCTCATGTCAAATATTACTTTCATAAAGTGAAAGATTATTTTGAGAATCTTTATTATTCTTATTATCACAATAATGACGATTATAATTTCGTCTATTGCCACGTCCACATCCATTGATACCTTTACGGTAACAATTTTGTCTTCTTTCAGACTTATCACATACTGCTGCCACATTCTCTAAAGGGAATGGAGCAAATTCAACGGGACGGATTTTTAATTCTTTACCCACAATCATACATGAATTTAATCATGGCAGGACATAGAGATTTAACCACTTCATGTGGTTATAATTTCTTACACACTCCATTAGAGTTATAATCAAACTTTGTTGTCTATGTTTGTATATAAAATTAAATTATTGAATTCCAAGAATTTGAAAGAGAAAAGTAAAATACTTACCTTAATTTTCTCAAGAAGATTCTTGAGACGGTAGAGTCTCGTGCCTTTTAGAATCACGAACACGGAACCGAGGTCGAAATTTCGAATTTCTGTTTCCAATCTTTCTTTCACGTTTTCTATTTCTGTTTTCTGTTTCTTTCTTCTCCTTTGTTTTCAATTTTTTTTTTCTTCCTCTTCAACGTTTTCTTTTCCTTTTGCTTTCCAGTGTTTTTTCTCCTTCTTTTGTTTTCTGTTTTTCGTTCCTCCCCTTTTTTTTCTTCTTTGAAGCAAAACCCTACACAAACAAAAAGTTAAGACAATCGAAAATTTCAATTGGTTAGAGACTCGTGCTGATAACGTGTTATGAAATAATATAAAAGACAAGAACAAGGGCAATAGAGAGAAGAGTAGAGAGAGTTCTTCTTATTGATACTTAGAGAATGTTAGGAGTGATTTACAATGGTAGAAGACCCCTTTATTTATAGGGAGGGGGATGATTTAGCTACCAAGAATAGAACTCTAGAATCTCTCTAATTATAGACATTCACCTTAAATAGGAGATTTCATAACAGACCTTTTATTATTACCTCCTTTTTACTTTACATCATTATATCTTGTTCCCCACCTCTACATGTCTTGTCCCCCATTACTTATTAGTTTAACACCCATTAATACCCGACTTTCAGATTATTAATAATAAACTAATTTCCTAATTTTTCATTCCCAAATTACCCCCGAATCCTACTGTTACTGCCTTGATTCAAAAAATATGTTCAAACTTCAATAATTATCTAAGAACTAAAATCAGATTACCAGCTATTACCAATTCACCTAATCGATTAACCAAAATACAGCAGCTACAACCAATTCCTAATCAAATTCAATCAACATATTCAAAATATATAATGAACAACAAATAACCAACTGAAATTATTTTGACTGAACAACATTTTTAACAACAAACATACTTTCAGATTAAACAACAGTAACAAACTGAACATAACAAACAAGTAGATTCAAATCACTAAACTCAGATTCAAATCAAATTTAACAGAACAAACAAGCAGATTCAAATCACTAAACTCAATAATCAATTGAACTTCAAATTGAATCTAACAATATTACAACCAAGATAAAGGATTCAAGTGATTAAACTAACACACTTCTATATTAAAACTAAACAAGAACAAATGAATAAAAAGAAACTGAATAAATACTCAAGACATGATAAACAACGAACAAGAAAAGAATCAAACATATATTGACTTCAGATCCAAGAATATCAAACAAAATACGGACAAAAATGAAACTTAAACCAACTAACCGGATCGGAACATCGATGAACGCGAACGCAAAACAAATCTGCCGGGAAACTTTGAAACCAAAATAACTCGAATCTACCCGAAAATTTTTCTTGTATGTTTTCCGGTTGATTTCAGGCAATGAAGTTGGACGACGAAGCAATATCACAATAGCACAACGAACAGAAGAAGAAATGAGGTCGCTTCAATCGTTGTCTGGGAGTCATCGTGGTTGACGTACGGTAGTCTTGGCTGCTGCTCGTGGGCGGAGTTGAAAGCGACTGATTTCATGATATGGAGGTTGACGTCATTTGATGGGGTGACGACGTGAATAAGGCTATTGGAAGACGCAGCAGGGGTGGTGTCATGCTAGACGGAAACTGGGCAGTGTTTGGGTGGTGTTTGATGGAGGTTTGGTCTGGAACAAGCAGCAACAACTGGTTGATGACGAGGGAGGTGTCGATGTTGCTGCTGTGTTTTTTCGAGCAGCTAGTGGGTGTTCGAGCTGGAGAAGAAGATGGTGGTTTTGAGGTTCGACAACTGGACTGCTGGTGTTCGAAATGAATAAGAAAAGGAAGCTCTAACTATGGCTGCTGGTCGCGGGCTGCTACTGGAGGTTGATGCGTAGGGTCTCGGGGGGCTGTTGGTGAACGAGATGGAGAATGGCTGAAGGATGTGGAGCTGTGGTTATGGCTGGTCGTGAACTGTAGGCGTCGTGGAGGGTGGTTATCGACGAAAGGATCATTTGGTGGTGATGAGGAAGAAGACGGGAAGAGCCGCCATGGTTAGAGGGGTTTGGAGCTTGGTGGTTAAGGATTTGAGGGTGTGTTTGGAGAAGTTGAAGAGAGGGGGGGTCGGTGCTTAATGTGTGGTGGCTAGACAGAGTTTTTGGTCTTTAGAGTTTGGTTATTTTTTGGTTAAGTGAAAGAATGAAAAAGAAAGAAAAAATCTGAAAAATAAAAAATGAAGGGGGTGGAAATGGACCGGGTCAGGGGTTTTGGGTTGGGTAGAGGTGTTTTGGGCCTAAGTTTAAAATTGAGGAAGAGGTCCAATTCCGAATTTTTTCTTCTATTTTTTGTTCTCTTTTATTTTGCTTTCTAATTAAGAAAACTAATATTTTAAATTAAGTTATAAACTAAATTAGCTTATCAAAATACTAATTAATTTCTAATAACAATTATCATACAAAATTAGATAACAATTAAAACAAAATTACACAATTTGACATTGAATGCTAAAAATGTAAACGATGCATAGTTTTTGTGATTTTTTTCATTTTCATAAAACAAACTTAATTATTTCTATTGTAGAATTAAATCCTAAATGCAAATGCGACATATTTTGTGTATTTTTATTAATTTAACAAATAAATACGTCATACAAAATTGCAAATAATACAAAGAAAATAACAGAAAATTCCCAACAATTGCAAACAAACAAAAATTATTTTATTTTTTGAATTTTTTTGGAGTAATTCATATATTAGGTAGAATCACGTGCTCACACTGTTTTGCAACTCAGCCATACTTCTAAGTTTTTAAAACTCAAATGATATTTTAAATGTTATTTCGGGCTGAGACTACTGTTTTAAAAATGCCCAAGGGGCTTATGAAATTTTTCTGACTGATTTTTTGGGTGGCTCAGGCTGCGTGCCGCAACACTGACTTGAAACAGTGGTAGCAATGACACTGTATGACGTGACTTGAAACAGTGGTAACAATGACACATCATGTTATTTTTCAGACTTTTTTCTCATTTTTGGTTTTGTAGTTCTTTAGTGAACTATGTAGTAGCTCATGACTAGTGACACCCCGATGTCGGGCTGTGACAGGATGGTTCCCTGATGCTATTGTTGCTTTTCGCACTTTTGATTATGCTAATCATGTTTTAGATTTATAAATGTTAAATAATTGTTAAAAGGAAGCGTTTGTTTTGTTGGCTGGCCTTGTCTTCACGAGAGGCGCCATCACGACAGGGTTTGGGATTTGGGTCGTGACAGCTATATAAAATGAGAATATAGAATAAAACCAATCAACTCTTTTCTAAGTCAAGAATTGAACTGTGTAGTCATTTTAAATTGTAACTCTTCACTTGTGCTGAATTTATAAACATTATCACAATTTTAATTAATACCCGAAAAGCAAAAGAGAGTAGATTGAATCATAGCACACCGTAATAATTCCTTGTTAGTTGATGTTAGGCTAGAAACCCGTACTTTAGACGTGGTATTACATTTCAATGATTGCATTTTTATGTGTGTTCGAGCTCAAATGATAGTGAAATATACTTATTACATGTTTTATGCCTTGCAGGAAGCGATCCAGACTCAGAAGTTAATTTGGAGCTAAATTGATAAATTTGGAGCTTTGAAGTATGAGTAAAATCCCAATACATTAAGTCGAGATCGTGTTCGGGGGTCGTGTACCAAGTCTGAATGTTGAAAGAGGAAGAAATAAGTTCACTCTAAGAAAATTGCACTGATGCACCACAAGGCGCGGCGTAGCAGTGTAAAATGGTGCCTGACTTGAAAATATGAAGTTTCAGCTAAAATGCACTACCGCGCCTCATAGTGCGACGCAGCCTGCGACGCGGCTATTCGAATTTTACAAAGTTAGGTCCTAGTTCGCGCATGAAAGGGTTTTGTCGTCTGGGCCCGTCCCTACTTGGTATAAATACATGTAAAAACGCCATTTTGAAAACTTTTACCATATATTAGACCTAGAGAGGCTATTATGGAAGGGAGAAAATATTTGGAGCAATTTCTGGAGGAGATTGGCATCAAATACTTCATTCCTTCATCTTTACTTTGTAATTTAATTATGCAATTTATTTGGGAAATTATGAACTCTAGTATGAGTATCTAAATACTTAGTCTAAGGTTTTGATGTAACCTATTGAAGGATGAACTTCTTGATTATGTTAATATAGTTTTCCAGTTTAATCTCTATTTGTTCAACTACCTGTTTGTTGTAGTTAATTGACAGGATCCTCAATTTGTTGTGCCTATTTAGTATGTATAACTGGGAGAAAGTACATACTTAGGTAGTTGTTGAACAACATCACTCCCAAAATATAAGAGGGATCTATAAGTGCGGGTTTAAAGGCGGGATTAGGGATACCGAGGCCTTGGGTGCAATCTAAAGTGAGATGTAATTCAACAAAGCCAGCTAGCGTATTTCGGGAGAGTGCGTCAAGTAAATTATCGTGATTACTCGGGAGAGATTTACGGTAAAAAGAGTGCTCATGATTAATAGAGGTGTTTTGGTGAATCTATATGAAACATAATCGGAAGGGATTCCATAAGTAAGGAAAATCACTACCTTTGAACCTTCTCATAATTGTTTACAACTCAAGCATAGTTAGTTTGCAATTGTTTATTTACTTTCATTCGTAGTTATTAGAAATACCATCAACTGTTATTTACAATATTTGGGAAAGTTGATTCCATAGAATTTAGTAAGTCCAACAAACGTAATTGATAGGTTAATTCCTTGTGGGTTCGACTCTAGACATAAATACTCAGAATATATTTGCAATGTATGCGTGTCCTTTTATAAGGCATAGTTGGGCATGATCAAATTTTGGCATTGTTACCGGGAAATTAACGGTGTTATCAATTATAATTGAAAGAAGTACAAAAATTCTTAGTGTAGTCAGTTTCTCTATACCCAATTTTTAAATTGAAATTTTAACATTTGTTGACTTGGTTGCAGAGATGCATCCCTAGAAACTCATCGAGATCTGGTGAAGCATTTGAAGCATTATCAGATCCCAAGAAAGTTTTCAAGGCCTTGAATCGGGCCAACCGAAAAAACAAAAAACAACCAACAACTAAAAAGTTCGAAATAGACATGGGAGATCACGAGGAAGACCCAACTATACCGATAGTGCCAGAGGCTGCTCTCTATGACTGGGCACAACCCATAGCTAAAAATCTGGCCACTGTGATTGTAGTCCCGCAAATACATGCTGAATTATTCCAAATCACAAATAACGTGCTGCATTTGTTGCAAAATATGAGACTATTTTCGAGGTCACAAATCGAAGATCCTCAGCAGCACTTGAAGAGTTCTCTATCTATCTGCAAAAACCCAAAGGCAGCCTAATGTGACTCAGGAAGCAATTAAGTTGTTATTGTTTCCATTCTCAGTGACAAGAGCTGCTCAGACCTGGCTAAGCTCGCTACACATCAACTCCATAACAACTTGGGAGGATTTGGTCAGGCAATTTCATAATACGTTCCACCCACCTAAATGGACTGCTGAACAAATTGATGACATTTTGAGCTTTAAATAGAAATCAATAGAGACACTGCATGAGACATGGGAGCATTTTAAGGAATGCTGGTTATATGTACGCATCATGGTATTCTAGATTTGATGTTGGGGCAACATTTTTATATAGGGTTGTCAGATATAATAAAGAATATTGTTGATGCTTCAGCTGGTGGAGCTTTCTTGAGAAAAACATGGAGATAGGCCCAGGGTTTGCTTGACAAGGTGGCACAGAATTCGGGATTGACAACCGGGAATGCACCTATCACTCTAGTGGTGCACTCAGTGCCTCTTGATCCGTCCAACTCTATGGCTGAAACTATGGCTACCTTCTTGACACAGATGAGTATACTCACCAAAAAAGGTGGAGCAATCAGGGTAGAAGCAGCAGGTACATATCGTAAATACTACCAATGGGGGCCTATGCACATCTTGCATTAGTCAACCAATTGTTAACCATTGGAATACGGAACATGATAATCATCACCACCCTGAAGACATGAACTATGTGTCTAATTATGGAGGTCAGAGACAGGATGGTCAGAATTGGGGTCAGCAGAATCAACAGTACATGCCAGCACAGCCACAGTTCAACACTGGGAAGATGGGAGGTATGAGACCCCCCAACAATATGGCGCCTTACCCATGACCATAGTGATAAAATAATCAGAACCAGCAGTAGGGGTATCACCCTCCTCAGCAGTAGCTTGGTAGAAGGCAAGAATATGGGCAGCACAGCCACAGTTCAACACTGGGAAGATGGGAGGTATGAGACCCCCCAACAATATGGCGCCTTACCCATGACCATAGTGATAAAATAATCAGAATCAGCAGTAGGGGTATCACCCTCCTCAGCAGTAGCTTGGTAGAAGGCAAGAATATGGGTTTGCTAGACTTAAAGCAATGATGCAGCTGGTTATTGGGTCCAATGCAAAAATTAATGAGAGAGTAGATGCACATGATACAACAATCAAGAAAACTGAGGTGCATGTGGGCCAAATTTCGATGTCTCTAAACAATTGTCCTCATGGGACACTACCTGCAGACACCTAGATAAATCTAAAAGATCAGGGCCCGAAGCAGCTGATGGAGGTGAGTCTACGTAATGGCAGAGATCTGGATGTAGAGCAAGAGAGGGCTCAAGAAGCTAGACAGGCCGAGACACTCATACCAGTGCCCATTGAGCTGGATGAATCAACGAAACTGACACAGGTGACAGTCCAGCCTGCTCAAGAAGACAATAGCATTCAGAATGAGACCGAGAAAGAAGCTGAAATAGTCTAGGAGCCAGTAGTTGATGTAGGAGCTGATAAATATCATTCCCAAGTAATTGGAAATAAGAGACCTCCTGTACCCTTTCCTCATAGGCTGGCTAAGTACTAAAAGGATGAGCAATACAAGAAGTTCTTTGAAATGCTGAAACAAATCCGGGTAATCATACCATTGATTGAAGCTTTGAAGGAGATGCCTGGGTATGCAAAAATGATTAAGGACTTGTTGTCCTTAAATTTTGTTCAAAACTTGTCCACAGTTACTCTTACTCAGACCTATAGTGCAGTGCTGACTAGACCAATTGCGGAAAAGCTGTCTAACCCAGGGAGCTTTACAATTCCATGCACTATTGGTAATTTTGCTTTTGCTAAGGCACAATGTGATCTAGGGGCCAGCATCAATCTTATGCCCATGTCGATTTATAAGAGGATGATAATTGGGAGAGCTAGACCCACCTCTATATTATTGCAACTAGCTGACAAGACTGTGAAACGATCCTTTAGTATCTTGGATGATGTGTTGATTCAGGTAGGGAAATTCGTGTTCCCTGCAAATTTTGTGATCCTAGACTGCAAAGTGGATAAAGAGATTTCCATAATTTTGGGAAGACCATTCTTGGCTACTGGAGAGCTCTAATTGATTATGAGACTGGGGATCTCAAGATGAGACTGAACGATGGAGAAATAACATTCAGCATGCAGAAATCTATGAGGCGACCAAGCAAATTCACCAATTGCACTTTTATTGATGCCATGAATGTAATTGTAGAGACTGAGATGAGATGCTGACAATTGAGGATCCTCTGGCTGCATGTTTGATGAATTTGGATGAGGTGAATGGAGAGGAACTGGCGGAGTGAGTGTTGGAGTTAGAGGGTAGAGGGTTCTCGGATAGAACTCTAGAATTTGAGCCCTTGCACTTGGAAAATAGAAAAACTCCTCCAGCCATGCCATCCATCGAAGAACCACCAAAGCTGGAGTTAAAGCCATAGTCCGCCCATCTCAGATATGAGTTTCTTGGACTTGACTTCATATTACCTGTTATTAGCTCATCTAGTTTGTTAGATGTGCAGGCTCAACAACTCTTGCGGGTACTTAAGTAGTGCAAACTGACATTGGGTGGACCATGGCAAATATAAAGGGGATCAACCCCGCCTACTGTATGCACAAAATTCTACTAGAAGAGGGTCACAAACCTTCCAGGGAACACCAAAGACGGTTGAACCCTAACATGAAGGATGTGGTGAAGAAAAAAGTAATCAAGTGGTTAGATACGAGAATCATTTCCCAAATCTCTGACAACAACTAGGTTAGCCCAGTTCAATGTGTACCTAAAAATGGTGGCATGACGGTAGTTAATAATGATAACAATGAATTGATCTCAACAAGAACCGTCACGGGCTGGAGTATTTGCATGGATTATAGGAAGTTAAATCTAGCCACCTGGAAAGACCACTTCCCACTTCCCTTCATTAATCAGATGTTAGACAGATTGGCAGGGAGGTCACACTTCTATTTCCTGGATGGGTAATCAGGGTACAATCAGATCTTTATTTCCCCGGAGGACATATAGAAGACCTCTTTCACTTGCTCGTATGGCATTTATGCCTTTCGTAGGATGCCCTTTGGACTATGCAATGCACCCACCACATTCCAACGGTGCATAATGGTCATATTCACTGATGTGGTAGAGGACATAATGGAGGTATTTATGGATGACTTCTCAGTGGTGTGTAACTCATTTGATGAGTGCCTGATAAATCTGACTCGTGTACTGAAACGATGTATCGAGAGTAACTTGGTTCTGAATTGGGAGAAATGCCACTTCATGGTACAAGAGGGCATAGTCTTGGGCACCGAGTGTTAAGCAAAGGAATTGAGATGGATCGTGCTAAAGTAGATGTGATAGCAAAGTTGCCCCCTCCAACTTCAGTCAAACAATCAGGAGCTTCCTCGGGCATGCCGATTTCTATCGGAGATTCATAAAAGACTTCTCAAAAATTGCCAAAACTCTCTGTAAGTTGTTAGAAATAGATCACCCTTTCTTGTTTTATAATGATTGTAGGTGTCACGACCCAAAATCCACTAAGGGTCGTGGTGGCGCCGGACACTGCTGTTAGGCCAGCCAGCTCAAAAATACTTATAGTTATTCTCGTTTTAACGCTTTTGAAATACACAATTTTTCCTTCATTATTTAGAAATTTTAAAGAATATATTTTCAAATTAAATTTAAAGGTTAAAAAATTAATACAATATTCCAAACCATCCTAGAACCTGGTGTCACAAGTGCATGAGCAGCTACTGATAAAAAAAATAAAATACAATATCCGCCTGGGATACAGTGGATGGAAAGTAAATACAGTACAAAGGAAGGAACTACTCTAGCTGCTGCCATCTCGAATGATGCAGCTCACCTAGTTCCAGAATCATCCGTGCTGATATGCCTAGTAAGCCACTGGAGTCACATATACATGTGCAATAAAATGCACAGCAAGTGTAGTATGAGTACAAAAATAACGTGTACCCAATAAGAATCCCGCCTAATCCCGAAGGGGTAGAGATGAGATGGTCAACTTTGACACTCTCTGGTGGTCCAATAATTATTCATCCTTAATAAATATATTAAATAGTGGATTTATTTTATAACATTAGTTTAATCCAAATAGAGGAAACAAGTGTAGACATGTGATTTTTGACCCTCCGTAAAATTTTACCCATTTTAGCGTAAAAAATTTAATTTAGGCTTAATATAGTTATTTCAATTAATTTTGGCTCTTTTACATTACTTTAAGAACAAAAATAGTTCCATATTTCTCTATTTAATTAACGTATTAGATATTTTTAGAAGGATATATTATTTTAAACATATTTTTATTTCAATATAGTTATTAAAAAATACCAAAATAGTTTTATTTCTTAAAATTTTATTTATTTACTTAACTAAGTTTAATTAATATTTTAATAGGATTTTTAAGTTTTTCATGGTCCAATAAGAAAATTTGTAGGCCCAAATTTGGAGCCCAGTTCTTCCATAAACCAAGAAACCAAAAATTTCAAAAACCCTAGGACACAAGACCATCTTCCTAAACCTTAACCTTAGAACCAAAGAACCAAAGAAGAAAAAGAACCAAAGACAACAATGGAGATCTTCTTCCTAAAACACACAAGCAGAACCCTAATGACCTAAAACACCTAATCCCCGCCATCACCGCCGCCAGTCGTTCATCCATAATCACTGCCAGACCTCCGTCCACCACGAGGCTTCCATTTTCGGTGATCTTCACCCTCACGAACGACTCCACAACACCACCATTCCCTTACACCCTCTGAAATCTCACAGCCATGAACTAGCCTTAAAATGACCAAAGAACACCCCGAACACCATAAAAACCAGACGGCGCCGGACCACCCCAACTCCCTCTATAGCCGCATCTCCAAGCCCAGCCGCTAGCGAACCCCTAACCAGAGACCACTCTCAAACGACCACGCCAGTGATCCTTCTTGGTGGGAATCCCGAGCTTCCTTATGGGTCTTAATGTTGTTCAGCTTCCTGGTAGGAATCCCGAGATTCCTTACCATTTTTAGGGGTATAACATTCATAGCTGATCCCGGATCTACTTGCACTTGTCAGAGTTTTACTTCATCAAAATATCCTGAAAGGTACAGTGGATGATTATGGTGAAGGTCCCGGGAAAATGAAATGAACTTCTTTCCGTAAGGCAATAAAGTCGCCTAAGGAAAGTAGAAGTGTATGCACACTAATCGAATCTTTAGGGAAGGATGGTGGTGCAAATTCTTCTTTTTCTTATTTGGTTTAACCTCAAAGCGCCATAGCTCCCTTCTTCCTTTGTCAAACATGAACGATGCTAACCTTTCATATTTGGTTTAAGTGCTGCTAAGTGCATCTAATTAATTTTGAACATTTGTTAATTAATTTCGAACATGAATACAAAAATATGAAGCGAATTACTACCTTCTGAAGCAAAAATATTCTATCTTGCTTCATATCTTTCGAAGCAATAGTATTCGTATCTTTCTGATTTCTGAATCCAAATAGCTGGATAAAAATAAGAATTCTATCTTGCTTCATATTTTAATTTCGAACTTTGGTTAATTATGGAGTTGGTTTGAGTTTGAGGTGATTCTGATTGCTCCGGTACGGTCGTCGTCGTTCGAGTATTGTTGCTGGTTCGCGGTACTGGTTTGATTTCTATTGCTGTTGTATTTTTGCGATTGGATTCGGTAGATCTGAGGTGCTGTTCTTGCGTTCTCTAGAATAATCTAAAAATTTTGCGCGATAAGGTTAAATACTTCGATCCTTTACTCGTTCTAATGTTAATTATTTGCTTCATTCAATTTTGTGATTCGTTATCTATGATTTTGAATATGCCCGTTCATATGTTTGTTTGAATTGATCGGAAAATTAAATTGTAATTATAGGTTTAGTTATTTGAATTTGAAAAGTGGATTGCCAGTTTGTTGGGTTTAAAAGAATTGTTTGGGGAGATGTGGCATTTGAAAATTAAAAGGAAATAGAGTTGGGTTAATGTGATGTGATAATATTTCTGTTTCGATATTGTTAACTTCTATCACTCGCTAGGAGCATGTTTAGGCCGACCACGCGGGTAGGCAAGCTTTAGGATTTAGTTGGTCTTGAGGCAAGAGATCGTTCCTGTAGTTAAATTTCTTCGCGGAATGCCCCGAAGAATTTGTATATATTATTATCCGGGGTATGCCCCGAAGAACCATATAAATATTTTGGAGGCCTTGACGAACATAGTAAAGAAGTCGTAGTATAGGTTAGCTCAGGATTTTTTTTCTTTCTTTTCCTTTTCATTTTCTGTTACTAAGTGGGGACGACCTCAAGCCTCATGTATGTTTATTTTGCCTTTTCTGTGTTTTCTACCTCAATTGAATATTTAAAAGCCAACTTGATCATGTATGCAACTGTAACCTTCACGGGACTTGGGGGTGCCTAACACCTTCTTCCCGAGCCAAATGAACTCCGCTACCGTAATCTATGGTGTGGAATTTGTTTTAGAGTCTGAAACGTTTTAAAAGGAAAAACTTAATTTAAAAGAAACAGTGACCTCGCACACCGAAATCAAATATCAGGTGGCGACTCTGAGTTGATTTCCTTTTGAAACACAATTTTTGTCACTTTCAAAATTGAAAACCCTTTTCAAGCTTTTACTAAATCTTTTTATTAATTTAAGAGGGTTTGGTGAGAGTTTGTTATTAAAAAATGGGTGTGACATTTCTGGCGACTCTGCTGGGGAGGTGCGGGTTCGAGCTAGTACTTGATCTTGTTAGTTTTTTATGATATTCAGTTCAGGTTTTTATGTGATTTGTCTGCTTTGATTACTTTTTGTTTTATTTACGTCGTTTTATTATTTGGTAGTTGCTTATTTGTTTACAGTTTTGCTTTATATGTTTACTGCTTTATAACTGTCATCATATGCATTACCCGGTAAATTCTTTCTGCAACAAGTCTCGGAGCATACGTCGCGTGCACGAACTCTTTGTTGAGTCACCCTTAATTTAGGAGGGGGGGAGGGGCGTCAGACATATGGAATGGGTGAAAAGCTTGAGCAACCACTATCGACCATACGCTCCTCCGAATTGCCTTGCTAGTGAACCCCAAACTTAGGTCAACCTTAGGTCATTTTTATTTGCATTAAGTCATTTACACCTAGTAGAGCTCGGTCCCAGGTGCCGTGTCCCTTAATAGGGAGCCTGTCCAAATTTTGTCAAAATGGGCTCGTGGCCCAAAATGACATCTAATCATCCTATGTGCTAAATATTGCATCTTTGAGTGTAAGAAGGTCATTTGGCAGACCGACGTTTGGGAAAGAATGGTGAAAATGAAGCAAGTAGGGTCCACTCGCATTTTTCTTTTATAGTTTTCCAAAAATCAAAAAATAAAAATGAAAAAAATCCAAAAAGATTTTACTTTTACATTATTTTCCAAAAAAGAAGAAAAAAATTGAGAATAGAAAATCCAAAAAGATTTACATTTTTCATCCTTTTCGAAAAATTCAAAAAAAAAAGGAGAAAAGGAAAATCCAAAAAGATTTTTTATATTTTCCATCATTTATAAAAAAAACGAAAACAAAAATATAATTTCTTCAAATTAAATGCATTTTTTTTGAATTCTATCTTATATTTAATATTTCTGAACTACGCGAACCTGATTCTCGTCTTCCGAGGCGAGATGTGTTGGCAACCCACATAGGGTCCGGTCTTCCTAGTGTCTTAGGTCCTTGTCTTTGCGGGGTCTTCACCAAATTTTGCATGTCTAATCACTGGTGGCCACATCGGTCATTCTTGCAAAATAAGGTTATTTTTGCAAAAGTGGTACAATAACCAATGACGTAGGATCTTGAGTCCACAACTAGGTGTAATACTATTTTAAGGCTCGTCCTTTTTAAGTTCGCATATTTAGCCACTTCTTGCCATATTAGTCGTTTTAGCGAAATGAGTCATTTATGCAAATCAATTTTGGGCCATGATTTTTAAAAGTTAGAATCCATATAGGCTTTAGTGAGGTATTTACATATCTATAAGGTCATTCCTTTTTGAGTTTGCATCTTTAGCATTTTTGGCCACATAAGCCATTTCTGCAAAATGGGATCACTTTTTCAAAGTAACTTTAGAGTTAGGAGTCCTAGATGTTTAAGTCCATATAGGCCTTTATGAGATGTTTCCTTATTAAGTTTTGCATTTTCAATCACTTTTGGCTATGTAAGTCTTTTTGAAAAAATAGCCTTAATCGTGTCTTGCATGTGTCCCATATGAGGTGTTGTGGTATTGCATAGTGTCTTTAGTTGTTGATCTATTCGGTATTATTTTTATCATTCAGGTATGGATTCATTTACTAGAGCTCGAGCATGATTGATACCCCAGGACCATTGCATTCAGGAGCCGCTTAAGGATTCTTTTCATATTTTGAATTTGTTTTCATATTTTTTTTCTTACTTGTCTTGTATAGTAATATTCAGTCATTTAGTTGGTATTAGAGTTCTCGTAGTATAGTTTAGTTTGTCGAGTCCCTCATTGTCGTACCTCCTGTTTTGTGTTTGAAAAACCAAAAAAACTATACATGAAAAATCTAATTCTTTTTATATTTAGTTTATTTGTCCATTATTTTCAAGAACTACGCTTGATCTGATTCATGAGGGACATGATACGTAGGCAACCTACGTAGAGTTCGATCATCAATAAAAAAAGAAGGAAAAAATAAATAAATAAAAGATATGAAATTGTGGATGGGAGAAATGAGAGGAAAGAAAAGAGTGACAATTAAAAAGAAAAGGGATGAATGAAAATGAAAAACCAAGGAGTGTTAAAAAGAAAAATGAAGAGGAAAAGGGGCAATAAGAGTGAAACTTGGATGATGCCAAATGACCTTGTGACCCTCGAAATCATTCTAGAATCAGTAATTGTTGCTAGGGGCATTGCACGCAATGTGATATTTCTATTTGATAATTATCCTAACGCTAACATGTTGGTTTTGTAATAAACTGAGAGGTGCGGGAGGAAATGAAGAGTTACTGATCGCTTGTTTTGGGAAAGCCTTATGGGTGTAGCCTCCTAATGGTATATGGGTCAAGACACATCTTGCTGGTATGTCTGGAATGACATGGCCCAGGACTTTGTCAAATAGTTCCAATATAACATCAACATTGCCCCAGACCGCAATACCCTCTCAAATCTGAAGAAGAAACCGACTGAAAGTTTCAGCAAATATGCCATTAAATTGAGAGAACAAGCTGCTAGAATTAAGCCACCCATTGATGACCACGAGCTAATCACTGTCTTCTTGCAGGCTCAAGAGCCCGAATACTTTCAAAACATGGTGTCCACAGTTGGTAAATCATTATCGGAAGCAGTCAAAATGGGAAAAATGGTAGAGAATGGCCTCAAGACTGGAAAGATTATAAGTCAAGAACCTCTCAAAGTTGCAACTCGGGCTGTCCAAATTTAATCTGGTAATTTTAGCGGCGCGAGTGAGAAGGTTGAAGAAATCATGATGACATCAAGGTCGAGAAAAGGTCCTAGAAGAACATCTCGAAGGCATGACCAACCTCGTTTGTTTTTTGACAATTCCCCTGAGAAGCCACAGTACTCTGTTGCTTCACCCCCAGTATGTTGTCGAGCCACTTAGGCACCCCAGAAGGCAAGCACTAGCTCCAAAAAATCTCCACCAGCCTCCACAAAATTTTCAGGTGCCCCATAACCCACATCCAAGCCATGGGGACAGAGGTAAACAAAGGTTGAAGGATAACTTTACACCGATAGGAGAGTCGTATGCAAACTTGTTTGAGAAGCTAAAGCATTATGACCTGATTGGACCTATTCCTCCGAATCATGTGGACAAGCGTGCAAGAAGCTTTGACCCTTCTAAAAGGTGTGAATACCATTCCAATGCCCAGGGGCACAATGTCAAAAGTTGTCGGGAAGGGAGATAGAAAAAAATTATTCAAGAAGGGATACTTGTGGTCCAGTACAGTGATACCCAAAATATTGCACAGAATCCATTACATGTACTTCATGATGCACACTTTTTGGGGATGATGCACGGTGACACGCAGTATGAGAATTCTCTTGGGAACTTTCTATGAAATTAATGATATTGAAATTGGTGAAGGTCCCAGTAATTTTGAAATGCAACCCAGTGGCTAATATATCTAGCCTGGTGATTGGAAAGACACTTCCTTTATTGGCTAGCCGGGGAAGAGTTTTGGTGGTTTATTTTGATATCATTTTTGTTTGCCCGGGTCATTTTGGGGTTGTGATCCGGACATTGTCTTATGGTTCAAACTCTTCTTCTCTTTGTCTAGTTCGTTTTATTGCAGTAACTCGTCTAGTGTTATCTAGGATTGTTCAAGAGTTGTAATCCATGTCTATTTTGCTTGTTTTGTTCAAACATTGTTCACCATCTCTCTAATGCAATCTCCTGTTTTCTGTTACTTCTAGTCAGTTTTGTTTAGGTCACTTTTCCTTTTATAGTTCTTTTCACAGTGACTCTAGTGGCACAACATGCATGCATAATTGTCAGCCTGGTCTCAAAAGTTAGTCTAATCATGAAGCAATGACACAATTTTGAACATGATAAAAAAAGGCAATTGAGGAAGAAGTAGAGATTCACACATTCTGAGATAATCCAAAGCTTAAATTGAGTGAAACTGAGACAGTTGGTCTAGAAAATCAAGTGATTGATAAGAGAATACAACAAGAAAATGTCTCTTGAGAAGTTTGAGGTAAATCAGTTAGTGCTGAAATGCATTCTTCCGCATCAAGATAAGGTTGAGTCATGTCTGCTTCGAACTGGCAAAGGTCATTCATTAGGACAAAGGTATTTGCCATGGGAAATTTTTGTTTTTGTTGATGCCATCAATAGATACTATGTGTGATTTATTTGTTTATCTTCAATTGCATGTTTGTACTTGGTATTTTTAAGTTTGGTATGATGGAGGTATTTTATTTAGCTACCGAAACACTTTTATCCATTGCTACCCATTTTGAACCTAATTTTTTATTTCATACTCCTCTTTTGGAATCAGAAATAGAGTTCGGAACTAGGAAAATAAAGAAAAAGAAGAAAAAAAAAGAGAGAAAAAGAAAAAAGAGAAAAAAGGGAAAAAAAACAACTGTCTTTTGAACTACGTTCGACCTCATTCTTGTCACCACAAGATAAGTAGGCAGCCTTAGGGTTCGGTCGCACCAAATAAAATGTTGCATAATCCCCGAAGTTAAAAGAGGGACATTTTTTCTTAGAAATCCCATTGCAAAAGCTTTAATAAAATTCCTCTAGACTTCAAGAAACTGGGGTACAAGTTTTAGTTTTTCCAAAAGGCCTTATTCCAAAAGTTGTAATTTTGAACCCTTTTATCTTAAATTATTTTGAGCCTTCATGCCACCCATTCTTTCTAACCCTGTTTAAAAGCCTACATTATGATCCAAAGAAACACCTTCCGACCAATCTTTGAGGATGCCAAGTAAAGTGTATGGTTAAAGTATGGTCTTGTGTCTTGGGTAATAACTTTGTTCTCAACACACAGAGAGAAAATGGTAAAATGAGAGTCTTATCGGTGAAAACCCTCATGGGCACCGTAAGGTGATAGTGAGTTGAGAAAAGAACAAAATGAGAGAGGCTTGATGGTGGAAAGCCTTCAGGGTACTACAAGTCGACTGAGGAATGCGGATCAAGTGGGACAATTAGAGTGCTCAAGCCCAGTTTCACAGCGAAGAGGTACAACAAGAGTTGAATATTAGACTTGCTTGAGAGATTAGGCCACTCATAGATGCATGTCATCGTCATTAGAGTTGGTATCCACATCTAACAAGTTTCTACTTTGTAATTTTCTTGCTAGGTATCATCTATTTCCCTTGTACCTAATTTTGTCCCTCTTATTTTGTTTCACTCCCCTCTTGAGTCTGTTTGGTTAGAACAAGCAAGAAATTATTTCAAAATTTGCTACCAACTTTCCAATTGCACAAAGCCGAGTCTGGCAAGCACATCAAAATGGCATAAGATATAGGAGAATAGTGTGTGCACTGAGTTGGTAATAATAGATGTTCTTTGGGATTGATGTAAAATGCGAAGACTGGATAAATGTCAGAACACTAGTGCAATGCAATGGACATAAGGTATTGGACTTGAACGAATCAGGAATATTTCCTTGTGATAAGGTTTGAAAGAAAATGGGTAGTCGACAACATTCAAGATCGTCCAAGTTGAAATCAAAGTTACCTCGGCAAGTGTAGAAGCAGGCGCCCTCAAGGTCAAGGCCACAAAATAACCACCACATTTAAACTCACAAGTTTTCTTTATTTGAAACAGGTTCAATGCAGTGCAACCAAGCTGGTTCAAAAAAAAATAGAAAAGAAAAGAAAGAAAAAAAAAGAGAAGGAAAGAGTTTACAAAGGGAGGCTTCTCAAATCTTTTCCCTTACCTGTCTTGCTAGTGTGCACAAATGTTGCTATTGCTCTTCACATTTTTCCTCCTAGGATAAAAGTCCTAGTCTGATGGATTCTCCTCCCAATCAAATCTTAGTCTGATAAATTTTTCACCTAAGCTAGAAGACCTAGTCTGATGAACTTTCTCCTAGGATCAAAGTCTTAGTCTGATGAATTTTTCTCCTAAGATAGAAGACCTAGTCAGATGAACATTCTCCTAGGATCAAAATTTTAGTCTGATGAATCTTTCTCCTAAGATAAAAGACCTAGTCTGATGAACTTTCTCCTAGGATAAAAATCTTAGTCTGATGAATTTTGCTTCGAAGATAAAAAACCTAGTCAGATGAACTTTCTCCTAGGATCAAAATCTTAGTCTGATGAGTTTTTCTCCTAAGATAGAAGACCTAGTCTGATGACCTTCTCCTAAGATCAAAATCTTAATCTCATGAATCTTTCTCCTAAGATAAGAGATATAGTCTGATGAATTTTCTCCTAGGATCGAAATCTTACTCTGATGAATCTTTCTCCTAAGATAGAAGACCTAGTCTGACAAATTTTCTCCTAGAATCAAAATCTTAGCCTGATAAATCTTCTCCTAAGATAACGAAAGAAAAAAGAAAAAAAGAAAAACAAAGAAAGAGGAATTAGTCTGATGAATTTTCTCCTACGATCGATATCTTAGTCTGATGAATCTTTCTCCTAAGATAGAAGACCTAGTCTAATGAATTCGCTAGTCAAATGTTCTTGGTTTTATTAAAAGGAGACGCACATCCTAGTCGAGTCTTTAGTTTTACTCTCATCATTGCATCAGTAGAATAAGTAGTTTACAGTTTTGATAACAACTCACAGATCTTTCTAGTGCAAACTGGGGCAAAATATTTTGTTTGTTTTGTTGTTTTGATTGTAGGCACCCACCTGGAAAACGAGGGAAGACATTTCAAAGTATATTTCAGAGTAATTTCAAGTTCATGTTTTTGCAATCAGGCGCCTACCTGGATAACGAGGGAATACATTTCATGTTTTAGCAATTAGGCGCCCATCTGGATAATGAGGGAATACATTTCAAGTTTTAGCAATCAGGCGCCCACCTGGATAACGAGGGAATACATTTCAAGTTTTAGCAATCAGGCACCCACCTGGATAACGAGGAAATACATTTCAAGTTTTTGCAATCAGGCACCCACCTGGATAACGAGGGAATACATTTCAAGTTTTAGCAAACAGGCGCCCACCTGGATAACGAGGGAATACATTTCAAGTTTTTGTAAACAGGCACCCACCTAGATAACGAGGGAATACATCTCAAGTTTTAGCAAACAGGCGCCCACCTGGATAACGAGAGAATACATTTCAAGTTTTTGCAATCAGGCGCCCACCTGGATAACGAAGGAATACATTTCAAGTTTTAGCAACCTGGATAACGAGGGACTACATTTCATATTTTAGCAATCAGGCGCCCACCTCGATAACGTGGGAATACATTTCATGTTTTTGCAATCAGGCACCCACCTGGATAATGAGGGAATACAATTCAAGTTTTAGCAATCAGGCGCCCACCTGGATAATGATGGAATACAATTCAAAAAGCATCAAGAGCCCTGCTGAAGAGCAGGGTCAATTTTTCAGTTGCATATTAAAGATCAAGTAGAGATTCAATGATGTTTCAAGACAAGAAAGAAGATAGGATCTTGTATTTTTCTTTTAATCTTGCTGTAATTTTCCCTTCATTTTTATGTTATGGCAGGACCGCTGACCGGAACCTCAACGAGCAGCACCTCAACCGGCTCTCCACCTAGGTATCTCCATCATCTCATTCACCTCTGAACTACACGTGGCCTGATTCCTTTATAGCAAGGATATGTAGGCAGCTCAGATACTAGGGCTCGACCACGTACTCTTTCTCTTGAGTTTACTCTCTCCAAATAAGGGTCGGGTCAAAAAACATGTCTAGTCGTTCTATGTTTGAAAATACTTCGTATTTCCAGTCAAAGAGGGCTAGTTGTAGACATGTGATTTTTGCTCTCCCCAAAATTTCACCCATTTTAGGGTAAAATATTTAAATTAGGCTTAATATAGTTACGTCAACTAATTTTGGCTCTTTTACATTACTTTAAGAACAAAAATTAAAAATTACAAAAATAGTTCCATATTTCTCTATTTAATTAACATATTAGATATTATTAGAAGGATATATTATTTTAAACCTATTTTTATTTTAATATAATTATTGGAAAATACAAAAAATAGTTTTATTTCTGTCACGACCCAAATCCCAAACCCGGTCGGGATGGCGCCTCTCGTGAAGACAAAGCCAGCCAACCAATTTAAACAACCTTTTCAACAATATATATATATATATATATATATATACATGAATTAAACAATTTCAAGATAATTAAATAAAATGATTCGGGGAATACAACCCAACACATCCCAAATTGAGGTGTCACAAGTCACGAGCATCTAAAGAATCTAAATACTAATACAAGACCAACAATATACATAATGGAATTTAGAACCAATGGACAATTACGATGCCGTGAAAGCTGACGGTCACCTTTCTCAGCTACGATAATGTACCCTCAGTCCGCTAATAACCTGCTACCAGGTGAATAATACCTGCAACTGCATGTCAGGTGCAGGGAGTAAAGTGAGTACTTCCAACTCAGCGGATAAGAGTAAATAATAGCTGAAAGTAAGAAATCACGTAAGGCACTCCATCATGCTATACATAACATTGCCCTTTATGAGGTGAAATAATAAAATTGTCAAGATCCTTTGGAAAAAATCTGGGCTCAGTAAAAACCTCTTTTAAAAATATTTATTTTCAACTGTTGCAAAAATAACTTCAATATATAGGGAATAATTAGAAATCTGTCCCTCGGGCTCAGTATCAACCTCTCCGTACAGTATCAGCCCCATGGGCTCACTCCTAACTCACAAAGTACAACATCATCCTCTCGGGCACAACACTCTATTAACAAATAACACCAGGGTATCTGGTAAACAATACAAGAAGTAGCATGGATGCCAATGAAATGGGAGTGCTGAATGTCATGACAAGTAGTACAAATAGGAACAAATGCATGGATGCAATGCAATGCATATAATGGTATATTGCAGTGCATGTTGCGGCGCGCAGCCCGAGCCACCCATAATCATATAACGTCAACGAAGCTCACTAGGAGTGTGTACAGACTCCAGAGGGGCTCCTACAGCCCAAAGCAATATACTGGTCAGTCAACGTTACCTGACCGGTCAGCCAATGTTACCTGACCAATTTATATCATATAGTGCCATTGTTACTACTGTTTTAAATTTCTGCTGTGGCACGCAGCCCGAGCCACCCATAATGTTTCAAGTCACATCACACAGTGCCATTATTACCACTATTTCAAGTTCCTAATGCGGTGCGCAACCCGAACCACCTATAATATTTCAGAAAATATCATAAGGCCCTTTGGAATTTATAAAATAGTAGTCTCAGCCCGAGATAACATTTAAAATATCATTTGAGTTTTCAATACTTAGAAGCATGGCTAAGTTTGCAATCAATATTAAAATCTTAGACTGGAATCAAATGATATGCAACATATGCTAAAAACAGTAATCTCAATCCCCAAAGGATTCACATAGTTGGCACGAAGCACAGACATGGAAATCTGCCCAAATTTTTGATGATAACAAATAATTTCAGTCAAATTCGTGATAAAATCAACAACCGGGACGGACCAAGTCACAGTCCACAATGGTGCTCTACCCACGCTCATATCTGGCGTTCAAGTCACCTCAATACTGCACTATGATGTACAAATCTGGGGTTTAAAACCCTCATGATATCATTTACAAGTATTACTCACCTCGAACCGGTGAAATCTCTAGACCGCGACACCATTGCCCCTCAAAACAGCCTCCACGCGCGTCGAATCTATCCAAATTTAGAGCAAATACATCACAATATGCTAAGGGAACATAATCCAATCAAAACGACTCGAAAATCGAAAATCACGAAATTTGCAAAACCCGAGCCCCGTGCCCACGTCTCGAACTCCAGAAAACTTTACATCAAAATATTCCTTATCTCGCCACAAGTCTATACATATCAATTTCACAAAAATCGGAGTTCATTTGTCCCCTCAAATCATCATTTCTATCCAAGAAGGTTTTCTATCCTATTTAACAAAATTCTCAAACTAAATACCAAAACTTGCAATAGATTCGAGTTATACAACAAAAATTGAGTCAAGAACACTTACCCCGATATTTTCCATGAAAATCTCTCGAAATATTTCCTCACTCGAGCTCACTTGGTCCAAAAATAGAAAATGGGATGAATCTCATTTTATGAAAAATAATAATCTGTCCAGAAATTTCGGGGGCACTGTTCACTTGCACTATTCACGGTACTATTCACAGCAGAATTTTTCTGCAATTTCTGCATATTTTTGTAAGTCCAAAATCACTCGGAGACACCTCCGAAACACTCCTGAGCCGTCGGGGCTCCAACCAAATATGCACATTAACTCAAAAACATCACACGAACTTGCTCGAGCGATCAAATTGCCAAAATAACATCAAAATCAATGATTTGAGCCTTAAATCCAAGAATTCTTTCAAATTTCACATCCGGTGCCGAAACACGTAAAAACTAGTCCGAATGACCTCAAACTTTGCAGACAAGTCCAAAATGATATAACGAAGCTACGAAAACTCTCGGAATTCCATTACGACCCTCGGATAAAAATCTCACCTATCAACCGGAATTCGCCAAAATACTAACTTTGCCAATTCCAGCTAAATTCTACACCGGTCATCACAAAAATATTCCGGACACACTTCTAAGTCCCAAATCACCTAACGAAGCTATCCAAACCATAAAATTCACATTTCGATCCCTCTAACACATACGTCGATATCCGGTTGACTTTTCCAACTTAAGCTTCCTTAAAAGAGACTAAGTGTCTCAAACCTTACAAAAATCATTCCGGAATGACTTCAAATATTGTACACGTCACATTCAACATTACGGAGTTGCCCCAACTTTCGGAATCGATTTCCGACCCCGATATAAAAATTTCCACTTCCGGTCGAATTTCTCAAAAACCTTCAAATTTCTATATTTAGCCAAATGACTTCAAAATGACCTACGAACCTCCGAATTCACTTCCGATTGCGCTCCCAAATCCAGAATCACCATACGGAGCTACTCCCAGTCTCAGAATCCCAAACAGACATTAAATAACACCGAAATGCATTTTACACCAAAACTGAAGCAATTTTTTCAAGCTATCTTCCACAATAGTCGCCAAAACGCTCCCGGGATGAAACTGCTCATGGCCTCAAACTGCTGAATGACACACCAGGGCTCAAAAAGAACGGTTAGGTTGTTATAATTTCTTAAAATTTTGCTTATTTACTAAACGAAATTTAATTAATATTTTGATAGAATTTTTAAGTTTGTCTTGGTCCAATAAGAAAATTTGTAGGCCCAAATTTGGAGCCCACTTCTTCCATAACCCAAGAAGCCCAAAAACTTTAAAAACCCTAGGACACAAGAGCATCTTCCCAATCTTAACCTTAGAACCAAGAACCAAAGAAAAAAAAGAACCAAACACAACAATGGAGATCTTCTTCCTAAAACACACAAGTAGAACCATAATGACCCAAAACACCTAATCCCCGCCATCACCACCGCCAGTCGTTCATCCATAACCACTGCCATACCTCCGTCCACCACGAAGCTGCAATTTCTGGCGAGCTTCACCCTCACGAACGACTCCACAACACCATCATTCCCTAATACCTCTAAAATCTCACAGCCATGAACCAGTCTTAAAAATGACCAAAGAACACCCCCGAACACCATAAAAACCAGACGCCGTTGGACCACCCCAACTCCCTCTACAGCCTCATCTCCAAGCCCAACCGCTAGTGAACTCCTAACCGGCGACCACTCTCAAACGACCACGCCAGAAATCCTTCTTCTTATTCTTAATCTCAAAACGTCACTGCTCCCTTCTTCCATTGTCAAACATGAAGACTACTAACCTTTCATATTTGGTTTAAGTGATGCTAAGTGCATCTAATTAATTTCGAACTTTTGTTAATTAATTTCGAACATGAATACAAAAATATGAAGCGAAGTAATGCCTTCTGAAGCAAAAATATTCTATCTTGCTTCATATATTTCGAAGCAAAAGTATTCGTATCTTTCTGATTTCTGAATCCAAATAGCTGTATAAAAATAAGAATTCTATCTTGCTTCATATTTTAATTTAGAACTTTGGTTAATTATGGATTTGGTTTGCGTTTGAGGTGAGTCTGATTACTCCGGTGTGGTCATCATCGTTCGAGTATTGTTGTTGGTTCACGGTACCGGTTTGGTTTCTGTTGCTGCCGTATTTTTACGATTGGATTCGGTAGATCCAAGGTATTGTTCTTGCGTTCTCTCGATTAATCGAAAAGTTTCGCGCGATAAGGTTCAATACTTCGATCATTTACTCATTCTAATGTTAACTATTTGCTTGATTCAATTTTGTAATTCGTTATCTATGATTTTGAATGTGCCCGTTCGTATGTTTGCTTGAATTGATCGGAAAATTGAATTGGAATTGTAGGTTTAGTTATTTGAATTGGAAAAGTGGATGGCAAGTTTGTTCGGTTTAAAAGAATTGTTTGGGGAGATGTGGGATTTGAAATTAAAAGGAAATAGAGTTGGGTTACTGTGATGTGATAATATTTCTGTTTCCATATTGTTAACTTTTATCACTCGCTAGGAGCATGTTTAGGTCGACCATGTGGGTAGGCAAGCTTTAGGATTTAGTTGGTCTTGAGGCAAAAGGTCGTTCCTGTAGTTAAATTTATACGGGGAATGCCCCGAAGAATTGTATATATTATTATTCGGGTTATGCCACGAAGAACCATATAAATATGTTGGAGGCCTTGACGAACATGGTGAAGAAGTCGTAGTATAGGTTAGCTCAGGATTTTTTTCTTTTCTTTTCCTTTTCATTTTCTGTTACTAGGTGGGGAAGACCTCAAGCCTTGTGTATGTTTATTTTGCCTTTTCTGTGTTTTCTACCTGAATTGAATATTTTAAAAGCCAACTTGATCATGTACGCAACCGTGACCTTCACGAGAATTTAAGGTGCCTAACACCTTCTCCCCGAGTCAAATGAACCCCCTTATCCTAATCTCTGGTATGGACTTGGTTTTAGAGTCTGAAACGTTTTAAAAGGAAAAACTTATTTTAAAAAAAACGGTGACCTAACACACCGAAATCAAATGTCAGGTGGAGACTATGAGTTTATTTCTTTTTGACACACAATTTTTCACTTTCACAATTGAAAACCCTTTTCAAACTTTTACTAAATCTTTTTATTAATTTAAGAGGGTTTAGTGAGAGTTTATTTTTAAAAAAAAGGGGTGTGACAACAAGTAAACACATAATTCTTTCATAGGAATTCTCCATAGGTCCTCTTTATTATTAACAAATAAATCTCGAGCCAGGGTGAGGCAGTGACAACTTAAATAAGTTCAGGATAACAACACAAACATGCGCAAATCATGCCGAGGTCGACGACCCGATCCAACAGAAATGTAAATTGTGCACTGCGGAGGGTCGAGCGGCCCAAACCATAGATGCATTATTTAATCTACCGAGGCGTTCGGCATGTTCCAGAAATAAACACATATCCTGCTCACGAATCATGCATGCGACACAGGTACACATAAGAATACATGCTCAATCAGTCAAATAAGAGCTTATCGGGGAATATTATTCAAATAAAACCAATTCTCCTTTAACAATTTTAAGAAATGAAGCTTAATCCCTTTGAAATTCATTTACTAATTTAATGAGATTAGGCAATTCAAGCCATCAATGGGTTCACAAATAATCCAAGTGTGACATGCTTTTGGATCCTAGACTACCCGGATAATAGCATAATAGTAGCTACGCACGGACTCTCGTCACCTCATTGTCGACGCCCCCTTCCCCCCCCCCCAAAGAACGAAATCGAATTTATGACATTATGGACAAAAAAACTCTTATTCCCTTTTGAGGAATCGGGTTATGGATTTTGAAGAGTTGACACCTAATGATAATAGTGTATTAGGACACTTTAAAAGAAAAAGATTTTGAAGGAAAACCATAGTTCGGGTAAGGGCTTGAGATTATATCGAGGGAAATGTGTTAAGCACCCCTCAAGATCCACTAGTGTGGTTCCCGGGCGTACTTAGTTGTGACTTTAAGAAGATAGAAATAAACAAGCAAAGTTTGCACATAGGAAGCATAAACAATTTGGAAATTTTGAAAGAAGAAAGACACAAGTGATTTTGAAAAGAGAAAGCTTAGTTGAAGAAAACATTAATTTAAGAAAAACATCAATAAATAAAGAAGGAGAAAAGGGGTCCTAGGTTTAAATATAATATGGATCACTTTGGTGCAATACCCAGCAATCATTCTCACACGGGATATTAGCGCACCAGTTATCATATCCATATTCTACCCTTCCCACCCCGTTACGGTATTTAAATGCGATTAGTCTCGTTTACTTATTGCATGTTATCAGTCCCGGGGTATTAGGACTTCTAATCCTAAAGGGAAGAAAATAGGTAGAGGCATATATGGGGTTTAAAAGGACAACATACTAGTTTCGATAACCAAACCAAATAATAAGTAAGGGGATTGACAAACAAACATGCAAGGCTCACATAAAACCCCGTAAATCATATAACACTTAGTCAAGCATGCCTTACACATACTGGTTTGGTATTAAAACTAAAACTTAAGTGGCGGGCAGACTAGTTTAACACATAGAATTAGATAAGTTAACAAAAATGCCCTCGGGCCCACAATCTGAAATTTTTTGAAGATAAATATTACCCATAGCCTCACGAACTCAAATATATGATTTTCTCTAAATTCCATACCCATAATCTTGGTCAAATTACAAGAATACTAATTTTTTAGATTTTTCCTCAAACCCCAAGTTTCTACAATTTTCCATGTCTAAATCCATATATAAACCTTGTATTTAACTCAAAGCTAGCATAAATTACTTACCTCATGACAAGTGAAGAAAATGGCACCCCCAAGTTTCTCCCCTTCGAGTCCAATGGAAGAAAAATATGGTTGAAATGAACTCAACCCCGAACTTAAAACATCTCACTGCCCCAGCTGTTTACACTTCTGCTGAAATAGTTCTGCTTCTGCGACTTTTTGCCGCTTCTGCGGCTTTGGGCAAAAGGAAGCTGACCGATTTTGCGGTCCCTGGGCCGCTTCTACGATTTCCTTGGACCTGGCCCTTTTTCGCTTCTGCGAGCGTTTGACCGAATCTGCAGCCCTGTTTCTGCAGTCCAAGAACTGCAGATGCAATTACAAAAGAAGCAACAAATCTCAAGCCTTCCCAAATTCCACTTTTCAATATGTTAACCACCCGGAATTCACCCGAGGTCACCCCCGGTACCCCAACCAATCATACCAACCAATCCCAAAGCACATTACAGACTTGCTCGAGTCCTCAAATCACAATAAACAACGCTAAAACTGTAAATTACACCCCGATTCAAGCTTTATGACCTTGGAACTTTCCAACTTTTATTTCCGATGTTTAAACCTATCAAATCATGTTCGATTGAACTCAAATTTTACACACAAATCATATTTGACATTAAGGACCTACTCCAACTTTTGGAATCAGATTCCGACCCCGATATTAAAAAGTCAAACTCCAGTCAAACTTCTCAAAACCTTTAATTTTTTATCTTTAGTTAAATGGCTTCAAAATGACCTACGGGCCTCCAAATTCACTTCTGATCGTGATCCCAACTCCAGAATCACCATACGGAGCTATTCCCAGTCTTGAAATTTCAAACAGACATTGATAACACGAAGATGAACTTTAAGCCAAACTTAAAAAAATTCTTCCAAGAATGCTAACTTCTACAATAGGCGCCAAAATGCTTCCGAATTATCCAAAACCCGATCCGGGAATATGCCTAAGTCCCATATCATCATATGAACCTGCTGAAACCTTCAGATCTCGATTTTGAAGTCTTTTACTCAAAACTCCAATCCTAGCTGATTCTTTCAACTTTATGCTTTCAAAATGAGAATTCTCTTCCCAAATCAACTCTGAACTTCCCGAAATTCAATTCTGACCACGCGTACAAGTCACAATACCTAAAATGAACCTGCTCATGGCATAAGACTACTGAATGATGCACTAGGGCTTGAAACGACCGGTCGGATCATTACAATAGGGTAGCATTTGAGGAGCTGAAAAAGAGGCTGGTCACAACACCTATCATAATTTCTCCCGGTTGGGAGCAACCATTCGAACTCATGTGTGATGCCAATGCTGGGGCAGTGCTGGGGTAGCGAAAAGACAAGCTGATGCATCAAAGATACTATGCTAGTAGAACGCTAAGTGGAGCCCAGCTGAACTACATTGTGACTGAGAAGGAGATATTGGCTGTGGTGTTTGCTTTCGACAAGTTCTCAGGTACTTGATTGAGAAAAAGGAGTCTAAGTCGCACCTGATTCATTGGGTGTTACTACGGCAAGCATTTTACCTCAAAATTCATGACAGTAAGGGCACAGAGAACCAAATCGCTAATCATCTATCACAACTTGAGGGAGCTAAAAATTCGATTGTGGTTGAGGATATTCTGGAAATCTTTCCATAAGCTGCTCGCTACTAGTTTTGAGGAAGCGCCACGGTATGCAGACTTTGCTAATTACCTGGCCAGTTCCTAACTAAAGATTCTTAATTCCTAAAACTTAAAAAGATTTAACTACAATCGGTTCAAACAAAACCCTTGGAACAGAATCGCGACACAAAGAAAAACCAAGGGGGAATTGTTACACTACCTAAAAGGAAAAACTAAAATAAAAGACATATTTTAGGATTTTCACATATATGAATTTTGTTTTCTTTCGACTCATCTCCTTCAAGAAACCAGTCGACGAAATCCATCATCGGGAAGAGTCGAACTACATACTTACTAACTATTACAGGCCCGATAGAATTCAAAACTATAGTTTACAGACCAATTGTCTAAGAAAGCAAGAAACATCAAACAAAACCAACTAGCAAATGAAAAACAAAGAAAAGTATAAATACAATCAAATAGTAGCACCCCACCCCACACTTAAGAGATTGCATTGTCCCCAATGCAAAACAGTAAAATCAAGATTGAAAAGGGGGCTCCCTGAGGCCCAAGGCCTAATCATCAGCACCCTCGAAGGTGTGCAAATACTCCTTCATAATCTAGGGGAATAGAGTTCACATCTTCATCGGGTCGCAGTTTTCCTCCTCTCGTCAACCCCAACCACTGCTGAGTGATAACATAAAAGGGGTGATCCTGCTGCAACTTTCCAAGTCAGCCTCCCCCCGATCAACCTGAAGGCTCAAGTCAGGAATCAGTAGCTGTAGAGTCTCCTCAACACGGACCATACATCTGGTCCGAATTAAGAGCCGCATTTGGGGGGTCGATCACCGACGTAACATCAAAAGGCCTAATAGGGTAATACACTGGAATAGTCTTGTCATAGTGGTACTCCTCCTCCACAAGGTGTGCTTGCAACAATCGAGTGATCATACTCGGGTAATGTAGACGGTGAGCCCCAAGTGGTCGCACTTTCGCCATATGCTCAAGCATGATTTTACCAAGGTCAAATTGCATCCAAGTTTACATGGCATAAATCAAACACACCTTCATTCAGGGTACATCAGCGTGACCACCAATCAGTGTGATCTTGGCATTAATCAACCGCAATAGGACCCTGGTCGGCCGCTGGAATGTTGCCTTTTTCATGTCTTTGTGGAATTCATTAGCATCTCGTGTCCATGCGGAAAAAGTGTCAGCACCACATAACAGACGGCGAATGGCCAGATAGTTTGGTCAATAGAGAAACCTCTGAAAGAGCTTGTGGGAATGTTCTGTGAACCCTATCATCCGAATGATCACCCAGGAGGAGAATGGAATCACTTTACTCCTTACCTGCACTTCGTAAACCGCATCAAGGCTGGCTTCAGGTTGCTGTTAGCATAAAATTCTTTTACCAGGTTCACATTCACCGCATCACCCGCATGGAATATACTATCGAAACCTAAAGCCCGAATGTTATTGTAAATGTTGCCATTTTACGGGCCAACTTCCCATCATCAATAGCAACCTCAGGGTCCGGGTTGACTGACGGGAAAATTGTCTGGAACCAGCGTTGAGCATGGGCGGGGACAACCCATATACCATATTTGCACGCTGGCACCTCATCCGCATCAGGGTCAATCCGATCCTCTTCATCCTCTACTGGGGCCGGGAAGGTGCCCGTCTCCCACCACGACAACTATTAGAAGCAACCTCAGAAGAACAAGTGTTCGAACGTTTGCTCAGGCAGCGAGACATTATACCTTGAGGATGAATGATGGGGTGTGGGGGGGAGGGGATTGGAGAAGAAAATAGAATGGAGAATTTGGTGGAAGGGTTGTTGCTTTGGAGTGAAAGAGAAATAAGAACAAGGGGTTTGGAGGGGACGCTTGTTAGAAAAAAAGCGCTAAGAAAGGTGGCTAAATTGAAAAAAAATAAAAAAATGGATAGCATCGGGATTGTCTAAATCCGCGTCTAGACGCGAAGGCAGACATGACCAGGCCGGCCACAAAATAAAAAAATAGTGAAATGAGGGCATCGCGCGCCTCATTTCGCGAATTGTTAATTTTTTTTAAATAAAAACTTGTACTACCGCGTCGCATGGTGCGGCGTCCCATGCGGTGCGGTAATGTAAATTAGTATAGGCCGTCACTTTTTGTCCCTATGGACCATTAGGCTTGGCGCAACATATGGCACGATACCCTATGTAGTGCGGTAGGCCATTTTTCACAGAGCTCGATTTATTTTCGACATTTAGCTTTCGGGTTGCACCCCGACTCTATTATGTACTTATTTTATGTCCAGTTCATGCTTGTACCTGCCCAATCAAGTCCCATAACTCCTAAAATACAATTATGGGTTAGTGAGGTTAATAATTGGATTGCCTCCTAATAAACGCTTAATTTAACGTCGTTATACGATGCAGATAAGCGCATTTAAGGTTCGCTCGACCTCTGGGGTTCAGTCAGGTGGATCTCAGACACTTTTTTTGGTTCTTTCATGCCTATGTATAGCTTCAATCTCTACCCATTGACTCTAAATATATGAGAGTCATTTTCCGAGGCAATCTCCACAGCTCCTGGAGGGAAAACTTCTACCACTCAAAATGGACCAGACCATCTTGACTTAAGCTTACCAAAGAACAACTGTAGTCTTGAGTTATAGAGAAATACCATGTCCTTGGGTTTCAAGTGTCGCTCAACAATGTTCTGGTCATGCAACCTCTTCATTATTTTTTCATACAACCTTGATCTCTCAAAAGTAAGATATTTGAACTCGTCGAGCTCATGCAATTCAGTGAATCGGGTTCATAGGCCTTAGTTGTGACACCTAGGCTCAATTCTTGACTCTTAAATAAGTATCTTAAATTGTATGATCTTAAATTTGCTTAACTTCTTTGACTAGAGTGTCTTTGATGAATCCAATCCTGAATGAGTCATGTGCCATATGCGGGTGAGATTTTGTTATATTTTGTGCATTGCATTTGATGTGTAGAACTTGTCTAGTGTGTTTGCAAAGTGAAATAGCAGTTTGTTCAATCTTGGAAGTGATATAGGCATTTCTTTGTTGATCCATATGTATATTTTACCCGCATAATTGTTATATTTCGTAGTTAACCCCTTTTTAGCCTATAATCCTGTTTTTTTGGCAACCATATTACAAGCCTTACCCCAATTATTTTAATTGACCATATATTTGAATTTTTTCACCTCTCATGAGCACTTGAATTATTATGAACTTTGTAAAAGTTAAAGTGTAGGTGGTGGGTGTGGCTTTTGAGTGGAACTAATGGAATAAGGAGAAAGGTGCATTGTGTTGAAAAAATAAATAATATAAGATCCACTTGAATTGAAAAATAAAGAAGAAGGAATATATATATATATATATATATATATATATATATATATATATATATATATATATATATATATATATATATATATATATATATATATATATATATTCTTTTGTAGTGTGGCTCTTGACGTAATTGTGCTTAAAGATGTGGGGAGTTAACCTAGATTGATGTGAGGGTGGAATTTTAGTTTGACATAAACGGGGTTTGAAGGTTAAAATATATGTATTAAAGAGTATATGGAGGTGTAGTCACTCTATATCTAAATGTATCATACCCGTCCCGCAGCCTATATTACAACCAATTAAAGTCCTACTTGATCCTAGACTGAATGAGCTCGATTAGTATAGGAGTACACTACGGACAAGCCTATGGTGCATCTTTTGTGGAATATGAATGTTATTTCTGAGAGTGAGTGAATTCTTTCTATCTCGAGTTCCTACATATTCTTAAATTTTATTATGTGGGACTATTCTCTATTGTTATGTGAGGGCACTTGATTCATGAAGGAAAGTCAATGTCATTGACCTATATGTTAGAGTAAGTGGGCGAGTGATTAATGCATGGTATGTTTGAGTCGAATCTTGAGGGTGGGATGTTATGATAAGGTGCTCAGTGAACTTTAATTATTCTTGGCATGGTGTATCAAGGAGGTTGCTTGATGAACGGTTGTCCCTAGGTGCAGTGTAGTACAAATGCTCGAGGACAAGCAATTGTCTAAGTCTGAGGTGTTGATGTTAGGCTAGAAACTCGTGTTTTAACCGTGATATTACATTCCAATGATTGCAGTTTTACGTGTGTTTGAGCTTAAATGATAGTGAATTACACTTAGTACGTATTTTATGCCTTGCAGGAAGCGATCCGGAGCTCAAAAGTTAATTTGGAGCTAAATTGATCAGTTTGGAGCTTTGAAGTCTGAGCAAAATCCAAATATATTAAGTCGGGATCATGTTCAGGGGTCGTGTACCAAGTCTGGATGTTAAAAGAGGACGAAATAAGTTCACTCTTAGAAAATTGCACTGCTGCGCCGCAAGGCGCAGCGTTGCAGTGTAAAATGATGCCTGACTTGAATATATGAAGCTGCAGCTAAAATGCACTACCGCGCCGCATGATACGGCGCAGCCTGCTACGCGGTTGTTCAAATTTTACAAAGCTTGGTCCTAGTTCACGCAGAAAAGGGTTTTTTCGTCTGAGTCCATCCCTATTTGGTATAAATACATGTAAAAACACCATTTTGAAGACTTTTGCCATATCTTAGATCTAGAGAGTCTATTGTGGAAGGGAGAAAATGTTTGGAGCAATTTCCGAAGGAGATTTGCATCAAATTCTTAATTCCTTCATCTTTACTTTGTAATTTTATTATGCAATTTATTTGGGAAATTATGAACTCTAGTATGAGTAGCTAAATACTTAGTCTAAGGTTTTGATGGAACCTATTGAAGGATGAACTTCTTAATTATGTTAATATAGTTTGCCAGTTTAATCTCTATTTGTTCAACTACGTGTTTGTTGTAGTTAATTGACAGGATCCTTAATTAGTTGTGCCTGTTTAGTATGTATAACTCGGGAGAAAGTGCATATTTAGGTAGTTGTTGAACAACATCACTCCAAAGTATAAGAGGGATCTATAACTGCGGGTTTAAAGGCGAAATTAGGGATACCGAAGCCTTGGGTGCAATCTAAAGTGAGATGTAATAAACAAAGCCAACTAGCGTATTTCGGGAGAGTGCGTCTAGTAAATTATCGTGATTACTTGGGAGAAATTTACGGTAAAAAGAATGCTCATGGTTGATAGAGGTGTTTTGGTGAATATATGTGAAATACGGAACGGATTCCATCAATAGGGGAAATCACGACCTTAGAACCTTCTCATAATTGTTTACAACTCAAGCATAGTTAGTTTGTAGTTGTTTATTTACTTTTGTTCGTAGTTATTAGAAATACCATCACCTGTTAGTTAAAACGTTTGGGGAAGTTGATTCCATAGAATTTAGTAAGTCCAACAAAAGTAATTAACAGGTTAATTCCTTGTGGGTTCGACTCTGGGCATAAATACTCAGAATATGTTTGCAACGTCCGCGTGTCCTTTTATATGGCATAGTTGGGCGTGATCATTAGATTCCAAATATTTTAATTAAGAAAACTGATTAATTAATGACGTTAATTAGATCAATTGATTTAAAAGAGATAACTCTTGTGTAAAAGAGGAACAAAGTCAAACAAGAATGCGTTAGTACTACTCCCTCCGGTCCAAAATAAATAATTTTTTGGCCTTTTTCACACAGATTAATGTATTGACCTTTTAGCATTCATTAGTAATGGAATTGATTATATTAACCTTTACTATCTCACATAAATACTCCTAACACATATTCCAACACTATTTACTCCAAGGCCAATGCAGAAAAAAATAATTAATTCACTCTTGAAATATGAAAAAATCACTTATTTTGGACCACAAAAAAAAAGGCAAAAAAATCACTTATCTTTTATCGGAAGGAGTAATATCTTTTGGGTTAGAAACGACAACACTCCAATCAGCTGGTTTAGTATGCATGCATACTACCCTAATTTATTTTTTATATTGTAAATTTATTTTGTGGTTCGGTATTTTTCAGTTTATTTTTATAAAATAAAAAATTTACTATAGTTATCGATATAATTATATATTTATATAAAAACTTGCAATTTTATATATTAAAAAAAATCTAAAAATCTATTTAGTATAGTACGGTTCAATTAGTTTTTAAATATTTGTTAACACCCCTAATTTTGATAGACATGGAGCTGGGGAGGAAGGAGGCGTTTAGAGTGGTCCTAGGCAAATTTTAATCTTCAACTATGGAAATATCAAAGAAATGGAACTATCTGTTATGAAATAATATAAAGACAAGAACAATAATACAAGAACAAGAGCAATAGAGAGAATAGAGAGAGAGGAGTATTCTCATTGATACTTAGAGATTGTTAGGGATGGTTTACAATGGTAGAAGACCCCTTTATTTATAGGGAGGGGGATGATTTAGCTACCAAGAATAGAACTCTAGAATCTCTCTAATTATAGACATTCACCTTAAATAGGAGATTTCATAACACTCCCCCTTGAATGTCTATTCAACAATGTGCCTCGTTAAAACCTTAAAACCAAAACCCAATGGGAAAAATTAAAGAAAAGAAAAAGAGTACACATGTTTGAATATGCGCCTATTGGTTGCCTCGTTAAAAACCTCGCAAGGAAAACCCAATTGGGACAAAACCTTGTAAGGGAAAAAGAGTGCAACGCGCATTAACTCCCCCTAATAAGAACATCAATTTATATCCTTGAGCATTTGCATTCCAATCTTGTGCACCATCTTCAAAACGATCTTTGGTAGATGTTTGATAAATAAATCAACCATATTGACTTGAATAAATATTCCGCACCTTGAAATCATCATTCTTGATAGATATGAACATCTTCATATAATGTCGTGGAATGACTCTTCAATATCTTCATAGATGTATTCTCAATGCCATCATGCTTATAGTTATAGCAAGATACATATGTACACAAATTGTACTAAGGATGTGGTACTTCAGGACCAAGAGTTGCATATGCTTCAAGCAACTTAAATCTTTCAAGTTAAGTCATATAAGTCATATAATAGACTTTAGATGCATATCAAGTTTTCCATGTCATGCTAGACAAATAAGATATCGAAAACTGACTATACATACCTTTGACTTTATACTTTCAAGCATTTGAACTATAGGTTCAAAACTACATGTCTTTCATATGGAATCAATTCTTCTTGAATTGTATCTCTTCCATTTAGTTACTTTCTTTGGGTCAGCAAATGCGTATAGCATGCTTTGCAATATGTTGCAATTGAATTATCCCTTTTATGAACTTCAGGTTCATATCATGATATTCGGGGATATACATATACAAATGATAATTCATCCCATGTAACCTTTTCTCAAGTGTTTATCATGTCTCCCCCTCATGTTAGTAAAGCTACCTTGTTTCCTCAACTTTGGGAAATCATCTTTGTGCATTATTATGTCAATATACACAGCACATTAATAATAAGATGAAATTATTTGGTTCCTGACCCTGAACCACTTGTGAGGGGAGAATATAATATACTCTCGTATACAACGTATATCAAACTGATATATATAACTTTGTTCTCATAAGAAACAGTTTAGCTATTAAGTGGAAGCACTCAATAATTATCTTGCTAAACCAACTTTGATATAAACCAACTTATCAAGATGAACTATCTTGAGTAGAGAATCTGGAAATTATGCTCGAAGTTAGATTACTGAGCAATTTACCTCGCAAGCACCGGCCAGGCTGCGGGTTAATAACAATTGCGCATGTAACCATTTCATAGATGCATCATATGTGGTATACATGGCGGGTGAATGGGCCCATATTCACCTTTGATATTTCCAGAATTTATGGGCTTCAACCCTAACTCTTTAGTTGGTCAGTTAATTAATGAGAACAAGTGATACAAGAGAATTCGTAAAGAACTTTCTAGTTCTTTAATATTCACCTATGTGAATTTGCACATCATACTTAAAATGAGATGGCTAACACGAATGCCAACTGAATAAATTATCAATATTGGTAAACGTCAAATTTACACCATGACATGTGCACTTATCAATAAACTTCAGGTTTATTATGACATGGGTTTTATACCAATAGATATCCACTTTACTGTGGCATTCTTTCGTTTGTGTAGTACAAACTGGAGAATAAAGCGGGTAGCTTTTCATATGCAAATTACCCCGCTACAAGTTGTAGTAATAGGAGATATCAAAGCCTTCCTTTATTTATAGTCTCAATATAATCAATCGCTTTCGCGTGTACTTTGGAAACTGAATAAGTTTCTTTGAGACTTACTACAGCACAATACTCAATTGTGTTTCTCCAACATAGTAATAATTGGCTCTTCTAGAGCTGTCAATTAATTTTGTACTACCACAGATTCATCAACATCCATGTGGTGAATATCTTTCTTAAAGAGAAAGTTCTACCATTATGGTCATGTCAAACTTATATGCAAGATATGTTTCTTGCATTATCGTTGTCCTTTAATAGTCATATTTCCAAAATACTTTGGCGTACAATAGGTACGTGACCAACGATCATTCATGCCATACATCATCTCAAAACCTCCTTCCAGGGGTGAGTGTGGTATCATCTCAAACCTCCTTCTAGGGGTGAGTGTGGTATATTTAATACCAATTTCATGTTCATATTCTTCCAATAATGAATATGTATTCGTGAATCAGATGTTTTCACATTCACTTCGGGGATATGTGATTTTGTTATCCTTTTCAAATCTATAAATGCGTCAGGCATTTGATTTGCTATTCTTTGCAAATGGATAATCTTTTGTGCCTCTTTCACAAATAGAGGTATGTGGATCAAGATGAGATAATGATGCATTTTTCCACAAAATCTCCCGTTTGGTTTCACCAACTTCTCCCCCTAATTTTGGGAAAAGTGTCTCATCAAATTGACAGTCTGCAAATCATGCAGTGAACAAATCTCCTGTCAATGTTTCGAGGTAGCGAATAATGGAGGGCGATTCAACCTCAACATATATTCCTAACCTTCTTTTCAGACCCATTTTGGTGCGGGATGGCGGTGCTACAGGCACATATACTGCGCATCCAAAGATTCTTAAATGGGATATATTGGGTCCATGACCCAAAACCAATTGCAACGGGGAATATTTGTGTCAATCGTCAGTCAGAGACGAACTAGCATTGCTGTATGCAAAATGGCGTGACCCCAAACCGAAGTGGGCAACCTACGAACTAGCATTGCTGCATGCAAAATGGCGTGAATGCAAACCAAAGTGGGCAGCCGACGAACTAGCATTGCTGCATGCAAAATAGCGTGAACCCAAACCAAAGTGGGCAGCCGACGAACTAGCATTGCTGCATGCAAAATGGCGTGAACCCAAACCGAAATGGGCAGCCTCGTTTTCATGAAGAATTCAAGATTGTTGTCATCTATTGTCTCAATATGATATCCATTTTGAATGATATCTTTAAAACTCAACAAGTTCTTCTTAGACTTGGAGGAGAATATTGCATTCTCTAAGATAAACGTCGTGCCTTTGGGCAGAGTTACAGTTGCTCTTCCGGAGCCTTCAATCAATTTAATTCCCATGGTTTGATATACAAAAGAAATACACGAACATAAGAATAAACAAGTTCAATTCGTTTGTGTCACATAATATTTTCAAAATCTGCTGATGTCAGTTGACTAAAATAAATCAGATAGTCGATTATATGTTTTCCATAATCGATTACTATGCAGTTTGAAAATTTCAGTTTAAGCATTTTCATAAAACAATCGATTGTTAAACACACACAATCGATTGTTGAGCATTGACAATCGATTGTTAAACATAGACAATCGATTGTTGACAATTTTTGAAAAATTCCAGATCACACTGTTTTAAGACAATCGATTGTTAAATATAGACAATCGATTGTTGGCTATTTTGAAAAATTCCAGAGCACTGTCTTAAGACAATCGATTGTTAAGCATAGACAATCGATTGTTGACTATTTTGAAAAATTCCAGATTACAGTCTAATGACAATCGATTGTTAGACATAGACAATCGATTGTGGATGATTTTTGAAAAATTCCAGATTACACTGTCTAACGACAATCGATTGTTGACTGTTTTTGAAAAATTCCAGAACACACTGTTTTAAAGACAATCGATTGTTAATCATAGACAATCGATTGTTGACTGTTTTTGTAAAATTCCAGATCACACTATTTTAAAGACAATCGATTGTTGATCATTGACAATCGATTGTTTTGCAGTTTTTATGCGAAATATGAGATAACCGACTAGTTTTTCAGGTTAGTCGATTACCTCTACTGGAAAGTAAAAATATTATTGATATTTGAGCATATTGATACATTCTAAAGAACTAATACTAACATTATATCATGAACTAACTAATACGAGCTAATACTAATGGCTATTGGTTTATTCATTCACTAATACAAACAAGTAAAATAAAATCAAATAGCTCCATCTTCTTTTATCACGTATCCATCACCGATTAGGTGGTCTATCTTCCCCTCGGGTTGCTCAAAGAAGTCTGCCACATCCAAGTGGGTGATGTCAAAGTTGTCGTCAGAGACAAAATTCGTTTCAGGGCGTTTACTCTTTCGAGATGCTTGATAAAGGTCAACCAAAAGTCATGGTATACGGCAAGCCTTTGACCAGTGCCCGTTTTCACCGCAACGATAATATATAGTTTATAAACTATTTGCTTTTGGGTTCTTATCGTATCGTGCTTGTGGCAGAGTGACCAACTTCAGGTTGTCATATCTCTTCTTTAAGCCATTCCACAAGATAGGTGGATCTTTGACGGTGAGATATTCAATCTTCAAACCTTCATCAAGGTGATGGCGCAAGAAAATCAAGGCCTTAGCATAGTTTCAAACCTTCATCAAGGTGATGGCGCAAGAAAATCAAGGCCTTAGCATAGTTTTGGGTGGATGCATTATTTCTGTCTTTAATGGCGTCTCCAAGACCCATAGCATCCAAAATGGATTTAAGTATCCAACACCCATATCATATAGTTCTTGCCCAAAATTTCAAGGGCAACGAACTTTCTTTTCATAATGTCAGACATAAACCAAAATTACATCAAGAGCGTGTTCATACTTACGGGCTCTATTACAATTATCACATTCACTTCAGGGAATGGATCAAAATCATGTGCTTTACACAATCTCATGTCAAATATTACTTTCATAAAGTGAAAGATTATTTTGAGAATCCTTATTGTTCTCATTACCACAATAATGACGATTATAACTTCGTCTATTGCCATGTCCACATCCATTGATACCTTTACGGTAATTAGTCTTCTTTCAGACTTATCACATACTGCTACCACATTCTCTAAAGGGAATGGAGCAAATTCAATTGGACGGAATTCTTTGCCACGTCCACATTCATTGATACCTTCATGGTAATATTTTAGTCTTCTTTCAGACTTATCATATACTGCTTCCACATTCTCTAAAGGGAATGGAGCAAATTCAATGGGACGGATTTTCAATTATTTGCCCACAATCATACATGAATTTAATCATGGCAGGACATAGAGATTTTACCACTTCATGTGGTTATAATTTCTTACAAACTCCATTAGAGTTATAATCAAACTTTGTTGTCTATGCTTTGTATATAAAATCAAATTATAGAATTCCAAGAATTTGAAAGGGAAAAGTAAATTACTTACCTTTAAGGTATACCAATTATATTTTCAATGTTTTCTTCCTTTTCTCTTTTGCTTTCCTTCTTTTGCTTTCTGTTTCGTTCCTCCCTTTTTTTTTCTTTTCCTTCTTTTGCTTTCTGTTTCGTTCCTCCTTTTTTTTTCTTTCTTTCTTCATTCTTTCTTTGAAGCAAAACCCTACACAAACAAAAGTTAAGACAATCGAAAATTTCAATTGGTTAGAGACTCGTGCTGATAACGTGTTATGAAATAATATAAAGACAAGAACAATAATACAAGAACAAGAGCAATAGAGAGAATAGAGAGAGAGGAGTATTCTCATTGATACTTAGAGATTGTTAGGGATGGTTTACAATGGTAGAAGACCCCTTTATTTATAGGGAGGGGGATGATTTAGCTACCAAGAATAGAACTCTAGAATCTCTCTAATTATAGACATTCACCTTAAATAGGAGATTTCATAACACTATCAAAAATTTCAATTCCGTCAATATATAAAAGTGTTGCTAGCTAGGAATTTTGAATCAGGTGATAGGAAATGTTGTTACTATAAAAGCATATTAAATTAGTATTGTGATGAGCTGTTTGAGTTAGCATCCACGAGGCCATGATTAAATTCTCTGACTTACGACTTTTGAACTTTGGATAACACCAATTAATACAGCACCAAAAAAGTTTCAAACTTTTGAAATGATATCACACCGATTCAGGATTTAAGTCTTATGGATTCAAACTTTAAAATTTTATAATATTGAACTCGTTATATTTTTAAAGTTATGAGTTTGTATTTTTTATTTTTGCAATCTTAACAAATTTTTACATATAAATTTTTATTTCGCTTTGAAAGTTATGAGTTCAACTAAATCCATTGTTAAAATCCTCAATGAGATCCGGCTCATGTTCACATATTGTAGCCGCCACCTTAGCATATTAGGAGTATTTTCAAGTGCTTTCTTTTTAAATTCAAAATTTTCATCTTTTGAGAAAATGAAGAGATTATTTCATCTAATTTTATCTCAGATAAAGCAAGAAAAGATTGCCAGTGATTTCTGTTTTTCAGCTTTATTTGAATGATAGAGAAAACATGATTATCGCTAAAATAAAAATTGATTGTCTCGACATACACAAGAGAAAGAGAGATGACACTGTTTCAAAACTTTTATCGGACGATTTCGTTATTCAAGCGCCAGTTAATGTTGACTTTTCTTCGTAATGGAATTTGACCAAACACGTGAGTTGATTAGTCCATACCTATTAGGTAAATGCTGAAGTATATTTTTCTCCAAAAAAAAAAAAAAAAAAAGAAAAAAAGAAGAAGAATATTTCTAAAGAAGGTACAAGCGGCTTATATATTCATTGGTACAGTTTGTCCCAAAACGTAATTACGTGGATTACATCATAGATTCTTTATGTTTTGATTAAAAACAATGAAAATAATAGGAGTAACGTATTATTGTTATATTGTTAATAATAATAATACTTTAAGAGATCTTTAAAAAAAATATTCTTATCTCTTATTCTAAATTCTGTCTCATATTAAATACAATATCCATTCCTCTCGTAATGCATGTATTGCGGAATACCCCACCAACCAAACTATGACAACATTATATTTTTTTCTAATTTTTCCAATCAAACAATGTATTTATTTCGTCTTAGATTTTATGCTAGGATTATTTTTCTTATTCCCGACCAAAAACTCCTTAATATAGAAAAATCAAAGCTCGAGGAGGTTCTGAGATCAAGACAATTACTACCATTATAGGAAAATTATGACTAAATGGAGCATGCATTAGAAAAGGATAACGACATTCGTTAAAAGATCGTCAACTTGTACTCACGCATACGCATTTTGACTAGAAAGTATCACGTCTACTTTTTTTTTCCGAGTATTATTACTTTTAGTCTTTGTTAAAAATTATTTATATTCAATAATTAAAAAATATATAAACTTTGTAATATATATATATATATATATATATATATATATATATATATATATAAAACAAAATTATTTTAAGGAGACTAGACACAATATATTATAGAGATATAGTTTCAGGAGTCCGACACCGAAATAATAATTTTTTGAACTCAAAGTTCTTTTTTTAATGTTAAAGAAAAGTTACATTTCTACCTATTTCTCAGTAATTTACTGCAAATTAGGTTAACAGAATTTTTTCATTAACGTAATTCGCAGTAAATTAATGCGAATTATTAAAAAAAATATTTGTAATTCGCATTATTTTACTGTGAATTACAAAATAAAAATTAATTTTTTTTAAAATTTAATTAAAAAAATATAGATCGTCAAATTTATTGGGAATATTGAATATGTTTCCAATAAATGGGTGGAAGATTGTGCCATTGGGAACTGACCCATTTTTCACACAAAGACATTTATCTCCCTACATGAGATTACTTCAGTCCTTTCTCTTTTTATGTTTAATAATTTTTCTTTTTTAAACTGTCAAAAAATACAAACTTTGTTTTCATTTAGAAAATTTTGAATAATAAAACAAAAAATGCTAAGACTTATTTTAAGTGATAAGTTTAATACAACAACAATAACAAACCCAACATAATTTTATATATATATATATATATATATATATATATATATATATATATATATATATATAAAATTATGTTGGGTTTGTTATTGTTGTTGTATTAAACTTATCACTTAAAATAAGTCTTTGTATTTTTTGTTTTATTATTTAAAATTTTTTAAATGCAAAAATTGTATTTTTTGAGAGTTTAAAAAGGAAAAATTATTAAACATAAAAAGAGAAAGGAATTAGGTAATCTCATGCAGAGAGATAAATGTCTTTGTGTGAAAAGTGAGTCAGTTCCCAATGTCACAATCTTCCACCACTTTATTGGGAACATATTCAATATTCCCAATAAATTTGACGATCTATAAATTTTGAATTTGACGATCTATAATTTTTTTAAAAAAATAATAAATTAAAAAATAAAATTAAAATTTTTTGTTTGTAATTCGTAATAAAATACTGCAAATTACAAATTTTTTTTTAAATAATTCTCAATATTTTACTGTGAATTACATTAAGATAAAATTTTATTAACCTAATTCGCAGTAAATTAGTGTCAAATAGATAGAAATATAACCTTTTCTTTTTTACATTAAAAAAGAACTTTTAGTCCAAAAAGCTATTATTTCCGTTTCGGAGCAACAGTTCCAGCCCCAATCATTTCCAACTTTATACGTAGTTTTCCCTCTTTTTTGCTGTTTATTTCTTGGGATTATTCATATATTTCCTCCTGGCGACTTGTGCACTTACTGTTTTTATTACACTTTTTTTTTCTAATCTTGAAAATGCTCCCATCTGGAAACAGCACCACAGCTTGGATTCTTACATTGAACTGCTGCTTCCTGTTCTTGATATTTGCTGAGTCCAAAGTGCCTCAAGAAGAAGGTATGCAGCAGCTCTTGTCTCTTGCTTTCATGGGTATTTTTGGATTCCATGGCAGTGTGTGCGTGTGTTTGGGGGGGGGGGGTGTCGGGGGGATCTTTAGCAGGATACTTTAACAGATTAAGAAAGTAGTAAAATTTTTTGGTACAGCTCTCTCTGTAATAGAATCTCAAGAGGATGAGAAGTTTTGAGTTTGAAGAAGATAGGAAATGGGTGGAACTACTTCAAATTAGTGAATTTATAGTGAAAAAAACGTGAACTTTACTGTTCTCAGATGGATAAATCATAGAATATTACAGTTAGTTACCAAAATTCTGAAATTAATGCTATGTCTAGTGGTTGAGATGCTCCATTTAGGCAATACTGTGATTTGCTTGTTTAGCCATGGAAGTGTTGGCTTTAAATTTGGGGCAGTTCATAATTAAGTTATTTTTTAAATTTTGATATGATCTAGAAAGACCCAAAAAATGAAGACTTTATTATTCTTTTCCTTTTATTGCTGGGAGTTTGGTCTTTTTGTCCAAATTTATTCAAATTGTAGTTTTGTAGCTCACATATTGTTTGGTATAAGAGGCAGAGCCAGAATTTTAACTTTATGGTTCTGAATTTTAGAATGACGACGTCAAGTTCCAATAACTTGGTTCTAGACTTTATATTTTTTCATATTTAATGAATTTCTTAACACAAATACATAGTTTGAACAAAAGCTAATGGGTTCGGCTGAACATGTAGGCGGATTCTAGCTACACCCCTGTTTGGAATAATATTTAAAGGCTGCAGTTTCCTTTTATGCTAGTTTGAGGGTTCAGTTTCTCCAGTGTCTTCATTTATTGTCAAATGTGGATTATATAGTTAATTTCAACCTTACTGATTGCTTTTCAGTGGATGTCCTCCAACAAATTGCCAAAACCATGGGTGCAACATATTTGAGTTTCGATGCAGATTCATGCAGAATTGAAGAGGTTGGAGTCAGAGTTAAGCCACGTGGGTGGTATGAGAATATTGTCGAATGTGATCGTGGCATCGGAGGTGACGAATTCAACCACATCACAAAAATGTGAGGCATTTATACCTTGTTACTAAATCAAGATTGCTTAATTTGTTTCTAACCTTTTAGCTTGTCATGCATGCTTTCTATCCACTGCTACATAGTACCATGAGCGTGACCAATATCTGCGTGCTTATCAATGTCACCCCAAAGCCAGCTTGGGGACAATCCAACTTTATTTTTGTCAAAATGGGATTTAAGAACGAACTCAAGGAACCTTATCAAAAAAAAAAAAAATGAACTCAAGGAACTTGAAGTGAAGAAGTTTCAGATTTTTCATGAACTTCCTTTCCGCTGGACTATTATGTAACTATGGTTGCTTGAAAGGTTTATTCAAACTTAAGTATTCCTGGAGCTTGTAAAGAGAAACAACATAAGCTATGCTTTTATTGGGTTTAGAAAAGCTATGTAGAAGTTTTCTTCTAGTGACTTCATACTAACTCTTCTTTCTCAAAATTGACTAAATATACCACTCATTGTGTGACTTCCTTTATCAGAAGCAGTCATTTTCTATTTTCTTCTTTTGCGTGCGTGTGTGTGTCCGCGTCTTTACTTGTTTCTATTGCAATTGGTTCCATAATTGAAGCCTGTGTAATATTTTCACTTATGCAGTGTGTTAAAGGGTTTAAATCTTCCAGGAGTTCTCCCACCTGAATTGGTAAAGCTTCCCAATATCCGACAAATGTAAGAGTTGTTCTTGACCATTTCTGCAATTAAAATTTTCCTAAGTGATGTCACTAGCTTCTTTTTTCTTGCCAATATCAACATCACTCACTAAATCTTTTGCCTTTTTCTTCGTGCCCCGTTTATAGTGATTTTGCTTACAACTATCTCAGTGGTAGAATACCAGTTGAGTGGGCCACAACACAGCTGACTAACATGTAAGAACCCACTTCTTTCTGGTTGATCAGTTTTGTCATGTCTTCACTTGCAAATTGTAATTGTATACTTTTTGATTCAGCTCTGTTCTAGTAAACCGGTTGTCCGGGGGAATCCCAAAGGAGTTGGGAAACATCACCAGCCTTTTATACCTGTATGTATTCAATTTCTTTCGAAGTTACTTCAATGATATCGGTCGAGGCTGGATTCTCCTAACTAGATGGAGACCGCTGATTTGTCCATATGTGGTTATTTTTCCAAATATAATTTTGGTGGTTATTTCCTCTCATTGTTTCTAGTATTGAAAATAGATCTTTTAACCAGGAACCTCGAGGGAAACCAGTTTTCAGGCACTGTTCCTTCTGAACTAGGGAAATTGATCTACATGGAAACCCTGTATGACCTCTCTTTGTTATCTTCTCCTTAAGCAAATTTGAAGAACAATTGGCACCTGAATGACCAATGCATAGATGAGTGACTTTATCTTTTTTCTAATTTCAGGATTTTATCCTCCAACCAATTGGTGGGAGAGGTGCCAACTTCATTTTCTGAACTCATAAATTTAACGGATTTGTAAGAACATACATCCTAGCCCAGCTTTTAGCTCCTTTCTTTTTCGGGAAATAGTATATCTCATAGTATATTTTTACTATACAGTAGGATAAATGACAACAATTTCAGCGGACAGATTCCAGATTTCATACAGAACTGGAAACAAATTACCAAACTGTAAGGTCTTTGGCAATTCCTCCCAAACTTCAAAAAAAAAAAAAAAAAAGAATTGGCAGAGTTTCTAACTGTTTCTTGATGATATATGAAGGGAGATGCATGCCACCGGACTAGAGGGCCCCATTCCATCAAACATATCTCTTCTGAATAAGTTAACAGATTTGTGAGTAATAGAACCTTTCAACATTATCTGAAGATTCATAACTACTTCCATTAGATTTTTGTAAAGCATTTACTCTTTGCCAGTTATCTCATGGTCAATTTCATATACAGGAGGATCAGTGACATAGGTGGACCAGCTCAGGCATTTCCTCCACTGAGTGATATCATGGGCTTGGTAACCTTGTATGTCAGATTGTACTGATATGTGGAAACCATTGTGTACAATTACAGTGTGTTTATTAGACATTCTGGTTTTCCTTAAGTTTATTAAATATGGATACAGGGTATTGAGAAACTGCAGCCTTTCTGGAGAACTTCCTGTATATATTTGGGCGATGAAGGATCTGCATACGTTGTAAGTTATGGACGTACAGTTAGGCGAAATAAATTTTTCTGCTTCGACTATGGCTGTCCTCTGTATTAGGTATCATGTTGATATTCTGCTTCGTTAGCTCTCATTGATGTCCTTTTCCTTAATATCAACTTCATGTTGATATTTGCTTTTAATTAGTCTTCTCATCCTTCCTCTTCTCGTATCTCTCCAGTACATTCTTTAGTTTAACATATAGATTCACTCTTTTATAAATTTGCTCTTCATAACATGTGACAGTTGTAAGAGTTTGTGACATACAGATTCATCTCCTCCATCTAAGAGTTCAAATGGTAAAATACTTTCTAATCATGATTTTCTGTTTAATTTTACTGCAGAGACGTTACCTTCAACAAGTTAGTCGGAGGAATCCCAAACAATATTAGTGCTAGAAGTATGCTGAAATTTGTGTAAGTTGAATTGCAAAAGGTGGATTTCTGGGAAATTATCCCCTTTTGGTTTTTCTGTTAGCAAGTTAAAGCAGTCTCTTCTCTTTTCTTCTCAAGCTTCTTTGCTCATACCCAAACATCTTGGAGTATGAAGCATATAACAGATTGTTGACTTCCAACTTTGCTCTTGCCTAACCGCTTTATGTTCTCTGCATAGGTTTCTTACTGGCAACATGCTCAGTGGAGTTATACCTGACTCAATTTTGAAGGACGGAATAAATGTGTAAGTCTACACTTGTTAATATTCAAATTTCATACACACTTTCTTCTTGCGCATGATAGGATCAGTCTTTGGAGGAACATGTCATAGTTATTATTCAAAAACATATTGATCGTACACTGGCGTGCCAAAGCAATTTTGATTCATTGATCTCAGCAGTTTCTTTTCCATATTTTGTCTTCATGCGGATCTCACAAATGCTTTGTTCATAATTGGGAAGATGGTATCTGACAGCATTCGTTGCATGCAGTGATCTTTCCTACAATAATTTTACATCGCAAGGACCTGACCAACATGCTTGTCAGCAAAATATGTAAGGAAAGGTCCTTATTTGTTAATTCCTGCTCTTAAGTTATTTTACTGGATGAGCATATATGATCTGAGAATTATTCTTACTACAGGAATCTGTATATAAACTTGTACAAGAGCTCTGCAGCAGCAAGCCCCTTGTAAGAGGATTCTTCTTATTATTCTGAAACATTAAAATTCTGATTCATGATGAAACTGAGGGAAAAAGGAAGTGCAAAGCTTTGCTTTCTCATCTGATTCAAATTTGGGTCTATCTGCTTTTGTGCTTTAACTTTTACAGAAGGAGAATTCTTCCATGTACAGAGGATTTCGCTTGTCCTCGGTGTAAGTATGTTCTTTTCTTCTCTGGAAAGTTATACAATTTCATATGAAAACACAACCCAACAGTAAAGAATATGATGCTTACCCTTTAGCTCCTTGGCATTCTCTCGTCAACTCGAGTAGCAAACGGCTCAACTATCAAAGAGACTGTAGCAAATTAGTATCATCTGTTATATTAAAATGCCAACACATTTTAATGTTGGATTCAGTCTAAAGTCATATGTCTACAGGTTTTAAGGTGATTAGTAAATTCATAACCTAATGATTGGAAATGTTCTCTGCTTGATTATTTTCTCAACTTGTGAGAAATATTTTGAGCACCATGATTTGAGCATTGAATTCTACAATTTTCCTTGCCAGATGGGTGCTCATTACATGTTAATTGTGGTGGAAATGATTTTACCGTAAAGGAGGGCGGCCGAGAGGTCAATTATGAAGGAGATGCAGGAGTTGATGGTGGTTCTGCTAGATATTTCAGTACAAGTACCAATTTTTGGGGATTGAGCAGCACTGGGGACTTTATGGATGATAATAACGATCAAAATGCTCGTTTTGTTGAAAGTACACCATCAAAAAGCCTCTCTGAATTGTACAATAATGCTCGGATGTCTCCCCTCTCGCTCACTTACTTCCGTTATTGCTTGGAGAATGGGAGTTACAATGTCAGCTTGGAATTTGCTGAAATAACTTTTACAAATGACAGCACATATACCAGTCTTGGAAGGCGAGTGTTTGATATATACGTTCAGGTTGGTATGTTAGTTATAAAATTTCCTATGCTGTTAAACTATGATTAGACGTGTGAAGATACAGGAAAAGAAGGTAGAACCTGTATTGAATTTTGTTGTTAACAATTGTGAGAAAGCACGGGAGAAAAATATAATTGATATTAAACATGATACAATGAGCCCTATATATATACACATAACCTATCCTACTCCTAATACACATTGGATTAGGGTTCTACTATTTACATATTCTAACACTCCCCCTCAAGCTGGTGCATATAAATCATATGTACCGAGCTTGTTACATATGTAGTTAATACGAGGACCAGTGAGGGACTTGGTGAAAATGTCTGCAAGCTGATCATTTGACTTTACAAACTTTGTAGCAATATCTCCCGAGAGTATCTTTTCTCTGACAAAGTGACAGTCAATCTCAATGTGCTTAGTTCTCTCATGGAACACTGGATTTGACGCAATATGAAGAGCAGCTTGATTATCACACACAAGTCCCATCTGACTAACATCACCAAATTTCAGCTCTTTAAGCAACTGTTTGATCCATGCTAGCTCACATGTCGGCATAGCCATTGCTCGATATTCTGCTTCTGCACTAGACCGAGCAACCACATTCTGTTTCTTGCTTTTCCAAGATACCAAATTTCCTCCTACTAAGACACGATATTCAGAAGTAGAACGTCTATCAGAAGGCGATCCTGCCCAATCAGCATCGGAATATCCAATGATCTGCTCATGGCCTCGATCCTCAAACAATAAACCTTTACCTGGAGTTGATTTTATATACCGAAGAATGCGAACAACTACATCCCAATGACTATCACACGGAGAACCCATAAACTGGCTCACAACACTCACAGGAAAGGAAATGTCAGGTCTTGTCACTGTAAGATAATTTAATTTACCAACTAACCGCCTATATCTTGCAGGATCGTTAAAAGGCTCCCCTGTCCTGGAAGAAGTTTAGAATTCAGATCCATAGGAGTGTCAACAGGTTTACAACCTGTCATCCTTGTCTCCTCAAGAATATCTAAGGCATACTTCCGTTGTGAGATCACAATACCTGAGCTAGACTGTGCGACCTCAATACCCAGAAAATACTTTAGTGTGCCCAGATCCTTAGTCTGAATGTTTTGAAAGAGATGTTGCTTCAATTTAGTAATACCATCCTGGTCATTGCCGGTAATAACAATGTTGTCAACATAGACCACCAGATAAATACAGAAACGTGAATCAGAATGCCGATAGAATACAGAGTGATCAGCTTCACTCCGAGTCATGCCAAAGTCCTGGATAACAGTGCTAAATTTACCAAATCAGGCTCGAGGAGACTGCTTTAGACCATAAAGTGACCGGCGCAAGCGACATACAAGGCCACAAGACTCCCCCTGAGCAACAAACCCAGGTGGTTGCTCCATATAAACTTCATCCTCAAGGTCACCGTGTAAAAATGCATTTTTAATGTCCAGCTGATACAAGGGCCAATGACGAACAACAGCCATGGAGAGAAAAAGGCGGAATGATGCTATCTTAGCCACGGGAGAGAAGGTATCACTGTAATCAAGCCCAAATATCTGAGTATATCCCTTGGCAACAAGACGAGCCTTAAGACGATCAACCTTACCATCTGGACCAACCTTGACTGCATACACCCAACGACAACCAATAGTAGATTTACCTGAAGGAAGAGGGAAGAGCTCCCAAGTACCACTCGTATGTAAATCAGACATCTCGTCAGTCATAGCATGTCGCCACCCTGGATGAGACAATGCTTCACCTGTAGACTTAGGGATGGAAACAGAGGACAAAGAAGATAGAAAAGCATAATAGGGTGATGACAAATGATGATAACTTAAACCGATATAATAGGGATTAGGATTAAGGGTGTTCCGTATACCTTTCCGAAGTGCAATCGAAAGAGACAAGTCCGCAGTAGGAGCAGGGTCAGGTGCAGGACGTAAATCAACCGGGCCAGATGCTGGGCGAGGACGACGATGATATGTCAAGAGTGGAATGTCTGTTGCAGGGAGTCTAGGAGGAGCCACACTAGACTCTCCAACGGTTGGAGTGGGTAAGACTTCTGTAGCGGAAGGTGAAGGAGGAGATATAGTAGACTCCCTAAAGGCCGGTATAGGTAAAACCTCAGATATATCAAGATGGTCAGAATGGTCAGAAGAGGTAAAGAAATGTTTAGACTCAAAAAATGTGACATCGGCTGACATAAGGTACCTACGAAGATAAGGTGAATAACAACGATAACCCTTCTGGGCACGAGAATAACCAAGGAAGACAAACTATAGAGCACGAGGAGCTAACTTATCTTTCCCAGGAGCTAAGTTATGAACGAAACAAGTGCTCCCAAAAACACGAGGTTAACAGCGTATAAGGGTGACTGGGGAAACAAGCAAAAGAATTACCAGCAACAGAAGTATCAGTCTGAGCAACAGTGGCTACTTGTGGAGATGTCTGCTTACTTGCTCGATATTTAAGGAACTCATTATACTCCCCTTCAGATACAGAAAACCCCTGGTTACCTGTAGTCTCGGTCTGAGCAACATAAATATTTTTGGGTGGTCGACCATGTAAAGAATAGCACATGTCACGAGTGTGACCAAGTTTATGACAATAAGAACACTTGGGTCTAGATCTTCCAAAACGACCTCCTCCTCGTCTATTCTCCATAGTATGAGATGCCCGATTGTCCACTGATTGGGATACGAGGATAGATGAATCAAGTGTCTGTGATGAGCTCACTGGGTGACTTGGTGCTGCAGCAAGGCGAGGTAATCGAGAGAATAATTCATCAACTGTGGGGACAGTCGGACTAGCCAAAATCTGATCGCGTACAGAGTCGAGATCATTAGGAAGCCCAGCAAGAGTAAGAACTAGAAACAACTTTTGTCGTTGCTCTCGCTGCTTTGCTACGCTAGCAGAAACTGCATCAACGTCTCAAATTCCTCCATAACTGCCTGTACTTGTCCCAAGTAAGTAGACATATCTAATTCATGTTTCTTTAAATTTGTCATCCGCGATATCACATCATAGAAACGAGATATGTCATTAGTGTATAAAGTACGAGCCTTTTCCCTAACCAAATAACATGTTTGGAATGGACGAAACAAAGGCATCAACTTGGAATCAATAGATCGCCACAAAATACTGCATAATTGAGCATCGATCTTCTCCCAATGTGCTTTGGCTTTTTTCATCTCCTTCACTAGATTCCTTTATTAAATGATCTTGAACACCTTGACCTTTATACCACAACTCGACAGACGAAGCCCAAGCTAGGTAGTTTGAACCTCCTATTAAAGGTTCTGAGGTAATCATAACACCGGAACTGCCAGAACCCGGGTTTCTAGACCCGAAAGCATCGAGTCCCAAAGACATCGTTGGATTATCACCAAATAATCAGAAAGAATCAACTGAAAACTCACTGAAACAGAAAACTGGAAACACTGTAGCTGCCGGAAAAAACACTGTAGCTACCGGAGAAAATTCAAGGTTGTCGGAATTGAAAAATAAAAATATGGATAGACTCGGAATTCGAGAACGATCAGACTGTCCTGAAGGAATTTTTTGAAAATCTGGCCGGAAGGTGTCTCACGCGCCGGCGCGTGGGACAGATGCGCCGGCGGCGGCAGAACTCCGTCGGGCGCGTGGCGGCGTGTGGGGGGTTCTTTTCCGGTGATTTTTTCTGGGGTTGGTCGGAATTCTCTTCCGAACCTCGTGGTGGTCTCGGATTTTGCACAACACCAACAAAAAGGTGGTTTAGTTACAGACAGCCTCTTAAGTCGCCGGTAAATTGCACGGCGACGAGGTCTTTCTTCCCGAAAGTTGCTGGAATGACGCACAACTATAATATTCTCACTGTAGCTCTGATACCATGCGAGAAAGCACGGGAGAAAAAATATAATTGATATTAAACATGATACAATGAGCCCTATATATATACACATAACCTATCCTACTCCTAATACACATTGGATTAGGGTTCTACTATTTACATGTTCTAACAACAATATATAACAAGATCCTTCTATGGGATTTTGGACTACTAGAAATAAGGTAAGTTTAATCTAAATGATATATAAAGAAAGTTATTAAACAAGGGAAATTATCCATACACTTGGATTCCTTACTGTAACAGAATTAGAAAGAACATTCACTACTATTAACTTAAAATATATTTTAACACATAACAGCATAAATTCTCTTGACTTTCAGCACGTCCCTCATCTCAAGGTGGTGAAGCAACTTGAGCTTCTAAATTATAGCACAAAAGTGACAGGACACTACCTTGAGACGAAACTGACTAGGTATGCTACCATAAATCCATTAGACATGATTGAATTTGAGGACATTCATGCTGTCAGCTTAACTAGATGTCTAAACTAAAGCAAGCACGCTTCCAGCTTGATTAGATAGCTGACAATCTATGATGTTTGACTCGGTGATTATTTGACGATAAAAAATGAAGCTGACCAGGCATTGACTATAAACATGTAGCTGGACAAGTCGCGAGTGGAAATGTTCTCTGGACGGCAATGTGGTGCTGTCTGAATGTTTGACTTGTTGGCTGGATAGAATATTATAGATTGTCAACTTGGCAGGTTAATAAACATGGACTAATGATATCAAATTCTAGACAAATGTGAACTGTTGATATGTGGCACGTGCTGCCCCAAAAAATGGCCTGAAGAGAGACTAGGCGTTGACTAGAAATGTTGAGTCGCAATTAGAAAGTTTGTTGGACGGTGACATGGGGCTCTCTGGACAATGACTTATCAGCTTACTGCACAAACATAGACTGTTGATTTGACAGGCCAGCAGAATTGAACTGATGATATCAGGCCCTAGGGCAAATGTGGACTGTTTATATGTGGCACGTGCTGGCCAAAAGAAATGACCTGAAGAGACATGTCATAATGGCATTGCTGGACCAGTAACTAGAAAAATCGAAGACTAGTAAAATTATGAAAAAAATGAAAAACCTTATCCGGATAGGTGGATTTCAATGGAAGATATTAGATATACAACAAGATAGTAAAGTCTCTGATACCCTGTGAAATTAAATAAAAAGAAGCTCCTTATCTAATAGCTTCACCTGACTTTCAAAAAGATACTGACACAATTTTCTTTCTGCTCCAGGAGAAATTAGTTTGGAAAGACTTCAATATTGTGAATGAGGCTGATGGAGTTCAAAAGCCGGTACTTAGGCATTTTAACACCAGTGTTACAGATAATACCTTGGAGATTCGATTTTACTGGGCTGGCAAAGGCACTACCAGAATCCCAGTTAGAGGGAATTACGGCCCCCTCATATCTGCTATTTCACTCAAACCAAGTAAGTTTCCTCAACCTTCTTCATCCAAAGGGGAATGACAAAGTATATCCAATTTTTTAATTTCACTTGGTTTCTTTCTTTGTATTATATTGTGTATTTAAATGATGTCTCGTAAAAAATCCTACAGAGATATTCTAGAGATCATACGTATCATCTGATCAGGTCACAGGATTGGTTACTTGCTTCTAGAAAAACACTGCAACGGAATGAATGATTACATGCTCTGCTAGACTACTTGTGGGGTTGACAATGCTTATCAACTTCCATGTAAAAGATGTTGGTTTTCTAGCTTCCATGATCCAAGTCAATATGTGGAAAATCTGATTCTAGCCCATTCTTCTCCCTGCTGTTTGAACAACTGTTGGTTTCTGAAATTGCAAAAGATAATTGGTTGAGTATCTATTTCAACAATTGATTTGCTTTGGTCTCTTCAGAGTTCCTTCATTTTTCTAGAGACCACATTATCAGCATCAAAGCCAATTTGTGACCCTTTACTTGTCCTGCTACAAGTGATTGAAGGAGTAATTTTTCATTAGCATTCCTAATTTATTATTGGGCAAACTAGTTTCTTTTAACCAAGCTCTTTTACTTCATTCCTGGCTTGATCTGCTTGTGGTTCCGTACCATCTATAAGTATTAGTAGGTTCCCTGATTTGTGTTTCTACAAGCTCTCCTAATTCTTAATGAAAGGTAGCTTTTAATTCGCTGGAATTCCTAATGTATTTGCCTTTCTTTTATATACATATTGTATCTATTTAATCAGCTCTTCGTTTGTATGAACCATCAAAAGCCAAGTGTAATTAGTCCTTGTAAGTTCCGGGCTTGCAGCGGACAAGTTAGATGCATATATTAGTACAGCACATGTAAAATACGGCACATGTGTTTTCCAGAATCTCCTGTATAAAAGGGATGAATGCGTATATTTTCAGAAATAGTAATATTAACGGGGAAGTTCACCATTTAACAACAACAACAACAACTACCCAGTATACTCCCACCAGGTGGGGTCTGGGGAAGGTAATATGTAGACAGCCTTACCCCTACTCAAAAGGGCAGAGAGGCTGCTTCCAAGCGACCCTCGGCGCATAAGACAGAATGAAAAGCTGCATTGGAAAACAAAGATAAAGTTAGGAACCAAGACAAGACAAAACACAGTAACAAAACAAAGCATAAGTAATCCTGCAGAAATAACGTAAATGATTATGCAAACATTAGAAACATAAATACCGTCGCATGCGACAATAACAAGCGACAACTATCATATTACCAACCAAGAGGGGACCTACGCTAAAACACTAGTCATCTACGGGTAACCCTACTATCCCACACCCAACCCCGGGTGGGGCGAACGATGGACTCTAAGAGCCCCTAGCCTGCAACCCTGATTCTAGACCTCCAGACTCCCCTATCAAGGGTCAAGTCCTCGGTAACCTGCATACTAGTCATGTCCTGCCTAATCACCTCTCCCCAATGCTTCCTAGGCCTCCCTCTACCCCGCCGACCACCAACAATCTCCAGCCGCTCGCAGCTCCTCACCGGGGCATCGGGACCCCTCCTTCGTACATGCCCGAACCACCTCAGCCTCACTTCCCGCATCTTCTCGTCCACCGGGGCCACCTCTACCTTCTGTCGAATAACTTCATTCTTAATCTTATCTAGCCTGGTGTGCCCACACATCCACCTAAGCATCCTCATCTCAGCAACCTTCATTCTCTGAACATGGGAGTTCTTCACGGGCCAGCACTCTGCCCCATACAACATCGCAGGTCTAACCACGGCTCTGTAGAATTTCCCCTTGAGTTTGTGTGGGATTTTCTTGTCACACAGGACCCCAGAAGCAAGCCTCCACTTCGACCACCCTGCTCCTATCCGATGGGTGACGTCCCCGTCAATCTCTCCGTTCCCCCGAATCACAGACCCAAGATATCGGACACTGTCCCTCTTGGCGATGGCCTGAGAACCAAGCATCACATCCCTGCCCACCCCACTCGGCTCGTCGCTGAACTTGCACTCCATATATTCTGTCTTAGATCTGCTTATTCTGAAACCTTTAGACTCGAGGGTCTGTCTCCATACCTCTAACCTTTCACTAACACCGGCGCTCGTCTCGTCTATCAATATTATATCATCAGCAAAGAGCATACACCAAGGCACATTCCCTTGGATATGACGGGTTAGAGCATCATTTAAATTGATGTGAAATTTTCTTAGCTGATGGTTTAGAAATGGAGCAAGTCTATGCAAGACTGAAATGTTTGTTTTCGTGCCCCCTCTTTTTTGTCCTATTTTGGTTAATGCTCAGAGGCAGCGGGAACTGGTGAAATATGGGTCATTCTATATGGCTGTGGAACTCCATTTTCATAATTTTGGTTGAAATAGCAAACCGAAGTCCTTTTTCTCAGCTTGAAGGAGTGTTGATGAGTGTAAACATATTTACTTTGCTTTTCTTTTCCCATGAGACATGTGCATGTGCAATATAACTTGATGAATCTTAGCTCATTGAATCTCATTTTCTATTGCACTGCTGCTGCATACACGTAACAATTTTGTCTTCATTTCTGTGCAGCTTTTAAATCTTGTTCAGAGGAAGATAAAAAGAGTGTGACTGTTTATGTTATTGTTGGAGTAGTGGCTACATGCATTTTCCTGTTGGTAATGAGCACACTTTGGTGGAAAGGCTATCTGCAATGCAAAAAGAGAGAGAGAAAAGGTGATCACTGAATATGTGTGAGAAAGAAGTAACTTTAACTAGCAAATTCTGCAATTAGGCAGTTGATCCATGCATTGCTGATCTGAAAGAGCACATTCTACTGAATTGATAATCAACAAAACCTCCCTATCCAGAAGTCGTGAGTTGTAAATAGATGACTAACCATTAAAGACTCTATTTCCATGACAGATTTAGAGGGCATGGAGCTGCAGACCGTTTCTTTTACTTTAAAGCAAATAAAGGCTGCCACTAACAACTTTGATGCTTCTAACAAGATAGGGGAAGGTGGTTTTGGCGCAGTTTACAAGGTATCATTATGGGAACAATAGTAATGGGTAGCAGCTTTGTATCATTATTGTTTGTGAACTCTGACCAAATATTTGATGTAGGGTCAGTTATCTGATGGTACTTCAGTTGCAGTGAAGCAGCTCTCACATCAATCAAGACAGGGAAACCGTGAATTCCTAAATGAGATTGGCATGATTTCTTGTTTGCAACACCCAAATCTTGTTAAGCTGCATGGTTGCTGCATTGAAGGGACTGAATTACTGCTCGTATATGAATACTTGGAGAACAATAGCCTTGCTCGTGCACTATTTAGTAAGTTATTCATTCATTTTTTTAAAACAATTCTAAACTACTACCAGCTCTCTATGAAATGTCCATTAACATTTTAGTATGATGGACAACCTTAGATCCAGGAAAAAGTCAATTGATGCTTGATTGGCCGACAAGGTTCAAGATTTGTGTTGGGATTGCTAAAGGTCTAGCTTACCTTCACGAGGAATCAAGCCTTAAAATTGTACACAGAGACATTAAAGCTACTAATGTACTGCTAGATAAAGATCTGAATCCTAAAATTTCGGACTTCGGGCTAGCTAGGCTTACTGAAGACGAGAAGACCCATATTAGCACTCGAGTTGCTGGAACAATGTATGTTTCAATGCAGAATTCAAATTAGATTTTCTTTTACCTTATCTTGTCATCAGTATGGTTAGGTAAATTATTGGCATAATTGTATGTTAATAACTGCAGAGGGTACATGGCACCAGAGTATGCACTGTGGGGTTATTTGTCCTACAAAGCAGATGTCTACAGCTTTGGGATTGTCCTTCTTGAAATTGTTAGCGGCAAGAACAACAATAACTATGCCCCTTCCGACAATTTCATTTGTCTTTTAGACTGGGTATCTTCCTTACCTTTATTGTTAATGCACTTCAACACAGCCGGACCAGTCTGCTATCTTTAAGATTGGGAATCGTTGAACTCTTTTAACCGAAAAACCTCCTTGTAAAATTTTATCGCAGGCCTGTCACTTGCTACAAAATGGAATAATAGAGGAGCTCGTCGATGATAAATTGGGTTCTCGTTTCAGCAAAGAAGAAGCAGAAAGGATAATAAAAGTAGCACTATTATGCACTAGTGCGACACCATCACTTAGGCCTGTAATGTCTGAGGCAGTAGGCATGCTTGAGGGTAAACGAGATGTTCCTGATGATATCCCTGAAGCAAGTACGTATACTAATGATTTGAGATTTAAAGCATTGAAAGATTTCCAACGAGAGAGGCAAAATCAAAGCGCATCAAGTAATCAAGCTCAGTTAGCGAGCATACAAACTGCCTCTGATCTCTGTGAATACAACCCGGAATCAAGGTCTGACTGACTTTATAATTTTGTCTTTCTTATTTGATCTCTTACCGGTGTAGCAGTGGTTGATGGTTCTTGAGGGATTGCATTGGCTCAAATACTCGTAGAGCTGGATTGTTGAAACTATTTGTATATTAATTCTTTTGTGAGTGAGATGTCTATAAGATGTAAATAAATCTCCCAAGAAAAAGTGACAGGGCACCATTTCTCCAGATGTGCATTTTTTTTTTACCTCAGTGCTAGATTTCAATATTGTATAATCTTCTGCTTCTTTGCATTACATCTGAAATGCGGACTATGGGAGTTCCTCTTACACAAAAAACAGGTTTTCTTTTTGAATCTGTGGCAGTGCATCTGCTGAAGAAATAAAGGTCATTTTTGGTGAAACTGGAGATGTGTTATTTGGACCCTTGATGAAAATAGTAAGAACCATAAGACAGTGAAATCTATCTTGGTAGCAACTTCAGCACTGGAACACTTGGAAATTATATTCCATCTAAGGTAAATTTTCCAAGTCTTTAATATATGTTCTATCTCTACCTTCACAAGGTAGGAGTAAGGTCTGCGTACACACTATCCTCCCCACACATTCCGCTTGTGGGATTATACTGTTCCATTAGAACTCCTTCCATGACTTCTCAATACTAGGGTAGCTCGGTGTACTAAGCTCCCGCTATGCGCGGGGTCCGGGGAAGGGCCGGACCATAAAGGTCTATTATATGTAGCCTTATCATGCATTTCCACAAGAGGCTGTTTTCACGGCTCGGATTCGTGACATCTCGGTCATATGACAACAACTTTACCAGCTACACCAAGGCTTCCCTTTGTGACTTCTCAATACTACCTTAGATAAATGTCGAAAAAGGAGGTTGACAGATACCCCCATAAAAGGCAAAACCTGTAGTTCCATATGTTGCCTATAATATTATGGGATCAACTTAAGAGATTAATTGGCAGATGTGGTCCGTGGGGACAGGGGCGGAGCTAGAGTGCGCCAACGGGTTCGGCCGTAGTAGTTTTGGTTCAAACTTTGTATTTGTCTTAAAAAAATTTATTAAATATCTATAAATTATTAATTTAGAACATAAACTTGAGATCGTGATTCTGCCTGGGGACGTATAGTATCAATAGGATCAACTTGGAATAAGCAGTCAGTTGAGAAGTATATACGAATGTGACAGTTGAAAAGGATGATATTGTTACAGAAAAGGACATTAATAGTCTCTGTCTAGAAGTTGGGCAATCGCCCACAAAACAAAAAAGTAAAATTTATTCTTTACCCAATATTGGAATATCTAATGAAGATAATCGTGATACCAAAAATACGCTCGTAATATAGTGCTCATAATATGCTTTAACCAAAAAAGGACAAAGACAAACCACGCATGTTGGGAATATTAGTGATGGAGAATTCAGGGGCGGCTTTAGGAAGGCCTTAGTCATAAAATTACCTTGTCTATATAAGGTACAATCTAGACAAGAGGGGTTGCTCTGATGGTAAGCAACCCCCACTTCCAACCGAGAGGTTGTGAGTTTGAGTCTTCCAAGAGCAAGGTGGTAGACCCCACTAAGTGAGATTATACTGGGTTGTTGTTGTTGTATATAAGGTACAATCTGATATATATCTCCGTATATAATATTTTGAATTTTTTAAGACCAAAAGCATAGCTTAGTGGTTAAGGGAATTAAAATCTTTGTTAGGTTGTTGGTTCATCACTATGGAAAAACGTTACAGAAATGGGACAATAATAGCTAGTGTGCAAAAAAAATATCTCACTTGAAACCATACGACATATTGATCAAGATGACTAGGATGATATTAAGAAATCAATGGATCTTAATTAGCAAGATACAATGCAAAAAAAACGTACTAGTAATTAAGAAGGGATTTTTACCTATTTATAGTATATAACAAATCTTATTATCTTTCATGTTTAAGGTGCGTTTATTATATTTAAGCATACCAAATTTCAATTTATGTACCATAATTTAAATTAAGGATATAATTATTGCTTCATTTATTTTAGGCATGATTTTAGGAGTATATATTCACTTTAGGTGTATAATTCCATTATACTTTTTTCAAATATTTTTAGTTAATGAATATATCTCAACTGGATAAACAACAACGAAAGACAAAATAAAATTTGTATTACCTTATAATCATTTCTTTTGGAATCAAACCCTAATTCAAAATCACTCCCACGTACTGTTGAACTAACTAGACGTTGAATTTGTGATTGAGGCAATATTTTATAATCTCTAATTGAAGTATTCCACATAACAATATTATCTGGATATCCACATAAACAAACAATTCCATTACATAGACCAATAAGTTTAACGTGACCAAATTTGTCATTGAAATATGATGGAAAATCTTGATTAATAAACACATCAAATGTGTCATTTGTGCATAATGAGACTACCCTTTTTATTTATAATATTTGCGCGGCGGCTAATTAACAAACGAAGGTAATTTTTTCATGCCTAGAATAAATGAAGCAATAATTATACCCTTAATTTTGAATTATGGTACATAAATTGAAATTTGGTATGCTTAAATTTTTTTGACACAAGATTGTAGTTTAATTGTAGTATAAATGTAACAATACAACTTTATACAATACTTAAACTGATTTGTAGTTTATTAGTAGAAATTGTATCTACGAACTGAATACATTGAATTTTAATATTCCAATTCTCATTTCAATTGTAGCATAATTGACATTTTCGATATTGTAGAAGACTTGTAGAAGTTTTAGTCTTCCCAACCTACAATTTATCTACAATTTAACTACAATTTCTGGAAAAATATGTCTTCTTCTTCGACGAGTTTCAATCTGAAATTCAGTCAAAACCAAGTCTAATCTTCACCAAAATCCCTCAAAATTAAGATATAAACTCCTAAACATATTTCGAATTATTTACAACAACACTCAATCCAAACAAATAATGATTTTTGAAAATCCAAATTTGAATTCAAAGCTTTCAAGCTTTTTAATGGCTATCAATAGTGTAAAATATATGGAGAAGGATAAAATTACGTTGCAATAGATTTTCTTCCGTTTTAAATTTCGAAACTAATTGTGATAGAATCACCATTAAATCTGATTCCTACAAATTTGGCGCCTTTTAGGGTAGACTCTATCTATTTTTGGTTTGGTACAGATTTTGTAGCAAAACTATGGACTAGGCGGGTAAATACAATATTATGAACATTTTTGGTAATAAGGTTTGCTATATGGTATAGATAGGTAAAAAATCCCAGTTAAGAATATGTCATATGATTCTACTTCTATAATTGATTCAAAATTGGAACAACCCGAGGAGGTTCATGACCAACTCAACTTGGGTTGTTTAGCAGCTCAACATAACATTAAAGGATTTTTCCGGGAGAAATTAAAAAATAGCCAGATTTATAAGTTGTCATTAAAAAATAGTTATAGTTTTAAAAATAATCGAAATTTAGTCACTTTTCATGTACAGATAAATCTAAATGAAAACATCATTTAAAATCTAAAAAATATTCTAGCATAATATACTGGAGTTCCAGCATAAGTATAATGAAAGTCCAGCATAATATACTGGAGTTCCAGTATAATATATCGGACCAGTATAATATGCTGGAAGCTCATACACATGTGTTCCAATTTTCAGTATATTATGCTGGAACTTTCCGCATGTTGGAGTTCCAGCATAATATGCTGGAAATTCATACACATGTGAACCGATCTCCAGTATATTATGCTGGACCAGTCTCTGTTGCAGCAAAATAGTGGCTATTTTTCAATTACTTTGCAAACACTGGTTATTTTTGAATGACCAGTCCGAAAACTGCCTAGCTCGTGCTATTTTAACGCTTTTTTCACTTTTAGCCCGCGTCAAAACTATTTACGTATCAAAGACGCGCTTAAAGTGCACTTAAGCCCTAAAGCAAGGCTCAAAACATGTTGAGCGCTTCACCTCGCTTAGCAGGTGCTTTAGTGTTGTCATTATGGTTCTAAGAATACTTTTTCCTTGGCAATGAGCGTAATCCTGAAGAGGCGGCACTAAACACTTGATATTTCACTTTATAATAAATTTTTTGGAATTTCTTTGTCCATATATTTGATATTTATACATAGAGATATTAGTCTTGGACTAACCATACATAGTCGTAGTTTTTCTTCATTTGCACCTTTCTTCAGTAAAGTACACGCTTTATTTGTGCTTTGAGCTTTGTATAGGGTTAAAATTTGGCTTGTAACGCCCCCACACCGAGTGGGCACGTCCCCTAGATAAGGGCGAACCAAGTGAGGGCACGACCCAAGTTGGTGAAGAAGAAGTGACGTCGTTTAGTGCTTCACCTTTTTACTGAGTGGAAGCCACAAACTTTTGTACTTTTTGATTATTTCGAGGAATGTCTCATACTATTTAAAGGAAACCTTCACATTGTAATGGCATCATTATTATTCTCGAATAATACAGCTTCTCTCTCTATCCCGATCTCCTTCTTGGTTTTCCAACCATTGCTTCTCTCTAAAGCTAAGTCTACTTTTCTACACACCTACAGATCTACAAAAATCTTAAAGTAATAATCATCTCTTGGAATTATTATATTTGATTACGATTTACCCTTATATTTTTCGATTGTTTCCAAGCTCATAAAGTACGAGTATAACTTTTGAGCTAAACAATTTGGCACTGTCTGTGCGGATTTCGAGAATCAAAGCCATAGTTTGCATAGAGAACCATCGAAAACCCTTCTCTACAACACAAAACGAAAAATGGCTGACAACAACGTAAGAGTAAAAACAGTAACATATGTTGCAACCAATCTCATCGGTCCTCTCAACGAAGCCTGTGAAGAGGGGGTTTTGATTGCAACCCCTAGTACCACCACAAGCGGAGAAATCCCACCTCCACCACCCGAAGATCTAACGATCTTATAGGAAAAAGACACTTCTACATCCGCAACTGAAGAAGCACCCTCAGAGGTTAGGAAACTACTGGAAAAGTGGTTAACAAGCACTCTAAGTGGCTTAGTTAAAAAGTCACCCCAAAACAATGTCAGATGCACGCCGACAACAGATCTTGCTGCAGTCGAAGAAGAACCCGAGATCGTACGAGCAAACAATACGCTTATTGATACTCAGGCCAACGGTGGAACGCTCACAGACATCCTAAAAAAGATGGAGGAAATGAAAAATGAAAACATGTCACTCCGTAACCTGATGAAAGAACAGCTGGAGAGGGTGGACAAGATCCCTGGTGCTCCCAAACTGCTGCCAAAGCGTGATGTGGGGAGGTTTGTTGAACAACCCTACACGGAAGAGGTTGCACCATACTCCATCCCGAAAACCTTCAAAATGCCTCCTTATTTGAGAGTGTATGACGGAACTACAGATCCCAAAGATCACTTGATCCACTACGTTACTGCCGTAAAGGGTAACGACTTATCAAAAGAATAGGTACCGTCTATGCTGCTGAAGAAGTTCGGCGCAACACTGACAGGAGGAGCACTGGCCTGGTATTCCCAGCTACCGGCCAAAATCATTTCTACATTCAAGGAAATGGCAGACAAGTTTGTCTCCGCTCATACAGGAGCAAAGAAAGCAAAAGCGAGGGTCAACGACATCTTCGCTATTCGACAACCGCAGGAGAAGGACTCAGGGACTTCCTAGACAGGTTTAACAGAGTAAGGATGAGCCTACCAAATGTGTCGGAAGTCATGGCGGTCGCTGATTTCCAGAACGAGCTAAGTAAGGACGGCTCGAAGGCAACCAAAAAACTACTAAGTCATCTCATGAAGTACCCGCCCACCACTTGGGAAGAGATTCACAATGCCTATTGCGCTGAGGTACGTGCAGATGAGGACGACCTCAACGAGCCGACCCAACGATTAACAACAATACACCCAGAGATCAGGAGGGACCGACGCAATGAAGGACTATAGGAACAAGTCCCACATCCCAATAGGGAGAGACACACACCCTACATCAGATCCTCTCGCCCACCGCCACCCAGGCACGGGACGCACTACAGTGATATGTCGTTCCCCTACGAAACGACAAAGGTATGCACCCTTTATTATCTGCCCATAACTTTTGTGTGTCGCCTTCAGAGATAGTGTACGCACTTGAGAAGCTGGGAAACAAGGTACAATGGCCGACAAAGATGAAGTCAGATCCCGTTACTAGAAAATCAAATGCCCTGTGCGAGTTCCACTAAGAGCGAGGGCACAAAATCGAAGATTGTATAGGCCTACGGCAAGAGGTGGCCAGGATGCTGAACCAAGGGTTCCTAAGAGAACTACTCAGTGACAAAGGAAAAATCAACTTTGCACGTGGACGAGAGCAACCCCACGTGCCATCAAAGTTGCCTTCACCGACACGCAGGATCACCATGATCATCGGGGATAGCGATGACTCGAAAATCAATCACGTCAAGTTCACCACTACGCACAAGCTGAAGCGAACTATCGCCCATGAATGGTATGACGACTTCGAAGATAGTACTGTCACACCTCCTTTTTCACCACTACGCACAAGCTGAAGCGAGTTAATTATTCGAAGTCGCCACTTGGAAAATTAATGGTGTCCCAAGTTACCGGTTTAATCTCGAGCCGAGGAAATTATGACTCTGTTACAGTCTGCTAACCATAAATTCGGATAAGCAATTATGTTAATCTGGGAGAAGGTGTTAGACATTTCCGGGTTCCGTGGTTCTAGCACGGTCACTCAAATGTTGTATTTGATTTTATCTAATTTTAATACATGCTAGCTAACGTGCCTTTTATTCGTAAACCACTTTTAAAATTATTTTAAAAGAATTTCAATATCGTAAAAATGCATCTCGAACCATGTCGCAATTAATGCACCCGTAGTTGTAAACACACTCTGACTCCGTTGAGATTTGGATTTGGGTCGCATCAATGCGCACCCGAGTTTAGGAATGTAATTATTAAATACGTGCCTAAAGCAACTATGCGTTTGCACTTTGCGAGGGCTATGAAATTTGTTAAATGGAACGCCTTGAGTTTTAAGGATCAAACAAAATTAATTAAATGAGGGCCACACAATTATCACATTTTGCTTGGCATGACGCTCCTCGTCCTCGTCCTCGTCCATTTATCAAGATGCCATTGCATAGCAAGCTTTTATAAGCACGTTTAATTTCTTCATCAGAAGTGGCTTAGGTAACACCAAGCACACTATAATATGATGGCCACCTTTCTTTACAAACATCCATTTCCCTCGTTAAATAATGAACAATATAGGCACACAGTTCTATTTTCATGCAAAAGAAATCAAATGAATCTCAAATCAAGAAACCGTGACATTTCAAATGCTTATACCGAATTACTCAATTCACTATATGACCATCTAACAACTCATTTTTTTATTAGTTGTCAAAATCTTACCCAACCAAATCCTATTTCATAGCAAAAATAATAGAATACTCATATCTCAAATTAAAATTTAAAAAAAAATAAAAATAAAATAATAAAATAACTAATTCAAAACAAGAAAACATACAAATAATCAGAATTTCTGCATAATGTGCAAGAATCAAATGAAAGAGTTTCTTAAACAAACCAATCAACCTAACATCATCTCCATAATTACAATTCTATTTCAAACTAAACGAGCAAATCAATTATTAAAGAACAGATAAGATTCATCAGCTAAAATGAGCGGAACGGAAATGAACGGACCTTTTATATAAATCAACCAAATTGTAATCACAAGAGAACCCGACAATTCTTGCCCAGAATTCTCGGCGACACTTGAGCTCGGAGCCGCGAACCCGAATCGGAACCTCAGGACACACCTCGAACAGCAACTTCGACTATGCAGCAATCGAACTTTGGTAAAAGGAGATCAGATTTAAAAGATAAAAAATATGAAGCTATTGCAAATTGAATTTCTAGGCTGCTGCGTCTTTATATTATCATAAACAAACAATTTTGGTCTTGTTCGATTCCCCTTTCAACCGCGTCTATCCCTTGGTATTCTGACTGAAAATAGCCGGAAAATACACGAGAAATCGGAAATATTAGATTCGGCCAAATATGGTTTACTACTGGAGTTTAGGTGATGTCCATGGTTGGTTTAAGTTGATTGATTTTTGGTGAAGGGAGGTAGTTGGAGATCTGTGGTGGTTCCGAATTTTGTTCTATGTGTGCGTCAGCTTTTTTTTTTCTTCAAGTGAAAGAACTGTTGCGGCTGCTTCCGATACCCCATTGTTTAGGCCAATTTTGATTATATAGAGAGAATTTTAGGTTAAGAGGTATGATTCTAGAATTTTTGTATTTTGAAATTAGGACAAAGACTAAAAAACAATTATAAAATTCATAAAGATAAGATAAATCAATCCGACACTAATCCCTTCTTCTAAACTTATATACAATTATATAAAAATACAAAGTTAATTTTATAATTAAAATAAACTATATTAAGTTATGAAACTATTTTTCGTATTTTTTTTAAAATTATATAAAAATAAAAATAAGGTGCTATTTTTGAATATTTTTGTTTAAGTTTATGAAAGATATATAAACTAAAGGCAATTAAAAAGAAATTTTTTTTTTTGTAATTTTTATTTTTGTGAGGGCCAAAAATCACATGTATACAAGTATCACCTTCGATAAGTCCGATGCCGACGGTATGTCTTTCCCTCATTAAGATGCTTTAGTTATCACTTTACGTATCACAGATACGGATGTTAAAAGAAATATGGTTGATGACGGTAGCAGAGCATGTACTATGCACCCGAGGGTCCTCGTACTAATGGGACTCGAGGATAAGATAATAACGCGCTGCATAAAACTAACTGGTTTCAACAATGCAGTAGAACGAACCTCCAGGGAGATATCACTACCCGTCCTAGCAGGAGGGGTTATGCTGGAAACAACTTTTCACGTGATGAACCAGGAAACGACATACAATGCCATCATCGGACGACCGTGGATACACGCCATGAGAGTGGTCCCGTCGAGCTTCTATCAAATGATCAAATTTCCCACCCCGTGGGGAATATTCAGCATTCGAGGAGAGCCTCGCACCGCTCAGGAACGCTATAAAATAGCTCAAGATTGCGCCCACACCAAGCAGCTTAAAGGGCGAGCGCGGACGCATAGCAATCAGCTATGTCGGGGACTAAGGTCTACACAACAGAAAACGCCATTAAAGACCTTGATGTCATATAAGCCTGTAAGGCTACGGTCGAAGATCTCAACCCAATCCAACTGGACAACGATGACCCTACAAAGAAAGCTTACATCGGGCACGGCCTCTCAAATACAAGTAAGTATCGCGAATTTTTATCAAACCATACAGACATGTTTATTTTTCCTATTAGATATGCCGGGGATCCCGCGAGAAATTGCCACTCACAAGCTGAACGTCGACCCGCAACACCCGCCAGTGCGGCACATGAGAAGAAAATTTAACGCCGCAATCAACGAAGCAATCAACGAGGAAATGGACAAACTTCTGGCCAATGACTCCATCAGGGAATCAAAGTACCCCCAATGGGTCGCTAATGTCGTCATGGTTAAGAAGAAGAATGGGAAGTGGAGAATGTGTGTAGACTTCACCGACTTAAATAAGGCGTGCCCAAAAGATTCCTTCCCACTGCCTCACATCGACCAACTAATAGACGCGACCGCAGGGCATGAGCTACTAAGCTTTCTAGACGCATACTCCGGCTACAACCAAATCATGATGGCCGAAGAGGATCAGGAAAAAAACTCTCATCACCCACCAGGGGACATACTGCTATAGGGTAATGCCCTTCGGGCTCAAGAATACAAGAGCCACGTACCAAAGGCTGGTCACCAGAATGTTCAAAGAACAACATGGTAAGACCATGGAAATTTACATCGACGATATGCTGGTAAAATCGGCAAAGCAAAAAGACCATGTCGACCATCTAAAAGAGGCCTTCGAGATACTGAGGAGGTACAAGATGAAGTAGAACCCCGGGAAATTCGCTTTCGGTGTAGCCTCAGGAAAATTCTTAGGATTCCTCGTATCGCAACGAGACATCGAGGTCAACCCAGACCAGATCAAGGCGATAGCTGCAATACCTGGGGTGTTGAGTAGCAAGAAATAGGTACAGAAGCTGAGGGGGTGTATAGCCATCCTTTCCAGATTCATCTCACGGTCATCCAATAGGTGCCATAAATTTTTCAACGTGCTGAAAAAAGATCAAAGACTACAGTGGAACGAAGAATGCGTCGAAGCCTTGAGAAAGCGGAAAACATACTTGTCTTCGCTGCTCTTGCTGGTCAAAGCGAGTCCAGGCGAACCCCTGCGGGTCCATATCGAAGTAGATAGTTTAGCAAAACTGGCTACGGCCACTAAAAACTTTAACAAAGAAAGTGTGGTCACCCTCCTCCACTCCTCCGTTGATAACACCGAGGTATTCTCAATAAACTTGACTTGGGACTGGCACAACCAGTTTGTACCCTATCTACAGTACATAATGCTGCCACCCAAAAAAAAGAGGCAAAGAAACTCCGCACGCAAGTTGCTCGGTATTGCGTAATAAACAACAACCTCTATAGAAGAACGTTTGGCGGGCCCTTGGCCAGGTGCCTAGGGCCACACCAAATGAGGCCGGTACTCGAAGAAGTACACGAGGGCAACTGCGGTGCCCATACAGGCAACCGCACCCTCGTACGATGCATCATACGGGCCGGCTACTATTGGCCCACCATGAAGAAGGAGGAAACAGGATACGTTCGCCGATGGGAACAATGCCAATAATACGCCCTCATGATACACCAACCAGGAGAGCCCCTCCATTCATGGCCTTTCATCAAATGAGGAATGGACATAGTCGGCCCCCTATCTGTAGGACGGGGAAAGGTGTGATTTTTTTTAGTTTTTTAACTGACTATTTTTCCAAGTGGGTAGAAGCAGGTGCATACGCACAAACACACGAATAGGAGGTGATCGCCTTCATATGAAAAAATATTATATGCCGCTTCGCATCCCAAAAGAAATCAGTTGTGACAACGGGCGACAATTCATCAGTCAAAAAATGATCAAATTCTTCGAGAAATGGCGCATCAAGAGGATATCTATGCCATATCACCCCGTCACCAAAGGCCAAGTAGAATCTTCCAACAAAATAATATTAAACATACTGAAGAAGAAGCTCGAGGACGCCAAAGGGCTATGGCCCGAGCTTCTACCCGAAGTTCTGTGGGCACAAAGTGGGCACACAGGACCACATCCAAATCCAGCACGGGGGAAACAATGTAGTCGCTGGTCTATGGAACCGATGCGGACATACCCCTCGAGGTCCGTGAACCAAGCCTAAGATATTCACGCACCAGTGGAACTAAAAACGATACAAACAAGCTCCAAGACCTCGACGGAGCTAAGAAAAGGAGAGAAATGACCCATATCAGAATGGTGGCCCAAAAACAACAAGTTGAAAGATATTTCAACAAGATGGCCAAAATAAGACCACTCAAGGTGGGAGACTATGTCCTTAGAGCCAAGATATGGGCATCCAAAGACCCGAGTGAAGGGAAACGGCACCAACTGGGAAGGACCCTACAAAATCACAACAATAGCCAACAAAGGGGCATTCCAGTTGGAAATAATGGAAGGGAAAATGCTCCAAAACAACTGGAACGTTGCCCACCTCAAGTATTTCCACTTCTGAAAGGCGTCTCCCGTGTCGTACTCTTTTTCCCTTACCCGAGTTTTGTCCCAATTGGGTTTTCTCGGAAGGTTTTTAACAAGGCGGCGAAGGGAACACCTGGAGATATTTGCAGAACAAGTTTATCACATCAACCTCTCCTTACGGCCTCCAGGCCGACATGATAAAGGGGCTGGACTAGCTTGATCTCAAATGTATGAAAGGCTACGACCATCTCCAATGTATGAAAGCTACGGCCATCTCCAATGTATGAAAGGCTAGGTCATCTACAATGTATGAACGGTTAAGGCCATCAATTCTATCATGGCTAAGGTGGCTAAGGTCATCACCGCCAACAGTCGACCTAGATTCGACTACGGTAAGTAAATGACTCGACGACAGTCGAAGTCACCTACATGGCTAAGGCTATCAATTCTATCATGGCTAAGGCCATCAATTCTATTATGGCTAAGGCCATCGCCGCCGGTCGACCTAGATTTTACTACGGAAAGTAAAAGACTCGATGACAATTGAAGTCGCCTACATGGCTAAGGCCATCAATTCTATTATGGCTAATGCCATCGCTGCCAACGGTCGACCTAGATTCGACTGCGGTAAGTAAACGACTCGACGATAGTCGAAGTCACCTACATGGCTAAGGCTATCAATTCTATTATGGCTAAGGCCATCGCTGCCAACGATCAACCTAGATTCGACTACGGTAACTAAACGACTCGACGACAGTTAAAATTGCCTACATGGATAAGGCCATCAATTCTATCATGTCTAAGGCCATCAATTCTATTATGGCTAAGCCATCACCGCCAACGGTAGACCTAGATTCGACTACGGTAAGTAAACGACTCGACGATAGTAGAAGTAGGCTACATGGCTAAAGCCATCAATTCCATTTTGGCTAAGGCCATCGCCACCAATGATCAACCTAGATTCGATTATGGTAAGACGATGACAGTCGAAGTTGCCTTTATGGCTAAGGCCATCAACGCCGATAGTCAACCGAAAATGCAATAAAAGCTCTAAGGAACGAAAGAGAAATAGCGACAGAAAAAAAGTCATATTTCATTATCTCCAAGAGGTGTAGATACATATGACCTTAGAAAAGGCCCCATCTACAATATATATATATATATATATATATATATATACACACATACAATCCTTAAGAGCCTTCATCTCTCCTCCCATCACGACCCGTTTGGTCGTCGTCCGGTCCGTTGTCGTCTCCAGGCTGATAAGCCTTAGAAATCCACGAGCTGGAGTCCAAACGATTGACGTACTCGTAGTTACATCCCTCCCTACCATGCGAGTCAGATTTATAACCGGCCGTTTCACGGGCAACACGAGTTAAGTGTCGTTGCCTTTCAACCAGATCTATATTTTTTAGCCAAAGCAGCCATCAGCTGCTCATCAATCTCCTTCAGCTTGGTCGTTCTCTTCTTCAAAATGGCATTTGATTCCTCAAGGCCCTCACGGAACATCCAGAACTGGGGGTCTTGCTTAAGTACGTCTGCCAACGCCTGATGCTTGGCACGAACCTGTTTATATTTCTTCACCATTTTAGTGAAGGTGGCCGCCTTCTTTTGTTCACGTTACCTCATCTCCTCCTCAAAGATAACAGTCTGAAAAGAAGAGAATAAACGCGTCAGTACGTACCACAGACTTGTTTTACGACAATAAAAAAAATTGAAAGCTACCTGCAAAGCTGAGATGGCTATCCGCCTCGATAGATCCCTGTTGCTAACATTTCTCAGCGTCTCGTGCTCCACAGTCGCACATAACAAGGTCATGTCCGTTGCGGCTTGCTTGCTTTCAGCTAACAAATTGTACCCACCAGGGATCACGATACGACTAGTAGACCTGCCCTCCCTCATCTCCACGCGGACCGAGTGTCGACGCCCCCTTTTCTGACTATTACAAAGAAGCGAAATCAGGTTTACGACATTATGGACAAAACAACACGTATTCCCGTTTGGGAATTGGGTATTGGAAGTTGAAGAGTCGCCACCTAATGATTATAGTGCATTAGGACACTTTTAAGAAGAAAAGAGTATTTTGAAGGAAAACCAGGGTCCGGGTAAGGGCTTGAAATTATCTCGAGGAGAAGGTGTTAGGCACCCCTCAAGATCCACTAGTGTGGTTCCCGGTCGTGCTAATTGTGAATTTAATGGGAAACAAGGCAAATAAACAAGTAAGATTCACCTAAAGCATTCAAACAACTTGAGAATTTTGAAAAGGGGAAAGTCATAATCTAAATAAAAGCAGAAAGGAGAAGAGCATTACTTTAGAAAAATGTTGGAATAAATCAAGCAAAAGAGAAAGAGGTCCTAGGTTTGAATATAATATGGAACATTCGATACAATATCCCGCACATATTCCCAAAGAGGGGTCGCTTTATGATATTATCGCATCGTCATTATTTCCAATTCTACCCTTCCCACCCCGTAGAGGTTATTTAAGCGTGTGGATTGGTCACGAATACTTATTGCGTGCTATTACCCGTCCCATTCTATAGATTCTAGAGGGCATTTAGGATCAATATTCCTATAAGGTAAGAACTAGGCAAAACCCGTAGGTTCAAAGGTTAAAATTCTAGATGACATACAAGAACAAATAGGACTTGCACATAAGGGGAATCATATAAGCATGTAAACGGCTCACATATCCCTCTATAGACGAACATATAATTAGCACGACTCGAACACATTTAAGGTCTAAGAAAGGAACAGTCTTTCGAAAAACTGGAGTATAAATTAAAACAAAAGTTTGGAGGTTTTGTAAAAAAATAACACAAGGGAAAGAGTTCAGAACTTTCAAAGTGGCAGTAGCAGTTTTAGAAAAATCTACAAATGTATTAAAAAATATTTGTGGAACACAGTTTTCGGACAAGCAGAATAGAAGAACAAATATGGAAGTATTTTGAGATTAAATAAGTATAAAGAAAAACACGTCAGGTTTTGAACCTTTGGAAATTACAATATTCAGATAGCTTGAAAAATAGTAGCCCAGTGTTGGATGAGGAAACACAGTAGAAACATTTGCATATATGGTTGGAAAATAGTAGTCCAGTTCTAAACAAAGTAAAAATCACTTGCATAGGTACTAAAAATAGGGCAGAAGTTAATAAAAAATTAGACTGGTTCAGAAATAGACGAGTCCATGCAGAGGCGGATTAGTTCGAACATGACTTAGAGGTGATTAGCCCATTTATCCGGCCTAAGGCTTGCCTAGGCGTTATTAAAGGATGGTGAGCATGCACATTTGCTTCCAGTTTTAAAGAGAGAGCTGTTAACCAATTTTAGCCAAGATTAATAAAGTACTTAAACAACTGCAGGTAAAAGTCCTAAAGGCATGGTATCTAATGCACAAAAGGTCCAATGAACATGATATCTAAATGTGAGGTTAATGACTTGTTGATTATTAATTAGTCATGGTTATGAGAATATTCTGAATAACAAACTGAAAGTGAAAAGCTTAAGAACATGATTTCTATGTGAGGATGCATGCCCTAAAGTATGGTAGCTATTGCACAAGTAAATAAGTAAAGGCCTATAGGCATGTTTTCTACCCGTTCCCCTTAACTAAACATGCATAGCTCCCCATATTCACTATATAACCCCAATATTCTTACAAATTATTACACACGATCCAGGAACTTCCATAACGTTGGCGTGATTCGGTTTGAGCAACAGATCCTTACGTGAGATATTTTTGTAGCTCCACTACGAAGGGGCGAATATCGTTTTGACATCTGATGAAATTGAAACAACTAATCTACTGGCATATCATATATAGTTTCATCGTCTCTTGGATAGTCATAGTGGTCCATAGGCGCGAGATGTACCTTGTGGGGGGGGGGGGTCCCTTGGACATAGTCCTCTAGAAGGTTCCGGAGTGATCTAGGAGTTGGTGGAAGCTCCATGGAAGCACAAAGGAGTGGTGGCATCTTAGAGGACTCTAGAGAGTCCTAGGAAGCTGCCTAGGTCGGCCAAAGGGGCTGCCATTCAAGCTACAAGAAGCTAGCATTCTATAGAAGGTTCTAGAATGGCCTAGCGTGGCCTTGCCCTTCGGCAATAGGGGCTGCCCAATGCCCCACCGACTTAGTATAGCCTCTTTATTCGGGGACTTCAACGTAACGGGCCTTATAAGCTCATAAAATGGCAATTCTTCACGTTTTCCTCAGACAGTGGGTATGAATTAGCGCATACAAAAGGGGAATTCCTTTCTTGTCCAAAACAAAATTTAATATAAGAAAATACTTTCCAGAAAAAAACAAAAAAAAAACAATTTATTTTTCTGGATACGGATTTATGGAACCTCACTTACTAGTTTGAAGTTGAAAAATACATTTCATGCAAATTGCACACTGAGCTTTTGGTATAGGTGTCCCGGGGCTAATAATCTACGAAGAAAGGAGGGGAAAGGGCAGATCAACCAAAGATCCTACTCCTCTTAGAAAGGGGAATGAATCATTTTTTCGATTTTTGCCTCTGTACCCGAAACAGATGCGCTGCGCTACCCAGCGCCTAACCTTGTCTGCCATACTCCTATTCTGAATGTGCCATTACCAATCGCGGGGATACGAGGGCTAGTGACTGGTCAAGTCATTAAACTTAGTCATTTTGATCAACATGGCTGCAAGTGGACTGGGTTTATGGGTTTAAACTGACTACGACCAAAGTCATGGCTACTTCAACCAAAAAAAGGGCGACCCCCTATTCAAACCAAAAGAAGTACCTCACCTCACTTACGAAGAAGTTGTTGGATCTGGGCTCCGAACTATGAGAGTTTGCTTTTTATCTTTCTCAGAGCGAGAAATTCTTCGATTTCTTCCGGAAACAGATGATTAATCATCTGCTTCTCACGTTCCGTGAATAGCTGGGACATTGAGGAATATCCAGAAAGGCAATTTGGGAATCGGCCTGATTCTATCTCTTTTCGTTCCGTTTGAAGAAAGGAAGGGGGCTCTCTTAACTATAAGACATTTAGTTTCCCTTTAGAGTAGTCCCCGGGGAAGACTAAACCAACTTTCTTATGGCAGCGGAAATCATTCTATCTTTAGCTCCTAGGGAAGCTGAAAATGGGCTCTAGTTCTATTAATAGATTAATAGATAGTAGATTAGAGCCTCCCCTTTAGGCCGGATTCGCAAATGTGTGTTCTCGGGTTATGGATTTAACATAGTCTAAATAGATTCGGCAAGGGATTGCGCGGCATAAGACTCTCTCAACCTCTTTTTCCCATACTGAAATTCCAGGACATTCATGAATCTACTCGAGCTCTTTGGCAGTATTAAGATCCCCTACCCACCTTTCATGTAAAAAGAAAGAGGCGACTCGCCAATGTCAATCTTATGGTTCTAAGGGCAAGTACCTCCTACTTGGGGTTAGCAGTGAAAGAAAGAGCCCGACATTCATTTCTTCATGAATATTCATAGCTGAGTCTACTAAAAGAGGGACCAGCCTCGTCATGGTGATTAGAGGACACCTCTGATCGTTCACCTCTAATGTGACACGTTCCCTCCCAGTTATATGATCAACGGGATCAGTCGGCTAGAGAGCGGGGCTATTCTTCTTCCGTGGAGACAAAGTCGTCCCTTCTACTGACCGAACCCTCAGTTCGGGGTCAGGAAGAAGGCATTCGAAAGGCCGACCACTATCTCATAGGCATTCTGGTGGTAAAACCGATGACTACACGGCTCTATACCAAGTCATGAGCGATAGCGGGAATGGCATATTCCAAAACCACATAATGAGAAAGGGCATACCTATCCCCTTACTTATTCGTCTTGAACTTCTTCCTGTGAGTAAGATCCTATGAGATACCTCCTTCTATAAGAAGATAGGCAAGATGTATCTTATAAGGGAGAGGTGCGAAAGGTACGAGAGTTGCTCGATATCAAGGTTTGGAACACACCGACGATTCGGGAGCCCGGATACATAAATAACAACAGTGATAAAAGAAAAATAAGAAGTTATTCTATAGAGAGCCTCTAGCCAGGCCAAACATCTCCAACCTCACTTCTTTCGAGTTTTACAGCCATTACCAAGGCTAGGGTGCGGCAAAGTTCCCTAAGGGTTTCTTTGAACCCCTGGCCAATACAAGGCACCCAAAGTATCATTAATAGACAAGTGCAAGTGTGGAAGTGCCAGCCTTGTGCATCAAAGTTCAATGGGCGCTTAAGGGCTCCCAGGGCAATGCTTATACTAAGGGGGCAAAACCTAGTGTTCTAAGAGTAGTGAGGTTGTGATATGATTGAGAGAGTTTAAAAAAGTTGAGAGTCAATTTAACAAAAACAACAGAAAGATTTGAGAGACAGTTTGAGAAAATAGTTTTAGAGAGTTGAAAGTGTTGAAAGGAGTTCTTTTGAAATCATTGGTACTAACCAGCTTAAAACAGAGCACCACACAAATATGGGCAAATAGGATGGGAACAGATAAGTAGAGGGACCTACTCACACATAGGCAAACATAGTGAAGGCAGGTAATCAGACACAGTTGTAGAACAACAGGGGTTCAGTTCTTACTGCACCAAACCCCAATACACTTAACCTCAGGAAGAGGTTTTAGGCTAATCAAGTAGCCAAGCACCCCTGGACACTTGGTAGTAATGCACAAGGAAAAGTAAACATTCACTGAGACAGGGAAGGGGTAAGGGGAACATGCTAATCTAAGCTAAGTAGGCTAGTAAGTTCATACTAGTGACAATAAGAAAAAAAAAACCACGGATAAAAGCAAACAAGGAACAAGATGAAGTGCAGAATTAACAGAAGCATATTGTTTTGGCGACTGTATTCTAAATAGATAACATATCAGTTGCAGACAAACAGAACACAAAGAGCAATGAGCAAGAGTGTACAGAGAGAGAAAAGTGAGCAGGGAGTGTGAGCAGCAGAGAGAATAGTGTGCATCACAGTGTGAGAATGGCAGTGTGCAGAGCAAAGAGAGCAGCAGTCAAACCCAAGTAAGCAATGCAATAGAATCCAGTAGTGTAGAAGTAAACAACCCAAGTTTACTCAATCTTGGCTTTTCAGCCTATTGTGCGTTCAAATAAGAGAACGAGAGAGTATATAAATAGCAGAGAAAGAGAGAACTCAGAGAGTTTTAAATTGTGAGAGATATGCAGTGTGTGTTGGCTGTTTCTTAAAGAGAATGGGGAGGAGTATTTATAGTACTGGAAAACGAGCACATACACAAGCATCAATTTTTAATTAAGGGACTAGCATCAATCAAGAATCCAATTAGTATCAGGACTCCCCTTAACTAAGGAGTCAAAGACAAATGGTAACAAGCATTGATTTCAAAAGGAAAGGAATAAATTAACTACATTTACCCTAGTAAGAGTAGCAAGCATGTAATATACAATAAGGGTCAGATACATAGTAGCTTAAGTGAGGGAAAATATACTGAAGGGTGTTCATGCACAAATATGGTAAGGAAAATATAAGCTAGTTTTACCAATTGGTCAAAGAATCTCGGACAAGACCTAAAAATCAGAGAGAAATGTTTCTAAGTAAGGAAAGCATGCCCAAATAAGGAAATAATTCAAAGGAAATCAGTAAGAAAATCTAAGAAAAACTATATACAAATCAGAGATTCGCTGAGATATTCAAAATCAACACAATATTGCACAAATAATGAACACTTAGGCCTATAATAGATATGGAATTCTGAGAACCCTAAGCAGGTAAACAAAGGGTCGAAACCCTAGCCAGAAAATTAAAGTATAGAACTCAAATTAACAAGGAAACCAAACGCTCTTAACACGGACAAACACAAACAAACACAAACAAACACATAATACTCCAGAAAAGTAGAAGAAGCGATTTTGACAAAAGGGTGAGAAACCCTAACTTTGAAAAAGAGGAGAAACTTAAGATAATCAGAGATTGAGTGAAAATTAGAGTAGAAAACAAAGAATGGAACTGAAAATCATTTTACAAGCGCAAAAAATTAAAGAGATTTTGAGTAGAAAAAGTAGGGTTTGTAGACGAGTTAAAGAAAGGCGGAACCTGGTCGTGAAACTCATTACTAACACAATATAGAGCATCATCGTGTGAAAACCAACGGGGAGAGGCCGGCAAAGACTCAAGCGAGCTTCAATCGACCGTATTCCATGGAGGAAGCTTCTGGGCTTCGAGTTTGAGAGAGAAATAACGAGATACAGTACCATGGTGAGTGGTGGTCGAGAGGAGTGAGGGTGGAGGTCGCCGGAACGGTAGTGAAAGCCATCGGAGAAGAGAGAAGATCGAAGGTTCTAGAGAGAACTTCAGAGAAGAGGGTTTAGAGAGAGCTGCGGGCGTTACAGAATGAGGGTGAGGGGTTAGGGACTTAGGTTTTAATTTAGGAAATTTAATCTAGGCTGTTGATCTCGTTTGACCAACGGCTCAGATCAAGTCTAGGCTGGGTCAGGTAGTTTAATAGGTATTGGGTCGTTTAATTGGGTAAAAAATTAGGCTGACTTGGGGGTTAAATTTGGGCCATGTTTTAAATAAAATCTGGCTATAATTTAAATAGCCTCTTTTCCCAATTAATTTTATAAAATAGCTAAAATAGTTTAAAAAGAAAAATTGAAAGCATAGAACTACTTAATAACATATAAATATTAATCTAAAAATATCAGAAATAATTTTATAGCTATAAAACATAGCAAATTGCAAAATAGACTAAAATTGTAATTTTGTGCAATTAGCTTTCAAAAATCCAAATAAATTTGTAAAAAATGTGAAAAAATTACATAAATTATGCCTTTGTGTAAATATGAGAATGAAACATATTGTGCACTAAAAATAATAATTTGGAAATATATTTGGCCTTTCTATTGTCAAAAATAGTCATTAAATTGATTTTAAAAATCTTTAAAAATTAAGGAAAAAATTACCAAAATTTCTAGGCATGCTTATATATGTATACATGTACTATTTTGAAAGCATTTTGGGTGCAAGAAATATATAGGAAAAAATTGGGTATCAACAACTGCCCCTATTTATCCGAGGAGGATGAAAGAGTTGTCGGGTAAAGATAAGCATGTACTGCATTTACGTTTGGGACTACGAGATGGTATCCTGGGAAATCTCCTATATTTATTTCTGTGTACCGAGTCTTTGACTTCTACGATTTCATTCCTGTTTAATTTCAGTCTTTATTTTACAATGATATTTCATTTCTGCCTTATCTTATTATTTATTTTCAGTAGGGCCCTAACCTGATCTAGTCACTATTTGACCAAGGTTATGCTTGGCACTTATTGGGTACCGTTGTGGTGTACTCATGCCCTTTCCCACACATATTTTCCGTGTGAAGATCCAGGTACTAGTTATCATCCTCGAGTCTAGTTGCGTGGTTGCTTCTTCAGGAGACTTCAAGATACATTTGCCCGCGTCCGTAGCTCAGAGTCCCCTTCTATCCCCTTGTGTTAATTTCCGCATTGTTTTCCTCAGATATTAATGTATAGAGCAGTTAGAAACTCTCAGAAGCTTGTGACTGGCTACATTTCGGGTTTTGGGGAAAAATAATTATTGTATATGTCGAGTGGTACCGTTTTGAATTATTAATTATATTTTCTAACTGTTATTTTTGTGTCTTCATTTCATTTCCGCAATATTATGTTTACCTAGTTGTATAAATTAAATACCGTTACGATACTTCACAGAAGGAGAAATTAGGTCGTGACAATAATGGCATGTGAAATCATTATTAGAGAATATTGGATTGCTACTCATTTGTAAACTCATGTAGTACATATTTGGTGCACTTAAGTTTCCCTACGAGGCAAATAATAGATTTGTAATCTCCAATTTGCTTTAATCACGAAAAGTTATTTTTTTTCCTTTACATAGTTAAGACGGAAGACGAGAATCAATTAGGCTTGAATTTGTAACATTATCCAATTTAATTCCTTGATGAGGAAACAACGCCCAACTCCTTGGCGAGCACCCTAGTTTCCATAGTTGAGGTCCAGAGTTTAAACCCCATCAATAACGTAACATCACCTTCTCCTTCCCCTCCTCCAATGTAATAAAAAAAGTAAAAAGGATCTAATTTTTCATAATAAAATTTGTGAAAAGATTTTCTGAAATATTAGATAGTCCGTACAGTTTCTGTCTGCGTTTATTATTAGCTTTTATAAATTGGATCTAGGTCCTCTGTAAATAGCGTCCTATGATTTGATTCATTATCTGCCTACTAAAATATATGTTAGGTAACTATATTTTATCATATCTTTAAGTTAGTGGTTGTTGTAAACGTGCACTGACCAATCTCATCCATTATATTTTTATAGAAAATAAAATGTCCATATAAACCTAATTAACTTAATTGCCTTCTTTCAATATTTATATTTATTAGTGAGAAAACCTTTACGAATAAATATTAGGACTCGGCATATTATCAACAAGGATTTTTCTACGCAACAAAGTACAATGCCACTTTCATGACATTATAATTTAGTCATAATTCAGCGTTCGTTTAAATCTAACCCACTTAATCAATAAAAATATATAATGCATAATGGAAAAGTCAAAGTATGTCTTTTTTTCTTGAATTCACTCTCGCTGGCTGTATGTCTGTAGATTCTGTACTAGCTAGATTTTCAATTTTGAATTAAAATTCATGGTGCCTTTTTCTTTTAGTTACTGCATATTCTTTTTCATCTTTCTTGGTATATAATTAATACTCAAATAAACTAACCTAGCATTTGGACATAATTTTTAATTAAAATTTGAAAAAAAGAATTGTGAAGTTGTGTTGGAAAATAATTTTTGAATGTTGAAGTTGTGTTTGGACATGTATTTTATTTGAAGAAAATTTGAAGATTTATGAGCGGAAGAAAGAATTTTACCCAAAAACTACATTAAACCAGTTTTTGGGAACTTGAATTTTTTACAAATTTTCTAGTATTTCATAAATAAATAATATTTTTTTTAGAATGAAGCTAAAATCTATTGCCAGACGGGAGTTAAGTATCCTTCTTTTGGTTCATTTTAGTTTTTCAAAAACCAAAAAGTGGTTTTGGCCAATTTTTCAAAATTGTAGGAAAATTTTCCCCTACTCGCAAAATTGTAATATTTTTCAAGTAAAATATATGACCAAAACATAATTTTAAATTCTAAATAAAAATTTTCAACCTCCAAATATTATTTTTTTCTTCTTCAAAAATTACAATTTTTATGTTCAAGCGCCTACTAAGATTTATATATTCTCATATAATTTTCCACAGAACATTCTATTCTTCCGTTTCCGTTAAACTTGACGATCTCATTGTTCAATTAAATTAAACGGGTGATAATACTTTTCCAGTACCTCACTAATTTTTAATCTTTCTTTTATCTCTCTTCTGTCAAAATTGATGGGCTTGTCGGGTTTTTTGGGTTGGTTATCTAAATAAGCAAATAATATTTATATTTATCTAATAGGGGGAATGAGCAAATGTCAGACGGAAAAGGGCCTGGTATATTCTTCTATTCTATTTTATTGTTCAATCATGTCTCCCGTTATACTTTCTATCCAAGTTTACTCCTGCCGTCTATTTGTTCCTATTTTAACGGTGGGGATACGTGGCACATTCTGAATACAAAAAAGGCTTTATATATTCCTATACTTTATTTTATTGTTCAATCATATCCCTCGTTATACTTTCCATCTAAGTTTACTCTTGTCGTACATCAAAGTTCTATATTTATCCCTATTTTAACGGCCGGGACACGTGGCATATTTTAGGAGAAAGAACTAGTACAAAAATAAAAATAAAAACTCCAAACCGCCATAGAACCATGACCCGCATGCTCGTTTTTTCTCAGACGGGCTTGAAATAGGTGTGGCAGAAAATTTGAAACTTCAGACGGACTTGATGGAATTCCTTCTCTGGCAATCTCAAAATAATGATATGAGGTTGGGTCCAATTTCGAACAGTTCAATGAAGCTGGGGAAGTAATTTAGACGGCTAAAATAAATATAGTAAGATTTTATGCATGCCCAAGTACACAAGACCATTCACGAAGTCGTCGGCGCCGAAAATTTTGTCTTTGAACCTCATCTCTTTGTCAGACTAAGATAACCTCTTACACGGATTAAAAGATTTTATTTAAGAGAAGTCCGAAAAAAAATTAGGAGAGGAAAAATGAGCATGCGGTGTCATGGATTCTAGGGCGGTTTGGAGCTTTTTATTTTTGTACTAGTTCTTTCTCCTAAAATATGCCACGTATCCCGGCCGTTAAGATATGAAAAAATATAGAACTTTGATCTACGGCAGGAGTAAACTTGGACGGAAAGTATAACGAGGGATATGATTGAACAATAAAATAAAGTATAATGATATATCATGCCCTTTTTCGTATTCAGTGTGTGCCACGTGTCCCGGTCATTAAAATAGGGGCAAATATAGAACTTTGATGGACGACAGGGGTAAACTTGGAATATAACGGGGGACAAAATTGAACAATAAAATAAAGTAGAGAGATATATCATGCCCTTTTTTGAATGTCAAATGCTAGAGATTAGACATGATAATCAAATCAACCACAAGAACAGTAGACCATTGTAAACGGAGTAAATCCAATTTGGTAGGTGATGATCCCGTGATTAATACTACTAAAAGATAGTACAGTTTTTTTTCTCCTGTGGAGTGCTTTATCTGTATTAGACCTGTTAAAATGGGTAGACCATACCCGGACCCGAACTTGTTGACTCTTGGCTCATGGATTTTTAACCGAATCGGGCTAGGCCGATTCATTTTCTTATAAGGGCCGATCCGGGTTTGAACCAATCCCGACCCGTAACCCGTTAATACGGGCCCTAATGGGCCTAATCTAATTTAATTAATAAAGTTTAAACCTAATAAATAATAAAAATTTCAAACTTTATATTTGAAATTACTACTTGACTTTGAAGCCAGTTAGAATAAGAATGAAAGAAAAATCATACTTTATTAACATTAAAACTTGAGAAATATATGTTTGACTATTCTATATATAATAGCCTAAAGCATATGGAATTAGACTATTTCGACAAGATGCCTCATAGTGTCTTGTACTATATTCTTTCTTAATGTTTGAATTCATTTTTTTATTATTTTTTTTACCTTTTGTCTGATTATATATATATATATATATATATGTGTGTGTGTGTGTGTGTGTGTGTGTGTGTGTGTGTGTGTGTGTATGTGTGTGTGTGTATGAGATGGTCCGGGCCATTTGACACGTAGGTCAGCTACCGGTTGCGTTCCGTTCCGGTTCAGTGATTCAAAATATTATAGCCCGGCCCAGACCCATTAAACTAGTGATTGGCCCGGTTAAGGTTTCGTGGGTTATGGGCCGGTTTAAGGGTAAATTTTAATAGGTTATATGGACCGTTTCGTTTGTCGACCCGACCCATTTGACAGGTCTAATCTGTATTAGTACAAACGATATTTTTTTTTGTATGTTACAATTTATTTGACACAATTTCACTTATTAGTCGAGGTCTTATCGAAAACAGTTTTTCTATCCCTAAATATAATTAATGTACATATGTTTCTTCTTAGATCCCATATTATGAGAATATACTGAATACATAGTTGTACAATTTCAGGAATAATGAGTATGCTTTTACATAAATTTAAACATATTAGGAATTAAATTTATTTGACTAATAAAAGTTGGAGTTTTAATGTATTCTTTTCTGTCTATATTACCTTTTATTCAATTTCTCAATGTCATCAAATAGTATCTCGTAAATTAGGATGCGACTAGTAATAAAGTATTACTCCCCATTTCAATTTATGTGTTGGTCCATGCTAAAAAGAAAAATTTATTTTCTTATTTAGAAATAATTATTTTTATATAATAATTTATAACCACACAAAATATATATATCTTATTTTATGTCATAGATTAAAATTCTTTTCTTTTTAAATTTAATGTCCAATTAAATAGGTTAACATTAATTAAAACGGAGGGAATAGTAGTAATAAGTGGCGAGCGCCGGGGCTTACATCAAAGATTTGAGAAATCTCACGTGCCTTTGACTGTTCTCTAAAGTTTCAATCCCCAAATAAGACATTGCTCGGTAATAGTTGAAAAAGAGGAAAAGAAAAGAAATTTTTCTGAAACAGACAAGACAACTTGTTATGTCTAAGTCGTCTAGGATGTTGGTAACCAGCTAGCTTAGCTCAATTTACACAATTATTTTTTTATGGTAGACTGTTTTGTATCCCTTAGAACCTCTGAATTCAAAGACCAAAAACCAAATAAAGGCCAGTTTTCTGGCTCAATCTTCTATTGGCAAAATTCTAGCGGTACTTTTTTGTCAAAATCTAGGAAACATTAGTACTATAAACCTATCTATGCTGTACGTCCAACAGTGAATGTACATGTTTGGAGCTTGAAGAAAAAAATGTTGCCTGCAAAAAGAGGTGTTCTTTCATGGATGATTCTTGTAGTGAACTACTTCTTGTTGTTAAATTTGGGTGAGTCAAGAGTTGCCCAAGAAGAAGGTAAATTCTAGCTCTTTTCTTTTATTTTATAGCTGTTGAGTTGGGATGGGATTTTACTAGTCTACAAAGTCAAATTTGTGCAAGAAATCAAGAATTCTGAATTTCTGACCTTTTTTTCTTCCACCTATTCAGTAAAGTTTTTTGAGAAAAAGATCAATTATGAGTCTTTAAAAGAGGATAGTAAAGGGCAGAAGGCTAGGACCAGTTAAAATTTTGTATGGTAAAAGAAAAGATTGAGTTTTTTCGTTGGCATGTACTTCATTTTTTTACTAGGTTTAAGCAGTATCACTGTTAGTTTTGCTCTGGAGTGATACTAGTCTTTAAATGACTCCCTCTTTGTGATCATGCTATGCAATGATAGTATCTTGTTGCAGTAAGGATTTAATGGGCCGTCATAATTCAATTGCACTGCAATACTTAAAAAAGCTTCCTTGAGATAGAATCTTACTTAGGGCTTGAAGTTTTGGACTTACAAAAAAGAAAAGACTGGAAATTTAGTACTGTTATGTTAAGGAATTAATAGAATTTGGTGAATTTGGGTTTTTAAATGATGCAGAATTTCTTATGGATTCTTCACATTTGCTTGGGGATTGCTGCACCTCTGTAGCCTAACTCAAAATGTTGAAGCTTATGGGGTCAATTAAATGATGAGAATATACTAAAAACGATATTAGAGGGTTTTCTAGCGAATTGCTCGTCAATTCCAAATTGTTGGTGGGGGAGTGGGGTTTGCAGTGTTCGAAAATGATTTTTGTTTGGTCACATTTAGGGGGTTTATACTGACACTGAGCAAATGTAGGAATTCTGCTTCATGGCCTTGCATTAGACTTGCAGTTATCTCCACTTTGAATTGTTTTTACTACTAAGGTTTGCATCATTCGCCAACAATCTGTTGTTTGACATATTCTTTGGCAATTTATCTCAGTGGACATTCTGGAACAAATTGCTGTTACAATGGGAGCGACACACTGGCAGTTCAATGGTGAATTGTGCCAGATTGAAGCAGTCATGGTGACAACTGATCGACCAAGTTGGTCCGAAACTGATGTTAAATGCAACTGCAGTATAGGAAATGATACTCTCTGCCATGTAGTAGCTATGTAATTTCTCGTCATCTTGCTCGACTTTAGATTTTTAGTATTTCGTGTTGTTTGAAGAGCAGCATAGATGATTTGGAGAATGCAGCTACTAAGTTCTTAGTTACTGATGTCTTGCCTTTACTACTAGAGAACCCATAACCATGTTTAATTAAGTTGTATCCATTTCCTACATCTTCACAACAACCTTGTATTTCTATTCTCGGACAATTAAAAGAAACAAGATTATAGGAGGAAAATACTGATCAAACAAAAACAATGGAGGGGGTTTCATTTTGCCATATATAAGCTGTGCCTTTGCCAAAGACGTCTTTTATCTTTGCGGATTGAGACTGTGTATGAAATCTTAGGCTTCCTGAGATGTATGAATTGCAACTTGACATCATTGACCTTATCACTTTTGAGTAAAAAGCAGTGATTTACATCACCATCATAGAGCGATTCCTATCAATGCTTTCTGTTGTGACTGTACTTGGTTTCATTTTATCTATATAAGTATACTATATCTTATTCAAACTATTTTAGATAATTTAATTACATTGTTGACTCTTGAAATTACTGATGCAGTACTCTTAAGGGCATTAGTCTTCCTGGAGTTCTTCCACCTGAACTGGTAAAGCTTCCTTACATTCGACAAGTGTAAGCACCTTTTGACTTCCATTGTCACATTTCCTTTTCTTTTCCCAGTAGAATCTTTCAATGCCCAAATGTTGATGAACACCATTAACTGAGTTCAGATTTTCTCGAACTTCAGTGATTTTGCATACAATTACCTCAGTGGTAGTATACCAGCTGAATGGGCGTCAACCCCGTTAAATTTTATGTAAGCCTCATCTATTATCTTATTTTTTCAGCTGTTATGAATGTTATCGATCGTCATTTATAACTGCAAATTTTTGATCCAGCTCTGTTCTTGTGAACCGGTTGTCAGGGGAAATACCAAAGGAACTAGGAAACATTACCAGCCTTACCTATATGTATGTATCAAATCTTGATTATCTGATCTGATTTCTTATCTTCATTGCTCATGTAATTGTTTTGACAGATTTTGGAAAATAGTTTTTTTTTTAAATATTCTTTTTGAACAAACTCTTTAAATTAATAAAATTATCTTTCTTGTAAGATAGTGCAAGCTTACAATCTTTTATGCTACAGTTTGCTTTTTTTTTTCTTTTTTCCTTTGATGCAATGTTGGACATGCTCTTCTTCATTACTATAAGAATCATCTCAGTTTTATTTATTTATATTTTTCCAATTGTTTTCCAAAAGTTCAGCAGTGCACTAATCTATATGGCAATCTTTCACCAGAAACCTTGAAGGAAACCAATTCTCAGGCATTATTCCTTCTGAACTAGGGAAATTGATCAACTTAAAGACACTGTAAGACCATTCCTTTCCTTTTCTCTTTTGTGTCTGTCCACATGAGTTGTGATATAAATTCCTGAATATACAATGGAGAAAGATGATCACAATTTCAGGATATTGTCCTCCAACCAACTGGAGGGAGAGCTGCCAACATCGCTATCTGGACTTGTAAATTTAACAGATTTGTAAGCACATGGTTCTTCCATTATCCATTTAGCTAGCATCTAAAAGCTATTTTTGACACTATTTTGGTTCAAAATGCAGTAGGATAAGTGATAACAATGTCAGTGGGCCAATTCCAGATTTTATACAGAATTGGAAACAACTTACGAAATTGTAAGAATCTCTCTTCTGATGCCAGAGGATCTTGAGATATCTTTGCTAGCACAGTGATTTTGTAATTTCAAGTATTTATTACTTATTTTGAATAATCAATGAAGAGAGCTGCATGCCTCCGATCTAGAGGGTCCCATTCCATCAGGCATATCTGTCCTCAATATGTTAACTGATCTGTGAGTACGGAACTCTGAAATATTGAGATCACTAATCTGCTTCTTTATTTTAGTTTATGGATCTCGTTACAGTGTGAGGACTTCTAATGTTGAGTCTCTTATTCAGGAGGATTAGCGACATAAATGGACCAATGCAGGAATTTCCTCCTCTAAATAACATGACAGGCCTAGTGATACTGGAAGTTACTTTGTAGTTAATGCCAATTAACATTGGCATCTAAATTTTGATGGATCTCTTCTGAATGCTGTACTATCATTGTACTCAGGGTATTGAGAAACTGCAACCTTTCTGGAGTAATTCCTGGATATATTTGGCAATTGAAAACTATACAGACATTGTAAGTAGTTTCACATGCAATTTTGCAACATCAATATTCTGTGTTACATTCATTATCATTACATATCTGATGTTAAACCTTGTGTCTAAGTAGGAGTGGCAAACGGGTGGCTCAGGTCGGATATGGTTCGGGCCGAAATGAATAATGAAAAAACGGATAAATTATCCAATCCGACCCATATTTAATATGGATAAAAAAAAAACGGGTTAACCGGAGAATAATATGAGTAACCATATTATCCATGACTTCTTGCATATGATCACTTTTGGGAAAATTCCTAATCTTCCTAACTTGAGTAACCCCCAATTTGAGGCGTTATAAATGTAAAAGTTAGACCAATTTGTTATCTATTTTCTAAATGGATAATATGGTTCTTAGACCCGTTTTTAAAAAGTTCATTATCTGACCCATTTTTAGCGGATAATATGGGTGGTTAACTGTTTTCTTTTAATCATTTTGCCACCATTATGTCCAAGTGCAATAACCTTGAAAAATATTGACGGTCAATTTTGATAGACTCGGGGTCAGTGCACTTATAGTTGGTCCTTCCACTTGGTGAAAAAGACTCAGAGTTGCATAAGTATTTAGCTTACAAGCAACCACTTCCTTCCTTCCTCCAATATGGTAAGTAGAAAGAACCCAAATGAGGGTGTTGGCCATACACAACAAGTGTAGATAAACCCAAAACATAAGCTAATATGATGAATGTAATAGCCCAGTTCGCTAGTGATATTGTCCACTTCGGGCTTAGGGCCTCACGGGTTTAAAATTTGTCTCTAGGGTCTAAGTCTTGTTAACTTATATACCCAACATCCCTCTTGTGTTTCCCCCGCCTAACCGGAATTTGCCTAAACTCAGTTGAACTCTAATCCACCAGCCTAACCGGGATTTGCATAAATTTAGTTGACTCTGATCCACCATCGGCAAGATTGACACAAGAGTGGCTCTGCCATATGTAACAGCCCAATCCACTTTGGGCCTAGACCCTCACGGGTTTAAAACGCGTCACTAGGTCTAAGGTTTGTTAACTTATATACCCAACTTTCCTCTTGCGTTTTGGCGATGTGAGACTCTGTCTAAAGTCTAGGGTGTTACAATGAGCCCCTCAATACAATGTCATTTCCTCTAGTTGCTTTCCACTGTCTTTTTCTCCATTTCTAAATGACTAACACTGCGTCTCAACTTTCATTTCAGCTTTTGCTTTATTACTTCCACTTTCATCTTGACTGAAGATTCTCCAAAATATTTGGTCCATCATCTTCTAATCACCTGTTCTTTATTCACTTATCAATATACTTACCATATCTCATCTGAACCCATGAGATTCAAAAGTTCTCCAAATCCTTTAATTTCTTCCATTCTGGGTATGCAATTTTCTTTTAACGCCTTCATTGATGTCCAATGTTCTTCTCAATTAGAAATTTCACCATCCACTCGTGGTTAAACCTATGCAGCGACACTTTCTACTCAAGACATTTCTTTTCTTGGTATGAACTATGAAGTTCATCATGGATGCAGGTTTTGCTAGTCTGATTTGCTATACAAAAAAATGATTTAGTCTGCTAGTACATATGTCTAATTCTAAAAGCCATAGATGCTGGAGCTGGAGTACAAAGGCCCAGCTTTCTAATTGGTGAGACTTATTTAGAGTTTGATAATTTTGGTTTTGATCAGATAGAAGTTGGATGATGCATATAAAAATCATCATAGATGTGACCCAGAAGCAGGGGCGGAGGCAGAGTGCGAGATGCGGGTTCGGCCGAACCCAATAGCTTTTGTTAAAACCGTATATACAACTTACTAACTTAGAACCCAGTAACTTAAAAGGATTACAATTCTGAACCCATAAGGTTCAAATCCTAGCTTCGCCTTTGCCCAGAAGCCATAAACTTTATGAAGCTTGGCAGGTAAGCTTCTATGGATGGGAAGATCTTGTTGAAAGCTTTAATAAACTGTTCATCATATCCAACAGTTCATAATTAATTGTACTTGTTTCCTATCCTTTGCTTCTATCTTTATAGTAATACACCCTCTTCTCTGATTTTATTTTTACTAAGGTACTATGACATGACTGCAATACTAGTAAGGTTTTATATTTTATAAATGGCTCTCCTCCTTTACGCATTCATGAGATTATTCTAGACGAAGAGAAAAGCTTCTTATCTTTATTTGAATTTACCACAGTGATGTTAGTTTCAACAAGCTGGTTGGAACGATTCCAGATGACATAAGTGCAAGAACTATGCTTAAATTTGTGCGAGTATAATTCAATTTGGCTTTTGTTTTCGAAGTACTATTAAGATGACATCATTATTATTTTTCTAACACGCATGAAAAGTTTTATTCACCCTTTCTCACATTAGTGGTTACTTACTATGTGACACTTCTGTAATAGGTTTTTATCTGGTAACATGCTCGGTGGAAATGTACCTGACTCCATCTTGAAGAATGGAATAAATGTGTACGTGTAGTATCTTTCTTGATTCTCTTTTGTCAAATATTTGTCTCTCATACGGGCTTAAATATGAGGTGTGTTAATATTTCAACTAAATCATTGATTTTAACTTGGTATGTTTCTTAGTTCCACATTTTCTTTGTTATTTGCACCATTTAAATGCTTCGCATTCTGTCATTATAGTGCTTTTGGATTATGATCAATCTAAGAAATTAATTGCATGTACAGTGATCTTTCCTACAATAACTTTACTTGGCAAGGCCCTGACCAACCAGCGTGTCGGCAGAACACGTCAGTGAATCCTTTTTGTCTGTATCTCTTTCATGTTTTCAGTGACAACGTATCATATGGTTCTGATAGTAATTCCTCCGACAGGAATTATTACATCAACCTGTACAAGAGTTCTTCAGCAGTTAGCATTTTGTAAGATGTACCTTCTCATTCTTCTTAATTTTCCAATTTACATTTATAGGTAACAAAATAGAGAAACAGATGCTTTACTTTAGGAGTTAGTGTTTCCTTTTTATTATGTATCTAAGGTCAATTTCTCTCGTGCTATCTGCGACAGAAGGAATGTTCTTCCTTGTACAGAGGATTTGACTTGTCCAAGATGTAAGTATCTTTACACACCCTGAAACTGCAACACATTTTTCTTTCTCATCTTCCTTCCCTCCATAAGCATAAAACCAGTTATTTCCAAAGAAGGGTGGGGGGTGGGGTGGGGTCAGGAGTTAGAAACCTGAAGATTTTGGATATATCTAAAGAACGACATGCTGTGGAAAACAGTAATTGATGCGAAATATGGGGACAGTTGGTTTACTAGATATAAGAGGATTGTGGGATGAATTCAAGATATACACACAGTTTAAGGTGGTAGATGGAATCATGGAAAGATTGTAAGATTCTGTTGGATAATTTGCAAGGAAATATATCTCTCATAGAGCAAAAGCTAAATTTGTTTACTTCTGCAATTTCTGGGAGACCTCTAATGCACAAATAGGAGAGCTGGTGTATGGGACATTAAATTTAGGAGAACTTCCAAGATTTTTAGGAGGTAGACACAGTGGCGGGTCTACCTTGTCGGATCGGGGTGGCACGCCACCCGCATGCCTCGGCAAAAATTCTTAATAACTATGTTGATATCTATGAAAAATGAGTTATATATATAAAGTGGCACCCAGTTTAGACAAATGGCATGTGGGTGCCATGGTTCAGATGTTGCTGTTGAAGTCTCTAATGTACTGCACGGATTCGGGTTCAATTCCCCACAACAGCATTTTTGCCCTTTCTTTTGTTTTAATTTCTTTTTCCTTCATATTAGCCCTAGATTTCCTTTATTCTCTGTTGGGACTTTGGTCCTCATTTCTTCTTCCTTTTGTTTTCCTCCTCCCCTCATCATCCCCCCCCCCCCCCCCCCTCCCTTCCCCTATTTTTTTTTCCTGTTATTTGCTACTAAATCCCTCTATCTTCTTTCTCTTTTTAAATTTCGTTATATTAGCCTTCATTTTGCATCCTATAATTATATCTTATTTCATAAGCAATTTCTTTCAATGCGTAATTTTAAAATTCTAAGTAATATATAGTTTCTCTCTTTCTAGTGATACAACATTAGTTTATATATTGGAGATAATTTGAGCAGTATCATTTGTTGGCTTTTGAAAAAAAATGTCTTGATTAATAGAGGTTTTAAGTTGATTCTTATAGATTGATAACTTTAAAATTTTGGCTTTGGAAATAATTGTCATATAATGCAACAATTAAGTTAGAAAAATTAACCCAAGAATAATGATTGTTAATCAAATCAAACAAAAATTAAGAAAGTTTTCTAATTGCAGGCGTACTTTTAGAAATATTTTTTTGTACTTTTATCTAGAAATTAGTAAATCAAGTGTAGAAAGTTGAACTAGAATCGAACTTATTTTCCTCTTTTAAATAAAAGACCCTACTGGATTAACCAAAAATTAACTGAATCATCCATTCTTCCTATTCGGTCTTTTTGGCTAGTGGTAGGGGTGTGTGTATACAAACACCCGCAACCTTCAAATCCTGGATCCGCCTCTATTCACCACAAATAACAAATTAAAACTCCAAAGTCTAATTGAGGTTTACTTTATTTTAAAGCATTATAAGTTTATTTCACTATCAATAATTTATGTAACTGTAAAGTCTAAGTTATAGGAGCTTAAATATATTTATTTCAATAAAACCATTGAACGTTTTCTCCAAATTTAGTACGAAATACTGTAGTTTTATTTTTTGGTAAGCAATTTGCACATAAAGATTAGTCAAATTCCATAAAGCCTTTTGAATTGTGACGATAAAAACTGAATTATACGGATTATAAACTATAGTGTTAATGAAAACATAAATACATATTAACAAGAGTATAGTTGATCTCTCTGCAAAATGTGCGAAATTGATGATATATGACAAATTATTAAAATTTTCACATTTATTTGACGTTATGACAAGCATCAATATTATGCTAAAGTCAGTGGTGCACCCATAATCTTAAAATCTTGGATCCGCCTCTGGGTAGACATCTGGACTAGGTTGCAGTCTGAATTGGAGGAGAAGGAACAGGTCACTGAGGAAGAGGATTCTCTGAGATGATGTACACTTGTTTAAAACTAAATTTTCTGTAATTTTACATGCATCCACTAAATTCACTTTTATATATACTCAGACATACACACACACACAGAGACAGAAACATAAAAAATAACTGACAGAGATTGCCAGCGAGTTACCAAAGAATGCGCTGATAGTTGCAAATATTTCTCATTAGGACCTACAATCCTGAGATCATGTATCTACTGAACACTTTTTAATTAGTTTCTGAAAATATGACCTTCATACACATCTATCCATCAATATTTTGGTATTCTTTGCTGCCTATTATGACAAGAGGGGCTTGCTCTGATGGTAAGCAACCCCCACTTCCAACCGAGAGGTTATGAGTTCGAGTCTCCCCAGGAGCAAAGGTGGGAAGTTCTCGGAGGGAAGGATGCCAGGGGTCTATTTGGAAACAGCCTCTCTACCCCAGGGTAGGGTAAGGTCTGCGTACATACTACCCTCCCCAGACCCCACTAAGTGGGATTATACTGGGTTGTACTTTTTTTTGCTGCCTATTATAATAAAAGACCATTGTTTGCTAGATATATCTCTCTGACCATGCAAGTACATTTGGTCACATGGCAGATGGGTGTTCCCTGCATGTGAACTGTGGAGGAAATGATTTTACAGTTAAAGAAAACAATAGACAACTTGATTATGAAGGAGATGCTCAGGTTGAAGGTGGTTCTGCTAGATATTTCTGCAGTAATAAGTATTGGGGATTTAGTAGCACTGGAGACTTCATGGATGATGCTAATGATCAGAATACACGTTTCGTTGAATCTACGCAATCAACAAACCTGTCTGAATTGTACAGTGGAGCACGGGCTTCTCCACTTTCACTTACTTATTTCCGTTATTGCTTGGAGAATGGGAATTACAGTGTTAGTCTGCACTTCGCCGAGATAATGTTCAAAGATGACCGTACATATTACAATCTTGGAAGGCGTGTCTTCGATATTTATATCCAGGTGCTTTTCCTGAATGATGAAGTTTTCTTTAGAGTTATCAGCTGGTTTACGTTCTCGAATGATCCTTTTTGATTTTAGGAGAAATTAGTTTGGAAAGACTTTAATATTGAAGAGGAAGCTCGTGGAGTTAAAAGGCCTGTGATCAGACGTTTTAATGCCACTGTAACAGATAGTGTCTTAGATATCCGACTTTACTGGGGTGGCAAGGGCACTACCCGCATTCCTCTTAGGGGACATTATGGCGCACTCATATCAGCCATCTCGGTTGACTCGAGTATGTATCTACTTACCTTTTCTATCTTTAGGTGGACTTACAGGGCTTTTCTAAGACTTATACTTTTTCCTTCTCTTTCTTTTTCATTTTCTGTTGGTACAGATTTCAAATTTCTTTTTCATTTTCTTTTGGTACAGATTTCAAATTCTGTTCAAACGAGGACAGAAAGACCGTAATAATTTATGTTATTGTTGGAGTTTTGGCTGCATGTATCACATTTTTCGTATTGAGTATATTTTGGTGGAAAGGTTATCTATGCAGAGAAAGGAAAAAAAGAGGTTAGCATTAGAAGTTTCTAAAGTAGCAATTCTATATAATATATATTGGTGAGCGGTGAATGCAACTCATTGTATATTCAGAAGTGATCAACACAAACACATGATATTAATCATACTGAGGATCTTGATATCCAAAACCTTTCATGTAATACCTTAAATCATTGATTAACCTAGGAGATTCATCATTATTGTATATATATTGTTTTTGAAAACGTAGTAGATTATTTACTATTGTATCAAATCTAGATACACGTTCAGTTAATGTCACAGAGGCATCTTCATTGTACCAAATCTTCCAGGTAGATGAATTTTAAGAACAGTGTAGGATTTGTGTACCTTTTTCATCAGCTACCGTCAGTATGAATTTGATGTTTTTCTTCGAAACCTTTCAACCAACATAACAATAAGCTTTCCAAGGTTATCAGTGTCTTGTATTAATAGTAGTTTGATGGATCTGATCTGCCCCTTCATTATGTGCTTAAAAAACCATGTCAATGCTAGACAAGAGAGGATTGGTCTAGTTGGGGGACTCTCCACCTCCAACTATGAGTCCGAAGGTTAAGAGTTACGGGGGGGGGGGGGGGGGGGTCCACAGCAGAGTTTAGGAGGGGTGGGTTTACTACGTCAGAGAAGAAAGCCATGTCGATGCTAATGCAATGATAAATAGTTTATTTATCACAAGAGACCACAAAACTCAACAACTCATCTCTATATATGTTTTTGGACAGATCTCAATGGCGTAGAGCTGCAGATGGTTTGCTTTACTCTAAAACAAATAAAACCGCCACTAAAAACTTTGATGCTTCAAACAAAATAGGAGAAGGTGGTTTTGGTCCAGTCTATAAGGTATGTTTATAATTGGAAGACTAGTTATTGTTCTTTTACCTGGACTAAGTTCATGACGCACCTCTGCCTACAAGACTTGGTGCTATTTCCACTGCTATGTTGCTCGGACTCTCCGAAAATGTAGCTAAGTGCGTGTCGGATAGTCCAAAAGTAGTGTACTTTTGGAGTATCCGACACGGGTGCGGCAGCATTTTGGAGAGTCCGCGCAACATAGGTTTCCAGAAACATGTAAACCTTCAAAATTTCATTAACCCAATGCTTCTGGGTCTGAGCAAGGACATACATATGTGGCTCAAAATTCATCTGCCTTAAGCTAGTTTACACTGGTTCTATCTTCTTAACCTGTGGAACCTATTGAACGGATCTGGTGTAGGGTCAATTACCTGATGGTACATTAGTAGCAGTGAAGCAGCTCTCCTCTCAATCAAAGCAAGGCAACCGTGAATTCTTGAATGAGATTAGTACGATCTCCTGTTTACAACACCCGAATCTTGTTGAGCTTCATGGGTGCTGTATTGAAGCAGACCAGTTACTGCTTGTATATGAATACTTGGATAACAATAGCCTTGCTGGCGCTTTGTTTCGTAAGTTTTCCATGTCGTTCTCTTTATGTAGCATTCCAGTTATCCCAGGTCAAAATTTTCAGTGGTGAATTTTCTGGTTCAGAGGACAGCCGATTGACACTGGATTGGCCTACAAGGTTAAGGATCTGTCTCGGAATTGCAAAAGGTCTCGCTTTTCTATACGAGGAATCAAGCCTAAAAATTGTACATCGGGACATCAAAGCTACCAATGTGCTGCTGGATGGGCAGCTAAATCCCAAAATATCCGACTTTGGACTAGCTAGACTTAATGAAGAAGAGAAAACCCATATTAGTACTCGAGTTGCTGGAACAATGTAAGTTCACTTCATTTCTTGCTAGCCTAAAGTGTATTTTGAGTTGACATACCTTCTAATCTTAACACTTGCAGAGGATACATGGCACCAGAATATGCACTCTGGGGTTACTTGACCGATAAGGCAGATGTTTACAGCTTCGGAGTTGTACTTTTGGAAACTGTCAGCGGAAAGAACAACAATAACTACATGCCGAGCAACAATAGCATTTGTCTCTTAGACTGGGTAATAGCATCTGATCCCCGTTTGCTTGCTATTTCTCCATTAACAAGGGTCAGCTTAAAAGTTTGCATGGTGAAATGAAGTTCTTACGTTCTTTCTTCTTCATCTTTGACCTCCTTTATTGAAGTTATTAGCTACGCCTAAAAAGCTACACTATAACAGGCCTGTCACTTGCAACAAAGTGGGAGTATCGCGGAGCTCATAGATCAGAGATTGGGTTCTGATATTAACAAACAAGAAGTGGAAAGAATAGTAAAAGTGGCACTCTTGTGCACTAGCGCCTCTCCTTCAGTCAGGCCTTTCATGTCCGAGGTAGTGAGTATGCTTGAAGGACGATTAGCCATTCCCGATGAAATTCCAGAGGCAAATACTTATTCTAATGATCTGAGATTTAAAGCGATGAAAGATTTTCATCAAGAGAGGCAAAAACAGAAGTTAACTGGAAGCCAAACTCAAAACACCACGACAATACAGACTGACATGGGTTCTTCTGCATCTACTACTAATCTCTTCGATTCAGTCCAATTTAAAGATCATACACACACATAATTTCATTTCATTTCGTGTCATGGCTGGCTCAATTCCTGCTTGTTGCCTACTTGAGGTACTTCACATTGATTCAGGACGCCACCTTTGCGGATACTTATACTTGTAATTAAGCAATTTGTTCAAATGTTTATAGCAGACAGCTTGCTGTACAATGTAAATACAGGTTCCAGTTTTGAGACAAAGGATGTAGCACTTCTTTTACCCCTACTTATTGGAGGAGTTGGATTGATCAGATATATTGACTTTTGAAACTGGAGAACTATTGTTATAGTGGATTCACTTAACTAATATACTCACTCTAGAATGCAACGCTCATTTTTCTGATCATCCCTTTCGGATTATATCTATTTTTTCCACAGGGTGCGCATGAATGCTAGGTTTCTTGGACTGAACATTTTCGTCTATATTTTGCTTCTGTTTACGCATTGTCTCTCTGCGTTTAACATTGCAATGTGTTAGAATGTAAAAATGTCAAGCTGGGAATTATTAATATTCTGTTGCCAGGATAGTGACGTTTGGACGGGCTCGACCTATATCATCTTTTAAGCAGTGGTAGTAAATGGTTTAAAGAAAATAATTATTCATCCATATTATTCATTAAAAATAGTTGGATAATGAACTTTTTAAAATCGGGTCAAATATGAATAAGAATCATATTATCTATTTAGAAAATGGATAACCAATCGGTTTAACTTTTATATATGTAAAGCCTAAATTTGGGGTTCCTCAAATTTGGGAGACTAGGCATTCTGATCATATTCAGGAAGCTAGGGATAATAATAGATATTTATTTAATTGTTATAAAATATTCTATTTTAGGTGAATGTCCATATTTAGAGAGATTCTAGGGTTTACTTCTTGGTGGCTAAGTCACCACCTCCCTATAAATAAAGGGGTTCTATTCCATTGTAAACCATCCCAAAGTATCAATAAGAATACTCCTCTCTCTACTTTTCTCTCTATTGTTCTTGTTCTTATATTATTTCATAACACGTTATCAGCACGAGACTCTACCGTCTCAAGAATCCTCTTGAGAAAATTAAGGTATTTCCCTTTTTCCGAATTTGGTTTTAATTATGTCTGATATTATGAAAAGAAAGTTCGTTGCCCTTGAAATTTCGGGCAAGAACTATATGACATGGGTGTTGGATGCTGAAATCCACTTAGATGCTATGGGTCTTGGAGACGCCATTAAAGACAGAGATAAAGCATCCACCCAAGACTGTGCTAAGGCTTTGATTTTCTTGCGCCATCACCTTGATGAAGGTTTGAACATTGAATATCTCATAGTCAAAGATCCACTCATCTTGTGGAAAGGCTTAAAGGAGAGATATGACAACCTGAAGTTGGTCACTCTGCCACAAGCACGATATGATTGGGCTCATCTGAGGCTCCAAGACTTTAAGTCTGTTTCTGAATAGTTCAGAATTACTTCTAAATTGAAACTCTGTGGAGATAATATCTCTGATTATGATATGCTTGAAAAAACGTTTACAACGTTTCATGCCTCCAATATGGTACTGCAACAACAGTACAGAGAGAAAAGTTTCAAAAGTACTCTGAACTGATTTCTCTTCTCCTTGTGGCTGAGCGAAACAATGACCTGCTCATGAGAAATCACGAAAATCGACCCACTGGGTCTACACCATTGCCTGAAGCAGATAAGGTGTATTCTCATTATGCCAAGCATGGAAAAGGCTATGGCTTTAATCATGGTCGTGGTCGTAATCGGGGTCATGGCTGTGGACGTAGACAAGGAAGAAATTTCCCTGATGTCCGTCACCCCCCAAAGAGATATAACCATCAAAAGCAGAAACGGGATTATGAGGATCCAAAGGCAAATAGTTCAGAAACTATATGTTATCGTTGCGGTGGAAAAGGGCACTGGTCAAAATCTTGCCGTGTACTAAGACATTTGGTTGATCTTTATCAAGAATCTCTAAAGAATAAAGGCCCTGAAACAAATTTTGTCTCTGACGACAATTTTGACATCACCCACCTGGATGTGGCAGACTTCTTTGAGCAACCCGAGGGGAAAATAGACCACTTAATCGGTGATGGATCTGTGATGAAGGAAGATGGAATTGTTTGATTTTATTTTACTTATTTGTATTAGTTAGTGAATAAACTAATAGTCATTAGTATCAGCTCGTATTAGTTAGTTTATGATATAATGTTAGTATTAGTTCTTTAGAATGTTTCAATATGCTTAAATTTCAAAGATATTTTTATTTTCCAGTAGAGTTAATCGATTAACCTAACAGTTAGTCGATTATCTAATATTTCGCATTAAAACTGGACTTTTCCGCAAGCTAAGTTAGTCGACTATCTGATTTAGTTAGTCGACTAACCTGATGACTGTTTACTAAGTTAGTCGACTATCAACTTAGTTCGTCGACTAACTAATATTTCGCATTAAAACTGGACTTTTCCGCAAGGCAAGATAGTCGACTATCTGATTTAGTTAGTCGACTAACCTAATGACTGCTTCCCAAGATAGTCGACTATCAACTAAGTTAATCGACTAACCTCAGCAGATTTTGAAAATATTGTTTAAATGTGAAACAAACGGATTGAGTTTGTTTATTCTCATGTTCGTGTATTTCTTTTGTATGTCAAACCATGGGTAAGCAAATATGGATATCTCACAAAGCAAGCTTGGATCAACGTCCAACTGTAAAAATATTTGTTTAGTTGATTCATGTACTACACATACGATACTCAAAGAAAAGAAATATTTCTCTCAACTAAGTATGTGTAAGGCAGATGTTACTACAATCTCTGGTAGTAGTAAATTGATTGAAGGCTCCGGAAGAGCAACTATAACTCTGCCTAGAGGAACAATGTTTATCATAGAGAATGCAATGTTCTCCTCCAAGTCTAAGAGAAACTTGTTGAGTTTTAAAGATATACGCCGGAATGGCTATCATATTGAGACAATAGATGAGAATAATCTTGAATATCTCATCATTACAAAGAATGTCTCTGGCCAAAAGAGGGTTATTGAGAAATTCCCGTCTTTATCTTGTGGCCTGTATTGGACAAAAATTAGTGCAATTGAGGCACATTCAACAGTAAACCAAAAGGTTACTGATTCCAATACTTTTGTACTTTGGCATGATCGATTGGGACACTCTGGATCAATCATGATGAGATGGATTATAGAAAGCTCATATGGGCATTCGTTAAAGAATTTCAAGATTCTTTTAAATAATGAATTTTCTTGCACTTCTTGTTATCAAGGCAAGTTAATTATTAGACCATCACCAACAAAGGTTGGGACTGAGTCACCTACGTTTTTGGAACGTATACAAGGGGACATTTGTGGACCTATTCACCCACCTAGTGGATCCTTTAGATATTTTATGGTTTTAATAGACGCATCCTGTAGATGGTCTCATGTGTGCCTGTTGTCATTACGCAACCTTGCGTTTGCAAAACTAATGGCACAAATAATTCGACTACGAGCACAATTTTCTGATAATCCAATCAAGTCTATTAGACTGGATAATGCTGCTGAGTTTTCATCCCAAGCATTTAATGGTTATTGCTTATCAATTGGGATAAAAGTGGAACATTCTGTAGCTCATGTTCACACTCAAAACGGTCTTGCAGAATCTTTAATTAAACGCCTGCAGTTGATTGCAAGACCATTACTCATGAAAACGAGGCTGCCCACTTCGGTATGGGGTCACGCAATTTTGCATGCAGCAATGCTAATTCGTCTCAGACCGACGAATTATCACAAATATTCCCCGTTGCAATTGGTTTTGGGTCATGAACCCAATATATCCCATTTAAGAATCTTTGGATGCGCAGTATATGTGCCTATAGCACCGCCATACCGCACCAAAATGGGTCCGCAAAGAATGTTAGGAATATATGTTGGGTTTGAATCGCCCTCCATTATTCGCTACCTCGAAACATTGACATGAGATTTGTTCACTGCACGATTTGCAGACTGTCAATTTGATGAGACACTTTTCCCAAAATTAGGGGAGAAGTTGCTGAAACCAAACGGGAAATTTTGTGGAAAAATGCATCATTATGTCATCTTGATCCACATACCTCTATTTGTGAAAAAGAGGTGCAAAAGATTATCCATTTGCAAATAATAGCAAATCAAATGCCTGACGCATTTACGGACTTGAAAAGGATAACAAAATCCCACATCCCCGCAGAGAATGTTCCAATCCGTATTGATGTCCCTGTTGGACAATCATCTAGTGTCATATCCAATGAGTCGAATGCACGCCTGAAGCGTGGCAGGCCATTAGGTTCCAAAGGTCGAAATCCTAGAAAGAGGAAAGCAAACGATCAAAATGACACTACGAAAGAATCTCATGAGGAAATTCATGATTTAATAAATTCTGAGATTCATGAAGAATCCATTGAGCCCGAGACTCAAGAAAATAAGGAACTATCAATAAATCCAATCGATACTGAGGCAAATTTTAATCGAGTGGATATAGTGGTGGATTATGTCTTTGCTTTTAATGTCACATCTAGCATTATGCAACAAAGTGAGGATCTTGAACCTCAATCTGTTGGAGAATGTCGAAAAAGACATGATTGGCCAAAATGGCAAGAAGCAATCCAATCAGAATTGAATTCACTGGCAAAACGTGAAGTTTTTGGCCCTATAGTTGAAACACCTAATGGTGTTAAGCCTGTTGGCTATAAATGGGTCTTTGTACGCAAGAGAAATGAGAAAAACGAGGTACAAAGATATAAAGCACGCCTTGTTGCACAAGGATTTTCTCAAAGGCCTGGTGTCGATTATGAAGAGACATATTCGCCTGTAATGGATGTCATAACTTTTCGTTATCTCATTAGTTTTGCTGTCCTTGAAAAGCTTGACATGCATTTAATGGATGTGGTTACTGCCTATCTTTATGGCTCACTGGATAATGGGATATACATGAAAATTCCCGATGGACTCAAAATGCCAAACGCTCATAATTCAAAGTCCCGGGAAATATTTTCAATCAAATTGCAAAGATCCTTGTATGGTCTAAAGCAATCAGGACGAATGTGGTATAATCGTCTTAGTGAGTATTTATTAAAAGAAGGCTATATAAATGATGCTATTTACCCATGTGTTTTTATAAAGAAAACAACATCGGAATTTGTTATACTTGCCGTATATGTCGATGACATAAACCTTATTTGAACCCCCATAGAACTCCAAAAGGCAATTGATTATCTAAAGAATGAATTCGAGATGAAAGATCTCGGAAAGACAAAATTATGTCTTGGTTTGCAAATTGAATATTTGGCAAACGGAATGTTTGTTCATCAATCTACCTATATAGAAAAGGTACTGAAACGGTTTTACATGGATGGAGCATATCCTTTAAGTACTCCGATGGTTGTTCGATCACTTGATGTGAATAAAGATCCATTCCGACTGCAAGAAAGGAATGAAGAGCTACTTGGTCCTGAAGTACCATATCTTAGTGCAATTGGCGCACTAATGTATCTTGCAAATACTACAAGGCCTGGCATAACCTTTTCAGTTAATGCCTTAGCAAGGTATAGCTCGGCTCCCACAAGGAGACATTGGAATGGGATCAAACATATATTGCGGTACCTATAAGGGACTACCGATATGGGCTTATTTTATAGCAATAATTGCAGTCCTGATCTTGTTGGTTATGCTGACGCTGGATATTTATCCGACCCACACAAGGCTCGATCTCAAACGGGTTATGTGTTTACCTGTGGAGGCACCGCCATATCTTGGCGATCGACTAAGAAATCAATTGTGGCTACTTCATCTAATCAAGCCGAGATAATCGCTATTCATGAAGCAAGTCGGGAGTGTGTGTGGTTGAGGTCTATAATACATCATATTCAAGACAAATGTGGTTTGAAGTGTAACAAACTACCCACGACTTTGTATGAAGACAATGAAGCATGTATAGCTCAATTGAAGGGAGGATTCATAAAAGGAGATAGAACAAAGCATATTTCACCAAAGTTATTTTTCACACATGATCTTCAAAAGAATGGTGATATCAATGTGCAACAGATTCGTTCAAGCGATAATATGGCTGATTTGTTCACAAAATCTCTACCAACGTTAACCTTCAAGAAGCTGGTTCACAAGATCGGAATGCGAAGACTCAAGGATATGAATTGATGCTCTTTTCAGGGGGAGTTAATGCGCGTTGCACTCTTTTTCCCTTACAAGGTTTTGTCCCAATGGGTTTTCCTTGCAAGGTTTTTAACGAGGCAACCAATAGGCGCATATTCAAACATGTGTACTCTTTTTCCTTTTCTTTAATTTTTTCCCATTGGGTTTTGTTTTAGTTAAGGTTTTAACGAGGCACATTATTGAATAGACATTCAAGGGGGAGTGTTATAAAATATTCTATTTTAGGTGAATGTCCATATTTAGAGAGATTCTAGGGTTTACTTCTTGGTGGCTAAGTCACCACCTCCCTATAAATAAAGGGGTTCTATTCCATTGTAAACCATCCCAAAGTATCAATAAGAATACTCCTCTCCCTACTTTTCTCTCTATTGTTCTTGTTCTTGTATTATTGTTCTTGTTCTTATATTATTTCCTAACATTAATCTATTTTTATCTGTATTAAATATGGATTGAATAGTATAATTTATCTATTTTTACATTCTCGTTATCGAAACCGCATATATCCTACTCGACTCACAGGTTTGCCAACCCTATCTTTAAGTGCTAGGCTTCTAGCATTACTTCTAATGAAGTTAAGCTGGTCACTGTCTAATAAATGGTATGACGAAAAATATTTCAACAACAACAACAACAACAACTACCTAGTGTATTCCCACCAGGTGGGTCTGGGGAGGGTAATATGTAGACGAGCCTTACCCCTACCCCTACCCGAAAGGGCAGAGAGGCTGTTTCCAATCGACCCTCGCCGTATAGGATAAAATGAAAAGCAGCATTAGAACAAAAACAAAAACAAAAACAAAGACAAAATTAGAAACAAAAACAAAACAAAACAAAACAATAAAGCATTAGTAAATCCTGCAGAAATAACGTAAATGATTATGTAAATATAGGAAACATAAATACCATCGCATGCAATAATAACAAACAGTAACTACCCCATTAACAACCATAAGGGGGACATAAGCTAAAACACGAATCCTCTATGGGTAACCCTGCTGTCCCACACCCAACCCCGGATGAGGCGAACGAAGAACTCTATGAGCGAAGAACTCTATGAGCCCCTAGCCTACAACCCTGATTCTACACCTCCAAACTCCCCTATCAAGGGTCATGTCCTCAGAAACCTGCATTCTAGTCATGTCATGCCTAATCACCTCTTCCCAATGCTTCCTAGGCCTCCCTCTTCCTCGCCGACCGCCAACAATCTCCAACTGCTCACAGCTCCTCACCGGGGCATCGGGACCCCTCCTCCGAACATTCCCGAACCACCTCAGCCTCGCTTCCCGCATCTTCTCATCCACCCGGGCCACCCCTACCTTCTGTCGAATAACTTCATTCTTAATCTTATCTAGCCTGGTGTGCCCGCACATCCACCTAAGCATCCTCATCTCCGCAACCTTCATTCTCTGAACATGAGAGTTCTTCACGGGTCAACACTCCGCCCCATACAGCATCGCAGGTCTAACCACGGCTCTGTAGAATTTTCCCTTGAGTTTGTGTGGAATTTTCTTGTCACACAGGACCCCTGAAGCAAGCCTCCACTTTGACCACCCCACTCCTATTCGATGGGTGACGTCCCCGTCAATCTCTCCGTCCCCCCTGAATCACAGACCCAAGATATCGGACACGAAAAATATTTCATTCGAAAAATAATTTCTAGAAAATAAGTGATTTCTGGTGTTTGATGCCAAAATATTTTATAGAGAATATTTACCTCCAAAAGAGAAAATGACTTTTCTTAGTTTCTGGCGTAAAATTATTTTCCTTCAAAATTATCTCAATTTTTACCTTTATATCATTATTTTGATCCACATTTAGACATTATTATCAATTTCTATTACTCAAAATTTCATCCAATCTGTTAATGTTGTTATAATCTTTAATAAATGTTTTTTGAGAAAAAAAGGATTTCCCTCTTCCAATAAAAGCATTGGAAATATTTTAAAAGAAAATATTCTTTAAAGAATAATTCAGTTTTTCGAAAAATAATTTATGAAAAATGACTTCTATCATACCAAACAAACTAAAGAGTTTCAAGTTTTCGTATAAAATGAAATTAGTTTATTTTTGTGCCCTTTGGTATATTATAAATACTTGGTATATACCAACTATTTATAATACTTTTGAATTGCTTTTATCAATGATTGCTGCAACCTTTTATAATCATACTAGACCAAAGAAAGTCTATAAGCCCATAACGCATATACCATGTCTTTTCTTTTTAGTCGAAGACGAAAAGATAAAGAAGAATTAATCTAAATAATTAATTATAATTAATGCAACTGTATATTATCAGGCTATAATTTATATATATAGACTAAAAAGTGAATAATAAAAACATGATTTAAAAATATTTCTTTGTTGAAACTCTTTTGCATTGTTTTTTAGGGAGAAATTCAAAAATAGCCAGATTTACAAGTGGTCATCCAAAAATAGACACAGTGCAAAAGTAATCGAAATTTAATCATTTTTTCATGTAAGGATAAATCGGAATGAAAACACTGTTTAATTCGGAAAAATACTCCAGTATAATATACTGGAATTCCAGTATATTATATTGGAGTTCCAACATAAGTATATTACAGCACCAGTGCTCCGATCTCCAATATATTATACTGTAACTTTCTGCGTGTTAGAATCAGCATAATATATTGTAAGTTCATACAAGGTGCACCGATCTCCAGTATATTATGTTGTTTCAACAAAATAGTGGCTTTTTTTAATAACTTTACAAATGCTGACTATTTTTAAATGACCGGTCGGAATACTGGCTAGCTCGTATTATTTTTACTTTTTCAATTTAGAGACACAATACGAGTCCAACTCACAATTGGAGGGAGTTATTATTTAGTTAGTTAAAGAAAAATTAATACTAAGCAATATCTCTGATAGACACAAAACATCCACATTTTGGGAAGAGTTAAATAATTACAAACCGCACACTAATATAAAGGAGATCTAAAATCTGAATCGTGATCTTAAAATCATATTTTTGTAGTCATTTATGGCTCTTTTAATTTAAGGTTTAATTTATTTAAGAAATGTTTAACTAATTCCAGATCCATCAGCTATATATTATATTACCCTCTAGGATTCTTAATTTGGAAGCATTTTTGTTAGACTATCATAAGAAAAACTATATTACAAAACAAATCCTTAGTTAATTTGAGAACGATATGATACCAATTTCTTTTCTAATTCAAAAGTTCATGAAACCAATTAAAATGTCCAACGAACATATGCTGAAAATCAGCGCTCCATATCAACCGTTGTGACTTTTGGAAATATGGTAGACATTAGTTTTTTATTTTATTATATTAAATAAGATATTTAGTTTAATAAGAAGGATATTTAGGTAATTTGACTTTTAAGATTTGGGGTTCCCATTTTTAATGTAGTACATAGATATATAGATTAAAAAGTAGTCTGTAAAAAATCATAGAAAGACATTCAAATCAAGTGACTCATAAAATCAAAAACAGACAACAACTAAAAAAGTAAGAACAAGGAGAGATGAAAGATATCAAGTTGATTATAACTGTCAACAATTTAACTAATTTTAATATTATTATAAAGATGTAAAAATAGGTCCCAGCTGCTATGTTTATTTTAGTGAAATATTCCTTTGAGATATTTGGTAAAAAGTCGATTCAAAGACAATGGCAATTTAACAGTGTGAAACACCTTGTGTAGATCAAATGGGACACTTTCCAGATTGGTTTGCTGACAATAATTTGTATAGCAATTCACAAAGATATACTCCTATTCTTATGTTTCCCACGTGAACCTAATAATAAGTGGAATTAACGAGAGATTGGAGGTTTGGAGACATGCTCTAGAGGCTAAAGATTTTAAATTGAGTAAGATTTTAAGATACAGTATTTAAAATGTAAGTTCAGCACCGAGTCGAGAGAAGTAGGCATAGATATGAGACTTGGATCACATGCCGTCCCCAAGAGAGATAGTTTCAAGTATTTTGAGTCGGTTATTCAAGGGGATGGAGAGATTGACGAGGACGTCACTCACCGCAAAAGAGTAGGGTGCACGAAATAGAGGCTAACATCTGGAGTCTTATGTGACAAGAAATTACCACCGTTACTCAAAGGTAAGTTTTATAGAGCAGTGGTTAGACCAGCCATATTGTATGGGGCAGAGTGCTGGCCAGTTAAGAACTCTCGTGTCAAAAGATAAAGGTAGCTGAGATGAGGATGTTGAGGTGGATGTGTGGGCACACTAAGATAGATAAGATTTGGAATGAAGATATTCGGGAGAAGGTGGGTGTGACCTCTGTGGATGACAAGATGCGGGAAGCGAGACCCATATGGTTTGGGCATGTGTGGAGGAGAAGCCTAGATGCTCCGGTGATGAGGTGTGAGCTGCTGGCTTTAGTAGGAACGAGAAGAGGTAGAGGACGACCTAAGAAGTATTGAGGAGAGGTGATCAGGCAGGACATGACTCAATTGCAGATTTCCGAGGATATGACCCTTGATAAGAAGGTCTGAAGGTCGAGCATTAGGGCTGTAGGATAGAGTGATAGTCGAGCTTCTCCTTCCCCATTCCGGGGGCGAAGCGAGTTTGAGTAGGATGGTCTTAGACTGTGTTTAATGTAGAGTTCACACTAATCTTATTGTTTCCCCTAGTTTTGGACCTTATTAGTTGTAGGTTGTTGCATGTCATCTATTTTATGGTTTTTAGGGTGCTGTCATTATTTCCACGGTTATGTTGACGTTACTAATGAATTGTGTTTTCTTTTTTTTCTTGTTTTCTTGTTTTATTTCCAGCTTCTTGTGCCGATGGTCTATCGGAAACAACCTCTCTATCTGATTTAGGGGTAAGATCTCCGTACATACAACCTTCCCCAGACCCCACCTAGTGAGACTTTACTTCGTTGTTGTTGTTGTTGTTGTATATATATCTATTAATTTTCAAACATAATCCTTTTTTTTTCAAACTTTGATATCGTAAGAAACAATTTTAGCATCAAACAAAAACCTTAGACAAAACTGGTTTGAGTAGCTCGGATCCAATGTAAACATGTTTAGAAACTCATTTCCAGTTAGACGCGAGGAATTATAATCTCTAATTTTTAACTAAATTCGGTTCGGTCAAAATTGAACTAAAAGTAGGGGTGTTCATTGGGCGGATTGGGCGGCTTTTTACTCTAACGGTTTGGCTTAACGGTTATCGGCTTTTAAATGTATTCATCCGTTAGCCACCCAATAAGATATCGGGCGGATTGGTATCGGGTTAGCTCTTATCGGGCGGTTACTGGGCGGTTTATCGGTTTAATACCTAAGGGCTCAAATATATTCTGTCCGCACACTAGGACATAATTAAAATTTCCTGTGCATGACATTCAAAGGCATCTGACCTTGCCATGGATTTTACAATTGACAATGAAACAAAGAAAAAGAGAAGAAAAGCATAGCATAGGCAAGAAAGATAAGAGGTTCAGTGCAAGGCCATGAAAAGGGGAAAACAAGTAAAGAGTTGTCCAGTGCTAGCTTGTTTTACAGTATTACAGTAAAGAAGTGCTTATGACAGTAACATGATGTCCAAATGCTTTTGCAAATTTAATAGCCAAATGTCCCAAACCTCCTAAACCAATAACTCCTATTTTTTTCCTAGGTGACTCAATCAAGTTATTATCTTTCATTGGGCAGAACACAGTAACTCCTGCACATAACATTCAAGTTATTGTCTTTCTCAGTTTCTCTAGAATGAGGAATAGGTATTAGTAATTAGGAATTAGAAATTAGAATATTAGTTTTGTTTGTGGTGGACAATACACGGTATATATTACAGAACATACGGGGGTGGGGGCGTTTGTTTAATTATTTTTGTAATTTGGTATTTTATTATACACTTATATTTATTCATTTTTAAGGTTTTTAGTTTTTTATATTTAATATATATACTTATATAAATAAAAATAAATTATATATATATATATATATATATATATATATATATATATATATATATATATATATATATATATATATATATATATATATATATATATATATATATTCTTAACGGGTTAACGGATTACCCATTAAGAAAATTGAATAATCCGCCCCCAATCCGATAAGCCGTTAATAAAAAAATTTTAATCCGTTCTCCGTCCGTTAAGCCGTTAAACCGTTACCATTAAGCCATTAAGCTTCGGTTTCGGATCGGTTTTCGGTTTCGGATCGGTTTTGAACACCCCTAACTAAAAGAGCCCGATTTCCTAATAAGAAAACGACAAGAGATCAAGGTTGTGTTTGGTATAATGAAAAATATTTTACATGGAAAATGTTTTCCACGAAAATATTTTTTTGAAAAACAAGTAATAATTTTATTCATTTTTTCGGTGTTTGATACGCAAATTAAGGAAACTGACTTCTCAAGGGTATTCATAAATAATTTAGATATAATAAATATGAAAACATAAACTTTCAAACCAACAACCTTCCGGACCCACAAATTTAAAAAAGGGGAAAAAGTAAAGTCTAAGCGCATATGGCACGAAAAGGAAATCCTATTTCGGTAAGACTTGATCTGAATCGTAGTTCAGATTCAAGTTGGTTTAGTGAGGGCGACCGCGGAAGTCACGGAATGGGTCAGTCTTTTAGTTCTCCCAGATTAGAATATCAAAGGAGGACATTGCAGATGCCCGAGGCGGACACGACTTCTTCTAAGGCTAGAAGACCACTGGAAGACACCCAGGACTATAGCATGTCGTGAAAGAAGCACACTGGAGGGGCGTGCTTACCGTGTCTCAAACCGTAAAACATTCAAAAGCACGAAATTTCAAACCCGTAAATTTTATAATTTCTAAACCCGTAAACTTTCAAACACATAAATCTCTGAACTCATAATTTTGGAACTTGCAAAATTTGGAGCCTTTAAACCGATAATAAAATTAAAACTGAAAAAATATATTTAAAATTTTTTTTAGAGGGGAGGGGGGCAGGGGGGTTGGGGCGGGGGGAGTAGGTACTGGGCTTGGGCGGGGAAGGGGGAAGAGGAGGGATGGAGGGTTAGTAGGGTGGGTGGTAACTAAAAAACTAAAATTTAAGAAAACTTTTTTTTGAAAGGGGTTGGATTGGGTTGGTGATGGTGAGAAATGTTGAGAAGGAGGTTTGAAAAATGTTTTCCCTTCTTATGATAAGGAAAATATGTTTCTCCAATTGAAGAAAAATGAATTGATAAGATATTTTTCAAATAAACTAACCAAACATACAAAAATTAAAAAATATTTTATGAAAAAATGGTTAACACAGTGCTCTAACTTAAGCAATCACAAGTGCGAAAATGTCTAATTAATTTTAAATTAGTTGTACTGTACTTTCCAATTTTCTCCATGTGAAACCTTATTATTTAAAGTTGGGAGTAAAGTAACTTTATCTATAAGGAAATTGCATTTTTCCCTTTTTAAATTCCCCTTCCCTGAAATGGGGACCCATACAGCATACTCATGCAACGAATAGAGACAAGATCTTTGGTCCAAAGGTGTCTTCATCACATAACAAAACTATTACGTAACAAACAAACAAATAATTGGGTCTTAAATTAATAAAACTGCATATAATTACTTCAATATCCAAATCTTATTCATCAACTTTTCTTCACTTAAAACCAAAGGCCTGCAATTTTTTACATTTTTATTTATTAGAGCACCTTCATTTTCTCTCACACTAAAAGATCACCATTACGCTAAAATTCTCATGTTCTTGAAGTCTAAGGGACCATGCTAAGATCCTTTAATTTATTTCTCATCTTCTATACAATAGTAATTTTTTTACTGCTGGCAATATTGAAGCACAAAGTAGTCAGCTTCCTAAAGATGAAGGTAAATAGATTTTAACTTTTTCTTTTTAAAGTAATGTATGTCAAAAATTAAAGTTTGATACCAATTATTTTGATTGCAGTGAAAGCTCTTAAAGAAATAGCTACGGAATTGGGGAAAAAGGACAGGGATTTTAAGCAAAACCCTTGTGATGGGAACTCAAATTGGAGCACACCGAATAAGGGTGTATTTTGTTCAGGGCTCGGGCATGGCGGTCCTGGTGGGTGAGACCAGCCCGTGACGGGCCTAAGCCCACAGTGGTCCTGGGCTTAGCGGTCCGGGCCCGGCGGACCTGGCGGGGTTGGCGAAATTTTTTTAAGGCAATATCTTGTATAATAGTTATTAGTACAGTATAGAATATATTTTATAATAGACTAAGTTACTTGTATAGTATATATAATATATATTTCATTGTATATTGTGTTGTAGTAATTAGTATATATTGTATATTATGTATATATTGTGCTGTAGTAATTAGTATATATATTATATATTATATATATATTATTACCCAAAATGGCATATATTTCTTAGTTTCCTTCCCCCAATGGAATGAGCACAACAAGGTATTAATACCACCATTAAAAGGAAAAAAAACTAAAAGAAGATGTGCCAATGGTGGTACTAGTAATTAGTATATTGTGTTATACTAATTAGTATATATTGTAAATATATATATATATATATATATATATATATATATATATATATATATATATATATATATATATATATATATATATATATATATATATATATATTGTGTATAGTATGTATATATATTATAACATATATAGTTATATATTTTGTTGTAGTATGTATATTGTATCTCTTATGTATAATATATATATATATATATATATATATATATTCTCTTATATATATTGTATCTTATGTATATGTTATTACATATATATTTTCTTGTAGTTTAGGTTGTATGTTATGTATATATATTCTCGTATATATTTTCTTGTAGTATAGATTGTATGTTATATATATATATATATATATATATATATATATATATATATATATATATATATATATATATATTGTAGCTTATAAATAATTCGAAGTAAAGATAAAGAAATATTGAGAAAAAAGATATTCAAGGATATGTCTTATAATTTTTATTACCCAAAATGACATATCTTTCTTAGTCTTCCTTCCCCCAATGGAATGAGCACAACAAGGTACTAATACCACTATTAAAAGGAAAAAAAACTAAAAGATGATGTGCCAATGTACAAGTTACATCATAATTTACGTTGTATCTCTAACAAATCTCATAAATCCGTCAAGGTTGGGAGGAGGTTGTGTTGGTGGTGGTGGAAACGAAGCTTGTTCATCACCACTTCCGGGTGAAGCCGAATCCTCCGAAAGTTCTGCTATCATTTCTTCATAAGCTTCATCTATCGCCGGTTGTGATTCTGCAATTCCAAAGTTTCTTCTTTCCGCGAGGATCCAATCTTTAAAAAGTACCGATTTTTCCAAGCTATCCCTCGTTGCCGCTCTATGATCACCTATTTGTAGTCTTGCTTGACTAAAAGCGCTCTCCGACGCAACAATTGAAGCTTGAATTGATAAAACATCCCGAGCCATCCTTGCAAGAACCGAAAAATATTTTTTCCTTGACTTCCACCATTCCAATAGATCGAAAGAGCCGTCTGGATTCTCCTTTTCAAGTCCCTGAGACAAGTAAACTTGAAGCTCATTTAGATGTGAAGTTTCATCATAATTATCACCTTGAGAACCCCGGAACTCCGTCCAAGATTTAAGAGTTGTTAAGCCCGCAACTCTTTTAGACGATTGTGAGCTAAACGAAGTAGGGGTTGGAATATTTGGCCTATCATGCTCTAAGGCAACTTTATAAGCATTATAAACTGTTTGAGCATTAATTTTAATTGATGCTTTTGCATCTGCAAGTGTAGCAACTTCCTCGTTTGAAAGATCTAAAGCCTTATAAATATTTGAATACCAAAAATGAGGACCTCCCAATTTCATTGTAGGATTTAACACTGCAGCAACATCAAAAAATATGAGGGACAGGGAAAAAATATTTTTTAAATTTTTGTTTCATTTCATTTATAGCAAGTTCATAAATATCTTCACCCTCGCCAAATTCAACAAACAAATCAGCTAGTGCGGCAATATAAACTAAACAGTTTTAAATAGTAGGATAATATTGCCCAGAAAATGCATTTGTAGCAACTTGAAAATGTTCTAAAAAATCTAAAAGAATTTTAACATTCGTCCAATCTTGGGTAGTAAGCATTTCATCATCATCCTCACCACTTACCCGAGAATTAGACGTTACATTAATTGAGTTTCTACATTCATATGCAACTACTAAACTTTCGTACATACAATTCCATCTAGTCGGGCAAGGTTTAGGAACCTTTCTTTCTCTAAGGCCATATTTATCACATTTTTTAAAATACTCTCTAAGTCTAGTTCTACGGTTTGAATATAAAAGCTAATTAAGAGCCATTCGAACCATTTCAATTTCTATGTTTAAAATTCGCATACCATCACCGACAATTAAATGATAAATATGACAAATACATCTAACATGGAAAATATTACTAAATGCAGGATTTAGTAGTTGTGTAAGCATGCCTATAGCACTAGTATTACTAGAAGCATTATCCATAGAAATTGCCATTATTTTATCACTAAAGGAAAAATATCTACAAATATCTGAAACAGTGTTAGCTATAAACTTACCAGTGTGACGTGAATTAATTATTCTATACGCAATTATATGTTTTTGCATTGTCGAGTCCTCATCAATCCAATGACTTGTAACAGTTAGATAATCATAGTCATTATTACTTCTACCAATATCAGTAGTAATAGAAATCCGATTAGGTATATGAGTAAATATATAGCGCAAATATTGATCATATTCATGTTTGAATTTATAAATATCGGCCTTAACTTTTGCGCGAGGCCAACCTTTATAAGTAGGATTAAAAACTCTTACAATATAATGAACCCAATTAGGATTAGAAGCAAAAGTATAAGGTAAGCACATAACAGTAATCATCTTTGCTAATTCTTCACGATCTCTATTTGGATCGTAATATAAAATACCTCCGGTGATAGTGTTAATTCCTGGTTGAACTAGATTTGAACCTGTACTAGGGTTAACTGCAGAATCTACACTTGTCCCCTCTTGCTGCGCTTGCATTTGAAAAAATCTAGCCCTATCTGCAGGGTGTGTCTTTATGTGCCTAGTCAAACTACCCGTGCCGCTACGGTCTTCAGTAAATTTATGAACCAGTAATTTCCCACAAGTTTTACACTTAGCCTTATTTAGTTCTCTTACTTGAGTAAAAAAATTCCAAACTAATGATGTTTCTGGACGTTTAGCAGGTTTTCTACTAAAAGTTGGAGTTTCTACAGGTGGTTGGGCCGGTGCATTACTTGAGTTATGAATAGGACTAGTAGGTGTATCATCTAAACCCGGTGCTTGGGTTTCATCATCATCATCATCCTCATTTTCCTCTAAGATAGGTTCATTAGGATAAAGAACATTCATAATTTCATCATCTAATCTATCACCTACTGCAACATCATGTAGAAATTCACTATCGGTAAATTGAAAACAAGGGTGATCACTATAAAGCATTATGGGAGGCGGAGTAGGATGTCTAGGTTGGCGACTACTTTCAACTTACTTATACTTTTGTAGGTCGGGGAGCTGGGGGAAGGATAGTATTATGGCCACTACTTTCACCGGTTTTACCTTTTCCTTTACCGAACAATTTTTTTCAAAGAAAATGCCATACTAATTATAATTATGCAAACTAAACCACACAAAAATATTTATTAAAACGTAAGAGTTGAAACGAGTTTACCGGATTGCCGAATAACTTCTTGAAAATTGAAAATCGTTGAACACTTGAAAACTTCAATTCAACAACTTCACAATTTTTCACGAATTTTCAAAAATAAATTAAGCAATTGTAGTAGAAAGATTGAAAGAGAGATTGAGAGATATTGATGAATTGGTGAATAAAAATGACAGAATGAGGGGTTATTTATAGTTGAGATATGGGAAAAATTGTAATTATATAAAGTTTGGGGCTAAATTAAAGTTTGGGGGCCAAATGACTATTTTACATAGTTCCAAACGGCTATTTTTACACAAGAGCCGTTACTGATTTTTTAAAAAATTTTTTCTTTTATTTTTAAAAAAGAGCCGTTGGGCCCGCCTGGGCCCGTCAGGACTGACCCAGGCCCGTCTGGCGGTCCCGGGCTCACGATTTTATGTTTTGGACCGGCCCGTCGCAGGCCTATAGGACCGGCAGGCCTGGGACCGCCAGGACCGGCCACCAGGCCCGTGAGGCCTGCCAGGACCGCGGGCCCGGTCCGGTCCCGGTTCAGGCCCGAATCACAGTAAACTATTAACACCGAAAAGGAAGTATATGCCTTTGTATAACAATACCCTTGTCTGCAATTGCACTTCCCCTGATGGTCCTTGCCATGTACAAAGCATGTAGGTTTCCATTTTTCTCTCTTCTAGTTTTTTTTCCAATAAATATATTCTTTTTGTTAATACTTGACAATGAGGGTTGCTACGATGGTAAACAACTTCCACTTTAGTTCTTGGATGGAAGGATGCCGATGGCCTATTTGAAACAACCTCTCTACCCCCATGGTAGAGGTAAGGTCTGCGCACTCGCTACCCTTTTTCAGACCCCACTAGTGGGATTATACTCAGAGGCGGATTCAGGATTTAAAGTTTATGGATTCCTTTCGAAATCTCAAATTAATATATAATACTAACTGGGTTTACAGTTAGATATTTATAAATATTTAGTAGAAATTTTAATAGAAATACAGAGTTTACATAAAAGTTACTGGGTTCCCGGGAACCCAGTTACTTCACTCTAGATCCGCCCCTGATGGTTGTTGTTGTTGTTGTTGTTGTTGTTGTTGTTAATACTTTCTTCATGGTTAATTGGTGAAGGGAATTCGGACAAGAGTTGGTTGATTTTTGAAAAAAAAGATGGATTTGAAGTTAAGTTCAAAAAGGATATTTGGAAGTTGCAGGTTGGTTTGGACATCAAAACACAATTGAAGTTTTGTGAGTGTAAACTTAAGAAACTTGAAAACTCCTAAAACCTGTTTTAACTTCAAATTCCATGTTTCAAGTTTGAAGTTGAAAAAACGAGACAATTTGATAAACAAACACTAATTTCTACACTTACGATGCATTGTTTTTAATGACCAGATTAATTGAAGAAAATCCTCAAGATTGCCTCCTTTAAAGATCATAAGTCAGGGAAAAGGAAATTGAGGGCATTAATAGTTTGGATTACATCTACTGATCTAGTTGATATGTCGATTACATAAAATTTGTTAAATGGTACTCCTATCAGTTAATAGTGTTTGTAATAAAGGTTTATTGTTAGAATACCATATGTTTGATCTTGATATTCACGTTTCACATTGATGAACACGACTAATGCTTTAAAGATTTTTCTGATCGTCTCGAGTTTATCTAAACCAGACAGGCTTATTTCTAATGGCTGGTAATCTGACTGTTGCTGCTCTAATTGTCAACAGATTTCTCAAAAGACAGGATCTTGGAGGTGTCCTCCCTGCATCTCTGGCGAAGTTACCATATCTGAAGAAAATGTACTGAGAGCATCCAGAATAATTGTTAGAAAACCAGTTTGAAATTTACTTATTCTTAAAATCATTATGGTTTTACCTTTTTGCAGTGATTTCAACCGCAACTACTTAAGTGGTACAATTCCTCCTGAATGGGCGTCAACCAAGTTGGAGCTCATGTGAGGCAATGTATTCATTCGGCATTAAAATGTATACATACCTTTGATTCCACACTCTCATGAATTGGATGTTTAATTTCCAGGGTTGTTTCTAATAGTCTGTTATCTGGGCCAATCCCAGAGTACATAGGAAATATGACCTCACTTATGGTTATGTAATCCCTACCTCCATTTTCTCAGATGGACCGACTGTACCAAGAATACTTGAAATTTCCTTAAGTCATCATAATTTTTCCGGAGTTTGGAATCAAATTTATTTAATGGATCGATTCCAGTGGAAGTAGGGAATCTGGTCAATTTACAGAATCTGTAAGTCAATTTACTTCATCCATGCTTGGGAAAGACACCTCTCCCAGTAGCTTCATCACTTTAAATGACAGAGTGATTGGTCTTAAAATATAGTGTGTCCATGCTTGGGAAAGACACCTCTCCCAGTAGCTTCATCACTTTAAATGACAGAGTGATTGGTCTTAAAATATAGTGTGCTTCTACAAAGAGCAGATTAAGTGTCAACTGGATTTCATTCTAAAATTGATGAACTTTGATTGGTGCAGTGTTCTCAATGCTAATAATTTCACAGGAGAGTGGCCAGTGGAACTGAATAATCTGACGAAATTGATTGACCTGTGAGTGCATTTAAATGTGCATATAGGATGAGATTTCTAATTCTTCTTCCACATATGTTAAGTTGAATTCCTGCATTTCCCTTTTGTCATCAATACAGTAGGATGAGCAGTAACAATTTTGTTGGGAAACTGCCCAATTTTGAGAGTTGGAAAAATCTCCAGATGTTCTGAGTATTTTCATTTGTAAATTTTTGTACGAGTTAGAAAAATCCAGTTGAAATTTATTTGTTGTATATGCTCTTTTAACAGAGAGATTCAAGGTTCTGGATTTGAAGGACCAATTCCACCTAGTGTTTCTAATTTGACCAGTTATGACTGAACTGTAAGTTTATTTTGCTTTTTCCAATGTTCTTATGATTAGGCTACGTACAAAGCAAGATAATTAACAATCAGATGATGCATATACAGAAGAGTCAGTGACCTGAAGGGAGGTGCTTCAGAATTTCCACCACTTAGAAACATGACAGGCATGACTAAATTGTAAGTACCTAATAATTTGGGAACTATGAGTGGAGTTTCCTACACATCCTTTATCAAGGAACATCATTTTTCTGAAACTACGTTTTGACTGCAGGATTTTGAGAAGCTGTAATATAGTCGGGATGATTCCTGATTTTGTAGCTGATATGAGCGAATTACGGTTTTTGTAATTCCACTACTTTCAATGTATTTTTGAATCTATTTTAAATGTTTTCCTTAACAATCTCATATTTTTTCCTTTTCCTGTTATTCAAGCTGTGGATAATCCACTCAAAGCATGAACTTTGTGCTGTGTCTGATTCCCTTCAAGGCTTTCTTGTTTTCCTTCTACAAACCTCTTCTCTTTTTGAATAGGAGAGGAATGCCTTTTTTTGAATCTTGAAATGCAAACAACATACCTCCCTTTCTTGAAATAAAATGATCTTCTTGAAAAGAGAAAGAAGGTAAAATAAGAAAGGAGATGATACAGTTCTCCACAAACCTGTCTTCTGAACTATCCATTTTCTCTATCCTTTATCTAAGCTTAATTAGGTTTTTAACAATTGTGCTATAGTTTGTTCAGCCATATGGAATTGAGCATTCTTTTGGGTTTGACTCTGTTTATTTTTTATTGCAGAGATCTAGTTTTAACAAGCTTGAAGGAGGGATTGCAAATATCGAAAGCCTGACTAACTTGGAGGCCACGTAAGTCGGAATGACACGAAGATTCCTGTAACTATATGTGGTATATGTTTGTTTTGCATCTCTATTTCATTATACTAGTCTTACTATGTGAGAGTTGATGGCCCATCCATCAGTCTTCTGAACCCCCTCCGAATGCTCAAGCCCTTTTCTTTCTTTTGAAGAAAAGCAGAAAATAGCCTCAATGACAAAACAGTCTTAGATGGCAAGGATGCCAAGAATTCAAATTTAAATGCCTTTGCATGAAGTTTCTTATTTTTTGCCCACAAAGTTTTGAGATTTTGATGTTAGATGGTTTGTTTATAACTCAGTAATATTCTCCCATGAGCTGCACACAAAATTAGTCTTCATTTTGGTTGGATATCACTTTCCATTTTGGTGGGTAGCTGATAGATGGTGATTCAAGAAGCGATTTCGAATTTGATAATTTCTTATCATATTCTTGAACATATAGTGCAGATATTGCATTTCAAATTTGTGATCTCCTAGTTAAATCAAATATTTGCTTCTTGCTAGGTATCTGACCGGCAATGCTTTTGTTGGGTCAATTCCAGAGTGGCTAACAAGTCATTCTGTCTTTCCTTTTCATTTACACTGGTCATTCTTCTGATCTCAATCTAAAAAAGGACATGTATAGCTTTAGGGTAGGATTATATAACAGGGTGATAGATAGAGAAGGCAGCATTTAATGTCACAACTAAATGTGGTTGCTCGCATAGAGAATCAGATTAAAAAGTTGTTCACATTTCTCTTGTCCGGAACATGAATTACTGAGTCTTGTCTGTGTAAGTTTTTGTGAGGAAGAATGACAGCTTTGTGAAAATGAGTTGGATGGGCAATAAATAAAGATATTGAGATTTAACTTGCCGATTGTCATTAATTTAATTGCATTTAAAGCTGTTTTCTCTAAGTGAAGGCACAAGATCTTCTCTCCCTCTCATTAGTTTGAAATACTTGATAAACTCATAACCATGTCAGATACATTGTATGCAGCGTGATAGACCTTTCCTACAAAAAGTTCGACGAGAGCTCTGAACCATCTACTTGTCGGGACAACCTGTACGATCCTTGTATTTTGTATGCTTTTCTCCTGTTTTCTTTATATATATATATGTGTGTGTGTGGTTCAGATGATTCCACGTTTGGTTTTGTTTTCTTATCAGAAACTTATTCAGAATCTTGAAGGGCGGGAATTTTGTGTAAGTGTTCAATGTTAAATAAAATGTTAAGGTATTCTCTTGAAAAGGACTTATCCTCTCTGACACCTCTTTCAATTACTTCAGAGAGCAGGGGAAATGCTTGTCAATGAATCCATGTTCAGAGGGTGAGTACTCACTGTTTGCAGAGCTTTGATTTCTTTCCTCTCCATTTAAACTCTTTTGTTTGACATTGTTCCATTGTGCAATAGTGCACCAGTTCTTTTTTTTTTTGACAATCGATAGGAAAAAGTAGGAAGGCATAATTTGGTTCCTTTTGTAAACTATATAGATCATGGAAAAAATTGAATCACCAGACAGTTTTCTCGACAATCTACAAGAACGAAACAGTTTTATCATTGTCCCATATTTCTGAAATATATTCATTATCTCCAGTGACCTTCTCTGCTTTGAATACTGCAGACCAGTATTCACTGCACATAAATTGTGGAGGAGAAAGAGTAACTATTGGAAACACTACTTTTGAAGGAGATGAAGACTCGGCAGGTGCTGCAAAATTTGTTTACTGGAAAGGGAACTGGGGATCTAGCAGTACAGGACACTTCTGGGATCGTGTCATATCATTGAATGACTACAAAACACATAATATATCTGCTATCATGGGAGACGAATCTCAACTTTACATGACAGCTCACCTCTCCCCTTTATCTTTGACTTACTTTGCACGTTGCTTAGCAAATGGAAGCTACACTTTGACACTTCATTTCGCAGAAATAGTTTTCCGAGACAACCGATCTTTCCAAAGTCTTGGAAGACGGATATTTGATGTATACATACAGGTGAACCAACAAGTCAGAGAATTAGATACAGTAAAATATCCAATTAACTGCAACTGACTTAGTTTAACTGGGTGCAGGACGAATTGAAGCTTAAAGATTTTGATATTGAAAGAGTAGCCGGAGGAGTTGATAAAGCCTTGAAAGAAAAGTTTAATGTAACTGTAAAAGATAAAACTTTAGACGTTCGCTTTCAGTATGCTGGGAAAGGAACAACATCAATCCCAACTAGAGGAAACTATGGTCCTTTGGTATCTGCCATCTCTCTAGAAGCTAGTAATACGCTGTCTTCACTTTTATTTCTTACGTGTAGCATATTTTCTCTTATTCTCTTCTTTTCTGTCACATAGCGAGATAAAGTCTGTTTTACAAACTAACATGGCTTGCATTTTATGTAAAAACTAAGACCTTTTCAGAGTTGGAAACAGATTACAAGACTACTTTTGATTATATAGTTGAAGCTCAAGAAGATATAAATGAGATATTCTCTCGTTGAATAACTTATGCATAATACCTTTGATTTCCAGCGTAAAAATAAATGGCAGGGCATCTAATAATCTTGAAATTATTGTTGCGTAATGTAGATTTCAAGCCCCCTCCTCTACCGGAGAGCTCTTCCAATCGGAAAAAGAAGATTCTAATTGTAGTTGGAGCAGTGATGTCTTCATTAGCTCTCATTCTGTTGATTCTCTTTGTTGCTTGGAGGAAAAGAAGAAACAGGAATTTGATGGAACAAGGTGATTCTAGACCTCAAATTTTGTTGATGCCCGACAAATAGAATGTACTTAAAACTTTTGTCAATTGCATTCTGGGTGATTCTTGGTGTTATTGCAAAATCAAGTGACAACTGGAGTGGTTTTTGCAAATTGAAGTGCATGTGGATACTGGAGGGATACTAGGTATCATCATCATTTTCTAGGGAAATCACAACATGTAGGGAAGACTTAACGCCACATTAAACATATATGTCCATATGCTATCCAAATTCATGCTTTCACTAGTAAAGGGTGGGAAGACAATGGTGATGGTTATGGGTTTGAAGCTGCAAACTTTCCATAATCTTTTGGATGCTTTTCAAAGTAATATTTTCTTTATTTATCTTGTGAGAAACTAAAATCCTAAACTTTTTGTTTTTTACAGTTGTGTAGAATTAAGAGGACTAGATCTGCAAACTGGTATATTTACTTTCAGACAAATTAAAGCTGCCACAAGTAATTTTGATGCCACAAATAAGCTTGGTGAAGGGGGATTTGGATCTGTCTACACGGTGAATATGTCTAAGAAATCTCATAATTCTTCCGTCTTACCCCTCCCTGTGGACTTCCTTATTGATTATATCGCAAATCATCTATGACTTCATCCATTTTTGGTTAATGCTCAGGGTACACTAGCAGATGGTACTATAATTGCTGTCAAGCAGCTTTTATCCAAGTCAAGACAAGGGAACCATGAATTTGTAAATGAAATAGGCATGATGTCTGGTTTACGTCACCCAAATCTCGTCCGACTCTACGGATGCTGTGTTGAGCGGAACCAACTAGTTTATGAGTACATGGAGAATAATTGTCTTTCCCATGTTTTGTTTGGTAAGTGCTATTCTTCATGGATAACGTAAGGTACAAGTCAAAAAGAACACTAAGCCAAAAAACGAAAGACAAATAATGATCCCATTCTCCCTCAATAGTGTAACTGGAGTAATTCTCAACTTTATATGTTCATCTGCGTGCATATGTACATACATATATGTGTGTCTTTGTGTATGAATATATGCCTAGTTTCAATTTTACAGTAAATTGCAGGCAGTGGTGTATCAGTGTGTTGGCGACGGGTTCAATTGAACCCCTAATTTTCGATGCGGAGTAAAAATTTATATGTAAAAATTCATTAAAATTGTATAAATAGTAGATATGAACTCATAAATTTAAAAATATAATGGGTTCAACGCTAAAAACTTTAAAAGTTGAACCCATAAGATTTAAATCCTGGATCCCTCTCTAATTGCAGGTCCTGAAGATTGTCCACCAAAACTGGACTGGCCAACTAGGCAAAAGATCTGTGTTGGCATAGCTAAAGGCTTGTTTTACCTACATGAAGAATCACCTCTAAAGATTGTGTTATCGATTGTCCGTGTTCAAAGCAACGAGAAACTGGAAACCAGTAAGAAGAAGAGACACAAAAAACAGAACGTATGTAACGTTAAAAAAAAAAAAATCACAGAAATGAAGAAATCCGAGACCACAGAATTCACTGTGTGTCCTTAAGGAATTTAACCCCCTCACTGTACCCGAGGTTGTGGATTATTTCCTCCCGGGATATAACGGATATACCTGTCGTAGGAGTGGCGGTACCTCAAACGCCTACGACTTCGACGAACTCAAATTCGGGAACGAAATCACACTATGACTCGATATGTTTCAGTTTGCAGAAAAGAATGCAGAATTTTTAATGCACGATTTTTTTTTTTTTCAGTACTCGAAAATGAGGCATTGCCTCAGTTTATATAGCCTCGAATTGTGACTGTTCGGAAAGGCTTGGTGCCTGTTCGGGAAAGGCCATGCCTTTTTCTGAAAAATAAGAACGTTGGGAAGTTTACAGTTAACAAATTAATATTTTTTTTCCCACGGGAATTAAAAATAATTTCAGAAAATGAAGATTGAATTTTAAATAAATTTGGTCCAAAAAGATTATCAATCAATCAGATCATTTGACCAAATCCAAATCCAAAGCCGAAGCCGAGCCGAGCGACAACGACGGCGCGAGGGGAATCCCTCTTCTTAACCCTTTAAGAGCTAGAAGAAGTGCTTTCTAATATAAGCACATAACTTTCCCTTTCTACCACCAATGTGGTACAAAGCTCCTTTTCAAAGGAACTTTGCTTTGAAACTTCATTTTTCTTCTATTGTCTTCTTCCCTCCATTTCTCATTCACACCAACTTAGCTAGCTTTAATCATTAACTAGCTTTAACAATCCCCCACATGAATGGGGAATGGCTATATGATGAAAAACATGCATGACAAAAAACTGTGTGATTCGTAAGCAAGGATTAATTGCATCTGGATAAGTAGATTTCTCTTTGAACTTTCCGTAGTGAGCATATGTCGGATATACTCGGTCAATCGGTAGATTTGATATCTTTGAACCGTCGAGCTTTGGTGTATACCTAGACAACCACATGTCACACAATTAACCCTTTAACCGTTTTTGGTTCTCATTGTTTTGTTCCAGCCATGAACACTTCCTGGTTCATAAGTGCGTAGAGAGCTGGCCTTACAGAGTTCTCCTTGAAGCGGCTTACACTTCACACTTACATAGGTGATTCCTAAATGTGTCATCCCGTAGATACACTATTTGATATACCCCGTATCAAACTTAGAAACCATTAAAAAGCCTTAATGCTTTATCCTGGTACTGAACATTGTCTCATCACGAGAATGGACCAAAAAGTTATTGTGACAATGTTGAACCGTCATCAATGACTTTGTTTGATCTCTTTGAACCTAGATCTTGGGATCTCATGTCTTCTAGGTAGAGTTACCGCCACGATGACTTGTCCTCGGCCATAGTCCCATTCCCCTCGATGATCTTTCAACCACTTCTCTAGTTAGGCCTTTAGTTAGTGGATCCGACACATTATCTCTTGACTTAACATAGTCAATTGTGATAATTCCACTAGAGAGTAGTTGTCTAACGGTATTATGTCTTCGTCGTATGTGACGAGACTTTCCGTTGTACATAACGCTCCCGGCTCTTCCTATTGCCGCTTGGCTATCGCAATGTATGCATATAGGAGCCAACGGTTTGGGCCAAAATGGAATATCTTCTAAGAAATTCCGGAGCCATTCAGCTTCTTCACCGGCTTTGTCTAGAGCTATGAACTCAGATTCCATTGTAGAGCGGGCGATACATGTCTGTTTGGATGACTTCCAAGACACTGCTCCTCCACCTATAGTAAAAACGTATCCACTTGTGGATTTAGTTTCAGTTGAACCGGTGATCCAATTTGCATCACTGTATCCTTCAATAACTGCAGGATACCTGTTATAATGCAAAACAAAGTTTTGAGTATGTTTCAAATACCCTAAAACTCGTTTCATTGCCAGCCAATGATTTTGGTCGGGATTACTCGTGTAGCGACTTAGTTTACTTATAGCACACGCAATATCAGGTCGCGTACAGTTCATAATATACATCAAACTTCCCAACACTCTGGCATAATCCAATTGAGAATGACTTTCACCTTTATTCTTTGCAAGAGCAAGGTTCATATTAATTGGCGTCTTTGCAACTTTAAAGTCCAAATACTTGAACTTTTCAAGTACTTTTTCAATATAATGAGATTGAGACAATGCTAGACCTTGAGGAGTCTTATGGATTTTAATTCCCAGAATTAAATCGGCAACTCCTAAGTCTTTCATATCAAACTTACTAGCAAGCATGCGCTTAGTAACATTTATGTTAGCAATGTTGTTACTCATTATTAACATATCATCCACGTATAAACAAACAATGACGACGTGGTTCGGAGTGTTCTTAATGTAGACACATTTATCACATTCATTTATCTTGAATCCATTTGACAGCATCGTATGGTCAAATTTTGCATGCCACTGTTTTGGTGCTTGTTTTAGTCCATAAAGAGACTTAACAAGTCTACATACCTTCTTCTCTTTCCCTGGAACTACAAACCCTTCGGGTTGTTCCATGTAAATTTCTTCCTCCAACTCTCCATTTAAGAAGGCCGTTTTCACATCCATTTGATGGATTTCAAGACCGTACACGGCGGCTAATGCTACTAACACCCGAATAGATGTAATCCTCGTTACCGGCGAGTATGTATCAAAGTAATCAAGACCTTCTCGTTGTCTAAACCCTTTAACAACTAGTCTTGCCTTATATTTTTCAATAGTGCCATCAGCTTTCATTTTCCGCTTGAAAATCCATTTGGAACCTAAAGGTTTATTCCCTGGAGGAAGATCAACCAATTCCCAAGTATGGTTGTTCAATATGGATTCTATCTCACTATTGATTGCCTCTTTCCAAAATTGAGCTTCCGATGAAGACGTAGCTTCGTTGAACGTTCGAGGCTCATTTTCCAACAAAAATGTTAAAAATTCTGGTCCAAAGGAAGTAGTCGTCCTTTGACGTTTGCTACGTCTTGGATTTTCCTCATCAGGAATGTTTTCCTTTATTTCTTCCCGAGGTCGTTTAGATTCTTTGCTAGACGACGCACATTCCTTTTTATACGGATATATGGTTTCAAAGAAGTCAGCATTATCTGATTCAATTACCGTATTCACCTGAATGTCGGGATTTTCTGATTTGTGAACCAGAAATCTATATGCCTTACTATTTGTGGCATATCCTATGAAAACACAATCAACGGTTTTAGGTCCTATTTTTACCCTTTTGGGTTTAGGAACTTGCACCTTGGCCAAACACCCCCACACTTTGAAGTATTCCAAATTGGGCTTCCTTCCTTTCCACTTTTCGTATGGAATAGATTTTGTTTTGCTATGGGGCACTCGATTGAGTATTCGGCTAGCTGTTAGAATGGCTTCCCCCCACAAGTTCTGGGGTAAACCAGAACTTATTAACAGGGCATTCATCATTTCTTTCAGTGTTCTATTTTTTCTTTCCGCAATTCCGTTTGATTGTGGCGAGTAAGGAGCAGTTGTTTGATGAATAATGCCATATTCCAAACATATTTGTTCAAAAGGAGATTCATATTCACCGCCCCTATCACTCCTTATCATTTTAATCTTTTTGTTAAGTTGAGTCTCAACTTCAGTTTTGTATTGCCTGAACGCTTCAATTGCTTCATCTTTACTATTAAGTAAATAAACGTAGCAATACCGCGTACTATCGTCAATAAAAGTTATGAAATACTTCTTTCCACCGCGAGATGGAATTGACTTCATGTCACAAATATCTGTATGGATTAAGTCTAAAGGACTTGAATTCCTTTCAACTGACTTATAAGGATGTTTAGCATACTTAGATTCAACACAGATTTGACATTTTGATTGATTGCATTCAAACTTAGGCAATACTTCCAAACTAATCATTTCTCGCAAGGTTCTATAATTGACATGTCCTAAACGTGAATGCCATAAATCATTTGACTCAAGCAAGTAAGACGAAGCAGAAACTTTATTATTATTAGCAACAACCATTACATTCAGTTTGAAAAAGCCCTCTGTGAGGTAGCCTTTTCCTATGTACATTTCGTTCTTACTTATTACAACCTTGTCAGAAACATAAACACATTTAAAACCGTTCTTCACTAGAAGTCCGGTAGATACAAGATTTTTCCTAATTTCAGGAACATGACAGACGTTGTTGAGAGTCACCACCTTGCCAGAGGTCATCTTCAGCAGTATCTTTCCATAACCTTCAATCTTGGCCGTTGCAGAATTTCCCATATATATTGTTTCGTCGGGCCCGGTGGGAGCATATGAAGCAAAGGCTTCTCTAACAGCACAAATGTGGCGAGTGGCGCCAGAGTCAATCCACCACTCTTTCGGACTTCCCACTAGGTTGCACTCGGACAACATAGCGCACAAGTCATCAACCTCCTCGTTTGTTTCAACCATATTAGCCTGACCCTTCTTCTTTTCCTTTTTCGGAGCACGACAGTCTGCAGCTTTGTGTCCGATTTTTCCACAATTATGGCAGTTTCCCTTGAATTTCTTCTTGTTGGGATAGTTCCTTGGTCCCGATGCCTTTTTCCTCTTTTTCATATTAGTTGGGGCAGTTTCAACTATATGTGCTCCCCCTATGGTTGATCTCCCATTTGCCTTTTTCTCCGCTGCCTTGTTATCTTCCTCGATTCTCAACCGGACGATGAGATCTTCCAATGTCATCTCCTTTCGCTTATGTTTCAAGTAATTTTTGAAGTCCTTCCATGAAGGAGGCAACTTCTCTATCACTGCCGCAACTTGAAACGCCCCACTAATCACCAAACCTACAACAAACAACATGTAAGTGACGGGGCACTGAATACTTTTGACAAAGGCATTAATTAAATTTATACCTTCAGCGAGGAGATCATGGATGATAACCTACAACTCTTGAACTTGAGTGACAACAGACTTGCCATCTACCATTTTGTAGTCCAAAAACTTGGCAGCGATAAACTTCTTTAAGCCAGCATCTTCTGTTTTATATTTCTTTTCCAACGCATCCCATAGTTCTTTTGATGTTCCCACATTACTATAGACGTTGTAAAGATCATCCTCCAGTCCGCTAAGAATGTAATTCTTGCACAAAAAATCTGAGTGCTTCCACGCCTCAATTACAACAAATCGTTCATTTTCAGGTGTTGATTCCGGCGGAACCGGAATATCCTCCTTAATAAACTTTTGAAGGCTTAAAGTAGTTAGATAGAAGAACATCTTTTGTTGCCATCGTTTGAAATCAATCCCGGTGAATTTTCCGGGCTTCTCTGCCGGAGCCGGTGCTGGTGCAGTACGACTGGAGGACGCAGCATTGCTCGTAGAACCAACCACGGGAGCTGGTGTGGCAGTAACAGTAGCAGTAGCATTCAAATTTGGAGTTTGGTCTCCCATTTCTGTCGTAGGAAATAACAGAAAACTTTAATAATCGGTGAAGATTTTATTTCTTCAAACCGAATCAAATTTACACAAACAGAATTAAAACAAACTTCAAATAGAATGTAATAAACTGTATGTAGTATACTTGATGAAGTTTTTATATCTTCAAATCAAGTACCCAAATGAGTAGAAAGTTCTGAAAACTTTAATCTCAACCGGAGTAGAAAATCCGAAGATTTAGTCTCCAAACAACATACAAGTTCGTTACATGCAAACAACAAAATTACAAGTTTCTTTTATTTTCTGGAGAGTCACAATTTTATGTTAGGAAAAACTGTATGTAGTCACTGTTTTATGTAAAAAAATTTTTTTTCCTGTACTGTTGTATCGTTCTGTAACGTTTTAATCAACAGCAGATGAACTCGGAAATAATAATTTAAATTCCTTAAGCTTGTTATCGATTGTCCGTGTTCAAAGCAACGAGAAACTGGAAACCAGTAAGAAGAAGAGACACAAAAAACAGAACGTATGTAACGTTAAAAAAAAAAAATCACAGAAATGAAGAAATCCGAGACCACAGAATTCACTGTGTGTCCTTAAGGAATTTAACCCCCTCACTGTACCCGAGGTTGTGGATTATTTCCTCCCAGGATATAACGGATATACCTGTCGTAGGAGTGGCGGTACCTCAAACGCCTACGACTTCGACGAACTCAAATTCGGGAACGAAATCACACTATGACTCGATATGTTTCAGTTTGCAGAAAAGAATGCAGAATTTTTAATGCACGAATATTTTTTTTTTTTCAGTACTCGAAAATGAGGCATTGCCTCAGTTTATATAGCCTCGAATTGTGACTGTTCGGAAAGGCTTGGTGCCTGTTCGGGAAAGGCCATGCCTTTTTCTGAAAAATAAGAACGTTGGGAAGTTTACAGTTAACAAATTAATATTTTTTTCCCACGGGAATTAAAAATAATTTCAGAAAATGAAGATTGAATTTTAAATAAATTTGGTCCAAAAAGATTATCAATCAATCAGATCATTTGACCAAATCCAAATCCAAAGCCGAGCGACGACGACGGCGCGAGGGGAGTCCCTCTTCTTAACCCTTTAAGAGCTAGAAGAAGTGCTTTCTAATATAAGCACATAACTTTCCCTTTCTACCACCAATGTGGTACAAAGCTCCTTTTCAAAGGAACTTTGCTTTGAAACTTCATTTTCCTTCTATTGTCTTCTTCCCTCCATTTCTCATTCACACCAACTTAGCTAGCTTTAATCATTAACTAGCTTTAACAGATTGTTCATAGAGACATCAAAGGAACCAATGTAATCCTTGACAAAGACCTAAATGCAAAGATCTCAGACTTTGGTCTGGCCAAACTTCATGACGAGGAGAAAACCCATATCACCACCAGGGTTGCTGGGACAATGTGAGCTTTTAAACTACTCTCACTGATTAATCATTTTTTTTCCTTCATAATACTCCTTTTTGAATGTCATCCTTTCCATTTTAGGTCATGTCAAAGTTATTTCAGTTTTTCCTGAATGAATCTGTACTCAACAACAACAACAACAACAACAACCCAGTATAATCCCATTTAATGGGGTCTGGGGAGGGTAGTGTGTACGCAGACCTTATAGACCCCCGGCATCCTTCCCTCCAAGAACTTCCCACCTTGCTCTTGGGGAAACTCGAACTCATAACCTCTCGGTTGGAAGTGAGGGTTACTTACCATCAGAGCAACCCCTCTTCATATAATTCCTCGTCATATAATTCCAAAAGGCTTCTAGCACCTTTACTGATCCCAAGACTTAAACAGATTGAAAATTTATCTATCATTTCACATTTTTCTTCAAAGCCACTCTTTAGAAATTCCATGTTTTATATTCCAACTATAATAATTTTGTAGATGTAAGTCAAACTATGATTATCAGTTTTACAATAGGTGTAACAAATAGTTCTGCAGTCCATTGTTACCTAGTTTAAGCATTTAAGGAAGTTCCTGAATGTCTATCTTGCATGAGTGTCAACTTTGTTACCTTGTTTTGCAGAGGTTATATGGCCCCTGAATATGCACTCTGGGGTTATTTAACACATAAAGCAGATTTGTACAGTTTTGGGGTGGTTGTATTAGAACTGTCGCTGGGAAGAACAACATGAAATATAATCCTGATGAGAATTATGTCTGTCTTCTTGATTGGGTAAGAAACCACCTTCTCTTGCTATCAGTTCCATGAATAGTTAACTTCTAAACAATGAGCCGGTTTTCTAGATGAAAACTTCATGTTGGTATATACAAATGTGCTGTATTTGATCAAGTAGACTTGGTAATATTTCTCAAGTGTTCCAATACCATCATTGTGCTTACTTCAGGCCCTGGTTCTGCAAAGAAAAGGAAAGTTTTTGGAGCTAGTGGACCCAAGATTAGGTTCCAATTACAACAAAAAGGAGGCATTGAGGATGATTAAGGTGGCCTTACTATGCACTAATCCATCTCCAGCATTAAGGCCAAACATGTCTACAGTAGTGAAAATGCTTGAAGGTGGTCTAGACGTGAATGAATCTAACATAAATTCAAGCGCCTACGATGATGAATTTAATTTTCAAGGATTAAGAGATAAATATGATGAGATGCAAGTAAACTCTAGTGAATACCAATCACTCTTTCGTTCAATTGACACAAAGGTACTGAACGCTCTTCTTCTACCTTCACTTCTACATCTACCTCTGAATTCTAGTCTTTCTTTCTGCTCAATGTTGTATTAGAAAAGAGAAAAAACGATGAAGAAGGAGATGTTGCTCCTACCACATTATAGTTTTTAATTGTTGGTTTCCGTAGTGAGAGTAAATATATGTTCATAGCTTGTTGTTAAGCTTCTGTCATTATTTTGTTTAATTGAAACCTTACTTCAATAATGAGATTTTATCATTTTTTTTCCTTTTCTTTTTTCTCTTCTTGCCACTTTTGTTTCAAATTGGAAATTTTGGCTAGTTCAATATTACTGATGAACACGTGAATCGAACTCTGATCCTATAAAAATTCGAAGCGAATAAATAGTTGTACACTACTTGTTCCTTGGGGACGTCAGATTAAAAGAGAAGCTTCAATTATAATAATAAGAAGTGAACATTATATTAGCATACCTTTAAAGAAAAACTTGTGCGTTGACATGGACTATGTATACATGTGATTTAACATGTCGTAGAATTACTAATGAAGTTATTTTCATATTGGAATTGGATGCATCCAACCAGGTGAGTTAATTGAAACGACTGGTGTTCTTGTCGACGAAGGACAGGACATGATATAGCCGGTTGGGGGTGTGCGCGCATGCTTTGTTGAAACAAAAAGAAATTCGAAAGAGGGAAACTATTTTTTTTCTGCTTTTTCAAAACTATTTTTGCTTCTCTTTTTTTTCAAAAACTTGGCCAAATCAGGCAATAAGTCTTTGTCTAGAACGAAGAGAATGCTTTTTGTTATCACAAACATCTCAACCATCCATCCTAGCTGAAACGATGTCCGATTTACGTCATGTTGAATTTTGCTCTTCTTTACAAATTATTCCAATGTTTGCACATGTCTTATGTCCCATTATTAATTGGATCCAAAAATTCACTAGACTTTTAATGCTAAGCTACTCTATACATTATCTATCTTTCTTAGGACCCAAGTTATGTCTCCTTCAGTGCTTTTTATTTATTAATTAATTAATATAGGAATTATATGACTAGCATTTATATCAATACCATCTTTCAAAATTGACGACCCGCAAAAGTATAATGACGTCTTCGTCTCCTTTAACTCAGTCAACTCGATACCGTGAGTCAGTCTTTTTAACTGTATTTCCAACCCCTTTTCGTTCACTCAGATTTCTTGCTGAGATCGTTAACATATGAAAAGAGTTGGTGTTTAAATAATATTCATCACTTTTATATATTTTGTTGGTATCAAGATCCGGTGAGATCTGATAAAATAACTGAGGACACTTACCTTTTCACCAGAAAAGAATTGGCGAACATGTCTTATTTCTCTAGATGATCAAAGTTAAGCTAGCATTTGACCACAAATTTTTAAATTTGTTTTAAAAATTCTGATTCAGGTGAAGTTTAGTTTGGAGATGAAAATCTGTTTAAATATAAATTTTAAAATATATCAGTTTTAAAAATAAAATAAAATAAAATTTGACTTATACACATAAGTTTTAAAAACTATTAAAAATACCCAACAAATAAAATTGCTAATCATGTATATGCAGAACCTTAATCGATGCCATTCATTATCATTATCACAAACCATAGTCCTGAATATAGATAAGTTTCGCATAAAATTATTATTTTTATAATGAACTACATAATACATTCATCCTAAAATCATAACCTGATAATTTAATATTAATTGCTAATAACACAATTACTAGCCACTATAATTCGTCAAATTACAACAATATTACAAGATCTATCCGTCCTAAAGAGAATGATAGTAATTAGCTGATGGAAATTACCAGCTATGTCCATTTATAAGTAGCTCATAACAAAAATTGACCAATTAATAAATTATTACTAATATTAGCCAAATTAACCAATTAGCTATTTGTTGCAACAAAATATTGAATTTTTGCTTTGTTTTGAGTGGGTGTTATTAAAATAGATTGGGTACAACTTAAAAAGTTTGAATCTCAGTATTGGGATGATCTGGTGAAGTTTTGAGGTGGTTTGAATTGAAAATTCGAAGTACAAGTTGAACATAAAAAAATGATATGTGTATCACATATGTATCATATTTATATTATTGTGTATCACATGTATATCCATGTATACCTGTGTGTGAGATATATGCGTGATACATGTTTGATACATGTGTCGCATAAGACTTTTTGGAACTCGATTTAGTTACGAATTTTAATATAAAACCAGTCCAAATCACCTCCAATCTTACTCAAATTTTGTATATTGACTTATCTATATATCTTCAATGAATTTCAACTATAAACATTGAAAAAGCTCCTTTTTTGTTTAGATTTTTGTATTTTATCACCTTATTTGCTACCCCGTCCACGAAATTTCCTTTCCGTCTTGTATAATGTTGTTAATCACGCTTACAAATATAGAATGTGACTTTTTCATGTGATTTTTTGATAGAAAGAACCATATTATTTGATGTTTTAATTTTTGTTGGCTAGTTTTGGTAAGTCTATAACTAATGGCTAGAGGTTGGTAAGTTGAGATTTATTTGTGACATTTGTGTAAGTTTCCCTTAGTTGGGTCATTATATATGTTGGTTTTTTTATAAAATACAAAATTGGGGGTAACTTTTTAAACGAAAATTACCAGCTATGTCCATTTAGAAGTAGCTCATTACAAAAATGGGCCAATTGATAAAATATTACTAATATTAGCCAAACCAATTAGCTATTTGTAACATGAAAATATCAAAATTTTACTTTATTTTGAGTGGGTGCTATTAGAATAGATTGGGTATATCTTAAGGAGTTTGAATCTCAGTTTTGCGATGATTTGGTGAAGTTTTGAGGTGGTTTGAATTGAAAATTCGAAGTAAAAACTGAATATGAAAAAAATGATATGCGTATCATATACTGTGTATCACATATATATCATATTTGTATCGATTGTGTATCACATGTATATCTGTGTGTGAGATACATGCGTGATACATGTTTCGCAGAAGAATTTTTTGACATCGATTTAATTATGAATTTTGATACAAAAGCCAGTCCAATTACCTTCAATCTTCCTCAAATTTTGTATATTGACTTATCTATATATTTTCAATGAATTTCGACTATACCCATTTAAAAAATTCCTTGTTTGTTTCGATTTTTGAAATATTGGCTAGAGGTTGATAAATTGAAACTTACATGAGACATTTCTGTAAGTTTCCCTTTTTAAAATTGTTAAAAACTTGTAAAAATTGCACGGGTCGCCCTATGTGGGCGCCCCTTTTTAACCTGTAGCCGCTTTGTCTTTTGCTGGCACCCGTACCCACTTTTTAAAAAACTTCAGCTTCCCTTTCTCCTCCAAAAAATTCAGCTCCGGAGCTTAAGTTTTTATTTTATAGCTGGAGCTTAAATTTTTATTTTATAACTGGAAAACTTAAGCTGGAAAACTGCTTAAGTTTTTATTTTATAACTTGAAAAATGCTTAAGTTTTTATTTTATAACTGAAAAACTTAAGCTCTAGAGCTTACATTTTTATTTTATAACTGGAAAAGTTAAGCTGGAAAACTGCTTAAGTTATTATTTGATTACTGGAAAACTTAAGCTCTAGAACTTAAGTTTTTATTTTATAACTGAAAAACTTAAGCTGGAAAACTCCTTAAGTTTTTATTTTATAACTGAAAAACTTAAGCTCTAGAGCTTATGTTTTTATTTTATAATTGGAGAACATAAGCTCTAGAGCTTAAGTTTTTATTTTATAACTGAAAAACTTAAGCTCTAGAGCTTAGTTTTTCGGTAACAAAGATAAAAACTTCAGCTGAAGTTTTCCAGTACAAAAGAAAAACTTCAGTCCCGTGGGCTGAAGTTATGTGAAAAGCCGGGTACGCTTACAATTTTTTTTTGTAAAACAGACACAAATTAAAATGTGGCACAAAAAACGGGTATAGAGAAAATGCTCCTAAAAACTTCAGCAGTAATATTTTGGGCCAAAATATGTCTAGACTCTAGAGCTAGTTTTGGGATTTAAAAATTTTATTTTCAAAACCTACCAAAACATGGATAAACTTTATAAACAAACATGTTTCGCCAAGAAATATTTGGAAAAAACTTGGCAAAATCTATGGTTAAACAGAGGCTAACGGCTAAGTTCACCTTTTTCTGATTCACCAAGTGGGTTTTTAATTTTTTGAAGTCGAAAATTAAGGTAACATATTTTCTAAAGGACGTTCATTCCATGTTTTCAAACAATCTATTTCTTAACCTGAATTAGTTAAAATAGTAGATTTACTCCATCTTAACAAAAAGTTATTTAGAAATCACCAAAACCAATTAAATCCCAACTATGCTTTATTTTGTCAATTGAAAGTCACTATGGCTTTATGATTATTATCTCTCGTATAGCACTATTACTAGAAATCCAGCAATTAGCAATCATAAAAATCGATCAACGTTAGTCGGTTTTGACAAATTATCGATCAAAACGTATCCGAACATGCTTGATCGTTATTTTGGTGGTCGTTTTAGTATACCGACCAAGGTTGGTACTGTAGAGAGTTTTGGGAGAAGTAAGCTTCTTGTATTGCTCACAAAAGTATATATAGAGTACAGGGAAATCAAAACCTACCAACTATAGGATTGTACAATAATGAAGGAAAATAAAAACCTACCAACTATAGGATTGTACAATTAATGAGAGAATATTCTACCAATAATAAAAAGATACACAAAAGATAATTATAATATTTCCTAATACGCCCCCTCAAGATGGAGGGCCGGAGGACACGCCAATCTTGGACATCAGCAGAAGAAGCCGAGGACGAGATAAGTGCTTGGTGAGAGCATCAGCAAGCTGATCAGCAGAGGATACGTGAGCAACACAAAGGTACCCATTCTGGACCAATTGACGAACAAAGTGATAATCAATGGAGATGTGTTTCATGCGAGAATGAAACACAGGGTTGGCACAGAGATAAGTGGCGCCAATGTTGTCACTGTAAATGACAGGAGCAGCCGGAAGAGGGATATGAAGCTCGCGCAGCAGGGAATGAAGCCAACGTACTTCAGCGGCAGCAGAAGCAATGGCACGATAATCAGCCTCAGTAGATGATCGCGCAACGGAACGCTGCTCTTTGGAGCTCCAGGAAATAGGATTTGGCCCTAGAAAAACAACATAGGCACCAGTTGAGGAGCGGTCATCACAGTTTCCACCCCAATCAGCATCAGAGAAACAATGCAGAGGTATAGCAGATGAAGGACGCAGCCAGACACCAAAGTCAGGCGTCCCATTCAGATACCGGAATAGGCGCTTAACTGCACCCCAATGAGTAACAGTAGGAGCATGCATGAACTATGAGAGTTTATTCACATCAAAGGAGATATCAGGACGAGTGAATGAGAGATACTGGAGGCCCCCAAGGGCCTGGCGATAGGCGGATGCGTCGGCAGGGGCCGAGCCGTCGGCCAGATGAAGGCGAGTTGACGCTGCTGTTGGCGTCTAAACAGGATTTGACTCCAGCATATTATGACGAGTCAAAAGATCAACAACATATTTCCGCTGAGAAAGAAAACACCCCTTGGAGCTGCGCAGAACTTCAACACCAAGAAAGTAGCTTAGATCACCCATGTCTTTAAGAGAAAACTGAGACCCAAGAGATTCAATCACACGGTTCAAGAAAGCGGAATCATTACCAGTCAATATGAGATCATCAACATACACCAAAAAATATGTCGTAATACCAAAGTGATGAAAGACGAAGACGAAGTGTCAGAGGTAGTGTTGACGAAACCCATGGTTAGAAGGCTTTGGCGGAGCGCACTGTACCATGCCCGGGGTGCCTGTTTGAGACCATAAATAGCTTTCTGTAACTTACAGACATAGGATGGATAGGATTTGTCAAGAAAGCCCGGTGGTTGTGCCATATAAACATCCTCTGTAAGCCTCCCGTGGAGAAAGGGATTGTTCACATCCATTTGACGAAGAGGCCAGCCCTTGGATACAGCTATACTGAGAACCAAATGCACAGTTGCCGGCTTAACAACCAGACTAAAAGTCTCCTGGAAATCCACACCTGGACGCTGATGAAAGCCCTTTGCAACAAGCCGGGCTTTGAACTTATCCACAGTACCGTCAGGCTTGCGTTTGATGCGATAAACCCACTTGCAACCCACAACATTCTACGAGGAATCAGGCTGGACAAGATCCCAAGTGCCATTCCGTAGCAGAGCATTAAACTCTGATGACATAGCAGAGCGCCAGCGCTCATCAGACATAGCACTGGACAAGGTCTGAGGTTCAGTAACAGCAGGAGAGGTGACAGCGGACATACCAAACTTCCTATTGGGCATAAAGATGTTATTTTTGCTGCGAGTCTGCATATGATGACCACCCTGAGAGGATGCAGGAGGCGGCATAATGGGTGTAGCAGCGGCAAGGGCCACTGGCGGTGCCGGAAGGGGCGCTGGTGGCGCAGGCGGTGGCGCCGAGAGTGCGTACGGTGAAGGATCGCTAGTGGGAGCAACGGCAGGTACTGGTGGCGGCAGCGGAAGGACTTCTAGGGAGACCGGAATGGGTACAAGGGGAGACTCGGGGTTAGACATTTTGGAGAACGGGAAGACATCTTCATGGAAGGTGACATGACGCGAGAAGAAGATATTAGACGTTGAGGGATCAAAGCAGAGATAGGCGCTTTGAGTAGTAGAGTAGCCGAAGAGGACACATGCACGAGATCTGGGTTCCATTTTATGTGAGGTGTAGGGCCGAAGCCAAGGGAAGCATTGACAGCCGAAGACACGTAATTTGGCAAGGTTGGGGCGTTTCTGGAAGAGAGATTCAAAGGAGGAGCGCATCGAGAGATTTGTCTTGGGGAGACGATTAATGAGGTAGACTGCTGTAGCAAAGGCATAAGGCCAGTAAATGAGAGGTATAGAGGCATGATGAAGGAGAGTAGATCAGTATCGACAATATGACGGTGACGGCGTTCAGCATAGCCATTGTGCTGAGGAGTATGCGGAGGTGACGTAAGATGGGAGATGCCATGAGAGGAAAGAAAAGAGCGTATAGCGAGAAATTCACCCCCATTGTCTGTATACATAGTAATGATTTTAGCAGAGAAATATTTCTCTACAATGGATTTAAAAATGGGGAAGGTTTGTGAGACATCAGATTTACGGCGTAAAGGAAAAAACCAAACATACTTAGAGAAATGATCAACAAAGATGACATAATATTTAAACCCTTCATTAGAAATAATCGGAGAGGTCCGTACATCGGAGAAAATAAGCTCCGGAGGAGCAGTAGAAGATAAACTTGACTCAGAAAAAGGTAACTTATGACACTTATGAAGCTTGCAAGATACACAGGCAAGATCAGACACATTACTGGACTCTATACTGCTAGAGGACACTAAATGACGCAGGGTTTTAGCTGATGGGTGACCAAACCGAGAATGCCACAATGACGTAGAGAGCTTTTGTGCCGTGAGGGAAGATGGGAGAGTGGAAGCCGCCGGCCAGTAGTAGGTGTTGCCCCTAAGTGGGCCGCGAACGAGCGTTGCCCACGTGCGACGATCCTTCACCTGAAAATCAGTATCAGAAAGAACAACATTAACATTATTGTGACGACATAATTGGGCAACAGAGATCAAATTTTTACGCATATGTGGAACACAGAGAGCCCCAGGTAATAAAAGAGAGGAATGACTGTTAAGTTGTCCAGTATGAGTAATTGTCAAACCTTCACCGTTACCAATAACCACATTGTCGAAGCCAGTGTAAGTACTGTGAGAAGACATGTTGGCAAGGTCAGAGGTTATGTGATGAGAGGCACCAGAGTCCAGGATCCAATCGGATGCAGAGGGAATCGTCGGAGAGTGATGGGCTGTGTGAGCAGCTAGATAGGGCGGCGAAGCATAAGCTGGCCGCGGCAATGGTCCACTGCAAGGGGGCTGGTTGGCGCCGGAGACGGGATTGGATGGGCAGCGGCGCGCAGAGTGGCCAAATTCACTGCAGAGTTGGCACTTCCCACTGTACCCGCGAGATTGGCCATTGCTGGAGTAACCACCGCGACCGGAGACTGACCCAAGGCTGATGCGGCCGCGCCCGCGGCTACCGAATCGGTGACGGACTGGCTGCTGTCAGGCAACGAAAGCAGCCGACGGAGCCGAGTCGGATGTGACGGAGGTGGCCGGCACACGAGCAGTAATCTGAGCCTCCATGCTTAACAGCTTGTCATGTAATTTAGCAAAAGAGATGAGAGACTCACGGGCTTGGATGGCATGAGAGAGTTCCATATACGGGTCATCAAGACCATTTAGAACCTTTATGACAAGATCCTCTGAATCAACGGTAACACCCAGGAGAGATAATTCATCCACAATCACGCGGATACCGTGCATAAAGTCAGTAATAGATTTAGAACCTTTTACCGGATTGTGGAGCCGCTGTTTGAGAGCCATGATACGACCACGAGAAGCACTGCCGTATGTGCGCGCGAGGATGTCCCAGGCCTCTTTAGAGGTTTCCGCATCGGCAATGAAGGAGATGATCGTCGGTGTGATCGACGAGATGATGGCACTGAAAATAAGGTTGTCATGGCGAATCCAGTAAGGATATGCTAGATTGGGGGAAGTCACGTTGTTGTCGACGATAGTGGCCAGTGGGCATGGCTTTGATCTGTCCAAGAAGCCGAGGAGATCGTAACCCGTAAGGAGGGTTCGAAACTGAAATTTCCACGCCAGGTAATTAGTGGAGTCCAATTTGAGTGGGATTTGAGCCGATGCATTGATGGCAATCGGCTGGAGAGGCGCGGTTGACGTCGTGGCGGCCATGAGCGCGAGGCAAGGAGAGGGGGTGCTGAACGACGTCGAGAAAAAGAGGGCTGTTGATTAGTGCAGCGGCAGCGGCGACGGGCTCCGATGAGAGGAGCTACGGCGGCGGCAGGTAGTATGTATTTAGAGTTTGTTTGGTGATAAGCCGCTGGCGTATGGTACCATGTAGAGAGTTTTGGGAGAAATAAATTTCTTGAATTGCTCACCAAAGTATATATAGAGTACAGGGAAATCAAAACCTACCAACTATAGGATGGTACAATAATGAAGGAAAATCAAAACCTACCAACTATAGGGTTGTACATTAATGAGAGAATATTCTACCAATAATAAAAAGATACACAAAAGATATTTACAATATTTCCTAATAGGTACGTTGCAAAGGTAAAAGAACCAAGGTTGGTCGCAAAAAAAAAAGACCAAAGTTGGTCAGTATTTTAATTATGTAATCAAAAGATTTACCATTTGAGAATCGACCCGGGGTGTATACTGTGACATGAAACTATTCTACCACTATACCATTGGTGCATTTTGTTTTAAGATTGTCTTATTTTATTATACTCTTTAATTGTATTTTCGTAAGAAAATAACCGATCAAAGTTGGTGGGTTTTATTAAAAATAAAATTACCGAACAAAGTTAATTGGGTTTTTAAAATGACCGGCCGAATTTGCCGACCAAAGTTGGTCGTTTTTTTTAATATTAATTTTTAGTTATTTTAATTCCGATCAAAGTTGGTCGATTTTTTGAAAAATAAATTTTGCAGGACTCAAAAATAGTTTTTCCTATTTTTGCGCCAAAGAAAACTGATAAAAGTTGGTTAGTTTCGTAAAAAAAATTAAAATTAAAAATTAAATTACTTTGGTCGATTTGTGCCGAATTTCTGGTAGTGCTATTATATAGAAATACACATAAATAATCTCCAAATGTGTTTTGTTCTTTCTTGTGTTTAGCTCAAAAATTATACTCGTACTTTATAAGCTTAAAAACAATTGAAAATATATAAGGATAAATCGTAATCAAATATAATAAGCCCAAGAGCTCATTATCGCTTCTCAATGTTAGTAGATCTGAAAATGTGTAAAGAAATGGACTTAGCTAAAAAAAGAAGCAATGGTTGGAAAACATAGAAAGAGATAGAGATAAAGAGAGAAGTTGTATTATCCGAGAATAACAATGATGCCAATTATAATTGAAGGTATCTTTTATATAGTAGGAGACTTTCCTCGAAATATTAAAAAAGTACAAAAGTTGGTGGTTTTCACTCAATAAAAAGGTGAGATATCAAACGACGTCACTTCTTCTTCACCAACTCGGGTCGTGCCCTTACTTGGGTCGCCCTTATCATAAGGGACGTGCGTACTCGGCGTGGGGGCGTTACGAGCCAAATTCAACCCTATACAACTAGTCCCTCCGTTCGTTGGATACGTACTCGATGACTGTCTTCAATGGACGGACATGCACGATTCGCTTTTACGAAAATTTGGCCGCACCCATAGGCGCCTCATTCAAAGAGCAAAAGTGTGGATAATATTTGTTGGGGCGTGGACGTACGACCCCCCTTTTCTTTAAGGTGACGTCACTGGACACATGCGTCATCATTATACTTGTTCCCGAGACTGTTCAGAACATGATGTGACGTTTTGGTTTCCGCGCCAGTTTCAGAATTGTTCCTTTTCGATTTCCGTGTACCTTATTCCTATAAATAGAGTAGTGGTCAAAGAGATTTATCTTTCGAACCTTTAGAGAGTTTCCCTTCGTGTCTTTCCTCATTTTTTTTTATTGTAATTGTTGCATCGCTTTCAGAGAACTACCATTTCTAAGGATTGTATCTCTTCTTGTTAACACCTTTTCCTATAAATAATATCATGGTGAAGCGCCGCTAAGAGAGCAAAAGGATCAAGGACGACCCTCCTTTTATGGTTCCACCTTCTTCCGACGGTGAAAGGGAAGAAGTGGAGAAAACCCTCGTTCCTCTAATGGTTGATAATGTTATACCGAAGGACCTGAGTGTTTGAAAAGACTTTAACTCGACATGCCCCTCTTATCCCTGGGAGTATAGTGAGTTACTTCAGTCTCACCTGGACGCCATTAATACTGTGTACAACATCCCCAGCCATGTTGAGATGGCTCCACCCGTGCATAGGCCCGGGTTTTGTATGTTATATGAGTACGCGCTTAGGATTGGATATAGCTTTCCATTTAACCCTCTAGCGGAAGAGCTTTGCCACTTCTATCGTGTGTGCCCGACTCAGCTTATACCTTATGCCCTGAAGGTGTGTCAAATTCTTTCCACGTTTGCGGGTTCCCTAGTTATATGAGAGGTACCATGCTCCAATTGAGGATACGTGGTAAGAAGAGATTTTTGGTGAGGGCCGACGACAAAGCTAACCCCAACTTCTGACATAAGTTCTTTTATATTAGGACGAGCCATTTGGTGTTTAATCCCGAAGGGTTTCCAGAGATGTGGAACGCGGGATGTAAGTATCTCTGCATGTAATTTTGCGACGCCTTGTTTTGACTGATAAATTATTCTGACTTACTTTCTTTCCTTTTGTAGTGCGGCTCGCTCACCTCATCTCGTTGACGACATTAGGTCATGGATGGCGGGGTTGATACCGCATGCGGAGAGATACCACACCTGGGATGAGTTCCGTAGATTTTATGGCCCAACTGGTAACAACCTTTCTTGTTCCCTTTCGTTCTGTTTTGGCTTGGAAACCTTTTTACCCAATGTGCTTTCGTTTGATCGGTCGGGGTGCTTCTACAAATATGAAGAAGGAGAAAATTGATGTTGGCCCGTCTACTAGAGTCCGACTCCGATGGGGGAGGGGGGGGTTATATTTGTGGGAGGCTCGCCTAGAGACATCCCCCTTTCGACCCCTCAGTCGGGGGCTATACCGGTGGCTGCATTGGAGGTGGTGCCTGAGGCTGCTTTCGTAGAGATACATGAGGCCGTACCAATAACGGCGCCTGAAATTGTTCCTGTACCGGTATCTGAAGTTGCTCCAACGGAGGCGGCTTATGAAGAAGAAGAAACGCCAGAGAGAAAGAGGCGACGATTGATTACTGGCAAAGGAATTGCAACCGAGGGCGCGAGGCCTAGTGAGCCGCGCCAAGAGTCGATGCCAGTTTTTATGGCTGAGGCCATTTGTTCAGGGAGAATGGCTCCTCGGAGAACAGCTACCGCCGTCCATTGGGCCCGTGCCTCAGGAGGCGTGTCGTCTTCCGCGGTTAGGGGATCGACCATGCAGATTGAGAGGAGGGGCTCTGAAGTTGCTATTGGGGAAGCACAGGGCGGCTCGGCCGGCGTGGAGATAAGGGAGGGCCGGTCTACTCACACTATCGTGATTCCTGGAGGGTATAACTTATTAGAAGACAGCGATCAAGCCGCAGCGGACATGACCATGTTATGTTTGGCTGCGGAGCACGAGACGCTAAGAAGTGTTAGCAACAGGAATCTGTCGAGGGGGATAGCCGGCTCAGCTTTGCAGGCAGCTTTCAGTTTTTTTTATTTAGTTGTAAAAAATGACTTTGGTACGTATTGACGCGTTTCTTCTCTTATTTTCAGACCCTCATCTTGGAGGTGGAGAAGAGGTGGCGTGAAGAAAAGAAGGCGGCCCCCTTCACTAAAATGGAGAAGAAATATAAAGAGGTTCGTGCCAAGCATCAGGCGTTGGCAGACGTACTTAAGTAGGACCCCCAGTTCCGGACGTTCTATGAGAGCCTTGAGGGATCAGAAGCTCTTTTGAAGAAGAGAACGACCGAGTTGAAAGTGATTGATGAGCAACTAATGGCTGCTTTGGCTTGAAACATCGAGTTGAAGACCCTCCTTCAATCAAAAGAGGAGGACTTGGAGATAAGTCGTGGGGTGGCGGCAGAGGCTACGAAATTGCGGACCCAAGTCACGGCCTTTACAACTGAGCTTGATTCTAGGACGACCGATGTTGAAGTTCTTAGGAAAGCTGCCACACAAGATGCTGTGCATCGTGATGCGCATGAGATGTGGGTTTATAATGACGCAAGGTTGGTCGTTTTTGAGGAGTTTTTGGCGGCAGGTCGAGCTTCCGAAGTGGAAGTGAAAAGCAACGACACTTAACCCGTGTTTCCCTTGAAGCGAACGGTTATAGGTACGACTCGCCTGGTAGGGAGGGCATGAACTCTGAGGTTGTCAACCGTTTGGGCTCCAGTTCATGGATTTCTAAGGCTTATCAGCTTGGAGATGCCAACGAACCGGACGACGACCAGGCGGGTCATGATGGGAGGAGCGGTGGAGGCTCTTAGGGTTTTATGTATATATTTTTTGTTTAGATGGGGCCTTTTCTAAGGGCGTATGTATGTATACCTTTCAGAGATAATGAAATATGACTTTTTCCTGTCACTGTTTTTTTTTCATTCCTTAGAGATTTTATTACATTTTTGGTTGACCGTGGGCGTTGATGGCCCTAGTCAGACTTAGATTGATGACTTTAGTCGTGATGGAGTCGATGGCCCTAGCCATATAGGCAACTTCAACTGTCGTTGAGTCGTTTACTTACCGTTGTCAAATCTATGTCAACCATTGGAGGTGATGACCTTAGCCATAATAGAATCGATGACCTTAGCCATGATAGGCGACTTCGACTGTCGTCGAGTCGTTTACTTACTGCAGTCAAATCTAGGTCGACCGTTGGGGACGATGGCCTTAACCATAATAGAACTGATGACCTTAGCCATGATAGGCGACTTCGGACGTCGTCGTGTCGTTTACTTACCACAATCGAATCTAGGTTGACCTTTGCCGGCGATGGCCTTAGCCATAATAGAACCAATGGCCTTAGCCATGGTAGGCGACTTTGACTGTCATCGAGTCATTTACTTATCGCAAACGAATCTAGGTCGACCGTTGGCGGCGATGGCCTTAGCCATAATAGAACTGATGGCCTTAGCCATGATAAGCGACTTCGACTATCGTCGAGTTGTTTACTTACCGTAGTCGAATCTAGGTCGACCGTTGACGGCGATGGCCTTAGCCATAATAGAATGATGGGCTTAGCCATGATAGAATTGATAGCCTTAGCCTTTCATACATTGGAGTTGGCCGTAGCCTCATTCATTGGAGATGGCCGTAGCCTTTCATTGGAGATGACCGTAGCCTTTCATACATTAGAGATGGCCGTAGCCTTTCATATATTGGAGATGGCTGTAGCCTTTCATTGGAGATGGACGTAGCCTTTCATATATTGGGGGTCAAGCTAGTCTAGTCCCTTTATCATGTTGGCCTGGAGGTCGTAAGGAGAGGTTGATATGATAAACTTGTTCCGCAAATATCTCCAGGTGTCCTCTGCCACCTTATTAAAAACCTCCCCAATAAAATCCAATTGGGACAAAACTCGGGTAAGGGAAAAATAGTACGACTGGGGAGACGCCTTTCAGAAGTGGAAATACTTTAGGTGGGCAACGTTCCAGTTGTTTTGGAGCATTTTCCCTTCCATTGTTTCCAACTGGAATGCCCCTTTGCTGGATACTGTTGTGAGTTTGTAGGTTCCTTCTCAGTTGGTGCCCAGTTTTCCTTCACTTGGGTCTTTAGATGCCAATGTCTTGGCTTTGAGGACACTGTATCCCACCTTGAGTGGTCTTATTTTGGCCTTCTTGTTGTAGTATCTTTTGACTTGCTGTTTTTGGTCCACCATTCTGATATGGGCCATCTCTCCTTTCCTCAGCTTTGTCGAGGCCTTGGAGCCTGTTTGTATCATTTTCTGTTCCGATGGTATGTGAATATCTTAGGCTTGGTTTGCCAACTTTGACGGGTATGACCGCGGTTGTACCGTAGACAAGTGAGTATGGTGTTTCCCCCGTGCTGGATTTGGGTGTAGTTCTGTGTGCCGACAACACTTCGGGTAGCAGCTCGAGCCATAACCCTTTGGCATTCTCGAGCTTCTTCTGTAGTATGTTTAATATTGTTTTGTTGGAGGATTATGCTTGGCCGTTAGCGGCAGGGTGATATGGCATGGAAAGTATCCCCTTGATACGCCATTTATCGAAGAATTCAGTTATTTTTTGACCGATGAACCGTCGTCCATTGTCACGACTGATTTCTTTGGGGATGCCGAAGTGGCATATATATTTTTCCATATGAAGGCGATCACCTCCTGTTCGCGTATTTGTAAGTACGCACCTTCTTCTACCCACTTAGAAAAATAATTAGTTAAAACTAATAAAAATCGTACCTTTCCCAGTCCTCGGGTAAGGGGCCGACTATGTCAATTCCCCATTTGATGAAAGGCCATGTGGAGGTGACTGATTGAGGAGCTCTCCTGGCTGATATATCATGGGCGCGTATTTTTGGCATTGTTTGCATCGGTGAACGTATTCTTTTGCCTCCTTTTTCATAGTGGGCTAGTAGTAGCTGGCGCATAGGATGCATCGTATGAGGGCGCGGTTGCCTGTATGGGCACCGTAGTGGCCCTCGTGTACTTCTTCGAGTACCGGCCTCACTTGGTGCGACCCTAGGCACTTGGCCAAGGGTTCGCCAAATGTTCTTTTGTAGAGGTCATTGTTTATTAAGCAATACCGAGCATCTTGCGTGCAGGATTTTCTTTGCCTCTTTTTTATCGGGTGGCAATGTTCCGTCCTGCAGATAGGATACAAACTGGTTGCGCCAGTCCTAAGTAAAATTTAAAGAGAATACCTCGGTGATATCAATGGCGGAGTGGAGGAGGGTGACCACGCTTTCTTTATTGAAGTTTTTAGTGGTCGTAGCCTGTTTCGCTAAACCGTCTACTTTGATATTTTGTGCCCTTGGGATCTGTTCCAAGCGGCATTCATCGAAATCAGCTATTAACCTGCGGATTTCTGACTAGTACTTTTGCAGTCTCTGTTCTTTGATCTGGTAAGCCCCAGTGACTTGGTTTACTACGAGTTAGGAATCGCAGTGAAGGACAAGTCGGCGAGCCCCATATTTGATGGCCAGTTTTATGCTTGCAGTAACGACCTCATAGTCAGCCTCGTTGTTAGTCATTTCAGGGCATCATATGGACTGGCAAATTGTTTCACCCATGGAGACCCCGAGGATGAGTCCCAGTCGAGATACCGATGCATTGGCGGCGCCATCAGTGTAGAGGACCCATAGGTCGTTGTTGGTGGAGGCATGTTGTGCCTCAAGTTATGCTTTTGGCAGGATTTCTGTCCTAAAGTTGTCCATAAAATTAGCAAGAACTTGTGACTTAATGGCGGTTCTTGGAAGATATGAGATGTCGTCCTCGCTGAGCTCAATGTCCGATCTTGCGAGCCAGCCCGATAACTTAGGCTTGTGTAAGACGCTTATTAATGGGAAGGTCGTTACAACTTTTATGGGGTGGAACTGAAAATAGGGTCGTAGCTTTTGTGAAGCTACGACCAGTGCCAATGCCAATCTTTCGAGGTATGGGTACCAAGTTTTGGTCTCCACTAAGGTGTTGCTAATGTAATAGATAGGGGATTGTGTACCTTTGTTCTCGCGAACTAGGACAGCGCTGACAACGACACCAGATACGGCCAAATAGACCAGCATGGGTTCGCCTGGGCTCGCTTTGACCAGCAAGGGTGGTGAAAACAAGTATTCTTTCAGCTTTCTCAAGTCTTCAACGCATTCTTCATTCCACTTTAGCTCTTGGTCTTTTTTTGAGCACATTAAAAAACTTATGGCACCTATTGGATGACCGTGAGATGAATCTAGATAGGGCGGATATGCGCCCAGTCAGCTTCTGTACCCGTTTCTTGCTACTCAGCACCTCAAGTATTGCGCCTATCGCCTTGATCTGGTCTGGGTTGACCTCGATGCCTCGTTGCGATATGAGGAATCCTAAGAATTTTTGTGAGACTACACCAAAAATGCATTTCTCGGGGTTAATGATACACCCCGTACCTCCTCAGTATCTCGAAAGCCTCCCTTAGGTGGTCGATATGGTCTTCTTTCTTTGCCGATTTTACCAGTATATTGTCGATATAGACTTCCATTGTCTTACCGAGTTGTTTTTTGAACATTCTAGTGACTAGCCTTTAGTATGTGGCTCTTGTATTTTTAAGTCCGAAGGGCTTTACCCTGTAGCAATATGTCCTCTGGTGGGTGATAAAAGTTGTTTTTTCCTGGTCCTCCTTGGCTATCAAGATTTGGTTTTAGCCAGAGTATGCGTCTAGAAAATTAGCAGATCATGCCTTGCGGTCGCGTCTACCAGGTGGTCGATGTGGGGAAGTGGGAAGGAGTCTTTTGGGCACGCCTTGTTTAAGTCGGTGAAGTCTACACACATTCTCTACTTCCCATTCTTTTTCTTAACCATGATGACATTAGCGACCCATTGGGGGTACTTTGATTCCCTGATGGAACCATTAGCCAACAGTTTGTCACTTCCTCCCTGACCGCTTGGTTTATAGCGGCGTTGAATTTTATTCTCATTTGCCACACGGGCGGGTGTAGCGGGTCGACATTTAGCTTGTGAGTGGCGATTTCTCGCGGGATCCCCGACATATCTTAATGGGAAAAAGCAAACATGTATGCATGGTTAGATAAAAATTCACGATACTTACTTGGATTTGAGAGTCCATGCCCGATGTAAGCTTTCTTTATAGGGTCGTCGTTTTCCAGTTGGACTAGGTCGAGGTCTTCGATTGTAGCCTTACAAGCTTCTATAAAATAAGGGTCTTTAATGGCGTTCTCTGTCGGGTCGACCTTCGTCCCGACATAGCTGATTGTTATGCCTCTACGCTCTCCCCTTTAAGCTGCCTGGTGTGGGCATAGTCTCGAGCTATTTTATAGCATTCCTGAGCGGTGCGAGGCTCACCTCGTATGCTGAATACTTCCCACGAGATGGGAAATTTGATCATTTGATAAAAGCTCGATGGGACCGCTCTCATGTATTGTATCTACGGTCGTTCGATGATGGAGTTGTATGCCGTTTCCTGGTTCATCACATGGAAAGTTGTTTCTAGCGTGACCCCTCCTGCTAGGACGGGTAGTGATATCTCCCCGGAGGTTTGTTCTACTGCATTATTGAAACCAGTTAGTGTTATGTAGCGTAGTATTATCTTATCATCGAGTACCATTTGTATGAGGACCCTCGGGTGGATAATACAGGCGCCACTACCGTCACCAACCATAACTCTTTTAACATCCGTATCTGCGATACGTAAAGTGATAACTAAAGCATCGTAATGAGGGAAATACAAACCGTCGGCATCGGACTTATCGAAGGTGATGCTGCCTTTGAAGTTGTCATAGCGTTCATGGGCGATAGTTCACTTCAGCTTGTGCGTAGTGGTGAACTTGACGTGATTGATTGCCGAGTCGTCGCCATCCCCGATGATCATGTTGATCGAGTGTGTCGGTGAAGGCAACTTTGGTGGCCCGTGGGGTTGCTCCGGTCCACGTGCAAAGTTGATTTTTCCTTTGTCACTGAGCAGCTCTCTCAGGAACCCTTGGTTCAGCATCCTGACCACCTCTTGCCGTAGGCCTATACAATCTTCGGTTTTGTACCCTCGCTCCTGGTGGAATTCGCACAGGGCATTTAATTTTCTGGTGATCTGACTTCATCTTTGCCGGCCACTGTACCTTTTTTCCCAACTTATCAAGTGCGTACACTATCTCTGATGGGGACACACAAAAGTTATGGGAAGATAATAAATGGATTATACCTCTGTCGTTTCGTAGGGGAGCGACATGTCTCTGAATTCCGTCTGCGTGCCTGGGTGGCGGTGGGTGAGAGGATCTAATGTAGGGTTGGTGTCTCTTCCTATTGGGACGTGGAACTTGTTCTCGTCGTCCTTCATTGCATCAGTTCCTCCTGATTTCTGGGTGTATTGTTGTTAAACGTTGGGTCGGCCCATTGAGGTCGTCCTCATCTGCACGTACCTCAACGCAATAGGCGTTGTGAATCTCCTCCCACGTGGTGGGTGGGTACTTCATGAGATGACTTAGTAGTTTTTTGGTTTCCCTCGAGTCGTCCCTGCTTAACCCGTTCTGGAAAGTGGAGACCACCATGCCTTCCGATACGTTTGGTAGGCTCATCCTTACTTTGTCAAACCTGGCCAGGAAGTCCCTGAGTCCTTCTTCTGCAGTTTGCCAAACAGCGAGATGTCGTTGACCCTCGCTTCTGCTTTATTTGCTTCTGCATGGGCGGTGACAAACATGTGCTCCATCTCCTCGAACATAGAAATGATTTTGGCCGGTAGCTGGGAATACCAGGTCAGTGCTCCTCATGTTAGTATTTCGCAGAACTTCTTCAGCAGCACAGACGGTACTTGTTCTTTTGATAGGTCGTTACCTTTTACGGCGGCGACATAGTAGATCAGGTGGTCCTCGTAATCTGTAGTTCCGTCGTACACTCTCAAATAAGGAGGCATTTTGATGTTTTTGGAATGGAGTATGGTGCAACCTCTTCCATGTAGGGTTGTTCAACAAACCTCCCCACATCACGCTTTTGCAACAGTTTGGGAGCACCACGGATCTTGTCCACCATCTCTTGGTGTTCTTTCATCTGGTCACGGAGTGACCTATTTTCGTTTTCCATTTCCTCCATCTTCATGAGGATTTGTTGTGAGCGTGCCACCGTTGGCCCGAGTACCGATGAGTGCATTATTTGCTCGTGCGATCTCGAGTTCTCCTTTGACTGCAGCAAGATCTGCTGTCGGCGTGCTTCTAACATTGTTTTGGGGTGACCACTTAGAGTGCTTGTTAACCACTCTTCCAGTAGTTTCCTGACCTCTAAGGGTGCTTTTTCAGTTGCGGATGTAGAAGCGCATTTTTCCCGCAAGATCGTTAGATCTTCGGGTGGTAGAGGTGGGATTTCTCCGGTTGTGGTGGTGCTAGGGGTTGCAATCAAAACCCTCTGTTCACCGGCTTCGTTGATAGGACCGATGAGATTGGTTGCAACATCTGCTATTATTTTCATTCTTGCGTTGTTGTCAGCCATTTTTTGTTTTTGTGTTGTAGAGAGTGTTTTCGATGGTTCTCTAGGTGCAAACTATGGTTTTGATTCTCGAAATTCCCACAGACGGCGCGAAATTGTTTAGCTAAAAAATTATACTCGTACTTTATAAGCATAAAAATAATCGAAAATATATAAGGGTAAATCGTAATCAAATATAATAAGCCCAAGAGATGATTATCGCTTCTCAATGTTAGTAGATCTGAAAATGTGTAGAGAAATGGACTTAGCTTACGAAAGAAGCAATGGTTGAAAAACCAAGAAAGAGATAGTGATAGAGAGAGAAGTTGTATTATCCGAGAATAACAATGATGCCAATTACATTGTGAATGTCTCCTTTATATAGTAGGAGACCTTCCTCGAAATAATCAAAAAGTACAAAAGTTGGTAGCTTCCACTCAGTAAAAAGGTCAGATATCAAATGATGTCACTTCTTCTTCACCAACTCGGGCCATACTCTTACTTGGGTCGCCCTTATTATAAGGGTCATGCCTACTCGGTATGGGAGCGCTACAAGCCAAATTTAACGCTATGCATCTTGGTACATCGAGTCTTTCGCCAAAACTGAGGGACACTCTAGCTTCTCTTTTTTTTCTCTTTCTATTTCCTAGTACCAAGCTTAGATTTTCAACCAGCTCCAATCAAGATTCCTAGCAAATTGACAAGTAGGAAAAAAATTTGTTCTCACACGAGCACGTGCTGGAATTTTACTCCTCACTTCAATTTCATAAGTTCAAGATGCTCTAATCACACAAATATGATTCGTAATTAAGAAAATTTTTGGACTTTCTATAGTTATTAATTAATTGTAACTCTATAGAGTAATCTTGAGTAGTAATGTAAGCTACTTTTTGTAGCGTATATTAACATTCCCCTAGACATGCAACAATAATATAATAGTATAAAATAGAGGAATATATTACTTAAAAAATTCTTTGATTAGCTACTCTTAGGAATGCGAGCTGTCATATCTGATGAATTATATATCTAAATCTGGGTTTCCGTTAGAGGAAGATAAATCTAAATCTATGTTTCTGTTACGAATAGAATTTTATTTGGAGTGAATGTTTATTTTGTAGAGAGTTTTACTTTGAGGCTAAGTTATTTTTCCTTCTATAAATGGAGGGGTCTTACTCCATTGTAAATCACCCTAAAATTTAATAAGAATTCTCTCTCTCTCTCTCTCTCTCTCTCTCTCTCTCTCTCTCTCTCTCTCTCTCTCTCTCTCTCTCTCTCTCTCTTTCTCTGCAATATTGCTCTTGTTCTTTTTTTATTTTATGACACGTTATCAGCATGAGACTCTACCGTTTCAGGAAACTCTTTGAGAAGATTAAGAAAAAGTTGCGGCTGAATATTTAAAGAAGAAGAAAAGATATATTCAAAAAATTTTGGCGAATATCACAAGTTCACTTAATGGTGATAGACACAGACTCTTTTAATGGTAAAAGAAATTGTACAAGTTCGGGCCCTCATCTAATGGGTAATGGCACGAGACTCTAACCAATTGAGTAGAAGCTTTGGAATTGAGCATAATGATTGTCAATTATTTTATGAATTTCCTTCATGATTAAATTCTGATTTAAGGTAAGTAATTTACTTTTCTTTTTCAAATTCTTGAAATTCTACGATTTGATTTCATATACAAACAAATACAATTAAGTTTGATTATAACTCTAATGGAGTTTGTAAGAAATTACACTCACATGAAGTGGTAAAATTTCTATGCCTTGCCATGATCAAAATCATGTATGATTGTGGGCAAAGAATTGAAAATCCATTCCATTGAATTTGCCTATTCTCATTCCCTTTAGAGAACGTGATAGCAGTATGTGATAAGTTTGAAAGAAGACAAAATTATTACCGTGAAGGTATCAATGAATGTGGACGTGGCAATAGACGAAATTATAATCGTCATTATTGTGTTAACGAGAACAATAAGGATTCTTAAAATAATCATTCGCTCTGTCAAAGTAATATCTGTCATTTGACATGAGATTTTATATAGCACATACAGATTATTATGGTTCATTCATGGTGTGAATGTGACAACATCTGATTTGTGAATACATATTCATTATTGGAAGAATATGAACATGCTATTGGTATTGAATATACCACACTCACCTCTAGAAGGAGGGTTGAGATGATATAAGAAAATAATGTCATTATTATGGCATGAATGGTCATTGGTCACGTACCTATTGTACACCAAAATATTTTGGCAATGTGATTATTAAAGGACAACAATAACGCAAGAAATATATCTTGCATATAATTTTGACCATAACCATTATGGTATAACTTTCTCTTTAAAAGAGATATTCACCATATGGATGTTTATAAATAGTAGTACCAAATTAATTGAGAGCTCTACAAGAGCCAATTATACTATTTTGAAAAAATACAATTAATTACCAATAGGGTATTGTGTTGTAGTAAGTCTCAAAGAAACTTATTTAGTTTCCAAAGTATATGCGAAAACGGTTGATTATATTGAGACAATAAATAAAGGAAAGATTTGATATCTTCTATTACTACAACTTGTAGAGGGATAATCTGTATATAAAAAGCTACCCGCTTTATTCTCCAGTTTGTACTGTACAAACAAAAGAATGCCACAATAAAGTGGATGTTTATTGATATAAAATCCATATCATAATAAACATGGAGTTTATTTATAATTGCACATGTCATGGTGTAAATCTGAACCTTATCAATATTGATGATTTATTCAGTTGGCATTTGGGTCAGCCATATCAATTTAAGTATGATGTGCAAAAATAATAGAGAATTCACATGGGTAAATATTAATGAACTAGAAAGTTCTTTACGAAGTCTCTTATATTGCTTGTTCTTATTAATTAATAGACCAACTAAAATTGGGATTGAATCCCAAGAATGCTGGAAATATCAAAAGTAAATATGGGCTCATTCACCTACCATGTATACCACATAAGATGCATCTATGAGATGGTTACATGTGCGATTATTATTAACTCGCAACTTGGTGTTTGTGAGGTAATTTGCTCAATAATTTAACTTAGAGCATAATTTTCAGATTTTCTGTTATCCATATCAGTTTGATATACGTTATATACGAGAGTATATTATATTCTCCCCTCACAAGTGGTTCATGGTCAGAAACCAAATAACTCTATCTTATTATTATTGATGTACGGTGTATATTTTCATTAACACCATAATGCACAAAGATGGATCCTCAAAGTTGAGGAAATAAGTTAGTTTTTCTAACATGAGGGGGAGACATGATAAACAGTTGAGAAAACGTTACGTAGAATGAATTATCATTTGTATATCTAGATCATCGATTACGATAATATGAACTTGAAGATTCATAAAAAGATAATTCGTTTGCAATATATTGAAAAGCATGCCATAAGCATTTGCTGACCCAAAGAAAGTAACTGTATTTTCATTACAAATGCTCATATTAAGTCCTAGAAAGACAAATTCTATGGTACGCTTAAACCATATAGAAAAATCGATTTCAAATAAACTTCTTGATAAAGAAGATGAACAAATGATCAAAGTGATCATAATAAAGGAGATAAGTGATCTAGAAGGTCACATGACATAACACTTTATAAAATCTCATAAGAGATTTAGGTACCTGAATATATGAATGAAGATCTCTATGTTATGTCTTTGTGAAAATTTATTGGAACCGATATAACATGTTCGTCGACGACATCTATTATAGCGCTAAGCATAGATGAAGATCTTAAGTCTATCGAATATAGACACAAAAGTATTGGCCAAATGGAAGAGATACAATTCAAGTATAATTGATTCCATATGAAAGAGATGTAATTTTGGACATGTAGTTCAAATACTTGAAAGTATAAAGTCAATGGTATATGTAATTAGTTTTCGATATCTTATTTGTCTAGCATGACATGAAAACTTGATATGCATCTAAAGTCTATAATATGTTCTTATATGACTTAACTTATATAACAATCCATGAAGGATTTAAGTTGCTTGAAGCATCTACAATTCTTGATCTTGAGGTACCACTTCCTTAGTGCAATTTATGCACAAATGTATCTTGCTATAACTATAAGCATGATAATGTGATAGCGAGGATACCTTTATGGAGATATTGAAGAGCCATTCCACGATATTTGGGAAGACATTATATATTTATCACGAGTTATGATTTCAAGGTGCAAATATTCATTATAGTTAATATGGCTGATTTATTTATCAAATCTCTACCAACGATCTCTTGAAGATGGCGCGCAAGATTGGAAAGTGAAGGCTCGAGGATGTGAATTGATGCTCTCATCAAGGGGAGTTAATGTGCGTTGCACTCTTTTTTCCTTATAAGGTTTTGTCCCATTGGGTTTTCCTTGCAAGGTTTTTAACGAGGCAACCAAAAGGCGTATTATTAGATATGTGTACTCTTTTTCCTTTTCTAGAAATTTTTTTCCCATTGAGTTTTATTTTAGTTAAGGTTTTAACGAGGCACATTACTTATCGAATAGACATTCAAGGGGGAGTGTTATGAATAGAATTGTATTTGAAGTGAATATCTATCTTGTAGAGAGTTTTACTTTGAGGCTAAGTCATTTTTTCTCCTATAAATAGAGGGGTCTTACCTCATTGTAAATCACCCCAAAATTCAATAAGAATTTTCTCTCTCCCTTTCTCTGCAATATTGCTCTTGTTATTTTATTATTTTATAACAGTTTCAGTTTTCGGCTCTTAATTAGTACTCCTCCGTTCATTCTTTTCCAGAGTCGATAGAAACTAAATTGCATTAGATTTTTTTAATATTTTAAAATTAAAATATAAATATTTGAAAACTATAGAAAAAATATTATAATTTTTCTCGTATTACTATAGTACAAAAATACATATTAAAATATTGGTCAAAGTTAATAAGATTTGACTCTCGAAAAGAATACATAACAAGCAAAAGGTGAACCGGAGGGAGTACATTTGCGAGGGGTTGATTATCTTAAGTGGAAAAGCATCCAGCTGATACTCTTGTGAGGATGTTTTTGCCCCTCTATTTGTCGGTCATTTAGCCAATCAATTAACAATAAATTGACAAAAAAAGGAGAGATTTAGTTGGAACAGGGTGTGCATGAGAATCGGTTTATCGATAAATTAAATCGATTATTTATTATCAATTTATTAATTTCAATTTATCGATTTCGATTTCAATTTTGTCCTCTTCGGTTATCGGTTTATCGATAAACCGATAAGCTACAGTAAATTTTTTTAAATTTTTAAATTTTTTTTTACTCTTATTCTATAATATCCTTTCCTTTATCCTAAGTCTCTAACCCTATTATTTCCTCTATCACATTTAAGGAATGATCTTATTTAAAGCTCAAGGGAATAAAGTTCAAATTAATGGGAAAAATAATTAGCCGTGATGATGTATTCTGATTTTTTTTAATTTTTTTATACCGTTGGAGTGTTGGTGGCATACATTTGATCCATTACTTTAGCTTCGTTGCATGTGCTTGTTGACATAATTTTTATGTTAATGCTCTTCTTATTTTAGCTTCTTTTTGTCCATGTTAGTTAGATGTGTCTGTAGCGATATACTTTTCGTGGAATCCCGTAAATTTTTTTGTTGGTGTAATCGATAACCGAATTGATAAGCGCCAAAAATTGATAAATCGAAATCGAAAAAATCGAAACCTCATTGAAACGATAATGATAAGCATATGTATAAATCGAGAATCGATAAGTAATTATCGATAAGGGTCAAAATTAAATCGATAAATCGAATACACATACCTAACTTGGAAGAAGAAAATAGTAACTTAGTCATCCCCTCAAATCTTGATTGGGACATCCAACTGTTACTCATGAATGCATGCATTACATACCTAGGAAAATGATTGCATAAGACCCATATTATCCATTTAAAAAATGGATAACCAATTGATAACTAATGTGTTTAACTTTCACATTCATAAAGCCCCAAATTGGGGGCTGAGTCTTGGAGACTAGTAACTCTCCCAAAAGTGATCATATTAAAGAAGCCAGTGATAATATAGATATCCATATTATCCACCGGTTAACTCATTTTTATCCGTATTAAATATAAGTTGGATCGGATTATTATCCATTTTTCATTACATGTTTCTTCCTGACCTATATCCGCCTCACCCCGCCCGTTTGGCACCCCTATCCTTACCCGGTGAGGTCGGCTCAAGAAAAGGTGGAAAAGGAAGAAAGGGAAGAAGAATAAAGAGGAAGAAGCCTGGTTTCTAATAAGGCTGAAAGTGGTCCGGTTCGGAACTGGAACCGGACCGGAATCGCGGTTCTGACGATTCTGGCGGTTCCGGCAGTTCCGGTTCCGCGTCTGGCGGTTCCCCGGAACCGTGATGGAGCTGTTCCACCCGCTAGAACCGCGGAATCGGAACCGGAACCGGACCGGTTCAGGCGGTCCCAACCGGTTCCAAACGGTTCCGCAACGTTTGAATTTTTTTAAAATTTTTTTTTCTTTTTTAAAATTCTGACCGTTTCGGAACCGTTTGGACCCGTATGGAACCGGACCGATTCAGGCGGTTCCATTCGGTTCCAAACGGTTCCCAACGGTCCGGATTATAAAAAAAAAAAATTTTTAAAAAAAAAATTTCAAACGGCTCTTTTTCAAAATTAGCCGTTTGGAATTTTCAAAAATAGCTATTTAACCCCCAAACTTTAATTTAACCCCAAACTTTATATAATTACACAATTTCCCATTTCTCAACTATAAATACCCCCTCATTCTTTCATTTTAATTCACAAATTCATCAATATATCTCAATCTCTCTCAAGCTCTCTTTCAATATTTCTAGTGCAAGTGCTTAATTTATTGTTGCAATTTCGTGAAACATTGTGAAGTTGTTGAATTGAAGTTTTCAAGTGTTCGATTTCAACGATTTTCAATTTTCAAGAAGTTGTTCGTCAATCCCGTAAACTCGTTTCAACTCTTACGTGATTAGAATATTTTTGTGTGTTGTTATTTTCCTTAATTATAATTAATATGGCATTTTCATTGAAAAATATGTTCGGAAAAGGAAAAAATAAAACCGGTGAAAGTAGTCGCCAAAATACTACCCTTCCCCCGGCTCCCCGACCTAGAAAAGATAAACAAGTTGAAACTAGTAGCCAACCTAGAAATACTAATGAAAACTTCGGAATACTTGATAGTAATCACCCGTGTTTTTAATTTAGTGATGTTGATTTTCTACATGATGTAGCAGTCGGTGATAGAACAGATGATGATATTATGAATATGCTTTATCCTAATGCACCAATATTAGAGGGAAATGAGGATGATGATGATGACGAAACCCAAGCTCCGGAAGATTTAGATGATACACCTACTAGTCCTGCTACTAATGAAACGGAACACCCACCCGTACAAACTCCCACTTTTAGTAGACAACCTCCTAAACGTTCAGAAACTTCATTAGTTTGGCAATTTTTTATTCAACTAAGAGAACAAAATAAGGCTAAGTGTAAATCTTGTGGGAAATTACTTGTGCATAGGTATACTGGAGATCGTAGCGGCACATGTAGTTTAGTTAAACATATAAAATTACACCCTAGCGATAAGGCTAGATATATCCAATTGAAAGCACAACAAGAGGGGAGGACAAGTCCTGATTCTACTGTTAACCCAAGTACTGGTTCAAATCTAGTTCAACCAGGAATAAACACAGTCACCGGAGGTATATTGTATTACGATCCAAATAAGGATCGTGAAGAACTAGCTAAAATGATTACTGTTATGTGTTTGCCTTATTCTTTTACTTCTAATCCTGCTTGGATCCATTATATTAGAAGAGTATTTAATCCTACATATAAAGGTTGGCCTCGCGCCACAGTTAAGGCCGACATTTATAAATACAAGCATGAATATGAACAATACTTGCGTTATTTATTTACACATATAAGTAATCGTATGTCTATTACAACTGATGTTGGTAGAAGTGGAAATGATTGTGATTATCTAACCGTAACCAGTCATTGGATAGACGAAGACTGGACAATGCAAAAACGCATTATTGCATATAGAATTATTAATTCAAGGCACACGGGTAAGTTTATTGCTAGCACTGTTTCAGATGTATGTAGATATTTTTGTTTTAGTGATAAAATAATGTCAATTTCCATGGATAACGCTAGTAGCAACACTAATGCAATAGGTATTTTAACTAGAACACTTAATCCTGCTTTTACAAATATTTTCCATGTTAGATGTATATGTCATATTTATCATTTAATTGTTGGTGATGGTATGAGAATTTTAAACATAGAAATTGAAAAGGTTAAATTCGCTCTTAATTGGCTTTTTTATTCAAACCGTAGAAGTAGACTTAGAGAATATTTTAAAAAATGTGACGAATATGGCCTTCGAGAAAGAAAGGTACCTAAAAAATATTTTTTTCCAATCCCTCCTATATATGGTGTGTCTGCTATGCTAAATCCTACTATGAAATTAGGAGGACCTCACTTTTGGTATTCTAGTATTTATCAAGCTTTAGATCTTTATGAAGAAGAAATGGCTACACTATCTGATGCGCAAGCATCAATTAAAATGAATGCTCAAACTGTTTATAATGCTTATAAACGGGCGTTAGAGCATGCTAGGCCAAATATTCCAACCCCAACTTCGTCCACATCACAGGCGTCTAAATGAGCTGCTGGCTTAACAGCTCTTAAGTCGTGGACTGAGTTCAGGGGTACTCAAGGGGAAAATGTAGATGATATTTCCCATCTAAATGAGCTTCAAGTTTATTTGTCGCAGGGAATAGAGAATGAGAATCCAGACGGCTCTTTCGACCTTTTGGATTGGTGGAAGACAAGGGAAAAGCATTTTCCTGTTCTTGCAAGGATGGCTCGGGATGTTCTGTCGATTCAAGCGTCAACTGTTGCATCGGAGAGCGTTTTTAGTCAAGCAAGACTACAAATAGGTGATCATAGAGCGTCGATGCGGGACAGCTTGGAAAAATCAGTGCTATTCCGAGATTGGATCCGCTTTGAAAGAAGGAACTTTGGGCTAGCTGAATCTCAACCAGAAATAGATGAGTGCTATGAAGAAATGCTAGCAGAACTTGCTCAGGAAGCAACTTCACCCGGAAGTGGAGATGAACAAGCTTCATTTCCACCACCGCCAACACAACCACCTCCAAACCTTGAAGGCTTTATGAGATTTGTTAGAAATAATGCATAAATTATTATGTAACTTGTAAATTGGCATGTCTTCATTTATTTTTTTTTTTCTTTTAATGGTGGTATTAGTACCATGTTGTGCTCATTCCATTGGGGGAAAGGAAGACTAAGAAAGATATGCCATTTTGGTCAATAAATATGCTCTTTATCATATCCTTGAATATCTTTTGTCTCTTCTTTGTCTTTACTTCTATATCAATCCTTGAATATTTATATAACATACAATATATAACATACAACACAATATACTAATGACAACATTCTTTTATCAATATATACTACTTATATAAAATTTATACTAATTACTAACTACTATAATCGATTCTGTGCTCATATAATCGATTAGATGGTCTATATAATCGATTATTTGACCAACGTTCAAAAAACAGTCTCGTGATTCTAGGAAGAATAATCGATTATGTAGACTGTATAATCGATTATATGCAAATCTTTCAAAAGATCATATCCTGATTTTAAGGAGAATAAATGATTGTTTATGAAACATAATCGATTGTACGTTAACTTTCAAAAATCAGTTTAAGATTCTGTGCTAACATAATCGATTATCAGCTGTGTATAATCGATTATTTTTTAAAGTTTAAAATAACACTTTGGCAACGGTCTGAACATAATCGATTAGTTGAAAAGGATAATCGATTGTATTGCTTCTTTGAAAATTTCATTTAAACACTGTCTCAATGTAATCGATTGTGGAAAACATATAATCGATTACTTTGCAGTTTGAAAATTTCAGTTTAAGCACTGTCTCAATATAATCGATTGTTAAACAAGTATATAATCGATTGTTCTGTTGTTTTTGAAAATTCCAGTTTTGGCGGTCTTAATATAATCGATTATGTAGCATATATAATCGATTATATATGTCCAGATTTAAAAGACATGTTTAAAAATCATTTTGGCTAAAATGCAAATCATTTTGTTTTAATTCAAAGATGCATATTTTGATGAAAATGGTTTTACGAGAGAAGCCAATAGTTGAATCTGTTGTTGAATCAAGATCACACTATAAGACGACCCAAGTATAACTTCGTTGCTTTACTTGATCTTGTTCTTGTTTCTCTTGTGCTTGACTGTTAATGTTCCATGCTCGTTGGTTTGTCATTTATCAAAACCTATACAGATCAACACACGTTTAGTTTGAGAACGTGTTTCAACAGTATATACTATAATTAATAACATAGTACACCATATAAAAATATATTCTACAATATACTAATCACTACTATACAAGATATTGATTTAAAAAAAAAAAAATAACTCGGAACCGCCGGGAACCGCCTGGAACCGCCAGAACCGGAACCGGGCGGTTCAGGAACCGTATGGTAGCGGTTCCGGCTCCGGAACCGCCAGAACCGGAACCGCCAGAACCGCTAGAACCGGAACCGCCAGAACCAAAACCGCAGACCCAAATAGATCCAGAACCGGAACCGGATACAGCCTTAGTTTCTAAAAGTCTAGATTAAAATTGGCAAGATAAAAGATTTGGTTGACTAAGAACTGATTTTCTCTTTGTCTTAAAAGAAAGATATAGGGGCCTGTTTGTTTGAAATCAATTTTTCTGGGAACAGTTTGTTTACTACATGGGAAAATGAAACTTTTGAACTAATAAACAATCACTGCTTCTGTATTACGAAAAGCAAATAGGCTTTTTTTACTAATAAGTGGAGGCTTGCATCAGGAGTCCTGTGTGACAAGAAAGTTCCACAAAAATTCAAGGGGAAATTTTATAGAGCTGTGGTTAGGCCTGCCATATTGTATGGGGTGGAGTGCTGGCCAGTGAAGAACTCTCACGTTCAGAGGATGAAGGTTGCGGAGATGAGGATGCTCAGGTGGATGTGCGGGCTCACCAGGTTAGATAAGATTAAGAATGAAGTTATTCGAGAGAAGGTGGGGGTGGCCCCAGTGGATGAGAAGATGCGAGAAGCGAGGCTGAGGTGGTTCGGGCATGTGCGAAGGAGAAGTCCTGATGCCCCGGTGAGGAGTTGTGAGCTGCTGGCGATGATCGGCGTACGGCGAGGCAGAGGAAGGACTAAGAGGTATTGGGGAGATGTGATTAGGCATGACATGGCTAGAATGCGGGTTTCTGAGGACATGACCATGGATAGGAAAGTATGGAGGTCTAGTATCAGGGTTGAGGGATAGGGGCCCCTAGAGTTTTTCATACTCCACACCCGGGGTTGGGTGAGGCTTGGCATGACTATTCATAGATGATTTGTGTATTAGATTTTGTCTTATGCTAGTTACTGTCCGATACTATTGCATGCTATTTTATTTTATTTATAGTTTTTATATTTTTTATTTTTAGGTTTTTATGTTTAGATAATTATTTACGTTATTTATGTTGAAGTTACTAATACTTTTTTGTTGTTTTTGTTTTTGTTGTTCCTTTCCTTCACTGAGCCGAGGGTCGATTGGAAACAGCCTCTCTGCCCTTTCGGGTAGGGGTAAGACCCGTCTACATATTACCCTCCCCAAACCCCACTTTGTGAGACTATACTGGGTAGTTGTTGTTGTATCTGTTTTTATAGTTTTGATAGTTTTTCTTATAATGATAACAGATTACTCAAAGGGCAAGATCTTGCAGGTGTTCTCCCTCCCTCCCTGGTGAAGTTACCTTATCTCAAGAAATGTACTGTTAACTGACTTGAATCTATGTTTTCAAAACTTGTTGGAGTTTTGCCATATAAATTATATAAATGATTATCCTTCGAATGAGAAATTACATTGTTAATGTCTGACCTGCAGTGATCTCGCTCGCAACTATTTGAGTGGTACTATTCCCCCTGAATGGGCATCTACCAAACTGGAATATATGCGAGCTGTACCTGAATTGCACTTAATACTTTAGGCATCACATAAAAGGGTTCCTTTAATTTAAACTATCAAGAATTGATGGTTTTCAGGTCTGTTATAGCGAATCAACTCTCTGGACCAATTCCAGAATACTTGGGAAACATGACTACACTAGGTTATATGTATTGAATTGGACTTCAATATTTTCAGGAGTTTGGAAAATAACATGTTAATGGAACTATTCCAAAAGAACTCGGAAACATGGTTAATTTGAAGAATCTGTAAGGCCTTCTGAAGAATCTTCCTATAGAAGAAATTTGTATGCTTACACTATTTTGACTAAGTTAGTTGCCTTTTACTTTGTGCAGCACTCTTAGTTTTAATAATCTCACAGGTAAGTTGCCAGTAGAACTCAATAAACTCACAAACTTAGCAGAACTGTGAGTACCTCAGAATATACTTTTGAAATAATTTTCTCTAGGTCTTATTCAATTCCTGTTTGTCTAAGTTCTCCTTTTTTTCATTTTTGGCACCAATGCAGTAGGTTGAGCGGTAACAGCTTTACTGGAAAACTTCCTAGCTTTGAGAGTTTAAAAACCTTCAGAATTTGTAAGCATTTTTACACCAGTTGTTAAAAGTTTGTATTTCTAGATATATTTTAGTTGGATCAGACTTTATGGTTGGTTAACAGAGAGATTCAAGCTTCTGGTTTTGAAGGACCTGTATCTCCAAGCTTTTCTATCTTGACCGGAATGTATGAATTGTGAGTCATTTTACTATGCTGCATACTTTCTTTAGTTTCTTATTATGGTGTTTGTTTTTATTTGGTTAGAATTTAACCTTAGTAAGATGAGTTTACAGAAGAATCAGTGACTTGACTGGAAGTGCTTCAGAATTTCCAGCGCTTGAGAGCATGAGAGGCCTAAGTAGATTGTAAGTAATCTCTTGAAATTTGAATTTAACTATTAATGGTTCGACTAGTTTAATTCCCTAGTTGATAGAAAGTATTTTTATTTCCTTTTCTGAAGCTAATTTGTGATTGCAGGATGTTAAGGAACTGCAATATATCTGGGAAGATCCCTTCTTACAAAGCTAAAATGCCTCAATTAAAAATTCTGCAAGTCTGCCGCCTAACTTCACTCTGGTTTTAATTTCTTCCTTTTTTGATATCCTTTTGTTTCTCCCTTCCATACGCTCCTGTATTTTACAGAAATCATGCATGCCAATTATGCAATCCTTCCTCTTTTATTGTTTCGCGTTTACAATTTCAGTTTAGTTTTTAGGCCAGGAGACAGGTGTATTGAAATTGAGTCTTACTTAATTGTTAGCATTTGGTAGTCCTTTGATGATGACCATATAGAGGAACTTCTCTCCAAGAGGAAAAGGGATAAGAAAGAACTTGAGCTTCCATCTCATGGTTATGCACTTATGCTGTCGGTCTCAAGTTGGAAAGGTATTGTTTCATCTTGACTATGGTTTTCCTTTGCTGCAGAGATCTAAGCTTCAACAGACTTGAAGGACCGATCCCGAATCTGGAAGGCCTGAACAAGCTGGAGCTCTTGTAAGTGACATAACATAGGGATGAAACTTGTCATACTCAGCATTCTTCTTTCAGCTTGCATGCCTGCGCGTTGGCCTTATATTCTCAAAAAAATCCACCTATACTTTTCCCATTGAAATATAAATGATAAAATTTAAACCTGAGACATGAATGGCCAAGGTGCTGAGGCTTCAAACACGTTTATCACCAAAGAAATTTCCATTGTATGACATTTATTGGCTGTTCAAAGCTTGATTCATTTATTTACTAAGCTCTTTGTTCGAATTGATATCTCCAGTAGAATTAAAGATTTTGCTTTGCAAGGTACCTGACAAGCAATAAACTTACTGGGCCAATTGAAGATTGGATCATAAGTAGAGAGTCCAAATTGTAAGTTTATTACTTCTGTAAGATGGTTTTACTTATAAATCTACTCATGCCTATGAGAATGCGAGATTCTTTTTATCCCAAGAACTTTAGATTCCATAAGCATATAGTCATAAATGCCAATGTTGCATGCACACAGTATTCCCTACAGAATTTCCTTTTAATCAACACTAACTTGCTGATTCTGTTTTGCACCATTTATAATTCTGTATTCGTATTGGTAAAACTGACATTTGCATCCTGCAAGCAGAAACACAAAAACTCCATCTCCTTTTATTACTTTTATAGTACTGGGAGAACACTAATTATGTTAGAAAACCGTATTTGCAGCCACACAGACCTATCTTACAATAACTTCAATGAGAGTTCTGAGCCACCTACTTGTATGGAAAACCTGTATGATCCTCGAACTTTTATGCCTTCTTCCTGCTCATTTTTATTATTCGGGCACCAGCTGTTGTTATTTTTAAGAGACATTTCCTTCTTGGCAGAAACTTGTTCAGAAGCATAACGCAACAAAAAAGTCGTAAGTCTTTAACTTGTCTTATAGGAGACTCGATGCATAATCATTTTCTTGGAGAATTTTCAACTGACCCTCCTTCCAACTTGATTCAGAGAACTCGGGAAATGCTTGTCAAGTAATCCTTGTTCAAAGAGTAAGTTTATCCTTGTACAAGATTATGATTCAAATTCTCTCAATCTAAGATTCTGTTTTCAGAAGTTTCAGATCACAATACTTTATCAATTTCTGTTGATAATGGAGAAACAGAACACTTGATAACGTCAGTTCTCTTTGTGTCTATGTTTAGTAGAGGTAGATTTACTTCATGTGTTTTAATTATATGCAAATTGGTACTCAGTGCACATAAATTGTGGTGGTGAGAGTGTGATAATAGGGGGCACCACTTATGAAGCAGATGAATTGTCAGCAGGTCCTACAAAATTCTTTTACTGGAAAGAGAGCTGGGGAGCCAGCAATACTGGAGACTTCTGGGGTCGTCCCAACATAAAAGATTATGACTATAAAGCGACTAATGTATCTGCCATTAAGGGAATTGACTCTGAACTGTACACGACAGCTCGGCTCTCAGCTTTATCTCAAACCTACTATGAACGTTGCTTAGCAAATGGAAACTACACTGTGACACTGCACTTTGCAGAGATTGTTATAAGAGATAACCGATCTTTCCGAAGTCTTGGAAAACGGATATTTGATGTCTACATTCAGGTCAATTAACATTCATCTGAGTAGTATGCCAAGGTTTTTAGGTGCAGTTTACTTAACAATTTAACTGGATGCAGGGCGAGAGGAAGCTCATAGATTTTGATATTAGAAGTTTAGCTGGAGAAGTTGATAAAGCTTTGATAAGAAAGTTCAATGCAGTTGTAGAAGATGGCATTCTAGAAGTGCGCTTTCAAAAAAAAAAAAAAAAAAAAAAATCTTCAAAAGTACGACCCAGTACAATACCACTCAGTGGTGTCTGGGGAGGGTAGTGTGTACGCAGCCTTACCCCTACCCTGGGGTAGAGAGGCTGTTTCCAAATAGACCCCCGGCATAAATTCCCAGAATTTGCTCCTGGGGAGACTCGAACTCACAACCTCTCGGTTGTAAGTGAGGGTTGGTTACCATCAGACCAAGCCCCTCTTGTCGAAGTGCGCTTTCAGTATGCCGGAAAAGGAACAACAGCTGTCCCTATAAGCTCTGCCATCTCTTTTGAATCTAGTAACACTACTATTGCCCTTTGGTTCACTTCTTTCTATTTTCAGATGTTGTTAATTATTGTCAGAGAGCTTAAACAAATGACTTCATATTTTTCCTCGGACACTTTAAGATTGCATAAAGTGGACTTTATACTCTTTCTCTTCTTCTTTTCAATATCATAGATTTCAAGCCCCGTGCTAATCACAAAAAGATAGTTCACATCATAGCTGGAGCAGTGACGGCCTCGCTAATTCTCATTTTCGCGATATTGTTTGTTTCTTGGAGGAGAAGCAGAAACAGGATATCAAAGGAAGAAGGTGATGCTACAGCTGAGCAGCCCTATTTCAATGTCTTATGTTTTAAATACATAAAACTTGCTTATGGTTTGCTCTCCATGATTTCCAGAAAAAATCTAATCTAAATGAAACTTAGGGATTTTGAAAACAAGAAACATTATGGAAATATGCATTTGATATTACATATTTTCCACATTGTATGGAAGCGTTACACCTTTTAAATGATCTCTTTTTCTTTAAATGTACAGAATTAAGAGGACTAGATCTACTGACTAGTGTATTTACCATCAGACAAATCAAAGCTGCCACAGACAATTATGATGCTGCAAATAAGATCGGGGAAGGTGGTTTTGGCTCTGTCTACAAGGTGAATCTCAACCTGATCTCTCACATGCTTTCAATTTTTTCGGCTTAGCTACAGCATCTAGACATGGATGCTACATATAGACAACCTCCATTACATTTTTTTTCCTTTTATATTAATGAACAGGGTACACTATTGGATGGTACAGTTATTGCTGTTAAGCAGCTTTCATCCAAATCAAAGCAAGGGAACCGTGAGTTTGTAAATGAGATAGGTATGATCTCTTCCTTACAGCACCCAAATCTCGTCAAACTATATGGATGTTGTGCTGAGGGAAATCAACTGCTACTGGTGTATGAGTACTTGGGGAACAATAGCCTCGCCCGTGCTTTATTTGGTAATCTAATATCCTTGTTCATTGTTTTAGTTACATGTCAAACATATCATAAGCTAAAATGAACAAGAATAACTCTTTTGTAATTAATGAAAGAGTTCAGAATGAGAAGTCAATGTAGATATTTAGTTCACATCAAAATGCAGGTCCAGAAGAACATCGGCTCAAAATAGATTGGCCAACCAGGCAAAAAATCTGAATTGGGATAGCAAAAGGCTTAGCTTTCCTACACGAAGAATCGCCATTAAAAATTGTTCATAGGGACATCAAAGCAACAAATGTTCTCCTTGACAATAAACTAAACCCGAAGATTTCTGACTTTGGTCTGGCCAAACTTGACGATGAGGATAACACACATATCAGCACTAGAGTTGCTGGAACCATGTGAGTTTTCTGACAAGTCTCTCATTCATGTTTACGTTCTTGAGTTCTTCAAGTAAGAAATATATCTATTGGATGGTCACACTGCGATAAATTCTACATGTCATAACTCATAATTTTCTGCAATGATAATTATTGATATAGGTCTTTATGCTGTTCTCATCCATGCAGCATATATACATTTAAGATCTCTAGAATCCTTACATTCGCTCTTTCTTGCATTTCGAATATCTTATACAAGGCAACTTGCCATAGTTGTTGTATGTATTCTTAACCAAGAAAGTGAGGTGAAGTTACAAGGACTAAGATATAATAGCCTGGCTGCCCTTAAAGAAGGCTCATTCGGATGCTTGATCATATTTCAGGTGCTGATTGCATTGGTTCAATTTTTAGGTATAAAAATGGTAACTGGCCGCCAATGATCTTTTACTTGCATTTCGTCCCAACCTATCGTTCTTGACATTCTGAATATCAGGCATGAAGTTGATGTCACTTTTAGAAACCTTGATCAGGGTTTGAACATTTATGTCTTTTATCTAATAGTCCTCACGCATGAATCTAAAGTTGTCACTCCGTTCTGCAGAGGATACATGGCACCTGAATATGCACTATGGGGATACTTGACCTACAAAGCAGATGTCTACAGCTTTGGAGTTGTTGCGTTAGAGATTGCTGCTGGGAAGAGCATTATGACATATCGCCCCAATGAGAAATTTGTCTGCCTTCTAGATTGGGTAAGGAATCATAATCCCTGATATTAATTCCTAAGTTGCACTGTTTTGAACTAGTATCTTGCATTTTATTCAATTCCAATATTCAGGCCCTTGTTCTACAAAGGCAAGGAAAATTGATGGAACTAGTAGATGAAACATTGGGTTCAGATTTGAAGCAGGATGAGGCTCTAAGGATGATAAACGTAGCATTGCTATGTACCAATCTGTCTCCAGCACTTAGGCCAACTATGTCTGCAGTAGTCAGAATTCTTGAAGATCATCTTGACCTTCCTGAGTTTAACTTGGAATCAAGATATGATGATTATGATGATCATCTCAACTTTCAAGGGTTAAAGGACAAGTATGGCGCGATGCTCAGCTCGAGCCAAAGTCAACCACATACACATTCATCCAATATTACAGGAACAGAATGTTCTCCCTCTTCATCAGCTTAAATTCGCAGTCAGATCAAGATAGTGAAAAAAAGGGTAGCAGATTTTGTTAGGACTATTAACAAAAAAACGGATCCATAATTTTAAGGTTATGAGTTCTGTACCACAACCCTTTTTGCTCTCTTGGTTCTGGATAATTTCTTAACACGAATACAAGGTCTATAGTCTATACCAAAGCTATTGGTTTCTGCTGGATCGGTAAATTAAGTGTAGATCCGGCCCAGGTACTATATATGTGGGGTGGTTGTTTCCTTACTGATAGAAGGTGATGTTCAAATACTTGTAATAGCCTATACCAGAACACTAAAAGGTGCACCTTTTATTTGCAATATAGCATATGAGAGTGTAAAAGAGGTCTGAAGTGAAACTTTCATACAAATTTGAAGCAATGATATCATTACTAATTTCAACAGCTTTTCCGATGCTACTTTGGAGGAGGCCATTCCAAGCAAATGGTATCTCATGATGTATGGAAACAACTGGAGACCATTGGTTACTGTTCCAGTTTTGGTAATTAACATTAGAATTACCAATATAACGTTTTGAATCTCACATCCTTTGATCCTATTTAAGAAAGGACAATCACATGAAGCAAATAGTGTGCATAGAGCCTGTTTGGATGGGCTTTTTTAACTTGTTTGAGTGTTTGGTAATTTAAAAAAGGGTTTTTTACCTATCTATACCATATAGCAAACCTTATTACCAAAAATATTCATAATATTGTATTTACCCGCCTAGTCCATAGTTTTGCTACAAAATCTGTACGAAACCCAAAATAGATAGATTATACCCTAAAAAGGCGCCAAATTTGTAAGAATCAGATTTAATGGTAATTCTATCACCATTAATTTTGAAATTTAAAACGGAAGAAAATCCATTGCAGCGTAATTCTCTCCTTCTCCATATATTTTCCATCATTGATAGCCATTAAAAAGCTTGAAAGATTTGAATTCAAATTTGGATTTTCAAAAATCATTATTTGTTTGGATTGAGTGTTGTTGTAAATAATTCGAAATATGTTTAGGAGTTTATATCTCAATTTTGAGGGGTTCTGGTGAAGATTAGACTTGGTTTTTACTGAATTTCAGATTGAAACTCGTCGAAGAAGAAGAAGACATATTTTTCCAGAAATTGTAGTTAAATTGTAGTTAAATTTTAGAATTGTAGATAAAATGTAGATAAATTTAGATAATTTATAGATAAATTGTAGATTAGGAAGACTAAAATTCTACAAGTCTTCTACAATTATGTCGAAAATGGCAATTATGCTACAATTGAAATGAGAATTGGAATATTAAAATTCAATGTATTCAGTTTGTAGATAAAATTTCTACAAATAAACTACAAATCAGTTTAAGTATTGTATAAAGTTGTATTGTTACATTTATACTACAATTCGAAATATGTTTAGGAGTTTATATCTCAATTTTGAGGGGTTTTGGTGAAGATTAGACTTGGTTTTGACTGAATTTCAAATTGAAACTCGTCGAAGAAGAAGAAGAAGAAGAAGACATATTTTTCCAGAAATTGTAGTTAAATTGTAGCTAAATTGTAGATAAATTGTAGATAAAATGTAGGTAAATTGTAGATAATTTGTAGATAAATTGTAGATTGTGAAGACTAAAACTTCTACAAGTCTTCTACAATTATGTCGAAAATGCCAATTATGCTACAATTGCAATGAGAATTGGAATATTAAAATTCAATGTATTCAGTTTGTAGATATAATTTTACAAATAAACTACAAATCTGTTTAAGTATTGTATAAAGTTGTATTGTTACATTTATACTACAATTTAACTACAATCTCTTGTCAAAAAAATTTAAGCATACCAAATTTCAGTTTATGTACCATAATTCAAATTAAGGGTATAATTATTGCTTTGTTTATTCTAGGTATGATTTTAGGAGCATATATTCACTTTAGGTGTATATTTAACTTATACCTTCAAGACTTAATCTTTTGGATAGTTCAAGGTAGAACTCATAGTAGGATACTCTCCATTTCTAATATGAATCTAATTCCTAATAACTTACTAAGGATTAATACAATATGCGTTTGGACAATATTTGGTAAAAGCTGAAATTTGAAGGTGACAATAAAAAGAGTATTTGTAAATTTGAGCTTACATACAATACAAATATCACTTGAAAAACAGTGAGTAATTTTCTGTTCATTCGAAATAAAATATTGTAATTTGGTAACTTATACACCTAATGAATTTAATAGTGATTGCCGTATATTAAGGTGGAGGAAACATAAGGAAAGAAAAGAGGAGGAAAAAAATGGAAAAGGAATAAATGCTCCTAAAATCATGCCTAGAATAAATGAAGCAATAATTATACCCTTAATTTGAATTATGGTACATAAATTGAAATTTGATATGCTTAAATATAATAAACACAAACCTTAAACATGGGAGGTAATAAGATTTGCTATATGTCATAGATAGGTAAAAATCTCTTTAAAAAATAGCTTTTAAGTCATGTGCTTTTAAGCCCAAATAAGCTAAAAGCAACAAGTTAGAAATTCTAACTTTTTTTTAGCTTAAAAGCTATTTGGGGTTGACCAAACACTTTACATTATTGTCCCTCATACTTTTTTACAATCCTTAAAGCACCCTTAACTACATCAAATTCCTAGCTCCAATCTCTTTCTTTCTCCTCTTCTTTCTTGTGCCTTTCTGCTTTTTCTAGCGTACACCCAGATCCTCTTCATCTATTTTTCCCCTCTTTTCTTTTCTTTTCATTTCTTTCTTTAACTTTTCATCCATTATTTTCCCCTAATTTTTCCTTCTATTTCTTTCTTCCCCAGTGCTGCTCTCTTCCCGTTCATTTACCTCTCTGCAATGTCAAATTTGATAGGCACATATAATGCAACAGAAAAATTTGAAAGTTAGAATTATATTTGTAAAAATTGTGTTAAGTAATCATTTAAATTGAAATTAAAGTAAACTATAAATTATTTTTAATTTGCATTAATTTTGAATCAAATATATTTTAGTAATTAGTTCCTATAATGTTAACAACCTTAAGGATATTTTTATCTTTTTAACAGTTAAAAGTTCTTACCAGCACTTGTTTACCAAATATTTCAACAACTTTTTTTAAGTTTAAGCACTTTTATCCAAACAGGTAACTGCTAATTTATAAAATAAGTTTCAGCACTTAAAAATTACTTTTAAGGTGCTTAAAAGCTACTTTTTTCCAGCTAATCCAAACGGGCTCATAATCCATAAGTTCTTCCCCTTCTTACTGCCTTAGACAACTCTTTAGCTATTTTGCCATAACGTGTCATGTTTAGCTATTGAACCAAACGTGTGTCCTTATGTTCTATCATCAAAAGTATCACATAAAGACCCAAACTCTTATTAACTAACAGTCATGTAACTTTAAATATTGTAGTTTGCTTTACATAGATGCGTGTTACATTTTCTGACCGAAGCCGAGCGACGACGACGCGCAAGGTTTGATGTAACGACCCGACCCATCGTCTCATGTGTTGTTGCTCCGATTTCCCCCATCTTATGTTTCACTATGCTTCATTATCAGTATTTGAGGTGATCGAGTCGATTTGGATTGGTTTTAGTAGGAAATGAAACACTTAATCTCTTTAAGGAAGGTTTGTTTTAGAAAAGTCAAACGGACGTTGACTTATGTGTTAGAGGGCTTGTAATTGAATTTCGATGATTCGGTTAGCTTCGGGAGATGATTTGTGACTTAGGAGTGTAATCGGAAGTAATTTTGGAGGTCCCGTATAGAATTAGGCTTGAATCGGCGAAGTTAGTATTTTGGCGAATTCCGATTGATATGTTAGATTTTGATCCGAGGGTCAGAATGGAATTCCAAGAGTTTCTATAGCTTCATTGGGTGATTTTGGATGTGTGTGCAATTTTCAGGTCATTCGGACATCGTTTGGTTGGGTTTTTGATCGAACGCTCATTTCAAAAGTTTTGAAGAAACTTAGGCTTGAATCCGATGTAATTTGATGGTTTTAGTATTGTTGGATGTATTTTTATGATTGGAACAAGTTTGAATAAAGTTATAGGATGTATTGGTAGTTTTGGTTGAGGTCTCGGGGGCCTCGGGTGATTTCAGATGGCTAACGAGAATTTTTGAAGTTGGAAAATGCTGCAGAAATGCAGCAGTCAGTGCACATCAATCTTGTTCTATGCGATCGCAATGCTCTAATGCGATCACATAGTGTTAGCTACTGTACCCAGAATTTTGTTCTATGCAATCACAGAGGGTTAGCTACAGTACCCGGAATTTTGTTCTATGCGATTAAATGCTCTAATGCGATCGCATAGTGTTCGCTACAGTACCTAGGATTTTGTTCTATACAATCGCATATGGTTAGCTACAGCGCCCCCGAAATTTTGTTTTAAGCGATCGCATAGTGTTAGCTACAGTACCCGGACAGAATGTTAAAAGTATTTCATCTGTGAACCCAAGCCATTTTCCGCTATTTTTGGTCATTGTTAAGAGCTTTTGGACGGGAATTGAAGGGGGTTTGACGGGAAGTGATTAGAGGTAAGTCCTATAAACTAAAAACATGATTACATTGTGAAATCTACCTAGAAATTCATGGAATTAAGCCTAAAATGGATGAATTAGGGCTTGGAATTTTGAGAATTTAAATTGGGATTTGATAGGTCATTTGAGCTCGGATTTGGGAGTTCTTGATGTATGGACTCGTGGCGAGACGAGTAATCCGGTAAGGTGAGTTTTGTAATTTTTCGAGAAGCGAGCCGGAGCTCAGGTTTTGCTAGTTTCGAGGTTGTAGCTATATTTTGATAATTTTCGATTGGGTAATGTTCCCTTGGCATAGTGTGATACATTTGCTCTACTTTTGGTTGGATTCGATGCACATGGAGGCCAATTTGAGGGGCAAAGGTGTCGCGGGCTAGAAATTTCATCGGTTCGAGGTGAGTAATACTTGTAAATGATATCCTGAGAGCTTGAAACCCCGGATTTGCACCTCATAGAGCTTTATTGTGGTGACTTGCACGCCAAATACGAGCGTGGGGTAGAGCACCGTTGGGGATTGTGACTTGATCCGTCCCGGTTGTTGATTTTACTGCGTGATTGACTGAAACTACTTGATGTTGTCATAATTTGGGCTGATTGCCATGATTTGGGCCTCGTGTCGATTATTTGAATCCTTCTGGGATTGATATTACTATTTTTGCATTATTGTGCATATTATTTGATCTCGGTCCAAGGTTTTAAATAATGTTTTGCAAACTCAACCATCTTTCTAAGATTTGAAAACTTAAATGATATTTTGCTGATGTTTTGAGCTGAGAAGTGCTATTTTACTATTTCCAATGGGCTTATATGCATTTTTGGACTGAGCATGGAACGGGTTGCGCACCGCAACAGTGTTATATGTGCATTTCTGGACTGAGGATGGATCGTGTTACGCGCCACAACTATGTGATATCGATATTGCGCTTGGGCTATAGGATCCTCTTCAGAGTCTGAACCCCCACAGTGAGCGCGGGTACCCAAATGGATCGGGCTGTACGGCGTAGCGGTCATGTGCATTATATTGCATTCACGCATTGCTTCCTGTTTGTACTACGTGGCATAACATTTAGCACTCTCATATCATTGGTATCCATGCTATTTATTGCACCGAGTACCAGATACCCTAGTGTTATTTGTTAATACAGTGTTGTGCTCGAGTGGCTAACTTGTGTGCAGACTTGTACTACTTGATATCGCATTCATATGCTTAACTGTTAAAAAGAAAAGAAAGAGATATTTTCAAAAGAGGTTTTAAACTGAGCCAGATATTTAATAAAGGATTTTCATGGAATTACTATTTTCTAAAAGGGTTGTACTGTCTTATATATCATGATGAAGTGTTCTTACGTGATTTCGTATCGCTCAGTTATTACTTACTCTTATTACCACTAAGTTGGAAGTACTCACTTTACTCCCTGCACATCGCATGCAGTTTCAGGTACTGTTCACCCGGTAGAGAGTTATTAGCGAACTGAAGGTATACTATTGTAGTTGAGAAAGGTGGCCGCCAGCGTTCGCGGCACCGGACTCCATCTTTTGCTTCTAAATCTTATTTTCTATATAACATTGGCCCTGTAACGACGTTCAGTTTTCATTAGATGCTCCTGACTTGTGATACCACGGTCGGGTTAAGTTGGGTTGTGGTTTGCGGGTTTTAATGCCATTAAGTTGTATACTCTATTCATTTATGTTTATAAATCGGTCAGGTTAAGTTGGGTTGTAGTTGGCGGTTTTTAATGCGATTAAGTTGCATATTCTATTTATTTATGTTTATAAATTGTTAGAAAGACGATTTGTGTTAGTTTGCTGGCCTTGTCTTCACGAGAGGTGCCATCACGACCGGGTTTGGGAATTGGGTCGTGACATTTGCCTTCTTCTTAACTCTTTAAGAGCTAGAAGAAGAGCAATTGTTTATATACCCATTAAAAACCTCTTCCTCTTCCAATATGGCACAATGTTCCTTCATCGGGGAGGAAATCTCAAATATTTCATTGTCCCTTCATTTTCCATTTACCTTCTTTTGAGCATTAATATACTTAAAAACCCAACAATTCCTTGTGATGGAACAACAACAACAACAACCCAGTTAAACCCAAAATTGGGGTCTGGAAGGGTAGTGTGTACGCAGACATTACCCCTACCTCGAAGGGGTAGAGAGGTTATTTTCAGAAGACCGTCGGCCCAAGATAATAAAAAGATAAAAGGAGAGAATATTAGATTCACCATGGAGATCATAGGAAAAATAGGAACATAAAATACAGGAAAAATATGCAAAGCAAAACAATGGCTAGTAAATAGATCCTGCATCGAAAATAGAAAATAGTAAGACACAACATTGCCCCTAGCTATCTTAGACAAAACCCTACCGGACTAGACTCACAAAGGTACAAAGTAACGTAATACTCAACTACCTCCTAGCCTACAACCGTAATACTCGACCTCCACAAGTTTCTATCAAGTGTTATGTCCTCGGAAATCTGAAGCCTCGTCATATCCTGCTTGATCACCTCTCCCCAATACTTCTTAGGCCGCCCTCTACCTCTTCTCGTGCCTTCCACAACCAGCCCCTCACACCAACCGGGGCATTTGGGCTTCTCCTCTGTACATGCCTGAACTATCTGAGCCTCGCTTTACGTATCTTGTTATCAATGGGAGCCACGTATACCTTCTCAGGAATATCATCATTCCTAATCTTATCCATCCTAGCATGCCCGCACATCCATCTCAACATCCTCATTTCTACTACTTTCGTCTTTTGGATATGTGAGTTCCTAACACACCAACACTCGGCCCCAAACATCATGGCCGGTCTAACCACCGCTTTATAGAACTTACTTTTAAGTATCGTTGGTATTCTCTTGTCACACAATACTCCAGATGCTAACCTCCACTTCATCCATCCTACCCCAATATGGTGTTTGACATACTCGTCGATCACCCATCCCCCGTGGATAACTGAACCAAGGTACTTGAAGCTGCCTCTACTTGGGATAACCTGTGACTCAAGCCTTACATCCATGTCCACTTCTCCTCGGCTCAGCGTTGAACTTATACTCGAGGTATTCCATCTTCGTTCTGCTTAGCTTGAAACCCTTAGACTTATGAGTCTGTCTCCAAAATTCCAATATCTTGTTAACACCGGCTCGTGATAGCTATGTCATTGGCGAATAGCATGCACCATGGCACCTCCCCTTGAATATGGTTTGTTATCGCATCCATCACCAGGCTGAATAAGAACGGACTGAGCATAAAGCCTTGGTGTAACACCATTTCAATAGGAAAATGCTCAAAGTCGCCTCCTGCTATCCTAACCCAAGTCTTAGCCCCATCATACATGTCCTTACTTGCTATAATATAAGGAACCGACAAACCTTTTGCCTCTAAGCATCTCCAGAGAATTTTTCTAGGAATCTTGTCATATGCTTTCTCTAGGTCAATAAATAACATGTGCAGATCCTTCTTTCTCTCTCTGAATAGTTCCACCAACCTCCTAACAAGGTGTATAACTTTATGGTGTAACGATCCGGCATGAACCCGAACTGGTTGTCGGATACAGACATTGTCATCCTCACCCTCGCTTCAACCACCTTCTCCCATACTTTCATGGTATGACTCGGTAATTTGATACCCCTATAGTTGTTACAATTATGGATATCACTTTTGTTCTTATATAATGGAACCACCTTACTCCAGCTCCACTCATTCGACATCCTCTTCGCCTTAAAAATAACATTAAATAACCCAGTCGACCACTCCAAACTTGCTCTCCCTGCACACTTTTAAAATTCCATCGGAATCTCATCTGGCCCGGTCGCTCTACCCCTACTCATGTTACGCATAGCCCCCATGACCTCCTTGACCTCAATACGCCTGTAGTGCCCGAAGTCACGATAACTCTCGGAATCCTCCAATTCGCCTAGCACAATATCACGATCCCCTTTTTTCATTCAGAAGTTTATAAAAGTAAGTCTGCCATCTCCTCTTAATCTGGACATCTTCCACCAGTACTCTACCATCTTCGTTCTAAATGCATCTCACTTAGTCCAAATCTTGAGCCTTCCTCTCTGTCAACTTGGCCAGCCAGAATAACTTCTTCTCCCCGCCTTTTTCCCCCAGTTCCTCGTACATACGACCATAAGTCGCGGTCTTAGCCTCCGTGACCAACAATTTAGCTTTCTTCCCAGTTGCCTTATATCTCTCCATGCATGATCGCCTCTCCTCCTCACCTATGCTCCCCACTAATTTGAAGTATGTCGCCTTCTTCATTTTCACTTTAGCTTGGACCACTTCATTCCACCACCAGTCTCCTTTGTGCCCACCAGAGACACCGGTCGAGACCCCTAACACCTCTCTCGCAGACTCCCTTATACAGTCAGCTGTAGCTGACCATATAGTGTCCGCGTCCTCACTGCTCCTTCAAGCTCCCATAGCCGACAACTGGCACTCCAACTCTTGGGCTTTATCTTAACGGCTCCCATGATAAAAAGAGGAGAAATGGTACATCGGTTTTGGCCCCTTATTCCTTTGTAGACTTAGGTCACTGGATCAAATCTCTCCAAAATTTTTGCTTTATTTTATTATTCTTAAGTTTTTCTTTTTCTTTTTTTGATAGTATGAAAATTAAACTGATGATAATTATTTGTGATAATGAAATTAACTATTTTTTGTTCGTAAGTTATTGGGGCAATAAAATTTTATATCATCAAACTAAATATTTATTTTAAAAATAGTGACGTATGTTCTCGAAATCTTAGATCCCCTATGCTTGCAATAGATAATCAAATGTACTTGAAGAGTTAAACTATTGGACATCACACGACTCTAGCTCAATTGTTTTGCTTTTGACATAGAAGAAAACTCTCTTTTTTGACTTCAGATAAGATTTTTTTTGGAAGAAGCTTCCTTTAAATTGAAAAGAAAAATAAAACAAAATAACTACTCAACGTTTACCCTTCTTTTCACTTGCAAAAAATAGTCAATGGTATTCTTTGCTTTTTTATAAGTTGGTAAAACAAAAAATAAGGCAGCGTTTTCTGTTTCTTTTACCACAAAAGCAAAAGTAAAAGGTTGAAGAAAGAAAATGGATGACTGGTCAACTGGAGAATCACCAAAGCAAACGCGTTTTATGTGCCATCATTTCATTGCATTCAAATGAACAAACAAACAAACAACCAACTAATTCACAAAGTCCAAAGTCCAAACCTCTGACTCACCAAACAACAACATTCAAAAACAGCCAAAAAAGAGGAAAAAACAACTTGAACAATCAAGAAAAAGAAAAGGGAAATTACCTTTCATTGAACAACGCATAAAGTTTCAATCTTTATTAATTCTTGATAATTTTTCTGGAATTTGAATGAAGAACAAGTCGTCATCATCAGCATCATCAGTCAGCTGTGTTTCTTCTTGCAAATGAACAATGGATTCAAACCCCAACAAGTCTTCTTGTTTAGCCTCAGATGCTTTGATTACTACTCTCAGCAACTCAATCCAAGCTTTGGGTAGAGGGTTTGATGTCACTTCTGATATTAGGCTTCTGTACTGTAAAGGGACACCAGGTTCTCGTTTAGTTCATTTTGATGAAGCAAATCGTGTGGATCTTTTGGTCCCAGATGGGGTTGGTGTTTTGATTCCAAATGTTACAGCGGATATTGAAATTTCACTTGGGATGAGAAATATTGAGGCCACACCTGTTTGTACCTTCCATGAGGTTAGTGTTCAGTTTGTAGGTATTGTTTAAAATATTTTTATCTGAATATCATGATTTGTATTGCTTAATCAGTTTAGTACTATTAGATTAAGTCCATGGTCCTCATTTTTTGGGGGTTTTTAGATGATGTGTTAAATTGTATTTTTTTTCCCGAGTTTTTTAGATTTTTGTTTAGAGGGTAATTGTTTCTGCATTTGTTAAATAATAGCGAAGAAGGATTGTTTTAATTTCTTGTTTTGGTATGAAGGTCATAACAGATTCGAGTTGAGGCTTATTGGAGATTTGGATTAGTAGATCATAGTGATTGTGCACCCTTGTGATTTAGTGTGTATATTAAATTACTGGACAATTTCATGATGCTTCCTCTAGTCTATGTTCACATTTTGATAGTTCCTCCGTTATTTGGATCATGGCACTTTACCCAATTAAACATGTACACAATGTAGTAAAATCTAGAGCAAATCAGTTCAAATCTTGAACTTGTCAGAGAATCACTGATTCGGCTGTCTTAAACTTCTTAAAGACGTCAATGCTAAAAACATGAATTACTGATGAGAAGTGAATTAAGGTGGTCACAGCTAGCTTAAGATGCATTTGGTAGACAGAACAGTATGGTGTCCGTCTCCTTTCTCAATATAATGATAACCAAGTTCCTATTAGGGTATCTATCCATCTCCTTTCTCAATATAATAGAGTAGCTATCTGTCTCATTGTCTATCCTCCTTCACACAAAAAAAGGGAAGAACTTGCGGGACTCATTAATTATGTATGTGAAATCCCTCATGCTTGAATTTCCAGATGGCAAAATACTTCAATGCAATGTCGAATATATCTGAAGATGTTCCACTTGGGAGTTTTAATGCCATGTTTAACTTCACTGGTTCATGGCAACATGATGCAGCAGCTACTAAATCCCTTGCCATGATTGGACATGTTATCCCACTTTATACAGTCAGATTAGTAAAGCTAGATTTACTTCTGCGGGATGAAATCAAGCGCGCTGTTCCATACTCTTGGGATCCTGCATCGCTGGCAAGGTGAATTATCTTACATCAGCACATTTGAACATTTTTATTTTGAATGGCACAATATGATTATACAGTTTGTCGTTCTAATACTCAGTGAAGAAAATAAACAGCTTCCTTTGTCAATGGTGTGACTTGTTGCAACTTTTTTTACATTCTTTTTAATTGCATGACCCCTTGAGGAGAGGGTGACCTATACAGTTGGCTGTATTCCAGTACCATTGTCTATTTGTTGCATTTCGAAATTTTAATCCCTTAGGCTCTTATTTGCTGCGGAAGGGGAGCCTCGGCATAATTAGTAAAGTTGTTGCCATGTGACCAGGAGGTCAAGGGTTCAAGCTGTGGAAACAGCCTCTTGCAGAAACGCAGGGTAAGGCTGCGCACAATAGACCCTTGTGGTCCTGCCCTTCCCTGTACCTCGCACATAACGGGAGCTTAGTGCACCGGACAGACTCTTATCTGCTGTCACCTGAACAGCTGTCTGCAGCTAGAAACCATTTTTTCTTACTGAGCTTAAGCTTCTTATCCCATAACTTCTCTATGGGAAATTGTAGATATATATTATTCCCAAATGTGCTGGATTCTGATTTTTCTGCTTTTAAAGTACTTCCTCTTTATCAATATGACAATATCTGTATGAGACATAGCACCATTGATCCCAGTTCAATTCCAGGAACTTAATTCATTTTCTTAAACCAATTCTTTGGTCTTTTCTGATATTGAAGTCCTTATTTCAGCTTTATTGAAAACTATGGCACCCATATTGTCACCTCTGCGACTATTGGTGGTAGGGATGTAGTTTATATTAAACAGCACCAGTCATCTCCTTTATCAGTTTCAGACATTGAAGACTATGTGAAAGACATTGGAGATCAGAGATTCTCCGATTTGAAGAATCTCTCAAGTGCCGGACCTTTAAGATACAAGGACAAGGTTAGCACAACTTATGTTTCAAATGATAGGCTCTTGGACACAGTAGTTCTTAGCAGACTTTCTAAAATTCTCTTTCTTTGACTTACCCCCTTATGCTGTAAATTGAACATGTAAAATTATTGGAATTTCCCTCCGGCAGGACGTTACAGTTATTTTCCGCAGAAGAGGAGGTGATGACCTGGAACAGAGTCATGAAAAGTGGGCAAGGACTGTAGAAGCATCACCAGATGTGATCAACATGACATTTACTCCTATTGTGTCATTGCTTGAAGAGGTGCCTGGAATAAAGTACCTGAGCCGTGCAATTGAGTTATACTTGGAATGTGAGTGTTGTATCCTATCACTATTCTTTCCTCTTTGTTTGCAGTTGCAGATTGTGATTCATTCTCTATTGTTTTCCAAATTAAATGAGCCAGAAGTGTAGGACAATAGCAATAGTGGTAGTCCAGAATGATCATAAAAGTGGTAGTTCAGAATGATTATACTGTTGCTCTTGTCGGTTACTCTTTCATCTTCAGATACATCTCAAATAGTACTCCTGCTGACCCGAAGAGCACGACAAGGGTCAATGCATCCATTTCTCGATGTGAAATCGATCATTTTCCGTGAATTTTAAAATTAGTATTACATAAATAGAAACTACCAAAGTACTCACATGTTATGAAAGTAGTTGAAAACGTTTGAAGATGATGTAGTCAGATAAAGAAATATTTGAATCACAAATAATGATGATGTTCTATGAAATGGACAGAGGGAGTTTCGCAAAAGCCAGTGGCGGAGCTACAATACCGAATGTGTTGTCGGCCGAACCAACTAACTTTTGTTCATACTTTATAATTTTCTTAAAAAATCTATTGAATATGCATAAATATATAATTTGGAACCCAGTAACGTAAAAAGATTGCAACGCCGAACCCATAAGCTTCAAATTCTGGCTTCGCCTCTGGCAAAAGCCATATACCGAATTTGTTATGTTCTTTAGATCAGAAGTTTACACAGCTATCTGAGTTGATGGAACTACGGGGTCCGTATACTGGGCAAAAACCTGTGTCTGGAGGATGGAGTTTGGAGACTGAAAAACGGATATGTGAACTATTTTCATGCCTGTGTATGCTTAGGAAATCCCCTGTTGTGTTCTAAATATTTGTCATACTTCCCCTGTTGTGTTCTAAATATTTGTTATACTTCTGAAAACATGTTTTTCATTGTCTGATGTATTTCATTATAATTTTCCAGACAAGCCACCAATAGAAGATTTACAGTATTTCCTAGATTTCCAAATAGCTCGTGTGTGGGCTCCAGAGCAAAATAACCTACAACGAAAGGAGCCTGTATGTGCATCCCTACAATTCAGTTTGATGGGTCCTAAGCTGTATATTAGCCCAGATCAGGTATTCTTCATAATTTTGTCCAGATTTCTGAACATATCGCATAGCAATTGCTGAAACATCTGACATTAAATTGCGGAAGGATATTGCTTTTCCAAATTTGCATGACGTGCCTTGTGCTTATTAGGACTAAAACAACGAAGTACAACTTGGACTAGTTCTAAAGAATGTTTGATTAATCCAGCGCAAGTCCATTATGTCACTTGTTATCATGCAGTGTCCTGCTAATTTTCTTTTTAATCAACTAATATATTATTTTACAATCATAATGACTCGCACACTGAAACCAAAGGTTAATGCAACTGTAAGTTCATGCTGTATTCATATGTAGTAAGCTTATAGACTACTGGCAGACTACAAAATCGAAAGGGTTTAATGGAAACAAAAATTGAATATACTTGTGCGTGCACCACGCATATACATGCATTTTGAGCAACTTGCCCTGTTAAATCATGGGCAAATATGTAAAACAAGTTTGCCTTAGTGAGACCCTTCAACATGGTCATAGCAAGCCGTGCTCCCTCACTTCGTTTACGCTGGAACACCATTGAAATGCTTCTTTACCATTATCTTTATAAGAGAGAGACTTATTAAATCATTGTGCTTCCAACAATGAACATTGTACACTTGGAAGATCTTGCAAATAAAAATGCTTTATTGGCTAGCTGATCTAGTAGGTTGGTGGATGGTTATCAATATGGAAATCTAGTCTAGATAGATGTTGATCAATATTGCAAGTCTAAATCACAGCGCCGTATTTTCAGGTGACAGTGGGGCGTAAGCCAGTGACAGGGCTCAGGCTCAGCCTAGAAGGTAGCAAGAAGAACCGTCTTTCAGTCAATTTGCAGCACCTGGTTTCCCTTCCTAAGATCCTTCAACCCCACTGGGACACGCACATGGCTATAGGTGCACCAAAATGGAAAGGTCCCGAGGAGCAGGATAGCAGATGGTTTGAACCAATCAAGTGGAAAAATTTCTCCCACGTAAGCACAGCACCTATTGAACACACTGAGACTTCCATTGGAGATCTCTCTGGTGTTTATATTGTGACGGGGGCTCAGCTTGGTTTTTGGGATTTTGGTGCCAAGAGTGTCTTGCATTTGAAACTCCTTTTTTCCAAGGTACCTGGTTGTACAATAAGAAGATCAGTTTGGGATCATAGTCCATCAAACCTATCAGCAGTACAAAGGATTGATGGTTCTTCAACATCACTTATGAACGAAAAAACTGCCGAAAACAAGAGAGGAGATAGTTCCAGCCAAATGGGGAAATTGGCAAAAATTGTAGACATGACAGAAATGTCAAAGGGGCCACAGGATGCACCAGGGCACTGGTTGGTGACAGGAGCTAAACTTGGGGTTGATAAAGGAAAAATTGTGCTAAGAGTGAAGTATTCCCTGTTGAATTACTAATGAGTTGTGCTTGTGTTATCAAAGCATCCTTTGGATAGTCTAGATATCATGTTATTCTTCTGTAAATTCTGTTAGCATTGGTCACTTCATTTTTTGGTAGGCTATTTTCTAGCCACCAGATCAGTTACTACTTCTTTTGGGTGTATAATTCCTCATGATCTTACAAACTTGTTAAAATTCTTTTTCTTTTCATTTTTCCTAAGTTCAATAACATTGATTTTAATGGTTTTTATTTGTTGGATGAGCTGTGGTTGCACCGTGAAATTGACGTGTCCTTTTGATAATTCAAGCAGTTCTCCCTTATTGCACTCTAGAACAAAGGAGGAGGAAAGAATGCTGGTACGCATCAGGTGCAACACCATACTGCGGGAATTGCAGAGACATAATGAGAGAAATTGAACAAAAGGCTAGGAAAAAATATACTTAATTACAATGAAAATCATTATATATATGACAAGGATTTATTGGCAAAAAGTCAAGAGTGTAACAGAGTGTAATTGTTCGTTCATAAGTGATGTTGAAGAACCATCAACCTTTTTCCATAATTGACCGTGTAATATAGCACAAAGGATTTATTGGCAAAAAGTCAAGAAAGTCATTATCCTCATAGTCCATCATCAAACCTATCGTGTTTTACCTCAAATCGATAAATTTGGACGAAACTCACTTTCTCTGATATATTGGTTTATACTTTCACCTCCACGAATTTACTTATTGCTTGTTTGAAATAACATAATACTTATAATCTCATTCATGAACTTATGTTGATTAACTTACGACAAAAATTTGACGTACGAAAATGCGGGATATAACATCTTATTTCCGAGCTTTTATCAATTTACTTATGGAGTACTTTCATGTATGAAAACATGTGGTGTAACAGTGACGTCCTCGTCGATCTCCCCATCCTCTTGGATAACCGACCAAGGTATTTGAAACTTGTCTCTCTTGGGGATGACATGTGATCCAAGCCTCACGTCCATGCCTGCTTCCCTTGAATCAACGTTGAATTTACACTCTCGATATTATATCTTAGTCCTGCTCAACTTGAAAATCTTAGACTCAAAGGCATATCTCCAAACCTCCAGTTTTACGTTAACACAGCCTCACATCTTATCAATCAGAAGTATGCCATCAACCAATAACAATAATCTCATTATGTTATAAATTGAAGGAGTTAATTTTGAAAATAGTATAAAAATTATTTTAGGGGTACATTGTATAGAAATTAAATTGTAAATTTATTATGCGATCAAGCTCTAATGTACAATCAACCCTCTGTATAATAACCTCGTTCGTTCCAATATTTTTTGGCTTTTATAATAAATGATTTCTTTTGGTATATATATATATATATATATATATATATATATATATATATATATATATATACACACACACACACACACACATTCATACAACAACAACAATCCAGTATAATCCCACTTAGTGGGGTCTAGGGAGGGTAATGTGTACGCAGACCTTACCCCTACCCTGGGGTAGAGAGGTTGTTTCCAAATAGACCCCCGACATCCTTCCCTCCGAGAACTTTCCACCTTGCTCTTGGGGAGACTCGAACTCACAACCTCTCGGTTGGAAGTGAGGGTTACTATATATTAGATTTTAGCAACTGCGTACAGATGAACTATTACAAAGTCCTAAGTAGTAGTAGTATTTACTGTTGTCATGGTCATCCTATTTGAATTATCATCATGACAACTAATTATACACAAGGCACTGTTAGTAATATTGTCACATTGATGTAGCCAAGTAGTGTTCGGATCTGAGTGAGTTCCTTGCAACCCAGCCTTATCATTTGCAAAAGTCAGCTTAGCAAAATCAGGAACATTTTCAAAAATTCTTGGCAAGTATTCCATTCCAAAATTGTGACCTTTCTTAGCTAGTCGATCTGCCACCATATTTTTCTCTTTGTACGCATGTTTGATTATATGTTTACCTAGTTGGTCCAGATAGTACCTGCAACTAGTAATTAAGTTAGAGAAAGTAATATTTTCATATTCAAATAATAATAAAAGTCCCTTTGCATCCACCTCCACCTCCAAAAAGTAATATTATGATCATGTGCAAGTTTCAATTCTTGAGTTAAAGCATATAGTTCTGACAACATAGAAGACTCATGTGGAGCTGATCCAGAAAATCCTAGAATTCATTCCGCGTTGGAGTCTCTAATTAATACTCCTATCCCGGCTATGGTAACTGAAAAAACACCATCAGTATTAAGCTTATAACAGTGTTTAGTTGGAGGATACCATTTGATGTTCTTGTGTAATGGAAGTTTGCAGTGATTCCTATGATGAAAAGAGGCTATCTAAGTGAATTTCGCAGCCTGTTTGGTAATCTGGTTATAAGGAATATTTTGTTTGGCGCTGCGGAACAGATTATCATTACGTGTTAACCAAAGGTTCCATGAACTATAGGGTAAGTATGTTTGAGGGTTAATGTTTAGAGGCAAGTTTGTGTTCTTATTAAAGATGAGATGATATAGCCACGTGTATGTAATAGACAAATTTCTAATAGAACTAATTAAATAATCTATTCCTATGTGTTGCCAATATACCTGTGCATTGACACATTCCAGGAAAAAGTGTTTCGTGGATTCCTCTTGTGCTTGACAGAAGTGGCAAGTTGCGTCCCCAGTAAGATTAATGTGTTTTAAGCAGAGCCTTATTGGCAATCTGTTATGGTAAAGCCAAATGAAGCTCCTAAGTGTCACGATCTGGATTTACCCACCATCAAAAATTGTGATGGTGCCTACTGTCGAAGCTAGGCAAGCTAACCCTTATAATCATTTTCTTTACAAACTTAAATCTAAAAAAATCAAACACTAGCATAATTAATTAAACATGCGAAAGTCTTCTAATAACAATACTGAAAAAAAGACAACATGCGGAAAGCTAACAACACATCTCTACCCAGTATCTGGTGTCACTGCTCACGGAGAATTAAGGAGTACTAAAAATAATAGTCTGAAAGAAATACATTAAGTCTGTTTGATACAATTTAACAAACTGAAAGAAATAGATAGAGGAGGCTCGGGGCCCGCAGACGCCATCGAACTACCTCAGAGCCTCTGGACTGAAGGATCACTTTCGATCTAGAGCTGCGGTCCGTAGAGTGGGTCCTGACCTATGCATAAAAAGGCACAGTAGAGTAGTATCAGCACAACCAACCCCATATGCTGGTAAGTTCCTGGCCTAACCTCGGCGAGGTAGTGAAGAGGCTAAACCGGACCTATCACAACCAACCTGCACAGATATATGAAATAATAGGAAGAGAACAAGAATTTAAGTAAATAAAGGGAAGGGGACATGCTGGGGGAAATAGCAGCTCAATTATAACTTCTACAATTAAGAAATGGAACTGAACAGATAGCATTTAAATAAGAGAAACCAATGAACCAACAATTAAATGAGGAAAAACGGTATAAGGAACACCAATAAGATAAAGCCAGTAAAACCACGTTGCACGACACCACCTATCGTGCTTTTACTCTCATCCTCACCCAATCAATAGCACCATTCCACCTTGTGGAGGAAATCCATGAGTACCACTCCATCTTGTGGAGGAAATCAATAAATACCACTCCATCTTGTGGAGGAATACCACTCCATCTTGTGGATGAAATCAATAAGTACCATTCCATCTTGTGGAGGAAATCAATATATACTACTCCATCTTGTGGAGGAAATCAATAAGTACACGGCATCACCCATCGTGCTTTATCGCTCCTCCTCACCCAAATAATGATCAGAATTAATGGAAAAAGGAGTAAAAAATAAGATTAACCATCCCGGCAAGGGAGAACAATGCAACAACAAGTCATGGCAAGGGAAACAATTTAACAACAAGTCCCGGCAAGGGAAACAATTTAACAACAAGTCCCGACAAGGGAAACAGTCTAACAACAAGTCCCTCTAAGGGACAAATACCAACAACTCATCTTTAGTTCATTTACTTCTCAATTTTCACTTCATAGCTCTTATGACAAGACTTTATCCCAATTGTTCACTTATTTCGCAATTTTTATAACAAAAATGACAACACGGTCATGCTTGACTCGGGGCATAGGTAACCGTCACAATACTATACACCGACTCCACATAGCACATAGTAATTAACAACCTAATCCTATTCCCTCAAGCCAAAGTTAGATCGAACACTTACCTCGAATCCGAAAATGGCAACTCAAAGCTCAACAATCGCTTTTCCTCTAGAATTCGACCCCGAACCAACGATATCTAACATATTCAGGTTCAACATTATCAATAAGAATCCAAAAACACAATCCCATAGCCTAGAAATGCATTTCCTAGCTTACTTTCAATAATACTAAAATCCGACACCGGGCCCACGTGCTCCAAACTCGAGGCTCGGATCAAAAGCCAATCCCCCATAACTCCACGAGTTCAAATATGTGATTAGATTTTAAATTCGACCTCAAATTGAGGTTGAAATACCCGAAATCCCATAAACCCTAGCTAAACCCAAAAACCCCTAAATCCTACTTTGATTTCATGTTTTAGAGTTAGGATTTCAATGGTTATTGATGGAAAATGGACGAAATTAGTTAGAATTTACTAACCCACGAAGTCTAGGTGAAATGGGGCTTTAATGGACGCATGGGAGCCTTGGAGAAGAAGAGGTTCGAGTGAAAATTATGAATACTTCCGTGCACACTGTTATGGAATTATTTAAAATCACTGGGGCATTTTGTGATTCGCGAACGCGACACCTGGGCGTGTCCGCAATGGGACCTACGCGAACGCGAAGAAGGAAAAATAGGGGGGGTCCTGGGTAGCTCTACACGAATGCGTAAACATGCACGCGAACGCGATGAAAGATTAGGCTGGGCTACGCTAATGCGTGGAACTGGACGCGATCGCCAAAGGTAAGAAATTTGGGCTACGCGAACGCGAGCCAAGTGCTGCGTTCGCTAAGAAGAAACGGCTCTGCAACAACTGTTGGAAAATCTGGTATTTTTCTAAGTTTCAAAACACTCCGAAACGCCCCGTAATCACTCTCGAGCCCTCGGGTCTCCCAACCAAACACATACACTAAATCAATATCATCCTTCGAACTTGCTCGAGTGATAAAATCGTCAAAATAATATCAAAATCCCAAAATCAACCCCCAAAACTCATGATTTTCGTTTCTAAGTTCAAAACTTTCAAATTTCCCACTTTTAGTCCGAAACACGTCAAACGACGTCCGTTTTCAACCAAACTTTACAGACAACGCTTAACACCCATTTAAGACTTGTACCGGGTGTTGGAACCAAAATACAAGCCCGATACCATTACTTTTGATCAATTTTCGTTTTCATTTTTCCTTAAGCATATTCATAAAAGAATTTCACAGAAAAGCTCCGAACTCGGGCCTGGGACCTCGGATTTCGATTCCGTGAATAAGACCGGGTCCCAAATTTCATTACAGGCCCTTTGGGATCGTCACATCACGGGTACGGGTCCGTTTACCCAAATCATTGACCAAAGTCAACCATAGTAATATTGGTATCAAAATTCATAGTTTTTAACATAGAATTAAAGTGTTTTCATATAAAAATTTTCCGGCTTCGCACCTGGACTGTGCACGCAAATCGAGGCAACCAAGTAAGAGTTTCCAAGTCCTTAGAAGCACAAGGAAGGGAGAATTACAGTGTTGACCCTTTGGGTCGTCATATCCTCCATCTCTAAGACAACCGTTCGTCCTCGAACGGACAAAAGAAGGAAGTACCTGAGTCGGGGAATAGATGGGGATAACGGCTTCGCATATCAGACTGGACTCTTAAGTCGATGCTTCAGGAGGCTGACCTATCCACTGTACACGCACTGAAGGAAAACTCCGCGACCTCAACCATCAAACCTGCCGGTCTAAAATAGCCTCCGGCTCCTCCTCATACGACAAATCCTTGTCCAATTGGACAGTGCTGAAATCTAACACATGGGTGGGATCACCGTGATACTTCCGAAGCATGGATACATGGTAAATGGGATGCACGACTGACAAACTAGGCGGAAATGCAAGTCTATAAGCCACATTCCCCTCATGGTCCAGAATCTTAAACGGGCCAATATACCTAGGGCTAAGCTTGCCCTTCTTCCCAAACCTCATTACGCCCTTCATAGGCAATACACGGAGCAGTACTTGCTCACCAACCATGAAAGCAACATCCCTGACCTTACGATCCGCAATACTCTTCTGCCTGGACTGAGCTGACCGAAGTCTATCCTGAATGATCTTGACCTTATCCAAGGCCTCATGTACCAAATCTGTACCCAATCACCGAGCCTCTACCGGTTCAAACCATCCGACTGGGGACCGACACCTCCTACCATACAATGCCTCTTACGGGGCCATATGAATACTAGACTGGTTGTTGTTGTTGTAGGCAAACTCCACTAATGGCAAGACTGGTCCCACGAGCCTCCAAAGTCAATAAAGCAGGCTCGGAGCATATCCTCAAGAATTTAAATGTACATCTCGGACTGACCATCCGTTTGTGGGCGAAATGTTGTACTCAAATGGACCTGAGTACCCAACTCATGCTGCACCGCTCTCTAGAAATGCGAGGTAAACTGCGGACCCCGATCCGAAATAATAGATATGGGCACCCCATAAAGGCGAACGATCTCCCTGATATAAATATATGCATACCTCTCGGATGAATAGGTGGTGACAACTGAGATGAAATGCATTGGCTTAGTCTGCCTATCCACAATAACCCATATAGCATCAAACTTCTTCCGAGTCATCGGAAGGCCAGTAACAAAATCCATGGTGATCCTCTCCCACTTCCACTCGGGAAGCTCAATCCTCTGAAATAACCCACCAGGCTTATGATGCTCGTACTTAACCTGCTGACAATTTAGACAACGAGCCACATATGCAATAATGTCTTTCTTCATTGTACGCCACCAATAATGCTGTCTCAAATCCTGATACATCTTCGCGGCACCCAGATGAGTAGAATATCGAGAACTGTGGGCCTCCTCTAAGATCCACTCTCGAATACCATCAACATTGGGCACACAAACTCGCCCCTGAAACCTCAATATGCCATCATCTCCCAAAGTCATCTCCTTGGCACCTCCCCTCTGCGCCGTGTATCTCAGGACACACAAACGGGGATCATCAAACTGCCGCTCCCGGTATGCTCCATCAATGACGAGCGAGCAACTGTGCAAGCTAACACCATGCTAGGCTCAGAAATATCCAATCTCACAAATCTATTGGACAAGGCCTGAACGTCCAAGGCAAGCAGTCTCTGGCTGACCGGAATATATGCAAGACTACCCATGCTTGCGGATTTTCTACCTAATGCATAGGCCACCACATTGGCCTTCCCTGGGTGGTATAAAATGGAAACATCATAATATTTTCCAAACACCTCCGCGGTCTCAAATTCATCTCTTTCTGCTTGAACAAGTACTGAAGGCGCTTGTGATCCGTGTACACCTCACACGTCACACCATACAAATAATGCCTCCAGATCTTCAAGGCATGAACAATGGCTGCCAACTCTAGGTCATGAACTGGATAATTCTTCTCGTGGATTTTCAAGTGCCTCGAAGCATATGCCATGGCCTTGTCGTTCTGCATCAACACTATGCCAAGTCCGATGCGGGAAGCATCACAATATACAGTATAAGGCCCGGATCTCGTGGGCAAAACCAATACCGGTGCCGTAGTCAGGGCTGTTTTGAGCTTTTGGAAGCTCGCCTCGCACTCATCTGACCACCTGAACTGGGCAACCTTCTGAGTCAATCTAGTGATCGGGGCTGCGATGGATGAAAATCCCTCTACAAAACGTCGGTAGTAACCAGCTAACCTCAAGAAGCTCCGAATATCTTTAGCTGAAGCTGGTCGAGGCCAGTTCTTGACTGCCTCTATCTTCTTCGGGTCCACCTGAATACCCTCTTCTGATACGACATGACCCAGGAATGCTACTGAACTCAACCAAAATTCGTACTTTGAGAAATTGGCGTACAACTGGCTATCCTTTATAGTCTGAAGAACCACTCTGAGGTGCTCTCATGCTCCTCCTGACTGCGGGAGTATACCAAAATATCATCAATGAATACAATCACAAATAAATCTAAGTAAGGCCTGAACACTCTGTTCATCAACTCCATGAATGATGCCGTGGCATTGGTCAACCCAAACGACATGACCAAGAACTCATAGTGCCCATACCGAGTACGAAATGCTGTCTTAGGGACATCGGACGCCCTAATCCTCAACTATGATAACCAGACCTCAAATCTATCTTCGAGAACACCTTAGCACCCTGAAGCTGATCAAACAACTCGTCAATCCTCGGGAGGGGATACTTGTTCTTTGTTGTCACCTTGTTCAGCGGCCGGTAATTAATGCACATCCTCATCGACCCGTCCTTTTTCTTCACAAACAATACTGGCGCACCCCAAGGTGATACACTGGGTCTAATGAAACCCTTATCAAGAAAATCTTGGAGCTGTTCTTTCAACTCTTTCAACTCTGGTAGGGCCATGCGATACGGAGGAATAGAAATAGGTTGAGTGTCAGGAGCCAAATCAATACAGAAATCAATATCCCTATCGGCCGGCAAGCCCGACAGGTCTGAAGGAAAAACCTCGGGGAAATCCCGAACAATATGAACAGAGTCGATATATGGAACCTCTGCGATGGAGTTGCGAACATACGCCAAATATGATAAACACCCCTTCTTGACCATACGCCGAGCCTTGACATACGAAATAACACTACGGGTGGCATGACCTGGGGTCCCTCTCCACTCAAGTCGGGGCAAGTCTGGCAAGGCCAATGTCACGGTCTTGGCGTGACTATCCAAGATAGCATGATACGGGGACAACCAGTCCATCCCCAATATAACATCGAAGTCCACCATGTCTAGAAGCAATAATCGACACGGGTCTAAAGACCCTCAAATACCACTACACAAGAACAAAGCACTCGGTCGACCACTATAGAATCACCAAGTGGTGTGGACACATACACTGGAATACCCAGAGCCTCCAAGGCATAATCAAATAGGGTGCAAAATAGGATGACACATAAGAATAAGTAGATCATGGATCAAATAATACCGAAGCACCCCTATCACAGACCAATATAGTACCTGTAATCACGGCATCAAATGACTCGGCCTCCGGCCTGGCTGGCAATGCATAACAACGGGGCTGGCCCCCACCTCCCTGAACTTCATCTCTGGGAAGGCTGTGGGCTGACCCCTACCTCTAGCTGTCCGGGCTCTACTTCTACAGTCTCTCCTCCACCTCTATGATCTTTACCCCCGCCTCTAGCTGGCTGGGCGGCCTGTGGATCACCTGCTGTCTGAATCGTAAGGCGAGGAACCTGCTGTTGAGAATTACTCGAGGCTCGAGGGCAATACCTGACAGTATTATCTGGGTCACCACAACCATAACATGCCCTCGGCTGCTGAGACTGCTGGCCCTGTCAACCTGTATGTTATCCCCTGATGCTCTGAAGTGGCGGTGTACTGATGGGGGCTGGTGGTGCGCTGAAGGACTGCTGGTCCGAGTAATACTACTAATGACTACCATCGCCTGGTGTACCATGAGAAACCTGAAGTGCCGACTGGAAAGGTCTCGGGGGCTGGCCTCTATCATGGAAATCCCTACCTCCAGATGAGGTACCACTAAATCTGCCAGAATATCGAGCCTCTTGTCTGAACTTTGACTACCTCCTCGAGCCAATGCCATCTCTACTCGGCGGGCCGCATTGGCTGCCTCCTGAAAAGTAATATTACTACCTCTCCATAGTCATTTGAAGATGAATCGGTTGAATCAATCCGCCAATGAACCTCCGGACCCTCTCCCTATCAGTAAGGAGTATCACCACTGCATGGTGTGCCAAGTCAATAAATCTGGTCTCATATTGTGTAACTATCATAGAGCCTGATGAAGGTGCTCAAACTGCCTGCGAAGTGCCTCCCGCAGAATGACAGGGAGAAACTTCTCCAAAAATAGCTCTGCAAACTGATCCCGTGTCAAAGCTGGGGACCCTGCTGGTCTAGCCTGAAAGTGCAAATTTCGACCCCATTGGTCTCCACTATCCCCATAGTCTTGAGGATCTCATGACAACTAAACAGAAAATCCTGGGGATCCTCTGATGAAGCACCACAAAAAGTGGTAGTGAAAAGCTTGGAGAACTGGTCAAGTCTCTACAAAGCATCCAAAGACATGGCTGTCCCATCTCCGGCCTGAGCTATTATACCTGCCTGAGCCCCCACTATAGGCTGAACCAATGGAATCTGAGTATGGGGAGCTACCTGCTCCAGAGTACGTGTAGCGTGAGTCTAAAGACCTCTTCCAGCCTGAGAAGTGGCTGGTGCTACTAGCAGCAATCCCGCTCTGGTCACACTGTCCATAAAGCTTGCTATGCGGACAAGGGCATCCTGAAGATCCGAAGAAAGCATCACTCCTCCTGGGACTTGAGCTGGGCCCACTGGAGCTGGTGGTGCTGGAACCTCCTCATAAAATTCAATATGAGGCTCCACCTCTGGAATTGCTGCCTGGGGCTGAGCTCTGCCCCTTCCACGGCCTCTGGCACGGCCTCAGCCCCTGCCTCTCGGGGGAGCTGCTGCTGGGGGCTCGGGCTGCTGCATGGAAGAAGAAGACGCACGTGTTCTCGCCATATGCTATAGAATAGAGTAAAATGACAATCAATATTTGAGAAACAACATCGCATGACAAGAATGAACGAATTGAAATTTTCCCAACTCTGTAGCCTCTAGGGGATAAACACAGACGTCTTCCTACCGATCCCTTAGACTCTACCGAGCTTGCCCGTGAGTTGTGAGACCCAAGTAACCTAGTGCTTTGATACCAACTTGTCACGACACGGATTTACCCACCATCGGGAGTCGTGATGGCGCCTACTATCGAAGCTAGGAAAGCCAACCCTTATAATCAATTTCTTTACAAACTTAAATCCAAAACAAATCAAAGACTAGCATAATTAATTAAACATGCGGAAGTCTTATAACAATACTGAAAAAAAGACAACATGCGAAAAGCTATTAACATATCTCTACCTAGTATCTGGTGTCACTGCTTAGGGACAACTAAGGAGTACTAAAAATAATAGTCTGAAAGAGATACATTAAGTATGTTTGATACAATTTACAAACTCAAAGAAATAGATAGAGGAGGATTGGGGCCCGCAGATGCCAGCAAACTACCTCAGAGCCTCTGGACTGAAGGATCACTCCCGATCTAGAGCTGCGGTCTGTAGACTGGGTCCTGACCTGTGCACAAAAAGGCACAGAAGAGTATTATCAGCACAACCGAACCCATGTGCTAGTAAGTGCACGACCTAACCTCGGCGAGGTAGTGACGAGGCTAAATCGGACCTATCACAACCAACATGCACAGATATATGTAATAACAGGAAGAGAAGAAGAATTTGAGCAAATAAAGGGAAGGGGACATGCTGGGGGAAATAGCAGCTCAATTATAAATTCTACAATTAAGAAATGGAAATGAACATATAGCATTTAAATAAGAGTAACCAATGAACCAACAATTAAATGCGGAAAAATGGTATAAGGAACACCAATAAGATAAGGCCAGTAGAACCACATTGCACGGCACCGCCCATCGTGCTTTTACTCTCATCTTCACCCAATCAATAGCACCACTCCACCTTGTGGAGGAAATCCATGAGTACCACTCCATCTTGTGGAGGAAATCAATAAGTACCACACTATCTTGTGGAGGAAATCAATATATACCACTCCATCTTGTGGAGGAAACCAATAAGTACCACTCTATCCTGTGGAGGAAATCAATATATATCACTCCATATTGTGGAGGAAATCAATAAGTACACGGTATCAGCCATCATGCTTTGTCGCTCCTCCTCACCCAAACAATGATCACAATTAATTGGAAAAGGAGTAAACAACAAGATTAACCATCCCGGCATGGGAGAACAATGCAACAACAAGTCCCGGCAAGGGAAACAATTTAACAACAAGTCCCGACAAGGAAAAATACCAACAACTCATCTTTAATTCATTTACTTCTCATCTTTCACTTCATAGCTCATATGACAAGAATTTATCCCAATTGTTCACTTCTTTTGCAATTTTTATAACAAAAATGACAACACAGTCATGCTTGACTCGAGCGCATAGGTAACCGTCACCATACACTGACTCCACATAGCACATAGCATTAACAACCTAATCCTATCAAGCCAAAGTTAGATCTAACACTTACCTCGAATCCGAAAATGGCAACTCAAAGCTCAACAATCGCTTTTCCTCTAGAATTCAACCCCAAAACAACGATATCTAAAATAATCAGGTTCAACATTATCCATAAGAATCCAAAAACACAATCCCATAGCCTAGAAACACATTTCCTAGCTTACTTTCAATAATACTAAAATCTGACACCGGACCCACGTGCTCCAAACTCGAGGATCGGACCAAAACCCAATCCCCCATAACCCAACGAGTTCAAATATGTGATTTGATTTTAAATTCAACCTCAAATTGAGGTTGAAATACCCAAAATCCCATAAACCCTAACTAAACCCAAAACCCCCCTAAATCCTACTTTGATTTCATGTTTTAGAGTTAGGATTTCAATGATTATTGATGGAAAATGGAAGAAATTAGAATTTACTAACCCACGAAGTCTAGGTGAAATGGGGCTTCAATGGACGCTTGGGAGCCTTGGAGAAGAAGAGGTTTGAGTGAAAATTATGAATACTCCCGTGCACATTGTTCTGGAATTATTTAAAATCACTGGGGCATTTTTAGCTTAGCGAACACGAAACCTGGGCCGCGTCCGCGATGAAGGAATTGATAAGGCAACGCGTTCGCAATGGGACCTACGCGAACGCGAAGAAGGAAAAACATAGGGGATCCTGGGTATCTCTATGCGAATGCGTAAACAGGCACGCGAACACGATGAAGGATGAGGCTGGGCTATGCGAACGCGTGGAACTGGACGCGATCGCGAAGGGTAAGAAATTTGGGCTACGCGAACGCGAGCCAAGTGCCGCGTTCGTGAAGAAGAAACGGCTCTGCAACAGCTGTTGGAAAATCTGGTATTTTTCCAAGTTTCAAAACACTAAGAAACACCCCAATATCACTCCCGAGCCCTCGGGGTCCCCAACCAAACACACACACCAACTCAATATCATCCTACGAACTTGCTCGAACGATCAAATCGCCAAAATAACATCAAAATCACAAAATCAACCCACAAAACTCATGATTTTTCATTTCTAAGTTCAAAACTTTCAAATTTTCCACTTTTAGTCCGAAACACGTCAAACGACGTCCGTTTTCAATCAAACTTTATTGATAGCGCTTAACGCCCACTTGTACCGGGAACCGGAACCAAAATACGAGCCCGATACCATTATTTTTGATTAATTTTTGTTTTAATTTTTCCTTAAGCATATTCATAAAATAATTTCACAGAAATGCTCCGAACTCGGGCATGGGACCTCAGATTTCGATTCCGGAAATACGACCGGGTCCCAAACTTCATTAATGACTCTCCGGGACCGTCAAATTATGGGTCTGGGTCCGTTTATCCAAAACGTTGACCAATGTCAACCATAGCAATATTGGTATCAAAATTCTTAGTTTTTAATATAGAATTCAAGTATTTTCACATAACAATATTCTGGCTTTACGCCCGGACTGTGCACGCAAATTGAGGTAACCCAAAAAGGGGTTTCCAAGGCCTCAGAAGCGCAAGGAAAGGAATAATTACAGTGATGACCCTTTGGGTCGTCACATCAAGATTTGGATGGATAGAGAGTTTCCAAATCCAAGTGAAATTATGAGACTGACCTAATGCTGAAAGAATATAATCATCAAGATTATCATATATAGACCTAATTGTAAATTTTCTAGTTTGAGTTAGGCCCCAGTAAATAAGATCAGGATTATTGTTTAAAAGGGATTCATACGTGGCATCGATTAGTTGATTTATAGGTCAACATTAATCTTATCCTTATTCCAACCAATAAGTGTGAGTATTCAGAAATTGTTAACTTAGTTTCATCTAAAGTTAAAGGTTGTTGTATCATGGAACACATCGTTGTGCCCGGCCTTAGCCAGGGGTTATGACATACATTAATATTCCTCCCATCCCCTATTCTCCATAGAATAACCCTTTGAAAAAAGTTCCATCGTTGCATGATATTATCCCAAGTTCTTGAATTATTTAAAAGAGTTCTTTTATGGATATACTTATTAATAAGAACTCTTGACCACATTGCCTGAGGGGATTGAAAAATTCTCCAAGAAAGTCCGGCTAACAAAGCGTGATTTTTATGGCCTAATTTTTGAATACCCTATCCTCCCCTCGCTTTGGAGGTTGTTACCAAATTCCAATTAAGAAAACGCATTTTCTTTTTACTGATGTGGTACCCCAAAGAAAATTTCATTGGCACTCTTCCCTTTTTTTGGTTATTTTCTTAGGAATTAGAATATACTGCATAATATGTTGGGAAGATTATTCAGGGTAGATTTAATAAGAGTAGATCGACCTGACATAGTTAAAAAATTGAATTTTTATCCTGCTAGTTTATTCTTAAAATTGTCCAAAAGGAATTGAAAGTCTTCATTCTTAGGTCATAGGAAAACCTAAATATTTACCAAACGAGGTGTCTTCCTTAATGGAAAAGGTCTCTTCAATATAATTTTTATTATTTTGAGAGCAATTTTTACAGAAAAAAACTTTAGTTTTTTCAAAATTAATTTTTTAACCAGAGCAAGTGGTAAAATGGTTTAATACATCGACTATTGCATGACAAATCTTAATAGTAACTTTGGATAACAAAATAATATCATCTGCAAATAAAATGTGTGAAAGTTCAGGGCCCTTTTTTGATAGACTTATAGTTTGCCACTGCAGGTAATCTACTAATAATGAAATGCTACAAGAGAGCATTTCCATACACATTATCTCCCTGACGAATAACTCTTGTTGGATAAAAGTAAGGGGTTCTAGAACCGTCAATGAGGATAGAAATCGAGGAGGTTGTAACACATAACATAATTAAGGTAATCATTGGAGTTGGAATATTAAAAAAAGTAAGTGTTCTCCTAAGAAATACCATTCTATCCTATCAAAAGCCTTTTCTAAGTTTAATTTCAATAACGTATAAGAAGCTTTACCTTTTGCAACCCTAAAATATTTAATATTTTCTCCACTATTATAGCATTGCCAGAAGCCCATTTACCTTGTTGAAAATTAGATTGAGTAGGTCCTATTATTTTTGAAATAATAGGTTTCAACCTATTTGCAATTAGTTTGGTAATTAATTTATACAAAGTATTACATAAACTTATGGGACGATACTTTTGTATAGTAACAGGGTGTTGAATTTTAGGAATAGACAAATAAAAATTTGATTTAACTCTTGTGGCATGACCTTATCAGAGAAGATTTCTTGGAAAAGCGTTACTGCCCACATCTGACCAAAACTTTTGGTAGAAAAAAGAATGTAATCCATCCGGACCAGGTGACTTATAAGGATGAAAACTAAATAAATCACTCTTAATTTCATGTATGGTAAAAGGCTCCTTCAAGAGATGTTGTTCTTCTAACGAAAGGCTAACAAGAGACAAGTCATGGTACTTATTAGCTGAACTTAATTGGTCAGTTGTAAAAAGAGTATGGTAAAAATTAGTGATATGATGCTCTAATGCATGCCGTTGGAATATCGAGTTGCCTACCAGATCACGAAGATTAATAATCCTATTTCTTCTACGTCTATGCATGGTAGTCATATGAAATTTTTTTGTATTCGCATCTCCCTGATTTAGCCAGGAAAGAGATGAAAAATATTAGGAATAAAAGAATCACACTCCCTTTTCTTTTTGTTTAACGAGAAACTAGAGTCAGACTTAGTAAAAGTAAGAAGAAAAGAAGGATCAATTCTGGGGTGGTGCTTTTATCTGATCCTAGAAAACGTAGGAATCCAATTTCCTTTCTCGGGTAAATGGAGGAAAAAAATAGAACTTTTTGAATTCCGATGCCTAGCATCCCCTGATAACCTAGGATTAGTGGTGATAGGGCTGATGTGGTATCTCGGAAACTAGTATTCGAGGCATTTCCCATCGCGCTTGGTGCTTTAATTTTATAAAGCCACGAACATCTTTCCTTTCATTCACTAGTTGAGTACTTCCTCCTATCCGATAGAAGATTTTCAAAGGGTGCTTCACTTCCTCAATTAAGGGAATTCTAGTTCAACATGCTACCTTCTCAATGTATCGATTCTTGGTAGACGAGGCTCGTTTAGATCGAGACGCCCAACTCTCGGTCCGGGGCTAAATTTTTCTCTTTCTGTCAGAAAACGAGCTTCTGGCAAAACATCGGGAGGGAGTGCTTTGGATACCTTAATTCATCAATTCCCATCTATGAAAGGGATCCAATTCTGTATCTTGCGTACAAATTCTCCAACTAGAGCTATTTGTATATAGTTCATCTAGCAAGAAATGCTTTACCAGTAAAGTAAAGCGAGAGATAGTTGATCCTTTCTTGGGGTTCCAAGTAATTCAACTAGTTCTTGTAATGATCGACTTTACGAAGATTCCATTGGATTTCGGAAGCTCGTAGCATTGGTCGACATAATTCCCAAACTTAAGAAGCTGGGAGCGTGCCCGCCGGCCCCTGACCTGCCTCCGATTACTCAAAGTTGATTCGTTTTCTATTTTCCTAAGCCGGCCTATCATTCATTGGTTAAGGTTAGGGAAAAAAGCTAGATGGAAGTAATCTCTTCTTCTCAGCAAAAGATAAAGGCCCTACGAGGATTTTTTACGATGGCTCAAAGACTGATTCAATGTTATTAGCTGTGAATTTGAACTTTTTGGTATTTTCTGTTTCTTCGGATGATATGATCGGTCAATCATTTGCTTCATTGGTTCCAAAGGTGGGAGCTGCAGAATCTGCTATAGGGTTAGCTATTTTCGTTATTACTTTTCGAGTCCCTCTTGCTTCCGGGCAGTTGAGGATCCCGAGGACGCTCCCTAGTAGAAAAACCTCCTGACCCGAGTTGGATTAAGCCATGCCTTTACCAAAGAATTCTAACCATCTTAGTTAGCTTTCGGTCGAGAAAGACCGGAATTTGTGAAAGCACTCACCTTTTTTATTTTTGGATTAAGATCCATCTACATAGAGAACCAACCTGGAATCTCTTTATTTTCGATAGACTGAGTAATATTAGTTCCATCTACTTGCATTGCATTTTTATCAAGCAATGCTTCACTTTGTAAATTAACTTCTTCTCAACAGCTTGAGCGTTGATTACGGTTCTAGGCTGGAATGATATATCGTGTTCTCGTAGTTCTATTGCCCACTTGGCCATCTGACCTAAAGCCTCAAGGCTTTGTCTGAGTGGTTGATCAGTAAGAACACAAGTAGGATTGGATGAAGAGTAAGGCCTCAACTTCCGACCTGCATGGACTAGAGCCAAGACCAGGTTCACTTCACTAGTCTATTTTTGTTCGGCTCCATGTAGCGAGGCCTCGGCATTACCTTCGCGAAATATAGGAGGATAGCCCACCGAGCCTATGGTGGACGTCAGTTGGGTTGTCGATGATTGCAACCATTCAAAGGCATTTTTACATTAGTTGGAGTTGACTTTTATATCCAGATTGGAACTGGACTTAAACGTTTTTGGATCCTGCTTAGGGCCGACTTTCACTCCACTTTCACTTTTATATCAGGAGCGTTGACTTGCACTAGCAATATATAATTTGACTTTTCGGAATCCTTGCTCGCGAGGCTTAGGCCGACGGTGTAGGGCCGCGGCTTAGGCCGACGGTGTAGGGCGCGGCCCCATCTCAGTATCTTATCCGGATTGAATGTATACTATCCCCTATCGTACTACCGCCCTTTCTTTCCTCCCAGCTATTCACGTATGAAGATCGTCATATGTATGGTTAAGCAATTTGTTCTATTTCTCCTATTTAACTACTTACATGTTTTGATCTAGTTGAATGACTGTTTGGTGCTTGTTGAATACCTCTCGTAGGGCTGTTCCAGGGAATGCTCATGTCTATTTCTAACTAGTGCGAGTAGTTAGTTCAGGTCTTTTTGTATGAGAGATCTCGTTCCAACAGTTTTTCCGTGAAGGCTCTCTTTTATTTTCAGGATGGAACCTTTGTTCAGGACCACATGATGGGATAGTCTTTTAGTTCTCCCAGATTAGAATATCAAAGGAGGATGTTGCAGATTTAATTTTCAAAAGTCTTCCTCTAAGAGTAATATTTTACTATATTGCATAGAAAGATCCATTTCTAATGTTTGCAAGAACCTACTTGTGAGGTAATGCATTGATGATTCAATTCCGCTAATCTTGCTAGTAAGTTTCTTTTCTGGTGGAAAATATTCCCAAAGTGTTGTTTGTTCCAAAGAGTGACAATAGCTTGAAATGTTTTAGTGGTCCGGGGTAGAGTATGATCCCCTGACCAAATGTTACGCACTAAATTATGAAACTGTGGATGAGTTGCCCACATTTTTTCAAAATGAAATATTTTATGGGTTCACCTAGGTGTTGGCTGAAGAGTTATTAGAAGTGGGAAGTGATCCAAGTAGGTAGGAAAATGTTGCACCACATCTTCATGATACAAATTAAGCCATTCATAATTGGCTAGAAAACGATCAAGTCTCTCTAATATGGTATTACCAAATCTACGTTTATTAGTCCAAGTAAAACAACTTCCATGAAAGCCTAAATCTAATAGCTTGCAGTAATTTAAACATGTAACAACCTTATCTACTCTACTATTTCTAATAGGCGAACCACCAAATTTTTCCTAGAATTCATAACTTCATTAAAGTTTCCCCTTAATAACCAAAGCATATTAAAATTATTTTGCATATTATGTAAACTGTCCCAAAGTCAATTTTTTAAGTGAGCATGGTTACTCGCATATATAGCTGACAACAACCAAGGAGGTGTACTAGGACATTCCTAGACCATGCAATGTATTTCTTGGTCTGAAATCCTCATCTCCGTTACCCTTATACCCTCCTCCTTCCAGAGTACCACTTATCTCGCTATAAGCCCGTTAGAATCAACTTGTGACATGTGAGTGAAATTAAAGTCATCACGGAGCCTAGAGTGGTCATGCATGTCTGTCTCGAGTAAAGTAACTAGCACATGCCTATGATTATCTAGCAAGGATCTAAGGTGCCTCCTAAATTTAGGATTGTGTGATCCCTTATAGTTCTAGAGAAGAAAATTCATAAGAGAGTTAGGATTGGGTGTCTGCTCTGTTGGAACTTGAATCCTCGGAGTGACTGGTGATGTCATCTGCTCCTGATTCACTACCTGAGAGGTCCGGTGGAGAGCGGGGATGATGAACATGGCATATTTCCCTATTACTGGATTTATAGATTGACAAAAATTGATACTCCATGCTGCTAGATCGGGTGGACACTTTAGAATAAACGTTTTTTCGTACTGCTCTTTTAGGTCGTCAAAACGAATCTCCTTTAACCACCAAAATTCTGTCCTTGCTTCCCTCATCTCCGCTAGAATTTCTGCTAATTATTACCTTGTTGGACTGTCTAGTACGTGTGGTGATGGTGAGGCTGTGTGGGGGGGAAACTCTATTGGACTAAAGTTGTCCATCGGACTGAGAGGACTTGCATATGGTGAGAGTGGCTTCACTCAATCATGTACCTCACTAGCCCCACCATCATCAACAAATAAGGGGACACAACCCACATCAAGTATCACAATATATTAGAAAATAATAGAGACTGAGGTGAACATGTACAATAATTTCTATGACTGAGTACAAGTAATGTGAGCATGAATAAAGTCTAATCATGATCTCTAACATGAAGGTAGACAAGTTCAACAACAAATAACTACATAACCATAAATGATGTCCATGAGGCCTTACGGGATATACCAAGTCTCAATCTCTAGAGGTATACATCCACACGTCCGTCACCTAGTGTGGGTATCACCTCCAAACAATTACAATATATCAAATTCTCCGGGTTTATACCTTCAAAGCATAATTAAAACTGTCACTTACTTCAACCGCATAAAATCCTACTCCGGGATGCCCTCGTCTTTGGACTCGTTCTCCCAAAATTTTGAATCTAACCATAATACGATTAATACAATAATCATGTGCTAAAGAAATGAATTCCACAATAAAAACTACAAAATATGCCAAAAATCCAAAATCGGCCAAAATTCGGCCCCGAGCCCACATCTTGGAATCAGTAAAAAAAAAAGCGAGAATAATAATCCTCGTCCTCTCCTGAGTCTAACCATATAAAATTTATCAAAATCGGACTCCGTTTGGCCCCTCAAATCCTCACTTAAAAACACTCCAAAACTCAAACCCTAACTTTGTCAATTTCACTTTGAAATCATCAATTAAATCCAAAAAATGAAGATGAATTCATGAAATATAACCAAAATAGAGTATAGAATACTTACCCAATCCATATGGTGAAAATCTCCTCCAAATCGCCTAAATCCGAGCTCTCCAACTCAAAATATGACCGAATGAACAAACCCTAGTTTTTAAAAATATTTTTCTACCAGCTATTCTGCCTTGGTTCTCCTGTCAAACGATTCTGAAACTCATATTTTATGCCTCCAATGAATTCCTTGTGAAATTCTAATCAAGTTAGACTTTTGAATCACTCCATTTGACCTTATAATGAGTGAGATATGTAAGATTTAATATTTATAAATAGTGCAGATTTTTAAATGCGCTGCTAGTGGCAATTTCGTAATTAATCTGAAAAATCTAGCAGCCTAATTCTTAGTAAAATGACCATAAAATCACCATACGAGTTCAAATTCGATGATTCTTTTTTCTACGGATCCGTAATTACTATACGGATCTAATACTTTAATCAAAAGCAAAATTGGAGCTCATTTGTTCACTATAATATCATTTATACTTGAATAAACGGCGTCGAAACATAAGAAAAATGAGCACAACACAACCCAAGCTTATCCGAAACTCGCCCAAGGCCCTCGGGACCTCAAACAATAATTCTAACAAGTAATATATCACTAGCCAAACTTAGTCGAACCTTCGGAACACCCAAAACAATACCAAAATACCAAATTAACCTCGAATTCAAGCCTAAGAACTTTTAAACTTCTAACTTTCGCCAATTCAGGCCTAATTCTACCATAGACCTCTAAATTATATTTTGGATACACTCCAAAGTCTAAAACCATCCAACGAAGCTGATCGAATCATAAAAATCCAAATCCGAATTCGTTTACTCATAAGTCAACTTTCGATTGACTTTTCTAACTTAGCTTTCTAACTAAGAGACTGAATGATCATTTCACTCCAAAACTACTCCGAACCCAAATCTACCAACTCGATAAAACTCAATACAACTGAACAACACATAAATAGGTGTAGATGGGGAAAATAGAGCTATAACTCTCAGGACGAACGACCGGGTCGTTACATCCTCCCACTCTTAAACTAACGTTCGTCCTCGAACGAGTCTAAAATCTACTTGGAGTCTCAAATAGGTGAAACCTTCAGCAATACCTTCTCGCCACATTTAAATCATATGAACTCATCTTGCGGTCATATCATACTTGTCTCGTATCCATCCATCATTTTCACTATAGAGACACTACCGGACATATAGGTCCACAAACACGTGCTCACACAATCAACATCTCAGTTCTCAATCTACACTCAAACTCGTTCTGGAGTCCTACAGACTAGCACAACATCAAGACACATAAATCAAATCTCGTGTCGCATCTAAGAAATCACAATCTGTCGATGCACAACTGATACCGCGCTCTCATGTAAACATACGAATGCGTGGAAATAATTTAGAGAGTTACACTTCAAGCTATGAATACTGCACGATAAGATTTCAAGAAGGTGAAGTTTTCCTAAAGGTTCTGCAGCCTCTCGAAGATAAGTACAAACGTTTCCGTACCAATCCAAAAAACTCTACTAAACCCGCTCATGACTCGTGAGATCTATGTAACCTAGGATGTGATACAGAATTGTCATGACCCAAAATCTAACCATGGTGGTGATGGAGCCTATCGTGTTACAAGGCAAGCCTTTTCCCAAATTATCACTACTGATTTGATTATAAGAATTTAATAAAATATATTTAATAGTTTTATTCCTGGTAAACTAAAGGAACTCTATATATAAATAATATAAAGTTTGAAAACAAGTCCCAAACATTGGGTGTCATTAAGTCATGAGCGTCTAAAACTATAAACTAAGATATATAAAATATCTAACTGTCCAAAAGAAGAAATGGCAGAAGGAGTAACAAGGTCCTGCGAACGCTGACAGCTACCTGTCAATCTCCACTGATAGCCGACATGAACTCAACCATCTCCGCGCTCTAACTTGCCTGAATCTACACATAAAGTGCAGGGTGTAGTATGAATACAACCGCCTAAGTAGTAACATAAATAACTAAGGAACTGAGCAGTAGTAACGAGCTAAGTAAAATAGTCCAGCTATTTATTTTCATAATTTACAATAAACATGAATAAATAAATAAATTCCATAAAACCAACAAATACCACAAAGAAGTTAACAGGTAAATGCAGCAACAACAAAAGTAAATGCAACCTCAAGGAAATGTCACTCCATCACTCATCACTCACACTCGCACTCGCACTCGCACTCAGCAATCAACACTCAATGATCAATACTCTATACTCTGCACTCACTAGGGGTGTTTACAGACTCCGTAGGGTCTCCAAAAGCCCAAGCGCTAAGCATGGACAACTCATGTGCTACCATATCAATACTTGGATTTACACGGTCACCTCACCTTCTACGGGACAACTCACGCGCTACGGTATAAATACCTGAACCCGCACGGTCAACTCACATGCTACGAGGACAACTCACGTGCTATGGTATTAATATCCTCACAAGAAGGACCTCGCCTCACTCAATCATGTACCTTACTAGCCTCACTATTATCAACAAATAAGGGGACACAACCCACATCAAGTATCATAATATATTAGCAAATAATAGAGATTGAGGTAAACATGTACAATAATTTCTATGACTGAGTACAGATAATGTATCATGAATAAATTCTAAGCATGATCTCTAACATGAAGGTAGACAAGTTCAACAACAAGTAACTACATAACCACAAATGATGGCCATGACGCCTCACGGGACAGATCAAGTCTCAATCCCTAGAGGTATACACCCACATGCCTGTCACCTAGCGTGGGTACCACCTCCAATTAATTACATAATATCAAATTCTCCAGGATTATACCCTCAAAGCCAGAGTTAAAACTCTTACTTACTTCAACCTCATAATATCCTACTTCGGGATGCCCTCGTCTCTGGACTCGGTATCCAAAAGTTCTGAATCTAACCATAATCAGATTAATACTATCATATTAGGAAACTCCATAATATTACACTCTTGACGTTGTGGTACAACAGCTTGTAGTTGAGGTGACAAAGTGGTTGCCTTAATAGGTAAAGAGACAGTCTCCGAGCAGTGTTATTTGGCATTTCCAAAACGCCCTCAAGTCGTACAAAGTAGGTTAAGACCCTCGCATTGAATGAGTTTCTTATGGTGACCTAGGTTAACATGAGTTATTAGAGGGTTTTCTAATGACACCTCAATACAAATTCGTGTATATCTTCCCCTAGTTGTAGACGATGTACATGAATCGATTTTAAGTAGCTTGCCCAATTTTGACCCAACACACTGGAGTATCTCCAAATGGTAGAACTCTGTTGGCAGCTCAGGGAGCCTTGCCCATAAAGTAGAGTATATGATTTGATTAGCAGAAGCAACAAACTTATACTCCTAGTGACGAACAGATAAAAAGTGGCTTTGAACAAACCACAGACCACCATACTGAGCCTTAATCATATTCTTCTCTTTCTGATATTTTATAAGAAAGAAATATGAACCCATGTCAATGAGAGGAAGTTCCTCCGTTGGCTTCCAAAGATCAAGAAGTTTATTTTTTAGCATATGATGGGAAATCTTTCTGCCAAATAATTTGATGATAATCGAATATTTCCAAGGTTCATATATGCGAGATTTATTAGTAGCAGTGATAGGAATAAAGTTATCATCACTGTCATTGCATACAGTGATTTCATCCGTTCAATCAGTGGGAAGTGCTGGGGGATTGGGACTAGCTAGGCTAGGAGAAAGTTGTTTGCCGAGTAAGAGAGTTTGGAGGAAAGTTTTAGGCTGAGAGCTAGTAGATGTATCATCTATTTGCATAGATCGTATGTCCGGAGGTTCAGTGGCTTGGATTGTGTTAGGAGGCTCAAATTGGTATATGTTAATGTTTAGATTATTGAGTAGCTGTAAAGAAGGAAGAGGTAAAGAAATAGCTGCAACGAGAAGGGGTTTTTTTACAACTTGAGAGAGTTTTTTCATCCAACTATAACTTGTTGCAACAGTGGTAAAAGTCACCACGAGAATCGAAAAACTCAAGTCTTGAGTGTGTATTCAGTAAAAGTGTGAAACTCTGTTATCCCACATTTTTAATAAAAAGCGAAAGTTTCCTTTTATTATTTCTTTTAAATTTTGTTTCTTCTTTTCTTTCTAAACATTTCTCTTTTTACTGGTCCCAATGACATGGCATGCACAACGGATCGTCAACCTAGTCTAAATAATCAATCTGACTCCGAATTAATTGCACAAGAGGTTGATTATGATGACGAATCAGAATACGAGGAAGATAAGGCCTTTGAAGAGATAAATAGAGAATTAAGCCAGTTCGAAGAGAAACCAAAGCCCAATTTGAATGACACTGATGCTGTCAATTTAGGAGATGTAGACAATGTTAGGGAAACCAAAATCAACATCCACATTGAGCCAAACATCAAGGAGGAACTAATCAAAGCACTCGTCGAATTCAAAGATTTTTTCGCATGGTCATATGATGACATGCCGGGTTTATGCACAGATCTAGTGGTTCACATATTACCCACTGACACGGCATGCCCTCCCGTCAAGAGAAATTGAGAAAGTTCAAGACATACATGAGTGTGAAGATTAAAGAAGAAGTAACCAAGCAGTTGCAGGCAAAGGTTATTCGGGTCACTCGATATCCCGATTGGTTGGCCAATGTGGTACCAGTATCAAAGAAAGATGGAAAGATCAGGGTATGTGTCTATTACCACAATCTGAACAGGGCATGCCCAAAAGATAACTTTCCACTACCCAATATCCATATCTTATCGACAATTGCGCTGGGCGAGAAATCAGATCCTTTATGGATTGATATGCCTGGTATCATCAGATCCTGATTGATGAAGAAGACGCAGAAAAGACGGCCTTCATTACACCATGGGGAACTTATTATTACCGGGTAATGTTGTTGGTTTGAATAAAGCTGGAGCAACTTACATGAGAGCAATGACTACTGTGTTTCATGACATGATGCACAAATCGATTGAGGTATATGTAGATGATGTGATCATCAAATGCAAGCGTCCGGAAGACCACACAGCTAACATTAGGAAGTTTTTCCAAAAACTTCAGAGGTATGATATTAAGCTCAACCCGGCCAAATGTGCATTTGGTGTTCCATCTGGAAAGCTGTTGGGATTCATCATTAGTCAGCGAGGCATTGAGTTGGACCCATCAAAGATCAAATCCATCCAGGAATTGCCGCTGCCGAGGAACAAAACTGAGGTAATGAGTCTATTGGGAAGGTTGAACTACATCAGCAGTTTCATCGCGCAGCTTACATTTTTCGGCTATTGAAGATAGATGGTGCGATAGAATGGACGACAGAATGTCAGGAAGCCTTCGACCAAATCAAGGGGTATCTGTCAAATCCACCTATGTTGGTCCGACCTGAACCAGGAAGACCATTGATTCTCTATCTAACAGTACTAGAGAATTTATTTGGCTGTGTAATGGGGCAACATGATGTCACAGGAAGAAAAGAGCAGGCCATCTACTATCTTAGCAAGAAGTTTACAGTCTATGAGGTTAAGTACACTCAACTTGTGAAGATGTGTCGCGCCTTAACCTGGGTGTCACAGAAGTTTAAACATTATCTGTCGTCATATACTACTTACCTCATTTCACGCCTAGATCCACTGAAGTATATTTTCCAAAAGACTATGCCCACAGGGAGGTTGGCAAAGTGGCAGATATTATTCACAGAATTCGACATCATCTATGTGATGAGAACGGCCTTCAAAGCCCAAGCATTGGCTGATCACTTGGCTAAGAATCCTGTTGATGAAGAATACGAGCCTTTGAGGATGTATTTTCTAGATGAAGAAGTGATGCATGTAGAGGAGTTAGAATTGGCTAAGGATCCAGGGTGGAAGCTTTTCTTCGATGGGTCTGTGAATGCGAAAGGAGTTGGAATAGGAGCGGTGCTTATTTGTGAAACAGGACATCACTATCCTGTTACAGCTCTGCTATGTTTATATTGTACTAACAACATGGCTGATTATGAGGCATGCATTCTGACTTACGATTAGCTGCAGATATGGATGTTCAGGACGTCTTGGTCTTGGGAGACTCGGACCTTCTGGTACATCAAATTCAAGGTGAATGGGAAATAAGGGATTTAAAGCTTATACCATATCGTCAATGCTTGCACGATCTTAGCAAGCGATTTCGATCAGTGGAGTTCAGACACATCCCGAGAGTCCATAATGAGGTTGCTGATGCTTTGGCTACTTTAGCATTAATTTTGGACCACCCGGACAAGATTCATGTTGACCCATTGCATATTCAGGTACGTGATCAACATGCCTATTGCAACATGATAGAGGAAGAAATGGATGGCGAGCCATGGTTTTATGATGTTAAGGAAAACCTCAGGATGGGGACATACCCAGAGCAGTCCATCAGAGATCAAAAGGGAGCTATTCAGTGATTGGCAAATGGATTTTTCCTCAGTAGAGGAGTTCTGTACAAAAGAACCCCAGATTTGGGATTGCTGAGATGTATAGATGTTTGTCAAGCCACGACAGTAATAAGAGAGGTACACGCTGGAATCTGTGGGCCCCATATGAGCGGATATGTATTGGCAAATTTGATTCTGCGAGCATGATACGATTTGCTCACTAAGGAGAGTGGTTGTATCACTTTCGTACGGAAGTGCCATCAGTGTCAGGTACATGGAGATCTGATTCATTCTCCTCCAAAAAAATTCATACAATGTTAGCGCCATGGCCATTTGTTGCACGGGGCATGGATGTCATTGAGCCTATTGAACCGGCAGCTTCAAATGGTCACAGGTTCATCCTGGTAACCATCGATTATTTTACCAAATGGGTTGAGGCCAAAAATTTCAAGTCAGTAACCAAGAAGGCAGTGGTGGATTTTGTGCATTCCTATATCATCTATAGATTTGGGATCCCCAAAGTGATCATTACGGATAACAGTGCTAATCTTAACAGTGGTTTGATGAAAAAAGTATGTCAACAGTTCAAGGTTACACACCATTATTCCACCCCGTATCATCCCAAGGCGAACGGTGCAGTTGAGGCAGCTAACAAGAACATAAAGGAGATATTAAGGAAGATGGTAGAAGGGTCAAGGCAACGGCATGAGAAGTTGCCATTTGTATTGTTGGGCTATTGCACTACTGTTCGCACTTCAGTAGGTGCAACCTCTTACTTGTTGGTATACAGAACTGAAGCAGTAATACTAGCAGAAGTTGAAATTCCATCCCTTCGGATTGTCGCTGAGGCCGGGATCAATGATGATGAATGGGTCAAAGCCCGATTGGAGCAGTTGAGACTTATCGATGAAAAGATATTGGCTGTGGTATGCCATGGCCAGTTTTATCAGAAGAGAATGGCAAGAGCGTACAATAAGAAGGTACGCCCGAGGAAATTTGAAATAGGACATCAAGTATTGAAACGGGTCCTACCACATCAGATCAAGGCAAAAGGCAAGTTTGCCCTGAATTGGCAGAGGCCGTATATTGTGATCCTAGTATTATCCAATGGCGCTTTGTGTCTGGCAGATGTCTAAGGATGACGCATCGACATGGATTTCAATTCTCATGCAGTCAAGAGATATTATGTGTAATTACTTGAGTATAATTTTTGTTTGTTTATTTGTTTGCTTGTACTTGGTGTTTATCGGATAATAAAATGACGGAGGCAATTCTTTCATCTATCCAAACACTTTTATCCTTTCTTTACCCATTTGAGCCTTACTTATTCTTTCATACCCCTCTCTTGGAGTCATTAATAAATCGAAAAAGAAGAAGAAGAAAAAATAATAACAAAAACAAAAAGATAAGTCGCAAGAAAAAAAAAGATCTTTGAACTACGTTCGACCTGATTCCTCAAAGAGGATACGTAGGCACCTCAGAGCTCGGTCATAATTTAACGAAAATAAAAAATCCCCTAAGAAAGAGAATTGGGGCAGAAGTTATGTTTTTAAATTTTGGAAAAAAAAGTTTGATTCCAAGAGTTGTAATGTTTCACCCGTCAAGTTATTTTGAATTTTTATCTCTTTTTCTTTTTAACCCCATATAGAACCCACATTGAAGTCTAAAAAGACCTCTCGATCAGCATCTGATAGGTGCCAAGGCAAGCAAATGAAAGCCGAGAATATCACATTGGTCCCCGACAGAATAGGGACCATAAGCTGAAAGAATTAATAGCCATAAGAATTTCCAAAAGAATGAATCTTACCGGCAACACTCCAATCCCAGCTGAGAAAATGAAATGAGAGAGTCTTATCGGTGAATACCTTCACAGGAACCATAAGGCGACGTAAGCTGAGAGAAGCAAAATAAGAGTCTTATCGGTGAAAACCTTCACAGGCACCATAAGGCGACGGGAGCTAAGAGAAATGAGAGAGTCTTCTTAGTGAAGACGCCTCGAAGGGTACTATGAGGCGACAATATGAGATTGACGGAAAGGATCCACATTTTGCGAAAAGTTAGGCACATGTTTATCCTCAAGTAAAGACGCCAGAAAGATTGATTAATACAAATAGATTGGGTTGATTAATTTGGAATGCACGACGTGATCGTTGGGATCGGTAATAACACCTAGATAACTTTTTTTTTCTTTTCCAGCATTTGTTCGCAAAATGCGGATCTTTCCATCAATCTCATCTTGTCGCCTCATAGTGCCCTTTGAGGGGTCTTCAGCAATAAGACTCTCTTATTTCTCTCAACTTCCGTCGCCTTATGGTGCCCGTGAAGGTTTTCACCGATAAGACTCTCATTTTGCTTCTCTCAGCTTGCGTCTCCTTATGGTGCCTGTGAAGGTTTTCACCGATAAGACTCTCTCATTTCATTTTCTCAGCTGGGATTGGAGTGTTGCCGGAAAGATTCTTTCTGTTGGGTCTTCTTATGGCTATAAATTTTTTCAGCTTATGGTTCTTATTCAGTCGGGGACCAATGTGTTATTCTCGGCTTTCATTTGCTTGCCTTGGCACCTATAAGATGCTTATCGGGAGGTCTTTTGGACATCAATGTGGGTTCTATATGGGGTTTAAAATAAAAGGAGATAAAACTTAGAAATAACTTGATGGGTGAAACACTACAACTCTTGGAATAAAACCTTTTTTTCCAAAATTTAAAACATAACTTCTGCCCCAGTTTTCTTTCTTAGGGGATTTTTGATTTTTGTTAAATTATGATCGAGCCGTGAGGCGCCTACATATCCTCTTTGAGGAATCAGGTCGAACGTAGTTTAAAGATCCTTTTTTTCTTCCGGCTTATCTTTTTATTTTTTGTTATTATTTTTTCTTCTTCTTCTTTTTCGTTTTATTAATGATTCCAAGAGAGGGGTATGAAAGAATAAGTAAGGCTCAAATGGGTAAAGCAAAGGTTAAAACTGTTTGGATAAAAGAAAGAATTGCCTCCGTCATTTTATTATCCGATAAACACCAAGTACAAGCAAACAAATATACAAACAAAAATTATAATCAACAAATTGCACATAATATCTCTTGACTGCATCACAATTGATAGCCATGTCGATGCATCTTCCTTCGACATCTTCCAGACACAAAGCGCCATTGGATAATACTCGGGACACAATATACGACCCCTGCCAATTCGGGGCGAACTTGCCTTTCGCCACGATCTGATGTGGTAGGACCTGTTTCAATACTTGTTGTCCTACTTCAAATTTACTGGGACGTACCTTCTTATTGTATGATCTTGCCACTCTCTTCCGATAAAACTGGCCATGGCATACCGCTGCCAATCTCTTTTCATTGATTAGGCTCAGCTGCTCCAATCGGGCTTTGACCCATTCATCATCATCGATCCCGGCCTCAGTGACAATTTGAAGGGATGGAATTTCGACTTCTGCTGGTATTACTACTTCAGTTCCAAATACCAACAAGTAAGGGCTTGCACCTACTGAAGTGCGAACAGTAGTGCGATAACCCAACAATGCAAACAGTGACTTCTCATGCCATTGCCTGGACCCTTCTACAATCTTCCTCAATATCTTCTTTATGTTCTTGTTAGCTGCCTCAACTGCACCGTTCGCCTTGGGACGATACGGGGTGGAATTACGGTGTGTAATCTTGAACTGTTAGCATACTTTTTTCATCAAACCACTGTTAAGATTAGCACCATTATCCGTAATGATCACTTTGGGGATCCCAAATCTACAGATGATATGGGAAAGCACGAAATCCACCACTGCCTTCTTGGTTACTGACTTGTAAGTTTTGGCCTCAACCCATTTGGTGAAATAATTGATTGTTACCAGGATGAACCTGTGACCGTTTGAAGCTGCCGGTTCAGTAGGCTCGATGACATCCATGCCCCATGTAACAAATGGCCATGGCGCTGACATTGTATGCAATTCTGTTGGCGGAGAATGAATCAGATCTCCATGTACCTGACACTGATGGCACTTCCGTACGAAAATGATACAATCACGCTCCATGGTGAGCCAATAGTATCCTGCTCTCAGAATTTTCTTTGCCAATACATATCCTCTCATATGGGGCCCAGTGACTCCAACGTGTACCTTTATCATTACTGTCGTGGCTTGACCAACATCTATTCATTTCAGAAATCCCAAATCTGGGGTTCTTTAGTACAGAACTCCTCCACTGGAACCCTCTCCAGCTTCGATCACGTTGACATCAGCAAACAACCTTTCAAAACCCTGATCCAGATCTCCATCTGACCCTATCAATGGTCCAAGAACCTTTGGGTCTGACAACCTTTTGACACCTGCTTTAACAAATGATCGGGAGAGACGCGAAACTGGTTGGGGAAGAACACAGACTTTCTTTTTCATTTTCCGAGCTCGCATCACATTCGCTGTTGTCGGCTTGAATCCCAACCCAAAGGTCTCTAAATTCTTGGGTAAAGACAAATTGAACAATACCCTGAAGCTCAGCCCCTATACCGTTTCCTGGTACAAACCTGCAGTTAAGCATTTCCGAAGCTATCATGAAGGTCGCAGGTGCAATCCTGGGAAGTGTATGGCTCTCGCCTTTAAAAATCTTGTCCACTAAAACCCCGTCGAAAACCTGGTACACCCATGGCCCTTGTTCATCATCAGTTTCTATGAATGGCACAATGTCATCACCCACAATGCTTGTACTGTCATCCCCGTGTATCGCTATCTTCTGCCTGTCCCACTCAAACTTCACCATTTTGTGCAAGGTAGAAGGTACTGGTTTGGCTGCATGGATCCATGGTCATCCCAATAAAAGATTGTATGATACTGCCACGTCTACCACTTGGAATTCTATGGTGAATTCCACTGGACCAATGGTTAATTCCAATATGATATCGCCCACTGTGTTAGTACCACCTCCATCAAAAACTCGGTTGTAGACGTTGTTCCTGTGAATCCGGTCTTGATCAATTTTTAGCTTGTTCAGAGTAGTCAAAGTATCTATGTTGGCGCTTGACCCATTATCAACCAATACTCGGGTGACCACCGAGTTCTTCATATTTCACGGTCAAGTATAGTACCTTATTATGTTGTTTACCTTCTTTTGGCAATTCATCAACAGAAAATGTCACTCGGTTCACCTCGAAGATTTTGTGCACTATCTTCTCCAAGTGATTTACAGAGATTTTATCCGGAACATGGGCATCGTTTAGGATTTTCATTAGGGCCTGACAATGATCGCTGGAATGAATCAACAAGGATAGCAACGAAATCTGTGCTGGGGTTTTTCTTAAATTCTCCACAATGGAGTAGTCCTGTGCTTTCATTTTCTTCAAAAACTCCTCAGCCGCTTCCTCTGTCACTGGCTTTTTTACCACTGTTGGGTTGGACCTCCTAAACTCTATGGGAACAAAACATCGTCCCGATCGGGTCAATCCCTGCGCCTTTCAACTATCCTCCTCCATTTGTTTTCCCTTGTACATTACCACTGCCTTTTCATACTTCCAAGGCATAGCCTTGCTATTAATCACTGGCAACTGGACTACCGGCTTTATGATGGCCAGTTCCCTGGATACCCCTTTCACAACAACCACAGGTGCGGATGACGCTCCCGTATCATCATCACTGTCTGTGATGGCTTCTTGGGCTCTCCCTCTTCGTGCACAAGTTCGATCATTTGGGCTTCGTGGTGTGATGCTAATGGGTTTTGGTTAATGTTGGGTGCTTCTGGTGCCTGAACTTTGATGTTGTTAGCATCAATAAGATCTTGGATTGCACGTTTCAGCTTCCTACACTTCTCGGTATCATGTCCGGGAACTCCTAAACAATTTTCACAACTTACCGAGTGGTCCAAATTTTGGGGTAGGGGAATAAAGCAGTATAGGTTTCTCCTAATTCATTAAATGTTCTTTGTCTCTGAACCATTTCATTTCTGAAAGCCTAATTCCCTCAAACACCTGGCCTTGCGGGATTCCTATAGGCCCTTGGTGGTGGATAGGTGTTTTGTGGAGTTTGGTAGGTGTTTTGTGGAGGTGGGTAGGTATTATGTTGAGCTGGCACGCGCCATTGCGGGCATGCCGGAGGTTGGTTATATGTCTGGTCTTGATGGACGGAGAAATGTTGTTCTTGCGGTGGGTAGTAAGGATGTGAAGGGTAATCTGGAATGTGTGGGTAATTTGGGTGAGGGGGTCTGGATTGGTAATGAGGGGAAGGACCTTTAGATCTGAACCACTTGCCTGCCTCTATTGTCTAGACCTCTTCTCTCCTTTTTCTTTCCAAGCGCACCTCCCGTGCCGCTCTGTATGGCTTGCGTTGTTGCCTTGATTGATGAATAACTCCGTATTTTATTGGTCTTGAGTCCTTCTTCTATCATACCTCCCATTTTCACCACTTCATTAAAGGATTTTCCAACTGACGTCACCAAGTGATCGAAGTAGGTTGGATCTAGAGTTTGTAGAAAGTAATCTACCATCTCCCCCTCTCTCATTGGAGGATCAACTCTAGCTGCCTGTTCTCTCCACCGAAATCCAAATTCTCGGAAGCTCTCCCCGGGTTTCTTCTCAATTTAGCAATGTGAGACGGTCTGGGACTATCTCGAGGTTTTATTAGAAGTCGGCGAAAGCCTGTGCCAGATCATCCCAGGTGTACCACCTTCTCAGATCTTGTCTTGTGTACCATTATAGTGCAGATCCACTCAAACTCTGGCCGAAGTAAGCTATCAGTAGCTCATCCTTGCCTCCCGTTCCCCTCATCTTGCTACAAAAACCCCCGTAAATGAGCCATAGGATCGCCATGCCCTTCGTATAAGTCGAACTTGGGAATCTTGAACCCTGCCGGTAATTGGACGTCAGGGAAAGGGCATAGATCTTTGTAGGCTATGCTGAAATAGTTGCCTAACCCATGCATGTTCATGAAGGACTGCTCCAGGCTTTTAAACTTCCGCATTACCTCGTCCTGCTCTGGGCTCTTAGCCGGATTTTCAGTTTCTGCCGGGACCTCACAGTGGGTACTATATGTATGTGGCTCGGGTGCTTTAAATGTGAGTTCAAGGGGTAGTATTGTACATCGTGAGCTTGAAACAACGGCTCACTAGATGATATGTGCGATGGGGCTGGGGGAGGTGCCACAAAGATAGGGACATTTGGTGGAGAAGGGTTTTGATTGGGTGGTGGAGCTTGGGGGTCATAGGCATCTCTTCCCTGATAGTACTGATGGCTCGGGAAGCTTGTTGAGGGACCAACAAAAAGGTATTGTGGTGTATGTCCTGGTTGGAGAGTAGGAGTAACGGGTACTTCAGGCCCCTTTTGTGCTTTAGCCAAGGCTAACTGCATTTCATTAATTTCCAGCCTCATCTTCTCCATTTTTTCCGTGGCCTCTTTCAGCATTTGACTTATCGTCTTTTCCGACTCAACACTGTTGTATGACCCAGTCATGCTTTCTGGTATGAGCCCTTTTGATCTTGTATGATAATGGTGCGATGCCAATACACTCTAACAAACTAACTGGATAATCGAGAAAAACAACAAACTTGTTAGAGTTTCAACAAATATCGCAATTGCACATTGGGGGATGCAATGTCCTTGGGAAATAAACCATTTCTAATATGCTTTTGCTCAGACCACATGCATCATCCCGACTTATTTTATTTGTGCCATTTTTAAGCGTTTCAAAATCCCTCCATTATTTTCTCTTTCTTTTCTCTCACTTCTTTTCTTTTATTCACTTTCTCTTTTATTTTCATAGCAGTGGTCGAATCTTATGTAGATTGCATACGTATCATGTCCCTACATGAATCAGACCAAGCATAGTTCATGGAATAAGTGTAACAACAAAGATATCATTTTGGATTTATATTTACAAAGCCAAGACGTTTTGGAAACACACTACAACTTTTGACGCAAAAAAGGAAAATAGAGGTTTCAACGAACAACCAGAATACAGGAAATACAGACTCAACTAAAAATTCTTCAAAGTTTTATCCGTTGTGCCCGCAGGACGTTGTTTGGCCTTGTCGTGGGCTTTGGCGCAAGATTCCTTTGCATGCTCTTCAACTCTTTCATAATACAGTGCACATAACCCATGACTAAAGCAAAAAGGGTGTCATGAGGCATTTGCTCACATGTTAGGCACCTCATGTAGATTTAATGCCCAAACTCATCAATCTTACCCCGGATGTAATCCCTTTATCTGAACAGTTGCTCTATTCGTCGATTCTTTAGTCCCAGTACTTGACCGCTGTCGGCGATTTGATCCTAAAACCTTTCCATTTGTTCTTCAATTCTGGCCATTGAATCATAGCAGCACTTCCTGTCCATCATGCCATCTCGGGCTTGTCTAAGGACCCGTTCTTTGAGAGTAGAATTTGTTTCTCTTAATATAGCAATTGTCCCTTCATAATCCCTCCTTATTTGCCACATAGCCTTTGCTTGTGCCTTCGTACCTCTTGCTCATCTGGCTCGAATTCTCGCCACGCTAGCCTCCGATCTTCTTAAATCCTCATGGCTTTTGCCGATCTGCTTGTTCAACCCATCTATCAGCCTCTTGTCAGACCGACTTCTTTGTTGGTTGTTGGCGTCCTTTTTGACCCATTGGATTTGAGCCCTAAGAGTGTTCTTTTCTTGGGCTAATTTCTTTTGGTATCCTTCATCGGCTGCGACTTGCAAACTACTTTCATATCGGAGATCCTGAACCTACTTTTCCAATTCCCCTATGCAGGCCTTGTATTTGTGATCCACATCTAACCAAGCCTGTGGTTCCTATAGCGCCTCAACGAACCCCTGAATGTGAGGTTTTTTGACTGGCTGTTCTGGTTCTTATTCCGTAACGTTCTTCCTTGTATACCAAGCCAGAAAAGCAGATGAGACTTCACTCCTGGACAGGTCATGCACTCGAGTATTTACTGGCAAATACTGGCACTCACTCCATATACAATGCACGACATCTTCATGGAATTGGCCATCGGTGGTGACCTCGACCGCATGAACACTTAAGATCTTCATCTGGGTGTACTACCTGACACCTTCCCAATTGCCTCATCACCCGGTAGGGAGCATAAGACTGAATACCTCCGAGTCCATTAGAAGGAAGTAAGGACCCGTGGCTGGCACATACACAATTTCTTCAACAGGAAGCCAACTCAATGTCCACCCTATTTGTACCGCGGTGACATCGCAAATATAGGATGCCCAGTCTTCAAACCCTTCTGGAAAATTGAGCCCTGAAACCCTCTTATCGTATTCGTCAATCCAGATTTTTTGTCGATAGATAGCCCATGCACTGAGGTTGATGACATAAATGCTCTATTATCCATATCTGCAATAGAAAATTGCAACCTTCAAAGAAATCTGTCCCGGCTTTACAAGCTGTGAGGGCTCTATATATCTCGGACAATATCATAGGGTATTTCTATCCTTCCTTGGTGGTCAAGACCCTGAAAACTCCAGCTACCTTCAAGTTAATATTTCTATCCTTCCTAGGAAACACCACCATACCTAAAAATGCTACTATGAAGGCCAACCTCATGTGTTCATCCCATTTTGTCTGATTCCCTCGACTGCAAACCGCACTTTCTGGGTCGTCGAACCCCCTATATTCACATACCTCTGGTATATGAATGGTAAAGTAGATTGCCCTCTATCTAACTCGGAGTACGAGATTCCCTTGCTTATCTTCAACAGGTCCATGAATTTGTGCGAATTGATAGCTCTTGAAGCAATTACATATTTATGCATTAGCCCTTCAGCAATTAGATATCCTGCTACCTCCTCTAAAGTTGGAGAGAGTTCAAAGTCCGAGAAATGGAATACATTGTGGGCCAGGTTCCAGAACGTAACCAAAGCCTTTATGATATCAAACCTGGATCTGAAGTTAAGCAAATTGGTGAGACCTCCTAAATGTAGTTTGATCTTATCTTGTTCCGATTTTTCAAAATCTTCCCACCATAAGCGCAATTCCATAGGGATCTTGCTTCTGACCTTTAACGGCAAACTTGGACCCATGTTCATTCTGCACATTCGATAAAGTGACTTTAAGCAAAAAGGACACTTTACTGGACTCAGATGGACCTAATTATTTTTTCAAAAATTTAAACAAAAATAAAACTCGATCTTGAACATGGCCTAACTAATTTTTCAAAAATTTAAACAAAAATAAAACTCGATTTTTAACATGGCCTTTCAGCGTCTCAGGGGGAAAATTTTTTAAGGCTGTGTCGACCAAAATGACAGAAAGTGGCCGTTTATACCAAGTCAGCCTTCCGGCGTCCCTTTCAGGAACATCCGACCATTTTGGTAAAACGGCGTCGCCTGATGTATTTAAAACTATTTTCTAAAACATAATACGCTATTCCGGTCACGACCTTTCAGAGCCTCGAGGATGATGATTTAAGGTTGTGTGGGCTAATTTGGTCAAAAATCCAAAATGACCAAAAGTGTCCGTTTGTGCAAATTTAGCCTTTCGGTGTCCCTTCAGGGAACATTCGGCTCTATTTGGAAAAACAGCCTAGCCCGACTCTTTTAAAATTTGACATTTTAATTATTTTTGTTAAAATGGGCAGTTGGACCCCGTGGGGGTTGCATACGTATCTCACATCATGTGAGAATCAAACCGACGTAGTTCGGGCAAGGGAAAAACAAACTATATTAAGAAAAACTCCTTTCTTTTAAAAAACATCCTTCTTTTCCTTTTATTTTTTTGAAATTTTGACAGAGTTTGGTCACTATTTTTTTTCAAAAACACCCTCTTTTTTTTAATATTTATCTCTTTATTGCTATTTCCTCTTTTTTCGAATTTTTCTAATATTCCCAATTTTGTAATACGGTATGCATACAAGTCTGAACAAATCGATGCAACAAATCAAACAATACGTAGCAAGATGGTCTTTTCACTTCAGGTTGGTAGTCCTAGACGGACCCAACCCCTGTGTTGAGTCCCCTAAGTCATAAGCACATGATGCAAATAAACGTTCCTACTGGGGATCCGGCATGAAGTTGTGTTATACTAAGTTAAATCCTGAGTTCTTATCTAGACCTGGCTTACCCGAGCGGACAACCCGAGCCAAGAATGGGAACTGCATCCCGGTAACCAAAAGACCAGCCGGTTTTACAATTCCACCGAATCCTCGTTCTATTTGGGATGATGACACCAACAGTAGCGTGCACTCCTCGAGAGGAAGAAGAGAAGGGTTTCGGCACAGTTTATATATACAGTCCACATAATATCAAAGCGGTAAAGAATAATCATTTTGTACATTAAGCACATATCACATGGAAATATCAAATAATAAAATAAAGCCAAGAATGCAACATTTTCTAAGCTCGAATTCTAACCCTGAACCAGTGGTTCTGGGTTTTCTCTCCAACAGAGTCGCCAGAGCTTTCACACCTCCTTTTTACCGACGCTCGCAGGGGCGCAAGGGAATTTTTTCAGTTAAAGGACAATCAAAATAGAATTTATTTATTTAATTTAGAGTTGCCACTTGAGAGATTTATGGTGTTCCAAATCACTGGTTGAATCCCGAATCGAGGAAAAGATTGACTCTGTTTAATAGTCCGCGAACCATAAATCCGAATAAGGAATTCTGTTAACCCGGGAGAAGGTGTTAGGCATTCTCGAGTTCCGTGGTTCTAGCACGGTCGCTCAACTATTATATTCAAATTATTTATCTGATTTTAAAATAATTTTGAACCTATGTGCTAATTTTAACATTGAACCGATTTTCTCATTTATTATTTCCAAGGGCAAAACTAGATACAACTATGATTTTCTTATCGTTAGGTATCTCTAAAAATAAAACAAAGTCCTAATTAATTTGTCATTGGCCTAATACAAACTAAAAAAATTATTTTAAAACTAAATGTGTCTTTAGGCTCAAGAATAAGCCCGAGGAGTATGAATTGATTCTCATTTCACAAACAAGGAAAACTGGCCAACGAAGACCTTGGCCCAGGTCCAAATGCACGCATAATTGGGCAGGACCTGGGCCATCCGTTAAGGTCCTGAGGTCTGAAATAGGTTGTTTAGCCCTGTTTGATAACACCAATCCCAATCCCAACATAAATTGAATAAATATTCACATGAGATTGCCCAACTATTTTCGGTTGATTCGAACTAGGTTACTAAACAGTATTATTGGATTTTGCTTATTGAAATGGAAAAACAACGATTATCATATGGATTCAAATTACGTTACCTTGGTCCCTGAATTGTTATGGAAAGATGAATTCAAAATCCAATTTTTACTGTCCAATTTAAGTGTTCGCCATTTTGAGTACTTCATTGCACATAAGGACCATAAATGAAATTATATTAGGCTAAGAAGTATCTATACCAATTGCTTCACATATCCACTACACTTGATAATTTTCGAAATCTAGACCCGGGTTAATTACTTGGAGAAATTAAACCACACTATACCGTACGAATGAAGCAACTTACACAGCTCACATTTTTACATTCCAGTTATACAAAAGCTTCAAGTAATCGTGAATGCTTTATACTTCTCAGCCAAACGAAAATGAAACAGATTCAAGGATCAATTTGCACAAGACATAAACTGAATAACTACCATTTAACACAGTCACATTATAGTCCAGTTTCAGTCTTATGCAAATCATAACTAAGTTACACTAAGTTTTTGTGTCTAAACTATTTATGCATTAATACATAATGGTCCAAAACAAGCAGATCTTAATAAGCACGGGGGTAAACATTTCTTATTTGCATCTTTACTTCAAACTCAACATCAATACATCAGGAGAAAAACAAATACCTGGATAATGAATAAAAGAAAAAAGGAGGATAACCATTAGTAGCAAAGCAACAATACAGACAGAAATCAACAACAGCCCAGTAACGAATGCAGCAAACCTAGGAGAATTTGAAACCAGACAAAACCAAAATACTCAAACTCAAACAGCTCAACTAAGCTCAAATGACTTCAGAACTGATTCCCAAAAATACACCACAGCTTAATCACCAGGAGTTGAATTAGGCACATAATATGAAAATGACCTCAGGCAATCAAATAGCAATCCCTTAGACTCTCTCGCTCTCTTAGTGTTTTTAGAAATATTCCCATGCTTTCAAAGCTCTGTTGTGTGTTTAAGCTCTCAAAGACTAGTCAAACTCTTATGAATTGGCCACTCTCAAAAGCTCTTTCCCTTTTTTTAACTGAACAAGTGATTCAAAAGAAAATACCAGCCCTAAACTCTCTTTGAAGAACTGATTTTTTAAAGTTCTCCAGACTCTTTCTCACTCAAAAAAGAAACTCTTTAAACTCTGGACTTTTTCTTCAAAATCCCCTCTCTCAATTTGACAAAAAGAAGCCCCTCCAATGTTCAGACTCTTCTTCATTTATAACAAAAAACAGACACGCCCCCTTTTGAAAAACTTAACCATCCTACCCCCAAAATACCAAAAGTCTGCCTATACTTTTTGAAAAACTTACTCAAGAGTGCTCTTTCCTTAATTTAAGGCACATGTTAATGGTTGTTCCCTATCAACATTAGACTAATGTATAAGTCTTTTTTGTATTAGTGCTTGACTAACACGCCATTAACTTAGTCAATTCTATCCACTTTTTATTCCCAAATACCCTTGAAACCCTCTGAATATTACTATATTACCCTAACTCTTAACAACCAGTATATAAACCCTTTTAAATTATAACTAAAGTTGAGTACTAACTACTGAATTACTAACAACTACAACCAATTCCAACTCCAATTCATGCAATGTCTCAAATAGAAAGAGTCAGGGAATAAGGTTTATGTGAACAAATGCAGAACATGGGTGGCAATCAAATGAGTGAGTCAGTTTGGTTCAAGGAAACAACTAGATACATTCAAAAACTTCAACTCAATCACATAAATCAGAACAGAAAAGAAGCAGAGATGATGAATGCTAGAATGAGTCAAAAAGACAAAATTATTATCATGCTTCATCTTTCTTTTAATCAAACTAAACAACGGCATTTGAATAATCAATTATACAAGCTACAGTTAATAATTAATCAATACACAGTTAGACTAAACAGGGAACCACATTATTTTAGTGGTTTTTTGGACAAAACAGAGAACCTAAGACACTAATTATTGGACGACATTAATTACATCAAACATGTAGCTTATGACAAATACAATAATCAACGAACAGAAGAAAATCAACCGAATAAAAAGGTTACTGGAGATGAGATAAAGTAAATTGAGAAAAAATTTAAAACTCAAATGATAACTAAACTAAACAGATAAACCACAAAACAAAAATAAAACAAAGGTAGAGGAAAATACCTCAAAAACTTAAGAATCTGCCAGACCCCGGCTCGAACTCGGACTGGCCACTTTTGAGGTCGAACAGACCTTAGTGGACATGTTCTCACCTGAGACTACTTCGATTAAGGTCTATTAGACCCCAAATCTTCAACTTATTTGGACAGATTCCAAGTTTCAAATTTTCTATAGTTCTTACGTTCTGATTTAGGGATCGAACGTCTCTAGGTAGATTCGAACCAAACTAAAGTCATTCAAGGTGTGAGGGAGGTTAGAAAGGGGTCTGGTGGGAATTTAGAGTGGATTGGTGTAAGTTTCCATTTGGCTCGAATCTTCGATTGAAGAATCGAGGATTTCTACGCTGATTCAAGGCAAAGGGTTCATATATTTAGATTCAGGGTGGCTAGATGGTCCTAGGGTGTTAAAGTGGTGACCGGTGGCATTGTGCCACCGGGTTTCAGGTGAAGGAGAACCATGGCGGCTAGGTTTAAACCCTAGGCTCCGTCTCTGAATGAGAGAGATGGAGGAACAGTGGGAGAAGGGGGGGTGTTCGGTTTGGGGGGCTGGGTAAGGAGATGGGATTATATACGAGGTGGGGGAATTGATCCTGGACGGATGAAGTGAGATCGATGGCCAGGATCCTTTCATTAAGGGTAAACGGTATCGTTTGATTAAGTGGGGATTGGGTCGTTCTCAGACATGAACGGGTCGGGTATCTAGGAGGCCTTAGAGTCGTTGGATTGAGTGAGATGAACGGCTCCGATATGAGATTCCAATATGGCGTCGTTTTGGAGGGTCTGAGAGACCAAGTGACCGGACTGGGTCAAATGAATTGGGCCTGATTCTTTTGTTTAAATTTAGCCCAAGTCCGAATTTCTTCAATTTTTCACCCTTTTCTTTTCCTTCTTTTAATATATAACTAAACAAAATTTCTAATTAATTTTTTAAATCAAAAATAAAACTGCACAAATATTAATTAACATTTAATAACAATTAACACACAAATAAAAACATTTATGAAAATAAACTTACACGACGGCACACTTAAATGACAAAAATGCAGCAAATACATATTTTCTATGATTTTCTTTCAAACATGGTTTAATTAATTCCTATATGGACAACTAAATTCTAAATATGCATGCAATATGTATTTTTGTATTTTTTTTAATTAACTACAACAAAGTAAATATTTACGGACAAAGTAACTACCAAAATGTCACGCAAATTTTCAAAAGTGTACCCAAAGGGATTTTGCTTTATTTTTTGATATCTTTTGGAGTGGTATTCGTGAAGCAAAAATCATGTGCTCACGGAGTGTACATAGATGACTTTGTTATGGCTAAAAAATTAGATTTGGTTTGGTTTTTGGATTTTTCTTGAACGCGCCTATTTAAAGGAATGAAAATGATCAAACCATATAACGTGGTAAAGCATTCTTTATAGCGAATGGTTGTTATACATCCATAACAATAATTTGATGTTAAATTTTTTATATTATATATAAGAATTATCAAAAAATTAAGTATTTTTCCTTTTTTTAGTGTTCTATATAAAAGGCCAGGTAAAAAAAATTATTCAAATTTAAAATCTCAAAATATATACATATTTCATTAGTTAAAATTGAAGAATGTTAATACGTCATTAATAAATTCATAACTAAATATATAAAGATTTAAATTCTAAGGCAGACATTTAAAACTTCATAGGAAAATAAATTCTTTCAAGATTGATGGAGGAGCTTTGTAATTGTAGTTTTTTTGTAGATGTATTCTCTTGCTAGCTAGTAATGTAACGCTTGAATTGGCGAAGATTCGTGTCAAATTTTCTGCATAAAAGTATTCAATAATTTTCCCTTGAAGACAATCGAATAGCTTACTAATTAAACTTTTTATTTAAATATTTTTTGAAAATTTTCAAATGAAAAAGTATCATGTGTAAATCTTCAAATCTTATATTTTATGCAAGATAAAAACTTTATTTAATGAAAAATATTGTGAGCATATTTTTAAAACTATAGTTGGTAATCTTAATAATTCTATATAATTATTATAGAGATAATTTTATAAAGATTATTCTGTTATACATATGGTGCTGTTATAGGTAAAAAATTATTATAGAAAAGTGAAATATAATTTAAAGTTTTGATTTTGAAAATAGAGGGGTTATACCGTATATACCACCCTAACCTAATCGATACATGCTCAGCTAATCAAAACTTGCTAGTGCTACGTGGAATCTCAGAAAGCATCCACGTCCGTCTTCCTCCCCTATAATCTCATCATCTGTTTCTACTCACTCTCAAAACAAAGGCTACTAGATCAGCCATTTCAGATATCAAGAATTCAAGTACTCATTAGAAAAAACCTCTCCTATGGCTTCTAGCGATCAAACACCGGGTCCAATGCCGCCAGGTGATGGCTCTGTGCCGCCAGGGAAATCAATGACAATAGGGCAACATATTATAGACAAAGGGGCTCAAGTAGTGCAGTCTTTGAAACCCATCAAGCAGTTGAGTCAGCATGTCTGCACCTTCGCTATGTACAGCCATGATATATCTCGCCAGATTGAGACTCACCACTATGTGAGTCGAGTTAATCATGATTTCCTTCAGTGTGCTGTTTATGATTCTGATGATTCTAATGGACGCCTTATTGGTAATTCAATCATCCCACCATTTTTTTTGCGTTCAGAAAAAGATCGAGTAAAATATACTTGGATTGTTGTGTTGAAATGAGTATCGAGAGTAGTTATTTGAGATTAAAATGGTTATGTAATTAAAGCTTTCATTATTGGATTCTGAATTTTGTTCTATTTGATTGGGATGGTGCAGGCGTAGAATATATTATATCGGATCGAATCTTTGAAACTCTTCCATCTGAGGAACAGAAGCTCTGGCACACTCATGAGTACGAGGTTGCTTTCTCATGCATCAACTCTTTTCTTGATTAATTGACATGATTCAAAAAACGTCTATGAAATTGATAAAATACTTCAGGGGTAAAATTATGAATATAATTTGCAGATTATATGAGGCCTTTGGGTGAACCCAAGAGTTCCAGAAATGGTGCAAAAGCCCGAACTTGAGAATCTTGCTCGAACTAATGGCAAGTTTTGGTGCACCTGGCAAGTTGATAGAGGCAAGTATACTGACCCTTTATTTCCTTTTCTTATGAGAAACCAGTCTTTTGTTTCTTTTGAAATGGTATGTAGTACTCCCTCGGTTTCCATTTTCAATTTACGTCAACTTGTTTAATTGAACACGAAATTTAAAAAAAAATAAGATTTTTGGAATTTGTACTTCTAAACAAGTCAAAAAGGAACAAAAAAGAATATTTATATGGTTATAAAAGCTTTTTATTAAGGGTAAAATTATAAGTTGAATTAAATTATTTTCAAATTTAAAAAATGATCGTTCTTTTTAGAACGGATCAAAAAAATAAGTTCACATAAATTGGACATAAATTAAAACGGAGGAAAGTATAAGTTATATAACGCAACTAGAATCCATTTTTCCACGCTCTAAAGTGGTGAGACTTGTGCCCTTTTATAAAGGGTCGTCTTATTACTCTTATTCCTTTATATAGTTAATTATGGTCTTATTTTGATTGATTTGACAAACAGCGAAGGACAACTGTTTTACTACTCTCTTTTATATGAACATGTTTGATTGGGCATAGAGTTTAAGAAAAAAATAAATTTTTTTAGAATTTATGGTCCTAAACAAGTCCAAATGGACTTTAGAGTATTTGTGTAATTATAAAAATTTCTCATTTAGGATAAAATTGTAAGTTTAAGTTAAATTGTTACCAAATTTTAAAAGAATTCGTTCTTTTTTGAATGGAAAAAAAGAAAATATGTTCACATAAACTGGAACAGAGGGAATATGTGTTTTGAACATATTATGTTACAAAAGATAACATTTGGTATATTTAGTGGTGGTAAAATGGATTAAAAAAAGCAGTTATCCACCCATATTATTCATTAAAAATGGGTTGGGTAATAAACCTTTTAAAAATATGTTAAATATGGATATTATCCACTTAGAAAATAAAAAATAAATGGATGATTAATGTGTTTAACTTTTACATTTGTAAAGTCTCAGATTGAGGTTTCTTGATCACGTTGGAAGAGTAGGAATTCGATCTCCCACAAATGATAATATTCTAGAAGCTACAGATATTCATATGAATATCTATAATTCGTATTACATATAATTCGGATCGAATATTTTATCTTTTTTTTATCCGTCCATACCCGATTTGCTGGTTTGTCACCTAGTTACAACAATAGCTATCGTAACAACCAAAAAAACTAAACTAATAATTAATCTCGAGTTGTTGCATGACATAGAAAATGTCATTTGTGGTCGTTCAGGTGATAGGCTTCCACTTGGCGCACCTGCGTTGATGATGTCTCCACAAGATGTAAACCTAGGGATGGTGGCACGAGAGCTAGTGAAGAAAAATATGCTATTTCTTCACAGGACGTGGAAAAGACAAGAATGGATATTGCTGGGCCAGAGACCATGAATCCCTATGCTAACTATTGGATGCAAACTGGCAAGGGTTTGCCCATTGATATCGAGCTTACTGATATGAAAAAGAGTGCTCCTTTTCCATGAGATATATATAATTAAATAGCCTATGTACGGATTACTATTACATCCTATGCTTCCATGTGTTTAATAATGTAATTAACCTTTCTGTCTTCCGTAGATAACTCTTTCTTTCAGCTTTTTCAATTCTGAGCTGACTTTTCACTATTACTTCTTTGTTTGATCATAATCTGATTACTCAATGTTTTGCGTAAAAAATGTTTCGAAGATTTTTGAGGAAGTATTACACATGTGTAATTGTTCATTTGTTTGAAATTAAAAATTCTTGGTAGGGAGCGTTTTCCATGATAGTTGGGCTCCAAGTAGTTTGCAAAACATGTTTCGGAGAAGCAAACATGTTTCGGAGAAGCGCCTTCTGATGAATTTAACGGAAAATGTTTTTTATGGAAAATATTTTTTTTGAAAAATAAGTAGTAATCTTATTTATTTTTCAGTGTTTAGTATGCAAATTAAGAAAAATAATTTCTTAAGAGTGTTCATAAATAATTTAGATATAATAAACATGAAGCTATAAGCTTTCAAACCAACTTTTCGGACTCACAAATTTCATAACTTTTCGGACCTCTAAACTTTACCATAGAATTTTGAACCCCAACGTTTTCAATTTCCATAGAATCTCCGGAGTTTTCCAAAAAAAGTAAATTTTTTTGTGGGGTTAGAGGGGGCAGGGGTGGGTGGTGAATGTGCAAAAAAATAAAAAAATAAAATGTTAAAATTGTAAAAAAAAAAATAAGGTAAAAATATATTTAAAAATTTTGTTTTTCGGGGTTTGGGGGAAAGTGTAATCGGGTGAGTTGTAAAGAAAAAATTAAAATTTAAATAAAGAAAACAAACCGTTTTTGGGAGAGGGGGTGGGTAGGTTGGTGAGGGAGAAGAAGGTTGAGAAGGAGCTTTGGAAATTATTTTCCTTGTTTTAATAAGGAAAATATTCCTCAAATTGAATTGATAAGAAAAATACTTTTCAAAATATTTAAGTCAACCAAACATTAGAAAATTAAAAAATATTTTTCTTCGTATCAAACACACCCTTAGAATAAATTATTGCGAGAAATCACATTAGGGCAATACGTATTAAGTTCTTTTCTTTTTAACCTTTTAAAAAACAGTATATACAGAGTGTCTACGGTTCCCTGGGACAATTGACAAACCATTAGTACCAGACTTCTGAGCCATGCAGCTATGTTGCGTTCCATCTCTAAAATAGTACTGAACTCGTGTCAAATTTTTCGAAAATGCATTATTTTTAAAGAATTTGACGCATTATTTTTAAAGAATTCAATGCAGACTTCAACGATATTTTTCAAAGATTCGAGCAACATAGCATATCAATACATAACAGATTAACTTATACATATATAACAGATTAACTTGTACTGCAACGACATATATATATTGAGTGCAAGACAAAAAGCAAAAACTAAAAAAAAAAAGAGAATAATTTTATCATGTGGAATCACCATATATTTTTTATGTTCAAGAATTACAACTATCCTAATCTTTATTAGTTTTGGACTTTATATTTGTATCTTGTTCTCTATCCATGTTCTAGCTCATGATAAAGCCATTTGTTTGAACTCCAAATACTGAATACGTGTACCCAAATTCTGATCAGCACCTTGACCGTAAGCTAATACGTGGCAACCACCATACGTGCTCAGATGCTGCAGTCTTCGACTCCAATCAAACAAATGAACCAGCATGTTTGCACTTTTGCTCTTTACAACCATGACATGAATCGTCAAATTGAAACTCACCATTATGTCACTCGTCTCAATCAAGATTTTCTCCAATGTGCTGTTTACGACTCTGATCATTCCACCGCCCGCCTAATCGGTATTCTTTCACACTTACTCGGTGGTCTCTTGATTTTATGTATCTGCCATGGTTTTTGAATTTCCATTTTCAATTTATATTAATTAATGAATTTTTTTTTTGAAGGGGTGGAGTATATAGTATCTGATCGTATCTTTGAAACCTTGCCTGAAGAAGAGCAAAAACTTTGGCATTCTCATGCTTATGAGGTTTGTTCCTTTTTAGTGTTACTCTTTTCTTTCTTTTTTTCACTGTGCTCACAAATATGTTCAGTTTTACTGGTTTTGTGGTGTTTCTTTTAAATCCCTAATATTCATCAAATATTGACCAGAATATTAATTGTTTGACCTTTTGGTATTATTAATGCGAGAACGATTTGTGGAAAGATTGATATGTTTATCTACAAGTTTTTTCTCTGTTATTTTCTTAGGGCAGGTTGTAACCCTTGGTTTTCGTATGGTAGGATTTGAGATATTTTATAAATATGTTGTTTGGTAACTAATTGGTCTTTGATCTTTGTGAAAATCGGATTGTGCAGATAAAATCAGGACTGTGGGTGAATCCTAGAGCTCCAGAAATGGTGGTAAAGCGTGAACTTGAAAATATTGCCAAGACGTACGGCAAATTCTGGTGCACATGGCAAACAGATAGAGGTAATTAGACACTTGTCTTTGGGTATAGGTATTTTTCTAATTTCAACCGTCCAACAAAATAATAAAAGTATATTCCTGATTCCAAATATATTTGCTGTATATGGCAAAGGTGATAAGCTACCAATTGGGGCACCGGTACTGATGATGTCGCCGCAGGCGGTGAAGTTGGGGATGATTAAGCCAGAAAGAAGCCAAGTCTGGTATTTGGTTCCAAGACCCAAGGACAGATCAGTCATTGGGACAAAATGGGTCTTCAAGAACAAACTATATAAAGATGGAATAGTTACAAGAAACAAGGCAAGGTTGGTGGTTCAAGGCTATAGTCAAGAGGAAGGTATTGACTATGATAAGACCTTTGCTCCAGTTTCCAGACTTGAAGCAATTAGACTCCTCATAGCCTTTGCAGCATATATGGAATTCTCTCTTCATCAAATGGATGTCAAAAGTGCCTTTCAAAATGACTATCTCAAAGAAGAAGTGTTTGTGAAACAACCTCCAGGATTTCGAAAGCAATGAAAGCCCTGATCATGTATACAAGCTAGATAAAGCTCTCTATGGTCTCAAGAAGGCCCCAAGAGCTTGGTATGAAAGATTGTCAAAATTCCTTTTGGAGAATGGGTACAAAAGAGGTAAAATTTATAGCACTTTGTTCCTAAGGGAAAAATGTAAAGTCTTCTTGTTGTACAAATATATGTTGATGACATAATATTTGGGACCACTACAGATAGGTGAAGTAAGGACTTTGCTAAACTAATGAGAAGTGAGTATGAAATGAGCATGATAGGTGAAATCAATTTTTTCTTGGGGCTACAAATCAAACAAAGTCCAGATGGAACTATAATCCATCAACAGAAGTACACAAAAGAACTAATAGAGAAGTTTAAAATAGAAGAATCCAAAGAAATAGATACACCTATAGCAACTACCACAAAACTAGATGCTGATGAACCTGGTTCATCAGTTGATCAAAAATTGTATTGGGATATGATTAGTTCACTTTTATATCTTACTGCCAGTAGACCTAACATTATTTTCGGTGTAGGACTTTGTGCTCGTTTTCAGGAAAATCCAAAGGAGTCGCATTTGACAGCTATCAAAAGGATATTGAGATACTTGAAAGGAACAACTGATGTGTCTGTGGTATCCCAAATGTAGTAATTTTGACTTAATTGGATATGATGGTGCTGACTATGCAGGTTTCCTAATGACAGGAAGAGCACTTCAGGTATGGCACACTTCCTAGGGTCTTGTCTTCTTGTATCATGGGCTACCAAAAAGCAGAATTCAGTGGCTTTCTCTACTGCTGAAGCTGAATATGTTGTTGCTGCTTCATGTTGTGCTCAATTATTGTGGATTAGGCAACATCTTGTAGACTTTGGAATTGATGTGGGATATATATCCATATTTTGTGATAACACTAGTGCAATTAGTATGACAAAGAACCTTGTCCATCATAAAAGGACTAAGCACATAGATGTTAGACACCACTTTTTAAGAGACAACTATGAGAAAGGGCTAGTCTCCATAGAATTCTGTGCTACTGATAAACAAATAGCTGACATCTTCACTAAGACACTAAGTAGAGAAAACTTTGAAAGGAACATGGTAGAATTAGGGATGATTAAGATCACCTAAAAGGACCAGTTCAGAATGCACATTGAAAAAAAGAAAAAAAAGAAAAAATTTGGTTAGGAGTTCTTAATTAATGTGAATATTAGACTAATTCCTACTCAATATCATACTGTAAATAGTATACTCTTGTGACGTTTGTTTATATGATTCACTAATCTCTTACAAATTTTCTATTCTGACATTTGAGGCATACTCAAGAGAAGCTTCACTTGAAGAACCTAGTTCATCAATATATGCTCATGAGAAAGTTCAAGGTATGTTTGTATACTTTGCACAATTAGAAAATTTTAATTATCAATCGTGAGAAAGAGTCATAGATATACCAAACGTCCTAACAATTCTATCCGTTGGCAAATTGAACCAGTTTCATTGAAACTAGAAGTCTAATTATAACGGAACCCTCTCCTACATATTATCTATCCTAATTAATCACTAAGGAGATCGGAACTTTAAGTTGATTAGATTTCTACAATACCTCTAAAAAAGCTGCCATTTCTGAGTAATCATCACTCCTCTTTAAAAGCCCCCAAATCACTCACAACCGTCAATTCTTCAAAAAAATCCCTCATCATCAACTCTCGTCTCCAAAATTCTCTTAAGGTTTCCAGAAATTCTTCACCATGATAAATCCCCAAGACAATCTTGGAACTCCACCACCTGTTTCACCCAATACTACCTCATCTTCCACACCACTTGTTGAAACCCCAAAACCAAGATTCCGTCGCCAGAAAATGCTAGCAAGAAAAAATGTAGCTACTGGTTCCCTGAGGAAAGCTTTGAATGAAAAATTACATTCCAGTCAAAAGAAAGAAGTCTCAGCAAAGGAGACCAACTCCAGCTCTGAATCTGATGACTACATCTCCGCAGGGAAGGAGATGAACCTGGGTCTTCTGAAAAATACAAAAATTCAAGAAATCCAAGTAGAGGTAAACTCATGCTATGTTTTTTTTATGTAGTTCAGAGGGAGGAAAATAGATTTGTTCTGATAGGGGTTGCTAGAGATTTAGGTGGGACTGATTCTAGGAAAATAAGGAAGAAAAAAGAAGAATGAGGTTTTAGCCATATGTGGGAGTGGGGAAGAGGGAGTCTCGAAGTCAGGGGAAGTGGATCAAGTAAAACTGCTGAGGGTTTGGTTAATCTGAGAAAATAATGAGATGAACCTGGTTCATCTGGGGAGGTGAGCTTGGCTGATTTACTGAAGAAGGTGGGGTCTAGTTATGACCCAAAGAAATGTAAGGGTTCCTCACAAAGGACCTCTGCTACGTCCAAACCAACCAAGAAAAGCAAACCTTCATCACTCAAGTGTGCTATTAGGATTGGAGCCATTAGAAGTAGGGTTAGGGAGAGTGAAGCAGAGTTGCAGAAAGCTTTAAAAGAGAGTAAGAAAAAGAGAAAAGAGAAAGGGAAAGCAAAAATAGGTGAAAGTTCTAAGGCTGTGGTTGAAGAGGAATAAGAAGAGGTGGAATAGGTCCATCTAGAAAAGGGTACTATTGTGGATGTTCCCACTTTCAAATCAAAGGGAACCAGGACTTCTGTCGAGAAATTCTCCAAGCCAGTAACCACTGAACCTTCTCTTGCCAAGAGAACTAGGTCAGCTGCAAAAGGAAAAGAAGTGAAGATAACTGAAGAAGAGGATGATGAGTGGAGTGAGGATGAAGAAGATGAGTCAGAAAAGGAACAGGACAGGTATGCCATGTTTGGCAAGAGGAAAATCTTGAAAGGAAGTTTACTTAAAGACCTAGAGGAGCCAGGCATGATGAGACTTATGACTGCACTAGAAGCACATGGGTGGAAGGATATGGTCCTTCATATGGATGGTAAATTGTCTAGGAAAGAACTTGTTGAGTTCATGGAAAACGGGACAGTGAAAAATGGGCTGGTGATAGCATAGTGAAAGGGGTAAAAGTGAACAATGATGCGAAGCTGGGCAAGATTCTGTACATCCCTAGTGAGGGATATGATGACTATACAGGGCAGAGGTGGCCATGTCTGGATGGACTGCCTACTGATCTTCAGATCACTAGAAATTTCTGCGACACCACATCAGATGAGGAGGTGCCTGAGGCCAGGGCAATTCAGAAAATTGAAATGAGGACAGAATACAAAATGCTCTTTGAGTTTGTCAACAAATGCCTTTTGCACAGACAAGAGAGAAGGCATACAACAAATTATATGGATCTAGTTCTTATGCAACGCCTGAATGAAGGGAAGCAGATCAACTGGCCTACCTTCATTGTGAAGTTTCTTGAAAGGGTGTTCAATGGCTCAAAGGCTCATGCCATTCCCTATGGATTTATCTTGACAACTGTGCTTGAAAGACTGAATGTTCCCTTGAAGAAGCGGGAAATGGCTTCCAGCAAAGAGCACTTTGGCATCAAGACCCTTCAAGCTTGTGATTATCTGCTCAGTACAGGTCCAGTTGAACCTGGTTCATCTGTAAAGACTCCTGTGAACAGCAAGGTCAGAGCTTTAGTTCAGGAGGTTGGGACAAGGGATGTTGAGATAGCAAGGCTTCATGCCAGAATTGCTGAATTGGAGGGAGAAAGGAATGGGTTGAGAGCTGAACCATTAAAGGAGAAGGAGAAAAATGAAGTAATGCTCCAACAAATGCTCAATCTGCTACAAAACCAACCCTCCAGCTCTTCTAAGCCTTAGGTGTCTTGTCCTAGTGTGAACCAGTCTAGCCCCCCCTCAGTGTCCCAAATTTAGGATCTTATCTGTTTGTTTCCTTTTGATTTTGCTCATGGTTGGTAATTCTATTTTTCTTGTTATGGACTCCAATATAGAAACACCACTAATCAATCAATGCAGCTTCCTTGCTATTTGTTAATTCTATTCTTAATAGTTATTTTTGATTAACTAAAGCATGTGTTCACTTAACAGTTTCCCCAATGTCCATGAGTACTAATTAACTTTCTGGGATTCACATTATTTATGCAACTTTTAGATAATTCCAAAAGGGGAAGATATTGTGCTTAAAATTCATTATCTGAACAAGTGATGTTTATGACCTAATTTAAATCTGGCCACTGGCGATAAGTTAAAAATTTTCTAAGTGTTGATATTTCAGCTGAGTTCCACAGGTTCTCTGATCACTAAACGCACATAGTTTGTCATCATCAAAAATGGGGAATTTGTTGGCCCAACTTCAGTTAAGTTTTGAAAATTGAAAAATGAACTCAGGGAAGAACCTGGTCCATCTTGAGAGAGACAGTTTGTCATAACAATTGCACATGGGAGACATGTGAGGAAGATATATATTGAAGATCACGCAGCGAATATCTTCTGAACTGAATCGAAAAGATTGCATTGAGTTCTAAGGAGGAAAGTCTCCTTATGATAAGAGAACGCAATCCTAAGTTAGGATAAGAATTGAAGTTTGTATTGGTTAAGGACTCAAATCGACTAAGGATAAGCATTGGAGCCTCGATCAAACTCTAACTGCTAATCTATTAAATAACCAAGTTGTTCTCTTTTATAAGCAATGCACATATGCAGAAGTTATGCATATTTGAGAGAAAGAAGAGCAAGTCTGATTTGCAAGCAATATATGTGAGATACAAGTGTGCATGCCTGAAGTTACATGAACTAAGATAGAAGAATCAGTTCCATCATTGTGTTTATTCTAAGTCTAGTTTAATTGTAGTAGGTTTTCATATTGTACCTTTCAGCTTTCATAGAAGCAATTGTATTAGGTACTGTGAGTATTCAAGTAATAGTTAATTTGATAGTATCGCAGCAGTTGGGGTTGTGTGCCACACTGGGATTAGAGATTAATCCTTAGGTTTACAAAGAGTTTTTGTAAATGCTGTTTTGGATCATTGATTTTAGTGGAAGTTTGGGAAAATCCTACTGAGTAGTAGGCCGTGATTTTTTTCATCTTTTGAGCCAGGTATTTTCCACGTAAAAATCTATGTGTTCTATATTTCTGTTTATTTAATTCCGCAAACATTATCTAGTAAGAACACCTAGAAGAACCAAGTTCTTCTAGATCAAAAATTGGGTACCACACAAATCACCTCCCCCCCACCCCTCTTGTGTGGTATTGACGATTAATAAAATCACATCCCGTCGCTAATGGCCAAGTAGAAACCTCCAACAAGACAATATTAAATATACTAAAAATAAACTTGAGGAAACCAAAAGAATATGGTCCGAGCTACTACCAGAAGTATTATGGGCCCATCAAACCACCCCCAAATCCAGTACAGGGGAAACGCCGTACTCACTGGTCTACGGAACCGACGCGGTCATACCAGTAGAAGTTGGTGAACCAAGCTTGTGGTACTCGCAAACCAGTGGAATAGAAAATGACATGAACATGCTCCAAGACCTCGACGAAGCTGAGGAAAGGAGAGAAATGGCCCACATCAAAATGGTGGCCCAAAAATAACAGGTCGAAAGATACTACAACAAGAGGGTCAAGATAAGACCACTCAAAGTGGGAGACTACGTCCTCAAAGCCAAGACATTGGTGTCCAAAGACCCAAGCGAAGAAAAATTGTGCACTAATTGGGACGGACCCTACAAAATCATAGCAGCAGCCAACAAAGGAGCATTCCAGTTGGAAACATTGGAAGGGAAAACACTGCAAAACAATTGGAATGTCGCCCACCTCAAATATTTCCATTTCTAAAAGGAGTCTCCCGAGTCGTACTCTTTTTCCCTTACACGAGTTTTTTCCCAATTGGGTTTTCGCTGGGAGGTTTTTAACGAGGTGGCGGAGGGGAAACTTGGAGATATTTGCGAAACAAGTTTATCATATCGTCCTCTCCATACGCTCTCCAGGCCGACATGATAAAGGGACTGGATTAGCATGATCTCCAATATATGAACGGCTACGGCCATCTCCAATATATGAACGGCTACAACCATCTCCAATGTATGAACGGCTACGGCCATTTCCAATGTATGAACGGCTACGACCATCTCCAATGTATGAGCGGCTACGGCCATCTCCAATACGTAAATGGCCAAGGTCATCGACTTCATCATGGCTAAGGCCATCACCACCAATAGTCGACCTAGTTCGACTATGGCAAGCAAATGATTCGACGGCAGTTGAAGTCACCTAATGGCCAAGGCCATCAATAAGTTATGACCAAAGGTCATTAACTTAACTCTATCCAAGGACATCGACTTCATCATGGCTAAGGCCATCGCCACCAACATTCGACCTAGTTCAACTACGGCACGCAAATTATTCGACGACACTCGAAATCACCTAATGGCCAAGGCCATCAACAAGTTATGACCAAAGGTCATGAACTTATCTCTAGCCAAGGTCATCGACTCCATAATGGCTAAGGCCATCGCCACCAATAGTCGACCTAGTTCGACTACGACAAACAAATAATTCGACGACAGTTAATATCACCTAATGACCAAGACCATCAACAAGTTATGACCAAAGGTCATCAACTTAACTCTGGCCAAGGCCATCGACTTCATCACGGCTAAGTCCTAGGTCGATTGTGGCATTAAGCATGTAAACGTGAAGAAAAAATGCAACAAACGCCCAACGAGTAAACGAGCGCCCGCTCTACGGAGACGAGACACAAAATAGAGAAACAAGAAAGAAAAGGAAAATATAGCAGAAAATTATACTCCATTATCTATAAAAGATATACATGTACATCCGTCCTTGAAAAGGGCCCCGGTTACATACAAGAAATATACATACATACACAAGCCCTAAGAGCCTTTGCAACTTCGTCGACCATGCACTTTTTTCCCTCCATTTGATCCGACATCGCCCCTAGGAGGGTAAGATCTAGGAATCCAAGAGCCGGAATCTAGCTGATTGATGTCTTTAGAGTTACAGCCCGTCCTATCGGGGGAATCAAAGCTATAACCACAAGCGGCACGAGCTAAATGCTTTTGCTCCTCGACCTCCGCCTTAGTGGCTCGACCAGCAGAGAAAAATTTCTCTAGCACGACTAGTCTAGCCTCGGCATACACCCACATTTCACGCGTCTCACGATGTGCGTCCTCTTCGGGATTTGATAAGGCAGTCCGCTCAAGGGACTCAACTTCAGTCGCCTTGGTGCTGAGCTCAGAGGTTGAAGCAACGACTCTGGCCTGCAACTGAGCCACCTCCATTGCTACCCCATGACTTATCTCAAGTTCCTCCTCTTTTGAATGAAGGACAGTCTCTAGCTCGATGTTTCGAGCCAAAGCAACCATCAGTTACTCGTCAACCTCCTCTAGCTTGGCCACCCTCCTCTTCAAGAGAGCTTCTGATTCCTCAAGATCCTCACGGAACACCTGAAACTGAGGGTCCTGCTTGAGTACGTTTGCCAACGCCTGATGCTTAGCACGACACTCTTTATACTTCTTTGCCATTTTATTGAAGGTGGCTGACTTCTTTTGTTCATGCCGCCTCCTCTCCACATCCAAGATAAGGGTCTGAAAAGAAGAAAGGAAACACGAGTCAGCACGTACCAAAGTCGCCTTTACGACTCATAATTTATTTTGAAAGCTACCTGCAAAGCTGCACCGGTGACTCTCCTCAACAAGTCCCTGTTACTAACGCTTTTCAGCGTTTCGTGTTCCGCAGCCACACATAACAAGGTCATGTATGTTGCGTCTTGCTCGCTGTTTTCCAACAAGTTATACCCGCCAGGGATCACAATTCAACAAGTCGACCTGCCCACCCTCATCTCCACGCGGGCGGAATCCCTCATTGCTTCTCTAAAAGTGTCCTCGAAGCCCGTCCTTTCAATTTCTACGCCCGCTCCCCCAATTGAAGAGAACGACCCGCCTTCTGGGGCACGGGCTGAGATGATAACGAAGAATGTTCTCCGAGGGGCCAATCTCCCTGAACAAATGGCCTCGGCCATAAAAACTGGCCTCAGCTCTCGGCGGGGCTCACTAGGCCTCACGTCCTCAGTCGCAATTCCCTTGCTGGTAATCAGTCATCGCCTCTTTCTCTCCGGTGGTCTTCGCCTTCAGAAGTCACCTCCGCTAGAGCGGCCTCAGGCACCACCATAGGCACGGTCTTAGGTGTCGTCACTGGCACGGCCTCAGGCACAATCACTAGCATAATTTCAGGCAGTCGACCCAGATGCCGCCACCGGTGTAGCTCCTTGCTGAGAACTCGCAGGAGCACTATCACTAGGCGAGCCACATGATACGACCTCATCATCGGAATCGACCTCTACCCTAGACGGGACAACGATGGTCTTCTTATTTTTAGAAACACTCTGACCTACCGGTGCGATTATATTAGATAACAAGGACTAAAGAAAACTTTAAGCCAAAGCCAAAAATTATTATTACCTGCTGGGCCGTACAGTTTACGGAACTCAGCCTAGGTTCGGCACTCCTCCGCATACGATATCAATCTCTTCACCCACGACCTGATGTCGCCAATAGTTTGGGGCGAGCGAGCCGCCACTACAAAAGGAAGACAAAGAAAGCACAATGGCTGAGCTGCCTGGGCAAAAATTATCACGAAATCACACACAAGGTTACTTACATTCCGAGTTCCACGCCTTCGGGAACCCTTCAGGGTTAGACACCAGGTGCTCTGTCTTGATGTAGAAGTATCTTTTCCAAAAGCGCGATTGACTTTATCATCGGATGCACTACGAAAATCTTTGTACCACGGCGCTTCAAATGGAGCATGGTACCTCTCAAGTAGCTTGCATTAAACATCTGCAGAAGATGGTGAACTGAAACTACGCTCCCGCCTTTGGCCGCATATGTGGTGAGAATTCTTCACACCTTGAAAGTATAAGGCGTGAGCTGAGCCGGGCATGCTCTGAAGAAGCGACGGAGCTCCTCCGCTAAAGGATTAAGCGGGAGGCTGTATCCAATTCGAAGCGGGTATTCGTAGAATGTGAAAACCCCTTGTATATGCTCATTGCATAGTCCATCCCGGCCAGAGCCATTTCAACATCGCCCGGAATGTTGTATGTCACCTTAAGGGCGTCTAAGTGGGACTGCAGTAATTCACTGAGCTACTAAGGGAGAGGCGGGCACTTCGTGATGAAAACACTTCGAGCACTCATATTCTTTGGAAGTACATTATCCGCTGAGAGAGGAACAATGGCATTTTCTACTTCTTCGTCTTCGTCAGCGGAGGAAGGCGGAACCCTAGATGGGGTGGTACCCTTGATTTTCTTACTACTTTGGCGTTTTGCCATAGGAACCAGTTTTTAAATATTGGTAACGGATAATAAAACCACATAAAGACAGGAAAGATCTCACATGAGATGTTGAGTACAAGAAAGCAAGACATAAAAGGGAATAAGAAAGTATTCTCAATGGTTCGAAAGATAGTATTCTCGAAGGTTCGAAAGATGAATCAATTTGAACTTTTATCCTATTTATAGGATGAAGTTACGTGGAAATCGAAAAGGTACGATCAGAACATGCGGAGGAAATCAGAACGTCATATCACCAACTGAGCTACCTCGGGAACAAAAGTAATAATGACGCATGCAACTAATGATGTCATTCTAAAAAGAGACCATGGGTCGGCGGTTCGACTATGTCGTGTGTTTTTGTCTCATTCGAGTTAAAGACCAGGGATACGACCAAATTCTCTTAGGATGAGGCTTGTGAATCCGTCCATTGTAGACGTCCATCCAGAACGTCTCCAACAAACGGAGGGACTAACTGTATCAGGTCAAATTCAGCCCTCAACGTCCCCATGATTAATGGGCACGCCCAATAAGCAAACGTCGACCTAAGTAAGGGCGCGGCTCGGAAGTGATGGCAAAAGCGACGTCGTCTAGAGCTTAACTTCTTTACTGAGTGGAAGCTACTAACTTTTGTACTTTTTTTATTATTTCGAGGGAGGTCTCCTACTATATAAAGGAGATCTCCACATTGTAACAGAGGGGATGATTCTCGGATAATACAACTTCTGTTTCTATCTCTCTCTCTATCTCCAACTGTTGCTTCTCTCTTAAGCTAAGTTTATTTCCTTTATCTTTGAGATCTAGAACGCCAATATCCTCTATCTAATCTCTAGGTCGGATTATATTTGATTACGATCTACCCTTATTTATATTTTGATTGTTTTCTAAAGCTTATAAAGCCTATCAATAACTTTTGAGCTAACAGGTACATTGAACAGCGAGAGTGTTCAAACCGAACCGAAAAACCGCACTAAACCGAAAAACCAAACCAAACCGATTTAAAAACCCGACTCGGTTTGGTTTGACTTGGTTTGGTATTGAGTAAAAAAAATCCGAACCAAACCGTCATATAAATATATAAATTTTATTTATATTTTTAAGATTTTATAGTGAAGTTTCTTTAGAAAATGTAAAAATATTTGGACCCTCTCATGTATTAACCTTGAAAGCGTAAATTAACGAAAAATTATTGTTAGACGACTAAGAAAATAACTATTATGTGTTACTAAAAAAATTCTCTCATTAGAATATATTAATAGATCATATGTTTGTCATTTTTTTTCATATTTACTAAACAAATATTTACTTATCAAGGCCTTATCTATAATTTTAACAAAGTAAGATTGAAATAATAGTCATGTAACAAAAATATCCGAAAACCCAAAAAATTTAACAAAACCGATATAGTTGTATATACACTCCTAAGCGAGAATAGGATGAAACGCATGAAGTCGTTGTATTTTATTACTGTAACTAAAATACGTAAAATTCCTTAGGTTTTTAGTATAGGAAAAATAAAATAAAAAGAAGGTTTGAAAATTGTTTGTGTTCGTGCGGCCGTTGTATAATTTTTTCTTAAACGGCGAAACAATCGGAAATAAGGAAAGTAAACAAAAGGAATAGCCTCGTGGCAGCTTATTTTCCACAAGGTTAGAGTACCTAACAAACAGCCAACACATAATTATTACTAGGCCATTCACATTATGTATTGGCGGCTAACCTTTACCTAATTTTTCTATTTTACAATTTAAGAGAAAACCTTAATAAACTTTTAGGAAATTGAAATATAATATTGTTTATTTGTTTGTTATTAAATTTTTTTTACCCAATTCAGAGGAAGAAATATTTTTATTATACACATTCCTGTTGCGAAAATCATCTTCTTTTAGTGAAACGTTTCCCATGAGAATAACTTTTTTCCCCTTGAAGAATTACTAAGTAGTACTACTTTAGAAGGTAGATACGTAGATGGACGGCGGCGGGGGGTAAAGGGTAATTAGATCAACAAAATTTATTATATTAGAAAACAATACTCCATTCGATTCAAAATAAGTAATTATTTTGGATATTTTCATACAGATTAAGAAATTCATCTTTTAATATTAATTAGCAATAGAATTGACCATATTAACCTTTATAATTTCACATAAACACTCCTAATATATTCCAATACTATTTACTCTAAAAATAACATAGGGAAAAAATAATTAATTTATTTTTGAAATTTTAAAAAATTACTTATTTTAAACTACAAAAAAAATACTAAAAAATCACTTATTTTGAATCGAAGAGAATAGTTCTTAAGTATATTAGTATAGTAAAACTGTAAAGGATTGGGGATAAGATTGAGAACTTTTCAGCTTATAGACATTTAAATCTGTTAATATTCTTTTGGTTACGACTTACCATATGGGTGATCATTGGCAAGTCATACAAATATGTCATGAATATTCTCTTTTTATACTTTTTTCTTTAATGAACAAGTTGTACTTTATTCAACCTAAGCCGGCTAGAACAAGTGGCTATATGTATTATTACCTTCAACTAGCCTTTTCGTTGAAAATTTCAAAATTTTACAAGTGCATGTATAAGTTGTTAGAAATTTCCGTCGCTTTTAGAGACTTCTAGTGTGACCCACATATAAGGTAATAAATTATTTATTTTTTCTTTTAAAGTAAATAATATATCAGATAATAGTTTACAATTATGCATATATAATAGTTTCTTTGATGGAAAGAAATTACCATATATTAATAGTTCCTAGGGTAATTATAATTTATGAAGAAGTCCCTAGGGCTAAAGTATTTGCCTAAGAGTCCCTAGCTTACCTATAAATACGTTTGTGACTCCATTAGTTTGGCATCCTACGATAGACACAGGCTAGAAGGCTCCTTGGTTTTTCGTCAAATTTTTACAAGGCGATTCTACAACACTTGAACAACTATGGCTAAAGGTACGTTTCCTGTTTAATTTCTGCTGCATTGGCTCTGTGTTTGTATTCGAATTTTAACATATTGTATCAGAGCCACCTTTTAGCTGTATTGTTCGGTGTTACGTTCCGGTAAAAACAATATGGACAAGGTATTAGTGAAACTTCTATAGATTTTGTTGTGTCGATATTGTCTATCTAGTAATAAAGTGGATGCATATGAAAATCCATGTCAGCGCAATAGATTCTTTCAAGAATAATGCTTCCATAAATTTCCATCACGAATTTGCTTTTAAAAAAAATAGATTTGTATGTGCCACGATCTTTCTGTCTTGATGTCAATTAAATTGGTTCTAAAACAATTTTGTTTGGACAGTGCTTGCATCAATTTATGATAGTAGAATCGTAGATCTATATGTTGTGATTTGACTGGTTCAAATTCTAGAAATAGAAATACTAATATGCCATCTGAATTAATTTATTCTCAAGTCTCGTTTTCAATTTTGTTTGAATATTTTTAATTTTAAAGAAATTCGAGACTACCTTTTCGTAAGTGTCTTTAGTTGTCTTTGGACACTGATTGATTTGTGACTTTCACTATAATCATCTAAAGGGCTACAATTATTAATGTTGGACTTTGTTGAAATCCAATGAATTTCCCTAACAATCAGAACATTTCTTGAATTATGTTTAGGTTTGCGTTCATGTTCTGATTTAAGGTTCACTGTTTTACATTTATTTATTTTCCTTCTCCTTATGATGTTTGAAATTAAAAGGAATGGAATTTGTTTTGTACAATAATAGTCAGATCTTTTAAACGGATAATTTGTTTAACAACTTTGCTGCGTTTTGAGTTCTTATAATTTTTGTAATTATAAGAATTGGGCCTTGTGGTAATATAGCATCTTGCTTATTCAGTGTGACTAACATTTTTTTAAGTTAGATTATTAAGATTAATTACTTTGAGATGTCATTTTGAGTTTTCTTTTATGTGATATATTTAGGGGTGGCCACAACATCTTGAATACTTAATATAAAAGAAAATTTGATTTTACTAATCACATAACATTTAGTGATTAAAGATTATAATGCATCTATTTAGTCCAGTTATCTTATTAAAATGGTAATCCGGCCATATAGGGAAGTAACCATTCTGGTGAGATTGGAATGAGATAGTAAACCTTTAAGTTAAATTATCTTATGCTCACAGGTACGGATAAATTTTTATGTATTTCGGTTTACTAGTCTAATAAAGTTAGTAAATTCTATGCATGGGTTGCAACATCTGCCCACAGGAAGGTCTAGAATTTAATGAATCCATATTTTACGTGATTCACTTTTGATGGATTGTACTTCATAGCTTATGTATGTTTATCCTTGTTTTGCAGTCTTTACCGCTTTTCCTACCTTTATTTTTAATGAGAATGCTCGAATTCCAATGCTTTCTGGTGACAACTATGCTGAATGGAAGGAGAAAGTCCTTCTCAATTTAGGGTGCTCGGATTTGGACCTGGCACTCCGTGTGGATGAACCACCTATTCCCACGGAATCAAGTACGCCAGCTGCTAAGGCTAATTATGAGCGGTGGGAGCGATCTAATCGCTTAAGTTTAATGCTCATAAAAGCTCGCATAAGCCAAAGCATTAGGGGATCTATCCCTAATAGCGATAAGGTCAAAGTTTACATGAACACAATTGATGAACAATTGGTAAGCTCTGACAAGGCATTGGCCAGCATCCTTATGAAGAGGCTCTCAAGTATGACTTTCGATAGAAGTCATACAGTGTGTGAGCACATTATGGAGATGAGAGACATTGCTGCTAAACTCAAGTCCCTTGAGGTTGATATGTCTAAACCATTTCTTGTGCATTTTATTCTCAACTCCCTTCATGCGGAATATGGTCCATTTAGGTTTTCTTACAACACACATAAGGATAAATGGTCAATCAATGAACTTTTGACCATGTGTGTTCATGAAGAAGAGAGGTTGAAGCATGAGATACCTTAAAGTATTAATATGGTTACTCATGGTAAGAGAAATGCAAAGAAGGGAAAAAGTGTTCTCATGAAGAAGAAGAAAAGTACCTTTGACAAAGATGCTTGTCGTTTCTGTAAGAAGAAGGGACACTGGAAGAAAGATTGCATGAGATACAAGAAATGACTTGAGAAGAAAGGTAATTTTACCTTTGTATGTTATGAATCTAATTTTACTTAAGTTTCTGATAGTACATGGTGGATTGATTATGGTGCTACAATTCACATTGCCAAAATCATGCATGGCTTTCTAACTCAGAGGAAGCCGGTAGGAAATGAACAATATATCTATTCTGGCAATAAGACGCGTTCACGTGTGAACGGCGTGGGGATTTATAGGCTCATTTTGAAGGATGATTTTTACATAGATTTAGAAAATACTTTTTATGTTCCGGAATATTCTAGAAATTTAACTTCTCTTTCAAGACTATCGATTAGTGGATATGATTTGAATTTTCATTATCCTTTTGTGAAACTTTTGAAAGATAATAAAGTTATTGGTTTTGGAAATTTGAATGGAAATTTATATAAACTTGAGCTAGACCCCACATTTGAATGCAATGTTTTGACTTTGCATGATAAAAAAATTGGCACTAAGCGTTGTATTATCAATGAGAACTCATCTAGTCTTTGGCATAAGAGATTGGGACACCACTCTATTGATAGAGTCAAAAGGTTGGTTAATGATGGAGTTCTAAAAGCTCTTGATTTTTCTGACTTTGGGACTTGTGTAGACTGCATAAAGGGTAAGCGGACCAACAAATCAACTAAAGGTGCCAAAAGGAGTTCTCAATTACTTGAGATCATACATACACACATATGTGGACCTTTTTCTACCCCTTTCTTGACTGGTGAGAGATATTTTATCTCGTTCATTGATGACTATTCAAGATATATGTAGCTCTATTTTCTGTTTAATAAATCATAAGTACTTGATGCTTTTAAAGTTTGCAAAACAGAAGTAGAGAAACAAACTGGTGCTCATATCAAAATTGTAATATCTGATAGGGATGGAGAATATTATGGTAGGTACACGGATAAGGGACAAGTTAAGGGTCCATTTGCTGAGTTCCTTGAAAGTGAAGGTATAATTTCTCAATATACCGTGCCAGAAACACCACAACAAAATGGTGTGGCAGAAAGAAGGAACAGGACATTAATGGACATGGTAAGAAGCATGATTAGCAGATCAAGTTTACCTTTATCCTTATGGAGTGAAGCCTTAAAAACCACTGTGTACATTTTAAATAGGGTTCCATCCAAGGCTGTCCCCAAGACACCTTTTGAGTTATGGAAAGGATGGAAACCTAGTTTAAATCATTTACACGTTTGGGGATGTCCAACTGAAGTGAGGGTTTATAACCCACAACTAAAGAAGTTGGATGAAAGAACAATAAGCTGTCATTTTATAGGCTATGCAGTTAACTCTAAGGGATTTAGGTTTTATTGTCTTTCTCATTCTCCTAAAATTGTTGAAGCTAGAAACGTATAATTTCTTGAGGAGCATGAAGAAAGTGGGAGTGGTTTGACTCAAAGGGTGAAATTGGCAGAAATAAGGGAACCACCTGCAGTACCTTTATACATTGGGAACTTGAATTTTGCTCAGAAAAATTCTCATGAGATATCTGAACAACAAGTTAATGAGCCACCACCACTTGAAGAGCCACATGATGATCAACCCGCTTTAACTGAACCCACTGAAGAAGTGTCTGAACAGTGGGAGTGAGAAAATCCTCAAGAATTTGAAAATCAGCAATTTCTAGCGACTATGTTGTATATCTCCAAGAGTCTGATTACGATATTGGATTAAAAGATGATCCATGCTCATTTTCACAAGTCATGAGTGGAGAAAACTCCACACTTTGGTATGATGCCATGAAAGAAGAGTTAGAATCCATGGCTAAAATAAAGTCTGGGATCTCGTCGAATTACCAAAAGGATCCTCTCCCATAGGTTCCAAGTGGGTCTTTAAAACTAAAAAAGACTCATCTGGTAACATCGAACGATATGAATCCAGACTTGTAGCCAAGGGTTTTACTCAAAGGGAAGGTATTGATTACCATGAAACCTTCTCTCCAGTATCGAAGAAGGATTCATTGAGAATAATCATGGCATTAGTAGCTCATTTTGATTTAGAGTTAAATCAAATGGATGTGAAAACAACTTTCCTGAATGGAGATCTTGAAGAGGAGGTATACATGCGTCAGCCTCAAGGATTTTGTGATAAGGACAAAAGTTACCTTGTTTGCAAGTTGAATAAATCCATTTATGGGCTAAAACAGGCTTCCCGCTAATGGTATATTAAATTTCACAATGTTGTTTCTTCATTTGGATTTACGGAGAACATCATTGATCAGTGTATATACCTTAAGATAAGTGGAGAAAATATATTTTTCTAGTCCTATATGTGGATGATATTTTGCTTGCAAGTAGTGATTTGGGATTGTTGCACAAGACTAAACAGTTCCTTATCCAGAATTTTGAGATGAAGGATATGGGTGAAGCCTCTTATGTCATTGGCATAGAGATTCACAGAGACAGATTCCAAAGATTACTTGGACTGTCTCAAAAGGCCTACATTGAAAGAATTCTGGAAAGATTCGGAATGAAGAATTGTTCACCTATAGCATCACCCATAATTAAAGGTGACAAATTCTCATTGAATCAATGTCCACAAAATGCATTGGAAAAGGAGAAAATGAAAGACATTTCCTATGCTTCGCTTGTTGGGAGCCTTATGTATGCACAGGTCTGTACTAGACCTGATATTGCTTTTGCGGTATAAATGCTTGGCAGATATCAAAGTAACCCTGGTCTTGATCATTGGAAAGATGGTAAAAGGGTTTTGAGATATTTGCAAGGAACCAATGATTTAATCTTACATACAAATGCTCTGACTCATTGGAGGTGACTGGATATTCAGACTCTTATCTGGGTGGATGCAAAGACACTGGTAAATCTACTTCAGGATACATCTTCCTTCTTGCTGGAGGTGCTGTGTCTTGGAGATGTGTCAAGCAGACCATTGTTGCAACATCCACAATGGAAGCTGAATTTATAGCATGCTATGAAGCTATATCACAGGCGTTATGGTTGAAAAACTCTAGTTATGGTTGAAAAACTCTATTTCCGGCCTTAGGATTGTCGATTCCATTTCAAGGCCATGGAGAATTTTTTGTGACAATTCAGCTGCAGTTTTCTTTTCTAAGAATAATAAAAGTGGCAGCCGAAGCAAGCACATCGACATAAAGTATTTGATGGCTAGAGACTATATGAAGAAGCAAGATGTGAATTTTGAGCATGTTAGTACTACTTTGATGATTGCTGATCCTATGACTAAAGGTCTTTCAGCTAATATTTTCAAGGATCATGTAACCCATATGGGTCTTAGTAGCTCAATTTAGCTTGCTCTATTCTCTAACAGTTTGTCTAGACATTATGATTATTTTGATATACATGACAGTGCACACTTTTGGTTTTTCATGTATTATTTGTGATCATTGGATCAATAAAGTTGGACTCTGAATGACTTATATTAAGTTCATTCAAAAAGTTGTTTGATACTTTGTTAGAATATATTGTGCATTGTAATACATGGAAGGAAGTGTTTGTTTAAAAGCATGACCCGCATGATTCATGTAATAATGTATTCTAGTTAAAGTGATTGTCGCATAAATTTTAGTTGAGTGATAAAGTTTATGGCCATATTATGTGTTTATCTCTCATAAAAGATTATCTGATTTTAATATGTGGGCCAAGTGGGAGAATGTTAGAAATTACCGTCTCTTCCAGAGACTTCTAGTGTGGCCCACATATAAGGTAATAAATTATTTACCTTGTCTCCCTAAGGAAATAATATATCAGATAATATTCTCTAGTTATGCATATATGGTAGTTTCTTTGATGGAAATAGATTACTATATATTAGTAGTCCCTAGGGTAATTATAATTTATGAAGAAGTCCCTAGGACTAAAGTATTTGCCTAAGAGTCCCTAGCATACCTATAAATACGCATGTGACTCCATCAGTCTGGCATCCTACGATAGGCACAGGCTAGAAGATTCCCTAGGTTTTTTTACAAGGCGATTCTACAACACTTGAACAACTATGGTTGAAGGTACGTTTCCTGTTTAATTTCCGTTGCGTTGGCTCTGTGTTTGTATTCGAATTTCAACATAAGAATATACCAAGGCCCCGTACAATACAAAATAGTTAGTGTTTACAAAATACTACACAAAAAATATTGATTAATGGGTTTCATACTGAAATTAAACGCTGTGCTATTTTTCGTTTCTTTGATGGTTAACCAGTAAGAAACTTGTTGAGAAGATGGTACCAAAGTTCAAATTTGGTGATTAGACTTCGCCAGCCATTATAGAGCATGTGGGGTGTGGAATAAATCATAAATGGCACATTCATTTGGCTGCGAATGAGTTGGAAAATGGGTAGATTAATTATAAGTTACACAAAAGTCAGACTTTATTATTGTGCCTATTCAAACTTCAATAGCTTGAAGCTTCAAAATCACTTATCTTTCTGGTCGATATATGGACGACTTTAGGGCTGTAACACCTCCAATTGATTTTAGATGTTAAGTCAAAGTTCTAATTAAACACCACCGTTAGTGTAATACCTTTTCTACACTACCAGATAATTAACCTTGAGCTGCTGTAATATGTTACCAATTTTATCTAATTTTATTTCCTATTTATAGAATTTCAAATGCTGCTTCCCCTCCCTTCAAATTCCTCGTCTTCCTCAGTTTCTCGAATCCTCGTCCATTATTAGCTTTTGAAGCGATTAAGTTTGTCACAAAAAGTAAACAAAAAAATAGCACAACATTTGTTGCTATTGTTCTTTTATTATTAGCTTTTGTAGTGACTGACTAACAGTACAAGGATTTTGTAGAGACTAAGTATGCTATTATTCTTTTATTATAGTATTAAATTTGTCCAATTCCCAAATGTGCATCTTCGAGTGTTTCAGCGCATCCCCAATCTCCCAGTCACTTAAAACCCAATCACTTAAAAAAATTAGAATACATTTCAAATTTTAGCTCCGCTATGTGGGTCGCACGCTGGATGGCACTTGTTGGCATCTTTGGTGGCGACTATAAAAGTCACCACTAAATGTCGTCTCGAAAATTTTGTTTCCTATAGTGCTCTAATAGTAAGAAACCTAAAAGTGTTAAGAATAGAACTCTAGTTAGAGTGAATGTCTATCTTATAGAAGAGTTATACTTTGAGGCTAAGTCTTTTCTCTTCCTATAAATAGAGGGGTCTTACCTCATTGTAAATCATCCCAAAGTATCAATAAGAATTCTCCTCTCCCTACCTTGCTCTGCAATATTGTTCTTGTTCTTGTATTATTTTATAACACGTTATCAGCACGAGACTCTACTATCTCAAGAATATCTTTGAGAAAATTAAGCAAATATGTATATCTCACAAAACAAACCTACATCCTCGAAAAGGAAAAAAAAAAAAAGCTGCGCACCTTTGAGATGAAGAAGCCCTTCCGTCATTCTTCTTCTCCAAGCTTCAATGGTCATTTACCTTGAGAGCCTTCAACCATGAGAGACCCCCAGCAAGCTTCATCATCTTCTTCATAGAGAACAAACACCTGTCGCTCACACTACAACCACCAGGCTTCCGCTGCTGCGTCAAACTTTTAGGGCTGCGTTTCCATGGAAAAAGCCAAGTTTTGTCACCTTCCTTCAACACTAACGAACAGGCCCTCTCAGACCTGAAGAGTAGCAAACCTCACAGCAGTTAACACACATACTTAGATACGATCAGAGAAGCAATGTTGATAAGCTGCTGTTTCTTCTTCATAAAACCAACAGACTCTTATACCAAAAAAACACACACAGTCACGTATACTACGGAATACATATAGAGAAACGAAATTCAATAGTTGCAGCAGTTGAAAGTCGGCCTGTTTGAGTGACGGAATTCGATTGAGTTGGGATCGTTTCGAGCTTCAGTCCGTGGCCGGCCAAGTTTCCGTTCGTGATCCTTGCTGTGAGCTTCGAAACAGGCTAGCACGAGTCTCTAACCATCACGGTACGTTATCTTCTTATACGAGTTTGCCGGCTAGTTTACCACGCTGACCTTCTTTGCACGTTCAAACACCGAATATAGTTGTAAGAAATTAAGGTTCAATCCTTATCCTTCTCTTCTTTATTGGGTTAATGGTAGTGTTAAGAATGATATTAGCCTTATATTTAATTATGTTTGTTTATTGTCTGAGATTTGTGAATCAGTGCTACTTTGTGTAAAATAAATAACTCTTCCGCTTCAAGATGATGAATTCCGCTTCAGGTATGTTTCTTATGACGACTATATGTAAAATTATCATGTTCATGATCCTGGTATGAATTATAGTTTACGCTAATATGTGGTATCCGAGCATGATATTTGAACTGGAAATCTTCCTTTACTAGTACAACTGAAATCACCGTTGCTTTAGTTAAGAACAGTTTTCAGCGAAACTGTAAGAACATATTTACTTTCTCATGATGTGTAAATAAGTAGAATTGAGAATTCAATCTCTAAGCCAACGAGATTAGAAAATCTTTGACCAATGATTTGCATTCATTCAACACCTGTTAGCCCATCATGAATTTAAAATCAAAGTTCTTTGAATATAAGATATATTAATCTACTTGATTCCTAGTTTATCAATTTCAAGGAAAATATGAGTACCAGAATTTAATTTTTGTGTGGTGGTGACTTATTGTTTGTTTACATGGTGATCATATCGTCCCTTAATTATTAACCATATCAGTTTCGGCCTAGATTGTTTGTAATACATTATTGTTTATGTTATGAAATATTATACTTTGTAGTGGATGTCTATAACTCCTAAAGAAGTTACTCACACTACTCTTCTCCATTATGTAGATAATTCCCACTACTTCTCACCATTATTGTTGTAACTCCCATACCTTCATAATTTACCCATGATCTTCCTCCATGATCTCAAATACTTAATGACATACTTATGAAATTCTTTTGGTATACCTCTATGTTGTACTATAAATAGAGGATGAAAACTCATTTTGTAATACACTTGAATACATGAATCAGTACTTAAGGCATGACTATGTATATTATTTTAAATTATTTGTTTAATTGATTCATGTACCACACATACGATATTCAAAGAGAAGAAATATTTCTCTCATTTAAGTATGTGTAAGGCAGATGTTACTACAATTTCTGGTAGTAGTAAATTGATTGAAGGCTCCGGAAGAGCAACTATAACTCTGCCTAAAGGAACAATATTTATCATAGAGAATGCAATGTTCTCCTCCAAGTCCAAGAGAAACTTGTTGAGTTTTAAAGATATCAGTCAAAATGGATATCATATTGAGACAATACATGAGAATAATCTTGAATACCTCATTTACTCATGAAAACGAGGCTGCCCACTTCGGTTTGGGGTCACGCCATTTTGCATGCAGCAATGCTAGTTCGTCTCAGACCGACGAATTATCACAAATATTCCCCGTTGCAATTAGTTTTTGGTCATGAACCTAATATATCCCATTTAAGAATTTTTGGATGCGCAGTATATGTGCCTGTAGCACCGCCATATCGCACCAAAATGGGTCTGCAAAGAAGGTTAGGAATATATGTTGGGTTTGAATCGCCCTCCATTATTCGCTACCTCGAAACATTGACAGGGGATTTGTTCACTGCACGATTTGCAGACTGTCAATTCGATGAGACACTTTTCCCAAAATTAGGGGGAGAAGTTGGTGAAACCAAACGGAAAATTTTGTGGAAAAATCCATCATTATCTCATCTTGATCCACATACCTCTATTTGTGAAAAAGATGTGCAAAAGATTATTCATTTGCAAAGAATAGCAAATCAAATGGCAGACGCATTTACGGATTTGAAAAGGATAACAAAATTACATATCCTCGTAGAGAATGTGATAGCAGTATGTGATAAGTCTGAAAGAAGACAAAATTATTACCGTGAATGTATCAATGTATATCGACATGGCAATAGACGAAATTATAATCGTCATCATTGTGATAATAAGAATAATAAAGATTCTCAAAATAATCTTTCACTTTATGAAAGTAATATTTGACATGAGATTTTATATAGCACATACAGATGATTATGATCCATTCATGGTGTGAATGTGACAACATATGATTTATGAATACATATTCATTCTTGGAAGAATATGAACGTGCTAGTGGTAGTGAATATACCACATCACCTCTAGAAGGAGGTTTGAGATGATATATGAAAATAATGTCATTATTATAGCATGAATGATCATTGTTCACGTACCTATTGTACGCCAAAATATTTTGGAAATATGATTATTAAAGGACAACGATAATGCAAGAAACATATCTTGCATATAATTTTGACCATGACCATAATGGTATAACTTTCTCTTTAAAGGAGATATTCACCACATGGATGTTGATGAATTTGTGGTAGTACAAAATTAATTGAGAGCTCTAGAAGGGTCAATTATTACTATGTTGGGGAAACACAATTGATTACCAATAAGGTATTGTGTTGTAGTAAGTCTCAAAGAAACTTATTTAGTTTCCAAAGTATATGTGAAAGTGGTTGATTATATTGAGACTATAAATAAAGGAAAGATTTGATATCTTCCATTACTACAACTTGTAGCGGGATAATCTGTATATGAAAAGCTACCCGCTTTATTCTCCAGTTTGTACTACACAAATAAACGAATACCACAATAAAGTGGATGTTTATTGATATAAAAACCCATATCATAATAAACTTGGGGTTTATTGAGAATTGCACATGTCATGGTGTAAACATATACTTATCAATATTGATAATTTATTCAATTGCATTCGGGTTAGCCATATCAATTTAAGTATGATGTGCAACAATAATAGAGAATTCACATAGGTAAATATTAAAGAACTAGAAAGTTCTTTATGAATTCTCTTGTATTACTTGTTCTCATTAAATTAATTGACCAACTAAAGTTGGGGTTGAATCCCATAAATTCTGGAAATATCAAAGGTGAATATGGGCACATTCGCCTGCCATGTATACCACATATGATGCATCTATGATATGGTTACATGTGCGATTATTATTAACCTGCAGCCTGGCCGGTGCTTGCGAGGTAAATTGCTCAGTAATCTAATTTCGAGCATAACTTCCAGATTTTCTATTCAAGATAGTTCATCTTGATAAGTTGGTTTACATCATAGTTGGTTTAGCAAAATAATTTATTGAGTGCCTCCATTTAATAGCTAAATTATTGCTTATGAGAACAAAGTTATCTATATCAATTTGATATACGCTATACACGAGAGTATATTATATTCTCCCCTCACAAGTGGTTCAGGGTCAGGAACCAAATAATTTCATCTTATTATTATTAATGTGCTGTGTATATTAACATGAAATGCACAAAGATGATTTCCCAGAGTTGAGGAAACAAGTTAGTTTTCCTAACATGAGGGGGAGACATGATAAACACTTGAGAAAAGGTTACATGGGATGAATTATCATTTGTATATATAGATCCTCGAATATCATAATATGAACCTGAAGTTCATAAAAGGATAATTTAATTGCAACATATTGCAAAGCATGCCATACGCATTTGCTGACCCAAAGAAAGTAACTATATTCTCAATGCAAATGCTCATATTAAGTCCTAGAAGGATAAAGTCTTTGATACGCTTAAAGCGTATAGACAAATCGGTTTCAAAAGAACCTCTTAATAAAGAAGATGAGCAAATGATCAAAGTGATCATAATAAGGAGGCAAGTGATCTAGAAGATCACATGACATAACACTTCATAAAATCTCATGAGAGATTCAGGTACCTGAATGTATGAATGAAGAGATCTCCATTATGAAAATTTAATGGAAGCGATATAAAATGTTCGTCGACGACATCTATGATAGCGCTAAATATCGATGAGGATCTTATGTTTGTCGAATACAAACAAAAATATTGGCCAAATGGAAGAGATACAATTCAAGTAGAATTGATTCCATATGAAAGACATGTAATTTTGGACATGTAGTTCGAATACTTGAAAGTATAAAGTCAATGGTATGTGTAATCAGTTTTCGATATCTTATTTGTTTAGCATGACATGAAAACTTGATATGCATCTAAAGTATATTATATGACTTAACTTATATGACTTAACTTATATGACAACCAATGAAGGATTTAAGTTGCTTGAAGAATCTACAATTCTTGATCTTGAGGTACCACTTCCTTAATGCAATTTATGAACAAATATATCTTGCTATAACTATGATAATGTGATGGCGAGGATATCTCTATGGAAATATTGAAGAGTCATTCCACGATATTTGTGAAGACATTATATATCTATCACGAGTTATGATTTCAAGGTGCAAATATTCATTATAGTTAATATGGCTGATTTATTTATCAAATCTCTACTAACGATCTCTTGAAGCTAGTGCACAAGATTGGGATGCGAAGACTCAAGGATGTGAATTGATGCTCTCTTCAGGGGGAGTTAATGCGCGTTGCACTCTTTTTCCCTTACAAGGTTTTGTCCCACTGGGTTTTCCTTGCAAGGTTTTTAACGAGGCAACCAATAGGCGCATTTCTAAACATGTGTACTCTTTTTCCTTTTCTATAATTTTTTTCCTATTGGGTTTTATTTTAGTTAAGGTTTTAACGAGGCACATTATTTATTGAGTAGACATTCAAGGGGGAGTGTTAAGAATAGAACTCTAATTAGAGTGAATGTCTATCTTATAGAAGAGTTCTACTTTGAGGCTAAGTCTTTTCTCTTCCTATAAATAGAGGGGTCTTACCTCATTGTAGATCATCCCAAAATATCAATAAGACTTTTCCTCTCCCTACCTTGCTCTTCAATATTGTTCTTGTTCTTGTATTATTTTATAACAAAAAGAGAGTTATTGAAGCCAAGTATATTATTCTTCAAGTATTTACTTTTATTACAACAAATATTAGCTAACAGAGATCATTTTTGTTTTAGCTATAATTATTGTAAAAGAATTTCGCCAAGGTTTGGACCAATGTTAACGTGCATCTGCTCATATTGCATAATTGTTACTCTGTCCGATTCAAAATAAGTAATTTTATGATATTTTTACACAAATTAAGAAATCCACCTTTTAGTATTAATTAGTAATTGAATTGACCATATTAACTTTTACTATCTCACATAAACACTCCTAACATATATTAAAGCACTATTTACTCCAATGACAATGTAGGAAAAAAATAATTAATTCATTCTTGAAATCTGAAAAAAACACTTATTTTAGACCACAAAAAAGGCTAAAAAATCACTTATTTTAGACTGAAAGGAGTACTTTTTTTTTTAATTAGCTTTATGACAGCTAAGCTCGCCACAAAAATAAATAAATATACTACAAAATTGATTTTAGGTAGGTTGCTTTAAAACACACTATTTTGTATGGCACGCGACTATACTACAAAACACACTATTTTTAAAACACACTTTAATATCATCACTAAAACTTTGGCACATACTTATTCAAAAATCAAAAGTAATAAACTGGATAGAGGTAGTGGATTGATAAAAAAATATTCAATAAACCACTACATACTGGCTTATTGAATATTTTCAGAGATAAAAAAATCGTAAAAGATGAGGATTTCAACCATGCAATTAGGGGTGTACAAAGAAAATCGATAAATCGCACCAATCCGATAATCCGAGTCAAACCGGGAAAAAAAAACCCGACTATAGTTTGGTTTGACTTGGTTTGGTGTTGGAAAAAAAAACCCGGCCATAATTGGTTTGGTTTGGTTTTAACTAAAGAAAGTCAAACCGAAACCAAACCAACCCGACATTACATATATAACAATTTAGATATATTTAATATATAAATATACTTATTGTAATGTAATTTATAAATATTTCTTAAAAAATTTCATAATTTTATCTTTTAAGGTATTATTTCAAGGTTTGATTTAGAACTTTTGAATGCTCCAATAAGTTTTATAGCCATTAATATTAGTAAATTAAATAATGCTAGCAATCAATACTAATGCTAACAAAAGACATTCAATTCAATATTACGAACGGGAATATATTAAATGTCTATTTTTTATTTTGCAATAATTTAGATAAAAATACATAACCTATTTTTATTTTTATTTAACTTTTAGGCATATAATTAATAATCCCTCATTAGTTTATCCAGTTTAGCATGAATTAGTGCTTTTAGATTATGTTTATTTTTATTATGACTTTTTAATTAGCAATATTTATAGTACATAATTTTATTATTTTTTATTGTTGGATATTTTAGGATAATGTCATGAGTCATGACATATCTCATATTTTGTATTATTTTCTTGAAAAATACTTTATATAGTTGTATCATACTAGGATTAAAGAAATATTTTGAGCACACGTTATATATTTTGTTCTACGAAGATTTTACCGGAAAAAATTCGAAAAAACCCAAAAAACCCGAAAACCCGAAAAAAACCGATATTGAAAAACCCGAATTTATTGATTTGGTTTGGTCTTTAAATTTAATAACCCGACACAATTGGTTTGGTTTGGTAATTGCAAATCCGAACTAGCCCGGTCTATATACACCCCTACTCGCAATTACTTCCACGAAATATATTTTAGAGGTAAAACTGTTCAATTCGTAGTTGAAGTATTCCCAAGATGCTAAGTTGTGTAAGTGATTGTTGCTAAAAAAAGATTGCAAGTGCACAAAATAAAAAGTGCTAAGGGAATATAATTAAAGAAAACTTTGTCATGAATGCATGCTATTTTATTTAAAGTAAAATAAATATTACGAAAAGGCACCTTTGACGCGGATTCCATGCCCTTTTACAAACCCATTGTGGTCTTCGTTAATTCAATTCAATCAGCATTGGCATATTGCGCAATTTATTTCATCATGCAGTTGGACAATCACGCGTGTACTTAAAATTTTTTGTAAGCGGTATAGAAATTTAGAGAGGCTTACAAATAAAATTATTCTTTAAAAAAACATAATTTAAATATAATAGTAAAGTTCTCCCCATGAAAAATATTTATTTTTATAAAATGTATTCATAATAGACTCAGTACAAATGTTACCAAAAAAAAAACTATATAAAGCAGCAAACGTTTCAATAGCTCATTATCCATTCGAATCTATAGGACGCTGCTTCTTTCAATAAATTTCCAGAAGAAAACTAAAATATTAAGACAAAAGTTGTTTTCATCGTAAGGATTCGAACGCCTGACAACAAGCAAAAAGTGGATTACTTCACCAACGAGCCAACATAGCTGTTACTGGTAAGTTCTGCCATTTATTATATTTAGACTTCTCACACCCCCTTTTTTAACCAAACTTTTACTTAACCCTCTTAAATTAATAAAAAAATTTAGTAAAGCTTGAAAAGAGTTTTTCAATTGAAAATTGACAAATATTTGTGTTTAAAAGGAGATAACTCAGAGTCGCCACCTGACATTGATTTCGGTGTGCCAAGTCACCGTTTTTTTTAATAAAAAAATTATTTTTTCCTTTTAAAACGTTTCAGACTCTAAAACCAAGTCCGCACCAGAGATTAGGGTAAGGAAGTTCATTTGACTCGGGGAGAAGGTGTTAGGCACTCCCCAAGTCCCGCAACTAGTGCGGTTGCGTACTCAATCAAGTTGGCTTTTAGAATATTCAATTGAGGTAGGAAATACAGAAAAGCAAAATAAACACATACGAAGCTTGAGGTCGTCCCCACCTAGTAAAATAAAAATAATACAAAATGAAATTAGTCTTGCTAGCCTTGCAGAATAGTAGAAGATCATCAGCAAAGCAAATATGAGCCACCCCTAGCTTCTTGCACCTAGGATGAAATTTGAATTCCTTCCTTTCCATCATATGCTTGAGTTCCCTGTGCAAGTACTCCATAACTATGACAAAGAGGCATGGAGACATTGGGTTTCCCCGCCTTATACCTCTTTCTCCTTTAAATGGAGTTGCCAGCCATCCATTTAGACTTAATGAATATGTTACAGAAGATATACATTCCATTATCCAGCCTGTGAACTTGTAGGGGAACCCCATGTCAGCAGTAGTCTCTCAATAAAACACCACTCCATTGTGTCATAGGCCTTCCTTAGGTCAACTTTTAATACACACCTAGGGGATACTCCTTTCCTATTGTGCCATTTGAATAATTCCTGGGTAAATAGGATGTTGTCTGTTATGCTCCTGCCTTCAATAAAAGCTGACTGTGAATTACCAATCAATCCACCTATGACTGTTTTAATCCTTGATGTACGAACTTTAGTGATTATTTTATAAAGAGTTGTACAGCAAGCAATGAGTCTATAGTCTTTTACTGTAGTAGGATTTTGTATTTTAGGTATCAATGTTACTGTTGTGCTACTCACTCCCTTATGCAGTTTGCCTGTTGCAAAGAATTCCTTCACTGAATGTCCCAGTATCTTGTGAAGAATTCAACTGGGAAGCCATCTACTCCTGGTGCTTTATCATGGGGCATGTCATTTATTGCCTGAGAAATTTACTCCTTTGCAACTGGACTAATCAATGATTGCTTCTGCTGCATACTAAGACATGGTCCCTTTTGAATAATTTCAGTAGGACATTGGCATAGAGAGTTACTGTCCCCCAGGATCTTGCTGAAAGTCTCTATAAACTCTTCCTCCACTAGTTTAGGGTCAAACAATCTCTCCCCTGAATCAGTGTAAATAGAGTTAATAGTGTTCATTTTTGTCCTCGTCTTCATCTGTGTATGGAAGTACTTGGAGTTTGAGTCTCCACAAGTGATCCAATGTGCCCGGGATTTCTGATGAAGAATCGGCTCCTCTATATTACTCCATTTCTCTACTTCTATTAAGGTCCCGTTTTCTTGATCTATCAGCTCCTGGTCCATGTTGTTCCTCTCAGTTCTAACTGAATGATTTCAAGTGGATGGGCCAGCGTCAACAAAACTGCCATCCATCTGTAAAATAGAGATATGTTATTTGAGTTCAGGATACTAGTTTATGTTTGATGTACATTTTTGCCACGTGTTTTAAAAAGCTTAACTGTTATTTTTTATTTTTGTATTCATTTAATTTTTAAGTACTCTTTCTGTTTCGTAAATATTGTAGTTTTGGAGGGGATACCCTTCACTGACCATTTCAAATAACTGTTTTGGTGCAAAAAAGTATTATCAGTATTATAACTACTCAAAAAAGAGAAAAATAAATGTATAAGGTAAGGCATGACTTGGTATTTAAATAAATCCATAACATATAGCATGACTTGAATTGAAATCCAAGTATTCTTCTTACGAAATTTGCGGGTGTCAACATAAGATCATGTTGAGGTCAAGCATTCCTTTGTTCTCAAGGCAATCAAAGAAATGGTCAGCTGTCATTCAAATCTAACTCAAAGAGATAAAATTCCAGATAATTAAGAACCAAGTTGGGTTGGATAACTTAGGGTGTGTTTGGTACGAAGGAAAATATTTTTTAGAAAAATGTTTTTCAATTTTTTTATATTTGGTTGGCTTAAATATTTTGAAAAATATTTTCTCTGTCAATTCATTTTCCTTCAATTGGAAGAAAATATTTTTCTTTTCAAGAGAAGGGAAACATTTTCCAAACCTCCTTCCCAACCTTCCCCACCCTAACTAACCCACCCCCCCTCCTCTCCAGAAAAAGATATTTTCTTTTAAATTTCAGTTTTTCTGACACTGCCCACCCCTACTACGCCTCCACCCCACTTTGTTTTTTTTTTTTTTACAATTTTAAATTTCTATTTTTTTATTTTTCTCCATCACCTCCCCCCAAAAAAGTATTTTTTTGTAATTTAATTTTCTGTTTTATTTTATTTTACTGCCACCCCCAGCCTCAGGCCCCCCTCCCCGAAATTTTTTTAAATATATCTTTCAGTTTTAGTTTTATTATTTATCGGTTTAAATGTTCAAAGTTTTACAATTTTCAAAATTATGAGTTCAGAGGTTTATGTGTTTGAAAGTTTACGTGTTTAGAAATTATAAAGTTTACGTGTTCGAAATTTCACGATTTTGAATGTTTAGCGGTTCGAAAATTTATGAAATTTGTGGGTCCAGAAGGTTGTTACTTTAAAAGTTTATTGCTTCATATTTATTATATCTAAATTATTTATGACTACTCTTGAGAAGTCATTTTCCTTAATTTGCATAACAAACACCGGAAAATGAATAAAATTACTACTTATTTTCCAACACATAAAATATTTTCCGCTATACCAAACACACCTTAATGTAAAAGAGCTAAGTTTGACCAAACACCATAAATGCACTCCTAATTTTCCATAAATTTGGCCAAACATGCTACAGTTTGAATAAAAACCCCTATGAATAATGATTGTCGACAAAAAACTCCAAAATTTAGATGAAATTACATACTGACCCACGTCCGTTACAGTTGGTTTAACTTCCTTTCTGACCAAATTGCGCGTAAATCAGATTCTCCACCAATCGCGTCCGTCGACGCGTGAAACCATGCGCCTTCTTCTTCCTTATTTTCAGTTGTCAACGTTTACCAAACCCCCCCTCTTGACTTCTAATTTTTTCACTTTCCTAAAACCCACTGAAACTCTCAAAATCATCGCATTCTTATCTTTTTAAAAAGCCCCTATTTAAGCAAATTCTCATTTTAACGCTTCTTCTTAAAACTGCTAACTTTTCATAAGTTCCTTTGTCTTTTGCTTTATTCAAAAGTTATTTTTTTTCTTTTCTGATTTGTTTTCAAAATTCTTCACCTCTGATTCAAAATTGTATCGAAGCAATAAGTTTAGAGGCTACCCTTTTGTCGAATTTGGATTCTTGAAAAGGCTTTAGTTTGAATCAATAGGTTTTGCTAATACCCTTTTGCTAAATTTGGTTTTTTGAAATAAATAGATTTAGTCTTTTTTCATTATTTTAAGCTTCTGAAGCTGCATTATTTATTCTTTACTGGTTTAAAGTCATATTCACGTTTCAGTAGGCTTGTTAAGTAGAGTGATTTCAGATCTTCAAAGGGGTTTTAAGCAAATTAGTTGTTGGATGAATCCTGATCTAGAAATGGAACCGGTAAGATTCCCATTGGGTAAGCAATCGTCCCTTGCACCGGAAAAGGGGGTTGAGGTGGCAGTGGAAATTGAGAGTGAAGATGGAGAAGAAGGTGATGTTGTAGATATTGATCCAAAGATCAGGTTGATGTATTCAGCTAATGAGGGTGATATAGAGGGGATCAAGGAGCTTTTGGAGTTAGGTACTAATGTAAACTTTCGAGACATTGATAAGAGGACTGCACTGCATGTTGCTGCTTGCCAAGGTTACAGTGACGTTGTGAAGCTGTTGCTTGATAATGGGGCTGAAATTGATCCCAAAGATCGGTGGGGAAGCACGGTATTTCTCATGAAACTAGTTTAATTAGCATATAATTTTTGGTTATTTCTACTGATTGGTAATTTGGCATAGCTAGATGATATTGGATTAAGATTATGCTTTTCTATTGTTTGTTAGAATCATCATTTTTTCAGAAAAAAGTCTGTGAATGTATCTTTATTAGTGAAATAGATTTTTCTTAAGCTATTAGAAGATGTGGATGTGATGTTGAATATTCGTGACTTTGTTTTTCTTTCCAAATTTATTCCGGATAATTGTGGGCTTGAGGTAATTCTCAGATGGCATGTGTTGTTGTCCTTTGTTCACTCTGTTTACATTGATATGTATTAATCGAGTGCACACTTGATCGATTGATGGTACTTTTGCCGTTGGCATTTTGCTTGACGAGTAGTATTTGCCCTTCCATTTGCCTCATCTTGCCTTTATGGTAGTTTGCCTTGTTAAATGGCACAATATGGTCAAGCACTTATACTAAAAAAGGCCTTGGTGGATGTTAATACCCTTATATGTCATGTGAATATTGTAAAATAAGGAACTATATCAGCTTAAGATATTTCAAGGGTCCTAAAGCTCACTGATATCTGTTCCTTGTGAGAGGAGAAAGCATTTGTATGGTGAGCTATTATAGTCTTTTTGTTTATATGATCAATGTCTACCGTCCTAAAGTTATATTTATACTTTTAGTCTCCAAAACCACAATAAGGTTTACATATGAAGACTTGACAGGTTTTTTTCTTTCTTTAAGAAGCTTTATGTCATTTCACACAAATATGCAGTGCAATGAAAAAGTTGTTTTATATGGATGTTATGTTTGTAACATTCGAGGAACTTCAAATTGATCGTCAAGGAGCTGGTAGCCAAAGTGTTTTTGACTAAAACAGTTTACACATTGGTTAGATTTGAATCTTTAAGCAAGCTTGAGTCTTCTAGTTCCTCATTATTCTATACATAACAATTATTTGTAGAAATGATTCAGTTATTAAAAAGACGTCTTGAAAATAAAATCTACTTTTATCAAATGAGTTGTGTACATTATGAAGTTTATTTGCTAATGATTGCTGCAAAGATTAAAATAACACTCGGGGCTTGATCTGATTTAGAGAACCTCAGCTTCTATTAGTTTCTTCTCCTGGTCCGAGTTCCTCAATCCCATCTTGTACATACTGTTAGATTATCTAGAGCTACTTCAATTTGCTTAGGCATCACTTCAGTGGTATACTTTTAGTCCGACAGTTGTTATACTTGTATACAAATGATTTGTAGGTCATAATATCTGTACAATTTCACGTAGACCTGAGAATTGCAGTTCCCAGTTGTTTTACTTACACCTCCCTTTTGCATTGAGGGAAGATTAAAAGTGACTAGCATTTTCATGAATCAATCACCTGCGTTTTTTGACTCCTCAAATTATTCATGGCACAGTGTTGCCATCTAAACTTACAATGTTAGTTTGTTCAGTTGGAACTTTCTTTCCCCGGCTAATAGCGTTGACGCTTTTTTGGATTTTGTTAGCTCCCTGGTTCTAGCATAGGTACTCTTGTACTGGAGCTTACAATGTTTTTTGTCTTTTGTAGGGGAGCTAACATAATTTCTTTTCTTGTAATTTGGCATCTTCAGACAAGAGGGGTTGCTCTGATGGTAAGCAACCTCCACTTCACCAATAGGTTGTGAGTTTGAGTCTCCCCAAGAGCAAGGTGAGAAGTTCTTGGAGGGAAGGATGCCGGGGGTCTATTTGGAAACAGCCTCTCTACCCCAGATAGGGGTAGGGTCTGCGTAGTGGGATTATACTGGGTTATTATTGTTGTTGTTGTTGTTGTTGTTGTTGTTGTTGTTGTTGTTGTTGTAATTTGGCATCTTCCTGATGCTCTTTCAATGATATTATCTTACTTTATCAAAAAAGGAATGTTGCCATCTAAAACTTTAAAAAAATATCTTGCTTTTCCTATTGATCAATACGTTCTACACCAATCTGATATTTGGTTGAACAGCCTCTTGGAGATGCAATACATTATAAAAATCATCATGTGATCAAGCTACTGGAGGAACATGGTGCCAAACCTCCTGTAAGTTTTACTTTCCGTTCCATTTACTCATCAAGTAATTAATAAATAAATTAAGAAAGAAAAACTTTGTTTCGATAGAAGAATTCGCTTGGCTTTATTGCTCTAACTTTGTTTTGGCAAAATAAAATTCCCGTCCAGATGGCACCCATGCATGTCAATAATTCACGTGAAGTTCCAGAATATGAGATTGATGCTAAAGAACTTGATTTCACGAACAGCGTTGAATTGACCAAGGTAAATATTTTGTTTTTAGTTTGGTGACTAGCAGAATTTTTTGTTTTTTATTTTAAGGGGTTCGCGATGCCTCTCTGCCAGAGTCTACACATTGCAATGCTTTTCTTTTTTCCTGTCTCATATTTTTGCTTTAATTTTAGGCGTTGTACTGGTCTTTTTCGGTGATATCTTTGTCTTTAAGTAATCTGGTATGGGTTCTGGTAGTAACATATATAGATACTTGTTATAAATTTGCATTGATGTGTCATAATAGCCCGACAAGTCCAGGGAATTACCTTGTTTTTGAGTTGTGAATGTTATAGACTTATTATATTGCACTTCATAGAAGGGTCAGTCACCTGTGTGACAGCTGCATAAGGCTCGACTGCGGCTGCTGCACCTAGAAAACAAACCAGCTACAAAGTTATCAAGAAAGTTAAATAAAAATAGTTCCAGTTACAAGCAGCATACAGGTGAGACGAGATGCCTAAATGCAGATGTCAGACGAGGTGCCTAAATGCAGATGTCAAATGAGAAATGTTAACTTGAGCCTCCAACGAGTATCAGCCCTGTAATGGATGATTGAACTATTCTTCTAAGACGTTTCTAAGGTTGAAATTGCTTGTCTAGTCTTCCACACTCTATATTACGTGGCTTGCCTATTGTTGAGGGGTTTCACACCTTAGACGACCAGGTAAAGCAAACTGAATGTATTGATGTAATCTAAATTGGAATTCAGAGTTTGAGTACGGTCCATGAATGCGAAGGGAAGAAAAGAATAGAGGATCATAAGAAAAAGTAACAAACCATTCTTGGTACTTTTTAACTCCACTATCCAACCCTCCAAATGAACATTGTCCAAAAATAAGGAGATAGCAGAACATGTATATTTGATGCGAAGGAGAAAAACTCCATAATTATTATCTACAGAATAGGGCATCTATCATTTTGCATGGATTGTGAACAGTTAAAATGATAACATTTAGATAAATTTGATTTGTGATTAGTTATTTGTCTTCAAGGCGTTGATCTTAGTAAGAGCGCAACACGTGATGTGTGGATCAGGCACACGTCAGGTTTCGAAACCTTGATGTGGACAAAAGCCTAGTATTTAAGTGTAGAAGGCTAGAGGAGGACCCATTATCTAGTGTCAAATCGTACACCAATGGCCCTCGGGGGTTTCTCATTTTCAAAAGAATTAGCTATTTTCAATGGGCTAGATACGGTGATTTTCCTTACAAAATACTGTCCATTATCCTATTATCTTGGAACATTCCCAATTAAATTGAGTAGGCACCTTAGATATTAATATTTTGCTAATACAACGATAGATCATTAGGACCACAATTGTATGATAAAAGAATTTAGAACTATAAAACTTTTAGAGGTGAGGTCCTCATTTCTTTCATTGAGCAACTTTGGCCCCATGTACATCCGTAATCTGATAGATCCACCGAAGAGTTGATTAATGGGACAAGAATAAAGACAAAAGGTTTTATAGGTAAGACCCCAAGGAGATGGCTTATAGTTGAGGCGACGGAGAAAAACCAAGATATCCTGGGTTCCAATTCCCAGTTTTAATGCTCAGTGCAAGCCCATTTGCTCTAACCTTGGTAGGTAGGCTGTTGGAGATGACCAGGCAGGTCCGGCTCCAATCTTATGTGGAGTAAGGTGTGTGCCTTAGGTCCCCCAATTTAGAGGACCCTATTTTAAAAAATAATAGGTTTATAGTTATTTAAAAAATAATATTTAGTATTTTTAATACAAAACTAGAGCTTTAATATTAGGGAAAAAAGCCATTATTACCCCTGTACTTTTGAAAATAAGCCACGTTTGTCCCCCGTTACACTTTAGGGTCAATCTCCACCTTAACGTCGATAAAGTTTATACAATTACCCCTAACCCTAACGCCTGTCCAAGTGGCAGCTGACCCCATCTTTTAATTCCTACTCAGCTGCCAACTAAGTTGCCAACTCAGATTCCACTAACCTATTAGACCCAAACCCAACGTCCATTTAGTCCCCCATAACCCAATTTTAGTCAAACAAATTTGACACATACCCAGCTTCTTCTTCTCCCCAAAAATAAACTCAATTGCTAAAACCTTCCATCCGACTGAAATTTTCTCAGAAAATCCTCTCTATTTCATTGTCGTCGTTGCTTTGGTTGTTAAATGTCGCAAGCTAGGTGTTCATCACAAATTAGGTGTCGTTGTAGAATTATACCCAAACACTTCACTTCGTCTACTCCATATAACCCTGGAAGAAAATTCTACAAAGGATCTTGCTTCTTGTACAAGAAAATTCTACAAAGGATCCTGCGACCAGGTGGCTAGTAGACTAGCTGAGGTGCAGGCCCTGACTGTAGCACCGAAAAAATAAATAAAAGGGCAGAAAAGAAATGAAAATGAAGCATTTATGAGATAAGATCACTAACGGATACCAAATGTAGTTGACACATCTTTGCTTGATCTGATGAAAGCTGCTCAGTTGCTAGGGATAAGTTGATCTTCTTCATTGTTTCTTTCATTAGAAATCCTCTGATTGATGTGGTATGTTTGGAAAAATCTGAGAATGTTCATCTGATTCTTTTCATATTCGGCTAGTATATCGCTCCAATCATCAAACTTTTGCTTTTTTATCTTTTTGATGATTCCTGAGATATTGTAGGGAACATTCCATATTGCCTCATGGCGTGGAATACAAGTTGCTGTTAAAAAGTTCGGAGAGGATGTGATTGCTGATGAGGATAAAGTGTGAGTATAAAATATCAATATTTCTTCTATGGCATTATGAGAACAGAAAAGCCATAAGAACTTCTTCGCATTGTTTAGCTCTCCTCATATCTCGCGTATTTTATTAAATTCTCTAAATATTTGAATTTTTACAGGACGGCATTTAGAGACGAACTTGCACTGCTCCAGAAGATAAGACATCCAAACGTCGTCCAATTTCTTGGTGCTGTAACACAAAGTAGCCCGATGATGATAGTGACAGAATACTTACCAAAAGTAGTCCCAAATTTACTCTCTTGTTTTTGCTTTATCTAAACTTGTTGTGGCGTGCATGGTTATGTTTCAGAATATTTCACTAGACAGTGAACTTTTCAGTTATTCAACCGATTTGTCTTAGTTGATTCCTTTCTCTATTTTGTTGTTTTCTTGCAAAAGAAATTCCCTTGTTACTAATTATCTTTTTCATGGATAAATATTTCCAGGGTGATCTCCATGCATATTTGATGAAAGAAGGACCTCTTAGACCAACCAAAGCTATCAGATTTGCAATGGACATCGCAAGGTTCACAAGCCACCCTCTGCTATTAGCCAATGTTATAAACTCACTACCTAATTACAAGGCCAATAGTATAAATATCTGGAACCTAGGGACTATCTGGAGTAATGTTTGAATCCATAACAACTTGCATCTTTCGTAATTTCAAAAAAGTTAGCACTCTTTGGGAGGCAAAGCAAGATTTGAGTAAATTAACTGCTTAATGCATCTAGTAATTTGTTATGAATCTTATGATTGAGTTAGATATTACGTCTATTGTGTTTCTAAAGATCCCATCTAGTGTCTTCATATCCACTGAAAACATAGAGAGAGAAGAAGAGAAAATACAATAAAAGAGAAGATCATACTTGTTATTGAACATGCCACATTTTCTACAATTGTGGGCTATCTGCTGACTTAATATTGCAGTGCCCTGACTTGAACCTTGGGGTTTGCTCCCTTTCAAGGTCTTAAGTTCAAAACCCACTAGGTGCAAACAATTTTTGAGGACCATCGGACTGGGTAAAACCTGAATTAACCGTGGTGCACTTGCGGGAAACTCCTTGCCAAGGGCCTGTGCACCCCTGGGATTGGTCGGGGCTCGAAGAGACTCGGACACCCGGTGCAAATAAAAAAAAAATATTGGAGCCTGCATATCTCATTTTTCTGCATTTAGCTTTAAGCAGACCCTAGTTACCTCAAATAGGATGTATTATTAAACAAAAAAAAGAGAAAAATACTGAGAAATACTGTTTGCTTTTGCATTCAGACAAAATTGGCATGAAAAAGTTACTCTTGGTCATAATTCTTCTCTTCTAACTTTGGATGGTTGCAAGCACATATTCTGCCCTTAGTGCCTCTCTTTCAAAATTGAAAAGTGATAAACATCATTTGATATTACTCTCTACCTCCTGCTTTTCTTACCTGCTTTCAACGTCCTAGCTAAAACTTATAACCTTTCCTATAACAGAAAATTAACCAAATTCTAAGAATTCCATTACTACAACCGTAGTACCCTGTATTATTTCAAATATGCATGATATCTTTATACCCATTTCATTTCCTCCAACCATTTAACATATATGTATGAAACAAAAATATATTAATCACTGGAATCTTTTCTCAAAAGGATATATCATTGGTATCACTCTTAAAACTCTGTGAAAGTGAACACAACTCAAATGAATTGGAACGGAGCACTAAGGATCTCCTTACAAGTTCTTGTACAGTTCCATTAATATTCAGATTTCCAAATTTCATATGAATTCCCCCATCTGCTAGGCATGTGAAACATTTGATTATATTCATTTCATTCCAATTAGCTCATTTTTGTTAGTTACTCAAATAGAACATACTGTTCCCATTAATACAGTGTTGAAGCTTGCCTTTGATATCCCTGACGCATGACGTGTGTAACTAGAATATGGTTCTAACACTTGTACCTTATATGGTTGCAGGGGACTGAACTATCTACATGAAATTAGACCTGAAGCAATTATTCACCGTGACCTAGAGCCTTCGTGAGTTTTCCCCTTTGGTTAGGTCTCCTTTGACTCCATTTATGTATGCCAAATGCCAAATCCTATCCCAGTTTTTGTTGACTAGTTTCAACTTTGAAGCTTTCCTCCTTAAAAATTGAGTTCCTTCAGCTTAATGTTTTAATATTTTAATTGATATGACAGAAATATTTTACGGGATGATACTGGACATCTGAAAGTTGCTGATTTTGGAGTCAGCAAACTACTGAAAGTTACCAACAGGGTCAAAGAAGACAAGCCTCTGACATGTGATAACACTTCTTGTGAGTACTGCTTCTTTCGGATATCAAAGTGATTCTTTTCAAATGTAAAGCTGTGCTGACATTTGACAACAGCCTCAAACAGAATTTGTAACATTGTTTTTGCTGCTTGTTGTGGATGTAAAATTCCTGCAGCAGCATCGCATGGTGCCACAATAATTTTCTTCTACTGATTTGTTCCTATTGATTGATGTTGCTGAAAAATGTATACTTGGAAATCTTTAACCCTTTTCCTCTTTGCCTTTCGTTTTGTTGGGAATATATAGGTCGATATGTAGCTCCGGAGGTTTTCAAAAATGAGGAATATGATACCAAAGTTGATGTCTTTTCCTTTGCTTTAATTTTGCAAGAGGTAACAATTTCTTTTTTCCTTTTAAGTTTCAGGATGTAAGAAAGGAGAGCTTTTTTTGTTCATTCATCGTGGATACGGACGATATGTATAAAAATAAAAAAGTTTGAATGCATTATTGAGAGGAACATGTGGGGGAAGGGGTTGATAGTTGATGGTCAATATTGGGTCTTTTTCCTGTTTAGTGAGTCACTGTAGGTTTTCATGTTAGAATGAAGGCATCTTGATTAACACGCTCATTCTGAAGTGAGTTGCCATTATTGAGAGAAACATGTGGGGGAAGGGGTTTATAGTTGACGGTCAATATTGGGTCTTTTTCCTGTTTAGAGAGTCACTGTAGGTTTTTGTATGTACTTTTGATCAATGAAGGCATTCTTCTGCACATAATTGAGATACCATATATCCTTCTGACTTTTAATTTGATCGCCTTTTTCTTCATGACTTTGACCTTGTATAATCTTAATATAGTTTCTTTTTAACGTTCTTCCCATGCAATACAATCAAGAGGAGATTTACTGTGATGCAATAAACAAGCAATGTAATTAGTTTTCCTTTTAAAAACTAATCTCTTTAGTGAACTCTTGCTAGCTTGAAGGAGAGTTATTAAAATTGGTTGTTAGCATGCAATTTGTTGTTATTTGGAGACAGTGTAACTATTTGATGAGGGGAACTCGAAAGAACAACTACCTCATGCGAATTTTATTTTCTGCCATGTAGACAAATCATTTTATGCTGCAACACATTGATTATTATAGTTTTTATCTGGTCTATGATACTGAATATCAGCTAAAACTTCTAAATTGTGCCTGATGGACTTTCATAAGTCAAGGATGAGCATATTTGCTATTTTTGTTTCCGCTAATAGGTTAGATTTTGATAATTGTGCTGGCTTGTATTGTAGATGATTGAAGGCTGCCCACCTTTCCATGCTAAGATAGAAAGTGAAGTAGCTAAATGCTATGCTGCCAAGGAGCGTCCTCCTTTTAAAGCTCCAGGGAAGTTTTATGCCCATGGACTGAGAGAGTAAGTTTTCTATTAGTTTCTTCGTGGAACTCCTAGTCTAGTAGTAGTAGTAGTAGTAACTTATGCAATGCACATGCAATTCTGTATCCTTTTTTAAGAAAAGCATGACTATTAAGATAGCAAGTAAAATTCAACATTTGAAAGTCGGAAAGGAACAGATTTGCATGTATGGAAAGTAACAAATAATTGATCCTATTATTAATAATGAAGTTCCAAATGCTCCAAAATTTAGCATATAATCTTGTTCAAGATACATTTCTTAATCTTGTTCTAATATATAAAATCGTTGAGATTTTGTAGAAAAATAAATCCAATAGTAGTTTCTTATTGTAAATTTATTCATGTATGTTTAAGTTGATATACTTTTTCTAGCTTATACAATTTACATGTGAAAAGAGTAAGGGTAACAACAAAATCGCACTGCAGAATAAGAAAAGGAGATATTGTACAGAGGGAAACTTAAATGGAGAAAGAGATGGATAGATGAAGCGTAAAGTGACATGTATCTATAGGAGATCATATGTGAATTATCAAATTTAACAGCAAATGAACTGGTAAAGCAATTGGATGGAATTGTACAAATTACACAAACAAAAGGAAAAAAGTAAAAAATAAAATCTTACTAACCAGTGTATGATCTTTAATCAGTCCACATGAAAGTTCTAACTTTTGAATGTTTTAAAATGATTATTTCTCTGATTACAATGTGAAAGACACATATCTGTTTGTATGTCCATGGGAAAGAGTTGTAGCTAGGTCTGAAAATTGTTTATTGATGATTAACACCTAGTGGTAATATTGTCTACTTATCTATTTAACTTTCTGTTGTTTTCATAAAAGCCAGAAGAAGATAGACCCAATGTGCATGTTGCCTTTATGATTAATAGGTTATACAACATTCATTTGTTAAAATTTCATTTTTTAAGTGCCCAGAACACCACTAAATGTGATACGTGGAAAGTTTTCACAGCAAGGGTTCATACATCCGATGTTCTGGTGTGAAATGACCATCCTTTCCCTGTGTGGAACTTTGTGGAGGATCTAAAATGATGTTGGACATTGGTATGCAATTTATGAAGGGGAAGTATAGCTATAAAATTGAAAGAAAAGGAAGCAGATTCCAGATGTCAACTCCCCATACCTAAATGGATTAATAGAAGAGAACTATTTGAATAATAGTAGGGTTTGGATCAATCTGTAACATTTTTCATTCTGCTTATTCTACAGTTATCTATGTTTTTTACAAGGGTAGTTCTGTATTTGATACTTTATCAGATATTTGGTTTCCTGTGAATTACTTTCTTTGTTTCTAAAGTATAATTTTTTACGGTTATAAAATCATCACTCATACTGTTGTTAGTATGCTGAAAATCAGAGCTGATTTTGGGTTTTCCAGGCTGATTGAAGAGTGTTGGAATGAGAAGCCGGCCCTGCGTCCAAGTTTCAAGCAAATTATCCCAAGGCTTGAGTCTATTTACACCAAATTTGGCCACAAAAGGCGTTGGAAGGTAAACCCTTCAGTCATTATACCATCTCTATGCGCGTAGGTGGTGTTCAGTGCATATGTATTTTGAACTTTCATATTTCGGGTCAATGAGATAAACTATTTGCCAAGTTCTAGTCAAACAGAGATGTATTACCTAATCACTTGAGCATCAGTGATTGGGTAAGTAGTTCCTATACATTCCGTTCACCTGCCCATGCTTCAAGAAGTGTATAGCAGATAATAAATGCAATAGAATTGGCAGATAATAACATGTTCATGTTCTGATTGATTAGAGTCTCTTTAGGTTTTCTGCTGATTACACTATCTTTTCTTAGGCTTAACGGTTACTTAATCTCAGTAATGGCCTGTGTTGTGTTTCGGAAATATAGTTCTGTTGCTACTTCAATGCCCTTCTAATAAGAGCCAAGCATAGATCTCTCTTTTCATCCTGTATATGTTGCTCTATATATGCAGGTTAGACCGATGAAATGTTTTCAAAATTTCGAGGCCATGTGGAAGAAGGATCACTCAAGTTTAAGTAGCCGGAATGGCGGCTCATCTCGATCAAACAGAAGCATCTAGCAAATTGTAGATATTTCCTTAGTTCAAGTGTGCATATGTTCCCTTCTCAGAATTCAGTAGTAGTAAGTTGTATCACTTTTTCTGGTTTTAAGTCAATCTCTCCCTGTCATTGAGGATCTCCAAACAAATGGTCATCCTTTTTTGCTTTACCTTTTTCTATATTGTTATGACAAGAGGGGTTGCTCTGATGGTAAGCAACCCCCACTTCCAATCGAGATGTTGTGAGTTCGAGTCTCCCCAAGAGCAAGGTGAGAAGTTCTTGGAGGGAAGGATGCCGGGGGTCTATTTGGAAACAGCCTCTCTACCCTAGGGTAGGGGTAAGGTCAGCGTACACACTACCCTCCCCAGACCCCACTAAGTGGGATTATACTGGGTTGTTGTTGTTGTTGATTGTATATGTACATTATATTTAATCACAGTGTGTTCATTGTGCAAATTCTATGCTTTCTTTTCCCTTTGTTTTGTGGAAGCAAGCAAATAACAAGTTGACTTGAAAGGTGAAGGCATCCCATAAAATTATACTCTTTCTCTCTTTGGTATAAAACATCTATTTTTTAAAGATTAAAAGGTCATAATGTGTTCCTTGAGTGAAAGATGAACTTTAACTTACATAATTCCAGTCCATTGAATAACAGAGACTAGTAAAATGATGACAGGATGATAAAAAGGTAACTTTTACTTATTCGATTCTCATTTTAAATTTGTGAAATAATTGATATTAATTTGAATTTAACACATTGCAACTTTATCTGAAGTCAAAGTGTGTGCATATTATTTTCTTCTAACTTTTTTTCTTTCCAAATGTTTTATATTATGTAACGTGAGTTGCTAATATGACAATATCTGTACATATTACCAGTATGCTGTATTTTTCGGTATTGGAGTTAACATTTTTCCGGTGTTTTCTATATTTATGTGAATATTCACACATACTTGAGATATTTTCTTTGTTACAAAATATGACTTTAATGTGAGATAAATCTATCTATATATACTTAAAAGCCAAAGATAAAAACTTCTCATTAAGCCAAATGGTATAACACTTGATTGCCACATGTAATGTTAAGACAAAACAAATCAACTTTCTAACTAAAAAAAACTTACTCAATTTTAAATTTTAAATTTTAAATTAATTGGTTAATGTAGAAATTTAAATTAGTTGCAAACCTATTATCTAGAGTAATAGATTCCACTACTTACAACTGCTAATTATGGTTTCTCCTACGAAAGGTAGTCGTTCCCACTATCTGCAGAATCTAATCTAATAATTTAAAAATTAAAAGATAATGTTTAAAAAGATAATTTCTATCTTAAAAATTTGGCAATAGTAAAAAAATATATTATAAATAGAATAACCGTTTTCCCTAAAACAATATCGGGGAACAAATTATACATATCATAGGAGAAAACAGTTACATCACTTCTACGTTTTGGGATTGAAAAAGAAAAATTAAGTTTTTACTATGTTGTTGGCTTTAAACATTCCTTTGATTAGTAGTATTTTTCTTAGTATAATTTGAATTATTTTATAAATATTGGGTTCTCTTACTTATATATATATATATATATATATATATATATATATATATATATATATATATATATATATATATATATATATATATATATATATATACACATACACATACACATACACATACACACACACACACACACACACACACACACACACACACCCACCCACTAAAAAATAACGCCCCATTATACCATGTTCTCCATTTTTCCCTCTTCACTCACGCTCCATTCCCCCACTTTCCTCCACTCACTTTCCCACATCCCCACTTATAAATCTTTTGCACAAGACTAGATAACTACTTATACGGCTTTATAAATAAAGGGGAAGGAACTCACGGAGAAGGAGGAAAAATCACACACACATGCAGATACACAAGAAAAGAAACAACAATTACCCCATCATTAATCCATAAACGAAAAATAAAAAAAATCCTATTTTTTCTAGCTTATAGATCTCGCGGCAAAGATAATTTTCCTTAGTCTAAGTTTGAATTGGAAAGAAGCACGTTAAGCAGAAATGAGTTTTAGTTTGAGATCGGTTTGAGGTTGAAAAGTCGAGGTCTGCGGTTCAAGAGTTCGAGATTCCGGTTCGCAGTTTCGGCGTTTCAGTCTCTTTGTTGTCCCGATTGAATTGCAAATTTTTCAGTTTTATCCATCTATACAAATGTGTTCTTCTCTTTATTTTATTGTTTTAACTGTTACTTTAATGGGTCTAACTAAAAGCTTTTAACTGTTTCTTTGCATAAATCTTCTGAAATGTATGTTGAGTGTTTGGTTTGCTTGCTAAATTATAAATCATAAATAATAATATTAATAGTAATAATAATAATAATAATAATAATAATAATAATAATAATAATAATAATAATAATAATAATAATAATAATAATAATAATATAACAATAATATGATTCTCACCATATTCTTTATACATATATAAAGTCTGATATTCTGTTTATGCATGTTAAAACTTAAGTGGACTTTAGGTAATAACTTCTTTTTGTTCTCTTTTGTACAAATTAAGAAAAGCATACTAATGCTAATTATCATATCTTCATTTTACAAAGAAAATGATATCATTGAAGCCCTTCAGTTACATAATTGAAGAAAAGAGAGACATGTCTGTAAACTACTTGGCAGTTTGTTTCTATGTTAAATTGTTTTGCTCTTTTCTTTATGTTATGATACTATTGTTTAGGACCTGTTTTCTTTGTGTTAGTATAGATTTTGGACCGCACTGACAGTTAAGATTTAATTGGACCACATATTTCTTGGATAAAATGGAAAGAACATTAGTTTGACAATCAAATTTGTAATTTGGGCTTTAGATATTTAGTGAGCAATTGACTTGAACTCAGCAGCTTTAAGTTTTGAAATTTGTAAGCGTGGTCCGTCATTCTTTAATAAATAACGCCAACTTGTGTCAAAATCACTGCTTTCCTTTTGGCATGTATTAACAAATCTATTATTGTGATTATATATACGTTCACGTGACATAATTATGATTTTCAAATTTAAAACCAAGGTATGCGTTCGCACAACTATGACAAAATAATCTAACTAATAATAAATTATAAAAATAAATGTCTTGAATCAGAAAGAGACAAAATAATTGAAATACGCTAATAACATTAGAAAAGCTTTCCACGTACTTTGAATATTAGTCAATGTGTTCATACCCGAACCTTGGATTGATATGTTTAAATAATAAAAGGATCATGTACGCATTACCGTGTCTCGATGCCTTTAAATTTAAAATAATTATATTTTAGCCATGTATACATTCCGTACCTTGGTTTAATATCTACCTTCAAAGAAATACCTTGTGTGAGTACCGCATCTTGCTCAAAACAATTAATAAAAATATACAGATTGAGTAAAGTGGTAATAGACATGCCATAACGAATAAAATACAAGAATAGTCAAAAATTGATTTAAGCCTTACATTAGTCAATAAAAGCGACTGTGTTAGAACCACAGGACACGAAGGGTGCCTTACATCTTCCCCTCGGTCAACAGAATTCCTTACCCAGTCTTCTGTTTCATAGACCATAAATTAGCAATTCTTCTAGACTGCTGGAATTTCTTCTCAATAGTACAACCCAATGAGGCAGTCGGGTGGGATCACTTGCATTGGAAGGTTCAATATTACAGTTCAACAACTATGTTATGATTGAAATATAGACATAAAGGTTGGTCACTATGTATTTTGTATCGATCACTTTTGTAACCATTAGATAGAAGAACTAGATTACCTATGTTACCTAGCTAAATTTCGTCCAATGACTGTTGCTTTATACAAAGATTGTGCACAAAACTTTCGTAACTAATGTCAACTAAATTTTCTTTTCTTCTTAATATAAGATGATTTACCACCTGTTAGTTCATCTTTGGTAATATTTGTTCATAGGGAATGTCATGAGGAGTGCAAAGAAGTTGTATCATCATCGATTTGTGTAGCAGCAAGATTCGCCGATGCATCAAAGTTACGCCAACTAAGAAGTGTAGTTACCGAGAGAATTGGAAATTCCTTTGAATGTTATGTCAATAAGGAGGTACTTACTCATATCTTCACTTTCATAATATATTTTCACTTGATTGGCGGTTCAAATCTCACTCTTGCCTATTTATTTTGCAATTCTATTAAAGTAATTCATTTGCGTCATGTTTTTACTATTCCAATTAGACCAAGGTGATGTAAAGCTTATGTTATAGACCAGATTGTATTTATTACAATCACTAAATTAAATCTGCAATATACATATTTATTATCTCTTTGGTAAATATTTTTCTTTTAACCGATCCGCGCATCACGCAGGTACGTATACTAATTTAAGTTGAATAACCAACTCCGAGTCAACCCCCCTCCTCCCAAGAAAACAAGGGGGAAAAGGCAATTTCTTAGAAACTTCCGGAAAGGTTAAGGTTAAGGACTTAGGGGTCGTTTGGTTGGAACTAAATATTCCAAGATTAATTATCCCGATATTATTGATTCCAGAATTAGTTATCACATCTTCCTATAAGGATAAAATAACGTACACTACAATCCCGAAATAATTAATCTGATATTAGTTATATCACGATCTTATCCCAACCAAGCGTAGAATAAAGTCATTTCAAATTTAATCCCAAAATTAATTATCTTTTATCCCTCGTGCCGTTAAGATATCTCTCTTACTTCTCAAAATTTAGGTTAAGGCTTCTCTCTTCCCAAAGATTTAGGTCAATGCATCTTTATGAAGTCCAGTTTTTACACAACCTATGGTGGGGACCCTGACCATAAGCAGCAAAGCCAGCACACAATAAATCGACTACAAAAACCCTATTGAAAACACCATACATATTGTTAGCTAAATTAGTTAAGTTTTCATCGTGGAGGACCACACTAACTTTAGAAATGCTTTCCCAATATAGAAACACAACGAATACTTTATCAAATTCTTGATAGATGGTCCGAAATTTACTCTTAATTCTATGGTATTTTACCTCTCTAGTCTTTTCACTTAGTCTTAAGCATAATCCCAACTGGTTTAAAAAATTACTTAACTAAGACATTTGTGATTCTATGCCGAAATAAAAACACATCTATATCAGTCCAAATCTTATTAAGTTATTATCCAAAATTAGTATAAGATGCCATTCTAGTCAAATTTCCATTAGCTTATCGAGAAGCTAAATAGAAAAGTGTTTCATGGTTTGGTTGTGGAGCATTTCCATGATAAGTACTTTATGTAGTGAGTTCATGGTTTTTGGCAATACTTGTCATATGAGTTAATTTTTGAGTATGAGTTAGGCACAAGTGTCACTTTTTACCATAATATCATAATCAAATCCATCTTTGTTCTTAGTTTATCTAATGTTAGGCCCCGTATAATTCTATTTAGTGGGGTCCGGGGAGGATAGTATGTACGCAGACCTTATCCCTATCCTGAGGTAGAGAGGTTGTGTTCTAAATAGACTTCCGACATCTTTTCCTTCAAGAACTTCCCACCTTGCTCTTGGAGAGACTCAAACTCACAAGTCACAACCTCTCAATTAGAAGTGGGAGTTACTTACCATCAGACAACCCCTCTCGTCAATAATTAAAAGTATATTGAAAAAACTAAAAGTGTATAAAGGGCAGAAATCATGTTCCCGGCCGAAAGTTGGTGTGAAGCAATAATTGGATCAAGACTATGCTCTTTTACGGAACTTGAACTGAATTTTCCTTAAAAATCTCATGTTGCTGTGTGGTCCCATTTGTCATAATGAATAATATTGGCTGTTATAATGTATTTGGAGAACAGACGAAGTGTCCTGTTAACTATAATTACCATAATTAATGGAAGCAAGAAAAGCCAGAGTATATTTTAAACGCCTTGGTGTCTTATTAAAATGTCATCTTGCCGCTTCATAGAAGCAGAACAGGAGGTCACTCTGAGCTATTGTATCAAGTGTTGGGATTGACAGAGGAAAAGTTGTTGATTGTTGTTCTAGTCTTCTTGAAGAAATGGTTGTTTGTGCTGGCGGAGCGAGAATTTCAATTTTATGAGTTATGAATTTTAGAATAAAGATTTGAAAGGCTAACAATCGGATTCAAAATTTAATATATATATATATATATTTAGTAATAAAAATTTTAACACAGTTATATTTGAGCAAAAAGTATTGAGTTCGGTCGAACCCGTAGTCAGGCTTCTAGCTCCGTCCATTATGCCCGCAGGCGAACCTACCCTTAGGGTAGAGGGATCACCAGCCCCGGTACTTTCGAAATATATAGATATATATTTAACTGGCTCTCAAAGACTCAAGCTTAGGTAGCTGCATTGTGCTAGGATCGATTCTTACTCCAAAACTTTTATTTTATAGTAGCGTTTCTGCCACTTTCAAATCCTGATTACGTCTCTGCTTATCTCCTTTTTGATTTTGTTTTCCTTACTATAAGAAAGTTTGAGCTAAGAGAATCTGTGAAAGCATTGATTAAGCTATATATGTTTTGGAGGCATTGTTTCTACTTATGATTCATGTAACACCCTAATCAAGACTTTTTACGTTTACTTTAGGAAGAAGAGAATAACTCCAAATATAAAGAGAAGACACTTTCAAGAATCAAGCATTACAAGAAATTCACATGTATTCCACATGGGATTTGGTTTTACATACACCCCAATCCAAATAATATTTTAGTACCCCTGGATTCTATATATAAAATTGTAAAACATATTTTCTATATCTCCTTTCATTTTTTCTTTTGGGACATAAAGAAAGAACAAGAACCAAATATGGTGATGGAGCATGCATGTGCTATGCAAGTAGAATTAAGTCTCTATTACATGTAGAATTTCAAAGTTACAAAAAGTATGTCCAGACTTGAATATTTCATCAATCAAAGTGTGGTCCTCATACTAAGATATGGTGAAGATTTACTTGCACTTCCCTTTAGAAGTTTTGACATTTAGGGCTTCTTTAACTACCACAACTCCCAACCCCTTCTTTCTCTATTAGATTTCATCTCTATAAATTTTTAATTCCATCTCCAGGAAAAATGCAGTAAAACCCTTTGAAAGCACAAGTTTATATGTACCTAGAGAAGAAAGAAAACCTATAAATCTGTTTTGATGCATTGAATATAGAAACAATGACATCACAAGGTTTATATATATGTAACTACTCATTTATTTTATTTTCTGTTTATAAATACATATGACAAAAATATTTGCGTAAAAGAACATGATATACCAACACATTCATACTTCTTTGACATCAAATCCAACAGTGTGTGATTTTTTGATAGGACAAAAACACGGGTAACCCATGAATAGCCTGAAACTTTTCTGTGGACTATTTGTAAGTGACAAAATGTTATTTCTATGATAATTTCAGAACACTGTTTAAACGAGGCTTAACTGAAGAAGAAAAAGTAAAAGTTGTATATAAGATAAGCATACTACCATAGGACATCGTTTCCTAATCTATTAATTAGAGAAAATGATTTAAATGGTCCCTTATGTATGAGAGGAGGTGTTAAATAGACCTTTAAATTTACATTTAAGCATTTTTGGTCCTTCAGATTTGCTAAAAGTGAGCACTTTTAGTCCCCGTCAAATATTTAACAAAATCTAGTTGTTACATTTAATGTGAACTTTAAATAAAAATAATTTAACAAGAACTCACATTTGAAGGTGTTGTTTCTGCTATTTTGTATATTTTAGGTGCAATTTCTACTATATTTGGTCTATTTCAAGATTTAAATTTTGGTGCCGTAGTTTCTAGAATTTGATAGAACTTGCTAATATAATATTGCTGGTTAAATGCTGTTATTTTCAGGGTTTCCGTTAAATATAACCACCAATATTTGTTAAATGTTTGTTAGAGATTAAAAATACTTAACTTTGACAAATTTAAAGAACCAAAATTGTGTAATATATTTTAGAACTGCTTTTTACCTCCCCTACCACAACCGTCAACTAGCATCACTATCACGAGCCACCTTCACCACAAAGCTAGAGTACATTACTTAAATAATCACTCAACTATTTCAAATTATCTCGTAAAGTTACTTTTCTTTTGTTTGTAATAACAAAATCACTAAACTATGGTTCTTGCACTTAAAAGGTCACTCAACTAGATTTTTCAAATGTTAGATTGTCAAATACCTACTTTACCCTCTACATTATAAACATTTATCTTCTTTTTTATTTTTTAAAAACTTTTTAATATTACAATTTTTCCCTTTAATTTATATTATGAACTTACCTATAGAATTTTATATATATATATATATATATATATATATATATATATATATATATATATATATATATATATATATATATATATATATATATTCTTGAAAATTATGCTCAATTATATTATATATATTCCATGCACGACTTAACATAGCATATTTTACCCTATACAAATAGCGCCCCTGCGTTATGGTGACAGAACTTTGTGTTGTCGGAAAGTTGGAAGAAACATAATAATATTATTGAGTATAATTTTCAAGAATATATAATGTATATTACAAAAATACTTTTATTTAAATAATTATTTTTATATTACGTGCATGGAATATATATTTTACAATATTTATTTTCTTTCATTCTGAATTGTGTAAATAAATTTTCAAATCTTTATTATTAATATAAAAATTATTATTACAAACAAATTATTCTAATTAATTTTTTTTACTATACGTAGTATTTTGTTATTTCAGCATTACAACAACAACAACCCAGTATAATCCCATTTAGTGAGATCTGGGGGGGGGTAGTGTGTACGCAGACCTTACCCCTACCCTTGGGTAGAGAAGTTGTTTCCAAATAGGCCCCCGACATCCTTCCCTCCAAGAACTTCCCACATTGCTCTTGGGGAGACTCAACTCACAACCTCTCGGTTGGAAGTGGGGGTTGTTTACCATCAGAGCAACCTCTCTTGTCTGTTATTTCAGCACTATAGATGCTTAAATACTTTTTTATTTTTAAATTTATAAGTAATATTAATTTATTCTATAGGTAAGTCAATAATTTAAATTAAAAAGGAAAAATTATAATATACAAAGTTTTAAAGAAATAAACAGAAGATACATATTTATAATTTAGAGAGTAAAATAAGTATTTGACAATCCAAAAATTAGAAACTCTTGTTGAGTAACCTTCATGAATGCAATAAGCATAGATTAGTGACTTTGTTGTTACAAACAAAAGAAAAATGACTTTACGAGATAATTTGGGATAGTTGAGTGACTATTCGAGTAAATGACTCCACGAAGCTACCACCATATACATCAACCTCCTGCCACCACAATCAACCACCTCCACCACCAGCCAGCTACACTATTAACCAACTTCATAAGTAACAAGTTCTCACCAACAACCACCACCAACAATTACATCTATCATCAACCACCAAAATTGTGAACAATAAATTAAACCAAAGCTAGATATTACTAGAATATTCTAGACTATTCTAAAATAGTCTAGAATGAGCTAGAATGTTCTAGAAGGTTCGAGAACATTATGGAGTTCTGTGGAATATTCTAGAAGATGATAGAAACTCTTTTATGTATAGTAGAGAATGTGAGAATATTCTAGAGTAGTGGAATATTCTAGAACATATGAGAATAGGTAGATATGAATATTGTTTAGGATACTTATATGGAATATTCTAGAATATCGTAGAACATGGAGGTTGATGCCTATAAATAGGGGAAGACCTCCTCATTTGTAGGATGTACAAAAGGAGTGAAGCAAAGTGTGAGCCCAAGTGTGTACAAAGTGATCCCTTGTGTCATAAAAGTTGAAGAATTACAAAAGTCTTTTTCCTTATAGCTACATATATTAAACCTTCCAAACTACCTCCATTTCTTCATTTATCAACTAAACAAAATCTCTTTCCTTCTTACATTTAAAGGTCTTCTATCTTTAATTTTGTTCTCCTACATCTGGTATCAGAGCAATTGGTTCGTCAGGAGGGTGATTCATTAACTATGGCAGGAAAGAATATCGTGTGCATGGTTCGCAAGTTGACGGGGAAACAAAATTACAACTTTTGGAGGATTCAGATGGAGACACATCTGAAGGCGTATAATTTGTTAAAATATACGCGAGAAGAACTAGAGGAAGGTGCCGAAGAGAATAAAATAAGGCGTGATAGTATGGCCTTGTCCCAAATACACCAGGCCATCGATATGTCTGTGTTTGGCAAAATGGCCAAAGCATATCGTGGAGTTGATAAGGTCCAAAAGAATAATTTGATGGCGCTAAAAAGGAAGTTCGAGCTTGCCACGATGGAGAAGTCAGAGACAGTTGAGGGATACTTTTCGAGGTTGACGGAGATCAAGAATGAGATGGAGCTCAATGGTCATACCCTCAGCGATGAGACATTCGTTGAAAAGGTACTTAATACTTTACCTATGAAGTTTGATCATATTGTGGCAGTAATTCAAGAGACCAAGGATCTTTCAACTTTAAGTACCGAGGAGCTTCTGGGCTCATTAATTCTTCATGAGAATAGAATAAATGGGAAATTAGAAAAGTCATTGGAGAAATATCCGGCAGAGAAGGCATTGCAGGCACATACTAAAGTTAAAAAGAGAGGAGAATCTTCTAATGTGGCGGAAACTAGAGGACATGGTTTCCGAGGCAGAGGTCGTGGAGGCACCGGCAACTATCGTGGCCGTGGAAGAGGTAATCATCATTTCCAGCCAAGAGGAAATTACAACAATCCAGGTCAGCAAAAACCTCCCCTTAAATGCTATAACTGCGGTAAATTTGGTCATTATGCTAAAGATTGTTGGAGTAAAAGAACTGAAAATAAACAAGTTCATGCTCGAGTAGCTGAGGATGAAGGGGATAAAAGTGAAACCATTTTTTACTCCGCATCTATGGCTGCTGTTAGTGAAGAAACTAACAATGATGTCTGGTACGTTGACTCCGGATGTAGTAATCATATGTGCGGTAAGAAGGAGATATTTGCTGATTTGGACGAGTCTTTTAAATCCACGGTTAAATTTGGAAATAATCAAGTTATGCAAGTTGTCGGGAAAGGGAGAATACCGGTCACCATGGAGAATGGGCTTGAGTGCTCCATAAAAGATGTTTACTACGTGCCTAACCTGCTGCATAATTTGTTGAGCTTGGGTCAGCTCCAACACAATGGATATGAAGTGCATTTCAGTAATGATGTATACACTATAAGGGACAAGAGTATGAAAATTATAGCCAAGGTAAGTATGACCAAAAATCGGATGTTTCCAGTAAGTTTCAACTACGGTCACTTACCTTGCTATAGTTCAATTGCTCTTGATGATACTTGGTTATGGCACATGAGGTTTGGCGACTTTAATTTCGGCGGTTTACAATATCTTGTGAAGAATAAGATGGTGTCAGGTTTGCCTTCACTTGACTTTGCTCCAAGACAGTGTGAAGCATGCATTTTGGGGAAGAAGCATAGAGAGACATTTCCCAAAGGCAAAGCTTGGAGAGCAAAACACCCATTGCAGCTGATACATTCTGATTTGTGCTCGGTGGAAGTTCCTTCGCTCGGTGAAAGTAAGTACTTCATTACTTTTATTGATGATTTCAGTAGAAAAGCATGGGTGTATTTGTTGAAAAATAAGTCTGAAGCTTGTGACACATTCAAAAGCTTCAAAACATATGTTGAAAAACAAAGTGGTCATTTTATAAAGACTTTGAGAACAGATCGAGGCACAGAATACACTGTGTGCGATGATTTTTTGAAGAAGCATGGGATTCAACATCAGTTGACTGCAAGGTACACTCCTCAACAAAATGGAGTTGCGGAAAGAAAGAACAGGACTGTGATGGATATGGTGCGGTCAATGCTGGCAGCAAAACAGCTGCCTAAAGAATTCTGGGCTGAAGCTGTCTCTACTGCAATTACATATTAAACAGGTGCCCTAAGAGAAGCAACCATGGAAAAACACCTTATGAGGTATGGACAGGTAGAAAACCAAATATTTCTCATTTACGAATATTTGGTTGTCTTGCCTATGCGCATGTACCCGATCCACTGCGAAAGAAGCTTGAAGAGAAAGCAGAAAAGAGCATATTTGTTGGCTACAGTCGACAGACAAAAGGGTACAAGCTATATAATCCAGACAGCAAAAAGGTTATTGTCAGTAGAGATATCACCTTTGATGAACATGGAGCATGGGATTGGAAGAAAAAAGCAGTTGAGCCATCTCAACCTCCAGCATCATCATATCTTGATGACGAGGAGCATGATGAACCTGCGCAACAACAGTCTCCCTCAGAAATACAACCAATACAGCATGGTCGATCACAGAGGCAACGACGTCTACCGGCTCATTTGGAGGATTACATTGTCGGTAATGATGTTGATACTCTAACTGACGAAGACATTTTGAACTTTGCCTTGTTTTCAGATTGCAATCCTGTGGATTTCAAGGATGCAATTGAAGAAGAACGTTGGGTGAAAGCAATTGAGGAGGAAATCCATTCTATTGAGAAGATGATGGCGGATTTCAGGGAGGCTATGATCCATCAGTTTGAGATGACTGATTCTGGTCTTATGTCATATTTTCTTAGGATTGAAGTTTCTCAATCAGATAAGGGAATCTTCATATCTCAAAGAAAGTATGCTGGAGACATTTTGAAGAAATTTAAGATGGATGGTGCGAATCCGATTGCGACCCCAGCTGAAGAAAGATTGAGGCTGACGAAGGATGGAACATGTGATCTTGTGAATCTATCCTACTTTAGGAGCTTGGTTGGAAGCTTGAGGTACTTGACCTCAACAAGACCCGACATTGCTTAAAGTGTTGGCGTAATAAGCCGATTCATGGAAAAGCCACGCCAATCACACTTACAAGCGGCTAAGAGAATTTTGAGATACATTAAAGGAACTCAAGGAGATGGAATCTGCTATCCTAGAGGTGAGTCACTTGAACTTCTTGGATACACTGACAGTGATTGGGCTGGTGATACGATCGAGAGAAAAAGTACTTCTGGCTATGCATTCTTCACTGGTTCGGGGGTGTTTTCTTGGAGTTCAAAGAAACAAGCAGTGATAGCATTATTCACTGCTGAAGCCGAGTACATTGCTGCATCAAATGCTGCTACACAGGCGGTATGGTTGAGAAGAATGCTCAGGTTTCTTCAACACAAACATGATGGTCCAACCACGATATTATGTGACAACCGATCAGCAATCGAGTTGGCGAAGAATCCAGTACTTCATGGTCGCAGCAAACACATTGATATCAAATATCATTTCATTCGAGAAATGGTACGAGAAAATGAGATCCGAATTGGCTACTGCAGAACTGGTGAACATGTGGCAGATATTTTCACCAAGGCATTGAAGATGGAAACTTTTCTGAAGATGAAAAAGTTATTAGGAATGACCACCTACGAGACTTTGGTTTAAGGGAGGCAATGTGAACAATAAATTAAACCAAAGCTAGATATTACTAGAATATTCTAGACTATTCTAAAATAGACTAGAATGAGCTAGAATGTTCTAGAAGGTTCGAGAACATTATGGAGTTCTCTGGAATATTCTAGAAGATGATAGAAACTCTTTTATGTATAGTAGAGAATGTGAGAATATTCTAGAGTAGTGGAATATTCTAGAACATATGAGAATAGGTAGATATGAATATTGTTTAGGATACTTATACGGAATATTCTAGAATGTCGTAGAACATGGAGGTTGATGCCTATAAATAGGGGAAGACCTCCTCATTTGTAGGATGCACAAAAGGAGTGAAGCAAATTGTGAGCCCAAGTGTGTACCAAAGTGATCCCTTGTGTAATAAAAGTTGAAGAATTACAAAAGTCTCTTTCCATATAGCTACATATATTAAACCTTCCAAACTACCTCCATTTCTTCATTTATCAACTAAACAAAATCTCTTTCCTTCTTACATTTAAAGGTCTTTTATCTTTAAATTGTTCTCCTACAAAAATACAACCAGCATTAGCCTTGGCCACCAATACATAACCACCAGCCACCACGATGCAATTATCACCGCCAGTCCATCTTCATTAACTAACCACCGCCAGCCTACCTTACAACCATCATCATAGATGGCCACTAGTGGAACTACCACTCATGTCACTACTAGAACGAATTTCCAACACTTAATTTTTGACGAGAATCGTTGGTAAATGCTAAAAGAAAAAAAGGGCATATGTATCGATCGGAAAAGCATTGGCGTTAAATTCCAAAAATAATTTACCGCCACATTCTCTGTCCGATAGGCGTAGGAAATATCAAAATAAAGAAATTACTTTTTATATAATGACTTCCTGACGTGTTTCCCTTAGAAACATTAAGTACAAATAATTATAGATTATTAAATTTCCAACAATTGTCCGCTAGATGGTATTTTAGCCAAAGGCAGAGTTAATAACCAATTTTATGATTCTGAATTCTAAAATGAAGGCTTCAAGTACTAAGCTAGCGTTTGGCCATAGATCTCAAATTTATTTTGAAAATTTTGATTCGGGTGAAGTTTGGTTTGAAGATGAAAATATATTTGGACATACGTTTTCAAAATATATTTTCTAATTTTATTTTGGAAAAACATGTATATAATTCCCATGTTTTGGGATTTTGGCCCAAATTCAACTCAATAGGGATTTGGCTAAAATATGGGCAAAATTTATGGGCAAACATGAATTTTGAAAATAAATCTTAAATTTATTTTGGCAAAACTTATGGCTAAGGCTGTGTTGAGTAACGGTTCCGAACCGGAACCGCGGTTCTACATGATATAGCAGTCGGTGATAGAATAGATGATGATATTATGAGTTTGCTTTATCCTAATGCACCAATATCAGAGGGAAATGAGGGTGATGATGATGACGAAACCCAACCTCCGGTAGATTTAGATGATACACCTACTAGTCCTGCTCCTAATGACCCAGAACACCCACCCGTACAAACTCCCACTTTTAGTAGACAACCTCGGAAACGTACAGAAACTTCATTAGTTTGGCATTTTTTTATTCAACTAAGAGATAAAGATAGGGCTAAATGTAAAACTTGTGGTAAAGAACTTGTTCATAGGTATACGGGTGATCGTAGCGGAACAGGTAGTTTAGTTAAACATATATATATACATCCTAGCGATAAGGCTAGATATTTTCAAATGAAAGCGGAACAAGAGGGGAAGTCAAGTCCTGATACTACAATTAACCAAAGTACTGGTTCTAACATGGTTCAACCAGGAATAAACACTGTCACCGGAGGTATATTGTACTACGATCCTAATAAGGATCGTGAAGAATTAGCTAAAATGATTACTGTTATGTGTTTACCTTATTCTTTTGCTTCTAATCCTGCTTGGATTCAATATATTAGACGAGTATTTAATCCTACATATAAAGGTTGGCCTCGCGCCACAGTTAAGGCCGACATTTATAAATATAAGCATGAATATGAACAGTACTTGCGCTATTTATTTACTCATATAAGTAATCGTATGTCTATTACAACTGATATTGGTAGAAGTGGAAATGATTGTGATTATCTAACCGTGACCAGTCATTGGATAGACGAAGACTGGACCATGCAAAAACGCATTATAGCATATAGAATAATTAATTCACGGCACACAGGTAAGTTTATTACTAGCACTGTTTCTGATGTTTGTAGATATTTTTGTTTTAGTGATAGAATAATGTCAATTTCCATGGATAACGCTAGTAGCAACACAACTGCAATAGGTATTTTAACTAGAAAACTTAATCCTGCTTTTACAAATATTTTCCATGTAAGATGTATATGCCATATTTATCATTTAATTGTTGGAGATGGTATGAGAATTTTAAACATAGAAATTGAAAAAGTTAAATTCGCTCTTAATTGGCTTTTTTATTCAAACCGTAGAAGTAGACTTAGAGAATATTATAAAAAATATGACGAAAGTGGCCTTAGAGAAAGAAAGGTTCCTAAACCTTGTCCGACTAGGTGGAACTACATGTATGAAAGCTTAGTAGTGGCGTACGAATATAGAAACCCAATAACCGCTACTTATAATTCTAGGGATTGTGAGGATGAAGATAATGATATGCTAACTAATCAAGATTGGAATAACGTTAAGATTCTTTTAGATTTTTTAGAACATTTTAGTGTGGCTACAACTGCTTTATCTGGCCAATATTATCCTACAATTTCAAACTGTTTAGTATATATTGCTGCACTTGCTAATTTATTTGCTGATTTTAACGAGGGAGGGGAAATTTATGAAAATGCAATATTTGAAATGAAAAAGAAATTTAAAAAATATTTTTTTCCAATCCCTCCTATTTTTGGTGTGGCTTCTTTGTTAAACCCTACTATGAAAGCAGGAGGTCCTAACTTTTGGTATTATAGTATTTATCAATGTTTAGATCTTTCACCAGAAGAAATGGCTACACTATCTGATGCGAAAGCATCAATTACAGTGAATGCTCAAACTGTTTATAATGCTTATAAACAGGCCTTAGAGCATACTAGGCCTAATATTCCAACTCCTACTTCGTCCACGTCACAATCGTCTAAAAGAGTTGCTGGCTTAACAGCTCTTAAATCGTGGACGGAGTTCAGGGGTACTCAAGGTGAGAATTTAGATGATATTTCCCATCTAAACGAACTTCAAGTTTATTTGTCGCAGGGGCTAGAGAATGATAATCCAGACGGATCTTTCGACCTTTTGGATTGGTGGAAGACAAGGGAAAAGCATTTTCCCGTTCTTGCAAGGATGGCTCGGGATGTTCTGTCCATTCAAGCGTCAACTGTTGCATCGGAGAGCGTATTTAGTCAAGCCAGACTACAAATAGAAGATCATAGAGCGTCGATGCGGGACATCTTGGAAAAATCGGTGCTCTTCCGAGATTGGATAGGCTCTGAAAGAAGAAACTTTGGGCTAGCTGAATATCAACCCGAAATAGATGAGTGCTATGAAGAAATGCTAGCAGAACTTGCTCAAGAATCATCTTCACCCGGAAGTGGTGATGAACAAGCTTCATTTCCACCACCGCCAACACAACCACCTCCAAACCTTGAAGGTTTTATGAGATTTGTTAGAAATAATACATAAATTATGATGTAACTTGTACATTGGCATGTCTTCTTTTAGTTTTTTTTCCTTTTAATACCATGTTGTGCTCATTCCATTGGGGGAAGGAAGACTAAGAAAGATATGCCATTTTGGTCAATAAATATGCTTTTATCATATACTTGAATATATTTGTCTCAATATTTCTTTGTCTTTACTTCTATATCCTTGAATATAAAATATTTATATAACATATAATATATAACATACAACACATAATACTATTAATACTAACTACTACACAATATACATTATTTATATACAATATATACTACTTTACTACAACATATACTACTTATATACAAAATATACACTACTTATTTTGAATATATACTAATTTCCAAACACAATATATGCTATAGTAAGAACATAGTACACCATATAAAAATATATTCTACAATATACTAATCACTACTATACAAGATATTTAATTAAAAAAAAAAGGTCGGAACTGTCGGGAACCGCCTGGAACCGGAACCGGGTGGTTCCGGAACCGTATGGTTCCGGTTCCGGCTCCGGAACCGCCAGAACCGGGAACCGCCAGAACCGGAACCGTTTACCCAAATAGACCCAGAACCGGAACCGGATACAGCATTAATTATGGCCAAACAGGGCCTAATAATTAAATTTCAAATTTAATATTTTTATAAATATAAATTATTATTTGAGTAAAAGCTACTGCAAGAAAGGATTTGGGTGTGAGTATTTTGACGGTCACTCTCCCTCGTTATTCTTTGATTTCTTACGACTTTTTCCTACATATTTCACCGTAAAAAATGAGACGAATTTCAGCTGTGTGTTGCTAGCTTTTACGATGTGATCCAATGAAAAGTTAAAATTTTCTCTAATATTTTATTGAAATAATTTTTAATTATTATTTTTAAAAATTCTATCATAAATTTCATGTTATTAGTATATTTAAAAATAAGGCCTTTTTATATTTAGTATATTAGTGGTTTCTAAATACAGGTAAATAATGAACATTTAGATGCTGATAAAATAAATAGTTTTAGTGATGCAATAATTCAGCTCTAGAGACAACATCTTAATAATTAAGGAGTCGTTTGGTATGATGATGGGATATCCCAATATATTTCATAGGGTGAGATATTCTATGGGATAAGTTATCCCACCTTCTATATGAGATAATTAATCCCACCGATTGTACCAAAACAAACTAAAAGCATTGAACTTTTTTTCCCGTCTCTAAAAGGCACATAACTGCTTTTTTTTTTACCGCGAGTTTTCCACATGCTTTAGTTAATGAACCCGCCAGACGTTGCCGTTCTGATCGGTCTGGAAGGTCAAAATGCTCTAAACCCAACAACAAACCAAGCCACTGGCTTACAGATGGAAAATTGTCATATGCTACGAAAGTCATCACTTTCTCGAATGCGCAAATTCCCCCAAATTGCCATGACAAAGAATCAGTCGTCGTCACCCACAACACTCACAACTGGATAGCGGCTATGCTTTTACATTAGATTACTATGACATTATGGAAAAAGAGTATAAACTTACCATTGTTGGGTGATTTCTCAAGCCACGATCCTAAATTGACAAAATTAGGTCAAAATTCAAATAGTTGATTTCAATTAAGGGGTCAGCAAAGATTAAAATTTTCGACAACTAGTTTTTCTGGACTTCACCAATGACGGGGACTTCGATACTGTTTGGTTTAGAAGGTTCATTGAAATTGATTGCCAACAGATGTGTCTGCAAAAATGGTCCCCTAATTTAAAAATTGAAGAAGACATGCCTGTTGCACTCCGGTATGAGTTCTTCTTCCTGGACTTCCTTTCCATACGCTTACCTGACATTATGTTAAACAAATTGTGAGCTCAATTGGTACACCCCTTGAGATGGACTTGAATACCAAAGGTATGGATAGGCCAAGCATAGCAAAGGTTAGAACTTAAATCGACCTTCTAAAAGAACAACTAGACTCTATTTATGTGGGGAAAATATATGAGAATTCTCCTCAAAAAGGTTTTGTGCAAAAGCTGAAATTTGAAGGTGTTCCAAAATACTATAAGTTTTATAGAAAATGGGCATAATATGATCAATAAGCTTTAAAAAGGAAGAAAGTTGTTGAAGCTAAAGAATTGGAAGCAGAACAAGCTATAGAAAATCATAATGGAGAGGCAAAGGGCAATGAAAAAGAGAACAAGCATGATGTATCTTGTGATGACCCAAAATATTATTTTCTATTTTAGAATTCGATTTTATATTTCGAGGGCTTAAAAATCTCATTGCTATCACTCATCAATTTGCGTGCACAGTCCGTGCTGCTGGAAAGCTTTAACATGAAAAATTAAGGAATTAATAGTTTTTTGCCTAAAAGGTTGATATTTGTTGACTTCGGTCAACGTTTTAGGTAAACGGACTCGAACCCACATTTTAATGATCCTGCTAGGTCCGTAGTAAAATATGAGACATGAGCGTATGCCCGGAATCAAATTCCGAGGTCCCTAGCCCGAGAAATAAATTTTTATTGTTTATGTATTCTTACTTTGTTGTGATGTTATTTTGTAGCATTGTATTTCTTTTAAGGATTGACTATATCTGAGTACTAGCAAGATGGAGTTCCATATTTATTTTACTGCATGATACTCTTCCATTTCGTTCCGTACTTCCTTTTGCTTTATTATAAACTGTATGCATGTTATATTGTAAATGCCCTGCCTTAGCCTCGTCACTTCCTCATCGAGGTTAGGCTAGGCACTTACCAGTATAGGGGTCGATCGTACTGATACTGCGCTCTACACTTTCTGTGCAAATTTTGGAGCTGGATGTCGCTGATCGAGAAGTCAGTTGCAGGCACTCAACTAGGAGACCCAAGGTAGTCCTGTAGGCGTCCGCATGCCCTGGCATCCCCTCCTATGTTTCTACATTCCTGTTTTATCTTCTTTCGAGACATATGTACTTTTGTTTGAGACTAATACTTGTAGATATTTTTTGTAGACATGTGATTTTTGTCCTTCACCGAAATTTCACCCATTTTAGCGTAAAATATTTAGTTTATGTCTAATATAGTTATTTTAACTAATTTTAACTCTTTTACATTATTTTTATTATAAAATTAAAAATAAAAAAAATAGTTTCATTTTTCTCTATTTAAGTAAGCTGTTAAGTATTTTTAGAAGAATACTGTTTTTCTTCCAACTTTATTTTTATATAATTCTTGAAAATACAAAAAATAGTTTCAACTTTCATTTTAGATTTTATTTTTAATGTTAATGGTTTATCAATTTCGATTAAGAGTATTTGTATTTTGTAGGCATTTAAATTATTTTTCAGCTTTTGTTTTTATCCCAATGTTTGTAAGAGACTAGAGCCCAATTTTTGCATATTCTTGAAGCCAAATTTTGACAAGCCTATCAAGACCATTCTTCTTCATTATACAAAAACCCCTACACTTCATCTTCCTCAACAAGACAACTTAAAAAACCCTAGACAAGAACACCAAGACAACGATGGCTGCCCTTTTCAACGAACACTAACGATCAGCAGCCTAACGAGCCCCCTCGGCCTAACGTCTTCTTAACTGCCTCGAAATCACGAACAGACCTTAGCAGCAGGCGTCCCAGATGTGAACCAGCCATACACGACCACCCCTAGCCTTGGGACCTCTCATCTCATATCATCTTCTTCACAAAGCAGAAAGCCCGAACCCATTTCCAGCCATCGCCACCCAACTTGCCGAAAATCAGCTAGCCACCAATTAAGTGCGTTCAACATTAGAACACCCAACAAAAACAAGATCCCTCCACAAAAATCTCGACCGCCGCCTCACCCCCATTATTCATGATTTCTTTCAACCAAAAACTTCATCACATCAAACCTACGGACCTCAGCTACACACAACAAAAATAGAACAACTTTTAGTTTGCTTCTTAAAATACCAGAAAATCAAACAAAAATCGGATTTAGTGATCTTCTTTCTGATTTCTATTCCTGTTTTATCATAGAACTCGTTTGTGTTTTTGTTGATTCAAGTTCGACTAAGAACTACCTTCCGCTCGAGGTCTCATTTGGGGTTGCTTGAGTCCATCACTGTTTACTGTCCGGGTTTGGTTCGCTCGAGTTCCTATCGAAGGTTCGAGTTTTATTTTCGGTTGTGATTTAAACTCGAAATTTCCTTTTAGTCAACATTTCAGAATAATTTTTGTTCATCTAAGGTCTATTCTCTTCTCATTTCTTTTAATTAATATTTCAATAAGTGCTTATTGATTGTTGACATTTCTTGGTGGCCTTCATGTTTGACTGGAAACGTTACGACGATCATGTCGATTATTTGTTTTAACATGAGATGAACGAAACAATTCAGATTTGGATTGTAATTTGGACATAACAATGTATGGGCTGCGGGATAGTTTAAGTTAAAAGATAAAAATCGGGCAGTGAAGGTTTGAACATAATTAAAGCTTGGATCATAATTGGATTTAATATGATATGTTTCATTTCTGCTTATTATTGCTTGTTTCATTAACGCTTGGATCATATTAGGCCGTAAATATTTGGGTAGGCAATCTTAGAATTTTTTCGTTTGTTTGCTTTTAATTTCGAGGCAAGAGGTCGTTTCCTTAGTTGAATTTATCCGGGGAATGCCTCGAAGAGTTTGTATATATTTTATACAGGGTATGCTCAGTAGTACATGTACTTGAAGGCCAGCAATGGAACACTTTGAATAAGCATAGAATAATATTTTTATTTTACTTTTGTTTTATTTTATTAGGTGGGGACGACCTCGAGCCTCTTTTGACTGTTTATTTTCTTTTTGTGTGCTTTTACCTCAATTTGAATATCTTAAAAGCCAACTTGATCAAGTACGCAACCGTGACATTTCAAACTTAGGTCAGCCTTTAGGTCATTTTTATTTGCATCATGTCATTTACACCTAGTAGGGCTCGGTCCCAGGTACCGTGTCCCTTTGTAGGGAGCTTGTCCAAATTTTTTCAAAATGGACTTGTGGCCCAAAAAGACATTCAATCATCCCTGTGTGATACATGTTGCATATTTGAGGGTAAAAAGGTCATTTGACGGACCGATATTTGAAAGAAGCGTGAAAAATGAAGCAAGCATGGTTCACTCGCATTTTTCTTTCATAGTATTTCAAAAATAAAAAAAATTAAAAATAGAAAAAAATATTTTATACTTTTCCATCATTTTCAAAAAATTCAAAAAAAATGAAAATAGAAAATACAAAAAGATTTTACAATTTGCCATCATTTTCCAAAAAATTCACAAAAAATGAAATATAAAAATTCAAAAGATTTTACAATTTTTCCATTATTTTCAAAAAATAATTTCAAAAACATAAAAATGAAGAAAAGTCCAAAAATATTTTGCAATTTCCCATTATTTTTCAAAAACATCAAAAAAAAAAGGGAAAAAAGAAAATCCTAAAGAGATTTTATGCTTTTCTCTTTCAGGTATGGATTAGTGTATCACAGCTCGAGCATGACAGCGCGAGGACCACTGCATTTAGGAGTTGCTTATAGATACCTTTATGTTTTGAGTCTGTCATTCATGTTGTCTTTAATTATTAGTCTTGTGCAGTAACATCGAGTCTGTCAGTCTACTTAGCATTTTCGAATCTTTTGTTATATTACTTCCCATTTTGTATTTGAAAAAAGTTATAAATGCAAAATCCAAAAGGATTTTTGTCTCTTAATTTATTTTCCATCACTTTTCAAGAACTACGCTTGATCTATTCACGAGGGACATGATATGTAGGTAACCTACATAGGGTTCGATCGAATCATTTTTGAAAAAAAAAAACAAACAAAAAAAGAGAGAAAAGAAAAAAAGAGATCAAATTGTGCATGTGAAAAATGAGAAAAAGAGCGCTAATCAGGAAAAAATAGGGGGAAAGAAATGAAAACCAAAGGGTGTTAGAAAGGAAAATGAAGAGGAAAAGGGGCAAGAAAAGTGAAATTGGGATGATGCCAAATGACCTTGCGACCCTCAAAGCCATTCTAGAACTGTTAATTGTTGCTAGGGCATTGCACACAATGTGATATTTATATCTGATAAATGCTCTGATGCTAACATGTTGGCTTTGTTTTGTTCCTCTTTGTTACTTCCATCATTATTATAACAGAGGGTGGTTAGTTTGTGGCTCATTGGTGATTCGTCTATACAAACACCAGAAAGCACAAAGTAGTCATGGCTAGCAAAGAAACTGACACTGGGATTGTTGACCCACCGGGGGAGATTATTGAATCGGAGTCTGAATTAAAAGAGGAGGTCCGAAGGTTGAAATATCAGACGGCAGAAATGTATCATGCCTGGATTAAGGGGCACCCTCCACCCTCATTCCCTACCAACTATACAGAAAACCATGCCTCTATTCCACCATGTCCCAAGTCCAGATGCCCAATATCGTTGATCCTTCCCCTCAACATGCACCGAACTTTACCCCTCTTCACAATTACCCTGGCACTTCAGCCCAAACTTTTCATGCTCCACCAGCCAAAACAACCTCATACCCTGCTCCGACATCTACTTCTATTTTTGTAGCTCCTCCACCAGCTGCTCTTCCTCGATCCTCTAGCGAGATTGAGTTCAAAGTCCTCGACGCCCGAGGAAAGTGACCTAAGGAAGGCGTTAGGGAGTTTTGGTTCAAATGGAATGAACAGATTGCTGGGATCAGTCCTCCATTTGATAGAAAAGATGTTGTCGAGCCCGGCCAACGACAAAATCCAATGGGCATTCCTGCTGAATACTTTCAGCCTCAATACCGACCCTATGAGTATCCTCGTGCTCCAGATAACGCTCCCCAATGCTACTATCCTCCACAAAATCCCAAAATTCACACCCCACCTACCCAGTAATCTCTCCAGAATGCATCGCCATATGCTCCACACCCGCAAAACCCAAAACGGCTTGCACCGCCTCCACAAATGGCTTACCCACCTCTACACTCCTATCAACCCCCCATCCGAAAGCGGTTCCAACCAAGGTCAGAGTACAAAATGAAAAAGCAGAAGCAAAGAGAAAAGTCGTTCACTCCTATTGGAGAATCATATGCCAGTTTGTTCCAAAGGCTGAGGCAAATGGACATGTTGAAACCGATCCAGATAAAAATGCCGAAACTCCTTCCAAAGAATTTTGGTTTTTATCAAAGGTGTGCATATTGCTCTAATGCCCAGGGGCACGACATAGAAAAGTGTTGGCATCTGAAAAGAGCAGTGCAAGAGCTTATTGATGCAGGTGACATTACCGTGCAAAATCCAAATGTAGTAGATACTAACAAAAGTCCATTGCCTTTTCACAATGAGACGCATGTGGTGGGAATGATTCGTGTGAAAAAGGAATATGAGAACTCGTCTGAATCCCTTGGGGGGCCACCTACTACAAAGTTTTCAGCGCTATCGCTCTCGGTTCCAGAGGTTGATTTTAAGAGCGAGTTGGAAAAATGGAAACAATAGTTATTTGATAAGGTCAACGTGATGGAGATTTGTGGAGGTTCTGGCAATATTGATGTGCAATGCAGTGGCTAAGATGTCGAGCCAGGCAATCGGAAATACACTCTTTCCATGGCTAGCCAGGGAGGAGTTTTTGGTGGTTTATTTTGTTGTCATTTCTGTTTGTCCAGGTTATTTTAGGGTTGTAATCCAGACATTGTTTTGTGGTTCAAACTCTTCTTCTTTTTTCTTAGTTCGTTTTATTGTAGTAACTCGTCTAGTGTTATCTAGGATTGTTCCAGGGTTGTAACCCATGTATATTTTGCTTGTTTTGTTCAAACCCTGTTCACCATCTGTCCTAGGAAATCTCTTATTTTCTGTTAGTTCTAGTCAGTCTTTTGTTTAGGTCACCTTTCCTTTTATTGTTCTTTTCATGCTAATTCTAGTGACATGACATGCACGGATAATTCTCAACTTAATTTTGAAGGTTAGTCTTATCGTGAAGCAATGACACATTTTTGAATATGATAAAAAGATGAATTTGAGGAAAAAGTAAAGATTCACGCATTTTGATAAAGCTGGAGCTTGAATTGAGTGAAACTGAGGCAGTTAGTCTGGGAAATCGAGAGGTTGATAAGAGCATACAACAAGAAAATGCCTCTCAAGCAGTTTGAGGTAAATTAGTCAGTGCTAAAAGGTATTCTTCCACATCAAGATAAGGTTGAGTCAAGTTTACTTCGAATTGGCCAGGGTCATTCATTGAGACAAAGGTATTGCCCGTTGGCACTCTTTGTTTGTGTTGATGCCGTCAATAGATATGGTGTATGATTTCTTTGTTTATATTCAATTGCTTGCTTGTATTTGGTGCCTTTAAAGATTGGTATGACGAAGACATTTTATTTTACTACCCAAACACTTTTATCCTTTGCTATTCATTTTGAGCCTAATTTTTTATTTCATACCCCTCTTTTGGTATCAGAACTAGAGTTAGGAACTAGAAAAAAGGGAAAACAAGAAAAAAAAAAGAGAAAAAAAGGAAAAGAGAAAAAGAAAAAACATGAAAAAAATGAGAAAAGAAAAAAAGAAAAAGGAAGAAAAAACGCGACAAAAAAAACAACTTTGTCCTATTGAACTACGTTCGACCTGATGCTTGTCACCTCACGATACGTAGGCAGCCTTACGGTTCGGTCACACCAAATAAAATATTTTAGAATCCCCCAATGTCAAGAGTGGGGCAAATTTTCTTAGAAATCCCATCATCAAAAATGAAAAACAAATCCAAAAAATTCCCTAGACTCCAAGAAACTAGGCGGAAGTTATAATTTTTCCAAAAGGCCTGATTCCAAAATTTGTAATTTTGGACCCTGTCATCTTAAATTATTTTGAGCCTTCACGCCACCCTTTCTTTCTAACCCTATCAAAAAGCCTACATTACGGTCCAAAGAAAGACCTTCTGGCCAATCTTTGAGGATGCCAAATCAAGTGTGTGGTGAGAGTATGATCTTTCAGCATCATGGGTAACACCTTTGTTCTCAGCACTCCTTTGTTCGAGCCAGGCAATCGGAAATACACTCCTTCCTTGGCTAGCCAGGGAGGAGTTTTTGGTGGTTTATTTTGTTGTCATTTCTGTTTGTCCAGGTTATTTCAGGGTTGTAATCCAGACATTGTTTTGTGGTTCAAACTCTTCTTCTTTTTGCTTAGTTCGTTTTATTGTAGTAACTCGTCTAGTGTTTTCTAGGATTGTTCCAGGGTTGTAACCCATGTATATTTTGCTTGTTTTGTTCAAACCCTGTTCACCATCTGTCTTAGGGAATCTCTTATTTTCTGTTAGTTCTAGTCAGTATTTTGTTTAGGTCACTTTTCCTTTTATTGTTTCATGCTAATTCTAGTGACATGACATGCACGGATAATTCTCAACTTAATTTTGAAGGTTAGTCTTATCATGAAGCAATGACACATTTTTGAATATGATAAAAAGATGAATTTAAGAAAAAAGTAAAGATTCACGCATCTGATAAAGCTGGAGCTTGAATTGAGTGAAACTGAGGCAGTTAGTCTAGGAAACCGAGAGGTTGATAAGAGCATACAACATGAAAATGCCTCTCAAGCAGTTTGAGGTAAATTAGTCAGTGCTAAAAGGTATTCTTCCTCATCAAGATAAGGTTGAGTCAAGTCTACTTCGAATTGGCCAGGGTCATTCATTGAGACAAAGGTATTGCCCATTGGCACTCTTTGTTTGTGTTGATGCCGTCAATAGATATGGTGTATGATTTTTTTGTTTATATTCAATTGCTTGCTTGTATTTGGTGCCTTTAAAGTTTGGTATGACAAAGGCATTTTATTTTACTACCCAAACACTTTTATCCTTTGCTATTCATTTTGAGCCTAATTTTTTATTTCATACCCCTCTTTTGGAATCAGAACTAGAGTTAGGAACTAGAAAAAAGGGAAAACAAGAAAAAAAAAAAGAGAACAAAAGGAAAAGAGAAAAAGAAAAAACATGAAAAAAATGAGAAAAGAAAAAAGAAAAAGAAAAAACGCGAGAATAAAAAACAACTTTGTCCTTTTGAACTACGTTCGACCTGATGCTTGTCACCTCACGATACGTAGGCAGCCTTACGGTTCAGTCGCACCAAATAAAATATTTTAGAATCCCCCGAAGTCAAGAGTGGGGCAAATTTTCTTAGAAATCCCATCATCAAAAATGAAAAACTAATCCAAAAAATTCCCTAGACTCCAAGAAACTAGGGCGGAAGTTTTAATTATTCCAAAAGGCCTGATTTCAAAATTTGTAATTTTGAACCCTGTCATCTTAAATTATTTTGAGCCTTCACGCCACCCTTTCTTTCTAACCCTATCAAAAAGCCTACATTACGGTCCAACGAAAGACCTTCTAGCCAATCTTTGAGGATGCCAAATCAAGTGTGTGGTGAGAGTATGATCTTTCAGCATCATGGGTAACACCTTTGTTCTCAGCACTCCTTTGTTCGAGCCAGGCAATCGGAAATACACTCCTTCCTTGGCTAGCCAGGGAGGAGTTTTTGGTGGTTTATTTTGTTGTCATTTCTGTTTGTCCAGGTTATTTCAGGGTTGTAATCCAGACATTGTTTTGTGGTTCAAACTCTTCTTCTTTTTGCTTAGTTCGTTTTATTGTAGTAACTCGTCTAGTGTTATCTAGGATTGTTCCAGGGTTGTAACCCATGTATATTTTGCTTGTTTTGTTCAAACCCTGTTCACCATCTGTCTTAGGATATCTCTTATTTTCTGTTAGTTCTAGTCAGTCTTTTGTTTAGGTCACTTTTCCTTTTATTGTTCTTTTCATGCTAATTCTAGTGACATGACATGCACGGATAATTCTCAACTTAATTTTGAAGGTTAGTCTTATCATGAAGCAATGACACATTTTTGAATATGATAAAAAGATGAATTTGAGGAAAAAGTAAAGATTCACGCATTCTGATAAAGCTGGAGCTTGAATTGAGTTAAACTGAGGCAGTTAGTCTGGGAAATCGAGAGGTTGATAAGAGCATACAACAAGAAAATGCCTCTCAAGCAGTTTGAGGTAAATTAGTCAATGCTAAAAGGTATTCTTCCACATCAAGATAAGGTTGAGTCAAGTCTACTTTGAATTGGCCAGGGTCATTCATTGAGATAAAGGTATTGCCCGTTGGCACTCTTTGTTTGTGTTGATGCAGTCAATAGATACGGTGTATGATTTCTTTGTTTATATTCAATTGCTTGCTTGTATTTGGTGCCTTTGAAGTTTGGTATGACGAAGGCATTTTATTTTACTACCCAAACACTTTTATCCTTTGCTATTCATTTTGAGCCTAATTTTTATTTCATACCCCTCTTTTGGAATCAGAACTAGAGTTAGGAACTAGAAAAAAGGGAAAACAAGAAAAACAAGAGAAAAAAAGGAAAAGAGAAAAAGAAAAAACATGAAAAAAAATGAGAAAAAAAAGGAAGAAAAAAAGTGAGAAAAAAAAACAACTTTGTCCTTTTGAACTAAGTTCGACCTTATGCTTGTCACCTCACGATACGTAGGCAGCCTTACGGTTCGGTTGCACCAATTAAAATATTTTAGAATCACCCGAAGTCAAGAGTGGGGCAAATTTTCTTAGAAATCCCATCATCAAAAATGAAAAACAGATCCAAAAAATTCCCTAGACTCCAAGAAACTAGGGCGGAAGTTTTAATTTTTCCAAAAGGCCTGATTCCAAAATTTGTAATTTTGAACCCTGTCATCGTAAATTATTTTGATTCTTCATGCCACCCTTTCTTTCTAACCCTATCCAAAATACTACATTACGGTCCAAAGAAAGACCTTCTGGCCAATCTTTGAGGATGCCAAATCAAGTGTGTGGTGAGAGTATGATCTTTCAGCATCATGGGTAACACCTTTGTTCTCAGCACTCCTTTGTTCGAGCCAGGCAATCGGAAATACACTCCTTCCTTGGCTAGCCAGGGAGGAGTTTTTGGTGGTTTATTTTTTTGTCATTTCTGTTTGTCCAGGTTATTTCAGGGTTGTAATCCAGACATTGTTTTGTGGTTCAAACTCTTCTTCTTTTTGCTTAGTTCGTTTTATTGTAGTAACTCATCTAGTGTTATCTAGGATTGTTCCAGGGTTGTAACCCATGTATATTTTGCTTGTTTTGTTCAAACCCTGTTCACCATCTGTCTTAGGATATCTCTTATTTTCTGTTAGTTCTAGTCAGTCTTTTGTTTAGGTCACTTTTCCTTTTATTGTTCTTTTCATGCTAATTCTAGTGACATGACATGCACGGATAATTCTCAACTTAATTTTGAAGGTTAGTCTTATCATGAAGCAATGACACATTTTTGAATATGATAAAAAGATGAATTTGAGGAAAAAGTAAAGATTCACGCATTCTGATAAAGCTGGAGCTTGAATTGAGTTAAACTGAGGCAGTTAGTCTGGGAAATCGAGAGGTTGATAAGAGCATACAACAAGAAAATGCCTCTCAAGCAGTTTGAGGTAAATTAGTCAATGCTAAAAGGTATTCTTCCACATCAAGATAAGGTTGAGTCAAGTCTACTTCGAATTGGCCAGGGTCATTCATTGAGATAAAGGTATTGCCCGTTGGCACTCTTTGTTTGTGTTGATGCAGTCAATAGATACGGTGTATGATTTCTTTGTTTATATTCAATTGCTTGCTTGTATTTGGTGCCTTTGAAGTTTGGTATGACGAAGGCATTTTATTTTACTACCCAAACACTTTTATCCTTTGCTATTCATTTTGAGCCTAATTTTTTATTTCATACCCCTCTTTTGGAATCAGAACTAGAGTTAGGAACTAGAAAAAAAGGAAAACAAAGAAAAAAAAGAGAAAAAAAGGAAAAGAGAAAAAGAAAAACATGAAAAAAATGAGAAAAGAAAAAAGAAAAAGGAAGAAAAAAAGCGAGAAAAAAAAACAACTTTGTCCTTTTGAACTTCGTTCGACCTGATGCTTGTCACCTCACGATACGTAGGCAGCCTTACGGTTCGGTCGCACCAAATAAAATATTTTAGAATCCCCCGAAGTCAAGAGTGGGGCAAATTTTCTTAGAAATCCCATCATCAAAAATGAAAAACAAATCCAAAAAATTCCCTAGACTCCAAGAAACTAGGGCGGAAGTTTTAATTTTTCCAAAAGGCCTGATTCCAATATTTGTAATTTTGAACCCTGTCATCTTAAATTATTTTGAGCCTTCACGCCACCCTTTCTTTCTAACCCTATCCAAAAGCCTACATTACGGTTCAAAGAAAGACCTTTTGGCCAATCTTTTAGGATGCCAAATCAAGTGTGTGGTGAGAGTATGATCTTTCAGCATCATGGGTAACACCTTTGTTCTCAGCACAATGAGAGAAAATGATAAATGAGAGAGTCTTATAGGCGAAAACCCTCAGGGGCACTGTACGGTGATGGTGAGTTGAGAAAAAGTGCAAATGAGAGAGGCTTGATGGTGAAAACCCTTCAGGGCACTACAAGTCGACTGAAGATTGTGGATCATATGGGACAAGTGAAGCGCTGAAGCCCAGTTTCATGGCGAAAAGATACAACAAGAGTTGGATATTAGACTTGCTTGGGAGATTAGGCCTCTTAATCCAAAGGTGCATGTCATGGTCATTAGTGTCGGTATCCTCTTCTGATAAGTTTCTACTTTGTAATTTTCTTGTTAGGTATCATTTCTTTCTCTTGTCCCCGATTTTGTTCCTCTTGTTTTGTTTGAGTCCCTTCTTTAGTCTCTTTTGTTTTAACAAGTGAGAGATAACTTCAAAATTAGCTACCAAGCTTTCCAATTGCACAAAGCCGAGTCCGGAAAACACATCAAAATGGCATAAGTTAGGAAAGAACTGTATGCATACTGAGTTGATAACTATCAACGTGCTTTGGGATTCATTTGAAATGCAAGGGATCTGTAAATATCAATTAATGAGAAAATGCAACAGATAGAGGATATTGGGGAACGAATATAGCAGAGGTGTTTTCTGTAGTAAGAGTTCAAAGAAAATGGATAGTCGACAACCCTCAAGGTCGTTCAAGTTGAAATAAAGGTTATCTTGGCAAGTGCAGAAGCAGCCATCTTCAAGGTCAAGGCCACAAACTAACCACCACATTTAAACTCACAAGTTTTCTTTGTTTGAAACAGGAACAAATCAGTGCAAGCAAGTTGGTTCAAAAACAAGAAAGAAAAAAAAAAGGAAAGAAATAAAAATGAAAAAGAAGAAAGAAGGAGAAGAAGAGCCGACCATGTAAAGTTTCTCAAATTTTTACTTTTATCTCTCTTGCTAGTGTGCATAAATGTTGCCACCGCTCTGCTTATTTTTCCTCCTAGGATAGAAGTCCTAGTCTAATGGATTTTCCTCCCAAAAAAAATCTTAGTCTGATGAATCTTTCTCCTAAGATAACAAAAAAAAGAGACCTAGTCTGATGAATTTTCTCCTAGGATCAAAATCTTAGTTCTGATGAATTTTCTACAAGATAGAAGACCTAGTCTGACGAATTTTCTCCTAGGATAGAAGTCTTATTATGATGAATCTTTCTCCTAAGATAACAAAAAGAGACCTAGTCTGATGAATTTTCTCCAAGGATCAAAATCTTAGTCTGATGAATTTTCTCCTAAGATAGAAGACCTAGTGTGATGAACTTTCTCCTAGGATCAAAATCTTAGTCTGATGAATTTTTCTCCTAAGATAGAAGACCTAGTCTGACGAATTTTCTCCTAGGACCGAAATCTTAGTCTGATGAAGCTTTCTCCTAAGATAGACCTAGTCTGATGAATTTTCTCCTAGAATCAAAATCTTAGTCTGATGAACCTTTCTCCTAAGATAGAAGACCTAGTCTGATGAATTTTCTCCAAGGATCGAAATCTTAGTCTGATGAATCTTTCTCCTAAGATAGCAAAAAAGGGACCTAGTCTGATGAATATTCTCCTAGGATCAAAATCTTAGTCTGATGAACCTTTCTCCTAATAAAGGAGACCTAGTCTGATGAACTTTCTCCTAGGATCAAAATCTTAATCTGATGAATTTTTCTCCTAAGATAGAAAACCTAGTCTGATGAACTTTCTCCTAGGATAGAAGTCTTAGTCTGATGAATCTTTCTCCTAAGATAACAAAAGAAACCTAGTCTGATGAACTTTTTCCTAGGATCAAAATCTTAGTCAGATGAATCTTTCTCCTAAGATATAAGACCTAGTCTGTTGAATTTTTCTCCTAAGATAGAAGACCTAGTCTGATTTATTTCTCCTAGGATCAAAATCTTAGTCTGATGAACTATTCTCCTAAGATAGGAAACTTACTATCTTAAATATTCTCCTAGGATCGATATCTTAGTCTGATGAATCTTTCTCCTAAGATAGAAGACCTAGTCTGATGAACTTACTGGTCAAATATTATTAATTTTATTCACAGGAGAAGCACATCCTAGTCAAGTCTTTAGTTTTACTCTCACTATTGCATTAATAGCATAAGTATGTTTACAATGTAGATAACAACTCACCGATCTTCCTAGTACAAAATGGGGCAGAAAATTTTGTTTCTTTTGTTTTTGATTGTAGGCATCCACCTGAAAAATGAGAGAAGACATTTCAGAGTTCATTTCAGAATCAGTTCAAGTTTCAAGTCAGTAGCAGGCACCCACCTGAAGAAAAAGGGAAGTTATTTAAAAATTCAATTCAAGTAGAAGAAGCAGAAACTCGCAGTTAGAATGCAAGTCAACAATCGTAGTGACCAACAAAAGTGGTCTCAATCTAGAAAAAAAGGAAAAAAAAGAAAAGAAAAGAAAAAAGAGAAAAATGAAAAAAAGAGAGAGGAAGGAACTGAATCCAAAATGCAGAAGCCGAGACAAGAGGTGGGTTGCTCATGGTATGTCCGGTCTCGATCCGAGAAAGATGAAGAATAACGAATTGGCACCTGCAGCTAGCAAGCGTAAAAATTTGAATCTAAGGTCTGTATGAAGAATCATTCAAGACTCAAGATCAAGCTTCAGAAGACTTATAGATATGAATTTTTGTAACTCTTAGTTGACATGCTTAGTTAGTCTTTTTCATTTTTGAGTTTTATGTAATAACACAACCGCGGACCGGAACCTTGACGGAACGACACCTCGACCGGCTCTCGACCTCGGTATCTCCATCATCTCATACAGTTCTGAACTACACGTGGCCTGATTCCTTTATAGTCAAGGATATGTAGGCGGCTCAGATACCAGGGCTCGGTCAAATTCCCTTTTCTCTTAAGTTTAGTCTCTCCAAAATAAGGGTAGGGTCAAAAAATATGTTTAGTCGTTCTTTGTCTAAAAATACTTCGTATTTCCAGTCAAAGAGGGGCAGCTTTAGACAAGTGATTTTTGACCCTCTTCAAAATTTCACCCATTTAGTGTAAAATATTTAGTTTATGTCTAGTATCGTTATTTTATCTAATTTTAACTCTTTTACATTATTTTTATCATAAAAAATAGTTTTATTTTTATTTAATTAAGGTGTTAAGTATTTTTAGAAGAATACTACTTTTCTACCTATTTTATTTTTATATAATTCTTGAAAATACGAAAGTTAGTTTCAACATTCATTTTTAGCTATTATTTTTAATATTAAAGATTTATCAATTTCGATTAAGAGTTTTTGTATTTTGTAGGCATTTAAATTAATTTTTAGCTTTTGTTTTTATCCCAATGTTTGTAAGAGACGATGGCCCAGTTTTTGCACATTCTTGAAGCCCAATTTTAACAAGCCCATCAAGACCATTCTTCTTCATTATACACAAAACCCTAGACTTCATATTCCTCAACAAGACAACATAAAAAACCCTACACAAGAACACCAAGACAACGATGGCTGCCCTTTTCAACGAACACCAATGATCAGCAGCCTAACGAGCCCCCTCGGCCTAATGTCTTCTTCACTGTCTCAAAATCACGAACAGACCTTAGCAGCAGGTGTCCCAGCCATACACGACCACCCCTAGCCTTGGGACCCCTCATCTCATATCATCTTCTTCACCAAGCAGAAAGCCCAAACCCATTTCCAGCCATCGCCACCCAACTCGCCGAAAATCAGCCAGCCACCCATCGAGTGCCTTCAACGTTAGAACACCCAGCAAAAACTAGATCCCTCCACAAAAATCTCGACCGCTGCCTCACCCCCATTATTCATGATTTCTTTCAACCAAAAACTTCATCATATCAAACTACGGACCTCAGCTACACATAGAAAAAATAGAACAAGTTTTAGTTTGCTTCTTAAAATACTAGAAAATCAAACAAAAATCGGTTTCAATGATCTTCTTTCTGATTTCTATTCCTGTTTTATCATGGAACTCGTTTGTGTTTTCGTTGATTCGAATTCGACTAAGAACTACCTTCCGCTCGAGGTCTCATTTGGGGTTGCTTGAGTCCCTCACTATTTATTGTCCGGGTTTTGTTCGCTCGAGTTCCTGTCGAAGGTTCGAGTTTCATTGTCGATTGTGATTCCTTTTAGTCAACATTTCATAATAATTTTGGTTCATCTAAGGTCTATTCTCTTCTCATTTCTTTTAATTAATATTTCAATAAGTGCTTGTTGATTGTTGATATTACTTGGTAAATTTCTTGGTGGCCTTCATGTTTGATTGGAAACATTACGACGATCATGTTGATTATTTGTTTTAACATGAGATGAACGAAACAATTCAGATTTGGATTGTAATTTGGACATAACAATGTATGGGCTGCGGATAGTTTAAGTTAAAAGATAAAAATCGGGCAGTGAAGGTTTGAACATAATTAAAGAGAATTGGGTTTAATATGATATGTTTCATTTCTGCTTCATTATTGCTAGTTTCATTAACGCTTGGACCATATTAGGCCGTAAATATTTTGGTAGGCAATCTTAGAGTTTTTCTGTTTGTTTGCTTTTAAATTTAAGGCAAGAGGTCGTTTCCTTAGTTGAATTTATCCGGCGAATGCCTCGAAGGGTTTGTATATATTTTATCCGGGGGATGCCCCGTAGTACATGTATTTGAAGACCATTAATGGAACACTTTGAAGATGCATAGAATAGTATTTTTATTTTTACTTTTGTTTTATTTTATTAGGTGGGGACGACCTCGAGCCTCTTTTGACTGTTTATTTTCTTTTTGTGTGCTTTTACCTCAATTTGAATATCTTAAAAACCAACTTGATCGTGTACGCAATCGTGACTTTCACGGGAGTTGGGGAGTGCCTAACATCTTCTCCCCGAGTCAAATGAACCCCCTTACCCTAAATTTCTGGTGTAGACTTATTTTTTGAGTTCAAAGTGTTCTAATAGGAAAATTATTTCTAAAAAATCCGGTGGCCTGGCACACCGAAATCAAATTACAGGTGGCAACTCGGAGTTAATCCTTTTGAACACAATTTTTGTCACTTTCAAAATTAAAAACCCTTTTCAAGATTTTATTTAAATCTTTTTAGTTATTTAAGAGAGTTTAGTAGAGTTCGGCTTACTATGTACTGCTGTATTTATTTCAGTTTCAATTAGCTTTGTTAATTTTAACTATAAAATAAAGAAAAAAGGTGAATAGAACTCTAACGTTGGCTTGCCTAACGGGTGCGATGTTAGGCGCCATCATGTTTCAGGTGGTGGAAAATTGGATCGTGACAATCTGAAAATGATATTGGCAAAATAATTCTCAAACTACTCAAATTGTTGGGAGTAACAGAATAGGCGAGTAAGTTTCTAATCCAGATACGGCTAAGAGCTAGTCGTGCCAAAATAATGATGTTGAGTTGGAGGATACCAATCAAGGGAAATCAAATAATATCAAAGACATATTCAACAAAAAAGCTAAGAAGCACAAGCAGTAGAAACTTCCTAAGGAGAAGGATAAAGTTATCTTCAAGCCTATTTTAATACCTCAGAAGTCAGAAACAAGGCAAGAGGAGCAACAAAGAGATAACAATGACTCTACAAGAACTTGATCAGGGAAGTGAACATGTTGATGTCAAGAATAAACAAAGTCAGCAGAGTAACAATAGCAAGGGAGAAGTTCAAAATCATTAGACTTAGTGAGAAGCCAAAGCAATAATGAAGGCAATGGTATTCTAAATCACAGTGAAACCAAAGAAGATTGTCATGAATCTATACAAGAAAATGGAGATCAAGAGGAAAGACAAGCAGGAAAGAAAGATCATACATGGAAAGACTACATCGGTGAATTAATTAGCACACAACCTGAGATTAGAAATCTCCATAGACATGATGTGGTAGTTGATCTCAATATTGAATCTAATTTGAAACATGACAAGCATGTCACAGACCAACAAATTAAAGTGACCTCCCCTAATAGGGTGGCTGTCATGATTCCAGATGACCAATTGCAAACAAAATCGAAATATGGTTATTTCCAAGTCGTGGGAGGCAAAGAAAAGGAAGAATAAATAAAAAAAGAACAATAGCAAAGATATTATACATATTAAAAGAGGAAATTCATGCTAATTTCTCTTATCTTTCCATGATAAGTGCTATATTCTTGAACATTAGAGGAGTTAATCAAAAAAGCCTTACCAAGGTTAAAAAATCAATTACCATCTTTAAGGTGGAACTTGTTGCTAAATTGGAACCTTTTACCTGCATCAATCAAATTGAGAGATGCAGGAGATTCCTAGGCTATCACTATTGTATTTCCAATATTAAAGGACATGTTTGGATCATGTGGTCAGGTAACAATATGGCCACTGTATTGAACAACTATGATCAACAAATCACTATTAAATTGCATTATCGGGCTGCCAATAATGATCTTTAACTCATAACAATGTATGCTAAATGCACTCTAGAATATGAATTATGGAGTAGTCTATAGAGTACTCCTCTCCAAGTAAATGGCCATGGTTTATTGGAGACAATTTCAATGTCATTTTAGATTCCGACGGGAATAAAGGTAGCAGACCACATAGAATGAACAAAAGCCTTGAATTCAATACTTGTATGGATAATTGTGGTGTGATGTATTTAGGTTTTTGGGCCTGTTGAGTTTTTCTCTAAAGGTGTGAAAGGGAAATGAAATAGGTACCTCTTGGATTGCATCTCTTCATCTTACCTTTTCATTGTCTATAAATTTAGAGACTTGACCTCCTTTTCCATCATGGAAAATTTGAAAACTTGTCCCATCTTTTCTACATTGTTGTATTATCTTCCAAATAAATATAAGTATCAAGAGTGATTGACCGTCGCTAAAGTTCTGTGATTTGTAGTGCTGCTATCACAGAATTGTTATTCTGTTCTATCCCAGTAGGAATTAATCCATAACATTAGGCAACAATAAGGGGATTAAATTCTTCAAGGATATACAAGTAACTTGTGGGCACGTAATTATTTTATATTTTGTTTATCGAACTAACTTGTTTTTTTTATTTTCTAATTTTGAATACATATTACTAATAGGGCCTGAATACACATGGCGTAACAATTCGTAACATAGAAGAAGAATCTGGAAGATGTTCGATAGAGTTTATAATTAATGACCAATGGTCTCAAATTTTTCAAAAAAATATAGTTAGTTTATAATTAATGACCAATGGTCTCAAATTTTTCAAAAAAATATAGTCAATCATTTGATTGGCTAGAACTGGTCTGATCAAGGCATTTACTTATTCACTGTCATGATCCAAATTAACAAAGGATTCAATATTTTATGTTTCTTGATTTCTGGACTGACCAACCATTTTCTTCCAGGTAATAGAAAAAGTATGGAGTAACCAGGTTCATGATAAGTTGGTAACCCTTGTGAAGGTTAAAACAAAAGCTTAAAATTCTTAGCAGAAGACTGACTTAATGATCTAAAGAAGACATTAGCAATGTCTTTGAACAAGTCCAGTTTGCGAAAACAAAATGTAAGATCTCGAGCAAATTGATCTCAATAACAGTAATGATCATTCCAGAGATATATTAAATAGAGGTCAAGCATAATACATTAGATGGATGGGGATGCACGACGCCATTATCAGGTAGAAAGCTAAGATGTTCCTGTTGTCTTTTTGCGCAGTGGAGATACTGCAGCATGTCTTTAACAATAGCGATGCATCAAACCTCATTTGGAATTCCATTGAAAATTAACTTGGAATCAAGCATCAACAAGAACACGTACTTGCTACCTTAAAGAGATTATGGGAGACAATGCCAACAATAGAGTTCATAAATAAATTCTCCAGATTGCCTCCACGGCCATCTGTTGGAAACTCTGGAAGTAGAGAAATGTGTGTAGATATGGAAAGCTGAAGAAGTTTCTACCGAATACCATGAAATATCAAAGCATTTGAACTTTAAAAGCAGTAATCTCCAAATTCATTCCAGGTGACTTTGCTCAACTAGATTAGCTTTCATTGTGTGAAAAAAATTAAGAGATTCAAGCCACTGCAAAAATGGATGCAAGTTATATGGGAACCTCCTTTGCCGGGAACTTTCAAAGTTAACACTGATGGTAGCTTTAGCAAGGAAAGTGAAAAAATCGTCATTAGAGGAGTGTTTAGGGTTAGTCATGAAGACCTTACAATGGCCTTTTCTGTGCCCATAAATTGTGTTTGTAACAATATAACGGAGGGTAAAGCCGCTAAGTTTGGAGGGAAATGGTGTAGCCAAGATAGATACACTAGCTTTTTGCTTGAACTTGACTCTATGATTATTGCCGAGATGCTTACAGAAAGAGACACTAACACTTGAAGATCAAGATGGTGATTGATAGAACCTCTAACATTGTTCAACATGCTAGAATTAATGTAAAGCATTGCTTCAGAGAAGGTAACCAGGTAGTCGATTGTCTTACAAATTTGGCCACAAGTACAAATCATAGGAGAGTATTTCACTCATTCTAACAACTTCCTAACAATGTTAATGACTTTTTCCTGTTACATAAATGGCAGCTTCCAAGTATAATGACGAAGTATAAGTGTATGAGGTAAACATTTGGTTCACCTCACCGCTGCCTAAGTAAGTACGCCCCTCACAAGAGGCCGCCCTCAAAGCCTTGCCAATCAGATGAGGACGGCACGACCAAGGACGTCCCGATCTACTAAGTAGAGGAACGACACCGTTTTTGGCCAAGTTTCTTCCGTACAAGGAAGCCACAAACCCTTGAACTTTAGTTTTTGTGTATTTTGAGAAAAGATCTCCTAATATATAAAAGGGACCTTCACCTTGTAATAGGGTAGATTGATAACTCTAAATATACCAGCTCTCTACTGTCTCTCTCTCTTTCTACTATTATCAAGCAAACATCTTCATATCTCTTTATCTCTTTCGAATAGCAAGAACTCTCTATTATCTTATATACCTTAAGGTCTACCACAATCCTAGTAAAATAACCTCTTTTAGGACATATTATACTTGATTACGATTTACCTTCATATCTTTTTGATTGTCTTTTAGCTTATAAAGTGCATAGATCTTTTTAGCAAAACAATTTGGCGTCGTATGTGGGAATTTCAAGAATCAAAGTTATAGTTTGTGCCTAGAAAACTACCGACCATCCCTTACATCACACAAAAAAGTATGGCTGACAACTGTGCGAAAATGAAGGCGATAGATAGGGTTGGGGTCAACCTCATGGATTCGCTTGATGAGGTAGGTGAAAATAATCTCTTCAACGCAACCCCTAGCACCTTGACGAGCTGAGGAACTCCACCTCTTCCACCCACAGATCCGACGAAACCACGAGACAGAGGAACTTCTACTTCTACATCTAAGGAAGCAACCCCGGAAGTCAACGAGCTACTGACAGAATGGCTCGCAAACACTCTAAATGGCCTGGTGGAAAAGCCACCACAACATAGCGTAAGACGCACGCCAGTGATGGATCTCATCGTGACAGAAGATGAACCCGAGGTCGTGCGAGCAAATAATGTGCTCACCAACACTCAGACCAACAACGATGTGCTCACAACCGTCTTTATAAAGGTGGAAGAAATGGAACACTAAAGAAAGTCGCTCCACGATCAAATGAAGGAACATCAAGAAAGAAAGGACAAGATCCTGGGCGCTCCTAAGCTACTACCAAAGCGTGACGTAGGGAGGTTCGTGGAACAACCTTACATAGAGGAGGCCGCACCATACCCCATCCCAAAGACCTTCAAAATGCCTCCCTATCTGAGGGTATACAACGGGTCTACCGATCCCGAGGACCATCTTATCCACTACGTCACATCTGTGAAAAGAAACGATTTGGTGAAGGAACATGTACCGTCAGTACTTCTAAAGAAGTTCAGTGAGATGTTTACTGGTGGGGCATTGGTATGGTACTACCAACTACCAGCCAAAGGTATCTCCACGTTCGAGGAAATGGCGGAAAAATTCGTCACAGCACATGCAAGAGCAAAGAAAGCGGAGGCAAGGGTCAACGACATCTTTTCCATTCGGCAAACTATGGGAGAAAGGCTCAGGGATTTCTTGGCCAGATTCAACAGAGTCAGGATGAGCCTGCAGAATGTATCGGAGGGCATGGCAGTTGTCGCTTTCCATAATGGCTAAACAGGGATGACTCGAGGGTGACTAAGAAGCTGGTAAGTTGCCTCATGAAATATCCCCCTACCACATGGGAAGAAATTCACAACGCATATTGTGCTGAGGTACGCGCAGATGAGGACGGCCTTAATGGTCCTACCCGGTGACTAACAACAATACTTCCAGAGACCAGGAGGGACCGACGTAATGAGGGGCGATGAGAGCAAATCTCGCATCCCAACAGGGAAAGGCATCAACCGTATATCAGATCATCCCATCTGCCACCACCTAAGCATGTAGACGTACTACAGCAACACGTCGCCCCCTATGAAACGAACGAGGTATGCCTCATTTACTGTCTGCTTATAACTTTTGTGTTTCCCCTTTAGAGGTAGTGTACGCACTAGAAAGGCTGGGCAATAAGATGCAATGGCCGGCAAAGATGAAGTCAGACCCTACCACCCAGAAATCAAACTCCATGTGCGTGTTCCACCAGGAGCGAGGGCATAAGACCGAGGAATGCATATGCCTACGGCAGGAGGTGTTCAGAATGCTGAACCAAGGATTATTAAGGGAACTACTTAGCGATAAAGGGAAACTCAACCCAACTGTCCACCAAGGCCACCCTAGCCAACACGCAGGATCAATATGATCATCAGGGAGGGCAATGAATCGATAGTCAATCACGTCAAATTTACCACCACTCACAAGTTGAAGCGAACTATTGCCCACGAACGGTATGATGACTTTCGAAGATAGTATCACTTTCGATAAGTCTGATACTGACTATTTGTCTTTTCCTCATTACAATGCTTTAGTTATTACATTATGCATCATAGATATGTCACGTCCCAAATCCGAGGGACATGACCGACACTCTACCAGGTAATCCCCAGTCGAGAGGATCTGGGTGACTTCCCTGACCCACGAGTTACCCCACATTTTTCATTACTTCACTAACCAAATGGAAACAACTATTTATACTTGAAATACCTTTTAACAAGCCATACATACATAGATGATATTAACGTGGTTCACAATTTACATCACCCAAAATACAAGTGCATAGTACATGGTACGTGACCCACACTTCATGTTTACGGAGCCTCTAAGGTTACAAGATGACAGTACTATACTTGCAGGTATCAAGGCTCTGGCTATACCTCTTTACAAAACCAAAATAAGACTCCAAAATACAAGAACAAGGGTGGCATGAGCCACGAAGGGCCCCGGAAGGAAAGGGGCTCACCAATACAGCTGACGGGGAATGAGGAAGAGCTACGGATGGTAGACTGGATTACCTGCTGAAGATCCACCTACAATCATAACAGGAATGTAGCGCCCCCGGCAAAAGGGACGTCAGTACATTTGAATTGTACTGGTATGTATGAACAAAACTTGTCCAAAGTAAACTCAAGTCATATGCAAGTAAAACAAGAACACAGCAATTGAAGCAACAACCAAACTCACATAGAGGTACAATTAGTCAAATAAAGGGGCAATCAGTGTCCCACATGTGACAAACTCTCCTGCTGTCTCCTTTCACAATTCCACATCATTAATTTCACAATTTTGTTCAATGTGTATATATATATATATATATATATATATATATATATATATATATATATATATATATATATATATATATATATATATATATATATATATATATATATATATATATATATATATATATATATATATATATATATATATATATATCAATAGTGATTTTGATCACTTTTTCCACCCTTATTACCTCGGCCACCCTTATCACACCAACTCGCACCTTATTACACCATGTTGTGGCGCGCAACCCGATCCTGCCGTACAGTTTGAATTCACAACAAACACAACCAAACAGCAAGTCACAAAAATAAACAACAAGTACATCTCAAGACATCACCACAATAGTGTTACAAGTATTTCCATAACTATTAGTACCAATTTCATCGCTTTCGACAGTTCGTACTCAATTCAAGTTATCACAATTGCCCACAACATCTCAAGTAAATTGTTATCACAAATAACCTTGTTACCATTTACAGATTCTTTCAATCATTCGTTGTTCCACTTTTACCACATGGTGTATTCACAACCAAACCAGTCACAAGATGCTCGTAAATAACCAACATAGATATCAACTACCAAACAATTCACATACCAAACAAGGCGATTTTACAAGAATCAAGGTTAGCCATACATACCTGGAGTCGAATTCTCTTTTTAAGCTCCTATTTTTCAGTCACCAAGCCATCTAGCACAACCCTTTACTTCTATCCAAGTTTTCCTTCACTAGATTCTAGGTTTGAGTTACATGCATGAGGGTTTTTCAGTTGTTTGTTAAAAATTAAAGCATAAGACTCCTTTCCCTTAGCTTAAATTAGAAAAATTGGGAAAAGGATTAGGGACTTTACCTGCAAGAGTGGGGCTGAACACAATAACTTAAAATTTTCCGACCTGGATGGTTTTGGAGGATCAATTTCTCTCAAGATTCTTCCCTCTCTCTTGTTTTGTTCAGAATATGAGTAAAAATGAGAGGTAGGGGTGTTTTATTAGAAAAGGACCGGGTTAAAATTTCAAGAAAATTTCTATTCGCGACGAATCTGTGGTCAACTATGCGATCGCATAGTTGACATGCGGTTCGCAGATTGGACCGCATAATGGTCCCAAATTTTTGACCTCTCTGTTTAGATATGCGGTGAGAATGCGGTCTGCATACACATTTTGCGTTCGCATATCGCACCGCAGAATTGACCCCATAAATCCTCGAGAAATTTATGCGATGGCTATGCGGTCCGCATATTAGTTATGCGATCGCATAATGGACCGCATTTTCAACATCCAATTTGGCTACTCTCTGATTCACAATGCGGTCGATATGCAGTCCGCATATTGGTTATGTGATCGCATAATGGACCACATTTTCAACATCTAATTTAGCTATTCTCCGATTCATTCTGCGGTCGACATGCGATCCGCATACCTGATCTGTGACCGCATTCCTTACCGCAGAATGACATTTTTGTGAAAACATTTGACTCTCGATTTTAAGTATAAAATTAGAAGAAAAGGATTTCGACACATCGATGGACCTGACTCTATGAGTTGCAAGGACTTGGGCACTCATTTTCACGGGGTCTTACATCCTCCCTCGCTTAAGATCATTCGTCCTCAAATGAGAACTTCAAAATCCAAATGGTTTGAAAGCATGATATGCATGTTCCTAAGTTTTCATTAACCCTTTATAGTTTAGAAAATTTTCGCCAAAGTTTCCTTTGTAATTTGGACATATCCACCTGTCAGTGAGTCCCAAAACATATTTCCAAGCACCATTACACAATCTTGCTACCCCTATTACAGTTCTACAATGCACGATTTTCATATTTACGCATATTCAACGTTTCGACACACTTTTAATCATTTTGTACACCACAATCAATTAAATTAAGCATTAATCGTTTGTACTATCAAAGCCATTTACCTATCGCAAGAGTATGACACAATTAATCATTTCAAAACAATTTCTCCATGCAAAATTAATCATTATTTCCTTACATCACCATATCATGGACGAATTATCTAGCACAAAACACACAAATTTTTTAGGCACAACTTGAAGAATTACAATGGTGAAGCATTTAGGAACTTTTACATAAAATGGGACGCAATGCTAGTTTTCTTTAGGGATAAGGACTTATATGACCACTCCTAGTCTAATACGAACAAATGGGGGTATTTTGCTTTCATCTCATCTTTCTCCCACGTGGCCTCTTCGACTTGTTGGTTTCGCCACAACACCTTGACCGAAGCTATTTCCTTATTTCGCAACCTACAGACTTGTCTATCCAGAATAGCAACCTGAATCTCTTCATATGATAGCTCTTCCGTAACCTTGATGTCTTCAACTAGCACGATGGTGGACGGATCCCCTACCATCTTCCTTAACATGGACACATGGAACACCGGGTGCACTAAGGAAATCTCAAGGGGAAACTCCAACCTATAAGCCACTTGTCCGATCCTTTGAATAATCGGATCAGGCCCGACGTACCTAGGACTTAGCTTTTCTTTCTTCCCAAACCGCATGGCTCCTTTCATGGGCGACACCCGCAAGAATACCCAATCACTTTCTTGAAACTTCAATTCCCTTCGACGCACGTCCGCATAGGATCTCTGGCGACTCTGAACAGTCTTCATCCTTTCTTGAATGACTTTAACTTTTCCCATGGCCTGGTGCACAAGATTTGGCCCTATCAATTCTGCCTCACCAACTTCGAGCCACCCGGTCGGGGACTTATACCTCCTCCCGTACAATGCTTCAAACAGGGCCATTTGGATACTAGCATGGAAGCTGTTGTTGTAAGCAAATTCTATAAGAGGCAAGTGATCATCCCAATTACCCTTGAAATCCAAGACACAAATCCGCAATATATATTCAAGCATCTGAATAGTCCGCTCTGCTTGACCATCAGTCTGCGGATGAAACACCGTGTTGAGGTTCACCTGAGTACCCAACCTGCTGAAATTTCTTCAAAACGTTAGTTGTGAATTGAGCCCCTCGATCCAAAATGATAGAAAGTTGAGTACCATGAAGCCTCACTCTTTCTTTGATCTACAATCGAGCATATTGTTCTGCAATATTGGTGGACTTGACTGGCAAGAAGTGAGCTGATTTGGCGAGTCGATCCACTATTACCTTAATCAAGTCGAACTTATGCCGAGTGTGAGGTAGTCCTATCACGAAATCCATGTTGATCATCTCCCCTTTCTACATTGCTATCTCTATAGGCTGGGTTAGCCCACCAGGCTATTGATGCTCGGCCTTTACTCGTTGACAGTTCGAACATTTGGATACGAAGTCTGCCACATCCCTCTTCATAGCGCTCCACCAATAAATTTCCTTGAGATCGTAATACATTTTTGTAGAACCAAGATGCACCGAATATCTGGAATGATGAGTCTCCGTCATTACCCTCTCCCGAAGGTTATCTACATCTGGAACACACAACCTATCTTGACATCGCAACACACCATCTTTGCTGTTGAGAGAGAATGCCGAAATCTTGCTGCTCCAAACCGCCTACTTTATTTGTGCTAATGCTGGATCAATGAACTGCTTTTCCTTGACTTCCACTACAAGCGACGACTCTGCTACGTTGTGAACCATAATCTCCTCCTCATTTAGGGTCGAGACACAAACCCTAAGACTGGCCAACTGATAAACCTCTCGAGCTAGGAACCTCCGATCCGATCCAGTGAGCCAAACTACCCATGGATTTCCGACTGAGGGCATCGGCCACCACGTTCGCCTTCCATGTATGGTACAAGATGCTCATATCATATTCCTTGAGTAATTCTAACCACCGTCGCTGCCTCAAGTGTAACTCATTCTGCTTGAACAAGTATTAGAGACTTTTGTGGTTCGAGAACACATCCACATGGACTCCTTAAAGGTAATGCCGCTAAAATTTTAAGGCGAACACAACTGCTGCAAGCTCCAAATCATGCGTCGGGTAATTCTTCTCGTGATTCTTGAGTTGCCTTGAAGCATACACTATAACCTTCCCATGCTGCATGTGAACACAGCCTAAACCGACCCTGGAGGCATCGCAATACACCACAAACCCTTCCGTGCCTTCCGACAAAGCCAACACTGGTGCTGAGGTCAACCTTGACTTTAATTCCTGAAAACTTTTCTCACAAGCATCAGACCATTAGAACTTGATTGATTTCTGTGCAAATTTAGTTAATGGGGAGGCGAGGGTAGAGAACCCCTCCACAAAACTCCGATAATAACCTGCTAACCCCAAAAAGCTACGAATCTCCATCGGGCTTGTAGGTCTAGGCCAATCCTTCACCGCTGCAATCTTTTGGGGGTCCACTTGAATCCCTTTTCCTGAAACAACATGTCCTAGAAAAGCGATAGAATCCAACCAAAATTCACATTTTCAGAATTTAGCATACAACTGGTGCTGATGAAGAGTTTGCAAAACTGCCCTGAGGTGATCGTCATAATCTTCCCAGCTTCACGAATAAATGAGGATGTCGTCAATAAAAACAACCACAAAAGAATCTAGGAATGTCTTGAAGACCCGATTCATAAGATCCATGAAAGCAGTCGGTGCGTTGGTTAGCCCAAAAGACATAATCAAGAATTCGAAGTGACCATAGCGGGTTCTGAAAGCGGTCTTAGGAATATGCCGCTCTCTGATCTTCAATTGGTGATACCCGGATCGCAGATCAATTTTAGAGAAGAACTTCACACATTGCAATCGGTCAAACAAATCATCTATCCGGGGCAAAGGGTATTTATTCTTGATGGTGACCTTGTGAAGCTGTCAATTGTCGATACACATCCGAAGCGACACATCCTTCTTCCTGACGAAAAGAACTGGAGCACCCCATGGCGATACACTTGGTCGAATGAACCCTTTCTCTAATAAATCTTTCAGCTACTCCTTTAACTCTCGCAATTCTACTGGCGCCATCCTGTATGGTGGAATAGATATTGGTTGAGTGTCTGGCAACACATCGATCCCGAAATCAATCTCCCTCTCTGGTGAAATCCCTGGAAGCTCATCTGGAATGCCTCCGGAAATTCATTTACAACTGGCACAAATCCGAGGGCAGGCACATCTGAAGTGGTGTCCGCCACCCGGACCAAATGATAGATACACCCCTTCCTAATCATCTTCGAAGCCTTAAGGTAAGAAATAAACCTACTTTTTGGCATAACACTATTCCCTCTCCACTCAATAACCGGCTCGTTGGGAAACTCAAGTTTTATGACTCTTATCCGGCAATCAAGTTTAGCAAAGCACGAATAAAGCCATTCCATTCACATAATCACATAAAATTCCACCATCCCAAGCTCAATACGATCGGCCGTGGTACCACGGCCACACACCGTGACAACACATCTCCAATAAACTCGCGCGGCTGAAACAGAATGACCAACCGGAGTCGATACAGAAAACGGCTCAAGAAGCTGTTCGGGCGCAATGCCAAAACTTGAAGCAATGAATGGAGTGACATATGACAAAGAAGATCGAGGGTCAATAAGAGCAAAATCAATAGCCTGAACAAACAAGATACATGTAACCACATCTGGAGAAGACTCAGTATTTTGGCTACCACTCAAAGCATAAAACCGGCTTGGTCCACCTCTACCACGAGCCCCACCCCTATCTGCACCGCGCCCTGCTGGAGCTGGAGGACGCATAGATGATGTAGAAACTGAACATCTGGATTGCAGGGCGAATTCCCTACCCATGCCCTGTCTAGCTGCACGAAATTCCGCTGGACGTGACCTCTCATCCCGTAATTGTAACACACTGGGATGTCCAAATAGCAAGTCTCCATGTGGAACCTCCCACACTTGGGACATGTAGCTCCCCCTGCTGCTGGGGCCTCACCCCCGAATGCCAGGACCGGTGGAAACTTCTGCTATTAGAACATGGTCTCGAAGAACCACCCTGCTCATGGCTGTGCACAGATGGCGGTGCACTGGCTGAAGACTGAACATATGACCGGGATGGCCCCGATGGCCCCCTATCCGGAGATGACTTCCCCGAGTGACCCATTGACCAGGCATTGTTGATGTTTTCCCTATCTGCTCGTATCTTCAATTTCCTAGCCTCAATGGTCTGAGCGAAACCCACGATCTCCCCATAGTTCATATCTGAGTGCAAGGCCGTTGTAGCAGCCTCATTCACCACCAATGGACTAAGTCCCTAAACAAACCGTCGAACTCGAGCACTCATGGTCGACACCAACTGAGGAGAATACTTGGACAATCTTACAAACTCCATATGGTACTCCCAAACACTCATGTTGCCCTGCTTGAAAACCTCAAACTCTGTGGCACGGGCTGCCATTATCTCGGTAGGCAAGAATCCATAAAAGCATCCACAAATTCCTCTCATCTAGCCGGAGGGATCCCCTCCTCGCGGGAATCCTCCCACATCTCGATTCACGAACGTGCTGTTCCCTTCAACCAATAGGAAGCCAACTCAACCCGCTCTGATTCTGTGGCCTTCATCACATGAAGGGTCTTGTACATCTCATCAAGAAAATCCTGCGGATTGGCCTCCGGGTCTGTGCCTGAAAACTCTGGAGGGGCCAATCTAAAAAATTGGTGGACTCTGGAGCTAGCAGAATCTCCCTGCCCACTGGAGGACATAGGGGCATCGTGAGATCTCTGGGCCTGAGCAGCTACTAAGTGGGTCAACATACGAATGGCTCCCCTAAGGTCCCCATCAAAAGCCTCAGGACCGGGAGCTGAAGCAATGCCATTATTAGGAATGTCGGCAGGAGGTATGGTGACACCCTGTGCCGCTGCTGGAACAGGAGTTCTTGGATCCGGAAGGGGCATGCCAGGAAGATTCAAAGCCGGGGAGTCACTCTCACCCATGACGTCAGGTACATGGCTTGCAATCACACCTGGGGTGGCATTGGCCTCAAGGACGAGTCAAACCTTCTTCATTGGTGCCATCTCTGAAAATTTTGGAACAAGGCACGAGTTAGACACAAACACTTTCACTTTTCACTTCACTGCACGATATGGAATAACAAAGAAAGAGTAGTTTCCTAAATGCCCGTGTATCCCCTACTTATTGATGTGGTCGACAACACACCGATAAGAAAGGCTATACTAGGCACAGCTCCGAGACACCCTAGGACTCCTTTTAAAACCTTAGGCTCTAATACCAAGTTTTTCACACCCCAAATCCGATGAACATGACCGGCACTCTACCGGGTAATCCCCAGTCGAGTGGACCTGGGTGACTTCCCTGACCCACGAGTTATCCCACATTTTTCGTTACTTTACTAACCAAATGGAAACAACTGTTTATAATTGAAATACCTTTTAACAAGCCATACATACATAGATGATATTAACGTGGTTCACAATTGACATTTCCCAAAATACAAGTACATAGTACATGGTACGTGACCTACACTTCATGTCTACGAAGCCTGTAAGGATACAAGATAACAGTACTATACTTGCCAGTAATAAGGCTCTAGCTATACCTCTTTACAAAACCAAAATAAGACTCCAAAATACAAGAACAAGGGTGGTATGAGCCACGCAGGGCCCCGAAAGGAAATGGGCTAACCAATAAAGCTGACGGGGAATGAGGAAGAGATACAGATAGTGGACTGGCGTACCTGTTGAAGATCCATCTACAATCATAACACGAATGTAGTACCCCCGGCAAAAGGGACGTCAGTACATTTGAATTGTACTAGTATGTATGAACAGAACTTGTCCCAAGTAAACTCAAGCCATATGCAAGTAGAACAAGAACACAAAAATAAAAAGCAACAACCAAACACACATAAAGGTACAATTAGTCAAACAAAGGGGCAATCAGTGCCCTACAGGTTACAAACTCTCATGCTGTCTCCTTTCACAATTCCACATCATAGATTTCACAATTTTGTTCAATGTATATATATATATATATATATATATATCAATAGTGATTTGGATCACGTTTTTCACCCTTATTACCTCGGCCACCCTTATCACACCAACCCACACTTTATTACATCGTGTTGCGGTGCGCAACCGGACCCCGCCGTACAGTTTTAATTCACAACAAACACAACAAAACAGCAAGTCACAAAAATAAACAACAAGTACATCTCAAGACATCACCACAATAGTGTTACAAGTGTTTCCATAACTAATTGTACCAATTTGATAGCTTTCGATAGTTCGTACTCAATTCAAGTTACCACAATTGCCCACAACAGTTCAGTACATTGTTATCACAAATAGCCTTGTTTCACCATTTACGGATTCTTTCAATCATTCGTTGTTCCACTTTTACCACGAGGTGTATTCACAACCAAACCAGTCACAAGATGCTCGCAAATAACCAACATAGATATCAACTACCAAAAAATTCACATACCAAGCAAGGCGATTTCACAAGAATCAAGGTTAGCCATACATACCTGGAGCCGAGCTCTCTTTTTAAGCTCCTATTTTTCAGTCACCAAGCCATCTAGCACAACCCTTTACTTCTATCCAATTTTCCCTTCACTAGATTCTAGGTTTGAGTTACATGCATGAGGGTTTTTCAGTTGTTAGTTCAAAATTAAAGCGTAAGACTCCCTTTCCTTAGCTTAAATCAGAAAAAATGGGGGCAAAGGGTTAGGGACTTTACCTGCAAGAGTGGGGATGAAGACAATAACTTCAAAATTTTTCGACCCAGATGGTTTTGGAGGATCAATTTGATGGAAATTCCTTTCTCTATCAAGAACTCTCTTTTCCTTCTCTCTCTTTTTGTTCAGAAAATGAGTAAAAATGAGGGGTACAGGTGTTTTATTAGAAAAGGGCCGGGTTAAAAATTTTTAGAAAATTGCTTTTTGTGACGAATCTGCGGTCAACTATGCGATCGCATAGTTGACATGCGGTCCGCAGATTGGACAGCATAATGGTCCCAAATTGCTGACCTCTCTGTTTAGGTATGCGGTGAGAATGCGGTCCGCATACACGTTCTACGGTCGCAGATCGCACCGCAGAATTGACCCCCACAAATCCTCAAGAAATTTATGCGACGATTATGCGGTCCGCATATTGGTTATGCGATCGCATAATGGACCGCATTTTAACATCCAATTTGTCTACTCTCTGATTCACTATGCGGTTGAAATGCGATCCACATATTGGTTATGCGATCGCATAATGCATCGCATTTTCAGCATTCAATTTAGCTATTCTCCGATTCATTCTGCGGTAGATATGCGGTCCGCATACCTGATATGCGACCGCATTCGTGACTGCAAAATGACATTTTTACGAAAAAATTTGACTCTTGTTTTTTAAGTATTAAATAAAAAAAAGGATTCTGACACATCGATGGACCCGACTCTATGAGTTGCTAGGACTTGAGCACTTATTTTCACGGGGTCTTAAAAGATACATATGTTAGGAGAACTATGATTGAGGATGGAAGCGGCGCTTGTATTATCCACCCAAGGGTCCTTGCACTTATGGGACTTGAGGATAGGATAATACCGCATAGTATAACGCTCACTGGTTTTAACAATGCACTAGAAAGAACCTCCTGAGAAATAACGCTGCTTATCTTGGCGGGAGGAGTCACGTTGGGAACCACCTTCCACGCGATGAACTAGGACGTACAACGCCATCATTGGACGACCATGGATACACGCCATGAGAGCAGTCCCCTCCAGCTTTTATAAGGTGATAAAATTCCCTACCCTATGGGGGATATTCAGCAAATGGGGTGAACCCCACACCGCCCAAGAATGCTACAAAATAGCACAAGATTATACCCATACCAAATAGCTCCAAGGGGCGAGCACATAAGCATAGCAATCAGCTCTATCGGGGACTAAGGTTCTTCCGACAGAGGACGCCATCAAAGATTCGGATATCACGGAAGCTAGCAAAGCTACGGTCGAAGACCTCGATCCCGTAAAGCTAGCCGACCACGACCTCACAAAGAAGGCCTACATCGGGCATGACCTTTCGCATCCAAGTAAGTATCATAAATCTTTATCTAACCATGTGGACTTGTTCGCTTTTTCCCATTCAGATATGCCAGGGATACCGCGGAACATCGCTACCCACAAATTGAACGTTGACCCGCTACACCCGCCCGTGAGTCAAATGAGGAGTAAATTCAACGCTACCATCAACGAAGACGTAAGTGAAGAAGTAGACAAACTATTAACAAATGGTTCCATCAGAGAATCCAAATACCCTGAGTGGGTCGCCAACATTGTCATGGTCAAGAAGAAAAATGGGAAGTGGCGAATGTGCGCGGATTTCACGGACATAAACAAAGCATGCCCAAAGGATTCATTCCCACTCCCCCACATCGATCACCTGATAGATGCGACTGTTGGACACGAACTCTTAAGCTTCCTAGATGCATATTCTGGCTACAATCAGATCATGATGACCGAAGTATATCAGGAGAAGAAATCCTTCATCACTCACCGAGGGGCGTACTGCTACAAAGTGATGCCCTTCGGACTCAAAAACGCGGGAGCAACATACCAAAGATTGGTAACTGAGATGTTCAAGGTACAACTGGGCAAAAAAATGGAAGTCTACATCGACGACATGCCGATAAAGTCGTGCAGAAAGGAGGATCACCTCGACCATCTGAAAGAGGCCTTCGAAATATTGAGAAGATACGGGATGAAATTGAACCCCGAAAATTGCGCCTTCGGCGTGGCCTCGGGAAAGTTCTTGGGATTCCTCATATCTCAAAGGGGTATCGAAATCAATCTGGATCATATCAAAGAAATAGACACAATCCCGGAACTACTAAGCAGCGAAAAATAGGTGCAAAAGCTGATGGGTCGGATAACCGCCCTTTCCAGGTTTATCTTGCGATCCTCCGATATGTGCCATAAATGCTTCAGTGTGTTGAAGAAAGATCAGGGGCTCCAGTGGAACGAAGAATGCGTCAAAGCCCTAAAAAATTTGAAGGCGTACCTATATTCGCCGCCTCTACTATCCAAAGCAAGCCCAGAAGAACCAGTGCTGGTGTATCTAGCCATGTCTGAGGTCGCCGTCAGCACCGTCCTGGTACGCGAGAACAAAGGTATGCAATCTCCTATATATTACATTAGCAAAACATTAGTGGATGCCAAAACTCGGTACCCGCACCTTGAAAAGCTGGCATTAGCACTAGTCGTAGCTTCACGAAAGGTGCGACCTTATTTTCAATGTCATCCCATTAGAGCAGTAATGACCTTCCCACTGAGGAGTGTCTTAAATAAGCCTGAGCTATCATGCCGGCTCGCAAAATGAGTCATCGAGCTCAGCGAGAATGAAATCCCATACTTTCCAAGAAATTCCATCAAGTCTTAAGTCCTAGCCGACTTCAGCGCGGAAATCCTGTCGAAAGCAGAGCTCGAGGCCTGACACGACCCCCTCTCTAATGACCTATGGGTCCTCCACAGTGATGGTGCCGCCAATGCATCGGGATCAGGACTGGGACTTGTCCTCGAGGTCCCCACGGGTGAAACGATTCGCAAGTCCATACGATGCCCCAAAATGACTAAGAACGAGGCCGAGTATGAGGCTGTTATTGCAATTATCCATCAAATACGGAGCCCGACAGATCCTTCTCCATTGCGACTCGCAACTCGTGGTAAACCAGGTCGTTGGGACTTACCAAATCAAAGAATAGAGGCTACAAAAATACCAGGCAGAAATCCACTGGCTAATGGCTGAGTTCGACGATCGCCGCTTCGAACAAATTACGAGAGCACGGAACATCGAATCAGACGGCCTGGAAAAATTGGTCGCGGACACCAAAAACATGAACAAGGAAAGTGTGGTCACCCTCCTCCACTCAGTCAGCGATCACACTGAGGTATTTTCATTAAATCTAAACTGGTACTGGCGCAACCAGTTCATGTCCAATCTACAGGATGGAACGCTGCCGTGCGACAAAAAATAGGCAAAGAAACTCTGCGTGCAAGTCGCCCGGTACTGCGTGATAAACAACGGCCTCTACAAGAGAATATTTGGCGGACCTTTGGCTAAAGGCCTAGGTCCACACCAAACAAGTCCAGTACTCGAAGAGGTGCACGAGGGTCACTGCGGCGCACATACAGGCAACCGCACCCTCGTACGGTGCATCATCCGCGCCAGCTACTACTGACCCACCATGAAGAAAGAAGCAGCAGAATACGTCCGCCGATGCGAACAATGCCAAAAGTATGCCCCAATAATTCACCAGCCAGGGGAACCCATATACTCAATCACCTCTCCATGGCCCTTCATCAAATGGGGAATGGACATAGTCGGCCCCCTGCCCGCAGGATCGGGAAAGGTACAATTTTTGCTTATTTTAACTGACTATTTTTCAAAGTGGGTGGAAGCAGGTGCGTACACACAGATACACGAACAAAAGATCATCGCCTTCGTATGGAACAGAATTATATGCCGCTTCGTCATCCCCAAAGAAATCAGTTGCGACAACGGACAACAGTTCATCAGTCAAAAAATGACAAAATTCTTCGAGAAATGGTGCATCAAGAGAATCCTCTCCGTGCCATACCACCCCTCCACCAACGGTCAGGCAGAATCCTCCAACAAAACCATACTAAACATACGGAAGAAAAAGCTTGAAGACGCCAAAGGGCTATGGCCTGCACTATTGCCTGCAGTGTTGTGGCACACAAGACCACACCCAAGTCCAGCACAGGGGAAACCCCATACTCGTTGGTCTAAGGAACTGACGCGGTCATACCCGTCAAAGTTGTTGAACCAAGCTTGAGATATTCACACACCAGCGGAACAGAAAATGACACAAATAGGCTCCAAGACCTCGATGAAGCTGAGGAAATAAGGGAACTGGCCCACATAAGAATAGTGGCCCAAAAGCAGCAAGACGAAAGGTACTACAACAAAAGGGCCAAAATAAGGCCGCTCAAAGTAGGAGACTACGTTCTCAAAGCCAAGACATTGGCCTCCAAAGATGCAAGTGAAGGAAAATTGGGAACAAACTGGGACAGACCCTACAAGATCACAACAATAGCAAACATAGGGGCATTTCAGTTGGAAACAATGGAAGGAACTGGACCAGCGACATCTCCAATATGTAAAAGGCTACGGCCATCTCCAATGTGTAAAATGCTACGACCATCTCCAACGCGTAAAGGGCTATGACAATTTCCAATGAATGAAAAGGCTACGACCATCTTCAACGTGCAAAAGGCTACGACCATCTCCAATGAATGAAAAGGCTACAGTCATCTCCAATGAATGAAAAGGCTAAGGCCATTCAATTCTAGATGGCTAAGGCCATCGATTTAAAATGGCTAAGGCCATTGCCGCTAACAGTCGACCCAACGTCGACTACGGCAAAACGAAAGATTCGACGACAGTTGAAGTCAATCACATGGCTAAGGCCATTCAATTCTACATGGCTAAGGCCATCGCCGCTAACAGTCGACCCAATGTAAACTATGGCAAAATGAAAGACTTGACGATAGTCGGAGTCAACCACATGGCTAAGGCCATCGCCGCTAACAGTCGACCCAATGTCGACTATGGCAAAAGGAAAGACTCGACGACAGTCGAAGTCAACCACATGGGTGAGGCCATTCAATGCTACATGGCTAAGGCCATCGATTTAAAATAAATAAGGTCATCGCCGCTAACACTCGACCCAACATCGACTACGGCAAAATGAAAGACTCGACGACAGTCGGAGTCAACCACATGGCTAAAGCCATTCAATTCTGCATGGCCAAGGCCGTCGATTTAAAATGGCTAAGGCTATCGTCACTAATAATCGACCCAATATCGACTACTGCAAAGCTAAAGACTCGACGATAGTTGGAGTCAACCACATGGCTAAGGCCATTCAATTCTGCATGGCCAAGGCCATCGATTTAAAATGGCTAAGGCCATCATCGCTAACAGTCGACCCAATGTTGACTGCGGTAGAATGAAAGACTCGACGACTGTTGAAGACAACTAACATGGCTAAGGCCATTCGATCCAAACATGGCTAAGGCCATCGCCGTTAACAGTCGACATAACATCGACTATGGAAAAATGAAGGACTTCACGAAGGGCGAGTTAAGCTAATACAATGAGATGCAAATACGACAGAAGTTCCAAGGATCAAAGAAAGAATAAAAACATAAAAAGGTATGTACTCTTATATCCAAAAAAGTATATACATGATCAGTCTTAGAAAAGGGGCCATTTACAACAAAAGGGTACAAAAGCAAACCTAGCAACCCCCATCACCCTGGCCGGCACAATCAGCACTCGAGCTGTCACCACCTCCTGGTGGGTAGTCCCTAGAAATCCAAGAAGCAGACGCCAGGTGGTTAAGATCTTCTGAGTTATACCCTTCCTTAGTGGGCGAATCAGAAAGGTAACCGGCCACCTCACGAGCAACCTGGGTTAGGCTCCCCTGCCTATCCACGTCCTCCTCGAAAACTCGGCCGGCTGCCAAGAGCTCTTCAAGCATGACTAGTCGGGCATCATGGTACACCCACATATCGTGAGCATCCCCGCACTCAACTTCCTGTGGAGTGACCTGAGCAAGGGCCTCAATATCATCCTCCTTGGCTTTGAGCTCAGCAGTTAAGGCCGCAACCCGGGCCCAAAGCTCAACAACCTTCGCCGCTATAGCGCGACCAAGCTCCAACTCATCATCCTCCGCTCGGAGGAGAGCCTCCAACTCACTGTGCAGGGCGACCATAGCCACAAGATGCTCGTTCGCCCTCTCCAACTCAGCCAACCACTTCTTCAGCTGCTCCTCCGACTGGGTAAGAACCTCGCGGAATAGCCTGAACTCAGGGTCCTGCTTGTACATGTCGGCCAATGTTTGGTACGCATCGCGGACCCGCGTGTACCTCTGCCACAACTTCATATGGGTCGCCATACATCGCCCCCTCTCTACCTCCAAAATGAGAACCTGAAAAATATCAAAGGGAGAGTTCGTATACAGGCAAACCGCCCCTACGACTTCAAAGGGAGGAGAGCCAAAGTTGCCTGCAAGGCTACGCCCGCTACCCTACTAGAAAGGCCCCTATCACTAACTTCCGCCAATGTTTCACCCTCGGTGCCCATACAGAGAAGGGTCATGTCCCCGGCCACCTCCTCGCAATTCTCCAAGAGGTTATAGCCGTTGGGGAACACAATACGATGTGTGGACCTACCGTCCATCATCTCAAGACGAGTCAGAGAGTCCCTTGCTCCAACCACCCTCTCCAAAGGTGCAATTGCCCTCGCCGCTGCAGTCGACGAACCATCATCCCTAGCAGGAGGCAGACCGGCTTCAACATCAGCCCTTCTCTGAGGAACGGTCCTCCACAAATGAATCGCGTCGGCCATAAACGACTCCCTCGGCTCGCGACGAGGCAACTCCACCCTCTCCCCTTCGACGGCCACTCCTTTGCCGGTGATCAACCTCCGCCTCCTACTTACGAGGGACTCCTTGTCTTCGGAAGCCGCCTCCGCTGGCTGTGAAGACGACTCCAAAGGAAGTGCATCATTGCTGGATGCAACTTCGACCTCCCTCTCATGCACAGCCTCAGGAACCATGAGCACCTCCTTTTCTGCCATCATCTTGACCGCCGCATCAGATGCCGGCCCAGGCACAACTTCCTGCTGAGGAGTCAAGAGCGCACTAATTTCAGGCGAGCACTCCACGTGCACCTACTCCTCCTCAGAGTCCGGATCCGCCCTAGACGGGTCGACATCAGTTCTCCTTCTCTTGGCCCTCTGGGAGACACCCCAGCCTGCCAAAGAAAAGGTATATCAAACTGAAGGACTCCCGAGTCAGAACAAGGAAAAAATAAAAGAGCAGCGAAAAGACCGTTACTAGTCGGGACGTACGTGCTACAAAACTGAGCCCATGTACGGCACTCCTCCACATGCGGAATCATCCTCTCCACCCACGACCTAATGTCGTCCGCACAGGAAAGAGACGAGGAATCCTTGGGCATACGGGCAGCCACTGCAAATAACAGATAAAAAGAACCGTGAGAAGTTAAACCGTCATAGCAAAGAGCGCTGAATAAGATAAGAGGGAATACTTACACTCCTGTCTCTACACCTCCGGGAAACCGTCAGGGTTGGCCACCAGATGCTCCATCCGGACGTAGAAAAACTTCTTCCAATAGCCACGGTTGGCCTTGTTATTAGACTGCACCACGAAGCTTTTCCTACCATGACGCGTCAGGTGCAACATCGAACCCCGCAGATAACTCGAATTGAACATCTGCAGAAGGTGGCATATTGTGACCGCGCACACGGCTTTCTCCGCGTGAGTGGTAAGTATTCTGCATACTTTCAGCGTACAAGGAGTAAGTTGAGCCGGGCACGCCCTGAAGAAACAGCAAAGTTCCTCAGCTAGAGGGTTGAGCGGGAAATTGTAGCCGATCCGGAATGCATACTCATAAAATGTGCAAAATCCATGCCTGTGCACGTTGGTGTAATTTTCTCCAGCAGGCGCTATGTCAACATGGTCCCTAAACTCATATGTCATCCTAAGAGCATCCAGGTGGGAAAGCGTCAACTCGATACGTTCCCAGGGTGGAGATGAACCCTTATTACTAAAATCATTCCTCTTGGTCATGTTCTTCGGAAGAACAATCGCCACCGATAGAGGAACTAGAACCTCTTCAGCCACCTCCGCCTCACCGTCTGAAGGAGGTGAAACCCTAGTAGAAGCATTGTTTCTGGGCTTCTTGCTACCTTGAGGTCATTTCACCATAGTTAAAGCTTACCAAAAAAGAATGTTTTGAGTAGGTGCAAAGCTCGACTCGTGAAAGCGACGTTTCTTAAGAAAAGCAGTAGTCGCCAGAAAATAGAACGGGAAAAAGAGAGAAATATCCTTCAGAGCTTCAAACGATGAACCGTTTTTGAATTACTCAGTTGTATATAGGAGTGGGAAGCACGGATATCGAAGCGGCATCATTTTAAAAGCTGGCGCGGGAAACCCAAAAGCCACATCAGGACCCGAACCACCTCGGGAGTAAAAATAATGATGATGCACGTGATCGGTGACATCACCCCAAAGAAGGAATCGAGTGTCAACGGCCTCGTACTGTCGCATAAGCAAATATGTTCGCCCGTTGAAGACGCCCCTCGAGGACGCCTCCAACAGACGTAGGGACTAACTATATGAGGTAAAAATTTGGTTCACCTCGCTGCTGCCTAAATAAGTACGCTCCTCACAACGACGCCGCCCTCAAAGCCTTGCCAATCAGATAAGAACGGCCCGACCAAGGACGTCCTGATCTACTAGGCAGAGGAACAACACCGTTTTGGGCCAAGTCTCTTCCGTACAAGGAAGCCACCAACCTTGTACTTTACTTTTCGTGTATTTCGAGAAAATGTCTCCTAATATATAAAGGGGACCTTCACCTTGTAATAGGGAAGATTGATAATTCTGAATATACCAACTCTCTACTCTCTTTCTCTCTCTTTCTCCCTCTCTCTCTCTCTCTCTCTCTCTCTCTCTCTCTCTACTGTTATCAAGCAAACATCTTCATATCTCTTTATCTCTTTCTAATAGCAAGAACTCTCTATTATCTTATATACCTTAAGATCTACCACGATCCTAGTAAAATAACCCCTTGTAGGACTTATTATACTTGATTACGATTTACCTTCATATATTTTTTATTTTTTTTTTAGCTTATAAAGTGCATAGATCTTTTGAGCAAAATAATAAGCAATCTATTTTTTTTTGTCAGCTAATATGTACATAGATTTTCTTAGGAAGGAAGGCTTATGTATGTACCTCCTTTTCCGTTATTTTTGGGGTGATGGAATCTCCATTGTTATATTTTTTTCGAAGTATGGTATAGCTCTCCTCGTTGCACTTTTTTGGAATACAACACAACCCAAGCCACTGTTGGGAAATTTAAATAAAAAAAAATCCCACCATTTTAGTGTAAAATTTATCTTGGGATTAGCTAATGCCTTAAACCAAACATGGGATAGTTAATCCTAAGCTTTATCTCTTGATTATTATACTTATCCCATGTACCAAAACGATCCCTAAATGAATACTTGGATCTTATCTTGCTAAAAACAAGCGGCCCTTAGTCCCTCAGGATTTGGAGAAAATTGACTAGATTGTTGTACGTCCCTATCATATGTACTTTATGTTAATGTAGCAGAGAGGCAAATTTTTATGACCTCTTAAATTAAGGATGGATGAAAATCTGTTTGCAAGCATTGAAGAGTTTTTAATATTCAGTGACGACCCACACTTTGCCTTCCTTTATTTCTAGGTGGAAGCTGTACCTTAGTGTATACATGATTTAAGAAGTACACATGACACGTCGAATATTACGGCACCTTTGTAAGTATCATTCATTTCCAACTCTGTGGCTGTAGTTATTTCTAGGGTTCCACCGATGTATTTTTCACTTTAATTAAGCACAACATATAATCATCCTTGCACCAATTTTAATCAAGATATCGTACCAATTGTTGGTAAGTTTTCTTCTTGACGGAATAGTCATTTTTCAAATATACACTTCCTAGTTTTTCCCCTTTAAATATGCACATATAAGTGGATCTTGTGGTTTCAGTGGTCAAGGGCAACTAATGTATTTTCTTGCCAAACAATGTATTGTCAATGCAATGTTAAACATGTCTCATGGTTGGCATTGAAGAATGACAATTCCTATGTAAAAATAAGCATTAATAAGAGCAAAAGAACAAGAATTTAGGCCAATATCTAGGGCAAAAGACTAAGCACATTGTAATGTCGAATCATATTATAAGGGTAAGGTCAAAGGCTAAGTAGTGGAAAACTGAGATGCGAGTGAAATTGGATGAAGAAATGATGATCACCAAAAAAAGTAGACAAGAAAATGGAAAGATGGAAAAGAGGACAGTAAATTTGTTGTATTTGTCATTGAGCACAACAGGCCATATAGACAAATTTATGGCCTTCTTCCCAAAGAAACAAGTAACTTTTTCGCATGATGGTAACTTGATAGATAAGTGGTTGTTCTTAGAAGAGTTTCAATAGAAAAGAAACTAGTGCACTGGATGTCACATGGCAGTCACCTTCTCTATTGTCATAGCTAGTTTCACTAATCTAGTTTTTTTTCTTTTCTTTTTCCCCTGGCTGATCTAGTTATAGTCTGAGTTTTATGTGGGAGAAAAAAACAAAAGATCACAAAGTAAAAGTTGTGTACATTTAGGGGTAGGAAAGTTAAGAGAAGAAAAGGAAGAGAGTGGGGAGGGCGGAAGCGGGTAGCTTTTCAGCTACAAGTTCAATTGAACATAATAATTTTGACAAAGAATATAAGTAACTCTATATATGGAATATTAAATTTTTATACAAATATTAGATTCCGATCCCATGAAATTTCAAAGGCACTGTTAGTTTAGTGCTACAAATTTTAAAAGTCGAATCTACTAAATTTAAATTTTTAATCCGCCTCTAGGAAAAGGATGGTAAAGGTAGGGATTCAAAATTGGTAAGCGAGGTTGTTATGGAATGAGAGGAAGGAGTTCACATATGTAAATGTAGAATTAAAAGATTTTGGAAAATATTTTGACTATCATTTGGTCCAAATCTTTCTTAATAAAGATTCTTTAAAGGTCTAATCCAAATTTTGAGAAGCATTTAAGCTTGAGTGTAACCTAGTCCAATGTTCTCTTCACCCATCAAACATCAGTGTCACTTTCAGAGGTCATTTTCTACTCTGTCCACTTCCTCCCCACCCCCATCCTACCCTCTTTTATTCCTCTGATGAATCAAAGAAAAATGCTTACAAACTAATGACCATAATTAGAAGTTAAACAGGAGATAAAGAAATTAAAATGATTGGCCAAGAAAGACTGATCATCATCTCATGAATATATCCAAGCTTGTTCAACACTAGCCAACAAACAGAAAAAAAACAACTAACAACTACCCAGTATAGTCCCACAAAGTGGGGTTTGGGAAACAGAAAAAAGAGAAATACAAAAGAAAATTATCAGAGTTTAATGTAAATTAGCATAGGAATAAACAGAGACAAAGAAAATCCTAGTTAGCTTATAGTAACATAACAAATTAAAGAAAGCTTTCTTTACTTTATAAATACCTATTCCATAGTGCAAACTCTCTTCCATTTTCTGCATCTATCTATTCTCTGCAGATTAATTTGCAAGGAAGAACTGAAAACTTTCTGTACTCTCTATTTTCATCTTCCAACCCTTTCTTTCCTTACCAGGTTAGTCATCACCTGAAAATACTCATAAACCATGTCCAAAATTACCTCACTTAATTCCCTTGCATTTTTTTAATCAAATTTAAACTATTTATTGAATGTAACTGCAAATATGTGGTTGGGATTTTAATTCATTCTAACCTGTATTAGGAAAGTGTGATCTTGATCAAGTTTTGTCATTATGTTTTGATATGTAGGTGAAGGTATGGAATTCCAAAGTGATCTAACAAGAGAGATCTCTCCACAAAGGAAACTGGGAAGAGGAAAGATTGAGATCAAACGGATCGAAAACACAACGAATCGTCAAGTTACTTTCTGTAAGAGACGCAATGGTTTGCTCAAAAAAGCCTATGAATTATCTGTGCTCTGTGATGCTGAGGTTGCTTTGATTGTCTTCTCAAGCAGAGGCAGACTCTATGAGTATGCCAACAACAGGTACTTATGTTAATACAAGTCTTGAAATTTAATAGAAAAAGTTGAAAGTTTTAATCTTTATATATCTTTTGATGTCAAGTTTTCATCTTTGAAAAGGTCCTCCCTTTTCTTCCTCATTTCTTTGCAATTTTGTTTGTCTTCTTTTAAAAGGGAAACTAATTAATTGTTTTTGTTTTGGAGATTTGCTATGTATTTTCTTAGGAAGATCTGAACTTCCAAAGAACTAACAATTACTATATTGTTGTGAACTTTTTTAGACTTTGAGTTTTTTTCTATCAAAGAATGACTTTACTTTCCTTTTTTTCGTTAATGGTTTTGTTTGTTTCCTTCAATTTGCTCTATTTTGGGGGTAGTTTCTCTTTTTGTGATCCCATTTTCATTAATAGACTTGTAGATATATAGATCTGTTTGTTGTAAGAAAGAGTAGAAATTTAGGAAGCACTCTATCAGAACTCTGAGATCAGCATACTACTTTCTTCCACCATTGCTGGTAAGTTCTCTCTCTCTCAAAGATAAAGCAAGAAAGCTGTCAAGTTCTAATTCGTCCATTTGTCCCATAGTTTAAACACTACCAATTAGATTGATATGGGCTTTAGATCTTGTCGTATAGTTTTTTTCACAAAAAAACATGACATATGTTCTTTCACAACCAATCAAAATAAAGATTAGGGTTTTGTACTTCACTAATAGCACTGCAGTACTGCTTTTTGTCTTGACCTAATTTCTATTGGCAGAGTCAAACTTGCCCTAATTAGGGTTTACTTTTGCTACGAATATTAAGGCTATTTTTTTTTTGTCAAAACTCAAAATATTTGCCTTGCTTACACACTCAAGCGATTTTTTATTGAAATAACTTGTGGAAAATAACCAATCAGAGTTCAAAGCTCAATTATAGAAAAAAGTTGACATTCTTCCCAGTGTCTCTCTCCTCCCTTTTTTTGTTGCTTCATTTGCTATTTCTTGAAATGTTTTACACCGTTTAGGAAATGGGGTCATCTACACTCTAGCTTTAGAGTTTTAGAAGCAAAATTTGTTGGGGTTGGGTGGTTGGTGTAAGTTTTGTCTCAGTTACAAGAATCTTTGGTCACGTCATACAAGATTTTACACTTGTTGACAAATCTGCTGAGAAAAGACATATTATAGTAATGAGGGAATGGTTTTTTTTCCCTTCTCTGAGCTCTCTCTTAATTTCTACCTCCAGTACTGAATAAAAGAAAACATGACTACCCCTATAATTTTTTCTTTGAGATATCTCAGTTTAGTGCTTTTACAAAGGTTCTGAAGCTGTTGGAACTTAAACAGCAAAGAAACAGAAGTGTAAGAAAAGAGAAGTTCTAAACCAATGAAAATTACTTAAACTAGGCTAGACTTAACTAGGTTATCAAATACTTGAAGAGGATCTTGTGCATAGATATATTTGCGTAAGACGTGAGATTTTTTTATATTTAAAAAAAAAGGAGTTTTGAGTTGGAGGGTGTGTTGTCAAGAAAGAGATGAGACATATATATATCCGTACAATTTTTATTCTCAACCAATAAGAGAGTTCTGAACTCTCTGGCTTTCTTTCTTGCATGGTATTGGCTGCTGAAAATGGACGGTTCTGATGTGATCAGATCAGATCATGAGACAGACAAGACTGGATCATACTATTCACTTTACCTTACAACAGTTTAAAAAAAGTTGTATGGATTGTTAAGTTAATGCCATGTTCCTTTTGGGGCTCTTGAAACAAAACCCTAGGTGGATAAAAACCTAGAGTGGATGGGTATTACCCAAGGAATAACTGGTATTTATGACGTGGCACAAATCAGGTCCGTCGAAACAGTGGACCAATCATGTTGTGGGAAATTGTGCCAGCTTGGCAGAGAGCAGCCAATCAGTAGCTCGACGAAATTAAGGTAGTAGCAGACTAGGAAATGTGAGTCATTCCTTCAGTGTGTTGGTTCATTTCTTTCAGTCTTAGCTCTATCGTACTAGAAAATTTTATATCAATGTCATGTTTGAGTGGACAGATGGAGTCTGACTCAAAGCAACACTTTGCTTTGTTGTAGTTTTTTTTTTTCAGCTTTGCGTGTTGGCCTAAATTAGCAAGAATTAAGGTTTATTAAACAAGAAAGTATCTAGATTTTCTTTACATTTTGAAAGTGGTTAAGACACTGTTTCTAGTCTTTGCTCGAAGGGAACAAGCACAAACACTCGTGTCTAAGGAGATCTTAGTTGAAACCTCTCTCAAACCTTATATTGTACATGGATAATCTATAATGAAGATATATTTTGCAGAATTTGTTTCTATTGAACTTCTTCACAACTAACTTTTGTTAAACATGACATTATGTTGTTTAAAATCTATTAATCCTTGTACCAATTGATGTGAAGGAGTTCAGAGTACAAAGGGCAAGTTACCTGATTTTCTATGTAAATTCAGGCATAAAGTTTTTTAAGTTTTTAAAAATAAAATAAATATATTTGAAAACAACATGAAAGTATATATTAGAATTCAAAATAGGTAATAATCCAGAATAATTTGAAAAGATCCTAATCAAAGTGAAAATTATTTGACTTCGCAGATAGTAACATATTCACATAAAATGGGACAAAGAGAGTAACTCTGACCAAAAAATAAAATAAAAAAATAAGTGAAACAAAAGCAAAATGAAGACTAAGTTGCAATTTGAAACATTCATTCGCAACATGGTATGTTTCGAATATGTGTGCAAATGATTGATACCCATATTAGTTTTCAAAGATGTTAAGTTGATTTATTATTTGTTGGATATGATTGAAGGAAATAGAAAGCTAAAAGTTTATGAAGTGAATAAATGATATATTATGTTTGTTCAGTTTGAACTTCAAAATAGAAATAAAGAATGCAAATTTGCAGTTGGAATACGTATCGCATTATCTAGTTGATTCCCTTCTTCCCTCAATGGAGAGAAAAATTGTACTTCTTTTCCTACAAATATAATTTCCTTTCTTTTTTCTTGGTCAAACCAAACAAGGAAATGCAAAATATTGCCATTTTCTCTTCCTTTTTCGTCTCTTCCCCAGCATCCAAAGTACAAACAAGGAGTAAATCTTTCCATTTTATTGGAAAAAATTTTCCATTGCTTTGTGCAAATGTTCTAAGTTCTTTATCTCTTTTCCTCTTTCTTTTTTTCCCTTCGATTTCTGGCTTTAGAATGCAGATTTAGCTGGCGTGAAGAACAAATATTTAACTAATGCTTTTATCTGCTTCGGAAGGTGTGTTCTCTTGAGATGTTTATTGTTATTGCCAAACTCAACAAGCAAGGGGTGTTGTAGGATCGTTGGGACCCCTCCACTCTGAACCGAAAATCTCGAATTCGAGCTTTAGGTATAAATTATTTTTACCCCTTAATGGGCACACCCATGCCCGAATTTGAATTAGTCAGGAGTACAAGTATGGCTAAACCGAAAAAAAGGATAGCCAAATTGAGGTGAAATAGCACAGTGCAGCCTTTTTGAAGAAACTCCCTCAAAGTAAATGCCTTTTCCCCCTTCTTTTGAATAGTTAAGCAATATCCTCACCTAGTAGTGAATATGTGCAAGCAAGTCTTATTTAATACGGAAAAGCCAAATATGTTCTTGTACTATCAGAATTTAGTTATTAGTACCATCCGTTATACTTTTCTTCACTATCTACTCCTACCGTTATCCATTTTAATATTTATGCCCTTATATTTAACGGACCATTTTTTTAAGACACGTGGCTTCATCTTATGCTACCAACTTTTTTTATTTTTCGATTTTTTAAAGCCCCATCTTAAATTTTATTACCAAATTAATACTTCTTAATAACCCACCCCAAGATCCTAGTAAATTGAATCTCCAAATTAGCTCCAGTGTTTGGGGCCGTATTCCTCCACTTATACTCATTGTTCAATGGAGAAAAATAGATAATGCACAGTATATGCTTGCTTTGCTCTCCAAATATGCTTGCTTCTCAATTAATCTTCTCTTCCCTCTCGGTGCTTTATTTAGTTACTTGATTTTTCATAAACAAACCAAGGTCCAAAATCCGATAAAATGAGTTTTTTGTTTTATCACTTTTTGCAGTATTGCTTTACTTTAAAATTAAAATGAGTGCGGTTATGATTTGTTTAGTGGTTGTTGATATTCTGTGATTTCTAAGAAATTTGAATTAGAGTATATAAAACTGAAATTTTCTGACCAAATTTTAATTTTCCGATCAAATTTTCTGGTGATAGTCCATGTTGAAGGTGATGAGAGGTCTTAAGTTTTATTGTAAGAGAGCAAGAAGGTAGTTGGAGGAACAAAAAGAAGAGATGGGAAAAGAGAGGAAAATTTTCAGTAGACCATGGTGGACATAATGGTGGTCACGGTGGAGGCACGGGTGGCGGCAAGTGTTTAGTAACCTTTCAGATGGGGTCTCGGGGTGAGTCATTAATAGATATTTATGTGGGTAATAAAATTTAAGATAGGACTTTAAAAAAAAGGTTGAGGGCTTAAGATAAGTCACGTGTAACAGGAAAGCTGGGTCCAGTGGTCTGTTAGATATAAGGGGTAAATATTTTTAAATAGGTAACAGTAGGGGTAGAAAGTGTTGGATAGTATAAGGAGGGATATTTATAACTAATTTTCGATAGTACATTTTCCGATTTAATATTTGTAATTGTCTTACCTGATCTTAACAGTTCTTCAAAAGGAACTGAGATGTATCCTTATTCTTTAACACAGAAAATTCCAGATCTGCTCGTCTTTAGTGTTTCTTTGCAAGGTGAATCAACTCTTGAAGAATATTTAAAGAGAATAGGCTTAATTATAGCTAGGCAGGATAGTGCTGTGAAGAATGAAATTTAGGGTACAAAAAATATGAATTATATAAAGTGTCTTTTTGCTGTCCTCTCTTAAATTTTGATTTTGACGGCCATAAAAATATAGTGAATCTTGTGAATGTTTTAATGGTCATTCTTTGTAGTAACGGAAATATCTGATTTCGTCTGTCCATATTTTATATGATTGAAAAGAAAACTATTCTAACATTTCAATATGTGCAGTGTGAAAGCAACAATTGAGAGGTACAAGAAAGCTTGTTCAGATTCCTCAAACACTGGTTCAATTTCCGAGGCCAATGCTCAGGTATATAATAGTAGTAGTAAATAATTTCAAGCATTCCTCTCTCATCTCTTACAACAAAGTAAATTAGGGCAAAACTTCATGCCTATACTGTTATCACAAATTTTGATTATCAGAATGGGGTGGTTTCTCCTATCATACGTTGGAAAAGAAAAAGATACAACAACAACAATCCAGTATAATCCCACTTAGTGAGGTTTGGGGAGGCTAGTATGTACGCAGACCTTACCCCTACCCTTGGATAGAGAAACTGTTTCCAAATAGACACCCGGCAACCTTCCCTCCAAGAACTTCCCACATTTCTCTTGGGGAGACTCGAACTCACAACCTCTCGGTTGGAAGTGGGGGTTGCTTAATATCAGATTACTATTTGGTTATTTTTCCTACTTGTAAATTGAAACTTATTCCAATAAAAAATAAAATCTTCTTCTTAATATTACCTCCGTTTCACTTTATTTGTCGTAATTTGACTTGACATAAAATTTAGTAAAAAAAGAGGATTTTTAAAACTTGTGATTTTAAATATCTCATACAGTTTGTTTGGCTATAAAATCTCTGAAATTGAACCTCTTTTCTAGTTAGAAATGTTGTTCTGGATTTTATAAGCAGTTGTAGGTCTACATGTGGGGCTGTGTCCAATGTGTATCTTTTCTTCTTCCTTCTTTGAGCTGTAACTTCTCATTTGGTAATAAAAGGTGTTTTAGTTACCAAAAGAAAATGTTTGGAGCTTATACTCTTAAAAGTTACCATAACAATGCTTTTTAATCAAGGAGTAATTAATTTAGTAATAAAATAGCACCTCTCCTCTAATATTGTCCACTTAACTGAATCGACTATTGTAAAGTCATACCCAGGGTGGCTACCTACTGGATTAATATTGGTTTATCTATATGATTTTGAGAGAATTGTTTTTTTTTTTTTGGTTGTTTTGGAATGAAGTCTTGTTTTCCTTCTCCTTTTTGTCTTTGAGCTAATATGCAAGACCAAGTTGTTTAATTTGCTTTAGAAGACAGGTTTGGTATAGAAACCAAACCAAAAAGCCCCTGGGGTCAACAATTGTTTCTGGTCATTTCTTGCATCAAGATCCAAATGACAAATTTCTGATAAACTGTGCACAGTTCTAGTATGATTTGTAGTGTTCCATGTCAGTTGAGAGTATGTTCAAGTCTATATGGTGTCATTTTATGATTGTTTTCCCCTAATAACCTGATCAATATGAGCTCCAATGAAGCAGCTATTAATTGTTAACACTTGCATCATTGTAAGTTAAAAGCTTAAATTTGAGATAGAGTAGATTCCTAAGAATAATTCAGGAAAAGATTATGATTGCTCAATGCTACTGATCAGGGTCAAAGTTTTTCGTGTACGACACTGAAATTGCTTTAGTAATTGAAGAAAGCACTGCCAAAAGGGCAGCCCAGTGCATTAAGCTTCCGCTATGTGCGGGGCCCGGGCAAGGGCTGGATCTATGTGAAGAAAACTCATTGTAGGAGCACATTTGAATCTCCAGAAGCACTTTTAATCAAGTTAAAAGCCATCTTTTACACATACATAGGCTTTTCTTAGCCAATATGTGTCAATACATTACAAGTTGCAAGCATGATGTATAGCTTCATTTGCTTTAATAAAAATGTTGTTCAATCAATTCCAGTATTACCAGCAAGAAGCCTCCAAACTGCGCGGACAAATTGGAAATCTGCAGAATCAGAACAGGTAAATTTTCAGTGCTTTTTCTTTATCCTATCTCAATGTGTTTTTTACTTATATTGTTTCCACTTTTCTATGTTGCTAATAGTCCTTCTTACCTAATTAACTGCATTGATTCAGGAACATGCTGGGTGAATCTCTTGCTGCACTGACCCTTAGAGATCTGAAGAATCTGGAACAGAGAATTGAAAAAGGCATTAGCAAAATCAGATCCAAAAAGGTGTTTAATTAACATCACTATTTTCTGCTCAAATTTTCAATTTCCTAATAATGACATTATGTTCTAACTGTTGAAAATAAAATTAAAATAAACTTGATTTTGTAATAATTATTTGGGCTTAAGAAATTATGAAAAATAAAGAGCCCAATTAGCCTATTTTCTAGAATGTGAGCCCATTTGGCCCATGTTCTAGAAATGTGCTCTAGAAATATCTTTAGAATAGTAGAATGATATAGATAAGTATGGAGTGATCTAGAGAGTGGATATTTTTGTAGAATTGTGTAGAAGGTGATTTGTAGCCATTAGATTAAAGTTGTGTTGGATAAATCTTGGCCATTGATTGAGGAAGTGGCCAAGTATAAATAGGTGTGGGATTGCTTATTTTGTATCAAGCCAAAAAAATCAAAAGCAGTTTGAGTAATAAAAGTTTCTCTTATCCAAAATCTTTCTACTCTTCCAAAATTCCCTTAGCCTAAAAACCTCCCTTCAAATATTAATAGCAATCCTCTTCCAACAAAGTGGTATCAGAGCCACAAGATTCTAACCAAAAATTTATAAAACCATGGCAAATGGTGTTGCATCCTTCCAAGTTCCTATGCTCAACAAGAGCAACTATGATAATTGGAGTATCAAGATGAAGGCTCTCCTAGGTGCACATGATGTTTGGGATATTGTAGAGAAAGGCTACAATGAGCCCCGAGATGAATCTACATTATCCCAAACTCAAAAGGATAGTGTGAAGGATTCAAGAAAGAGAGACAAGAAAGCTCTCTACCTCATCTACCAAGCATTGGATGATGATGGGTTCGAGAAGATCTCAAGTGCAACCACTGCTAAGGAAGCGTGGGAGAAACTCCAAACGTCTTGCAAAGGTGCCGAGCAAGTAAAGAAGGTACGTCTCCAAACTTTAAGAGGAGAATTTGAGTCTTTACATATGAAAGAAGGGGAGTCCATTTCCGACTATTTTTCAAGAGTTTTGGTGGTTTCAAATCAAATGAAAAGAAATGGTGAAAAATTGGAAGATGTTAGAATTATTGAGAAGATACTCCGGTCATTAACTTCGAAATTCGAGCATATTGTCATAACAATTGAAGAAACTAAAAATTTGGAGGAGATGTCGATTGATCAATTAATGGGATCTTTACAAGCATATAATGAAAAGCATAAGAAAAAACAAGATATAGTGGAGCAATTCTTCAAGATGCAAATAAAAGATAAGGAAGAAAATATCGGAAATGGACGAGGTCAATATGGAAGAGGTCGTGGTTGTGGACGAGGTCGAGGCCATGGACGTGGACGAGGAGGTTTCAACATCAATGAAGAAAGAAGAGAATACCCAAGTCGTGGGAGAGGCAACCAAGGTGCAAGGTACGATAAATCTCAAATCAAATGTTATTCTTGTCAAAAATATGGACACTATGCTTCACAATGTAGAGGGTCTCAAACCAAAGTCGAAGAGACCGCCAACCTTGTGGAGGATAAGGGCCAAAAAGACGTGACCCTACTTCTAGCATACAAAGGAGAAGAAGGGAGACAAGAAAACACTTGGTACCTTGACACCGGGGCGAGCAACCATATGTGTGGAAAGAGGAGCATGTTCGTGGAGCTCGACGAATCGGTGAGAGTAATATCTCTTTTGGTGATGAATCCAAAATACTAGTGAAAGGCAAAGGTAACATCCTAATCCGCTTGAAGAATGGAAATCACCAATTTATCTCAAATGTCTACTATGTGTCCAACATGAAAAATTATATATTGAGTTTGGGGCAACTCTTAGAGAAGGGCTATGACATTCACATGAAAGATCATAGTCTTTCCATAAGAGATAATAAAAATAATTTAATCACTAAAGTGCCTATGTCCAAAAATAGAATGTTCTTGTTGAACATTCAAAATGATGTTGCAAAGTGTCTTAAAGCTTGCTACAAAGATGTATCTTGGCTTTGGCATCTTCGATTTGGGCACTTGAATTTTGGAGGCTTGGAGCTACTATCCAAAAAGGACATGGTGCGAGGACTACCATCCATTAGCCACCCCGATCGATTGTGCGAAGGATGCCTACTCGGAAAGAAATTTCGGAAGAGTTTTCCAAAGGAGTCATGCTCGAGAGCCCAAAAGCCATTGGAGCTCATACATACCGACATATGTGGTCCTAGCAAGCCAAGCTCCCTCGGTAAAAGCAACTATTTCCTTCTATTTATTGATGATTTTTCTAGAAAGACATGGATGTACTTCTTGAAGCAAAAATCGGAGGCATTTGAAGTATTCGAGAAATTCAAAGCGGCAGTGGAGAAAGAAAGTGGACTACATATAAAGGCCATGAGATCCGATCGTGGAGGCGAGTTCACTTCTAGAGAGTTCTAGAATTTTTGCGAGGAGCATGGAATAAGACGTCCACTAACGGTACCAAGGTCCCCCCAACAAAATGGAGTGGCGGAAAGGAAGAATCGGACAATTCTAGACATGGCGCGGAGTATGCTAAAGAGCAAGAAGCTACCAAAGGAATTCTGGGCCGAAGCAGTAGCGTGTGCAGTGTATCTACTCAACCGATCACCAACAAGGAGCGTGTGGGGAAAGACACCACAAGAAGCTTGGAGTGGAAGAAAGCCAGGAATCTCCCATCTAAGAGTCTTTGGAAGCAAAGCATACGCACATGTACCTGACGAGACACGGAGCAAGCTCGATGACAAAAGTAAGGCGTTCATCTTTATCGGGTATGATTCCAAATCCAAAGGCTACAAATTATATAATCCAGATACTAACAAGCTTGTGATAAGTCGGGACGTGGAGTTTGATGAAGAAGGAGAATGGAATTTTGGTTCTCACGAGGACTTTAATTCCATTATTCCAACCGAAGAAGAAGAACAAAGATCTACAGCAGAGGATGCCCAGCGAGAGCTAACTACTCCACCTACCTCGCCAACAGCAGTTCAAGATGACTCTCCACCATCGTTTCTGAATGAAAGGAGCGAGGAACGCGCAAGGAGTTTGGAAGACATTTATGAAAACACTGAAAGGTTAGAGGACCTAACTCTTCTTCGTCTATTTGCTGATTGTGAACTAGTTACCTTTGAAGAAGCCGTACAAAGTAAGAAATGGCGAGATGCAATGGATGAGGAGATCCAGTCCATCGAAAAGAACGACACCTGGGAGCCGACTTCACTTCCAAATGGGCAAAAGGCGATCGACGTCAAGTGGGTGTACAAGGCAAAGAAAAACTGTAAGGGAGAAATCGAAAGATACAAGGCGAGGCTTGTTGCAAAAGGATACAGTCAAAGAGCCGGCATCGACTATGACGAGGTATTTGCCCCTGTAGCCCGTTTAGAAACTATAAGACTAATCATTTATCTGGCAGCTCAAAATAAATGGAAGATACACCAAATGGATGTAAAGTCGGCGTTCTTGAATGGAGTCCTTGAGGAAGAAGTTTACATCCGACAACCTATGGGCTATGAGGTGAAGACGCAGGAAGACAAAGTCTTAAGATTGAAGAAGGCGTTATATGGACTAAAGCAAGCACCAAGGGCGTGGAACAGTAGGATCGACAAGTACTTGCAAGAAAATGACTTCGCCAAATGCCCACATGAGCATGCGCTCTATGCCAAGATGAAAGATGGAGATATCTTGCTCGTTTGCTTGTACGTGGATGATTTAATCTTTGCAGGAAATAACCAAAGGATGATCGTTGAGTTCAAGCAAGCGATGGCTAAAGAGTTCGAGATGACCGACATTGGGCTTATGGCGTACTATCTTGGCATTGAAGTCAAACAACTTGAAGATGGAATTTTCATCTCACAGGAGGGCTATGCGAAGGAGATCCTAAAGAAGTTCAAGATGGATGATTGTAACCCAGTCAACACACCGGTGGAGTGTAGGATCAAGTTGTTGAAGCATGATGAAGCTGAGAAAGTGGACACGACGATGTTCAAGAGCTTAGTTGGGAGCTTACGATATTTGACTTGCACGAGACCCGACATTCTCTACGTCACCGGCCTCATAAGTCGCCACATGGAGAATCCAACTACTACACACTTGAAGGCTGCAAGAAGAATTCTCCGCTACCTCAAAGGTACAATCAACTTTGGCTTGTTCTATTCAACTTCTAATGATTATAAGCTTGTCGGTTATAGCGATAGCGATTGGGCCGGAGACATTGATGATAGAAAAAGTACCACGGGCTTCGTGTTCTTCATGGGAGACACCGCCTTCCCTTGGATGTCCAAGAAACAACCAATTGTCACTCTATCCACATGTGAAGCTGAGTACGTTGCCGCTACCTCCTGTGTATGTCATGCAATTTGGATGCGAAGTTTGCTAAAGGAGCTCGGATGGCCACAAGAAGATCCAACTACAATTTGCATGGATAATAAGTCGACGTTGGCGTTGGCGAAAAATCCGGTGTTCCATGATCGAAGCAAGCATATTGACACACGCTATCACTACATAAGAGAGTGCATCACAAGAAAGGATGTACAAGTAGAGTACGTGAAGTCCAAAGACCAAGTTGCGGATATCTTCACCAAGCCACTCAAGCAAGAGGACTTCATCAAGTTAAGAAGTTTGCTTGGAATGACAAATCAAGTTTAAGGGGGGGTGTTGAAAATAAAATTAAAATAAACTTGATTTTGTAATAATTATTTGGGCTTAAGAAATTATGAAAAATAAAGAGCCCAATTAGCATATTTTTTAGAATGTGAGCCCATTTGGCCCATGTTCTAGAAATGTGCTGTAGAAATATCTTTAGAATAGTAGAATGATATAGATAAGTATGGAGTGATCTAGAGAGTGGATATTTTTGTAGAATTGTGTAGAAGGTGATTTGTAGCCATTAGATTAAAGTTGTGTTGGATAAATCTTGGCCATTGATTGAGGAAGTGGCCAAGTATAAATAGGTGTAGGATTGCTTATTTTGTATCAAGCCAAAAAAATCAAAAACAAGTTTGAGTAATAAAAGTTTCTCATATCCAAAATCTTTCTACTCTTCCAAAATTCCCTTAGCCTAAAAACCTCCCTTCAAATATTAATAACAATCCTCTTCCAACACTAACATTCCATTCTCAAATTACAGAATGAGCTGCTGTTTGCTGAAATTGAGTATATGCAGAAGAGGGTAAGTCATATAATCTTTCTTCTAGTTAGTCATTTTTGGTCATATGCTTTCTATTTGCATGCCAAAAGTGTAACATAAGTTAATGGACAGCAGGAAATTGATTTACACAATAACAATCAGTACCTGAGAGCAAAGGCCTGTTTCTTTCTCTATTACTTACTAGCTATCTAGTCCTTAATTAAGTAGCATATTCTGCAGAAACTCATTAGTATTTTGTAAGTAAAAATAAACAGATTGCTGAAACTGAGAGAGCCCAGCAGCAGCAGCAGATGAACTTGATGCCAGGGAGTTCAAGCTATGAGCTTGTGCCTCCACCTCAGCAATTTGATACTCGAAACTATTTACAAGTTAATGGCTTGCAATCCAACAACCATTACATTAGACAAGACCAACCATCTCTTCAACTAGTGTGAGTACTCCTTCCTTATTAATCACTTCATCAAAAACTTTTTTTAGAAAAAAAAACAGTGAATTTTAGGACAAAGAATATACTTTCTTGAAAGAGGAAATAGACTGCAAATCTCAAAGGTGGTACATGTTGGGACGTTGAGGGTGTGTTTGGTCTGACAAAAGTCATTTTTCATGAAATATAAATATTTTCCTAGAAAATATTTTTTGGTGTTTGTTTGGTAAGTAGAAAATATTTTTTTATAAAAATATATATTATAATATTAGCAAATCGGAGAGTGTTCCAATGAAACTGTTAATATGTACTAGCTTAGAGATTAATACTATTGTCCAAGTGCTGGATAAACCAAATAATATGAAACTAAAAAGATTAAGGTAATTATAAGGTTTCCCTCATAAGTGATCATACCAAACATCAGAACAATGACTTTTTTTATGAAAAACAATTTCCTTGCTACCAAACACACTCCATGGCATTTTTCCAATTTTACTAATAATAGATACTAAGGTATTTCTTTTTCTGAGCAGTTAATATGGTTGAAGGGCCTCTATCTTTTGTGCACTACATCTGAACCACAAGAGAAGACTACTATTAAGCTTGAAGATTATTGGAAGTGAAGATAAACTTAAGTATGTATACCATATTATATTACTTGCTGAATGAGCTGAGACTCTTCAATGTTGTATGTTTAGTGGATATGTATTTTTTACTTGATGTTCCTTTTCTGGCAGTGTACTATGAGGAATTAAGCTTGTTATTATTAAGTTGATTATTACTGTTCTGCTCAATTATGTTCTTCTTTTAGTGCTCATTTGAAAGTTTCATCTCGACTCCATCAGGAAGAGAATAGTGTCTCTTCACCTTTCTTTTTATTACTGCATTATTTGCATTTCAGCTTCATGTAATATATAGAGCTTTACCTTCTCGCAAAGACATATAATGCCATAAACATAAGGCACTGGTGTATGGTCGGCAGCCCTCTACTTGGAAATTGAGGAAAAGAAAAGAAAAGTAGCAAATTTTCAGATTTTCCTTCCCTCGTTTGGTTTGCGCAGAATGTTGGGGGAAAAAATAGGAATGAAGTTAAATAAATAAAACCCATAGAGATGGTAGTGTTGAGTTGTCCCACATAGGAGGGATTTGAGGTCCTTGGTCTCCTTATATGACTTGGGCAATCCTCACCTCATAAGCTAGCTTTTGGGTTGAGTTAGGCCCAATGTCCATTCCATGAGTAACAGACACATGATAAAAGCTTGCTTTTTAACATCATAGCTTTGTCTGTTTCTTATCTTGTAACTTTGTCTAACGGTTACAAAGTGAGAGTAACTTGTACAGGTTCTTTTTCATTTACTTCATCCCTTACTCTTCACAATGTGTTGCTAGTTCCTTCCTTTAAACACAACTTGATTTCTGTCCACAAGTTGGTAAAACAATTGCACTGTATAGTTTTCTTTACTCCAACTTCCTGTTTACTTCACATGATACAGGACCCTTCTCTGAAGAGGCTTCTGGATCTTGTTAAAGAGGAAGCTGGCCTATACAAACTGTCTTGGGTGCCACCTTCCCCTTCTTCCTCTACTGGTTCTTCATCTACTTCTGTATGTGCTTTGTCTGAATTTTGTAATGATGACAATGTGTTTAACAGCAAAAATGTTGCCTTGCCTCCAATTGTAAACAGTTTCATTTGTAATAATGCTGTTACCACTGATATGAATTACATTTGGCATTTAAGACTAGCACATACTTCATTTGCAAATATGAGACATATTTCTGGTTTGTCTTTTCCACTTGCTTCTAAACAACCTTTTCCTTATTCTGTCTGTCCTATGGCCAAACAAACCAGACTTCCTTTTCCTGATAGCAGTATTAGTACTACTAAACCTTTTCAATTGATACATGTGGATACTTGGGGACCTTACCACACTTCTACTTCTTCTGGTTATAGGTGTTCCCTTACAATAGTTGATGATTTCTCTAGGGCCACCTGGACACACTTAATGGGCTCTAAAAGCAATGCTTTTTCCTTGCTTAAATCTTTCATCTGTTTTGTTAAAACTCAGTTTAACACTGTGGTTCAAACTGTTAGAAGTGACAATGCTTTAGAATTGGGATCCAGCATTGAGGGTATATCTTTCTTTAGTAGCCACGGGATTATTCATCAAACCTCCTGCCCTCATTCACCTCAACAGAATGGTGTTGTTGAGAGAAAGCACAGAACCCTTCTTGAAACCTGTAGAGCCTTACTTTTTCAATCTGGCCCACCTGTGTCTTTCTGGGGGGATTGTCTGTTGACTGCTACTTATCTCCTTAACAGAATACCATCCAGAATACTTCATAATAAGTCTCCTAATGAAATTTTGTATGGGAAAGCTCCACCCTATTCTCATTTGAGGGCATTTGAGTGCCTTGCTTATGCTGCTGTCCCTATTCCTCAAAGGGACAAGTTAAAGTCTAGAGCCCTCTCTTGTGTTTTTCTGGGTTACCCATTTGCCAAAAAGGGTTATAAATTGTGTGATCTGGTTTCCAAGAAATGTTTTGTCTCCAGGGATGTTATATTCCATGAAACTTGTTTTCCATATAAGAATACACCTTCTTCTACTCACCCTTCTCCTTCATCTTTTCCTTTTATTCCTCCTGCTGAGCATTTCACTGACACACCTTTTACTATACATGCTTCTTCCTCTCCTCCTTCCCCTATACCTGATCCAATTTCTGATTCTCTTGTTCCTGATTTTACTGATGTTGATCCATCTCCCCTTCCTTCTTTCAACCATGATATCTCTCCTCCTGTTTTACCCTCTTCACAACCTCTTCCCGCTCCTAGAAAATCCACTAGACAGCATAATCCTCCTCCCTATCTTAAGGATTATGTCTGTCAACTCCCTGCCTTTTCTGGCTCCTCTTCTTCTAATTTGGAATCTGAACCTTTATATTACTCTCAAGCTGCATCTATTCCAGCATGGCAGGATGCCATGAGACAGGAGTTTGCTGCTTTGGAAACAAACCATACCTGGTATGTTGTTCCTCTTCTATCTGGTAAGAAACACATTGGCTGTAAATGGGTCTATAAAATAAAATACAAGTCTGATGGTACTGTTGAAAGGTATAAAGCTAGGCTGGTTATTAGGGGTGATACTCAAGTTGAAGGGATTGATTTTACTGACACTTTTTCTCCTGTGATTAAGATGACCAGTGTGAAATGTCTTATTGCTGTGGCGGTCAAGAATCGCTGGCCTCTGTTTCAACTTGATGTTAATAATGCTTTTCTCCATGGTGATTTGGATGAGGAAGTTTATATGAAACTTCCCCCATGTTTGACAGTCTCTACTCCTCTTCCTGGTTCAGTTTCTTCTGCTTCTTCTCCTCTGGTTTGTAATCTCAGGAAATCCCTGTATGGGCTGAGACAAGCATCCAGATAATGGTATGCCAAATTGTCTTCTGCTCTTTATTCCAGAGGGCAAACACATTCTTTGAATGACTATTCTTTGTTCATCAAAGGTAAACCTGGGTCCCTTGTGGTTGTGGCAGTCTATGTGGATGCTATTATTCTTACTGAGGATGACAGTGATGAACTTACTGCCCTGAAACTGTTTCTGGATGATCAGTTTAAAATCAAAGACCTAGGGTCTTTACATTATTTTTTGGGCATAGAAATGTCAGTTGTTCCTGGTGGTATGATCCTTAATCAGCATAAATATGTTTGTGATTTGCTGCATCAGTTTAACTGTACCAATGTATCCTCTGTTGTTTGTCCTTTGGATATTAATGTCAAACTTCATGCTGATTCTGGTGACCTTTTAACCTCTCCTGATCAGCATAGGAGTCTTGTTGGTAAGCTGTTATTTCTAACTCATACTAGGCCTGACATATGTTTTGTTGTTCAACATCTGAGTCAATTTTTAAAATGCCCCACACTTCCCCATATAACTGTTGCCCTACATGTTTTGCGATACCTCAAGGCACTTCTTCTATGGGTCTCTTTTATTCTGCCAGTGATGATTTCTCTGTTGTTGGTTATTCTGATAGTGACTGGGCTGCCTGCCCTGATACAAGGAGATCTGTTACTGGGTTTTGTGTGTTATTGGGTGGTTGCCTGATTAGTTGGAAATCAAAGAAGCAACCTATGGTTTCCTTGTCTTCTGCTGAGGCAGAATATCGAGCCCTCAGCAAAGTTGTTGCCGAATTATCTTGGCTGTCTCGTTTATTAGTGGATCTTGGTGTCTCTGTTTCTCTTCCATTTTCTGTGTTTTGTGACAGTCAGGCTGCTGTCCATATTGCTAACAATCCAGTTTTCCATGAGCGTACCAAACACATCGAGGTGGACTGTCATTTTGTTCGGGATCAGCTGCTGAATGGCCTCATTCAACTGTTTCATGTTCCTACTACTCGTCAACTTGCTGATCTTCTGACCAAGCCTTTGCCTGGCACTGTGCTTCATCCTTTTTTGTTCAAGTTGCAGGTGGTTTCCCCCTCCAACTGAGGGGGGGTGTTGAGATGAGAGATTACATGGCCTCCAAGCCAAAGCATAAGTGACATAGGCCTGTATATTCATTGTATATTTATTGTATGTTCATGATATACATGGTATACATTATAGTGGGCTGTGATGATTTTATTGAATAGTGGACTGATATCTGAGCCCAAGTTTATTTTATTATTGGGCCAGTGACCCGACCCAATGTGGGATGTATATATGTAGATGTCCAGATATTTTGGGGTCAGTCGGTTCATTTTCTAATATACTCTCTCTCGATATTCTAGAGAGTTCTCTCAACTATCCTCTTTCTCTCTCTTCTTCTCTCACTATATTCTTCGTGTTCTTCAGCTTAATCTTCATGTTTTCATGGTATCAGAGCCAGGCCCATCCCAATTATTGTTACCGATGTTGGGCCCCCATTTATGTTGGCCACGCTCTAGAGATCTGGGCGCGAGGGGGGTGTTGAGTTGTCCCACATCAGAGGGATTTGAGGTCCTTGGTCTCCTTATATGGCTTGGGTAATCCTCACCTCATAAGCTAGCTTTTGGGGTTGAGTTAGGCCCAATGTACATTCTTTTCAGGTAGTTAGGTATCCTTCATCCATGGAAATTTTAGCTGGTAACAATTTTACGAACAATATAAGTTGAAAATTTACCAATTGACATTCTTAGGTAAAAATTTCGTATTTGGTAGCCGCTATTTAATTTGTACCCATCTTTTTTAAAAAATTAACTTATATCAAGGAAAGCGGGAAAGCTGGTATAACAGGAATCATTAGAGACGAGGAAGGAAATTGTATCATTGCCTTTTCAATGGCAATAGACTGTGACAACCATAATATGGCTGAGGCTCGGGTCGCGGAGTACGGAGGAAAATGGTGTAAATAATTAGGTTTCACTAATTTTATTCTTGAACTTGACTCAAATATCATTGTAAACATGATCAACCAAGAAGGAAACAAGAACACGAGGCTCAAGATGGTGGTGGAGAAGATCATAAATCTGCTCCAACAAACACAAGCAGAAGCGATACATTGCTATAGAGAGTGCAACCAGGTTGTTGATGCTTTAGCCAAAAGAGCATCCCTCTCTGGTTCAAATCTGATCTGCCAGAAATTCAAGCATCTACCAAAAGAAGCTAAAGGTGCTTTTATTATGGATAAGTGGCAAATGCCTAGTATTAGAACAAAATATGAGAGGAACAATTTTTTTGTTAGTTAAATATGTTGTACATTTAGGTTGGGCAGTAGGGTCATAGTATAAGCTACTGTCATTTTTGGGTGATTGTAATCACCATGCTGTATTTGGATTTGAGGTAAGGTACAACTCTCCTCAATGTTCTTTTTTTTTGCAATACAACACCCAAGCACTATCTGGGGAACTTTATTTTAAAAAAAAACTTATATCCAATTTTTGTATGCTTTTCTCTTCTTTAGGGTTTCTTCTTCTTCTTCTTCTTCTTAGTTGCAAAATGAGTCTATTAGATTTGTTATTTTGAAATTTTAAGATTAGGGCAAAATGATATGTAAAAGTCATATTTTAAATTTGAGCTCATTCGGAGTAGATTTGGACGTCTAACCGTGTGTTAGATTGTTGATATACGAAGAACAAATTTATATTTCAAAACATAAGATTCTATTTCAGAAGTTGTATCGAAGAGATTGAATTACTTTTGAAGAGATTGAAATACATAAGGTTAGAATTTTCTGAAGTTTCATGTCATGACACAAACTCATGCCACGTATTGTCCGTTTTGGGCCTAGGCTCCTATGGATTTGTCTTTCAGCTACGCCACCTCAAGCCCCAAAAGTGAGCGTGCCATGTGAACTTGTGTTGTGCTTTATAAAGCTTTTCACTTTTGTATGGGTCAAAACTTGACCTCATGATAATGAATGAGATCAATGCATTTATTAAAGCCTGTTTGTGACTAATAAATGGTACGACCGAGATTATCGGGCAGTTATCCAATTTGACAACTAAGGCCATGTCCTGGCCGTCCTTACAAGGGCGTCCCTTCTATGTGATCCCAACCCCTTGGCGCCAGCATGCAGATCTCCTAGCTATAAATACTAAGAGAAAGAATCCTAAAAGGGAGCTGTTGCTTCTTCTTCGCATCTACTTCTAAAAGAAGAGAGAAGATATCAGTGTAAAGCTATGAACCTCTCTATAGAGAGGCAGATCAAACCAATACCATTAATAAAAGATCTTCATCTTCCTCCCTTTAACATATAATTGTTGTCTCTTATACTTTATCCCTTTGATCTTTGGATTTATTATGATCTGCTATGATTGGCCCTCCATTTATTTAGATTGTTTTATGCTTATAAAGTTAATGAAAACTTTGAGTTAAACAATATGGTGTCTTCTGTGGGGATTTCAAAGCAGAATCGCGTAGTTTTATCCTTAGACAAAAAAAGGAAAATGAAAAACCCAGCTCGAACAAGCCCAAGTGGCACATCAAATCATAGGAAATCAAAAACCTTGAGATGAGCTTGTTTCCACATCTCCGTCTCTCCGAGCAAAAGGAAGAAGATGAAGAAGAAGCAGATCCCCCATCCCTATAGGGAAAATATGCCTAAGGTACCTCGCCCCTTTTCCACATGGGATCTTGCCAAAATGGAGGACAGCACGAAAGCATCTCTCTAACCGAGATCTGCAACGGGGTGAACCATGCAAGCCAGTCGAACAAACCACAAGCGCAAGTTAGGCAAGATCTGAAACCAGAAGCAAATCCCAACCCCCAGCACGAAACGGGTTATGTGGGAAAAATCACAAGAAGTTCAGCTACGGTTGAACTGGGACTCAGGCTACGTGCCTTCAACTTAGGCTACGCGCCATCAAAAATTACAAAAGTTCAACTACGGTTGAACGTCAATTCAGGCTGTGTGCCTTCGACTTGGGCTACGGGCTTTCAAAAATTACAAAAGTTCAACTGCGGTTGAACGTCAATTCAGTCTACGTGCCTTCGACTCAGGCTACACACCTTACAAAAATTACAAAAGTTCAACGACGCTTGAACGTCAATTCAGGCTACGTGCCTTCGACTCAGGCTGCGCGCCTTCAAATATCACAAAGGTTCAACTACGGTTGAACGACAACTCAGGCTATGCGCCTTCAAATAATACAAAGGTTCAACTACGGTTAAATGACAACTCAGTCTATGCGCCTTCGAATATTACAAAGGTTCAACTGCGAATTGGACCAGAACTCAGGCCACGTTCCCTCGCTATTACAAATTAAAAATAATTCAATCATGAGTTGAATCAGGACTTAGGCTACACGCCTCCATCACAAAAGCCACAAACTCAACCACGGACGAATCAAAGCCAAGGACACACGTCTGCGAGGCTATGAGCCGGGCTGTGATCAGGCAAAGAAAAACGCCTCCAAATTCCCAACCACGAACGAACTCCAGTTCGGGCCTAGTGCCCTTGCCATTCAAGTAAGTATGACTAACTAGAAACTAAAGTATTAGCCCGCATAAAGTTTGGCCCAAGTCGAAACTACAAGGCCGCATTTTTTGTTACCACGACCAATAGTTCGACTAAGCCCCAACTGGGACTAAGGCTATGTGCCACAACTACCCAGACACGGCTGCAACCCACTCCCCCAAGTGGAGGAAGATGATGACCAAGAGCATCTATCTATGGCCAAGGCCATCCGCATCAATCGCCTCCTAAGGCAAAGGGTCGATTATACAATGGTCGAAACCACCTAACCAGTCGAGACTATTAACATGCCCATGGGGGAAACTCTAAAGAAAAGCCCTTCGCAAACGGGCACAAAAAAATATAATGTATTCGACAAAAAACAAATAGAAAAGAAGAAAACCACAGATATTTACAATATTTACACTGGGTTACCCCCAATTACATTCGCCCGAGGCCGGCAAAGAAAAAAGAGAAAAGGATAACGAAATCTAAAAAAACATTACAAATTCTTTCATTTATTCACTCGGTGCCCCCAGCGCCCCCTTCAGCATTATCAGCGCCCTCAGCGCCATCATCGCCACCGGGTGTAGTTGGGTCAAAACCACAATCGAGGCGGGCTTCACGAGCCTTTTGGAATGCCTCCTTATAAGTGGTCTCAGACACGACGCCTACTTCACACAACCGCCTATACACATCGAGCTTGGACTCGGCATACATCCAAAGCTCACAAGTAGGACCAAAAGAACCGGCCTGGTCCCTCACGCGCTGGTTCTCGGCCTCCAAGCCCGTAATCTAGTGCGCTGCAACACGGGCGTCCTGCTCATAGACGACAATGCGCCCCTTCAATCACCGCTCTCGAAAGGTAGTGGCGGCTCTCTCTAATCCACGCTCCCTTTCTTGGGCACGTTGGTCTCCTGTAGTGTTTCAATCCTCGCCAGGTCATCCTCGGCCTGCTTCCTTGAAGCGGCAGCCTCAGTCTCCAGGGCAGCCACTTGCCTAGTTAAAGCTTCAGCGGCCTCCGCTGCTGCAGTTCGATTCTGGCGCTCCCTCTCAGTAGTTGCTCTTCTCTCAGCATCCATCTCCTTGCTCTTCTGACGGAGCTGCCCCTCAAGAGCATTCACCCTGTTATGGGTCTGTTGCATGTGAAGCTCCCTCCGTGCTAGCTCCTCTACTAGCTCCTGGTTCCACGGGTCGTTCCCTATGCGTTTACGCAAGTCACGGCACCGGTCACGATAGCGGCGGTAGTTCTCCAACAACCGCACAAAAACCACCGAGCGGGCTTTAGCCCCCCTGATGCTTTCCACCTCCAGCAAGAATGTCTGTAAAAAACATAGCGACAGTTAATACTAGAAGATTTATCAAGAAAGAAAACATACCAAAACTTAATACATACCTTTATACTTAGGGCGTCCACCTCGCCTATCAGCCCGACGTCCGAGATGCCCCTCAAGGACGTTCTCTCCTCTTCCGAGCACAGAACCCCAAACAGCGTCACCAGGTTCTCCTCCTCGAGGAGTAGGTTCAGGTCATTAGGGATCTCCATATAATGGTAATCCCCTTCGGCCTGCACCACTGGGTGGGTACAACCCTCTTCAAAAAGACGGACATCTTCAGGATCAATGTCGGAATCCGAATCATCCCCCTCTCCTGAGGCGCCCCTTACTTCCACCACCCTGGAAGTCGAGGCCTCTTCCGCTCGGATATTGAAGTGCCCGTATTTGCCAAAACGTCGGCGCATGTACCCTCCACCAAAACAGTTGCCGAGGAACTACCTTCCCTCTCAGCAACAGGAACAGAAATTTGAATTGACGAAGCGTTTGTGTCACCTTGGCCTGAGCTAACCGGGGCAACCTCTGCTAGATAATACGCTTAACGCTAGAGGGGGGTGAATAGCGTTATAATAAAAATTAGCGTAAACTTGTGGAATTTAAAAATTGCAGGAAATAAATAAGTGCGATAAGTAAATAAATTAGAACAAACGCACCGATGTATCCTGGTTCACCACAACCCGTGGCTAGTCCAGTCCCCGAGAGACTCTCTCGAGATTTCCACTAACTTGTTAAGCTTACGGGTGTTCAACAAACCGTTACAACTTGAGGACACAAGCCTCAACAACCTTTGCTCGGATACAACACTCCAAGACTTCAACCAAGGAAACACAAGTTCCTTCTTACAACACAAGGGACTAACACTTCCCTTCAAGTGTACAAAAACACTTAGCACTCAAACAAGACACTCCTTTAAGGGTAGATATGAGTAAAAAGAATACGCTCAAGATCGCAACAACTTTCGACAAGAATTTGGCTCTCAAAAGCTTATGTAATGAATATAAAATGATAAGCAATAAAGTATGCAAGCTTTAGCAATTGTATGATCAGTTGTTGTGTTTAGAAGACTGAATTGAAGCTGTATTTATAGTTGAAAAATCTTGTATTACCGTTCCCTAATTGCCAATTAAGAATTGCTGATTTTACTATGTGACAATCGATTGTCAAATTACCACAATCGATTGTTTGCCAGTTCTTCCAAAAATCAATCCCAGATTTTATGCATAACAATCGATTATCTAAGATCAATAATCGATTACTGGCAACATTCAAAAAATCATTTCCAGATTTTACTTAAAACAATCTATTGTCAGAAATCTACAATCGATTACTCAGCAACGTTCAAAAAATCCTTTCCAGATTTTAATTAAATCAATCGTTTATAAGAAATCAATAATCGACTACCTGACGGTATTTGAAAACATTTTGGCAACGGTCAGTTATACAATCGATTATACTAAGTTAACAATCGATTATATATCAGTCTTGAAAAATCAATTTAGACACCGCCTCTTGACAATCGATTGTCATAAGTTCACAATCGATTATTTAATAACTTTGAAAAAGTTTGGAAGACGCTGCCTCAACACAACCGATTGTCATATGTTCACAATCGATTATTTTGTGACTTTGAAAAACCTGATGGACATTGTCTCTTCACAATCGATTGTCATTAGCTTCACAATCGATTGTTTTGAGCTTTGAAAAACTTTGATGGTCACTGCCTCATCACAATCGATTGTCATAAGGTTCACAATCGATTGTCATGCAGATTTGAAAAATCTGATGCTCACTGCCTTAACACAATCGATTGTCATAAGTTCACAATCGATTGTCAAGCAGCTGACTTAAACATAATCGATTATCATAAGTACATAATCAATTATCTTAGTCCAGATTTTAGAGGCATGTTTAAAAATCATTTTGACTAAAGTAAATATGCATTATTTAAAATCATTTTGCTCTAAATTAAATATGCATGATTTGTTAAAAATATTTTTACGAGAGAAGCCAAGTCTTGAGTTTAAGTTGTCAGATCAAGATCACAATTAAATACCGGCTCATATAAAACTTAATCGCGATCTTTGTCTTGTGCTTGAACCTCGTTATATATCAATTTTGCGCTTGTGCTTGGACCTCGTCATATGTCAATTTGCACATAGTTTTTCATTCATCAAAACCTACAAATATGAACACACGTTTAGTATAATGCCTTGAGAAAGTGTTTCCAACAATTTTTCCCTTTTTGATAATGGCAAACTTTAAGCGGGATATGCATATTAGGCAATTCATAATGACGATTCAAGACAAGTAAAGATATGCAACAAGTATATAGATATGCAATTTGTTCTCCCTCAATATATGAATTCCCCCTCAATTTATGTCGATAAGTATTGAGAGTGCATACCTGTTATCTTCCCCCTTTTGCCATTAGCAAAAAGAAATATAGAATAATCAAAAAAAACTTGTTTATTTATTAAATCTGCAATTTCAGACATAATAACGCAAATAATGTCAAGACAATCGATTATTGATACTGGATAATCGATTATATAAAAGAGAAATCGATTGTTCTGTGCGTCAAGCTTTATAATTCCCCCTGCCTTTAGGGCGATACCTGCAAAAATACGTTAGACGTTTCCGACGCTCAAGTTAGAAAACATGTGAAAGGGAAAATGCAATGCATGACTTAGATTAACGTGGAGTCAAGGATCCCGAGTTCACTACGAATTCGGAAGAAGGACTCTTTCTCTAAGGGCTTTGTAAAGATGTCGGCCAATTGATCTTTGGTTTCAACAAATTCAATTTCGACATCGCCCTTGAGAACGTGATCTCTTATAAAATGATGTCTAATTTCAATGTGTTTTGTTCGCGAATGAAGAACGGGGTTCTTCGTCAAGCATATGGCACTAGTATTATCACATCTAAGAGGGATATGATCAAGACTTAGGCCATAGTCCAAGAGTTGTTGTTTCATCCAAATGATTTGAGCGCAAAAACTCCCCGCGGCTACATATTCAGCCTCGGTTGTGGACAATGCAACACTTACTTGTTTCTTGCTAAACCAAGAAACGAGAGAGCTACCGAGCAAATGGCAAGTGCCACTAGTGCTCTTGCGGTCCAATTTGCATCCAGCAAAATCGGAATTGGAATAGCCAACAAGTTGGCATGAAGAACCTTTGGGGTACCATAGACCCACATTTACAGTACCAACAAGATACTTCAATATCCGTTTCACCGCAGTTAGGTGAGACTCCTTCGGGCACGATTGATAACGAGCGCATAAGCACACGCTAAACATGATGTCCGGACGACTAGCAGTAAGATAAAGGAGAGAGCCAATCATACCTCGAAACTTTTTGATGTCGACTTCCTTACCTTTCTCATCTTTGTCTAGATGATCGGATGTGCTCATGGCGGTTGCCATTGCTTTTGCATTGGTCATTTCAAATCGTTTCAGCAATTCTTTGCAATATTTCGCTTGGCAAATGAACGTACCTTCTTTCATTTGCTTTACTTGTAATCCCAAAAAGAATGTTAACTCACCCATCATAGACATCTCAAATTCGCTTGTCATTAAATCGGAAAATTCTTGCACAAAACATTGTTAGTAGCACCAAATGTAATATCATCCACATAGATTTGAACTAATAAAGTATCATTGTTTTTATGCTTAACAAAAAGAGTGGTGTCAACTTTCCCCCTAATGAAATCATTTTCCAATAGAAATTTACTCAATCTTTCATACCAAGCTCGGGGAGCTTGTTTTAAACCATAAAGAGCCTTTTTGAGTTTGAAAACATGATCGGGAGATTTAAAATCTTCAAAACCGGGGGGGTTGTTCAACATAAACTTCTTCTTGAATAACACCATTTAGAAAAGCACTTTTCACATCCATTTGATATAAATTGAAATTCATAGAAGAGGCAAAAGCAAGCAATAAACGAATAGCTTCTAATCTAGCTACGGGAGCATATGTTTCTTCATAGTCAATACCCTCTTCTTGATTATAGCCTTTTGCTACAAGCCTAGCTTTGTTTCTAGTGATTACACCATTTTCATCTAGTTTGTTTCGAAAAACCCATTTCGTACCAATTATGGTATGATTTTCGGGTCTTGGCACCAAATCCCAAACGTCATTCCGTTTGAATTGGTTAAGCTCCTCTTGCATTGCCAAGGTCCAAAATTCATCCCCAATTGCTTCGGAGATGGTTGTTGGTTCAATTTGAGAAACAAAAGCAGTATGTCCTAAGGTGTTCTTAAGGGAGTTTCGGGTACTTACCTTTTCTCCGACGTCGCCAATTACCTGTTCGAGAGGGTGATCTTTGATTGTCCTCCACTCGTTAGGCATTTTCGTTTCTTTCTCCAATTGACTTTTCCTCCGTTGATTGTCCAAGATTTCAACTTGAATTTCCTTAGGAGTTTCCTTTTGTACTTTGTCTTTTAAACTATTTAAAATACCTGCAAGATCAGAACAAGAATCCTTTCTCGCCAAGCGAGTATTATTTTCGGAAAACACAATATGGGGGGATTCCTCCACAGTTTGGGTTCTATTACTAAATACCCTATATGTTTTGCTACGTGAAGAATACCCAATAAAAATTCCCTCATCGGATTTGGCATCAAATTTTCCCAATTGATCTTTTCCATTGTTATGAATAAAACATTTACAACCGAATACTCTAAAATGGGAGATATTTGGTTTCCTTCCCTTGTAGAGTTCATAAGGGATTTTCATGAGTATTGGCCTTATGACTACTCTATTTAAAACGTAGCATGCGGTACTCACGGCATCCGCCCAAAAATATTTGGGAATCTTAGCCTCTTCGAGCATGGTTCTAGCCATCTCTTCGAGACACCTATTTTTCCTTTCCACCACCCCATTTTGTTGTGGTGTTCGTGGAGTGGAAAAGGTATGCTCGATACCGAGTTCGTCACAAAAGTCCGCAAAGAGATTGTGATCAAACTCTCCCCCATGATCACTTCTAATTGAAGTGACGGTTGTTTCCTTTTCGTTTTGAACACGTTTAAGAAAATATTTAAAATTCTGAAAAGCATCACTTTTATGGGCAAGAAATAAAGTCCAAGTAAATCTGGAATAATCATCAACAATAACAAAAGCATAACGATTTCTACCAAGACTTTCAATGCGAGATGGTCCAAACAAATCCATGTGAAGCAATTGCAATGGTCTAGTAGTTGAAACAATATTTTTTGATTTAAAAGATGCTTTTGTTTGCTTCCCTTTTTGACAAGAATCACAAATAGAGTCATTTTCAAATTTCAAATTTGGAAGACCAACAACTAAATTTTGTGAAACCAATTTGTTCAAAAGATGCATGTTGATGTGAGCTACTCTACGATGCCATAACCAAGAATCATCCTCTTTGCTCATTAAACAATTCACATATTCGGGTGAAGAATTTGCAAGATCAACCATATAAATGTTATCCATTCTAAAACCACGAAGGATAATTTTAAAATCGCTACGTCTAAAAACTAAGCATTCATCCGAATCAAATAAAACAAGATTTCCCTTGTCACATAATTGACTTATGCTCAAGAGATTATGTTTTAAACCTTTCACAAGTAATATATGCTTAATGGAAGAAATTTCATCCTTACCGACCGATCCGATGCCGATAATCTTTCCTTTGTTGTTATCACCAAAATAACACTTCCCCCTTCCTTGTGTTCTAGTTGAAGGAATTTGGATTCGTCTCCCATCATGTGCTTGGAGCATCCACTATCAAGGTACCATAGTACACTTGATCCCTTCAAACATACCTACAAAACAGATTAATGAGTTTTAGGTACCCATGCCATTTTGGGTCCTTGGGGGTTAGGCAAATCATAGTGATGTGATTGAGTGTTATGACTATGTCGTGTAAAATAAGCAGGAGCAATATGTCCAATTCGTCTACAAAAATGACAATTCACGTTAGGATTATGCATCCTTCTATGTTGATAGTAATTGGACGGACGAAATTCATTTACTCTATTCTTGACAATATGACTGTTGCGCAAATCATGAAAATCATTTCTCCTACCATTTGTTCTAGGATATGCATCATTTCTAGAATAGTTGTTTCTAGGTTGGAAGTCATTTCTAGGTGTTCTAAAAGGTTCAAAATTCCTTCTAGTGTTTGGCCTAGAATGTGCATTATTTCTAGCATGATTATTTCTAGGTTGCGATTGATGAAAACCATTTCTAGGTTTGTTGTATCTAGGATGAACATTTGTTTTATTTATCCTAGGTTGAGCCTTAGGTGGTTGGGTGTTGGCTTCAACTTTCTCTTTAGGCTCGTTTCTAAAACCTATGACATGCTTGGTCGACTTCAAATTAACAAGCACTTCATTCAAATTTTTATGAGAAGAATTAAACTTATCTAAGGTGCCCTTAAGCCTTTCTACTTCATTTTTGAGATGCATGCAAGAAGTTCAATTTCTAGAACTCTCGGGCTTGTCGGCGCTTCTCTTGCCAAAAAATTTGTTTTCCTCTTTCAACTTCTCATTTTCTAAAATCAGTTTTTCCAATTCCTTTTCTTTAAAAGAGAGTTGTTTTTGAAAATCTTTTTCTTTTAAAGAAGCATTTTCTTTTATACTCTTAACAGTTTTTGAAGCTTTAATAAATTCGCTATACAACTCATCAAAAGCATTTTGCATTTCTTCAAGGGAGAAGAAGTTTTTGGAAGAAATTTGACATACCTCTTCTTTTTTGTCTTCTTGGGCCATAAGACAAAGATTTGCGGCTTCGTCTTCTTCTTCCTCACTTGACTCGTCACCGGAGTCGCCTCCCCAGGATATGTATGCTCGTTGCTTCTTGAAGGGTTTCTTCTCCTTTTTAGCATTTGGGCAATTTGATTTAATGTGCCCGGTTTCTCCGCACTCATAGCACTTTATTTGATCTCCTTGCTTTTTTCCCTTTCGTTCATACTCTTTTCGCATGAACTTTTGAAATCTCTTGATAACGAGTCCGAACTCGTTGTCTCCGTCCTCATCATTTTGAGGTTGGCTTGTGCTTGCCTTGAGAGCGATTCTTTGCTTCCTTTGATCATCAACAAGAGGGTTAAGTATAGTAGATTCATAAGTTTTAAGATTACCTCTTAATGCGTCGATGGTGACATTTGAAATGCCAATGGATTCTTGAATCGCGTCGGCCTTGGATCGCCATTCCGAAGTGAGACTTCGGAGAATTTTTTGGACAAGTTCCTTATCCGTGAAGGTCTTCTTAAGAGCATGTAAATCATTTACGATTTTTGAAAATCGTTCAAACATCTCATTGACCTTTTCGCCTTCCTTCATGTGAAACAATTCATATGCATGGGTTAGGAAATCAATTTTGGCTTCCCTTACCTGGTCCGTACCTTCGTACGTAATTTTCAGCTTGTCCCACATTTGCTTCGCCGTTGTGCAACAAGATATCTTCCTGTAATCATCAGCATCTACAGCACAATATAATAAATTAATAGCTTTAGCATTATTTTGCACCTTTCGGATATAATCCGCACCGTATTCATCTTCGGACTTTGGGACCCATTCATTTTCAACCTTCTTGGTTGGAATTTGTTCTCCATTCATTATGACCTTCCAAAGATGAAAACTATTTGATTGTACAAATATTCTCATCCTCTCCTTCCAGTATGTATAATTTGTACCATCGAATAGCGGTGGTCGGGTGGAGCATTGTCCTTCACCTATTCCTGCAAAAGAATCACGAGTAGAAGCCATGGATGTTTCTCTCAAACGGTTAAGTCTTCAGAGAGTTGGGCTCTGATACCAATTGTTAGATAATACGCTTAACGCTAGAGGGGGGTGAATAGCGTTATAATAAAAATTAGCGTAAACTTGCGGAATTTAAAAATTGCAGGAAATAAATAAGTGCGATAAGTAAATAAATTAGAACAAACGCACCGATGTATCCTGGTTCACCACAACCCGTGGCTAGTCCAGTCCCCGAGAGACTCTCTCGAGATTTCCACTAACTTGTTAAGCTTACGGGTGCTCAACAAACCGTTACAACTTGAGGACACAAGCCTCAACAACCTTTGCTAGGAGATACAACGCTCCAAGACTTCAACCAAGGAAACACAAGTTCCTTCTTACAACACAAGGGACTAACACTTCCCTTCAAGTGTACAAAAACACTTAGCACTCAAATAAGACACTCCTTTAAGAGTAGATATGAGTAAAAAGAATACGCTCAAGATCGCAACAACTTTCGACAAGGATTTGGCTCTCAAAAACTTATGTAATGAATATAAAATGATAAGCAAAAAAGTATGCAAGCTTTAGCAATTGTATGATCAGTTGTTGTGTTTAGAAGACTGAATTGAAGCTGTATTTATAGTTGAAAAACCTTGTATTACCGTTGCCTAATTGCCAATTAAGAATTGCTGATTTTACTCTGTGACAATCGATTGTCAAATTACCACAATCAATTGTTTGCCAGTTCTTCCAAAAATCAATCCCAGATTTTACGCATAATAATCAATTATCTAAGATCAATAATCGATTACTGGCAACGTTCAAAAAGTCATTTCCAGATTTTACTTAAAACAAACGGTTGTCAGAAATCTACAATCGATTACTCAGCAACGTTCAAAAAATCCTTTCCAGATTTTAATTAAAACAATCAATTATAAGAAATCAATAATCGATTACCTAACGGTATTTGAAAACATTTTGGCAACGGTCAGTTATACAATCGATTATATATCAGTCTTGAAAAATCAATTTAGACACTGCCTCTTGACAATCGATTGTCATAAGTTCACAATCGATTATTTAATAACTTTGAAAAAGTTTGGAAGACGCTGCCTCAACACAACCGATTGTCATATGTTCACAATCGATTATTTTGTGACTTTGAAAAATCTGATGGACATTGTCTCTTCACAATCGATTGTCATTAGCTTCACAATCGATTGTTTTGAGCTTTGAAAAACTTTGATGGTCACTGCCTCATCACAATCGATTGTCATAAGGTTCACAATCGATTGTCATGCAGATTTGAAAAATCTGATGTTCACTGCCTTAACACAATCGATTGTCATAAGTTCACAATCGATTCTCAAGCAGCTGACTTAAACATAATCGATTATCATAAGTACATAATCGATTATCTTAGTCCAGATTTTAGAGGCATGTTTAAAAATCATTTTGACTAAAGTAAATATGCATTATTTAAAATCATTATGCTCTAAATTAAATATGCATGATTTGTTAAAAATATTTTTACGAGAGAAGCCAAGTCTTGAGTTTAAGTTGTCGGATCAAGATCACAATTAAATACCGACTCATATAAAACTTAATCTCGATCTTTGTCTTGTGCTTGAATCTCGTTATATATCAATTTTGCGCTTGTGCTTGGACCTCGTCATATGTCAATTTGCGCATAGTTTGTCATTCTTCAAAACCTACAAATATGAACACACGTTTAGTACAATGCCTTGAGAACATGTTTCCAACAACCTCCACTGCCTATGGAGCAAGGTCCGCTGCGCCCCCTCTTCTGCCGATGGCGAAGAATCCAAACTAATCACCACTAGGAGGGCGGGGTAAACGCCACCTGCGATGAACCAGCAGCCTCTGACCTCTTTATCGTCTTCATTCGGTGATCGCTCCGCCCTGGAACGCACGACCCCTGGTGATTCTTTAACTTGAGGCACGAGCCGTACCGGGGAGTGAGCCGCCGAGGATTCTACTGAGGTCGCCCTCGGGACCGGGCGAGGCACCGTCATTGTAATCAATCGGGAAGTTGCCCCCGACCTACGGAAAGCGAGCTGAGGAGCCCTCCTGCGACGGGGTCGCTCTGACCAACCAAGGAAGAAGGGTTAAGCCAAGGAAACTAACTAAGAAATAAGAACAATAAACATCAAGTCAGGTTCTTACCAGCAACCGGCCTACGGCCATGGACCTCCCAGAAAGGCGCCCATGTGCGAATCCCCGCTGTAACAGGGAGCATAGCCTCAACCGACTCGCGGATGCTAGAAAACGGCGCCTGTAGCGTACCTCCTACTATGGCGTAAAACGAAGACCAGTATGAACAAACATAAAGCATACATTTAGCCAATGGAAATCAAAGCCAACATAAAAACTTATGTGCATGGTTCCACTCCTTCGGGAAGTAAGTAGCACAAGCCACCTAGTGCTCAGTCCTGATGTAGAAAAAGTGCTCGTATGAAAGGGTAGTGACGTCGTCATCATGCTCCGCTGTTAGGCCGTTGACCCCACGAGGGACCAACCGAATCATGGTGTCACACACCCTCTGAGGGGCGTAGAGAGTTAGCACGTGCCCAAGAGTAATCTCCATACGTGCCAGCTCCGCATATTTGATCAGCATCGCCAATAACTTGTAACAATAAGGGACGAGCTGACCAGGGCACACCCTGTAGTAATGACAGAAGTCCACCACCAGAATGGGGAGAGGAAGCCTAAATCCCAGCTTGAAAGGGTAGGCATAAAATACGCAGTACCCTCGGTGGTCGACGTGTACCCTCTCACCGCTCCTGGCCAAGACGATGTCGATGAAACGAGGAATATCGCACTACTTCTTCAGTTGAGCAATGCCAACTTCCCCCAGCAGTGGAGCCTCATCCAATTGATCCTCTCCCTTGGGGTCGGAGAAATCAGTTGCTGGGCCACCGGGCAGAGAGAGAATGTCAGTCGCCGACGGGAGCCGGTCAACATTCGGCGAATCATTGGTTCTCACCACCGTAGATAGTCCCTCAGCCGCCGTAACTGCCATCGGAGTTATATCCTAACGAGAACTGCTCGCCATTATCAGGATAACGAGAGAGAAATGGCCAAATTCACCTGGAAAAGCAAGAGAATATGAAGATTCGACGAAAATGACGGAGGATGAATTAACGAGGAGTAAAATACTAAACAAATCTGAAAATAAGAAGGGCTGTCTCTCTCAAAATTTCACTTAGACTATCGGAAAAGTGGGAATTGAACGATACAATCACTTATTTATAGACAAAGCATAAATGACCTTCACGAATTCCAAAGGTCATCATTAACTACCTGACCAACCGCGAAACGGTTCAAGCCTACAGTAACGGGCACTATTATGATAGTTGCCACTGAATGGTCATTCAACCGTCAATCGGCACGTCCCCCATGAAATGGTTGTGATGACCTCAAGATATCAGGCGCACGCCTCATACATCACCATGCATACAATGTCCCCCTTATACGCTATAAGCGTGATTGTATTCTCTCCAGGCACGCATATAAATGGCTACGACCATCTCCAAAGTAAAAATAGCTACGGCCATCTCTAAAGTAGAAATGGCTACGGCCATCTCTAAAGCAAAAATGGCTACGGCCATCTCTAAAGCAAAAATGGCTACAGCCATCTCCGAAGTAAAAATGGCTAGGGCCATCTCTAAGGAAAACATGGCCACGACCATCTCCAAAGTAAAAATGGTTATTGCCATCTCCAAAGTAAAAATGGCTACGGCCATCTCTAAAGTAAAAATGGTTGCGGCCATCTCCAAAGTAAGAATGGCTATGGCCATCTCTAAAGTAAAAATGGCTACGGCCATCTCCAAAGTAAACATGACTACGGCCATCTCCGAAGTACAAATGGTTACGGCCATCTCTAAAGTAAAAGGTTACGACCATCTTTAAAGGTACTAATGGTTACATCCATCTCCGAAAAATAAATGGCTATGATCTTCCCCAACACATGAACGACTATGGTTATTTGCGGAATCCGCTCATCGAGCTCGGCTTGAGCCCGACCTCAATAAGCGGAGGGACTATCTGTATGGGTCAAAACTTGACCTCATGATAATGAATGAGATCAATGCATTTATTAAAGCATGTTTGTGACTAATAAATGCTACATCTAAGATTATCGGGCAGTTACCCAATTTGACAACTAAGGCCACGTCCTGGCCGTCCTTACAAGGGCGTCCCCTCTATGTGATCCCAACCCCTTGGCGCCAGCTGGCAGGTCTCCTATCTACAAATACTAAGAGAGAGAATCCTAAAAATGGGGTTGTTTCTTCTTCTTCGCATCTACTTCTAAAAGAAGAGAGAAGATATCATTGTAAGGCTCTGGACCTCTCTATAGAGAGGCAGACAAAACCAATACCATTAATAAAAGATCTTCATCTTCCTCCCTTTAACATATAACTGTTGTCTCTTATACTTTATCCCTTTGATCTTTGGATTTATTACGATCTGCTATGATTGGCCCTCCATTTATTTCGATTGTTTTATACTTATAAAGTGAATGAAAACTTTGAGCTAAACAACTTTTCTCTCCTATTCCGATCTGAGATTTGCCTAAAGTGACATGTGCACATCTTTTTCAGAAGTTCGTCAAGCTAGAAGTCTGTCAGTCCTGCTTGACCTCCTCATATGAATCACATTGTATTTGAAAGATAGAATAAGTTAAGATTTTAATTTATGAAGTTGCATTAAAGAGATAGAACTACTTCAGAATTCAGTAAGTAAATTTTGTAATTTTTTGTGCAATAACGACTATAACTTCAATGGCATCTCCAAAAGTGGGTATTTGTGCCAATGCCCCCATTCTGATAGCAAAAAGCTCAAATTAGTTGATTACTAATTTTATAGACTAATTTAGTTGGTGAACGTTGTCTTCATTAATATCATCCACATTAAAAATATTGGCCAATAAATTCTTTCGTCATTCATGATTAATTCATACTCTTCTTGTGCATCAGCTACGTTGAAATCCACTTGAACAAATGTTTGGGTACCTTAAGTTATGAAAGGAACTTTCCTTGTGTTCAAAATAACCATTGTTCCTATGTCCTAAGATATACTCATATCTAACCTCTTACGGTTTAAGGAGTAGAGGAGAGATCTTGTTGAAATGATACAAGGTAGCCACTTCACAGGGCTATTATTTAGAAATTGATCACTGTGTCGTAAAAGGTTTTTAGTTCACATTTTCAGAATAAAAATATCTTAAATTATCCTAAAATTTAAAATTTTAATTTAAAATTTTAAAATAAAATAAGTACTGATTAATATCTTAGTGGTTTCCATGATGGCAATATGTGCACTTATCCCAGAGATCTTCACTTATAAATACAAGCCCACACTCCAAGCCCACAAAATGTGAGTTATAGTAGGGAACATAGTTGGGCTTACAGCTATCAAATGGTAAATAAAGGCAGGATAATCTAAATGACACTTATACTTATATCACTTTGTCATCATGATCCTTATATTCAACAAAGTTTCATCCAGACACCTAAACTCAGTCAAAATATGTATTTTAAATCCTTTCGGCATTACGTGTAGGTCACTCGCTTGACATGGCGAAAATATCATGTCAACATCAGATAAATTAATGCCACATCTTTACTTATTTAAAAATTAATCTTTAATAATATTTTAAATCTATCGCTATCTTCCTATGCTACCGGCAACGGAAAACAACAGGAAAATCGGAGTCGCCTCCACCGTTTTGCTCTCTTTACTCTTGTCCAAGGACAATCTTAAACACCAAACAATTCTTCAATTTTGAAAAACAAAATCATCTTGCAACAACGAGCAGCGGTGACAAATACATCCGGCTCTGTAAAGGGACAAAACAAGAGAAAGAAGCAGCAGCTAGGACAAGCGCTACTGTAGCGATGCAACGAACAACCAAATCGGAATTCGTAGCAGCAGCTGTAGTAGTAATTGTCTTCGACGGCAAAAAATCAGTTAACATCTCCAATAAATGTGATGTCTGTTGGTGACAGTGAAATGGGGTAATTAAGGAGTGTTTCGGAAATGGGATATGAACAGAAGGAATTGATAGGAGAAGCGGTTGGAGACGTATTTGTAGGCGTAGAGAGAGACTGAGATTTTGTGAATTTGAAGAGAAGCTGGTAGAGTACTTGGGTTGGGTTGTGAAATTAATTTACTCTTTTTCTTTTTTATGGCTATTCTTTATTTTTGTAAATATTTTTAAATCAAAAACATATATCCACTCTCATTTTTAGAGCGTGTAATCACTCGTTTTTCTGACACACCAAAATGACTGACACATAAGCTCAGTAAACGGTCAGAGGTATTTAAAATACATGTTTTGACTGAGTTCAGGTGTCTGGATAAAACTTCATTGAATACAGGGACCATGATGACAAAGTGACACAAGTATAAATGTCATTTAGGCAATTATGCCGATAAATAGATAGAGAAACTTTCAGAAATCACTATGTTTTAGCGGTTATGTAACAATCCGATCGGTTGTTTTGAGCTTTTACACTTTAATCGCCAGTTCTCGGGCATGAATTTGCCCTTTGTGATGTATTATGACTTATGTAAATTGTTGGTTTTGGTTTTCAGACTAATCAGAAAGATTTTGGAGGAAAACAGTCTCAGTTGAAAGCTTTGAATTTGAAAGGTTTAACTAAAAGTTGACTTATCGGTATATGAGCTCGGGTGGAAAATTATATGATTTTGTTAGCTTCGTTGGATGATTTATGGTTTAGAAGCGCGATCGGAATGCATTTTGGAAGTCAGTGGGAGGTTTTGGCTTGAATTGGCAAAGTTAGTATTTTGGCGAATTTCGGTTGATAGGTGAAATTCTGGTCCGAGAGTCAGAATGGGATTCCAAGAGTTGCTTTAGCTTCGTTATGTCATTTGTAATGTGTGTGAAAAATTTCAGATCATTCCGGCGTGGTTTGGTTGTGTTTTTTATCAAAATCGTGTTTCGGAAAAATTGGAAAACTTAGGCTCGAATTCGATGTGAATTGATGATTTTGGTATTGTTTGAAGAGTTTTGATGATTGGAACAAGTTTGAACGGGGTTTTAGGATGTATTGGTGCTTTTGGTTGAGATCCCCGGTATCTCGCGCCAGTTTTGGATGGTCAATCGGGTCATATTCTATGTTGAAGAGTTGCAAAAAAAATTGTCTCAGAAGCTGCAACAATTTATCTCTTCGCGTTCGCATTAGTGTCCTCGCATTCGCGAAGAGTATGCGGAGGTGGGGATGAATTTTTCCTTCGCGTTCGCGAGGTAGGCATCGCGTTCGCGAAGGGGTGTGATCTCAGTATATCGCGTTCACAGGTACTTATTCGTGTTTGCATAGAAGGATTTGAGTCGGTGGATTTGAAGTGGAATTGTGCTACCCGTTCGCAGGTTGTATTGTCGCGTTTGCCATGGGTCGCTCAAGAAAAGTATCGCGTTCGTGATTCCGGTATCACAAACGCGTAGAAGGGAAATCTGGTCAAGGAAATATGTGCATCGCGAACACGAGAGTTAGACCGCGTTCGCTAAGAAGGAATTCCAAAAGTGGTAGAATGTTATAATTTCATTTCATCCGTGATTTTAGGTCATTTTTCCTCTATAGTTGATCATTTTGAGAACTTCGTGGTGGAGATTAAAAAGGGATTCAAGGGGAATGGTTTGGAGGTAAGATTTTTTAACTTAATACTCGTTTGTATTGTGAAATCCATCAAGAAATTTATGAAAACTAAGCCAAAAATTTAAGAACTAGGGCTTGAGAAAATGGACTTTTGAATTGGGATTTGAAGGACCATTTGAGGCCGCATTTGAGAGTTTTTGATACGTATGAATTCATGGTGAGATAAGGAGCCTGTTGATGTGGAAATTTATGAGTTTTGAGAAGTGGTCGGGAGCTCGGATTTGCTAATTTGGAGATTTTTTTTATATTTTTGATTGCTTCCGCTTGGGCTTTGTTCCCTTAGCATATCGTGATGTGTCCGTTCAAATTTTGGATAGATTCGACGCTTGTAGAGGCTGATTTGAGGGGCAAAGGCGTCGCGCGTTAGAGATTTTACCGGTTCATGGTAAGTAATAATTGTAAATATTGTCCTAAGAGTTTGAAACCCCGGATTGCACATCGTTGTGTTACTTTGAGGTGACTTACAGGCTAGATGACGAGCGTGGGGTAGAGCACCGCTGGAGATTGTGACCTAGTCCATCCTGAACGAGTATTTTAATGCGTATTTGGTAGTTAATTATTGATGTTATTTTATTTTGGGCTATATGTCATATTTGGGGCCTTGTGCCGACTTGTTGAGACCCTTAGGGGAATTTTTACTATTTTCCTCACTCTACTTGTTAAAAACCATATCGTCAGTCATGTTTCTATTTATTAAAACAATGTGAACCCGTTTCATCAATGCTAATCCTAATTGAGAGAAATATGTGGGCTGAGATCCCCACCTTTTGTTATTGTGCCCGAGAGGCTGTGAGTATAATGACGGAGAGGGATTGAGAACCCATCAGTGAGGATGTTATATATGTTATGGATCGGGCTACATGCTGCAGCAAATGCTTATATGGATTGGGCTGCATGTGGCAGTAAATGCTTATATTGGTCGGGTTGCACGCTGCAACAAATGCTTATACGTATTGGGTTGCACGCTGCATCAAATGCTTATATGGGTCGCGATGCACGCCACAAAAAATGTTTATGTGGATCGTGCTGCGCGCCGCAACAATATTGTTGTTGGGCCGTAAGGGGCCCCTCCCGAAGTCTGCACACCCCGTCTGCACACCCCAGTGAGCGTTATCGACGAAATATATGGATTTGGCTGCACGCCGCAGTAATATGTGGATCGGGCTGCATGCCGCAGCTGTTACTATATAGTACCTATTGAGCGTGAATGCTGAGTGCAAGTACCGATTGGTGAGAGTTGAGTCACGAGTGTCAGAGAGGCTAGCCCAAGGGGCGATAGATATATACTTGCATATGAGTGATGTTTTGCTTGAGAGGCCTGTTTATGAACTTATTGATTTCACTTCTCTTTAAAGTGAGTTTTTATCGAATAGTTGATTTATTGGCTATTTTCACTCATCTTTTTATTGAGCCTCTATCGAAAGGTTGAACAAAAATATTCTAAAACAAATTTTATTTAAACTGGGTTATGAGGTATTCAGAAATTAATCACCAATTTGGCTTTGGTTATTTCCACTGAGATTTTCAAGTTATGAAGTATTTACGAATACTGCTTTGCCCGATGGGCTATTTTACGAACTATGCATTGCCCAAGGGGGCCGATTTTGGCTTAATTACTATTATTACCTTACACTTTATTGAATCCCTAATGAAACTGCTGGAAAGTATTTCTAAAGGATTTTTACTAAATTCTAGAATTTAAAAGGGAAAATAGACTCGTATTATTATTTGAAAGCATATTATGTTTATTGAGCCTAACGTAAATGTGGATTCGTTATTTCCTAGTACTCAGTCTTTATTTACTACTTATTGGGTTGGAGTACTCACATTACTCCCTACACCTCGTGTGCAGATTCAGGTATATTAGAACCCGGTAACGGGTGTTAATTGCTCAGACGCGGAGTCATCAGAGTTAGCACGGTCGTTGCACGGCATTCGCAACACTGCTCCCTTCCTCTCATTTTATTTTTGTAGTTAGTAAATTTCGAGACTTTGATTGTATTTAGACCTTGATAGTTGCTCATAACTAGTGATACCCCGAAGTCAGGCTTGTATTTTTATTCTGCACTGCTTTTTTTAGAGTTTTATTATGAAACATTGTTTAATTAAAGGCTTAAAAGATGACTCTTAATGCTTAAGAGGTTAATGCAGGTGTTGTCTTCACGAGAGGCGCCATCACGACCGGGCTGGTTTGAGGTCGTGACAAGTTGGTATCAGAGCCTAGGTTACATAGGTCTCACAAGTCATGAGAAGGTTTAGTAGAGTCTCGCGGATCGAAACGGAGACGTCTGTATTTATTCTCGAGAGACTGCAGAACCTTTAGGAAAAACTTCACATTCTTGAATTCTTATCGTGCGTCCTTGATTCAGCTTGAAAAGTAATTTTTGAAATTCCTTCCACGCGTTCGCATATGCGCATGAGTGCTCAGTATCAGATGTGCCTTGATGGCTTATGATTCCCCGATCGAGGGACGAGATGTGATCTCTGTGAGTTGATGTTGGGCCAATCTGAAGGACTTAAGGCCGGACCTTTACCTATGGCTTGAGCACCGAGGTTCTGATTGTGTGAGCAAGTGTGTTGAACTGATATGTTCGGTAGTGTCCCTATTAGTGAAAGTAACAGTTGGATGGCTATGTGACGAGGATGTTGTGACTGCAAGATGTATTTATGAATTGGAAGTGGCGAGTTATGGGTGTGCGAAGAATGTTTTCATGTTTCCCAATTGATGGTGAGGTAAATTTCGTATTCCGGTATGAGTTTAGACTCATGAAGACTAAGTGACTACGTATAGTTTATGATGGTGGAAGGTATTCAGAAATGTTAATTGAAGGCAAAGCAGGTGGGTTATCTCCTGTGTAGAATTATAGGGTTGTAAGTGAAATGTAAGTGTTGAAATTTGAATTTTGTGTCGCTTAAGAGATGGGATTAACTGTTGCGATAAGAAATGCGAGATTTGCAGTACTAGATGATCTGTGTTTTCATAATCTTACAAATGATTTGAGTTTAATCTCACTATGGTATTGCGGCATTAATAGTTAAAAAAGTTATGAGTTATTGCGTGTATCTTGATCTATGGCTTTGAGCCAAGTGGGGGAGTCTGCTGTGAGTAGTTGATTGCACGGTTATGGGCTATGTTGGTTCCAGTTTGAGGCGTTCGGATGAATCAGTTATGACTTGGGGAAATTGATACCGAGAATGGCTCTAGTAAAGGAAGATCTCGATAAAGGGTACATTATACTTAATGGGGAAGGAGAATCACATGGTGTATTGAGTTGTCATTGGTAAAGGATGCCGGTGTATAAAGTAGGAGGTTTCTTGGTTTTATTGAGATGAGTCTACATCTTGCGGTATCAGGATGCTAATGAGGCACGGGTGGTTCTGTTCATTTGATCAGGTAAATTACAGTTTGAAGAAGAGTGAATAACTCTCGAGAATGGCTCCAGTGTGTTAAAGATTCTAGAGGGAACAATCGGGTATTTTAAGGTTGTATGTATGGTTAGAAACTATGTTTTCATTGGAAGAGGTCCAGATTTGTGGTATTTGAGTGTTAATTATGGAATTCTATGTATCAGTATCAGGGAAGATAGCTAACAGGTTTTGATTTGCAGGAAGTTCTTCAGAGTAAAGTATTCTGGAATGTGGCATTTCTAGGAATATTTGAGAGAGTACTCTGCGGCTTATGAGTCTTAGACAATGTTGTTTTATGCTTGGGCCTCGTGTGGTGAGCCTGGGTTGAGGAATTGTGGTGCTACAGCAAAAGGGAATTTCAAGTTAAAGATGAATCAAAGTAAATTTGGATAGATGAAGTAGCTTGATAGTAGATCGGATCGGTATGGTAATGACACGATTAGTTCCTTGTGTGTGTTTGAGGTAATGAGTTCTTACAGATATTTTTCGACAATGCTCTTAGGCTTTGATGGCTTGTTTAGTTTGATAGAGTAAGAACGATTGAGTTTTGGCAGGTTTGATTTATGAATGGGAACTTGGAGAGTTCTTGATGGTTTTTATCGCGATTTTGAGATGTATATTTTCTATGGGCATACGGAGCATGGGATGTATAGTGATTTTCTTCTGGATGGGACTAATGGAAAGTTCTTGACTAGTGAGTACATAGATGTTTGTGGCTCAGAAGGGATATGAAGTTCTCACGGTTATTCCTAGGATGGTATGTTTTATGTGGTATGTTGTGTAAGATATAGATATGCATGTGTAAGGTCACCATTCAGATTGGAATGGAAGGTCATAGATTCTTAGGCAGCACGAGCAATTTCAAATGATTTGAGAGATGATGCTTCAGATGATTAAGGAAATGGTAATTCCAACTGAGGTGATTTGGCGAGGGTGTATGTTCCAGGAAGAGGCAATGTGGTTAAGTTGATGGTACTTTGGTAATATTGCAGCACTTCTTGTCGGATCGGCTGCTGATGTTCGAGTTTGCTTGGCAACACAGAAGAATTCATATGGTAAATCTCATGGAAAGATTGAGTCTAGAGGTGAATTATGTGTACAAGTGGTAGAATAGGGATCAGATATGGTAATTTGTATGCCTTATGGACTTGGAGACTGTAAGTTCTCATACAGAGGTTAGCTCGTGGTTGTGGATGGAAAAATGTGGGTAAGTTAGTCAGATGTTAGTATGTGCTATGATTCAGTCATTGTGAACCTTCGAAGGATTATTTATCTATTGTGGGTAACTAGAGCTGATATGTGGTCTATTGGTAGACATATACGGATGGATATGTGTCCGGCATCGAGATGGTTTTGTTGACTTCGAGTTGTTGTTAGCGAAGGATATGTTGATTCAGTTGTTTTGAGCTATTAGCAATTAGAGGGATCTATTATTTACGTTATTGTGTTGTGAGACATTGCGATCTGTTGGTTATAGGCACCTATGGTGCGGTTCTATCGAAGTTTCATAATGGAAATTGAGCGGAAAGAGTAATTGGGAGTAGTCAGGTGAATGGCGTAACAAATATCTTCTATCGGGTTTGCATGGTGTAGTCATTTGTTTCACCGTGGGTGATTATTTTCTTTAGTTCCAGACGTCAATTAAGCATGGTTTTCGATTTCAAGCATAGTGATCTGAGGTATTTCACGTGGAGCAGTGTTTGGATAGGATCGCTCGTTATAGCAAAGTTACATGGAAAAATGACTTGGCAAGCTATACTTATGTGTTCTATTTATATTATGCGAGCGGGTTCTAAGCCGTGTATTGTGATGGTACTGTTGAGCTTGAGGTGCAGCTCTTTCATTTGAGTCAGTTTCATGATGTGAGTATGTTCGAAATGTTTCTTATTGGTGTGCGGACTCTGCTAGTTGGGGTGTTATGCTGTCTTGATGTGCTATGTCACCAGAGTAATTCTGTTGGATTAGATGAGATCGTTGGATCCTGTAATGAATACAAATGGATTCGATTTCAGCGTGTTTGATGGGTAAATATTGAAGTTCGGTTCAAAAATTTTCAATGGTAAATGCCATAGGAGAAAGGCTTCATGTATGGTTGTCCTGAGAAAAAAGTTATGGTTTATTACGTTTTTCATTTATCGTTGGCAGTATATGAAAGTGTTGGAATGAAACTTTAGCTGATGAGAAGTTTTCTATCAGTATTTGGCTGCTCTGGGCAGCTACTGTGAATGGAAGTTATTGCTACATGTGTTTGAGTTATGTGGTATATCATACAATTGCACATGAGGTTTCCGGCGTGGGTTATTACAGCTAGTTCGGGCCTATTCATAGTATCGACGTGAGGTTTTGGTCGTATTGATAGTTTTAGAAGTCAATGTGGTTCTATGGCTTATATGTCATACTAGATTGTGCAATTTCAGTTGCATTGTGGTATCGGACCTATATGAAATAGGGTGACGTGGGATCACCCTCGGGCATATGCATGGTAAGGTTATTCAGCTGTCGGTTGGCTTTTAGAATAACTTTGGGTACGTTTGAGGACGAACGTGTGTTTAAGTGGGGGAGGATGTAACGACCCGATCGGTCGTTTTGAGCTTTTGGACTTTGATCTCCAGTTATCGGGAATGACTTGCCCTATGTGGTATATTATGACTTATGTAAATTATTGGTTTTGGTTTTCAGACTTATCAGAAGGAATTTGGAGGAAAACCGTCTTAGTTGAAAGCTTTGAATTTGAAAGATTTGACTAAGAGTTGACTTATCGTATATGAGATCGGGTCGAAAATTTTATGATTTGGTTAACCTTTTTGGGTTATTTATGGCTTAGGAGCGCGATCGGAATGCATTTTGGAAGTCCGTAGAAGGTTTTGGCTTGAATTGGCAAAGTTAGTATTTTGGCGAAATCCAGTTGATTGGTGAGATTCTGGTCCGAGGGTCGGAATGAAATTCCGAGAGTTTTTGTACCTTCGAAATATCATTTGTTATGTGTGAGCAAAATTTCATATCAGACGTGGTTTTGTTGGGGTTTTTTTATCAAAAGCGTGTTTTTGAAGTTTTTGGAAAACTTAGGCTTGAATTCGATGTGAATTGATGGTTTTGGTATTGTTTGAGGTGTTTTTACGGTTTGAACAAGTTTGAACGAGGTTTTAGGATGTGTTGGGGCTTTTGGTTGAGGTCCCGGGAGCCTCGGGTGAGTTTCGGATGGTCAATCGGGTCATATTCTATGTTGAAGAGTTGTAGAAAAATTTGATCAGCAGTTGCAGCAATTTATCTCTGTTCGCATTAGTGTCCTTGCGTTCGCAAAGAGTAGGCGGAGGTAGGGGTGAATATTGCCTTCACATTCACGAGGTAGGCATCGTGTTCGCGAAGGGGTGTGATGTCAGTGCATCGCGTTCGTAGGTACTTATTCGCATTCACATAGAAGGATTTGAGTCCGTGGATTTGAAGTGGAATTGTGCTATGTGTTCGCAAGTGTATTGTCGCTTTCGCAAAGGGTCCCTTAAGCAAAGCATCGCATTCGCGATTCCGGTATCGTCATCGCGTAGAAGGGAAATCTGGTCAAGGTAAGATGTGGCGAACGCGAGAGTTGGACCGCGTTCGCGAAGAAGGAATGCCAGAACTAGGAAGAATGTTATAATTTCATTTCATCGGCGATTTTGGGTCATTTTCCCTCTATGGTTGATCATTTTCAGAACTACTTGGTGGAGATTAAATAGGGATTCAAGGGGAATAATTTGGAGGTAAGATTTTTGAACTTAAAACTCGTTTTTATTGTGAAATTCACCTAGAAATTCATGTAAACTAAGCCAAAAATTTAAGAACTAGGGCTTGAGAAACTGGACTTTTGAATTGAGATTTGAAGGACCATTTCAGGTCGGATTTGAGAGTTTTTGATATGTATGAACTCGTGGCAAGATAAGGAACCTGTTGATGCGGAAATTTCTGAATTTTGATAAGTGGGCCCGGGCTCGAATTTTGCTAATTTCAGAATTTTTTGATATTTTCCGATTACTTCCGCTTGGGCTTTGTTCTCTTAGCACATTGTACCGTATTCATTCTGATTTTTGATAGATTCGACCCGTGTATAGACTACTGTGAGGGAAAAAGGCGTCACGAGCTTGAGATTTTGCCGGTTCAAGGTAAGTAATGATTATAACTATTGTCTTGAGGGTTTGAAACTCCGGATGTACATTGTTGTGTTTCTTTGAAGTGACTTACATGCTAGATGACAAGCATGGGGTAGAGCACTGCTGAGGATTGTGACCTAGTCCATCTCGAACGAATATTTTAATGCGTATTTGATAGTTAATTGTTGATAATATTATATTTGACTATATGCCATGTTTGAGGCCTTGTGCTAACTTATTGATACCCTTAGGAGTATTTTTACTATATTTCCTCATTCTAATTGTTAAAAACCATATCATCAGTCATGTTTCTATTTATTTAAACAATGTGAACCGTTTCATAAAAGCTAATCCTAAATGAGAGAAATATGTGGGCTGAGATCCCTACCTTTTATTATTGTGATCGAGAGGATGTGAGTATAATGACTGAGTGGGGTTGAGAACCCAACAGTGAGGATGTTATATATGTTATAGACCGGGTTGCACGCCGCAACAAATACTTATATGGATCGGGCTGCACGCCACAGCAAATGCTTACATGGGTTGGGATGCAAGCTGCAACAAATTCTTATATGGATCGGGCTGCACGCCGCAACAAATGCTTATATGAGTCGGGTTGCACGCCGCAACAAATGTTTATGTGGATCGTGCTGCGCGCTGTATCAATATTGAGCTTGTGCCGTAAGGGGCCCCTCTTGGAGTCTGCACACCCCCAGTGAGCCCCGTCGACGAAATATATGGATTGGGCTGCACGCCGCAGCGCTATGTAGATCGGGTAGCACGCCGAAACGGTTATTATATGGTACCTATTGAGCGTGAATCCTGAGTACGAGTACTGATTGGTAAGAGTTGAGTCACGAGTGTCAGAGAGGCTAGCCCGATGGGCGATAGATATATACCTGCATATGAGTTATCTTTTGCCTGAGAGGCTTGTTTATGAACTTATTAATTTCACTTCTCTTTAAAGTGAGTTTCTATCGAATATGTTAATTTATTGACTGTTTTCACTCATCTTTTTATTGAGCCTTTGTCGAAAGGTTTAACAAAAATGTTTTATAACAACTTTTATTTAAATTGGATTATGAGATGTTCAGAAATTAATCACTAATTTGGCTTTGGTTATTTCCACTGAGATTTTCAAGTTATGAAGTGTTTATGAATACTGCAATGCCTGAGGGGTTGTTTTACGAAATATGCTTTGTCTAAGGGGGCCAATTATGACTTTAATCTCTATTACTACCTTAAATGGTATTGAACCCATATTGAAACTGACAGAAAGCATTTCAAAAGGATTTTTACTAAAAGCTGGAATATCAATAGGAAGATTGACTCGTATTATGATTTGAAAGCATGTTGTGTTTATTGAGCCTAACGTAAATGTGGGTTCATCGTTTCCTACTGCTCAGTCTTTATTTACACTTATTACATACTGGATTCGAGTACTCACATTACTCCATGCACCTCGTGTGCAGATTCAGGTATATCGAAACCCGATAGCGGGTGTTGATTTCTCAGACGCGGAGTCATTAGAGTTAGCAAGGTGGTTCCACGACGTCCGCAACACTACTCCCTCCCTCTCAATTTGTTTATGTAATTAGTACATTTCTAGACTTTGGTTGTATTGAGACCTTAATAGTTACTCATGACTAGTGACACCCCAATGTTGAGCTTGTATTTTATTCCACACGATTATTTTAGAGTTTTATTATGAAACATTATTTAATTAAAGGCTTAAAAAATGACTCTTAATGCTTAAGGGGTTAATGCGAGCGTTGTGTCGGCTGACCTTGTCTTCACTAGAGGCGCCATCACGACCGAACCTGTTTTGGGTCGTGACAGGTTATTAGCTAGTTGTAGTTACCTTTACTATATTACTTTCTATAGCCATATTTTAGGGTTTTTAGCGTGTATTCGATGTATTTAAGCTACTATATTCATGAATATAGTAACATTTCTAGGCGTGAAACAGGGAACTACAGCTAGACAGAATTTTGTATTCAACTGTATTCGATCATATTCACGACATGAAACAGGGGATTACAACTAGAAAGATTATTGTATTCGACTGTATTCACGATATGTATTTGTGAATACAGTAATGTAAATAGCGCAATTCATGGTCTATTCAGCTGTTTTTAAACGGAAAGTGAATCAATTAACATAATAGACTCCTAATATAACTCAACAAAATCAATTATAATATATAAAATTTGTATATTCAGTTATAAAAAAGATTCCCAACCGAAAAACATTCAAAAAACATAGCAATCTTCAAAGAGATTATGCTGAAATATTTTTTCCAACCGTTAAATACAACAAAAACAGAGCAATTTGAATACATACATATATATATACATATATACATATATATATATACATATATACATATACATATATACATATATATATATATACATATATATATATATACATATATATATATATATATATATATATATATATATATATATATATATATATATATATGAATACATAAATTATATTAATTCAAAAAATATGAATATATTCATGAAATACAACGAGGCAGTGAATACAATGAAATACATGAAAATACAGCGAGATACATTAAAATATATTAACAGAAAATTCAAGTTGCACAATCCAAACTCCAACGTCTTTGTTCAAGAACAACCCTAATGTCGTCTCAGCAGATAGAAATAACAATTCCCTCGGAATAGGAACCTCATTTTTCACCTTCTTCTTATCTACCACATCGTCCTCGCCGCTAACAATTTTCTAAGCAACACATCCCTTTTTTCTCCCCTTTCTCCTTTCTTTCTTGATACCAATACAACAATGGCGGAGCTAGAAATGACTCAAATCAAAGCCTGATGCCAAAACTCATAGATTACTTATGTTCTCTACTCCAAAGGGTGGCTGAAGCTAATGATATTAATGGCAGATTTCAACCCCAAAAGATCTCAATTTTTCATGGCCTCATAAGGCCAAATATCTCAATTCAGAATTATTTAGAGAGGATTTTCAAGTATGTAAATTGGAATCCATCTTAGTTTGTCGGAATTGTACAAACAAAAATATTTTTGAGAAGCTCTGTAAAAGTAAAATGAAGGTGGAAGATGAGAGAGAGAAAGAGAGAGGGGAGAATAGATATGAGGTAGAAGATACGAGAAATTTGAGGGAATGGAAGAAATTTGAATGGAGAGAGAAAAATAATACAAAGCTTATTTTACGGTTTAAGGGTAGCAGGTAACCATAAATAAATATTTGACTTTAAAAAATCAAAAGGTAGCTATGAAATATAAATTTTTAAAAGGGTATTTATTTAAAATAAATAAAATATCAACCTTTGTTATGGGAGATAACTAATCCTAAATAAATTGGTAAAAATATTAGCTTAGCTGTCAAAATCATTTAAGAACGTCACAAGATGGATGGACTTGTAATTTTATTTTATATCTTCTTAGTCTAAACGAATGACTTCCTTTAAAATTTTAAAAATAATTTAATATTAAACTTCTAATTATGAAAATAATTTCTAGCCACATATATGTTTAGACATGTTATAATGTAAATTTCAAAAGTTCTCTCTTGCTTAAAATTCATATCCGGTCAAACACCTTCTTATGATCTTCACGTCATAACAAAAACAAATATATGTCATAAACAAGAGGAACTTGTGTATCGTCGCCAACCTCAGAAAAAATGAGCAGATTTTCAGATTCTCGTTCGCCCGATTGATTTTGGCAGAAAGATCGGAGAGAAGTAGGGTGGATTTAAAAGCTGTCATTCATCAGTAAGTTAAAACCCATAGCAGATGGTAGTAAGGTATCCTTCATTTAATGTGATCTTACTGCTAACAATTCTACGAACAACATGAAGTTGAAAATTTATCAATTGACATTCTTACAGCAGCCTATAGTGGCTGTATCTGCAACCGGATTCAGTTGAACCCCTTCCGCCAATTCGACTCCACTGCCAGGAGTAGTTGGCCAAAACATGTCTCTTGGTATCAACATTATTACTATAATTTATCGTACTATTTCAACCAAATTAAATACTCCAAGTAATTGGTCCGTTCTGTATATATATAGAGAGAATTCGCTAGTTATGTGTACAGCGTTCAAGTTGCAGCTCCAATTCAGAACTTCCACTCATATTTGAAAAAGAAGAATTACATTATATATAAAAATAAAATGCATTATACAAAAATATGGTAGCACAGTGGTTGTTTGTTTAAAGCTGACGAAGTTAAACAGGCTACAACTCTATGTATATAGTATTATTTAGAGCAGTGCCAAGTGGCTAATATCAAAAGGATAGACATCAGTGGATAGAAAAGCAGAGTAAGCTCTTGTAGCAGTGACCTTATTGGGAATTTCTGCGGGGTGGAAGCCATCCCAAAAATAGTGTGATGCTCTATCACTGCAAGCACTGCCTCCATATTTGCACTGCCCGTTAGCTATAGTGCTTGACATTTCGCAGCACGGTTCAAGTAGATTTGTTATACCTGCAACCAAAATTATCAAAATATGTAAAACGATGATCCACCACAAATGATATTCTGTTGTGAAGTTATAGAAATGTGTCACGATCAAGAGCACATCTAAGATGGGTTCTATATATTCAATTGAACTCCTTGTTTTTGGTATGAAAATAATAAGATCACATTCATTTTAAAATCACTAAGTTCTAGATCATGGATCCGACTCTAGTTGTGATATGTTTAACATACCGATAGATGAAGGATCTCTTATTTCAATGCTTGTTGAATTTACATAGATGAATTCTGTGTTGGGCAAGTTACTGTTGAGGGCATCGATCATTGGTATAAGCTTGTCATCAAAGCATTGAACTGCTTTATTTATTGAATCGACACATACTGAGTCCTTTGTTCCATACAAGCCCAACTCTGCGGGAATACAACCTATTCCTCCTAGCCCAAACACAGCAACTTTTCTTGCTCCGTATCTGTACAAAGTCTGTTTTGCTACCAAAGAATGAATTGAATGCTTAAATGAGAGAAGTTGATTGATGGAAACTGCATTTGTATACCTTTAATTGTTTTTCATATTGCTGAATAAGGATTGTAGCATACTTTTCGGGTTTGTACAAAAGGCTTGATGGGTAGAACTGAGGTAGCAAGTAGTTGTTGATGTAATCATTGTTGCCCATTCCAACAATGTATATACATTTGCTTAGATACTCTTTGGTTAAAGTCTTGTTATTTCCAAGCAAAGTAGACATGTGGGAAATCGTCACTTTATGATTTCGCAATTGCCTATTCAAGCTGATTCTATCTCCCTGGAAAAAAGATGAATTGAGTTATCTAAAGTTCGAAGTCCACATCTGAGTCTTATACTTTAGCTAAGATGTCTCTAAAATGAATCTGTTCTAATTGTTGCCTTTAGTCTAAAATAGTTATAAATACAAATAATGTTCTTCTTAGAGAAGGGATACGTTGAAGTGTTACCAGATGAATTCCTGACTCATCAAGAATTCCAGCAGCACCAGATGCATAGTTCACCCCTCTAAACATCTCCACACCCTTCACTGTTGCAAATGGCTCGATATACTTATCGAAACCCAATAGTTCAGCTGCAAATATAGGAAGTATTCAGTTAGGGTCCACCACATTGTGACAGTTTAGGAATATTCAATTAAAGTAGGGGGTAAGAGGTTGCTTTAGTTAAAACATTACTACCAAAATGCCCACATTTATCGTGCGTACCCGATGTTCAAGCAAAGTTTTAAAGGTGTCAAATGAGCGTGTTGCGCTATATCGACAGCCCAATTTTTGTTTATCATCACCAAAGCACACAAATTGTTCTGCCATATGAGTCGGTAAGAACTATTCATTTGTGTAAAATCTTCAAGATAACTTTTTTTTTTGATAATCAAGAAATCTTTGGTTCGAAATAGATTATGGGTCTGCTCTTGTATTCTTCTCCACTTAAATATCAAGCTTTTGTTTGCGGTCAGGTTTGAACATGTAGCGTGCACCTAACGCCCCATTCACAGTCCTAAGATAAATAAACGAAACTAAGCATTTTAGTAAAAGAAGCATAAAATTAAGAGACCAAAAGAATAATAAACGAAGAAGAGAAGAAGTTAGGACCAATGAAGTCTGCTATATTCCGGCCATTGGTGAATCTTCCAGTAGGACCATCAGGAAAATCAATCCCATAAGGTGGGTAATTGGCCTTTGCAGCAGTGAGCAGGTTGTTGTTATTGCCATTATCATATGTAGAGTCACCCATAATGAACAAACAGGGTACCTGCTGTTCACCCTTTACCAACAATGGATTTAACGTCAATGTAGCCATCACCAATAACCAAACAATGATGCCACTTGCCATTAAAGAAAAACAGAATGTAGTGGTCTAGAAAAGTTGCCAAAGTTAGAAGGGAATAATATAGGAGAAGCAATATATAGGAGGATGAGACAGGAAAAAATAGTAATTTCCTTTGACCAAAAAGAAACAAAATGAAGAAAAAAGGGGGAAAAGATGCACTATGCAAATTGTGGCCACAAAAGTCAAGTGCATTCAAGTCTGAGTTAATGCAATTTGTTTGAGTAGCTTGATGTGGGCCGGCATGAACTAGCATATTGCTTTCGTGTTTCACATTTATAATTACAAAGAATTTAGTAACACACCCAGTAAATGGCATAAAACAGCCTAATTTTCAATTATTGGCAATTGGTATCCATATTTTATCAACAAACGTGGGGCAGGTTGAGTGCTCCTTGAGTAATTTCACGAGATACCTATTACCTCTCACTAGCAATATATATGAAGTGATTATATCCGTCTGCGTGTGGTAACTATATCCGTCAAAGCTCGGACAGATGCGAAGAAATCACCAAATATTTTTGTCTCCATTAAGATTTGAACATAAGTTAATGGCGTTTGGTATCCGTAATTGGCTCTTTAATTTAAAGTACTACGAATCTAAGGAGAAAGAAAGCAACTGGAACTTAAAGGTATCTTCTTACCAGATCATCACCGAGGAAGGTGGCTTGCCGGAGATGCTATCATCTTGCCGGTGCTGGTGACGGTGCAGGAACACGTGGAGTTCATAATTGCCGGTTGATCTCATGAATGAAAATGACGTGTTTGACGGAGGGTGGGGATGAAACTCAACGCTCACCGGAAGTGTGACGTTCAAAGGGGAAAGAGAGAATGAAAGGGACTGATAAAGTAGCTGATTGTGACACGTTTGACTTAGCTCATTTAGAGTAGCTGACGAGCATACATACTTAAAAAGTAATTTTTAAGTGCTGAAACTAATTAAGCAGTTATATGTTTAGATGAAAGTGGTAAAATTGATTTAAAAAATAAGTATTTACTAATTTAAATGAAAGTGCTGAAATTAATACTCCCTCTATTTCAATTTATGTGAACATATTTGACTAAGTACGGAATTTAAGAAAAAAAAGACTTTTAGAATTTATGGTCCTAAATAAATCCAAAAAGGACCCAGAGTATTTGTGTGATTATAAAAGTCTCTCATTAAGGGTAGAGTTGTAAGTTTAAGCTAAATTACTACTAAATTTAGAAAGTGTTCATTCTTTTTTAGAACGAACCAAAAAGGAAATAGGTTCACATAAACTGGAATAGAGGGAGTAATAAATAGCTAAAAAATTGGGTATACAAAAAGTTTTGCTTTAAAAAGAAGTATTTTAGGGGTAGAATAGTAAATATTTTGGTTAAACCTAAAGTGCTTATAAGCTAAAATTTGATAAGTTGGGAGAGACCAACTTATGATTTTTGGCTTATTTTGGCTTATTTTAGCACATTAAAAACTAGAAAGACACACCCATATATACTAGTTTTTCGTATTAACCCGCTTCAAATATTAACCCGACCCGAACAAAAAAGTCAACTAAAAAAAGAGACTCCACTTCTATCAAACGGCATGGAACAAAGTTCCATGAAAGTTGCAGCGAACATATAGATGCAAATTTACTACAATAGACACAAATTGCTTTCACATAGCGGAAAGATCTCAAAGGGATTGTTTGGAAGATATCATAAACCGTTGGACTATCCCTAATTTTCCGTCCCACATTATTGTCAAGAAAATTATTGGCTCATTCATGCTAGGCTTTTTTTGTTTGTTTAATTTGTTCATGAATCTTTATTCGATGATAATGCTACACATGAAATTAATCAAGAAAATGAACACATGTAAATCCAAGGGTTAGATGGAAGTAGCGCGTCTTTTTTTTAGTTGAAATTTTTATTCGGGCCAAGTTAGTGTTTGAGGCGGGTTAGTCTAAAAAACGGGTAGATATGGGTGGATCTTTCTAATAGGTTAGATGTTTTAATTTTGAGCAATAAGAAGTTACCACGTTGAATTTAAATATATTTTTTAAATTCAGCATTGACCTAACTGTCAAAAGGTATAAGTGAACCAAAAAGGTGGATGGAGAGGTATTTTCAGCCCAATAGGTGGATGGAGGATATTTTTAGATATTTTTCAATAGTTCAGGACATTTTTTACCTTTCTCCACTATTATTATATTGTTCGTATTTTTATCCCTTAAATAAGATTAGATAAACTAATAATTTAAGTTAGTTTTTTAACTAAAATTTTAAATCAACTTAATTTTGGTTATTAAGAGCCCGTTTGGCTATAAGAATTTTTTTTTTACATTTTTCGAAATTTTTGTTTTTTTTTAGTGTTTGACCATAAAATTTTCCATTGTCACTTGAAGATGAATTTTAGATTTTTTTCAAAAATTGAAAAAACTTCAAAAAGTTATTTATTAAAATTTTCACTCAGATCACTCACAAAAATTTACTAATAACCCAAAATTATATTCATGTCCAAGCATAATTTTAATTTTCAAACACCATTTTCACTTGAAAAAATAATTGGAAATTTTAGAATTTTTATGTCCAAACGCCCACTAATGCTGTTCTTATTCAGCTTGGTAAGAAATACTAAAACATATGGCTTTAAAATCGATGTAAAATTTTACCAGATATAAATCAATTAATTCGTTTGTAATATTTTTCTTTTTTATTGTACGTAGGCATGCATTCAAAGTAGGCATATGCATATCTTCTGAATTTGATAAAGCAATTCAAGTTTTCATTCAATGTACACATTTTTCCAAATTAAATATTTGTACTATTATATATACATCAATTTATATAACTATTTTCTTTAAAACATATACTTTTTTCATTAAAGTGTAGTAGAAATTTTGACAACCTGTAATTTTCAACCCATTCTTTACCATCTAAAAGTTATGCGCATGAAAATTTTAAAGGCCATTTTTTTGTGAAATATTTAACTCAATATTATCATTTTTAGAGTATATCTTGTTACTTATTAGTGTTCACCCTAAAACTGGATAACAATTAAACTTCTAATGTGGTTTTAAGGATACGTGATTTCACCTAATATCAATTGATTAACTTAAAGGTAAGTGATGGAAATTGACAAGAATAAAAAACAAACCAATTATTGGACAATGCTCTTGAGCTGATGAACCCTCGAGCTTAGTAAAACAAGAACAATTAAATAAAAATAAGTTGATAAACCAGAGAAAGAGAGAAATATTATATTGCCTTGATTTGTACGAATGTAAGGTGTCCTACAAAAGATGGGGACTCCTCTTTATATACTAGAGGAATCATAATTATGGTACAATTATAATTACTGAAGTAAATCGCATGATTGGTACAAATAAATTGCCCTTGATTCGATCTGTTCCGGGATTTTCGCCGTGATCTTCGACCGATAGAGGATATCTCGCTTTTTCGTTATTGCACTTCACTCGAAGTCGGTCATACATAGTCTCGATTGTCACTGGCCTCGGTCTCGATGGACATCTCAATTCTTGAACTCGACACCTCATCTTCGTATTAAATCCCAATCCATTACGAAGCTGAGCCTCTCGTGATCTCCTAATCTCGACCCGATTTTAACCATATACAGATAGTCCCCTCGTTTCTTGGAGTATAATGAGAAGAAACGAACTCAGCTTTCGATTTTGTACCTCGATAAATTATGATGTCATACTAGTGACATAAGCGATAGAGGCGACTGAAGCGTCGCGTCTGCACAATTCTCAAGATCATTAATCATTGTCAAATGACGGCCGACCCCTAATGCTTTTGCACCATCGTATCAAATATTATAAATAAATCATCTGCATTATTTTCTCAAACTTTACTTCCAAAATATCTTTGTGACGATTCGACTCGTCGTCTCATGAGATACCGCTCTGATTTCCCTATTTTTAGCTATCCTTAGCTTCATTATCCATATCTTGTGTAATCGAGTTAATTTGAAATGGTTTTAATAAGAAATGAGACACTTAGTCTCTTTTAAGAAGCCTTAAGTTGGAAAAAGTCAACCGGACATTGACTTATGAGTTAGAGGGCTCGAATGTAAATTCGGATGGTTCGATTAGCTCCGGGAGAGGTTTGTAACTTAGAAGTGTGATCGGAAGTGGTTTTGGAGGTTCGGTGTAGAATTAAGCTTGAACTGGCGAAGTTAGTATTTTGGCGAATTCCGGTTGATAAGCGAGATTTTGATATAGGGGTTGGAACGGAATTCCAAGAGTTTCTGTAGTTTCGTTATTTCATTTTGGACTTGTCTGCAAAATTTGAGGTCATTGGAACTAGTTTTGACGTATTTCAGCATCGGTTGTGAAATTTGATAAGTTCTTAGGCTTGAGCCCATGCATAATTGGTGATTTTGATGATATGTGATGTGATTTGAGGCCTCGACTAAGTCTGTGATCTGTTATCAGACTTTTCGGTGCTTTTAGTTGATGTCCCGGGGGCCTCGGGTGTGCTTCGGGTGAGTTTTGAGCGAGTAAGGACACCCCGAAACTAAGAAAAATGAAGGTGGCACCAGTGGAGGTGCGGACCGCGCTCCTTTTCGCACTGGGCGCGCAGGAGAAGAATGTGCAGGTCACTGGTCCTACTTCAGAGGCACATATCTTTTGATCTACAGGGAATTTGTGGTTGATACAAAACCGAAAGTTTTAGATATTTGAATCTAGTTTTCAGAAACATATTATAATAGGCATTTGGACATAGGTAGACAAAGTTATAACCAAAATAGTGAAACCTGTCACTGCAGTAAAATTGCTCCGCGACCACGACCATTTTTGTGTGGTCACACTCCCTGGGCACGGTCCGCGGTCATTTTTGTGCGATCCGCACTGTTGGAACCCGAGGGGTACTCTTTAAATATGAGGTTTTGGATTTTATTTGATTTTTGGACCTAGAGAGCTCGGATTTTGGCGATTTCTCGAAGGTTTTTGAATAAATTCATCGGGGTAAGTGATTCTAACTCAGATTGGTTAAAGTACATGAATCTATTATTGAATTCATCATTTAATTAATGATTTGAGATAAAATTTGGAAAGAAAATTTTGGAATCTTTAAAAAATGTAAAATGAAGATTTGAAGTACCAAATGGTGTCGGAATTGGATAAATTTTGTGTGGTTAGACTCGTGGCGAGATAAAGATATTATTTATATAAATTTTCTGAATTTTGAGAAGTGGAACTGGGGCTCAGGTTTTGCGAGTTTCGAGACTGTTGCTATTTTTCGACTATTTTCGATTGGGTATTATCCCATTAGCATTGTGTGTGATATATTCGTCTGTTTTTTTGTAGATACGGCGTGCGTGGAGGCCGATTTGAGGAGCAAAGGCGTCGCGGGCTAGAGGTTTTGCCGTTTCGAGGTGAGTAATACTTGTAAATAATATCATGAGAGTTTGAAACCCCGGATTTACACATCATAGTGCTGTATTGAGGTGACTTGCACGCCGGATATGAGCGTGGGGTATAGCACCGTTGGGGATTGTGACTTGGCCCGTCCCGGTTATTGATTTTACTGTGTATTTGACTGAAATTACTTGTTATCATCATAATTTAGGCTGATTTCCATGTTTGGGGCTTTGTGCCGACTTGTAAAATCTTCGGGGGATTGATATTACTGTCTTAACATAATTTGCATATCATACGGTCTCAGACCAAGGTTTTGAATAATGTTTTGCAAACTCATCCATTTTTCTAAGTTTTGAAAACTCAAATGATATTTTAAATATTATTTCGGGCTGAGGACTACCGTTTTATAGATGCCCATGAGGCTCATGATTATTCTTTTGGATTGTGCATGGATCGGGCTGCGCACCGCAGCAGTATTATACTAAGATGAGCATGGATCGGGCTACGCGTTGCAGTAGTGTATATATATATTGGATAGGATTGCACGCGGTAGTAACATTGCGCTTGGGCGGTAGGAGCCCCTCCGGAGTCTGTACACACCCCTAGTGAGCGTCGTCAATGATAAATAAATGGAGCGGGCTGCACGCCGCAGCGGGTACTGGAGTGTACCGTCATATGCATTGCATTGCACTCATGCACTTGTTCTTATTTGTAATGTTGTCATGACATTCAGCACTCATATCATTGGCATCAATGCTACTACTTGCACTGTTTACCAGGTACCCTGGTATTATTTGTTAATGGAGTGCTGTGCCCGAGAGGCTGATGTTGTACTTTGTCAGTTTGGAGTGAGCCCGAGAGGCTGATGTTGTACTTTATGAGTTGGGAGTGAGCCCGCGGGGCTGATATTCTACTGAGAGGTTCATATTGAGCCCGAGGGGCAGATTTCTGATTATTTCGTACTTGTTGAAATTATTTTTCCAACTGTTAGAAAGGAATATTTTCAAAAGATTTTTACTGAGCCCAGATGTTTTCCAAAGGATTTTTACGATTTTAGTGTTTCTCCTCAGAAAGTGTTGTACTATTCTATATAGCATGATGGAGTGCCTTACGTGATTTCCTACTTTCAGCTATTATTTACACTTATTACCAATGAGTTGGAAGTACTCACTTTACTCCCTGCACCTCGCGTGCAGTTGCAGGTATTGTTCGTCCGGTAGCGGGTTATTAGCAGATTGAAGAATTGTTATCATAGCTGAGCCAGGTAACCGCTAGCGTCTGCGGCACCAGATCTTTTCCCTTATTTTATATTATCATGTTATTTTTCAGACTTTGTTAACATTTCTGGATTTGTAGTTCTTTAGTGAACTCTGTAGTAGCTCATGACTAGTGACATCCCAATGTCGGGCTGTGGAGGGATAGTTCCCTGCTGTTATCATTGTTTTATGTGCTATAGTTAATTGTTAAAAGGAAGCGTTTGTTTTGTTGGTTGGCCTTGTCTTCACGAGAGGCGCCATCGCGACCGGGTATGGGATTTGGGTCATGACAAGTTGGTATCATAGCCTAGGTTACTAGGTCTCACGAGTCATGAACAGGTTTAGTAGATTCTCGCGAATCGTACGGAGACATCTGTAACTCAAGAAGCTGCATAACCTTTAGGAAAACTTCACTTTCTTGGAATTCTTACCGTGCTTACTTGATTCAGCTTGAGATATATCTCTTGAAATTCCTTCCACATGCCAGTATGCACATTTGAGCGCTCAGTAGTATATGTGCCTTGATGGCTTGTGATTCCCTGATCGAGGGGGCGAGATGTAATCTCCGTGAGTTTGATGTTGGGCCAATCTGGAGGACTTGAGTCTGGATCTTTGCTTATGGCTTGAGCACCAAGGTTTTGATTTTGTGAGTTGGATTTATGAACTTATATGTTCAGTATTGTCCCAAATTGTGGGAATAGCAGCTGGATAGCTATGTAATAATTATGTTGGTACTGTGTAATGTGTATGATAGTGGAAGGTATACAAAAATATTAACTAAAGGTAAAAAGCTAATAGGTAATTGGGTTATAAGGGGAAACCATTTGTCATACTAGTTAGATAAGTCTGGAAGCTAAGATCACTTCTGTAAATGTATTATGACAAAATCTATGTCGAGGAGCACACCTTGAAGGTCGAAAACGTTAACGAGAGAATATGTTCTTACTCGGTTGAATAGCCCAATAAAGGAGGATCAAAAGGTATCTTCGATGTGTTATGATTCAAATGGTTGCAACACATGTCCATGTATCAATTTTGATAATATAGTACATGTAATATTGAGATTAATGTTTTTGATATACATTGTGATGCTTTGTCAAGTTGTGGACGTGTTGTTTGGATAGTTTTGGTGATTCTTTGGCAGGTGGATAGGCCCAATTACAAAGGAAACTCTGCTGAAATTTTTGAAAAATTTAGGACTTAGTACAAATTTTGTCGCCTAAAGAGTGGACTTAACTGTTGTGATCTATGGGTTCGAGCCAAGTTGGGGAGCTTGCTATTGGTTAGCGAATTGTACAGTTATGTACTATGTTAGTTCCTATTTGATGCATGCTGTTGAATCAACTCTGGTCGTGGAAATTAGTCCGAGAATGGCACGAGTGAAGGAGAATTTTGACAAAGATGTCATGAGCTAGGATGAGCAGGAAAGAAGTTTCGATTGTTAAGGTAAATTGGTATTGTTTTCAGCGTCACTTAAGATCGGTGTTTTGTAAAATGGATTTTGCGTCCTGTCTAATGATTCTTGATCGCTCTTCAGCATTAGTGTGACCGTTGGTTTGGAGGTACGCCCCAAATATTATTGCGATAGGTTGTGGGAGTGTGTCCCACTGGAAGATTATATAAGTTTGGCATGTAGTCACTTGACTGATTAAATATGTAAACCAAGTACGAAGGTTGTTATGGTGTCAGTAAATTGAGAATTCATGCCTGGGGGGAACTTGGCCTATTGGGTTGTGAACTAGGGAGGATTACTCTGATTATGATTGTTGTTCTTATGTGCTATGAGAAAAAAAGGAGTTATTATGGACCCTTGAATGGTTGTCAAACTAGTTCATTGTGACCAATATTAGCTTGAAGTCTGTGGATGGACTTAACGTGAATAATGGATCTATATTAAGCCAGATGTGTGCATTTTTGTAACGTGATCCTCATGGAGGAGTAGTTAGCTTGATATCTCATTGTCAGATATTTTGCATAGTAATGCATTGCGCCATGTAAGTTGTGAGACGACTTGAGAAATTGCTATGTGTTGAGAATCCTTATAGGACTGAACTTATATGAGCATATTGGCTCTTGAAATTCAGATTGTATATCGCACCTCATTTGTGCTTGAGTTTTGTAGTTTATAACGCTAAATATCCCTCAGGGATGATATTGTGCACTTAGCATGCTTATGACTGATATTCAGTATCTGGTTATAATGAGCACATTTGGCTCGATATGTATCTCCTTATGTGAGATCTATGTGTGGATCGGGTGGCACGCCGCCATGGGTGTGTTATCTGGATCGGGTTGCACACCGCAACAGTGTGAAATCGGGTATAGTTTTTCTATATGCTATCTTGTATGCCTTGCTTTCTGTTTTCCAAGGAAAGTCTGTATTAGTGTGTAGGATTTGGTAATTCCTTCCATAGATCATTTTCTTTTGTATTGCGTTCGAATTGGTAGACTATTGGCACATTGGGGCATCATATGTGACTTTTAACTATGTATGGAGTGGCTTATTACACGAGCAGTTCATATTGGGTGAGACGAGATCATTGAATTTGAGTTCACTGCAATCTGAGTATGTGAAGTAAATTAAAGATCAAAGAACCATTGTTTGGCTCAGAATGAGGTGATAGTTCTTGCCAAGAGTATGAGACTAAGGAATTTTTGTTTTCGGTAGTAGTTATGAATATGTACAGGTCTCATCCATCGTTCCAGTACTGTAAGAATTTGAACAAGACCTGTGTATGTCATACAGAGCATGGGATGTGTAGTGATTCCTCCTAAGTGATTAGATAAATGATCTTAAGATGATTAGGCAAAATGATATTGCTAAGTGGAAGTGATTTGATGAGAGTATATGTCGCAGAAAGAGGTAATGTGATTAAACTGATTATATTTCAGCAGTACTGCGGCATGTTCTTGTTTGGTCCATTGGTGGTATTTGGGTTGCTCAGAAGCACGGGTAATATCTAGTATCTGTCATGGAATGAATGCGTATCAAATGTGTGCGTGTATTGCACGGTAGAATCTGGTATTAGGTATGATGAATGATGAGCTATATATGGAGTTGGAGACTAGAGTGCTCAAGTACAGACCATATAGTGGTTGTGGATCGCGTGTATTGGTACCATTAATTGCTATTAAGATTTGGAGACCCGAGTGGATTTTTCTTTTCTTGGTATATTAGATTTTGGGTGTAGATTGGTTGTTTAGTGTTGGGTAATTTTTAACTACTGCATTAGGGACTACACCAGAAATTCCACGGGTTAAGTGGTGAAGTCCGTTAGAATATGTTTTAGCATAATGATTTATATTTCAAAGAACCAGCGGACAGGTGGGAAAGATTGCTTCTTATTTGGTCCTTCGTGGTGGATGTCAGTGCAGAGGTGTTTCACGTGGAATAAGTATTTGGATGAGATCGTGCATGCAACAAAGAAATGTGGAAACATGACTTTGTGGGTCAAATTTGTGTGTTCTATTCTATGATGTGAGACGGATACGTAGCCTTGTGTTGTGATGGTACCGGCAAGCTTGAGGTATAACTCTTTCATTTGAGTCATTTTCATGAATTGAGTATGTTCGGGCTGTTGCTTATTGTGCGCGTATTGTACGAGTTGTGGCTTAGTCCTGTATTATGTGTAATATCAACAGAGTAGTGTATTAACTAAATGAGATCATTGGGATCTTTAATGAGTACGAGCAGATTCGATTTCAGTGTGTTGGAAGGATAATATAGAACTTCGACTGTTAAATTTGATGTCGTATTTTCCAAAGGAGAAGTGGTTCCATGAATAGTTGATCCGAGAAATGGTGATGGCTTACTACATTTTTTAGTTATCAGTTGCAGTATATGTAAAAGTATTGGAGAGAAACTTTAGTTATTAGGAGGTTTTCTACTGGTATTCAGGCCTTGTGTTCAACTGACGTTAATGGGAGTTATCACTACGAGCATTTGAGCCATGTGTTATGTCATGTAATTGCACCTGAGGTTGCACGTATGGGTTATTTCATCTTGTTCGGTTTATTCACAGTACAAACGTGGGATTCGGATCATATGAAAGATATATAAAAAAATGGAAATGTGGCCCTATGGCTTACGGGCTAGATGGGATTGCAAAATTTTAGTTGTAATGTGTTGTCGGACCTATATGAGATAGGGTGACATGGGATTACCCCGGGTATTTTCATGGTATGGTTACCCAGCGATTGGTTGGATATTAGAACAGCTTTGAGTACGCTCGAGGACGAGCAATTGTTTAAGTTGGGGAGGATGTGACGACCCGACCCCTCGTCTCATGAGTTACTGTTCCGATTTCCCCATTTTCAGCTTTCTTATGCTTCATTATCCATATCTTGTGTAATCGAGTTGATTTGAAATGGTTTTAATAGGAAATGAGACACTTAGTCTCTTGTAAGAAGTTTTAAGTTGGAAAAGTCAAACAGACATTGACTTATGACTACTCTTCCTATTTCAGTTAATCATTATTATATACATTTCCAAATTTATACATTTTTCAGATATTATTATCCAGATTGTTTTAGAGACTTTAGACTCGTGACCCCAGATTTGTGGGAGTGTTTATCGGTTTTCGTATTTTTCCATATTATTCTATTAATATTATTGTATTATTATTCTAAAATTATTATATTCTCCTTAAATTGTCAGTTTTGAGATTTATTATCAAAATGATAGCGATTGTTGGTCAGACTTGCCTAGCGTTATGGTTCGGCGCTATCATGACCGGGTTTGAGTCGTGACAATGCTTGTTTTCATAAGATGACAGGATCACAAGTTCGTATCACATATCAAATTGTGGATCATATCTAAGCAGTGAACTGGGGCAACTGGTGAAGGTGGAGTTAAACTCATCAGCAATAGGTCTAAGATCTACTCCCAAATATATTCTAGCATACATAGTCTCACTTAGGTCAATTTGTGTCCATCTTGAGTCTTATATCCACACAATTTTATTCAAATAATCTCATCTTCTTTTATCTCAAATACCTAGTCTCACCATAATTCAATACTGGAGCAGTTTTGAAATCAACATCAACTACAAGTTCTATCCATTCGAACTACATATGACCTGATTCTCATAAAATCTGAGATATGTAGGCAACTCGGAGACCGTAGTTCGGCCACAACCTTTCAAAATACCTTTCATTTAAGAAATTATTTCGATCTTCCTTATGACTATCCACCTTCAATAAGATATCTAGGCTTATCCGCCTTCAATATGACATGTAGATTCGTCCACCTTAAAATTGGACATCGATTGAAATGATTCCATTCCATAGTTTTTCCAACTTTCATACCATCCTTATCCTTTCAAGGTCATATTTGTTTTCCGGTACAAAATTGGCTTCTACATCAATTTCTTGGCCATAAAATTATTTCATCATTTTTGGTCAAAGAGGGGCAGCTGTTGACACCAATTTTGTCCGACTTTTCTTCTGATTATTTTTCAGGTGCTCCATAGTCACTAATAATCTAATGCTCTATTTTTAGTTATTTATTACTATTATTACTACTATTTACTATAATTATAATAATTGAAGATATTACTACTATTACAAAAAATATTATTTTTTGTTATTTATACTATTAGCATTATTATTTACATTACAATTAAGATAACTATTATTAAGTTAATAATTTATTTTAATATGTAATATTATGTATGTTTAAAGTATTTTTATCGGTCCAAATTATTAAGATATGAGAGCCCAATTAAATTAATTTGAAGAAAGGAGTCCAAATAATCCAAAATTTCGGCCCAAGTAATGGCCCACCAATTTTATCCAATCTGTTGAATGATCAAGTGACCAACTTTTTGGTTCTAGATTATTGTTATTTTTAGCGACAATTACTTTTGTGCCCCTCATTAAATGTAGCCAAAAGAATAGCCTTCTTCCTCTTCACGTGTAAAGCTATCCCTTTTCTCGAACTTTTGACTTTTCCAAATCATATTGTATTCTATTTAATTAACATAATCTTGCCTGCTTTGAATTTCTATGGCAGATTTTTACCTCCAAAGCCTTTTCCTTCTCTCTCCGTTTACGTTTCTCCAGCCATTATCTGCGCAAGATTAAGTCAATACTAGAAGCCAAACAACTTTTAGATTTTGATTTTCTATGGCAGAGATTTAATTTTTAAACGGCTCTTTTGAAGACCAAAATGCCAACTCGTGACCTCTCTGATTTTGGGATTCAAACTTCAAATCAAAACTCAGGTTCCATCTATAAATATTACCCAAAGTTTTCTGCCAAACACCAAGCTTGGAACACAGGTGAAAACCAGGCTCAAATCACCAATAAAAAAATCTTTCTTGCCTTAATTTACATTCAAGTTCTAAATCTCAATTTAATAGTGGAAGAGTAGTTGATTTGAGCCTCAAAGCCTACAGTTCACTGCCCAACAAGAGGTAAAAATCGGTCCTTTTCTGATTTCTCTTTCCTTTAAGTAACATAATAAATATATCATGTATATTGTTGGTGTTTCCTTAGGGTAGCAGTCTGTTAATATAAATTTCAGTAGTTAATAACATGATTTCAGGTCCAATCACTGTTTTTCTTACCTATATATTTGAATAAAAAAAGTGTCTTCTGATACTTATTAATGCGTCTCTTTTCTGTTTTCACGTGCTAATAGAAAAATTCTGACTTTAAGCTTATTTCAAAATTTAGATGCCATAGGCTTACTATTTTACTGGTATGAATATTGTGTGATTCCTCTAAAATATGTGTTGGCGAATGCAGTAATTTTATCATTAAAATAAAAAGTGATATAACATTTTAAAAAGCAAGTCAATAGTCTAGCATATGCCTATGATGTCTTAAGCATGAATGATAAAAGTAAAATTTGTTGGTTCATGTTTGTTGAATAACATATAATTTTTTTGTTCAACATATAATTTTTTTGTTCTCTCCTATAGAACTTTAAATATCAAGTTAATTTCTGTCAATAGTCTTAATAAAGTATCTACAGACTACTTTAAAAAATAGAATTTCTTGGATGCATTCTATTGTCCCGAGTTTCTTGGAACATTTCAAGTTTAAAAGATGTTATATTATCAAGAATTAAGCTTTCTTTTTTAATTCTTTTTTTTCCTTTCTTTGCATATACACTTAGAGCAAAAAATGGACTCAGCACTACCCCAGCATGGAGGCACCATATACTATATCATCTTTCTTAGAATGCACCAAATAGCAAGAAAACAAGCGAAATTCTTGGAAGCACGTATGGTGTTATTCTTCCTTTAATTCTTCTGTCATTTATTTTCTCTAACTTTTGTGATCGCTAATTTGCTTGCGTATTTGGGTATTATCTCAATTTTGGGATTTAATCATCTAGATTCTTTATCTATTATTTGCATTATTTCAAATGGCAATGACAGCTAGAATAAGAGGTTATAAAATCAGTAATAAACTTTAACCCATTTCCTACTCGCTTATCTATTTTTCTAAGTAAGCCACTATACTTGTATTCTTCCGAACAAAGTTAATTTGTTAAGATGACACTTGTGAAAGCTTGTCAATTTGTTTACAATATTTTTAAATTTATATTTGATTACATTAATATGATTTTAACTCACAATTCTTACGCATACATATTTTTAAATTCAAATCAAGCGCTTTTGAATTCCATCCTTGTTTAATCATTTATACATTACACACTTAGCCTTAGTTATTTTAAGTCCGGTCGGTTAACCATTTTAATATGAATTCTAAAGGGTGCCTTAAAAACCTTCACTTTAGATTAATTGAACTCTTATCTATAATCTTTAGGTTAAGTAGACCATTAACAGAGTGATACTTTAATAAATTATTTTAATCAACACTAGGTGTCCTAATTCATCGTTAAAATAATTAGGTGTCGACTCTCTTTAATTAGTTAAACCTCAGAATTATCAATATGGTATACTCTAGTTTGACCCATATTAAAATGGGGTCTAACAGATAGGCTGACCAAGTCAACGTAATTCATTCCTGTGGCAGTCTCCTATTCATCCAAGCGGTTAGCTGAGATCTATATTCGGGAGAATGTTCGTCTTCATGGTGTTCCTGTATCTATCATTTCGGACCGGGATACGCAGTTTACCTCGCATTTTTGGAAAGAAGTTCAATGAGAATTGGGCACTCATATTGAGTTCAGTACAACATTTCACCCTCAGATGGACGGGCAGTCCGAGCGAACTATTCAGATTTTGGAGGATATGCTTCGAGCTTGTGTTATTAACTTTAGAGGTTCTTGGGATCAATTTCTTGCCTTTAGTAGAGTTTGCCTACAACAGCAGCTAACATTCGAGCATCCAGATGGCACCTTATGAGGATATATATGGTAGGTGGTGTCGAGCTCAGATTAGATGGTTTGAGCCGGGGGAGGCTCGGTTGTTGGGTACAGATCTGGTTCAGGAGGCTTTGGACAAGGTCAGGATCATTTAGGATAGGCTTCGCACAGCTCAGTCCAGGCATATAGACCGCAAGGTTCGAGATGTGGCTTTTATGGTTGGTAAGCGGGTATTGCTCCGAGTATTGCCTATGAAGGGTGTGATGAGATTTGGTAAGAATGGAAATCTTAGACCTAGGTTCATTGGTCCATTTGAGATTCTTGATCGAGTGGGAAAGGTGGCTTATAGACTTGCATTTCCACCGAGCTTATCGGCCGTGCATCTAGTGTTCCATGTGTCCATGCTTCGGAAGTATCACGTCAATCCATCCCACGTGATAGATTTCAGCACTGTCCAATTGGACATGGACTTATCATACAAGGAAGAGCATGTAGCCATTCTAGAAAGGCAGATTCGTTACCTGAGGTAGAGTTTTCCTTCTGTTCGTGTTCAGTGGAAAGGTCAGCCCCCTGAGGCATCGGCCTGGGAGTGCAAGTCTGATATGCGGAGCCATTATCTTCATCTTTTCCCTGACTCATGTACTTCCTTCTTCTGTCCGTTCGAGGACAAACGGTTGTTTAAAAGGTGGAGAATGTGACGATCCAAATGGTCATCGCTTACTCTTGATTGAATATTGTGTCCCTGAGGTCTTGAAAATCTCATTATTCATCATCTCGATCTGCATGCGCAGTCCCCACGCGTATCGGAAAGCTTAAATATGAAAATTTGTGAAAAATGCTAAGTTTTGGCTAAAAATGAGTAAATTTGACTTCGATCAATATTTTGGGTAAACGAACCCGGACCCATGATCTGACGGTCCCAGAGAGTTCGCTAAAAATATGAGACTTCGGTATATGCCCGAAATCGAATTCCGAAATTCCAAGCCAGAGAAATGAATTTTAAGTAAAATTATTTTCTGAAATTGTTTAACAAAATTTGAAATTAAACCTAATTAGAACACGATGGTATCGGGCCTGTATTTTGGTTTCGGTACCGGTACAAGTCGTATATATGGTTTGAGTCATTTTTGTAAAATTAGGTTGAAATTGAACGTCGTTTGACGTGATTCAGACCTAAATTTTTAAATTTGATAATTGATGAAGCGTGAGAAAGGTCCTTCGATTTTGAGGTTTGATTCATCGTTATTGAAGTTATTTTGCGATTTGATCGCACGGATAAGTTTGTATGATGTTGTTGAGTTAGTACCTATGTTTTCTTAAGATCCCCAAGGGATCGGGTGTGTTTCGGAAAGTTTTGAAATTAAGAAAAGTTGCAAAAATAGTTGTTCTAGTGTACTGGTATTTCCTTCTTCGCGTTCGCGGAATGGCCCTCGTGAACGCGATGTGTAATTTGTTGCTGAAGGAATTTCCTTCTATGCAAACACGTAGCCCAGGTCGCGAACGCGAGGCAGTAGTGGGCTATACCTTCGCGAACGCGGTCCTGGCCACGTGAACGCGAAGGCCAAGTGGGCCTGGGTAGGGGGTAGAGTAGTTGTCCTACGCGAACGCGACCCGCTGGACGCGAACGCGAGGGCTCGAGAAGCTAAAGCTTTGCGAATGCGAGCCCATTTTTGCGAACGCGAAGGCTTAGATAGCCTGACCCATTGCGAAAGCGAAGGGTCTGTCGCGATCGCATAGAGTAAATTCGCCCAATTAAATTTTAAAATTTCAGAAGAGAAGCCTTATGGGATTTCATAAAATTTTCATAAAACCTTTCTTCTCCAAAGCTCTTAGGAAATTTGAATCATTCCTTCACAATACTCTTGGGTAAGTAATCTTCAACTTGTTTTCTTCCATTTTCATCAACATCTATTAGATTTCTAGGCCTAAAACATGTGATTAAGGGTAGAAAATTAAGGATTTGGGTAGAGTTTGGGCTTTTTGATTAATTGGCATTTAGACCTCGTTTTGGGGTCTAATTCTAGAAATAAATATATGTTTGGGCTCGTGGGTGAACGGGTAATTTGATTTTGGTCTGAATCTCGTATTTTGACCAAGCGGGCCCGTGATCAATTTTTTGGTTTTTGGGAAGAATGATTATTAAGCTATAATTAAGCAATTGAATTGGATTGTTTAGCATTTATTGATGTTATTAAATCGATTTTGCATAGATACGATTGTGTTGGAACCAAATTCGAAAGGAAAAGTGGTAACTGAGGATTGAGTTGGCAGTGAAAGTTTGAGGTAAGTGTATGTTCTAGCCTTAGCTTGAGGGATGAGGTGTTGTTTTCTATTTGCTAATAGTTTCTTTTTGAGTACGACGTATAGGCATAGTGACGAGTATCTATACGTTGGTATCGAGCATGACCGTGGGATCTTAAATTGATAGTTGTTGTGTTCTTAATTGATACTACAAAAGTCTAATTGATGATTCTTGATAGTTAGCAAAGAATTAGGTTATCCTCGTGGACTTTATTTATGACTGAGTATTGGTATTAATTGAGCTGAGTAGAAGTTGAGATAAGATTGGTTATAGCTGACTCTCCCTTACCAGGATGTTTGTTTTGATATTATTGTTTCTCTTGCCGAGAAGTTATCATATTGCTTCTGTTCCCTTGTCGGGATTTCCTTTTGATTTGGCGTTAGCCTAAAATGGGAGCGGGTGGTACACCTACCACAAGATATTATAAAATGGGAGCGGGTGAGACACCTACCACAGTATTTAATGAAATGGGAAAGAGTGGTACGCCTATCACAAGATTTAATTAAATGGGAGCGGGTGATATGCCTACCACAAGATTCACTGAAACGGGAGCGGGTGGTACGCCTACCTCAAGATTTATTGAAATGGGAGCGGGTGGTACGCCTACCACGAGATATGAGAAATAGGATCGGGTTGCACACCTGCAACAAAATGTGTAATGAACGTGAGATCTGCCTTTATTTTTACTTATCCGTGTTAGATATTGAGGTGTTGGTTTCCTTCTTATTTTCTTGATAATTTGTTTTATCTGCTATCCCCGAAGCATGATTCCCCTCCCCAGCTTTAATTTGTTCATTTCCATCTATTTTTTCATTATATATATATATATATATATATATATATATATATATATATATATATATATATATATATATATATATATAACTGCACAGGTTTCTCTGGAGTCTAATCCTAGACTCGTACCTCACCGGGGTTAGGCCAGGCACTTACAAGCACATAGGTTCGGTTGTGCTGATACTATACTCTGCACTCTGTGCAGATACCGGAGCAGCATTTGGTCAGCAATAGTAGCTCAGGAGCTAGCCTTCAGTCTACCGAGAAAGCGAGGTAGCCTTGCAGGCGTCTGCAGGCCCGATGTCTCCTCTATCTTTTTATTTTGTTACGTTATCTCATATATTCGAGACTGACAGTGTTATCTTTTCTTCAAGCTGTTCTATGGAGTACTCTTAATAGTCTGTGGATGTTGTGACACCGGGTTCTGGTTAGAGGAATGTGTTGGTCTTCAAGATATTTTTTGTTTTATATTCATTTAAGTCTTCCGCTAAATTTCATACTTCGTTGTTACTTTAATGTTTATTCCTTGTTAATGTAATTGGTTAGAAGATATAAAACAAAAGTGTTTAAGGATTTATAAATGTGTTGCTTGCCTAGTTCCTACGAGTAGGCGCCATCATGACTCCCGAGGGTGGAAATTCCGGGTCGTGACAATACTTACCCTTTTGCGTTGGGGCCTGCCGATCCGCTTATCCTCGACTTTTGCTGCCAGTACCGAATAACACTAGGCCAGATTCATCCTTCTTCTTGGCGTATCATCATTTACTTCAATTATACATGAGCAAGGTCGAAGGGCTGCCTTTTACCCTCGACCATCTCATTAGATTATAGAGCCCCCGTCTGTATCGAGGTGGGTAAATAAGGCTTCAATATCGGGCCACCAAAGTGCTATTCTCGAGCATTGACGAGGAAAAAGACCAAGGATGGATGGGTCGGTTTGTCCGAGTGAAGACTTCTGACATAATCCCGGCTGAGAAGATGCAATTCCCTAAAGAATGGTACATGAAGCATAAGCACAAACTCACATATAGCTTTCGTTTACCGTTTTGCTTATTTTATCTTTTTGTATTGATATTCTTTCCTATGATGCACCGGTTTCTTCCGTGCTCGGTGCAATTTTGAACCTCGAGGGCTGGGTTCAGAAGCTGGCATCAACTTCTTCATATGCCGAACGCTCGTGGTGTGATTTTTCAAGAGGCCGATGGGAGGCTAAAAATTATGGTAAGTTTTTGTTCATGTTTTTGACGTTCTTCCCTGAAATGTCCTTTTTAATTTTTTATCTTTACTTGGTTTCCTTTCATACAAGTCCCAAGGGACATGAGGTCGCCTCCGTCTGGGGAAGAGGAAGAGGCCCTAAAACCCTCCAAGGATAAGAAGAGGAAAAGGGTTTCGCCCTCTAATACTCGAAAGCCTAGGAAAAGCACAGCTCGTGGGTCAAAGAAAGATACCTCCGCCCTGCTTGCGGATATAGTTTAGAAGTTACGAGATGAGGAAGAGAAAAAAGAAGATACTGACTATGAGCTCGTGGCTCGAAAGAGGAGCATCGAGGTCCTAAAGGTCGTTGAGCCGGTGGTGGTCGAAGAAGTTCAGCCTCGGGCCAGAGGGATTTCGAAGAGCGACCTAATCAAAGCCCCTCAGTCATTGGAGGCTGATGATGTCTCCCACCGTGATGGGCGATCGGTGGACTTACCCGAAAAGGCCAGTTATGAGGCCCTTCAAAATGAAGAGAACCTCCCAAGTAACCTGCTTGAAGAAATAAATGTCGATGATTCACTGTCCCTCCCTTTATTTTCCAAGGGACAAGTTGATGAAGCCCAGGACATGGAGACCTTTGATATAGGAATGACCCACGGTTGAAGACCTTTTCTGTGGCTGCTTTACGGGGGTCAAAGAGACTTTCGATCTGGGTGATGCATCGAGTCTCTTCGATGAAGCCAATCGACTTTTGAGTTAGGTAAGCCTTATCTCCCTTCGTTAATTTGATTTTGTCTTTGTTTCTTCTTGTCTGATTTCCTTTCTTTCTCCGTAGTATTTGACGCTTCATATACAGGTGTTTTCCAATTCCCGGGCAAAGATGGACCAGTGTGAGGCCGATCTCAAAAAGCTTACGGAGGATAGGGATGCCCTAAAACACTTTAGTGACCAAAAGGAACATGAGGTCAAGGGCCTTAGAGCTGACTTGGCAACAGCTAATAAAGGGCAAACCGACTTGATTGAGCATGTAATTAATTTTGGAAGATCATCTTATTAATCCGAAGATGATGGCTAACACTTCAATCTTGCAGATCCAGAAGAAGGCCGAAGAGATTGAGCAACTTTATGAGGAGACAAAGATGAAGGAGGCAAATACCTTGGGGTGGAAACAAAACATGGACCGCCTTGGCTCAAAGAAAGACACTGCTCGCGCCCAGCTATCTTCAGTCGAATGTCAACTCCAAAGCATGAAGGAGGAGAGCTTGGCCCGAGCCAAGAAAATAGAGGAGATCAAGAATCGGTTGTCTACTGAGCTTACGAAGGCCGCATCTGAAGTAGAAAGAATAAAGGCCGACACGGAGGCAATTGTGGTTGTCTATCGATGAAGATGCTCATGCTCGAGCAAAGGAAACTTCCGATGCTACTCAGGTTTGATCATTCCGTTTTGCCGAGCAAACCAAGTCCCAGTCATGAAGAGAGACTCTCGAAGAAATTCATACTCGTGGTTTTGACCTAACTACCGATATCGAGAACACGAAAGTGATCGAGACTGAATCTAAAGCTTCGCTCTCTGATGACGATGGCTCCGGGAGCTCAAGTGGATCCAAGAATGGAGAAGAAGAACATGAAGCTCCTCGAGAAGATTAGGCACTTATTTTTTCTTCTTTTTTGGACCTTTGTGTAAGTCCCTTAGTGGTCTTTGTAAATACTTTTGCATGTATGAAAGATCCTTTTTCTTTCCAATTTGTCTCTGATTTTTGTTTTGTGAAAACTCTGCTTTACTTTTGCCTTATGATAATTCTGATATACTTCAAGTTTTGTGAGAAATTTGACTTACTTCGTTGCCTTATGAAAATTTTTGTTGAAATCAAATGGCTATAGTCTCCATAATCAAGTGAGTGCTTGCTCGAATTCGGAGTAGTAAAAACCCTTGGGCTTTGGTTAAGCGAGGGCGGGTCCTCAAGCTCAACAATGTAATGGCCCTTTAGGCTCTGGAATCGGGCCGATTATGGCCTTAAAAGAGTGGTTTTTCCCCTTTTTTCTGCTTAAAAGTTTAATCATATAAAAATCTGTTATGCCTTAGCATAAGTTTGTTCGATTTGGTACCTCTTAAGGCTTTTGGGGTTTGATGTTATCGAAAACCTATGTAAATTTGCCGACGGTAGCCCTTTTTCAATCGATTTTATGAAGAATATTTGAAGGCTTGTTTGATTACGAAATTCGGATGTCTCCGAATCATGTTAGTTTGGTCGTAGCCTTTAACTTGATATTTGCCCATTGGGCTTGTTTCTCAATTATAATTCAAACTTGTTCAAAGTATCAGTCCTCGAATGGGGTGTCTATAAGGATTTCCTTTTTTAAGGTCTTAAGATTTCAAAGTTTAAGAATTCGAGCATGTCGATTTTCAGATGGCAGTCCCCGAGTACGGGGTTAATTACTCGAGCTTTAGTTGTGATTGGCTCTTGATTCGGTTTCTGTAATATATAGTAAATACGAAATTGTAAAGTACAAATATCACTAAGGCATGGAACATATAATAAGTAAAAAGTACTTCTTTCAATAGATCATTCATGCGTACATGTTTTGTTATTAGGGCTCGGGCAATCTACATTGGAACGGTTCATTTATCTTTTTGCCCTTTACAAAATTTTCCTATCGAGACCCTATTGACACGAAGCATCTTCCTTGAAAACATAACATTTGATGGTGATGCCCCCAGTATTTGAGGTAGATTATCAAGAAACCTCGGATACTGTTGAACTGTCCCCATGTAGCACAGATAACTTTTGCCTCATTAAAAACCTTGCCGGAAAAAAAAACCCATTTGGGACAAAAACCTATCTAAGGGAAAAAGAGTGCAACACGTGCTTTAAAACCTGAGTTCTTTGTGTTGAAGAATTACCCAATATCTTTTATCAAACACCTGTAATAAGTTAGTATCGAATATAAACGAAAAAGTGAAGAGAGTCATACCTTAGCAATAATATCATTTGAGGAATGATATGTTCCACTTGTTTGGCAGTTGTTCCGCGTTCATCGTGCCAAGTATGTAAGATCCTTTTCCGATGACCTGATATCATCTTTCCCAATTTGGCAAAGTTTCCCCTCATTTGGATCTCTAGTGTTGAGGGTAACTTTTCTCAAAACTAAGTCACCTATTTTGAAGTGTCGAAGATTGGCTCTTCGATTATAATATCTTTCAATTTGCTGTTTCTGGGTGGCCATCTGAACGAGGGCGGCTTCCCGTTTTTTGTCTAGCAATTATAGGCTGGTGTTCATAGCCTCGTGATTTATTTTTTCCATTGTGTATCGAAACCTAATGCTTGGTTCCATGACTTTGACCGGGATCAGAGCTTCGGTGACATATACTAAGGAGAATGGCGTTGCCCCCATACTAGATTTTGTTGTTGTCTAATATGCCCAAAGGACATCGGGCAAAATTTCTCTTCATTCCCCCTTAGCGCCGTTCAAACTTTTCTTTATGTTTTGAATAATGGTATTGTTCGTTGATTTGGCTTGTCCGTTCCCACTAGGATGATACAGAGTCTATAGTATCCTTTTAATTTTGTAATCTTCGAGGAACTTTGTTATTTTGTTGTCGATAAATTGTTTTCCATTGTGCTATACTATCTCGCCGGGTATCTTGAATCGCCATACGATGTGATCCCAGATGAAGTCGATAACTTCTTTCTCTCTGACTTTCTCGAAAGCTTCTGCTTCAACTTATTTAGAGAAATAGTCAGTTAAAAATAAAATGAACTTAGCTTTACCCGGGGACGATGGTAGAGGGCCAGCAATATCCATTCCCCATTTCATAAACGGCCAGGGGGATAAGACTTAATGAAGCTACTCCCTCGGCTGATGAATCATCGGTGCATATCTTAGGAATTTGTCGCATTTTTAACGAACTCCTTAGTATCTTTTTCTATATTGTCCCAATAATACCTTGCTCTGATTGACTTTGTGAACTAGTGATTCGGCACAGGAATGGTTCCCGCAAGTGCCCTCGTGAATTTCTCGTAGGATATAGTCGATGTCTACCGGACCCAAGCATATTGCCAATGGCCCATCGAACATCATTCTGTACAATTGTTCCATCTTCGGCCGATGTGAATAGTGCAACTTTCATTCACAGAGTCCTCGATTCCTTAGGGTACGACGGAAGTTTCACATTCTTCAGATAATCAATATATTTGTTCCTCTAATCCCAAGTTAGGCTTGTAGAGTTTGTTTCGGCGTGCCCTTCTTTGACTATCGACTTTGAAAGTTGTACGATAGTCCCTGAGCTAATTTCATCATCTTAGATTGATGATCCCAAGTTTGCAAGAGCATCAGCCTTATTGTTATGCTCTCGAGGTACATGCTGTAGTGTCTATTCATTGAACTGGTGTAAGGTTACCTGCAATTTGTCCAAGTACCTTTGCATTCGATCTTGTCGAACCTTGAAGGTATTGTTGACTTGGTTAACCATGAGTTGGGAATCAAACTTAGCCTCGATAACCTCTGCTCCCAAACATTTAGCCAGCTCGAAACCTACAATCATGGCCTAATACTCGGCCTCATTATTAGTCAACTTAAGGGTCTTAATAGATTGTCGAATTGTATTGCTTGTGGGTGCCTTCAAAATATGCCTAGCCCGAACCCCTTCAAATTCGAAGCACCATTTGTGAAAAGGGTCCATAAACCCGAGAATATCCCTGATTTTAGCAACAATTCCATTTTGACCTCGGGTACGAGGGGTGGTGTAAAGTCGGCCACAAAGTCTGCTAAGATTTTGGACTTGATGGACGTTTGGGGTAGATACTCGATATCGTACCCACTGATTTTGACGGCCCATTTGGCAAGTTGGCCCCAGTATTCGAGCTTGTGCAAAATGTTGTGAAGGGTATAAGTGGTTACAACACAAATTGGGTGACAATGAGAATACGATTTGAATTTCCTAGATGTGCTTATTAGAGAAAGCGCTAATTTTTCTATGTATAGGTACCGGGTCTCTGCTTCACCTAAAGTTTGGGTAATGTACTAAATAGGAAATTGCGTACCTTGCTCTTCTCGAACTAGGACACCACTTACCGCGACCTCCTAAACTGCCAAATAAAGGAATAGTTGCTGATACGTTTTTGGAGTGTGAAGCAATGGCAGGCTCAAAAGATACCGCATTAATTCTGCCAATGCCTATTGGCATTTTGGTGTCCCAGTGAAATTGTTCTTCTTTTTGAGCAGCGAGAAGAACCCATCGATTTGAAGACCTCGAGTTGAACCAGTCTAAAGCGGCTATTTGTCCTGTTAACCTTTGTGTAGCCTTAACATTAGCCACAACTGTGATGTCTTCAATTGTCTTGATTTCATCGGGGTTGATCTCAATCCCCCCGTTTGACACCATAAAGCCAAAAAACTTGCTTTAATCAACCCTGAATGCGTGCTTCTCTTGAGATTGAGCTTTATGTTGCATTTTCTCAATATGTCGAAGGTTTCCTTCAAATGTGTCAAATGGTCCTCTGCGTGCAGGGACTTAACTAGCATGTCATCAATATAAACCTCCATTTATTTACCTATTTGTTCTTTGAACATACGGTTTACTAGGCGTTGATAGGTAGCACCAGCATTTTTTAGCCCATATGGCATTACATTATAGCAATAAGTACCGTACTTAGTGATAAATAAAGCCTTTTCCTGATCCTCCGGGTTCATTTGTATTTGGTTGTACCTATAGTAGGCATCGAAAAAGCTGAGGATCTCGTGGCCGGATATGGCATCGATCATGCGATCGATAATCGGCAGGGGAAAAGACTCCTTGGGGCATGCTTTGTTAAGTCTTTGTAGTCTACGCACATTCTAAGTTTATTCCCCTTCTTGGGGACTACAACTACATTTTCTAACCACTCGGATATTTTACTTCCCGGATGGAGCCTATTTTGAGAAGTTTGGTTCCCTCATCTTTGATAAATGCATGCTTTACCTTGGATTGTGGCCTTCTCTTGCTTTACCGGTATGAACTTCGGGTCCAAACTCAATCATCGTCTTCTAAGTCATTTCCTTTTTTTCGCATGTATAAGAAGTTACATGCTCGTAGGATCAATGGTTCCATTATACTTAGGAATTTCTGGCATGTGGAATTTTTTTGGAATGGGCTTCAGAGCCGCACTTGGTGGGAAAGTCTTCTATACGAACTTTTTCGAATCCAAATCCTTTAGAATCGAGGGTACCCCCAGTATTTGATCAACTCGGGAGTTGTACGTTTCATCTTTTTATCATTAGCCTCGATCTTCTTTTCTCCTGATTGAATCTGTTTAGTGAGCTCCTCGAGCATCTTCATGACGGTGGGATTAGTTCCTGACCATTGTCGTTCAATTTCTCCTATATGGGTTCGAACCTATGAACAACTTCCTGTGATGTATAAAGTTCGATTCTTCTTGGGGATCGATTCTAATTTTGGATATGTGCTATCGCGGCTTGCTGAGTTTGTAGCATGTCAAATATCATTCGAAAGATAATTTTGCCTTCTTCACCATTGTGTGCGTTCTGATTGTCACACTTCCTTTTTCACTACACTCGCAAGGGCATAAGGATTTTTTCGCTTAAAGGACAATCGAAATGAAATTTGTTATTAAAAATCAGATTCGCCACTTGGGAGATTAATGGTGTCCCAAGTCACCGATTAAATCCCGAATCGAGGAAAATATGACTCTGTTAATAGTCCGCGAACCAGAAATCCAAGTAAGGAATTCTGTTAACTCGGGAGAAGGTGTTAGTCATTCCCGGGTTCCGTGGTTCTAGCACGGTCGCTCAACTGTCGTGTTTAACTTATTTATTTGATATTATTACATGATGAACCTATGTGTCGCTTATAACTTTTAACCATTTTTATTAATTTTTAAGAAAGTTGAACGTCGTTTAAAACGTATCTTCGGATTGCGCACATGAAATGCACCCGCAATCCCTTACAGAGGCTAACGCGTTATTATCTTTGGGGAAGGCCGTGAAATTTGCTAAGCGGCCCATCCCGAAATCTAAGTATTTTTATTTATTTATTGAGGGCCCCGTAACTTATTTTGTTTGGCGAGGCTCATCTCATTTTTTATTTAAAAGGGAAACCTAAAAGAAACTATGATTTTTCTATTTTGTTTGTCTCTAAAAATAAAACAAAGGTCCTAAAAAAATTTATATTGAGTAATTTTACAGTCCATCAGTTAAACACTGATAGACCAAATGATATTTCAACTTTAGGTCAAAAGAACCCAACCCATACGTGGTATAAGAGTTCTTAACAGGCTCAAATGATGGGCCTAAGACAGGCCCAAGATGGAAAAGGCAGAAACAGGCTGCATGTTGAGGGATCGAATCCCGGAGACCACTTTTGCATGACTTTATTTTGAATTCCTATTTCATTCAATTCGAATTATAGGTTAACTATTTTATGTATCTGTCTACTAATGATTCCTATATATTATTAAAGATGGTGACCAGATTGGAGGCAAGAATTCAAACTGAACAACAGTGATAGCTACTTGATTGCCTTATTTCATTTAACACATGGGAATGAGTAGGTTAATGCTCCCAAACTCAAACTAGCTGCTTTTAAACTAACTTGAACTAAATTTGCTCACTCAAGTGATTTGGTATTTTGAGAAGAGTTGAACTGTGGGGATTAACTACATGAGATATAGCGCCAGCTGAACTTGTTTCTACAACTGTTGAAAACACAAATCACTGCTTAGGAACTAAACTACTGAACTAACCTACTGAAACGCACTGTTGAAAACAATTAAATGTTCAACTCTCACGAATCTGAGAAACCACAGTTATACAGTCTAGTTATGTACCCATGGAAGCCCATTGAAATTCTACGTTATACTAGTAGCATCAGCTGAACCAAACTAAATTGCCAAAACACAGGAATATACATAATTAGTTCAACAGTCTATTATTTAACAGTCCATTCAAATCACAAAAAACAACTATCTAAAATGAGACAGAATTACTAAAACTTCACATCCACAGCAGCAAATCAGCCTCAATTTCATTTCACGTTTTAACATGGCTACATCAACAAAGTCACAAAATGTGTATCTGGAGATGAGAAAAGGAATAGGAACTGAGAGTAGTCAGCAGAAGCCAAGCAACTGAAACTCAAGCAGCAATCAAACAGTCAGTTCCAACCCAGACATGAACCAAAGAGTGTAGAAATGTTCCAAATCGAGTAGGATTGATAGATCAACCCAGAACAACACCAAAATCACTCAAGTAAACTAGAAAATGGATCCAGAACCAACTTGAAATCATTCTAATGAACTTCTGAAGTTTCAGAACCCAAATATTGACTGGAAATCAATAACTAAAAATTGAAATTAGCATGAATTCTCTAATGGAATAGGTCTATATTGCTTTGCTTTTTGAAGGTTTTTCTATTGTTTTTGGGGTTTTGGAGTTAGAATTTCAATCCTAGATCTGAAACTTGGAAAACACACTTTGGGGTGAATTTTGATGCCTTTTTATAGGCAAAGATAAGGTGCAGGTCAGATTTTCAATTTTCTTTTCTAGTCTCTATTCATTTTCACCATTAGTCATTTATTTTTTAACTTTTTACCCAAGCTAGTACCCTAAGTTTATTGAAATATGTACTGAAGTTCTACTTTAGAAGATTCTAGGGCCTTCTATTCTAATCTACAGCTTTCATGTTCAATTTCAATTACCTAAACTGCCCCTGAACTTATTTTGAAATTACTATACTAACTCTTCAAGTTCCCTTACCTTAGGTGAACTTAACTATGGTTAACAAAATCCTAAATCCAAACTAACTACTGAACTTTAAATCCCCAATTCCTATCAACAAATAAAACAACTCATCAAATGACCATCATAAATTCAATATAAAATCAGATTGAACCATATTAAGCAATTAAAGAACAATTAAACCAATTAATGAGCCATTATTGGTAACTAAATCAAGGCTAAACGAGAATTGAACCTATCAACTTCCATTATTTAAAGCAACATCAATCCAAACATCAGAAATCTAAACTAAATTAAACACTGAACAACACTAATAGTTAACAGAAATTGGAAAGACAATCCAAATGAGAATATTAAACATAGAAGATAAAACAGAATCCAAGTCCATTAATGACACAAAGAAAAATAGGAAAACAAAAAGAAAAAACTCTGAGGAACTCACTGGTATAAGTTTTGACCCACTTCAACAATATTCAATGGCTATTGACGATGGATTCGTCATGAGAGGAATGAGAATGCTACGAGGTATAAATTTGAAGCCGAGTGGGTGAACTAGGGCTCTGCCGAAATCTTCGATTTGATATTTGGAGACGCTGACGGGGATTCGATGAACAACAGTCGTGGATCCGAGGTGACGAGAGTGAGGAGGTCTAGGGGTGTTATTTTGGTGGGATTTGGAGACGGGCGCCGCCGTGCATGGTGGTGGCGGCGCTAGGGTTTGATTTATTCGAGGTGTTAGGGTAAGATTTGGAGGGAATCAATATTGGATATGGAACAGGGAGGCGAAGGAGAAGGCGTGGTTTAATTTTGGCGAGACTTGGACACCGTCCGCCGCCGCGAGGCGATTCCCGGCGGCAGAGTTGGGGCGCAGCCGACGAAGGACAACAAATACGAGGAAGGAGAAGGATGGTCTCTAGGTTTTCAAGAAGATTTAGGACACTTTTAATTAATGTGAAGGATCAAACTAAGCTGTTGGATTAAAGAGATGAAGGACTCAGATTACTTTACCAAAACGCACCACTTTGCGCATCTTGGACCGGCCTGGGTTGGGTAACAATTGGGCCTGGCGTGGTTTTGGCTAGGGGTTACAACATTTTTATTTCTTTGGGCTAATTGCATTTCAATTAAAGAAGCCTACTTTTCTTTCCCATTGTTTTCTCTTTTTTATTGCCTTTATTTATTTTTTATATTTCAATTTGTATTTTTGTATTTATTTTTTCTGATTTTATAAAAAAGAAAAAAATTAAAATAAAGTCCAAATATATTTCAATCTTAAACTAATTAACTCCTAAGATTGTTTAAAAACTATTTCGTGACAAATTCATAATTAAAACAATTAAAAATACAAAAGTGAACTATTTTTGTTATTCTTTTCGTATTGTGTTCTAAAAATAACTTAACCACTAATTAATCCTAAAATATGAAAGTAAATTCTAAATGCTAATGTCCAACATATTTTTTTATATTTTTTATATGAATTAAAAATGCACAAATAAAATGCAAACAATTAATAGAAAAAACACGAAATTCACAAAATTGTAAAATGATGAAAGAAAAATCATTTTGTTTGGAATTTGCAAATAATTCATATATAGGGAAAAAATCACGTGCTCACACTGATCGGGTGCTCGAGCAACTCTGCAGATGCTATTTTTAGGGTCGGTGCCTAAATCTCCATGAATTGAGACACGAGAACTGACATCAATCGGATCTACAGCCTGTGGTGCGTTGGGATTGATTGGAGACACTCTGTTTTCTTGGACGTATTCGTTTTCGCCATGAAGACCAAGGCCGGTATCAATGTGAGTGGATACTACCAAAGAGTTTGACGTGTTGATTCATGAAATCAAAAATACTTACAAGAACAAGTGTAAAGTAGTGTGTGTTATGAAGGTTAATATTAAGCAATCACTCTTATCTTTAGTCCCTCGGTGGGTGCCAAACTGTTTACCTTAGAAACTGGATAATAATTAAACTTATAATGTACTTTTAAGGATACGTGATTTCACCTAATATCAATTGATTAACTTAAAGGTAAGTGATGGGAATTGACAGGAATGTAAAACAAATCAATGCTTCGATAGTGCCCTCGAGCTTATGAACCCTCGAGCTTAGTAAAGCAAGAACAATTAAAGAACAACAAGTTGGTAAACTAGAGAAAGAGAGAAATATTATATTGTCTTGATATGTACGAAGGTAAGGTATCCTACAAATGGATGAGGTCCCCTTTATATACTAAAGGAATCCTAATTATGGTACAATTCTTATTACGAAAGTAAATTCCATAATTAGTACAAATAACCGCCCTTGATTCAATTTGTTCCGGGATTTACGCCGTGATCTTTGACTGGTAGCGAATATCTCGCCTTTCCATTGTTGCACTTCACTCGAAGTCGGTCATACTTAGTCTTGATTGCCGTTGGCCTCGGTCTCGACGGATATCTCGATTCTTGAACTCGATACCTCGTCTTTATGTTATAGCCCGATCCACTGCGAGACTGACCCTCGTCGTAATTTCCTGGTCTCGATTGAATAGCAAAAATCGAACAAGCCCGATTTTAACCATATACAATTAATTTCGTTGTAGAACCTATTGAAAACCTCTTTATTCCTATATTTCTAAAAAACCAATGAATTCAAAACTTTAAGGTTTTTTTTTTGTTATTTGTCTGTTTTGATATTAGAACACAACAAGAACGATAATTTTCACAACATATTCCTATAAAACTCTGATAAGTTTAATATGACAAAATTTCTTTTTTTATTAATTGAGCTACCTAAATAGAATCTACAAACTTATTATTAGAAATTTACATTATTTTTTTATTATATAGGTCAGACACATCATCTAATTTTATTTATGTGATTTTTAAATATTATTAACACGAGGAACATACGCAAAATATGTACTCCAAGACTAATATAACTAAAATAATATCCGTGTTAAATCACAAAAATTTCCGCGAAAACGTACTAGCAAATTTGAATCTCATATACCTACATATAGTTAAAATAGAAAAAAAAGTTCTACAAAGATTTACTAAGTAAATTTTCACTGTCTTCTATGAAAAAGATCTTATAAGTAAAATAATGTCTATAATTAACTACAAAACCAAGGGTGTGTTTGATATGAAGGAAAATATTTTTCGAAAATATTTTTTAGTTTTTTCATGTTTGGTTGGCTTAAATGTTTTGGAAAATATTTTTCTTGTTAATTTATTTTCCTCTAATTGGAGGAAAATGTTTTCCTTATCAAGAGAAGGGAAAACATTTTCCAAACCTCCTTCTCAACCTTCCCCGCCCTTACTAACCCACCCACCCCCTCTCCAAAAAAAGATATATTTTTTTTAAATTTCAGTTTTTCCGATACTATCCACCCTACTACCCCTCCCCCCCCCCCCCCAAATACTTTTTACCTTAATTTTTTTTTTGCAATTTTAAATTTCTAATTTTATTTTATTTTTCTGCACTATACCCATCCCCCCGCACCCCCCCCCCCCTCCGAAAAACAATTTTACCTTTTTTAGTAATTTAATTTTCTGCTTTGTTTTTGTTTAACTGCCCCCAGCGCCCCCCTCCCCCAGGAAAAAACATTTTAAATATATATTTCAGTTTTAATTTTATTATTTATCGGTTGAAACTCAAAATTTTACAATTTCCAAAATTATGAGTTCAGAAGTTTATGTGTTTGAAAGTTTACGGGTTTAGAAATTATAAAGTTTACGGGTTCAAAATTTCGCGGTTTTAAATGTTTAACGGTTTGAAAGTTTATGAAATTTGTGGGTCCAGAAGGTTGTTACTTTGAAAGTCTATGGCTTCATATTTATTATATCTAAATTATTTATGAATACTCATTTTCCTTAATTTGCATACCAAACACCAAAAAATGAATAACTACTTGTTTTCCAAAAAAATATTTTTTTAAACTACGGAAAATATTTTCCGTTATACCAAACACACCCCAAATATCCCATCAAATTGCTCCTTTTCCTTAGCTTTCGTCGTGTTTCTCCAACTACGCTGCCTACAACTTTGATTTTGGGCTTTAGTACAGATAGAACAAGCTCATGGACGATCTAGGAATACTAAACATGTGCAATTGAAAAATATAGGAATTGCTCTCGGCGCAAGATAAGCAAGGAGAGCTAACTTGCGCCTTCAGCCATGGCGAGACGACGACGAAAGCCACCAGCGACAAATGTGATACTGGAGGAGGATAGTATAGAGACACCTGCTCGCTGGTTAACATGGATGGGTTCGGCGCCTGCAATTTTCACAACCCTAGCAGGTATGAAAATTCCGGAATGCAGATAACGCCGGAAAATGGAGTACAACAGCAATTACAACCAGTTACGTTTGGAAGCTTTTACCACTGAAATTCCAACCTATTAGTGAGGGAATCGACGAAGGCGAGGGTGAAATTCTGGGGACAGACAATGCTGATACACAACAAGTACATCAACGACTCCAATTTTCGGCACAAGCAAAGCAATTTCAGATCTGTCAGACTTCTGGAGATTCTAAGGCAGTAAAAGGTAAAAGGGACACCATGCAACAGAATCGAAGCCCTCAAAAAGGGAAACCGTTGTGCTATGTACCACCTGCTATGCGTGATGGTACATTTGTGGTACAAATTAAAGACGAGGATACAAAGGAACAAGAGGCATACTTGAGTAGTGCATTGATTGGGTTTGTGCTTGAAGAATACCCGTACGAGCGAGCTATGGACAACTACATCACAAATATTTGGGATTTTGTTACAAAACCTCAAGTGCTGCATCAGGAGAAAGGTTCCTATATATTCATATTTAATATTAGTGAAGACAGGGATCTTGTTATTCAGGCAGGTCCCTACACTTTCCATAACAAGCCTTTTGTGTTACAACAGTGGAGAATGGACTTCAAGTATGAACCAGGCAGTGTGAGTGTAATTCCTTTGTGGATTACCTTCCCTGGCTTGCCACTGGGGTTTTGGTCCACCGAAGCCCTTAGTAAACTAGTTAGTGTGGTTGGGAAGCCTATGTACATTGATAGAATCACTGCTGAATTGGAGAAGATATCTTATGCAAGAGTACTGGTGGAAACAGACATATCTCAACCCTTGCCAGATAGTTTTGAGTTACATACTAAGAGGGGAGTTATCACACAACAGATTGAGTATGAATGCAGGCCAAAATACTGCAACGACTGTGTAAGATTTGGCCATAACTCTGATGATTGCTGGTATAAAAAGAAGCAGGGAAGTGAAGAGGTAACACATAATCATTTCAAGGTAGCAGGGGAAAAGAAGCAAGTGCAAGTTGAGAACTGGAAATGGATACCAAAAACCAAGCAGAATGGTGAGGTGGTTACAACTGCTAGGGTAGTGGAGGAAAACAAGCAAACTGACATTGCTGGAAGCAGGATGATAGATAAGGGATGGCAAAAGGGAAAAATGTACAACATTATGCTGGATCCTCAGTGAACATGACCAACAGTTTCTCTTTGCTACAGATAGGTGATGACCCAGGGGACGCTGGCCCATCTAGCTTTACCACAATATGATTTTCAGCACATGGAATATTAGGGGCCTTAACAAGGCCCATAAACAGAAGGAGCTGAAACTCTTTCTGAGAAAGCATAAAGTAGACTGTATGGGATGTATAGAAACTAGAGTGAAGGAAGCAAAGGTACAAAGGATTATCACAAAACTGGGAAATGATTGGAGATATAGTGGGAACTACAATGAGCATCCAAATGGGAGAATCTGGCTAATGTGAAATTTAAATGTTGAGCTGCAGATATTGAAGGATGATGAACAGTTTATACATTGTGTGGTTAAAGAAAGAAGTACAAATTTCAGAGCACTGATAACAGTAGTGTAAGCAAATAATGAGATGAACAAGAGACATCAACTATGGGCCAAACTGTTGACCTTAGGAGTAACTATTCAGGAGAGCTGGCTACTTAGTGGAGATTTCAACAATTTTCTCCACACTGATGATAGGATAGGTGCTCCAGTTATGAAACAGGAGATTCAAGATTTCCAAGACACACTCATTGCTCTTCAACTCACTCAGTTGAAGAGCTTGGGATGTTTTTATACATGGTGTAATAAGCAAAAACCAGAGACAAGAGTCTATAGTAGGATTGATTGGACTTTTGGAAATGTGAAGTGGATGCAGGAGTACAACCATATTGAAGCTGATATGTTGACCCTGGGAGTATCAGACCACTCCCCTATCCTTTTACTGTGCAATGCTGAGGAACAAAGAAGGAACATTCATCCTAAGCCATTTAAATTGTATACATATGTCATGGATCATGCTGATTTCCCTATCATTGTGGAAATGGTATGGAATCGAAGCCAACATGGAGGGAAAATGCATAGAGTATGGAATAAATTAAAGGCCCTAAAAGTGGGGTTAAAGGATTTGAATACCTTTATGGCAAAGTATAGGATACACCTCAATGAGGCAAGGAAGAAACTGGAAGCTATACAGAATCAGCTACAGATCAATTGTATGGACCAAGGTCTGATTGATCAAGAAAGGATGATGCTTATGGAAGTAGAGAAATGGAGTAACATAGAGGACCAGATCTTACACCAGAAATCTAGAGCACACTGGATTGCTTGTGGAGATTCAAACACTAAATATTTTCATGCTCAACTAAAGATGAGGACAAACATTAATACTATAAACTCTATATATACTGAAGAGGGAGTAAAATTGTCTGATCCCAGGATGGTGGAAGAAGAGTTTATTACTTGCTTCAAGAGCTTACCGGGGGAAAACAATAACATCACCCAATGTCCAAGCACTGCAGTAATCCATTAGGGTCTTTGTCTCAACTTGCAACAGAAAGATGATCTAGTAATGCCAGTCACAAGTGAGGAAATACTAATGGCAATAAAGGATATGCCTCATGATAAGGCACCATGTGTGGATGGCTTCCCAATTGAATTTTTTGTAAGGCATTGGCATGTAGCGGGGGAAGACGTTGTGAAGCAGTGAGGGAATTCTTTCTCACTGGGAAGTTGCATAAGGGAGTTAGCAGCACTGCACTAACACTAATTCCTAAAGTGAAAATTCCAAGCAAAGTGAAGGATTATAGACCTATTGCCTGTTGTACAACTATGTACAAAATCATCACTAAGATCCTTACAGCTAGGCTGAAAGTAGTTATTGACTATCTGGTTAGAAGATCACAGTCAGCATTCATTGAGGGTCGTAGCATCACAGATTACATTCTATTTACACAAGAACTCTTCAAAGGCTACTCCAGGAATGGAATTTCACCTATATGTGTTCTTAAAGTAGATTTAAAGAAAGCTATGACATACTTGAGTGGTGCTTCATAGAAAGACTGATGCAGGACTTGGGCTTTCCTTATAAATTCATTGGGTGGGTAATGGAGTGCATATCCTCTGTCACCTACTCTCTCAACATCAATGGTGGACTCACTGCTCCATTTAAAGGAAGAAGAGGCATAAGGCAAGGTGACCATATGTCTCCATACCTCTTTGTTCTGGCCATGGAGTATCTACAAAGAGAGTTTATGCAAATGATGATGAGGAAAGAGTTCAAATTCCATCCTAGATGTAGGAAGCTAGGTGTAGCACATGTTTTCTTCGCGGATGATCTACTTATGTTCTGTAAAGCAGACATTCAGTCTGTAATCATACTGAAGCAGGCTTTCAAGAACTTCTCCAAAGCTTCTGGACTTCAAGCAAATGCTGACAAAAGTGTTGTGTACATAGCAGGTGTAACAAACTGGCAGAAGGAGGAGATCTTACAGACATTGGGTTTCCCTGAAGGCAGGCTTCCATTTAAATATTTGGGGATGCCTCTGGATTCAAAGAAACTGACCATTACTCAATGTTGGCCATTAGTTGAGAAAATCACACTGAAAATAAGCTGCTGGTCATCAAGGCTGCTCTCCTATGCTGGTCGATTTCAGCTGATCAAATCAGTTCTGTTTGGTGTACAAGCCTATTGGTCCCAAATATTTCTACTGCCTAAAAAATTTCTGAGGATGACTGAAACAATATGCAGATCATACCTTTGGACATGTTCAGCTACAGTGTCAAGGAAAGCTCTAGTTGCCTGGGAAACACTCTGTATGCCATACAGTGCAGGGGGTTTAAATGTGCTGAAACTGATCAAGTAGAACGAGGCTGCTGTTGCAAAGCACCTATGGTCACTGACCAAGAAGAAGGATAGTCCGTGGATAAAGTGGGTGCATACTTTATTAAAAATTATTATATTGATTACATGCCGGTGCCTAGATCTGCTGCTTGGGCCATAAGGAAAATCTTTGAGTCGAGAGAGTTGATAAATGGCATTGCAACTCTTCACAGAAATCTGGACAGTCGACTGCTTCGGCTTAAGAGGGGTGATTCATTCAGCATCAAGAAGTTATACAGACTCCAACACCCTCAATACCTTAAAGTCCAATGGAAGACCATCATACTGCAGGCTCATTTACACCCCAGGTACAAATTTATTTTGTGGCTGGCTCTGCATAATAGATTGGCAACTGTGGACAGACTCCAGGAACTCAATATCCTGATTCCACATGAATTTAACTTCTGTGGAATGTTTCGTGAGACTTTTGATCATCTGTACTTTGATTGCTTGAAGACTAAAGCACTTTGGAGTCGGCTCCTAAAATGGTTGGGTTATAAACGATCCATTTCTGACTGGAAGGAGGAATGTGACTGGGTCAGTAAACTGGCAAGGAGTAGAACTGGTGTAGCAGAAATCACTGCATGTCTATTTGGGATCCTGGTGACAGTGATATGGAGAGAGCGCAATAAAATGAGATTCCAATGAGGGAATATGCTGAGCGATAATGTCTGTAAGGAAATAGCAGTCCATCTCCACTCAAGAGGAGCTTCAATTCATAAATGGAAGGCTGATTTACTAAGCTTAAATCGTTACCCCTAGGCTGCTCTTGGACAGAATTGTCACATTTACTATCAAATAGTGATATTGCAAATCTTATTAGATTGATAATAGGTGTAGTGACTGTATAGCATGTGAATATAGATGGTCAGCATCTATGTTTGTACGTGTACAATTTTTTAACGGAATGGAATAAAAAATATGTTTATTCAAAAAAAAAAAAAACAAGCTCATGGACATGGTTGATATTCTTATTGGACTATTCCTGAAAATATAAGCCCAAACCTAAAATAACATGCCAAAAATACAAATTGCGAAATAGTCCTTTAAAAAAATTACATTTTTTTCTAAATGAAATGTCCTGCTTGTGTAACATGTCGGTTTGCTTTCGATCTCGGTTTAATTTATTTAGTTACTACCAAATAAAATTAAATTTATTGAGTTTACTCCTTTCAATACCAAATCCAATCAAATCAAAAAATTGCCTATTTGAGGTTTTGACACAATTACCTACAATAATAAAACTATTTATCCTTGTCTATCCATTTATTTTCTTCCCATAAACTAATTATATTTCCTACCCATAGTAATTTTTATGGGGAATTTTTCCTTTATTCTCCAATTCTTTTTTATTTCTATGTTCTTTTCTCTTTTTTTTTCTTTTCTTTTCTCCTTTTCTTTTTTTCTCATTTTCTTCCTATTTTTCTCCTTTATTTTATTTTGCCCAAATCATATTATTGTTATTTTTATTATAACTTATTTCACACTCAAATTTGGCTTCTTCTTTGTTTTTTATTTTTATTTTTTTAATTTCTTGTTCTTTTTTAATTCCACGTGATTGCCATGCAAATCCTGATCTCCTTCCCTACAAATATTAGTACATACTCTACCATTAACAGTAACACCAACCAGTGATGGAACATGACAGTATAATCTACGGCCACTAATTCTCCATATAAACTAGTTAGAATAGAAATGACAATAAAATATTAAAAATATAAGTAGCAAAAAAGACTTCTAGTACAACATGATACCAATATGGTATACATGTATACCAACAGAGAATATGATTGCTCTTTCATATTGCTACAACTATCTGTGACTATACTACTGTACCAAAGCATTAAAGGATACAATAAAAGTATGAGAAAATTATATGCTCGCATTGCAAGATAAATATTCGCAAAGCAACTTGCTCATTCCATATACTAACATGGTATATAGTTGTATGGGTCGTTCCAACAATTGCCTATAATTATAAAAACTATTACATAATACACATAATTTATATCCATCAGCAAAAAAGTTTTCGAGCACTGCAAATCACATTCAGATGAATAATTCATAATAGAATTCACTTAAAAATGCAGCCAAAATAACCAAAAATAGTTCAAACTACCATATGATACTAATATGGCATATAGCTATACCAACATGATATACAGTTTTACTGGTTAATTTCCGGCAACTATATGATTATACTACTATTACATAATACACATGCATAAAGAAAAAAATAAAAAAAAGTGTACCACATATTAATGTAATAAAGTATTTCACGATATTAAATTATATTATTATTATTATTATTTAAAAAAACAAATATTTTACTAATAAATACAACTAATACAACTAAAAAATGATTCAACTAGCATATGATATCAATATAGTATATAGCTATACTAATAGTGTATATAGTTGGAATGAATTATATATCAAAATGGTATATTTGTATACTGTTTGAGTATACAATACAAATTCGTCTTCTTCTCTTGTTCAACTATATTTCAACCCAATCTTCTAAAATCAACTACAAAATCTCCACAAACTGACTAAAACTTTAGCTAACCTCCAATCAACTATCCAAACAAAACCATATAGGATCGGATCAAATTAATTAATAACTCAAACAAACCAAGTTATGAGTTTCAAGCTTCAACGTCCTTCAATGGTGCATTTGAATTTTTGTGTAATAAATCTCCAAAAACAAGTTTGGGTGAAGAGAAAGAAGAAGGTATTAGTGAGAAACAAGTGTAAATTGTCATTGATGATGAACCCCGGAATACTACAGTAAGATAAAATCATTTTAGAATTAAACCCCATGATAGAAAATGGAAACAAATTCAAGTGTTAACTCTAGAAAACTAATGGGTTTAGAGAAGAAGAAGTAATTAGAGGAAGAATGGAACTCCATTTACAACTTTAAACACCAACTTTCTCGTGCTGACTTCCTTCCCCAATTCATATTCGGTGTTGTTCTGCTTACCCGGTTTCTTCTACTTCTATTTTATTGGGGTTGTGACACAGTTACCCACAAAAACAAAACTATTTACCCTTGTCTATCCATTTGTTTTTACCCATAAACTAATTATATTTCCTACCATAGTAGTTTTTGTAGGGAATTTTTTCTTTATTCTCTGATTCTTTTTTATTTCTATGCTTCTTTTCTTCTTTTCTTCTTTTTTCTTTTCTTTTCTGCTTTTCTATTTTCTAGTTTTCTTCTTATTTTTTTTCCTTTTCTAACTTTATTTAATTCTTTTATATTTTTTTTTTCTTCATAATCTAATTTTATTTACCGCTTTTACTATTTTTTATATAGTAAGAAATATTATTGATATAGTAAATATTTTTCACATCTTTTTAATATAACTAGTACAATATACCTTTTATTTTATCTTTCTTTCTCATTTTTAAAAATTTATTATTAAACTGAAATAATATCAGTTGTTACTTGATCTAATATTTTAAGTATAACATTGACTGTTGTTGAGCACCATAAATTACATAATCACATTCTAAGAATCAACACGTGATTGTCATGCAACCTTGATCTCCTGCCCTATAAATATCAGTACACACTCTACCATTAGTAGTAATACAATCAGTTATAGAGCAAGAAAACACAATCTACGGCAACCAAATCTCCATATATGCTCGTTAGAATAAAAATCATAATAAAATATTTAAAAATAGAACAAAAGTGTAAGTAACGAAAAATACTTCTAGTACCATGTGATACCAATATGGTATATATGCGTACCAACAGAGCATATGATTTCTCTAGAATATTGCTACAACTATCTGCGGCTATACTACTCTACCAAAATATTAAAGGACCCAATAAAAGAATGAGAAAATTACATGCTCGTATTGCAAGCTAAATATTCGCAAAACAATTTGTTTTTTTCGTATACTAAGATGGTATATAGTTGTAAGGGATCGTTCAACAATTGCCTATAACTATAAAAACTATTAATCATAATTTATGTCCATCGGCACAATAGAATTCTAGCATTATTACAACTCATGTTGATATAAATAATTTCATAATATAATTCACTTAAAATGTAGCTAAAACAACCAAAACAATGTTTAAACTACCATATGATACCAATATGGCATATAACTATACCAACATGGTATACCTTTTTACTAGTTAATTTCCGGCAAATATATAACTAAAAAGCTATTACATAACACACATGCATAAAGAGAAAAAATACGGTATCATATATTAATATAATAATATATTTCAAGATATTGTACTATATTACTATTATTAAAAGAAAATCAAATATTGTACCAATTAAATGCAGCTAACACAATCAAAAAATAATTCAACTAGCATATTATACCAATATAATATATAGCTATACTAATAGGGTATATAGTTGAAATGAATGTATACTAGAATGCTATATTTGTATACTATTTGGGTATACAATACAGTATATTGTTACAATATAGCTATTTACCCCTACAACATATTATATACGGTAGCAGTATAATATTAAGTAACAGTGTTCTTCTTCTATTTTTAGTGAAAATATTTGATCTTAATCATCTCAAAACAACTTTAAATATGATCAAATTTCAGTATGACTTTCTAGAAGATACTATGAGTAATATTTAATAACACCCACTTTGAATAAAATAAGAAATTTTCAAAAACAAAAATTGAGCTTCAAGCCAACAATGGTGGATATTCAAACACACATAAAAATTCAAATTTGAGAAGCTACACGAAGGTACTTTAAGCAATATTTTATAGCACCCACATCAAATTAAACAATAAATCTTCAAAATAAGTTTCTGTTTTAGAAGTTTCAAGCTCAACAATGGTGGGTTTTCATACACACAAAAATCATTAGAAAAGCTTGGGTTGGACATCTTAATGAAGATCGATCTATTGAAGATTCAAACCTAAAAGTTTGAACTCATACACATAAAGTTCCAATTTTTTTCTTCAGATCTAAATCTGGATCCACTACTTTGTAATATTTCTTTATTGGATAAAGGATAAGACTCACTGAAAACTTTTTCCATTTAGATTTTTTGTTAATGATATATGGAAGAGAGAATTTAAGAATAAAAGAAATTGCTTATTGGAAGAATATGAGAATTAATGTCGTAAAAGGAAGAAAGAGAAAATAGGGAGAAAAACTGGGGAACATATAAGAAAACTTTGAACTTTAAAATTATAGAGAAATAATGATAGGGAAGCTGGGTAATTAATATAGGCGGGGTAGATAGATATTGTAACTATTTTCAAAATGGGTAAAAGTATTTACATATTTTGATTTTTGTGGGTATAAAGTGTAGTTTCCTCTTCATTTTAACTGGATAAATAATTTGAGTCACATGAATAGGAGTAATAAATAGTTTGGACCTGGATATTAAAAAATAAATAATTTAGCATTAATAGGTATAAAATAGGATTTTCTCTTCTTTTAGGGCTTGATTCGGTTTATGGTGTTGGTTTCTTGGTGTTCATTAATAGCCATAACTGCTATTATAGGCGACTTCTCTTAAAATGGTCACACAATTTACTCACAAATTATTGATGGTTGAAGGTCATTACTGAATGATTTGGACAATCCAACTGTTTGTCACGTACGTCTACAGAAAAGCAAATCAAGTAATATGAATTGATGTATTCGGAAAATATGAATGTAATTCCTTGGTTATTGACTATAAGGAGATATTATATATCTCACTCCTCCTAGGTAGGCCATTAAATCTTTAGTATTATATGATTTTGTTAAAATGCCTATGTCCATGTAGTTTAAGCAACATTCATGTAATGTAACACAAAAACGTAATTTGAGCGCCGCTACTGACCAACAAGAAATATGTATACACCTCTGTTATTATATACTATAAGCCATGAGTATTGTTATAGTATTTTTTATGAACTATTATTTATTTACTTGTTTAAATTCAATAAAATTTTATTTTAAATAGATCATGTGTATAATTGTCGGGATGCCCCAAAACATTGGAGCATAAAAAGTCCAAATAGAAAAAAAGATAGCAAAAGCTACCCAACCTACTAGATCCTTTACATAAAAATAAGGGTAAGAAGCACACGAAAAATTAAATCATCGGTTCTTGTAAGATATAAAACTTAATGTTCACAATCTAATGCAGGAATTGGACAATCATCGAAATGATTGTAGCACAAGATTAAATATAATTTATCTTGGTTATGGGAATGATTTTCCAACTTCTTGTGCTAGTACATTTTGTATGTATTGAACGGACCAAGTAGAGATGAGTATTTTATACTAACTTTATAAAATAATTTTTCTCGTCCATTTAATGTACTTATACTCTTAATCCTGATATAATTATTATAAGCTGGGTATGTCACTTGTTTATTTGATTTATTAAAAGACGAGATTCTTTCGCGAGTCAATAAACCCGGTAAATTGGATAACAATGATATATATTAACAAAGTAATAATAAGTTGATGGAATCCATGTCTCGATTTTGAGATTGATGATACTTCTTTATGAAAGCTTATAAGTTTTTGTGTGTAAACCCGGCCGGTAGACTTTGTATCCGATACGTAAAATAAGTAAAGTGTAAGTCTAAAGGAAGTAATCAATAAACTAAATAGTCAGTAATTTAATTTGATTGATTAGTATCTAAATCTTAACATGAGGGGTTAAATAAGGTTTATGGAAGAATTTCAAAATTGAACTAAGGAGTACAACTACGAATTTTTAGTGGAATAATTCGTAATTTATTATGATGGAAATTAATTTCAGAATTTCTTTCTAATATTATATATATATTCTATATATTATTAAAAGGAGAGGATAAAGCCCTCTCCTTAATTCAAGTGGTAGCCGGGGAAAAAGTCACATGACATAATTAGTTAATAACTAAAAAATTATTTATTAAAAATTAACAAAGAAATTAACTATCTAAATTAACTACTCAAATATCGGTGAGAGTTGGGTATATCGTATTGACAAATAAGATGATAATTGAAATTTATTAAAACAATAAGGTCTAATAGGATCAAACAAGCCCGATATAATTTAATTAATAATTTTTTTAATATTGATCGTGCATCGTATGGTTACGATTACTAGTACATACTAAGGTAGATAAGATAGTTGTTTATTCAAAGGTTGGCGAAGTTACACATGCGACTGAGTTAACTTATTTAGAGCAGAGCCAAGTGGCTAATATCAAAGGGATAGGCATCTGTGGGTAGAAGAGCAGTGTAAGCTCTTTCAGCAGTCACCTTATTGGGAACTTCTGTTGGGTGAAAACCATCCCAAAAATAGTGTGATGCTCTATCATTGCATGCACTTCCTTCATAACTACACTGCCCCTTCGCTATGAAGCTCGAAATTTCACAGCATGGGTCAGCCAAATTTGTTATACCTGCAACCAAAGTTATTAAATAAAATTAAGTTATTCTATATACTGACAGTATCAAGATTCTGTATACTATCTGTATGGTTCAACGTATGAGAGTGTGTTAATTGAGTATCACCTTTATTTTACTAAGATAATTAATGATAAGTGTTTATTGTGACATGTTTAACATACCGATAGCTGCAGGATCTCCAATTGCAATGCTTGTTATATTTATGTAGATGAAATTTGCGTTGGGCAAATTACTGTTGAAATTGTCTATCATTGGTTTAAGCTTGTCCACAAACTTTAGAACTGCACTATTTATAGAGTCGACACATGGTGAGTCCTTTGTCCCATACAAATCCAACTCTGCTGGAATACAACCTACGCTACCTAGCCCGAACACAGCAACTTTTCTTGCTCCGTAACTGTACAAAGTCTGTTTTGTTACCAAAAAAAGACTGGAATATATTAGTAAACTTAAGCAAAAAGTCAAATGAAAGCAATTTGATTAATGGAAATTGCATTTGTACCTTTAATTGTTTTACATATTGCTGAGCTAGGATTGTGGCATATTTTTCTGGTTTGTACAAAAGGCTTGAGGGATAGAACTGAGGCATCAAGTAGTTGTTGATGTAATCATTGTTACCCATTCCAACAATGTATATACATTTGCTTAGATACTCTTTGGTTAAAGTCATATTGTTTTCAAGCAAAGTAGACATGTGGGAAATTGTCTTTTTGTGATTTCGTAATTGTCTATTCAAGCTGATTCTATCTCCCTGAAAATCCACAAAAAAGTAAAGAAAGAGAGTTAAGTTAAGCTAGCCTAGGGGCAATCCAGCTACAAATGTAAGAATAAAACGCATTATATTTATTCTCCTTGAAAATCCCGAAGGAGGTATAAAATAAACTTGAAAATAAAGAGGTTTCAACCTTCAAGTTGATGTCTGTGTGTGACATTGCGAACAAAAACTGGAACTCTTTTCTTTTTTCTTTTAACCAAAACTGGAACTCTTTTCTAAGTAAAAATTTAAGTTAAGTGGAACTGCTTTCTAAATGCAATAGATCGTGTTTAATAGCAGCTTGAAGTTTGCCTCACAAAAACAAATGAGAGATGGAGTCTCATGCAAACGCAAAACCCTAGAAGAAAAGAAAGTTTAGCGTGAACTCCAACGTAAGACTCTAGTCTTACTACATAAGGTCATACGCCTATTACTCACAATCTTTCTTTACCATATCTTTGGACGTTATAGCGAAATTTGTGGTAGTTACTGTATGATATTATTGCATGCGATTGTATTTATGTTTCTTATGTTTAGATAATTATTTACGCTATTTCTTCCGGAGTTACTAATGCTCTATTGTTTTTGTTTTTGTTTTTGTTTTTGTTTTACTGTTGTTTTTCCTTTTATCCTATGAGTCGAGGGTCGATTGGAAACAGCCTCTCTGTCCTTTCGGGTAGGGGTAAGGCTCGTCTACATATTACCCCCGGGACCCCACCTGGTGGGAGCATACTGGGTAGTAATTGTTGTTGTTGTTGTTGTAAAATATATAACATAACATAAAATTAGTTCTGAAAAAGTTTTACTTTTATAGTAAAGTGTCATTATATAGGAATTGTTATAGAGATGTTCAACAGTATATATATTGTTATTTGTTATTTGTCCTTAATCTAATTGCAAATGCTCTTCCAGTCAAGGGATATATGTTGAAGTATTTTACCAAATGTATTCCCGACTCATCACGAATTCCAGCAGCACCAGATGCATAGTTCACCCCTCGAAACATCTCCACACCTTTCACTGTTGCAAATGGCTCAATATACTTATCAAAACCCAATAAATCCGCTGCAAATATAGGAAATATATTAGTAGGGATTCACCAATAGTTTAGAAATATTCCATTGCTAAATGTCACTTTGGTTAATCATTTCTACGAAAATGCCCATAATTATCGTACGATATATATACTTAGAGATTCAATAAAACTATATATGACTTTCGTACCCTTACTTTAAAATGCAGCTAAGGGAGTTTCTTAGATGGTGTTTGGATCAATTTTTAAAGCAACAATTTAACTTATTACTATTTTTTTAACTTAAAAGTAATTTCTGTTTGAAAACCCATTTTTTGAACCAATCCAAAGGGGCTCTTATTTGTATAACAACTATTCTCGATGGAATGTTCTTATATAGAGCTAACAATTTAACAGCTAATAATTCTAATGAAAGACGATATAAATACATGAGTCTATTTTAGACATTTTATCCATATAGTTAGCGCATTACTAACAGGTAATATGCATCATGCAATATTGTTAGAGCGTATTCTAAGATAATTAAACGAAACTAGCATTTCAATGAAGAATATATTAAAATTTAATAATGAAAAAATAAGAAGAAGAAGTTAGGACCAATGAAATCTGCGGTATTCTTGCCATTGGTGAATCTACCAGTAGGACCATCAGGAAAATCAATTCCATAAGGTGGATAATTAGCCTTTGCTGTAGTAAAGAGATTATTGTTATTTCCATTATCAAATAAAGAGTCTCCCATAATAAACAAACATGGCACCTGTTGTTCTCCCTTTACCAACAATGGACTTAAGTTAAAGAAGACTAACAATAACAACACAAACCATATCTTCATATCACTTGCCATTTAATAAGAAAAGTAGCCAAATCTAGGAGGAGAGGAATGATACAATATATAAACAATAGGAGGAGCTATTTATAGGAGGATAAGAAACGAATGAATGAATTTCCTTTAACAAATTAAAAAAGAAAAAGGATGTACCACGCCAAATCGTGGACCACAAATATTAAATAATTCAGGTCTGACTTTATAAAAATTGTTTTATAGTAACTTGATGGGGGCATAGCCAGCAGGGATATATCTTCATGTTTCATTTTTTTGGCAAGACGACATTTTTTGTAATAATAAACCGAACCCGACATGTAAATTTGAAGAAATTTTAGACCATAAACAAAAATATCAAGCACACTTGCAGATTCCCAAAATCTTTACTCTTTAACGTTTTGGTGAACTTAGTTCTATTTTCCTTCCTTGTAATTGAGATATGCATTAGGCCGATAGGTTAGGGGATAGTCGAGTTTTTTCTACTATATATTGGGAAAGACTGGTTTGATAGGGTTGATCTTATAGAGGGCTAGTAGTTAATGTTGTGTTCGCACTATCCTTTCTGTTTTTTATAGCTCCAGACCTTAAGGAGACCAAGGACCTCAAATCCCTCTGATGTGGGACAACTCAACACCCCCCTCACGCCCAGATCGCTGGAGCGTGGACAATATAAATGGGGGCCCAATATCGGTAACAATAATTGGGATGGGCCTGACTCTGATACCATGATAAGAATGGACCTTGGGCCTAACTCAACCCCAAAAGCTAGCTTATGAGGTGAGGATTGCCCAAGGCATATAAGGAGACCAATGACCTCAAATCCCTCCGATGTGGGACAACTCAACAACCTTTCCCATGCTTCACTTAACTTTGTGGGATTTTACTTAATCGTCGTTGTTGTAATTAAAATATGCATATATTCTCAACAAAGTCTAGTGAAAATAGCGATTTTGGCCCCTTAGGTTAATTGGAAGTGAAACGCGTTTAGTTGATTATCACATTTACGTGACAAAAGATGAAATAAAATGGTAATCTCGGGACTGAACTGCTTTTTCCACTACACATTATATTACCGTGTACAACATGCTTATAAATTATACAAAATTACCATGCCGTTAACATCTTATTTGGATAGCTGTAACATTTTATTTTATAATGTATCATATTGTATTATATTGTATTGTATTGTATTGTTTGATGAATATAATATTTAGATAGATTATGTCATTTTGATGTCGTAATATGATGATAAACTTGTAATATTATAAAGAAAAATTATGATACAGTAAATTATGATATATATATATATATATATATATATATATATATATATATATATATATATATATATATATATATATATATATATATATATATATTATATATATATATAACGGTACCGTAAATGATAAAGTAAAATTATTTAATAATAATGAATGGTGAGATTGAGAAAAAAAGACAAGGTAATGATGCGATCACTCCAAATCGGTCTTAACATAAAGTGGCACATTTCATTATCACGTAGCGAAAGATTTAACGATACGATATAATAAAATTTAAATAACAATCAATATAATCATTGTATTTAAAGTAACAATACGATACAATACAATAGATAACAACCATCCAAACAAGTTGTAAGTAGTCTCTGGTTTGTTGGGGAAAAAAATTAAGCTTTGATTTGGCTGTTTGCTTATTTAGGCCCCGTTTGGCCGTAATAATTTTTTGACTTTTTTTCAAAATTAATGTTTGGCCTTGAAAATTTTAAATTTCACTTGAATTTGAATTTCGAAATTTTTCAAAAATTTGAAAAACTCCAAAAAATTATTTTTCAAAATTTATACTTCGATTCACTCATAAAAATTTAAAAACAGCTCCAAATTATATTTATATCCAAACACAATTTTAATTTTCAAATATCATTTCACTTGAATTTACATAAATTTCACAATTCTTATGTCAAAACGCTCACTTAATCACTTTGTTCCTTGTGGAAATTTTCGAATCATCCGGATTAGGCAGGTGAAAGTTATATTTTATTTATTTAAAAATTTTGATTTTGCTTGGAGATATAATTTTTGGATTCAAACACTATTTATTTTAAATGTGAAACTAGTATCACATATGAATAGATTGATTAAACACCTACTCTTAGGATGTGTTTGGTATGACAATATATTTTTCCAAAAATATTTTATCGTTTTCCTCTATTAGGTTGCAGAATCTGAGTTGTAGTTTTCAGGCCTAAAACTTTCAGAAAAAGGCATTTAACTGCCTGATTAATGTGGGCCTCGATTTGACATGGAGTATGACAAGTAAACTATTGGGGATGGGCCTGGGCTCAGTTGCCTAGCCTTTTATGGGGAACGCCTTTCTCGTGCGTGAAATCTGCTTAGGAGAGTTTTATTATACATTATTTTCAAAGCGATATGGGGGCAATCACCTGCAATGCAAAAACAAATATGATTTGTCTTAACACGGAGATAATCACATGGCATGGAAAAGCAAATTTGGGCTGTCATATCAAGACTTTATGAAAAATTTAATTTTGTATAGAAAACTTGTATATATAAGTTTGAAATTTTTTGGTAACTTATAAGTCGATGGCAGATAAATATTTACATTAGAAAAAGTTGGAGAAAATGAGTTAAAGTGAGTCAAATTGTCTGTAATTAATGAGCATAATTGTTGGTTCTCTGAGTATTTAAATAATAAAGTTTCTCGAGGTCAAACCCAAATGTTTTTTAGATAAATTGTTAAATAGGCTAATTAAAATTAATTTACTGTTCAAGGTAATTAAGAATGTGATTTGTTTCTCTATTGATCTACTGTTGCAAACATTAAATAAGTAATCACTAAATTAACAAGAACGCAAGAAGTGTTTGGACTTTAATCAGAGGAGGTAAAGATTCAGAGGTTTGTGGTCGGTTTATTAATCGTATTGAGTTCGTAATTATACTTGTTAATCCGAATTAAATATGGTTGCTAATTGACCAGATCGTTTATATAAATAACATACTTCCACAATATTCCATCTATCCACAATATATCAATTCTATATTTATATGGTATTGAATCTATCATGAACTAAGAAAATACGGCATTCAACCAAGCAAGATTGTTAGGTATATTTCTATCATAACCGCAAAATTCTTCCTCGAGTCACGTATTCAGAAACAAGCTTTCTTTAATTCTACTTGTAGACACTGAAATTTCAACAGATCAAGGTAAATCGTAAATTCAAGACAGCTCTTGAAATATTAGGAGTCTGGTAGAGTTACTTGGAGGCTAATCCACCCAAACCCTAATTCATGCCTATAAATAAGGCTACATAGGTCTTTCAAAGAGGATCTTAGCAATTCCATAAGCTCTCGAAATATGCACAAAGAGATTAAATATATGATCTCCGAAATTCCATAAAACCCTTGGAATATTCATTAAAAGATCAAAGACATGACAAATATGTCTTGCTCAAATTCTAGCAACATTCAAGATCCAAACGGAGTGCTGCTACATGCTTTTTGATCATCAAATACATCAAGGAGATGCATATCACTCTACGTTCGAGAAATACGCTGCTAAGGCCTTCTAATCACATAGAATAAGTCGAAGGGAAGAATCAAGGGATAAAGAGAGTTGTAACCTACAATGTTTATCAATAAAATCCTTTTTTTATAGTTGTTTGTGATTGAAGTTTTATTTTTCTCTGCATAAATTTATTACAAACACTACTCTAATCTAAATATGTCCTTTCCAAGTATAGCTTATATAGTAGGGTGAATCGGTAACTATAATAATTCATAAGTTAAACTAGATTTAAAGAAATAACCACGGAATGATAATTCGAATAAATAAATATGTAATTAATAAATGCCAATATTATGTCAACAACAACTATAGAACTAGAGTGCTTAGCCACTCATGTTCGTAATAATAATTATCCAAGTATTTGCCTAAATAAATTACAAAAAAAGAAGAAGAAAGAATGGATGAAAAACTCTATGATTTCTCCCTCTAAAATTGTTCCACAAATTGTTTGTGACTCTAAATAATGTCCAATATTCCCTAAACATGATTAGGAAATATTTAGGGATAATGCATAAAATCACCTCATCCTATGAGCCATTTACTAAACCTTTTCTTTTCGGGGATTCTATTACCCCCTGAACTTATTTTTACCATAATTATTTTAACATTATATATTTAATTAAACCCGACACGTCAAATAAATTATGGTAAAAACAACACTAAATTAATTAATTAACAGCATATAATATTAAATCAATTATGGTAAAAATAAGTTCGGGTGGTAATAGGATCCCCGAAAAAAAAAAGGTGTGTAGTTGTTAATGGGTCATAGGATGAGGTGGATTTTATGCATTATCCCAAATATTTATAGACTAGGGTCGGAGTCTCCAAGTCCTCGCAGGGCCAGGCTTAGGGCGCGCCTAGAGTCTCGCGACGAAGGGCCTGGCACGAGATAATAATGGTCTTAAGCCAGGTGTCGCTTGGCTAGGCTTAATCGTGTTTTCATGCTTTTTTCTTGTATTTTCGTCACCCTCTTGTGCAACCTTTACGCGTCTTCATATTCTAACGATCCTACACATAAAATAACTCAATTAAACTCAAATCGCAAAATTAATTATATTAAAGTACTAAAATGTAAGGCAAATAAGGTACTAAAAATATGAAATTATAGCCAAACATATTAACAAATTTCTCCCTTTTATGCTTAATGAGGTTACTTAAGTTGATGTCATGTGTTCATGCCTCGCTGTTATTTAAAACAGGGATGGAGCTAGAACATATTTTACGGGTTCGGTCGAATTCAGTAACTTTTCAAATCATGTATTTGTTTAAAAAATTTATCGAATATGTACAACTTATTAATTTTAGTACCCAGTAACTTAAACTGATTAGATTTCGAAACCCAAAAACTTCAAATCGTAATTCCGCCTATAATTTAAATTATCTACTACTAACAAAGTTCGGCCAGTACACTTTTAATAAAACGTGTTACAACGATATAAAGTTTAAAAAAGAAAGGAAAATAAGCAATAACATCTATATTAGTGCAAAAGTTTTTCATTAGTTAAGCATAAACTAAAAAAATTAAAGTGAAATTAGTTCTTACTGTAATATATAATTTTTCATTGAATGAACAAATAGGAAAATAAGAATGTTGGTGAAAAATGATAGAAAGGAACAGGGGAGTAGTTTCACGAGTACAACGCAACTTAAAAAGACATGTCTCAATCAATTTTGGAACTCTATCAAAGGCGTCTTTCAGAGTACACATCTACATTTACTAGTATCAGTCTAACTTTTATGGATGACAATGGGGCGGGGCGAAACGGATTTAGTCTTATGTGTGTGGAGGCGGAACAGATTAAAATAATTTTTAAATTTTTTAAAGTGGGGCAGAGTGGATTGCGAGTTTAATGCGGGACAATTTTGAATTTATCTTTTTTGAAATAAGCAGTCATTTTAACTATAATTTAACATTCTTCTTCACTAGCACGAATACGATTTTGATTTATAATTAACCAATTTGCATACGTCTCACCAAAATAATATTATATAAGTCAAGATATTGTATTAGTAATAGGAAATGATAGTAATCCATTTATTTTGAAAGATCACCATTCTCTCAGTTTTATGTTTATTAGTAATAGGAAATGATAGAAGATCACCGTTCTCTCAGTTTTATGTTTACATGATTCTATTGAACTCTCCATATTATAAAATAATAAACTTTTAAACTAGTTTGTTTTAGAAAAAAAATTAAAGAAAAAAGAAAAAAATAAGCGTGACGGGTCCAAACGGAGCAGGTTGAAAATGTAAAAAATAATTATGCGGAACGGGCAGGACGGGGCAGGTTGAAATTTTTGTAGGTTTTGCTGAACACACCCCCTCCCCCCTTCCGGCCCCGCCTGATTGTCATCTCTACTAGCTTTATAGCTAAAATATAAGTAGGTACTGAATTCAGCTGGCAGAAATCCGTATGGTAGAAGTGCAAGTTTTAAAGTAGTCTGTTTGGCCAAGCTTCTTCAAGTCGAAAATATTTTTTATTTTATTTTAAAAAAGTTCTTTTTTAATCACGGTTGAAGGGTTTGCCCAAACCTTGTAACGATCGTCTGGTCGTTTTGAGCCCAAGCACATCGTTCAGCAGTCTGAGGTTATGAACAGCTTCATTTCATGTGTTATGACTTGTACGCATGGTCGGAATTGAATTTCGGTAAGTTTGTAGTGGAATTGGAAGGAGAATTCTCATTTTAAAAGCTTAAAATTGAAGAAATGAACTAGGATTGGAATTTTGAGTAGATGACCTCGAAATTGGAATCCGAAGGTTCTAGCAGGTTCGTATGATGATTTTGGACTTGGACGTATGCCTGGATCGGATTTTAGATGACCCGAGAGCGTTTTGGAGCCTATTGTGGAAGTTAGCATTTTAGAAGAAATTGCATCAATTGGCTTAAAATGCATTTCAGTATTATTGATGTCCGTTTGGGACTCCGAGACTGGGAGTAGCTCCGTATGGTGATTCTGGAGTTGGGAGCGCGATGTCCATAGGTCATTTTGAAGCCGTTTGGCTAAAGATAGAAATTTGAAGATTTTGGAGAAGTTTGACCGAAAGTAGACTTTTTGATATCGGGGTCGGAATCCGATTCCGAAAGCTGTAGTCCGTAATGGCAAATATGATTTGTGTATAAAATTTGAGGTCAATCGAACGTGATTTGATAGGTCTAAGCATCGAGAGTAGAAGTTGGAAGTTCTAAAGATCATAAAGCTTGGATTGGAGGTTGATTCACGATTTTAGCGTTGTTTGATGTAACTTGAGGCCTATAGCAAGTCCGTAATGTGTTTTGGGATTGGTGGTGTTAATGGTCGGGGTCCCGGGGGCCTCGGGTGTGTTTCTGGTTGTGTACTGCTCTTGTTTGATGTTTTGACGCCGTTTATTTGGACATAAAGGGATACCATATTAAGCAAATGAGCTCCAAATTAAGTTTTTATCGAACCATTAGATCCGTATTGTAATTTCGGATCCATAGCAAAAAGAATAGTCCAATTTGGTGATCGTATGAGGGAGTTATGCTCGTTTTCATATCGAGAAGAGCTGGTTGCTGTCAAAACCGCAAAAGCGGAAATTTTTCGTAGATGCGAAACCGCAAAAGCGGAAAATTGTCCGCAGATGCAGAACCGCAAAAGTGGAAAATTTTCCGCAGATGCGGAACCGCCAAAGCGGAAAATTTTCCGCAAAAGCGGAAACTGCTGGAAGCAGAAAGTTTTCTTTAAAAATCGAAATTGGCTCATTTTTTACTTCATTTCTTCCATGGGAGCCAACTTTGGAGCATCTTTGGAGAGCCATTTTCATCATCAAGCATGAGGTAAGTGACTCTACTAGTTTTGAGTATTTACATCAGTTATGTATGAATTTTAGCATGAAAATGGATAGAAATTGGAAAGTTAGAGGAAAACCTATAAATATTTTGTTATTGGATTTTTACCACGAATTTGAGCATGGAATTAAGAGAAAATTATATATTCGAGTTTCTAAGGTCATGGGTAAACTTTATCTTCAAAAAATTTTGGATTTCGGGCACGTGGGCACGAGAGCGTTTTGGTCAACTTTTCGTTCGGGATTTAAAATTATTATAAATTGAATTATAATGAATACCTTAGCATATATTAATGGATTTACATAATCATTGGTTAGTTTTTGGTGCATTGTACGTTGGTTCAAGCCTTCGAGGAATGTAGAATGCCGGTTATGGGTCTTCGGAGCGAAGTGAGTCTCCTTTCTAATCTTGTGAGGGGGAATTTACCCCAAAGGTGAGTTAAATTGATTATGTGCTCCTATTTATGGGGGCTAAGTACGCACGAGGTGACGAGAGTCCGTGCATAGCTACTATTATGCTATTGTCCGGGTAGTGTAGGACCTAAAAGCATGTTATACTTGGATTAATTGTGAACCCATTGATGGCTTGAATTGCTTAAATCATATTAAATTTATTAATGGATTTAAAAAAGAAAGACTTAAGCTTCGTTTTCTCGAATTATTAAAATAATTGACCTTTCTTGAATATTTGCTCCATGTTAATTGTTTAGCTAATTGTCTGTCTGTATATGTTTGCTTGTTAATTGTGGATCAGGCCGATTGTCTCTGTATGAATAGATGCATCTATAGGCGCGCCGTCGACCCTCGGCAAGTGCACATTTATTTATGTTGGATCGGGCCGTCGCCTTGGTATGATTTGCGCATACTTGTATTGCTGCCTGAACTCATTTGAGTCGTGTTATGTCACACTATGGCTCGAGATTATACTGTTGATAATAACCAGAAACCTAAGGAAATTTTCCATAAAAAAATTATATGCTTGCTTGTTTCCTCTATCTAGATTAGAATCATGTCTATAAAATAAATTCATGTTTAATATATTTATTATGGACAAATAATTATTACACTGCTAGTGAGTGTCAAAGTTGACAATCTCGTCTCTACGCCTTCGGGATTTGGCAGAACACTCATTGGATACACGTTTTTTACTCATACTATTCTTGTTGTGCATCTTGTTGCACAGGTATATGTGACTCCAGCGGTCTGCTAGGCATAGCAACATTGATGATTCTGGGACTAGGTGAGTTGCATCATTCGAGACAGCCGCATCTAGAGTAGTCCCTTCCTTTGTACTGTATTTACTTTCTGTCCATTGTATTCCAGAAGAGTGTTGTTTTTTTATTTTTCTTATCCGTAGATGCTCATGCACTTATGACACCGGGTTCTGGGATGATTTAAAGTATTGTATTATTGCTTAACTTTTAAATTTGATTTGAAACTTTATTTCTTAAAAATTTCTAAATAATGAAAGAAAAATCCTGTATTTTCAAAAGTGATAAAACGAGATTTATTTTAGCATTTGAGTTGACTGGTTTGACAGTGGTATCCGGCGCCACCACGACCCATAGTGAATTTTGGGTCGTGACAAACTATTAGAGGAATAAAGTGCTTTTGAGTAGAAGCACAAGTAGTTTTTAAGAAATGAAAAAAGTAGCTTCTCTTCGAAAGTACTTTTCTAAAACAGAAAATGTCCAAATTGTTAGATAATACGCTTAACGCTAGAGGGGGGGTGAATAGCGTTATAATAAAAATTAGCATAAACTTGCGGAATTTAAAAATTGCAGAAAGTAAATAAGTGCGATAAATAATAAAGTACGCACCGATGTATTCTGGTTCACCACAACACGTGGCTAGTCCAGTCCCCGAGAGACTCTCTCGAGATTTTTCACTAACTTGTCAAGCTTACGGGTGCTCAACAAACCTTTACAACATGAGGACACAAGCCTCAACACCTTTGCTCGGAGATACAACACTCCAAGACTTCAACCAAGGAAACACAAGTTCCTTACAACAAGAGAATCACAATTCACTTACAAGTGTACAAAACACTAAACACTCAAACAAAACACTCCTTAATGAGTAGATATGAGTAAAAGAAGTAAGCTCAAGATCACAACAACTATGGACAAGACTTCGGCTCTCAAAAGCTTTATGAAATGAATATAAAATGATAAACAATAGTATGCAAGCTTATAGCAATAGAATGATCAGTTGTTGTGTGTTGTTGTGTTTAAAACACTGAAATGAAGATGTATTTATAGTTGAAAAACTTGGCATTACCGTTGTCTAATTGTCAATTAAGAGTTGCTGATTTTACTGAGTGACAATCGATTGTCAAGAAGCCACAATCGATTATTTGCCAATCGTTCCAGAAATCAATCCCAGATTTTACGCTTAACAATCGATTGTCCAAGATCAACAATCGATTATTGGTAACGTTCAAAAAATCATTTCCAGATTTATGTAAAACAATCGATTATACCAAATCAATAATCGAGTATTCAGCAATGTTCAAAAAATCCTTTCCAGATTTTAATTTCAACAACCGATTGTACAAAATCAACAATCGATTATTCAGCAACATTCAAAAAATCTTTTCCAGATTTTAATTTCAACAATCGATTGTACAAAATCAACAATCGATTACCTGACGGTATTTGAAAACTTTACGACAACGGTCAGCTTCATTATCGATTGTGCAATGTTAACAATCGATTATTTATCAGACTTTGAAAATCATTTTAGACACTACCTCATGCCAATCGATTGTTTTATACTCATAATCGATTATTTAATAATTTTGAAAAAGTCTGGAAGGCACTGCCTCAACGCAATCGATTGTGTTCACAATCGATTATTTTGTGACTTTGAAAAATCTGATGGACACTGTCTCTTCACAATATTGTCATTAACTTCACAATCGATTATTTTGAGCGTTGAAAAACTTTGATGTACACTGTCTCATCACAATCGATTGTCATAGGGTTCACAATCGATTGTCATGCAGGTTTGAAAAACCTGATGCTCACTGCCTTAACACAATCGATTGTCATTAGTTCACAATTGATTGTCATGCAGTCTTGGCTAACATAATCGATTATCATAAGTGCATAATCGATTATCTTAGTCCAGATTTTAGAGGCATGTTTAAAAATCATTTTGACTAAAGTAAATATGCATGATTTAAAATCATTTAGCATTAAATTAAATATGCATGATTTTGGAAAAAAATAGTTTTACGAGAGAAGCCATATCATGAGTCAAGTTGTAGAATCAAGAACACAATTAAGAACGACTCATTTAAACTATAAAACTTTGTCTTGTGCCTGAATCTCGTTATGCATCAATTATGCGCTTGTACTTGAACTTCGTCATATATCAATTTGCGCTTCGTTTGTCATTCATCAAAACCTACACATAAGAACACACGTTTTAGTATAAAGCCTTGAGAACGTGTTTCCAACAATTTCCCCCTTTTTGATAATGGCAAATTTTAAGCGGGTTATGCAAAGTAAACAATTTATAATGACGATTCAAGACAAGTATATATATGCATCAACAAGTATGCAATTTGTTCCCCCTCAATATATGAATTTCCCCTCAATTTAAGCTTATAAATATTGAGAGTGCATACCCGTTATCTTCCCCCTTTTGCCATTAGCAAAAATAATATAAGAAGATGCCAAAGATGTAAATAAAACTTGTTTATTTATTGGAAAGAGAAAACGTGATTACTTAAAGAGAGTACAATAACTCAAGTAATAGCAGTACAATCGATTATTGATACGAGATAATCGATTATTAGACGACAGAAACCGATTTTTCTGAAGAAGACTTGATTATTGCACGTCATGCTTTATAATTCCCCCTACCTTTAGGGCGATACCTGCAAAAATTCGTTAGACGTCTCCGACGCTCAAGCTAGAAATCATGTAAAATAAAAAGATGCAATGCATGACTTAGATCAACGTGGAGTCAAGAATCCCGAGTTCACTACGAATTCGGAAGAAAGACTCTTTCTCTAAGGGCTTTGTAAAGATGTCGGCCAATTGATCTTTGGTTTCAACAAATTCGATTTCGACATCCCCCTTGAGAACGTGATCTCTTATAAAATGATGTCTAATTTCAATGTGTTTTGTTCGCGAATGAAGAACGTGGTTCTTCGTCAAGCATATGGCACTAGTATTATCACATCTAAGAGGGATATGATCAAGACTTAGGCCATAGTCCAAGAGTTGTTGTTTCATCCATAGGATTTGAGCGCAAAAACTCCCCGCAGCTACATATTCAGCCTCGGTTGTGGACAACGCAACACTTACTTGTTTCTTGCTAAACCAAGAAACGAGAGAGCTACCGAGCAAATGGCAAGTGCCACTAGTGCTCTTGCGGTCCAATTTGCATCCAGCAAAATCGGAGTCGGAATAGCCAACGAGTTGGCATGAAGAACCTTTGGGGTACCATAGACCCACATTTGTAGTACAACAAGGTACTTCAAAATCCGTTTTACCGCAGTAAGGTGAGACTCCTTCGGACACGATTGATAACGGGCGCATAAGCACACGCTAAACATGATGTCCGGACGACTAGCAGTAAGATAAAGAAGAGAGCCAATCATACCTCGATGCTTCTTAGTGTCGACTTCCTTACCTTTTTCATCTTTGTCTAGATGATCGGATGTGCTCATGGGAGTCGCCATTGCTTTTGCATTGTTCATTTCAAATCGTTTCAGCAATTCTTTGCAATATTTGGCTTGGCAAATGAACGTACCTTCTTTCATTTGCTTTACTTGTAATCCCAAAAAGAATTTTAACTCACCCATCATAGACATCTCAAATTCTCTTGTCATTAAATCGGAAAATTCCTTGCATAAGACATTGTTAGTAGCACCAAATATGATATCATCCACATGTATTTGAACTAATAAAATATCATTGTTTTTATGCTTAACAAAAAGGGTGGTGTCAACTTTCCCCCTAATGAAATCATTTTCCAATAGAAATTTACTCAATCTTTCATACCACGCTCGGGGAGCTTGTTTTAAACCATAGAGAGCCTTTTTGTGTTTGATAACATGATCGGGAGATTCGAAATCTTCAAAACTGGGGGGTTGTTCAACATAGACTTCTTCTTGAATAACACTATTTAGAAAAGCACTTTTCACATCCATTTGATATAAAATGAAATTCATAGAAGAGGCAAACGCGAGCAATAGACGAATAGCTTCTAATCTAGCTACGGGAGCATATGTTTCTTCATAGTCAATACCCTCTTCTTGATTATAGCCTTTTGCTACAAGCCTAGCTTTGTTTCTAGTGATTACACCATTTCATCTAGTTTGTTTCGAGAAACCCGTTTCGTACCAATTATGGTATGATTTTCGGGTCTTGGCACCAAATCCCAAATGTCATTCCGTTTGAATTGGTTAAGCTCCTCTTGCATTGCCAAGGTTCAAAACTCATCCCCAATTGCTTCGGTGATGGTTGTTGGTTCAATTTGAGAAACAAAAGCAGTATAACCTAAGGTGTTCTTAAGGGAGTTTCGAGTACTTACCTTTTCTCCGACATCGCCAATTACCTGTTCGAGAGGGTGATCTTTGATTGTCCTCCACTCGTTAGGCGTTTTCGTTTCATTCTCCAATTGTTGCGCTTCCTCCGTTGGTTGTTCCAAGATTTCATCTTTATTTTCCTTAGGCGTTTCCTCCTGTATTTTGTCTTTCAAGCTATCTAAAATACCTGCAAGATCAAAACCGGAATCCTTTCTCGCCAAGCGAGCATTATTTTCGGCAAATACAACATGAGGGGATTCCTCCACATTTTCGGTTCTTTTATTAAAAACCCTATATGCTTTGCTACGTGAAGAATAACCAATGAAAATTCCCTCATCGGACTTAGCATCAAATTTTCCTAATTGATCTTTGCCATTGTTATGAATAAAACATTTACAACCGAATACTCTAAAATGGGAGATATTTGGTTTCCTTCCCTTGTAGAGTTCATAAGGGGTCTTCATGAGTATTGGCCTTATGACTACTCTATTTAAGATGTAGCATGCGGTACTCATGGCATCTGCCCAAAAATGTTTGGGAATCTTGGCCTCTTCGAGCATGGTTCTAGCCATCTCTTCGAGACACCTATTTTTCCTTTCCACCACCCCATTTTGTTGTGGTGTACGTGGAGGTATGCTCGATACCGAGTTCGTCACAAAAGTCCGCAAAGAGATTGTGATCAAACTCTCCCCCATGATCACTTCTAATTGAAGTGACGGTTGTTTCCTTTTCGTTTTGAACACGCTTAAGAAAATATTTAAAATTCTGAAAAGCATCACTTTTATTGGCAAGAAATAAAGTCCAAGTAAATCTAGAATAATCATCAACAATCACAAAAGCATAACGATTTCTTCCTAGACTTTCAATGCGAGATGGTCCAAATAAATCCATGTGAAGCAATTGCAATGGTCTAGTAGTTGAAACAATGTTTTTCGTTTTGAAAGATTCTTTTGTTTGCTTCCCTTTTTGACAAGAATCACAAATAGAGTCGTTTTCAAATTTCAAATTTGGAAGGCCAACAACTAAATTTTGTGAAATCAATTTGTTCAAAAGATGCATGTTTATATGTGCTACTCTACGATGCCATAGCCATGTATCATCCTCTTTGCTCATAAGGCAATCCACATATTCGGGTGAGGAATTAGCAAGATCAACCATATAAATATTATCCACTCTAAAACCACGAAGGATAATTTTGAAATCACTACGTCTAAATACTAAGCATTCATCCGAATCAAATAAGGCAAGATTTCCCTTGTCACATAGTTGACTTATGCTCAAGAGATTATGCTTTAAACCTTTAACAAGTAATATATGCTTAATAGAAGAATTTTCATCCTTACCGACCGATCCGATGCCGATAATCTTTCCTTTATTGTTGTCACCAAAAATAACACTTCCTCCTTTTTTGTGTTCTAGTTGAAGGAATTTGGATTCGTCTCCCGTCATGTGCTTGGAGCATCCACTATCAAGGTACCATAGTACACTTGATCCCTTCAAACACACCTACAAAACAAATTAATGCGTTTTAGGTACCCATGCCATTTTGGGTCCTTGAGGGTTAGGCATATCATAATGATGCGATTGAGTGATATGTCTATGTCGTGTAAAACATGCTGGAGCAATATGACCAATGCGTCTACAATAATGACAAGTCACGTTGGGGTTATGCATCCTTCTAGGTTCATAGTAACTTGATGGACGAAAATGATTTACTCTATTTTCATTACGCATTTCATGAGAACCATTTCTCCTACTATTAGTTCTAAAATGAGCAGCATTTGTAGAGTAATGGTCATGTCTAGATGTTCTAAAAGGTTCAAAACTCCTTCTAGTGTTTGGCCTAGAATATGCATCATTTCTAGGGTAGTCATTTCTAGGTGGTAAGTCATTTCTAGGTCTTCTAAAATGTTCAACATTTGGTCTAGCATGCACATTTGTTCTAGGATTTCTATTTCTAGGATAAGCATTTGTTTTATTAATCCTAGGTTGAGCCTTAGGTGGTTGGGGTTTGGCTTCAACCTTTTCTTTAGGCTCATTCTTAAAACCTATGCCATGCTTGGTTGATTTCAAGTTAACAAGGACCATATTCAAATTTTTGTGGGAAGAATTAAACTTATCTAAGGTACCTTTAAGTCTATCTACCTCATTTTTGAGATGCATGCAAGAAGAACAATTTTTAATAGAACTTTCAGGCTTGTCGGCGCTTCTTTTTCCGAAAAACTTGTTTTCCTCTTTCAGCTTCTCATTTTCTAAAACCAGTTTTTCTAAATCCTTTTCTTTCAAAGAAAGTTAGAGAAGCATTTTCTTTTATGCTCTTGACAGTTCTTGAAGCCTTAATAAATTCAGTATATAGCTCATCAAAAGCAGTTCGCATTTCCTCAAGAGTAAAGAAGTTTTTAGAAGAGATTTGACATACCTCATCTTGCTTGTCTTCTTGCGCCATGAGACAAAGGTTTGCGGCTTCGTCTTCTTCTTCTTCGCTTGACTCATCTCCGGAGTCTCCTCCCCAAGAAATGTATGCACGTTGCTTCTTAAAAGGTTTCTTCTCCTTTTTGATGTTTGGGCAATTTGATTTGATGTGCCCGGTTTCACCGCATTCATAGCACTTTATTTGTTCGCCTTGCTTTTTGCCCTTTCGTTCATACTCCTTTGGCATGAACTTTTGAAATCTTTTGATAACGAGTCCAAACTCGTTGTCTCCGTCCTCATCAACTTGAGGTTGGCTTGTGCTTGCCTTAAGCGCTATTCTTTGCCTCCTTTGATCATCAACAAGAGGGTTAAGTATAGTAGACTCATAAGTCTTAAGGTTACCTCTTAATGCGTCGATGGTGACATTTGAGACGCCAATGGATTCTTGGATTGCGTCGGCCTTTGATCGCCATGCCGGAGTGAGACTTCTAAGAATTTTTCGAACAAGTTCTCTATCCGTGAATGTCTTCTTGAGAGCATGTAGATCATTTACGATTATTGAAAATCGTTCAAACATTTCATCCACCTTTTCACCTTCCTTCATGTGAAATAATTCATAAGCATGGGTTAGGAAATCAATTTTGGCTTCCCTTACCTGGTCCGTACCTTCGTACGTAATTTCCAGCTTGTTCCACATTTCCTTCGCCGTTGTGCAACACGATATTTTCCTGTAATCATCAGCATTTACAGCACAATATAATAAATTAATTGCTTTAGCATTATTTTGCACCTTTCGGATATCATCCGCGTCATATTCTTCTTCGGACTTGGGAACCCATTCGGTTTCAACCTTTTTGGTTGGAATTTGATTTCCCTTCGTTATCACCTTCCAGAGATGAAAGTTGTTTGCTTGAACGAAGATTTTCATCCTCTCCTTCCAGTACGTGTAGTTTGTACCGTTGAATAGAGGTGGTCGTGTGGAGCATTGTCCTTCATCAATTCCTGCAAAAGAGTCACGAGTAGAAGCCATGGATGGTTCTCTCAAACTGTTAAGTCTTCAGAGAGTTGGGCTCTGATACCAATTATTAGATAATACGCTTAACGCTAGAGGGGGGATGAATAGCGTTATAATAAAAATTAGCGTAAACTTGCGGAATTTAAAAATTGCAGGAAGTAAATAAGTGCGATAAATAATAAAGTACGCACCGATGTATTCTGGTTCACCACAACACGTGGCTAGTCCAGTCCCCGAGAGACTCTCTCGAGATTTTTCACTAACTTGTCAAGCTTACGGGTGCTCAACAAACCTTTACAACTTGAGGACACAAGCCTCAACACCTTTGCTCGGAGATACAACACTCCAAGACTTCAACCAAGGAAACACAAGTTCCTTACAACAAGAGAATCACAATTCTCTTACAAGTGTACAAAACACTAAACACTCAAACACTCCTTAATGAGTAGATATGAGTAAAAGAAGTAAGCTCAAGATCACAACAACTATGGACAAGACTTTGGCTCTCAAAAGCTTTATGAAATGAATATAAAATGATAAACAATAGTATGCAAGCTTATAGCAATAGAATGATCAGTTGTTGTGTGTTGTTGTGTTTAAAACACTGAAATGAAGCTGTATTTATAGTTGAAAAACTTGGCATTACCGTTGTCTAATTGTCAATTAAGGTTGCTGATTTTATTGAGTGACAATCGATTATCAAGAAGCCACAATCGATTGTTTGCCAATCGTTCCGGAAATCAATCCCAGATTTTACGCTTAACAATCGATTGTCCAAGATCAACAATCGATTATTGGTAACGTTCAAAAAATCATTTCATGATTTTACGTAAAACAATCGATTATACCAAATCAATAATCGATTATTCAGCAACGTTCAAAAAATCCTTTCCAGATTTTAATTTCAACAAGCGATTGTACAAAATCAACAATCGATTATTCAGCAACGTTCAAAAAATCTTTTCCAGATTTTAATTTCAACAATCGATTGTACAAAATCAACAATCGATTACCTGATGGTATTTGAAAACTTTACGACAACGGTCAGCTTCACAATCGATTGTGCAATGTTAACAATCGATTATTTATCAGACTTTGAAAATCATTTTAGACACTGCCTCTTGCCAATCGATTGTTTTATACTCACAATCGATTATTATATAATTTTGAAAAAGTCTGGAAGACACTGCCTCAACACAATCGATTGTCATATGTTCACAATCGATTATTTTGTGACTTTGAAAAATCTGATGGACACTGTCTCTTCACAATCGATTGTCATTAACTTCACAATCGATTATTTTGAGCGTTGAAAAACTTTGATGTACACTGCCTCATCACAATTGATTGTCATAGGGTTCACAATCGATTGTCATGCAGGTTTGAAAAACCTGATGCTCACTGCCTTAACACAATCGATTGTCATTAGTTCACAATCGATTGTCATTAGTTCACAATCGATTGTCATTCAGTCTTGGCTTAACATAATCGATTATCATAAGTGCATAATCGATTATCTTAGTCCAGATCTTAGAGGCATGTTTAAAAATCATTTTGACTAAAGTAAATATGCATGATTTAAAATCATTTAGCATTAAATTAAATATGCATGATTTTGGAAAAAATAGTTTTACGAGAGAAGCCATATCATGAGTCAAGTTGTAGAATCAAGAACACAATTAAGAACGACTCATTTAAACTATAAAACTTTGTCTTGTGCCTGAATCTCGTTATGCATCAATTATGCGCTTGTACTTGAACTTCGTCATATATCAATTTGCGCTTCGTTTGTCATTCATCAAAACCTACACATAAGAACACACGTTTCAGTATAAACCCTTGAGAACGTGTTTCCAACACAAATAAACCCATGAACTATTTGAAATAGGATAAATATGTCCGCCGTTAATAATTTAGCCCAAATATGCCCAAACCGCCCAATAGCTATCCAAATTTACCCTTTTTAACGGAAACCATATTTTTTCTTTTATTTTTTTAATTATTAAAATCAAAATATTGTTTTCTAGTTTTGAGAAAAAGTATTGCTTTAAAGAACTGAAAATAATTTCTAAAACAATTGTTTTGGTAAAAACTAAAAAAAAAATTGAAAAGCAATATTTTTGTAAAAAGTGAAAACAAAAACAAATATTTTCTTTTTATCAGTTTTTAGTTTAAACAATACAATTTTTATTCCAGTTTTTATCGCTTTAGAAAATTAGTTATCCAATTTTTCTATATTTTACAAATATTATTTTTTTAGAAAATAATTTTTCAGTTTTTTTAAAGAATTTTTTTTTTCAATTTTTAGTAAAAATAAATTCAGTTTTTTTTTTCAATTTTTACAAAATTTTTTTTTTACAGAATTTCTTTTTAGATTTTACTTCAATTTTACAAAAACATCGTTTTAGAAAATAATCTTTCAATTTTTTTAAAGCAATTTTATTTTCATTTTTTCAATTTCTAGTAAAAATAAATTCAGTTTTGTTTTACAGTTTTTGCTTTTAAAAATTACCTTTTAGATTTTATTTCTATTTTTCCAAAATATTATTTCAGAAAATAAATTTTCAATTTGTTAAGGAAATTTATTTCTTTTTTTCATTTTTTGTAAAAACAAATTCAGTTTTTTTTGTCAATTTTTATAAAAATATTACTTTTCATATTTTTTTCTATTTTTACAAAGTCATTGTTTTAGATTCTTTTGTAAAAACTGAAAAAATATATTTCTATATATTTCTTCAGTTTTTAGTCAAAATGTTTATAGAAAAATTGCTTTAGAAAAAATATATTTTGATTTTAATTAATTAAAAAAATGAAATGAAAATTACTTTTTTCATTAAAAAAGGCAAATTTGCATAACTCTTGGATGATATGGGCATAGTTGCCAAATTATCCTATTTCAAAAAGTTCACATGCATATTTGGACCTTTTACGTTTTTAAAAAATACTTTTGAGAAAAAAATAAACTTAGAAGCAGTATTTAAAAACTTGGTCAAATACTAATTGTTGCTTAGAAGTGCTTTTCAATTAATTAGTCAAACATAAACTGTTTCTCATCAAAAGTTTTTGAGAAAAAAAAACACCTGATTTTTGCAGCTTGACCAAATAGACTATTAAACTTCAAAATCTATATTCCGTCAATTTTATGCAATCCAATACTCCATCTGATCCATAATAAGCGACAAATTTACCTTTTTATTTTGATCTAAAATAAACATTCATTTGTATAACCAAGAAAAAATGTAATTTATTTTTTTTTGAATTATCTGTATATATATATCCCTATAAAGTCATTTAGTCCTCACATTATATTACTAAAATTAAATAGCAGCAACTGAAAAGTCATTCAAAGCCTCCAGAATAACTATTTCCGCAATTGAGAAGTCATTCAAACTCCATGGATATCAAAGTTGAAGAACAACTTGAAACAGTTCAAGACTCAAAGGAAATCAAAATTAATGATGAGTACTGAAATTAAGAAGATTGATTGACTCAATAAGCAAGAAAATTTTGAAAGGTTGACGACTCCAGAAAAGTTAAAGATTTTCCTTTTGATTTAAACAAATTTCCCCAGGAAAGTGAAGCAGGTTTTGGTGCTTTTCCATTTTAGCCATGTTTACCAACAGCTTCCATTTATAAGATAGTTTTTGGTGATAAAAATTGAAAGATTTGGCTTCATTTTATTTTTTCAAAGACGTTTTTAAAATTTTAGTAAAAGTTTCAAGTTTTAGTTTGAATAATATAGTTACTTGAGAAGAGAAGTAAGTGCCACTATAATTGGTTAGTTTAGTTATACTAATTATTTTTTATAGAAATTAATATTACTTTAATGGGTATGTCAAAAACAAATTAATCACGTGTTGTGGATTGAAGAGATATAATTAAAATTCGTTTTCGGTTTCTAGAGCCTTTTCAATATTTTCTTGTTAGTCGTTAGATTTAATAAATAAAATAAAGGTGAGTCAAGCAGGAAATAATAACCTCAATAGCATAAACCGAGAGGAGCTAAGAATTTATCTCTTTACATATAGAAATTAGTTATCACCATATTTTCAGTGCTTACACATATAACACGTGCTTCTGAGCATTTAAATTTCTTGACTTTCATCTGTTTAATTTATTCCTTGCTAGAGTCCTGATGTTACAGTGATGTTACTTGTCTCTTGCACAGTTGCAAGCGGCTTGACACTAGATAAACTGGTAATTAATTAGCTAATTGAATCTAATCAAATTAGGATACTAACTAGAGACTTGGCATTTTGAGGGCCGCTTATCGTTCACATCATATAAATTTGGCAAAATATATAAACAATATATTTAATGTTATGAAATAATATAAAAGACAAGAACAATAATGCAAGAACAAGAGCAATAGAGAGAAGAGTAGAGAGAGTTCTTCTTATTGATACTTAGAGAATGTTAGGAGTGTCTTACAATGGTAGAAGACCTCTTTATTTATAGGGAGTGGGATGATCTAGCTACCAATAATAGGACTCTAGAATCTCTCTAATTAAAGACATTCACCTTAAATAGAAGTGTATTTATAACACTCCCCCTTGAATGTCTATTCAATGATGTGCCTCGTTAAAACCTTAAAACAAAACCCAATGGGAAAAATTAAAGTAAGGAAAAAGAGTACACATGTTTGAGTATGCGCCTATTGGTTGCCTCGTTAAAAACCTCGCAAGGAAAACCCGGTGGGACAAAACCTTGTAAGGGAAAAAGAGTGCAACGCGCATTTAACTCCCCATGATAAGAACATCAATTTATGTCCTTAAGTCTTCGCATCCCGATCTTGTGAACTAGCTTCTTGAAGGTTGACTTTGGTAGAGATTTTGTGAACAAATCAGCCATATTGTCGCTTGAACGAATCTGTTGAACATTGATATCACCATTCTTTTGAAGATCATGTGTGAAGAATAACTTTGGTGAAATATGCTTCGTTCTATCTCCTTTTATGAATCCTCCCTCCAATTGAGCTATACATGCTGCATTGTCTTCATACAAAGTTGTGGGTAGTTTATCACACTTCAAACCACATTTGTCTTGGATATGATGTATTATAGACCTCAACCACACACACTCCCGACTTGCTTCATGAATAGCAATTATCTCGGCATGATTAGATGAAGTAGCCACAATTGATTGCTTAGTCGATCGCCAAGATATGGCGGTTTCTCCACAGGTAAACACATAACCCGTTTGAGATTGAGCCTTGTGTGGATCGGACAAATATCCAGCATCAGCATAACCAACAAGATCCGGGCTGCAATTCTTGCCATAAAATAAGCCCATATCGGTAGTTTCCTTTAGGTACCGCAATATGTGTTTGATCCCATTCCAATGTCTCCTCGTAGGAGCCGAGCTAAATCTTGCTAAGACATTAACTGAAAAGGATATGTCAGGTCTTGTAGTATTTGCAAGATACATTAGTGCGCCAATTGCGCTAAGATATGGTACTTCAGGACCAAGTAGCTCTTCATTCCTTTCTTGTGGTCGGAATGGATCTTTGTTCACATCAAGTGATCTAATAACCATCGGTGTACTTAAAGGATGTGCTTCATCCATGTAAAACCGTTTCAGTACCTTTTCTGTATCGGTAGATTGATGAACAAAAATTCCGTTTGCCAAATATTCAATTTGCAAACCAAGACATAGTTTAGTCTTTCCGAGATCTTTCATCTCGAATTCATCCTTTAGATAATCAATTGCCTTTTGGAGTTCTATAGGGGTTCCAATAAGGTTTATGTCATCGACATATACGGCAAGTACAACTAATTCCGATGTTGTTTTCTTTATAAAAACACACGGTCAAATGGCGTCATTTATATAGCCTTCTTTTAACAAGTACTCACTAAGACGATTATACCACATTCGTCCTGATTGCTTTAGACCATACAAGGACCTTGCAATTTAATTGAAAACATTTCCCGAGATTTCGAATTATGCGCGTTTGGCATCTTGAGTCCATCGGAAATTTTCATGTATATCTCATTATCAAGTGAGCCATAAAGATAGGCAGTAACCACATCCATTAAGTGCATGGCAAGCTTTTCATGGACAGCAAAACTTATGAGATAACGAAAGGTTATCGCATCCATTACAGGCGAATATGTCTCTTCATAATCGACACTAGGCCTTTGAGAAAAACCTTGTGCAACAAGGCGTGCCTTATATCTTTGTACCTCGTTTTTCTCGTTTCTTTTGCGTACAAAGACCCATTTATAGCCGACAGGCTTAACACCATTAGGTGTTTCAACTATAGGGCCAAAAACTTCACGTTTTGCCAGCGAATTCAATTCTGATTGAATTGCTTCTTGCCACTTTGGCCAATCCTGTCTTTTTCGACATTCTTCAACAGATTGAGGTTCGAGATCCTCACATTCTTGCATAATTCTAGATGCTACATTATAAGCAAAGGCATTATCCACCACAATATCCACTCGATTAATATTTGCCTCAATATTAATTGGATTTAGGGATAATTCCGTATTTTCCAGAGTCTCGGGCTCAATGGATTCTTCATGAATCTCAGAATTTGTCAAATCATGAGATTCTTTCGTGGTGTCATTTTGATCGTTCTTTTTCCTCTTTCTAGGATTTCGATCTTTGGAGCCTAATGGTCTGCCACGCTTCAGGCGTGCATTCGACTCATTGGTTATGACACTAGATGATTGTCCAACAGGGACATCAATACGGATTGGAAAATTTTCCGCGGGAATGTGGGATTTCGTTATCCTTTTCAAGTCCGTAAATGCGTCAGGCATTTGATTTGCTATTCTTTGCAAATGGATAATCTTTTGTACCTCTCTTTCACAAATAGAGGTATGTGGATCAAGATGAGATAATGATGCATTTTTCCACAAAATTTCCCGTTTGGTTTCACCAACTTCTCCCCCTAATTTTGGGAAAAGTGTCTCATCAAATCGATAGTCTGCAAATCGTGCAGTAAACAAGTCGCCTGTCAATGTTTCAAGGTAGCGAATGATGGAGGGCGATTCAAACCCAACATATATTCCTAACCTTCTTTGCGAACCCATTTTGGTGCGGGATGGCGGTGCTATAGGCACATATACTGCGCATCCAAAAATTCTTAAATGGGATATATTGGGTTCATGACCCAAAACCAATTGCAACGGGGAATACTTGTGGTAATTCGTCGGTTTGAGACGAATTAGCATTGCTGCATGTAAGATGGCGTGACCCCATACCGAAGTGGGCAGCCTCGTTCTCATAAGTAATGGCCTTGCAATCAACTACAGGCGTTTAATTAACGATTCTGCAAGACCGTTTTGAGTGTGAACATGAGCTACAGAATGTTCAACTTTTATCCCGATTGATAAGCAATAATCATTAAATGCTTGGGATGTAAACTCAGCAGCATTATCCAGTCTAATGGACTTGATTGGATTATCTGGAAATTGTGCTCGTAGTCGAATTATTTGTGCCATTAATTTCGCAAACGCAAGGTTGCGTGATGACAACAGGCACACATGAGACCATCTACAGGATGCGTCTATCAAGACCATGAAATACCTAAACGACCCACTAGGTGGGTGAATAGGTCCACAAATGTCCCCTTGTATACGTTCCAGAAACGTGGGTGACTCTGTCCCAACCTTTGTTGCTGATGGCCTGATAATCAACTTGCCTTGATAACACGAAGTGCAAGGATATTCATTATTCGAAAGAATTTTGAAATTCTTTAACGGATGCCCATATGAGCTTTCTATAATCCGTCTCATCATGATCGATCCTGGGTGTCCCAATCGATCATGCCAAAGTACAAAGGTATTGGAATCAGTAACCCTTTGGTTTACTGTTGAATGTGCCTCAATTGCACTAATTCTTGTCCAATACAGGCCACAAGATAAAGACGGGAATTTCCCAATAACCCTCTTTTTGCCGGAGACATTCTTTGTGATGACAAGATATTCAAGATTATCTTCATCCATTGTCTCAATATGATAGCCATTCCGGCGTACATCTTTAAAACTCAACAAGTTTCTCTTAGACTTGGAGGAGAACATTGCATTCTCTATGATTAACGTCGTGCCTTTGGGCAGAGTTACAATTGCTCTTCCGGAGCCTTCAATCAATTTACTACTTCCAGAGATTGTAGTAACGTTTGCCTTACACATATTTAGTTGAGAGAAATATTTCTTTTCTTTGAGTATTGTATGTGTAGTACATGAATCAACTAGGCAAATACTTTTACAGTTGGACGTTGATCCAAGTTCGCTTTGTGAGATATCCATATTTGCTATCCCATAGTTTGACATACAAAAGAGATACACGAACATAAGAATAAACAAGTTCAATTCGTTTGTGTCACATAATATTTTCAAAATCTGCTGCTAACAGTTGACTAACAAAATCAGATATGTTATCCATAATTGATTACTTTGCAGTTTGAAAATTTCAGTTTAAGCATTTTCTTCAAACAATCGATTGTTAAACACAAACAATCGATTGTTGAACATTGACAATCGATTGTTAAACACACACAATCGATTATTTGCTATTTTGAAAAACTTCAGATCACACTGTCTTAAGACAATCGATTGTTATGCATAGACAATCGATTGTTGGCTATTTTGAAAAATTCCAGAGCACACTGTTTTAAGACAATCGATTGTTGGCTATTTTGAAAAATTCCAGAGCACACTGTTTTAAGACAATCGATTGTTATGCATAGACAATCGATTGTTGGCTATTTTGAAAAATTGCAGAGCACACTGTTTTAAGAAAATCGATTGTTAGACAAAGACAATCGATTGTTGATCAATTGTTTTTCAGCTTTAATGAGAAAATAGTAGGTAATCGACTAGTTTTTCAGGCTAGTCGATTACCCCTACTGGAAAATAAAAATATTATTGATATTTGAGCATATTGAAGATATTCTAAAGAACTACTGCTAACATTGCATCATGAACTAACTAATACGAGCTAATACTAATGACTATTAGTTTATTCACTAACTAATACAAATAAGTAGAACAAAATCAAATAACTCCATCTTCTTTCATCACGGACCCATCACCGATTAGGTGGTCTATTTTCCCCTCGGGTTGCTCAAAGAAGTCTGCCACATCCAGGTGGGTGATGTCCAAGTTGTCGTCATAGACAAAATTTGTTTCAGGGCCTTTTCTCTTTCGAGATGCTTGATAAAGGTCAACCAAGTGTCTTGGTATACGGTAAGTCTTTGACCAGTGCCCTTTCCCACCGCAACGATAACATATAGTTTCTGAACCATTTGCCTTAGGATCTTCATGACCCCGTTTCTGCTTTCGGTGGTTATCTCTCCTTGGGGGTTGACGGACTTCATTGGAATTTCTTCCTTGTCTACGTCCCTGGCTATGACCCCGTTTACGACCATGACCATGGCCCTTTTCATGTTTGGCATAATGAGAGTGCACCTTATCTGCTTCAGGCAGTGTTGTGGACCCAGTGGGTCGATTTTCGTGATTTCTCATGAGCAGGTCATTATTTCGCTCAGCCACTAGTAGAAGAGAAATCAGTTCAGAGTACTTTGTAAAGCCTTTCTCTCTGTACTGTTGTTGCAGTACCATATTGGAGGCATGAAACGTTGTAAACGTTTTCTCAAGCATATCATAATCGGAGATATTATCCCCGCATAGCTTCAATTTAGAAGTAATTCTGATCATTGCAGAATTATATTCAGAAACGGACTTAAAGTCCTGGAGCCTCAGATGAGCCCAATCATATCGTGCTTGTGGCAGAGTGACCAACTTTAGGTTGTCATATCTCTCCTTTAAGCCGTTCCACAAGATGAGTGGATCCTTGACGGTGAGATATTCAATCTTCAAACCTTCATCAAGGTGATGGCGCAAGAAAATCAAGGCCTTCGCACAGTCTTGGGTGGATGCTTTTTCCCTATCTTTGATGGTGTCTCCGAGACCCATAGCATCTAAGTGGATTTCAGCATCCAACACCCATGTCATATAGTTCTTGCCCGGAATTTCAAGGGCAACGAACTTTCTTTTCGTAATGTCAGACATAATCGAAAATTAAATTAGGAAGAGGGAAATACCTTAGATTTTTCGAGAATGGTTCTTGAGACGGTAGAGTCTCGTGCTGATAACGTGTTATGAAATAATATAAAAGACAAGAACAATAATGCAAGAACAAGAGCAATAGAGAGAAGAGTAGAGAGAGTTCTTCTTATTGATACTTAGAGAATGTTAGGAGTGTCTTACAATGGTAGAAGACCCCTTTATTTATAGGGAGTGGGATGATCTAGCTACCAATAATAGGACTCTAGAATCTCTCTAATTAAATACATTCACCTTAAATAGAAGTGTATTTATAACATTTAAGTTATTCTTAACAATCAAACAAACACTTCAACCGACTCATTTACCGTTTTGACACTTAAATTGACTATTAAGTATATCAAGTAAACGTCTCTGTGCTAACATAAAAAATCAGTTGGATCGCACTACAAATTGAGTGCATGAGGCTTTCACTACATTTTCCCCTTTTCAATTTTAATTATGTTGTGTGGCCCATGCCAAAAGATGCTGAAGAAGAAGGAAAACAGCATGACCAAAAAAACCAAAACTTGATTTCTCCAATGAAGATGACAATATGATTGTTCGATCAAAAAAGATTTAGCCTTTATATTGAACTAATTAAATAAAAAAATTTTAGGTAAATTCTAGCTAAAGATAATTTATGCTAGATCTAAGATAGAAGATAAGAGCAAGCAAACACAATGAACATAAAATTTAACCATAGTAATAACTGAATCCTGTAATATAAGAAGAGAACAGTGATTTTCATAATATTGAACAACAATGAAGAGTACATAGATAAAAGGGTCACCGATCTTTAACAAGGTTGACCCCTATACATTTGATATGATAAGATTAACGATATATATTGAGGATCTGAGCTTCTTTATTCTTTTCTTTCTAGTGAGGATAAAGAGATAGAGATACCTCTTCCTCTCTGAAAGTATGTCTGCTTGTGAGTTTGTTCCAGCCTCCCCCCTCCCCTTCATTCTCTCACTTAGTATATATACTAGGTATTCTTATTTACACCATGGTCATTAGCCCGAGTACCTAAACTATTAACTATTTTGCATATTGGCCTTCTGAAATACCGTAGCATCCAACTCACTGTACAAATATGCTTATACACGACCTCTTCCTTAGGCGAGGTTCTCGTCGCTATAGCGTTGTACAAATACGACTTCGTTCCAAATGAATTTGCCGCTCCTCTTTGCACCGATTCTTGTTTGATGGCCTATTGGGGTCATCTTTTGCCGAGCTCGATGGGCAGCTTCTGTCGATTCGAATGTTGTGTAAAATCTGTACACTTTGGGATGGGCGAGTACCTCGTGGCGAGATAGCGACGTGAAATTTTGAGAGTTGCATCAACCATCACACCAATTTATAATATCATTAAAAACTCTTCGTGCGTCTTTATGGCTCATGTTTGATATGCATTGCATCATTTTTCGTGCCTTTACAATTTTTAAAATGGCGGCGTTTGTTTTTACCACTTAGGGCACGCGCACACACATATATATATATACATATATATACATATATATGTGTGTGTGTACATATATATATCTAACATTTGAATGCAGTGCTTCCCAATCGCTCAAGAGAAACTTTTGCAGATTTTCTTCTTCTTCTTTTTCTTAGGTTTCTCGCATTTCCCTTTTTGTTAAAAATTCATGTGGCTGCTACCTTTTTCCCTTATCATTCCTAATTTTTGCAATCAAAGAAGAGATGGATAGTGCATCCTCCAACCCTGATAGAGTCGTTGGTGCCGGAAAAAGATATATTCACACTCGAAAATGGAGCTGTTATGGTGGAGGATGAAAGTATTCCGATGGTGGATGTGTATGGGACAAAATATGATCAAACAAGAATATAAGTGAAGAGGAGCGAAAAATCCATTTGGGCCGAAGGCATATTTTTACGATACTATAGCGACGAGCACCTCAGCTAAGGCCGAGGTCGTGTACTCAGAATATTTATATAGTGAGTTGGATGTTACGGTATTTTTCAGAAGGCCAATTTGTAATATCGTTAAATGACTTAGGCACTCTGACTAATGACCGTGGTGTAAATGGAAATACCTAGTATATATACTAAGTGAAAGAATGAGGAATATGGGGGGGGGGGGGGAGGGGAGGCGGGAACAAACTCACAAACAGACATACTTTTAGAGAGGAAGAGGGATCTTCATCTCTTTCTCATCACTAGAGAGAAAATCAAGGAAGCTCAGATCCTCAATATATATAGTTAATCTCATCATATCAAATGTATGTGGTCAATCTTGTTAAAGATCGATGACCCTTTTTGTCTATGTACTCTTCATTGTTATTCAATATAACGTAAATTACTGTGCTCTTCTTATATTACAGGATTCAATTATTACCACAGTTGAATTTTATGTTCAATTATGTTTGCTTGTTTTTATCTTCTATCTTAGATGTAGGGTAAATTATCTTTGCCTAGGATTTACTTTAAATCTTCTTATATAATTAGTTCAATAAAAAGTCTAAATCTTTTTGGTCTAGCAATTTGGTGCCGTCTGTGGAGATTATCTAGTCAAAATTTTAGTCTCTTCAAGATCCGAGAAGAGAAGGGCATAGAACTTTGCAAAAATTGATGTTTCCATTATTTGCACGAATCTGACATGACAGGTAACAGAGAGTAGATGAGGAAAGCAGTAGCCGACACCCCTTCAAAACTCTTTCGCACCGACAACAAAGCAGAAATTGGCGACCGGTTCTTCGTCTAGTCGGTCGTATCTAACCTAGCGGTGAGCACGGTCCTAGCCCGAGAAAGCCAAGGAACACAAATCTCCAAAACACTCCATTAGCAAAACCAGAGTTATGCCTGGTTTACACATGAAAATGGCATTGCGCCACAACGACAACCCTGATGCATTGTGAACATGAGCAATTATAGTGGGACAATGACTACGCATACCAAATTCGTCGGTAATCCCATTTCCAAGTTGGTACCTAACACCCCTATATCCTGTGCATATCGCCTTCCCCCTACCATATGAGACGATGCTTGTTGTAAAATTTACTGGCTAAAATACCCCTCATCTATATATTCGTGGTATGACTTACATTTATGTCGTCTTTGTGCACCCGGGACTGATACGAACAAGGACTCGAACTCGAGACCTAATGGGGGAGGTGGATTGTTCACCTACGAGATGCCAAAGCTGAACCTGTAACGAGGCTTAGCACAAAGCATATGCCGACATCAATCCGAAAACTAGTACTAGAAAATAGAACAAAGTGAGCTGCCCTGCAGCGCGATCCTTGGTTCATTGCTGAATATAGGAACCCCCGAGGTCCAAAGAGCGCAAAAGTCGTGGGAAACACAGACAATTCCCCTCATTCATCAGCTAAACGGTTGACCAAGGTAACATATTATTTCACGTATTTCTAACCCGATGTTTCTTTTAAAAAAGGAGAAATGAAACAGAGAACATGGGTGTCCTCCAAAATACGTGAACGAAGGAAAGCCGACATGCAGGCTCTAAGTTCCTCCCTACGGAAAAAGGAAAAATGGAAAAACCCTCCATACCGTAACATCCTATGAATAACAAACAAACGACTCAAAACAAGCCGACATCATTAAGCAATAATCTCCATAGCCTGGGACTGGGCAGCCAACGCAGACAAAACATCACCTCAAAATCTTTCCCGTATGCTCGCCATGGCGATGCTATGCCAATTCGGTTGACTAGATACTATGAGTCACGTTCGAACTTTGTTCAAATTAATCGAGCTCCAAGGAGCCTAGAGACCCAATCAATAAGTTCATCGCTCGTCTCGTCAATAGTCTCTCCACGCTGAGTAATGAAGGGACAATATATACTGTGACTCACTCCGACGCATAATAAACAATACAACAATACATGTATTCTCCAATGAAAGCAAGATTAGACAAAGTGGGCTCTCCCCGACGCACGCAAAACATGATGCAACAATGAGTAATACTCTCCAATAAAAGCGAGGTAGCGAGCAATATTCTTACCACTCCGCTGAGACTGCACATCGCCAAACGAAAGTGAAATTTGACCTCGTTCGAATCAACAAAGTTAAAATTCAATCTCGCTCGAACTGATAATGGGTTACAACTCGACCTCGCTCGAATTTACTCCCTAACGGTCCCCGGTTATAGCCAACCAAAAGTAAAATTCAACATCGTTCAAATCAAAAAGTTAGATTTCGACCTTGCTCAAACTCATAACAAGTTACAACTCGACCTCGCTTGAATTTACACCCTAATGGCCCCTGTCCATCGCCGAAATTTTGACTTCCATTCAAGCTAATAAAGTTCAAACTTGCTCAAACTAACAATTTAAGGTTCGACCCCGTTGAACAACCAAAATGAGACCCGGCCTTACTTGAATCAACAAGCTAAATTCTATCTCATTCGAGTTCCTAACTAAAAATTAGGGACTCATCATGGGAAAATCTGAAGATATTTTTAAAAAATTGATGAGAAAGAGAGTTTGCGATATGCAACCAAAGGCAAACCAACTATCTTATTCAATTTTATATTTATATATATATATATATATATATATATATATACATTCATACATACATACATGATAGCGTCTTACAAAAATCGAAAGCGTGACCCATAAGAAAAACAAGCAACAACAAAAGAAACAAAAAAAGCTAAGGACAAAAAACTACAAAAACTTCGCTCGGCCTCATCTCCACCACTATCCTCGTCAGCATTATCAATATAAGAAAAGACTCCATGTTCAATCTCAGCACTCTCACCTGCCTTCAGTGCTTCTAGAAATGGAGGGGGACAACAATAGAGGCATATTCCTAAGGGGGTGGGCGAGCCAACAACTGTGTGTTCTCGGCCTCGAGAGCCACAACTTGGTCTCCCTAGATTGAGGCATCCCGCTCGAGCTCACCGATCTGCTCCTCAAGCCGTGTCTCCCTCAATGAGGACATCACTCTCTCGGCTTCTCACTCAAACCGCAGGACACGAATAGTGTCTTCCAGCGTTGTTGCCCTCGCCAAAACCACAACTCGGGACCCCTTGGCCACCTTCTTTTCTAGCTTAGCCACTTTCTCCGTCCACTCGGCAAACCTTTTGGCATTCTTCTCAATCTCGGCTTGCAAGGATAACACCTTCTCCCGAAGATCCACGCATTCCGCTAAGACCCCTTTGTCCACCTCGAGCTCCTCATCTTTGGCCCTAAGAAGCCCCTCGAGCTCGCTACACTTGTGGATAGGCCGCTTCAGGTCCTCATCCTTCATCTCTAACTCCTCCTTGATGGATTGAGTTTTGTCCTCCCCCCCCCAAGTAGCACGTGCATCTCACGGCACCTGTTGTGATACTAGATATACTTCATGGCTATTTTCAGAAAAACATCAGATCACATCTCAGCCCGGCTAGCACTGTCGATATCCAACATGTAAGTTTGAGGAAAAAAAGAAAGAATCAGTGAAAGTAAATGGCACAAAAAATAGAAAAAGCAAACTCACCATCAAGGCTATCCCATCTACACCCCGTTACAAATCTGAATCACTGATCTCCCGAAGAGATCAGCTTTCGGCGGCGGAGCACACAAGGTCAAATTGAGGCACCAAGTCCACGGTGTCCTCTGATAAGTTAAAATTTGATGGAATTTCAAGCACACGGGAAGAGCCATCCTCCCTCACGTCGACCCTGGTAAAACCTTCCTCGAACATCCTCATGTCCGTAGGATGGATGTAAAAAATAGATTCATAATCATCTACCACTACGCTTTTCAATCTCTCCTTAGCCAAAGAGGGGGTGAGGGCCTGCCGATACGTCGATGTACCGCTCGAAACAACTACGGAAGCCTCCAAACTCTCTCTCCCTGTCACTACAGCTTCATTCACGCCCAAAACGGGCATTGCCTCCACACCCAGGCTTGCAGGCTTCACACACCACTAAAATGAGGTCACACCTGGAGGGCATTTAAGTCAAAAACTCCCCCTACGACACTATACTCTGCCTCTTTGACGGAACCTCTTCGCCATCACCATGAGAAAGTTCGACCGCCAAACGAATTGTGGGGGATGGAGTGTTCGTCTGAGGAGTAACCTCTAAATGACTAGATTTGGACGCGGTCGCGATCTGCGGAATAGCTAGATTTTTAACGCCCTCATCCACAGTTTCCACTAACATGGGCTTGGGGGAAGAGGCCGGCTGTCGAAAAGCAAGAGGGTAGCCCTCACCCCTCTCGCCCCTCTCCGACCTGCCATTGAAAGATTTGACCAAATGAAAATGTAAGGCAAAGAAAAATATAGAGCAATGAAGAAGAGCACTAAGGCGGAGATAAGGCGACTTACCGGCAAAAGGTTTGCACCCAAACCTCTCGTGGAAGGGTGCCCATGTGTGAATCCCCATCGTATGGGGCAGAACCAAGCTCACACACCCATGAATATCAGCAACGTGCGGAGGGGGTAGTCTCTCGGCTACAAAATGAAAATACTTAGGGAGATCACTAGAGGACATTGAAGTCAGTTCTCCCAGAAGCGGCGATTGATCTTGTCTTCCATCTTCACCACCAAACCCTTAGTGCCTCTATGACAAATGTAGTTTGGTGCCCCGATGAAAGCTGAAGACGAAGAGGTAAAGCAGGTGTTGAAGAGAAACCCCTCGATCAACCAGCTCCACGTACTTGATGAGCATTAAAAAGAGTTTGTATATATATATATATATATATATAGGGAGAGCTAAGCTCACATCTTGTAGAAGAGGCAGAAATTCGCTGCCAGAGAGGGGAGGGGAGGCGTGTATCTGATGCCAAAAGGGTATGCATAGAATGCACAATATCCTAGGTGGTGTATATGCACAACGTCAGAATCCGCTGGAACGAGTTTGATTTGCTCAGGGATTCCCCATTTGGCCTTAAATGTCGCAAGCACCGCAACATTCATCATAGAAAGAACAGGTTCTGGCTCATCCTCATTAGGGCAATTGAAGTCACTCTTTGCCTTCCCTGGGTGGCACCATTTCATCCACCATTGGAAAACTTTCATCCTCCACCATAACCACTCCCTCTCAAGTGGGGGTATATCATTTTTGGCACCGAGGCCCAAACATATCTATCAGGGTTGGAGGATGCACTATCCATCTCTTCTTTGATTGTGAAAATCGGGAATGATAAGGGAAAAAGGTAGAGTCCACATGAACTTTTAACAGAAAGGGAAATGTGAGAAACTGAAGGAGAAGAAGAAAAGCAGCAAAAGTCTCTCTTGAGCGATTGGGAAGCACTGCTTTCAAATATAAGATTTCCCCATATATATATATATATATATATATATATATATATCTATATATATATATATATATATATATATATATATATATATATACCCTGAGCGGGAAAACCAAATGCCGCTATTTTGAAAATGGAAAGGGCATAGAAAATGATGCAATAAAGAGAGATGTGCACCATAATCATGCATGATGAGCTTTTAATAATGTTCTGAACTGACATTAAGGTCTAATGAAACTCTCTAAACATCATGTAGGTACCTCACCACGAGGTACTCTCCCATCTCCCAAAGTGTTTAGATTTCTTACATCTTTCAAATCGATAGAGTCCGCCCATCGAGCTCACCAAAAAATTACCCCAATAGGCGGAGGTACTAACTGTATGGGTCGAAATACAATCAAACAAGAATTTGCGTGAAGAGGAGCAGTAAAGACATTTAGGCCGAAGTTGTATTTGTATAACACTATAGAGACGAGCACCTCAGCTAAGGCTGAGGTCCTGTACTCAGTATTTTTACGGTGAGTTGGATGTTACACTATTTTAGAGGGAAAATCTGTAAAATAGTTAATTGGTTTAGATACTCTAACTAATGACCGTGGTGTAAATGAGAATACCTTATATATATACTAAGAGATAATGAATGGGGGGAAGGGCTAGAACAAACTCACAGACTGACATGCTTTCATAGAGGCAGAGGGATCTTCATCTCTTTCTCCTCACTAAATAGAAAACAGAAAGAAAGCTCAGATCCTCAATATACATCGTTAGTCTCATCATATCAAATGTATGGGAGTTAACCTCGTTAAAGATCGGTGACCCTTTTTATCTATGTACTCTTCATTGTTGTCCAATATTACGAAAATTATAGTCTTCTTCTTATATTACGGCATTAAGTTATTACTAGGGTTAAAGTTTATGTTCAGTTATGTTAGCTTGTTCTTATCTTCTGTCTTAGATCTAGGGTAACTTATCTTTGGCTAGGATTTACCTCAAATCTTCTTATTTAGTTAGTTCAACAAAAAGTCTAAATCTTTTTGGTTAAACATGATAAATGGTCCCCCGCCTTGGGAAGGTAAGGACAGACTTCAATAGCCCTGCTGGGGATGAGCCAGAACCTGTCCTTTCTACGATGGATGATGTGACGCTTGCGGTATATAAGACCAAATGGGGAATCCCTGAGCAAATCAAACTTGTTCCAGCGGGTTCTAACGTTCTGTACATACATCGCCAAGGATACTGCGCGACTTATGCATACCCTTTTGTTGTCGGATACACACTTTCCCTACCCTCTTTGGTGGTGGATTTTTTCTGCTTCTACAAGGTATGTCCGGCTCAGCTCTCCTATATATATACAAATTCCTTTTAATGCTCATCAAGTATGTGGATCTAGCCGATCAAGGGGTTTCTCTTCAACACATGCTTCACTTCTTCAGAGGCTGTTCCTTGGTCGGACACTTCGCCCCAACGGTTCATTTGGCAGTTACTCTTTCACATGGTAAAGTCGAAGAGGCTCCATAAAATAGTCGAAGGATAGTATTGGAGGGGGCGTCTTCGATTGAAACACCGTCGAGGGGCGACCTCATTTTGGTGGTGTCTGAAATCGGCAGTGATGCCAACCTGGATGATGAGGAAATGCCCGTTTTGGGCGTGGAAGAAGCTACAGTGATAGGGGGACAGAGTTCGGAGGCCGTAACGATTGTTTCGAGTGGTCCAACAATGTCTCCGCAGGTCCGCACTCCCTCTCGGTCAATGAGAGGGCGTAGTGGTAGATGATTATGAATTTGATTCTGTCATCGATCTTGAGGACATGAGGTCGATCAAGGAAGGTTTTACCAGGGTTGACGTGAGGGGGGAAGGATCTTCCCATGTGCTCAAAATTCCATCAGATTTTAACCTATTGGAGGACACGGTAGACTTGGTGCCTCAATTTCACCTTATGTGCTCCGGCTCTGAAAGCAGATCTCTTCAACATATCAGTGATTCCTGTTTGTCATGCGGTGTGGTTGGGATGGTCTTGAGGTTGAGTTTCCTTTTGCTATTTTCTTTGTTTTGTGCCATTTGTCGTTGATTATTCCTTTTTTCCTCAAACTTACATGCTGGAGATCGAGAGTGCTCGTCGGGCTGAGACGTGATATGATGTTCTTCTGAAAATGGCCATGAAGTATCACCACTATCGCAATAGGTGATGCGAGATGCACATACAACTTAGGGCTCATTAAAACTCAGTCTATCAAGAAGGAGTTGGAGATGAAGGACGAATACATGAAGCAGTCTATCCGCAGGTGTAAAGAGATCGAGGAACTGCTTAGGGCTAAAGATGAGGAGCTCAAGGTGGGAAAATGTGTTGCAGTAGAATGCGGGGATCTTCGGGTGAAGGTGTTATCCTTTCAAGACAAGCTTGAGCAAAATGCAACTAGGGTTGGCGATCTACGTGTCGAGTGTATGGAGAAAGTGGCTGGGTTAGAAAGGAAGGTGGCCTAGTTGGAGAGGGCCAAAAGGCCTAAGAGGCAGCTTTGGCGAGGGCAGTGGCTCTGGAAGACACTATCAGCATCTTGAGGTTTGAGTGGGAAGCCGAGAGGGCGACGTCCTCATTGAGGGAGGCAAGGCTTGAGTAGCGGATCGGTGAGCTCGAGCGAGATGACTCAAACATAGGATACTAAGTTGTGGCTCTCGATACCAAGAAAATGTAATTGTTGGCTTGCCACCCTAGGAATCTTCCTCTATTGTTGTCCCCCCCCCACATGTATGAGCTATGGGTCCATGCTGAGGCTCAACGAGATATATACAAAGGTTTGTGTCTGGTGGGAGCATTCGTGAGTTCTCTTTTGAAAATGCTCAGGTTAAGGCATGCGAGTTTCGTCTTGTTTGCGGTTATGACCCTGCGACATTGGATGTCGGTGGGAGTGTTGAAATTGAAGATGGGATCTCTTTTGATAATGACATGCTGACGAGGGTGGTGGTGGAGATGAGTCCGAGTGAATTTTTGTAGCTTTTTGTACTTACCTTTTTTTTGTTTCTTTTGTTATTGCTTGTTTTTCTTTTCTGGGGGCATGTTTTGGGACTTTTGAAAGACGTTGTCGTGTATGTGTATATATATGAATAAGATAGTTGGTTTGCCTTTGGTTGGATAACTCAATCTCTCTTTCTCATCCATTTTTAAAAAATAATCTTCAGATTTTCCCGTGATGAGTCCCTGATTTTTAGTTGAGAATTTGAATGAGATCAAATTATGCTCGTTGATTTGAGCGAGGCCGGGTATCATTTTGTTAGTTCAATAGGGTCGAACCTTACTTTTTAGTTTGAGCGAGGTTTAACTTTATTAGCTTGAATGGAAATCAAATTTTTGGCGATGGTCGGGGGCTGTTAGGGTGTAAATTCGAGCGAGATCGAATTTTAAACCTTTATGGTTCGAGCGAGGTTAATCTTTGACTTTTTGATTTGAACGAGGAAAAATTTTACTTTCGTTTGGCGATGGCCTGGGGCCGTTAGGGTGTCAATTCGAGCGAGGTCGAGTTGTAACACACGTTATGAGTTTGAGTGAGGTCGAACTTTGACTTGTTGAGTCAAACGAAATTGAATTTTACTTTCTCTTGGTGATGGACGAGGGCCGTTAGGGTGTAAATTCAAGCAAGGTCGAGTTGTAACCCGCTATGAGTTCAAGCGAGGTCGAAGTTTAACTTTGTCGATTCTAACGATGTCGAATCTTACTATCACTTGTCGAGGTCCGGGGGCCGTTAGGGTATAAATTCGAGCGATTTTGAGTTGTAACCCGTTATGATTTCGAGCGAGCGCAAACTTTTATTTGTTGATTCAAATGGGTTCGACTATTACTTTGCTTCACGATGACCGAGGGCCGTTAGGGTGTAAATTCGAGCAAGGTCGAGTTGTAATTTGTTATGAGTTCGAGCGAGGTCGAACTTTGACTTGTTGATTCGGACGAGGTCGACTTTTACTTTTTCTTGGCGATGGCCGGGGGCCGTTAGGGTATAAATTTGAGTGAGGTCGAGTTGTAACCCGTTATGAGTTCGAGCAAGGCCAAACTTTGACTTTGTTGATTCAAACAAGGTCGAATTTCGCTTTTGCTTGGCTATGTGCATGCTCAGTGGAGGGGTAAGAATATTGCATGCTGCCTCACTTTTTTGAAGGGTGTTACTTATTGCTGCATCATTTGTGCGTACGCCGGGGTGAGTCCCAATTTGTCTAATCTTGCTTTCATTGGAGAATGTCATGCATTGTTGCATAGTTCATGTATATATCAGGGTGAGTCCCAGCCTATCTAGTCCCTTCATTGCTCATCCTGGAGAGATCGTTGACAGGACGGGCGATGAACTTATTGCTTGGTCATATGGGCACTTCGGGGATCGATTAATTTGAATGAAGTTTGGATGTGACTCGTAGTATCTAGTCCGCCGAATTGGCATAGAATCACCATAACGATCATACAACCAATCTTTTTGTGTTCATGTTCTGTTTGTGTTGGGGAGAGTGTACGTTCCATGGGTTCACCGCCTAGTCCCAGGCTATGGAGATCATTTCTTAGTGATGTCGGCTTGTTCTAAGCCATTTGTTTGTTATTCATTGTATGTTACAATGTGGAAGGTTTTCCCCATTTGCCGTAGGGGGGGGGGATTAGAGCTTGTTTGTCGGCCGTCCTTCATTCACGTATTTGGGATGACGTCCCCGTTCTCTGTTTCACTTCTCCCTTTTTAGAAAGAATAGCGGGTTAGAACTATATGAAATAATTGGTCACCTTGGTCGGCTATTTTGCTGATAAACTCGTTCGGCAATGAGTCATGGATCGCGGTGCAAGGCAGTTCACCTTGTTCTGTATTCTGGTACTAGCTTCTGGCTTGATGTATGCTTCTGTGTTATGCTCAGCCTCGTCACTAGTTGAGATTTGGCATCTCGTAAGTGAATGATCCACTTCCCTCTTTAAGGTCTCGAGTTTGAGTCCTAGTTCAACTCAGTCCTAGGTGCGCAAAAACGACAGAAATGTAAGTCATACCACGAACATATAGATGAGAGGTATTTTAGTGAGTAAATTACACAACAAGCATTGTCTCATATGGTAGGGGAAGGCGATATCAGAAAGATGTAGGACATGTTGATTACCAACCTGGAAATGGGATTACAGACGCGTTTGGTATGCGTAGTCGTAGTCCCACTATAACAACTCATGTTCACAATGCATCAGGGCTGCTGCTGTGGCGCAGCAGTTTTCGTGTGTAAACCACGCATAACATTGGCTTTGCTAATGCAGTATATTGGTAATTTGTGTTCCTTGGCTTTCTCGAGCTAGTACAGCGCTCACCGCTAGGTCAGATACGGCCAAGTAGATGAGGAACCATTTGCCGATTTCTGCTTTATTGACGGCGCGGAAGAAGTTGGCATGGGTGCCGGCTACTGCTTTCCTCTTCTCCTCTCTGTTGCATGTCATATCATATTTGTGCAAATAGAGGAAACACCAGTTTTTGCAAAGTTGTATGCCCTTCTCTTCTCATATCTAGAAGAGACTAAAATTTTGACTAGAAAATTCCCACAGACGGCGCCAAATTGTTCTCCTTATAAGATTCTTTTTATTGAACTAATTAAGTCAAATTTGAGGTAATTCCTAGCCAAAGACTATTTACCCAAGATCTAAGATAGAAGATAATCACAAGCAAACACAATTGAACATAAGATTAACCATAGTAATAACTGAATCCCGTAATATAAGAAGAGGACGGTGATTTTTGTAATATTGAACAACATTGAAGAGTACATAGATAAAAATGGTCACCTATCTTTAATAAGGTTTACCCCATACATTTGATATGATGAGATAAACGATGTATATTGAGGATCTGAGCTTCCTTGTATTTTCCTCTCTAGTGAGGAGAAAGAGATGAAGATCCCTCTTTCTGTCTGTGAGTTCGTTCCATCCCCCCTTTCTTCATTGTTTCACTTAGTATATATACTAGGTATATTCATCTACACCATGGTCATTAGCCAGAGTACCTAAACCATTTAACTATTTTACAACTTAGCCCTCGAAAATATCGTGACATCCAACTAACATACAAATATTATGAGTACATGACCTCGGCCTTAGCCGAGGTGCTCGTTAACGTTGTACGAATACGACTTTGTGCCAAATGACTTTGTCACCCCTCTTCACACAGATTCTTGTTTGATCAGATTTCGACCCATACAATGATAAAAGATTCTATTGATGCCTGATAGTTTTTTCAATCAAAAAATTGAAAATAAGTACGATGAAATATATTGAGGATTGTTGATATTTCCAAATCTATTGCTCAAAAATTGGCAATTGAACAAGAAAGCAGGAAAAGAAATAGAAATAAACGATGGAGAATGTAAAAAGAGATTTCTTTTTGAGTTGAAAAGTTTCTGTCAATTAGTAGGAGAAGATATAAAAGCTTTAAAGTTTTAGGCAGTAAGAAACTAGCAACAACAGAAAATAAAAAATGGATTACTCCATCATCAGCGGCAGAGGAAAAAAAATTGAAAACTGTAAACTCTAACAACTTCCATTGCTACTGCTGTTATGTTGCAATTTCAGGTGAAGAATAAGGAAAGTTTCGGGATATTAGGGCATCTCCAACCTTTACCCCATTTTTGTCCCAAAAATGGGGAAATCCCCCCCTCCCCCCCTCCCCCCGCAAAAAGAATATTCTTTTTTTGTATCCATCTCTCTCTTCTATATTGTATTCTTATCTTTCATTTCAATTTTATTTTTTAATTTTTATTAAATAAATTTTATCTTTTATTTTCATTAATTTGTAATTTCCATAAAAACAATACCATAAAATATAAATAATATAAATTGTAAGCAATTATTATAGATTCACTAATAATTCAATAAAAGTGAAATTATAGTGATATAAGATTAATTAAATATATATAATCGAAGTGGGCTATAATGAAGGATTTTGAGATGTTTAACGATGGCGATTTTAGAAGGAAAACCCCGAGAAAGCAAGGTTATACTAATATATCATCGGAGTCTGAGAATCCTACCACTGATTCACCCTATCTATCATCTCCCAACTTATCATCTTTTTTACTAAATTTAAATGAGGATGTTGCAGGTAATTCCATATCATCACAATGGCCTAGTGGGGTGAAGAAAATAAAAATGAAGGAAAAAATTGATGAAGATTATCTGAAGATAGTCCGATCCAAAAAAATAATCGGATGGTTGAGGCAATGAATAGTGCAACTAAGAGTAAAAGAAATGAAAGAAGAAAAATAAAGTTTTAATGATAGATGTGGATTATATTGTCGATCCGACTCGTTGTGAATTTATGAGACAAGGACAACAATGAATAATGTATAAAAGAAGCCAACAATATCCACAGTCACAATCACAACAATCCTCGACCCCATTCACTCAATACTATAATGATTTTGGTGTATCTGGAAACGGCGTACCTCCCTACTAAATTATTATGCTATTTACCGTAATTTTAATTTTTATCTATTTTAATTTAATATATCTTCAATTTCGATGTATTTCCAATTTTAATGTGTTTTCATTCCATGTATTTTCAATTTTTACTTTTTAATTTTAGCAACATCTAATATTTTATATTTGTATGATTCATTTTTTGTGATGATTATATATGTGTGTGTGTGTGTGTATATATATATATATATATATTACAATTATAACTTATAATTTTACATAAAATAATAAATACAAAAAAATTAATTTATCAAAATTATACATCATAGTTAAGATTTAAAATTGCTATTATAAAAATAAAATATGCATGACTAATAATGGAGAAGATGCATAATCTCCTCCCATATTTAGAGGAACACTATTCATCTTCTATTTTAGGTGCAAAAATGGAGGAGGTTTAGAGCTCCATTATGGTATACGTTATCCTCATTATGAAGAAATGTGAGAGGGTTGTAGATTTCCTTACAACTGACTAAATGGATTATTGCGAAATACATGCAGCTAAACCCAAAAGTGGGAAGGGTTCACATGGTTATTTTTCATTTTAATCAAATTTTAGACGTACTACTTTTTAATTGATTCATTAGAAAATGTAATGATGTTTACTTTATATACTTTGTTTGACTCAAAATATTTTCAATTTTTTCTAAGCAAATCAATCAAAAAATAAGAGGGTAAATTATAGTCGAAGATAGTAATTTTTAGGATCGTTATAGCGAAAAGATAATAGAGATATGTAAAGAGAAAGACTATAGAAAAAATAATATCTAGAGAGAGAAGAAAGTTCTTTTTTATCTCTCTCTTTGTTACAGAACCTTAATCCCTCTTATATACTAAGGGTTTTTTTTTTTTCAATCATAGGGATGACGACTTAAGGAACATTTACTATGACAAATTTAATGATGACGCGAGGACGTTTCCCCTTCCGGCTCTGGATCGTGCCCTTGTACCAACCCTTGAATTTACGATTGCTTGTTGTGCTAGCTGTAGGCCGTGGTTGATTAAATTCTGACCCATGCATACTTAATAGCCACTCAAAGTGTTAAAATGATAAAGAGATCAATTAAAGTAATTCTCTAATCACTAAGAACAACTTAAAGAGATTGTTTATGTATTTCTCCTATTAATTTCTTCGAATTGCAAACAATTGTAGGCTTCTTCAAATGCAGGGCATGAGATTATTACATTGAGACCAATTACCTGGAAAATAAATTTTCTTAATCTAGGGTGTGTTTGGAATAATGGAAAATAATTTTCGTGAAAAATATTTTCCCAAGAAAATATTTTTTTGGAAAACAAGTAGTAATCCTATTCATTTTTCGGTGTTTGATACGCAAATTAAGGAAAACGACATCTTAAGAGTATTCATAAATAAGTTAGATATAATAAACATGAAACCATACACTTTCCGGACCCACAAATTTCATAAACTTTCGAATCGTTGAACTTTCAAAATCGCGGAATTTCGAACCCGTAAACTTTCAAACACATAAACCTCCGAACTCGTAATTTTGGAACTTGTAAAATTTTGAGCCTTTAAACCGATAAATACTAAAATTAAAACTGAATAATATATTTTACATTTTTTTTTCTGGGGGGAGGGGGTTGGCAGGGGGTGGCGACGGAGGCTGGAGGGGGGGGGGGGGGAAGTAAAACGAAAAGAAAACAGAAATTTAAATTACAAAAAAAGTAAAAAATTCTTTATGCGGGGGGTGGGGGGAGAGTTGGGGTGGATGGTGCAATAAAATAAAAATTAAGGTTAAAAAAAGCTTTTTTTGGAAATGGAGTAGAGTGGTTTGGTGAGGGTGGGGAAGATTGAGAAGGAGCTTTGGAAAATACCTTCTCTTGATAAGGAAAGCATTTTCCTCCAATTAGAGGAAAATGAATTGATAAAGAAAATATTTTTCAAAATATTTAAGCCAATTAAACATGAAAAAATTGGAAAACATTTTCCTTCCTACCAAACACACCCCTAATCAAAGAAATAATGCCACTCGACTTGAATTGGTATTACAGAGTGTAGGCGATTATTACAAATATATCCATCAAAATGGTGAAACACGCGAAATTAAAGTTACTGATCATAAGACAAATAATTGCCCGTGACCAAGTGACGAATATCCATAGGATAAGCATCAGAGGGTAGAAGAGCGTTGTATGCTCTATGTGTGGCGATGGAATTGGCAATTTCAGTTGGATGGAAATCATCAAAAAAGAGATGTGTAGACCTAATGAGGCATGGAGCTTTTCCAGGAATACATTGCCCTTCAGGCATCATCTTCCAAACTCGGCAGCATGGATTATTCAAAAGAGTTAAAGCTGAAAAAAAGGAAAAAAAAATTGAAATAAAACTTGACAAATTATTAATAAGGAAAAATACTATATTACATGTATATTTAACATACCTATCGCGGATGAAATACTGTACATGTTTATGTATATGAATTGTGCGTCTGGCAAATCGGTATTAAGATCATCAACAAGAGCTTTTAATTTTTTATTGAATAATTTAACTGCCTCATTTGTTGAATCAACACATAAAAGTGTGCTGTGTTTTTTCAACTCATCTGGAATGCAACCTATTTGGGGCAGTCCAAATAGGGTGATTTTCCTTGCTCCATCTTCATATAAATCCTACTACCAACAAAATAGCAACATCAACCATACAAATATTCTCAATTTTCATAATTAAAATAGAAATATAAGTGTATGACTGTATGTAATAATAAAAAATGTTTATTTCGAACCTTTAGATGTTGGGAGTATTGTTCTATCAAGACTGTTGCATATTGACTTGGTGTGTACAAATGACTTGTTGGGTAGATATCTGGCATTAAAAAATTATTGATGTAGTCATTACTGCCTATTCCCACAATGAAGAGGCACTTATTCAAGTGGTTTTTGGCTGAGGTTGTATTCCCAAGTAAATCAGCTATTCTCGAAATTGTTACTTTATGATTCTTCAATTGCCTGCCCAAGTAAATCCTATAGCCCTGAAAATTAATGCGCTTTTCTATATCAATAAAAAATAAATAAGTGGTGTTTTCTGTTTGGCAAAATATAACATGTTTATGACAAATCTTTCGAAAAGATTGAGGGAAAATGCTTTGCCTCTTTAAGATATTAGGCGTGAAAACGACTTGTTACCTAAATCTATTACTCCATAATTTTTTTATATATCTCTCTCCCTTTTCTTTTTCTTTTTCTTTTTTGGAGAATACATTTGTCTACCTTTTTAGGTTTTACTCAAAAGTCAACAACCTGAAATTCACTTTCTAGCCTGAATAATGCACAATATTAAATATTTTTGTCATTGGACCCTTGCCAAATTTTGTGCTTGCACGTGGTTTTAATCTTTGAAAATAAAATATTAAAAAAGATTCTTTTTTGTTGTGAAAAATTGCTCGCAGATTTAGGTAGAATAATTACTCTAATTATATACTCCATCGTGTTCACAATAAAATGATTTTTTTTTGTCTTTTTTATGATCCAAAATTTGTAATTTTTTCAGATTTCAAGAATGAATGAATTAATTTTTTCCTGCACTACCCTTAGAATAAATAGTATTGGAGCATGCGTTAGAGTGTTTATTCTCAATGCAATTGATCATATTCACATTTTCACTTCTCTAGTAGTCCATAATGCGTATGTGTATTTACTCTTCAACTATGGAGTACTTATGAGTATAAAACTTGATGATTATTTCATCTCCTCCAATTCATGTTAATTATTTTTGTAAAATAAAAATGGAGAGGCAATATGAGAGGGATGATCAAGACTCCTTGAATTTTAAATTTGAAGACTCAATCAAAACAGTTCAAGAGTACTCTATGAACAAAGTTGAAGACTCATTCGAAAAGATTCAAGACTTAATATATAACTTTGAAGTAACAAAGTTTTCAGTGTTTAGCCGGTTGCCTCGTGTGCCGTTGCTTCATTCAGCGTTTAGTGAGTGTTGACAATAGTCACATCCCAAATCCCAAAATGGCATTATGTGAAATTATAAAATAAAATAAAATGTGAAGAGATAGTAAAGAAAATATGATCAATTTTATTGTTAAATTAATGTTAAAAGGTGGATTTCTTAATATGTGAAAACAATAAAAAAATTCACTTATTTGGGAGCGGAGGGAGTAACAATCAAGAACTTATAACAGATTTATAGCTCTATGAATACGTATCACCATTTCACATGGAACAAGCTAAGAAGATAAAATTTCTTGTGCTGCAAAGTATAAATGTTAATAGCAAAGAAAAGTGAAGATATTAATGCATACATGCATGGATGGAATGGGTCGCAAATATTGTATTGTATATACTTACAAGGTGATTTCCTGTATCGTTGCGAATTCCAGCTGAACCAGATGCATAATTCACACCTTGCAATATCTCATCCCCCGTTGCACCAGCAGCATAAGGTGGAATGACGTTATCAAAACCAAGGTGTTCCGCTACAATTTATGACAAAAGCATAAACTAAACAAGATTAATTAAAAAACAATATGCTTACTAATTTTGTTGTCTGTTAGAAATAATAAATACACGTAAGTAACAGCTAGTTAATTAGAGGTCATGATCTCACAACCACCCATTAAAAAGAATCAAGCCAAAATATGCACATGAAGATTCATGTTGACTATATAATTAAGTAAATAAAACTTATATTAAATTCTCTCTTTTAAACTGATATCGATGCAGGTCGCACAGTTTAACGCAAAAAAAATTAAAATCTTGGGAGGGATCAGAAAAGAGAGAGTTAGTAATTAAGATCACCAAGCAAATCTGCCATATTCCTGCCATTGGTGAATCGACCAGTTGGACCGTCGGGGAAGTCAATTCCATAAGGTAGATAATTAGCTCTTGCTGCTGTGTTTAGATTATTGTTGTTGCCATTATCAAGTAACGAGTCCCCAAAAATGAAGTAACAAGGCACTTGAGGTGCACCTTCAACTAACTTCAGGACCAAAAATACCGTGATTATTGTAATATAACATGCCATTGACAGACCTTTAATACGAAGATGAAGAAGTAGACGAAGAAGAGTATGTTGATGATTGGGGTGAGAGTTGCTTAAAAATATATAGGAGAGTATTTGTTGTAGAATTTTTATTTCATCATTATTAAAGGCTATTCTGGTTTAATTATTTGTGGGGTAGCATGCATGGGGCAATTGACAGGTTATGGATGCTGATTATATTTGAAATATTTAAACAAAGGCGACAACGGTTTCGAAAAAGAAAGAAAAAATAAGACGGGAGAATTTTCAATGTCATCAAACTAAACATTGTCAGCTATATGTGAGATGGGTTTTAATAATGTTGTCATGTCCTTCTAAATACACATAATAAAGAAAAAATTTAATTTGCTTTTCTAGAATTACTCTTATGTATGTATTTCAAAGAATAATTTTACTCCTCACATTAAATTACTAAAATTAAATAGCAGCAATTGAAAAGTCATTCAAAGACTTGATAATAGCTATTTCAGCAATTGAAAAGTCATTCGAACTCCATGAATATCAAAGTTGAAAAACAAGGTCAGCCAACATAATAACAACGCTTCATTTTAACATTTATTAGCATTTATAAGTTTAAAATAGAACTAGCATTATCATAAGTGCAGAAATATAACGATAAAAACAGGGAACCATCCCAACTCATCCTGCAATCGGGCTGTCACAAGTCACGAGCTACTACAGAGTTTACTAGAATCCTACAAAGTCTAGATCTAAGAACAAAGTCTAAGGATAAAGTAAAAACAGAAGATAAAGGAGAACACAGGGTTGCGGACGTCAACAACTACCTCGACACTCTTGGTCCGCCTGGTCTGGAAGAAAGTCAGCACTCAGGAACGAACTCAGCTCTGCATGTATCTGCACACACGGTGCAAGGAGTAATGTGAGTACTCCGACCTAGTGAATAATACAAATAAATAATGCCTGAAAGCTAGAAATCTTATAAATGCACAAGGAAATGCTATCTAAGCAGTAAAAAACAATGAACAACCAGCCCCTTGGGCTCAATTTCTTGGTTAGCCATTGTTACCTGACCAATTAATATCATACAGTGTCATTGTTATCATAGTTTTCAAATCACATCATACAGTATCATTGTTACCATTATTTTTAAATCATATCATACATTGTCATTGTGAATACTATTTAAAATCACATGGGTACCCGCGCTCATTGTGGGGGTGCAAACTCCGGAGCCTACAGTCCAAGCGTTATATCATCATAAGGCCTGAAAGCCTGTACGTATCACTCGAGTCCTGAAAGCCTCATCACATCACTCATCATATCCTCACATATGGTCCTCAGCCTCAATCAGTCCAGAAAATAATCATAAGCCCCTTGGGCAACAATTAAAGAATAGTGCTCAGCACAAACACCAGTTCAAATATCATTTAAATCTCAAATTGAGTAAAAGTATACCATAGTTCATGAAACAGTAAAATTCAAATGGACTGAGTTCAAAACTTCAAATAATACTTCAATTAGTGGGGAAACAGTGATGGGAATTCACAAATAGTTGGCACGAAGCCCAAATATGGTAATAAACCCAAGTCATAGTGAAAAATAACAAGTCTTTATCAAATACACGGTAAAATATGACAAGGGATAGACCAAGTCACAATCCCCAATAGTAAAATGACCCCGCGCTCGTCATACAACGCGTATCTCATCTGAACATAGTACTACGTTGTGCAAATTTGGGGTTTCGAACCCTCAGGACATCATTTAAAATCATTACTCACCTTTAGCCGGCGAAAAGGTCTAGCTCGCTATGCCTTTTCCTCTCGAATCGACCTCCTGGCGCGTCGAATCTGGCCAAAACCACAACGAATACGTTACAATAGGCTAAGGCAACATAACTCAATTGAAAAGACTCGAAAAATATCGGCATTCACAAAATTCGCAAAACCCGATCCCCAAGCCCACTTCTCAAAGGTTAGAAAATTTAACATCACCGGATTTCTTATCTCGCCACGAGTCTATGCATGTAAAAATCTCCATAAACGAAGTCCAATTGGCCCCTCAAATTTCCATTTTTCTTTCTCTTATGTTTAAGCCCTTACCTCCATTTTTGATCCCAAATTACTTGATTTTTCGCCTTTAATTCATGTATTAACACATTAGATTCATGTTTTAGGCTCAGAATTCCTTACCTCAATGAAATACCTTGATTCTCTCTCCAAAATTGCACAGAAGCCTCCAAGTTCGAAGTGAAAATATTGAGTTCTTTCAAAAATTCGCGAAGGTAAAATTTAATACCTCTGAACAGACCTTCTCGCTTCAGCGACACCGCTTTTGCGGATTCTCTTCCGCTTCTGCAGTTCCTCAAATCTTGCTCAGGGCCGCTTCTGTGGTCCACCACTTACATATGCGAGACCGCTTCTGTGGTCTACATGTATGCTTCTGCGGAAAATCCCCAGGCTCCACCTTTCGCTTCTGCGACTTGACCTTCGCTTCTACGGAACCGCTCCTGCTGTCCATTTCCGTAGAAGCGGAAACACCAGATACCAGATATAGCATCAGTCCTTAAACTTCAAATTTCATCCCGTTATCCATCCGAAATCACCTTGAGGCCCCCGGGACCTCAACTAAAAGTACCAACACACTCTAACACCTTATTCACACTCGCTCAAATCATCAAAACATATCCAACAATAATAAAATCATCATTTTTCATCGGATTCAAGCCTAAGTTCTTCTTAAACTTCCAAAATAAGCATTGATCAGAAACCCGACCAAAATACTTCTGAATCATCTGAAATTTTGCACAACATCCCAAATCACCTAATGAAGCTAGTGCAACTTTCGGAATTCCATTCCGACCCTCGGATCAAAATCTCACCTATCAATCGGAAATTGCCAAAACACTAACTTCGTCAATTCAAGGCTAGTTCTACACTGGTCCTCCAAAACCACTTCCGATCACGCTCCTAAGTGACAAATCATTCCACAAAGCTAACCAAATTGCCGAAATTTACATCCAAACTCTCTAACTCATAAGTCAACATCCGCTTGACTTTTCCAAAACTAGCTTTCCTTAATGAGACTAAGTGTCTCATTTTTTATCAAAACCAATCCGATTTGACTCTAACACACCGAATACCGACAACAAAATATGAAGAAGAATAAAATGAGGGAACGGGGTGGTAACTCACGCGACGACGGGCCAGGTCGTCACATTCTCTCCAACTAAAATAAATGCTCGTCCTCGAGCGGCCAAGAAGCATACTTGGAACCTCAAACAAGTGAGGATATCTGCTCCGCATATCCCGCTCGGTCTCCCAGGTAGCCTCCTACACGAGCCGACCTCTCCATTGCACCTTCACTGAAGCTATATCCTTTGATCTCAATTTTCGAACCTGATGACCCAAAATAGCCACTGGCTCCACATCATAGGTCAAATCATCGTCCAACTAGATTGTGCTGAAGTTTAGAACATGAGACAGGTCCCTAACATACTTTCAGAGCATAGAAACATGGAATACCGGATGAACCCCCGATAAGCTAGGTGGCAAAGCAAGCATATGGGCCACCTCTCCGTTCGTTAAGCCGTTACCAATAAGCCATTAAGCTTCGGTTTGATTCGGTTCATTTTTTATTTGGGATCGATTTTGAACACCTCTAATTAGTGTTGTCATGTCTTTCCTATATATACTTACCATGAGCAATATGATGTGTTTTGTCTACGCTCGTGGATGTGATTATCATCCACTGATGAACGTATCCCCCCCTAAGTTTTCTTTTATTAATTGCTCCCTCTTTTACTTTTAGTTGTCTCATAGGCCAGATGATGTTACACCTGAAGATTGGGTGTTTCTGGTAGAACATTTTGGAAGTCCGACATCAAGGTAACTTAGTAATAAGAATGCATAATAAATTACTATTTAAATGTTGGCTCTTAATGTATTTATTTAATTGCAGGCTATGAGTAAGAGGAACAAACTAAACAGGGAGAAACAAACAACTAAGCACTCATGTGGCTCAAAGTCATTTGCCGAAGTGGAGGAATCGACGGTACAAATACATTTACCCCTACCACTATATAATTATTTACAATTCATTGATGTTTTTATGAGGTTATAAATATATACTATTTTTATGTATTGTTATAAATCACAGAGAAATCTTGTTAAGAGAACAAAGGCAGCCCCAGATCGAATTTGGGAACTCCAACACACTCGTAAAAATGACCAAGGAGAATTGGTGTGGACGGATCCACAGTCACAATAAATTCATGTAATTTCTTGACATAAATATTTTATTTCTTGTAATGTGCTTCCATAATTATAAGGCCTGCTCCAAGAAATTGTGGCTAACAATAATCTGAAGAAAATGAGCATTCAATGAGTACAGATGAGATTTTAACCACTGTACTTGGTGAACGAACTGGCTATGTTCGTGGAAAAGAATACGGAAAAAGGCCTCCGAAAAAGAATCTTGTGCAACAAGTAGACTTAGAGGCAAGTATGTCTTCAGCCATGGGAAGTATATGCGCCAATAGATGCAAGCAGAAATGCATAGAAAATTGTAAGAAGAACATGAACAAATGAGACAAAAGGGGTTGCTCTGATGGTAAGCAACCCCCACTTCCAACTGAGAGGTTGTGAGTTCGAGTCTCCCCAAGAGCAAGGTGAGAAGTTCTTGGAGGGAAGGATGTCGGGGGTCTATTTGGAAACAGCCTCTCTACCCAAGGATAGGGGTAAGGTCTGCGTACATACTACCCCACTAAATGAGATTATACTGGGTTGTTGTTGTAACATGAACAAATGACTGCTGATTTGGAAAGAAAATTAGAAGAATAAGTGGCTTCTAGGTTGCAAAGGAAACTAGAAGAGGAGCGCACACATGGATATACAATTTGAAAAAATGATCCAAGTGAAAGTGGATGCGATGATGATAAGAATGCAATAGGTAAACATGTATTTTTGGGTGTTTGGATTTTTACAGTGAAATAATATGGACATTTATTCTCCCTGTTCACTTTAATGCTAAGCATCGTATGCCTTTCTCCCGCATAGTTTTGTAAATCTAAAAGTATAGGATATTTGATCCTTTCCCTGTTTTGATTTATTGTTGTTATAATGCATCGAGTTAGATTTGTCGAAGTGTGGTGCTATTAGGTCCTATTATTATCTACTTTTTTGTAAAGAAACCTCTAGATTATCAATTGCAAGCAGAATATAGTGGAGTTCAATTTTCATACATTGATATGAGCAGCCAATAATATTTTTGACTTTCATAGAAGTCAGATTCTTTATTTGCTTAAGGAAGACAAGATGAGGAATGAACTTGAAATTATATTATAGAGATTTAGTTTCCTTGCTAGGATTTTATTAAAGGTACTATAAGTTCCTAGCATTCTTAGTATTTTTTTCATGAGGTACATAACAAATTTATTAGTTTTATCTTCTTACTTCTTCCATACATCTATAAGTTTGTAGATGATGTGCTATGTACCAATTAGTTTCTCTCTGAGTCGAAAGGGATTCCAATAAACTAAGACAACATAATTTTCTTTTCTAGATACTTTCAAATGTTTAGTCCTTTTTTAAAATTTTAATATCGATGTTGGTAGTAATGAGAAAATGCAGTCAATCTTTTTATTTTCCATTTGTTCATTAATAATGAGAAATTTCAATTAATTAGTTATTTAGTTTTCAATTTGTCCATATGCATGAACCTTATACAATATTCTGTCAAGTGAGTATCCGACCTCTCCTCTAGTACTTGAGTTAGAGTTTGCATTTCTTTTACACGTTGCATATGTTGATAATGTATGTCTTTATTTTTCTTAATAGCAAGGATGAAATATTCAACAATGGGGAAATGAAGTTGCTCAAGGATTTTTTGAAGATGTTGGAGTACTTTGATGATATTGGACTAGTTTGCTGACTAAAGAAGCAGGGAACCTTTCGCATGAAAGCGAAAAGAAGCGAGCGATCAAGAAATGCAAAGAAAAGTTCCACTTCTTTTAAGTACCCTGAGGATGGTACCAGATCGACTTCTAATTGTAGCGGATCTTTTGCATATGGTAGAATACATTGGCGTATATGAAGACTGTTTATGTGTTTTGCTGTTTGTATGCACAATGATAATGTATTGACTACGTTATGTTGCGTTGACCTTTTAGCAATGAAAAGATTCAACAGTTCAGATTTCATAATATTAATGGGTTGTATTATTGTTTGACGGTTAGCATAAATATATGAAAAAAAATTGTGTTTTAGTTAAAAAACTACTTTTCTAGTGGTTAAATTCTTAAAGAAGCGTATCTGTGGCGACCTTTTGCCGACACAAAATAATTTTTGGTGGCCGTTCTTAGTTGCCATCAAAACCGAATAGCATCAGTGGCGACGCAAGCTGACCACAAATGGTGAGATTTTCTGTGACGACTTATATTGGCACTAAATTAATAATTTTCTGTGGCGGAAAAAGTTGCCACTAGTTTCCTATACTGGCGACCTTAGTCGCCACCAATTATAACAGTTAGTGGCGATTATTTCTCAAAGCCAATTTTTTGAGAGATCTTACTATACCATTTGTGGCGACGAAGTATCAGCCACTTAGCATACTCAACGACAACAGAGTCGCTACTAAAACGCTTTTCTGGCGAAATTGTGTCTTTCGGTTACGACATCATCGCCACTAATAACCTAATTGCTTGTAGTGTAGAGATTTTCGTAAAGAAAGTGCAACTACAAGCTTAGTCAAATAATGAACAAGATTAGAGATGTTATTGTTAGGTTTTTGTCATAATTTTCTTACCGCATTTGATTTTTCTATTTTTTGAAGAAAAGGGCAATATAATTACCTTAATTTGATTTTCTTTTTTGTAGAAGGAAATTATAATTCTCCTAGATTTGGCTTGTCCCTTTTCTTTTAGGATAAGGTTTGGAGTTCAATTCCTTCCTTCTTATTCTGTAGCATTCACAATGTAGCCATAGGGGGCTTGAGAGTAGTGTTTAGGGGGAAAACTTTACGGGACAAGTGTTAGAGTGTCACTTGTGTTAAACTCTTCGTGAGGTTGTTCTCTCGATATTTTTTATTCTCTTTTTGTTATAGTGGATTGCTCATCTCCGCTGTGGACGTAGGTCATTTGACTGAACCACGTTATATGTTTGTGTCTCTTTTGGTAGATTTCTCTTTTTTTGTATGATTTATCGCCGTTCAAGGTTTGCTTTGCTAGGTTCCGTATGACACCTGATTTTTTTGGTCCTAACAAGTGGTATCAGAACGAGGTTCAAGACAGGTTCATCATGGCGGGTACAGTTCTAGCCGCAATTATTCAACGATAATCATAATATTTGTTTGAGAATTTTGACCGGTGTGCTATGCACGTTGAGACAAACTTTACGGTGGAGATTTGGAGATGCGACCTGTAAGGCTATGTGAAGAAGGTGGATCAAGTTTATTTTGTCAGAAAATTCCGCCCGAGGGGAGAGAATTGGTAGGTCTCTAGTAGGTTTTTTTGCATAATTTTCTTACCATATTTGATTTTCCTATTTATTGAAGAAAAGGGAAATATAATTACCTTAATTTACTTTTCCTTTTTGTAGAAGGAAATTATAATTCTCCTAGATTTTGGCTAGTCCCTTTTCTTGTAGGATAAGGTTTTGAGTTCTATAAATTTAGGATCCTTCCTTCTTATTCAGTAGCATTCACAATGTAGCCATAGGGGGCTTGAGAGTAGTGTTTAGAGGGAGAACTTTAAGGGACAAACGTTAGTGTGTCACTTGTGTTAGCCTCTTCGTGAGGTTGTTCTCTCGTTATTTTGTACTCTCTTTTTCTTTATAGTGGATTTCTCATTTTCGCTGTGGACATAGGTTAGTTGACTGAACCATGTTATATGTTTGTGTCTATTTTGGTAGATTTCTCTTTTGTTGTGTGATTTATCGTCGACACCTGATTTTTTCGGTCCTAACAAGTGGTATCAGAGCGAGGTTCAAGACATGTTCATCTTGGCGGGTACAGTTCTAGCCGCAATATATTTGACGATAATTTTTGTCTGAGAAATTTGACCGGTGTTCTACGTATGTTGAGACAAACTTTGCGATGGAGATTTGGAGATGCGATCTGTTGAAGGCTATGTGAAGAAGCTGGATTAAGTTTATTTTGTCAGAAAATTCCGGCCAAGGGGGAGAATTGTTAGTTGTTTGCCATAATTTTCTTACCATATTTGATTTTCCTGTTTGTTGAAGAAAAGGGCAATATAATTTCCTTAATTTGGTTTTCCTTTTTGTAGAAGGAAATTATAATTCTGCTAAATTTGACTAGTCCCTTTTCTTGTAGGATAAGGTTTGGAGTTCTATTAATTTTGGATCCTTCCTTCTTATTCAGTAGCATTTACAATGTAGCCATAGGGGGCTTGAGAGTAGTGTTTAGGTAGAGAACTTTACGGGGCAAATGTTAGTGTGTCATTTGTGTTAGCCTCTTCGTGAGGTTGTTCGCTGTGGATGTAGGTTAGTTGACTGAACCATGTTATATGTTTGTGTCTATTTTGGTAGATTTCTCTTTTGTTGTGTGAGTTATCCTCGACACCTGATTTTTTCGGTCCTAACAAGTGGTATCAGAGCGAGGTTCAAGACAGGTTCATCTTGGCGGGTACAGTTCTAGCAGCAATATATTTTACGATAATCATAATTTTTGTCAGAGAAATTTGACCGGTGTGCTACGCACGTTGAGACAAACTTTGCGGTGGAGATTTGGAGATGCGACCTGTTGAAGGCTATGTGAAGAAGGTGGATCAAGTTTATTTTGTCAGAAAATTCCGGCTAAGGGGGAGAATTATTAGGTGTTTGCCATAATTTTCATACCGTATTTGATTTTCCTATTTGTTGAAGAAAAGGGCAATATAATTACCTTAATTTGGTTTTCCTTTTTGTAGAAAGAAATTATAATTTTGCTAAATTTGACTAGTCACTTTTCTTGTTAAAAAAAAAAAGGATAAGGTTTGGAGTTCTGTATATTTAGGATCCTTCCTTCTTATTCAGCAGCATTTACTATGTAGCCATAGGGGCTTGAGAGTAGTGTTTAAGTGGAAAACTTTACGGGACAAATGTTAGTGTGTCACTTGTGTTAGCCTCTTCGTGAGGTTGTTCTCTCGATATTTTGTACTCTCTTTTAATTATAGTGGATTGCTCATCTCCGCTGCGTACGTAGGTTAGTTGACTGAACCACGTTATATGTTTGTGTCTCATTTGGAAGATTTCTCTTTTGTTGTGTGATTTATCGTCGTTCAAGGTTTGCTTTGCTAGGTTTCGCATGACACCTGATTTTTTCGGTCCTAATAGTTATCAACACCTTCAATATTCAGTTCAGCCACTGCTATAGAAAGGCCAATCAACTAACGGACTGCTTGGCAAAGATGGCAGTGAAGACTCAACAGCTAGCTTACTTCTACTCTAACCACCACCTGCCTAGTCAAGCTAGAGGCCCTTTTTTTATGGACAAAGATCAGGTTCCTTCCATAAGGAACAAATATGACAAGGCTAATTTTTTTGTTAGCTAGTTTGTAACCTTTTAACGGGGCGACCTATTCATAATCGCCTATGCCTCACTGTTTTTTGAAGAGTATTTTATACCCTTGTGTTGTATCATTAAACTCCATTTTTTGCTAATATATCACCATGAGATAATTTGGGAAAAGTATATTTAAAAAAATTAAAAAAAAAAATAATGGTACTCTAAAAATCTAGATTTGACTACTATATATATTGATTAGTTTGGGAAATAGTCACTTATTGATAAGGGTATAAGGGGAAAAAATTAATTAATAAAACCTAAATTTGACTAGTACTCTAATTAGTTGTATGAAAACCCCTTTTACCTGATTGTCCCTTGGATAACAATTAAATAAAGGACCTAGCAGATCTTGAAAATTAGGATAAGGTGCGTACTCCATATAATAACATAATTAATTTGAAAATTTATTACAAGTAAAACTTATTATACGTAACCAAAATGATGAAACATATGTATGTTACTCATCATACACATTTTTGTTCCTGACTAAGTGACGGATATCCATAGGATAAGCATCAGACGGTAGAAGAGAATTATAAGCTCTGTTGGTCGCGATCATATTGGCAGTCTCTGTGGGATGAAAGTTATCATAAAAAAAGTATATTCCCCGAAGCAAACATGGAGTTTCTCCTGGTACACATTGCCCTTCAGGCATGGTTTCCGAAACATCACAGCATGGACGATTCAACACACTAAAGATATCTGAAACAAGACAGTCGCGATAGCCAATCCCATTACCATTTCATATAGTTAAAAGTACAAAATATATGATAAAGATTGAATATCATTAAATGATAAGAATGGACCTTGGACCAAATTCAACCTCAAAAGCTAGCTTATGAGGTGAGGATTGCCCAAGCCATATAAGAAGACCAAGTACCTCAAATCCCTCCGATGTTGGACAACTCAACACCCTCACGCCCAGATCTCTGGAGCGTGGACAACATAAATGGGGGTCCAACATTGGTAACAATAATTGGGATTAGCCTGGCTCTGATACCATGAAAAGAATGGACATTTGATCTAACTCAACCCCAAAAGCTAGCTTATGAGGTGAGGTAATCCCTCCGATATGGGACAACTCAACATTAAAAAATTGAAAGGAAAAGTAAAGGGGGGAAGTATTACCAATGAGTGATGAAATGCTGTACATGTTTATATAAGTGAATTTTGCTTCTGGAAAATTGGTGTTAAGATTATCTACAAGAGACTTTAGGTTACTGTTGAATAATTGAATTGCATCATTTGTTGAACCCACACATCTACGTGTATTGTGTTTTTGCAACTCGTCTGGAATGCAACCTATTCGGCCCAATCCAAATAGAGCAACTTTCCTTGCACCATCTTCATATAAACTCTAATCACATCAACCAAAGAGTAGCATTATAGTAGAAATCTAATCTTTATGACAACAACAAAAAAACCATTTTAGTCCATTTAATACAATATTATACAGTTTAACTTTCAGATTACTCTAATAAAATGTTCACGAAATAAATTAAATAAAAAAGTATTTTAAAAGGAAATTTAGTCGGATTTTTTTTTATTATTAATGATGAATATGTTAAAAGATTTATGACAACAGAAATTTAAACAAATGAGGTAAACGTAATATCATGAATCAGAGTCAGCGATACGAAGCCAAATCCGGAGAGGTCTCCAGATTTATCCCTTTTTTTTTCATTTTTTTTTCTTACTTTTTTAAACGTAAATATGAATAAAATATATGCTCAAAAATTAAAGTAAAAATCTAACCCGCAGATGTTGCGAATATTGTTCTATCAAAGCAGCTGCATATTCGCTTGGTGTGTACAAATGACTCGAGGGATATGTTTCGGGCATCAAGTAGTTATTGATATAGTCATTGCTCCCTATTCCCACAATGAAGAGGCACTTATTCAAGTGGTTTTTGGCTGAGGTTGTATTCCCAAGTAAATCAGCTATTCTCGAAATTGTTACTTTATGATTCTTCAATTGCCTGCCCAAGTAAATCCGATCCCCCTGAAAACAAAATTAAAATAGGAACACTTATATATATATATGAGAAAATTCCATATAGATTTCTCATTTATTATTAGCCATATATATATATATATATATATATATATATATATATATATATATATATTCCAAACTACGCTTACAAGATGACTTCCGCTGTCATTGCGAATTCCAGCTGAACCAGATGCATAATTAACACCTTCCAAGATCTCACTACCTTCTGCACTTGCAAAAGGTGGAATGTAGTGATCAAAATCCAAGAGTTCCGCTGCAAATATGGAGATAAAATCAAGTCAAATGTCTGTATGCCCTAAAAAAGAAGTTGACGTAATTAACAAAATAGACCTTGAACATAACTCAATTCAAAAATCCAGCATATTACGATATACGAGGAATCCCAAGGTTAGCTACATAAGGAGATAATAGCCCATTTATTCAACAACATAACAAGGGATGCCGCCTATGTACCATAGTAAAAAAATAAATCTTAGATCTTAACTCAACCTGAGTAAAAGCTAACTCATAAAATGAGGGTTGCATGCGATGTCCAAAATCATATATATCAACCACTATCAATAATTCCCTCGATCGATGTGAAACACTTAAGAACCGACTACTGAAACAAGTAACTTTGTGGTTCAAAGGCTAAAAATCTAGTAAAGAAACATTAGAGAAATCAATAGAAAGGAAGTTTACGAAAGAAGCAAGAGAATACCTAGGAAGTCTGCCGTATTACGACCATTGGTGAATCGGCCAGTAGGGCCATCACGAAAGTCAACCCCATAAGGTGCGTAATTAGCCTTTGCTGCTGTGTCAAGATCGTTATTATTTCCATTATCAAGTAACGAGTCTCCAAAGATGAAGTAGCAAGGTACTTGTGGTGCACCTTCAACAAGTGTTTTTAAGTTAAAGACTAAGAATGTTATGGCTATTGTGAACCATATCTTGACACAATAAGCCATTTAATTAGGAGTAGGAGAAGAAGAAGTTATAGTACAAGTAGAGGGAACGAAGAAAGAGCTAGCATCTACGAGATGTATGCAATGTGTTGCATACCCTTTTAAGTATTAGCTATTGATCACACAAAATAATAGGAAGTAATTAATATATATCCTCTTTCGCCAAACAATATATATACTGTATATCTTTCAAGGCTATGTAGAGCAAAATCAATCGCGCATCATAAAATAAGAATTCTAGAGAATTAATAAAGATGATGAGTTACGCTGCATGTCGTTTGTCTCAATTGGTACGTGCTTAGCACCACTTTCAATGAAGTTCACATGAATGATTAAAGATTTTTTGACTTCCAATGACACATTTTATATTTTCCCGTTGCGCAGACACAGTTTGAAATCTAGCTATTTTGTGGTGGAAAAAGCTAATATAAAACCAAGTTATTCCATTCCACATGCAAAGTCGTTTCTAAGAAGTTGATATTGCAACTCTATAATAACTTTTTTTTCTTTTGCTTTTGGCTGAAGTTATATATTACTATTATAAACTTTTCCGTACGTTCATCGTGAACATTTTATATAAAACAATGACAAGCAATTCTTCCCGCAGCTATTATTTTAACTTTCAAGGAAATTAAAGTCATCTCCAATACAGAGTAATTTGTTTGCGGTAGCATCGACAAGAGTTGATATCGATAATATGATAATGGCAACACAAGCTGGCAAACAAACTTTATCTGATTTTCTGAATGATATGATATCGATAGGATACAAAATCATTGATAAAAGTCATGTGCTTGGGATCTACTGATTGTATATAATTTTTATATGAAAGATTTATATTTTAAATTTATTTACACATAATTCACATAATTTGTATTTATGTATCGCGCAAGTACTAATACTAATTACTTTTGTAAAGAGGAAAGAAATCCGAATTTTGGCATGTGAATGCCAGCTTAAACCAATTCACCCCTCCGCCCACAGCAGAAAAAGAAAAAAAAACATCGCCACCTTCTTGCAAGTTGCAACCCATCACAAAAGTGGCTTATTAATTCTAAAAATAGATTTTTTTTATAAATTTAATAATAATTTAGTTTAAACTTAGGATTCTATTTTTAATAAAAAACTTTTCTAACTATGCAAATATTTTGGACCCGTTTTTTACGTTAAAATATCATGGTATAGCCAGTTTTCACACTGGTCAATGAAAAATAGCCAGCGTTTATTAAGTCAATGAAAAATAGCCACTATTTTGCTGCAACAGGGATCGGTCCAGTATAATATACGGGACTTCTGGTGCATTTGTATACGAACTCCAGCATATTATACTGGATCGGTATACTTTGCTAACTCCTGTAAAATTTATGGAAGACTGGAGCACCAGTGCTCCAAACTCCAATATATTATACTGGACAATTATACTTGCTAGAATTCCCGTATAATTTGCGGACGTATTTTTTTGAATTTTGAACAGTATTTTCGCTCAGTTTTAAAGTGGCTAAATTTCGATGACTTTTGAAACTTGGCTATTTTTCAACGACTAGTGGTAAATCTGGCTATTTTTAAATTTCACGGATTTTTGACTTGTTTAGGACCACAAATCCAAAAAGTCTTTATTTTTTCTTAAACTCCGTACCAGTACTCAAACGGGGTTATATGTTTGTCGTCTTCCAATTAATTAGTAATTAAATAATGGCCTATTGTTAGAGCAACTGCATGAGAATGCCTAATATATATGCTCTTTTCAGTCCAAAATAAGTAACCAATTTATTTTGGGCACGCCCATTAAGAAAGTACTAAATTTTATACAAAAATACCTAGTTTGACTAAACTACCCTTAATTAAATATTAATGTGGACGAGTAAGAAATTTTTTTAAGGATATGTACATAGCGGTAATTTTTTTTGTAATTAAATATTTTATTAATCACCAAAGATCATGCTTTACAAAACCATAGTCCAGCTTATGCTCAGCTAACTATCTAGTCTTCATCTAAAGTACTAGCTAAACATAACTATGTTAGCTACTCTACTATATCAAAAATTGATGCATCTGCTTTCTAGTTTTAGGACTTGCTCTAACATTACAAATATAAGCTATTTCTCTTGCTAAGACTTCACTGTTGCGATATCTGTCCTCAAATATATGTGTTCCTTTCCATCCATATTGCATATGAAATTTTAGTGATCACCATCTTGAAAATACTGGCTCTGTTTGATTTTCCTTTAGCTTTGCTGATGATCCATTTAAGCCTTTGATCCCAGCTGTGATTCTTTGGATGGTCCTCTTGAATCCATTGCATTACTTGCTCCCACAAGTCTTCTGAGTCGGAACATGACAGAAATAAGTGATCTCTTGTCTCTATATGTCCTTGGCACAAAACCCACTGTTGGCTTATGTTCATTGCCGATCTATCCTTGGTTGGTAACCTTCCTTGTAGCAATAACCATAGGTTAAAAACAGCTTTTGGTCGAGAAAAATTCTGAAAGATTAGGTTCTTCCAACATACTCTTGGTACATCTCCTAGAAGTTGTAGGTATATTTGTCTGATGGAGCACCTGTGAACATTTGAACTTTGGACTTGTTATAGAATACCTCTTGAGGAAATTATTCTCTTGACCACCCAACTAGCCTTTTTAGGAATTGGCATATCCTTTAATTGTTGTTGTTTCACATAGAAGGCATCAATCCACCTGATCCACAGCTTGTCCTCTCTATGAGCTAGGTCCCAGCACACATTTGCAATAGTTACCTTATTCCATAAAATAAGATTGATGAGGTTCATTCTACTAGCAAATTTAGGAGTACACATTCTCTCCCATGATACATAAGCTTTTTTACATAAGGGTAATTTTGTAAAAACAAATTGAATTTTTTCTTGATTATATAAATGGACGCCTGATTTTAGATCAAAATAAAAAATTAAATTAATCACTTATTGAGCATCAGAGGGAGTATTAATTATACGCCTTAAATTAAGTTTTGCTTCATCAATTACTTAATGAAAAAGATAAGAATATCTAGGCTGGAAAATTTAAATTTCAAAGAAAATTTAAATGAAACGAAAATTTTATGGTAATGATACACTCATGAAGATGAGGCCTTTTATTACATAAAATAAAATATGACTTTTTAACTTATAGCTCGAGTCAGATGTTATTGTATTTGCCAGTCGAAAAAGTATATAAAATATGTATATCTTTTGTATATAACATACAAAGTGTATATACTATGACAACCTCATTTGTTCCAATAACATTTTAGCTGCTATAGTGAAATGTTGTTATAGAAGACATATAATATAATATAATATAATATAATATAATATAATATAATATAATATAATATAATATAATATAATATAATATAATATTCAGTTCTGAGAATAACTCGACTTTTATAGTGAATGACTATTATATAAGGTTGTTGTTATTGAAAAGACTGACTGTATATATATATATATATATATATATATATATATATATATATATATATATATATATATATATATATATATATATATATATATATATATATATATATATATATATATATATATATATATATATATATTCGGTCACTATTTTGAGTAGTGTCATTTTCCCAATAAATAGAAAATATAAAAAACAGAATATAAGAGGGATGACAGGAGATAAGATTTTAACTAAAAACTGGATCGTATCCATTATGCTATATACAAGAGAATTACATGTATTTATAGTGAAGTTGAGTACCTGTGAGTGATCTAAAATAAATGCTCTACCTCAAGTGAAACTAACCATACCTAGTAAGCTGCCCAAATTTGCAACCAACTACGCTCCTAGTTAAGATTTTTTTTTTTTTTTTTTTACAGTAAAGTTAAGCTCTCATTGATAACAAAGTATATGTACATCAAAGATTATGATAGTAGTTTTGGACTAACTACTATACTATTACAAGGATCTCTTTACTCTATTTGCTATGTATATACAATCTGTGCTATAGTATGTAAAATCAGAAGCTAAGGAAAGTAATTGAGCTTGCTAAGTCCAATTTGCCATTTCTTATGTTTACTGCCTCGTATATGTATCAATAGTGCAATCTCTCGGCATAACAAATCCTCCACATATGTGACACCATCAAATCGCATTTGGTTCCTCACTTTCCAGATGAGTGTAGTTGTGGTAATGAAAGCAGCAGCTGTTGTCACCTTGTGCCATTGCCTGCTCTTGGCAGTGCTGCATATCCAGTTGAGTTCATACTCCCAGCATCCTACAGTTCGTGAATATCCCAACCAATTGCAAATTCTTCTCCATAAACTATTTGTGCTAGAACAGCGAAAGAATAGATGGTTAAAGTCTTCCACATGAGCCTTGCAGAAGACACAGTCCATTGGAATCTGAATTCCCATTACCAGTAGTCTATCTACTGTAGGAAGGCTGTGATGAGCTGCAAGCCAAGCAGTGAATTTGTGCCTAGGAAGGACATTACTAATTAATAACAAATTCTTCCATGTAACCTTTGTAAAGCTGGGAAGCAGTGAAGTATATAGTTTCTGTATGCTAAACTTGCCAAGTTTGCATACACTATTCAATCGAACAGTGATATCACCTTGCAGCTGAGGACATTCCAATATAAAGTTTCTGCATTCCAATATTTTCCTGATTACCCAAGATGTTGTTTTAGGGATATTAACAGAAGATATATTGCCTTGCTTAATGTAATAAGCATGAACCCATCGAACCCATAAGCAATCTTTCTTGTTTGCCAAATCCCACAGTAGCTTTGATATGGCAGCCTTGTTCCACAGAGACAAATCCAGTAGATTAAGGCCACCAGCAGATACTGGCCTGCATACCTTATCCCAAGCCACCAATGCTCTTCTTGAAATGCTTGCCTTGCCAGTCCAAAGAAAAGTTCTACACATAGCTTCAATAACTTTTAGGACTTTTTTAGGCAAAATAAAGATTTGAGACCAATAAGATTGAAAAAGCATGAACCCATCGAACCCATAAGCAATCTTTCTTGTTTGCCAAATCCCACAGTAGCTTTGATATGGCAGCCTTGTTCCAAAAAGACAAATCCAGTAGATTAAGGCCACCAGCAGATACTGGCCTGCATATCTTATCCCAAGCCACCAATGCTCTTTTTGAAATGCTTGCCTTGCCAGTCCAAAGAAAACTTCTACACATAGCTTCAATAACTTTTAGGACTTTTTTAGGCAAAATAAAGATTTGAGCCCAATAATGTTGAATGCCAAACACCACTGCCTTTATCAATTGGCTTCTGCCAGCATAAGAAAGGAATTTGGCTGACCAACAAGTGATTTTGTCTGTTATCCTTTCAATGAGAGGCAAGTAGTGTCGAATGGCCAGTTTCTTAGAATCCAGAGGGATTCCTAAGTATCTGAAAGGAAGGTGTCTTTCAGTGAATCCCAGGACATTAATTAACTGCTCTCTAGTATGCTGTTGTATCCCTGCCAAGTAAATAGCACTCTTGCTAATATTAGCCTGAAGACCAGAAGCTGCTGAGAACTTAACAAAAGTGTTATGCAATATCTGAATAGACATTACATCAGCTCGACAGAACATGAGCAAATCATCTGCAAAACATACATGAGAAATATTAAACTTCCTACACCTAGGATGAAAATTGAAGTTTCCATCCTTATGTAGTTGCTGCAGTAATCTATTTAAGTATTCCATGGCCAATACAAAGAGATAAGGTGACATAGGATCCCCTTGTCGAATACCCCTCTTAACTTTGAATGGTTTAGTGAAACCTCCATTCATTGCTAAGGAATAAGATACAGAAGAGACACAAGCCATAACCTAATGTGTGAACTTTGCTGGAAAGCCCAAATCAATGAGAATCTGTTGCAAGAAAGACCATTCTAAAGTATCATAAGCCTTCCTCAAATCAACTTTGAGGACACATCTAGGTGAGATACCTTTTCTAGAATACCCCTTAAACACTTCATGACTTAACAGAATGTTATCAATAATACATCTTCCCTCAATAAAGGCTGATTGTGCAGGTCCTACTAAGTCACCAATGACCCCTTTCATTCTTCTAGTAAGTACCTTGGATATAATCTTGTATATTGTAGTGCAGCAGGCAATTGGCCTATAGTCTTTGACAGTAGAGGGTGATCTGACCTTTGGTACAAGAGCTATGGCTGTTGTATTGATCATATAGGGCAGCTCACATGAAGAGAAGAAATCTTTAGTAGCAGAAAGAATGTCATCCTTAACCAGTTCCCAGTTTTTAGTGAAGAACTCTACTGGAATGCCATCACCCCTGGGGCCTTATCTGTAGGCATATCTTTAATTGCTGCATTAACTTCCTCCATTGTTACCTCTCTAATGAGAAGTCTTTGTTGATAAAGAGTAAGACAGTTCCCCTCCTTCATAATCTGAGAATTCACACAAGGAAGTTCATATGCACATTCTCCCATTAAAGATTGAAATACCTTCAAAAATTCCTGCTCAACAAATAAAGGATCAGTTATTTTTATTCCAGCTTCAGCATAGATGGATGTAATGTTGTTTTGCCCTGTTCTAATCTTCCATTGAGCATGAAAGTATTTTGTATTTGAGTCTCCACATTCAATCCATGTAGCTTTTGACTTCTGCCTCAATACTTTTTCTTCAATATTACTCCATTTCTCAAGCTCCTCAAGTGCCTTCTTTTCCTTTTGGATGAGCTCCTGTGTACAAGGTTTGTTTTGCATCAGAGTTTGGATGATGTCAAGTTGTTCCCTGGCCTGGATAACATTCTGCTGGTAAGCTGCCATATATGAATTGATCTCCTTTAATTGTTGTTTTAGACTCTTCAATTTCTACCAAATCTGCTGAATGGGATTGCCCACATATTCTTGTTTCCATGCCTGCTGGACTATGTTAGGAAATTTAGGATGCTCCATGACTACATTATATAATCGAAAAGGTTTAGGATGCAAAGGTTTCTGCATTCCAAACTTAACAAGAATAGGGGAATGGTCAGATATTGAAGGGTTCAAGTAATCTGCTTCCAAGTGTCCAAACTGCTGCAACCACTGATAGTTACCTAGTGCCCAATCAATCTTACTATATACTTGCTTATTTGACCAAGTGAAATGCCAACCTTTTGATCTGATGGCAGTCAGCTGGAGGTCAGAAATAACTTCTTTGAAATCCTTCACTTCGGCATCAGTCACAATAGATCCAATCCTGTCATCAGAATTAAGTACATTATTAAAATCTCCACTAATCAGCCAAGCAGCTTGATTAGGAATATGAAATGATCTAAGGTCATTCCAAAGATGTTTCCTAAGTGAAGCAGTGTTTTGGCCATATACTACACTTAAGTGAATACTGATCTGACTTCTAATATCTTCCAATCGACAATGGATAATCTGATCAGACATAGTAATATGTGCATTTGAATATGAGTCTTCCAAATCAACCATATTCTCCCATTAGTAGCATTTGAATAATTACACTGCACCATCCAGTTCTTTGCAATCTTTCCTAAAATTTTCCTTGATTTAGGCTCCTTTACTCTGGTTTCAAGCACTCCCATGACATCTACTTTATTAATAGCTAAGAAGTTTTTCAACTCCTTTTGCTTGTGAGGCTGATTAAGCCCCCTTATGTTCCAAGTTACTATAATCATTTGGAATGAGGTTCTCCCCTATAAGATGGACCAGGGTCAATTTTGTAGCTACTACTTCCAATCTCATTCATGACAGCTTTACCATTATTAACATGATCAGTCTGCTGTTCACCATTATCAGAATCAGCAATAGTGAATGCATTTTCTGAACTGACTAAAGGACCAGGTTCAGTATGCATAGTTTGTTGTGGCCTACTTGTAACAATGTCAATCTCCACATGAGAGTGCTGCAATAACTGACCCTCTTCAGCAGGGTCTACAAGGCTAGGTTGCTCAACAACAGTCTGCTTAGCAATCCATTCAGTTCTGATGTGTTTACCCTTTTGATTCCCCTGCTGATTCACTTTTCCTCTTTGCCTTGTAGGTTTGATCTGAGCCTCCTTGCTCTGCACAGATTGATCATCCTTATAATACCAACATTCAAATGCATCATGACCAAATTTGAGACAATGATTACAAAAGGAAGGTTTCCAATCATATTCAATTGTCTGTATCTTAGGGCCATAAGGAGTATCAATCTCCCATTCATCCGGAAGGGGATAGGCAGCATCCACTTCGACAAGAACCCTAGAAAATGAAATCTTCTCATAACATGCAGTGAATTTGTCTGTATACAGTGGTCTACCAACAGCACTAGCCATCTTACTAAGCACTTCAGTAGACCAATAGCCAACAGGAAGACCTGGAAATCGAATCCAAATAGGCACAGTACTAATCACATCACTCTGGAAATTGAAATCAACTTCCCATGGTCGAAGAACCATTGGCCTATTTCTAAATGAATAGGGACCTGATTGCATGATCAATTCCTTATCTTCAGAGCAACTGAATCTAAAAATACAGTAGCCATCTGCATGTATAAGTACCTGAGGTTTAGTAACAAAATTCCACACATGGATTACAAAATTCTCCATAGATTGCTCATTAGGTCGATCTCCAATTACAAATCCAATCAGTGCATTTTGCCAATAATCCACTTGTGGTTGCAGATCTTCAAAACTAATCTTAACAACTTTTTTCCCCTCTCGCTCAATAGAAGGAACAAATGAGAGTTGTTTGCCCATTTGTGTGTTGCGATTGCCTCGCACCACATCCGCAACTGTTGGCTTCTCCACATGCATCTCCTTTGATATCTCCTCAGCAACAAGCTTTGTTTTCTCCGCATGTAACTCCTTAGATTCCTCCTCAACAACGAGATTTGTGAATTGTAATCGCTTTACAACAACAGGTGATACTGCTTCCGTTTCCATCACTGAAATCTCGCATGAAATTGCCTCTGCATGGGTCATCGATTGAAGTTTTTGAGGCAAAAAACTGCCAAAAGTCAGTGGTTTCAGCTCCTTGGTTGTGCCATTCTCAGGTGTAACTAGCTTCGTATCAGAGGGGGGGACGTTTCGCCGGCGACGAGCCATTTCGTCGTCGATAACTGCCTTGCTATCGTGCGCCAGTCACTGTTCTATTGGACAGCTAACGTGCGCCGAGAGCATTTTTGCTCAGCCCCCTCCCAACTGTCCCTAGTTAAGATTAAAATTAGCTAAACTGCAAGCTAAATTATGTGCATCAAATTTTATCAATTTCATCCATTGTGAAAGGCCCCAATCATCATTTTCATCCATACAAGGAAGAAGAGATGATGGCTGAACCATTTCCAATTTTCTCATATATGGACCCAACAACATTAAAGAGAAGTAGAAGTGCGGTTCTCTTTAATTTATTGATAGTACTGATCAAGATATGTTCCTCTTTTTCCTTTTTTCTACTAACAAAGTTAGTTCATTAGAAAACAATCTAAATCATGTTTCTTGATAGGCGTGGAAGCCTTACCCTCCTCATCAGAAGACCTGGTAGTGCCACGAGAAAAAGAAGCTTCAACATTTATCACTAAGGAAGCACCTCCAGAAAAAAAGAGACTATTAGAAGAGTGGCTAACAAATACTCTGGGCAGTCTAGCCAAGAAACCATCTCAAAATGATAGATGCACCCCAGCAGCAGGTCATGTCGCAACCGAGGATAAGCTCGAGGTCACAAGAACAAACAACGTTCTCGTCGACGTCCAAGATAATGACGGAACACTCGCAGCCATCCTAAAAAAGATGGAAGAGATGGAGAACGAGAACAGATCTCTCCGCGACCAGATGAAGGAACACCAAGATGTGGTGGATAAGATCCCAGGCGCGCCTAAGTTGCTGCCGAAGCGAGACATGGGGAGGTTCGTCGTACAACCCTAAACGGAAGGAGTCTCACCATACCCCATCCCAAAAACATTCAAGATGCCCCCCCTACTTGAAAGTATATGACGGGACCACCGACCCCAAGGACCACCTGATACACTATGTTACAGCCCTCAAAGGCAACGACTTATCGAAAAAACAGGTGCCATCCGTACTTCTGAAGAAGTTCTGCGAGACGCTGACGGGAGGAGCCCTAACGTGGTATTCACACCTACCATCCAAGAGCATCTCAACCTTTGAGGAGATGGCTGATAAATTCGCTACCGCCCATGTGGGGGCGAGGAAGGCGGTAGCACGGGTCAACGACACTTATTTCTGTGCACAAAACCCCGGGAGAAGGACTCGGGGAGTTCCTGGCCATATTCAACAAAGTCAGAATGAGCCTACCGAACGTATCCGAAGGCATGGCAATTGCAGCCTTTCAGAACGGGCTTAGCAGAGATGGCTTGAAGGCGACTAAGAAGCTGCTCAGCCGTCTCCTGAAATATCCCCCACCACCTGGGAATAAATACACAACGCCTATTGCGCTGAGGTATGTGGGGATGATGACGACCTTAACGGTCCAACCCGAAGGTTGACAACGGTATACCCAGAAATCCGAATGGGTCGGCGCAACGAGGGTAGGTGGGAACAAATCCCACGCCTCAACAGGTAAAGACATCAACTATACATTAGGTCCTCACACCCGCCACCACCAAGGAATGCAGACGCCTTACATTGACACGTAGCTCCGCTAAGAAATGGCAGAGGTACGTCCCCTCCATTATCTGCACATAACTTTTGTGTGTCTCCTTCAGAGGTAGTGTACGCACTAGAGAAGCTGGGCAACAAATTACAATGGCCAGAAGATGAAGTCCGACCCCGCCACCAGAAAGTCAAACGCCCTATGCGAGTTCCACCAAGAACAGGGGCACAGAACGGAGGAAGGTCTCCGATATGAGGTAGTCCGAATGCTGAACCAAGGGTTCTTGAAAGAGCTGCTCAGCAACAAAGGAAAGCTCAACTTCGCACGAGAGCGGGAACCACACCATGGTCCACCAAGGCCGCCCTCACCAACATGCACCATCAACATCATCATTGGGGACGGCAATGATTCGGCGATCAATCACGTCAAGTTCACCACCACCCGCAAGCTGAAGCGAACTATCACCCTTGAACGGTATGATGAATTCCAATATAGTATCACCTTCGATAAGTTTGATGACAACGGTTTGTGTTTTCCTCATTATGATGCCTTAGTTATTACTTTACATATACTAGATACTGATGTTAAAACTGTTAGATAATACGCTTAACGCTAGAGAGGGGGGGTGAATAGCGTTATAACAATTGATTTTGTTTATAACAATTGATATTGTCAATGGTTTAAATAACTTTTGATATACTCTTTTTGCTAATGCCAAAAGGGGGAAGAATATGGGCGATATGCATGCCTTAATTGAGGGGGAATATTCACTTAAGGGGGAATTATATTGAATTGATTATATTGAATTGGTTGCATAAATTGTATGTTGAGATATAGCATGAATTTAGGGGGAATTCAATATGCATATCTTCCGTTGTTTGTCATTATCAAAAAGGGGAAAATTGTTGGAAATCATGTATATCTATGATGTGTGCGCTTTGGTTGTATGAGCATGATTTTCAGGTATAGGTTTTGATGAATGACAAACAATGAAGTCAAGCGTCAAACAACGATATAATATGACAAACTATCAAATGGCGAGAAGCATATTGATGACGGGATTGCATAGACAAGCCAAGTCGAGCCAAAGAGTTCAAGACCGAAGACCCAAGACGTAGGTCGTTAGGTAGAACCAATGTAAGAACAACGTTTAAGTTATCTTATCTTTTGGCTCAACATTAGGTCATCATAAATATGCATAAAATCATTTTATTAAAGTAAATCATTTTATTAAATTATATATATCATAAATATTTTTAATATACTTCAAACAAAATGATTTTAACGTTTTCATTTTTAACCAAAATGGGTTTTGAAGTAAGTTTTCAATTCTGGTATACACAATGTATATCAAGTGTATGTCAATGGTATATAATCGATTATGTTGTTCCTGTGTTCAAAACTTTGGCAACGGATCGATATTATACACTTGATATACACTGTGTATACCAGAATTGAAAACTTACTTCAAAACCCATTTTGGTTAAAAATGAAAGCGTTAAAATCATTTTGTTTGAAGTATATTAAAAATATTTATGATATATATGATTTAATAAAATGATTTACTTTAATAAAATGATTTTATGCATATTTATGATGACCTAATGTTGAGCCAAAAGATAAGATAACTTAAACGTTGTTCTTACATTGGTTCTACCTAACGACCTACGTCTTGGGTCTTCGGTCTTGAACTCTTTGGCTCGACTTGGCTTGTCTATGCAATCCCGTCATCAATATGCTTCTCGCCATTTGATAGTTTGTCATATTTTATCGTTGTTTGACGCTTGACTTCATAGTTTGTCATTCATCAAAACCTATACCTGAAAATCATGCTCATACAACCAAAGCGCACACATCATAGATATACATGATTTCCAACAATTTCCCCCTTTTTGATAATGACAAACAACGGAAGATATGCATATTGAATTCCCCCTAAATTCATGCTATATCTCAACATACAATTTATGCAACCAATTCAATATAATCAATTCAATATAATTCCCCCTTAATTGAATATTCCCCCTCAATTAAGGCATGCATATCGCCCATATTCTTCCCCCTTTTGGCATTAGCAAAAAGAGTATACCAAAAGTTATTTAAACCATTGACGATATCAATTGTTATAAACAAAATCAAATAATTCCAAATATTAGTAACACCATAATAACGGTCATTTTTCGCAAATTCATCAATTGTTATTTAACCTAAAAATATTCATCAAAACATGAATCAATCACTTATTATAAAACTAATTGATACTAATTGTTTTTCAATAATAAAACTTATTAAAACATGTATCACCCAAAAATAATTAATGATTATTAGCATATATCAACTTATTGCGTTTTTATTCAAAATACGATAACTAACCGACGTTCCCCCTTAATGCATTAAGGTTTAGTGCTTGGTGCATCCACTACAATATTGTAGTCTTCAAGCACACCTGCAAAAAGAACCTAAAAATCGGTTTTTGGTACCAAACTTCTTTTGGGTCCTTGGGGGTTAGGATAATATTAATCATAATCAATACATAAATCTCTATGTTTAGCAAAACAAACGGGTGCAATGTGTCCTACCCGATTACAATAGTGACATATAACATTAGGATTGTGCATATGTCTAGGTTGAGCCAAATGCGTTCTAGGTGATCTAAAGTTGTTCCCCCTAGAAGCGTTGAATTTCCTAGAGTCATGTCTAAGTAGTCTAAAATTATTCATTCTAGGCTCATTTACAAAATTCCTAGAATTGTGTCTAGGTGGTCTAAAATAATTAATCTTAGACTCATTTGTGAGGTTCCTAGAATACTTTCTGGATGGACCAACCTCATTACTTATGTCCTTTTTATTCTCTTCAATTTAGGACTATCAACACTACGTTTTTCTAGTGCGTTCCTAAGTTCTATGTTCTCTAATTTTAAGGAACTACAAGAAGAACAATTAGAACATTTATCAATAGAAGAGGCTTCATTCAATTCCTTGATTTTGTTTTTGAAATCAACAATGTCATTTTCCAAAAATTTATTTTCTTTTTCTAGAACTTCAATTTTATTTTTAAGAACACCATTTTCATTAGTCAATTTTTCAAGATCTATTTCTTTCAAAGAAGAGGATTTTTCAAAATCTTTTTCTTGTAAAGAAAGTGTTTTCTGAAAATCTGTTTCTTGCAAAGAAAGTGTTTTCTGCAAAGAAAGTGTTTTCTTCAAATCTTTTATCATTTTGGAAGCATTAACAAATTCACCATACAATTCATCATAGGCATTTTGTAATTCTTCAAACGAGTGAGAGTTAGATGTACTTACCTCTTCTTCGTTTGCCATGAGACACAATGCGGCAGTTCCATCGCCTGAGCTGTCCGAATCCCGTGATACGCGCCTATGGTGTTTCTTCTTTTTCTTGTCCTTCTTCATAGACTTACAAAACTTTTCAATTATATCATTGGAAATATTATCATCATCCCTTTCCGAATCACTTACCTCTTCTCTTTTAGAGGATGAGGCTTTGAAGGCAAAATTCGAATTACTTCTAAGATAAGGATTAAGAATTGTGCTATCATAAGTTTCGAGGTTACCTCTTAGTCCATCAATTGTGATATTCGTGAATTCCATCGACTCTTGGATGGCATTGGCTTTGGAACGCCATTCGGGAGTGAGGCTCCGTAGGACTTTTCGAACAAGATCTTTGTTCGTGTAAACTTTCCCGAGAGCATGCAGATCGTTGACGATTTTTAAAAATCGTTCAAACATAACACCAATGGGTTCCTTCTCCATTTTAAAGATTTCATATTTATGAGTTAGAAAATCAATTTTAGATTCTCGGACTTGAGGCGTACCTTCATAGATGATCTCGAGTTTATCCCACATCTCCTTGGCGGTTGTGCAGCACGAGTTTTTCCTATTGTCATCCGCATTGATCACACAATACAATACATGGATGGCCCTTGCATTATTTTCAACTTTCTTGATGTCCTCGGCATCATATTCATTTTCCTCCTTTCGAACCGTGGTTTCTCCAACTTTCTTTGTCGGCATTGGTTTACCGTTTTTGATGATTTGCCACAAACGAAAACTGTTTGCTTTGAGGAAGATACTCATCCGATCTTTCCAATATGTATAGTTTGTTCCGTCAAATAGTGGAGGGCAAGTGGTGGATTGTCCTTCATCCATCGTTCCTGCGTTCAATATTCTCAACAGAAAAATATATATTGCTCTCAACCGGTTAAGGCTTTCAGAGAGTTAGGCTCTGATACCAATTTTTAGATAATACGATTAACGCTAGAGAGGGGGTGAATAGTGTTATAATAAAAAGCGTAAACTTGCGGAATTTAAAAATTGCAGGAAATAAATGAGTGCGATAAGTAAATAAATAAGAACGAACGCACCGATATATCCTGGTTCACCACAACCCGTGGCTAGTCCAGTCCCCGAGAGACTCTCTCGAGATTTCCACTATCTTCGTCAAGCTTACGGGTGCTTAACAAACCGTTACAGTTGCTCAAGGATACCGCACCTTAAGACTTCACTTGCTTGAGGATACCTCACCCCAAGACTTCAACCACTAAGACTTTGGGTACTTAGCAAACCCGACAAATGAGAAGATATGTTCTTCTCAAAACAACTCTCTTTTACAACAAATACTCTCTCAATAGAGTGGATAAAGAGAAAAAAAATAAGCTCTATGAACAACACAAAGTTGTCTATCAAATGGCTCAACAAAAGCTCTAAAATAATGTTTGAAAATGATCAATATGTATATCAATATATGCAAGAGTTGTGTGTTTAAAATCAGCTCAAAAGACCTCTTTTTATAGGTGAAAAAGTAGTGCTGACCGTTGCTTAATTGACAAATAAAATCCCTGATTCTGTGCTCAAACAATCGATTGTTTGGAGGTGACAATCGATTGTCTGACCAACGTTCAAAAAACAGATTCCTGATTTTAGGCTAAACAATCGATTGTTAAACCTTAATAATCGAGTGTTCTTCAACGTTCAAAAGTCAATTTAGGATTCTGTGGGAACGGTCAAAATATAATCGATTGTATGAAGGCGACAATCGATTGTTGGTAATCGATTGTATGACAAGACAATCGATTGTTTTGATGTTTAAAAACGGTTGCACACTGTCTCAAAATAATCGATTGTTAAAAGTAGACAATCGATTGTTGACTTCATATAATCGATTGTGTACATATAATCGATTATGTTGTTCCAGTGTTCAAAACTTTGGCAACGGATCGATAATATACCATTGATATACACTGTGTATACCAGAATTGAAAACTTACTTCAAAACCCATTTTGGTTAAAAATGAAAACGTTAAAATCATTTTGTTTGAAGTATATTAAAAATATTTATGATATATATAATTTAATAAAATGATTTACTTTAATAAAATGATTTTATGCATATTTATGATGACCTAATGTTGAGCCAAAAGATAAGATAACTTAAACGTTGTTCTTACATTGGTTCTACCTAACGACCTACGTCTTGGGTCTTCGGTCTTGAACTCTTTGGCTCGACTTGGCTTGTCTATGCAATCCCGTCATCAATATGCTTCTCGCCATTTGATAGTTTGTCATATTATATCGTTGTTTGACGCTTGACTTCATTGTTTGTCATTCATCAAAACCTATACCTGAAAATCATGCTCATACAACCAAAGCGCACACATCATAGATATACATGATTTCCAACAAAAATGATCATGGTCGACGATGGAAGCGGCGCATGTATCATTCATCCAAGAGTCCTTGCACTCATGGGACTCCAGGATAAAATAATCCTGCACTGCATAACACTAACAGGTTTTAAGAATAAAGTGGAAAGAACCTCATGCGAGGTGACGCTGCCCATCCTTGCAGGTGGAGTCACGATGGAAACCACCTTCCACGTGATGAACCAAGAAACAGCATACAATGCCATTATCGGACGCCCGTGGATACACGCCATGAGAGCCGTCCCATCCAGATTCTACCAAGTAATCAAATTACCAATCCCATGGAGAGTGCACTGCATACGGGGAGAGCCCCGCACCGCCCAAGAATGCTATAAGATAGCCAAGATTACACACATACAAAACAGCTCCAAAGAGCAAGTACAGAAGCATATCAATCAGCCTTGTCGATGACTAAGGTTTGTCCAACAGAGAATGCCATCGAAGATCCTGATGAGGTCGAGGCCAGCAAGGCCACGGTCGAAGACCTCGACCCCGTTCAGATAAACAACAGTGACCCCGCAAAGAAAGCACACAAAGGTCACGGCCTATCAAATCTAGGTCAGTGCCGTGAGTTTTTATCTAATCATGCGGTTCTGTTCGCTTTTTCTCATGAAGATATGCCAGGAATTCCATGAGAAATCGCCTCTCACAAACTCAACGTCGACCCATTACACCCGCCAGTGCGGCAAATGAGAAGAAAATTCAACGCCGCCACTAAAGAAGCAGTGAGCAAAGAAGTGAACAAATTACTAGACAGTGTCTCCATCATGGAATCCAAGTACCCGGAATGGGTCGCCAGCATCGTAATGGTCAAAAAGAAGAACGGGAATTGGCGGATGTGCGTAGATTTTACCGATCTAAATAAAGCATGCCCGAAAGACTCTTTCCTGTTGCCCCACATCGACCAGCTGATAGACGCAACAGCAGGCCATGAGCTTCTAAGCTTACTTGATGCGTATTCCCGCTACAATCAAATCATTATGGTCGAAGAAGATCAGGAGAAGACAACTTTTATCACCCATCAGGGGACGTATTGCTACAAAGTAATGCTCTTCGGGCTAAAGAACGCAGGAGCCACTTACCAAAGGCTAGTGAAAACGATGTTCAAGGAACAACTCGGCAAAAAATTGGAGGTCTACATCGACGACATGTTGGTCAAATCATCGAAAAAGGAGTATCACCTTACCCACCTGAAAGAGGCCTTCGAAATACTAAGGAAGTACGGCATGAAACTGAAACCCCGAGAAGTGCGCTTTTGGAATAGCGTCGGGAAAGTTCCTGGGATTTCTAGTATCACAAAGAGGCATCAAAGTCAACCCCGACCAAATCAAAGCCATAAAGGCCATCCCTGGATTAGAGAAGAAAATAAAATAAAACGGTTTTGACAAAGTCGTCAGTGAATGAATATCCACCGGAATTAGAGAAGAAATAAAAAAAAGTAAAAGAAAAAAAGAATAAGAAAAAGAAAAAGGAATAGGAAAAGGAAAAGGAAAAGGAATAAGAAAAAAAAGTAAGAAAAAATGGTAAAAAAGAATTAAAAATAATCTGAAAATATTGTTTTTCTTGCTTCTCACTCTCCTTTGGGAGAGTGAAATACACACTGTGTCACGTCAGCGTTAAGGGTACAACTAACTATATTTAAAATAAATTTAGGGGGAAATAGGATTCCCGCGAAAAAAAAGTGTGTAGTTGGGATTTCGAGTACAGGTCAGGGGGATAATTGTGCACTTTTCCTTTCTAAATATGTAAATTTTATTTTAAAAATTAAAGATTATGGGTGTATTTGGTATAACGGAAAATGTTTTCCAAGAAAATATTTTCTTGGAAAACAAGTAGCAATCTTTTCTATTTTTCAGTGTTTGGTACGCAAATTAAGAAAAATAACTTCTCAAGTATATTCATAAATAATTTAGATACAATAAACATGAAATCATAAACTTTCTAACCAACAACCTTCTGAACCCACAAATTTTATAAACTTCCGAACCACTAAACTTTCAAAACACCGAACTTTCGAACCCGTATACTTTATAATTTCTAAACCTGTAAACTTCCAAACACATATACCTCCAAACTCATAACTTTGAAACTTGTACAATTTCGAACCTGTAAACCGTAAGATGAAAAAAATAAAACTGAAAATATATACATAAATTTTTATTTTTTCCGGGGGGGAGGGGGGAGGGGGGAATGTGTGCAGAAAAAAATAAAAAAAAAAGAAATTTAAAATTACAGGAAACAATTTGTGCTAGATGGAGTGAGGAGAGGCAGTGGGGTGGGGTGGGAGGATGGTGTAGAAAAATAAAAAATAAAAATTTTAAAATTACAACAAAAAAAAGTAAAGAAAAAACTTTCTTTTGCGTGGGGGAGGGGATAGCATGGTGGGTGGTGACGGAAAAAAAACTGAAAAAACCTTTTTGGAGAGAGGAGGTGGGGTGGGCAGGTGTGGGATGGGTTGGGTGGGTGGGTGTAGGGCGGAGAAGATTGAAAAGGGATTTTGTAAAATGTTTTCCCTTCTTTTGTTGGGGAAAATATTTTTCTTTAATCGGAGGAAAATAAGTTAATAAGGAAAGTAATGTTCCAAAATATTTAATCCAACCAAATATGAGAAACAACAACAACAACAACAACTACCCAGTATACTCCCACCAGGTGGGGTCTGGGGAGGGTAATATGTAGGCAGTCTTACCCCTACCCAAAAGGGCAGAGAGGCTGCTTCCATGCGACCCTCGGCGCATAGGACAGAATGAAAAGCTGCATTGGAAAACAAAGACAAAATTAGTAACCAAGGCAAGACAAAACAAAATAACAAAACAAAGCATAAGTAATCCTGCAGAAATAACGTAAATGGTTATGTAAACATAAGGAACATAAATACCGTCGCAACCAAGAGGGAACCTAGGCTAAAACACTAGACATCGATGGGTAACCCTACTATCCCACACCCAACCCCGGGTGAGGCGAACGAAGGACTCTAAGAGCCCCTATCCTGCAACCCTAATTCTAGACCTCCAGACTCCCCTATCGAGGGTCATGTCCTCGGTAACCTGCATTTTAGTCATATCCTGCCTAATCACCTCTCCCCAATGCTTCTTAGGCCTCCCTCTACCCCGCCGACCACCAGCAATCTCCAGCCGCTCGCAGCTCCTCACCGGGGCATCGGGACCCCTCCTCCGTACATACCCGAACCACCTCAGCCTCGCTTCCCGCATCTTCTCGTCCACTGGGGCCACCTCTACCTTCTGTTGAATAACTTCATTCCTAATCTTATCCAGCCTGGTGTGCCCACACATCCACCTAAGCATCCTCATCTCAGCAACCTTCATTCTCTGGACATGGGAGTTCTTCACGGGCCAGCACTCTGCCCCGTACAACATCGCAGGTCTAACCACGGCTCTGTAGAATTTCCCTTTGAGTTTGTGTGGGATTTTCTTGTCACACAGGACCCCAGAAGCAAGCCTCCACTTCGACCACCCTGCTCCTATCCGATGAATACACATTTTTTGAAAAATATTTTTCTTCATACCAAACACATTCTATACATCCAAATTCACGATAAAAATTAAAAAGTTTGACTTTCGAAATCCGACAAATAAATTGGGCTAGAGGGAGAATCTCTTATATGTTTCTGGTATGTTTTTTAGTATTGCGACTTCTGGGTTTGATAAAACTTTCCTGGTATTTCAATTTAAAATTTTTATAACTGTTTTTTGTTAATAACAGTCACATAGTCCCATTTTGTTAAATATTTGTTGAAAATCAAAAGTGCTTAGTTTTCTAAAATAATTTAAAGGACCAAAAATTCTCAAGAATAAATTAAAGGAACCATTTTAAACCTACTCCCAAATATAATGAGTCATTTGTGTCATTTTCTCAGTAAATTACTTTAGGAATATAGTCTTGTAATATGACTCAGATGCAGATACACCTAGGATATTTAAAATAAAACACTTACACTCTTATGTTATAAGAAATTTACACAGATATTATATAACGATATTATGTCGCAAATGAATTCTACACGTAAACACCTTAAATAATGAAAATCAAATACTACGACGAAACGTTCATGTAACTACGTAATTCAATTTAAAACAAGCGGAATAATAGAAGTCAAACTGGAATGGAACACTGTGAAGTTCTTGTACCTTTGTTATTGTATTTTTATTTAAAGAAAATACAAAATAGCTTACATGTTCAAATTGCAAAAAAATATTGCAAGAATTTTTTTTTAAGCCCAGTAAAGATTTTATTACTCTTCTATAAGGAGTGTACAGATCACAGATGATCTGAAGAGTTGTACATAGCTATTAACTTCCTTATTTTCCAGAAAGATAGATAAAACTATCTTACAAAGAGAGATGAAGCAAATGCAATTGGTAAGAGGATGCATGATGTAATATAGCACAAACAGGGAAATAGTCAATCTAGGAGCTTAAGCTCGAAGAAGGTAATGGCTATGTCAAGCAATTGCGAGAGTATAGCTCAAGAGAGAAAATAATTTAGAGAGAGAATAAATTGTATTAACTTCCAAAAGTATATATCCATTACAAATGATTCAGCTATATAGGCTCAGATGAAGATTCTAGAAGTACAACTTGTAAGCTAACCTCTAACTACCATAACTACCGTAACTAACTTGTAATTAACTATGTCACATCGGTTGCCAACTCGGATTCCATTACAACTTCACTATTCAGCTTCTTCTTCTCATGCTTATTTAACGTGTATCAATACCCTCCCCTATAGAGAATCCTCGACCTCAAGGATAGAAGGAATGGAACCTAGTCTAGAGGTCCTGCAGATACTCCCAGGTAGCAGAGTCAGCCTCAAGTCCTGTCCACTTGACTCTAACTTGGAACACAACTTTATTACCACGTTTGACTAGCCTCTTGTCCAGTGTGGCTTCTAGTTGAGGACAATATGGGCTAGACAAGTGAAGTACACGAGGATGGTTGATGATAGCAGGTACTTCATGACATCTTTTTAACTGAGAGACAAGGAAAGTGAGGTGAATAAGGACATCAGCAGGCATGAGTAATTTGTAGGCTACTAAACGAATACTTAGCAGCCAATTTATTGAATGGTCTGGTAGCTACTGAGATTTGTCAGTAAGGTTGTAGCTTAAGATACACCAGTCTCCCACTTCAAAGGACATTTCAGAACTGTATTGATTAGCAGTATCGCTCATCCTTTGTTCAGCTCTAGCTAAATGGAATTTCAATAACTGAATTATGACTTCTCTTTCTTCCAAAGATCTATCAACCATTTCTACATCTGTATCACTATGCAAATAAGGAAGATGTATGGGAGGTTTTTTCCCATATAAGGCTTCATAAGGAGTATATTTGATAGTGGAATGAGTATTATACTACCACTCTGCTAAGGGCAGGTACTTGGAACAATCCTTAGGAGTATCTGAACAGAAACACCTCAAATAGGTCTCTAAGGTTCTGTTCAACACTTCAGATTGACCATCTGTCTGTGGATGGTATGTTGCAGATCTCTGCAATTGCACTCCTTGAAGAGAGAAAAGTTCTTGCCAAAAAGGGCTCAAGAAAACTAGATCTCTATCACTGGTCATAGTAAGAGGCATACTATGCAACTTGAAGATTTGATCTAGGAAGCTTTGGGCCACAGTTTGAGCTGTATAAGGATGCTGCAAACTCAGAAAATGCCCAGATTTAGTCAATCTGTCTACTACTACCAGAATAACCTCTTTGCCATGTGACTTTGGAAGGCCCTCAATAAAATCTAAACAAATATCAGTCCAAACACCTAAAGGAATTGGCAAGGGCTGTAACAAGCTAGGTGAAGCAGCATCATCATATTTATGTCTTTGATAGACACACATTTGTTAATAAAATCTCTAATATCTGCTATAAGAGATTTCCAATGAAATAAGAATTGTAACCTCTTAATAGTGGCATCCATACTACGATGACCTCCCTGAGTAGTGTTATGCCATAAGGCTCGTATTCTTCTGCAACTGCTGATCATTGCCCACAACTAATCTGCCCTTCCACCTAAGTTAGTTGTTAAACAAAGTGTAGTCCTTGTAAGGTTGAACTGTAGTTTAGCTATTAACTCATGTAGAATTGGATCATTGTTCCATGATGCCTTAATTTTTGCATACAGGGAATCATTAGGAGTAAGCAAAGAAATAGCTAAAAGTTCAGCAGCATGTTTCCTTGGTAATGCATTTGCAGCTTTATTCTATGATCCCTTCGTATACACAATAATGAAGTCAAATTCCATTAACTTGAGAATACCAGCCACTTGGAAATCAGTATGCACCTGCTGCTCCAATAAATATTTCAATGCTTTCTGGCCTGTCTTAACAATGAAATGATTGCTCACTAAGTAATGTGACCATTTAGTAACAACAAAGATAAGATCATGTAACTCTCTATCATAGACTGATAGAATCTGATGCCTGGGAGCTAGTAATTTGCTTATGTAAGCTATAGGATGTCTTTGTTGTATCAATACAGCTCCAATGCCCTTGCCACTAGCATCTGTTTCCACTATAAAAGGTTTAGAGTAATCAGGAATAGCTAATACTGGAGAAGAAACTAGGGCCTGCTTCAAACTATTGAAGGCATTAGTAGCTTCAGTAGTTCATACAAATCTATCCTTCTTTAGTAAATCATAAAGTGGTATGCAAATAGTCCCAAAAACCTGAATGAATCTTCTATAATACCCTGTAAGACCTAAGAATCCCCTCAACTATTTGATATTAACAGGTATAGGCCATTCCGTACAGCAACAATTTTCTTTGAGTGTGTGGACACCCCTTCAGTACTGATAAAATGACCAAGGTAGTTGACCATAGCCACTCCAAATGCACACTTTGACATCTTGGCATATAATTGATGTTGCTTCATAAGTTCAAACACAGCCTTCACATGATCCACATAAGCAGTCACACCCTTACTATAAATCAAAATGCCATCAAAGAATACCAATACTGACTTCCTTAGCAATGGTTTAAAAACAACATTCATTAAAGGGCATTACCAAAAATTTCATAATGCCTCTCATGAGTTTTGAAAGAAGTTTTATTGATGTCTCCTTCTGCCATTCTCAGCTGATGGTAACCAGCTCTAACATCTATTTTAGAAAAGATCTCAGCTCCACTTCATTCATCAAGCAAATCATCAATAATGGGAATAGGGAACTTATCTTTAATAGTCATCTGATTCAAACTCCTGTAATATACACAAAGCTCCCAACTACCATCCTTCTTTCCAACCAACTCTACTGGAGATGCATATGGACTGGTACTATGCTGTATTACCCCTTGATCTAGCATTTCCTATACCAATTTCTCAATTATATCCTTCTTGATTTCAGGATATCTGTAAGGTCTCTTATTAATAGGATCAGAAGCTTCCTTAAGAGGTATTTTGTGATCATAAGACCCCCTGTGAGGTGGTAAAGTAGTAGATAACTCAAATATACAAGCATACTGTTTAATAAGAGTTGTTAAGTCTGGTGAGGGATGAGCTCTTGGTTTAGCTTGTATACTGTGGCAAAAAAAATCTTCATCTCTACTGGTTACTACTGACATCATAAAGAATTGTACATATGCTCCCTCCTTCCTTACCAAACTTTTAGCTTTAGCAGCTTTAAGCTGGTCATTTGCCCCCCTAAAAACATGTTTCTTTCCTTGATACATGAATTAAATGGTCCTTTTTTTGAAGCCAAACAATATCCTTCCCAAGGTAATCAACCATTGCATACCCAAAATAATATCTATATTTCCCAATGGTAGTAATAAGAAGTTAGAAGCAAAAGTGGTACCTTGTAATAACCACTGCAAGTCCTTACAAACTGAAGTAGTCTGCACTTTTCTTCCATCAGCTATACTGATAGATTGCTTCTTAATAGAGCAAGCTTTACAACCCAATCTTGCAGCTACTTCCTCATCAATAAAATTGTGAGTACTCCTTGTATCTATCAACACTGGAAAAGGCCTCTTTTCATGGTATCCTGTGACTCTAATAGTCTGATAACCCGCTGCACCTATAAATGATTGTAAAGTTATGGCCATAAACTCATTTGAATCTACTAGTAACTCTTGTGTCATATCTTCTAGTTCCTTTACCTCCACCCATTCCTCGTATATCACCTATACCAAGTATATTTGTTTGTTACCCTTACACTTATGACCTGGTACATACTTATCATTACAGAAAAACATAATCCCTTCGACCTCCTCTCATCCATTTCAGTTGTGCTGAATTTCCTACCAGGAATTTTAGTATTTTTAGCAAGGTTAGGTTCAAAAGGCTTTTTGTTAATGGAGTTTGGTAATGGTTTCTTTTGATTATACTGCAGTTTATTGAAATTAGGGTAGGTAATATGTCATTGTTGGTTCTTATGATAGGCATGAGACTCCATGACTGAGCTTGAGCCTTAAACACCTCCTCGTGCAATCTTGCAATTTTGTAAGCATGTAGCAATGTCCTAGGTGATTGAATTCTCACAGCTTTGATCAATTCTGGTTTAAGGCCTCCTAAAAATAGCTAATTGCATTTTCATTAGACAAATTAACCCCAGTCAACAATCTATCAAATTCTGATTGATAGTCCTTAACACTACCAATTTGTTGTAGATTTTTTAAGGCTTCCATATGATCTTCAAATTCTTCCCCAAACCGTTCATTTAAAGCCAGTACATACTCAGTCCAAGTAGCAGTTACACTGTGATGACCATTTCTGATCCATCCTTCCTGCTGAATCTCCATGGAACCAGCTCGATCATTAGAAGATTTTGTTCTAACTTGCTCATTTTCCTTCTCTTTCTGATTCATAGATCCCATATACTCCTTCAATTCCTTGTTAATTTGTACATTCTGTTTGTTTATAATCATCATCCCATCCATCAATTTTTGCAATTGATTGTTAATGGTTGTCAGTTTATCTTCCACAGATTTCTCTGAATTTTTGCTGCGCGTCATGACTGAAACTGCCAAGAACGTGAAACTCTGATACCAAATGATGCAATATAGCATAAACAAGGGAAATAGTCAATCTAGGAGCTTAAGCTCGAAGAAGGTGATGGCTATGTCAAGCAATTGCGAGAGTATAGCTCAAGAGAGAAAAGAATTTAGAGAGAGAATAGATTGTATTAACTTCCAAAAGTATATCTTCATTACAAATGATTCAGCTATATATATAGGCTCAACTGAAGATTCTAGAAATACAACTTGTATGCTAACCTCCAACTACCATAACTGTCGTAACTAACTTGCAACTAACTATGCCACATCAGCTGACAGCTCGGATTCTGTTACAACTTCACTATTCAGCTTCTTCACTATTCAACTTCTTCTTCTACTGCTTATTTAATTAGTATCAATGCATAAGCCATTTAGCAGTCATGTATGAAGTATCCAGGCTATACAAAAGATAGAAATCTGAATTAGCCACTAATCTAGCTAATTTGTCCGCAACTCAATTAATCTCCTGAAATAATTAATGATTCAAGATGAAATTTGAATGCCTTATGGACTCCCGTGTTCATTACGTAGTAATTGTTAGGACTATCACTATACTTTGAATTATGAAGACATTCTCGTTTTCTCTTGACAAGATTTAACGTTAGGAAAGTATCATATGTGGCAAAAAGTTACATTTGTATATAGGAAAACTTTCAATGACCTCTCACCTTGTTTCGCTTTATAACACTAACTTCTCTCATGGTTTATTAAGATATTTCGCTTATCTCCTTATTTTGATTACTTTGTAATAATTATTTAATCCATTTATCATTAATAGAAATTATATTTTAACTAATTAATTTGCCCCTACTAATATACTTTTTTGTTTAATTAATTTTATAAACACCCTTTTTCCTAAAAACATTCCTTTAAAATAAAAAATGGTATACGACTAGCTAATCTTCGTTAGGAGCATTTTGTTCTTCCATATTTCCCCAATTTTTCTTTCTTCACTTGGAGCTTTTGTAGTTCACTTTTATGTTTCTTTCTTTCTTCCTTTTGTGTTTCTGTTTTCTGAGTTCCTCAAAAATATGCAAAGTTCTATTTTTTTCTTGTGATTGCAAAATATGTAAAGGACAAGACTCAATATATACTCAATTGCAGACAGCAGTTTCTGAATTTTAAATTTGATGATTTTTAAAATACCTATTTTACCCTCTGCAACTTTTATCTCTTGTTTTTATTCTGTAATATAATAATTTAACGGTTAAGGGTCAAATATACCCTTGTACTATTAAAAATAGGCCATATTTATCCTCCGTTTGAATTCTTTCTCAAATATATCCCCACCGTTATACATTAGGACCATATATATCCCTCAGCCTTTAAAACACTCTCCCATATATTTAAATTACGGTTAAGGGTCAAATATATCCTTATACTATTAAAAATAGGCCATATTTATCCTCCGTTTGAATTTTTTATCAAATATGTCCCCACCGTTATATTTTTATCAAAACACCCTCCCATATATTTTTAGTAGCATGTGGCATCTTATGATTGGACTAGACGACCCGCCCCACTCCATTAATTAAACCCGCCCCGACCCAATGAAATTTAGTCTTCTTCTCCGTTCAATCCCTTCAATACTAGGTAGTGATGGCCCATGTTAGCATGTGCCCAATAATACAAAGGCTAAAACTCTATTTTTATATAAAATTATAGCTATATAAATTGGCTCATGAAAATGACCCTCAAAATCGGATAAGACGAAAATGTATGCTAATTGTTGGATATTAGTTACATGCATCAATGAATAAAATGTCCACTCTTGAATGTTGCGCGGTCACCCTTTAACGCCATGAGAGTACTCTTTCTATATTAAAAACATAATTATTATTCTTCTAATGATATCTGGTGAATCTCACTCCCAACCCATGAAGCTGCAGATGGAAGTGTGAAACTATATTTCTGTGCTAGCTTTCTTTTATTTTGTACTTTTCTTTTTCCAAATTGGCATCTTCATGTAGAGTTGCGGTCTGTTAAGTTTTTGGCTTCTAGACTTACTAAATTTCTCGCATATCGTATAGCTGCAAGTACATGAATTATAAAGGAAAAAAATAGAATAGCAATAGTAGTACTAGTATCCGATAAGCATTAAAATGGATAATAGTTTAGAAATCAATATGGTGTTGTACTACATAAGTTATGCAATGAACCAGACACAAAAACTACACATTTAGTAAATAACATACTCAATTTCTTCTTTTCTTTTCGGTCCATCTCATATTTGTGGCACAGGATTGTTATCACTCCCTACTTTTTAAGGCACCCTCAAAAAACTTTTTCATCAAATAGCAAAGAAGCATGCATTTTGCAGAAGCATAAGCATATTGAAGGGATTGAACGGAGAAGAAGACTAAATTTCATTGGGTCGGGGCGGGTTTAATTAAAGGAGCGGGGCGGGTCGTCTACTCCATACATAAGATGCCACGTGCTACTAAAAATATATGGGAGGGTGTTTTGATAAAAATATAACGGTGGGGACATATTTGATAAAAAAAATTCAAATGGAGGACAAATATGGTCTATTTTTAATAGTATAAGGATATATTTGACCCTTAACCGTAATTTAAATATATGGGAGATTGTTTTAACGGCTGAGGGATATATATGGCCCTAATGTATAACGGTGGGGACATATTTGATAAAGAATTCAAACGGAGGATAAATATAACATATTGTATGTTATGGACTTATCTATAGACAAAAAAATTATTATTTCGAAACAAAAAAGTGAGAAGTAGTAATCAAGTATATTATTGACGTTCAATAATAAAATAAATAACAAATAAAAAACTACCAATAAATAATTTGGTCATATAAAAAGTTTTATAAAAAGCAATCAGACTTGAATATTTACAAATTTGAGAATCAAGTGCGTAACTTTTTTTGTAAATTATGAAGTGCAAGCAATAAAAAATAGCGCATGAAAAATAGAGGTAGATTTTGTAATAAATTCATAAAAGTTGCCAATTTATACCTGTATTGTGATAAATTTATAATATAAATTACATTATATTATAAGATATAATAATTTTAAAATTATGAATAAAATATCTGCAAAATATCTGGATAATATAGAAAGGTATAATATTACATATATGGGGAATTGAAAATGTCAAGGGTAAGATAGACATCGCATGGAAAATTAAAAGATGCGAATAATTATTTTTCAAAGTTGATAGATAAGTTTGATTTGTTAAAACAAACTTGGGGGATAGAAATGATTTTCACCTATTTATATTACTACAAATCAAATCAAATTAAGCACAAAGCATGAAGAAGCAACCAAGATCTCAAATCACAATCAGATATAGGTCAATTTCAACAAAAAAATATCCCATTAATACTGAACATCTCATACATCAAAGCCTAAATTATGAATGAAGAGGTACTAAATCCTTAATCGCTGCCTCAAAGAACGATTCAAATGTAGCTTCATGACAGGCCAGTTTGATAATCAATACATACTAAACAAATGTACTGAGCTAGAGTGTCGGAGTGAGTTCGGTCGAATTCAGTAGCCTTAGTTCGAATTTTGTATTTATCTTTAAAAATCATTAAATATATGCAAATTATTAAATTAGAACCCAATAATTTAATACGATTAGAATTTCGAACCTATAAATTTGAAATTTTCGCTTCGCCTCCGACTAAATAGTAAACACCACACACCATTACCATAGTTGTTTGCCAAATCTCGGGCAAAGGGTTTGAAAGAAAGACTTTAAGTTATAGGGCAATTACACTAGACAGACACCCTGTAATATGGCTGCAGACGGCTGATATATGAAAATTCCTTTACTAATTATGTAACAAACCAATTAGTCGTGTTACGTTTTAGAACCTTATTCCCTTAAATAAAATTTTTTGCGCTTGCCTTAGCTAATTCATAACTTGCAGGAACGGTTGGTTCGGGAGTTGGAGGAGTTTTGAGTAAAAATATGTCCATTTGTTTCTTTAAGATTTTCTTAAAAGACCAAATTAGACTTCAGTCAAATTTCTTGGAAAATGGACTCGGATTCATAATTTAACAGTCCTGAAGGATCCGTGGGAAAATATAGGACCTGGGCGTATGTCCAGAATCAAATTCCGAGGTCCCTAGCCCGAGTAATGAATTTTTATGTGAAATTGTTAAATTGAAGTTTTAAGGAATTAAAGAAACCAAGTATTCATTGATTTTCTAGGTATCGAGCTCGAATTTTGATTCCAAAACTTGGTACAGGTACAAAATATCAGTTAAGACTTACACGTAAAATTTGGTGTTAATCCGAGCAGTATAAGGCGTTTTGACACATTAGAAGAGAATTAAGAACTTGAAGTTCAATAGTTTGATTCATTTGATTTTGGGGGGTGATTCCTAGATTTAGCATTGTTTTGAGTGTTCCAAGAGTTCAAGTAAGTCCGTCATGTAATTTCAGACTTGTCGGTACGTTCAGACGGGGATCGGGAGCCCCGAGCATCGAACAGTCGAGGCTCGACTGAAGTTAAAATTCGAAGAAAGGCCTGAGTTGCTGCTTCTGTCATAACCGCATCTAGGACCGCAAATGCGGGACCACAGGTGCGGTCAAGTCTTCGTAGATGCGGCCAGTGCCCAGGCCGGGAAAAACTGCAGAAGCGGTTGAAACCGCGAAGCGGTCCAGTCGCTTTAGGCCTAGAGCCGCAGATGCGGCTCCTTTCCACAGATGTGGTCCCCATACCGCAGAAGCGAAAACCGGTGGGCAATGAATTCATTTAATTCGAACTCAAGGCCATTTATTTCATTCACTACTCCACACTTGGGAGATTTGGGGGCTTCCAAAGAGAGAATTTCAATATAGCATTGTAAGGTAAGTAATTTTCATTCATCCTTAGTTTAAATACATGTACATTAGGTAGATTAAACACTAAAAAGTAGATAAAATCAAAGGGTTAGAGCTAGACCTAGGGTTTTGATGAAACTAAGATTTAACCACGGAAATTACTATGAAATGAACTAGAAATTATATATTATTGTCCTTAGGTTGTAGAGAACAACTTCCTTTGAAAATATCTCGGAATCCGGGCACGTGGGCCTGGTGTCGAAATTTAAGAAACTTGTGAAAAAGGTTGGAAAATGGCTTAAATAATTAGGATTCGACCTAGTAAACCTATATTGACTAGTTCTTACTCCCTTTAATTTGTTTGTGGCCATTCGGCTCCAAATTGAGGGCGTGGGCTTGTTCTTGGTACTTGGAAGTGCATTTTGGAGCGAGGTGAGTCTCCTTTCTAACCTTGTAAGATGGAATTTTCCCCATAGGATTAATAAATGAGTAATTGTTGCTAAATACGGGAGCTACGTATGCACTAGCTAGGTGACGAGAGCCTGTGCGTAGCTATTACTATATAGATTGTCCTGGTAGTTTAGGAGCCACAACATGCTTCATTTATGAAAATTTCTATATTATCTCTCTAATAAGATCACATAGGATGTGTTAGAGACTTGAAAGGGAATAAAAGCACACTTGTATACTTGTTGAACTCTTGTATGACATAATTGAATATTAATGTGCCTTCGTGTGTATTCTTGATATTGCTTGATATTTGTGGATCGGCCGATCGCCTCGGCATGAATTAATGCATCTATAGGCGCGTCGTCGACCCTCGGCAAGTGCACATTTTTTTCTGTTGGTTCGGGCAGTCGCCTAGGCATAACGTACGCATGATACTTGTACGAAAATTTATACTTGCATTGTTTTGCTAATATTCCCAATTACAAATAGCAAATTGTGATATTGTGAAGAACATGACTTATGCCTCATGCCATAAACTGTTGTTACTCATAGCTTTCCATGCTTAGTAAAATACTTGATATATTATTTGACCCTAGTAAGTATCAAGTCGACCTCTCGTCTCTACTTCTTCGATATTAGACGGGATACTTACTGGGTACGTATTGTTTATGTACTCATACTACACTTTTGTACTTAATTGTATAAGATTTGAGGCAGATGGATCTGGTTATCCTTCTGGTGTGCAGCCCTGAGTGGACCTAAGACTTCTACAGTGAGCTGCTTTTCCTCCACGTTGACCCGCAGCCTGAAGAAGTCTTCCTTTTGTACTTTTATTTTTTTGTCTATCATGATTCAAACAGTAGGATAGTATGATATTGTTTTGTGTATTCTACTAATTGTCCGTAGCTTGTGACACTAGGTTCTGGCACACACTTTAGTAGACTTACTTTTGGATTGTACTATTATGTTACTTACCTTATCTATCACTTTCGATTTGAATCTAATTGGAATATTTATCTCACTTAAATTCTGATAAAATTAATATAAAAAGTTAGAAATATTTTTCCGCACTTGGCTTGCCCTACAATGGTGTTGGACGCCTTCATGATCTATTACGGAAATGGGTCGTAACAAATTACCCTTTATGCCACAAGACTACTAGCTCGATCAATGCATAGCAAGTACATTTTCAAACTTAATTATGTAATTTCAACACATGATTAACTTATAGTAATAAAATTCTCATTGAAAGTGGACGATGGAAATACAACATTTCAGCAATAGAAAAACTGACGAGATTAAACACTTCCGATTACATCTTATATATATAGTAAATGATGAGAATTCCACAAGAAAATTTAATTTGAAACGAAGATGCATGACCCTTAATTTGTCATGTCTATCTTCAAAGTTGAGCTAGGCGACTAATATCAAAAGGGTATGCATCAGATGATTTTTGAGCTCTATATGATCTCCTCCCAACCACTATATTTGCAACTTCAGTTGGATGAAATGCATCCCAAAATAGATATTGATTTCTATTTCTGCATGGTCTTTGGAATGGAAGACATGTAATCTGGCCATTATTTCTTCCTACCCCACAACATCCAGCATTTGTCACACTAAGTCCTGAATTAATTAATAGACTCAAATTAGACAAATCAAAAAAAATTAAAATTAAAATTCCATGAAAGTGAATCAGAGATGAGAAAACTTACCAAATGCAGAGGGATTATCAATTAAGTCTTGGAAAATCCCATAAGCATTAATGTAAATGAATTTTGCATCTGGTGTATTTCCATTCAAGTTATCAACAAGTGCCTTTAGTTTGCTGTTGAATAATTGGTTTGCTACATTGATTCTTTGTACACAGGTTCTCCCATCTGGGCTGTTCTGGGCCAATGCATTTGGGCTGCACCCTATTTGGCCCACTCCAATCAACGCAAACTTCCTTGCTCCATTGTTGTATAAAATCTATGACCACAAAACATGCAATTATCAAAAACTATTTGTGTTAAAGAGGGAGTAAATAATTTTTTTATTTTAGTTTTAAAACTACCCTTAGTTGCTGGGTGTATTGTTGAATAAGAACGCTAGCATATTGTTCAGGAGTGAATTGTCTGCTAGTGGGGTAATAAAGAGGCATGAAATAATTATTGAGATAATCATTGCTGCCTAATCCAATAGAGTATATGCACTTGCTCAAATAATTTGCTGCTGCATTTTCATCTCCTAGTATTTGTACTACTTGTTGCACTGTGTTTCTGTAATTATTCACTTGTCCAGAAAAGCTTATCCTTCCTCCCTATGAAAATTTCATAATAAACAACAATTTTCAAACTTAATAAAAAGGGTAGAATAGAAAATAAACTACTGCATTTACTAGCCAAATATGTATATTATATTTATATACAATATATATTTACAAAACATTATACATTTTATCGGCTATTATTTTTTAGAGTGGCTAAAAAAATAATTTCTCAACCAAAATAAAAAAATTGGACGAAAAAAATTAAAATACATCATAAATTTTAATAAAATAAAATTGATGAAGTACCAGTTGTCTGCCAGTTTCATCTCTAATTCCAGCAGCTGCAGAAGCATAATTGACACCTCCGAGAATGTCTCTACCCCTAGCAGTTGCATAGGGTGGAATATAACCATTGAAGCCCAGTTGTTCCGCTGTAAATTTACAGTAAATTAATCAGAACTTTTATCTACCACAAGCTCTAAAGGGAAAAAAATAGTTTCTTTCTTTCCCTTTTTGTTTTCCCAATTACTATCATATGAATCACCACTGTTATATACAGTTTGGCTGCTCTTACATTATACTTTCTTTTTAGGTAGCTGAAAGATTTTAAAGAAAGAATGTTGCTTCTGAAGTTTTAATTGTTGTTAGGAGTTACTAGTCATGTAGCCAAATTTATTAAGGGGAGGAATTGCCGCAAGTAAATAATATTTATTGTGATTTTGATTTATGTTAATTGATAAATAAAAGAACAACTATGACTACGTATACGAAGATGCCTAATGGACTACCACTTAAATATTTGTTCTATTATGCAATAGGAGTCAGCGACAGTAAAAATTGTGAAACAAAATTTAAATTATATGTAGTAAAATAAACATTATTGCATACATTTGGATCCTATAAAGTAGCCGGAGCCATATGCACCCAAGGGCTATCAATCGACATCCTTTCGTTATATTAAAAAATAAATTTAGATATTCTATGTAATAACACCCCTTGATTATGTTGCATTTATTTTATTTTTTTAAATTTTTACTTCTCTTAATGAAAATCCTGACTTCTCCTGTGGACTCATTGTGTTCATTAACTTCATACCAATCCAAACTAGAGATTTTGTAATACACACAAAAGAAAAAGAGATGGTATCTTACCAATGACATCAACTGTAGTTTTTCCATTGGAAAATCTCCCAGTAGGACCACCGGGAAAATCAATACCATAAGGCAAGTAATTAGCCCTAGCCAATGACTGAATATTGTTGTTATTCCCATTATCCACTAATGAATCACCAAATATAAAATAACAAGGAACTTGTTGTGCATTTGCTCCATAATATCCCATACTGATCAACCCTAAAACCACCACATATTGCACCACCAATATCCATCTCCTCAACTGCCCGGTACCCATTCTAATTTCAGACCTTTAGCTTTTCTAGCTACAAGTGATAATAATGAGATATGTGGGATGAGGATATATAGATACTGAAAGTCAAACATAGAGAGACAAAAAGAGTTGGAATAGACCACCGAAAACTATTGATAATAACATCTAAATTTATGTAACTTTTACAGATGAGAAGTTGGTTAGATTGCATTAAATTCACGCGGATATTATTAGTAGATTTTCCACAGTGATTAGCCGACCACTCACTTTTTCTCTTTTAGCTAATATCCCACTCTAAATTTTTCACTTTTTGCATGGAGCTGCCTAAGTATACTTCATATATACTCTTATCAACAACATTCCAGTTTGTTCATGCATGCAAAATTGATGAACTGTGTCTTAATCTACAAATATGTCATTATCATCTCGATCATTGTACATTAATGATACAGGGACCATGTCATTTTTCATTAACACCTTAAATCATTACCCTACAGAAACACGGTAAGTATGCATACGTATTTTAATAGACCTTTGTGGTCCTATCCTTTCCAGGACCCTATGCGTAACGGAAGTTCAGAGTACCCGGACTGCCCCTTTTTTTAATAAGCATGTGCTTTCTGAATCTTGCAATTCAGTTGATTCGTTGCATTATTCTTTTCCTGAATAGTTTGATGTTTGATAAAATCAGTTACAAATATAGAATAGCAAACAAACTTAGCTTATTAAGTTTGATTTTAGAGGAGAAAATATACTCTAAGTAATTTTGGATATCTTTTTTACTATTTAATTTGGTGTGGAAGGGATTGAGAGGCATGGAGAAGAAAAAGGTATGGTAAGAATTAAACCTTACACATGATATGTAGAATAGTATATAGCTAGTTACCACATGCATAAATAAATTCAATTTTACATTATTTCATCTTCATATTTAATAATCAGAAACTGATCGACATGCAAAAATTAAATTCACAACCTCCCAACTACTAGACAAGCATATAAATTAATTTTGCACATTAAAGTGCCAAAATGTATATTGCAAAGTCTTAATCAGCTGTCATGAGCAAACCATGAAATGATCAAAGTCTTCTACAGTTGCCTCAAATACTTGGTCTGACTTTACACTTTATTCGCCAAATAAAAAAAATAAACCATGCATGTGAGTAATGGCCCAGAAGATAAAGAAGATAGCAAGTTTCACTAGAAGAATAGTCCTTCTCAATATCCATGCTAGCTCATAGCTAGATAGCCATAGGAGCTAATGCCATTAATGCAAAGTTTAGGGAAGACTTAGTCATATATATGGTGAACAAAATCTACGAAAAACATAAATATTGGGGATGAATAGTTCTTGTATTTAAGAGGGTAAGTGATAGTGTGGATTGAAATTGAATAATGGATACTCTTGCCAGCCACATGGTTTTGAAAAGGTAAGTAGAGAAAGTTATGGGATCTAATATCGTTGACCATTTGGCCATTTTGAATTTGGTTGAGGAATTGATTTTATAATAATTGGGTTTTAAAGAATAAAATAACTTAGGGATGGGCTTGTTGTCTAAAAATTTTCATACAGAAAGTGGATCCTAACTCATCAATTGGAACTTTAGAAACCCAAACAGAAAGTGAATCCTAATTCAAGTGGAACTTTAATGGAAAGATTATTGCATTGGTCAAAATCTGATCGTCACGATCTAACTGACCAGCATCCTGCCTAAGTGATCGGGCAATATAAGATATTATAGTCCACTCTACATCCCTTTCCCAACATTCGTCGAGTCGAAAAGAGCAGTGCCTAAAAGGACTACCAAGATACACCGGAGGCGATAGAGCGTCGGACCAAGTAAAGAGTAAGGGTGCCTTGATTATATATAGTAAGGAAAAACATTCGAGTAAAGGAGGCTACTCCCCCCTTTCTCTCTCCCAAGCTCTCCTCTTACAATCTTGATAGGAAAGAAGTAATCTACAGAAGAACATGTAAAGATATCCCCCCATCGATCGATGGGAGCCACAATTTTGAATTTCAATAAGATCATTTGTATCTTTTTCGTCCTATATGCAATCCATACTATTAGCTCTTCGGTCTGGAATTTATTATGTCTGACTAAGATTTACCCTTTCATCATCTTTAATTGATTTGTTCAATTTGATATCTTTTGAGCTAAACAATTTGGCGCCTTCTGTGGGAATTTCTCAGTGAAATTTCCTGGTCTCTCCCAAATCAAAAACAAAAAATATGATCACCCACCGAAAAGAGCATGAAGGAAAAATCCAACCCACGCGAGACAAAAGCACAGTACGGTAGGAGGAAGAGAGCAAGAGTAGAATCGTCAAATTTAGAAATCTTCGCCCCATCAACCATCGAAATGCCAAACAAAACGACCAACGTTACCAAACTGTTCTTCCCCTTGGACCACCGGGTAGGGGCAAGGAAAGTATCATTTTAACTCACAATATTCTCTTTGCTCAAGAAGGAACACAAAGGACGCGCGGACGAGGGAGTAAAGGAACATCTCAATTAAAAAACGAAAAACTAATGCGAAACAACCGAAACACCTCCCGCCGGTGACATCTCCAAGTCGTAGGCAGAAGTCAGACAAGGAGACTACAGTGTGTGCGCAGAATGAACCTAAGCGAGATAGCAACATTTCGTATTCTCCAACATTGCACCCCTGATGCTAGCAACGCCAAATGAACTGGGAGTTTCCCAGAAAATTACTTGGCTCTCCAAAAACTGGGACTGACGACGGGTTACTATTTTAATAAGTTCGAAATAACACCCTTTAAGGACAAGGGCATTCGCCAAAAAAGAAAGGTTCGACTGCGAACGAACGATAGTGGGTTACTATTTCTATATTTCGAAATAACACCTTTTAAGGCCAAGAGCCTTCGCAAACAAGAAGGGTTCGACCTCGATCGAACGACGATGAGTTACTATTTTAATAAGTTCTAAATAACACCCTTTAGGGCCAAGGGCCTACGACAAAAAGAAGAGTTCGACCTCGATCGAACGACGACAAGTTACTATTTCGATAAGTTAGAAATAACACCTTTTAATGCCAAGGGCCTTCGCCAAAAAAGAAGGGTTCGACCTCGATCGAACGACGTCGGGTTACTATTGCGGTAAGTTCGAAATAATAACCTTTAAGACCAAGGACCTTTGCCAAAAAGAAGGGTTCGGCCTCGATTGAATGATGATAGGTTACCATTCTGATAAGTTTTAAATAACACCCTTAAAGGCCAAGGGCCTTCGCCAAAAAAGAAGAGTTCGACCTCGATCGAACAACGACGGTTTACTATTTTGATAATTTCGAAATAACACCCTTTAATTCCAAGGGCCTTCGAAAAAAAGGGTTTGACCTCGATCAAACGACGACAGGTTACTATTTCAATACGTTTGAAATAATACTCTTTAAGTCCAAGGGCCTTCGCATAAACAGAAGAGTTCAACCTCGATCGAACAATGACGGGTTACTATTTCAATAAGTTTGAAAAAAATCCTTTAAGGCCAAGGGCCTTTGCCAAAAAGAAGAGTTCGACCTCGATTGAACGACGAATGGTTACTACTTTGATAAGTTCAAAATAATACCCTTTAAGGCCAAGGGCCTTTGCCAAAAAGAAGAGTTTGACCTCGATCGAACGACGACGGGTTACTATTTCGATAAATTCCAAATAACGCCCTTTAAGGCCAAGGGCCTTCTCCAAAAAGAAGGGTTCGACCTCGATCGAACGACGATGGGTTCCTATTTCGATAAGTTCAAAATAACATCCTTTAAGGCCAAGGTCCTTCGCCAAAAAGAAGAGTCCGATCTCGATCGAACGATGGTGGGTTACTATTTCAATACGTTCGAAATAACACCCTTTAAGGCCAAGGGCCTTCACAAAAAAGAAGGGTTCTACCTCGATCGAATGACGACGGGTTACTATTTTGCTGTCTTTAAATCTCGTGTTACTTTTCTTGCTGCACTTATTCATACCATTTTGTTCTATACTGTTGAACTTTATATTTTATTTAACCTCAGTAGAGCCAGACCTTCCTCGCCATTACCCGACCGAGGTTAGGCTTGGTACTTACTGAGTACCATTATGGTGTACTCATGCCCTTTCTGCACATATTAATCATGTGTAGATCCAGGTACATCGACTTGTTCCTACCACCCGCGAGGCAAGGCGACTGCTCTAGAAACTTCGAGGTACATCTGCCGCGTCCGCAGATCGAGGAGTCCCTTTCTATTCTAGCTATTAAACATTTACCCTTCTGTATTTCTTTGCCTTGTTAGATATTCTGGAGTTAGACACTGTTAGATACTCTAAGGTTTGTGTTTTCGTGAGTTTTCAGGTTTTGGGATAGTGTGTTAAATTCTGAGAAGTTGTGTTGTATATGCCGAGCGATATTTTATATATATATATATATTATTTCATTCGATTATTTTTTATTTTTTACTATATCTTCCGCAAGTTTTGTTATTTTCCGTATTTTTTAGGCTTACCTAGTCGTAGAGAATAGGTGTCGTGAAGATAGTTCACGTAGGGCGAACTAGGGTTGTGACATATTGTGATTAGTTTCTCCATCTATTTTTTTTCCTTTTCCTGGAACATCTTCCACCATGGTAGCCTTTTGAGCCTCCATTGGTTCTTTGGTGGTAATGCTAATCCTCATCTTACCTCCTTGAGCATGGTTTAGAGCTTGTTGGTCCTGGTTTTTTATTTTTGGAAGTTAATGATCATCTTGGGTGTGCCCTTTGTCCTTGCTGAAGGTATCAATTTGGTTGTTATTTTAGAATCTCGCCTTGGCAGCTTTCTTTTTTGGAACTATTTGAAAGTCATTTTACTTTGGTTTATCACTTTTTTTATCCTTCTCCTTATTGAGTTGTGCTTCCTTTGTGCTTTGAGCCTTTCGTCCCTAATCTTGTTGCTGCATTAGCTATCATAATGGCCTTGCATTTTGCAATACACACAATAACTATAAACTTTTTTATATTCGATGTCAAGCCACTTTTCATTGTCTAATCTATCAAGTCTTTTATAGCGTAACTAGATTTGATTTAGTCTACGTTTTAGAAGGTCAATCGCCACTTTAATCTTTGCAACATTATCTCCAGACTTAGACTAATCAAGTATCTTGTTCACGTGTGAATTAATAATTAGCACATACGGATATTATACGAGTAACCTCTTGAAGCGTGAACAAAGAAAATCGATATCTTTCTCTCGTTCTAGAATTGCAAGACCTCAGCAATTTTTCACAGTCTTCTACTGTGTTACCCAAATAAAATCAAAAATAGCTAGAGAACTTCAGTTGGCCGAAATTCAAGGAAGAAAAACGTGTGATTTTTCTTTGTGAAAAACGGCAGCTATATACCACGTATATATAGCTACGTTTTTTAGGTTAAAACCCTTTTCCAAAACCTGTTAGGTTTTCTTCTTCCACTAAGGAAAGGTTTCATTTATTTCCTATTATTTAGGCATAGTAAGGACCACAAAATTTAATTAATAAGTCTTTCTATTATGGAATTAATTTCGAAATTTTGAAATTAATTTCTACTATAATAAATATGAATTATTTCACTAAAAATTCGTAATTACACTCCTTAAATCAATTTCGAAATTCTTACATAAAACCTTATTTAACTCCTCATGTTAAGATTCAGATACAACCAATTAAATTAAAATACTCACAATTTAATTTATTGATTTTTTCCTTTAGACTTTCGCCTAACTTATTTCATGTATCGGATACAAAATTCACCAGGCTGAGTTAACACATGAAAACCTAAAAACTTTCATAGAGGAGTATCATTAATCTCAAAAACCGATACATGGATTTTATCAACTAATTATTACTTCGCCAATGTATATCATTATTATCCAACTTACCAAGCTTATTGACCCACGAAAGAATTTCGCCTTTTAATAAATTAAATTATCGATATATACAACTAAAAATAATTATATCAAGATTAAGAGTATAAGTACATTAAATGAACTAGAGAAATTATTTTATTATGTCAGTATAAAATACTTATCTCTACTTGATCTGTTCAATACAAACAAAATGTACTAGAACAAGAAATTGGAATTAAACCATTCCCACAATCAAGTTAAATTATATTTAATCTTGTGCTACAACCATTCCGATAGTTTGTCCAATTCCACTATTAGATTGTGGACATATACTTTATGACTTATAAGAACAAATGATTTAATCTTTCGTGTATAAGCTAAACTCTGTGCATTAAATCATCTACTATATAAGCAACGGACACACAAACAAATACAGGATCTATTTAAAATAAAACTTTATTGAATTAAATAAATAAATAAATAAATATTCTATAAAGAATACTATAACAATACACATGGCTTATAGTATATCCTAACAATTTCAAGATTTAGAGCAACAGCCACACCAACATCCTTAACTAGTGTATATATACAATTTGCCATTTAAACAGGTTCCACGGAGATGGTGAACCAGAATCCAAACAAGAACAATAGAGGTTTCCTCCTCAAGTTTGAAATCTGGGTCCACTTTAGAATTTTTATGGAGTCATCACCAATAGTAATATACTCCTTAGCGAAGATGTGATTATAATCAAACTCATTAGTAAAATCTAGGTAAACACGTTTGGGGGGTCAAAGTATACAATCTTAACAGTAGATGTAAGTTGGTTTTAACTAACAAAAGTCTTTCTAATTTCCTCCATGGTTGATTTAACTCGATAGAATTTATCAATAATATTGAACTTGCAATCTTTGGTTAAGTTAACAAAGTAATCCTCCTCATTGAAGAAGACCGTCGGCTTTTCGAGGTGCACACCATGTTGAATTTCTACCATCGCGTCACTATCAGGAGAATGAAGTTTGGCTTGGACAGCAGAATCGGCAACAATTGGGGCCTAAAACCAAAGTTTATTAAAAGGTCTTTTTAAACCAATATTAAAAGGCCTTGTACTTTAAAAAATATTATATTAAATAACATGAATCATATTTATAGTTTACATATTTAAATTCTGATAAAATAATGAAAAGGCAATACACTACTATAGATAAAGATATACAAAAAAAAAGTTCAAATTTGAGAAAAAAAAAGATAGTAGTAAGTTAGAATAATCGAACCTGATTCTAAATGTTGATAATTTTATATCAAATCAAATTTTAATATTTTTAAATTGTTTGTTTCCATGCTTGAGAAATAGAGAAAGAACAAGAAATGCAATTTAAATTTTTTCAGTGCTTCCGTTCGTATTTTTTTAGAAAATAGAAAATTAAGTGACAGCGAAGGAGAATTTAAAATAAAAGATTTTTAACGAGAAAGAAAAACTATAACATTAGAATATAAATTAATCATCAGTCACCATCAATCTTGTACTTTTTTACCATGAATATTAAATATTTTTAAGATAATTATCATAAATTAACCTATTTTTACTAAGAATAAAAAGAATGGGGCCTTAGAAGCTCAGGGGCCTAAAGCACTTGCTTCAGCCACTTGGCTCTAAGGCTGTATCCGGTTCCGGTTTTGAGTCTATTTGGGTCTGGCGGTTCCGGTTCTGGCGGTTCCCGGTTCTGGCGGTTCCGGTTCTGGCGGTTCCCGGTACTGGCGGTTCAGGTTCTGGCGGTTCCGGAGCCGGAACCGGAACCATACGGTTCCGGAACCGCCCGGTTCCGGTTCTGGCGGTTCCGGAACCGCGGGTCTGGTGGTTCCAGGCGGTTCCGACCTTATTTTTTATTTTTTATTTTTAAAATTAATATCTTGTATAGTAGTGATTAATATATTGTAGAATATATTTTTATATGGTGTACTATAGCATATATTGTGTTTGGAAATTAGTATATATTCAAAATAAGCAGTGTATATTTTGTATATAAGTAGTATATGTTGTAGTGAAGTAGTATATATTGTACATAAATAGTGTATATTGTGTAGTAGTTAGTATAAATAGTATTATGTGTTGTATGTTATATATTATATGTTATATAAATATAGAAGTAAAGACAAAGAAATATTGAGACAAAATGGCATATCTTTCTTAGTCTTCCTTCCCCCAATTGAGACAAAAGATATTCAAGGATATCATAAAGAGCATTTTTATTGAACAATATACACTATTTATACACAATATATTTATTCCCTGAACATGACTTAACTCAGTTATCCCCTGTGGTGAACGCTTCTTCTTGTTCCTTGGAGTTCTTGAAGCTCAGGGACTATGTCGTACGATACAATGTTGAACACACCATCAAAATGAACGGAGTTCTTAGTGTTTGAAGGCACTACTTTAAATCCTGCCTTATTTGAACCACCCCATTGAGATAATGCCATAATAATTAGCACGTAAGAGTTGAAACGAGTTTACCGGATTGACGAACAACTTTTTGAAAATTTAAAATCGTTGAACTTGAACACTTGAAAACTTCAATTTAACAACTTCACAATTTTTCACGAATTTGCAAAAATAATTTAAGCATTTGCACTACAAAGATTGAGAGAGATTGAGAGAGATTAAGAGATATTAATGAATTGGTGAATAAAAATAAAAGAATGAGGGGTATTTATAGTTGAGAATTGGGAAAAAGTATAATTATATAAAGTTTGGGGTTAAATTAAAGTTAGAACCGTTTGGAACCATTTAGAACCGTTTGGAACCGTTTAGAACCGTTTAGAACCGTTTGGAACCGTTTAGAACCGTTTGGAACCGTGAACCGTTTGAAAATTATTTAAAAAAATTATTTTTTTTTAACGGGAACGGTTTGGAACCGCCGGAACCGGTCCGGTTCCGGTTCCGGTTCTGGCGGTTCCGGTTCCACGGTTCTAATGGGTAGAACCGGACCGGAACCGCGGAACCGGAACCGTTTAGAACCGCGAAACCGCCAGAACCGCGGTTCCGGTCCCGGTTCCGATTCGGAACCGTTACAGCATACAGCCTTACTTGGCTCTTGAGCCGGCACTGTTGGACAATGGCAGCAAAGGTCAATTTGAAAACTGGTTATCTACCATTGTTATATTTACCCACTTGATTATGCTCAATTAGGGGATTAGAAAGGTTGAGTTCTGGTGTTTGCCTACTATTTTGTGGATGCATGTGTTGCTGGTCACTTTGGGTAAGGGTAATTGGGGAGGGGGTTGTGGTAGATCAAAATTAGACGATATTTTTGGAAAGGAGGCATGGTTGCTTACATGATGTGATTCTGGATATTATCATAGGGATTGGGGAGTTTGTTGGTATCAATTAATTTAGGTTGGGTAATTTTATTTGAATGTAGGGCGATGATTGAAGGTTCAGAGATGGTTCCGGTGGTCGCAGCGACAGACCTAACCGTGGGGCTAGCTGTTAGGATATCTTTGTAGCCCTTAAGTGAAAGAGAAAGCCGAGTTGTCGGCGTTTCCTTTTTATTTGGTCAGATGAGTCTGATGGTCGGGTGGGGTCTGCTGAGAAATTTGACATCTAGAGAGAAGGAGGAGAGAATTTAAGAGAGAGATTAAAACTCAGACATCAATTTGCAAAGGTCACGATCAAAGTCCAATCTGCAAGTCAATTTTGTGCAAGCTCTTTATATATGCAGTTGGATCTTGGATTCAGCTGATGAAGATGCCTTGGATAGCTTTATAAAGAACAAGATCGAAGTGGTATAATACATACAAGAATATAAAAGCTAAAGGTTCGATAAAGGATATACCTAGTTTGGATTTTTGAAAGCAATGGTACTATTGTGAATTAGAGATTGCAAGTTAGGAAATTAAATCAATTAATGGTCTTCAAATAGGGAGGGTCCATGTATTATCAGTCATTTCTTCATATTGTAGTACAGGTATATTGGCATACATTATCAAGAACATGACGAGCACAAATGCCTCCATTAGGAAAGATAAGGTTGTAATAATGAAGCAAACGAAAAAATGTCCTGCAATTAGTGACTTTTAAGTCGGGACAAATTGCTCATATTTGTTTTTAAGGCCAAGGTAACAAAAAGAGAATATTAAAAATGGTTCCTTTTATTTAGGGTAGGTTTATAATAGTCACTTGTCCTTTGACCAACCAAGTGATATCATCCAAGTTGTATTAACAATAGTATTACAACAAAACATCACGTGAATACTTGAGAATTGATTCCAAGCATTCTAGCCATCTGATATTTGAGCATTCAATTCTCAAGTGCATCAAGAATAAAGTTCAACACTACTACGGACTAGTTCCTAAATCTAGTATCTTGTTCTCCTTAGTTGAATTGTAACTTTATAATTGTTCTTCATTGTAATTCCTACTTTGCTTATCTAGAAGTGTTTCTAACGAACCTCTTGTAAAACCATAAATCCTTAATATTTGTGTCGAGACTAGAGTTAGTCATAAGTTGAAGTCTTTGTAATAGATGTATTGCAAAGTGGCATGTAATAGGTGTATTGCAAGTTAGTGAGAGATTAAGAGTTTAATTCCTAGATTGTATATGTTGTAATATAAAGTTGTTCATAGTGAAGTTGAAATCCTACCAGTATAGGTCGTGGTTTTTATCCCCTTGAGCAGGGATTTTTTTCACGTAAAACTTCCTATCTTACTTACTTACTGTTTCATTAGTATTCTTAGTGGAAACTCATAAAAAATTATGATCTCTCTATAATTTGATGGACTCATATACACTATGACCCCTGAGCAAATTTGGTCTTTTAAGATTGCCAAAAATGAGCATTTTTGGTCTCCATAAAATACCTAATAAACTCTAGCTATTAACGAACTCACATTTGGAGGCGTATTTTTTGTCGCTTTTATTTTCTTTTTTGTCTTTTTTAAGAGATAGTGAAAGCCCCCAGGTTGTCATAACTCATAACCAGGCCGGGGCCGGAACTTTCTTCGTGCATTGCAAGCATTGACCACTCATCACTTCCTTTTTAAACCTGTCTGAAGGATCTAATTTTTTGTCTATCCTAGTGGCTGCTACAGTATGTTATCTTGCAATTTTTATTATGTTTTATCTATTTTTTGTGTTAGGTGTAGTTTTTGGTATTTAAATTTCTAAGATTTGCCCAAACTTTCCTAGTATATCTAGTTAAATTCTTCTTGTTTTTAGCTTTTCGTTCAATTTGACAGCCACCGTTTTTTCAATATTTGGAAAAGGCCAAGGTTCGTTCGTACTTTTGGCAAACTTGAAGGCTCAAAACTGCTTAAGAATATATTTCAAGGACCATTTTTATCATTTTCTCCAAATGGTGCCAATTACGTACTTACCTAATTGAATTTCATATTCATAGACTAAAGTATAGTTTCTATTCATGCTTAACTAAAGATTAATCATTAATGTTTATCTCCAAATGAGTTGATCTCGAAGCCGCTTAACCAGGAATTGATGGGAAAGACAATTAGGGGATTCTCCTTGACAAATTGCAGTTTTTACTTTTTACTACTCCCTTTGGTCCAAATTAAGTGACTTTTTGGATGTTTTCACGCAGATTAAGAAATTTACCTTTTAGTATTAATTAGCAATCGAATTGACTATATTAACCTTTACTATCTCACGTAAACGCTCCGAACACATATTCCAATACTATTTACTCCAAAGATAATGTAGGAAAAAATAATTAATTATTCTTGAAATCTGGAAAAATTATTTATTTTGGACCACAAGAAAAAAGGTCAAAAAATCACTTATTTTGGACCGAGACTACCTATATTACATGTGTTATACAATTCGCTTGAATCTCACTTTCTTCAAGTAACTGAAGCAAGTTAAAAACAAAACAATTTAATTCATGTTATAAATAGAACTCTAATTAGAGTGAATGTCTATCTTATAGAAGAGTTCTACTTTAAGGCTAAGTCTTTTCTCTCCCTATAAATAAAGGGTTCTCTCCCATTGTAAATCATCCCAAAAAAGTATCAATAAGAATACTCCTCTCTCTACTTCTCTCTCTATTGTTCTTGTTCTTGTATTATTGTTCTTGTTCTTATATTATTTCATAACACGTTATCAGCACGAGTCTCTAACCAACTGAGATAAGCAAACATATAATCAAGATAACGTTTTATTATTTTATAACAGTTTATGGTTAATTGCTGATATTGTCACGTTGTGTGAGCAATGAGCATGATACGTAAAGTTTAATTTGTTTTTATGTACAGGTAGTCAAAAAGATGATTTGAGGAATCCCCAAATATTTGTGAATTCCGTGAAGTTCAAAATTTCTATACAGAAAAATAGAAGAGATGGTATCATCATAAAGTAATGCAACGGGATGGAAACTCAAGAGGTATATTTGATATCACAACATTTATTGGTATACCTTAAAGGTAAGTAATTTACTTTTCCCTTTCAAATTCTTGAAATTCTACGATTTGATTTCATATACAAACATAGACAACAAAGTTTGATTATAACTCTAATGGGGTTTGTAAGAAATTACACTCACATAAAGTGGTAAAATTTCTATGCCTTGCCATGATCAAATTCATGTATGATTGTCGGCAAAGAATTAAAAATCCGTCCAATTGAATTTGCTCCATTCCCTTTAGAGAATGTGATAGCAGTATGTGATAAGTCTGAAAGAAGACAAAATTATTACCATGAAGGTATCAATGAATGTGGACGTGGCAATAGACGAAATTATAATTGCCATCATTGTGATAATGAGAATAATAAAGATTCTCAAAATAATCTTTCACTTTATGAAAGTAATATTTGACATAAGGTTGTGTATAGCACATACACATGATTATGATCCATTCCCTGAAGTGAATGTGATAATTGTAATAAAGCCCGTAAGTATGAATACGCTCTTGATGTAATTTTGTTTCATGTCTGACATTATGAAAAGAAAGTTCGTTGCCCTTGAAATTTCGGGCAAGAACTATATGACATGGGTGTTTGATGCTGAAATCCATTTGGATGCAATGGGTCCTGGAGACGCCATTAAAGACAGAAATAATGCATCCACCCAAGACTATGCTAAGGCCTTGATTTTCTTGCGCCATCACCTTGATGAAGGTTTGAAACTGTGCTAAGGCCTTAATTTTATTGCGACATCACCTTGATGAAGGTTTGAAAATTGAATATATCACAGTCAAAGATCCACCTATCTTGTGGAATGGCTTAAAGGAGAAATATTATGTTATCGTTGCGGTGGAAAAGGGCACTGGTCAAAGGCTTGCCGTGTACCAAGACATTTGGTTGATCTTTATCAAGCATCTCTAAAGAGTAAAGGCCCTGAAACAAATTTTGTCTCTGACGATAATTTTGACATCACCCACTTGGATGTGGCTGACTTCTTTGAGCACCCTGAGGGGAAAATAGATCACTTGATTGGTGATGGATCCATGGTTAAAGAAGATTGAACAGTTCTTATCATTTATTTATTTTCATAGTATCCGGTCCAACTTTTGTTTTTGGTAAAATTGAGCTTCTTGAATGGATAGATTTGTGTTAACTTATAAAATCCTAGACTTCAGCGAAAAACTTGTATGTGAACAGTAGCACTGATGATCATTTCTTACTCTAAATATGGACTTGTAATTTTGTTGGAAACACGTTCTCAATGCAATATACTAAAACGTGTGTTCTTTTGTACAGGTTTTGATGAATGACAAACGAAAGAAAATTGATATATGACGAAGTTCAAGAAACAAGCGCACAATTGATATACAACGACATTCAAGCTCAAGACAAAGTTCTATAGTTTAATTGAGTCATTTTTAATTGTGATCTTGATCCTACAACTTGACTCGTAACATGGCTTCTCTCATAAAACTATTTTCCAAAATCATGCATATTTAATTTAATGTCAAATGATTTTAAATCATGCATATTTACAGTAGTCAAAATAATTTTTAGACATGCCTTAAAAATCTGGACTAAGATAATCGATTATGTACTTATGATAATCGATTGTTTTAAGCCAAGACTGCATGACAATCGATTGTGAACTAATGACAATCGATTGTGAGTAAGACAGTGAGCATCAGGTTTTTCAAACCTGCATGACAATCGATTGTGAACTAATGACAATCGATTGTGACTGAGGCAGTGTCCATCAAAGTTTTTCAAAACTCAAAATAATCGATTATGAACTAATGGTAATCGATTATGTTGAGACAGTATCTTCCAGTGATTTTTAAATTTATTAAATAATCGATTGTTACATTGGACAATCGATTGTCAAAGAGACAGTGTCTAAAATATTTTTCAAAAACTGATAAGTAATCGATTGTTGACTTTGTGCAATCGATTGTGAAGCTGACCGTTGTCGTAAAGTTTTCAAATACCGTCAGGTAATCGATTATTGATTCTGTATAATCGATTGTTTTGATTAAAATCCGGAAAAGATTTTTTGAACGTTATTGGGTAATCGATTATTGATTTTGTATAATCGATTGTTTTGATTAAAATCCGGAAAAGATTTTTTGAACGTTGCTGAGTAATCGATTGTTGATTCTGGACAGTCGATTGTTTGTGGTAAAATCTGGAAAGAATTTTTGGAACGTTGCCAGTAATCGATTATGGATTGTAAGTAATCGATTATCAAGCGTAAAATCTGGGATTGAATTTTGATCTGACTGGCAGACAATCGATTGTTGGGGTTTGACAATCGATTGTCAGTGAGTAAAATCAGCAACTCTTAATTGGCAATTAGGCAATGGTAATGCCAAGTTTTTCAACTATAAATACAGCTTCATTTCAGTGTTTTAAACACAACAACATACTACAACTGATCATTACATTGCTATAAGCTTGCATACTTTTGTTTATCATTTTATATTCAATTTCATAAAGCTTTTGAGAGCCATATTCTTGTCCAAAGTTGTTGTGATCTAGAGCTTACTTCTTTTACTCATACCTACTCATTAAGGAGTATTTTGTTTGAGTGTTTAGTGTTTTATACACTTGTAAGAGAATTGTGATTCTCTTGTTGTAAGGAACTTGTGTTTCCTTGGTTGAAGTCTTGGAGTGTTGTATCTTCGAGCAAAGGTGTTAAGGCTTGTGTCCTTAAGTTGTAAAGGTTTGTTGAGCACCCGTAAGCTTAACAAGTTAGTGGAAAATCTCGAGAGAGTCTCTCGGGGACTGGACTAGCCACGTGTTGTGGTGAACCAGAATATATCGGTGCGTTCTTTCCTTTTTGTTTATTTAACGCACTTATTTATTTCCTGCAAATTTTAATTTCCGCAAGTTTACGCTAAATTTTATTATAACGCTATTCACCCCCCTCTAGCGTTAAGCGCTTTATCTAACAAATTTTTCTTAAACCGCCTAGGTATAAAATTGACATACAATAACTTTACTCTCTTTTCTTATGTTAAGAAAAAGATGTATAAACCTATTGGTTATTTTTACAAAGTATGTGTAGTTGTGATTTCCATACGTATGTTACTTTTTAATTTATACAAGTCTATATGTTTCAACTTTGTGTTGGATAAAATTGAGTTTCTTGATTAACTCTAACTGTTCTTTTCACAAAAGAATTTGGCTATTTTAAATTTGAAAAAAAATAATAATAATAAAATTGTGCATTACTCCACTTTATCTGGAACTACATTCTTTTCATTGGTTTATTTCATAAGGCTCAGATATGCAATGCGATCGTCTGTAATCAGACTTAGTGAAGACCCAAGTTTTCACAACTGTGCACATTTATCATCACAGCACTTCTGATTCACCAACCGGAATCGAACCCGGGTCTGTACGTGGCAGGGTACTATCTACCACTAGACCACTGATGCTTGTTTAAATATGAAACAAATGGATTGAATTTGTTTATTCTCATGTTCGTATTTTTTTTTTGTATGTCAAACCATGGGAATTAAATTGATTGAAGGCTCCTGAAGAGCAACTATAACTCTGCCTAAAGGAACAATATTTTAGAGAAAGCTATGTTCTCCTCCAAGTCTAAAAGGAACTTGTTGAGTTTTAGAGATATCATTCAAAATGGATATCAGATTGAGACAATACATGAGTATAATCTTGAATACCTCATTTACTCATGAAAACGAGGCTGCCCACTTCGGTTTGGGGTCACGCCATTTTGCATGCAGCAATGCTAGTTCGTCGGCTGCCCACTTCGGTCTGGGGTCACGCCATTTTGCATGCAGCAATGCTAGTTCGTCTCTGACTGACGAATTGTCACAAATATTCCCCGTTGCAATTAGTTTTAGGTCATGAACCTAATATATCCCATTTAAGAATTTTTGGATGAGCAGTATGTAGCACCGCCATATCACACCAAAATGGGTCTGCAAAGAAGGTTAGGAATATATGTTGAGTTTGAATCGCCCTCCATTATTCGCTACCTCGAAATATTGACAGGGGATTTGTACACTGCACGATTTGCAGACTGTCAATTCGATGAGACACTTTTTCCAAAATTAAAGGGAGAGAAGTTGGTGAAACCAAACGGGAAATTTTGTGGAAAAATGCATCATTATCTCATCTTGATCCACATACCTCTATTTGTGAAAAAGAGGCGCAAAATATTATCCATTTGCAAAGAATAGCAAATCAAATGCCTGACGCATTTCTCTTGTATTACTTGTTCTCATTAATGAACTGACCAACTAAAGAGTTCGGGTTGAACCCCATAAATTCTGGAAATATCCAAGGTGAATATGGGCCCATTCACCTGCCATGTATACCACATATGATGCATCTATGAAATGGTTACATGCGCGATTGTTATTAACCCGCAGCCTGGTCGGTCCTTGCGAGGTAAATTGCTCAGTAATTTCGAGCATAATTTCCAGATTTTCTATTCAAGATAGTTCATCTTGATAAGTTGGTTTACATCATAGTTGGTTTAGCAAGATAATTATTGAGTGCCTCCACTTAATAGCTAAACTGTTTCTTATGAGAACAAAGTTATATATATTAGTTTGATATACGTTGTATACAAGAGTATATTCTCCCCTCACAAGTGGTTCAGGGTCAGGAACCAAATAACTCCATCTTATTATTGATGTGCGGTGTATATTTTCATTAACACCATATTGCACAAAGATGGACTCTCAAAGTTGAGGAAACAAGTTAGCTTTTCTAACATGAGGGGGAGACATGATAAACACTTGAGAAAAGGTTACATGGGATGAATTATCATTTGTATATATATAGATCCTCGAATATCATAATATGAACCTGAAGTTCATAAAAGGATAATTCAATTGCAACATATTGCAAAGCATGCTATACGCATTTGCTGACCCAAAGAAAGTAACTATATACTCACTGCAAATACTCATATTAAGTCCTAGAAGGACAAAGTCTTTGATACGCTTAAGGCGTATAGACAAATCGGTTTCAAAAGGAACTTTTTAATAAAGAAGATGAGCAAATGATCAAAGTGATCATAATAAGGAGGCAAGTGATCCAGAAGATCACATGACATAACACTTCATAAAATCTCATGAGAGATTCAGGTACCTGAATGTGTGAATGAAGAGATCTCCATGTTATGTCCTTATGAAAATTTACTGGAACCGATATAAAATGTTCGTCGACGACATCTATGATAGCGCTAAATATCGATGAGGATCTTATGTTTGTCGAATACAAACAAAACTATTGGCCAAATGAAAGAGATACAATTCAAGAAGAATTGATTCCATATGAAAGACATGTAGTTTTGGACATGTAGTTCAAATACTTGAAAGTGTAAAGTCAAAGGTATGTGTAATCAGTTTTCGATATTTATTTGTTTAGCATGACATGAAAACTTGATATGCATCTAAAGTCTATTATATGGCTTATATGACTTAACTTGAAAGATTTAAGTTGCTTGAGGCATATACAATTCTTGGTCCTGAAGTACCACATCCTAAGTGCAATTTGTGTACATATGTATATTGCTATAACTATAAACATGATGGCATCGAGAATACCCCTATGGAAGTATTAAAGAGTCATTCCACGATATTACATGAAGATGTTCATATCTATCAAGAATGATAATTTCAAGGTACGGAATATTCATTCAAGTCAATATGGTTGATTTATTTATCAAATCTCTACAAAAGATCGTTTTGAAGATGGTGCACAAGATTGGAATGCAAATGGTCAAGGATGTGAATTGATGCTCTTTCAGGGGGAGTTAATGCGCGTTGCACTCTTTTTCCCTTACAAGGTTTTGTCCCAATGGGTTTTCCTTGCAAGGTTTTTAACGAGGCAACCAATAGGCGCATATTCAAATATGTGTACTCTTTTTCCTTTTCTATAATTTTTTTCCCTTTGGGTTTTGTTTTAGTTAAGGTTTTAACGAGGCACATTATTGAATAGACATTCAAGGGGGAGTGTTATAAATAGAACTCTAATTAGAGTGAATGTCTATCTTATAGAAGAGTTCTACTCTAAGGCTAAGTCTTTTCTCTCTCTATAAATAAAGGGGTTCTCTCCCATTGTAAATCATCCCAAAAAAGTATCAATAGGAATACTCCTCTCTCTACTTCTCTCTCTATTGTTCTTGTTTAATGCATTAAAGGGTGTTCGAGTATGTCATTTGATGAGAAAATCTACACATTATTTGAAAAGAAGGAACAAAAAATAAAACAAAGTTGTTGAACTCATTACATGTACGTAGGACAAAGCTACAACATTTCTCAAATAACAAAATTAATTAACAATGACTCAGAGTACATTATATATATGACAATAACAGCAGAAAAATCCACAAGAATATTTCAGATGAAGCTAAGTAATAGTGTGATTTAGTCTCATCTCTTATCTTCAGAGTTGAGCTAAGCGCTGAATATCAAAAGGATAAGAATCTGATGGCCTTTCAGCTCTGTATGATCTTCTCCCGACAATTACATTTGCAGCTTCACCTGGATGAAATGCATCCCAGAACAGATATTCATCTCTGTTTGGGCATGGATTTTGTAGAGGAAGACATGTTATTTGCCCATTGTTCCTTCCTACTCCACAACATCCAGCATTTGTCACTCTAAATCCTGATTATAAAGCCAAATGTGTTAGCCCAAAATTTTATTTAGTCAAAATTTCTTGAGTCATAGGTTGCTTTAGCATACAATACAGAATTATTAGAAAGAAAAAGAAACATTACCAAATGCTGAGGGGTTGTCAATTAAATCTTGGAATATGTCATAAGCATTAATATAGATGAATTTGGCATCTGGTGTATTGCTGTTGAAATCACCAACAACACCCCTTAGCCTATTGTTGAATATCTGGTTTGCAACATTTATATTTTGTACACAGGTTCTGCCATCAGGACTGTTTTGTGCCAGAGAATTTGGGCTACAACCAATTTGCCCCACTCCAATTAAGACAAACTTCCTTGCTCCATAGTCATACAAAGTCTGAAGCAATACACAAAAGCACAATTAGAGTTGTGCGATGGTGTGGGTTAATTTGTCGAAAATAAATAAAAATAATTAACCTAAATAGCAGTTCATTCAACCGTTTAAATTAAGAATTAGGATAGGTAAATTAAACTCACTTTCAATTGTTGAGTGTATTGTTGAATAAGGACATCGGCGTATTGCTCAGGATTGAATTGTCTGCTAGTGGAGTAATAAAGAGGCATGAAATAATTATTGAGATAATCATTGCTGCCTAATCCAATAGAGTATATGCACTTGCTCAAATAATTTGCTGCTGCATTTTCATCTCCTAGTATTTGTACTACTTGTTGCACTGTGTTTCTGTAATTATTCACTTGTCCAGAAAAGCTTATCCTTCCTCCCTATGAAAGTTATGTAAACAGATTAATTCAGAAATATGAAGATAAAAAAAGATCAATAGAAAATCAAAGGAAATGAAGATTACCAATTGTTGGCCAGTTTCTTCTCTAATTCCAGCAGCTGCAGATGCATAATTTACACCTCTGAGTATGTCTTCACCTCTTGCAGCTGCATAGGGTGGAATATAATCCTCGAACCCCAAAAGCTCACCTGTAAATTTAAATACAATATTTATATAATAAGAATATTTGGTTTATTTTGGAGAAGATAAAAAGATAAAACGAATTGTGTAAAGGAAAGCTAAGGCTTATATGTTACTCCTTAATTTCAACCTTTAGTTGCCTTTTCTTTTTCCTCTTTTTTTAATGGAAATGTAGAATTATGCCTTTGTTTAAATTTTTAGATGTTAGGTAGAACTATTAAGATTGGGATAGTATCAAAATTAACATCCTACTCATACACGGGCATCACAGAAATTTATTAGTGCAATAAATAAGCACACACATATTATCCCATTGTGGAATCAATTAGTGTAGAAAATGAAAGGTACGTACTATTGCTTGTATAAAAAATAAAAATAAAAAAGGTAACATAGGAATGAAGGAACAATTGGTGCTTTAAATATTAAGTATATAATAAAAAGTAAAAGTTTCGTTTTTTTATGAGAGACAAATACAAACGTTTCCAAAGAAATAAATCCATCGAGACAGGGACAAAGCTACGTTTACTTAAAGGTGGTCCCTTCTTCAAAAAATTTATATTGTATATAAAGATAAAATTTTAGAGGTATATAACAACAACAATCCAGTATAATCTCACGTAGTGGGATTTGGGGAGGGTAGTATGTACGGAGACCTTACCCCTACCCTGAGATAGAGAGGCTGTTTCCAAATAGATCTCCGGCATCCTTCCCTCCAAGAACTTCCCACCTTACTCTTGGGGAGACTCGAAGTCACAAAGATTGAATTTCCATTGTGAAAGAATCTTTTTCACTTTTTTCTAATTTGAACACCTTAGAGTAATTCCTAGAGGATTATGAATTTTATATTCGTTACATGAAATTTGCTTTTAGCTTTAGAATGAAACAGAAACCATAACATTATTATTTGTAATTGATTTGAGAGAGGTGGTATATCTTCCATAGGGTTGACACCATTGACGCTTAATCCCCCCACACACACAGAGAGTGCATATATAGAGTTTACTTAAGTATGTTAATAACATCGAATAAGCTACCTGCAGACTCGTTTTGGTACCATAAATACATTAGCTAATTGAAAATTTTAAGTTGAAATAAGTTACATTACTTCTATTTAACAAAAATCTTACCAGCCCTAAAATTGAAAATTATGCATTTCAGGGGAAAACAAACACAGAGAAGACTATAATAGTGCCTGTTTGGCCAAGCTGGAAAAATTTTCTTATTTGAGAAATATTTTTTCAAAGGTGCTTTTAAAAATGTACTTATTATGAAAAGTTGTTTGTATTTGGCTAATCAACTTGAAAAATATTTTTGAGCAGCAATTAGTATTTGGTCAATCTGTTAAAAAGTGCTTCTAAGTGTATTTTTCTCAAAAGTGATTCTTGGAAGAAGCTAGTACTTTTTTCTGCTTCTCAGAAACTATTTCTGGTTCTATTCAAAAGCATTTGTTTTTTTTAAAAGTTTGACCAAATACCTTAACTCCGAAGAAAAAACACTTTGAAAGAAAAAAACTTGGCCAAATAGGCTACAGAGAAACTCACCAATAACATCAACAGTAGTTTTTCCATTGGAAAACCTCCCAGTAGGACCATCAGGGTAATCAATACCATAAGGCAAGTAATTAGCCCTAGCTAGAGACTGAATATTGTTGTTATTCCCATTATCCACCAAAGAATCACCAAATATGAAGTAACAAGGCACTTGGGGATCTCCTTTTGCCCCATAATATTCCCCCAAATTCCATCCTAAAAGTAGCACATACACCATCATCCATTTCATCACTTCCCTACCCATTATAATCCTAGTAAGAAAAAGAAGGGAAAAAAGAGTCTTTGAGACAGGGATGAGAAGCTTCAAATCAGTATCTAGTATATATATGTGAGGTCAATAAGTGAGAGACAAAAAGACTAATTTATGAAAAGTTAGTAATTAAGAGGTTAGTTGGATGCATTAATTTCACGCGGCGGAGAAAGTGTGATGAGCAGCGGGATTCAACAGTGACTATACACAGATAGTGTCATTTGCATATTTTTCACAGATTTGCAATGGCTCTGAAACTGATGTGCATGTGCAATAAGTGAACAAGAAAGAGTACCAATCAGTTTTATATTGGGAGAAATGAACTATGAATTCCATGGTATAAGTAGTTAGCTGCTACAGAAATCACGTCCTCAATGATTGTAAAGTATGGGTTCATCAACTCCTTTATTGCACTATGCTGCCAGCGTTCTTTCGTTCTCTTTCTACTGTTTCACTCAAAAGATCATATACTTTATGAGCGTGAAACAATACAAATGAATCAAAGGAAAATGATAGAAAATCATAATAATCTATTGAAGAAAAACGAAAATAAGTACTCAGAATTAGGAGAGGAAACATTAAAAGCTTTTATTGATAATATTGATTTGGTCTGCCTCTCCATGAACAGGTTCAGAGCATTACAATGGTGTTCCACTTTCCCCTAATATGGGTATCGTTGTATCTTTTTTCTCTCTCGTGAATAGTGGAGAAGAATAAGCACCCTTTTAGGATTCTCTCTCTTGGCATTTATAGCTGTGAGCTTCATGAGCTATCAATAAGTGGCTGTGACCATATTGTGGGTTCGCCTTCATAATGGTGAATAGGCCGTGGCCTTATTGGTCAAATCAGTTAAGGGTTAAATACTATTGGTTCTGAGTGTTCATACAACTTATTAATCATGAATTAACTTAAAGCGGGATTAATTTCGTCAATTATCGTAGTTCGTATTCTGATCCATACAACTTTATGTGACGTAGTATATCAGCGCCCATTAACTCAACTCTTACATGATCATTGGCCCAAGTTAATTACTTAAAAAGTTACCATATTTTGATTTTGAGTGTTATTGTCAAAAAACAAACCTTCTTTTTCTAGGGGTGTACATGAACCAGGTTAGTTCAATTTTAATTTTACTTTGTTAAATTTTTTATAAGTATATATATGGAAAAAATCTTAGTAACACATGATAGTTATTTTTTTAGTCGTCTGACAATAATATTCGTTGATGGACACTTTCAAGGTTAACCGAATTTAGTAATTAAACATAAAAATCAGTATGATACCTACATAATAGTAACCCCTTCAAATTCGAAGAAGACACAAGAATTTAATAGATCTTGATATATGAATATGGAAGAACAGAGAGATTGACACATTTCAGTAATACTTGATAAGAAAGTGATCATACAACTCATTATTAAGGTTAATAAATATGGAGCACTTCATATTCTATTAAATAATATATCCCATAAGAGAATCCCAAATATTTCTAGATATTTTTAAAGAAAGTACTATACGAAATCTTAAAAGTATATATAAAAATTATATATATTTATAAGCCGGTTTGGTTGGAATTTTGTTACTCAATATCAAAACAAACGATTTTTTTAATTGGTGTTTGGTTTAACTTTTCGATTTGAAGCGATTTTCGGGTTTGGTTTGTACACCCCTACTTTCTTCTATGTGGAACAGTTAAATTGGCTAGCTAATAGTGAAAATATCCAGCAATTAGTGGGGGAACGAAGAATTTTGCTTAGGAACTTCAAGATATAAAGAAGTAAACATATGAAAACATATATAATAATTTTTGCCTATATAGTATAATTTTATGGCGAAGGGGTCCCCTTCCGCCCTTGGCTCCTCCTATGCCAGCAATTGCAAACATTACTTAAAATGACCATGTCTGGAAAAAAAAAAAAAGAATTATCATTAGGGACAATCAATCAAATTGAGTTCTGATTGTTACTAGTTCCCCTCATACTTAGTCACTCACACACACACTATATATTATTGGGATGAAGTTGTTCGTAAATGATATACATCGCTAGAGAAAGCTGTATGAAGCATTATAATAAATTCCATTGGAAAAGGTCAAGTTAATGCTCAGAACGACAAGCTAACATGGAGAAATGAATTGACTGTTGGGATTTTATGAAGGGAAGTTACGAAGATATAGGAACCCTAAGGTATTTAATGCACGTAAAATTACCAGTCACGTGGGTTTTGAAAATGGTGAAATTAGAATGCTGAAATTTATTGCATATCGATCTACTTCCCGACATGACTTATCTTGAGAAGGCTTTTCATTTTTCATTTTTTTCTCGTTTTAGTGGGTGTTGGATCGGAGCTGGTGGGTGCTTAGTGTTTACATACTTTCTTTAAAATTTAATTATTTGATATCTAAGGCTCATTTGTCGACTAATTTTGATTCATGCAAGTAGGTGTTATCGTTACTGTGTTAAAACACAAAATTAGAAAACTGTTAGAAGAATAAAAAACTGAAAAAATAGTAAAGAATAAAAAATATTCTGAGTCCACAATTTGCTTGTGCGTCCTTAAAGAATTTTAACCCCCTCACACGTTGCCAGAGTAATGGATTAAATCCTCCCATGATAAAAAGGAATAAACCTTCCTGCAAAAGTGGCAATACAAACTGCAGGATACCAACGAACTTAAAGAAAGGAGCAAAATCACACTTACGAATTTAAGAGAGAGAGCTAACTGCAAATTAGAATGCAGTATTCAGAAGGAAGATCTGTTATTTTTTCAGTGTATTGAAAACGAAGTCATGCCTCAGAATTTATAGGCAATTATTGGAAGAGGTGTGATGTTTCTTCTGGAAAATGTGTCTGTTCAGAAGTTTACGCGTACTATCGCGGTTACGCAGAATATACAACAGTATTCTGGCACGGAACGCCCGGACAGCGCGGCTAACTAACTGATATTTAATTAATTATTAAATAATCAATTAAATAAATTTTGTCCAAAAATAATCTTATCGATCCAAATCCAAAGCCAAAGCCGAGCGACGACAACGGCACGAGGGTTCATTCTCTTCAACTCCTTTTTAAGAGCTTTAAGAAATGATTCTATATACACATAAATGTAGTTGTCTCTCACCAACGAGGGACAAAGTTCAATACAAAAGCTCACTTCATTCAAATTTTCGTTTCCCTCCATTTTATTTTCCACCATTTTCATTTCACGCTCTTAAACTTTAAAACCCAATGCTTAAAGTCTTTGAAGCCGAATGGTTTAAAGTCTAACAGTAGATACGGTATTAGTGATACACTAAGGAGGTAAAGCGTTGATTCATTGCAGAAAGTGGGGCAATAACAGCTTGTTTGGAGGGTTGTTACCTATTGTGTCATATCGTATTATTACTTTAAATATAATATATCGTATTGTTTATTTTGTTGTTATGTAAAACCAAAAAGTGCAATTTTATGTAATGGTCGATTTGATGTGGCCACATCATCAGGGATGGAGCTAGAGTTTCAGCGGGTTCGGTCGAACCCAGTAGCTCTGGTTCGAACCCTATATTTATCTTAAAAAATTCATTGAGCATGTATAAATTATTAATTTAGAACCGAGTAACTTAAGGCGATTAAAATTATAAACTCATATACTTAAAATCATGGCTCCGCCTCTACAGATCATTACCTTGTTTAGTTTTTTCATCTTGCCCTTCCTGTATTAGATAATCCTATTTTGTAGTTTTCCCTACTTTTTTACTATATAATAATGTTACCTCATATTTTACTTTTTCTTTGTAATTAGTTTATTCTTCATATTGTTAGTGCATGACATCATAAAACGACGGCAAACAATACGATTTATCCAAATATTATATACATCAAAATGATACAGTATAATATAATACAATACGTTACGATATATTATATAAGCAGGGGTATCAAAATGATACAATACAATATAATACAATACATTACGATATAGTACTTATATAAGCAGGGGTTGAAGTCATTTCACAAGCTAGGTAGTTATGATCTTAAAGAAGTCATTTATGAGATCTGTACGACCTTCCAAAGTCAAACTAATAATAGACTGGTCCATTATTAAACGGAAAAGGGTTATATATGTCCCTTTACTATTCAAAATAAGCTACATTTGTCCTCCGTTATACTATTTGGCCATATATGTCTTTACCGTTCATATTTCTGGTCATATATGTCCCTTTGACGTTAACTTTTTAAAAAAAAATTAAAAAGTTACGTGTCGGAGTCCTATTGGTTAAACTAAACTCATTCCCCTTTTTCTTTATATTAAAACGAAAATATTTGTAAAAAAACGTTAAAAAATTGTGAAAAATGGGGAAAAAATTTGTAAAAACTGGAATTTTTTTGTAAATTTTTTCAGAATTTGAAAAAGGAAAATATTATATTAAATTTTTTTTTCTATTTTTACAAATTTGTGTTTTCACTTTTTACAAAACAAAATTCTATTAAAAATGCAAAATAAAATATTGTTTTTAAAAAAAACGCATTTTGGAAATATTTTCAAATTTGAAAATAAACAAATTTTCTTTTTGTAAATACAGAAATAAAAATTGTTTAACAAAATATTTTTATTTTTGACTAAATTGTTTAACAAAATTTTTTCGTGTAAAAAACATTAAAAAATTGTAAAAAATGGGAAAAAAACTTGTAAAAACTGCAATTTCTTTACAAAAGAATTCCAGTTTTTACAAAAAAAAATTCCTAGTTTTTACAAAAAAATTCCAGTTTTTACAAATATTTTCGTTTTTACAATTTTTTAACGTTTTTTACAAATATTTTCGTTTTAATATAAAGAAAAAGGGGAATGGGTTTAGTTTAACTAATAGGACTCTGACACGTGGCTTTTTAATTTTTTTTAAAAAAAATTAACGTCGGAGGACATATATGACGGTAGCGACATATATGACCAAATAGTATAACGGGGGACAAATATAACTTATTTTGAATAGTAGAGGGACATACTGACCCTTTTCCGATTATTAAATCGTTGATGACAAGAATTTACGTTTTGCTTAAAGCAAGTACCTACTTCGATTAGCTATAATTAAGCTCGCCGTAACATATTCAGAGCCATTTTTGTACTCATAAAATAATTTCACGTGAATAATCTCTTTGAATTATTGCTATCCACTAAAATCGTTCGTAATTTCATCCTTACAACATTTAGCAAGATTATTTGCTGGAATATCTCAGTAAATTCTTTATTTATCATTTTCACAAAACCTTGAGCTCCCGTCTACGGTGTGCCGGTAAAGTTCGGGATGGTTGTTCTTCAATAGACAACATCAGAGATGTTGGAGAGAAGCCAGAGACAAATTTAACTTCTTGAACAACAAGAGGAGATGGAATTCGTTTTCTGGGTCTTAAAACAAATTTTTATTTAATTTTCTTGTTTTAACACAGGAAAATGTAATTGAGATAATAACAGACATCTTCAACTGGGATTAAATTTGGAAAGAAGTGGTTAATTTTCCTTTTATCACAGTAAAATTCAGTTGCTTTAACTTGACAAGCGCAAACTTATCAAATTTTCTTAAACCAAGAAATTAATTCTCATAAGCTCAACGGACTTATACTATCAAGATACTTTCAGGTGTTTGCCATAATTTTTTTATCATATTTAATTTTTCTATTTGTTGAAGGAAAGGGAAATATAATTATCTTAATTGAATTTTCCTTTTTGTAGAAAGAAATTATAAATCTTCAATATTTGGCTAGTCTTTTTTTGTGACGACCCGGCTCGTCGTCTCATGAGTTACCGCCTTGTTTTTCCTATTTTATGCTTCTTCATTTTGTGTTACCGGCATTTGATGTGTTAGAGTTAATTCGGATTGGTTTTGGTAGGAAATGAAACACTTAGTCTCTTTAAGGAAGGTTTGATTTGAAAAAGTCAATCGGAAGTTGACTTATGAGTTAAAGGGCTCGGATGTGATTTTCGGTGATTCGACTAGCTTCCGGGGATGATTTGTGACTTAGGAGCGTGATCGGAAGTGGTTTTGGAGGACTGGTGTAGAAACAGGCTTGAATTGGCGAAGTTAGTATTTTGACGATTTTCGGATGGTAGGTGAGATTTTGATCCGAGGGTCGAAATAGAATTTCGAGAGTTGCAATAGCTTCGTTAGGTGATTTGGGATATGTGTGCAAATTTTCAGATGATTCGGGAGTGTTTTGGTCGGGTTTTTTATCAAATGCGTGTTTCGCAAGGTTTAAAAGAACTTAGGCTTGAATCTGATGTAATTTGATGGTTTTGGTATTGTTTGTGGTGTTTTGATGATTGGAGCAAGTTTTAATGATATTTTAGGATGGGTTGGCACTTTTGGTTAAGGTCTCGGGGGCCTCGGGTTGATTTCGGATGGCCATCGAGATGAATTTTAGACTTGTGAGATTGCTGGTGTTTGCTGATATCTGGATTTCCGCATCTGCAGAAAAGGGGTCGTGGAAGCGGTTCCCCAGATGCGAAGAAAAGGGTCGCAGATGCGTATTTTGGCCATTTGGAGGAGTTTCGCACATGCGGATTATTTTCGCAGATGTGGTGTCCCCAGAAGCGAAACATGACCACAGAAGTGGTCCTGAGCACTTATGAAGAATCCGTAGAAGCGGAGGAATTTCCGCATATGCGGTATCTGGATCGCAGAAGCGGAAATAAGGCTTGGGCAGAAGGGTTTTAAAATATTATTTCATCCACGAAACTAAGGTAATTTCCACCATTCTTGAACAACCTTGAGAGCTTTTGGACGAGGATTAAAGAGGGTTTCGACTGGAATTGATTGGAGGTAAGTCTTATGGCCTAAAAACATCATTTAATTGTAGAATCAACATTGAAATTTATGGAAATTTGACTAAAAAGGGGTGAATTAGGACTTGACTTTTCGAATAAAAAATTGGGATTTGAGGGAACATTTGAGCTCGGATTTTGGAGCTTTTGATATGCATAGACTCGTGGGGAGATAAGGAGTCCATTGATATATAAATTTTTGAGTTTCGAGAAGTGGGCCCGGGGCTCGAGTTTTCCAATTTCGGATTTCTTGATGTTTTTCGATCATATTTGATTGGGTATTATTCCTTTAGCATATTGTGACGTATTTGTTGTGGTATTGATAATATTCCACGCGCGAGGAGGTCGATTCGAGAGGCAAGGGCATAGCGAGCTAGATTTTTGGCCGGTATAAGGTGAGTATTGAGGTGAGACACACGCTCAATAACGAGCGAGGGGTCATTTACTATTAGAGATTGTGACTTGATCCATCCCGGTTGATATTTTACCGCTATTTGACTAGGACTTGTTGTTTTCACCATGACTTGGGCTTATTACCATACTTGGGATTATTGCCGACTATTTGAAATTCTTTGTGAACTTTCATCATTTTTTCCTTACTATTTGAAATATTACTTGAATTCAGTCCAATTGAATTATACTGTTTTATGAATCCAGCATTTTTTACTCAAATTTGAGATTGAAATGATATTTGAACTGGTGTTTGAGCTGAGCTTTATTATTTTACTGATGTCCAAGGGGCTTATGATTATTTTTGGACTGATTGAGGCCGAGGGCCATATGTGAGGATATGCTGAGTGATGCGAGGAGGTTTTCAGGCCTTATGAGTGAAGTGAGAAGACTTTCATGCCTTATGTTGATATGAGAAGGCTTTCAGTCCTTATGATGATATAGCGCTTGGGCCATAAGGGGTCCCTCCGGAGTCTGTACCCCCACAGTGAGCGCGGGTACCCATATAATCTGAGAGTGAGCCCGAGGGGCTGGTGTTGTACTAAGTAACTGATACTGAGCCCGGGAGGCTGATACTGCACTGAGAGGTTGATATTGAGCCCGAGGGGCAGGTTCCTGATTATTTCTCACTTGTTGAAAATATTTGTCTTTAACTGTTTTAAAAGAGAATTAATTGATACTTCATTGTTCTACTGCTTAACTGATTTACTGCTTTGCGATAGCATTTCTTTGTGCCTTTATGAGTTTTCCTGCTTCAGTCGTTATTTATACTTATTACTCAGTGGGTCAGAGTACTTGATCGTGGCGGACTCACCCTAAGGAAGAGCAGGCGCTAAGACTTTTACCCAATAGTGGTATCGGGGTCAATTTCTACAGGGAGCTTAGAATGGAGTCGAGTATTTGTTTGGTCTAGGAGTGTGTTTGAGCTCCTAATTGTACTTCTAACATTTTTCATTTTTCTTTTGATTAACAACTACAATTTACAAACTACAAATTATAACTAATTAATGATGTGATATTAATTCTAGGTTGTATGCAATATAGAAAAAGGCACTAGGATCATAACATTTACCTAGGTGGTCAACTAACAGGTAGAGATTTCTAATACAAGAACGATGATTATGAGACTTATGCTATAACTGTTGCACGATTGCATTCACTCTCATACCTCTCGGTAGAGATAGTGATTTTTCCCAATTGACTCTTTCGAGACCAATTGGGTAGGCCAATTTGCCCAAGCAACTTAGGGTTCAAGTTGGGCAATTACTCTCTCGAGGTTTAACCCGTTAATTGGGACTACTATTCTCATGGGTCCATCTCAATTCCTTGTTAGTCAATTTTGGGGTCATAGACACTCTTTCGCAAGAAGAGTCAAGATCCACTAAGCTAAACTTAGTGTTTGAAACCACCAAATCCTAATAAAATCATAAAATTAACCCGAATAGTAACCACCCAACATCATTCAAGCATTAAACAATCACACCCATTAATTATAGGGTTGAGCCACATCCCTAGCTAATGGGTTTAGCTAGACATAATAGAAACAAAAATTGAAGAAATAGTAGATAAAATCGACATATTAATTAACTACGATATTAATCTACAAGAATCCACGATAAAGCAAGATAAAATTGCCCAAAATAGGATAAAACTTGGGTCTTACGAGTGCAACAGCTATCTGATATCTAATACTTAACCTAAAAAGGTAAAATGTTCTATTTATGATACACAGGAAAAAATAGGGGTCTTGGTCTTCAATTCTCTCTTCTGAATCTGGGGGTGCGGACCGTGCAAAAAGGCAGCACGACCACACTGGCTGAAGAGCGTGGACCGCGCATAAATAGGGCGCGGCGGCATGAAGAACTTGGCAAAATGACCACTCTTTGAACAACCATCTAGGCGGATCGCACAGTTTTGGTGACCGGCCGCGTGGGAAGACTTGGCAAAAATATCGAGTCTTTGAACATCATCCACGCGGACCGCACTGTTTTGGTGCGCGGTCGCTTGGGTTCGCCTTTGTATTCTCTGGTCTCTAAACCTCCTCAGGCGCGGACCGCATCAGGATGAGCGTGGATCGCGCATGTCACAACTGAAATGCCCAATCTCTGAACTTCCAGCGTGGCCGCGTGGCAAAGCAGTGCGGTCCGCGCTGGGTCTCTTTGTTCCCCACTTCATTTGACTTTAACACTTCACAGATTTCACTCTGTTTAGAGTCGATCTTTGACATTCATCATTTTGTCGCTCAAACCTGCAATCAAGTGCAACTTATAAGCATTTTGGGACTAATTTATGGTAATTCACGCATAAATTTTAGGTAATAATGGGTATAAAACGTGTTAAAATCATAGTTATCAACTCCCCCAAACTTAAACATTTCCTTGTCCTCAAGCAAATAAAATAAGACATACCCCTCATAGATCCAAGTAATTCCTGCCTATCCTAAAGTAACCTCAACAAGCATTAATTGGGACTAACAATATCTCTCAATGCGAATGCATCATTAACACAGTTAAGCTTTAAAAACTTGTGGATCAAGTGTGACACAAGAGCATCAAGAGTTGACACATATTCGTCAAAGAACTTTTCTCAATTACTTTGGTCATTGTGGAACCCAAACTCACACATCCTCAATTCTCCCTAAGTGAACCTCACCTTTTAGAGTATTGACACACAACCCGAGGTGGATGGATTCTCACTCATCTCTCTCAAAGAAAAAACCATAAGTCCGGCTCTAAGTACCATATGCTTGCCCCTTATGTAAGTATCCACTAATGTAGGTTTCCCACAACTCAAGATCATATAGGGTTTTTGAGGAGTCATTATGAAGGCTTTTGGTAAAGGTAAAACAAGTTTTTGTCAATTTTGTTCAATCTTCCCTTAAGCAGTTCTTTTGATTTATTTTGGCACACTTTCTTGACTCAATTGAGTATTTCACTTCTTTCAAGGGGTTAGAGAGACACATTGCCACTCTTTCTTTTACAATTAAACACCTTTCTCCTTTTGTCTACTTTTCCCCACCTTTTTCACTTTTTGTTGTCCATGAATCCCTTTTTGGTTCTTATTCACTTTTGTCTTTCTTTTTTGTCTTTTTGGCTTTTTCATTGCCTTCCTTTTTTTTTTTTCTTTTGTGCCTGTTTACAATACTGATGCCTTTTTTGTCTCTCCTCCCAAAACTTAGACATTTGCCATTATTCAAGGGAAGATTTGGGTGCCAATGGAGGATCTCATTGAGAACGGGTACAGGTTTTTAGCTTTGGTTCATGAAAAAAGAAGATTTAAGGCTCAAAAGGGGTGAACTAGGGATAATTTCATTGGTAGGTCATGAAAATTGTTCAAATTTGGTAGTTTGGATCAAGGAGAGCCTATAATCACTTCTCAAGTCAAGTTTCACCTATGATCTCGCCTCAACAAACATTCAGGGAAAGTTCTTGACCATCAGCTCGGTACTTGGGCTCTCAATTCGAATTCTCATCACACACACTCAAGGATCGCTAAAGACATTGAGCCGAGGGCCCACAACGACCTTAGTTACGATTCAAATGCACAATGGCCCAAAATGACAACATGATGATTGTTTGGTCAACACAAGAGTATCAAGGCCACGACTTTCACCATCCTAAACACAACATCATGTCTTTGACCATGGGATCAAAGGCAAATGTGTTAGGTCCAAGTGAAGCTTTGTCTGAGGTACCCTTAACTACAAAACTTGAAAATCAAAAACGGACTCAAACCCTTAAGAAGGTTGTCACGCCATCTATCATTGGGAAGAGCCACCCAGTTTGCACAACACTCTATCCTTGGAAAGAACCGTGGTATTAAGAAAACCAAGGGCTTATTGCAAACGTCAAAACAAAACACAAAGGCTGCAAGCTTAACTTTGCGACTAACACAAAAAAAATTATGAAAATAGAAAACCAAGAAAATCAAAATGAAAAACCGAATGAATATGTACAAAAGGGATGTAGAATATACAACTAGGGGTAATGAATATATACATAGAGTTGAACAAAATCTAGAATGAAAAGTTACACACAAACCATCTATCAACTACAAACGTGCTAAAAATAAAGAGAATATATACAACCATCCCAAATGTCAATAAAAATAGTAGGGCACACTCCCACGAATAAAAGCGGCATTGTCCCCAATGCCAACTACCAAAATAAGCATAAATGACAAGAAAGGATATAGAGTGGCCCCCCAAGCCTAATCTGTCGCCATGTGTTGATCAGTGGTCCCTAGGTCCTCTGTATTGGAAGGAACCTCATACTCCCTGACCTGCTGCTGTTGTGCTACTAGGACAGGGGCCGGATCAAGAACTGGCTAAACAATTGGTGGAACACTGTAGGTACCCTTCTAAATCTGTGCCACCTCTATCACAACTCCGTGAGTGCTAGGGAGTTTCCTCTTCTTCCTCGGCTGCCTGGGAGCCTCCTCCTGCTGTGGCGGAACTGTTGCTCGATCTTTAGTTGGGTCCCCAACTAGTAATTCAAGTGGCATCTGATCCGGCAAGAGCTTATCCACATCCTCTCTCAACTTCGTCACTGACTCCTTTGAAGCCTTTTGCTTCCTCAACTTATTGTGCTCCCGAGCCATTTTATCAATACTTTGTTGTGTGCTCCAACTGCCTTAGTCAAGGCATCCTGCATCGCCATCATCTTTTCCTAGTAGGCCAGGATCTTCTTCAGTGTTTCCTCAATGGAATGAGGAATCTCAACCGTGGCAAGAGATGTTGTGCCTGAAAGACAGTGGCCAAGTTGGACAACTTGGATATCGCAGCTGACATACAGTTGTTCAAACTGGCTAAAGACTGGGTAGGTTGGTGGGCAGTGAATCGGTGAGTTTTCGATGAAGGGACAACCGGGTCCACTGAAGTAGATCTACCAGCAATAGAAGAAGGACCAGGGGGCAATGTCTCACCGGTAGCAAGGATGGTGGAAAGCTTAGTGTAATGCTTAATAACCACTGGCTCCTCAGATTGGCCAGGTGCGGTGGAAGTGGATGCCTGCTTCTTTTTGGACCTCTTTGGGTTGTCGGGGCCCAACTGACTGTACCATGAGTAGGGGGCTACTGGATCTACCTCGACATCAAACCGCTTCTTCTTCACCTTCAATTCTCTAAAGTACGAGGGAAAAGTGTTCAGGAAGGGATAGTTTGTGTTGGTCTCCTGTCCGGCCGTACAAATCACCCTCGAAATAATGTTGCCCACATTGAGGGAAAACCCGGCCATGATAGATGCCACTAGAAAAGCATGGGCAATAGAAACTGTATGATCATGGGTTGAGGGATCAAGTCTACTACACACAAAAGTCAACCAACCCTTGGCTTCAAAACTGAATGTGTTTCTCATAATCTTCTCCCCTGCTTTCAATTAGACTGGGATAGTACCCGGGGCTGCCAAGTGTTGGGCCAACCAAGGACGAAACTCTTTTTTCATGGCCATCTTTTCTAAGTATTGGTTTTCGTCCTCTTCATTAAACCCAAAAAATTCATTCAGTGACTTCCCATCAAACATCACCAATTTGTCCCGCACTTTTGTCGCCTTTGAGTCCTTCACCACATGATGAACATTACAATAAAATTCTTTCACCATATGTTCATTGGCGACAATACAACATTCTTTGAAGAAACCCCAACCCTCTCTAGTACGGAAATTGTGCTTGCACATATGGGTTGAAAGGAACAAGATCAGAGTCAATAAATTGCCTCTCCGGAATCAATTTCCTTTTGGGCCACCACTCTCTAAATCTATGGAAGGCTATTTCACTTACGAATCTGTCAGCCCAGGCTTCCGATTTCATGGTCCGCTCCACTCCCCCGACTTGTGGTTCACCCCCCTCACCATATAGTCCACTCTCCTCTTATAATGAAGCTGCGGGAGATGGAGTATTGATATTCATCTCTTGCTACAGACTCATCAGACGAGTCTGAAACAACATTGACTGGTTTCTTGGAGGTGGATGCAGGATCAGGTGAAGGAGTATCACGCAGCTGGAATGATGTCGACATGTAAGTGGGGGCAGATTCTGAGGTGATGATCCGGGATGGTGCATACTCACTCCCCGTAGAGTGGGAGGTCACTCTATCAGCTTCCCGTATCAGCTTACGAGTTTTTTCTATACTCTCTCGAACCTGGGTAGTGAGTCTAACCACCCGCTTTCCTTTGCCCCCTCGGGCGGAACCACCTCTCCCAGGTTGTTTTTGTTCTTTTATACCGCGCTTGGTGACCATTATCTGTAAAGAATACAAGTATAACATTGTTAGTTTAAGCATATGCATTGAACTAGATGAAATAGTTAAGTTCATTGAGTCACGCGGTCGCGCTGAGGTACCGGGGACTGCGTGAAACTAAAGCACTGATCGCGCTTGAGAAGTTCCAATCACACCCCTCTCTGAACTTACCAACACGGTCAATGCTTATCAATGACTCAAAACGCACACTCTCTGAACTTTATCAGCGGGTCCATACTGATTTGGACCGCGGTTGCGTTGGTCTAGCACGGATCGCGCAAAAATTCCATGTTGACCACGTAGTTTAGACTTAGCACACAACAAAGAGGTGACGCGGACCGCGCAGAAAGGACGCACGACTGTGCAGGGGTGATAATTAACTGAGTTGGGAATTTTCATTTAAGTCCAATTTTTGTTCAAATTATGGGTCCTAATTGTCCCTACTCAATTACTAATCATGAATTCATGCCCATTGTTTAACATTAACACACAAAATCTAACCTAAAGTTTAAACTAATAAGAATTAGAAGAAAACAAGAAGTTATACTAATGGGAAGCAAATAAAATAATAAAAAATTAACTATGAATGAGATTAGTGAGGAATGTTAACAGGGATTGTGAAAATTTAACTACTCGAATCAATCTTGACGAACAGTGAAAATTTAAAGCTCAGGTAGACAATTGGCAAAAAGGTTCAACTGAAGCTTAAGAGACAAGAGGGGTTGCCCTGATGGTAAGCAACCCCCACTTCCAGCCGAGAGATTGTGAGTTCGAGTCTCCCCAAGATCAAGGTGGGAAGTTCTTGGAGGGAAGGATGCAGGGGGTCTATTTGGAAACAGCCTCTCTACCCAAGGGTAGGGGTAAGGTCTGTGTACACACTACCCTCCCCAGACCCCACTAAGTGGGATTATACTGGGTTGTTGTTGTTATTGTTGTAGTTAAACTGAAGCTTAAGGTCCCTATTTATAGAAAACACTGTGGGACCCATCACCTACCTAGCAGTGCGGCTGCACAGAAATGGCTGCGGACCATGCTGGATTTCCATCCTTCTTAATCGAATGAACATCCTACGCGGGCTGCACTATTTTGGTGCACGGCCGCGTGGGAATCTTCAAGGAACTTATAATTTTGTCCTTCTCAGTGCAGACCGCACTGCTTTGGTACACAGCTGCATTGGAACACTTCAGAGGACCAACAATTTTGGGTCTGTCCAGCACGGACCGCATAGAAATGTAACGCGACCGTGCTCGACCATCTGAGATTTAACTCCTTAGTTTCTCAAGCCTACGCAGATAGCACTGCTTTGGTGCGCGGCCGAGTAGACAAACTTCAGAGACCCAACAATTTTTACTTTGGTTCTGCATTATTTCGACATTATCCCTGCAACATCTCACAAACCATGAGTTCAAAAATCCTAATCTACAACAAAAAAAAAAAGAAAAAGACATCGGTTGCCTTCCAAGAAGCGCCTGATTTAACGTCGCGGCACGATGCATGTTACCATTACACCACTTCAGTTCAAGAAACGCCACCATGGGCTCTCATCAAATTCTCCAATAAGTGATAAAATGTCATTCAGCAAGCTTGTGAATTATCTGATCAATGAACGGCAATGGATAATAATCATTGTATGGCACCTTGTTCAAATTACCATGATTCATGCAAAACTGTTAACCTGTGTCATGCCTTGTGGGACCAACCATATCATTAAGAGTAGGCATCATTTCATTCTCTACTGCAGGTAGTATCCCTTGAGGCTCCAAAATAGGTGTTACGACATCCCCAATGATAGCATCATGCTCAAAAATTGTGAGACACATGTATGGCTCAGTTTGTTTCATCGAAAACACCGATGGAACTTCATTTGCTAGCCTTTCTAAGGTATTTTCTATTTGATCAAGGTCCAATGACCACATACTGAGTTCACACGATTCCGTGGCATGCAAAGCATCTATTCACATCACTCTACGTGAGTCATCATTCATCTCACGATCTAGATGTGCGGACACAAGCGATCTTCAACATTAATCATAATACTTGTTTCATCCATTACCACAGCAGTGAGAATGTCAACAATGGAGCACACCTCAGTGTTGTTAGGCTGCTTCATGGACTTGCACACCGGGAACACCACTTTTGCATCACCAACACGGAAGGTCAACTCTTCCGCCTCGACATTGACCAAAGCCTTCCCCGTAGCTAGGAAAGGTCTTCCCAGGATAATTGGTACCTCGAAGCCCGCCTCATAATCTAGTATCACAAAGTCGGCCGGCAAGATGAATTTATCAACACGCATAAGGACGGAATCAATTATACCTATGAGTCATTTCATCGACCGGTCTGCCATATGAAGTCCCATTGAAGTATAATGAGGTTTCCAAATCCCCAAGGTCTTAAATATAGAATGTGGAATCAAGTTTATTCTTGCCCCTAAGTGGCAAAGAGCTTTGGCAAAATCTGCATTTCCGATAGTACACGGGATAGTGCAAGCTCTCGGATCCTTGAGTTTTGGGGCCATTGAATGCATTATTGAACCCAGTTGATGTGACATTAGTATTTTTTCACAATCCATGGATCTCTTTTTCGTGACCGAATCTTTCATAAATTTTGCCTATCCTAGCATTTGCTCAAATGCCTCAACTAATGGCACGTTGATGGTAAGACTCTTCATCATATCTATGAACTTCTTGAGCTGATGGTCACTCTTGTGCTTTGCTAACCATTGAGGATATGGCAGAGGGGGCCTAGGCAAGGGTGTCTTAGCCTTGGGCACCACCTGCTCGGGAATATCAATCATGTGTTCCCTAGATGGGTTCAGGGCTTCTTGTGTCTCCACCTCAACCTCATCATTTATATCAATATGCATATCATCGTTCACACGTTTTTCAACTACATCATCAACATTCAACGGTTCATTATCATCATGCAACACAACGTCAATATCTACAACACGCTTTTCTCTTAAGGCTTGTACGTCACCGCCTCTCCCACTTCTTGTCGTGACTGCCATCACTTGGCTGGTATTTCCACCCTTTGGGTTCACAACCGTATCACTTGGTAGAGCTCCCTTGGGGCGAGTATTCAAGTCTTGATACAGTTTCCCTAGTTGCACTTCCAAGTCCCGGATGAACGTATTATGAGAAGCCAATTGCCTAACGGAATCTTGGTTCTTTTTCATCATGTGCTCAAACATATTCTCAATTCTACCCAAATTATTTCTGGAATAACTCAGTCCTAGAGATTAAACGGCGGTGGGTTGTTCGGTTGTTGAAACATTGGAGGCCTTTGAAAGCATTGACCAACATTGTTATTCCACCCACCTTGCCCATTGTTGTTGTTCCAATTGTTGTTGTTGTTTCCGCTCCAATTCCCTTGATTGCCCAAGTTGTTGTTCCCCCAATTTCCTCCTTGGTTGTTGTTATTGTTCCAATTACCACCTTTTTGATTGCCCCAATTTCCTTGGGGTCTCCATTATTGGGTCCCTTGATTGCCTCTATTTCCTTGATAGTTGTTGATGTATTGGACTTCCTCACTTTGATCTTCATAGCATTCATTCGAATATTCCACCACCATCATCATAGTTATCAAAGTTTCCTTGAGGTCGTTTCCCTCTTTGCCTCCTTTTCATCATATTCACTCCTTTCATGGTATTTACTTGGAGCGGATTTTGAACTTGTTGAAGTTGCATCTTAGCCAATTGGTTCATTGTTGTTGTGAGTTCGGCAAGGGCGTATCCGTGGCCATGTAGCTCCTTGTGCAAATGTATAACATTCGGATCACCTTGAGGAACATTAGCCCGACTTTGCCTTGTCGATGATGTATTGGCCATCTCATCTAACACATCACAAGCTTCGTTGTATGGAAGCTTCATAAAATTACCTCCCGCCAGTTGGTTCACAATACATTGGTTGGTTGTGTTGATGCCCCTATAGAAGGTTTGTTAGATCATCATATCATTGTTAGGGAACTCTTTCACTATCGTTCTAAACCTATCCCATATCTCGTGTAACGGTTCAGTCAACGCTTGCTTGAAAGCTAGAATCTCGTCCCGTAGAGCCGCCATGTGACTTGGAGAGAAACTTTTAGCAATGAATTTGTGCGCAAACTCATCCCATGTAGTGATGGAATTATTGGGGAACCTCTCCAACCAATCTAACACCTTTCCCCAAAGTTTGAACGGGAAAGGTCGAAGTCTCAATACATCCTCCGAAACATTTGTCTACTTGTTACCTCAACAAGTATCCATGAAGCCTTTCAAGTGTTTATAAGTATTCTAATCAACGGCCCCCGTGAAATAACCTCGTTGTTAGAGCAAGGTAAGCATTACATTTTTAATCTAGAAGTTCCCCACCCGGATTGAGGGAGAGGCTTTTGCGCTTCTGTACCCTTGATTGGGTAGAACTCTTGGTGCCACTCTTGGTGGGGGTGGAGGAAGGTCTGGTATATTATCATTACCATTAGCATTAGCATAAGAATTTTGACCTCTCCTAGGAGCATGATCTAATACATTTTCTTGTTCTAGCTCCTCAACCTCCTCCCCCACGACCACGTTGCAAAAGGGTCATGTGCATTTAAAGCCATGTGTACCTAAGTGAATTAACACGAATAGAATTATTAAAAAGAAGGAAAAAGAAGAAAAACACAAAACTAGCCAACAAATAGTCAAAAACCTAAAAACACCCCGACAACGGCGCCAAAAAGTGATTGCGGTAGACTCAACCTAAGGAAAAGCGGGCGCTAATACTTTTACCCAATAGTGGTTTCGGGGTCAATTTCCACAAGGAGCTTAGAATGGAGTCAAGTATTTGTTTGGTCTAGGAGTGTATTTAAGCTCCTAATTGTACTTTAAACATTTTTGGTTTTTCTTTTGATTAACAACAACAATTTACCTACTACAAATTAGAACTAAGTTATGCGATGATATTAATTCTAGGTTGTATGTAATAAAGAGAAAGTCACTAGGGTCGTGGCATTTACCTAAGTGGTCAACTAATGGATTGAAATTTCTAATACAAGAACGATGATTATAGGGCTTATGCTACAACCGTTATACGATTGCACTCACTCTCACATCTCTCGGTAGAGAGAGAGAGAGAGAGAGAGAGAAATTTTGCCCAATTGACTATGTCAAGACCAATTGGGTAGGCCAATTTGCCCAAGAAACTTAGGGTTCAAGTTGGGTAATTACTCTCTCGTAGTTTAACCCATTAATTGGGACTACTATTGTTATGGGTCCATCCCAATTCCTTGTTAGGTCAATTTTGGGGTCATAGACACTCTTTCTCAAGAAGAGTCAAGACCCACTAAGCTAGACTTAGTGTTTGCAACCACCAAATCCTAATGAAATCATAAAAAACCCAAATAGCAAACACCCAACATCATTCCAGCATTAAACAATCACACACATTAATTACCCACACTAGAGTTGAGCCACAATCCTAGCTAATGGATTTAGCTAGATATAATAGAAATAGAAATTGAAAAAATAGTAGATAAAATCGATATATTAATTAACTGCGATGTTAATCTACAAGAATCCACGATAAAGCAAGATGAAATTTCCCAAAGTAGGCTAAAACTTGAGTCTTACAAGTGCAGCAGCTATCTGATATCTAAAACTTAACCTAAAAAAAGTAAAAATGTTCTATTTATAGTAAACAGGAAAATTTGGACAAAAATACCCATGCGTGGCTGACGCAGGCCACGCATATATGCAGCACAGCTGCGTAAGGGTCTTGGTCTTCAATTCTCTCTTCTGAAGCTAGGGGCACGGACCGCGCAAAAAGGTAGCGCGGTCGTGTTGGCTGAAGAGCGCGGACCGCGCATAAATGGGGCACGACCGCATGGAGAACTTGGCAAAATGACCACTCTCTGAAAAACCATCTACGCGAACCGCACTGTTTTGGTGCACGGCCGCGTAGGCAGAATTGGAAAAAATATCAAGTCTCTGAACATCATCCACGCGGACCACACTATTTTGATGCACAGCCATGTGGGTTTTCCTTTGCATTCATAGGTCTCTGAACCTCCTCAAGCGCAGACCGCGTCAGGATAAGCGCGGACCGCGTCAGGATGAGCGTGGACCGCGCATGTCACAACTGAAATGCCCAATATCTAAACTTCCGGCACGGCCACGTGGCAAAATAGTGCGGTCTGAGCTGGGTCTCTTTGCTCCCCACTTCACTTGACTTTAACTCTTGGCAGATTTCACTCCGTTTTGAACCGATCTTTGACATTCGTCATCTTATCGCTCAAACCTACAATCAAGCACAACTTGTAAGCATTTTGGGACTAATTTATGGCAATTCACGTACAAAGCTTAGTCAATAATGGGTATGAAACGTGTTAATATCATAGTTATCAGTACTCACATTACTCCCGATACTGTGTGTTCAGTTATCGGCATAGCGGAGTCCGTTCTTGAGAATTGATCTTCCCAATTCAGGCGGTGACTGGATACTTTAAGGTAGCTGTCAGTGTCCACAGCCCCGAGCCTCCCCTATCTTGTCATTTATTTTTCTCTAGATGTTGTCATACCGGATTTTGTACTTCTTAGACTTGTACTGAATTTCCACTAGTGGCTCATGACTTGTGACATCCCGATTTCGGGCTGTATCAGGATGGTTCCCTATTTTATCACTTTTCTTCCACACGTATGATTATGTTATCTATGTTTTAGACCTATTCATGCTAAGTAACTGGTAAAAGAGGTGTTGTTATTCTGTTGGTTGGCCTTATCTTCACGAGAGGCTCCATCATGACCGGGTTCGGGAATTGGGTCGTGATATTTTTCTTGTAGGAAAAAGTTTGGACTTCTATAAATTGAGGATCCTTACTTCTCATTCAGTACCATCCACAATGTAGCCATAGGGGGCTTGGGAGTCTTGTTTATGGGGATAACTTTACGGGACAAGTGTTAGTATGTCACTTATGTTTGCCTCTTCTTGAGGTTGCTCTCTCAGTATTTTGTACTATTTTTTTATATAGTGGGTTGCTCATCTCCGCCGTGGACGTATGTCGGTTGACCGAACCACGTTAAATATTTGTGTCTCTTTTGGTAGGTTTCTCTTTTATTGTATAATTTATGGTCGGTCAAAGCTAAGTTTTCTTTGCTAGCTTCCGCATGACACCTGATTTTTTTCGGTCCTAATAAGTGATATCAGAGAATGGTCTAAGACATGTTCATCTTGGCGGGTTCAGTTCTAGCCGCAACATATTTGACGATAATCGTAATTTTTATTTGTGAAATTTGACCGGTGTGTTACGCACGTTGCGATAAACTTTGTGGTGGAGAATCGGAGATGCGACATGTTGAAGGCTATGTGAAGAAGGTGGATCAAGTTTATTTTGTCAGAAAATTTAGGTCAAGGGGGAGAATTGTTAGGTGTTTGCCATAATTTTCTTACCATATTGGGTTTTCCTATTTGTTGAAGGAAATGGCAATATAATCACCTTAATTGGGTTTTCCTTTTTGTAGAAGGAAATTATAAATCTCCAATACTTGGCTAGTCCTTTTTCTTGTAGGAAAAGGTTTGGACTTCTATAAATTGAAGATCCTTCCTTCTCATTCAGTAGCATCCCTAATGTAGCCACATGGGACTTTGGAGTCTTGTTTAGGGGGAGAACTTTACGGGATAAGTGTTAGCATATCACTTGTGTTTGCCCCTTCGTGAGTTTATTCTCTCAATATTTTGTACTCTCTTTTTATATAGTGGATTCCTCATCTCTGCTGTGGACGTAGGTCAGTTGACCGGACCACGTTAAATATTTGTGTCTCCTTTGGTAGATTTTTCTTGTGTTTTATGATTTATGTTGTTCAAAGTTTACTTTGCTAGCTTCCGCATGACACCTGCTTTTTTCGGTCCTAACAAATATAATACGAGTAATGAGTATACCAAATTTATTTAATAGATTTTTTACTTCTACTATAAAAGTGAAGTTACTTCCTTTATTCTTGATAAAATCTCCACCCATTAATCCAGAATGGATCTGTAAATTTCAAAATTAACTCTTTAACAAAAGAGCAGTAAAAGGATGAGGAGCAATTAAATCCCTTGTCCTCCAGACTTAAAATTCACAAGAATGTAGTTGATTTTGGGATTGAGTTCCCATAGACACACTAGTTTTAGTTCTTCAATCTTTTTCAATTATATTAGGCACCTTTAGCAAACTTCAAATTGCTAGCTTTAAAAACTCGAAGCTTCAAAAAAATTCAGTGAGCCCATAACTTAGTCAAACTTTTGCAGAAATAGGACACATAAGGCCTGGTGTTTCAATTCTGGAATTTTTATATTCTTATGCCATATAGGAAGCTATATTTTTCTCAATGTTTAAGGTTTGATATAATTATATTTAGTATACCTAATTACCAATTTTATACCATAAGATATTTTAACTGTACATTAATTGTACCTTATATCACTCCTAAATTTATGGTACCGTATATTCCTCTAAATCCCCACCCCCTCCCTGTAACGACCCAACTAGTCATTTTGAGCCCTAGCACGTCGTTCAACAGTCTGAGGCCATGAACAGCTTCATTTCATGTGTTATGACTTGTACGCATGGTCGTATTGAAATTCAGAACGATCAGAGTTAAATTTAAATGAAAATTTTATTTTAAAAGCTTTAAGTTGACAGAATGAACTAGGATTGGATTTTTCATTAAACGACCTCAAAATCGGGATCTGAAGGTTCCAGCATTTTCGTATGATGATTTCGGTCTTGGACATATGCCCGGTGCGGAGTTTAGATAATTCGAGAGCGTTTTAGCATTTTGGAAAAAATTTCTTAAGTTTGGCCTGAAGTACATTTCGGCGTTATCAATGTCCTTTGGGATTTCGAGAATGGGAGTAGCTCTGTATGATGATTCTGGAGTTGGGAGCGCGATCGGAAGTGAATTCGGAGGCCCGTAAGTCATTTTGAAGCTATTTGGCTAAAGATAGAAATTCGAAGGATTTGAGAAGTTTGACCGGAAGTGGACTTTTTCATATCGGGGACGGAATCCGATTCTGGATGTTGGAATAGGTCCATAATGTCAAATACGACTTGTGTGCAAAATTTGAATTCAATCCGAGGTGATTTAATAGGTTTGAACATCGAAAGTAGAAGTCGAAAAGTTCAAAGTTCATAAAGCTTGAATCGGGGTGTAATTCGTAGTTTTAGCATTGTTTGATGTGATTTGAGGACTCGAGCAAGTTTGTAATGTATTTTGGGACTGGTTGGTATGATTGGTTGGGGTCTCAGGGGACTCGGGTGGATTCCGGGTGGTTAACGGATCAAAATTAAATTTTTGGAAGAGTTGAATTGCATGTATCTGGTATTTCCGCTTCTGCGGATGCGGTCCCGCAGAAGCGGAGCGGGAAACACAAAAGTGGAGGGGCCAGGACTAAGGAATCGCAGAAGCGATCCGCTCCCTTTTGCCCAAGGCCGCAGAAGCGGCGAAAAGTCGGACAAGCGGACAATGCATCGCAGAAGCGAAAATGCCTGAAGGCATAAGGTTATTTTAAAGCGTGGGTTGAGTTCATTTCTCTCATTCTTCATGGCTTGGGGCAATTTTGGGGAGCTTCAAGAGGGGATTTTCGTCGTTAATAATTGAGGTAAGTTATCCCCACCCATTTTGAGTTAAACATATCAATTTTGTGTGGATTTGGACATGAAAATTAGTATAAAAATTGAGGTTTTGGTTGAAAACCTAAAAAATTATATTCTTGGATTTTGACCATGATGTTGAGTAGGAAAGAGAAAATCACATATTTGAGTTCCTAAGGTCATGGGCAAAGTTTATCTTCGAAATATTTCGGATTCCTGGCACGTGGGCCTAAGGATATTTTTGTCAACTTTTCGTTCGGGGTTAAGAATTTATACAAATTGAGTTTTAGAGTTTAGTTAAGCATATATTAATGGGTTTGAATGACCATTGGCTAGTTTTGGAGCATTTTTTGTTGGTTCGAGCTTTCGGAAGGATGTAGAGAGCCGGTTATGGATCTTCGGGCGAGGTGAGTCTCCTCTCTAATCTTGTGAGGGGGAAATTACCACATAGGTGAGGTAAACTGATTATTTTATCCTATTTGTATGGGGCTACGTACGCACGAGGTGATGAGAGACTGTGCGTAGCTACTATTATGCTACTGTCCGGGTAGTCTAGGACCCAAAAGCATGTTATACTTGAATTAATTGTGAACCCATTGATGGCTTGAATCGCTTAAATCATATTAAATTTATAAATGAATTTCAAAAAGAAATATTTAAGCTTTGTTTTCTCAAATTATTAAAGATAATTGACCTTTCTTGGATAATTGTTCCATGTTGACTGTTTGACTGATTGTCTGTCTGCGTATGTTTAATTTGGAACAGGCCGTACACCTCAGAAGACTAATAGATGCATCTATATGTGTGTTGTCAACCCTCAGCAAGTGCACATTTATTTCTGTTGGATCGGGCCGTCGCCTCGGTATGATTTGCGCATGCTTGTATTGTTGCCTGGACTCATTTGAGTCGTGTTATGTCGCACTATGGCTCGAGATTATACTGTTAATAATAACAAGAAACCTAAGAAACTTTTCCATGAAAGAATTATATGCTTACTTGTTTCCTCTATCTAGATTAGAATTATGTTTATAAAATAAATTCATTGTTTAATATATTTATTATGGATAAATAATTATTGGACTACTAGTGAGTGTCAAAGTTGACCATCTCGTCACTACCCCTTCGGGATTAGGCAGGACACTCATTGGGTACACGTTGTTTTTGCACTCATACTACATTTGTTGTGCATTTTGTTGCACAGGTATATGTGACTCCAGTGGTCTGCTAGGCATAGCAGCGCTGATGATTCTGAGACTAGAATGACTTGCATTATTCAAGACGGCCACAGATAGAGTAGTCCCTTCATTTGCACTGTATTTACTTTCCATCCATTGTATTCCGGGCAATGTTGTATTTTTATTTCTCTTGTTAGTAGATGCCCATGCACTTGTGACACCGGGTTCTATGATGGTTTAAAGTATTATATTATTCCTTAACTTTTAAATTTGATTTGAAACTTTATTCATTAAAAATTTCTAAATAATGGAAGAAAAATCCTGTATTTTTAAAAATGATAAAACGAGATTTACTTTAGCATTTAAGTTGGCTGGCCTGACAGCGTTGTCCGGCGCCATCACGACCCTTAGTGAATTTTGGGTCGTGACAACATGGTATCAAAGCACTAGGTTCCCGCTGGTCTCACGAGTCATGAGCAAGTCTAGTAGAGTCTCGCGGATCGGTATGGAGACGTCTATACTTATCCTCAGGAGGTTACACGGTTGTTAGGAGTACTTCCCTTCTCTATTTCATTATCGTGCGGTTCGATTCCTTTGAGGCTTATTCCTTTGATTCCTTCCTACTCAATCTTACATGGCGCGGGTGCGTGTTAGAACTCAAGAATTTGAAGAATTGAAATGGCACTACAATTGTGGTGCGGGATGATTTTCCCGGTATAGTTGATTGGACTATTATAATCGCTTTAGGGAAGGATATTCTATTGTTCAGCTCGGTAACAGGACTTCTAAGAGCCTTGAGGCTAGGCACAGGTTGCCATGATGCTTATATGCTATTATTCCGCAGTGTGGTTGTGATGGTAGGATATTTGCCCACGTGTCGGGGATAGTGGATGAATTGAAGAGAAATTTACTCAGCATGTAATCAAGGGAATTAGTATTTTATTCCTGACAAGGGGAAAGGCAGTCAGACTAAGGATGGTCATATTTAGGCTGGGGGAAGTAATGAGACCGGTATTTACAAGCGTGGTTGAGCTTTCTACTATGATGGGGTGTTGTGGCCCTAATGAAACGTACTAAGTTTTTCGATATTATAATCTTCTACAATTCGCCTTAATGGCAGGATATTGTGAAATAGTATTGGAGGTACAACTATCAGATATCGCATAGTGCGGTGATTTAAGATCGAATCAGAATTTCTAATGTTGATGGATCGATAATGATGACCTTTGGAAAGGTTCTAAAGTTAGCAGCAATGGTGGATTCAAGTGCCAAGATAGATTTTGTTTAAAGCAACAACTGAGCAGAAAGGTATGAGGAAGGACATGTGGGAAGTGTCAGGCGGTGTTTAAAACTTCTAGAGGGCCAAGTATGAGGAGTAAGGCCGAGTGGTCATTTGAGAGATATGAAATGGTTCGTTGGATTCGAGACAGCATGGTCACGTGATTAAAGGTCAATCGGGATGAGTGCATGTGGGGTATATCATATGTTGAATGAAGAAGTATTATTTCTAAAGCAGTCAAGGATAAAGTGGAAGGAAGTATATTGATTAGACATGGTTAACTTGGCATATTGGTAGTGGTGATCAGTTCATTCAGCGTGATCAAGTCATGCATGTGATTTGTAGCGGTGCGTGTGATGCTTGTTGGCCGCAGTGATTGATGTTATTCAGAAGCATTCTTCTGTTATGGCCTGTTATGAGTAGGCGGATCCCGGAAGGCTTATGGTGGCTTGGACCACTACTTAGAGATTGGCATATTCGGTGGTTATGAGAATTCGTGTGTATGTTTCAATAGTTCTCCTAAAGCGAGTTAAATGAAAAGTATTATATGATGAAATGTGAAAATATTAATGAATTCGGAGTTATGATGAAAATCGTGTCCTGTCGTATACTGGCACGTTGAGTGCGGTGAGAGGTATGGAGATGTGAAGTGAGGATCAGGGTTACAGTTGGTGCTGGTAAGGATGTCACGGGCTCGGATGAGCAAGGAAGGGGTTGAATGATTAAAGTAAATTGGTATTGTATTCAGCGTCGCCTGAGATCGATGTGTTGTGAATGAGGTTTTGCATCCTGGATATGAATTCTGGATCGCTTTTCAATGTTAGTGTGTCCTATGGTTTAGATGTGCGGACCCGTCATTCATTTTAGAGGATTATGGGAGTGTGTTCTACGGGAATATTGTATTAGTATGACATGTAGTCACTTGATTGTCTAAAGATTTAAACCAATTATGATGATTGTGGTAATATCATTTGCTTGAGAATTTATGCCTGGAGGGCATCTTGTTTCATGGTCTGACCTATCGCCGTCTATTTTTTACGATTTACTATATATATATATATATATATATATATATATAGCAGTCTAAAAATTTATCTTGTCTTTGTTAATTTAAATCATCCTCAAAGTTCAATTTGTAAATTTGTCATGAATGAATCTAGGCTTGAATGCTTGGTTTAATTAATACTTGAAGTCATCTTTATATTAATTTTGCCCAATCATTCTTGTAAATATGCCATAAATTATGATATGTTTTTTTTATAAGATTATAATAGGTTTCCTCTAAAACAAAATTATCGTTCTTTTTGGAATACACGTTTACACATGTTTGATTACTTAGCCATGAAAGCTGAAAATTATCAAGTGTTAATTTAGTATGACTATTTTTACTTTGAAAAAGATAAGAAAAATCGTTAATTGTCTCACATTTTCTACGTCATAACTTTTAGTATTAGTTAAGTTATTTTAGTAATGATGTTAGTTACTTACCATAGTCTAAGGATATAGATTCAATCTTTGTTTTACTACTGAAGTATAAGTTGGAATATTCATGAGTTATTATCTTTATTTATAAATTTTATTTGATTTACTGTTAGTATAAATATGTTTCTTTATTAACAAATCTGATATTTGAGGCTAAGCTATTAATTACGTTTCTTTCGTATTCCAACTGAATGTCGGGTCATGCGAGAATATAGTTAATTGGGGCTAGAAAAATTTCAAGGTCTAATACTAGAAAATAATTGTGAATGAGCAAAAGGAGTCATGAATTAACTCAAGACTCTTTCCAATAAGTAAAAGAAACAATAATGAAAAATATATAAATAGATGTCTTGGTTTAGAAATAAATAAATAAAATACTCTAAAAATACTAGAAAAGATTTTAGATGTACATTCAATATTAGCTCATGTATATATCCGAATCTTGGATTGATATGTTTAAATAATAAAAAGACCATGTGCATATTCTCGTCTTGATTCCTTTCAAATTTAAAATAATTATCTTTTGACTATGTGTGCATTTCGTACCTTGGTTTAATATCCAACTTCAAAGAAATACCTTGTGTGTGTATCCCATCTAGGTCCAGACAATTAATAAAAATATAATAATCAAGTTAAGCGGTAATAGACAAGCCATAACGAATAAAATACAAGAAAAGCCAAGAATTGATTTAAGACGAACATTAGTCAATAAAGCGACCGTGCTAGAACCACGGGACTCGAGGGGTGCCTTATACCTTCCTCTCGGTCAACAGAATTCCTTACTTACTCTTATGTTTCGTAGACCATAATTAAGAGTCAAACCTTCCTTTTGAAAGGAGATTCAAATAAAAGGCGACTTGGAACACCAAAACTCAATTCCAAGTGGTGACTCTAAATAATAAATAATCCCTTTTCAAAACGTCACTTTAATTGGAAAAACTCTTCTCACTCAACCTCGTAAAAGGGTACTTCGGGGGTAAAAAAAGGAGGCGTGACAATAATTGCATTTGATGTAGAAAAATTGTAGAAGATTTAGCCATTTTTAATTTGTGAATTTTAGAAGAATAATCAATTCATTTTTGATTTGTGAATTTTAGAAGAATAATCAATTCATTTTTAAATTGTATTGCATTTGGTGTGGAGATACTAAATTTGAAACGAAACTGTCGAAGAAGATTAATATGCGTAATTTGCGTTTTGGAAGATGGGAAGGATATTTCATCCCCCAATTTTAGCGTGCCTAAATAAGGAAGCCTACAGCTACAATAATGCATGGTCTATATTTTATAAAAATACTATTAGCACAAAGAACAATATGCAAACTATAAACATATTTGGTAATATAGTTTCCTATATGGTATAGGAACGAAAATTTCCCTTAAATTCTGTCCGCAGTTTTATAATTTTTTACAGATATACTAATAAGTTCATAGATGGTGAGCCAGATATACTAAAACAAAACAGAAGAACTTTGAGCAAGATATGCCCGACGAACCTAATTGGAAAAACGTACTTAGATGGTGACAAAAGTTAAATAACAGCTCGAAATGATTCTATTTGTGCAAATCTCCCCTAAGTGGACTTGTCTTACTGGGCCTTTTTCTTAGTTCACTTCGTTAAAAGATACCTTGGACTTGAGTTCTTAGGTCCTTTTCTTCGCGATACATCTTCAGCTAATGGGAGAAATTTAAAAATAGTCAGATTTATCACCTATCATTTAAAAATAGCCCAATTTTAAAAGTAATAGAAATTTAACTATTTTTCATATAAAGATAAATTTGAGCAAAAACACTGTTCAAAACCAAAAAAATACGTCCGTAATTATACTGGAATTTCAGCATAAGTATGTTTGAACTCTCGCATATTATACAGGAGGTCCAGGATAACTATGCTGGAACTCCAGCATAATATATTGGAGTTCCAGCATAGTTATCCTCCAACTCCCGTATAATATGAGAGAGTTCAAGCAAGTACAAAATATCCAGTATAATATACTGGAGTTTGGAGCACCAGTGCTCCAGTCTCCGGTATATTATACAGGAGTCAACAAAGTAATATCGGTCCCGCATAATATGTTGGAGTTCGTACACAGATATACTAGTCCCGTATATTATGCAGGACCGGTCTCTGTAGCAACAAAATAGTGGCTATTTTTCATTGACTTCGTAAACGGTGGCTAGTTTTGACTGACCAGTCCGAAAATTGGCTATAGCGTGCTATTTTGACTCAGCTAATAGCCTCATAAACACAATGGACTTAAATTCACCACTTTTTGTTCTTGAATTCTTCTAGCCGTCATCAAACTTCTATTTAATCTTTCAACCTTTATTAGGATCTGGATTAATCAAGTTTAAATCCTTAAACTTCAGATCTTCTGCAAACAATCAAATTTCCAAAAAGGAAACTTGGCATTAAATGTACAGGACCATCAGTTCTCAATACTTCACTTTGATTCTTTTGCAAATTCCTTCAGTAGTTCATAGTCCCTTTTCCATTATAGGGCTCTTACTAGTACACAAGTTTTATAGTTTTCCAATCAGATAACAGGACTGAAGCTAAATGCATCAATGTGGCTGACCAACAACTGATGAGATGCTTGGCCAACTCCAGAACTTAAATACAACTTAAATCCAGATGTTTGCAATAGTTAACCATGTAATCTTGCCTAATACTTGCTAGACTAAACTGCAAAATAGTTCCCCGGACCAAACCAAGCTAAAAACAACATTCCCCTTGACTAGTGAGGATGAACATCCATCACGAATTCCGTGCCAGTATATCTTGCTCTTTGGTGACTGGTGAGACATGCAGCAAATGCCATCACGAATAGAGCAGATTAACGCTTGATAGAATAACATTAAGGCAAAACAACCATAATTTGCATTTTCTTTCACAATATAAAAGCCTTTCAAAAGTAGGTCATCATGAACACCGTGTGGACATGCTCACCTTCATTATCTAACAAAAGAAGCTTCCTCCGAGTCTAAGGCAAGGAAATCTCAGATTGCCTGCCTGGAGAGATAACCACATGCCCTAAATTACAACAGGCTCTCCGAGCATGTTTTTGAGAATGAGTCGCTCCCCCAACCAGAACACTTGGAGAAGCTCCTCTGTCAATCACCAACTGATACTTTAATTTGGACAAACGCAAAGGAGATATCATTTTTTTGTTACGAATACATGAGTCCATGACTTAATATTTACTAGCTAATTTACATTTAAGGCCAGATAGGCCTACACAAGGGACAAAGAGGAAAAATTGTAAGACCTGATGTCAGAGACTACAGAAGGGAGAGATTAATATTGTAATAAAACAAAATTCAGTGTTATTACCAATATTAAAGCCAGACAGTTCTGATTGTACTGTTTCCAATTTTGGAGAAGTGGTTCCAGATAAATTCTCAATAATATCAACATGATGTCAACCACCTCCAACCTCCAAACCCCCTCCCCCCCCCCCCCCCCCAAAAAAAAATAAATACAACAGAAATCAAAATGTACAGAACCAAATATACTACTAGCAATTGCTATAGCTACAGCACACCAGGCAGCTTCTACCTGAGGATTCCCACCACACTAAAGCATCTTTCTTTAAGTACCCTTTTTCGTTGAACGCAAATCAGCTACTTTTACACTTTTAACAAAAATATTCAGAAGATAGATTTGGTTCTTAACAAGTCACATAAATACAGCTTGAAAAGAAAAAGGTTCAGCTTCTTCTACATTGATCTTTTACGCTAATGTTGCCATGTTGGTACTGCACTGGAAACGACAAAACTAGTTACAGAGGTAACCATAAATACCTTGGTTCCAAATTTCACTCAGTCACAGGTCTGTTCTGGTAGAGGAAGTAGATGTATATTTTGAAGAAATATCCTTGAAAACCATGATCAGGCCTTTCAAATCATTAGCGCCCAATTCAAGGCAGTCCTTAAGCAAATCACCATCTACTACTTCCTTCTGAAGTGTCTCCATGACTTCCTTCAATGGACCCTGCTTCAAAATTAAAAGAGACAAACTTACACCAAATACAATGGACCATCACTTCATGTTTAGTTTAATCAACAGCATTGACAATTCAATATCTAATACGCCCTCTATCCCAATTTATGCAGTGTTCTTTCCTTTTTACTCTATCACAAAAAGAGGATAAAAAGGGCAGCCGAGTGAACTAAGCTCCCGCTATGCACGGGTTCCAGGGAACGGGGACCACAAAGGTCTATTCTACTCAGTCTAACCATGCATTTCTTCAATAGGCTATTTACACGGCTTGATCATGTGACCTCGTGATCACATGGAGGCAAAAAAAAAGATACATTTCAATATTTATAAATAATTTGACTTCACACTTCTTATATTGCCCTTAATAAGATAATTTAAAGCTACACAAATATTTATCACTCGACTTAAACCATAATTCAAAAGACTTTCTCTTTTTCTTAAACTTCATATACAATCAAACACATCACATATATTGGGACGGAGAACAATACAAAACTAAACTGAATTTATAGCATACGCATCAAATTGCCCAAAATATTCAAATAAAACTTACGGATTGTCGAAACATCTTCCGAAATCTACCAAAAAGAGATTTGGAAACTCTAAAAAGATTCTCATAATTCCGATTCATCCATTTAATCCTTTCCTTATCTGAACTGACACTCGAAAAGTCAGTAAGACCGCGCAGAATTTCATTCAACTCCGACAAAGCACCGAACATATCAAACGACATCGTATCCCTCCAAGCATAATTTCTCGCATAGTCCCAACCCACGTTCCACATGACTTTCCAGAACCCAATACCCAAGCCATTCTCCAGTTTTATGGCAATGGATCGAGCTCGGGTAGCACCAGCGGAGTCTCCGCGGGCTTCCCGGAGGTTGGCGACGCGGGAGAAAATGGAATGAGAGACAGAGAAGAGGGTGTGATAGTTAGAAAGGGGGAAAGGAAAGGAGGAACTAGGTAGTGGGTTAGAGAGAAAGAGGAAGAAGAGTAAGAGGAGAGAGATTGGAGGAGTTACGCCGGTTCTGCGCATTGGAACCACCGGTCGTGGCGGTGGCCGACTTGCCAGACTGTGAAGAAAACAGTTGAGGTTTTAGGAGGGTTTCAAAAGTAGTACAAGTATATAAGGTGCAGATTGTAATATAAAAATTAAATAATCATCAAAATTATTTTCAATATTAAAAAAGATTTATGTTAAAATTAGTTTTAATTTATTGACAAATGCTTGACTTATTACATTCAAAATGACACATATTAAGTATAATAAAACTAATAAAGATTTGTTTTATACTTTCTATATATTAATTTTAATATCACGTTAATATATTAAGAAAATAAAAATTGACGGATATACATTAGTAACTACTCTATTGATAATTATCGACAAATTGATAAGATATTATTGCAATTGCGTTATCCAAACAACATTATCTTTTCTTTTTTTTTTTAGAAATAAGGATATATTTATATGGAGAAGATTAAGGGGGCACTACATCATTGTTAGTAGTAGTAGGAATAATAGTAAGGTTTCCAAGTACTGCTAATGTATTACAAAGATTGCTTGAAACCAGTCTAGTACTCAAAACTCCATTCTTATCATCTCGGAATGCCTTCTTTATTGCATATGGTGGTGATTGCAAAATAATAGTTGTAGAACTTTGATGTTGCTTGGTGCCCCATGTACATAAAAAGTGTGCCACCTTGTTGCCTTCACGGAAGCTAAGCCGGATCACTGGATTCCCTAGTTTCTTCAACAAGTACCTGCATTTTAAAAGTGTGTTAGTATAGGCGGGGGGAAGTATTGTGTTGGAGCAGTTTTATTATATCCCTTGAGTCAGTGTCAATCTCCACTGGTCCAATTCCATTTTGATATGCCAGATTCAAACCTGCCTGGAGTGCAATTTCGCATGTGTAGGATTATTGGCTTTGATCCTATTGAAGAAACCTATAATCCAATCTCCACAGCTATTTCGACTTAGGCCCGCAATTCCTCCCTTGTTGTGTGTATCCAAGGTGCCATCTATATTAAGTTTGTATTTGTGGGGTGGTGGTGGGTACCATTTGATGTGTACCTGAATTTTGTGTGTTGTATCTTTATAGTTGATTGTTAAAAACTTAAACTCTAGGGCTCGTGTTTTAACCATATGATAGTTTATGGTGTTTGAGGAGTTATGAAAGCAGTTGTTATTTCTATTTAGCCAAATATGCCAGATTGCAAAAGGAAAGATGTCTTCCAGGTTATGGAGATATGATTAGTCGATATTTTGGTGTTTTTAATAGCCAAAAGCCAATATTTATCTCGGGGGATGTTATTTGTATCCATTCCTACTGTAGTCCAAAAGCTTTGGGCTATAAAGCAATTTAGGAAGATGTGAGTTTGGATTCTTCTGTTCTTTTACAAATTGTGCACTTGTTCTCTCTTGTGACTCCTATTTGATGAAGATAGGAGTTGGTGGATAATCTATTTTAAAACATTGCCAAAGAAAGAACTTTATTTTATTATGGGTGTGTAATTTCCAGATCCAATAATAGTCGATTGTTTTGGGGATGTGTTGGTGCAGTAGTTTGTAGACTGAATGGGTGGTAAAAGTTCCATTTATGTTTGGCATCCACAAGGGTGTGTCTATTGTATTAGGGTTTCTATGAGATGATTGGGAGTAATGTCTGAGACAATGTTGGTGGGCAGTTCAAATGAAAATTTTCACCAGTCCCACTAGTTATTTACCCAAACTTGATTGAGAGTCAGGTTGCTCTCATTTTTAGTGAGTGGACCATGAATGACTGAGCGGATGTTTGTTTTGTTTGGGGCCCAGCAACTGTAATAGAAGTTTATGAATTTTCCATTTCCAATATCCCAAGCAAGACCCTTGTTGATGATTTCCCATGAAATGAAGGAGGTGTCTTTGGTATTTATATTATTTTGGTTATTTTGGATCAAAGTGTCAGCCCATGGTGTTGATGTGTTGGTGAACAGTCTCCAAGCTAGTCCTGCTAGGATGACTTGATTTTTGTGCCATGCCGTTGTTATCCCTAGTCCACCTAGCTCTTTTCGGAGGGTTACAACATCCCACAAAACTTAATGGATTTTCTTTTGGTAGAGGTCGTTCCCAAATAAAGTCCCGCTGAATTTTGTAAATTTGGTGCAGGATTTTTTTTGGAGTGATGTATATTGCATATTGTGATTGGGAATGGCATTGAGGGCTGCTTTAGCCGGGGTAACTCGTCATGCAAGTGTCAGAAAATTTGTTTTCCAGCTTGAGAGCTTATTTCTCATGTTGTCAATTTCAAATTGAAAATTCAATTGTTTGGGTTTATTGTTGGTAATTGGGAAGCCCAAGTATTTTTCAAACTGGTTGGTTTGCTTGATGTTGAAAAGGTTTATTGTGTAGTATTTTATGGTTGCAGAGCAATTCCCAAAGGATTTTTTATTTATTATTATTGATTTTATGGCCTGATAGTGAGCAAAAGTTGATAGAGATTGTTGAATAGAGTTGATTGTTTTCCTATTTGCTTAGGCCATGAAAGTTAAATTATCCGCATAGAAGATGTGTGATACTAGGGGTATTTTGGTCCAATTTTTATTGGGTTCCAGATGGAGATATCAACTTGGTGATATATATAATTAGAGAGCAGTTCCATGGTAATGATGAATAGGTAGGGGGATAATAGGTCCCCTTGTATGATCCCTCTCGATGGCTCAAAGTAATCTGTTTGACCCCCATTTACTAAGACAGCTATTTGGCTAGTGGTTATGCAGTTCATAATAAGGGATGTGATTTTTGGTGGGAATTTAAAAGAAATGGAGTGCCTTATAGACAAAAGACTATTATAACCTATCGAACGCTATTTTGATAACGAGTTGACCAATTCGCCTTTCTTTTTTTAATTGGTTGATCACTTCTTATATGATGATGGCATTGTCACAGGCTCTTCCTTTCAAGAATCTTGCTTGGCAGGGGTTGATTAGGTCAGGAAGGAAGGGTTTGATTCTGTTGATAATTATTTTAGTGATTATTTTATAAATAGTGTTGCAAAGGCCTAGTAGTTAGAAATTACTGAAGTTGTTTGCATGTTTGAATTTGGGAATGAGACAAAGCAGAGTTTTGCTTGTTTTATCTAGGGATTTTGGATAGACCGAAGGCTTCCTTGCATATTTTTATAATTAAAGGGCCCATAATGTTCCAATGACGTTGATAGAATATTGGGTGTATGCCATCTGGCCTTGGTGCTTTGTAAGGCTTAAAGGAGTATACTGCGGAAATAATTTTGTGAGTATTTAGGGGTCTATCTAGGGATGAGAGATTTATATTGGAAAAGCTTGTATGGGCCCTATTAATAGCATTCCAGTCTGACAATGTATAACTAGTGGTGAAAATATCCTTAAAGTAAAGTTATATATGCTCAATAATTTTTTGACGGTCCGTTATCCAGTTATCAGATTTATCTATGAAGAAGGAGATACTGTTAGGCCAATGCCTGTTAAGGACAGATATGTGAAAGAATTTAGTATTAGCATCCCCTTCACTGAGCCAGTTTATTCGACATCTAATTTTCAAGTGATCTTCCTCTAGTCGGAGGATATTGTTATACTCAATGATAAGGGTTTTTTCTAAGTTTCTAAGGTAGGTGCTATGGGTGTTGCTAGTAGAGTTTTGGGTACCTTTAATTCTATCAAGTAATCTCTTCTTATTAGCAAAGACATTACCAAAATTATGGGCACTCCAAACAGTAATATTATCTTTAAAGCAGGCTTGAGCATCATAGAGATTTTTATCCATCCAGCTTTTCTCAATAATTTTACTGAACTCCGGATGGCTTAGCCAATATTTCTCTAGCCTAAAAGGCTTTTTTGTGATTTTTCTAGGGTTTGTGTGTCTAACTGGTAAAGGGTTGTGGTCAGAGTACGTTTTGGGGAGATGGGTAATTTGTGCAGAAGGGTATAGTTCCAACCAGGACTCATTTTCCATGCATCGATCAAGTATTTCTAGAATGAGTCCTTGTCTCCTATGGTTGTATATTTGGAGCCCTTAAAACCTAGGTCTATTAGGTTAGAATAGTTGATGCATGACCTAAAGTTTGAAGTTCTAGTTCTATTGACACATCTTCCACCTCATTTTTCATTTTGATCTAGTACCTCATTAAAGTCCCCACCCATTAGCCAAGGTCCTTTGTAATTGTCAAAAATATTTTTGATATTGTTCCATAAATCTAAAGTAAGGAATTGCTAGCATAAGTAGAACTAAAAAGCCAAGGATTATGATTTGGCAATACCTGGACAAGAGCATGAAGTTTCTGATCAGTTTGCCTAATTCTCTCCATAGCTACCAGAGTATCCACCCACATGAAAACCATACCACCCGACGTCCCTACTGCTGGGATCTCTACATAGTCAGAAAAGTTGAAATCCCCCCAAGACTTGCATGGCTTTCCATTTTAGTTTCCAACAGTGCTACCATGCATGGTTTATGGTTGGTTACAATTTCTCTAAAATTTCACCTGAAATTAGCATTATTTGTACCCCTTACATTCCAAACTATTATGCTAGTAGGAGTATTCATGAGAGGAGAGTGGTTTTGGGTGGCTGGGTTCATATTATTCCCCTTTGTGAGGGTGCTGCCCCTCAGGGTTGGGTTTAGAAGCACAACATATTTTGCTATCATCGAGTTGAATGGTAGGCTTATCTCTATTGAGCATTTTTTGAGTGCTACTGGACAACGATGAATGAACTCCCTATCCTCCTTCTCCGTAAAGAACATAATGGTTGTATCTCTTATTGTTGATATTTCTGTGAACGAGCTTCTTACTAGATGGGGAGGTATCACTGCTTCTTCTGCCTATGGGGCTTCCTGATATATGTTTGGACCTTGTTCCATTGGAGGGACCATATGAGTATGAGCTTGTGTTTGTTGTGGTGTCCATGGAAAGCATAGGGGCTTTATTTATGTCACCTCATGTGGTGGGAAAAAGGGGAGTTCGAACATTTGGTTCATGTTTAGGAGAGGGTTGAAATTTTGAGGTAGATTCCAGTGATTGTGTGTTGTGTGGTGGAGAGCTGGGGCTAGAGGGTCGAGAATGTTTGCCATCCACATGTGGCTTATGTAATTGTCCATGGCTATTCTCATTCCCTCCGCCACATCCCGTGCTAGGAAGGATGGGTTCTGTATGATTATCATTGTTTCCTGCCCTTCTATCATCATGGAGAAAAAGAGTGTTTGACCTTGGAGACCCTGCTCGATCCATGAGGTGGGTTGATGATCGGGATGTTATGGTTGGGTTGCATAAACTATGTTTGGGATGTTCATGGGGTTGTTTGGGTCGTTGAAGTTCATTATTGGAGATTGGATAGAGGTTCTGGCACTCTTTGAGTTAGTAATGCCAGCCGTGACCTTTTATTTAGGGGTAATAGAAGGTTTGGCATTATGTTGCTGAGAAGTGTTTATTTGTATTATTGTCACGACCCAAACCCGGTCGTGATGGCACACAACCCTAAAGCTAGGTAAGTCTGACCATCAATCACTTTAGACTTAACGCTAAGTCTCAACACCGACAATTTAAGAATATTATAGTAATTTTATAATACTAACAAAAATATAAATAGAATAATATGGATAAATCCGAAAATCGATAAACACACCCATAAGATCTGGGGTCACGAGTCTAGAGCCTCTAAACAAAACTGGATAATAATATCTAAATGAAAATATAATAGAATCTGGAAATGTATATAATAATGATAAACTGGAATATGAACAGCAGCCAGGTCTTGCGAACGTCAAGCAGCTACCTCAACGACTCTAAAAAATGTCGGGAGACTACGAGTGTCAACTAAGCCTTCAGTGTACCTGAATCTGAACACAAGGTGTAGGGAGTAGGGGTGAGTACTACCAACTCAGTGAATAATAAGCATAGAAAAATGTCTGAAAGTAAGAAATCCACGAAGTGCCACAAAGCAAAGCTAAAACTAACAGTCCTATACGTTAGCTATGAACTAACAGCAAAACAATATCAACATAGCAATCAAATATCAGATAAAGATGCAATGCAATGAACATGAATACGTTGCAGCGTGCAGCCCGATCCGTTTAACGTCGACAGTGCTCACTGGGGGTGTGTACAGACTCCGGAGGGGCTCCTTCAACCCAAGCGCAAAAATAGCCAGATATAGACATAGAACAGGCTCTCGGCCTCAATATCAATATATGATAATCGCTACGGCGTGTAGCCTGACCCAGATTCAGTCCACAGTATACATATTAGTCACATAACAGATTCAATCTAATTTCTCAGTTCCAATTATTAAGAAAAATATAATTTAATTAGTTAATTTCAGAAATAAGGTGACTTAGCCTTTAATACAGTGATTAAGCACAGGACTGAGATCAATGATTATGCAAATCATGTCATCACATAGATATTTACCCTAGTCAGGTACTACAGATAAGCACAAGGCCCCAAACATGGCATTAAGCCATATTATCAACAACACAATATGCGTATCAGCCACCAATAATTTACATTCAGCTCTAGGATGGACCAGGTCACAATCCCCAACCATATACCATCCCGCACCTGCCACGGGGTGCAAGTCACGCCCTAACATAGCGTCACAATGTGATAAATCGGGGTTTCAAAACTTGAGGCCATCTTCTATACAAAATACTCAGCTCTAACCAGTCGTAGACTGGTCTGCAATGCTTTTTCCCTTCGAATCTCCCTCTACGACCATCGAATCTATTCAAAACCACAACGAATACGTTATTATAGGCTAAATAAACATAATCCAATTGAAATTATTCGAAAAATGCTAAAATTGGGAAGTTGGTAAAACTCGAGCCTCAAGCCCACTTCTCGAAAAATTCTGAAAATTACATCTTTGTATTACTCTTCCCGCCACGAGTCCGTACATATAAAGTTTGTCGAAAATAGAGCTCGAATGACCTTTCAAATTCCCAAAATTCGCTTCTAAAAAGTAAACCCTAGTTCTTCCCAAAATTCGCTCGAATGGACACATGGCATAGCCGAGGTGGCCATGTTTCTTGGTTATATCGAAGGCTCATTGTGTGTGGTAGAAGAAACGTTTTGGCGTGTTTGGGGATTGTTTGTCAAAATGTTCGTTACTTCGTTTTCTTCTAAATCCTGAAGAGTGTTGAATTAATTTTTGATAGGGTGGAAAGTATTGGTGTTTGTTTTACCAATTAGATTCGTAGCGGAGTTATTATTTTTGTTGTGAGGGAATATGTTGTGGTGTTCACTATAAGTTGTTATTCTTCAATTTTCTTTGATTTATAAGAGAGATTCTCAGTATGGAGGTACTTACTCGTAGTTGCTTCAAAAATTTTGACCTTACTACCTGTACGCGTATGCCTTGATGAGGGGTATCAGTGGTGTTGTTCCACTCCTTGTTGCAATTGGTCTTGGTGAGCTTCCTTGTGATTTATTTTTTTTTTGTTGAAGGCCATTGTTTGCCACTGGTTTGTTGGGGCGATGGGAGCTTTCAGAGTGTATTCCGCGTCTGGTGGTGTTTATGTAATCTTTGTGTGAGAACAGTGAGCGAGTGTGTGCCCTATCCTCCCACAAGCTAGTATGTGTTCCCCTTCATATATAATATCTTGTTTGTAGTTGCCTATGAGTATGGAGGATTGGACTGGTTCTTCAAGTTGCATTTTGATGCAAAGGCTTGCATATCTTCCTCGAAGTGTTGCACTTGTACATGCATCGATCTTCAGAAGTTTCCCTATGGTGTTGCCTATTTTCTTTAAGTATAATTGCGTTGTACAATTCAGTAGGCAACTGTGGAAGTCGTATCCAAATGGCAGATCTTTCCTAGGTTGCATGATTTGCAAGGAAGTTTGGCTCTCATTTCTTGATGGACAGGAAGAATCCATTAATAAACCAAGGCCCATTTTGAAGAGCATTGGCCATATTCTCTTCTTTGTTGAATTTGACGATGTAATAATTGAAACCAAGGTCTATCAGTGGAAAGTTTTCCTACGGTTTCCACATTTCTTGTATTTTTTTAAATATGATGTTGTTATATGTTTACCTAGTAGTTTAATGATCAGAGAGTGTTTCCATGGTAGGTACATTCTTTTTTTGTTCTCCTCTGTTAGTTGTATTGCTCTTATGCCATCTTGCAAGTCCTTTGGTGTTTGGATTTGAGGATACTCTTTTCCCTCTTGTTCCTCCATTGCATGGTACGTTTCCGGTACATCAATATGCATTATAAATTCCGGTGCAAGCAGTTTATCTTTGAAAGATGTTTGTAGACCTTCACTCATGCCCTCATCAGTTGGAGATATGGTAGCGTTAGTGGTGGTTGTGGTAGCAATATCCGGTAGTTTAGGTGGTATTTGTTGGATTGATGTTTCAGCTTCTTTTCCGGTGGTGTTCATGGGGAAAGCTCTTTCCGGTAGGTGGTATTTATTTGTTTAGATAATAAAGTTTGCAGAATTTTTCGATTTCTCCAAACGACATTATCTTTATACAATTGGTTGTAATTTTCTTTTTAAAGAATATCACACTTCTTTTTAATACGTTTAGTGATTGATCTTATCGAAACGTACTCTTGACTCGCTTCACAAATTATTATTAACTTTGCATGATTTGAGAAAATAGCAATTGTAGTTTATTTTATTGACCAAATCGATCATAAGTATTCCTTCACATGTAAATAGATAATATGTTTGGGAATCAACTCTTGTGTGCATCAAACAAATATTCTATGTTTACATAACCAATTAGTTGGGAATCAAAATTTATTTAAATAAAACAATTAAATATCAACTATTGTTATTGTATGAATTCTTTCTTGAGTAACAACAATAACAACAACAAATTATTAAGAGCAGGGTGGGCTAAGTGGATGCTTGCATCAGGAGTCCTGTGTGACAGGAAAGTCCCACACAAACTCAAGGGGAAATTCTATAGAGCCGTGGTTAGACCTGCGATGCTGTATGGGGCGGAGTGCTGGCCCGTAAAGAATTCGCATGTTCAGAGGATGAGGGTCGCGGAGATGAGAATGCTTAGGTGGATGTGCGGGCACACCAGGCTAGATAAGATTAAGAATGAAACTATTCGAGAGAAGGTGGAGGTGGCCCCGGTGGACGAGAAGATGCGTGAAGCGCGACTGAGGTAGTTCGGGCATGTGCGGAGAAGAAGTCCAGATGCTCCGGTGAGGAGATGCGAGCGGCTAGAGATCGTTGGCGGTCGGCGCGGCAGAGGGAGGCCCAAGAAGTATTAGGGAGAGGTGATTAGGCAGGACATGGCTAGGATGCAGGTTTTCGAGGACATGACCCTTGATAGGAAAGTATGGAGGTCTAGAATCAGGGTTGTAGGATAGGGGCCACTAGAGTTTCCCGTTCGCCCAACCCGGGGATGAGGGTAGATCAGCAGGGTTACTCATAGATGAGTTGTGTCTATTGTACGTTACTATTACTTGCTATTGCATGTTGGTATTTTGTTTCCTTTGATCGGTTTATTATTAATGCTATTTGTGCTGGAATTTCTAATGCACTAATGCTATACTGTTTCTGATTTGTTTTTGTCTCTGTTTTGTTTTACTGCAGTTTTTCACCTAACCATATGAGCCGAGGGTCGATTGGAAACAGCCTCCCTGCCCTTCCGGGTAGGGGTAAGGCTCGTCTACATATTAGGAACAACAATTTAACATTTGCCATTTTCTTGAACTTATGATTTATTTCCTTAGATTCTATTTTATAACTCAAATATATTTTTTCCATATTAGTTACGTGAAATTTAAAAGCTTGTGTCATTCGCCTATATTCTGTGAAAATCAAGTTCACACTGGAAAAAATAGATAGAACTTAAAATCAACTAAAATTTTATCTATAAATTAAGTTTTGTTATGAAATAATATAAGAACAAGAACAATAATACAAGAACAAGAACAATAGAGAGAAAAGTAGAGAGAGGAGTATTCTTATTGATACTTGGGATGGTTTACAATGGTAGAAGACCCCTTTATTTATAGGGAGAAGTAAACCCTAGAATCTCTCTAATTATGGACATTCACCTAAAATAGGAGATTTTATGACACTCCCCCTTGAATGTCTATTCAATAATGTGCCTCGTTAAAACCTTAACTAAAACAAAACCCAATGGGAAAAAAATTATAGAAAAGGAAAAAGAGTACACATGTTTGAATATGCGCCTATTGGTTGCCTCGTTAAAAACCTTGGAAGGAAAACCCAGTGGGACAAAACCTTGTAAGGGAAAAAGAGTGCAACGCGCATTAACTCCCCCTAATAAGAACATCAATTTATATCCTTGAGCATTTGCATTCCAATCTTGTGCATCATCTTCAAAACGATCTTTGGTAGATATTTGATAAATATATCAACCATATTGACTTGAATATATATTCCGCACCTTGAAATTATCATTCTTGATAGATATGAACATCTTCATATAATGTCGTGGAATGACTCTTCAATATCTCCATAGATGTATTCTCGATGCCATCATGCTTATAGTTATAGCAAGATACATATGTACACAAATTGTACTTAGGATGTGGTACTTCAGGACCAAGAATTGCATATGCTTCAAGCAACTTAAATCTTTCAAGTTAGTCATGTAAGTCACATAATAGACTTTAGATGCATATCAAGTTTTCACGTCATGCTAAACAAATAAGATATCGAAAATTGATTATACATACCTTTGACTTTTATACTCTCAAGTATTTGAACTACATGTCCAAATCTACATGTCTTTCACATGGAATCAAGTATTTGTCTATACGCTTTAAGCGTATCAAAGACTTTGTCCTTCTGGGACTTAATATGAGTATTTGTAGTGAGAATATAGTTACTTTCTTTGGGTCAGCAAATGCGTATAGCATGCTTTGCAATATGTTGTAATTGAATTATCCCTTTTATGAACTTCAGGTTCATATCATGATATTTGGGGATTTACATATACAAATGATAATTCATCCCATGTAACCTCTTCTCAAGTGTTTATCATGTCCCCCCCTCATGTTAGAAAAGCTAACTTGTTTCCTCGACTTTGGGAAATCATCTTTGTGCATTATCATGTCAATATACACAGCACATTAATAATAAGATGAAATTATTTGGTTCCTGACCCTGAACCACTTGTGAGGGGAGAATATACTCTCGTATACAACTTATATCAAACTGATATATATAACTTTGTTCTCATAAGAAACAGTTTAGCTATTAAGTGGAAGCACTCAATAATTATCTTGCTAAACCAACTTTGATATAAACCAACTTATCAAGATGAACTATCTTGAGTAGAGAATCTGGAAATTATGCTCGAAGTTAGATTACTGAGCAATTTACCTCGCAAGCACCGGCCAGGCTGCGGGTTAATAACAATTGCGCATGTAACCATTTCATAGATGCATCATATGTGGTATACATGGCAGGTGAATGGGCCCATATTCACCTTTGATATTTTCAGAATTTATGGGCTTCAACCCGAACTCTTTAGTTGGTCAGTTCATTAATGAGAACAAGTGATACAAGAGAATTCGTAAAGAACTTTCTAGTTCTTTAATATTCACCTATGTGAATTTGCACATCATACTTAAAATGAGATGGCTAACACGAATGCCAACTGAATAAATTATCAATATTGGTAAACTTCAAATTTACACCATGACATGTGCACTTATCAATAAACTTCAGGTTTATTATGACATGGGTTTTTATACCAATAGATATCCACTTTATTGTGGCATTCTTTCGTTTGTGTAGTACAAACTGGAGAACAAAACGGGTAGCTTTTCATATACAAATTACCCCGCTACAAGTTGTAGTAATAGGAGATATCAAATCCTTCCTTTATTTATAGTCTCAATATAATCAATCGCTTTCGCGTGTACTTTAGAAACTGAATATGTTTCTTTGAGACTTACTACAGCACAATACTCAATTGTCTTTCTCCAACATAGTAATAATTGGCTCTTCTAGAGCTCTCAATTAATTTTGTACTACCACAGATTCATCAACATCCATGTGGTGAATATCTTTCTTAAAGAGAAAGTTATACCATTATGGTCATGTCAAACTTACATGCAATATATGTTTCTTGCATTATTGTTGTCCTTTAATAGTCATATTTCCAAAATACTTTGGCGTACAATAGGTACGTGACCAACGATCATTCATGCCATATATATAGCCAACAGGCTTAACACCATTAGGTGTTTCAACTATAGGGCCAAAAACTTCACGTTTTGCCAGCGAATTCAATTCTGATTGAATTGCTTCTTGCCACTTTGGCCAATCATGTCTTTTTCGACATTCTTGAACAGACTGAGGTTCGAGATCCTCACATTCTTGCATAATGCTAGATGCGACATTATAAGCAAAGACATTATCCACCACTATATCCACTCGATTAATATTTGCCTCAATATTGATTGGATTTATGGATAGTTCTGTATTTTCTAGAGCCTCGGGCTCAATGGATTCTTCATGAATCTCAGAATTTGTTAAATCATGAATTTCCTCATGAGATTCTTTCGTAGTGTCATTTTGATCATTTGCTTTCCTCTTTCTAGGATTTCGATCTTTGGAACCTAATGGTCTGCCACGCTTCATGCGTGCATTTGACTCATTGGATATGACACTAGATGATTGTCCAACAGGGACATCAATACGGATTGGGACATTTTCCGCGGGGATGTGGGATTTCGTTATCCTTTTCAAGTCCGTAAATGCGTCAGGCATTTGATTTGCTATTCTTTGCAAATGGATAATCTTTTGTACCTCTCTTTCACAAATAGAGGTATGTGGATCAAGATGATATAGTGATGCATTTTTCCACAAAATTTTCCGTTTGGTTTCACCAACTTCTCCCCCTAATTTTGGGAAAAGTGTCTCATCAAATTGACAGTCTGCAAATCGTGCAAATCTCCTGTCAATGTTTCGAGGTAGCGAATTAATGGAGGGCGATTCAAACTCAACATATATTCCTAACCTTCTTTGCGGACCCATTTTGGTGCGGGATGCGGTGCTACAGGCACATATACTGCGCATCCAACAATTCTTAAATGGGATATATTAGGTTCATGACCCAAAACTAATTGCAACAGGGAATATTTGTGACAATTCGTCAGTCAGAGACGAACTAGCATTGCAGCATGCAAAATGGCGTGACCCCAAACCGAAGTTGGCAGCCAACGAATTAGCATTGTTGCATGCAAAATGGCGTGCCCCCAAACCGAAGTGGGCAGCCGACGAACTAGTATTGCTGCATGCAAAATGGCGTGACCCCAAACCGAAGTGGGCAGCCTCGTTTTCATGAGTAAATGAAGTATTCAAGATTATTCTCATCTATTCTCTCAACATGATATCCATTTTGAATGATATCTTTAAAACTCAACAAGTTCCTCTTAGACTTGGAGGAGAACATTGCATTCTCTATGATAAATATTGTTCCTTTAGGCAGAGTTATAGTTGCTCTTCCGGAGCCTTCAATCAATTTACTAGTACCAGAAATTGTAGTAACATCTGCCTTACACATACTTAAATGAGAGAAATATTTCTTCTCCTTAAATATCGTATGTGTGGTACATGAATCAATTTAAGAAGTATGTTGTACATAAAATCTGACATACAGTGAACAGTATAGCAAAGAACTGAGCACATGAAACAGAGTTACATGATATTGACTACGTCAGTAGTTAAAAGCATTACATTACACACTGACATGCCAAAAAATAGTAAATGCTTGACATTGAAGAATATACAAATCAGTAGTAACAAGTGGTGCGTTTATGCACTAAAATGTGGTAGTGATAAAATACAATTTGTAATTTGTGCGAAGATGTAGCATCACATGTATCATAGTGCATATTACATGAAGAACAGTACAAGAAACAACATTACTACCAAACAATACAACTACATTTGTAGGTAAAAGGTAACAACAAACAGAAGAAAGTCAGTTTACAAGTTAAAAATGTAAATTACATCGAAACGTGATAATGGCATGTATAGTACGCATATGTTGTACAGTAAACAGAAATGATAAACGTACAAATTTGAATCATAAGATAAATGTGTAATCTAAAGTTATATATTTTAAAACCATAATACAGATAAGTAAAATAAAATCAAACAACTCAATCTTCCTTAATCACAGATCCATCACCGATTAAGTGGTCTATTTTCCCTTAAGGGTGCTCAAAGAAGTCTGCCACATCCAAGTGGGTGATGTCAAAGTTGTCGTCAGAGACAACATTTGTTTCAGGGCCTTTACTCTTTAGGGATGCTTGATAAAGCTCAACCAAATGTCTTGGTACACGGCAAATTTTCGCCCAGTGCCCTTTTCCACCACAACGATAATATATAGTTTATGAACTATTTGCTTTTGGATTCTCATCGTATCGTGCTTGTGGCAGAGTGACCAACTTCAGGTTGTCATATCTTTTCTTTAAGCCATTTCACAAGATGGGTGGATCTTTGACTGTGATATATTCAATTTTCAAACCTTCATCAAGGTGATGGCGCAAGAAAATCAAGGCCTTAGCATAGTTTCAAACCTTCATCAAGGTGATGGCGCAAGAAAATCAAGGCCTTAGCATAGTTTAGGGTGGATGCATTATTTCTGTCTTTAATGGCGTCTCCAGAACCCATTGCATCCAAGTGGATTTCAGCATCCAACACCCATGTCATATAGTTCTTGTCCGAAATTTCAAGGGCAACAAACTTTCTTTTCATATTGTCAGACATAAAGCAAAATTACATCAAGAGCGTGTTCATACTTACGGGCTCTATTACAATTATCACATTCACTTCACGGAATGGATCATAATCATCTGTATGTGCTATACACAATCTCATGTCAAATATTACTTTCATAAAGTGAAAGACTATTTTGAGAATCTTTATTATTCTCATTATCACAATAATGACAATTATAATTTCATCTATTGCCACGTCCACATCCATTGATACCTTCACGGTAATAATTTTGTCTTCTTTCAGACTTATCACATACTGCTACCACATTCTCTAGAGGGAATGGAGCAAATTCAATTTGGACGGATTTTCAATTCTTTGCTCACAATCATACATGAATTTAATCATGGCAGGACATAGAGATTTTACCACTTCACGTGGTTATACTTTCTTACAAACTCCATTAGAGTTATAATCAAACTTTGTTGTCTATGTTTGTATATGAAATCAAATCGTAGAATTTGAAAGAAAAGTAAATTACCTACCTTTAAGGTATACCAATAAATATTGTGATATCAAATATACCTCTTCTATTTTTCCGTATAGAAAATCGGTTCGTGTGATAATTCTGAAATATGTAAGAGACCTTGTTTTCCACCATTGAACTCCACAAAGGCACTGTATTCTTTAACAGATGTAACGATACCTTTATATATGCCTCCAATCTCAATTTCACGCCCAATACTGAAATCAAATTCAATTGGTTAGAGACTCGTGCTGATAACGTGTTATGAAATAATATAAGAACAAGAACAATAATACAAGAACAAGAACAATAGAGAGAAAAGTAGAGAGATGAGTATTCTTATTGATACTTGGGATGGTTTACAATGGTAGAAGACCCCTTTATTTATAGGGAGAAGTAAACCCTAGAATCTCTTTAATTATGGACATTCACCTAAAATAGGAGATTTTATAACAAGTTTCTCCTTATATGAAATGTTTATGACTTTAAAATCAATTCAAATATACCCTATAGTAATTTATTTCCTATAATTTATGTTCTATTCTTCTATAATAAACGTGTTCTTACTCAAAATATTTTTTAGGCTATACTAGACTAATGTATCTTGAAAATTCAACACATATTCCTTAGTACTTTCTCAAAGTGTGCCAATTAAAGAATATTCTTTTGTTATTGAATTAGGTAATGTAATCATTCTCTCAAATTAGGCTTAGAAAGAGATATTTTACCTATAAATATTCCGGCAATGTTGAAGTCTTTATCTTTTAGTCATTGCACTTTAATTTATTTTGAAGTTTGAGTTTTATATTATAACATTGGATACATTTAACACGCAATTATTTACATCAATATCAACACATGCTTCCAACAATATTGCATTTAAAAGTTTTGAGAGTTATAAGATATACTCAACACCTTGGCAGGATCATGGGACTATTAATCTAAATATTTAGATTCTTATGAGATGACGGAGCATAATTTATGATTAAGCTGAATGGTTAACACAGAAAAAGAATCATAAAAATCATAATCATGTGATTCCATTAAGTTTTTGTCGAACAAGTATTATTTAAGAGATATAATGATACCTTTTAAGATGTAATTTGATTAAAATTGCTATTTAAATTATTTTTCTAGATTAAATTTTGACATTACTGAAATTATTAGCTATTAAATTCTTCTCTAATTGAATTATGCAGAAATACTTAATATCTTAAATATTTAATTTTGAGTAAAATTTTACTTTGATAAATATTTTTCGTATTCGTGGTAATTTGAGAATTACTTATATAGAATCAGTACTCATCATCTTCATGAATTTATACTTTTATTTTACAATTTAAACATAATTTTTAATATAATATTTATTTATTTAAAAAGTTTATACTTATTGAGAAAAGATACATGTTCAATGCGTGTACACTGAGACTAGCATTATTAATTTCAGTGTCATGTCAATGTATACAAAAATAAAAATTAAAGGCTATACAGTAGTAGTTACTCTATTTTTAATTATTGACAAATTGATAAGATATTATTGTAATTGAGTCATGCAAACGACATTATCTTTATACAATTGATTATAGTTTTCTTTTTAAAGAAGATCAGACTTCTTTTTATACGTTAAGTGATTGATATTATCGAAACGTACTCTTGGCTTTGCTTTATAAATTGTTATGAACTTTGCATGATTTAAAAAAGTAGCAATTATAGTTTATTTTGTTGAGCAAATGGATCATAAGTATTCCTCCGCACGTAAATAAATAATATGTTTGAGAATCAAACTTTATGTGCATCAAACATATATTCTATGTTTACATAACCAATTAGTTGGGAATTAAATTTATTTAAATAAAACAATCAAATATCAATTATTTCTTGAAGTATCTAGATTCTAGATAAATGCTTAAAAATCATTCCAGTATTTTCGTACTAGGACGAGACAGATTGTTATTGATAACCTTACAAAAATGGCTATATATATCATGTATTGTTAGCAACAAAAATGGCCTTTGGTTGCCACAATGCTTGCCTTTGATTGAAAGGATAGCGGACAGAATTAGATGCTCGTCATCCAAGACCTTATCCTATGCTGGAAGACTCCAACTGATCAAAAGTGTTCTATTTGAAATGTAAACTTATTGGGCCCGGGTCTTTCTCATTTCAAAGAAGGTCATCAAACTGGTTGATGAAATATGCAGGAATTATTTGTGAACTGGCAATCATGAGACAAGTCATAGGGCTCCAATAGCATGGGAAACAGTATGCAAACCAGAGGCAGCTGGAGGTTTGAATATCATTTGCTATGAAAGATGGAATAAAGCAGCCTTGTCTAAACTGCTATGGGCTTTAATGTTAAAGAAAGACAAGCTCTGGATCAAATAGATCCACTTTCACTATATAAAGAAGAAAGCAATTGATACCATGGAAGCACCAAAGCAAGCTAGCTGGCTGGTAAGAAAGTTATTTGGTGCAAGGGAATGGTGGACAAATGATAATACAACAATGCAAGCATGCTGCTAGAATGCAAGCTACAGCATTAGGAAAGCATATATACACTCTACTCCACAGTATCTCAGAGTTCACTGGAAAAAATTAATGCTGGTGCCTAGGCTGCTGCCAAAACAGAAGTTCATATTATGGATGGCATTGTATAGACGTTTGGCAACAGTTGACAGGTTAGAAAAGTGGGGTATCTACACTGATCAGTCGTGCACACTATGTGGGAGAGACATTGTAGAGACACACGACCACATGTTCTTTGAATGTTCTTATTCCCAAAAACTGTGGCAAGGATTGTTAAAGTGGCTGAACTTCAACAGATTGATAAACAACTGGGAACTAGAGGTGCAATGGGTTTTTGCTAGAGTAAACAACAGAAAGCCAACGAAACCCATTCTAGGAGTGGTGTTTGCAGCAGTTGTATACAACATTTGGATGGAAAGGAATGAAAAAAGATTTCGACAGTCGAGCAAAGAAGCTACAGACAGAGCAAGGCAGATCGCAATCCAAGTGCACACCACTGGACTAAAGAAGCCAAAATGGCAGCCTATCCTGCAGAATATAAAGCGCTATCCTCAATGTAATCCTTGACTATATTTACACTTTTTGTATGTTAGGAGTTAGTTAAACAACAATAATTATAAAGTAGCTAGTTGATCAATTTTTGAGATTTGTTCTATAGTCCCAAAGAACAATTGATGTATATTGATACTGGTTGAAATACAAATTTTCTTTTCGACCAATAAAAACAAAAATGGCTATATATATGTATTGTTAGCAAGACACATGGATGCAATTTGTAATGGGGTATTATAATTTTTAGCATATGGGAGAAACTATTTATATTTGATAGTGAAAAAGTATATATAATTTTGTATAATTTTTGTATATAACGTACAAAATATATACATATGCAAAAACTATACAAATTTTGTACAATTTTTCGGCTATTATTTTTACAATGGTTATATAGTATTATTTTTCCTTCACTAATTATATTAAGATATGTAATATTTTCGTACCCAGAAGTTTTTTCATATTATTATTTACTCAATTAATCTCATAATTTTTAAAAATATAATTTTTAACGTGTTTTAGAAAACAACAGAATCCAAGAAAACAAAATCCAAACGCGCCTGTTTGTTTCCCAAAACTAAACTAAAACAAATCAAATGCCTTATGAGCTTATAACTATCCCCAACACAGCAACATTTACCAGTGAATCAAACTTGATTTCGTCTTATATTTTTATTCCGTTCTTTCTAATTCTTCATTTTACTCTTGTGATACTATTATTACCAAGATAGTACTCATTTTGTTAAAATAAAAAAAAATATTTTTTACGTTATAAAAAATATTTATTCTATTAAAATAAAAAAAATATTTTTTCAATATCATGAAAATAAAAGTACTCTAAATAATATTTTCATATATTTAAATTGGGGGTAGGGGTAGGGGTTGGGTGGTAGGTGGGTAAGAGTCGGGGTTAGGTGGGGTAGGAATTAAAAGGGGGGGAGCGGGTTAAGATTGAAAAAGAATTTTGAAAAATGGTTTACCTTCTTTTGATAGGGAAAATATTTTTCTTCAATTGGAGAAAAATAAATTCATAAAGAAAATATTTTTTCAAATAGTTAAACCAACTTTGGAAAAATTAAAAAGTATTTTCCAGGAAATAGGTCAAGGTAGAACTCTAAGGGGTCATTTGGTAGGATGCATTAGAGAACAAAAATGCATGCATTGGCTTTTGGTGTTACCAAATCCGTTGTTTGATGCACTATCTCAACATATGTATTACTTATGCAAGTACTATTTATACAATATATTTGATATTATCATATATATATAACTAATACATAGCAAACCATGATATTAGCAATATCAAGGCTATAACGCATACATTAGCGTGGTCAATGACGGATTCAGAATTTTTAGAATATGGGTGCTCAACTATACTTAATTTGAAAATTGCTACTTAGATTGGATGCTTAGTTAATATATTTGTATAAATTACTAATTTTTTCATATAAGCTGTAGTGTTGGTTTTCAAAAGCAATGTGTGCTTAAGCACACATATCGTATAATGTGGATCCGCCATTGAGCATGATCAAAGACAAAATTATACTTAAAGTTCCTTAAAACTAAAGAATATAGAGGACATCTTTGTAAAGAATTAATTTTCTTAAGATTATGCAATGCGTTTTAATATTTAATACACCACAAAACAGTGGATAAGAAATAATCTCTGCATAACTAATGCTTGCATTATTAACTCATGCATTATTAATCATTGCATTACTAATACAACTTATTCAGCAATATTCTTATACACCCTTAAGATTGAGCATTTCTATAAGTCAAGATTGGGTATCATCATTGGTCTAGTTAGACTGATAATTTTTTATACGTTAACATGAGTTAGCCCAAAATAGTCCATTTTCAAAAGCGTTCTAGCCCAAACCCATTAAAACTTGAACGGGTTGGGAGGATCAAATGAATTTGGGTTAAGTAGGTCAATTACCCGCTGATTTCGGACCGAAAAGACCAAATGGACTAATCGGGGGATTTGTATCTATACTCGCTTTTTGGGTCACATTTTAACTAGTGCCCGCTTTGCAAACAAATTATTAGCGTACCCAATTTATCGCATAACTTGAGCATACGGGGCTGAAGTAGCAAAGGCAATTATGCAAAACATCAACATTCTAGTAGACGGGCCTGATGTAGAAAAGACAATATACTGAAGTTTTTTTTTTGTCCTGGATAAGCTTTTTCAAAACTTCAGCAGAAGATGCTAAAGTTATTTAGTTCATTTGTAAAAACTTCATCACTAAAACATCTTAAGTTTTTTTTCCTGGATTCATTAGTTTTGTCATAAAACTTTTTCAAAAACTTCAGCAGAAGATGGTGAAGTTATTTAGTTCATTAGTAAAAACTTCGGCACTGAATAAGCTAAAGTTCTCCGAATAAGATTTTTCAAAAATTTCATCAGAATATGCTAAAGTAATTTAGTTCATTTATAAAAGCTTCAGCACTATACAAGTTGGAGTTTTTTTGTCTTGGATTCTTTAGTTTTATCATAAAGTTTTTCCAAAAACTTCAACAGAAGATGCTGAAGTTATTTAGTCCATTTGTAAAAACTACAACACTATACAAGCTGGAGTTTTTTAAAAGCTTTCTAACATATTAGATAAATAATCACCTTATTCTGTCATAGTGTATTAGTGTTAGTAGATTGTATTTGTAAAATAATTCTAGAAAATATAAATAAATATAAATATAAATGAACAAATAAATAAATAAAAACCAATTCGAGCCCACTAAATTCACAGTTTTTCCTTAAGAAATTTAATCCCCTCCTAATACCCAAGGTTATGGATTATTTCCTCTCAGGATAGAATGAATTATACACTGATGTGGTGGTACTTCAAACCCCACTGTTTCAGCGAACACAAAGTTCGGTAGCAAATCATACTTACTGTTGCTTTGTTTGATGTTTAAACTATGCAGAAGAAGGAAAAGAAACTCAGAAAATCGTATGGATATACTGAGCAGAATAAACTTGTATTTATAGCCAAAGTTGGGCTGAAATCTGAAGAGGTGCAACTCTTCAAAATGACTGTTCATGCAAAACAGCCACAACATAAATGTCATAACATAACTCAACAATAGAGAGGAAAAATAAAGAGAAAAAATTAAAGAGGGTAGCTAATTTTCGATTACCAAAATAGAAAAACGGTTGTCTTTAATATTAATATTATTTTAATATTAATATTCTGTTATTCAAAATAAATAATTAATAACATTTCTATTAATATTTTACTATTAATAAATAAATTTGGTCCAAAAAAATTAATCAATCAATCATTTAACCAAAGCCGAAGCCGAGCCGAGCTACGACAACAACGACGCGAGGCATGTCTTCCTCTCAACTTTTTAAGAGCTAGAAGAAGAGTAATTGTTTATATACCCATAGAAAACCTCTTTCTCTTCCAATATAGGACAATGTCTCTTTGCCAAGGGGGGACACTTAAAATTTCACTCAAAACTTTTATTTTTCTCCATTTCCAATTCACCCTCTTTTAAGTATTTGATATATTAAATACATAAAAATCCAACAATTACTACTATAAAATTATCAAATTGTCAACGGTATCAAAATCATAAATTTTAAAAATAATAAACGTAAAAGGAATAGAATTACGTAAAAATATTCACAAATTGTTGTCTACTTACTTACGTAATTATTTATAATTTATTTTTAAATAATCTGATAAACATACTTATAGCAATCATCCCATGAACTGAAGTTTCACAGTAGCACCAACAACAACAGAAGAAAGAAGAAGAAGAAGAAAACGAAGGAGGAGGAGGAGGAGGACGACGAGAAGTGTGACGACCCGACCAGCGTCTTATGAGATACCGCTATATTTTTCTCATTTTATGCTTCTTCGTGTTTCTTTCTCAGTGTTGGTGTGTTAGAATTAATTTGGATTGGTTTTGGTAGAAAATGAGACACTTAGTCTTTTTAAGGAAGGCTTATTTTGAAAAAGTTAACCGAACGTTGATTTATGAGTTAGAAGGTTCGTATATGATTTTCGACGATTCAGTTAGCTTCGGGGGATGATTTGTGACTTAGGAGCGTGATCGGAATTTATTTTGGAGGTCTGATGTAGAATTAGGCTTGAATTGGCAAAGTTAGTATTTTGGCGAATTCCAATTGATAAGTGAGATTTTGATATGAGGGTCGGAATGGAATTCCGAGAGTTACAGTAGCTTTATTGGGTGATTTTATATATGTTTGCAAAATTTCAGATGATTTGGATGTGATTTGGTTGGATTTTTGATCGAATGTGAGTTTCGGAAATATTTGAGGAGCTTAGGCTTGAAATTGATGAAAACGAGAATTTTGGTGTAGTTGGATGTATTTTTAAGATTGGAACAAGTTTGAATATGGTATTGGATCAAATTTTTGGTTGAGGTCCCGGAGGTCTCGGGGTGATTCCAGATTGCTAACGGGATGAAATTCAAGTTGAGATAGTGGCAGATGTTTGTTGGTATCTGGTATGCTTGCTTCTGCGTAAATGGACCGCAGAAGCGGTTCCGCAAAAGCGAGGGATTGTTCGTATAAGAGGTTTAATGTTGAGTTGGGAAGTTCCACCGAAGCGAAAGTCTTTTCTCTTAAGCGAGTCCGCAGAAACGGTTTGGGCATGTAGGTGATATTTCGCAGAAGCGGGAAATTGTGTCGCAGAAACGACCCAAGTGATTTAATGAAATTTTCGTGTAAGCAGACAAAAATTGCAGAAGCGGGTGTGGGGACCGCAAAAGCGGAAACCACTGAAGCCAGTAGGAGTTTTATAATCATTTTTGCTCCGCGAGGGTTATGTTATTTCCACCATTTTTAAACGATCTTGAGAGCTATTGGACGGATTTGAAGGGGGATTTCGACTAGGCGTGATTGGAGGTAAGTCCCTTGGCCTAAATACATGAAATTTTAATAGGTTTAACATGAAAATGGGTTGAAATCTATCAAAATAGAGTGAAGCTAGGGCTTGAAACTTGGGGATTTAAAAACAAAAGTAGAAGGGTCAAATGGACTCCAATTTTTGATAAATTTGATATGTTCAGGCTTGTGTTGAGACGAGGAATCCGGTAATGTAAATTTTATAATTTTTTGATAAGCGGGCCCGGGGCTCGAGTTTTGCTAGTTTCGAGATTTCTATTTTTCAATTATTTTCGATTGGATATTGTTCCTTTAGTATATTGTGATGTATTCGCTATGATTTTGGTTAGATACGACGCGCGTGGAGGGCGATTTGAGGGGCAAAGGCATCACGAGCTAGAGATTTTGCCGGTTTGAGGTGAGTAATACTTGTAAATAGCATTCTGCGGGTTTGAAACCCCGGATTTGCACATTATAGTGCAGTATTGAGGTGACTTGCACGCCGGATATGAGCGTGTGATAGAGCACCGTTGGGGATTGTGACTTGGTCCATCTCAGTTGTTGATTTTTACCGCGTATTTGACTGAAACTACTTGTTATCATCGTGATTTGGGCCGATTGCCATGTTTTGGGCTTCATGCAGTCTATTTGAATCCTTTAGGGATTGATATCATTATTTTTGCATTACTTTGCATGTTATTTGATCTCGGTCCAGGGTTTTAAAACTGTTTTGCAAATTCAGTCATTTTTCATGATTTGAAAACTTAAATGATATTTTATTGACATTTTGAGCTGAGAACTGCTATTTTAATATTTCCCAAAGGGGCTTATGTGCATTTTTGGATTGAACATGGATCGAGCTGCGAGGCGTAGCAGTGTTATAGTAATTTTTTGGATATATGGATGGCTCGAGCTGCACCCTGCAACAGTGTTATATTGATATTGCGTTTGGACTGTAAGAGCCCCTCCAGAGTCTGAACCTCCACAGTGAGCGCGCGTTCCCAAATGGATCGGGCTCGTGCCGCAACAGTTATATGCATTGCATTGCATTCATGCATTGATTCCTGTTTGTTCTACGTGTCATGACATTCAGCACTCTCATTTCATTGACATCCATGCTACTTCTTGCACTGTTTACCAGATAACCTGATGTTAATTATTAGTAGAGTGATGTGCCCGAGGGGCTGACTTATGTGCTGATTTGCATTATATGTCTTCGCATTCATTTGCTTAATTGTTGGAAAAAGATATTTCCAAAAGAGGATTTGAATTGAGTCAAGATATTTTCTAAAGGATTTTCACGTTTTCACTATTTTCTCAAAGGGTTACAGTGTACTATATAGTATGATGACTTGCTTTACGTAGTTTCCTGCTGTTAAGCTATTATTTACCTTTATTACTCACTGAGTTGGAGTACTCACTTTACTCCCTGCACCTCGGGTGCAGTTGTAGATATGGTTCACCCGGCAACAAGTTATTAGCTGATTGAAGGTATTACTATTGTAGTTGAGCAAGGTGACCGCCAGCGTTCGCGGCACCAGACGTTGTCTTAAAAATTCCAGAATTTATTTTTTGTAAATTATTGGCACTGTAGTTGTGTTCAGGTTTCTTTAGATGCTCGTGACTTGTGAACCCGGGCGAGTCATGTTGGGTTGTAAATACTGGTTATTATTGTCATAAGCTATATTTATCTATTTATTTATGTTTAATAATTGATAAAGAGACGATTTGGGTTAGTTGACTGGCCTTGTCCTCACGGGAGGCGCCATCACGATCGGGTTTGAAAATTGGGTCGTGACAAGAAATGAGGCTAAGGTTATTTAAAAAGTAAGTACAAATTAAAACTTTTAAAGAAATAGGTCTAGATTAAATGAAAATGACCAAATAAAACGCCTCATACAATTTTTACCAACTAATCTAGGACTCCTCGTATAATTTTTACCGAACTAATCCCTTAGTTTGCCACCTCTATGTAATAGTCCAAAAATAGTAGGAGTAGTATTTAAGGAAAAAGATAAGAAAAATGAACAGGGGACCTATTCAAAGAGTATAATCATCGGAGACTTATCCAATAACAAAACAAGAAACACGCATGGCCAAGTAAAATTCACTAAGCCACAAACTCTAACCCTTTTATTGAGAAAAGAAACTAAAGAAAAGGAGAATATTCCTTTCCGTTTTTTTTTGGGTTGTGAGAAATATTGATTAATTTTTTTTTTTGGTATTCAAATTCTTTTTGTTGGATGCTAAGAACTTCTTCCTCGACATGATTTTATTCACCGTTTCTTGTTCTTTCTCATAATAACTACATAAGACAAGCAAAAGATATTTCGTATTTTTACCTCTATCTTCTCTTTCCTTTCCCAGACAAATGGTTACAAACTTACAATAAATTAGCACCAAATAATCCAATACAATATGTAATTTTATTAAGGTAATGAGTTTTGATCGGGTGCTAAGTGAAATATACGAGTTTATAATCTATGTACTTAGGTATAAAAAATATTAATTATCAAATAAATAATATTGTTAATAAAGAAAAAACTTTTACAGAGCATATATATAGTCTTTCCGTTTCAATTTAAGTGAACTTATTTAATTGTCACGAAATTTAAGAAAGAAACAAAGATTTTAGAACATGTATCCTAAGTAAGTCATAATATTTGTATGATTATAATTTTTTCGAAATTTATAGAGTATTTATACGGCTATAAAAGCTTTTCACCAAGAATAAAGTTGAAGTTTAAGTTAAATTGTTTTCAAATTTAAGAAATGATCATTCTTTTTAGAACGGACAAAAAAAAAAGATTCACCTAAATCGGAATTAAGAGAGTATAATTTAAAACCGAAATGAAATACCGCTACGTCACTAAAAGGACTTAGTGAGCATTTGGACATAAGAATTGTAAAACTCCAAAAAAAAGTATTTTTTTCAAGAAAAAATGATATTTGAAAATTAGAGTCGTGTCTGGATATGAATATAATTTTGGATTGTTTTTAAATTTTTGTGAGTGATCTGAGTGAAATTTTGAAAAATAACTTTCTGGAGTTATTCATATGAAAAAAATTCAAAATTCATAGTCAAGTAAAAATTAAAAAATTTAATAACCAATCACTGATTTTGAAAAAAGAAAGAAAAAAATTTCGAAAAAAAGTAAACGAATTCTTGTGTCCAAACAGGCTCTTAGAAATCTCAAGACCAAAAAAAAAAAAAAAAAAAAAAAAGAGAGAGAAAGAATTTCGATACGGCTGCAGTCATTAATGATCAATTTTGGAACTTTTGGGGGCAAAAAAAGGTTAGTTGAGAGTTGGAGAGTAATTTATTTATTTACTCATTAAAAAAACAATAATTTGAAAAAAAAGAAACATGTGTAGGCTTGGTGCCAAAAGGGGCCATAAGGGAAACCTTGAACAGCTGCTGCAATCTGCATGGCGAGAAAACCAAACCCGTGTTCCTGCAAAACTTTCTCTATTACACTCTCTCCTCAAAAGGGTTTGGATTTTATGAAATTTGCAAAAATCCCTTAGACTTGTTCGTTTCTCCATTTTCCTTTCTCTATTTTGAGATTTTTTCTCTCTCTTCTCTACATAATACATACAAAATTGTGACAGCTTGCAGCTTATGGACTGTCTTTCCACTTCAAATTCAATATCCCAATTCCTCATTTGGGTCTTTCTTGTTGTTGTAATTGTCGGTGCTGAAGATGGAGTCGATTGAAGATACCCGCATTCCTCAGAACAATTTGGTACTCTAATTCTTGAAAAAATTTCCGTTTTTTTAACACTTGCTGATTCTTTTGGGTGTGCATTGAGTTTTGTTGGGGGTGCTCTTGGTTGCTGGTTCTTGAATTTTACTTTTGTGCTAATTCTTTGTCTAAAATGGATATTGATTTTGTTGTTCCTTTTTTGATTTCTCTCTTATTATATACTTAAAATAGGAATTGCGCTCTGGGAAACTGTGATATGTCGTTGTTCGTTATCTAAGGCCATGTTATGAGTTAATATTGTGGGAACATGTATGACTCACTATTTCACTACTAAAGGCAACAAATTAATGTATAGAGTAGTTCTATGTTTTTTTCCCTTGGAATAGCTAATTCTAGGTAAAAAGTTCCTCTCATGAAATGTGTAGTTAAAAGTTTCTGCTTTACTTCTTCATCCCTGTCTTTCTGGTTGATGGTTTGTTTATTCTTTTCCTTTTTTTTTTTCTTTTGTGTTTTATTCTTTTCCTTTATTATTAACTTCAATGTTTGTTAAAGATCGGGTCTTGTGTGAAAACTCCTTTTCCCATTTCTGGTCTACCTTTGGATGCCATCAGGGCAATGGTAAATTCACTAAAACTCACAACTTATGTTAGTTTCCTCATAGTTGGATGTGTTTCAGACTGTCACTGTTAACGGAAGAGACGTAGACGCTATAGCTGTTCACATTGTCCTTTTTGGTGAATATGAAATTTGTCCTTTCTTCTAAACGATCAAAAGAAGTTACTTTTTCATAATTGTATCATTTGACTTATGAGGTATTATGATTTGAATTATTGTGAAGATGATCTGCTTTGTGGATAAATGAATGCATCATATGATTCATGACTTATACTAATTCAATTGAAACACAGATCCTACAAACGCCTGGAATCAAGTATAATGGTGTTCCATCTAGATTGGAAAGGCTTTTAAGAGAAAGGGAACTACGAAAATCCAGCAAGTCTCTGTATGCAAATGAAGGCATAAGAGATGGCTACAGAGACTCAGATGTTTCTGTAAATGGAATTGAACTCTGTCTATCAGATGGCGATAAGAGAACTCGAGATGAAGAGCTTATTGAAGGACTTGTAGCTGCAAAAACCCTTTCTGATGGCTCCAAGAGGCTAGATGGACGACCACAAAAGCAAAGATTGTTGGTTGTGGCAAATCGGTTGCCTGTTTCTGCTGTTAGGAAAGGCGAAGATTCATGGGCTCTAGAAGTTAGTGTAGGAGGTTTAGTTCGAGCGCTGTTGGGTAAGCCAAAAAAAATTAATGCTCTATATACACGAAAAATGACTAGCACATTTTGCTCCTGATACGTTTGTTTATATTTCTCTGCAGGCATTGTTCATTTCCTTATCTTCTTAAATTATCTACTACATTTGAGCTTCAGTGAGGTTCTCTTTATCTTGTATGTGTGCTAGCTGATGTCTTCTTATTTTGGTAAAGGTGTCAATGAGTTTGAAGCAAATTGGATCGGGTGGGCTGGGGTGAATGTACCTGATGAAATTGGTCAGAGATCACTTACTGAAGCTCTAGCTGAAAAGGTTTGTAAAATAGGTCCCATTTTACATTCTTGACATATCACTTGCCAACAAAGTGATATGTGTAGAGCCTCTACTTCTGTATACCGCCTATTATATGCTGTTGCTACATCAACATGTAATAAAATACTGAGCTTCATCTAAAAGATTTTACCTTGATGCATGCTATCAAATTTAATATCTATATAACAACTACCATAAAAAGGTTGGATTTTTATGTGCTTTATTGTTTACATGACTGCAGAGGTGCATTCCAGTTTTTCTTGATCAAGAAACTGTTCAACAATATTACAACGGCTATTGTAATAACATTCTATGGCCTCTTTTCCATTATCTCCCACTTCCGCAAGAAGACCGTCTTGCAGCCACCCGTAGCTTCCAGTCTCAGTTTGCAGCATACAAGAAGGCAAACCAGATGTTTGCTGATGTCATCAATGAGCATTATCAAGAGGGTGATGTCGTCTGGTGCCATGATTACCACCTGATGTTTCTACCAAAATGCCTTAAAGAGTATAATAGTAAAATGAAAGTTGGTTGGTTTCTTCACACACCTTTTCCTTCATCCGAAATTCATAGGACATTGCCATCTCGATCAGAGCTGTTAAGAGCAGTTCTTGCTGCTGATTTAGTTGGGTCAGTCACTTATCTCTATTTTCAATAATTCAAATATTGTCACAAATTGCTTAGGTATTGCAAACAACTATCACTTTTGAATTATGGTATTGTTCAAGATCGGTGTAACGGAGTGGACAAGGCTACCTAGAAAAAGCATAAGAGACGCTTACCTGTTGTACCAAGTAATGTTCTCCGTGCTATTTCACCACGAGATATTATACCTTAAATGAATGAGGAAAAGAATGTAAAGCAGTCTTAAGGATGCAGTGCGTAACAAGATCGTCTGTCATATGTGGAGGGTCTAGATTAGTGTAAGCACTAACCAATGCTTCTCCTAAAGACTATCTTAAAGTAGTATTCAGAAGAAGGAATAGAGGTTTGATACCATTTGTGTCCAATTTGGTTGATGGCTATTATTGGGAAGGAGTGTTTAACATATTGTAAGCAAACTCTGGTTAATTAAAGAAGCAAACTTTCCCTTTTTCTTGTTTACTTTTTTTTTCTTTTTCTTACCTCTAGAGGTTTATAATGAGAAAATTCTTATTGTTGTGATGGTGATGCATAAATGAGGGTTTGAGAAGCATTCCACCAGGGAAACAAAGGGCTTGTGTTTTCAAATACCATCAGTAAATTTTTGTAAGGGGATAAGTGCCTCATTAACATCAGGGAGTTCAGCTTATTTTTGATCCATGACTATTTTCTGAAATATGAAAATTTTCTGTACTTTTCATAATTTTGCAGCAAGAGGATTTAGATTGTCCTTTATGTTAAGAGCTTTCAGCTGCTCAGGTTTTGGATTTTTTTGATTTTGTCTACAGCTTCCACACTTACGATTATGCAAGGCATTTTGTTAGTGCTTGCACTCGCATTCTTGGGCTTGAGGGCACACCTGAAGGAGTGGAGGACCAAGGAAAGCTGACACGTGTTGCTGCGGTATTTGAAGCATTTATTAATAGCTTTAAATGTTTTATATTTTTTCTTTTTTCATCATTTGCAACTTAAGTCAAGTTTCCTCTTTTGCAAAAGGTTATGGATGATATATTGACTGGATCCTTTGGATGAACAGTTTCCTATCGGGATAGATTCTGATCGGTTCATTAGAGCTCTTGAGCTTTCTCCAGTCAAGTACCATATCAAAGAACTGCAAGAAAGATTTTCTGGCAGAAAGGTTCATTCCAGTATAAAATCTTTGATCACCATGATGCAGATTTTTTTACAGCATTCAATCAGTATAGCTCGAAATTTGGAATTCCTTAATTATTTCACTCCTCAAATTTTCTGTCATCCTCAGTGCAACAGTTTGATGTATGCTTCCTCGTAAAAACATCAAAAAATTGGAATATAGAAAAAAGGTGAAGCAGATATATTATCCCCATTTCAGTCATTATCGCAAGAAGAGTTGCCTTAGGCCTTGATTGCAAAGTATTACAGTTTGTTTTTAAATTTCTGATTTTAAAGCCATGTATTGGTGTGAAGTAGAAAAAGAAAAGTGAGATGACCATCCATATAATAGATGGGATGATTGAGAATAAAGGAAGAAAATTGAAGAGAAGCAAAGATGGAAACCTAAGTAAACTTTATTTACTGATTTTTGATTGGCAATTTGTTAATTTACAGGTAATGCTGGGCATAGACCGCCTGGATATGATTAAGGGAATCCCCCAAAGAATATTGGCATTTGAGAAGTTCCTCGAAGAGAACCCAGACTGGCGTGACAAGGTAGTTTTGCTACAAATTGCAGTGCCAACCAGGACAGATGTCCCCGAGTGTATGTTCCTTGTCATCAAATTTATTTCTGTTGTTTAACTACAGCATATAATTTGCATATACTACTGAATCATGTCTTGTAGATTTTGTGAACAAAAATACTGCTAGTTGTCAAGAACATCTGGAAAGAAAAAGAAAGGAAAATGACGATGTTCTTGGATTGTGATAGGTGAACTTAATGAATTCGAATTTATTAACTGCAATAAAAGATCCTTAAAAACTTCTACAGACAAATGCTCCTCTCTAAAATTCCGATAATCTTATCTGCAAAATTCCATCTTTCTGATATTCTTCTCTAAGCTTGTATATCTCCAATGTCTCTCTTATCTTCTCCATTATCCCTTTTCCTTCTCGCTCGAGATCGTGAACCTTGTCAGCTTCTAATAGCCTCTTCTTAGCTCACTCACTTTCTGTTTTCATCTCAGGCGACTCTGTCTTCTGATCTGACATCTTTTGAATAGGGCAAAAAGACACTGATTATGCAGTAATTAACCCTAGTTTAACGGCATTGAGAAATATAAGTCAATACTTTTATCTTCTATGGAAAGTCCCTTGTTTTATGCCAGGGAGAAATCTTCCGAATGTTCAAAGACTGATAGTGCAAATTCGAGTGGACTGAATCGAAGACAAGATCTGTAGTAATGTTTAGGGCGAGATACATCAAGAGTTTGAATCCTGCTGGCGAATCAAATGAACCAAGTTTGGTACTTACTTGCAGAATGATCAAGGGGTAGGCCTATCATTTTCCGAGTTCCGAAGTTGGAAAGAGTGGATTCTAATTTTTTTTTAAAAAGGATTCATTTATATCCTTCTCAAAAAAAGAAAAGAAGGAGATTTTGCATCAAGCAGCAAAATTCATATCTATAAAGGACAGTAGTTTTTTTAATTTTTTTTTATAAAGCACGATAGTTAATGATCTTTCATGATTTTTTTTGTATTGAATAGTTAATTGTTAGTGTAATTTCTAAAATTATTGTGCATTATATATACACTATCGTCAAATTATCATTGAAAAAGATGGCTCAAAACTTCTGATTTTTAGACTAACTTTGTAAATTGAAAATAAAATCCGGATATGGGTAGTAAGGTATGTTATAGCCAAGAAAGCCTTGTTATATGTTAAACATTTTGGTATTTTTCATGGGATTTCCTTATTAAACCTGTTGGGCAGATCAAAAACTTACGTGCCAAGTACATGAAATTGTGGGACGCATCAATGGAAGATTTGGAACTCTAACAGCTGTCCCGATCCATCATTTGGTCTGTCTCTTGTTACTTTATAGTATGAATTTAATTGCTGTATGAATTTAATTGTTGATATTAATGGATATGTATTACTGTATTATTCACGCTAGGCTCTAATGCTTTGCAATTTGATTTTGTTGATACTTTTGTAAAGTCCTAAGTTGGTGCAACTTGTTTTGTTTTTTATTTTCAATGATTGATTCTTCTGCATTTTGAGAATTATTTTTTTCCATTTTAGGTTTTTTAAATTTTAGGAATGCTGTAATTTCTGGATGTTGTGCAGTTTCTTAAAATGTTGAATCGGTATGATATTGTTCATTCTGTGTCAAGTGGGTCTTCTTAGTTGTTTGAGTTTTAAAGTAAGATTAACAGGTTATTGGTTATTCCCAAAGTTGGTTTTTGTCATTTTTTCTTTACAAAAATGTTCACCGTCTCCCATTCCCCATTTTAACACTAGATCATACTGATCAAGCGATAAGGAGTTATCAAAAAGAAAAAAATGGAAAAAATGACATCCGGATGCACGAAGCATCCCGCATTCACGCAGGGTCCGCGGAAGGGCTGCATATCAAGGGGGTGTGATGTAGGCAGTCTAATCAATGACGGATTTCACGACTCAAACATACGACCTATAGGTCACATGAAAGACAAGTTTATCGTTGCTCCAAGGTTCCCCACTATCAAAAAGACAAAATAAAGAAAGATATAACAATAAAGGTTTAGGAGTACCTTCTTGAATCCTCTGATATAATGGTGACATTAGTACAATAATACCTATGTCTTTGAAGGAGTATTGTAGAGTTAGAAGCATTTTACAGGGTGAAGTATTCAACATTTGGTACTTGTAGCAACATTTGTTAATTTTACAAGTTGATCCTGAAACGGTACAGTTGAGAAACTCATCTCTTGCCAAAATGTTGAGTGTTTTCATACAAGGATAAAGTGGGAGACTGGTTTCCTTGCAGCGATATCTTCCCTTTCACCCCTTGCCACCTCTTAACCTGGCGCTGAATTTGGATCCTCGCCATACCCCTAACTCATTTACTTTCCATCTATTCTCTTTTGTCAATCCAACCCTCCTGCTCCTTTCCTTACCCATATCTAATTATGACAATTATTTCCTTTTTGTTTGCTGGATTGACACATGACTCAGAATCTAATTTTGAGCCAGCAGTTTGCATCTTGTACATTAAATAGTATGAAGTTAGGTACCAAATCATAAAAAGATAAAAAAGGTGTGAAGTGCCAAACGGGCATATATTAGAAACGCATTAAACTCATCATTTGGTTAACATTGTTTTTCCTTTATTCTTATTTTCATTAAGTCTCTAAATTCACATTTCAACTTATTTATGCGTCATCTCGACCTGTAAGTTCACCTAACTTTTCGATTGCAGAAATAGAAAAGAATTTCTCAAGGTACTATTGGTATAAATAAACCTGCTTAGCATGGATATTCATCTGTTTAGGGTAGAATGTAGAGTTGGACGGCACCGAGTGTTGAAAACAATGGAAGGCTAGAGTTCAAATCCCAGGAGACAAAACACGTTAGGTGATTTCTTTGTGTCTGCCTAAGTCTCGGTTGGTAGAGTTAACCGGTGCTTGTGCATTTGGAGGTAGCAGGTAGCCGATGCCATAGTCAAAAAGTTTTGATGCTACAATACAAACGACTCACAAAAGTACTCTATGTTATTCGACATAAAGGAATCTCAATGTGAATCCTATCTTTGCTAAAATGTTAAGGCTTTTCATTATGATTAAGAGCTTGCATATTATTTATCTTCTCGATTAGTGTACACAAATAACAGATCAGTGGCTGATTCATCACCTATGTTTCTTTGTTTGTTCTCTGGTGTCTTGATATTATGCTATAATTTGGGTAGTCCATATCTGTAGATACTCAAGAAAATCTTTATCCTTTTACTTTGTGCCTTATGCAAAAAAAATTTCTTCCAAAAGGATCCCGTTATAAAACTTTCTTCATTCATGGAAAGATTTCTGCTATCATTTCCTGTTTGGATTGGACATATATGGGTGTTTTCTGACTCTGCCTTTTTTCCCTCAGCTTCTATTAAAGGTGGGGCACAGATACTAGATTACTTCAGAATTCTTCTTAAATTTGGAGCTCTCATCTTTTATGATGTCATTTTTCAATTAATGATTCTAGGTTCCTTTTGATATAACCTACTATGATGCTCAAAGCAATTCTGAGAGTACATTTATACTTCTTCGGGAATATTTAGCTTACTCCTTGAAAATTTCTCCTCTTCATGGTAGATCGACTTCTTTTGATTATTATGTCAATACAGAAATTCAGTTGAACCTTGAGCATGAGGACACGCACCTGGCAGTTTTAGAAATTTATTGTACTACGGGTGAAAGAAATATTGCAACAGATACAAAAGGATACTGTATTAACTCTTGAGATGTCATTCAAGTAATTCCCGAAAAAAGTCTTATAAAAAAATTTCTTGGTATATAGGAATGGCTGAGTATACCATTTGTCTTCTGAATTGTAGTTGGGATGGATGGGTATATTTAAAGTAAAGGACAAACTAAGGAATTACTTACCTTTAACACTTAACTCTTGGTAAACTCTTCTGCTTGAAATCATTGTTGGTTAAGCTAAAATTTAATACAGGCAGTGTTTGGGCTGTTGTTAGAGATTAAGCAGCTAGTTTATGTCAGGAAACCTTTTATTGCTACAGCTTTCTGCTGGATAAATAGACTCATCGAGACTCTATCAGGTAATGCTGCATAGTTAAATCCTCAAAGTATAGTTTCCGTGCTTCAAATATTACTACTTTGAGGCATCGGGGTCGATTAATGCAAACTTGATTTCTGAAATGGATTGAAAAAAGAATGTTTCACTTCTTATTTTACTACTTCGTGGCAGAAGAAAGCCCAACACTTTGACATCACTCTGCTTATCGGAAGGGAAAAAACCCAATACTTAGACAAAGTCTATAACACTAACAAGCAACATAAAATAAGCCGAATTATTTTGTTGGTGTAGCATTTCTACGTGAAGGGTTCCATCAATCTTATCTTCTCTGAATGGCATTATCTTTTGCTTGCTTTCAATACTTACTTACATCTTAATAAAAAAAGTCACGTCGTTATAATGAAGGTCTCGTTCTTCCGTGTTTTTTCTTTGGTTTTAATCATATACAATTACAAAATATATTGCTCTTGAACCGGGAAAATGTTTATCTTTCTTTATCTATTCTACTTGAATTGTAAATCCTCTGAACCGGGAAAATCTTTTTCTTTATCTTTTCTACAGGAATTGCATATCCTGTGAATAGATTTCATGTGGTGTCATTTTCCCAAGAAAGCTTTCATTTCATTGATGGGATTTGTCCATCACTTTTTCTGAAAGTAAAAAACATTAATTATAAGTCTACAGTCTGAGATCGATGGTCAGTTACACATCATGGAATTGAGTCAATTGAAGTATCAACACTAAGTTTTCAGTTTAACTTTTGTTGCTTGAATACAACAGTTTTTAATGAAGTGGCTGATAATAAGAGGAAATGTTTTTGAAAAGGGATGGTTCCTATGGGAATATTTTTTACTCCTATAGGGTGCTTTTTTATTTTATATTTTTGTGGGGGTACGTCAACTAAAGTTTATAGATATACCAAGATGGTGTTAGGTTACAGAAGCATTGACTAAATGTGATGTTATGGTCCCAAGATCAAGCCAACTAGATATAAAACAAGGATATTCCTCTTTACAGTAAAATAAACTGAAGGGTGAATTTTTGAGTTTGAGAACGAGTTCATGATTCTGGTTGCTGGCATTTGGTATTTCTTATTCTCATTTCAGCTTTTTCTGCTACTTCTTCTCATCATTCCTCTTTGCTTTATGAGCGATTTCCATAACCTTGTGAAGATTCTAATGATATTCTCTCTATATTTACAGGACCGCTCTCTTGATTTTCATGCACTGTGCGCAATTTATGCTGCCACTGGTACTCATTCTTGTTATCTTCCTATAAATTATACTGGAAATAACTTTAACATGGTTAGAAGGTGGAACACATAGTTGAATTCTTCTGATAGAGAGGGGCAGATATAGGGAAGGGGAAAAAGGAAAACAGCAACACATTCCCAGGGGGTTGCCCACTCAATATCTGAAGAAAAGAAAGCAAAACTTGCAGCCGTCTGGCCATAGCTTTTATTAGAGCGCAAATTACTTATCGGTCCTAGGATGATGTCCTGAACTGACATATGAATGTACTAATACTACTGTTTGTTTAGTTTTTAGATTTTTGGCTACGTCCATGTGCAATAGTATATGTTGACGGCAAAAACGAAATTAGATGGGTGACCAAGAAAACTTACTCTTTAGAAACTTGAAAGGACAAGTTGGTATCTTTTTTTTGAGATGACAAGTTGGTATCTTTCTTGTTTGCAGCACATAATAATTTATTTCTTAATTCATAATTTTATGATGGTTCTGATAACACTTGTAAGTTTCAAAATGCCTAAAGTTTTCCTGAATACACTTTCTGCCCCCTTGTCACTTGTTTTTCTGTTTCTTGCAATTTGTTTAGATGTTGCTCTAGTTACATCCCTGAGGGATGGAATGAATCTTGTCAGCTATGAGTTTGTGGCCTGCCAAGCATCCAAGAAAGGAGTCCTAATTCTAAGTGAGGTAGGCAGTTCTCTTTTTATCTATGAATATGATTTTGCTAATAACATTTTTAGAAGCCTTGATCGGTAAGCATATGACCTATTCTCACCATTTGAGCTACATTTTCGGGTTGATAATAGGAGCTAGGTTATTTTGTCAACATGGCATTAGAACTAGGCTCATCCTCGATGCTGGGCTATCTAATGTCGGATCACACTTTATGTTGCTCCACGCTCCAGACGCCCAGCCTTGAGCAGGGGGAAGGGGTGAGGGTTGTTAACATCCCATATAGGTTTAGTATGATTGTAGACTCTTTGCATGATTGAGCTTGTTTTTGGGATTGAGCATTTCACTATGTTCACCTTCTCAACAATGGTCTTAGTAGCAAAGAAGCTCCAATGGAAATCTTAATGTTTTGCCTAAGAAGATAGAGAGATAGTATTGCAAAGGCCTTGTCTGGTGTTGGTAATGAATACCTCAACATGCAAAAAGGGATATATGATAGTGTCTATTTTGTTGCTTTTATTTCTACTTCAACTTCTTTATGCAAGTTTACATTAGCTTCTAGAGTTCAGAAGGCCTTTGAAATTTGATTCAGGATGGAAAGTGGCATCATATCCTTAGATATACTCTTCCTCCCTATAAATATTGTTTACTAATCATCAGATTGCTACTGCACATGTAGACGTGCTCTACAAATGATTTGAGTGGCATATTCTTCCATAACATTGGCATGAGATGACTTAAATGGAGTAATGTGGTCAGCGAGGATTCATATAGCTGACTCAACTGGTTTGGGACTGAGGTATATTGTTGTACTCTTGCATAATATTTCCTTAATTACAGTTTGCAGGTGCAGCACAGTCTCTTGGTGCTGGGGCTATTTTGGTGAACCCGTGGAATGTTACAGAACTTGCGTCCTCTATTGGTTATGCTCTAACAATGTCTGCCCATGAAAGAGAAAAACGACATCACCATAACTTCATGCATGTCACTACTCACACTTCCCAGGAATGGGCTGAAACATTTGTAAGGTATGTCATTAATGTGTTAGAGTAGCTCTTATTGTTTAAACTGGTCACATTTGTATTTTGATAATAAAGGATCCCCTTTTGTGCTCTACATTATGTACTTTTCACGTTTTTTGAAGTCTAAACCAATAACAATATCAAGAAGTGGTCACAAGACAAACAGTTTGCTTTGCTCAGACACTCTTTTAATCGGTTTTGCCCTATGTCAATCCAAGTGCAATCTAATGCTACTACTTTTTTTTCCTTCTATGCAGCGAACTCAATGATACAGTTGTTGAAGCTCAACTGAGGACTAGACAAATTCCACCTCAGCTACCAACCAAATTGGCTATCGAACACTACTTGCGATCAAATAATCGATTGCTTATATTGGTAGTCCTTTTTCCTTTCACCAAAATGCAAAAATATTATATTTTTTTTGTAAAACCCTAAATCCACCCTTTGATTATAATTTTTATGTATATTATTGTGGTTTTAGTACTTGGTGTCTACTCAAAAGGATCAAAATCCAGGAAACCGGTGCAGTATGACACTGTTGGTGAATTCTACATTCTATTGAAAGATGAAGTTTGTACAATTAACAACAACAACAACAACCCAGTATAATCCCACTTAGTGGGGTCTGGGGAGGGTAGTATGTACGCAGACCTTACCCCTACCCTGGGGTAGAGAGGCTGTTTCCAAATAGACCCCCGGCATCCTTCCCTCCAAGAACTTCCCACCTTGCTCTTGGGGGGACTCGAACTCACAACCTCTAGGTTGGAAATTTGTACAGTTAGTTGTTCATAAAAGCAGAAAATGCTTTAAAAGCGCGCATTTTAACATATGTATTTCCAATTATTGGCTGCAGCTCAGGCCAAAGCAATTGTAGTAGCTCCTATACGGATTTCTAGGGCTTGCTTTGCTCAAGATGTTATTTCATTTGCCTTCTTAAACAATTTATTTGACTTTTGGTTCATGAATTTGATAAAGGATAAGGAAAGACTGAACTTATAACTGTTTTGACCAGATACTGATGTCTCTATATCCTGTCATTTCTTCATTACTGCTGCACATGTTTACTTAACCTCACTTTACTACTGTAGGATCCCAAATCAATACTGGAACTGGAGTCTGTTGTTGTTCATTACTGCCTGAGACATATTTGAACATAAAGCACTGAACTGGCTTTTATCAATATATGTCTCATGATAAACTTATGCTCTTATTTATCGAAAAATGTTTGAAATATCAAAGGGATGATGTCGTCTTAAGAAACTATCCTCGTAGGGTACATGTGATGCTGACATGCTGTTGCATAAGGTTATGCACATATAAAGAGTTTCTGCACTAGGATACTTATATTTTTTTTTTCTCTGTTACGATGTCTCACCTACTTATATTATTAACCCAGGACAAGGTAGTTCTGATGTTGTCGTTTTCTCAAAGTCACATTTTTGCTTCCAAGAAAAGCTTCGTTGGTACTTGCCCAAATGAGAACAAAAGTTCTATCTAGCTTTAGTCATGATATTTATTGGTGAAATAGTTATTTTTCCTTCACTGCTCCACTTATTCTCTTCTATTCCATTTCCATTTTTTTTTCTTTTCTTTAAGCCCCTCCCAAATTAAGAGGATCTATGGTGTTTCCACACTTTCCCTTTAGCGTGACTCGAACGCAGGACCTAACTGGGTGGAGCTGCTTTTACCAACTGCATTTGTTAATTTATAGATAGTCTATTGGGCCTGTTGGAAGTGGAGATGGACTGTATCGTAGAGAATTAGTCAAACTAAATGTCCAATTTGCTGGGTATTTCTGCTTGAGCTAAGCTATTTGTCTCATTTACTATGTGTTTTGAATGCCCCTTCTCATTATAGTTCCAAAAATTTTGAACATATAAATGACGAAGACAAGGGATAAGCTACTTTACAATTCCCCAAATATGGAATACTTGGTTTTGACAGTCATTCTCTGTAATTCAGGGTTTCAATGCCACATTAACAGAGCCAGTGGACGCCCAGGGAAGAAGGATTGATCAACTAAAAGAAATGGAGCTTAAGTTGCATCCAGATTTAAAAGAACCTTTAAGAAAGCTCTGTAATGATCCAAAAACCACAGTAGTTGTCCTCAGTGGAAGTGACCGCAATGTTCTTGATGAGGTGTTCTACTTTCATAAGTTAGCGTCTTTCTATCAGCATTTATATTTGTTGACTTACTTCTTCTACAGAATTTTGGAGAATATAGGATGTGGTTGGCTGCTGAACATGGAATGTTTTTGCGACAAACAGAGGGGAATTGGATGACTACGATGCCTGAAAATCTGAATATGGATTGGGTTGACAGCGTGAAGGTGAAACACTGTATTTTGAACTTGAATTGTCTCAAATTTGTGATGTTTTTGAAATCATAGTCTATCTTCATTTGTTTCAGCATGTATTTGAGTATTTCACTGAGAGGACCCCTCGTTCTCATTTTGAGCTTCGTGAGACATCACTTGTTTGGAACTATAAATATACAGGTCATTAATCTATGCCCAAATTAGGTCCATCTTTAATCAATTAAATTCCTTTATGTTTATTTGTGCTTTTGGACTACTTATTCTGTTATTGGGTTCTGAGCATGCAGATATCGAGTTTGGAAGACTTCAATCAAAAGATCTCTTGCAACATTTGTGGACAGGCCCAATTTCAAATGCTTCTGTAGATGTAGTCCAGGGTAGTCGATCCGTTGAGGTTCGAGCAGTTGGTGTTACTAAGGTCTGTGCTGTCATTCCTAGAATGTTCAATTTGTGTTAAATTGATTATTTTCTTATGCAGCTTATTCTTGTACAGGGGGCAGCAATTGATCGTATTTTGGGAGAAATAGTGCATAACAATGATGTGAAGACACCAATAGATTATGTTTTATGCATAGGGCACTTTCTGCCAAAGGTGTGCTATCTTTTTTATGTTATGGCTGACAAAATGCTGAATTAACAGTTAAATGCTCTATTTGGATGAAAGTTACGGCTAACAGCATATATATTTGACCAGTCTGAACACTTAAGCATTTAAATTGCAGTGTAGGAACTCCATTTTGACCTAAAAACTTTGGGCATCATATAACTTGGCATGGTTTTTGTGGCAGCTTGCATCTTAAGAGGATGTTCTTACATAAATGTGCTTTCTTCCTGTGGTTTTTTCAATAGTTTGTCTTTTTGAGGGCACAAATAATTGAACATGCTTATTTGTTTTCTTTAGTTCTATACAGCTACCTGGACTTTGTGGTAGTTTTTGAATTTAATTATTACTTGATCTTATCTCGGTTTACCTGCTTTCTATTTTAGCTCAACAACAACAACAACAACAACTACCCTGTATATTCCCACCAGGTGGGGTTTGGGGATGGTAATATGTAGACGAGCCTTACCCCTACCCGAAAGGGCAGAGAGGCTGTTTCCAATCGACCCTCGGCGCATAGGCTAAAATGAAAAGCTGCATCAAAACAAAGACAAAATTAAAAACAAAAGCAAGACAAAACAAAATAATAAAGCATAAGTAATCCCGCAGAAATAACGTAAATAATTATGAAAACATAGGAAACATAAATACAGTCGCATGCAATAGTAACAAGCAGTAACTACCATACTAACAACCATAAGGGGACATAAGCTAAAACACTAATCATCTATGGGTAACCCTACTATCCCACACCCAGCCCCGAGAGAGGCGTACGATGAGTTCTTAGCCTCCAACCCTGATACTAGACCTCCAGACTCCCCTATCAAGGGTCATGTCCTCGGTAACCTGCATTCTAGTCATGTCCTGCCTAATCACCTCTCCCCAATGCTTCTTAGGCCTCCCTCTCCCACGCCGACCACCAACAATCTCCAGCCGCTCGCAGCTCCTAACCGGGGCATCGGGACCCCTCCTCCGTACATGCCCGAACCACCTCAGCCTCGCTTCCCGCATCTTCTCGTCCACCGGGGCCACCCCTACCTTCTGACGAATAACTTCATTCTTAATCTTATCCAGCCTGGTGTGCCCACACATCCACCTAAGCATCCTCATCTCCGCAACCTTCATTCTCTGAACATGAGAGTTCTTCATGGGCCAGCACTCCACCCCATACAACATCGCAGGTCTAACCACGGCTCTGTAGAATTTCCCCTTGAGTTTGTGTGGAATTTTCTTGTCGCACAGGACCCCTGAAGCAAGCCTCCACTTTGACCACCCCGCTCCTATCCGATGGGTGACGTCCCCGTCGGATAGGTCAGCGAACAAATATACAATCTCTTAAATGGTGGTGTCCGCCGTCCACCACAGTAATGCTGTTTGCTGTTCTTTTTTTTTTTTTGGTAATTCTACTTCAGTCATACTTTCTATTTGATGCAACATGTTGATACCTTCTCACATCATCCATTTAGTATTTGACATATATCTACTGAACTCTATTGTAGTAACTCATTTAAATATTTCTCTTAAATTCCTCAAAAGTCAGGACAGGTCGCATCAAAATGGGGATGCACTGAGTACTAGTTTGGTTATTCAAGTTGTTTGGTAGAGGAAACCCACTCCTGCTTATCAAAGCCTGGTCAAAAGGCTTATCGTTCCCAAAAGTTTCATGAGGTCCCCTTGAGCTAGGGGTGGGCATAATTTCCGAAAAATCGAATTCCAAACCGAACCGGATTAATATGGTATTTAGGTATCGTTTTTTTCGGTATTCTTCGGTATTTCGGTTTCGGTATTGAATTTTTGATATTTCGGTATATACCAAAATATCGAAATATTTAAGTCCAAGCCCACCTCTATTTCTATTTTCCAGCCCAATAAGCCTAAGCCCAATACCCCAACCCCTTTGCTTAGATTAAGTGTACTTCCTATGGTTTACTTCATATGTTATCATTAGGGACAGATTTTTTAAGTTAAGGATGATGAGAAAGGAACTTTATTTACATAAAAGAAAATGCAGCAGTCCCTTGCAGTGGAGAAAGTGTGCTCAGAATCCTGGAATTTACATTTTATTTTCTCTGATTCATGCATTTATCATCTGTGAAATGCTTGCGAAGATGCCGCTTAATATTCTTCTTCAATTTCTTGGTTCCACATATTTCACACACAATATGCTGGCGGCAACTCTCTATGTGTTCCTTGAGGCATTTCTCATCTGTGAAATGCTTCATACAGCCTGCTAGCTTAGCACAGTGTGTCCTTTCTCCATTTATATCATCTATTCACGTTTGTAAATGGTTTCCTTTTAAAAGACATGATTCCGTTAATGTTTCAAACCGAAGCCGTACCGAACTACTTTGGTACGGTTTGATATACACAATTGATAAATTGAATACCGAAATACCGAATGCCTACCCCTACCTTGAGCATCCAAGCTTGCAGGAAATTCTGAAGCCACATCTCAAATACTTGTCCCAATAACTCGGAAATCTTTCATCGCATAGTTCACATTTTCAACTATCACAGTTTCCGGATGTTTGTCAGTTTGTGGAAGTCTTAGATATGAAATCAGTCTTCTCTTAAGTAGTTACCTTGATGGATTATCCAAAACAGTTAAGGAATAGAAATGAAGGCGTAGCTAAATCTTAAGCTTATAGTCAAAGCCATGCTCCAAAATGGAAATACTGTTACTGATTGATGCAGCAGAAGAGGAAGAATCATGAGTTGTCTGGTTCAAATCCCAGCAGAGGAAAATGTACCTACATGATTTTTTCTCATCTGCCTAAGCGTTGATGGGCAGTGTTACCCTGTACCCGTGCTAGTAGGAGGTAGCAGGTACCCGATGGAATAGTCGAGGTGTGTGCAAGCTGGCCAAGGCCAATGTAGAATCCTCAAATCTGAGGTTTTAAAAGTGGAGTCTCTAATAAAATCAGGCACAAAGTTCTTCCCTCTTCCCTTAGCTCCACAATGACCTTCCCTAGCTCTGGCTTTGTATTCATTAGCTCTATCAAAGGGAAATTCTGCATCAGGGCACCTTTACTTCCATTTGAAAAAACAATTTTCTTAATGTCAAGCATATGTGTTTTAACTTTTAAGTCATCTATCTTCTCTACTTTTAGATTCCATAATCTCAATTGTGTCCACTCAATGGCCTAGTGTACTTTGACTTCGAAAAGGTCACTGAGAATCTTTATGACATCTGTCAACTTTCAGGATACATTTCTTTCACTTTGTCACCTTGAGAGAAACAATAGATGGCGTAAAACTCCGTACTAGGTATGAGTTGGATCCTAAGCACTTCTGCATTGCGATCAACACAACAGAACCACCCTGTAGAGCCTTCTAAGGTTTGTTGATCCCTACACAGCTTTTCCTTCAGCTTTCTCTAATACACTAATCAATTACCTATTTTTCCACCTTCGAGAAAATTAACAAAGATTGTTGAGTCCTTGCTGATATTTTTAGTGCACACTATGCCTCTTTGACTTTCTCCATTGCCTTGCCTCAGGGTATATCTACTCAGTCTTTCATGAGAAGAAATGGTAGTTATATATATAGTTATGTAAAGTAAGAGAATGCTTTGCTGTTACGCGAGATATCTTATGAATAAAATATTGTGTATATAAAGAATTGAATTTTATTAGTTTAGTTCAATAAGTTTAATTAATCGAGTTTGTAAGATACATTTATTTGACATATCCTAGAACCCGTATTCACACTTGGATCCATGCCCTCGAATCCTAAATTTATGTGATGAGGAATCCGACCCATAGATCCTAACTTGTATTGAATACCCGCACCCGAGTTCGAGCAAGATAGCATATTAACCTCAATTCTCTCCGGACCCCTCTAATGTCTGCGGATTTTTTTCTAGCCTGTTGTGGCCTTTTGGGGGCCTTGTTTGCCTTCAGTTACATGATCAACCTGTTTGTCTGTCTGTTGTAGTAGTTTGCTGTTTCTCAGTCCTTCAGAAGTGAAGTGCACACTTCTTTGAAGTGCACAATTTATGACATTAAAATATACTAGACATGTATTGATTAACGACTATAATTCAAATTGCAATTAATTCAATATCCACTGTACAATAATGCCGATATAATAGTTGCCTGGTATCAATGCTAGTGGAGGTAGTAGGCACCTGGTTCTGGTGGCATAGTCGAGGTGCGCTCAAGTTGGCACCCTCACTACCGTGATAAAATAAGTGCTGATATTAATGCAATTCCCTGCAATTGAGATTCAAACAACCGTCTGCTTTTCGTTGGAATCTATTTGTGCGTCATTGTTTGAAGCACAAACTTCTATGAAGCCTATGGCCTCACCCATGAATCGATAACCTCTTGCTTCACATTGCTTCATCGATTCAAGAGACAATGAGATGGCTTTTAATAACATTGCTCTTATACTCCTGGATGTTCCTCTCCTAGGGACTCTAGGCGACTTTTGGTTTATGTTTGTTCAACTGCTCATTAACGAGAAGCTTGAAAGACCCTCTATTCCCACCCGCTCTCCCCAGCAGCTTTGTCAAGAGCTTCACAGAACCTCACTGCTAGTAGCTTCATTTACATCCATCTTTGAATATTTCTCATGAAAATTTTTTATGTATCACTCGTTCGTTTAGGTACAACTTGTAATTCTTGTTTTCTTCCTTGTCTATTTCTTTTCAATGAACACTTAGCTTGCAATAAACTGTTGTCTTTCAGGATGAAGATATTTATTCGTTTTTTGAGCCAGAGCTTCCTCTTGGACAAGCAGCAACTACAAGAAACAAGATAGCTAACCATCTCAATAGAAATACTTCAAATCATTCAGCTGGTAAAAGTGGGCATCAAGCAGTTAGTTACAAAGTTTCCCAGCAAGCTTCAACCTTAGACAAGAAAGCTGGCAGTAATGAAAATGGAAATTGGTGGTCCATGATGCGTGATAGAATGACAGTTCAGGAAGGGTCATCGGTTCTTGACCTCAAGGCTGATAACTACTTCTCTTGCGCAGTTGGTAGAAAGTGCTCTACTTCCAGATACCTTCTTGGGTCATCAGCTGATGTTGTGTCCCTATTGAAAGAGCTGGCCTACTGTTCATCTTACAGAGCTGCTTCTTCATAAAAATAGAAGTCTATTATTGAGGTACTTTCATATTTTACTTATTTCAGGTAATGTGTACCTTGTGACTAGAAATCTTGGGCTAATTTAGTATATTGTTAAACTTATCCATTAGGAAAAGTTGCTAAGACTGCAGCCACTACAAGCCTTACCAAGTTGAGCCCAATTGTTGGCCTTTCTTTCTCTGTGTTTATACTCCAGCAACAAATCTTATCTTACAAGAAATACAGTTTCTAACACAACCTTTGCATAAAGCTGGATAGGACAAATAATGAACTGAAAACCATGCCCATTTCTTTTTGGTTGTTATGTTACTTCACGTAACAGTGAGATTGTTGATCCTTCCATATTAGTTGACCTACTTTTTTGTCTGTCATGATTTAGTTTATCACTTTCCCTAATTGGAGGACTATTGGAGAACAATTAAATTTAACAATCTAAAGCTACTGATTATTATCTTGATGTAACATCCTTTTAGTAGCAGAACAGATATATAGGATTCATATAGCCAAACCAAGTACAGTGGATTGATTCATTCATATTTCGACATTTTAAAATTAGTTTTAAACCATTTATTTATCGTATTGATATATGACAGTACTGTCAAGATCTTATTCCTAACCTGCATCTAGCTACAGTAGGTTGACTAATTTGAGATAATGTTATTTGAGATAATGTTATTTGAGTATCGAATCTTCTTTTTAGGTACAGACCACATCTGATCTGCTGCTGATACGGCAAAATAATGCTGCACCATAGTGTTTCTAGACCGTTCTTACTGAGTTTAGCTTATGTTGTCAACATGTTAAAAGTAATGCAGCATGTTGGCACTATCTACTTATCCTGTCTTTTGATCTTAGCTTATTGGATATGCTAAACCTCCTTTCAAGCTGTGGAAAGTGTGACTGCTGATGCTGCACTGTTTTTACATGCAGACAGACACTCGGGGAGGGATAGTATGATCGCCTTCATTCACAGCTGAGGAAACATGCTTGTACTTCCAAAGAGTTAAAGCATATAAATAAAAGAAATTCCCCTGTAAGAAAATTTAGTAGAAATAATGTCCACAGGACCCCTGGTATCAGCTTGTAAACGATATCCTTTTGGTTGGATTTTATAGAACCGCATGCCTTGCCTTTTCATTTCCTTTAGATGTGTTTTCTTCATCCATAATTTTCATTGCCTTTTCAGTTCCTTTAGATAATATACATTTGTGTTTATGTAACATATAAGCTCTGTAAATGTATATGTAGTAGTGTCCAATTAACATTTGGATATGTACGGAGAAGACTGGCCCCTTTGTTTCGGGGTACCGCCGTTGTCACGGAGCACAGCAAAGATGCGCGGCCATTACCCCGAAAACCTTTGCTTGCTTGGAGGCATTACGAAGACGAGGGATGAAATTTGAGTATAAAAATTTAAACAAATACCTTATGAATTTAAGGCTGTTAAATATTTCATGAGAAGTGTACAAACTTTAGAAGGGATGAAAATGGAATTTGCAATCCTACTTTGCCTGTGGGACTGCTAATTCCCTCAATTAGTGTGATATATATAGTCGAACTATTGTTTTAAAAGGCGTTTTCGGAGCAAAGCCCTGAGCGAGGCACACCAAAAATGGCTCGAGGCGATAGAGTGGGGCGAAAATCTCAAGAGTCATACACCCAATAATTTGGGGCATACACCTGGGCGTAATGCTGTATTCTGGCCCGGGCCTAAACGGGCCGGGTCTCACGGTCCCGGGCTTGGTGTGCCGGGCCTGGCGGGCCTCACGGTAGAGACCGGCCCGTTACGGGCCTAAGCCCACTGCATCCTAGGCTTGGCGGGCCTGACGAGGGGGGGGGGGGGTTTAAGTCAATATCTTGTATAGTAGTCATTAGTATAGTGTAGAATATATTTTATATGGTGTACTAAGTTATTAGTATAGTATATATTGTGTTGTAGTAATTAGTATATATTGTATATTATGTATATATTGTGTTGTAGTAATTAGTATATATTGTATGTTATGCATATATGGATATATGTTATGTATATATTGTGTTGTAGTAATTAGTATATATTGTATGTTATGTATATGTGGATATATGTTATGTATATAATGTGTTGTAGTAATTAGTATATATTGTATATTATGTATATGGTGTGTTGCAGTAATTAGTATATATTGTATGTTATGTATATATGGATATATGTTATGTATATATGTGTTGTAGTTATTACTATACATTGTATATTATGTATATAGTGTGTTGTAGTAAGTAGTATATATTGTATGTTATGTATATATGGATATATGTTACGTATATAATGTATTGTAGTTATTACTATACATTGTATATTATGTATATAGTGTGTTGTAGTAAGTAGTATATATTATATGTTATGTATATATTGTGTTGTTGTAATTAGTATATTGTGTTGTTTGTTATATATTGTATGTTATATATTGTATGTTATATAAATATTCAAGGATTAATATCGAAGTAAAGACAAAGAAATATTGAGAAAAAAGATATTCAAGGATATGATAAAGAGCATATTTATTGACCAAAATGGCATATCTTTCTTGGTCTTCCTTCCCCCAATGGAATGAGCACAACAAGGTACTAATACCACCATTAAAAGGAAAAAAAACTAAAAGAAGACGTGCCAATATACAAGTTACATCATAATTACGTTGTATCTCTAACAAATCTCATAAATCCGTCAAGGTTGGGAGGATGTTGTGTTGGCGGTGGTGGAAATGAAGCTTGTTCATCACCACTTCCGGGTGAAGCCGATTCCTCAGAAAGTTCTGCTATCATTTCTTCATATGCCTCATCTATTGCCGGTTGCGATTCTGCTATGCCAAAGTTTCTTCTTTCCGCCCGGATCCAATCTCTAAAAAGCACCGATTTTTTCAAGCTCTCCCGCATTGACGCTCTGTGATCACCGATTTGTAGTCTTGCTTGACTGAAAGCGCTCTCCGATGCAACAGTTGAAGCTTGAATTGACAAAACATCTCGAGCCATCCTTGCAAGAACGGAAAAATATTTTTCCCTTGACTTCCACCATTCCAAAAGATCGAAAGAGCCATCTGGATTCTCCTTTTCTAGTCCCTGTGACAAGTAAACTTGAAGCTCATTAAGATGGGAAATTTCATCAAAATTATCACCTTGAGAACCTCGGAACTCCGTCCACGACTTAAGAGCTGTTAAGCCAGCAGCTCTTTTAGATGATTGTGATGTAGACGAAGTAGGGGTTGGAATATTTGGCCTAGCATGCTCTAACGCCTGTTTATAAGCATTATAAACAGTTTGGGCATTAACTTTAATTGATGCTTTTGCATCTGCAAGTAGCAATTTTCCTCTTCTGAAAGATCTAAAGCTTTATAAATATTAGAATACCAAAAATGAGGACCTCCTAATTTCATTGTTGGATTTAACGTTGCAGCTACACCAAAAATAGGAGGGATAGAAAAAAAATATTTTTTAAACTTTTATTTCATTTCATTTATAGCAAGTTCATAAATATCCCCACCCTCGCTAAATTCAACAAACAAATCAGCTAGTGCGACAATATAAACTACACAGTTAGAAATAGTCGGATAATATTGCCCAGAAAATGCATTTGTAGAACCTTGAAAATGTTCTAAAAAATTTAAAAGAATTTTAACATTAGTCCAATCTTGGGTAGTTAGCATTTCATCATCATCCTCACTACCTACCCGAGAATTAAACGTAGCATTAATTGGGTTTCTATATTCATACGCTACTACTAAACTTTCATACATGCAATTTCACCTAATCGGGCAAGGTTTAGGAACCTTTCTTTCTCTAAGGCCATATTCGTCACATTTTTTGAAATACTCTCTAAGTCTAGTTCTACGGTTTGAATAAAATAGCCAATTAAGAGCCATTCTCACCTTTTCAATTTCTATGTTTAATATTCGCATACCATCACTAACAATTAAATGATAAATATGACAAACACATCTAACATGAAAAATATTACTAAATGCAGGATTAAGGGTTTGTGTTAGCATGCCTATTGCACTAGTGTTACTAGAAGCATTATCCATAGAAATTGCCATTATTTTATCACTAAAGCAAAAATATCTACATATATTTGAAATAGTGTTAGCTATAAACCTACCGGTATGACGTGAATTAATTATTCTATATGCAATGATGCGTTTTCGCATAGTCCAGTCCTCATCTATCCAATGACTTGTAACAGTTAGATAATCACAGTCATTATTACTTCTACCAATATCAGTTGTAATAGAAATACGATTAGGTATATGGGTAAATAAATAGCGCAAATATTGTTCATATTCATGCTTGAATTTATAAACATCGGCCCTAACTGTCGCGCGAGGCCAACCTTTATAAGTAGGATTAAAAACTTTTCTAATATAATGAATCCAATTAGGATTAGAAGCAAAAGTATAAGGCAAGCACATACAGTAATCATTTTTGCTAATTCTTCACGATCCTTATTTGGATCGTAATATGAAATACCTCCGATGACAGTGTTAATTCCAGGTTGAACTAGATTAGAACCTGTAATAGGATTAACTTGAGAATCTAAACTTGTCCCATCTCGATGCGCTTGCATTTGAAAAAATCTAGCCCTATCTCTAGGGTATAATTTTATGTGTCTAACCAAACTACCTGTGCCGCTACGGTCTCCAATTAATTTATGAACAAGTAATTTTCCACAAGTGTACACTTAGCCTTGTTGTGTTCTCTTACTTGAGTAAAAAAATGTCAAACTAATGATGTTTCTTGACGTTTAGCAGGCTGTCTACTAAATGTGGGAGTTTGTACAGGTGGGTGTGCCGGTGCATTACCTGAGTTATGAGCAGGACTAGTAGGTGTATCATCTAAACCTGGTGCTTGGGTTTCATCATCATCATTATCATCCTCATTTTCCTCTAAGATAGGTTCATTAGGATAAAGAGCATTCATAATGTCATCATCTAATCTATCACCTACTGCAACATCATGTAGAAATTCACTATCGGTAAATTGAAAACAAGGGTGATCACTATCAAGCATTACGGGAGGCGGATTAGGACGTCTAGGTTGGAGACTACTTTCAACTTGCTTATCTTTTGTAGGTCGGGGAGCTGGGGGAAGGGTAGTATTATGGCCACTACTTTCACCGGTTTTACCTTTTCCTTTACCGAATATTTTTTCAAAGAAAATGCCATACTAATTAGAATTATGCAAACTAACCAACACAAAAATATATTATTAGCACGTAAGAGTTGAAACGAGTTTACCGGTTTATTGAACAACTTCTTGAAAATTGAAAATCGTTGAACACTTGAAAACTTCAATTCAACAACTTCACAATTTTTCACAAATTTTCAACAATAAATTAAGCACTTGTACTAGAAAGATTGAAAGAGAGCTTGATAGAGATTGAGAGATATTGAGAGATATTGATGAATTGGTAAATAAAAATGAAAGAATGATGGGGTATTTATAGTTGAGAAATGGAAAACAGTGTAATTATATAAAGATTAGGGTTAAATTAAAGTTTGGAGGCCAAATGGTTATTTTTGAAACTTCCAAACGGCTATTTTTTGCAAAGAACCGCTACTGATTTTTCAAAAAAAATTTTTTTTTAAAAAAAATTAGCCGTTGGGCCCGCCAGGACCGGCCCAGGCGGTCCCGGGCCTAACGATTCAACGTAAAGGACCATCCTGTCACGGTTTTTTGGGACCGGTAAAGATCGGACCGCCAGGACCATCCCAGCAGGATCGGCAGGCCCGCCAGGACCGCGGTCCCGGCCCTGAACCGGGCCACAATACAGCATTACCTGAGCGCTTGAGGCGCATTTTTGTAGTGAGGTGTAAGCCCCAGAGACTTCTTCAAATTTAAATAAAATTTGTTCAATACACCCTTCATATAATACCCAAATTCTCAAAACTCAACTTGTAATTATTTAAAAGTTTTAAAAAGGATCTTTTTTTCAATTCTTCATCTTGTTCGCTAGCTTGCTTGTATCTCCCAAAAGCAACGAATATTTATTTTTTTATATATACGAAGAGAACTATACATTCTCCTTTAGCAAGTTTAAAGTTCAAATTGTATGTTAAGTCGTCCTTTAATTTGTTCCTCCATGTAAAAAACTTTATTCTTTTCGACTTAAGTTACTGTGCTTGTAAGTAGAGAGAGTGTGTGTGTGTGTGTGTATATATATATATATATATATATATATATATATATATATATATATATATATATATATATATTTCACATATTTATAGTTATCTTTATTTTTTATGCAATTTTACATGTTTATAAATATTTACTATAATTATATTATTTCATAAATGTTATGAAATAATATAAAAGACAAGAACAATAATTCAAGAACAAGAGCAATAGAGAGAATAGAGAGAGAGAAGTATTCTTATTGATACTTAGAGAATGTTAGGAGTGATTTACAATGGTAGAGAGCACCTCTATTTATAGGGAGGAGGATGATTTATCTACCAAGAATAGAACTCTAGAATCTCTCTAATTAAAGACATTCACCTTAAATAGAAGTGTATTTATAACACTTCCCCTTGAATGTCTATTCAATGATGTGCCTCGTTAAAACCTTAAAACAAAACCCAATGGGAAAAATTAAAGTAAGGAAAAAGAGTACACATGTTTGAATATGCGCCTATTGGTTGCCTCGTTAAAAACCTTGCAAGGAAAACCCGGTGGGACAAAACCTTGTAAGGGAAAAAGAGTGCAACGCGCATTAAACTCCCCCTGATAAGAACATCAATTTATGTCCTTAAGTCTTCGCATCCCGATCTTGTGAACTAGCTTCTTGAAGGTTGACTTTGGTAGAGATTTTGTGAACTAATCAGCCATATTGTCGCTTGAACGAATCTGTTGAACATTGATATCACCATTCTTTTGAAGATCATGTGTGAAGAATAACTTTGGTGAAATATGCTTCGTTCTATCTCCTTTTATGAATCCTCCCTTCAATTGAGCTATACATGCTGCATTGTCTTCATACAAAGTTGTGGGTAGTTTATCACACTTCAAACCACATTTGTCTTGGATATGATGTATTATCGACCTTAACCACACACACTCTCGACTTGCTTCATGAATAGCAATTATCTCGGCATGATTAGATGAAGTAGCCACAATTGATTGCTTAGTCGATCGCCAAGATATGGCGGTTTCTCCACAGGTAAACACATAACCCGTTTGAGATCGAGCCTTGTGTGGGTCGGACAAATATCCAGCATCAGCATAACCAACAAGATCCGGGCTGCAATTCTTGCCATAAAATAAGCCCATATCGGTAGTTCCCTTTAGGTACCGCAATATGTGTTTGATCCCATTCCAATGTCTCCTCGTAGGAGCCGAGCTAAATCTTGCTAAGACATTAACTGAAAAGGATATGTCAGGTCTTGTAGTATTTGCAAGATACATTAGTGCGCCAATTGCGCTAAGATATGGTACTTCAGGACCAAGTAGCTCTTCATTCCTTTCTTGTGGTCGGAATGGATCTTTGTTCACATCAAGTGATCGAACAACCATCGGTGTACTTAAAGGATGTGCTTCATCCATGTAAAACCGTTTCAGTACCTTTTCTGTATAGGTAGATTGATGAACAAAAATTCCGTTTGCCAAATATTCAATTTGCAAACCAAGACATAGTTTAGTCTTTCCGAGATCTTTCATCTCGAATTCATCCTTTAGATAATCAATTGCCTTTTGGAGTTCTATAGGGGTTCCAATAAGGTTTTTGTCATCAACATATACGGCAAGTACAACAAATTCCAATGTTGTTTTCTTTATAAAAACACACGGGCAAATGGCGTCATTTATATAGCCTTCTTTTAACAAGTACTCACTAAGACGATTATACCACATTCGTCCAGATTGCTTTAGACCATACAAGGATCTTTGCAATTTAATTGAGAACATTTCCCGAGATTTTGAGTTGTGCGCGTTTGGCACCTTGAGTCCATCGGGGATTTTCATGTATATCTCATTATCAAGTGAGCCATAAAGATAGGCAGTAACTACATCCATTAAGTGCATGTCAAGCTTTTCATGGACAGCAAAACTTATGAGATAACGAAAGGTTATCGCATCCATTACAGGCGAATATGTCTCTTCATAATCGACACCAGGCCTTTGAGAAAAACCTTGTGCAACAAGGCGTGCTTTATATCTTTGTACCTCGTTTTTCTCATTTCTCTTGCGTACAAAGACCCATTTATAGCCGACAGGCTTAACACCATTAGGTGTTTCAACTATAGGGCCAAAAACTTCACGTTTTGCCAGCGAATTCAATTCTGATTGAATTGCTTCTTGCCACTTTGGCCAATCCTGTATTTTTCGACATGCTTCAACAGATTGAGGTTCGAGATCCTCACATTCTTGCATAATGCTAGATGCTACATTATAAGCAAAGGCATTATCCACCACAATATCCACTCGATTAATATTTGCCTCAATATTAATTGGATTTAGGGATAGTTCCGTGTTTTCCAGAGTCTCGGGCTCAATGGATTCTTCATGAACCTCAGAATTTGTTAAATCATGAGATTCTTTTGTGGTGTCATTTTGATCGTTCTTTTTCCTCTTTCTAGGATTTCGATCTTTGGAACCTAATGGTCTGCCACGCTCCAGGCGTGCATTTGACTCATTGGATATGACACTAGATGATTGTCCAACAGGGACATCAATACGGATTGGAACATTTTCCGCGGGAATGTGGGATTTCGTTATCCTCTTCAAGTCCGTAAATGCGTCAGGCATTTGGTTTGCTATTCTTTGCAAATGGATAATCTTTTGTACCTCTCTTTCACAAATAGAAGTATGTGGATCAAGATGAGATAATGATGCATTTTTCCACAAAATTTCCCGTTTGGTTTCACCAACTTCTCCCCCTAATTTTGGGAAAAGTGTCTCATCAAATCGACAGTCAGCAAATCGTGCAGTAAACAAGTCGCCTGTCAATGTTTCGAGGTAGCGAATGATGGAGGGCGATTCAAACCCAACATATATTTCTAACCTTCTTTGCGGACCCATTTTGGTGCGGGATGGCGGTGCTATAGGCACATATACTGCGCATCCAAAAATTCTTAAATGGGATATATTGGGTTCATGACCCAAAACCAATTGCAACGGGGAATACTTGTGGTAATTCGTCGGTCTGAGACGAATTAGCATTGCTGCATGTAAGATGGCGTGACCCCATACCGAAGTGGGCAGCCTCGTTCTCATAAGTAATGGCCTTGCAATCAACTGCAGGCGTTTAATTAACGATTCTGCAAGACCGTTTTGAGTGTGAACATGAGCTACAGAATGTTCAACTTTTATCCCGATTGATAAGCAATAATCATTAAATGCTTGGGATGTAAACTCAGCAGCATTATCCAGTCTAATGGACTTGATTGGATTATCTGGAAATTGTGCTCGTAGTCGAATTATTTGTGCTATTAACTTCGCAAACGCAAGGTTGCGTGATGACAACAGGCACACATGAGACCATCTACAGGATGCGTCTATCAAGACCATGAAATACCTAAACGACCCACTAGGTGGGTGAATAGGTCCACAAATGTCCCCTTGTATACGTTCCAGAAACGTGGGTGACTCAGTCCCAACCTTTGTTGGTGATGGCCTGATAATCAACTTGCCTTGATAACACGAAGTGCAAGGATATTCATTATTCGAAAGAATTTTGGAATTCTTTAACGGATGCCCATATGAGCTTTCTATAATCCGTCTCATCATGACCGATCCTGGGTGTCCCAATCGATCATGCCAAAGTACAAAGGTATTGGAATCAGTAACCCTTTGGTTTACTGTTGAATGTGCCTCAATTGCACTAATTCTTGTCCAATACAGGCCACAAGATAAAGACGGGAATTTCTCAATAACCCTCTTTTGGCCGGAGACATTCTTTGTGATGATGAGATATTCAAGATTATCTTCATCCATTGTCTCAATATGATAGCCATTCCGGCGTACATCTTTAAAACTCAACAAGTTTCTCTTAGAATTGGAGGAGAACATTGCATTCTCTATGATTAACGTCGTGCCTTTGGGCAGAGTTACAATTGCTCTTCTGGAGCCTTCAATCAATTTACTACTTCCAGATATTGTAGTAACGTTTGTCTTACACATATTTAGTTGAGAGAAATACTTCCTTTCTTTGAGTATTGTATGTGTAGTACATGAATCAATTAGGCAAATACTTTTACAGTTGGACGTTGATCCAAGTTCGCTTTGTGAGATATCCATATTTGCTATCCCATAGTTTGACATACAAAAGAGATGCAAGAATATAAGAATAAACAAGTTCAATTCTTTTGTGTCACATAATATTTTCAAAATCTGCTACTAACAGTTGACTAACAAAATCAGATATGTTATCCATTACTTTGCAGTTTGAAAATTTCATTTTAAACGTTTTCTTCAAATAATCGATTGTTAAACACAAACAATCGATTGTTGAACACTGACAATCGATTGTTAAACACACACAATCGATTATTTGCTATTTTAAAAAACTTCAGATCATACTGTCTTAAGACAATCGATTGTTATGCATAGACAATCGATTGTTGGCTATTTTGAAAAATTCGAGCACTGTTTTAAGACAATCGATTGTTAAGTATAGACAATCGATTGTTGGCTATTTTGAAAAATTCCAGAGCACACTGTTTTAAGACAATCGATTGTTAAGTATAGACAATCGATTGTTGGCTATTTTGAAAAATTCCAGAACACTGTTTTAAGACAATCGATTGTTATGCATAGACAATCGATTGTGGATGATTTTTGAAAAATTCCAGATTACACTGTTTTAAGACAATCGATTGTTATGCATAGACAATCGATTGTTGGCTATTTTGAAAAATTCCAGAGCACTGTTTTAAGACAATCGATTGTTAAGTATAGACAATCGATTGTTGGCTATTTTGAAAAATTCCAGAGCACTGTTTTAAGACAATCGATTGTTAAGTATAGACAATCGATTGTTGGTTATTTTGAAAAATTCTAGAACACTGTTTTAAGACAATCGATTGTTATGCATAGACAATCGATTGTGGATGATTTTTGAAAAATTCCAGATTACACTGTCTTAACGACAATCGATTGTTAGACAAAGACAATCGATTGTGGATGATTTTTGAAAAATTCCAGATTACACTGTCTCAACGACAATCGATTGTTAGACAAAGACAATCGATTGTTGATCAATTATTTTTCAGCTTTAATGCGAAAATAGTAGATAATCGACTAGTTTTTCAGGCTAGTCGATTACCCCTACTGGAAAATAAAAATTTTATTGATATTTGAGCATATTGAAGATATTGTAAAGAACTACTGCTAACATTGCATCATGAACTAACTAATACGAGCTAATACTAATGACTATTAGTTTATTCACTAACTAATACAAATAAGTAGAACAAAATCAAATAACTCCATCTTCTTTCATCACGGACCCATCGCCGATTAGGTGGTCTATTTTCCCCTCGGGTTGCTCAAAGAAGTCTGCCACATCCAGGTGGGTGATGTCCTCATTGTCGTCATAGACAAAATTTGTTTCAGGGCCTTTTCTCTTTCGAGATGCTTGATAAAGGTCAACCAAGTGTCTTGGTATACGGCAAGTCTTTGACCAGTGCCCTTTCCCACCGCAACGATAACATATCGTTTCTGAACCATTTGCCTTAGGATCTTCATGACCCCGTTTCTGCTTTCGGCGGTTATCTCTCTTCGGGGGGTGACGGACTTCATTGGAATTTCTTCCTTGTCTACGTCCCTGGCTATGACCCCGTTTACGACCATGACCATGGTCCTTTTCATGTTTGGCATAATGAGAGTGCACCTTATCTGCTTCAGGCAGTGGTGTAGACCCAGTGGGTCGATTTTCATGATTTCTCATGAGCAGGTCATTATTTCGCTCAGCCACTAGTAGAAGAGAAATCAGTTCAGAGTACTTTGTAAAGCCTTTCTCTCTGTACTGTTGTTGTAGTACTATATTGGAGGCATGAAACGTTGTAAACGTTTTCTCAAGCATATCATAATCGGAGATATTATCCCCGCATAGCTTCAATTTAGAAGTAATTCTGAACATAGCAGAATTATATTCAGAAACGGACTTAAAGTCCTGGAGCCTCAGATGAGGCCAATCATATCGTGCTTGTGGCAGAGTGACCAACTTCAGGTTGTCATATCTCTCCTTTAAGCCGTTCCACAAGATGAGCGGATCCTTGACGGTGAGATATTCAATCTTCAAACCTTCATCAAGGTGATGGCGCAAGAAAATCAAGGCCTTCGCACATTCTTGGGTGAATGCTTTTTCTCTATCTTTGATGGTGTCTCCGAGACCCATAGCATCTAAGTGGATTTCAGCATCCAACACCCATGTCATATAGTTCTTGCCCGAAATTTCAAGGGCAACGAACTTTCTTTTCGTAATGTCAGACATAATCGAAAATTAAATTAGGAAGAGGAAAATACCTTAGATTTTTCGAGAATGCTTCTTGAGACGGTAGAGTTTCGTGCTGATAACGTGTTATGAAATAATATAAAAGACAAGAACAATAACTCAAGAACAAAAGCAATAGAGAGAATAGAGAGAGAGAAGTATTCTTATTGATACTTAGAGAATGTTAGGAGTGATTTACAATGGTAGAGAGCACCTCTATTTATAGGGAGGAGGATGATTTATCTACCAAGAATAGAACTCTAGAATCTCTCTAATTAAAGAAATTCACCTTAAATAGAAGTGTATTTATAACAATAAAATATTAAAAATTAAATACTCTGAGACATATGTAAAACGCTTCGCCTTACGCCCTCACCTTTTAAAATACTATGTCGAACCATTTCTCAGTTATCATTATATCCTCGAAGTCATCCTAATCTGGAACCCAATCGCGAAAAGCTAATCTTACAAATAAATGTTTTTTCCTTCAAATTGAGTTTCAATATTTGCCTCGCATGATTAACAAATTTGGAGAATGTACCCTTTTTTCTCTAGATTTAGATTTCTATTTCCTTCCGCTTTTGAAGCTTCAAACAGATTGTTAGAGCTTGGAGGCCACATTTTGTCCACAGCAGTATGTGATTCTTTATTTTGATTCCTTTCTGCCCTTCTTCCCATTTTCCCCCAAACATAAAAATAAAATGTTTTATCTTATTTTCAAGAAAGCATTCATAAACCATCGTTCTTGATTAGTTATTTACCTACGCAATGTATAGGAATACTCTTGGATCGGAATCATGAAGAGTACTTCTTGATTATTTCTAGAGATATTATTACTCTTGGTCCACGCCTGAAATTATTTATATCTGGTAGTCAAAAGTGTATAAATTTTGTATATAATATACAACATATATATAAATTTTATACATTTTTTTTGATTATGTTAAGAATAGAATTCTATTTAGAGTGAATGTCTATCTTGTAGAGAGTTTTACTTTGAGGCTAAGTTATTTTTCCTCCTATAAATAGAGGGGTCTTACCCCATTGTAACACACCCCAAAATCAATAAGAATTTTCTCTCTCTTTCTGTGCAATATTGCTCTTGTTCTTTTATTGTTTTATAACACGTTATCAGCACGAGACTCTACAGTCTCAAGAAGTTCTATTTCAATTATGACTGAATAGAAATCTATATTCAGTCATATGCATAATGTTTCTCCAAACGAAATCGTGAGCTTTTGCTTCTGTACGATTTCAGGGATTCTCCATCACTACACTGCATAGTGCCATTATTTACTTTATCTGAAATTGAAACTATTAAGTAATGGAGCTTGATAAGGTGAAGATGGAGATTTTCTCCAAGCTGGAGCATAAATGGTTGTACCAATACGAAGGAAAGAAAACGCGTATTCTCAGTATTGACGGTGGTGGAACTAACGGCATTGTTTGTGGTGCATGTTTGATTCGTCTCGAAGATCAGATCCGTGTAAAAACCAGCGATCCTCAAGCTCAAATTTAAATTACTTAGTCGACGGCGTATCTGAAACTGTTGACCAAATTCTCGGCAATGCCTTCTGCTGGAATCCAAATGACTACGTGAGAAAATTAAGGTATTTTTTTTCTCCTCCTAATTTTTGTTTTAAAATTAATATTAAAACAATTTAATCAATGTTCAAATATCGATATGTACCTTACGAGTTTTATCAACTTGACAAATAATCTGTATTATGGTTTTAAAATATGTAACTTTAGATTACACATACTATCTATATGCTTTAGTGTGATTATTTCATAAGTCAATGTTCTGTGCTAGCTAGAATTTATTCGTTTATCAAAACATTAGACTTTGTTAAATGTTAGACAAAAACAGTACATATAGCAAAATATTGTACACAATGAGTAACTAGTGTCGTAATCTTATCTATGTATACTACAGTGATTTTTGTGTTCTTCAAAGACATTGTATTATAATACTACAAATTGTTTCCTTACTATATTGCTTACAATTATAAGTATTGTGCTTGTGTATATTCAACAGTTTTTGTACCCATGGCATTTATTTGTGTAGTCTACATTATGGCACATTTATTTTTCACATGGAATTGTTGCACTGTCTAAGCTGTAACTAAAATCATATTTGTCTTAAAACTTTGCAAAATTGTATGCAATATTGTAAAATTTCTTATTAACACATTTAGACATATACATGTATAGAACTATATTTGGTGTCAATTAACAATACATGAACACGTTTTGAACTTTGAATGTATTGCAAGTTGTCACTGTGAATCAGTACTTAAGGCATGACTATGTATATTATTTTAAATTATTTGTTTAATTGATTCATGTACCACACATACGATATTCAAAGAGAAGAAATATTTCTCTCATTTAAGTATGTGTAAGGCAGATGTTACTACAGTTTCTGGTAGTAGTAAATTGATTGAAGGCTCCGGAAGAGCAACTATAACTCTGCCTAAAGGAACAATATTTATCATAGAGAATGCAATGTTCTCCTCCAAGTCTAAGAGGAACTTGTTGAGTTTTTAAGATATCATTCAAAATGGATATCATATTGAGACAATAGATGAGAATAATCTTGAATATCTCATCATTACAAAGAATGTCTCTGGCCAAAAGAGGGTTATTGAGAAGTTCTCATCTTTATCTTGTGGCCTGTATTGGACAAGAATTAGTGTAATTGAGGCACATTCTACCGTAAACCAAAAGGTTACTGATTCCAATACTTTCGTACTTTGGCATGATCCAATGGGACATCCTGGATCAATTATGATGAGATGGATTATAGAAAACTCAAATGGGCATCCATTAAAGAATTATAGATTCTTTAAATAATGAATTTTCTTGCACTTCTTGTTATCAAGGCAAGTTAATTATTAGACCATCACCAACAAAGGTTGGAATTGAGTCACCTGCGTTTTTGAAACGTATACAAGGGGACATTTGTGGACCTATTCACCCACCTAGTGGGTCGTTTAGATATTTTATGGTCTTAATAGACGCATCTTCAAGATGGTCTCATGTGTGCATATTGTCATCTCGCAACCTTGTGTTTGCAAAATTAATGGCACAAATAATTCGATTACGGGCACAATTTTCCGATAATTTAATTAAGTCTATTAGACTAGATAATGCTGCTGAGTTTTCATCCCAAGCATTTAATGATTATTGCTTATCAATTGAGATAAAAGTAGAACATCCTGTAGCTCATGTTCACACTCAAAATGGTCTTGGAGAGTCTTTAATTAAACGTCTGCAATTGATAGCAAGACCGTTACTCATGAAAACGAGGCTGCCCACTTCGGTTTGGGGTCACGCCATTTTGCATGCAGCAATGCTAGTTCGTCTCAGACTGATAAATTATCACAAATATTCCCATTTGCAATTAGTTTTGGGTCATGAACCTATTATATCCCATTTAAGAATTTTTGGATGTGCAGTATATGTGCCTGTAGCACCGCCATATCGCACCAAAATGGGTCTGCAAAGAAGGTTAGGAATATATGTTGGGTTTGAATCGCCCTCCATTATTCGCTACCTCGAAACATTGACAGGGGATTTGTTCACTGCATGATTTGCAGACTGTCAATTCGATGAGACACTTTTCACAAAATTAGGGGGAGAAGTTGGTGGTGAAACCAAACGGGAAATTTTGTGGAAAAATCCATCATTATCTCATCTTGATCTGCGTGCCTCTATTTGTGAAAAAGAGGTGCAAAAGATTATTCATTTGCAAAGAATAGCAAATCAAATGCCAGACGCATTTACGGATTTGAAAAGGATAACAAAATTACATATCCCCGCAGAAAATATGATAGCACTATGTAATAAGTCTGAAAGAAGACAAAATTATTACCGTGAAGGTATCAATGGATATGGACGTGGCAATAGGCGAAATTATAATCGTCATCATTGTGATAATGAGAATAATAAGGATTCTCAAAATACTCCTTCACTCTGTGAAAGTAATATATGTCATCCATTTGACATGAGATTTTATACAGCACATATAGATGATTATGATCCATTCATGGTGTGAATGTGACAACAAATGATTTATGAATACATATTCATTATTGGAAGAATATGAACATGCTATTGGTATTGAATATACCACACTCACCTCTAGAAGGAGGGTTGAGATGATATAAGAAAATAATGTCACTATTATGGCATGAATGGTCATTGGTCACGTACCTATTGTACGTCAAAATATTTTGGCAATATGATTATTAAAATAATGCAAGAAACATATATTGCATATAATTTTGACATGACCATAATGGTACAACTTTAAGAGCCAATTATATTATTTTGGAGAAACATAATTGATTACCAATAAGGTATTGTATTGTAGTAAGTCTCAAAGAAACTTATTCAGTTTCCAAAGTATATGCGAAGCGATTGATTATATTGAGACTATAAATAAAAGAAAGATTTGATATCTTCTATTACTACAACTTGTAGCATGATAATATGCATGTGAAAAGCTACCAGCTTTATTCTCCAATTTGTACTATACAAACAAAAGAATGCCACAATAAAGTGGATGTTATTGATATAAAAACCCATATCATAATAAACTTAGAGTTTACCGATAATTGCACATGTCATGATATAAACCTGAATTTTATCAATATTGATAATTTATTCAATTGGCATTCGGGTTAGCCATATCAATTTAAGTATGATGTGCAACAATAATAGAGAATTCACATGGGTAAATATTAAAGAACTAGAAAGTTCTTTACGAATTCTCTTATATTACTTGTTCTCATTAATTAATTGACCAACTAAAGTTGGGGTTGAATCCCATAAATTCTGGAAATATCAAAGGTGAATATGGGCCCATTCTCCTGCCATGTATACCACATATGATGCATCTATGATATGGTTACACGTGCGATTATTATTAACCTGCAACCTGGTCGGTGCTTGCGAGGTAACTTGCTCAGTAATCTAATTTCGAGCATAATTTCCAGATTTTCTATTCAAGATAGTTCATCTTGATAAGTTGGTTTACATCATAGTTGGTTTAGCAAAATAATTTATTGAGTGCCTCCACTTAATAGCTAAATTATTGCTTATGAGAACAAAGTTATCTATATCAATTTGATATACGTTATACACGAGAGTATATTATATTCTCCCCTCACAAGTGGTTCAGGGTCAGGAACCAAATAATTTCATCTTATTATTATTGATGTGCAGTGTATATTAACATGATAATGCACAAAGATGATTTTCCAGAGTTGAGGAAACAAGTTAGTTTTTCTAACATGAGGGGGAGACATGATAAACACTTGAGAAAAAGTTACATGGAACGAATTATCATTTGTATATATAGATCCTCGAATATCATAATATGAACTTGAAGTTCATAAAAAGATAATTCAATTGCAACATACTGCAAAGCATGCCATACGCATTTGCTGACCCAAAGAAAGTAACTATATTCTCACTGCAAATGCTCATATTAAGTCCTAGAAGGACAAAGTCTTTGATACGCTTAAAGCGTATAGACAAATCGGTTTCAAAAAGAACTTCTTAATAAAGAAGATGAGCAAATGATCAAAGTGATCATAATAAGGAGGCAAGTGATCTAGAAGATCACATGACATAACACTTCATAAAATCTCATGAGAGATTTAGGTACCTCAATATATGAATGAAGAGATTGCTATGTTATGTCTTTATGGAAAACTTTTGGAACCGATATAAAATATTTGTCGTCGACATCTATCATAACGCTAAGTTTAGATGAGGATCTTAAGTATATCGAATATAGACACAAAAATATTGGCCAAATGGTAGAGACACAATTCAAGTAGAAATGATTCCATATGATAGACATGTAGTTTTGGACATGTAGTTCAAATACTTGAAAGAATAAAGTCAATGGTATGTGCAATCAGTTTTCAATATCTTATTTGTCTAGCATGACATGAAAAACTTGATATGCATCTAAAGTCTATTATATGGCATATATGACTTAACTTATATGTCAATCCATGAAGGATTTAAGTTGCTTGAAGCATATACAATTCTTGATCTTGAAGTACTGTTTCCTTAGTGCAATTTGTGCACGAATATATCTTGCTATAACTATAAGCATGATAATGTGATAGCAAGAGTTTTTCACCTCTATGAGAAGATATAGAACTGACGATTCCAACAAGATCATACGAAGACGATACATCTATTAGGGATGATGATTTCAAAGTGAAACAAATTCATTCAAGTTAATATGGCTGATTTATTTATCAAATCTCTACCAAAGATCTCTTGAAGATGGTGCACAAGATTGGAATGCGAAGGCTCAAGGATGTGAATTGCTGCTCTTTTTAGGGGGAGTTAATGCGCGTTGCACTCTTTTTCCCTTACAAGGTTTTGTCCCACTGGGTTTTCCTTGCAAGGTTTTTAACGAGGCAACCAATAGGCACATTACTAAATATGTGTACTCTTTTTCCTTTTCTAGAATTTTTTCCCATTGGGTTTTGTTTTAGTTAAGGTTTTAATGAGGCACATTACTTATTGAGTAGACATTCAAGGGGGAGTGTTAAGAATAGAATTCTATTTAGAGTGAATGTCTATCTTGTAGAGAGTTTTACTTTGAGGCTAAGTTATTTTTCCTCCTATAAATAGAGGGGTCTTACCCCATTGTAATATACCCCAAAATTCAATAAGAATTTTCTCTCTCTTTCTCTGCAATATTGCTCTTGTTCTTTTATTGTTTTATAACATATTATTATTTTTATAGCTGCTTTACGGTGTTATTTTTCTATGTACGTAAAACCCCAATAATATCATCTTACTCTCAAGTACAAATCCTTTATGTATCCATATGTCTTCCTAATCATACACTCATTTTTGCTTTCAAGCTCCCGTTCTGGAAATCCATTGCTTAGCTTTGAAACCAACATCGTGTAATGGTAATGAAGTAGACATGTTTGAGGATAATAATTTAGTTGCACCACCTCAACCAACTTAGTAAAAAACATTAGAAAGAACAAATATAGTTCAAATTCTAACAAAGACAAAAATATACGTGAATTTCTCCAACTACCTAAGCGTTGATGGGCAAAATTATTTAATACCTATATGCTAGAGAATACAAATTGGCGTTGAGACTAGCATTATAACAAAATATTAGTTGCATCACGTCCATGCATCAAACTAAATAAGATAAGATAAAAAAGCTTGCTTTTCTCTAGTAAATATGGCATAATGTTTTAAACAAATCACAAAGATTGTTGTTTCTACTTTTTCCACAATCCCTCTTACTTCTTTGAAATCGGCATATCTATCCCAGAAAATATTCTCTTTTAGGAGGGATAGATTTAGGTGTGAAGTCAAAGTCGTCGCACAATTTGCTCAAAATAAAGAAGAAGAAAGGAATGGGAACGAGAGCAAAAGCAATATATGGATGTTATAGACATATTCTTTAGGGCGTTGAAGTTGAATTTATCCAATTATGCAAAGCTTTTGAAGCAGAAGAAGACACAAAGAAGATGTCATTTTGAACTTCACTTCTGCACGCCTTGGTTTAGTGGTCCTTTTCAAATTACGCATTATTTTTTTTATAGTAAAGAGAGTTGTGAGTTTCTTCGTATACCCATGCCCAATTTCGTTTATAGCTATTGCCAAGGTTTAGAAAATGGATACAGTACAAGAAAAAAGGTGGACCAACCAAAATCTTTTAGTCTGTAATTCTTTTAATAATTATGATGTTCGCTCCAACTTACGCACATTTTAGTTTATAGTTAATCCACCATAGCTTAATTAAAGCAAAAGTAATATTAGTATGTATTTGAAACTTACTGCCCTTCTTGAGTAGAGGATAAGACATAGAGGGTTTTTGGAAGCTTATAAGCCGGTTAAATTGGCTTATTAGTATTTTTTGGCTTATTTATGCGTTTGATAAAATTAAAAATGCTTATAAGTTAAGTGCTTACAAGTCAAAAATAAGACAAAAGCACCAACTTATCAAAATTCAGCTTATAAGCACTTTAAGTTTAACCAAAATATTTACTATTCCATCCCTAAAATACTTCTTTTTAAAACAAAACTCTTCGTATACCCAGCTCTTCACTTGCATATTATTAATTTCAGCACTTTTATCCAAACACGTAACTGATTACTTTTTAAATCAGTTTCAGCACTTAAAAATGCTTTTCAACACCTAATGCTTATCAGCTATTCTAAATCAACTAAGCCAAACGGGCTCATAGCCTTTTCGCTCTTTCCCCTCTACGGTTCCATAGAAAAAAATTGTACAAAGTACTTCTCAATCCATCGTCCTCCTTCATTATATTTTCCAATTTAGCAAGACCTAATTAGCCTAAGCTTTTGATAATTAAGCAAAGGAAGTCCAAGGTTGTTTATTTCTTCAATTATGAAAGGGACTCTTAATCAAAAAGCTCATCAATCTACTTATTAGCTATCCCTCAATATAAGTTTCTTGTCGTCCTTGTACAATATAACGTTCTCCATATTTAATGCCATTTAGATATATTTTAACTTTTAATGATTTACTAAACACTATATAGAGACACGACGTAAAACTTTCTTCATTAATTGCTAAAGAAATATACGTATATTGCCTATAATATCTCTAACTTCTGCTTTTTAATCATTAAAAAAAGTATTTTGATTTCTAAACTATCCCTTGATGGCATTCAAGTGTTCACTATTGAGCCGTTTTACTTTTACCTAATTGACATATTTTCGCATTTCTCATCAATTTCTTGCGTTATTTTTGAAATAACGAATAACTTATTTAGTCGTTTGTTATGGACATAAACTTGATGGTCAACTCATTCTTCTTTCATAAATATATGACAATTATATATATTTCATTGGTATTGCTATTCACTTTTTTTTTCGCTTTCATAATCACAAAAGATAAATCTAAATTTCAGTTTTTCGACATTTTAGACTAGCTATTCTACGTACTTATTAAAATAATTTTGAGAATGTAGTTCATTTATAAGATATACACCACATAGTTCATCCTTTTCTTTAATCAATTTGCTTCATATGTATTATAAGCGCTTAAAAATGAAAAAAGAATTAACTCATGTCAATTTTTTTTTGTGAGATCAAATTAGCTAGAGAGGTACTTAATACAATTGAAGCTAAAAATATAAAATGTTATATCTTTCTTTAATATTATATACATCTCTGAATTTTTGGGAGATTAGTCTGCAGCTTGATGTTAAGATAAAGATTAGATCAATTTACTAGAGTAATAATTAGCTTTCCCTTTTGGCTTTACGTTTCGCACTTTATGTTGGACGTTATAAGATTATTGCTTATATGTTTAGGTTTGATTTGTATAAGAATTAATTGAAGTATGGGGGAATGCACTGATAATAGCAAGGAAAATATCCAGAATTGATTTCACTCTATCATTCTGTTCCTTTTTTAGAATAACACACAAATAAAAATTCATTAAGTAGTGAAAAGGTGGTTCGTCTATGTAAACTTTATACATGGTAATTTTTGGTTGAGAAAGACATTAATTCGGAGGGAAAAGCATGGAGTATTGTCAAATAACACTATTAGAAATTCGGCAAAACCCGACCAAATTTGTCGGTTAAAAATCTGACCAAAAAACCGATCAAAGTTGGTTAGTTTTCAAAAATATTTTATTTTTTTACGAAACCGACCAACTTTGGTCGGTTTTCTTTTGCACAAAAAGGCGAAAAATTATTTTTGAATCCCGCGAAATTTATTTTTAAAGAAACCGACCAACTTTGGTTGGTTTTCCAATTAAAACAAATAAAACTTTATATTAAAATCGACCAACTTTGATCGGTTATTTTCGTGCGAAAATACAATTAAAGAGTATAAATAAATGAAAAGATAATCTTAAAACAAAATGCACCAATGATCTAATGGTAGAATAGTATTCTACCACATTACACACCCCGATTCAGTTCCTAGATAATGAATCTTTTAATTAGATAAATAAAATACTGATCAACATTGGTCATTTTTTTTGCAATATATTTTTTTGAATTTAATTGACCTACCAATATTGGTCGGTAATTTCTGACCAACTTTGGTCGGTATTCTTAACCGACCATCAAAATACCGTCCACACGTAAATGGTCGTGTTTTGGTCAGTAATTGGCCATAACTGACAAACTTTGATCGGGTTTTGAGGGATTTTAGTATTACTCAATTGTAGATGGAGTGAATAATAATATACAAAAATTTCACAAGTTGTCAACACAGTAATTATTAAATAATTGAAATTTCAACTACAGTGCAATCGAGTTCAAAATGCAATAACTATCACAGGCGCGTTTTCAGTCCACGAAAAATCAGCCTCTGCAGCAGCCAAGTCCCACACTTGACTTCAGCCTTCGCAACACTTAGCCAAGATTAAGCAACTTTGGACTTAGATTATTTTTGGACAGTTTCAATGTAGTAAGTATTAGGGCTGATTTTAGGGAACGAAAATAAGTAAAGGCAACCGAAATTTAGATGAACAAAAGGCACAATATACAGGAAACTCTTTTCCAAACTTTGTATTTAACTCGAACATACAAAGAAACTCAAACTCGAAGTACAATGCCGTATACAAGAAGATCACTCTTGACCCTCATATTTTCTCACAAAGACTACTCTTAGCCTTAACGTTTTCAATCTTGAAAACAACCTTAAACATACACTCTTACACGTTTTTTCTTTATGCCAAAAGCATAATGGTGTTGCCCATTTATAACACATGAATCAACCCTTCTGCCTTACATTAGTTGCACTTAGGCTTAGACACTTATCCCACTTAGCTCACTATGTTAACCTAATGTAGTTGTCAGCGCCCAACTACTAGGAACATGTAAAGATCATGCCAATAATAATGGAAACATGCCAAAACATGCAAACTCCCATCTGCCCACATTTTGAACAAAGCCAACTACTGCCCATGTGCACAGCATGTGCCGTAACCGCTCTTGACTTGGTTAATATGAAGCTTGTTTCTCATTTTCATGCCTTGTCTTGAACTAGGCGCCAATGACATTGTATCCAGCTGCATTGTAGCCACATTTTGCCTATATCATTGCCCACGAACATGGCCCTTGTCGCGCCCAAATACCATGTCAAGTCTGTCCCACGCGCTGCCTTCTATTGCATTTTAGCTTGTCTTTGCCACTTTGTTTTTGCCTTCCCTTGGAATCACTTCCTAATGCCTTGATGCCTTAGCCATGATCAAGTGTCACCCTCAGCCCAAAACTCATTGTCAAGCCCTTGCCAAGCTGCCTTGCCTCCGTCAAAGCCTTGGCCATCACTTGCCCGTTTCCTTTTTTGCCTTGGTGCTACTCGTGCACCTTAGCTTGAAACACTCTTGCTGCCTCAAGACAACGCTCTCATTGTCAAGTCAAGCTCAAAGTGGAGGAGGTCTAACAAACCACCCACACCCTTTGGAACTTGACGTCCTCGTCGAGATTAGCTCAATTTATGAGTCTTAAGGGGTTGACAAGCAATGCCTCTTGGCCTCTATTCTCTTAAGCTACAATTGCATTCACAGTAGCCACTTGTTTGTCGTTGGTCATTGCCTCTAATGCCTCCCTCTTGTCCGCGGAAATCATAGCATTTAATACTCCCTTCTTCGGGCAGTCCTTTGCTCGATATGGCCCATCACAAAAAAAACAACCACTGAATTTGCTGCCCTTCTCCTTGCTCTTTGAAGTTCCAGCCTCATGCTTTCCCTTCCCCCTGTCTTCATTAGCATTGTTGTTATACATTTCTTCCACTCCTTTAGCGTGTCCTTCTTTCCGTCGTTAGAGTTTGAAGCAGAAATCTCATCATTCAAGTGAAAATCGCCTAATGCATCAGCCGCAGCCACAACACTTGTGAGGTTTTGAATATTTTGCTTACGCAACTCTAATTGTACCCACTGTTGCAGCCCGCTCATGAAGTTGTGTAATTTATCTTCTTCCGACATATGCTCATGCTCGACAAGAAAGAAGTGAATTCTTTGTCATATGCTCTAACTGATCCAGTTTGCCTCAACTTTTTCCGTTTGTCCCTAGCAATCCAAAACGTACTGCTAGGAAAGAACTGATCCTTCAATTCCTTTTTAAGCTGCTCCCATGACTCAATCTTTGGTCTGCCCAAAATTTCATCTTCAGCCACACGAGTGCGCCACCATAACTTAGCATCTTCACTCAAAAATATGCTAGTCAAGGTTACTTTCTCCTTCTCCTCTTGCACACAAATAACATAAAAGTATTGCTCCATATCCCAAAGAAAATTCTCCAATTCACGTGCCCTCCTTGCACCACCAAATGCCTTAGGTTTAGAAAATTTCACCTTGAGATGATTAGCACCACGTTGAGGAGCATCCTCACCCACAAACCGTCACATCACCACTGTCGCAACTTTCAAATATGCATTCTCTTTGACTTAGCCTTGCCAATTCTGCCTCAAGGTAGGCAAGCCTTGTCACGAGAGTCTGAATTTCTTCACCTTCAGGAACATTTCCCACCAATGCCTCCAGTTTTGTTAGCCTTTCCCGCAGTTCGTTGTTACCACCAACCACGTTCTCAAACAAGACCATAAAATCTGCCATTGTGCGTCTTGTCTCCATTATGGACCTGCTCCACTCGATACCAGTTGTCACAAGCGTGTTTTCAGTCCACTGAAAACTAGTCTGTGCGGCAACCAAGTTTCGCACTTGACACAGCCTTCACAACACTTAGCCAACATTACAGCAACTTTGGACTTAAATTATTTTTGGACAGTTTGAACGTAGTAGGTATTAGAACTGATTTTAGACGACGAAAATAAGTAAAGGCAACAAAATTTAGATGAACACAAGGCGAAATATACAGAAAACTCTTTTTCCAACTTTGTATTTAGCTCGAGCATACTTAGAAACTCAAACTTGAAGTATTTAGTGTGCCTTTGCCACTTTGTTTTTGCCTTGCCTTGGCATCACAGCCTCATGCTTTGATGCCTTTGCCATGATCAAGTGTCACCCTTAGCCCTTAACTCATTGTCAAGCCCTTGCCAAGCTGCCTCGCCTCCGTCAATGTCTTAGCCATCACTTGCCCGTTTCTCTTTTTTGCCTTGATGCTACTCGTGCACCTTAGCTTGCGATAGTACTCTTGCTGCCTCGTGAAATGCTCTCGTTGTCAAGTCAAGCTCAAAGTGGTGGAGGTCTAACATTAACCTTAGTCGTGCTTTCCCCATCACTTTTAACTTTGTCAAAAAGAAGAAATTCCATATACATGTATACATACAATACCATTTCATTATAGTTTTTATTTTGATTAAAAAACATCAGCGGTATTTAGAATTATTATTCAAATAGAACTCTGTTTAACTTGGAGTCTCTCTCTCTTCCGCTATACTATTATTTAAACTTATTCACTATAGAATTCGAGATTCTTTAACTCAAGCCACAGAACTAAAAATAATAAGCTTGATATGTATATCAATTATGTATCTTAACGTCACTGTAATGACCAGATTACCCTTTTAGTTAGAGATTCTCTAGGTCCACAAATAGGTCTAAAAAAGACATTTTTTTTGGAAGTAAAGCCTCTTTTCATAAAGCGGATAGAAATATTCATCCAATTCCAAACAAGATTGTGCAACGTTTTTGCTATAAATATCCATTTATTCTGTATAATTATCACTTCACTATTCATACCATATACTATCATTATATTTATTTTCGTTTAATATGAAGAATTTTTGCATATTCTCTTTGCTTCTTCTGCTTCTCCTTCCTATCTTGGCTTCATGTCATGAAAAACAGGTACAAGCATATACAATTCTCGTTTCTCATTGATTTTTAGTCGCAAATCTACTTCTATTTATTCTTTCTTTAAATTATGGGGTTTTATTTTACAGGTTTATATAGTGTATTTTGGAGGACATAATGGGGAGAGAGCATTGCATGAGATTGAAGAAAACCATCACTCATATCTCATGTCAGTGAAGGAAAATGAAGAAGAAGCCAAATCTTCTCTTATTTACAGTTACAAACATAGCATCAATGGCTTTGCTGCACTTCTCACCCCATATGAAGCCTCCAAGTTATCTGGTATAATATGCTTTAACCACGAAAAAAATTCATGGTAAAATTTAATCGGTTATAGCAGGTTATCACTCTATTTTCTAGGTCAGAATAACTTTTTGTCGTAGGTCAAGTTAGTCTGATAGTGTAAAAGTTCCGTAATTACCGTGTATAAGAAAAACAAGGGGCTTACCTTATGTTTTATTTGAACACAGAATTGGAAGAAGTGGTATCGGTGTATAAAAGTGAGCCAAGGAAATACAGATTGCAAACAACAAGGTCATGGGAATTTTCTGGAGTGGAAGAGTCAGTGCAACCAAATTCCTTGAACAAGGATGACTTGTTATTGAAAGCCAGATATGGCAAAGATGTCATTATTGGCGTTCTTGACAGCGGTACATACATACATATATATATATATATTTGCTTACCATTATTTTCTGTATTTCCGCATAAGACAACATAACCTAGCATGTGATTATCGTTTCTCTAATTAGTGATACAAAAAATCTTATTAGTAAGACTAGTGCCTTGTGTAATAGTAGAAATGGATAACACGTGAAGAGTCAACCTATTATAGTATAATATAACGATTGTATTCGAAAAATATTATTTATAGACATCAAGGAAAATTTGAGAAGTCTCGTACCAAAGGGCGTCAAAAGTTAAAATAAAAATTCTACATGTTTAAGGATTATGGTTATATAGGATGAGCGTGTAACTGTTTCTATCCTCCGGCTTATCTGTCCAGGTTCCAAACTCAACGTTTGAATTATCAGTGTTGATTGACTAGTTTGATACTAAAACAAATTAGTAGTATGATAATATGTGATGAATAATGTTGTTGGATGATTTCCCAGGGCTATGGCCAGAATCTAAAAGCTTTAGTGATGAAGGGTTGGGACCGATTCCAAAGTCATGGAAAGGAATCTGCCAATCTGGAGATGCTTTCAACTCTTCAAACTGTAATAAGTGAGTGTATTTCCTCTTCCATATGTTTTCTATCTTTCCTTTTACTTTTTCTTTCTTTTCCTTATCCCTTTTTATTATTCGATGATATGATGTCTACCTGTTTTACAATGATTTAATGTGGATTTTAGCCATTCTTGGGTTAGAAAATGTTCAGCTGCTCTACAACCCCAGACCACATTCTTTTTGTTTTGGGAATTCCTGCTAAAATAAGCTGATTTACTACCTTAGACGTTTGGTTTATCGAATATATACCAACTTTTACGTATTTCTTTATTTTTCTTATTTTTAATAAACTTTATCAAATTTTATAAGTGGTTGCTCTGATGGTAAGCAACCCTTACTTTCAACCGAGAGGTTGTGAGTTCGAGTCTCCCCAAGAGCAAGGTGGGAACTTCTTGGAGGGAAGTATACCGGGGGTCTATTTGGAAACAGACTCTCTACCCAAGGGTAGGGATAAGACCTGCGTACACACTATCCTCCCCAGACCCCACTAAATAAGATTATACTGGATTGTTGTTGTTTTTGTTGATTATCAAATTTTATAAGGCTGAGATGACTTTGAACAAAAAATATGATCAGTCAAGATTCATTTAGTCGAAATCCAACTTATTTGGAACTTGCATAGTAGTTGTTGTTGCTAAGTATTAAATTTCATAAGTAGGCTTAATGAATATGTCATCAAGTTTTGTGCGCACCTATCATATGATGCCTTGATTATCCAATTATGGATTTCAAGATTTACTTGGAAATGTAGTGTTTGGCACTTATCTCTTGTCTCTTATACATTGACCTAACTTCGTAAGAATAATTGTATCCAAATGGCTTGTAATAGAAAAGGCTAAAGGTAAATTTTGGTTTTTTAATCGTGTACCTCTCTAAAGAGTGGAAGAGATAGTTTTGTTGAGAGGACATGACCCATATGCCTGTCCTTTGGTGGCCTTAGGATATCAGTGTAATAATTTCAAAATTGTCCATTTCAATCAAAACAAGAGAGGTTATGCTCACAAGTTGCTAATTGTTTTTTGGATTCTTGCTTTGCCGTCTTGTGAACTTTGTATCATTCCAATGCTTTGTTGTGCAGTAATTTGTTTTTTTGCATGTGCTGTTGTCATTATGGTTTTTTTGAAGTCTATAATGAAATTTTGTGAGGCCCTTACTTTCAGCTTTGCACGTATATATTCTCAGTAGTAGCCAGTAATATTATTCATTTTGACTATCTGAAATCCATGCAGCAGCTTTTTGGCCTTTAGAAAGTTGATGATGAAGTTTTACCATTTTAGAATGATATTTCGTTTTCTAGTTGTTAAGTCACAAAAAGGGTGGGGAGGGAGGAGAGGGTGGGGAGGGAGGAGAGGGTGGGGATGTTTTCATATCTTGATGATATCTTGTCTAATAAATCATCTCATGCTAATTTAGGTTGGTTCTGTGAGTTCAATTAAATAATTGTTTTTCATAGGGTTAGCCTACTTTCCGCCCTGAAGAGGACTAGTGGGGGCCTATCTAGTGATATACTTTAAATTATGCCTCAACGAATAGCGGAGTTAAATTTTTTATTAAGAGATGTCAAAATATATAAAAGTAATATACCAAAAAATTAGAATCAATATATAATATATATACATATAAAAAAAAATTACCTACCTATGAGTGTATTTTCCCTGCAAACCCCCTTCTTATAAGGTGGCTCCGCTACTAGCCTGAGCGCGCCCATCTTCCAAATAAAAAGGACTAGTTGGTAAAAAAAAATGGAGAGACCTTTATCCATAATTCTTTCCCAATCTATCTCCTTCCGTGATTGTGATTTGTCTCGTCAATCCCACCTACGAGCTATCTATTGTAACCGATCTTTGCTTAGCAAGATAATTCAGTTCTCCTATTCTGGCCCATCTTGATAGGAAATTGGCTTCGACTTGAATAAAAAATTTAAAATGTTCACACGTAAAAAGAGTACTCGCATTCTAAATCCATCCCTGTGAACCCGCCAACTCTAAATGTTGAATTTGCGTCTCCTCATTATGTAAGATCTGAACTATGAGAAGTTTAATATTTATTCTCTCATGCTACTATGGTACTTCTATTGCAGGAAAATAATTGGAGCTAGGTACTACGTCAAAGGTTATGAGCAATATTATGGCCCTCTAAACCGAACTCTAGATTATCTATCTCCACGAGACAAGGATGGACATGGAACTCATACATCCTCAACAGCAGGAGGCCGAAAGGTTCCAAATGTCTCTGCCATTGGTGGCTTTGCATCTGGCACTGCCTCAGGTGGCGCTCCACTCGCACGGCTAGCAATGTACAAAGTCTGCTGGGCTATTCCGAAGGAGGGGAAAGAAGATGGAAACACTTGCTTTGATGAAGACATGTTAGCAGCAATGGATGATGCTATTGCAGATGGTGTTGATGTTATTAGTATTTCTATTGGAACAAAAGAACCTCAGCCTTTTGATCAAGATAGCATTGCAATTGGAGCACTTCATGCTGTGAAGAAAAACATTGTTGTATCTTGTAGTGCTGGAAATTCAGGACCTGCACCTTCTACATTGTCTAATACAGCTCCTTGGATTATCACTGTTGGTGCTAGCAGCGTTGACAGAGCATTCTTGGCACCTGTTATCCTAGGAAATGGAAAGAAATTTATGGTAAGTATCATGATAATCTATTCATTTTATGTAGACTATTTCATCTAAAATGTTGTAACGCTAGGATCATAACGTTTCCCTTTATCTGTTTAATTACATTCTTATTGGAATGAAACTGAATCCGTTTTTTGTTTTGTATGTTTTGCTTAATATCAGGGACAAACAGTTACACCTTATAAGCTCGAGAAGAAGATGTACCCTCTAGTTTATGCAGGACAAGTAATCAACTCTAACGTAACCAAAGATGTAGCAGGGTACTCTCCTTCCCTCAGAGTTTCAATATTTTTGATTAACAATCATAATTTTCTTTTGGATGATTATGCTTAACACTATCTGAAACTTTTTCGAACAAAAAAATTCAGGCAATGTTTACCAGGTTCCCTTTCGCCGAAGAAGGCCAAGGGGAAGATAGTAATATGCTTGAGAGGGAACGGGACAAGAGTAGGAAAAGGCGGAGAGGTGAAAAGGGCAGGAGGAATTGGTTACATACTAGGAAATAGTAAAGCAAATGGAGCTGAATTAGTAGCTGATCCTCACTTTCTTCCAGCCACTGCAGTGGATTATAAAAGTGCAGTTCAGATTCTCAAATACATCAATTCTACAAAGTCCCCAGTGGCATATATTGTCCCAGCTAAAACAGTATTGCATTCTAAACCAGCACCTTACATGGCTTCCTTCACTAGTAGAGGTCCAAGTGCAGTTGCACCCCATATCCTCAAGGTCAGAATTTACATAACAAACTTAAAGATATTTACCTGACTTATGATTTATGTAACCTCACCTGATTAAATTTTGACTTATGTTATTTCCACAGCCGGATATCACGGCACCAGGGCTGAATATATTGGCAGCATGGAGTGGCGGATCTTCCCCCACGAAGCTAGATATCGATGATCGTGTGGTTGATTATAACATAATCTCAGGTACTTCCATGTCTTGCCCACATGTCGGTGGCGCCGCTGCACTTTTGAAGGCTATACATCCCACTTGGAGCAGTGCTGCAATAAGATCTGCTCTTATAACCTCAGGTACCTCTCAACTCCTTTTGAACTTAACTTATATACACTGACAGTATTTTAACCTGTTATAACATATATAATTTTGTACTCTACACTTAATTCCAGCTGGATTAAGAAATAATGTTGGTGAGCAAATAACGGATGCATCAGGGAAGCCAGCAGATCCATTCCAATTCGGAGGAGGGCATTTCAGGCCATCAAAGGCAGCAGATCCTGGACTTGTATACGACGCTTCCTACCAAGACTATCTTCTCTTCCTTTGCGCTTCTGGTATTAAGGATCTTGACAAATCCTTCAAGTGTCCCAAGAAATCACATTTGCCTAACAGCCTAAATTATCCATCTCTAGCTATTCCTAATCTCAATGGTACTGTTACTGTTAACAGAAGATTAACAAATGTCGGTGGGCCAAAGAGTGTGTACTTTGCCAGTGCTAAACCCCCACTGGGATTCTCTGTTGAGATTTCTCCTCCCGTCTTGTCTTTTAAGCACGTTGGCTCCAAGAGGACGTTCACTATTACAGTGAAAGCTCGCAGTGATATGATTGATAGTATTCCGAAAGACCAATATGTGTTTGGATGGTATTCCTGGAATGATGCAATCCATAATGTTAGGAGTCCAATTGCAGTCAAATTGGTATAAACCCTCAAACCCCATAGCAGTATAGATATTAGTGCTCTTTTTCTTCTTTTGTTTTGGTTTTCCTCAGTGCACATAACTTTTACTTTTGAAGCAAAATATTCTCTATAAAAAATAAATCAATGTATTTCTCATTTTGAAGCTGTGTACTCATCCCTCCAGTAGTATAATTTCTTTTTTGCTGGTAATAACTGTGAATTATTACCCATTAAACAACCAAAATTTAAAACACCTAAAGAGAACCTAGTCCCAGGCCTACAACCACCTTCTAGGGAGGGTGCTGTAGTAGTGAATGGCTGAATGCCAAAAAAATGAATGCCAATTTAGCTATTAACTTTTGGATGTGGTTTAAGACTAGGATTTTACATGTACATACTACTTACACTAAATTATTATTAGTATTGTTTAACTTTTGATTTTATTACCAAATTATAAACTTAATTACTAATATATACCATAATTCAAATTAGTTACACTATTAATGGGTCCTATTAATTGGACACAATTATGAAATAACTCACACCGCACAAATAAAATATCAATATATATTCACCATTTCCCACTAAAAACCCATACCCCACCTTTTACCCTCCCTTTTTCACTTTGCACATTTTTTCATTTTGTTTTTCCTCTTCAAATTAAAGAACGGCAAAGGGCCAAATATATTCTTCTACTTTCAAATATTGTTTGCTTGTACTCCTTGTTATACAATTGGGCTATCCATACCCCTACCGTCATACTTTGGAACAAAAATATCCATATTTTGGATGGAGTGTCACGTGACATCACCAAATTAAAATGATCTATTTCTTTTTTTACCCAACCCGTTTTACAAAAAAACCACAACCCGAACCATATTTTCATTTTTCAGTTTTTTAAAGAATTTTCTTTTTGTAAAACTTAAAAATATTTTCAAAATATAATTTTTAAAAACTGAGTAGATACTGAAAAGATTTTGCAAAACAAATTGTAAAAATTGAATAAATTATTTTTTTAAAAAAATATTTTTCAATTTTTAAAAAACTGAAAAAATATTTCCAACAAAATATTTTCGGTTCTGAAAAATAATTTTTTCATGTTTTTTAAAGATTTTCTTTTTGTAAAAACTGAAAAAACAAATTTGTATAAAATGATTTTTTTTGTATAAACAGAAAAAAAAATTCATTTTTTAACAAAATATTTTCGTTTTTTAAAAACTGAAAAAATTATTTTCTTTTTTAAAAAATACTTCTTTTTCATTTTTTCAGTTTTTTAAAATAATTTTATTTTGTAAAAACTAGAAAAACAAATTTTTAAAAATAGAGGAAAAATATTTTTTGTTTAGTAAAAACTGAATTTTCTTTTAAAAAAAGCTGGACAAATTGAAAATAGGGGTCAGGTTGTGTGTTTTTTAAAAAATGGGTCGGGTAAAAAAAAAAGGGTCGTTTTAATCTGGTGTGGTCATGTGACACTCCATCTAAAATAAGGATATTTTTGTTTCAAAGTATGACAATAAGGGTATAGATAATCCAATAGTATGACGGTAGGGGTATAGATAGCTCAATAGTATAACGAGGGGTACATGTAAACAATATTTGAAAGTTACGGGGTATACTTAGCCCTCTCGTAACTCCCCTCCCCCTCCAACTACATCCCCCCACCACATTTACACTTTATGTTAACTCCCCACTTTTGCTTCATTGTTCATCATCACAAAACAAGATATTCACACATTCTATACATTCAAGCTTCATCTTTACCCGAATTCGCTGCAAAATTTGGCCAAATTGTCGGTTGTAAACAATAAAAAATAATAAATCACCCCAAAACCTACAAAAAAATTCTAAAGTTACTGACATTCCATCTTTCAAATTTGGTGTTTCAACTCCAAAATCCCCAACAAAACAACCAAAATCTCATGAAATGGAACCTACTACTAACCGATCATCTCTGCGACAAATCTGTCCTGAGGTGAGATCAAAGAAGTTGCACGACGTAGATGCTGCTGCAAGCTCTAAACCAGTTGCCAACTTGTTCAAAGAAAAGGGAAAGAGCTGTGTCAAGATGATGATTTTGCTGAAGATGTCCCGAAAAATCAGTATCAAAGAAACCCAAGTGTCTTGCTGTGGTTTCTCTAAAAGAAAAAAACAACAAAGAGTCCAAAAACATCCCAAAGTTGATTAAGACAAAAAATTTTGAGAAGGTAAACATTTGTTATTTTTTATTCAACTTTTTAGTATTTTGTTAATTATAAAACTCTTATCGTTTATTTGGTTTGGGGTAATGTAGTTTCATTATCGACACTGTACATTATTTGTAGTTATAATTAAACAACTCTCTAGTTGTTGTATTTTTAGTTTGTCTTGTATATTTGTGGTATTAAATTTCTGTAGAAATTGTAGTTGCTACTATATACATGATATAAATGTCCCTATACTGTAGTCATAGAGATCAATTGCCTTAATTTCATAGATTAATTGTAGTTGATCTTCAATTAAAGTTAATTTCTTGTAGTTTATTTGATAATCTTGTCTCTATTTCCAGTTCGAAGAGACTTAGAGAACTCTCTGCTTCTTCTCTCTGCTATAGCCAACAACTAACAGACTTTTGGCAGGACGCAACAGAACTACACATTCCGATAAACTTCAGAAAAACTTATCCCAGGTACTAGTCGCGGCGGCGAGGCCAGTTCCCGGCGTTTGGGAGTGAAGAGCTAAACAACACCGGTTGGGAAGTGCAAGAGTCGGTAGCAGTTGACCTTGGGCGCATCAAAGCCTACTTTCAGGTTTTTCCACCGGGAGATGGTACCTCCCGCTCTTTTGTTTACTTTGTACACCTTTTTACGTATTTTACCTAGCATTCCGTGTGAGGTTTACTCTGTTGCTATCTAGTTTACCTCTTTTTGCATATTCCACTATAGTGCGTGTGTGCGTCACTACTCTCCATAGTCGGTTGGAGGGATAGTGGCCGCAGCGGGGGATGATAGTGTAAGGTCATGTCCTCGAGGGGTGGGGGCGGTGGCGGGGCTGAGTAGGGGGCAGGGAGTGGTCCTGCGGGTAGGGTGGGAGGTAAGCGTGGGAAGAGGGTAACGAACGCTCATAGATTAAGGATTGGGTCATGGAACATAGGCACTATGACGGGTAAGTCCATTGAGTTGGCGAAGGTTCTTCAAAAGAGGAGGGTTAACATAGCCTGTGTCCAGGAGACTAGGTGGAAAGGGTCGAAGGCGAGGAATGTCGACGGGTTTAAGCTGTGGTATTCTGGGGTCGTGAGAGGTAAGAATGGAGTGGGCATCTTGGTGGATAGGGATCTAAGTGATTCCGTGGTCGAGGTTAGGCGAGTGAATGATAGGTTAATGCCTATTAAATGGGGGTTGCGTCCTCAACGTCATCAGCGCATATGCGCCACAAGCGGGCTTAGACGAGGAGGCTAAGAGGCGCTTTTGGGAGGGCTTGGATGATCTGGTGAGTAGTATTCCCTAATATGAGAAGTTAGTTATTGGAGGGGACTTTAATGGTCATATTGGGGCTGATGTTGGTGGTTATGGTGAGGTTCACGGTGGCTTTGGCTTTGGGGTTAGGAACGGAGGAGGTACGTCACTACTTGATTTCGCCAGGGCTTCCGAGCTTCTGATTGCGAACTCGACATTTCAGAAGAGGGAGGAGCATTTGGTCACCTTCAAGAGTTCGGCGGCGAGGACTCAGATTGATTACCTCCTCCTCAGAAGGAGCGATAGGGGTATGTGCAAGGACTGCAAGGTTATTCCGGGAGAGTCACTTTCGACTCTTCATAGACTCCTAGTGATGGATGTCGGTCTCTGGTGTTGGAAACACGTTTCAAATGCAATATACTAAACGTGTGTTCTTTTGTAGGTTTTGATGAATGTCAAACAAAGCAATAAGCGATATATAGCAGTGCTCAAGGACAAGCACAAAATGGATGCATTACAAGAAGCTCAAGACAAAGTTTAGAAATGTTATAATTGAGTCAATATTAATTGTGATCTTGATTCCTCAATCTTGGCTCATAACATGGCTTCTCTACTAAAATTATTTTTCCAAAATCATGCATATCTAACTTAAGTGTCAAATGATTTTAAACTATGCATATTTATATTTGTTAAAATGTTTTTCAAACATGCCTCAAAAATCTGGGCTAAGATAATCAATTATGTACTTATGATAATCGAGTATCTCTAAGCCAAGACTGCATGACAATCGATTGTGAATTAATGATAATCGATTGTGAGTAAGTCAGTTAACATCAGGTTTTTGCAAACTGCATAACAATCGATTATGTACTTTTGATAATCGATTGTTAACTGAGGCAAAGTTTTCAAAACTCAGAAAAATCGATTATGAACTAATGGTAATCGATTAGAATGAGAAAAATGTCTCCCAGTGTTTTTAAATAAATTAATAATCGATTGTGGCTTTTGATAATCGATTATATATGAGACAGAAAGTTTTGAAATTAATTAATAATCGATTATGGCTTTTGATAATCGATTATATATGAGACAGTAAGTTTTGAAATTAATTTATAATCGATTGTTCTATTTGATAATCGATTGTTGGAACTAACCGTTGTCATACATTTTCAAATTACCTTCAGGTAATCGATTGTTGATATTTAACAATCGATGTTTTGCGTAAAATCTGGAAAAGATTTTCTGAACGTTGTTAAAATAATCGATTGTTGATTTCCTGATAATCGATGTTTTATGCCAAAAAATTGGAAAGGATTTTTTAACGTTATAAATAATCGATTATTGATTTGAAGTAATCGATTGTTGACGTAAAATCTGGGATTGAATTTTTGATCTGATAGGCAAACAATCGATTGTTTAGTCTTGACAATCGATTGTCACTGAGTAATTTCAGCAATCCTTAATTGGCAATTAGACAACGGTAAGACTGAGTTTTTCACCTATAAATACAGGCTTAACTCAGTGTTTTCACAACAAAACAACATATACAATTTAAGTATTTTCATTGCTAAAAGCTTTCTTACATTGATCATCATTTTCATTCATCCATAAAGCTTTTTGAAGAGCCATTCTATTGAGCTAAGTTGTTGTGATCTTGAGCGTACTATTTCTACTCATATCTACTCATTGAGGAGTACTTTGTAAAGTGAGTTTGTTTTGTGTTTGTAAGAGAATTGCGATTCTCGTTTGTTGAGGAACTTGTGATTCCTCAGTTGAAGTCTTTGGGATTGTTATCCCCGAGCAGTTGAAGTCTTTGGGATTGTTATCCCTGAGCAGTTGAAGTCTTTGGGATTGTTATCCCCGAGCAATTGAAGTCTTTGGGATTGTTATCCCCGAGCAATTGAAGTCTTTGGGATTGGTATCCCCGAGCAATTGAAGTCTTTGGGATTGTGATCCCCGAGCACCTAGGTGAGGCTTGTGTCCTCAGCTGTAACGGTTTGTTAAGCACCCGTAAGCTTGACAAGTTTAGTGGAAATCTCGAGAGAGTCTCTCGGGGACTGGACTAACCACGTTTGTGGCCAACCAGGATACATCATTGTGTAAGTTTATTTTACTGCACTTGTTTTAATTTCTGCAAAGTTTTTTAAATTCCGCACTAAAACGCTTAATATTTTTAAAACGCTATTCACCCCCCCCTCTAGCGTAAAGCGTTATTTCCAACATCTGGGTGAAGAGGAAGAGGAGGGGTGCTCGGGGACAACCGCAGATTAGATGGGGTGTTTTGACTAAAGAGAAAGCGCAGGAGTTGGAGAGGAGGTTAGCTGACGGCGGAGCTTGGAGAAGTTCTAGGGAAGCGGACGCTATGTGGTCAGAGACGGCGAACTTGGTTAGGGAGGTAGCACGTGACGTGCTCGGGGTAGCCAAGGGCTATTCAGGCAGACATCAGGGTGACTGGTGGTTGAGCGATGTAGTCGACGGAAAAGTGGAGGTAAAGAAGGCGGCGTTTGCTAAGTTGGCAGGGAGCACAAGCGAGGAAGAACGCAGAGCGAACATGGAGATCTACAAGGTGGCGAGGAAAGAAGCAAAGCTGGCGGTTACGGAAGCTAAAAAAGCGGCGTTTGGTCGCATGTATGAGGAACTAGGGGAGAGAGGCGGGGATAAGAAGTTATTCCGGTTAGCTAAAGAAGGGAAAGGAAGGCGCGTGATCTTGACCAAGTTAGGTGCATCAAGGGCGAGGATGGTAGAGTTCTGATGGGGGAGTCTCAAGTCAAGCAGAGGTGGCAGGCGTACTTTCGAGACTTACTTAACGAGGAGGGGGATCGTAACATAGAGTTAGGGGAGTTGGGGCATTTGGAGCAACATAGAGACCTAGGGTACTGCAGGCGCATTAGGGCGGAGGAGGTCATGGGGGCTTTGCGCAAGATGAGTAGGGGTCGAGCGACCGGGCCTGACGAGATACTGGTGGAGTTATGGAAGTGCATGGGTAGGTCAGGAGTGGAGTGGCTCTCCAGGTTGTTTAACGCGATCTTCAGGACCAAAAGGATGCCGGATGAGTGGAGGTTGAGTACAATGGTGCCCTTATACAAGAACAAAGGGGACATCCAGTGCTGCAACAACTATAGGGGTATCAAATTAATAAGTCACACCATGAAGGTCTGGGAGCGGGTGATCGAGGCGAGGGTGAGGGAGATGACATCTATATCTGTGAACCAGTTCGGTTTCATGCCGGGTAGCTCTACTACAGAAGCTATCCACCTCGTCAGGAGGCTGGTGGAGCAGTTCAGGGATAAGAAGAAGGACCTGCACATAGTGCTTATCGACTTGGAGAAGGCGTATGACAAGGTCCCAAGGGAGGTGCTATGGAGGCGAAGAGCGTTCCGGAAGCCTACATCAGGGTAATCAAGGACATGTACGCTGGAGCTAAGACTATGGTTAGGACGGTGGGTGGCGACTCAGACCATTTTCCAGTGGTTATGGGGCTCCATCAAGGATCGTCGCTTAGCCCTCTCTTGTTTGCCTTGGTGATGGATGCTCTAACCCGACATATTCATGGGAATGTGCCTTGGTGTATGCTATTTGCTGATGATATAGTCCTGATAGACGAGACGAGGGTCGGTGTTATTGAGAGGTTAGAGGTATGGAGACAGACTCTCGAGTCTAAGGGTTTCAAAATAAGCAGATCTAAGACAGAATACCTGGAGTGCAAGTTTAACGCCGAGCCGAGCGAAGTAGGCAGGGACGTGATGATTGGATCTCAGGTCATCGCCAAGAGGGACAGTGTCAGATATCTTGGGTCGCTGATTCAGGGAAATGGAGAGATTGACAGGGACGTCACTCATCGTATAGGAGCGGGGTGGTCAAAGTGGAGGCTTGCATCAGGAGTCCTGTGTGACAAAAAAGTTCTACAGAAACTCAAGGGGAAATTTTATAGAGTTGTGGTTAGACCTACAATGTTGTATGGGGCAGAGTGTTGGCCAGTGAAGAACTCTCATGTTCAGAGAATGAAGGTCGCGGAGATGAGGATGCGGTGGATGTGCGGGCTCACCAAGTTAGATAAGATCAAGAATGAGGTTATTCGAGAGAAGGTAGGGGTGGCCCCGGTGGATGAGAAGATGCGAGAAGCGAGGCTGAGGTGGTTCGGGCAGGTGCGGAGGAGAAGTCCTGATGCCCCGGTGAGGAGTTGTGAACGGCTGGCGATGGTCGGCGTTCAGCGAGGCACAGAGAGGCCTAAAAGGTATTGGGGAGAGGTTATTAGGCATGACATGGCTAGAATGCAGGTTTCCGAGGACATGGCCCTTGATAGGAAAGTCTGGAGGTCTAGTATCAGGGTTGTAGGTAGGGGGCCCTAGAGTTGTTCGTACTACTCACCCGGGGTTGAGTGAGACTTGACAGGGCTATCCATAGATGTTTTGTGTTTTGGATTGTGTCTCCCTTATAGTAGTTATTTATGGTAGTTATTGTATGATATTATTGCATGCTATTTTATTATGGTTCTTATGTTTAGATAATTATTTACATTATTTCTGCTGTATTTACTAATGCTCTTTTGTTTTTGTTTTTGTTTTTCCTCTCCTTCACCGAGCCGAGGGTCGATTGGAAACAGCCTCTCTACCCTTTCAGGCAGGGGTAAGGCTCGTCTACATATTACCCTCTCCGGACCCCATTTTGCGGGATATTACTGGGTAGTAGTTGTTGTTGTTGTTGTTGTATTTGAAGTCAGCCACATGTGTGGTCTTAAAATTGTGTATAAATTGTAGTTGTTAATATACAATTTATAAATATACCTATTTTGTAGTGATGTAGTTCAGTTGTGTTAATTTTGTAGATTAATTGTAGTTGTTAACATATACAATTTACAAATGTAAATTGTTGTAATGTTTCGGTAGTTATGGTGGGGCTTATATGTTATTTTGTGGGGGAGGGGGGAGTTATGTAGTTATTCTGTAATCATGTAGATTAACTATGTTAATTAAATGTATAAATTGTATTTGTTATTATCTACATTTTATAAATGTAGTTGTTGTTGTAAAAAATTATGTTTTAATTGTTACAAAACTTAGCTCAAAGTAATAAACAAAAAGATAGACAACAAAATAGAGAGAAATAGAGAAGGGAATATATTTCTTCTATGTATCCAAGTGTATTACAAAATGATTTCTCATCCTTTATTTATAGTACTACATAGAGGTATACTAAAAGAATTCCATAAATATGTCATTAAGCTTTTGAGATCATGGAGGAAGATCATGGGGGAGATCATGGAGGTGTGGGAGTTACAACCTTAAGTATTGGAGTAGTGGAAGTTATGGAGATAATGGATAAAAGTAGTGGGTGTTATAGGAGTTATGGACATCCACCATAATCTAATATTTCATAACACTCCCCCTTGGATGTCCAAAGATAATGTGCCTCGTTAAAACCTTAACTAAAATAAAACCCAATGGAAAAAAAAATTCTAGAAAAGGAAAAAGAGTACACATATCTAACAAAATGCATTTTTGTTGCCTCGCTAAAAACCTTGCAAGGAAAACCCAGTGGGACAAAACCTTGTAAGGGAAAAAGAGTGCAACGCGCATTAACTCCCCCTGAAAAGAGCATCAATTCACATCCTTGAGCCTTCGCATTCCAATCTTGTGTACCAGCTTCTTGAAGGTTGACGTTGGTAGAGACTTTGTGAACAAATCAGCCATATTATCACTTGAACGAATCTGTTGCACATTGATATCACAATTCTTTTGAAGATCATATGTGAAAAATAACTTTGGTGAAATATGCTTTGTTCTATCTCCTTTTATGAATCCTCCCTTCAATTGGGCTATGCATGCTGCATTGTCTTCAGACAAAATCGTGGGTAGTTTGTCACATTTCAAACCACATTAGTCTCGAATATGATGTATTATAGACCTCAACCACACACACTCTCGACTTGCTTCATGAATAGCGATTATCTCAGCATGATTAGATGAAGTTGCCATAATTGATTGCTTAGTCGATCGCCAAGATATGGCAGTGCCTCCACAGATAAACACATAACCTGTTTGAGATCGAGCCTTGTGTGGGTCAGATAAATATCCAGCATCAGCATAACCAACAAGATCAGGACTGCAATTATTGCTATAAAATAAGCCCATATCGGTAGTCCCTTTTAGATACCGCAATATATGTTTGATTCAATTCCAATGTCTCCTTGTGGGAGCAAAGCTATATCTTGCTAAGACATTAACTGAAAAAATTATGTCAGGCCTTGTAGTATTTGCAAGATACATTAGTGCGCCAATTGCACTAAGATATGGTACTTCAGGACCAAGTAGCTCTTCATTCTTTTCTTGCGGTCGGAATGGATCCTTATTCACATCAAGTGATCGAACAACCATCAAAGTACTTAAAGGATATGCTCCATCCATGTAAAACCGTTTCAATACCTTTTCTATATATGCAGATTGATGAACAAAAATTTCGTTTGCCAAATATTCAATTTGCAAACCAAGACATAATTTTGTCTTTCCGAGATCTTTCATCTCGAATTCCTTCTTTAAATAATCAATTGCCTTTTGGAGTTCTATGGGAGTTCCAATAAGGTTTATGTCATCGACATATACGGCAAGTACAAACAAATTCCGATGTTGTTTTCTTTATGAAAACACATAGGCAAATGGCATCATTTATATAGCCTTCCTTTAATAAATACTCACTAAGACGATTATACCACATTCGTCCTGATTGCTTTAGACCATACAAAGATCTTTGCAATTTGATTGAAAATATTTCCCGGTACTTTGAATTATGAGTGTTTGGCATTTTGAATCCATCGGGAATTTTCATGTATATCTCATTATCAAGTGAGCCATAAAGATAGGCAGTAACCACATCCATTAAATGCATGTCAAGCTTTTCAAGGACAGCAAAACTAATGAGATAACGGAAAGTTATAGCATCCATTACGGGTGAATATGTCTCTTCATAATCGACACCAGGCCTTTGAGAAAATCCTTGTGCAACAAGGCGTTCGTTATATCTTTGTACCTTGTTTTTCTCATTTCTCTTGCGTACAAAGACCCATCTATAGCCAACAGGCTTAACACCATTAGGTGTTTCAACTATAGGCCCAAAACTTCACGTTTTGCAAGTGAATTCAATTCTGATTGGATTGCTTCTTGCCATTTTGGCCAATCAAGTCTTTGTCGACATTCTCCAACAGATTGAGGTTCAAGATCCTCACTTTCTTGCATAATGCTAGATGCAACATTATATGCAAAGACATAATCCACCACTATATCCACTCGATTAAAATTTGTCTCAATATCGATTGGATTTATTGATAGTTCCTTATTTTCCTGAGTCTCGGGCTCAATGGATTCTTCATGAATCTCAGAATTTATTAAATCGTGAATTTCCTCATGAGATTCTTTCGTAGTGTCATTTTGATCATTTGCTTTCCTTTTTCTAGGATTTCGATCTTTGGAACCTAATGGCCTGCCACGTTTTAGGCGTGCTTTCCACTCATTAGATATGACACTAGAAGATTGTCCAATAGGGACATCAATACGGATTGGAACATTCTCTGCGGGGATATGAGATTTTGTTATCCTTTTCAAGTCCGTGAATGCGTCAGGCATTTGATTTGCTATTCTTTGCAAATGGATAATATTTTGCACCTCTTTTTCACAAATAGAGGTATGTGGATCAAGATGAGATAATGATGGATTTTTCCACAAAATTTCCCGTTTGGCTTCACCAACTTCTCCCCCTAATTTTGGGAAAAGTGTCTCATCGAATCGACAGTCTGCAAATCGTGCAGTGAACAAATCCTCTGTCAATGTTTCGAGGTAGCGAATAATGGAGGGCGATTCAAACCCAACATATATTCCTAACCTTCTTTGCGGACCCATTTTGGTGCGGTATGGCGATGCTACAGGCACATATACTGCGCATCCAAAAATTCTTAAATGGGATATATTAGGTTCATGACCCAAAACTAATTGCAACGGGGAATTTTGTGATAATTCGTCGGTCTGAGACGAACTAGCATTGCTGCATGCAAAATGGCGTGACCCCAAACCGAAGTGGGCAGCCTCGTTTTCATGAGTAATGGTCTTGCAATCAATTGCAGACATTTAATTAAAGATTCTGCAAGACCATTTTGAGTGTGAACATGAGCTACACGATGTTCCACTTTTATCCCAATTGATAGGCAATAATCATTAAATGCTTGGGATGAAAACTCAGCAGCATTATCTAGTCTAATAGACTTAATTGGATTATCAGGAAATTGTGCTCGTAATCGAATTATTTGTGCCATTAATTTTGCAAACGCAAGGTTGCGTGATGACAATAGGCACACATGAGACCATCTAGAGGATGCGTCTATTAAGACCATAAAATATCTAAAGGACCCACTAGGTGGGTGAATAGATCCACAAATATCCCCTTGTATACGTTCCAAAAACGTAGGTGACTCAGTTCCAACCTTTGTTGGTGATGGTCTAATAATTAACTTGCCTTGATAACAAGAAGTGCAAGAAAATTCATTATTTAAAAGAATCTTTAAATTCTTTTATGGATGCCCATATGAGTTTTCTATAATCCGTCTCATCATAATTGATCCAGGATGTCCCAATCGATCATGCCAAAGTACAAAAGTATTGGAATCAGTAACCTTTTGGTTTACTGTGGAATGTGCCTCAATTGCACTAATTTTTGTCCAATACAGGCCACAAGATAAAGATGGGAACTTCTCAATAACCCTCTTTTGGCCAGAGACATTCTTTGTAATGATGAGGTATTCAAGATTATTCTCATCTATTGTCTCAATATGATATCCATTTTGACGGATATCTTTAAAACTCAACAAGTTCCTCTTGGACTTGGAAGAGAACATTGCATTCTCTATGATAAATATTGTTCCTTTAGGCAGAGTTATAGTTGCTCTTCCGGAGCCTTCAATCAATTTACTACTACCAGAAATTGTAGTAACATCTGCCTTACACATACTTAAATGAGAGAAATATTTCTTCTCTTTGAATATCGTATGTGTGGTACATGAATCAATTAAACAAATATTTTTACAATTGGACGTTGATCCAAGTTTGCTTTGTGAGATATCCATATTTGCTTCCCATGGTTTGACATGCAAAAGAAATATACGAAAATATTAGTATTTTTTTTTATAGATATGAGAATAAACAAATTTAAGTCTATGATTCAACATAATAGTTTCAGTGCGGTCATTATGAAAAAAAATCTTTTATCATAGTTATTCTCCTTTTAATACTCTTGTATCCGTTGCTTAATAATTAAACAATATTTTCAAAATCTGCTGAGGTTAGTCGATTAACTAAATCGGATAGTCGACTAACTTGTTTCAACGTTTAAAAAACTAAATCGGATAGTCGACTAACATGCCTTGCGGAAAAGGTCCAGTTTAATAGAATATATTGGTTAATCGATTATCTGTTATGTTAATCGATTAACTTACTGAAAAATCATTACAAATAAAGCATAAGATGTATGTGTAACACCAGAAAAATTTCTTCCTTGTCCACGTCCACGGCCATGACCACGACCACGACCATGATTAAAGCCATAGCCTTTTTCACGCTTAGCATAATGGGAATACACCTTATCTAATTCAGGCAATGGTGTAGACCCAGTGGGTCGATTTTCGTGATTTCTCATGAGCAGGTCATTGTTTCGCTCAGCTACAAGGAGAAGAGAAATCAACTCAGAGCACTTTTTGAAACCTTTCTCTCTGTACTGTTGTTGCAGAACCATATTGGAGGCATGAAACGTTGTAAACGTTTTTTTCAAGCATATCATAATCAGTTATAGTATCTCCACAGAGTTTCAATTTAGAAGTAATTCTAAACATTCAGAATTATATTCAGAAACAGACTTAAAGTCTTGGAGCCTCAGATGAGCCCAATCATATCGTGCTTGTGGCAGAGTGACCAACTTTAAGTTGTCATATCTCTCCTTTAAGCCATTCCACAAAATAAGTGGATCTTTGACTGTGAGATATTCAATTTTCAAACCTTCATCAAGGTGATGGCGCAAGAAAATCAAGGCCTTAGCACAGTCTTGAGTGGATGCATTATTTCTGTCTTTAATGGCGTCTCCAAGACCCATTGCATCCAAATGGATTTCAGCATCCAACACCCATGTCATGTAGTTCTTGCCCGAAATTTCAAGGGCAACAAACTTTCTTTTCATAATGTCAGACATAATTAAAACAAAATTAGGAGGAGAAAAAATACCTTAATTTTTCTCAAAGAAATTCTTGAGATAGTAGAGCTTCGTGCTGATAACGTGTTACAAAACTTAGCTGAAAGTAATAAACAAAAAGATAGACAACAAAGTAGAGAGAAATAGAGAAGGGAATATATTTCTTTTATGTATCCAAGTGTATTACAAAATGATTTCCCATCCTCTATTTATAGTACTACATAGAGGTATACTAAAAGAATTCCATAAATATGTCATTAAGCTTTTGAGATCATGGAGGAAGATCATGGAGGTGTGGAGTTACAACCATAAGTATTGGAGTAGTGGGAGTTATGGAGATAATGGATAAAAGTAGTGGGTGTTATAGGAGTTATGGACATCTACCATAATCTAATATTTCATAACAGTTGTTAAATTGTAATTTAGTAGTCTTAATTTTTTAGATTAATTGTAGTTAATATTATCCACAGTTTATTTTTTATAGTTATTTTGTAGTCATGTAAATTAGCTATGTTAATTATGTGTATAAATTGTAGTTGCTATTATCTATACATTTTGTAGTCATGTCGATTAGTTATCTTAATTTTATAGATGAATTGTAGTTGCTATTTTTTATATATTTACGAATGTTGTACAATATCAGTCTTCCCCACCAATGCAAGGCATAGAGCAAAACAAAAGCTGCAGAGAAGAGACTGCAGGCATCTGATCAAGACTTTAACCAATACAACTTGACAAGTGTTCTCTGAATAGCTTTATTCATTTCGTGTCTCTTCTCACTCTTGCTCTTTCACCGTTGAAATGGACATATTTCCATTTGCTTTGATACCTTTGGACAACCAATTTATGCTCATCTTCTTGGCCCAATATTTGGAAGGCTCTTGCGACTCTTCTGACTGTATCTTCATCGGGTTTTACCCCTAACTCCTCCATGTCTGCGAACACCTGAAATTTCAAGGAGCCTTCAAAAAACAGCATCAAACTTTCAAGAGTAGAGGAAATACTATGAAAAGAGAGAATGGTACATGGCATCAGGCAGCTCTGAAGGTAAGGAACTGAACAACCAGTTATACTTGCACTAATTAGGAAGCATGCAGACGAGTTTCATTTACCTCAACTATCTTCTCTGGCACATGATGATGATCATACAATAAAATCATCCTGGAAAAGAGCCGTTTTGAGACAGACCGTGTGCTTGTATGCAAAATCATATTCCATAATGTTTCTGCTTCATCTACCCTTTTGTCCATATCAAATGCCAGTAGAAGTGTATCATAGGTTGCCATTGTTGCTCCTTGACCTTTGCTCAACATCCACTTAGCAACCTACGTATAGAGTGATAGAGATCAAGCATTATTTGTTGAAAGACATGGCCATTCCGAAAGACTCGAGTACCCAGTCAAACTAGTCACCACGATATGTCTAACAATTTAGACTAGTATAAACTCAACCACAAGGACTCCTCATTTCTACCAAGCGGATTCAGTATGTCCTGACAATCGAGAGGAGTTGAAGTAGATCTCGGCATCAAGTTCAATTCTACTTACATGAACCTGGTAGTCAATACATTCGAATAATACTTGTAGACTTGGTAATGTACCACAACTACATCAAGGTGGATCTCAAAAAGAGTTGATGCAAATTGTGTAGTGACAAGAGATATATAACATTTCCACACAACTGAGAAAATTAAGAGTGCAACAGCATCAGAGTTCTTAGTCTTGAAACTTCAAGAGGAAAAGGTAAAAGGAAAGAAACTGAAACAGAACCCTTTTGTTCTTACTCAATTCAATAAGTGGTTGAATGTGATACTTATGAAGCTAAGCAAAGGCTTCAAATGTCATATCTTGTTGAAAAGTGATATTTATCACTGCAAAGCTTCATAATTTATCAAGACAAGATGCTATCCAACATAGGCCATTTCCCATGCTAAAAATAATAAATAAATTTCTCATGCATCGTACTTGAATTACTCGTTTCCACACCCGCTGTTGCCTTAAGATTCTTAGAGCCTTAGCAGCTGCAATCAACGGAAACTCTGTTTCCCATGCAATCCATTTATCCAATGCACGATAAACAGACTCTTTCTCATTTGGAAGTCCAGAAATCTATCCATTTACAGATCAAAAAGAAAACAGAAGGCAACGTTAATCTACTTCAGGTCAGTGGCGGAACCAGGATTTTCCTTAAGGGGTGTCAAAATATAAACAATTAGATACATCGAAAATCAAGGGGAGTCAACGTATAGTAAATATACATAAAATAAAAAAAAAATTATTTAGCAATATAGTGTAATTTTCCGGCGAAGGGGTGTATGACACCCCTTGGCTCAATGCTTCAGGTATAAGAGAAAATATACCTTTCAGTATGGTACTATAATTTGACAAAACTTACAAGCCGAACAAGATTGAGTGCTTTTTGCCCAGATCCAGCGGATTCCCTTTTCTTCCATAAGTGATGTTCTACTTTTCCAGCCTTCTGAACTTTCCTGCATCCACGCCCATGATAATTAAAGAACAAAAAAATTAGAGAAGATTAAAAAAAAAATTTAACATGAAATTTAGCTTGAGATAATACTCAATAGAATATACCCAAGTACTTCAAGAAAAGGAGTAATCCACTATCAAATACAACTCATATGATTCTGTTTTCAAACAAATGTGTTAATGGGGTAGTGTTAAATTGTTACTTACTTCTGATCAGCAACATGAGAGATAGTGAGAGATAGCTCTTCCTGCTTCTGGGAGTGTTTAATGGCAGAGATTATATTTAACTGCAATCATAGTAGAACCAAACCTTAGTGATAAGAATAGACATTGGGCCTAACTTAACCCAAAAAGCTAGCTTATGAGGTGAGTATTGCCCAAGCCATATAAGGAGACCAAGAACCTCAAATCACTCCGATGTGGGACAACTCAACACCCCATCACGCCCAGATCTCTGGAGCGTGGAAAACATAAATGGGGGCCCAACATAACAATAGTTGGGATGAGCCTGGATCTGATACCATGATAATAATGGACCTTGGTCCTAACTCAACCCCACTAACTCAACCCCAAAAGCTAGCTTATGAGGTGAGAATTGCCCAAGCCATATAAGGACCAAGGACCTCAAATAGCTCCGATGTAGGACAACACAACAGCACTAAATAAAAATCTGCACCAAAAAGGCAAAGCGAAAAAAATAGAAAAAGTTTCTCACTCCAACCTTTTTCAATAAGCGGGTTGAGTTAATTCCCTTTAGCAAAAGGTTGCAGTTGATGAACTCAATCTGTAGAGAAGCTCCCATTCTAACACAGCAGTCCTAAAGATCAAATCTTGCCAAATATCTACATCAGCGACCCAAATAACTAAGAAAGGTTCTTAAGAGGCAAACTAGAAAATAGGAACAAAAAACCAATAATTTTTTACCTGACTTACCTGCAGGACACAAAAAAATGTAAAACCTGTTTCTGCAAGAGTGATGGATAATAACTGAGAACTGAAAAAACAATTAAGTTTCTTTACAGCTTCCTTCAGTGATTAGTTTCATCGATAAAAGGGATTAGAGAAAAATGAGGAACATACACTTCTATTTCGTTGGAGAAAATGATAGGAAGTGAGTTCGTCGGAGAAAGAAAAATGGGTGGAATTGGCGGGTCGGAATAAGTCGGGTTTGAGATCCGAATTTGAACTGTTGGAAGATATTTGGGCTGCCATTGCTCCAAGGAGTTGGGCTTATAAAACTGGAAATGCAGTAGCCGGTTGGATTTACTGTTTATTTTTCCTTGCCGATATATAATTGATATATAATTGACATCGTATAATAATGCTCGAGTATAATTGCCATTTTATTGACCTTAAATATAGTTTAGTATTAGTAGCCCCAAAAAATTGGCATTAAATAGCCTAATCCCAACATACACGATTATATAACCCCTTAAATATAAGGGGAATTTTTAAGATTTTGTTCACCCTTCACGCTAGTACCCAGTCGATTAAAATAAAAATAAATGCAGAAACTATATAACCTTCACAATCAAAAAGGGTGCGAAGTTTTTTCAACAATTATGGCAGTTGACTATCAAATTTCAGAATTTAAATTCAATAATTAGTGCTTTCTTCAAAAATAAATTCTTAATTTTTGTAATTCAAAGAAATCAGTTGAAGAAGATTTTCAATCTCTATATAGAAGAATATATTCAATGACTACTTTGCCGATTTTGATACAGTATAGGGAACACTTGGATAGCAAAAACCGATTGGTGGATTATTTAGTTGAAGGCGTGGTAATTAGTACAAATATTAAATTTGGTGAGTTTGTTTCTACTGTTTCAAAATAATTGATAATTGACACCATAATTAATTTACTTGAAATCTAAGTATAAATGCGATAATGATTCACCATCAATGATGATACACAAATCTCAGTTTATTGAATGGTATCCAAATCTCAGCTTATTGAATACCCACTTTGTACATTTTGAGCATTTGGAAATCTGTCGTGTCAAATAGTATGTTTTCATGCATCAAAGTTCAAATACCCATCTATTCTCTCTTATACAACAACAACAACAACTATCCAGTATAATCCCATAAAGTGGGGTCTGGGGAGGGTAATATGTAGACGAGCCTTACCCCTACCCGAAAGGGCAGAGAGGCTGTTTCCAATCGACCCTCGGCTTAGTGAAGGAAAGGAAAAAAAAAAAAAAATATATATATATATATATATATATATATATATATATATATATATATATATATATATATATATATATATATATATATATATAAGAGCATTATTAACTCCAGTAGAAATAACGTAAATAATTATCTAAACATAAGAACCATAAATAGAATAGCATGCAATAATATCATACAGTTACTACCATAAATAACTACCACAAGGGAGACACACTCCAAAACACAAATCATCTATGGATAGCTCTGCCAAGCTTCACCCAACCCCGGGTGCGGAGTAAAAAAAACTCTATGAGCCCCTATCCTACAACCCTGATACTAGACCTCCAGACTATAATGTCAAGGGTCATGTCCTCGGAAACCCGCACTAAATACCCATCTATTCTCTCTTACTCAGATTGTATAATCATTACGGACAATAACTCCCCTAAGCTAGCAAAAAATGAAAGATAGAACTGGACAGAAGTTGTGAAGTAGTTAGTCATGTTTAGTGTCCCCCATCGGGAAGCATAGTGTCCCCCATCGGGAAGTAAATACCGATTATTATGCAATTATTGTATATAAATAGGGTTGTACAATACTTTAATCAATAATATTTTTATCCCGCACATTCTCACATGGTATCAGAGCATTAGTGAGAAAAGATTGTTGTGCGTCATTCCAGCGATATCCGAGAAGAAAAAATTCAGTCACGGTGCAATATTACGGTGACCTAAGTGACTGATTTGTGTCATCTTATGTTAGGTGAGTATTGTACACAAACCATCACCACCATTAGATTCATAAACCTCCGGTGACCAAACCCCGAAAAAGATTCTCCGACAACAGACGCCCCATGCGCCACCCGGATCTACGATTCCGCTGGCGCGTCTGTCCCACGCGTCGGCGCGTGTGTGCTTCTCCGCCCATTTTTTGGCCAAGATTCTTGAGGAAAGCATAGTCACACATAAATTCCGAGTCCATTGGTACTATTTCCGACAGATTGCAACAACTTTGAAATTTCCCGGCGAGCTACTGTGATTGTTCCGGCGTGAACAGTGATTCCTAGAAATTTTTTACTTTTTCCGGCGCAATATTATAATGGTATTCGTATCAGAAGCCTTTAACTCACAATCTGTTGGATTCAATAAATTGAATCCGATCCAGATGGTTTCTTTAAGGGATTATATTATGCTCCTTCATTACGAAGCATGTAAACAGACATCTTCAGGGATAGTTTGTTGATCAAACAGATAGTAGTGTGACTTGTGTCTCCCAATCTTCAACCTCCGAGTCTTGGGTCATTGATTCAGGTGCATCTGATCATATTTCTGGTAACAAATCTCTTTTCACTAGTATTTCATATTAAGGGTGTCTAACGAGTGGGTCGGGTCGGGTAGGCAAATTTTGGAACCGGACGGGTTGGGAACTGGGCCGGTTACGGGTTAGAGCTTACCGGGTTTAACGGGTTCGGGTTCACTAGGTTAAAAAATGAACCATACGGATTACGGGTACAAGGAGCCAGCCATGCCGGGTTAGTGTAATTTTAATTTTTTTAATATTTTGTATAACTATTGTAAGTTATATTAATATAAAGTAAAAATATAAAGAATACAATGAAGATAGCAAAAAATTGCTCTTATACGTCTAATAATATGTCAAATTAATCTAACAAACTAAAACATTAAGCACAAATAAGTCTAATAATTATAAAATACCACAAATTGTCTCAAATCAACTTAAATACGAATTTCTGGAGGACGCTCAAGATAACTCTTCATATGCCTCCTGAAACTGCATGTGCCACACTTTGGACGAAGAATCAAGACTCGACCATAGTTCTTGCACTTTACTTTATGAACTTTTTCATTTTCTTTACCACCTCAAAGTGTTCCCAAACACATGAGCGCACTCTAGAAGTACGGGGCATGATTTAACTTGAATTGAGAATTTGAGTTTGAGAAATGTGAGAAGAGTGAAGAAATGAAAAAGCGGGATGAGGGGATATTTATAGTTTTTCAAAGGGCTAAATTAGTAATTAATAAAAGTGTTAAATTTGAAAAAAATTGGCCCAAAAAAGGGCTAAATGTGCAAAATAGTCGTTGGGCCAACGTCAGAAACTAGAAATATTTTTAAAAAGAAAAAAATTAAAAGTAGTCGTTATATTTGTCTGGGCCGGTTAACCGATTCTACAATAAAAACCGTTGACCGGGTTTTACCGGGCCAGCTGACCGGTAGCCCCAACGTAAACCAACCAACCCCCTTTACCCCATTAACCCAGCCCCACCCGTCCCCCTAGTACCGGTTCGGGCCGGTTTCGATTTTAACCGGTGTGGACCGGTCCGATTACGGTTAAACCCTGCCCGCTAGACACCCTTATTTCATATTCTTAATCTCTCCCAGCAGTCACAATGACCAATGGGTCTCAAACCATGGCAACGGCAATAGGTCAAGCGAGCTCACTTCCTTCCTTACCTTTAGATTCAGTCATGTATGTTCCCAATAGTCCTTTTAATCTCATAGCCGTTAGTCGCGCAGCCAAATCACTTAAATGCGTTATTTTATTTCTTGATGACCTTGTTTTTATACAGAAATGCAGTACAGGGCGGATCATTGATACCGGGCGTGAATCAAATGGACTTTATTACCTTATCCTTGCAAAATCGCATGGACTTGTATCTTATCTTCCTTCAATAATGTTTTGTTACCGATTCACCAGATTTATTACATAAACGGTTAGGATATCCCGGCCCTTCAAAACTTCAGAAAATAATACCTGGTTTATCTCATTTGTCCTCTCTAGAATGTGAGTCATGTCACCTCGGTAAGCATACCCGCTTCCATTTCCTTCGGCGTCTTGATAATAAAGCAGAGTCACATTTTACTTTAGTCCATTCAGATTTTTGAGGTTCTAGTCAGGTCATTTCTACCTTGGGATTCCGCTAAATTGTCAGTTTCATTAATGATTATTCCAGGTGCACGTGGATATTTTTGATAAAAAATTGGTATGAGTTGTTTTCTATTTTCCAGACCTTCCACGCTGAAATTCAAAATCAATTTGGAGTTTCTATCCACAAATTTCGTAGTGATAATGCCCTAGAGTATTTGTCTTCCCCATTTCAACAGTTATGAACTCTCATGGGATTATTCATCAAATATCTTGTCCGTACACATCTCAACAAAATGGGATAGTTGAAAGAAAGAATAGACATCTTATTGAAATTGCTCGTATCCTACTCGTACGATCTCATGCTCCGTTGCGTTTTTGGGGGAATGCAATTCTTATATGTTGCTATCTTATTAATTGTATGCCATCTTCGGCTATCCAGAATCAAGTTCCATTCTTTATCTTGTTTCCGCACTTACCTTTGTTCTTTCTTCCACCCTGTGTCTTTGGAAGCAGGTGTTTTGTTCATAACCTTACTCCAGGAAAAGATAAGTTAGCTACTCGTGCTCTTAAGTGTGTATTTCTAAGTTACTCGAGAAATCAAAAGGGGTATCGATGCTATTCTCCTGACCTCCAATACTATCTTATGTCTATTGATATTATCTTTTTTGAAACCCAATCATACTTCATAGGTCCAGGTAATCACTTAGATATTTCTGAAGTGCTACCAGTTTCATCTTTTGGAGATTCATAGCCTGTTTGGCCAAGCTTCTTTTGAGGCAAAAACACTTTTTTTTGTCAAAGAACTCAATAGCAAGCTCGGGCATACCAACACTAAAGTGTTGGGATCGAAATAATATGGTGCATGCAAAAACTAACAATACAAAGCTTGGTGGACGATAAATCAGACGACAAAAGAAAAAATACTAAACTAAGCATAATAGTTTATAATAGTTTGGTCAATTGATTTGCATATGATAAAACTAATATAAAGAAGAAAACTATCGATAGAAAAATCTCTCCTTAAACAAAACTCTTTAATGACTACATTGTGGATATTTTTATTGTGCACTTGGGAGAAGTAGAGATCCTTAAATTATAGATGTACAAAACTTGTCTTTCAAGAAAAAGATTCCTTTAAGGGGTCTTTTTCCGTTCCTTCAAGAAAGAGAGTCCTAAAATATTAAAAATTCAGGACAAATTCTAACAATCTCCCTTGGCCTGATTTTCTTGATAAAGTTGATTCATCTTCTTCACATAATCTTTATCAGTGTTGCTTGCCATGATTAAAAATTAATATAGGTTTGAAAATCTTGGTATTGATTAAAAGAAGCCCAGGTATGGGTTAAAAGGATTCCACGTGTTGGGGGTAAAAGAAGCTCATGCATTAAAAAAAACGTGAGTTAAAACTGGCATTGGAACTCATGTGTTACAAGTAGGCATAACTTAAAACTGGCATTGGTTAAAAGAAGCCAAAATATGAGTTTAAAAGAGAGATATAGCAGCATGCATTTTGAATACAATTTTTATTATAAATTTATCTCCACATGTAGTATGTTGAATAAATCTTCATTATCGTCCTCATCTAAACACCTATTGAATCTGTCTTCAACCTCATTCAACCGTTGACTTTGAACCATTGGCTCTGATACCACTTGTTGGGATCGAAATAACATGGTGCATGCAGAAACTAACAATACAAAGCTTGGTGGATGATAACTCAGACAACAAAAGAAAAATATACTAAACAAGCATAATAGTTTATAATAATTTGGTCAATTGATCTACATATGATAAAACTAATATAAAAGAAGAATAACTATCGAGAAAAAATCTCCCCTTAAACAAAACTCTTTAATAATTATATTATGGATATTTTTGTTGTGCACTTGTGAGAAGTAAAGATACTTAATTTATAAATGACCAAAACTTATCTTCCGAGAAAAGAATAAGACATATTAAGGAGTCCTTCACGAAAAAGAGTTCTAATAAATAAGAAATTCAGGATAAATCCTAGCATATAGAACCCATGAATCACAAAACTACACACAAAATTATGAAATGGGTATTTAATTTTCTCATGGGTCATTAACTCTAACACTTGAATTGCTTCATTGATCCTTCCCTGAGTGCAGAAAGAGTGAATCAATGAACAAAAAGTGTAAAAAGAGAGCAAAATACCATCTTTCCCTGAGCAATCCTACAGTAACGAAAGCGCCTTTCCGGGGTTTGTTTGAGATAGGCCCTGAATTAAAGAACCAAATAGGCGTTTGTCTTTGTACACCTGGAAGCACTATTCAATTTCAAGTTCTGAAGTGCCTCTTCGAATCTGTTCTCTTCGGCATGTGCTTGTATGAAGATTCTCCGGGTCTTGAAGTCAGCGTTGAATTGATTTGATTTGAATAAGTGAATGATGAGTTTGAATTTTTCGGAGCGAGAAAGGAAGAGGAGGAAATGGTTCAAGTGTTGGGCGGTGGGAGTGAAACCACTCTTCACTACAGAAAGGAGGTCGGCAGCTGAACGAACAGGGGATTTTTCTGGATGACGCCGGTGTTTAATACGCTCTTCCGCTTTAAATGGATCAAAAAATGCTCCATTTAAAAGACATTGTTTAATAGTACTAATCTTTTTTTAAAATTTACAAATATTTTAATTTAATCTTTTCTATTTATTAAATAAATAGATTTTTATAGTCAAGCAATATTAAAAATTCATAATAATTCAAAGTTTTATATCCACACAAATATTATGCATGTTTTAAGGTCTAAAAGTATTTATTTTTTCTTAAAATTGATTTGGTTAAACAATTCCACATAATCAAACAATTGTTGAAACAGAGCTAAATGGGCTGCTTAAACAATATGTAGCTAGTATTTTTCTATTTGTGTGTGTTTCGAGGTGATTTTCTCAATTGATCAACAAATTGTGACTTATATATTTTTTCCTTATTCGGTTTCTAACCCAGCATTCACGAGAAGCCCAACTAAATTTAGATTCGCGCCACTCATATTTCACTCGGACAATCTTGATACAAATTGGTAACAAAACATAAAGCATATTCCCGTAATTTGATTGCAACAACTTATTGTCATACTACTATACAATTATTCATTGCCAGATCTTCATTTTTCTCAAACTAATTAAAACAAGAACATGATTCACTTTCTAGATGAAATATGAGTTAATTTCCATGAGGCAGAAGACGAACAGGAAGGCCATGCTTTGGCACAGGAGAAGCATCGAACACAATATTCTCATCTGGAATAACCTTTTCAAGTTTAAACCTTTTAACCACATTGTGCATCAACACTAGTACTTCCGTTCGAGCATACTCTTTTCCAGGGCACATTCGAGGCCCTCCCCCGAAGGGTATAAACGTGTAGGGAGCTGGACCACTGCCCTCGAACCTCGTTGGATCAAACTTTTCAGGATCAGTGAAGTATTTCGGATTCTTATGTGTTGAGTGCACTGACCAAAATGTCTGTAAAAAAACATGTCATTTTCACAAACACCGTGTATAGATAGAAATGAAGGTAGCTAGTAAGTAACAAAATGAAAATATTTAATTTTGTACCTTCCATCCCTTTGGAATGGTAAAACCTGCATATGTACAATCAGTGATTGTTTCTCTAAAAGCTCCTTGAGCGGGTGGAGTTAGTCTTAGTGATTCACGAACTACATTCCAAGAATATTTCATCTTCTCAATGTCCTCCCATGTTAGCAACTCATCTTCTCCTTTCAACTTTGCAATTGCCATTTGTTCTGTCATCAAACAACCATTTGCCATGTGAATATATAATTGGACTTAGATTCAAATTTAAACTTACCTATTTACGACTCTATATGTTTTATTTTAAATAACAATATTTCCTTTTTAGTATGCGGCAAAAGTTCTCATTCTTTCTTAGATGTCCATAGTCAAACAGAACCATATAAAATAAAACAGAGAGAGTGTTTTTATTTCGCAAGGCATGTCTAGTTTACCTTTGTAAACTTGATCATAGACGTGCGGAAGTTCAGCCAGATATTTCAAGACACTAGTGACTGCACTACTAGTAGTCTCAAAGCTTGCCACTAGCATTCCTATTATATTGTTGGAGATCTCCATTTCACTCATAAACCTTCCATTTTCATCAGTAACAAGCAATATTTTTGACAGCAAGTCTCTGCCTCCTGCTATTGTCTCTTTATTCTCCATTTGTAATTCCTTTCTCCTCTGTGTAATGATCCTCATAAGTTCATCCCTTACCATTTTCCCACCTTTGATAGCGCGATTATAAGCTGTTCCGGGCAAATCAATAGGCATAGAAAACATTCCATTTGTAACAAGAGTGAAAGGATCAGCCAACCTCTTTATTTCCTCAGGATTTACCAAACTCATGAACAATCGACACGCCAAATCAAATGTGTACTTCTTTGACAATGGGAAAACCTTTACTACTCCATTAGGAATCCAATTTTCATCTAAATGTTCTCGAGCCATAGCATCCATAATTGGAATGTATTGTTTTAGAGCCTCAGGCTTAAGAATATCTTGAAGAAAACCGCGTTGTAAAGTCAATACATCTTTCAGTGGACTCTCGGCAAATTCAGGGAAAAGCAATGCCTTTTTCATGGATTTTGGCCACCAGGATGTGAGAAGTTTGTTCTCATTTGAGAATAAGAACTTATTCCCTTGCGCACCACAAAACACAGCCAATTTCTCTCCCATGATTAATGTTTGGAACACATGAGGTGAGTACTTTTCCGTTCTATTTTTGAGGAATTTCTCAGGACCTAATAAGGCTAACTCGATGTTTTCTCCTAACAATGGCCATCCAGATGTTCCTGGTGGAAGTTTTTTGCTATTCGAATCGCGTTTACGAAGGAAGAAAATGAAAGTGAGAGACAGAGGAAGTAATAGTAGAGCTAATAGGTAAGAAATCATGGCTTTCTTTTTTTTTTCTAAAAAGAAGCGAGTTTTTTGCTATGTATTGGAGAAGTGCAGATATATGTGAAGGTCTTAAGCTAATTGGACTACACCGAAGACAAATAAGACAACTTGAAGCATCTAGGATTACTTGAATATAAGATTCTCTACTTTGTCTTCTTCTGCCTTAGAAATATATGATATCAATATTTATTTTTTTAAATCATAATGCTGTCCACTTAACTGTTCATTACACCCTCTGGCCCTACAATTTGAGGTAGGGTAGTTAAACAAGAATGGGGATATTTTTAGTTTATTGTTAATACGGGCTGCTAGTCTAGTTAATTATTGGGGAAAACAGAAATAGCGCTGTTCATTACACCCTCTGGCCCTACAACTTTTTGCAGGTTGTTTTCTTTTATATGTACGTTAAGTACCTATTTTAATTAGGAGTATTAGCCTAATGTGTATGTGTGTGTGTATTTCATTTTTTTTTCTTTTCCTTTGGGCGTGAGGAATGGTGTGGGCACAGCTCGTAGCCTAATAGATACTTGGTGCACAGTCTAACACCTGACTCGTATTATATTGGCTTGTCGTGTTTCGGTGATTTTAACTGTATGTCCATAAATTTATTCCATTTAAGTATCAAATATTATCTTAATATTACAAATACTGAACTCTATTATTTCAAATAGTCATGAATATTAAACATGCTAAGGCGAAATGGAGGATAGATTTGTCCCTGTATCGACTAATTCAGGGACAAAATTTACATTTTTGTTTTTGTTTTAATTGAATATATTCAAACGAGAGCGATTGTTAATTAGGAATGCATTTTTGAACAACTCGATTAAGGCATGGAAATATTGTATACGGTTAAAATCGGGGCTAACGAGTATCCCTATTTCCCGGCGGGTCAAACAAATCAAGGACATAACTACATGGAATCAGAATCAAAGCCGGGAAGGCCCGAACGGGATGCCCGCCACCGGACCCAACAAGAAGACAATAACCCCCGAATTCGGTACGAGCTCCAAAACCTCGGAAAACTCTACGAACGATGGCACACGACTAATAGAGGCCCATGATATCCAATTGGATATCATGGCGCGAATCCCGCCCTATGTCGGTAGCGCATCAGTAATTGATGTACAAGGAGGATTTTTACCTTTTTTTAGAATTGTAGTAGGGGTAAAACTCCCCTACTATATAAAGGATGGGCTTATTATTCAATAAAATAAACACACTGTGACACGCATATTAAGGCAATACAAACTTGTTTCTCTGCTTCTTATTTATTGAAAAGTTTTTATTTTGATCATAATTCTTCATATACATTTGACTTCGAATCGAGGGTCTAGTCGAAGGCAGAACTATTTTTAAGCTTAAATCCGAGCCCGGACTGACCATTTGGAAATCTGCTGTGATAAACAGTGTGTTTTCGTACATCAAAATTCAAAGGCCTAAATACCCATCTATTCACTCTTACTTAGGTTGTATAATTATTACGAACAAAGCTAGCAAAAAACCGAAAGATAGAAATCAGCATAGAAGCCAGTCGTCTTTATTTCAGTTAACAGAGAAAAGCTAATGCAAATCATCAATGCTGTGAAGCAATAGTCTGAAAGCCTCCCCAGCCTCGTGGCTTTCACAGACGTGCAAAACTTCTTATGCTTAAAATGCTAAAAAATCTATTAAGACAAAAAGAAGCAAATCTGAATCAAGAAACTGACCTATAAGCAGGCGATTTCGAATTCATGAGGAGCTCTTCTAACCACAGCAAAAGGATTATTATTCTACTACTCAACCGGATATGCTGCAAGCACAGAGGTTGGAATTACACTGCAGAAGACAAAAGCATCTTTCACATGCTAAGTTCATGCGGTAACAAAAACATGAAACAGAAGCCAGTGAAATAATAATGCCTTTTGCATTCTAAATGCAAGCTACTACTAATAAGGTTTGAGGCCTGCCACCTGCAATACTAAGATCATTCCATGGCTATTGCATAGCTGAATAGGTAATTGTATGCAGCAGGATAGTTACAAATTGCTACAAATTGCCGAAACAACTCAAGAAATAAAAAAGGATATGAGAACATGACAGTGTGAGAAACGCACCATGCGTTGCAAACAATCCAAAACATGCCACTTTAGGAGGAACGTTGGTCTTCCAGATTACCATTTCATCTACTATGTTTCCTTGAGCTTGCAAGTTGCAACATTTAATAGCAGGATAGAACAGGGAACTTCTCATCTCTACTGGCTGTCCATGTACTGAGTCCTCTCTTTCTTCTAATATCACCACTGAACTCAACTTTTGAAGCAGAAGGTTAACATCTCCAATCTCCCAATCATCAAAATGTCTTCTAAATTGCAAATTCCATCCACTTCCAGAATAACAATGAGAAATCCAGCATTCCTTGTTACAGCATTCCAGTGATGATACTTATTAGTACACATGGGTACACTCAGAATGAAAAGAAATGTTTTCCGGAAATACAAAGATTGACTAGAATGAAGAATAAAAAAGTAACCTCTGCAACAACATGAGGAGTGACAATGAGACATTGCATAACGCTTTCATGTATAGTCATGCCACAAAGTCTCAATTGGCCTTGCAAGAAGGTCCAAATTCCCTGTGTACTTCTTCTTCAGAAAGAATACTGCAAAGTCCATCGTCCGAAGTTTTTAAGGACCTGGCTTTAGTCACTGAGATTTGCTCCTCTTGGTGTAAAGAGGGAATCCAGAGGTTCATAGAAGCTTCCAAGTTATATTTCACTTCCTTTAATTCCTCCTGCATAGGAGATCAACTCAAAGTTAGTTCATCATTCAAATACTTGCATTAGAATTTCAAAATGCAACCTAGGGAAGAACTTATGTTATGTAATTAGAGGTAATAAAAATTAAAATAACATTTAATATGCTAAACATATATAATTGATTGAATTATCTCGTCTAAAGCAAACACTCTGAATAACAATAAAATAAACTACCACTACAAGCTTAAACATCACTTTTTATGACCTACAAAGTCAAAAAATTCGTTTTGAATTGTTTGTTAGAAATAGATATATGGATTTGCCAAGTTGATTACCTAGAGTCACATAAATTATGCACTTATAAATCTCGACAAGACTAAAACATACCTAAGATAGCTCTTGTACGGTTCTTTGTTCTCAAACCATAGCCAAAGAAGCTAGCTAAATATTGTAGAAAAGACAAACCGGCTCTATGAGAAACCAGTAATAACTTTAGCCACTTCATTAGCCTTATCACGCTCCCCTTTTGAACACAATAAAGCAATACAGGAATAGTAAGAATTGAAGTCGAGCAACTGGGTTATTTGAGTGTCTTGGTTATGACGGTTGTTTGATGCCTTCTCATGCATCCAACTCTCATGTGATCTTGAGTCTATATCCATCTCTCTCCCATCATAAGACTCTTCAAGTTTCCCTAATAAATTCCAAGCACCACACCCCCTTCTAGCAGGGAAAAACATGGATACCACTTCATTCAGAATAGTAACTGCCTCTTGTATGCTTCCTCGCTCACACAATAGAGAAAGAAAACTTCTAATAGACTCTGTCTCGATTTGGATTTCAACTCTTCCAAGAAGATCAATGACAGATTTTGATTGAAGCATCTCTCTCAAAATGCATCGAGATTCTTCCATCCTTCCTTTATCGCATAAGCCCCTCACCAGGTACATGAAACCCAGGAAATCAGGTAGTATGCCTTTCATTTTGAACTCGGAATAGAACCCAAGAGCCTCCTCCATGTCACCCTTCTGACAATAGCAGTTAAGTACTGCACTCACAGTGAATTCATCTGGTCTGAGGCCTTTAGCTTGTAAATCATGGAGAAGCTTCAAAGTTTCCTGGATTTGACCTAACTTGCTGCATTCATTGATTAATGAATTATATATGCGAGTACTCGCTCTAAGATTCTTTAGGAACATTTCCTCAAACAAACTTCTAGCATCTGCTACAAGACCTTCTTTTGACAAAGCGTCAATGAGTATACCATACGTGATTTCTGAAGGAACTATATCATTCCTTTCTAATGAATCAAATAACCGAAAAGCTTCAAGCACACACCCTTGATGACATAACCCACTGATTACTGAGTTATAGGTTACAATATTGAAAGAAATTCCTATATTGCTGGCAAAATTACAGAGATCTAAGGCCCTGTCAATATGTCCTCCTTTGCAAAGGCCGTCAATAACAATTGAGTAGTCAACCACATCCATGAGAGGTAGCTTATCTCTCGCTCCCATAACAAGGTTATACGCATCCAGATATCGGCCACCTTTTGTCAGTGTCCGCAAAACTACAGCAGGAAAGGTCACCTCAGATGTGTCGCCTTTCACTGTAGCAAGAAACCGAAGCGCAGTTTCTACATTTTTAATGCAAAGGAAGTAAACAAGCATCTTCTTTGCCCCGTGCTCAAACATCCCATATTTTTTTAGGAATGTTGTCAAAAGAAATCCGGTCAAAAAGGTTTGGCCACCATAGAGAAGAGATTTCATTAAAAGATGGTAGGATTTCATGCTTAGAACAAAACCATTAGTTTGGATCACAATTAGCAGATTGACTGCAGCTTCTAGTAATCGTTTGTTGCACAGGAAAGAAACAGCATCTTCACACATTGAACCAAATTTTTCATGCTTAACTCTTTCCAATCTCTGAAACAAATCTAAAACTCCCTGAGCACCCTTAACTTCGAATATCTTTTTTATCAATGGCATATAGATCCTTGTACTTAAAGGCAAGCCTCGATCAATTAGTTCAACGAATACTTCAATTGCTATGTCCGGCATGCCATTCCTACAGAGCCCTTGAATGGTGCAATTGTAACATGCAGCTGAAGGTATAGGTGTCTTACGAAATTCATCAAATATTTCAAGTGCTTCCTCTATCATTCCTACTTTCAAGTAACCGTCAATCATGGCACTGTAAGTAACAGAATTGGAAGTAATGCCCATATCTGATATTTTCTTATATATGGCAAGAGCCTCCTCAAACAACCCCATCATAAATAGGGCTTTTATAAGCAAGTTGCACATAGTAACATCCAGAAAAACGTCAGCTGCTTCAACTCTCTTTTTCGTTTCTAGCATTCCCATGACATTTTCTTCTTGAATATAACCATGTAACAATGTACTATACGTGATAACATCTCCGAGGATTCCCTTGGACACATCATCGGCCTCATTCATCCTCCCAGCTTTGCACAATCCATTGATAATGGTATTATATGTGACAACACTAGGTATTATGCCTTTCTTCTCCATTCCACCGAGCAGTACAAATGCACGTCCAACGTCACCCTTCCTGCACATACCATCAATCAATACTGCATACACAAATTCATCTGCTTCAATCTGCAAATCCTCAACCATCTTAATCACCGCAAACGCCTCAAGCACTTTCCCCTTCTTGCAGAATCCTAATACTAGTGCTGTAAGAGTAACCAAATTAGGTTGAAGACCATGCTTTTTCATCCTGTATAGGAGCCCAACTGCTTTCTCCACATGTCCCTCCTTTGAGAATCCATCAATAAGTATTGTATAGCCTATTGTATCCAATTCTATTCTCCTAGTACACACCATCTCATTATATCTTTTTAGTGCCTCTTCAATTGCTCCTTCCCTAAAATACCCATATATCCAATTACTGTAAAACACAACATCTAATTCTAATCCATTTATCCCCAAATTAGAAACCTCCTCAATTCTACCTAACCTATAATAAGCACTCACAAGTGTTGTGTAAGTAACAACATTGGGCTTTAAACAACCTGAATTCACAGCATTTTCAAAGAACTCAACAGCAGGCTCGGGCTTTCCAACACTCAAGAACCCATGAATCACAAAACTGCACTCAAAATTATCAAATGGGTATTTAATTTTCTCATGGTTCATTAACTCTAACAATTGAATTGCTTCATTGATCCTTCCCTGACTGCAGAAAGAGTGAATCAACGAACAAAAAGTGTAAGAAGAGAGCAAAATACCATCTTTCCCTGAGCAATCCTGCAGTAAAGAAAGCGCCTTTTCGGGATTTGTTTTAGAGAGGCCTTGAATTAAAGAATCAATTAGGCGTTTGTCGAGCTGGGTAGTAGTATTCAATTTCAAGTGCTGAAGTGCCTCTTCGAATCTGTTCTCTCTGGCAAGTGCTCGTATGAAGATTCTGCGTGTGTTGGAGTCTGTGTTGAATTTGTTTGATTGGACTAAGTGGATGATGAGTTTGAATTTTTTGGATCGAGAAAGGAAGAGGAGGAAGTGGTTCAAGTGTTGGGAGGTGGGAGTGAAACCACTCTTCACTACAGAAACAAGCGACGAGAGCTTCATCGTACGCTCCTTAGCTAGATGCCGTTAGTTTTACATATTTTCGTCCATTTGTTGTAAGATTTTTGAGGTGGGTCAAAATATGCTCCATTTAAAAGACACTGTTTAATAGTAGTAGTAATCTTTTTTTTAAAAATTACAAATATTTTAACTTAATCTTTTCTTTTTATTTAATAATAAATTTTATACTCAAACATGCTATGTTTAAATTCATAATTGTATATTCACACAAAGACTCATGTTTCAAGATTCAAAAGTATTTTTTTTATAAAAATAATATGTAGCTAGTATTCTTTCTATTTTTTTGTGTGTTTCGAGTTTATGTAGATTAGGGCTGATATTATCTTCCTTTTTTTATTTTGGTTTCTCACTCAATATTTCCGTTGAAATTCGACTGAATTCAATTTAACGCTAGGAAATCTCATACTAAATTTTCACACAGGCAATCTTGATATAAATTGGTAACGAAAGATAAACATATCCCTGTAATTTGAATACAACAACTTATTTTCATACTAGTATTACAATTATTCAGGGTTTATATAAGATGATTGACATATCTTAATTTTGCTTAAACAAATTAAAACCAGAATATATTCAATTCCTGAGATGAAATTCTAGTAATTTCCATGAGGCAGAAGACGAACAGGTAGGCCATGCATTGTCACAGGAGAAGCATGGAACACAATCTTCTCATGTGGAATAACCTTTTCCAGTTTAAACCTTTTGACCACATTGTGCATAAACACTAATACTTCCAGTCGAGCATACTCTTTTCCAGGGCACATCCCCCAAAGGGTATAAACGTGTAGGGAGCTGGACCACTTCCCTCAAACCTCGTTTTATCGAACTTTTCAGGATCAGTGAAGTATTTTAGATTCTTATGTGTCGAGTGCACTGACCAAAATGTCTGTATATGGAATAAAAACATGTTAATTTCATAGATACCACATATAGCTAGTAACAAAAGGATGAAGTATTTAATTTTGTACCTTCCACCCTTTTGGAATGGTAAAACCTGCATATGTACAATCAGTGATTGTTTCTCTATAAGCTCAATGAGCTGGTGGAGCTAGCCTTAGTGATTCACGAGCTACATTCCAAGAATACTTCATCTTCTCAATGTCCTCCCATGTTAGCAACTCATCTTCTCCTTTTGACTGCTATTGCCATTTGTTCTGTCATCAAACAATATTTTTTGTCATGTGAATATAATCGACATATAGCCTATTTGGCCAAACTTTTAACATCAGCTTATTTTGAGAATTGTTTTTTTTTCTGAAAATCAGTTTTGAAAAGCAATTAGTATTTGGCTAAGCTTTTAAAAATCATTTCTAAGTATATTTTTCTCAAAAACGCTTTTCAAAAGTACGTTTTTAGGGAGAAACAAATTTTTTCTACTTCTCTAAAATTATTTTTGCTTTTAACCAAAAATACGTCTTTTTTCCATCTAAAAGCTTGGTCAAATACTTCAATTTTGAAAGAAAAAAAATTCTTTAGGCCACGGAGAAACTTGGCCAAACAGGCTAGTAGACTTGTCCACCAATTTAAGTACTTCAGCTATTTATGAATTAAGTATATAACATTTAGATTTTCATTTTCCAAAGACATGTTTAATTTACCTTTGTAGACTTGATCATAGACGTGGGGAAGTTCAGCCAGATACTTCAAAACACTAGTGACTGCATTACTAGTAGTCTCAAAGCTTTCCACTAGCATTCCTATTATATTGTTGGAGATCTCCATTTCACTCATAAACCTTCCATTTTCATCAATAACAAACAATATTTTTGACAGCAAGTCTCTGCCTCCTGCTATTGTCTCTTTATTCTCCATTTGTAATTCCTTTCTCCTCTGTGTAATGATCCTCATAAGTTCATCCCTTACCATTTTCCCACCTTTGATAGCGCGATTATAAGCTGTTCCGGGCAAATCAATAGGCATAGAAAACATTCCATTTGTAACAAGAGTGAAAGGATCAGCCAACCTCTTTATTTCCTCAGGATTTACAAAACTCATGAACAATCGACACGCCAAATAAATGTGTACTTCTTTGACAATGGGAAAACCTTTACTACTCCATTAGGAATCCAATTTTCATCTAAATGTCCTCGAGCCATTGCATCCATAATTGGAATGTATTGTTTTAGAGCCTCAGGCTTAAGAATATCTTGTAGAAAACCGCGTTGTAAAGTCAATACATCTTTCAGTGGACTCTCGGCAAATTCAGGGAAAAGCAATGCCTTTTTCATGGATTTTGGCCACCAGGATGTGAGAAGTTTGTTCTCATTTGAGATTAAGAACTTATTCCCTTGTGCACCTCAAAACACAGCCATTTTCTCTCCCATGATTGATGTTTGGAACACTTGAGGTGAGTACTTTTCCATTCTATCTTTGTTGAGCTACAAGATTATCTATCTTCCAAACCTAGACACATACATTAATTTTGTAGTGTATATTTATTGTATACTGTTTGTATATTGTGTATATCATGTATGTTGGGCCAGAAAAAAATCTGGGCATTTTCCTTTTGTTTTGTATTTGGCCCGAGTTGGACCAGGTTGTTCATATAAGCAACTGACCCTTCTGTATAGGAGTCAGTCGGATATTTTGGGATTAAAGTTTTCTTTGGAGCTCTCTAGAAGCTCTCTCTCAACCGACTCATCTTCTTCAATTTTCATCTTGATTCTTCTATGTTTTCATGGTATCAGAGCAGATGATCATCCGACGATTCTCTACTATATCTTGTTATCCGAGTTGAAATTGTGTTGGAAAGTTTTGGAGTATGTGTGAGATATTTGGTCAGTGATGATCTCGATATGAATCGGGTGTTAATCTGAGACTTTTATCACCATTAATTGGTTACATCTTCACTGCTTGGACGTTTTGGGTTGGTTTTCCGACGTCCTCGACTCGATTCTGGCGAGATTCAGATTTTAGGGTTTCTGCTGCTCGGACCTGGGATTTTTTTGTTAATCGAAGGCCGTTCTTATCCGGTCGCGAAGAAGGAGGGTAAATCTATTCCTATTTTAGGTGCTATATGATTTGCATGAGGTTTTTTATACAACTTTAGTTTTTCAAACTGATTACCGAGACTATCTTTTGATTTTAAACTCATTGTTGTTCATGGCTTCTAACATGAGTGCTAATACAACTCCTGTTGACCCTACCAGTCCTCTTTTTGTTTACTCCTCTGATGTTCCTGGAGTTTCTCTTGTGTCCACTCCCTTCTCGGGTAGTGGTTATAGGGATTGAAGGAGGAAAATGATTGTAGCGCTGTCTGCTAAAAATAAAATTGGCTTTGTTGATGGTACATGTCCCCGACCAAACACTAATGTGGCTGAACAAAAGTTATGGGACAGATGTAAAAATATGTAATCTCCTGGTTAACTGCTTTCTTATCCCCTCAGATAGCTGAGAGTGTGCAGTATTCTGATACTGCACAGAGTATATGGGCACAGCTCGCAGCTAGATATGGTACTGCTAACAGAACCAAAATTTTTGAACTAAAAAAAGAACTCTCTCATACTTCTCAAGGATCTCTAGATGTAGCCTCATATTTTAACAAACTTAAAGGATTGTGGGATGAATTAGGAACAATGTGTACAAACCATGAGCAAAAATGCATTTGTCCTGCCAGAAATGGCATCATACAGGAAGATGATGAGAATAAGGTGTTCCAGTTCCTCATGGGCTTTAATGAAGCATACATGGGGGTAAGGAGTAACTTACTGATGATGCAGCCTCCTCCTACCCTTGACAATGTCTACAATATGGTCCTCAATGATGAGAAACAGAGACAAGTCCGGTCCATTTCTCAGTTTGATCTAGACTCTATGTCTTTCAATGTCCACACAAACAAACATTCAGTTGGAATCAATAAGGTCACAGTGCCTAATCCTTCTCCTTTCAGACAAAGAGTTAATTTTGACCAAGCTAGAGGTTCTTTATTCTGTAGATACTGCAAAAAATCTGGGCACTTAATTGATAAGTGTTACAATATTCATGGGTATCCACAAGGTGTAAGATTTAACAAGGGGAGGAGACCTGCTGCTCCTCATCTCACTACTGGTGTGGATTTCCCTTCTTCTGAAGGAAATATGTCTGTTCCTCATGGAAATCCTCCTGAAAGTCATCACCCTGTTCCAAACATGGATGGCCAGAGTTTTGTGATACCAGGGTTGAGCAGACAACAATATGACCAATTGATGACCTTGCTACAACAAACTCAGTTAGGGGACTCCACTGCCCAGACTCTTCCTCCCATGTATGCTGCCAATTTTGCTGGTACTATGCTAACTGAGTGTCCTATTTCTGATTCCAAATTTTGCATGCTTACTCATATTAATTCTGCCACCTGGATAATAGACTTAGGGGCATCTAACCTATGACCTTTAATAAAAATTTACTCTTCAACCTCACACCTTTAACTGTGCCCTATCTTGTAACTCTTCCTAATGGATATAAAGTGAACGTGACATGCACAGGATCTTTTGCATTAAATCCATTCATCACTCTTCATGATGTCTTAATTGTTCCTTCTTTCAAACACAACTTGATTTCTGTCCACAAACTAGTAAAACAGTTGCATTGCATAGTCTTGTTTACTGCAACTTCCTATTTCCTCCACATGTTACAGGCCCCTTCTCTGAAGATACCTCTGGATCTTGGTAAAGAGAAGGCTGGTCTGTACAAGTTTTCTTGGGTGCCAACTTCCTCTTCTTTTAATTGTTGTTCTTCTGCTTCTGTATGTTATTCTTCTTCGTCTGATTCTTGTAATCCTGACTGTTCTAGTCATAAATTTGTTGCTTTACCTTCAACTGTAAACAGTTCCATCTGTAATAATGTTTTTACCACTGACATGAATTACATTTGGTATTTTAGATTGGCTCATATTTCATTTGCAAACATGAAACACATTTCTGCCTTGTCTTTTCCATTTGCTTCTAGACAGCCTTTCCATTGTTCTATTTGTCCTATGGCTAGACAAACTAGACTTCCCTTTCCTGATAGCACAACAAGTACATCTAGACCTTTCCAATTGATTCATGTAGATACTTGGGGTCCTTATCACACTCCCACTTCTTCTGGCTTTAGATACTTTCTAACAATAGTTGATGACTTTTCTAGAGCAACCTGGACACCTTTATTGGGGTCTAAAAGCAATGCTTTCTGCATGCTTAAGTCTTTTCTGTGTATGGTTAAAACCCAGTTTAATGCTGTTGTTCAAACTATTAGGAGTGACAATGCTTTGGAATTGGGGTCTAGTATTGCTGGTGCATCCTTCTTTTGCGAACAAAGGCATTATTCATCAAACAACTTGTCCCCATACTCCTCAACAGAATGGTGTTGTTGAAAGGACACATAGGACTCTTCTTGAAACATGTAGAGCCTTACTCTTCCAATTTGGTTTACCCATCTCTTTCTGGGGAGATTGTCTATTGACTGCTACATACCTTATTAACAGAATACCCTCCAGGCTCCTTCAAGGCAAATTCCCTTATAAAATTTTGCATGGAAAGGCACCTACTTACCCCCATTTAAGGGCATTTGGCCGCCTTGCCTATGCTGCTGTCCTAATTCCTCAAAGGGACAAGTTGAAACCTAGGGCCATTTCCTGTGTCTTCCTAGGGTATCCTTTTGCTAAAAGGGGTTATAAACTGTATAATCTCACTTCCAAAAAGTGCTTTGTGTCCAGGGATGTTGTCTTTCATGAAACTTCTTTTCCTTTTAAAACTGTTTCTTCTATTAACCCTACTCCTTTTGTTTCTCCCTCTTCTTTTCCTTTTGTTCCTCCTCTTGAGCATTCCCTTTTTGAGACAGACTTATCTGTCCCTATCTGTTCCTTTCCTCCTTCTCCTTCTGCCCCAGTTTCTCCTTCTTCTAATCCAGTTTCTAGTCCTCCTTTCAACCCTGGTATTTCTCCTCCTGCTTTGCCTTCTTCCACATCACCTAATGTTCCCGAAAAATCTGGAAGACAGCACAATCCTCCTTCTTATCTTAAGGATTATGTCTGTCATCTTCCTGCCTTCTCTGGATGATCTTCTTCTCCTCCTCTGGAATCTGAACCTCTCTATTATTCTCAAGCTGCATCAGTTCCAGTATGGCAGGATGCCGTGAGAAAGCAGTTTGATGCTTTGGATGCCAATCATACCTGGGATGTTGTTTCACTTCCTCCTGGTAAGAAACCCATAGGCTGCAAATGGGTTTATAAGATCAAATATAAGGCTGATGGTAGTGTTGAAAGATTTAAAGCTAGACTTGTTATTAGAGGGGATACTCAAATTGAAGGAGTTAATTTCACTGACACTTTTTCTCTTGTGGTTAATATGTCCACTGTTAAGTGTCTTATTTCAGTGGATGTTAAGAACCATTGGAATCTTTCTCAACTTGATGTTAACAATGTTTTCTTGCATGGTGATTTGGATGAGGAGGTCTATATGAAGCTCCCTCCAAGTTTAACAGTTTCTGTTCCTTCTACTGATTCTTTTTCCTCTACATCTCCTCCTCTTGTATGTAAGTTGAAAAAGCCTCTTTATGGGTTGAGACAGGCATCCAGACAATGGTATGCTAAACTGTCTTCTGCTCTTTACTCCAGAGGATATAAACATTCTTTGAATGATTATTCTCTGTTTATCAAAGGCCAACCTGGTTGTCTTGTTGTTGTGGCAGTCTATGTGGATGACATTATTATTACTGGGGATGAAAATGATGAGCTTTCTGCCCTAAAACTGTTTCTGGATGATCAGTTCAGGATTAAAGACCTGGGGCCTTTGCATTATTTTTTGGGCGTAGAAATGTCTATTGTTCCTGGTGGGATGCTCCTTAATCAGCATAAATATGTTTCTGACCTGCTACATCAATTTGACTGTATGAATGTTTCTCCTGTTGTTTGTCCTTTGGATCTCAATGTCAAACTTCATGCTGATTTTGGTGACCTCTTCTCCTCCCCTGATCAATATAGGTGCCTTATTGGTAAGCTCTTATTTTTGACTCACACCAGGCCTGACATCTGCTTTGCTGTTCAGCATCTGAGTCAATTTTTGAAGTGTCCCAGAGTCCCTCATATGACTGCTGCCCTACATGTCCTCAGATATCTTAAGGGCACTATGAATTTGGGTCTCTTCTATTCTGATAGCTCCGATTTCTCTATACATCCTTATTCTGACAGTGATTGGGCTACCTGTCCTGATACTCGCAGGCCTGTTACTAGTTTTTGTGTTATTTTCGGAGGCAGCTTGATTAGTTGGAAGTCCAAAAATTAGCCTATAGTTTCTTTATCCTCCGGTGAAGCAGAATATAGGGCTCTCAGTAAGGTGGTAGCTGAATTGTCTTGGCTTTCCCGTTTGCTCACTGACATTGGTGTTTCTGTTTCTCTTCCCTTTTCTGTTTTTGGTGACAACCAAGCTGCTATACATATTACCAAGAATCCTGTTTTTCATGAGCGGACCAAGCATATTGAGGTAGATTGTCACTTTGTTAGAGACCTATTGACTGGTGGGCTCATTACTCTCTCACATGTCTCTACTTCTCGTTAGCTGGCTGACCTTCTCACCAAGCCTTTGCCTGGCACTATCCTACATCCTCTGCTGGTCAAGTTGAAGGTGGTCTCCCCCTCCAACTTGAGGGGGGGTGTTGAGTTACAAGATTATCTAGCTTCCAAACCTAGACACATACATTGATTTTGTAGTGTATATTTATTGTATACTGTTTATATATCGTGTATATCATGTATGTTGGGCCAGAAATAAATCTGGGCCCATTTTCCTTTTGTTTTGTATTTGGCCCGAGTTGGCCCAGGTTTTTCATATAAGCAACTGACCCTTCTGCATAGGAGTCAGTCGAATATTTTTTTGGGATTAAAGTTTTCTTTGGAGCTCTCTAGAAGCTCTCTCTCAACCGACTCATCTTCTTCAATTTTCATCTTGATTCTTCTATGTTTTCAATCTTTAATAAATTTCTCAGGACCTAATAAGGCAAACTCCACATTTTCTCCTAACAATGGCCATCCAGAAGTTCCTGGTGGAAGTTTCTTGTTATTCGAATCGCGTTTACGGAGGAAGAAGATGAAAGTGAGAGATAGAGGAAGAAATAGCAGAGCTAATAGGTAAGAAATCATGGCTTCCTTTTCTTCTTCTACTAAGGATGAGAGGAACTAATTCAGTTTTTTGCTGTGTTGGAGAAGTGAATGTAGAAGTGTAGATATATATAGGATGTGAAGGGATTAGGCTGTATTCGGTTCCGGTTCTGGGTCTATTTAGGTCTGTGGTTCCGGTTCTGGCGGTTCCGATTCTGGCGGTTCCGGTTCTGGCGGGTCTGGCGGTTCCAAATTTTTTTTTTAGTTCAATATCTTGTATAGTAGTCATTAGTATATTGTAGAATATATTTTATATGGTGTACTATGTTATTAGTATAGTATATATTGTGTTTGGTAATTAGTATATATTGTGTATAAGTAGTGTATATTTTGTATATAAGTAGTATATATTGTATGTAAGTAGTATATATTGTATATAAGTAGTGTATATTGTGTTGTAGTTAGTAATTAGTATAAATTGTATATAAGTAGTATATATTGATAAAAGAATGTTGTCATTAGTATATTGTGTTGTATGTTATATATTGTATGTTATGTAAATATTCAAGGATTGATATCGAAGTAAAGACAAAGAAATATTGAGACGAAAGATATTCAAGGATATGATAAAGAGCATATTTATTGACCAAAATGGCATATCTTTCTTAGTCTTCCTTCCCCCAATGGAATAAGCACAACATGGTACTAATACCACCATTAAAAGGAAAAAAAACTAAAAGAAGACGTGCCAATGTACAAGTTACATCATAATTTATGCATTATTTCTAAGAAATCTCATAAAACCATCAAGGTTGGGAGGTGGTTGTGTTGGCGGTGGTGGAAGTGAAGCTTGTTCATCACCACTTCCGGTTGAAGTTGCTTCCTCAGCAAGTTCTGCTATCATTTCTTCATACGCCTCATCTATTTCTGGTTGTGATTCTGCTATGCCAAAGTTCTTTCTTTCTGCGCGGATCCAATCTCGAAAAAACACTGATTTTTCCAAGCTATCCCGCATCGGCGCTCTGTGATCACCTAATTGTAGTCTTGCTTGACTAAAAGCTCTCTCCGATGCAACAGTTGACGCTTGAATCGACAGAACATCCCGAGCCATCCTTGCAAGAACGGGAAAATGTTTTTCCCTTGTCTTCCACCATTCCAAAAGGTCGAAAGAGCCGTTTGGATTCTCCTTTTCTAGTCCCTGTAACAAGTAAACTTGAAGCTCATTTAGATGGGAAATTTCATCTAAATTATCACCTTGAGTACCCCTGAACTCCGTCCACGATTTAAGAGCTGTTAAGCCAGCAGCTCTTTTAGACGATTGTGATGTAGACGAAGTCGGGGTAGGAATATTTGGCCTAGCATGCTCTAACGCATGTTTATATGCATTATAAACAGTTTGAGCATTAACTTTAATTGATGCTTTCGCATCAGCTAGTGTAGCAATTTCTACTTCTGAAAGATGTAAAGATCGATAAATAGTAGAATACCAAAAGTGAGGACCTCCTAATTTCATAGTTGGATTTAACATAGCAGATACACCAAAAATAGGAGGGATTGGAAAAAAATATTTTTTAAACTTTTTTTCATTTCATTTATTGCAAGTTCATAAATGTCCCTTCCCTCGCTAAAATCAACAAACAAATTAGCAAGTGCGGCAATATAAACTAAACAGTTAGAAATAGTCGGATAATATTGTCCAGAAAAAACATTTGTAGCCACATGAAAATGTTCTAAAAAACCTAAAAGAATTTTAACATTAGTCTAATCTTGGGTAGTTAGCATTTCATCATCATCATCCTCACCACCTACCCGAGAATTAAACGTAGCATTAATTGGGTTTCTATATTCATATGCTACTACTAAACTTTCGTACATGTAATTCCACCTAGTCGGGCAAGGTTTAGGAACCTTTCTTTCTCTAAGGCCATATTCGTCACATTTTTTAAAATATTCTCTAAGTTTACTTCTACAGTTTGAATAAAATAGCCAATTAAGAGCCATTTTCACCTTTTCAATTTCTATGTTTAATATTCGCAAACCATCACCAACAATTAAATGATAAATATGACAAATACATCTAACATGGAAAATGCAGGATTAAGTGTTTTTGTTAGCATGCCTATTGCACTAGTGTTGCTAGAAGCATTATCCATAGAAATTGACATTATTTTATCACTAAAGCAAAAATATCTGCATACATCTGAAACAGTGTTAGCTATAAACCTACCCGTGTGCCGTGAATTAATTATTCTATATGCAATTATGCGTTTTTGCATTGTCCAGTCTTCGTCTATCCAATGACTTGTTACAGTTAGATAACCACAGTCATTTTCACTTCTACCAATATCAGTTGTAATAGAAATACGATTAGTTATATGAGTAAATAAATATCGCAAATATTGTTCATATTCATGTTTAAATTTATAAATATCGGCCTTAACTGATGGCGAGGCCAACCTTTATAAGTAGGATTAAATACTCTTCTAATATAATGAACCCATGAAGGATTAGAAGCAAAAGTATAAGGCAAACACATAACAGTAATCATTTTCGCTAATTCTTCACGATCCTTATTTGGATCGTAATATAAAATACCTCCGGTGACAGTGTTTATTCCTGGTTGAACTAGATTTGAACCAGTACTTGGGTTAACTGTAGAATCAACACTTGTCCTCCCCTCTTGTTGCGCTTTCAATTGCAAATATCTAGCCTTATCGCTAGGGTGTAATTTTATATGCTTAACTAAACTACCCGTGCCGCTACGATCTCCAGTATACCTATGAACAAGTAATTTCCCACAAGATTTACACTTAGCCTTATTTTGTTCTCTTAGTTGAATAAAAAATTGCCAAACTAATGATGTTTCTGTACGTTTAGGAGGTTGTCTACTAAAAGTGGGAGTTTGTACTGGTGGGTGTGCCGGTTCATCACCTAAGTTATGAGCAGCACTAGTAGGTGTATCATCTAAATCTGGTGCTTGGGTTTCATCATCATCATCATCATCATCATCCTCATTTCCCCCTAAGATAGGTGCATTAGGATAAAGAGCATTCATAATATCATCGTCTATTCTATCACCTATTGCTACATCATGTAGAAAATCAATATCGCTAAATTGAAAACAAGGGTGATCACTATCAAGGATTCCGAAGGGTTGATTAGGACATCTAGGTTGGCTTCTACTTTCAACTTGCTTATCTTTTCTAGGTCGGGGAGCCGGGGGAGAGGGAGTTTTTCGGCCACTACTTTCACCGATTTTACCTTTTCCTTTACCGAACATATTTTTCAACGAAAATGCCATAATAATTAGAATTAAGCAAACTAAAAACACAAAAAAATACTATTAGCACGTAAGAGTTGAAACGAGTTTACCGGATTGACGAACAACTTCTTGAAAATTGAAAATCGTTGAACTTGAACACTTGAAAACTTCAATTCAACAACTTTACAATTTTTCACGAATTTGCAACAATAAATTAAGCACTTGCACTAGAAAGATTGAAAGAGAGCTTGAGAGATATTGATGAATTGGTGAATAAAAATGAAAGAATGAGGGGGTATTTATAGTTGAGAAATGGGAAATAGTGTAATTATATAAAGTTTGGGGTCAAATTAAAGTTTGGGGGCCAAATGGCTATTTTTTAAACTTCCAAACGGCTACTTTTTGTAAAGAGCCGTTACTGAAATTATTAAAAAAAAGATTTTTTTCTTTTGAAAAATGGCCGTTGGAACCGCCAGAACCGGTCCAGAACCGGTCCAGAACCGCCCGCCGGTTCCGGTTTTGGCGGATCCGGTTCTAGCGGTTCCAACGGGTAGAACCGCCCCACCATGGTTCTGGAACCGGTAGAACCGGAATCGCCGGAACCGGGCCGCCGTAACCGATAGAACCGGCAAGACCACGGTTCCGGTCTGGTTCCGGTTCGGAACCGCGACAGGATACAGTCTTAAATTGGACTACAGCGAAGATAAATAAGACAATTTGAAGGATATAGGATTACTTGAATATGAGAATTGAAGAAAATCTTGAAACAGTTTAATGGAATTTTTAACATTTTTTTGGTCTTTAAATAAATAAGACAAGATTTGTCGAATTAGGATGTGATTTATAAGATTCTCTGCTTTGTCTTCTTCTGCCTTATAAACATATGATATCAATATTTGTTTTTTAAAATCATAATGCTGTCCACTTTAACCATCTAATGGATCAATTTATTTTTAATATTTTCTTCATCTACAGTAAACTAGTGGTGACGTGTGGTAGCTCTAGGAATGCCAATACAACAATTTTACATCTTGGTTGATTCTTTTTGGGTTAAGATTTTCATACATTTTTAAAAATAATATGCATTTTTTTGTTTCTACTTAAGTGACTACATAAACTTATTTTAGATTTTTCTTTTTGGTATTCAAAATCCACTTTTCTGATTAATTGCTGCGTAAAAAGGGAAAAAGTGTTTCCTTCCGGGAACTTTTTCATGTGCAAGGCTCGACCGAGACCTCTAGCCAAAAATAGAAGGATATTATCAAGGAGACACACAAAATTTTAGGATTTTGTATTCGAGCATCGGTGTATCAATGGCCATGAAAAATAAGTATATTTTTATGGGTAAATATTATATCCATTAATATCAACAAAATATTTACAAGTTGGAGCTTAGTAAGAGTTTGGACTACTCCTACTCATTTACATCAATCTTCTACACTAAATTGTAATTTGCTCTAGGTACATCATAGTATAGGTAAAACTAGTAAACTAAAACAACCAAGAAAACTAAGGAAATTTGTTAAGTTTGTCCAAGCCAACTTGTCAACGCCTGCAATTCCTGCCTCGGATATGGATGGACAGGGCTATTTCTCTGCACAGTTGAGATTCTTCCTGTTTTTCCATATTAATCTAATGTTATTCCTTTCACGCCAGATAAGTGCAACTGTGTTGATGAAGGCACAAGCTGTTATACTATTAAGTACCACTCTACTCTTTGCCTTGGTACATACCCACTGCAATTCTGCTTCCCAATCCCCCACTGTCCTGTGATGTCACAACCAGGTGCATAGTCTATTCCACAGGCCCTTTGTAACTGGGCAGTCAAAGAACAAGTGATTAAAGGTTTCAGTGCTTTGATCACAGAACACACAATTGCCAGGAACTAGGATACCAGTTTTCTGTAGTCTGTCTACTGTAGATAGCCTCTGTTGAGCAGCTAGCCAGACAGTAAACCTGTGTCTATGTTGAGCATGCGCAAGCAATATCAGATTCTTCCAAGCAACCTTACTGTAAGTTGGAAACAATGCCATATATAACTTATGAATATGGAACTGTTGTAGTTTGCAGAAGCCTTGCATTCTATTGATCAGGCTGCCTTGTATCAGTTGAACCACCATAATGTTATCGCTTCTGTCCAGTATCTTCCTAACAACCCAAGAGGTTGCCTTAGGTATGGACATTGTTTCAATGTCCAACTGCTTGATATAGTAGCTGTGCACCCATCTAATCTACAAGCAATCCTTCTTCTTAGCCAAATTCCAAAGGTGCTTGCTAATTGCTGCCTTATTCCATAATGTCATGTCTATAATATTCAGTCCACCAGTAGAGATAGGCCTACATACACTGTCCCATGCCACTAGGGCTTTCCTGGACAGCTTAACACTCCCAGTCCAAAGAAAGGTTCTGCAAATACTCTCAATGGTTTTCAGTACTTTCTTAGGCAGGATGAAAACTTGAGCCCAGTAGGTTTGAATACCAAATATGACAGATTTTATCAGTTGACATCTTCCAGCATAGGAAAGCAGTTTGGCAGACCAGCATGTTACTTTAGCTGTAATCTTTTCAATTACAGGTAAGTAATGGCTAACATACAGTCTTTTGGAGTCAAGAGGAATCCCCAGATACTTGAAGGGAAATTTGCCTTCAGTAAATCCTAATGTCTCCAGAATCACTTCCTTGGTATCATGTTTAACTCCAGCTATATATAATGCACTTTTTAACATATTAGCTTGCAGACCTGAGGCATTAGAGAACTTGAGGAAAGCTTCCTTTAAGATTTGAACAGAAATAAGATCAGCTCTACAAAACATCAGCAGGTTATCAGCAAAACAAACATGAGTACAGTTGAGTTTCCTGCATTTTGGATGGAAATTAAAGTCTCCATTCTTGTGCAATTGTCCTAGTACCCTATTGAGATATTCCATGGCCAGTACAAATAAATAGGGTGACATAGGGTCACTTGTCTAATACCCCTTTTGGCTTTGAAAGGCTTAGTGAGACCACCATTTAGCATGAGGGAATAAGAGACAGTTATGACACACTCCATTATCCATTGCACAAAGATAGCAGGAAAGCCCAGATCAACTAATATTTGCTTCAGGAACCTCCAGTTCAATGTGTCATAGGCCTTTCTCAGGTCCACATTCAAGACACATCTAGGAGAGATGGCTTTCCTAGAATAGCCTTTGAAGATTTCATGACTGAGGATGATATTATCCAGTATGATTCTACCTTCGATGAAAGCAGATTGCGCCTGTCCTACCAGTTCACCTATCACAACTTTCATCCTCCTAGTGATGACTTTGGAGATGATCTTGTACAGGGTGGTGCAGCAGGCTATAGGTCTGTAGTCTTTCACAGTTGCTGGGGTTTTATCTTTGGGAATAAGAGCTATAGCAGTAGTATTAAGCATAGGAGGCAATCTGCAAGTGCTGAAGAAATCCTTGACAGTAGCAAAGATATCCTCCTTAACTATATCCCAATTCCTGGTAAAAAATTCCAGTGGAAACCCATCCACTCCAGGTGCTTTATCCGTTGGCATCTCCTTAATAGTTTCAATAACTTCCTCCATAGTAACCTCCTGGATCAGCATTGTTTGTTGTAACCTTGATAAGCATTTACCTTCTCTGATAATAATAGCAAGAGGCAACTCCTTTTCACAATCTCCCATCAATGACTGGAATACATTAATAAACTCTTGCTCTACAGCTTCTGGTTCTGTTAGCTTTAGTCCTGTGTCAATGTATATGGAGGTAATGTTGCTTTGGGAGTTTTTGATCTTCCACTGGGCATGAAAATACTTAGTATTGGCATCACCACATGCAATCCAACATGCTTTGGATTTCTGTCTCATAACTTGTTCCTCCACAGCACTCCACTTCTCAATGTCTTCTAAGACTGCTTTCTCTTCATCAAATAACACCTGTGATAAAAGACAAGTCTGCATCTGATTTTGTATGATGTCCAGAGACTCTCTGGCTTGTAAAAGTTTTTTTTTGTATGTGGCCATATAGGCATTTAGTTCTTTAAGTTGCTGTTTTAAACACTTTAGCTTTCTCCAAATCTGCTGCAAAGGGATCCATTGTATTCTAGCCTGCAGACATTCTGCAAAATGCATTGGAATTGAGGAAGTTCCATTATATTAGTATACAATCTGAATGGCTTAGGGTGTAGCAGCTTGAGGTCTCCACATTTGATGAGAATAGGAGAGTGATCAGACACAGAGGGATTCATGAAATCAGCTTCTAAGTGACCATAGTGCTGTATCCATTGATAGTTGCCAAGTGCCCAGTCAATTTTGCTATATACTCTAGTTGCAGTACCCTGTTTGTTAGACCAAGTGAAATGCCATCCTGTAGTTCTAAGAGGAGTGAGCTGCAGGTCATTTATAACTGCCTTGAATCCTTTAACTTCAGCTTCAGTGATAGGAGATCCAATTCTGTCATCAGGGCTCAATACATTGTTGAAGTCACCACTCAAAAACCAAGTGTCCTGGCTGGGTATAGGGATGCTTCTCAAATCTGTCCACAACTGTTCTCTATGGCTAGCATCATTATGGGCATAGATGATGCTGACATGGGTCTTGACATGGCTGATGGAACCTTCTATGAAGCAATGGATGATCTGGTCAGTCACAAGAGAGATTTGTACCTAAATGTGGGGTTTCCAAAGCATCCAAATTCTACCATTCACAGCCTTCGAATAATTGCAATAGACATTCCAACCCTTAACAATTTTTTCTTGGATTTTCTTAGCTTTATGTTCTTTTACTCTTGTTTCTAGACATCCCATAATATCTACATTATTAGCAGCAAGAAAGTTTTTCAGCTCTTTCTGCTTATGGGCTAGGTTTAGCCCTCTAATATTCCAAGTAACTATAATCATAGTAACTTGGGTTTGTGGTGATGAGAGGGCCCCGAGTCAATCTGTTGACCTCTTCTCCCAGAATCTAACACATCAACAGCTGCCTTACCTTTATTGCATTCATAAATCTTCCTGCTATGTTGTTCAATGTCAGTATCTATACTCCCTTCCTGAATGATAGGGATCGGTTGAGTCTCTTGGTGGGGAAGCATCATCTGTTTGGTATTAAGCATCACTACTTCATTTGCCTTGCTAGTTTCAGCTTTCTCTGGGATCATCTCCTGTGGATTATCAGGCACTTGAATCTTCTTAACAAGCCATTCTTGTTTAGCAGCCTTAGGATTTCTTTTCCTTCTGGGCTCCTGTCTCTTTGCCTTTCCCTCTTCATTTTGTTCCCTCTCAGTCTCAGATTTAGTATTGTACCAGCAGTCCAAAGCATCATGACCAAATTTCAGGCAATGATTACAGAACAGAGGCTTCCAGTCATATTCAATCTGTTGTACCTTAGGCCCAAATGGAGTTTCAATTTCTAGCTGATCAGGGAGAGAATGGGCAGCATCAACCTCCACCAGCACTCGAGCATAAGAAATTTTTTCATAATGAGCTGTGAATTTGTCTGTATACAAAGGATTGCCCACAACACTAGCCATCTTGCTCAATACATCAGTAGACCAACACCCCACAGGAAGTCCGGGAATCTAATCCATACAGAAATTGTACTTACAATGTCATTTTGAAAGGAAAAATCAATCTCTCAAGGCCTCAATACCAGTGGTTTGTTCCCGTAAGAATAAGGACCCGATTGGATAACTTGGTCTCTGTTGGCAATCGAGTTGAATCGGAATATGAAGTAACCCTCAGAATGAATTAGAATCTGAGGTTTGGATACAAAATTCCATACATGCAAAACAAAGTTGTCCATTGCCTTCTCGTAGGGAGCCTCACCAATAACATTCCCTATTAAGGAAGTTTTCCAGTACTCGACCTGGGGTTTCAAATCATCCTCACTTAATTTGACTATCTTCTTACCATCTCTGTCATGAGGCATAAAAGATAATGGTTTACCCATTTGGGCACTATGATTTCCTTGCACAACCTCAGCTGCAGTTGGTTTGGACACCTCCGATTTGTGGACTCAGAAAATTGCAGTCGGCGTACAGCTGGACTATCATTTCCATCTGGTTTGCTTATCGGACTCAGCATGGTATCATCATCACATTCAGCTTCATGAATCTCCTCAATGGCTTAAAATTTCTGGGGAAAGAAGCTCCCAAAAGTCACCGGTTCTCGAGCTTTATCAGCACCATGGTCAGGGGTAATAGTTTGGACAGCATTGGCGGGCGCGTTCCTCCGGCGGCGAGCCATTTCCGGGACACAATGGCAGTCTTTACTATCGTGCGCCGAGAGAGTTTAGGTCGTGGTTAACGTGCGCCATTTCTCAGATCCAACGAGCATTCAAAAAAAGAGTAAATTTGTAATTAGAGTGAATGTCTATCTTGTAGAGAGTTTTACTTTGTGCCTAAGTCATTTTTCCTTTATAAATAGAGGGATCTTACCCCATTGTAAATCATTCCAAAATTCAATATGAATTTCCTCTCTTTTTCTACAATATTGTTCTTCTACTTTTATTATTTTATTTCACGTTATCAGCACGAGACTCTATGTCTCAAGAAGATTTTGAGAAGATTAAGGTATAACTTTTCTCCTTTTTTAAATATGACTGACATTATAAAAAGAAAGTTCGTTGCTCTTGAAATTTCGGGCAAGAACTATATGACATGGATGTTGGATGCTGAAATCCATTTAGATGCAATGGGTCTTGGAGACGCCATTAAAGACAAACCTAAATCATCCACCAAGATTGTGCTAAGGCCTTGAATCACCTTGATAAAGAGTTGAAAATAGAATATCTCACAATCAAATGCCACTTGTTTTGTGAAATGGCTTAAGAAAAAGATATGACAACTTAAAGTTGGTCGCTCTTCCATAAACACGATATGATTGGGCTCATATGAGGCTAACTCTGTGGAGATACTATAACTGATTATAATATGCTTGAAAAAAACGTTTACAACATTTCATGCCTCCAATATGGTCCTGCAACAGCAGTACAGAGAGAAAGGTTTCAAGAAGTACTCTGAATTGATTTCTCTTTTCATTGTGGCTGAACGAAACAACGATCTTCTCATGAGAAATTACGAAAATTGGCCCACTGGGTCTTACACAATTGCTTGAAGTGGATGAGGTGTATTCCCATTATGCTAAGCGTAAAAAAGGTCGTGGCCCTATTCGTGGTCGTGGTCGTGACCGTAGACAAGGAAGAAATATTCCTGATGTTAATCACCCCCAAATAAAAATAAACACCAAATGTGAAAACGGAAAGATAAGAAGCCAAAGGCAAATGGTTCAAAATCCGAATGTTATCGTTGCAGTGAAAAAGAGCATTGGGCAAATATTTATCGTGTACCAAGATATTTGGTTGAGCTTTATCAAGCATCTCTAAAGAATAAAGGTTATGACGTCAATTTTGTCTCTGACAATAATTTTGACATCACCCACTTGGATGTGGCAGATTTTATTGAGCATCCTGATAAAAAGAATAGGCCACTTAATCGGTGATAGTTCCTTAGTTAAAGATGATTGAGTAGTTTAACTTTTATTTTTGCCTATTCATAGTATTCATTAGTTTTATAAAACATTGTTAGTTTATTTTGATTAAATATAATTCTAGTGTTTGTTTTAAACCATGTTTGAGTACTCGTCATAAGAATCTTCATCTTACATTATGCAACTAAGTCCTAGAGCTATTACAGTGCCCTTGTCGCAAGGCTCAATATGCAAATTATTAACTAATACTAATGATCATCATGTTTGAATGTTAACATATGTGACAGTGTTTGCACCTATATCAGAATCTAACTAGTTTATGTTTGTTTTTTTGCTGCTATTGGGGCCAAAATTTTTTTCTTTTTTCTTTTTACTTTCTCCAAATATGTATGTAGTACAGTTATTGTAGCACAATATCTAAATTCTACAAATAGTATTCTAAGTGCTTTAGTTTTAACTGCAAAATCATTTATGCTTATTTTATTTTCCATATAATAATTGTCACGATTATTGATTACCAACACAAATTGTATTATATATACTTAAAATAATAAATACTTATGTGAATTATCACATTAGGTTTGTGTTAACTTATTGTTGGTTGCGACTAATATTATGAATATGACAGTTTATTACAATTATCTCATTATATGAATTTAATCAATGAACAAAGTAATTTTAATATATAGTCAAATAATGCATATAATGTGTGAGACATAGATGTCCATGTAGTGAAAATGAAAAACGATGCCAGTGACATAGTGTAATTGAAGATAATATAGACAACGATAGACATTATTGATTGATGTGTTTTATCACAAAAGTTGCTCAAAATTGTGTTAAAAGGTCATTATTGAATCGTTGATTTAATATTGTTCTTTCCCTTTACCTCTGAAAATATTAATGTTTATTTGCATATTTCTAGTTGTTTGTTAAACCATGGGAAGCAAACATGAATATCTCTTTAAACACAATTGGATCAAAGTTCAATTGTAAAGATATTTGTTTAGTTGATTCATGTACAACACATACAATATTCAAAGAGAAGAAATATTTCTCTCATTTAAGTGATGTTACTACCATATATGATAGTAGTAAATTAATTGAAGGCTCTGGAAGAGCTACTATAACTCTGCCTAAAAGAACAATACTTATCATTGAGAATGCAATGTTCTCCTCCAAGTCCAAAAGGAACTTGTTGAGTTTTAAAGATATCCGCCGATCATATTGCGACAATAGATGAGAATAATTGTGAATATCTCATCATTACCAAGAATGTCTCTGGCCAGAAAAAGGTTATTGAGAAGTTTCCATCTTTATCTTGTGGCCTGTATTGGACAAGAATTAGTGCAATTAGGGCACATTCTACCGTAAACCAAAAGGTTACTGGTTTCAATACTTTTGTACTTTGGCATGACCGATTGGGACATCCTGGATCCATTATGATGAGACGAATTATAGAAAACTCAAATGGCCATTAAAGAATTTAAAGATTCTTTTAAATAATGAATTTTGTTGCAGTTCTTGTTATCAATGCAAGTTAACTATTAGACCATCACCAACAAAGGTTGAGATTGAATCCCTTGCGTTTTTGAAACGTATATAAAGGGATATTTGTGGACCTATTCACCCACTTGATGGATCATTTAGATATTTTATGGTCTTATTAGATGCATCTTCTAGGCGATCTCATCTGTCCCTATTGTCATCTCGCAACCTCGCGTTTGCAAGATGTTTGCCACAAATAATTCGATTACGGGCACAAAATATCCCGATAATCCAATTAAGTCTATGAGACTTGATAATGCCGCTGAGTTTTTATCCCAAGAATTTAATGATTATTGCTTATCAATTGGGATAAAAGTGAAACATCATGTAGCTCGTGTTCACGCCCAAAATGGGCTTGTATAGTCTTTAAACGTCTGCAATTGATAACAAGATCATTACTCATGAAAACGAGGTTACCCACTTTTGTTTGGGGTCACGCCATTTCACATGTAGCAATGCTAGTTCGTCTCAGACCGACAAATTATCATAAATATTTTTCGTTGCAATTAATTTTGGGTAATTAACCTAATATATCCCATTTAAGAATTTTTCGATGCGCAATATATATGCCTGTAGCGCTGCTATATCGCGCCAAAATGGGTCCCCAAAGAAGGTTAGGAATATATGTTGGGTTTGAATCGCCCTCCATTATTTTCTACCTTGAAACATTAACGGAGAATTTGTTTACTGCACGATTTACAGACTGTCGATTTGATGAGACACTTTTCCCAAAATTAGGGGGAGAAGGTGGTGAAACCAAAACGGAAAATTTTGTGAAAAATGTCATCATTATCTCATCTTGATCCACGTGCTTCTATTTATAAACAGGAGGTGCAAAAAATTATCCATTTGCAGAGAATAGCAAATCAAATGCCAGACGCATTTACGGATCTGAAAAAATAACAAACTTACATATCCCTGCAGAGAATGTTCCAATCCGTATTGATGTCCCTATAAGACAATCTTCTATTATCATAGCTAATGAGTCAAAAGTACGCATAAAACGTGGCAGACCATTAGGTTCTAAGGATCGAAATCCTAGAAAATGAAAAATAAATGATCAAAATGACTCTACGAAAGAGTCCCATGAAGAAATCCACGATTTAACCAATCCTGAGATTCATGAGGAAATAACTAAGCTTGAGACTCAAGAAAATAAGGAACCATCAGTAAATCCAATCGATATTGAGACAAATTTGAATCGATTGGATATAAAGGTAGATTATGTCTTTGCATATGATGTTGCATCTAGCATTATGCAAGAAAGTAAGGATCTTGAACCTCAATCTGCTGGAGAATGTCGACAAAGACTTGATTGGCCAAAATGGCAAGAAGCAATCTAATCAGAGTTGAATTTACTTGCAGAATGTGAAGTTTTTTGGCATGTAGTCCAAACACCTAATGGTGTTAAGCTTGTTGGCTATAAATAGGTCTTTGTACGCAAGATGAATGAGAAAAATAAGATACAAGTTATAAGGTACGCCTTGTTGCACAAGGATTTTTACAAAGGCATGGTGTCGATTATGAACAGACATATTTGCCCGTTATGGATGTTATAATGTTCTGTTATCTTATTAGTTTTATTGTCCATGAAAAGCTTGACATGCATTTAATGAATGTGGTTACCGCCTACCTTTATGGTTCACTTGATAATGAGATATACATGAAAATTTGCGAGGGATTTAAAATGCCTAACGCACATAATTCAAAGTCCCGAAAAATATTTTCAATCAAATTGCAAAGATCTTTATATGGTCTAAAGCAATCAGAACGTATGTGGTATAATCGTCTTAGTGAGTATTTATTAAATGAAGATTATATAAATAATTCCATTTTGTCCATGTATTTTTATAAAGAAAACAACATCGAAATTTGTTGTACTTGCCGTATATGTTGATGGCATAAACCATAGTGGAACTCCTATATAACTCCAAAAGGCAATTGATTATTTAAAGAAGGAATTCGATATGAAAGATCTAGTAAAGACAAAATTATGTCTTAATTTGCAAATTGAACATTTGGTAAACGAAATTTTTGTTCATCAATCTGCCTACATTGAAAAGGTATTGAAATGGTTTTGCATGGATACATCACATCCATTAAGTATTCCGATGGTTGTTCGATCACTTGATGTGAATAAAGATCCATTCCGACCTCAAAAAGAGAATGAAGAGCTACTTGGTCCTGAAGTAACCATATCTTAGTGCAATTTGTGCGCTAATGTATCTTGCTAATACTACAAAGCCTGACATAACTTTTTCAGTTAATGTCTTAGCAAGGTATAGCAAAGAGACATTGGAATGGAATCAAACATATATTGTGGTATCTAAAAGGGACTACTAATATGGGCTTATTTTATGGCAATAATTGCAATCCCGATCTTGTGGGTTATGCTGATACTGAGTATTTATCTGACCCACACAAGGCTCGATCTCAAACAGATTATGTGTTTGCATGTGGAGGCACTGTCATATCTTGGCGATCAGCTAAGCAATCAATTGTGGCTACTTCATCTAATCATGAGATAATTGCTATTCATGAAGAAAGTCGAGAATGTGTGTGGTCGAGGTTTATAATATATCTTATTCGAGACAAATGCGGTTTAACATATAACAAACTACCCGCAATTTTGTATGAAAACAATGCAACATGCATATCCCAATTAAAGGGATGATTCATAAAAAGAGATTGGACAAAGCACATTTCACCCAAAAAAAATTTCACACATGTTCTTCGAAAGAATGGTGATATCAATGTGCAATAGATTCGTTCAAGTGATAATATGGTTGATTTGTTCACAAGATCTCTACTGACGTCAAACTTCAAGAAGCTAATGCACAAGATTGGGATGCGAAGACTCAAGGATGTGAAATGATGCCCTAATTAGGGGAGTTCAATATGCGTTGCACTCTTTTTTCCTTACAAGATTTTGTCCCGTTGGGTTTTCCTTGCAACGTTTTCAACGAGGCAACCAAAAAGCGTATTGTTAGATATGTATATTCTTTTTCCTTTACTAGATTTTTTTTCCATTGGGTTTTACTTCCGTTAAGGTTTTAACGAGGCACATTACTATTTGAGTAGATATTCAAGGGGGAGTGATAAGAATAGAATTGTAATTAGAGTGAATATCTATCTTATAGAGAGTTTTACTTTGTGGCTAAGTTATTTTTCTCCTATAAATAGAGGGGTCTTACCCCTTTGTAAATTATCCCAAAATTCAATAAGATTTTTCTCTCTTTTTCTATCTAATATTGTTCTTCTATTTTATTGTTTTATTTCAGTATCCAAAATATTGGTTAAACAAGTAACCAAGAGTTGTTGGCATTCGGCATCTTTTCTCCGATCGACCATAGAAATTTTGCCTCTACACTATTAAATTCTTGTTCTTGATTGCAAAGTTAAAGCTGGGAAATGATTTTCACACATATATTTGTCTATTATTCCTCTACTAGAACTTTGAAACTTCTTTGTTCATCATTGTGCTACTGCATTGATAGTCCACATCTTTCTCTTGCTTTTAATGTTGGGCTAGCCTTAGTTCCAGGCCTATATCTAAATTTGGGGAGAAAACTATCCTTTATAACTCTTAAAATTTTAATAGATCATATTTTAGTTTATTTAGAGAAAATGGCCCCTCGGTTCAAACATATTATAAAAAGTAGCCAAAAGGAATAAGCATTACAACACAACCGCATGTAATTTAGTGGATGGAGTGTCTGCTTTCAAACTGAAGGTCGTAGGTTCGACCCTCCATGAACTGAATTTCATCAGAAGACTGCTTAAGTTTACTGTTAAATATGTAGTTGTGACAACATTTTCATGTTTCATCCTCACTACATCAGAGAACTAAAACTAAGCGTTTGCTCCCACTATACGATTAGCTATCGCTATATAAAATATATACAAAATTGACTGTCGCTATACAAAATAGATTGTTACTATATAAAAAATATACAAAACTTACTATGCAAAAAATATACAAAAATAGACTATTATTATACAAAAATATATAAAATAGGCATTTCGTATATGAACTGCATTACATATTTCATTTAACTTTTAGCTAATACTTATCAGATCCAAAAGTACAAAATATATACGAAATAAGCTGTCATTATACAAAATATATACTAAATAGACTGTCATTATACAAAATAGATTTCCACTATACAAAATAGACAATCACTATACAAAAAAAGTACAAAGCAGACATTTCGGACTACTAGATGCAATATATTTGGGCCGAATGGTCATTTTTTGCAAGTGAGTCAAAACATAAGCTATTAAAATTTTGAGGGGCTATAGAGGGTAGTTTTCACTTATGCTGGTGGGTTTCTTTTCAGGTGTTGAGCCAATGATATGGCCCGATGGTTTCTGTTTGAAGTGTTGTGTTTTATAATTTCAATTGCTAGCCGTTATAATTAATTTAGGGTTATAATATGTATGGTATAATTTTATGACTACCGACTGTTATAAGTTTTTAGCAGGTGGCTATATATGATTTTCTCTCAAATTTGGGAGACAATCATGTTGGGCTCGAACAGGTGTATACTTTGAAAACCCCACCTTTCACTTACAAATTACGCCCAACCACATTCTTTTTCTAATAATCCTACAAGCAAACACAACCATGCACCCAAGGGGTGTGGTCTTGCAGATGGGGAATTTCTTAAAAGGAGTGTTATCGGTTCTACCTAGAAAAATTCACAATTAGAGGTTGAAACTCCATAACCGAATATCGAACAATTTTAAATTCAAATGATGAAAGAATTATATAAGTTGTTTAATACATTGTTTTTTTAAATCTAAAGTAAGTTTACATTGACAAATTTGAATTGAGGCTTAGTTCGTTGATTTGTGCCTAAAACTGGGACTTTGTCATTTAGATATAAGTCACTTATACATAATTCCTATAAGAAAAAATGGTTGTACTCTTTCTTCAAATGCGTCTCGTTTAAAAAATAGAAAATCAAAATATTCAGCTCTGAGGGACGTGTCACCACCCTCTCTTCAGTTCTTGTCAACAAATCTAGCACTCTAGCTAGGGTTTTTATGCACACAGTAATCATTTAATTATTTTGTAAATTAATAAATGTTAGTCAAACTAGCCTATTAGTTCAAAACTCTTATATTCTCCAAAATGCAAATTTATTCATTGGGCCACCACATTTCTTCATTACCCTACTCTTTGAATATGTAGCCTATCCATATATAGTTCTTCAATTCCCATCGAGGGGTGGAACTAGAGTATGACATATGGGTTTCTGAAACTCAGTAGCTTTTGCGTAGACTATGTATTTCTGTTAACTTTTTATTAAATATTTATTTGTGAACCAAGTTATTATTGTATATTGATTTGAGATCGCGACAGGAACCCATAAACTTAAAATCCTGAATCCGCCTCTGTCCCCATCACTTCTTGTCTTGTAAGCAATTCTAACTACTTGAGTAACAGCTGAACAACAAATTATGTAGCTTGTTATTTTTGACTTCCTTTGCGGAGAAATTTGTGAAAATAAGTTAAAGCTAGTGATTAATTCTTGTTGTTAGAAAAAAAAACATGAACAAAATGATGAGTTAATTACTCAATTCGTCAAGGGGTCTAAAACATTCAAAGAAAATTTAGAAAAGATGAAAAGAAAAGCGATTATATAGAGTAATAAAGTCTTAACTACATCTTGCTTACCTAAAACTTTTTTGACTTGAAAAAGTAGAAAACCTCAACTTGTTGTTGATTTAGACACCCACCCGTGGGGTTGAAAGTAAAAGGGAGAAATAAACAAAACTAAGCAATCAATTAAACGTTATGCGTCTATTCGCCGAGTCTTAAAAGCTTTGACAAATGGACACAAAAAAGCGGAGTAATATTCAAGTCCTCAAATTTTCAGAATAAGATGAGATTAAGTCATTATCGTAGAGTGATTACTACTCCCTCTGTAATGTTTATTTGTCGTTTAACTTTTTGACATACTTTTTCCATTCTAGTTTAACTAATTAATTTTTGGTGTAAATTCGGTTATAGAATTTTTAAGATTTTTGTAATAAAATTAATATATTTAGAAATTATAGTAGTATAAATCACCATATTCATAATTTAAAATATCAAAAAAGTATTTATAAAAAATTATAATCAAAGAAAGCCTTGTTTGACTCTTCAAATTAATAATACATATAAAGCGCAATAGATGGAATATCTAGTTTTTTTTAAATGATCTAATAATATTAATCATAAGGATTATTTGATTGGAATATCTTTATTTATCTCTTCTCTAAATGAGTATATACGTAATAACTGTATGTCGTCTATAAATAGTAACGGTGAGATCAAAACAATTAATACATTTGTAATTTTCTAAAATGAGTATAAGAATAAGTCGGGAGATTCCTTTGTGCCTGTTACGTGCAAATGCACAGTCTAACACCTGTCCTCATTATTATTATATTGGCTTGTCGTGTTTGGATTATTTTCACTGTGTGGTCATAAATTTATTATTTCGAATATCAAATATTATCTTAATATTCCAAATACTGAACTCTAATATTTCCAAAAATCATGAACAGGAGACGTGCCAAGACGAAATGGAGGATAGATTTGTCCCTGTATCGAATAATTCAGGCACAAATTTCACATTATTTTTTAGTTGAATATATTCTAAGGGGACCAATCGTTAATTCGCAATGCATTTTTGAACAACTCCACTGAGGCAGGGATTGTTTATATCGAGCAATCGTTTATATTGTAGATTGCTTCGATGAATATTACAATATATGAATAGATTTTGCGTATACGTTATTTTACAAGATCATGTACCAGTAATATAAAAATAAACGTATAATACTATTTTAAAAAATAGAGTACATAATAGAATTATTATATAAAAAGGTACTATAAAGAATAAAATAAAATTATTTAATAATTAGGAAGGGCAAAATGAGAGAAAAAAATACTGTAATAACACGATCACACCAAATTAATTGCTACATAAAGTGATGCTTTTTCTTGTTATATAATGAAGCATTTAACGTTATAATACAATAAAATCTAAGTAACAATCTGAAAAAATATTGTATTTGAAAAAATATTACGATAAACGATAAGTGATGTAGTGGGCTTTCTATAATACAACAAATAACAACTATCCAAACAAGTGAAAATAATATGGGCTAGCCCGTTTTCGGACTGGTCATTAAAAAATAATCACTATTTTGCTGTAACACAGAAAGTTCCAGCATAATATACTAAAGATTGGTGTATTTGTGTATAAACTTTCAGTATATTAAGCTGAAACTCCAACACACAGAAAGTTCCAGGATAATATACTAGAGATTGGAGCACATGTATAACTTCCAATATATTATGTTGAACCAGTATATTATACTGGAACTCCATTATATTATGCTGGAATATTTTTTGAATTTTGAGCAAAATTTTAGTTCAAATTTATCTTTAAATAAAAATTGCTACATTTCGATTATTTTTAAATTATGACCATTTTCAATTATCACTGATAAATCTAGCTATTTTTGAATTTCACACTCCAGACAAGCTGTAAAGTGGGCCTTAGATAAGTCGACCTCTTCCAGGCGGAGCATTAGCCGTTGGATGCGGCGAGCTTCTTGGTAGCCTCAAATCGACGGATCGCATCTATTTATTTGCGGACCGTTTTTCTATTTCAAATTTTTAGATTTCGCTCTTCTTCAAGTTGCTTCTTCCTTTTTTTGACGGACATTTCCAAAGGGACACAACTTTTGTATGTGGTATGAGTATGACAATCACTTAGACCTCATTTGTTTGCATTTAATAGAGGTTTGAATCTTAATTATTCAGATCTTAAATATTAAGTGTGTTTATTTATAAAATCAGAATTTTAATTATACAGATCTTAATCATTAAGTGTGTTTATAATATTTCACAACCACTTAATGTATCTGAATAGATCTGTATGATTAATATCCATAATATAGAATTAATTTCATTAAGATGCTATCACATATTCATTATTAACTGTCACCACCTCCTACCATTATCAACTACCAACATGCCGCCGCCACCACCATACTCAACCACTACTATCACCACCCAAACACCCACCCACCCACCCACCCACCACTACCTCCACCACCATCACACCACCATCTTCCTCAATTACAGTTGTCACCATTATCGACCATCATCACCTACTATCCCCACCACTCCAACCGTCATCATTCTCACCCACAATCAATAATCATCCACCTCAACTACCACAACTGACCACCTATCACTATCAACAACCACAACCGGCACTGCCCATCGTTATAACCTATCACTACCTATCCACCACCTTCCTCAATTATAACTACTACCAACACCCGTCATTATTAACTATAACCACACACCACCATCATTCTCAATTATAATCGCCACCACTATCAATCACTACTAACTACTAGCATGAACTACCATCATCAACCAAAACTACCACCAACCACCGCCTCTAGTCGCATTAACCCGTTAGCCATCACCACCACAAACTATCATATTTTAATAAACTATATATTTTACTGATAGAGTATTAGATTAGTTAGTATTTCATTTGAATTTTATATTTATTAATTTTCAAAATAAAGATAAATTTTATACGTTCAGATGTTAAAAATCAAACGGATTGAATTAATTTTATTCAGATCTTAATACACATCTTAATATATTCAAATGTGTATTTAGAATTCAAATGTCTTAATCTTAATGCACATTTTAATATATTTAGATGTGTATTCATATTCATACGTCTTAATTTAAAAAAAAAACAAATGAGACCTTACTTTCACACGGCTTCTTTTGGAATTATTTGCAACGTATAAACTTTTTTTTTTTCTTTCTTCATGAAATGCAGTATGAGTGAGTAGAGTGTGAAAGACCTCACAATCCAAATTGATACGTTGAACATAAAAGAGTTAAGATAAGTATTGTACATTACCGGTACAATCGGGAGCAGATTTAGGGGCGCAGGGGTGTTCACCCGAACACTTTTCGTCAAAATATTATATTATATATGTAAAGCAAAATCTACTTTTTATTTTTAAATATTAAGTTTTGAATACCCTTAACACAATTTAAAATTTTAATTTAGTGGTTAAGGATGTTCAAAATCTACTTCACTTCCCACTAGCTAAAAAAAAATTTGAACCCCTTCGTTTAGACGCTTCTAAACTCTCCATAACTAGGAATAAACTTGCCATATCAAAAGCGATTAGCACTACTTAATGGAAATATATAAAAGTTAATTCGGGGACGAAATTATATGCGAAGGGGGCTGAGAGAGTTGGATAAATGTAACATGTACAGTAGAATTAAACGTAATATTTAGAGCATTGGATAAAACTTTGAAAAATCAAAATTAAGACTTGGATCATGATTCTTAGAACCTAGCTACCAAATGGGATTTCACTTTGCCCAACACGTAATCTGAAATTGAATTATCAGAAGATTATGACTTTGTGTCTCGGTGTAGGAAAAATGATGCTTGTTTTTATTTTGTACGGAATTACACAAGAAATACTCCTATTAGAAACGTAACGAGTTGTTGTAATAATTTGATTCGCACATTCATAATATTATATACTGCTTTGGTCCAACGAATCTCAAAATTTTAGTTCTTGAATTCATTTTTGAATCCAAAAGTGCACTATATTCTATACATGTAAGTTCCAAGGATTACTTTAAGTGAGTATATTAACATTTCTTAAGCAATTTGCTGGCCGTTCTCATCTTATTTGTCCAACAGCTGCGCCAAAAGCCTCGCCAGGCAATTAAATTAAAAGATTCACCGTGCATTTTAATTAAATGGCGTTTCATTGGCCACTGATTTTTCTCTGCGGATGTACACAAGAAGGTCAACTACATATATCTTGTCCCGTTTGTTTAAATTAAAGTCAGTGTCAATTATCAAGAGCCGAATTCAAAAGTTTACCTAAAGCAAAATTTTATAAAATATAAACCTGCATTTTATTGTAGTAACAATCTAAAAGTTCCATTTTCAGGAAACGTATATTAGTCTTTCAAATCAGTGGGTTAATTTAATGAGGATATTCAAAGTTTACTTTTTTTTGCTAGTGAATTATGTAAGGGTGTTCAAAATCTTCTTCCTTTTTTTATCAATAACAAATAATATTTTATCCTATACATATTGACCACCCTTGACGACACATAGTTTCGCCCCTGTTTCAAACAGGTTGACATACCTTTCAAAGGAAAGGAAAGGATTCAATTTGACTACTGTATGGGTCGAAATATGACCCCGAGATAATAACGGGATTAATTATGTCCTAAGCTAATTCGTAGTTAATAAATGATATGACCACTTATTAACTATGATGCCCGACCATTAGCTGACTCGATTATTAAGACTACGGCCTATCCGTCGTCATAACGACGGAGCCTCAGCATAGTCACGACCGTCATTGGTAGCTCATACATCTTACATCTATAAATACTAAGAGAAGGAACCCTAGAAAATGGGCTGCTTCTTCTTCATCACTAATCTCAAGAAAAGAGAGAACATGATCGTAAGGCTCTTAACACCTCCATGGAAGGGCAGACCGAATCACTCCTATCAATAAAAGCTCTCTACACATTTCTTCTTAATGAATAATACTCGCTTCTTATTTCTTTCTTTTGGTCTCTTGATTTATACGATCTGTTATGATTGGCCCTCAACTTATTTTGATTGTTTTAGGCTTGCAAAGTGTATGATAATGTGACGACCCAAAGGGTCATTACCTTAATTATCCCTTTCTTTGTGCTTCCGAGGCCTTGAAAACCTCTCATTTGGTTGCCTCAATTTGCGTGCGCAGTCTGGGCACGAAGCCGGAAAATTTTTATGTAAAAATATTTGAATTCTGTGTTATAAATTATGAAACTTGATAATAATATTGCTATAATTGACTTTGATTAATATTTTGGGTAAACAGATCCGGACCCGTGATGTGACGGTCCAGTAAGGTCCGTATGAAAATTTGGGACCCGGGCGTATTTTCGGAATCAAAAAATCTGAGGTCCCAGGCCCAACTACGGAATTTTTCCGTGAAATTATTTTCTGAAAATGATTAAGGAAAAATGAAAATGAGATTTGATCAAAAGTAATGGTATCGGGCTTGTATTTTGGTTCCGACGCCCGGTACATGTCATATATGTGGTTTAAGCACTATCTGTAAAGTTGGTATCAGAGCACTAGGTTAACTGGGTCTCACAACTCACGGGCAAGTTCAGTAGAGTCTGAGGGATCGGTACAGAGACGTCTGTATTTATCCTCCATAGGCTACAGGGTTAGGAAAATTTCACTTTGTTCTTTCTTATCGTGCGTTTCCGTTTCTCAAACACCTATTGAATTTCTACTATATTCTTTAGCAGGTGGCGAGAACACGTGCTTCCTCTTTTACTGCGCAGTAGTCCGATGTCCAGCAGTAGCTCCTATCAGAGGTAGAGGCCGAGGCCGGGGCAGAGCTCAGCCCCGAGCAGCAGTCCTAGAGGTGAAGCCTCGTGTTGGTTACGATGAGGAGGTTCCAGCTCCAGCCGTTCCGGTGGGCCCAGCTCAGGTCCTAGAGGGGTTCATAGCCACCCCAGTTCTTCAGGACGCTTTAGTCCGATTAGTGGATCTTGTGGAGGGTGTTATTCGAGCGGGTTTGCTTCTAGGGTCTCAGCCAGCGATAGTAGGTCAGCTGGGTGCAGCGGCTCAGACTAGGAGTGAGGTCCCTTTTAGGAGACGGCCATTAAGGGCCGTGGAGTTGAGGTGGTACTGCCATAGGGAGGCGGCCATTGATCGGATAAGAGGCCCCGCCATGTAGCCCGATTCAGTGGTACCTCATTTGGAGGTAGAGGTTCTTATGGTAGAGGCCATCTTTCCAGGCCCTTTCGGCCAGTTTCCCCTGTCGCTCATGGTACTTCAAGTGGCCGACCGGGTCAGCCCTAGTTTCCTCAGTTGCAGCGTGTGTGTAGATGTTACGAGTGTGGCGAGTATGGTCACCTCAGTTCCAAGTTAGAACAAACACTTACCTCGAATCCGAAAATAGCAACTCAAAGCTCAATAATCGCCTTTCCTCTAGAATTCGACCCGAACCAACAATATCTAACATAAATTGATTCAATATTATCAATAATAGCACAAGGATACAATTATATATTATATATATAAGCTATATTCGATACGATATTACCTAATACACTTATACACTTATATTGAGTTGCTATTTTCAGATTCGAGGTAAGTGTTTGTTCTAACTTTGACTTGAGGGAATAGGATTAGGATATTACTTGCTACGTGCTATGTGTGGAGTCAGTGTATAGGCATGGTGACGGTTGCCTATGCACCCGAGTCTAGCATGACCGTGGGTCTTAATTGCCTTTATTTCAAACAATATGATACGGTTTCTTGTTGAAATTGATTTAGTTCACATGATATGAACGGTTGAGGATAAATAGTGATTTTGTAAAATTTTGGAGCATTGGCTCGACCTAGAACTTGTTGGCAGCTAAGAGTTACAAGCGAGAGAACTGTGATCATTCCCTTGCCGGGATTTATTTATTACCTGCGTTCCCCCTTGCCGGGATTATTATTACGGTTTCGTTTATACCTTCGCCCTATTATTTGTGAATACTGTTTGGGTGAGGATGAGCGATAAAGCACGATGGGTGATGCCGTGTAATCATTTATTTACTTATTATTATTGCTTGGGTAAGGCTGAGCGATAAAGCATGATGGGTGATGCCTTGTAATCATTGATTTACTCCATAATATGGACTGAGAGAGGAAGAGTGATAAAGTAGGATGGGTGATGCCGTGTAACCATGGATTGACTCCACACTATTGATTGGGTGAAGAAGAATAGTGATAAAGCACGATGGGTGATGTCGTACACTTTAATTGATTATCTTGGTGAGGACGAGAGTAAAAGCACGATGAGCGATGCCGTGCAACTGTTGGTTATTCTGCTTCTATGGATTGTTGTTGTTGTACAGTTCTATTTTTTTCAACTGTTTCCTTTAATCAGAACTGCTTCACCCCCACAACATGTTCCCCTCCCTCTTAATTGTTTAGGTTCCTGTATCCTCTTCTATTGCCCATATATGTTGAAATGCACATGTTTATATGGTAGTCCTGTCTAGCCTCGTCATTACTTCGCCGGGGTTAGGCTAGGCACTTACCAGTACATGGGGTCGGTTGTGCTGATTCTACATTCTGTGCTCTTTTTGTGCAAATACAGAATTCGATCAGCAGTAGCAAAAACGGTGCAGGTGGTTGCATTCTGATCCGGGAGACACCAAGGTAGCTTGCGGATGTCCGCAGGCCCACGTCCTCTCTATCCTTACTTCATTCTGTTATCCCATTGTGTTCGGAACAAACATTGTTAGCCAACGATTTCCTCATGTTCATCAATTCGTACACAATCAGGTTCCCTTCCCGAGCTTAAGTTTGAAAATTTAAGGGAAATGTGTTAGGGATTTTACCTGTGAAGTCAGAAGTGAAGACAATGCACCAAAATTCCCCGGGCTCCAATAATTTTGAAAGATCAATTGATTGAGAAACAACTTTTTCTCTCAAGAACTCTCTCTTTCTCTCTGTTATTTTGTTCAGAAAATGTGTTAAAAATGAGTGATGAGGTGTTTTATTAAAAGAGGGGTCAGGTTTAGAATTTTAGAAAATAACTGGTTGAGCACGATCTGTGACGCAAGTCTGCGATCTCAGAACGGACTTGTGGTCCGCAGAATGGACCGCAGAAGAGTCCTAATTTTCGGACCTTCTCTGGTTGGGAATGCGGTGGATATGCAATCTGCATTCCTCTTGTGCGGTCGCATAATGCACCGCAGAACTGACCTTTGAAATTCTTCAGGGATCATATGTGGTCACTATGCGGTCTGCATATTGATTATGCGACCGCATATCTGACACCATTTTCAAAACCAAAACTTGACTGCTCTCGGGAAATTTCTGCGGCAGAAATGTGGTCCGCATACCTGATCTGTGACCGCATTCTGGACCGCATATTTGACCTTTTCTGGAAAAATTTTGACTCCAAATTTTTAAGTGCAAAACAGTAAAAGAAATCCGACCCACATAGGTAGACTCGACTCTGTGAACTGCTAGCATTTGAGCTCTCATTTTCACGGGGCCTTACACATTTGTTGACCCAAAAGAAAGCAACTATATTCGCATTGCAAATGCTCATATTAAGTCCTAGAAGGACAAAGTCTATGGTACGCGTAAAGCATATATACAAATTGGTTTCAAATAGAACTTCTTTAATAAAGAAGATGGGCAAATGATCAAAGTGATCATAATAAAGTAGGCAAGTGATCTAGAAGGTCAGATCACATAACACTTCATAAAATCTCATGAGAGATTCAGGTACCTGAATATATGAATGAAGAGAACTCTATGTTATGTCTTTATGAAAATTTATTGGAACCGATATAACATGTTCATCGACGACATCTATCATAGCACTAAGTATATATGAGGATCTTAAGTCTATCGAATATAGGCACAAAAGTATTGGCCAAATGGAAGAGATACAATTCAAGTAGAATTGATTCCATATGAAAGACATGTAGTTTTGGACATGTAGTTCAAATACTTGAAAGTATAATATCAATGGTATGTGCAATCAGTTTTCGATATCTTATATGTCTATGTAAGACATAAAAACTTGATATGCACTAAAGCCTCTTTAGATGGCTTATATGGCTTAACTTATATGACAATCCTTGAATGACTTAAACCACTTAAAAAATATACAATTTTTGGTCTTGAAGTACCACATGCTAAGTGCAATTTGTGCACATATATATATATATATCTTGCTATAACTATAAGCATGATAATGTGATAGCGAGAATTTTCAAGGTGAAATATATTCATTGGAGTTAATATAGCTTATTTATTCACCAAAACTCCGTCGATGTCAACCTTCAAGAAGCTAGTGCACAAGATTGGAATGCAAAGGCTCAAGGATGTGAATTGATGCTCTCTTCAGGGGGAGTTAATGCGTGTTGCACTCTTTTTTCCTTACAAGGTTTTGTCGCACTGGGTTTTCCTTACAAGGTTTTTAACGAGGCAACCAAAAGGCGTATTTAGATATGTGTACTTTTTTTCCTTCTCTAGAATTTTTTTGCCATTGGGTTTTATTTAGTTAAGGTTTTAACGAGGCACATTATCTGTTAAATAGACATTTAAGGGGGAGTGATATAAATAGAATTTCATTTTTGGTGAATGTCTATATTTAGAGAGATTCTAGGGTTTATTACTTGGTGGCTAAGTCACCCTCCCCCTATAAATAGAGGATTTTATTCCATTGTAATTCATCTCATATCAATAAGAATTCTCCTCTTTCTACTTTTCTCTGCAATACTCTTCTTCTTCTTTATTATTTCATAAGAGCTATCATAATAATCTAATTCATAGCCTTTACATTCTAGTTGCTAAGTACAAGAATTATTACATAATACAAATAATCAAATTTTTAATTGAGTACTTAAACTATTCGTAACGATTTGATTCAGTTATCATCAATATATCATGGTAAATGATAAATTTCTCAAAGAGCAATTGATTTGATAGTGTTACATTAAAAATGTAATTGGCGGAATATGTATTTGGTAGTGTATATCTCATAATTAAGAAAAAAAAACCGATAAATAATCGAAAAAACTGAAAAATCGATAAAAACCGACAAAACCCGAATCGCTAAAAAATTGACTTAATTGGTTTGGCTTGGTTCCAACATTTTAAGAACCGACTTAGTTGGATTGGTTTCTTTTTAGAGAAAAATCGATCCATACCGAATCATGAACACCCCTAGTCGTGATAGTTACAATCCAAATCCCGTATTGAATTGACTGAAATATGATAAAACATTGTATCTTGAAGCCTCCAATGCTCTCTTAAAGCTTCCAACGACCAAAGTCTCTTCAAAAATATATTTTTGGTGTATTTATACCATGTAGGAGCGTGCTCGAACGAAACTACCCTTTCCAAGCTGAAAAAATACTCTGTAAAAATTGCACAGGCGCGGACGCGCTCCCCACTCGGTGTACCAGTGGAGAAGTTCAGAGAGCAATTTCTGATGGACAGCAGCAGAATACACCGCGGCGCCGCCCCATGCACCGTCCCATGCGACGCGGTACATCTCCCCCCCCCCCCACACACACACACTCGGTGTGCTAGTGGGAAGTTCAGAGAGCGGTTGCAGACGGACAACAGCATAATACATTGTCGTGCCGACCCACTCGGCGAGGCTGTGTAAATTCTCCAATACACAATAAATTAGTTTTTTCAGTTTTTGATATCCAGACTCAGTCCTCGCCCCGGAAGGTGAATGCGATTTATTTCTTTGGACGCTTTTACTAAGGCTTCAAAGGTCCAACTTATTCGATTTACCTCCAAATTATCTAAATAGCTCGGAATCATTTCGTGCAAGGCATAAAACACATAATAAGAGCAAATCACTATCATTAAGCTCAAACACAGATAAAATGCAATAGTTAAAATGTAAAACGAGGCTAAAACATATATTTCTAGCCTACCATCAACATCCATCTATTTAGAACATGGAATAGATTTGAAAATTAATAATAAATGATTTCATATTTTTCTAAAACATCAAATTTATTAGAACAAATTAGTTTGCTGTAATTACTACACTATAACATTTTGAAGGAGGAGATGTATTCACTATTCAGTGATTCGATTAACTTAAAATGGAGAAGCTGATCTCCATAATTAATTTTCTATGAACGCATTTATAATTTGCGCGCTGAAAAAGGATACAATCATGAATTTATGACTCGGTCAAGCAGTAGTACCTTAGTGTAAAAATACAAAAAAAAAAAAAAAAAAAAAAAAAAAAAAAAGCGTTACCCTATAGTTCGTCTTGTTTACGCTTACATTATGAACTATTCCTACAAGAAAATGTTTAAACTGTCCAAATTAAATTAAAACAAAAATAAATTCTGGAAATCTAGTACTGACAATAAGATTCATTAAACCTCAAAGAATAAATTAAGATCTATCAAATCCATGCACATACACAAACCTATAGATACACACAAACAAAGCCGTGAGCTGCAAGTAACAAATATAGAGAGAGAAAGATAGCGCGGCCATTGTTTCTGCTTTTAGAGAGAGAGAGAAAGCTGGGTCCGCCACTCAATGAATGACGCCATATGACGATAACCCAATCAAAAGTGTACTCATTACGTTTCAGATCAATCATTCAATCACTTCTCCCCAATTCCCTATAAATTCCTCCTCCTCTTCTCCTTCTTTTTTCCTAATTCCTTTTCCCCCAAAATCAATTTCACTCCTCTGTTTTATTCAATTCCTCTCTAATACCCAAAAACCCTTTCGTATAAAACTCCATTTCCATTTCTCAATGGCTGAAGAATTTCAAGAATATGAAATTATTTTTCAGGAAAATGCAGGACGTGAAGAAGTTCGAGAATTAGCTGATGATGATGAAGAGTATGACTTTCAAATTCGTCGTAATAACAAGGTATCTAGAATTAAGAAACTAAAGCGGAATTCTAATTCGGTTCCAGTTAATATTCCCGACAGAAAGTCATGGTTCAAGTACGTGGAGAAACAGTCGGATTTTTTTGAAGAAGAGTACAGAGATGACGAAGAAATGGTACCGCCTCACGTGATAACTGGCCGGAGAATTGCCGGAAAAAGGACGTCATTTTCCGTTTGTACTGGATATGGAAGGACTCTTAAGGGTAGGGATTTGAGTCAAGTAAGGAATTCAATTCTTAGAATGACTGGTTTTCTGGAAACGTAACTTTAGAGTTCAGTCTTTTCACATTAGAAGCAGAGGAAATTAAAAGTCAACAAAAGAAAATAAAAAGAGAAAAAAAGATAATTTTTCCTTCTTTTTTTTCTTTTGTACTTCCCATTTGTGGAATTCCAATTCCATTTCTCATCATTGTAATATTAGACAACAAAATTTATATGAATTTCCAGATGAATTCAGCATTTCCTCAAACAAAGAAAGGAAATGTGAGTTCATATTTTGATAATTTATTCTACTTCGACTATTGGAATTGTGTTTGGTGTGGAAAATAAAAATTGATATATGATGAATTGTGTAAATCCAGGTTGTTAATTGTGAGTAGGTTTCTGTTAAGATAGCTGTGGTTGGAAATTATGTCATGCCAGTGATTACACACTGTTTATGTTTCGTTTGAGTTTTCTCATTTCTGTCCGAACCTCAGACAAAGCCCAGCACAAACAGCTGGTCTTAAATTGTGACAGAACTTTTTTTCTTTTAGAAAAATAAACAATTAATAATTATGAATTGTACAGGAATAAAAATATGAAAATAGATTCTTTATAGTACACATATTTTTAATAATTTCAATTTGAGGTTGTATTAGTAGTTTGAATATATAAAGAAAACTAAACGATAATTACATACTGTCCTATCAAGAAGTTTGCTTTGTCTGATTGGTTCTGATCAGTTGTTTGTACAGCGTCAAAATTTAAATGTCATTTTTTAATAAGTCCCCCTAAAGACTTGTGTACCTCCGGTACAACATCAAAAATAATAATCCAATATAATCTAGCTTAATTGGATCTCGAGAGAGTAGTGTGTATGCGGACCTTACTCTAGAGAGAATTGTTTCAAATAGATCATGTCATCCTTCCTTCCAAGAACTTCTCATCTTGCTCTTTGGGAGATTCGAACTCATCACCTATTAGTTGGAAGTGGAGGTTGCTTACCATCAGAGCAACCCCGCTATGAAAGGGAAAAAAACACTTTAAACAAGAAATCTGTATAAAAAAAATAAATTACACTATTAATATATTGTAAAAAAATACACTTTAATCTTACACACAGCAACATTATAAAAAAAAATTAAAATTACACTATTAATATATTACGTTACAGTCTGACAGATCAATAACCCTCTTTTTTAAAGGTCATAATGGGATAAATGAGCTCCATACTATTTAAATCAAAAGTCTTGAATTTGAGTCGTGTAATAGAGAAACCCCCACTTCCAATCGAGAGGTTGTGAGTTTGAGTCTCCCCAAAAGCAAGGTGGGAAGTTCTTGGAGGGAAGGATGCCGGAGGTCTATTTGGAAACAGTCTCTCTACCCAAGGGTAGGGGTAAGGTCTGCGTACACACAACCCTTCTCATACCCCACTAAGTGGGATTATACTGGGTTGTTGTTGTTGCTATTAAGAAGTGTTAATTCCCCATAAAGGAAGACCTACATAATGTGAATATGGATAGTTGAGCCAACGAGTTTTGAATACTAAATGGTTATATAAATAATTATCTGTATTGACTTTCAGATGACTAAATAGTGCGAAAAACATTATGATACAAGTGTATATAAACTCGTATTTTTAATTTAAACTACTTTTGCAAATTAATTTAGATGATCACATTTCTATTCTACGTTGGTGTTTAATCCGTTACCCAATAAGTTATTACTTTCGAACACAGAAAATCTTATTCGACATGTCATATCCCTTATCTTTTCCATTACTATTTCTTAATGTTGAAGGTGTTTTGCCTTTTAATAATCTTGACTTAATATCCATGTCAGGACGGCAGAAGGCCAACATGTTTTCATGAACAAAGTCATAAAAAGTTTATCCAAGTGTTAAGCAACAGTAGTAGATTAGGTTTATAGGGAGAATATATCTCCCTTAATTTCTACATGTGACAACCTGACATAAAATAATATAAATAGCCAAAAAGGAATGGAGGTGTTTTGCCAGATAGATCTTTGCACCATTATTAATATGTTACTGATCAATTCTTCCATTAATAATATTATAGGATTCTCAATTAAAGCCCAAGTAGATAATATAGAATTTTTAATTAGTGTAGTTTCTTGCAAAACAAGACAAGATAATAAATAGTTATAATTTATCTTAATTAATAATTTTATAAAATAGAAGTCAAAAGCAATATGATTTGGATCACTAAATCTGATTGGTGTTGAGAAGATGCTGAATTTGGGATTGTTCTATGGTCATTCTCTAGTTGCATTAGGTGTCAATCCTAAATTTCAGCACAAATATCTAAACCGATATCCGGTTGCTCTTTTCCGATTTGCTATACATTTATTTTTCTGCTTGGGTGTTAGTGTCATAATATAATTTTGAGCTTTAAAGTTGCTCTCTCCGTTCATTTTTACTTATACAAATATTCTGAAAAGAGATTGTAATTATCACTTTTAGTATATCAAGAAAAAATAATTTCTTTTTATAATTATTATTATACTCATAATAGTAATTACTTATTTTAAATTATTTCTTCAAATTCATTAAAATTATGTATCAATTAATATGAGTATCATTATAAATTATGCATTTTATTTATTACTTCTTAAGTGGCGTATAAAGTATGTAGTGGACCAATAAAAGTGAACGGAGAGAACAAAAAAAATTCCCGTTGGAGGTTGTCATGATAAAACCAAACTTTTTTTTTACGACAATAGAATTCCACTAATTTAATTAATTCAAACTCGTGCTAAACTATGTAAATAGTAATTGAGTATATTGAATGGTTGTCAAAGGGATTCGCCTATCCTCCTTGCCTGTCATTTAAAAAAAAAAAAAAGCTACCAATCAATAGTAAGCATTTCTGAAATTTATCTAATATTTTACAACATATTATTTAAAAATGACAATCTACTTAAAGGGACTATGGAACAATTTGTTTTTTTTTTCTTTTTTATGGCTGGAGTTATTATGAAAGAAGTAATCCTACAAGGTTTGACGAAGTACGTAACTGTTGGAGATGTAATCCTTATCACTAATCTGTTTCCTAATGACAATAGATCAGTGTATTATCCTGTGATAGTTGTAATAATTTTATAAGGAAATTAACAAGGAAAAATAATTCGGATTGATGAATCATCAAAAACCGAAAATAAATGGCAGTAAAAACAGAAATTGACAGGGAAACATTTTGCCACATGCACAATGATGAGCTAACTCTGCCTGAAAAATACAGACACGTCTATTTCACATACCCTATGACGTGGTCTAAATCATAGCCAGATATTCTCTTGAGGTCATCACTTATTTTTTATGTTTTTTATGTTCTCGTTTAATTTAAAATTCTAGTTAAATAAATATATATCCCTACCAAAAGGAGAATTAATATAAGGAGTTCCATTTCCATTATAAGTATTGCTCGGAGACAGTTGGTTCCCTTATTGGAATTTTCTGTGCTCGAAACTTCCAATTAAAGAAGAAAAAGAATTGTTATCATTTTAATAAAATAAAATATGACAAGTGTCCAGATTTTCCTTTCAAAAGAATACTGTAATACATTTTAAAAGAAATTTTATAATAGTTGTGATGACACAATCAAACCTTATTAAAGATAAGCATTCATCCGCAAGAAGTTTATATTTAAAATTGAATGGTCGTTAGGAAGCAAATGCATGTTCTGATACTTGGCAACTTTTTGAATTCTGTGGATAACTCAATTCTCTAAATAATTTCAGTTCGTTTGACATGTAATAATATTCAACTGTTCAATTTATTGTAGTTTGAGAGCAACTTATATATTTTTTATGTCTTACATATTCTAGAGAATTAATTCAAAGCTTGGAGCAAAGATCGGTTTGTCAAAAGCAAATGCAATAAAACATTAGCAATTGCCGAAGGCAGCCTCAAAACAAGTCAATTTAATACCATGCTAGGCTATTTAATTATTTATGCTTTAAAAGGTCAGGCAGAAAATAGAGTTTCATTTTCATTTAATTTGAGAGACTTGTGTTTTTCTTATTTAAAAAATTAAATAAAAGAACGAAGATTGTCCAACTGTCTTGAATACATGTCCTCAAGAATAGTTTGAACCTTTTTCTTTTTGTTTCCATCTCGATTAATTAGTCTGGATTCGGACCTATTAAAAAGGGCATTCGCTCTATTTGTTTCATTTTAAGAACTCGAACTCATAACTCTGGTCGAAGGAATGTTATTCAATCCATCACAATTTTTGGCGGTAGTTTAAACCATCTCTACCACTATATGCTATAATTTTTGGCGGTAGTTTGAATATTCATAAAATATGGTTTATAATGAACAAAACGTTTTGATCATTTGTTGGTTCATTCATTCATTAGTATTGCTTAGTCCTCTTGTACTTGCTTTTAGGCCTATTAGCATCATTTAGGGTTCTTAGTTTTCCTTAACTTGCTGCTACTATCTTTCTTAGTACCTGTGATTTCTCCTACTTTGTTCATTTAGTTTCGGACTGTACTCTCGAGGTCTTGCTTCTTGATTATAGTGGCTATATTTAACGATGGTAGGGTAAGGTCATGTCCTCTGAGGGGTCCTCGTGGGTGGTAAGGGTGTGGGCCAAAGGTGGTAAGGGTGCATCCAGGCTGCTAGTTGGGTCCTGGAACATAGGACCTTGACGGAAAAATCTATAGAGTTAACGAAGATTCTCCATAAGAGAAAGACAAATATAGCTTGTCTCCAGGAGACTAGATGGAAGGGAGATAAGGCACGAGATGTAGACGGGTTTAAATTATGATACTCTGGACGCATGGGGAAAGAACATGGTAGGCATTTTGGTGGACAGGGGCCTCCCGAAGCTAGTGGTGGAGGTTAGGAGAGTGAGCGACAGGCTGATGAGCATTAAGATAGTTGTTGGGGGTTTTACTTTAAACGTGATTAGTGCGTATGCTCCCCAAAGGCTTGGCCGAGGAGGTCAAAAGGCGCTTCTGAGAGGTTGTGTGTGGCATAGTGCATACTGAGAAGCTTTTCATATGAGCTTATTTCAATGGCCACATTGGGGCGGCATCTGAGGTTATGATGACGTGCTTGGAGACTTTGGTTTTGGAGTTAGGAACGAAGGAGGAATTTCACTACTGAATTTCGCAAAAGCATTTGATTTGTTGATAGGTAACTCTAGTTTCCGAAGGAGGAGGAGCACTTGGTTACTTTCTAGAGTTCGGCAGCTAAGAACTAGATTGACTTCCTACTCTTCAGAAGATCTGATCGAGGTCTATGCACAGACTGCAAGGTCATTTTGAGTGAGAACCTTACGACTCAACATAAGCTCTTGGTCATGGATTTAAAGATAATGAGGAAGCGAAGAAAGACGATTGCGTAGGGTTTACCTAGGATCAAGTGGAGAGCTTTGACTAAAGATAGAGCCTTGGAGTTTGGGGATAAGTTGTTGGTTATGGGTGCATGGAAGAGTTGTGGGGACGCGAGTGGTATGTGGACCGTGACGGCGCATTAGGGAGGCTGCTACGGAGGTATTGGGGGTCTCGAGAGACGGAAAAGAAGTTAACAGTAACTGCGGCTAAGACTGCGCATTTAAACGCCTGTATGAAGAACTTGGAGGCAATGGAAGGGATAAGAAGTTGTACAGTATATCCAAGGCACGTGAGAGGAAAGCCCGTGATTTAGACCAAGTGAAGTGCATCAAGGATGAGGACGGTAGAGTGTTGTTGGACAAGGCACTTATTCGTCAGAGATGGCAGAATTTCTTCCATAAACTCTTGAATTAAGAGGGGGATAAAAATTTTGTACTAGGTGACTTAGAACAATCCGAGAGTCGTCAGTACTTTGGGTATTGTAGGCGTATAAAAGTTGAGGAGGTAGAGAGGGCTATGAGTAAGAACAGCAGGGGAAGAGCGACTGGACCAGACCAAATTCCGGTAGAATTTTGGAAGAGCGTGGGTAGGGTGGGCTTTGAATGGCTAACTAGGTGATATCCAAAATTGCAATAACTATCGGGGCATCAAGCTATTGAGTCATACTATGAAAGTATGGGAGAGGGTGGTGGAGCGGAGGGTGAGGAATATTGTGTCTATATCAAAGAACCAATTCGGATTTATGCCGGAGCGCTCAACTACAGAAGTCATTCACCTTGTTAGGAGGTTGATAGAGCAGTATAGGAAGAGGATGCGGGATTTGCATATGGTGTTCATAGACTTAGAGAAGGATTACGATAAAGTGTCGATGGAGGTGTTGTGGAGATGTTTGGAGGTTAGCGTCGTTCCTGTTGCATACACTAGGGCTATTCAAGATATGTATGATGGAGCTAAGACTCTGGTAAGAACAATGGGAGGAGACTCCGAACACTTCCCAGTTGTGGTGGAGCTGCATCATGGGTCAACTCTTAGCCCATTTCTGTTTGCCATGGCAATCGACTCGCTGACGCGACACATTCAAGTAGAGGTACCGTGGTGAATGTTATTAGCATATGAGACACGAGGTGGTGTTAACGAGAGGCTAGAGATTTGGAGGCATCCCTGAAATTTAAAGGTTTCAAGTTGAGTATGACCAAAACAGAATACTTAGAGCGCAAGTTCATTAGCGTGACTCAGGTAGTGGACGAAGACGTGTGGCTTGATTCACAAGTCATTCTTAGGAGAGAAAGTTTCGAGTACCTTGGGTCGTTTACACAAGGGAATGGGGAGATCGACGAGGATGTCACACATCGTATTGGGGTGGGATGGATGAAATAGAGGCTTACTTCTGGTGCTCTGTGTGATAAGAACGTGTCACCGAAACTTAAAGGTAAGCTTTATAGAGGGTTGGTCCGAACGAATATGCTATATGGGGTAAGTTGTTGGCCAGTCAAGAACTCTCATGTATAGAAGATGAAGGTGGCTAAAATGGAGATGCTAAGATGGATGTGCGGGCATATCAGAATGGATAGAATTAGAGATGAAGTTATCCGAGACAAGGTTGCCGTAGCCCCTGTGGAGGATAAGATGCAGGAGACGAGACTTAGATGGTTCGTCCATGTAAAGAGGAGAGGCTCTGATGCTCCGGTAAGGAGGTGTGAGAAGCTAATGTTGGAGGGACAACAGAGAGGTAGAGGCAGACCGAAAAAGTATTGGGGTGAGATGATTATGCGAGATATGGTGTTGCTCCAGCTGACTGAGGACATAACCATAGATAGGAAGGCGTGTAGAATGAGAGTAAAAGTAGAGGGTTAGATAGCTGGGTGTTATCCTTGTTTGTCACAGTAGCTTTGATATATCTCTTAGTGTCCTTCGGGTACTTCTTTTTATCCCTAGATTGTTGATATTACTTATTGATGCCTTGTTTCAGCTTATGTTTGCATTACTCGGTGTTAGTTTTCTATTTTCTCTTTGGTTGTCAAATTGGTTTGCTTGTTATTGCCCATTTCCTTTTTTCTCCCTGAGCCGAAGGTCTTCCGAAAACAGCATCTCTAACTTTGTAAAGGTAAAGGTAATGTCTGTGTACACTCTATCTTCCCTAGGTCCCACTTATGGAATTACATTGAATATTTTTTTGTTGTTGTTGTAATGAACAAAAAATTATATTCTACATTTTTTCAGCAACGGGGATTCTGTTGAATTTCCTTGCTCCCACATAGATCAGCTATTGATGATCACAAAATGATGCTTATTTTACTTTCTAAAATTTCAAATGAAATCTTTCTTTCGTAATCACAAAAATGAATCAGTCTAATCCGTTGCAGCTCCAAAAATTTGGCAAATAAACTATTGATAAAAGATGGATGAAAAATAGATTGTCCAATGTGGACAGAATATTTCACAGGAATATTACCTATGCAAATAGAAAACACGTGAGGTTAATTTGCTACTTGAAGCCTTGAGATCTGAAAATAAGTTCATAAAAGAACTAACTAAACCAATAGAACCTAACCAAGTAATATTGCCGAACTAATTTCTCGAATAGTTCATATATGGGTACAATGTTAGCTAAAATGTGCAAAATATCCACATTTTCTCTTTCTTTGTTGTACTTTTTGGCCAATAGAAATTCGGTAAAGAAAATTAAAAGAGAAAGAAATGGCTATTACAAGAAGATCAATTTTCACTATAAAAGATAGATATTAGCGACGGATAAATTTTATAGCTAAACAAAAAAAATTCGCCGCTAAATCAATTTAGCGATGAATTAGCGATATCATATCAAGAAATTCTATTAATTATGAGCGATTTCAGCGACATATTAGCTACGGTAACTATTTCCAGTTTTTGTAGTGTTTTCATTTCAATAAATATATTTTACACAGAGCCAAAACAACAGCTCTTTTCATCTTCCTTTTCTATTATTTATCTTTTTTCTCTGTTTCCCAAAAAAGAGATGCAGAATTTTTCAGGTAGAAATTTCCTTCTACCTGAAATTAAGTCTTAATTTAAGAGTTTGTTAATTTTGATGGTGACATGAAACAGTAGAAGGTAAGAAAGAGAGAATTGCGTATGTTTAATGGTTGTGCGTTGTTTGTGATATTCCATACAATTGGGAGTTTATAAGAGGAAGTATTATTATTCACTTTAGGTTAGGAAGATGAGAATGACATCTTTATCACTGAAAATAACTAAAGCACAATCAAGGTTCCATTAACTAAATTGTGAAATGTTAATCAACTTATACCTAACTTTGTGCCGTGGCATATATCATTGTTATTTACAAAGGTGGATCTAGCTGGTAAGTTATGAGTTCACGTGAACCAATAATTTTTCATCAAATCATATTATATGTAATCCACTAAACATATATAAATATTCAATTGTGAATTCAGTATTATTGTTTATTAACTTAAAATTGTTGTAGGAAGTCATAAATTTTAAATTTTAAATCCGCATCTAGTTATATTAATATAAGCATTGAGTGAACCTTTTGGAATATCATTTTCGAAGCAGCGGTGATGGGAAAACACTTGACAGGTGAAAGTTATCCACATGAAAGGAATATTTCTTGAAAAATAGCAAAGAATTGGACCAAACATAGGACCAAAGATGAAAGAAATTTGTTGTTTATAGTAAGAATATTAGTGTATGATTAGTTCGTGGGGTCTATTGATAAATGTTGAAAGAAAAGTTGTCTCTTAAGACAACCTTGATTGGACTTCACAGCTGTACTCATACAAAACTGTTTGGATATCTTTTGGAGAAAAATAAGTTTACACAAAGAAAACGTCTTTCAATAGTTATAATTTTGTTTTTAAGGATTTGCACTGTTTTGAAAGAAAAATAAAAATACCCTAAAACTATCTCTTCAAAAGTAAAGTTTTAGAAAGCCCTTACAAAAATTTCTAGAGAAAAACTTGAACAAATAATTTTCTGTTAGAAATTCTCATTTGCATGACTTCAAAAGATTGCTCATAAAACAAAGGCATTCATTGCCACTACTCCAATACTCGTTCCCTCAGATACGTAACGTAAACTGTATCAGTAAAACATACTGAAACCTTATTCGGAGCTATGGTGAAATTATAATCAGAGGTGTACATTAGATTTCTAATTTTAATGTTATTATTGTATGTTGCTACTGTTTTTTTTTTCATCTTTTCTTGAGCCGAGGATTTATCGAACACATCATCTTTACCTTCTCAACGTATGGGTGAAGTCTTCGTACACAGTCGCGGAGACAGGATCTCCACGAAGGGGATTTTAAAAAAAATTTGGTAGCTAGTGGGAATTAAACCCATGACCTTATTTAGATTTTAAACTCCCTTGACCACTAAACTACACTTTTTATATAGAAATAAAAAATAAATTTTGCTTTATATATACTGTAATTTTTCGGCAACGGGGGTTTGGGCGAACCCCCTTATGCCCCCCTAAATCTGCCCATGTCCGTGCACACTACCCTCCTCAGATCTCATTTGTAGAATTACATTTGGTTTGTTGTTGCTGTATAATCAGGTACACATTAATATTAATTTTTCCTTTATTCCTCCAGCAGTATTTTAATAAATCCATTAAAAATAAAAATGATCTAACAATGATATATAAAGCATGTCAAGATATTTCATGACTAAAGTTTTTTGCATTCCTAACTTTCCGGATGAGCTGGATAATAATTAGTGACAAGGACAAGAGATATTTAGACTCGGAGAAAGAGTTACCTAATATTCTGGACTTGCTTTTCAGAATGTAGGATACTGAAAAAAAACATATACCCAATTAATCAGGCATTTTCTCAAAAAGTGCTTTTTCAGATCGACCAAATAAGCATTAAGAGTTTGCAAATTAAATCCCAAATATGATTTTGTGAAGATCAATCAAATCTCGCACTCTTAAATCATCTAATCCTACATTATTCATTCTGTGAGAATTGAAGTCAATTACAAGACACAAATATGTTGCAGTTCAAATATAACAAGAAAAGCAAATATGAACCCTCATAGAATGAATTAAAAGTATAGCTTCTCTACAATATTTCCCAGTAAAATTACAAGGAATGGGATATAAACCTTCAGATTTTGGGCAGCCAAAATAGCAAAAACAATGGCTTCTCCATAATGTTTCTCAGTAAAATTACAAGGAATGTGATATGAACCTTCAAATTTTGGGCAGCCAAAAAAAAAAAGAATGGCTTCTCCACAATATTTCCCAATCAGAGCTGACCCTGAATCAAAGAAACTGACAGTTTGTTACCTTGAAAACTTAAGAGACAAAGAAACTGTGAATTTAGACAAGAAATGCCCACTCACCAATAAAAATGGAAATTTAGCATGAGCTGGTGCTGACTGAAATTTATAGTTATCAAGCTGAGGGCTGCAGAATTCAGTATATGCAAATGCAGGCAGTGTAGTTGCAAGTTTTAAACTTTACGACGTGCTAATGACCGCTTCTGATTTGTTGGCTTGTACACGAACTTGCTTAGATCCATGTTACTAGTGGACCTTGGGTCAAAAGGTAAATTAAGAGATGGCAACAAAAAGCAGACAAATTTTTAAGGTAAACATAAACTCAGATGTCTAAATACTATTGCTTACCTGTTAGTGCTGGTATTCTTAATATCTTTTAGAGGGGCTCGGAGCCCACTGGCCCGTGAACCATTTGAGGTGAATCTAAACGATGATATGACTGAAACAAAACTTTCTATTGATTTCTCTGCTATTTGGGAGTAACGTCCTAAATGGGAGATGTTGGATCCAAAGTTCCCTTCTCCGTCCTTTGTTTCGTTATTTGAATCATCCAGGTCGGAGCTGAAGTTGCCTGAAATACAAAGATGTTATGATGTCTCTCCTATAAAGAGATTCTAGTAAAGGTAACCAACAAAAGCATGTGGATGAAGGAGATTCTTCTTAATTGTATGACAAAGCCTTTTCTTTGCAAGCAATGGTAGAGAAAAAGAAAAGATAAGACAATATATTAAGTGTTCAAATTATCACATGGAACAGATCTACAATCGCTTTAGAAGTTAAGAAACTCATCGGATCATCCAAATGACTTGAAGAGTCAAGTCATGGAAAATTGAAGCACCGTTCTCAAGAGATATATCCAATATTAGCACATCTCTACTATACTGTCCTAGTTGCAGGCACAAATCAAATGTTTACCAGCGAAAAGTTCATTTGCTGCAACAAAACAAAGAAGGATCTTTAATTACTATCGAAACAAATACGTGTGCCTTCTTATGGCAATTCCAGGCAACAAATCATGAGGATATAGAATTCTGTAGCAACTTCTAGATTGTTGCATGTCTGTAGGGTTAAGTCCAACATGTACTCCGAGGCTCTTACAGTTTTGGTTTAACCAAGCTACGTCGTCAAAAATGAAATGTTTCTTAAACGACAGTTTCCTGAAAAAAAAGTTGAGATGAAAAAGTAAAGGATTGTTACTAAATAGTACCAAGTTGGTAGAGAAAGAGTACATCAGGAAGGAGAAAAGTTCTGCCTTCTATTTCTATTTTTATTTTTATTACCTATTTTATTGGTAAAAGTTGTGGCTATTGTTCTTTTTTTGTCATACTCTGAACATTAAACTTATATTTCTAAATGAAAAGTTAATCATGTCAGAAAAAAGATGGAAAATTTGATCAATTTGACCTTGTAAGAAAGGAGTATCGCATTCCAGTTTTTGCTGCTTTGGTTGTTGAGAATCCCTTTTTATTCCAAAACAAAGAAGCCAAAGCTAAAGCTCTTAGAATCTATGACTAAGACTAAGAAAGATAATAGTTGTGCTGAAGGATCTGAAAGGCATTCAAAAGGTTTAGAAGCATAGCAAATCAAAGTTAAACAAGAACTTTCATCCTGACTATGAAAGGGTTAAAACTGTAGACAATTTGACAAGAGACAAAGACATGTATATGAAAGATGGGACTTCAACCTAAAAGTTTACCACTAGAAAATAAAGAACCTCTTGAGATTCCTAGTCATAAAGATGAACTTTGGATGGCTGAGGGCATATCTACTCTAATGTTGCTTGCAACTGAACGAAAATACTTGAGCGTCTGAATTCCTTTAACCTCCTCAATCTCTCCTAAGTCTAATTCAGTATAATTTTATTGACAATGACAACTGTACCATTTTGTAGTAAGTCAGAAAAAGACTTAATTCCTGTCAAACCTCTCAATTAAGCACCACATTTCTTGCCTGAAACTCACATACCCAGAAGATGAAAGTAGCAAAAATAATGATATTGAGGTGGATGTGCGGCCACACTAGGATGGATAAGATTAGGAACAATGACATTCGGGAGAAGGTGGGCGTAGCCCCATTGATGACAAGATGCGGGAAGCGAGGCTCGGATGGTTCGGGGACGTACAGAAGCCCAGATGCCCCGGTAAGGAGGTGTGAGCGGCTGGCTTTGGAAGGCATGAGAAGAGGTAGAGGGCGGCCTAAAAAATATTGGGGAGAAGTAATCAGGCAGGACATGGCGTGACTTCAGATTTCGGAGGGCATGGTCATTGATAGGAAGCTGTGGAGGTTGAGTATTAGAGTTGTAGGTTAAGAGGTAGTTGAGTCTATTTCTACTTTGTACCTAAGCTAGTTTGATAGGATTTTTGTCTTAGAATGCTAGTGGTTAATATTCTGTTCTCACTACTCTTCGCTTTTCATAGTGCCGGGTCTATTTATTGGCTATTGCTTTTGCTCTTCATCTATTTTCTGGTCTTTATGATGTTGTTATGATTCCTATGGTATCTGCTGAGGGTACTGACATATTGTCTCTTTTCGTCTTCTTGAGCCGAGGGTCTTTCGGAAATAGCTTCTACTCCCTCGACACACTACCCTAACCAGACCCCACTTTTTGGATTTTTATTGGGTCGTTGTTGTTGTATCGGACCGAAACCTCCTCCCCCAGACCATTCCTTCATTTTAGGTGGAGTTCCTCATAGTCTAATTTTTTTTTTAGCCTCTTCCTTTAACTGTCTATCAGCAAGCAAACCATCTTTTTCCCTATTCTTTAATTAATGGAACTCGGATCACCAGTATTTGCCAACAACATCTAATGAGTTTTTCCTCTTTTCAGCCATGAGCAAGACAGAATCCAGCTTTCTAAGTGCCAAAAAGAGGAACAAAACCTTTGATATTTCTAATAGGGGATTGCACTAGTGCCACATATATAACTTACATTGGTAACAATTGCTAAAACACATGTTCTAATACCAAATGACGTGTGTTCTGCTTTTTTCATTTGCAAAGTTCCAACCTTCACTAGTATTAATGAATTGTAGTATAGATAACCACAAACTGGTCCCTACATCAACCACAACCTTCATATCTACAACATTGTACATAGGAGAAAATAAACCTATATCGCCAACTTGTTAATTGATCTTTTATTTCCGCTTTCCAATTATATAGTGTAGCATTTGGTTAGCTTCCCCAGATACATTAACTGTTACGAAAAAGTAAGTGCACAGCTCCAGCAGTATCAACACAAATTAGGAGTATCAAAATGTGGAGAGAAACAATTATTGGAGTAAAATTATTTTCACATCTCCGATGAGTTCAATATATTGCTTTTGGCCTTGTACATACCTTGATCTGCAGATATTTCGGCCTCTAAATATTCACCGCTTTCACTTTCCTATTAAAGAAAGACAAATTTGGTGTAACAAGCTGCAAGCTTGACTAAATTTTGCATCAAAACGAAGTGAAGATGAAAGGAAGAGACACATCAATGGAAAAGCAACTTACGGTTTGAGCAGTGTCAATGAAGGTAACCTTTCTTTTCTTTAATCTCACTTCACAAGAGTCATTTTCTGAAGAAGCCTTGGGACTGGTATGTTGCAGCTCAGCAGCAACATGCGAGTTATCCTGACAATTTTCATTCTCTTTTGTTCCTGCTGATCGCTTGTGCTGAAAATAAGAACTCCTTACTATTACTCTTTTGTTCTCTTTGTCTTTCTGTTCAGTATCACCTGAGGAACCAAAAGTGAACTTATTGTCATCAGGAGCATCATCCTTAATCAAAAGATTATAACTATTAATGTACCAACCATTTCCTGATGATGGCTTATGCTGAAAATAAGAACTCCGCACAATGGCAGTTTTAACGATTGCTGCTACTGTTTCATCCCTTGCATCTGAAATAGAATCACAATCATTCTCCTGAATGCTTCTATGAGATTTATCATTGGCAGCCCCATTTATCTCACTCTTATCATCCTGATTTTCTTCCTTTTTCTTATTCTTCAGAAAATAGGAGCTCCTCACTATCACTTTTCCTTTTTCAGCTTGTATTGTGCTCTCGCTCAAATCTAAAGCACGCTCCTTACTCGATGTCATGCAGGGTTTGCATATTGGATGCTGTAGCGGAACAGGTTGTAGTCCTATATAATTTGCAATTTCTTCCTCTTCCAGTCGTCCTGCTCAGATGATATAAGGAAAGAGTGTTTAACTGCACTTATTGATGTTCTAAAAAAAATCTGTATATTTACCTTGACTTTTTGACTCCAAAAACCTGGAAGCTTTCAAGAGAATATCATCTACCTAAAGAGAGGAAATTCTACTCTTCAGGCAGATGCAAACAGAATTCCAATATGATAAAACAATGTTATTCTCAAAGTATTAACTGCAAAACTGTCTTTCCTCACCGGAGCAGAAGATACACCCAGAAGATCAGGCGAGGACATTGGCAAGCTCACGAATTTAGGAGAATCAGCTCCCTTCTTACTGTCTGCCCCAGGGTTTGACACTCCAATCTCTGAATTTGGATTAACAGGGCTAGTTCTCGGTGCCCTAAATTTCTGCTTTGCTTCAAGAGAAGCAGTGCCTATAAACAGTTAAGGAGCACAGGGACCTATCAAACCGAGTATTGGGAAATTTACAAAATGCAGATTTACGCCATAAACGGGAGGAAGAGAAAGGCATCTTTGCTCCTCAATACAGTGCATTGCTGAACATTTGTGTTCGAATTAGTCTCAGACCAGTCATTAGTTAGAAGCTCTCAAAAGAATATCATCATCCACCTAAAGAAAGTGTTTACTGCAACATTCTTTTGTTTGTTCTTTTTGCTTAAGATTTATACGGCATGATATGCTCTATATTCAAGTTTCACTAGGTAGTTCCTAAAACAGTGGCAGATGCTATGACAACCTGGAGTCTGAAGATGCTAGGTGAAAGGAATTCGTAAGTTGGTCCACCAAGTTTTGAATCGTGTGCAATTGTCCTTCGGAATCCCAAAAAATATGAAAGAAGAAGAACTATGGGAAGATCACCTCTTTGTGTGTTCAATAGTGTGGAGAGAATAGAATGGTGTTTAGGGGACAAGAGGATTCATTGTTATTTTTTTATAAGGATGTTAAGGGCTCCCTTCTATTTTATTTTATTTGTTGTTGGTGTAAAGAGGAATTCCTCCTTGTATATACAATTAGCTAGATTCTTGGGGGGGGCCTGAGGCATACATGTAATACAGCACCTTTTAATAGTCACACCACATTGGTCGTATGAATGAAATTCTTTGACTTACCAAGAATATCTAGGACACCGCAATGCTTCAAAAGGTTTGGAGCTGCTGAGTGCACTAGACTTAAAGTTTCAGGGATCATACAAATCTAGAATCTGCAAAGCATTGAATCCTACAAAAATCTAAGCCTCCAATGCCAGATTCAAATGTCTGGATGTAAATTCTCAGCAATAGCTGGGAGAAATCAAACTAAAATTACTATAACTCAATCCTAAACTAGTTGGATACTTGGATTACTATATGAACCTTCTATACTCAACCAGCTCTATACTGGCTGTTTTGATTCTAATATTGGGAAGTAATATTCTAAAATCAGAGGTTATCTTAGCCTCCTACTTATCCCTGCACTGACATACAAGTCTCCAACCAGACAAAAAGATCCTGGCAAACGTCAGACCTAACATATAGTCCTAATGCATTCAGAAAAAAAGAGAAGGGATATATTGACGAAATGCCATTTTACATTGTAAACAGGAGGAAGATAAATGATGTATGTTCAGATACCTTTAGGCGTCTTTCCTCCCAAATATACAAGGTACGCTGTTAAATAACCGCTTTGTCTTAAACATAAAGAGAAAAAAAATCACCGTTAATGATGCTTTGAGCTTCCAATGACACTAAAAGTGTAAAGCTAAGTACTTGTACAATAGGATACAGAAGTAATTGGTTAGGAGATTCTTTTGTGCAGGCAAATCAAGCTTCCTCCTTTCACCTTCCACTTTGAAGTCATTCAGTTCATAAGTCCTGCTATGCACCAGTTCAGCAGCATTGCATTCTTTCTGGTGAATTGAAATTCCATAACTTTGAAGTATTATAAACTTGATATGAAATATATTAAGGATAAGAAAAGCAAAGAAACAGTTGTTAGAAGTTACAGAGCAGCACACTCTCTTCATCCAATTTTCATAAAGTTGAAAAGAAATTATTTCATTTGCTTTTAAATGGATAAATATCTAGATAATCATAAAAGAGGAAGACACACAACAAGAAGCGCAGCAGAGGAAAGATGCCATATATAAACAAAAACCAGTAAGTTTCATGCATCATGCATATCTTCACTAGAACAAGAGATAACGTCCGTATATCCCTCAGATTATGGCCCTATGTTCAATTACTCCCTCTGTCCCATTTTAATTGACCTGCATCGACTTTCACAGAGTTCAAGAGTAATTTTCAAGTGAATCTTATACTGAGTTTGGTGGAGAAGGGCTTAAAAGTACGCTCCAAAATACAATAGGGTTGAGAACTGGTTAGAAGGTTGTTGCAACAGCTTTAAATGATACAATGTAGTATCCATTTATCAGGCAAGATTAGTTGGAGTCTTGGAGAAGAAATTGTCATATTAGAAAGAGGTCATTTTTTTGGAAGGGACAAAAAAATAAAATAGGTCAATGAAAGTAGGACAGAAGTAGTATATTACCAAGATGGTAAACCATAGGCTGACTCGAGTTCCCTTCAAACCTCAGTTTAATGGGAACATGAATATCACTGAAGCTACAGCGTAAATGCAGTAGTGCGTAAATCTGAAGGGGACTTTAGGTACAGCAACCAAAAGTTATTGGTCTTCTAAATCACGATAATTGAAAGCAAGATATTTTAATAAATGAAATAGGACTAAATACCTGAAAAGGCATCATAGTGAAAGGATCAATATTGCCTTTTGCTATTCCTTGAGCAACTTCTGTTTGTATCAACGTTCTCCTAGTTAAGGAATGACTATTAAAAAAAAAAGGAAAATAAAGGAAATATATCGTTAAGTGCATCTAAGTTGCATCATGAATAAATTTGGAAGGATATGGGCCTAGGAAATCTAGATCTTGACTACCACAGACAGACAGCTCAGACAAATGAACCAGATCTTCAGTTATGGGATCATAAACTCGTTGATGCAGGAAGGTCATAATTGCTTTCTCGAAAGACTCTTCATACAGAGGAGAAACTGCAGCAGTACTGTACCTCAAGTGCTTAATGACCTGTAAATAAGCAAATTAGTATCCAATTATCATGCTTATGTAAATGCTCAATACAATATGCAGGTCAATAGATAAGATAAGCAAACCGAAGAAGTAGGATTAGACTTTGGCAAATTACTATACTACATACAAATTTTTCTAAGGAAGTCAACATTTTTAATGCTCCAATAATAATATTCACCTTGACATAGCTCTTGAACTTTTTTATAAGTGCATGAGCTTTTTTTAGGCCCATTCCAGGCAAGGACTGCAAATAGTCACAACCGCTCAAGATACACATCTCTAGAAGCATCTGCTTTGTGAAACCTCTTAAATTTAGTTCCTTATTCTGGTCCAGCTTGGAGCACCGAAACTCAAGACCTTGCCCAAACTTATCCATTTTGTAAATGATCTGGATTCAACAAGAAATTAGCGGGACTTCCACGATGAAGTACAAAAACATTGTAACAAATAAAAAGGAAAACTTTTTTAACAAAGTTGCCACTAAAAATGGCCAAAAGCTTACCCTAGGACAACCAAATGCTATTAAATCTGAATCCTCGGTTATAACAGCATCAACCTGTTTGCTGATGGCCAGAAAGGTCATTTGAGCATCTGCTTCGTAAGGAGCCACTATGTAACATACATTTTCCCGCTTTAGGACCTTCAAATGCAAATATTAGATTATGAGAAACAAAAGTTGACTTGTTAACTGTAATGAAATCATGATGGAATTTAGTACCTGTATTAGATCGTGAGCCACTGAAGGTGATATATCAACCGCCTTTTGATAGCACTCATAAGCAGCAGTCATGTTTCCATTAGCTTCATGCTCTATTGCACGAGAAAGGTTTTCTTTCCTAGATCTGCAAGAAAATGTGGGGATGGAGTTAGCAACACTAAAGAGCTTGCCATGATTGAGGGATGCAAATTAAGGTATCCCTTACTACCTTTAAGGGCTGGATATCAAGGCAAGAGAGGTGCGGTAAAAGTGATTGAAAGATTTGATTAGATGTTGGCAACATGGAAGGAGCAGTAACCTTCAATAGGGTAACTATTCCCAATTACAGGTAAAGTAGTCAAACAACTGGACAAAGTTAGGAGGAAGGGAATGGTGATCAATCCAAGTTACACTATTATATGGGATGTTGCAATGAAACCGAAGTATTGCGGAGGTATGGGATAAGAAATCTACAGCAATACAAAGCTAACAAATGAATACAATAACGAATCTGACGCTACCGGAGTAAAAAGTAGTAAATGCAAAGCATGGAAATAACACATTGATACCTTTTTTTAATGAAGTAAGACACTTCCATTAAAGGCATCAAGAAGATGCAAAACAAAAGAGAGTACAAGTAAATAGAGTGTGACTGCTCATGAACATCAACAAAAAACCTATGTTAAAACTAAGGAGCAGCCACAGTCAAGAAAATGATCACAACAAGATATATCTGCCTGATTGAGCCAAGTAAAAAGATTAAATAGACATTTAGCTTTAAGGGCATGGTTGGAGTTGATATTAGCTAATTATCCGTTTCTTTTTTGTAATTTTCATGGATAAACTAGATGCAATATATCAAAAATTCTATATTAGTTCATTTAAAAAAATTAAAAGGAACTTACAACGTAGACGTAAAAGTTAGGAGGTTACAAGTACCTTGCCCGCTTGTTCTCTTGCTCATTCTTCATTGGTAAGTAACCTCCATCAAACACAAGAATGGGTTTGACACCATAATGGCGTAATAGATTTACTCTGTGCATGCAATAATCAATATGCCTAAAAGAAAATACAGCGGAAACATTGTCAGAGTTTGTATTAAGCTAAAACTGAACTATTCACACTTCAGTCTTTTCAGCCATTCATTAGAGTTTCATCTTCGAAGAAACAACTTTGCTTACTTCTCTAAAGGTAGTTCACACTTCCTGATCTCAACTAAATCTAATCTTAATGTGAAATCTATAATATATTGGGAGTAGAGTATTTTACTAATGTGATCTTAACAATTAACCTGCCCAACATAGACAAACACAATGAGAGTTCCTTCTAAAAGTACATAAAACTTGTCGGACTGTTGTTCCATATGAATACCAGTTAGCAAACTCAAACCAAGAAATGAAGATATTATAAAATCCATAGCAACTATGCTGTTAAACCCCATTGCTACCGCAAATACAGAAAGCAAAGCAAAAATGTCATGTTCAATAATTGGTATAAACACATGGATTGAGATTTATAGTCTCTTTGCATTAATCACCAGCTGAATCTAAATTTAGTTCAAAAACATTTACTTTTTCCACATTTCACATAAATTGCAAAAGAAAGATCAAGAGAAAAAGAAATATGCGAAACACATACAACGAAAAATGACATACCAAGGACCTCATCATGAATATCAAATCACAAAACTTTAGAAGACTGAAACAACAGTGAAAAAAATGTACCCAAAAATAAAAAACAGAAACCCCATAACCCCTCGCCCATTAAATATTTAGTAGTACAAATTACAAAACAAATCAAGAACAGAAGAAAATAAAAAATAAAAGATTCTTTTACCCATCAATTATCTTGATCAAATTACACAAAAATAAAAATAAAAATAAAATGAAATATAAAGGAGAAAGAAATGTGAATACTTGGTAGTGGGGATGCCTTTGCAGAGCTCTTTGCTGCAAGAGAAAGCACCCTTGTGAAGCCAAGAATAGGTATCAACAGCTACAGTGCAACCCTTCAATTCTTTGATGTTTATGGGTAACATTATCGATTTCAAGAGGGGCAAAAGCCCTTGTATACCCATTATTCTGTTACCGTATTCAATTCGAGAATATTTGCAATTTTGAAAAATGGGATTGAGCTGGAATTGCTGTTAAAGCCCTAATTTCTGAGCACCCATTTGATAGAGGGGTAGAATTTAGAAACGAGGGAGAAATGGGAATGGCGGGAAGTGTTTTTTGAGAGTGCAGTAATTGGGGCGCCTATGGAATCTTGCAGCTTTGTGAAATATGTCTCCTCTTAACAATCCTCCCTTCAATTGAGCTATACATGCTGCATTGTCTTCATACAAAGTTGTGGGTAGTTTATCACACTTCAAACCACATTTGTCTTGGATATGATGTATTATAGACCTCAACCACACACACTCTCGACTTGCTTCATGAATAGCAATTATCTCGGCATGATTAGATGAAATAGCCACAATTGATTGCTTAGTCGATCGCCAAGATATGGCGGTTTCTCCACAGGTAAACACATAACCCGTTTGAGATCGAGCCTTGTGTGGGTCGGACAAATATCCAGCATCAGCATAACCAACAAGATCCGGGCTGCAATTCTTGCCATAAAATAAGCCCATATCGGTAGTTCCCTTTAGGTACCGCAATATGTGTTTGATCCCATTCCAATGTCTCCTCGTAGGAGCCGAGCTAAATCTTGCTAAGACATTAACTGAAAAGGATATGTCAGGTCTTGTAGTATTTGCAAGATACATTAGTGCGCCAATTGCGCTAAGATATGGTACTTCAGGACCAAGTAGCTCTTCATTCCTTTCTTGTGGTCGGAATGGATCTTTGTTCACATCAAGTGATCGAACAACCATCGGTGTACTTAAAGGATGTGCTTCATCCATGTAAAACCGTTTCAGTACCTTTTCTGTATAGGTAGATTGATGAACAAAAATTCCGTTTGCCAAATATTCAATTTGCAAACCAAGACATAGTTTAGTCTTTCCGAGATCTTTCATCTCGAATTCATCCTTTAGATAATCAATTGCCTTTTGGAGTTCTATAGGGGTTCCAATAAGGTTTATGTCATCAACATATACGGCAAGTACAACAAATTCCGATGTTGTTTTCTTTATAAAAACACACGGGCAAATGGCGTCATTTATATAGCCTTCTTTTAACAAGTACTCACTAAGACGATTATACCACATTCGTCCAGATTGCTTTAGACCATACAAGGATCTTTGCAATTTAATTGAGAACATTTCCCGAGATTTTGAGTTGTGCGCGTTTGGCACCTTGAGTCCATCGGGAATTTTCATGTATATCTCATTATCAAGTGAGCCATAAAGATAGGCAGTAACTACATCCATTAAGTGCATGTCAAGCTTTTCATTGACAGCAAAACTTATGAGATAACGAAAGGTTATCGCATCCATTACAGGCGAATATGTCTCTTCATAATCGACACCAGGCCTTTGAGAAAAACCTTGTGCAACAAGGCGTGCTTTATATCTTTGTACCTCGTTTTTCTCATTTCTTTTGCGTACAAAGACCCATTTATAGCCGACAGGCTTAACACCATTAGGTGTTTTAACTATAGGGCCAAAAACTTCACGTTTTGCCAGCGAATTCAATTCTGATTGAATTGCTTCTTGCCACTTTGGCCAATCCTGTCTTTTTCGACATTCTTCAACAGATTGAGGTTCGAGATCCTCACATTCTTGCATAATGCTAGATGCTACATTATAAGCAAAGGCATTATCCACCACAATATCCACTCGATTAATATTTGCCTCAATATTAATTGGATTTAGGGATAGTTCCGTATTTTCCAGAGTCTCGGGCTCAATGGATTCTTCATGAATCTCAGAATTTGTTAAATCATGAGATTCTTTCGTGGTGTCATTTTGATCGTTCTTTTTCCTCTTTCTAGGATTTCGATCTTTGGAACCTAATGGTCTGCCACGCTTCAGGCGTGCATTCGACTCATTGGATATGACACTAGATGATTGTCCAACAGGGACATCAATACGGATTGGAACATTTTCCGCGGGAATGTGGGATTTCGTTATCCTTTTCAAGTCCGTAAATGCGTCAGGCATTTGATTTGCTATTCTTTGCAAATGGATAATCTTTTGTACCTCTCTTTCACAAATAGAGGTATGTGGATCAAGATGAGATAATGATGCATTTTTCCACAAAATTTCCCGTTTGGTTTCACCAACTTCTCCCCCTAATTTTGGGAAAAGTGTCTCATCAAATCGACAGTCTGCAAATCGTGCAGTAAACAAGTCGCCTGTCAATGTTTCGAGGTAGCGAATGATGGAGGGCGATTCAAACCCAACATATATTCCTAACCTTCTTTGCGGACCCATTTTGGTGCGGGATGGCGGTGCAATAGGCACATATACTGCGCATCCAAAAATCCTTAAATGGGATATATTGGGTTCATGACCCAAAACCAATTGCAACGGGGAATACTTGTGGTAATTCGTCGGTCCAAGACGAATTAGCATTGCTGCATGTAAGATGGCGTGACCCCATACCGAAGTGGGCAGCCTCGTTCTCATAAGTAATGGCCTTGCAATCAATTGCAGGCGTTTAATTAACGATTCTGCAAGACCGTTTTGAGTGTGAACATGAGCTACAGAATGTTCAACTTTTATCCCGATTGATAAGCAATAATCATTAAATGCTTGGGATGTAAACTCAGCAGCATTATCCAGTCTAATGGACTTGATTGGATTATCTGGAAATTGTGCTCGTAGTCGAATTATTTGTGCCATTAATTTCGCAAACGCAAGGTTGCGTGATGACAACAGGCACACATGAGACCATCTACAGGATGCGTCTATCAAGACCATAAAATACCTAAACGACCCACTAGGTGGGTGAATAGGTCCACAAATGTCCCCTTGTATACGTTCCAGAAACGTGGGTGACTCAGTCCCAACCTTTGTTGGTGATGGCCTGATAATCAACTTGCCTTGATAACACGAAGTGTAAGGATATTCATTATTCGAAAGAATTTTGAAATTCTTTAACGGATGCCCATATGAGCTTTCTATAATCCGTCTCATCATGACCGATCCCGGGTGTCCCAATCGATCATGCCAAAGTACAAAGGTATTGGAATCAGTAACCCTTTGGTTTACTGTTGAATGTGCCTCAATTGCACTAATTCTTGTCCAATACATGCCACAAGATAAAGACGGGAATTTCTCAATAACCCTCTTTTGGCCGGAGACATTCTTTGTGATGATGAGATATTCAAGATTATCTTCATCCATTGTCTCAATATGATAGCCATTCTGGCGTACATCTTTAAAACTCAACAAGTTTCTCTTAGACTTGGAGGAGAACATTGCATTCTCTATGATTAATGTCGTGCCTTTGGGCAGAGTTACAATTGCTCTTCCGGAGCCTTCAATCAATTTACTACTTCCAGAGATTGTAGTAACGTTTGCCTTACACATATTTAGTTGAGAGAAATACTTCCTTTCTTTGAGTATTGTATGTGTAGTACATGAATCAATTAGGCAAATACTTTTACAGTTGGATGTTGATCCAAGTTCGCTTTGTGAGATATCCATATTTGCTATCCCATAGTTTGACATACAAAAGAGATACAAGAACATAAGAATAAACAAGTTCAATTCTTTTGCGTCACATAATATTTTCAAAATCTGCTGCTAACAGTTGACTAACAAAATCAGATATGTTATCCATTACTTTGCAGTTTGAAAATTTCAGTTTAAACGTTTTCTTCAAATAATCGATTGTTACTTACAAACAATCGATTGTTTGAACATTGACAATCGATTGTTAAACACACACAATCGATTATTTGCTATATTAAAAAAACTTCAGATCACACTGTCTTAAGACAATCGATTGTTATGCATAGACAATCGATTTGTTGGCTATTTTGAAAAATTCCAGACCTCACTGTTTCAAGACAATCGATTGTTAGACAAAGACAATCGATTGTGGATGATTTTTGAAAAATTCCAGATTACATTGTCTTCGCCGGTACATTCCCTAGTCCAAGCGGTGTCATCCGACACGGCTTCGCCGGAAAACTTTAGTTATTGTACATATAAACATTGTGCAAAAGATATACATATAAATCATATGACACTGGTGAACAAAAGATAGTGTTTGGTATGATGGTCAAGCGCCTCCTTGCAACATCGAGGTCTGCGGTTCGAATACTTGTATGCGTTTCTTTTGCATTTTTTTTCTTTTAAGCCTCTTTTCTATAATAAAATATAACGGTGTCCTCTTCCGTGACACATCATAAGTGATAAAGAAATACTATTTAACTTCTAAAAAGTAATTATTTTATAATAAGATAAAAGAATTTTAATCCATAACTACGAAAGAGTTATCATCCTCTATAACTTCTAATTTCTAAGTGACAGGTTTGATGTTGTTGCTCTTCTCCATTTCTTATCTCCCATATTTATTGTAATAATTTGTTCACCACTTATAAAAAGTTCTGCGTACGCCCCTGAGCTTCATGATCTAGCATTTTCGTATTTCAGCTAAAATAATAGCTATTTTTCAACGATTATAAATGCTGGTTATTTTTCAATTAACAATTCAAAAACTGACTAGTCCATGATATTTTTACAATTTGCTCTCATTCTTTTCTCTCTTTTTTACTGCTATTTTTTCTTTTCATTCCTTTTTCGAGTCAAAAATTTTCCACTCTTATAGGTGGGGGTGATTTTTCATTTTTAGGAATTGATTTTTTGAGGAATTTTCAGAAATCACTGTTGTTTAGTCGCTATTAACTTATTATAGCCACCATATACATAATTATTTTCTATAGCTACTATTTAGTTGTTACGCGATTGTATTCGCTCTGTTCGCGCTACTGTATTCATAAATACCGTAGCAGAATTTGCCTAAGAATAGGGGAATCCGGATGTTTAATAACGGAAAGATGATCAATTAGCTTGTACCGCTCCTAATTTAACTCAACAAAATCAATTCTACATAAATTTTTGTTGCTACTGTGTTGTATTTCATGTATTTGTGCGGCTGTATTTATAAATACAGTAAGGTAATCAAGAAGTATGGTGTATATTGTTCTATTCAATTCGATTGTATATTATATTCAATTCACAAGTACTCATTATTCACTATTATACATTGTATTCAATTCACCATATTCAATGCGACTGTATTCAAACAACAACAAAAAAATCACAAAACATAGTGATGTTTGGCCGTATTCAAAAAATACAAACCTTCGAAATAATAAATACAGATAAAAAATATATTTATAGCAAAATACAATATATTTGGGTGTATTTATACGTAAATTATGTATTTGTATCATTGTATGTGACTAAATAGTAAATAAGAGAAGAAAGTTCGTCGGAAATGGCATTTCTGACCAATCAAAACACTTTATACATTGAATTAAAACTAAAAATAGAACTAACAAAAACCCGGCCTTCAAATGTTCTCTTGCGTAGCCATGGCCATATCGATTCGCCCAAGAGAATAATCAGGCTAAAAGAGGGTAAACCTACGGGTTGTCATGTGGTCATTGTTGATGACTTGGTCCAATTTGGAGGTACTTTAATTTAATGCCAGGCTTGAAAGTTTAGGAAAATCATGGCGCAGCGAAGGTGAGTGCATACATGACTCACGGAGTTTTCCCTAAATAAGTAGTCATGGGAGCATTTTATTCACAATGATGATGGCACGGAGAAATCATTCATTTACTTTTGGATCACATATCCGTGTCCCCTCACTATGAAGACCACGGCGTCGTTGATTCTGATGACGACCACGACGATGATGCCAACGATTCGGTTGATTTGATGGAGAAAATAGAGGCCTGGGAATCTTGCTGATAGAGAGATAAAAAAATATATAATTGGCATATTTCATGCCCCGATGCTAGGTATAAATAAATACTTATTTTTCTATAAAATAGAAAAGGTAGCTATAAGTAATAATATTTTAAAATTATTTTGATTTATAGTAAATAGGGTGTAATAGTTTGCTACGTGAGGTAAAATTTCCTTATCTTTTTATATAGAATTAAAAGTCGAGAATTGAACATGTAACAATATTTTCACTTTTGTTTCAACTAAATTATAGTCATAATAATCATTAATGCCAAAATTGGAAGATACTTTTACTTTTGGACAATTTAGGGAAGCACTTTTGCAAAATTTAAAAAATGGAAAAAGCCCATGAAATATACGAAATAAGGCACATTTTTTCGTCGTTAAAAGGTAGTCTCAATCCTGCCCTTGCTGTATATAAGGTGGCTCACATGTGTCATATTTTAGACGGACAACCCTAATAGAATATGTAGCACCTGATTTTGACACGTGTCACAATCTGGTGCAATCATCTATGCCCTAATTATAAAAACAAATCAATCTGACCCTTATGAACTGCTTGGTGGACGATGTCATCACTTATAAAAGTGTAATGGAAAAGGAGGGTCGTGAACCAGAAAGAATGAGCCGCTTCCATCACTCTTAATCCAACCCGACCCATTACCATATTTCAATAAACCCCAATCGATTTTATTACCCCACTCTTTCTCACCTTGCTTTCTTCTCCCAAATCCCAGTTTCTCCTTTCACCATAGCTGCCTCATAAAGATTCTTTCCCAAATTGACACAATTTCAAAATTACTTAGGTAATGTTTATTTCTTTTCTTCGTTTATAAAATGTCGCAAACATCGAGCTCTTTTCATCGGCGTGTAAGAAATTGTCGATGTGGAAATGTTGCGCTCTATCTCACTTCATGGACTCCTGAAAATTAAGGGAGACATTTCCTTAGGGGTGATAAACCCGATATAAGTTAATATTTTCTTTTAAATTTTTAGATTTGTATTTATAGGATTATTATTTATTTAATAATAATTAAATTTAGATGTTATGTTGCAGCCAGCATCATGCGGCTATTGGGAATGAGATGATGATAAATTTTATCCGCTATTGTCATCAACAAATTAAAAAGGGAAAAGGAAACTTTTATTGGTGAAAATGATTAGTTGAAGAAAAAAGCTGACCTTTTTAGAGAGAAATCATGTTTTAAAGGAAAAAGTTATTGTTGTTCAGCTTGAAACTAAATCATCGAGGCATATATTTGCTGATTTAGAGGCATGTTATGTTATTGAAAAATCTTCATTCACATGCTAAAAATAATGAAACACATGCAAAGAAGATAGAAAATGTATATGTTATGTTATTGTGCTTGCTCGTTGGATTTTTTGTTGGTTATGTATTACATAGTTAAGTTATATTGGTTTTGAATATTGTATGGAATATAATCATATTTTGTGACTATATGAATACATGGAACGTAACTTTAGGTAAGATTTTCTTGTGTGATGGTATAATATTAATGTAATGAGTTTGCAATAACTTAAGTACAAAGATTTAAACTAGAAAGATGGTTTGAGCTTATAATGTGCAGCTTCGAACGATTTTCAGCAAAATTTATACACTTGTTAACAGTGAGTATCTGCAAAAAATTCAAATATGCCCGTCAACTAAATGTTATTGAATAAATATACCCTCCACGGTTCAGCTACACACCAACAAATGGAGTTGGCTATAAATATTCAAGGGAGTTGAACATACACAACCTGAACATACACTCTCTGAACGTACGCAACCTAAGTATACATAATCAACATTTAGAACAATAGTCATCTTATATATTTTTAGCTACAAACCAATAGAGGGAGTTAGCTACAAATATTCAAGAGAGTTATTCTAGATGTAATAGTGCATATGCAATTAGCAGCACTATATAAGGGCTACACACATTCTAATTTGTCACAATTTAAGGGAGTTGGCTACAAACCAACTGAACAACAACCTAAACAATACTTAGAACAATATTCATTTGCATAAAATTATTTCAAGTCAAATAAGAGGTTTGATTCACCAAAAACCAACGCCTAGAATTTCATCAAAAACCAACAGCCATAATAATAACCTTAATGTAAGTTCTTAACACAAAGACATCTATCTCAAAAAGATTCCTAAACTTGCTAAACATCACAATTTGATATCATCTTCAATTTCTTATTTTTCTTGCTTCATCTTGGATCTGCTTAAGTGTGATAGCTGAATTTCTCTTCCAAGTTGCCTTGGTTAGTGAGTAAGGCAAATTTGATAGCGCTGCCACTCCATTTGCATATTCACAAAATTGAATTATTCTTGTTCCTATTGGTGCCTTACATCTAGCTTTCTAACTTCAAGACTTGTTTCTGATTTAGCAGTAATTATTGGCCTTAGAGGTGGATCTTCATCAATATTAATAACAGGATCATAGCATTGTGATAAAATAATAGTGGCATAAGATGATTCTTTTGTATGTGGTGTCATAAGTGCACTATCAAAGTATATTCCTTCATCTTCAGAAGCAACAAATACAAGTGGAAATTTTGGAGCTGAGGTCTGACTTGAACCACCTTTCTAGTGTTACTTTTTCCTTGATTTTGAAGTCTCTACAATGGTTTTCTCCTGTCTCCCAAAAAAAATTATTAGAAGTTGTGACAACTCCCTTGAATTGTGACAAATCAAAATTCTTAGAAGTTATGACAAATCAGAATTCTTTACCTTGAAACAGCCCCTAGCACTGTGGTTTTCACCACCAAAATTGTTGCATGTCATCACAACTCCCTTCCTTGAGTAACTAATAAGCGGGGATTTTGATTATTTATTAGCGCCTTTTAGCTTTTGTTTTAGTCTAAAAGCATTGAATCATGTCCCCGAAACTAATGAAACGTGTAAAATTGCAGAAAAGTTGGAAGTTGAACTATCGAGATGAAATTCGACTCAAAAAAAGTAGTCTAAATACAAGGTCATAAAAGGCACAAAAGCTTATAATGTGTGGACTGCAGAATTTTATCTGCGGACGCAATCAAGGAAGGAAAACTGAGCAAACTTTTGAGATAATTGCGGACCGCACATATGCGGTCGCAAAAGCTGGGCTAGGATCCAAGATCATAGATGACAAAAAGCCAAGTCTAGAGCTTCCTCAAATTGCAGTCCGCATAAGATTTGTGTTGTCGCAATCATACGATTGTAGACCGAAAAAGAGTGCCTTGCTGTCGCAGTTCAGAATTGTGCGGCTGCAAACCTCCACTTCCTGACAAGATGAAGAAACATGCGGATTGCACATGGAACTGTGCATCCACAGAACCTCCCGAGGGGAATTTTATTCGAAATTGTCAGCCTTAAATAAATAAAAGAGTTTCACAAAATTAGGTCAAGTTTTGAATATTTCAAGTATTGTAGCCATTTCTCTTGCTTCTTTAGGAAACTTTAGTCGAGATGTATTGAGTGGGTAACATAATGTTGTGAGCTTTAATACACCCTAGTAAATAAAACGAGCATAAAGTCTTTATCCCATTAGGCAAACACCTGGGTCATGGTCATAGCCCTAGACCTTTTATATTTTTGGAAAACACTCAAAAACAATCATCTCGAGTTTTATATCTTTAGAGTTGCAATCATTAGCTTAATTTTAGAAGTAAAACTAAAAACCTATTAGTGTAAATGCAATCTAGATACGTCACTTGCTCATTTCGAATATATATTCCTAACTCCCATCTTAGCTCCCTGTGGATTCGGTCCCGACTCTTTATTAGATTTTATTATTGCAAATGACCATTCCAAACATCTTTAGAGGCATGTATTTGGACGTGATCAATTTTTGGTGCCATTGCCGGTAGTTAAAAATGGTGTTAGCTATATGTTTGGGTTTGTATGTAGAATATCTTCTTTTCCTTCCATGTTACTAATTTGTGTGAATCAATTGTGGGTATGATAATGGAGTACAACAACAAAATCGAAAACATGACTTTGGGGGATGTGAGCGTCGAGGATAACCAAGGTGAAGAGGTTTCTCTTGAACCTCAAGCTAATAGAAGAGACCGGGCGCCTCATGACAATGTCCTAGTTCCACCCCCACCTACACCAAGAGCGGCTCCACACCGGCTATTTCTGAATGAAGGGTATGCAAGTTCTATAGTCCCTCCCCAAATGAGGGTGGGCAACTTTCAAATCACCAATTTGATGCTAACTTTGCTAGAGCAACGAGGTTTCTTCACTAGGACTCCAAGTCAAAATGCATATAAACACTTGAATGGGTTTCTGGACACTTATTGGGGAAGTAAAGAAACAAACGTCTCCTAGGATGCTTTGGGGCTAAGTATTTTTTCCTTCTCTTTATGGGGGAAAGATGTAGATGGGTTGGAACTATTGCCAAACTATTCCATTCATACTTGGGATAAGTTGGTGGAAAAATTTATTTCCAAGTTCTTCTCTCCCGAGCATATGGCCACTCTTAGAGATGAGATTCTAGAATTCAAGCAAGAGCCTAATGAGCAGGTACACGAGATATGGGAGCGGTATAGAACAATGGTCAAAGAGTGTCCCAATAACGACATGACAGAGAATATGATTCAACAAAGTTTTTATCATGGGTTTAACTCGACAAACCAATATATGGTAAATCAACTTGCCGATGGAAATTTCATGACTACAATGTATGTAGAAGCTTGTGAGATTTTGGATAAATGGCGGAAACATCATCGCCATGGCAATCCAGGGCTAATGTTCCACAAGGTGATCCGAACGTGATTCACCTCCATAAAGAGTTGCATGACCATGGTCAAGCAATTGCCAAATTGATCCCCATCATGAATTCATTAGCAAAGGCTCAACTTCAATAAGTGAAATCCTAAGCAAGTCAATGCCATTGAGGGAGTTAACATGACGGTGAACAAAAGTGTGATGACCTAAAGGGTCACATTGTATTTTCGAATCCAAATTCAAATTTCGTAGCCTTAAAAACCTTATTTTCTTTCTCCTCGATTTGTGTTCACAGTTCGAATGAATTTTTGAAAAGCTTTTATGTGAAATTTAAGAAAAGTATTGAATTTGGCCGTTAAAATTGATTAAAGTTGACTTCGATCAATGCTTTTGGTAAACGGAACCGGGCTCGTGATTTGATTGTCCTGTAGGGTCCGTAGGAAAATATGGGAGTTGTTCATATGCCCGAAATCGAATTCCGACGTCTCTAGTTCGAGAAAAGATTTTTTTTTTTTTAAATGTTTGCTGGAAAATATAAGGACTTTTGGAAATAAAATGATGTGTGATGTTGATGGTATTGATCTCGTATTTTGTTTTTGGAGCCTGGTACAGGTTTAAAATAATATTTAAGTCGATCCTGTGTAATTTGGTTTGAATCAGAGTTGATTTGATATAAATCGGACCCTAGGTTGAGAAAATAGAAAATTTGAACTATCTTATGAATTTCATGAATTTGAGGTTAAATTCGTAGTTGTTGATATTATTTTGATGAGTTGATCACACAAGTAAGTCCGTATGATATTTTTAGACGTGAATGCATATTTGTTTTGGAACCCCGAGGGCTCGGGTGAGTTTTGGATAGTCCATGGAGTGAGTTTGGGCTTAGAAATTTTTGTTGCATCTGGTATTTATGTTGCAGGATCTGATCTCGCAATTGCGAGGTCAGGCTATGCAATTGCGTTGCGAGGGCTTTATTGTAGTTGCGAAGAAGCCCAGCCCACCACTTGTTTGGATTGCGAGCTTGCACACATGCAGCAGGTTCGCAATTGTGAGTAGAGCAGACATGCAGCAGGTTCGCAATTCCGAACCCTATCTCGCATTTGCGAATCTCCTGCTGCAATTGCAACATCTGCACGTGACCAAATGTCTTTTTGGACAGGATTTTCACTTTATTCTTCGAAATTTTGAACCCCAAAACATCCCTAGGCGATTTTTCAAAGACTCAAACTTCTCCAAACCATAGGTAAGTGATTTCTAACTCATCGTCTTCAATCTAATTCATCTTTTTGCATTATTTCACTTCAAAATCGAGGGGTTTTCATGGGAGATTGCGTGTTCTTGCATAGAAATTAGAAATTTCAAATTTTGGATATTTGGACCTTATATTGAGGTCGGATTTCAACACTAATTGCATATTTGTGTTTGTGGGTGAATGGGTAGCTGGGTTTTGGTTCGAACTTCGAGTTTTGGCCAAGCGCGCTTGGGGTCAATTTTTGACTTTTTGGGGAAAACATTGGAAAATCTATATTCATGCATTATAATTGGTTTATTTAGCATTTATTTATGTTATTAAGTAAATTATGACTAGATACAAGCGGATTGGAAGTGGAGCCGAGAGGTATAGCGGTAATTGAGGCTTGATTTTGTTTGTGGAATTGAGGCAAGTGTTTGGTCTAACCTTAGCTTGAGATAATAGGTGTTGTGGTCTTATTTGCTACGTGTTAGTGTTCAGTACGACGTATAGGTGTGGTGACGAGTATCTATACGTTGGTGTCAAACATGCCCGTGAGTCTTATACCATGATTGTTGCGACTCTTATTATGTACTATTCATACTTAAATTGATGATTATCACTATTGAACAAGACTAATGATAATATCTTGGTAATTGACCATTGTTGAGTATTGGCTCAATTTGAGATTTATTTTGTGAAATAACTGTTGGAACGAGATTGGTTATAGCTGGTTCCCTTGCCGGAATGTATTGTTTCTATTATTTGGGTGAGGAAGAGTGTAAAGCACGAAGGGTGATGCCGTGCATGATATTGTGAGTGAGTGTTAATGCACGAAGGGTGATGTCGTGCTGATATTGTGAGTGTTAATGCATGAAGGGTGACGTCAGGCCGATATTGTGAGAGTTAATGTACGAAGGGTGATGTCGTGCCATGATTATGAGAGTTAATTCACGAAGGGTGTTGTCATGTTGTTTCTGTTGTTTCTTATGGCGAGAACGAGAATAAAAGCACGAAGGGTGATGTCATGCACGTATTATTGTTTCATTATTCCTGTTGATATAAATATGGTGTTCATTATACTTCTATATTGAATTACTGTTAGAATTTGACATACCCCGCAGCATGTTCCCCTTCCCATCTTTATATGTTATTTCATGTTTTTATTGTTCTACTCGTATATGATTTAACTGCACATGTTTATATGGTTGTCGTGTCCTAGCCTTGTCACTATTTCACCGAGGTTAGGCTCGACACATACCAGTACATAAGATCGGTTGTACTGATACTGCACTCTGTACTTTTTTGTGCAGATCTCAGTGCCGGACCTTCTGAGTAGCTTGAGGTAGTTGCCTTCAATCCAGGGAGACCAAGGTAGATCTGGTGGTGTCCGCAAGCCCGAAGTCCCCCTTTCCCCGCTATTGTTTTCTGCTATCTCTTTTCATTTCGAGAAGAGTTGTAATTTTCTTTCTAAACCAGTGTTTGTAGAAATTCGTATTTCGTGAAATTGTGACACCAGATCATCGGGGTAGACATGTATTGGAGTATTTTGAATTGTTATAACACTTATGCACTTTATATCTGCATAGGTTTAGTTACTATTTATCTCTATTTGGGTTAATTGCTAATGTATTAAAATCATAGTAGTTGGCTTGCCTAGATTTCACGAGTAGGCGCCATCCCGATCCCGATAGTGGAAAATCCGGTTCATGACAAAAAGAAGGACCAAGGGTCCGCAAGTGCAAAACCAATTGGAGAATTATGTGCAATAAGATAGTGGGTTTGATCAAGATGAATCTTACAGTGAACAAGAGGAGAACATGCAATATGTGAAGAACTTCCAAGGGCAAAGAAGCAACTCTCAAAGCACGAATCAACAACAATTGCGACCTTAAAGCAATCAAGGTAATTGGAACTCTAACAACCAAGGTAATTAGAGTGGTGGAAACAAACAAGGGAATTGTCATAACAACAACAATCAAGGAAATTGGCATGGCAACAATCAAGAAAATTTGGGAAGGGATGGAACAATAATGAAGGCAACCGAGCAACCCTCCTCTTTATCCTTTCCATGGTCCAAATTCTTCCAACAATGAAATAACGCGTATTGAGAATATGTTCAAGCATATGATTGAGAAGAAAACCAATTCGGATGCCCAACTTGCCTCGTACAATACATCAATACGCACCTTAGAAGTTCAAATGGGTTAAATCTCCCAATCTTTAAACACTAGTCCTAAGGGGCACTATCAAGTGACACGGTGGTAAACCCAAAGGCTGGGATTAATACGGGGCATGCCATGGCCATTACTACAAAAAGTGTAAAAGGTGGGAATGCACCCAGATCAATCCAAAGGCAACTCGTGGATGAAGAACAAGTAGTGCAAGAAGAGAAGATCCCAAACAATGTAGAACAATCTAATGATAAGGTTCGAATTGATATTGATGATAGTGTGGAAGAGACTCAAGAGGAGGTGAACCCATCTAGGGATCACATTATTGACATACCAGAGCCGGTAGTGCAAAAGGCTAAGGCACCATTGCCTAAGCCTCTACCTCCATACCTTCAAAGACGTGCAAATCAAAATGGTGAAAACTAATTCAAGAAGTTTATCCAAATAATGAAGATTCTCTCAATCAATATGCCATTAGTTGAATCCTTGGATCAAATGCCCGGTAATACAAAGTTCATGAAGGATCTTGTAATAATAAAGCGGTCGATAAATTTTGAAACTATCAAAGTCACTCATAAAGTGAGTGCAATTGTACATTCAATGGCTCTCAAGTTGGAGGATCCATGTACTTTCACGATTCACTGTACAATTAGAAGTGCCAAGTTTGCAAAAGCTCTTTGTGATCTTGGGAAAAGTATAAATTTGATGCCCTATTCGATTTTCAAGACATTGGGAATTGGCCAGCCAAGACCCACCTCTATGAGATTGCAAATGGCCAATCACATTATAAAGAGACCCTTGGGAGTGATTGAGGACGTTTTTGTTTGTGTTGATAAATTCATTCTTCCAGTAGATTTTGTCATTCTAGATTGTGAGGTCAATTATGAGGTGCCAATTATTCTTGATAGACCTTTCCTTGCTACGGCGAAGGCTCTTTGTGATATTGAAGACGGAGAACTTACTTTACGGGTTGGTGATAAAAATTGATTTTCTGTGTGTGTAAGTCCATAAGGCAACTGATCGGTTCCAACCCTACACCATTATAGAGTGGCAAGAGTGGCCGATGCAGCTTTTACCCGAAAGGTCAGGATCAAATCCACAGAGAGCTAATATATGTTTGGAATAGGATTCTTATCTAATATAGAAATATGAAATGTTCTTTTGTTGCACTTTCAATTATTCTTTATTTGTCTACTGTTGTACTTCAATACTAATGATGCAGGAAAATAAGCTAAGTATGGTATTTTTGTAGGGTTTTCTTAATTGGTCTGAAGGTACTAGTGAAGTGACTTGCACCTAGGTGGGTATCTAAGGGGATCTAAAACTTAGGGCAAACTTGTTATAATTGGGATCGTGATATAGCCATTGCACATAACTATTCACTCGACACCTCTCGGTAGTTTGAGTGACTTTGCCCTAATTGGCTTTCTCAAGCCCTATTGGGTGTCAAACAATGCAGACAAATATGGCTCAAGTCGGGTATTACTATCTCAAGGTTTAACCCATTAATTTGAGCTATCAATCTCTTGAATGTATACCAATCCCTCATTGGCTTGAATTTTCTAGACTTAGTCTCTCTTTCTGAAGAAGAGCCTAAGTCAAAAAGGTACAAATAGTGTTTTCACTCACCAATTCAGCATTTAAAGCATAAATCAAGCCAAATGTCATTCACCCATAAACAAAGTTGAATACCCATTGAATACCCACACTAGGGTTGAGGCACAACCCTAGATAATGGGTTTAGCTACTCATAATCAAAGAAGAAATTAAATATGGAGATGAAATATAAGCCATAAAAAGTAATTATAAGTTAGTTTAATTGCTAAAGATGTTCTAAAATTACTCAAAAAGGTAAAAAAAAAGGTGGTTCACGTGCTCAACTAATCAATAGATGACCTAAGAATCCAAAAAAGAACTATTTATACGCAGCTACATTTTTCGAACAAAAATTCCCCTATGGAGGTTTTGCTGATAGCGAAAAATAGACCGTTGCAGTGCTAAGACTACCGCAACCACGCAAAATTAAGTGCGGACCGCGGTCTTTTAACTTTTAGCTCTACTTCTGGCTCTCTGATTCTGACTACCGCTGAGGGCGGTAACTCGACTACTGCCACGCTAAAGCTACCGCTGTCACACAATCTCACTGTGGGCGGCGATGACTTGTTAAGCCCAATTCCCATTCTCTGAACTTTGCCACCGCTGAGAGCGAAATCAAGACCGCCTCAGCGGTGGACTCTCTGCATCCGTGATTGTTTCTTTGCTATCAACACTCTTTTGACTCCGATTTGAACTTGTGTAGGTTTCACTCCTTTTTGAGCTGGTTATGACATCATTTTCTGTTTTTGACCAAACACCGCAAACGATCACAATAAGTTAGCTTTCGGGAATACTTGTACGCACTTTTAATCTAAAACCCAAGCAAAAAGGATCATAAAATAGGCTAGAATCCTAGTTATCAACTCCCCCATACTTAAGCTTTTGCTTGTCCTCAAGCAAACAAAGTAATTCCAACCTCCTCAAAATAAAAGAAAGAACAATTTTAGTTGTCCTAATGTAACCTCATCAAGAATCAATTGTGACTTACAATTGCCCTCAACTCAAATGGATTATTAACAATACACAACCTTTTTAGCACCATGGCTATAGTGCGACACAAAAGCATCAAGAGTTGACTCAACTCATCAAAGAAACTCTTTCTATTACTTTGGTTGTTGTGGAACTCAAACTCATACTTCACCACTCCATAAGCAAACCTCACTTTTAGATTGTAGCACTCAGAACGAGGATTTTTGAAAACACACTCATTTCTCTTAAAGGAAGGTCACAAGTTTGGCTCTAAAATACCATAAGCTTGCCCCTTATGTGAGTCACGATTAATGTAAGTTCACTCAACTCAAGATCATATAGGTTTTTGCGGAATGTAATGAAGGCTTTTGGTTCAGGTAGGATATATTGGTCCGAGAAGGTTTCATCTTTCCTTAAGCACTTCATTTGCTTTATTTTGGCACACATTTTCTTGACTATTTGAGTCAGTTACTTCTTCATTAGGGGCTAGAGAGACACAATGTCACTCTTTCTTGTTCATTTCGATCATTTTTCTCTTTTCTAATCTTTTCACGCCTTTCATCTTTTGCTTTTATTGAATCCCTTCATTTCTTCTACATGTTCACTTTCTTTTTGGCTTTTTGGCCTTTCTTTCTTTTTCTTTTTGCCTTTCCTTTTCTTCATTTTGTATCTTTTATCACTTTTGCATTCCTCGTCCCTCCCCCAACACTTATGTATTTTCCTTATGCTAAGGAAATATCGGGTGCCAAGATAGGATTATTTTATAATGGATAAAGGCTTGTATCATGGTTTTTTGAAAGAATAAGTGATATGGCTCAACAGGGTTGACTAGGGATATCATCATTGGTGGGCTATGGATGTTTTCAAGTCTCAATTAGGCTCAAGGAGAGTCTATAATCACTTTTCAGGTCGAGCTACACTTAGAATTTTGCCTAGACAAACATTCAGGACAAGTTCTAAACTCATTGGCACAAGACTTGGATTTGCAAATCAATACCTTACCACACAAGCTATTGGATTGCTAAAGAGACATGGTCAGGGGCCTACAACAACCTTAGCTAAAATTTGAGCAATACAAATGGTTCCAAGAAACCACTCGATGATTTGTTTAGTCAACACAAGAGTCTCAAGGTCACAACGGTCACCATCCTATACACAACAATTTGTTTTTAACCATAAGTTAAAAGGTAAATGTGTTAGGCCCAAGTGAAGCTTTGCCTGAGACACTATTGCTCACTAATTGCTACTTACACAAAACGAAAAGAAAAATGGACTCAACTCTTAAGAAGGTTCTCATCCCATCCACCATCGGGAAGAGCCACTGGGTTCACACAAACTCCACCTTTGAAAAGAACCGTGTCATTTAGAAAACCAAAGGCTTATTGATCACAAAAACTTATAAAATAAGAAGCTATGAACCGAAAAAGAAGATACTAAATGAAATAAGAAGCTATACTATTAAGCAAAACTGAAAACGAAGTTATGAAGTAAAATGCAGAAAGTAAACTAAATATGTACAATAGGGGATTTTGTTGAATATACATAAAAGGAAATGAATATATACATGGAGAGTGACTTTATATATAGACCAAGATCGAAAAATAACGAAAAGTGAAACAATTGGTAAAATATAGACATACTAAAAGTGAAAAATAAGCATAAAAAAACAAATAGTATCATCATTATAAACCAACTACCAAATCATCAAAGTAGGACCACCCCCTCAAACGAAAACTAGCATTGTCCTCAATGTTATCTAACCAAAAATAAGATAAAAAAGAAGGGTAGAGAGTAAAGAAAACTCCCTATGGTCCTTTGTCTGCATGGGGTCCTGTGGTTGGGTCCCTGGATCACATGGTTCGGGGGACTGTGGCTGGCCGGAGGCACCTCTCTCAGATCCTCCAGCTCAATCTCTACATCATCAACCCGGGGCATCACTCTCCTCCTCCTGGGCTCTCCCTCAATCTCCTACTCTATCTGAGTTGCTGGAAGTTGGTCCTCTAATAGTAGCTCCAATGGTAAGTGTTCAGCGGACTTCATCTTCTTCACCTCTCCCCTCAATTGCTTCGCCAACTCCTTGGAGGCCCGAGTCCTTTCCATCTTATTTGTCTGCTTTCTCAGCTCCTTAAGTGTTTTTCCTTGAATTGCAAGAGCATCCATGATAAGCTTTTTGTTCTCTAGGAACATCTTCTGCTTGTCCATAAGCTCCTTTATAGATTCCTCTACTGAAGCTGGCACTTTGACTGCGCGGGAACTGACTGGGCTGCCACTGAACTAGATATCACAGATAAATTAGAAGTTGCTGCCTACATCCAGTTGTTGATACTGAAGAGTGTTTGTTCAACCTGTGAGCAGTCAACGGGAATGCTGAGGAGGATGGCACTAAGGATGACATGGAAGTAGATGGTACTGAGGCAAGATCCGGTATGGTAGTGGGAGGCTGTGAAGTAGTGATTACCACTATTGGCTCTTAATACTAGCCAGTAGAAGTAGTAGCTTTGCCCTTGGATCCCTTGGATTTGGGGTTGCCTGGACCCTGAAGGATGTACCATGAGAAGGGCTTTTTGGGTCTTACCATGACATCGAAATTTCTTTTCTCCACCTCGTGATATTCAAAGAGCATGGTGAGGAAGTTCGGGAAGGGGTAATATCTATCACCCTCGTTAGACCACTCTAGTGATCACCCTAGACATGATTTTCTCGATATTAATCGGGAACCCCACCATGATAGCCGCCACTACAAATGCCTGGAAAATCGGCATGGTGTTGTTGTGAGTAGTGGGGTCTAGTATGTTGCATAAAAAGGTCTCCCAACCTTTTGACTCAAAGTCCAGGGTGTTCCTCAAGATAGGAACCTCTACTATCAACCATTTTGGAGTAGTAGGAGATCCAGAAGTGATGCCAACCACGGGCGGGCCGTCTCATCTATCGCCACTTTCTCTAAGTACAGTGCCTCATCTTCATCATTAAACCCAAGATACTTATTTATCGTCTTCCCATCAAACTTGACTTTTAAATTTTGCACCTTAGTCACTTTTGTGTCCTTTTTATGTGAGAGGCATTGGCATTGAATTCCTTGACTAGGTGCTCATTGGCATCCGCACTTTGCAGGAGAAGTACTTATATCCCACTCATTCATTGAAGTGCTGCTTCACATTGGGGTTGTGAGATAGAAGATCCCGCTCTATGAACTGGCTCTCTTGAATGACTGACTTTTGAGGCCACCACTCCCTGAATTTATGGTATGCCAGCTCACTAACAAACCTCTGTTGTCAAACCTCGGGGTTTCTGGTCCTTTCCTCTGATCTGGGTGTCGCCCCCTCTTTCGTCATCTGGTACCTCGGCATCTACATCTATGGGATCTTGTGCCGGTGACGAAGTTGTGGGTGAGGCTGAATCTGAGGACTCACCACTCTCTACTGAGATATCAGACGACTCAGAAGAGGCATTAGAAATAGGATAGGCTGGGGGTGTGGGCTCATATGTCAAGTGAATCCTCACCGAAAAGTTTACCACATGTGTAGGCACCGAGTTAGTCTTCTGAGGCCTCTCGGGAGGGCACATACTCACTCCCCTAGAGTGGGAAGTATCTCTATTTGCTGCTATGATGTTCTTCCTTATTTCCCCAATTGATTTCCGAATTGCTGGTGTCAACTTAAATGTTCCTCGTCCCCTACCCCCGGAGGACTCTGCTTTTCCTTTTTGTTTCTCACTGCCACCTCTAGATTTAACCATTGTCTGCAAACGTATACAATGAAGAATTGTTAATAATAGTGCTAGAAAAAGCAGTGCAGAAAAAAAAAGAATCAGTTGAGAGTGCTTGAACAAAATTACATACCGCTAACCGCAGAAAATGCATTAAAGCCGCGGAGGTGTGGGTATCAGACTACCCACCATCTAATCCTATTCAACCGAGCGCGCCCGCAGAAATTGCATTACTGTCCGCAAAAACTCTACCACGGCCACATACCCATGTTTTTTGCTTCTCTGAACTTAAGCACCACTGATCGCGAGAAAAGTAGTGCAGCCGAGTCAGTTGGATCACTATTAGCAGAAATTGTCACCGTTGACCGCGATTATCAACATTTCCAACTCATAAATAACTCAACATCGCTAACTGCCAAAAATCAACCACGGTTGTTGAAGTCAAAATGGGGCTGAGTCTACCTAGGGTTTCAAAGTTTCATCCATTTAGCAATATCTTCTATATTGTTAACCTAAGTAGCTATTAATTAATCCATCCTAACTATGTACGCCTAATTTAAATAATACTAAGGAACCTTAAGTTAAAATTAAAAGAAAAAGAAGAAGAAGAAGAAGAATTTAAAACCATCAATTAAAATAAAAACAAGTAAAAAATTAAAGACTAATGAATGAGTGAAATTACCAGATAGGAGATGAGTGGTGAAAAATGAGCTTTGATTGTGCTTGTCATTGATACCAATTTTTTTTTGATATTTTGAAACTCAAAATACTCTTAAAATAGCATATATATACATATATTTTCATACCCAAGTGTTTTGAAATTTTTTCAAATTTTAAAAAAATTTAAAACTAATTTATTGTCTATTTTAATACTACAAAATTCAATAATTATTTCCAAAATTATCATTTTGGTGAATAATTTATTTTACTCTCATGTTTATACTAAAATATATTTTAAATAAAATTTTCATTTTTGACACATTTATTTGGTATTTTTAAAGATAAATTACATATAATTGCAATTATACCCTATTTTACGATTAATTACATTTTCTAATTATAAAATCATTTACAGTATTTTTAGATTAATACTTATATATTATTAATTAGTTTTGTACTTTAATTCATTTTTAAAATCTTTTTTACTATTTTTATTAAATAAAAAGGGAAAATGGCTATTGAAATGCTAGCCAGGTTTTATTACAATCATAGCCCAAATTGAAACGCCAATTTAAACCCCAAATCCCCGACCCATCTCCTAAATCACCCAACCTATACCTATTTTAAATATCCGGTCCATCCTTAATCTGATATGAGTCGTTGATCAAATAAGATCAACGATCCAAGTTTTATTTCCTAAATTAAAACCTAACAACCCCCCAGACCCCTCATTTTAGAGACGGTCTCTCTCTCTCTCTCTCTCTCTCTCTCTCTCTCTCTCTCTCGCTCTCTCTCTCTCTCCCTCCCTCCTTCCCTCCCACTCTCTCTCTCTCTCTCTCTCTCTATACTAACCCTTTATGTGCCTTCTCTCTAGAACCTTATGGTTCTCTCGCTCGTCTTCGATGAATCCACCGCCTCTCCGGCCACATTCATCCTCACTCCTCCCGACCACCAACCACCGTGAAACTTTATCTTGCTGATTTCCTCTATCTTTGGGACTCCAGAAGCCTCCACCATACAAGATGGTCACCGAAAGCTTTGCCTAGTTTGTCTCTGGCCTTTCTCTGATGGTTTTTTGTCCGATGGTGCTATGAGAATTATTATTAACGAGTTTCACAGCCAGGTTCCTTACCTCTCAATGGTTTATTACGAAACCTTGATTTCTACCTATACCTATTAATCTCTATCTTTTAAAAATGTTTCTTTAACTTATTCTTTTGTGTTTTACACTACTCTCTACTCGATCTTTACGATTGCTTAAGTTTTTATCTTTTTATTCTTCTTTTCAAAACTAGGGTTTCTGAACCTCTTTCGAAATCACTATGTTTTCTGATTTCTCTAGTACTATATGTTTGTGTTTGTATTTCTGCTTGTTTATGTGATCTTCTAGGTTATTCCCCAATTTCTATGCTTTAATTTTGTTATAACGTTCCACCGATTTTGTGATAACGTTCCACCCGTTTTGTGCCTATTGTGTCTAAATAGGTCTAATTGTTTCTATTTACTAAATGTTCTGCTGACTCTGTGTATCTCTTTGAATCCCTATTTTTTGTATATGATTTCTTTGGAGATTTTCCATTGATTTGAATTGCTCCCTTATTTGTGAGATGTTTTCCTTACTTAGTGTTGATTCCCTGTGATTTTACATCTCGTCCGTGATTTCCTAAACCAATTATTTTCAAAATCAGTCTGTAATCCATCTGTTTAGGTGCACAATATACTTTTATTTTTCACTTTCCTTACTTGTGATTATTTTGTATTATCAGTCTTGCAAACACCTTCCTTTTTTGATGCAATTTGTACCATTTGAGCTATGACTCCCTAATTATAGGGAGTCCGAGTATTTGATTGGTTCTAATGGATATTCTTTCTATAATTATAATCAGTCTATGTTTGTTATCTTATTTTCCACTTAATTTGAGAGCTATAAGTACCCTACCCTCTCTTTATCATAGGACACGACGAAAAAAAATTCATTGTTCAAAACTCTCTCTTACGCATATAAGCACACTCATTGTTATCTCTTGTTTTCTACACCTCCTCTCTCACTTTCTCGATTGACTATTGATTACTCAGTTTGGCTCAAAGCCAAGACTGGGTGATTTTGGAGTTGCTCTACTATTCTACTGCTCTATACATTGCTGCTTGCTTGGTCTGCATACTACTGCTCTTCTTCCCTGCATAATACTGCTTTATATTTTCTCATCCTTGACTGTTATGCCTCATATTTGATTTACAGCTTCCAAAACAATATGTTTTCATACATACTGCACTTTATTTTGTTTCTTCTATGCTTTTACTTATGGTTCTGTTGTTCTTATTGCAACTAATGTGTCCGTGTGTTAGTTCATTAATGTGACTATCCTTCTCTTAATTCACATTGCCTACTGATTTGCTTAATGTATGTTCTCCCTACCCCTAGCCCGAGTACATTATCAGCATGTAATCCTGAGCCTTTTTGGTTGAAACTTTGTGTGAAATGCTTTCTTTGATGTCTGTGTAAGTGCAATTGGGTTCTTACATGTGAACTACTTGTCCCCATTCCCCCTTTTTCCATGTTTGTGTTTACTGATGGAACTACATGAGGTATTTTGGTTATGAGATTGTCAAAACTGTCACGTTGTTTTTTTTCAAAACTGTTTCTATATGGATCATTTTCCTAAATTATTTTTCCACTCAATTTCTTAAAAACTCTATGTCATGCGCTCTCACTACTCCTAGAGTTTAGGTTCTACCCTCTTCGTGTAAGCATTGCCTTGGGTACCTTTGAGTACCCATTGAACTTTGATGCACAAGGCTGGTAACTCCACACTGCACTTGTACAACATTTTGGTAGTGTTTGGGTGCTGGTATTGGCTAATGACCCCAATGTGCCCTTAGGGAGCTTCGCCGCACCCAAACCATGGCAAAGGCTGTGAAACTCGAAAGAAGTGAGGTTGGAAGAATTGGGCCTGGTTGAGGGCTCTCTATGGAGTAACTTCTTATTTTATTTATTCATTATGTAATTCAGCTATCATGGATTATAATAATTTTTAAACAGCTCATTGGGGCTATAGTGAAATAGGGTGGGATTATGCATGCTTGGGTAGAGAGATGTCTATGGGGCTTTACTTAACTATTTGTGCAACAGAAATTATGTGTAGGACATGCATCTTAGATATAGATATCCTGTTTAGGCTCTTTACTTTCAGATTATTATGTTCACTTTGTAATCAGTTAGTAATCAACAAACAATTGTCATAAAATTACTACTGCATTTAGAGACCATGCTCTAGGAGATTTATATGCATTGGATATAATGTCACTTAGGATTTTTATTTCATCTGAGTTGCAATTATTGAACGCCTCACCAGTTGCTTAATTTAATAACACAAATTTTTGGCTAAACTGTGTCTTCTCTTTTAAAACTGGATTAATATACATGTTCACCTCTAAGGTAATTAGGCAATGTATACGATGCCTTGGCAAACTTTAGGCCTAATACAAATCTATCAATCATGTTTTAGACTACTCAGCCTCTTTTAAATTCCTGAAATCTGTTCCTTATTTTCCTCTATAAAGTTTACTGTTTCTCTTAAAACTCCAGTCCCATTTTTGAGATAATCTCGGAATCGTACCTCTGTTTTATCCTGTTTTCTACTGGGTTGTTTTTTGTCCAGAATCGTGTTGTTTTCTATTTATCCTACACCTTGGCAGGTTACTGCAATACCACTACTATATTTTCAAAGTGTGTTTTAAACAAGTTTATCTATACTTTTACTAATTCCTGAACTGCTGTAACGTACTGCTTTATTTTATATTTATGAAAATCGGACATTCTTTAAGGCACTCAGTTTTAAACCGTATGCTTCTACTGCAACTTATCTTTTCTGACATTCTTGCTTTTAAACTTTTTTTAAGACCTTAAATGTTTTTGAGATTTGCTAATTACATGTTTACTTGTGGAAGGATTTGTGAGCCTCTTATTTGCCTTTGTATGTTCCCTTTATGTGTAGTCCTATTTGTTATGTATGGCGTTTAGCATTTTGTCCTTTAAACCTAAGGGTTCAACCAAGTCCTTACCTTATAGGAATAGTGATACTAAATACCCCTAGGACTTATAAGATGGGACGGGTATAGCACGCAATAAGCATTCGTGACCAATCCACACGTTTAAATAACCTTTACGGGGTGGGAAGGGTGGAATATAGATATGATGACCGATGCGCTAATATCACGTGAGACCCCTCTTTTGAGGAGTGATTGCTAGGTATTGCATTGAAGTGATCCATATTTGCGGTAAAACCACTCGATCAGCGGTGCAGTCGACAGATCCGTGCAATTATCTCTTGAGTTGTCTGCTCAAGGTAACGATCTAATACCCCATAGAAACCATACTCCGTTTAACTGTTCATGCATCATGGTCAAACCTAGTCGAGTCAGTTATGTTTTCCACATAACGATTCATTAAGATAGCCTTGTCCAAAGTCCACAGGGTTTCCTTGAAACCCAAACAGACACCAGCATATTCTGTGCATTTATTTGGAGAACTAAGTGCTTTTTATGCTAATTATTGGTTTAAATAGTCGAGTCCGGTGGGGTAAGGGCCTAACACTTTGTTTTGCAGAAATGAGGCACAAAGTCCCCAGATTTGGTATGGTAGCCAACAGTTACCCAAGGCTGCTAAATTGGTGGAAATACCTTCACTCCAGTGATCAGACGCTCGTCCACATGTATTTAGGGAATTTGCCTTCTCTTCTGGAGACCCAGCTCGAGAACAAAATCATAGAGGCTGCAACTCTATTCTGGGATAGTGAAAGATCCGTGTTCCGCTTCGGGGACCTTGAAAAACTCATTTGCTCGAGGAAATTGGAGGGTTAGCTGGTATTCCTTGGGAGACGCCAGGTTTGCTTTTGCCAGAAAATAGCACGGGTAGGGGTTTTCTCAAGATGATGGGACTAAAGAAAAACCCATACTTAACCTCTTTGAAGGACTCTTACATTCCATTCGACTATCTGTACGAGAAGTACGGCCATATAAAGTTATATCGCACCTACCCAGATGAATTTGCTCTTACCTTATTGGGGCATATCCACATTAGGATCTTCTTCTTTATGTTCTGCCTTTTGGGAATGATAGTGTTCCCTATGAAGACGGCAATGATCCACACCAGACTAGCCAAGGTAACCAAGACTTTGATGGAAGGAATTGACGGGCAGCTTTTCAGCATAGTACATATGGTTGTTTCTTATGTATACCAAGCCCTAGACAACTGTAAACGAGGGGCCAATTATTTTGAGAGTTGCAACTTATTACTCTAACTCTAGCTCATGTAGCACCTCCAGAAGGGTGAATCCTGGCAAGAGATTCTGCGCAGAGACTGGGATAATCACATCGCCTTCCATCAGCCAAGGCGTATGAATTATATGCCTAACATGTTCGCTCAGCCAGAGGACGCTGGAGGATGGGTAGATTTATTTGAAAATATGAAAGAAGACCAAGTGCAGTGGATGTTTGAGTGGTTCCCTATGGAAGAACTCATTGTCCGATCTCGGGATGCACCATTTCTCATACTCATTGGTCTGAGGGGAACTTATCACTATGTCTTTCTCCGAGTCATGAGGCAGTCAGGAAGAAAGCAATTCATACCGAGGGTCAACAAGATAAGTCACTTTAGGGCTGACTTCTAGGACCATGATAGCCCTCACAAGTGCCAAGCTCAGCAATTATGGCACTGAAAAATCATCTTGGGGAAAGATTATATTGATCCAGACAAGTATCATGTCGGCTGTGCACCACACTACTCAAGTTGGTTGGAAGAAAATCACAATGGTTTGGGTCAGCATGGGTTCATTCGAGGTCACAGGGTCATCGATAAAAAGGCTGAAGCACGATTTAAGGACAACCAACTGCGCAAGAGAATTTGAGAATGTGAAAGCGAGCACCGGGAAATACAAGAAGTCCATCAGAAGTTAATTGAAGAGTGGAAGGATATGGCTGTCAGCGCCAACAAGCGACTGGGGTATTTGGAGTGGGGTCTAGTGGAGATGGAAGGGAAGTTCATCAAGAGGATTGAAGACTATCAAAATGCTGAGGGAAATGCGGGGCCGACATCTGGCCCGAGCTTATTTGCTGCTAGGACTATGCGAGCTGGTGAAGCTGTTCGATGGGGATAAAAATGCCGAGTCTGGTTAGGAGTCTTTTTCTTTTACTTTAATGATGTAATAAAGCCAATGGACATTAGTGATACTTTACTTTCTGTTATTTAGTGTCGTTTTTTTGATTCGTCTTATTTTTATCAAAAAAATAAGGCATTTAGCATTATAAGTTCTCCAAATTAATTTGTCGCCAGGCCTACCTCGGGCACAACGAGGCACCCAAATTATGACATGATTTATATTCTTGCACAATGTGTTTAAATATTGCAACATTTTATTTTCATAACCCGCACTAACTTATGACCTTTTTGTTTATCTTTTATTTTTATTCCCCTCCCCAAAGGTTAGTTCGTACACTCTGGCATCATCATCATACTCTACGAGATCTAAGGGCCCTCCACCTCCTCCTCCTCCAAGTCCTATGAGAAACAGGAACAATGCTAAAATGGAAGACTTGAATTGTTGGAAACACGTTCTCAATGCAATATACTAAAACGTGTGTTCTTTTGTGTAGGTTTTGATGAATGACAAACGAAGCGAAAATTGATATATGACGAAGTTCAAGAAACAAGCGCACAATTGATATACAACGTGATTCAAGCTCAAGACAAAGTTTTATAAGTTTAATTGAGTCATTCTTATTTGTGATCTTGATCCTACAACTTGACTCGTAACATGGCTTCTCTCATAAAACTATTTTCCAAAATCATGCATATTTAATTTAACGTCAAATGATTTTAAATCATGCATATTTACAGTAGTCAAAATAATTTTTAGACATGCCTTAAAAATCTGGACTAATATAATCGATTATGTACTTATGATAATCGATTGTTTTTAAGCCAAGACTGCATGACAATCGATTGTGAACTAATGACAATCGATTGTGAGTAAGACAGTGAGCATCAGGTTTTTCAAACCTGCATGACAATCGATTTTGAACAAATGACAATCGATTGTGATGAGGCAATGTCCATCAAAGTTTTTCAAAACTCAGAATAATCGATTGTGAAGCTAATGACAATCGATTGTGAAGAGACAGTGTCCTTCAGATTTTTCAAAGTCACAAAATAATCGATTGTGAACTTATGACAATCGATTGTGTTGAGGCAGTGACTTCCAGACTTTTTCAAAACTATTAAATAATCGATTGTGAGTATATAACAATCGATTGTCAAGAGGCAGTGTCTAAAATGATTTTCAAAAACTGATAAGTAATCGATTGTTGGCTTTGTGCAATCGATTGTGAAGCTGACCGTTGTCGTAAAGTTTTCAAATACCGTCAGGTAATCGATTATTGATTCTGTATAATCGATTGTTTTGATTAAAATCCGGAAAAGATTTTTTGAACGTTATTGGGTAATCGATTATTGATTTTGTATAATCGATTGTTTTGATTAAAATCCGGAAAAGATTTTTTGAACGTTGCTGTGTAATCGATTGTTGATTCTGGACAATCGATTGTTTGTGGTAAAATCTGGAAAGGATTTTCTGAACGTTGCCAGTAATCGATTATGGATTGTAAGTAATCGATTATCAAGCGTAAAATCTGGGATTGAATTTTGATCTGACTGGCAGACAATCGATTGTTGGGGTTTGACAATCGATTGTCAGTGAGTAAAATCAGCAACTCTTAATTGGCAATTAGGCAACGGTAATGCCAAGTTTTTCAACTATAAATACAGCTTCATTTCAGTGTTTTAAACACAACAACATACTACAACTGATCATTACATTGCTATAAGCTTGCATACTTTTGTTTATCATTTTATATTCAATTTCATAAAGCTTTTGAGAGCCATATTCTTGTCCAAAGTTGTTGTGATCTAGAGCTTACTTCTTTTACTCATACCTACTCTTAAAAGGAGTATTTTGTTTGAGTGTTTAGTGTTTTATACACTTGTAAGAGAATTGTGATTCTCTTGTTGTAAGGAACTTGTGTTTCCTTGGTTGAAGTCTTGGAGTGTTGTATCTCCGAGCAAAGGTGTTAAGGCTTGTGTCCTTAAGTTGTAAAGGTTTGTTGAGCACCCGTAAGCTTAACAAGTTAGTGGAAAATCTCGAGAGAGTCTCTCGGGGACTGGACTAGCCACGTGTTGTGGTGAACCAGAATATATCGGTGCGTTCTTTCCTTTTTGTTTATTTAACGCACTTATTTATTTCCTGCAAATTTTAATTTTCGCAAGTTTACGCTAAATTTTATTATAACGCTATTTCACCCCCCCTCTAGCGTTAAGCGTATTTTCTAACAATTGGTATCAGAGGCCAACTCTCTGAAAACTTAACAGTTTGAGAGAACCATCCATGGCTTCTACTCGTGATTCTTTTGCAGGAATTGATGAAGGACAGTGCTCCACACGACCACCTCTATTCAACGGTACAAATTACACGTACTGGAAGGAGAGGATGAAGATCTTCATTCAGTCCAACAGCTTTCACCTCTGGAAGGTGATAATGAAGGGAAACCAAATTGCAACAAAGAAGGTGGAAAACGAATGGGTTCCCAAGTCCGAGGATGAGTATGACGCGGATGACATTCGAAAGGTTCAAAATAATGCTAAAGCAATTAATTTATTATATTGTGCTGTTAATGCTGACGATTACAGGAAAATATCGTGTTGCACAACGACAAAGGAGATGTGGGACAAGCTAGAAGTTACGTACGAAGGTACGGACCAGGTAAGGGAAGCAAAAATTGATTTCCTAACCCACTCTTATGAATTATTTCACATGAAGGAAGGTGAAAAGGTGGACGAAATGTTTGAGCGATTTTCAATAATCGTAAATGACCTACATGCTCTCAAGAAAACATTCACGGATAGAGAGCTCGTGCGAAAAACTCTTAGAAGTCTCACACCGGCATGGAGATCAAAGGCCGATGCAATTCAAGAATCCATTGGCGTTTCAAACGTCACCATCGACGCACTAAGAGGTAACCTTAAGACCTATGAATCTACTATTCTTAACCCTTTTGTTGATGATCAAAGGAGGCAAAGAATAGCTCTAAAGGCGAGCACAAGCCAACCGCAAATTGATGAGGAAGGAGACAACAAATTTGGACTCGTTATCAAAAGATTTCAAAAGTTCATGCGCAAGGAGTATGAACGCAAGGGCAAAAAGCAAGGCGAACAAATCAAGTGCTATGAATGTGGTGAAACCGGGCATATCAAATCAAATTGCCCAAACATCAAAAAGGAGAAGAAACCTTTTAAAAAGCAACGTGCATACATTTCTTGGGGAGGCGACTCCGGAGATGAGTCAAGCGAAGGAGAAGAAGACGAAGCAACAAATCTTTGCCTTATGGCACAAGAAGACAACAAAGATGAGGTATGTCAAATTTCATCTAAAAACTTCTTTACTCTTGAAGAAATGCGAACTGCTTTTGATGAATTATATGCTGAGTTTATTAAGGCTTCAAAAACTGTTAAGGGCATAAAAGAAAATGCTTCATTAAAAGAAAAGGATTTTCAAAAACAGCTTTCTTTGAAAGAAAAGGATGTAAAAAAGCTGGTTTTAGAAAATGAAAGCTGAAAGAGGAAAACAAGTTTTTTGGAAAAAGAAGCGCCGATAAGCCCGAAAGTTCTACTAAAAGTTGTTCTTCTTGCTTGCATCTCAAAAATGAGGTAGATAGACTCAAAGGTACCTTAGATAAGTTTAATTCTTCCCACAAGAATTTGAATGAGGTCCTTTTTAATTTGAAATCAACCAAGCATGGCATAGGATTTAAGAATGAGGTTAAAGAAAAGGTTGAAGCCAAACCCCAACCACCTAAGGCTCAACCTAGGACTAATAAAACAAATGCTTATCCTAGAAATAGCAATCCTAGAACCAATATGCATGCTAGACAAAATGTTGAACATTTTAGGAGACCTAGAAATGACTTACCACCTAGAAATAGTTACCCTAGAAATGATGCATATTTTAGGCCAAATGTTGACCCTTTGAGAAGACCTAGAAATGGCCTTCAACCGAGAAACAATCACTCTAGAAATGCTGCCCATCCTAGAGCTCATAGTAGGAGAAATAATTCTCATGAAATGCGAAATAGTCATAGTGTTCAAAATAGAGTAAGAAATTTTCATCCGTCTAGTTACTATGAACCTAGAAGGATGCATAACCCAAATGTGACTTGTCATTATTGTAGACGCATTGGTCATATTACTCCTGCATGCTTTACACGTCATAGACATATTACTCAATCGCATCATTATAATATGCCTAACTCCCAAGGACCCAAGATGGCATGGGTACCTAAAGAACATTAATTTGTTTTGTAGGTGTGCTTGAAGGGATCAAGTGTACTATGGTACCTTGATAGTGGATGCTCCAAGCATATGACGGGAGATGAATCCAAATTCCTTCAATTAGAGCACAAAGAAGGAGGAAGTGTTATCTTCGGTGATAACAATAAAGGAAAGATCATCGGCATCGGCTCGGTCGGTAAGGATGAAAATTCCTCTATTAAGCATATATTACTTGTTAAAGGATTAAAGCATAATCTCTTGAGCATAAGCCAATTGTGTGACAAGGGAAATCTTGCTTTATTTGATTCGGATGAATGCTTAGTGTTCAGACGTAGTGATTTCAAAATTATCCTTCGTCGTTTTAGAGTGGATAATATTTATATGGTTGATCTTGCTAATTCCTCACCCGATTATGTTGATTGTCTAATGAGTAAAGAGGATGATACTTGGCTATGGCATCGTAGAGTAGCACATATCAATATGCATCTTTTGAACAAATTGATTTCTCAAAACTTAGTTGTTGGTCTTCCCTTTTTAAAATTTGAAAATGACTCTATTTGTGACTCGTGTCAAAAGGGGAAGCAAACAAAAGCATCTTTCAAATCTAAAAACTTTGTTTCAACTTCTAGACCATTGCAATTGCTTCTTATGGATTTATTTGGTCCTTCTCGCATTGAAAGTCTAGGAAGAAATAGATATGCTTTTGTGATTGTTGATGATTACTCGAGATTTACTTGGACTTTATTTCTTGCCAATAAAAGTGATGCTTTTCAAAATTTTAAATATTTTCTTAAGCGTGTTCAAAATGAGAAAGAAACAACCGTCACTTCAATTAGAAGTGATCATGGGGGAGAGTTTGATGAAAATCTCTTTACGGACCTTTGTGACGAACTCGGAATCGAGCATACCTTTTCTGCTCCACATACACCACAACAAAATGGGGTGGTGGAAAGGAAAAATAGGTGTCTCGAAGAGATGGCTAGAACCATGCTCGACGAAGCTAAGATACCCAAATATTTTTGGGCGGACGCCGTGAGTACCGTCTGCTATGTTCTAAATAGAGTAGTAATTCGGCCAATACTCATGAAAACCCCCTATGAACTTTATGAGGGTAGAAAACCAAATATTTCCCATTTTAGAGTTTTTGGTTGCAAATGTTTTGTTCATAACTATGGCAAAGACCAATTGGGTAAATTTGATGCTAAGTCGGATGAAGGTATTTTCATTGGATATTCCTCACGTAGTAAAGCATATAGAGTCTTTAATAAAAGAACCCAAATTGTGGAGGAATCCCCTCATGTCGTATTTTCCGAAAATAATGCTCGCTTGGCGAGAAAGGATTCCGGTTTTGATCTTGCAGGTATCTTAGGTAGCTTGAAAGACAAAATACAAGAGGAACCACCCAAGGAAAATAAAGATGAAACTGAGGAACAACCAACGGAAGAAGTACCGCAATTGGTATCACAATCTCCCGATCATGTTTTCAAACTCAAAAAGGCTCTTTATGGTTTAAAACAAGCTCCCCGAGCTTGGTATGAAAGATTGAGAATTTTCCGATTTAATGACAAGCGAATTTGAGATTTCTATGATGGGTGAGTTAACATTCTTTTTGGGATTACAAGTAAAGCAAATGAAAGAAGGTACATTCATTTGTCAAACCAAATATTGCAAAGAATTGCTGAAACGATTTGAGATGAACAATGCAAAAGAAATGTCAACTCCCATGAGCACATCCGATCATCTAGACAAAGATGAGAAAGGTAAGGAAGTCGACACCAAAAAGTATCGAGGTATGATTGGATCTCTTCTTTATCTTACTGCTAGTCGTCCGGACATCATGTTTAGCGTGTGCTTATGCGCTCGTTATCAATCGTGTCCGAAGGAGTCTCACCTTACTGCGGTAAAACGGATTTTAAGGTATCTTGTTGGTACTACAAATGTGGGTCTATGGTACCCCAAAGGCTCTTCATGCCAACTTGTTGGCTACTCCGATTCGGATTTTGCTGGATGCAAATTGGACCGCAAGAGCACTAGTGGCACTTGCCATTTGCTCGGTAGCTCTCTCGTTTCTTGGTTTAGCAAGAAACAATTAAGTGTTGCGTTGTCCACAACCGAGGCTGAATATGTAGCCGCGGGGAGTTGTTGCGCTCAAATCCTATGGATGAAACAACAACTCTTGGACTATGGCCTAAGTCTTGATCATATCCCTCTTAGATGTGATAATACTAGTGTCATATGCTTGACGAAGAACCCCGTTCTTCATTCGCGAACGAAACACATTGAAATTAGACATCATTTTATTAGAGATCACGTTCTCAAAGGCGATGTCGAAATTGAATTTGTTGAAACCAAAAACCAATTGGCAGACATCTTTACAAAGCCTTTAGAGAAAGAGTCCTTCTTCCGAATTTGCAGTGAACTCGGGATTCTTGACTCCACGTTGATCTAAGTCATGCATTGCATTTTTTGTTACATGATTTCTAACTTAAGCGTCGGAGACGTCTAATCCTTTTTTGCAGGTGTCGCCCTAAAAGTAGGGGGAATTATAAAGCATGACACGCAAGAATCGAGTCTTCTTCAGAAAAATCTGTTTCTGTTATCTAATAATCGATTATCTCGTATCAATAATCGATTGTAATGCTATCATTTGAGCTATTATACTCTCTTTAAATAATCACGCCTTCTTTCCAATAAATAAACAAGGTTTATTTCATCTTTGGCATCTTATTATTATTTTTGCTAATGGCAAAAGGGGGAAGATAACGGGTATGCACTCTCAGTATTTATAAGCTTAAATTGAGGAGGAATTCTCAAATTGAGGGGGAACAAAATGCATACTTGTTACATGTATATACTTGTCTTGAATCGTCAATATAAATTGCTTGTCTTGCATATCCTGCTTAATGTTTGCCATTATCAAAAAGGGGGAAATTGTTGGAAACACGTTCTCAATGCAATATACTAAAACGTGTGTTCTTTTGTGTAGGTTTTGATGAATGACAAACGAAGCGAAAATTGATATATGACGAAGTTCAAGAAACAAGCACACAATTGATATACAACGAGATTCAAGCTCAAGACAAAGTTTTATAAGTTTAATTGAGTCATTCTTATTTGTGATCTTGATCCTACAACTTGACTCGTAACATGGCTTCTCTCATAAAACTGTTTTCCAAAATCATGCATATTTAATTTAACGTCAAATGATTTTAAATCATGCATATTTACAGTAGTCAAAATAATTTTTTGACATGCCTTAAAAATCTGGACTAAGATAATCGATTATGTACTTATGATAATCGATTGTTTTTAAGCCAAGACTGCATGACAATCGATTGTGAACTAATGACAATCGATTGTGAGTAAGACAGTGAGCATCAGGTTTTTCAAACCTGCATGACAATCGATTGTGAACAAATGACAATCGATTGTGATGGGGCAGTGTCCATCAAAGTTTTTCAAAACTCAGAATAATCGATTGTGAAGCTAATGACAATCGATTGTGAAGAGATAGTGTCCTTCAGATTTTTCAAAGTCACAAAATAATCGATTGTGAACTTATGACAATCGATTGTGTTGAGGCAGTGACTTCCAGACTTTTTCAAAACTATTAAATAATTGATTGTGAGTATATAACAATCGATTGTCAAGAGGCAGTGTCTAAAATGATTTTCAAAAACTGATAAGTAATCGATTGTTGACTTTGTGCAATCGATTGTGAAGCTGACCGTTGTCGTAAAGTTTTCAAATACCGTCAGGTAATCGATTATTGATTCTGTATAATCGATTGTTTTGATTAAAATCCGGAAAAGATTTTTTGAACGTTATTGGGTAATCGATTATTGATTTTGTATAATCGATTGTTTTGATTAAAATCCGGAAAAGATTTTTTGAACGTTGCTGTGTAATCGATTGTTGATTCTGGACAATCGATTGTTTGTGGTAAAATCTGGAAAGGATTTTCTGAACGTTGCCAGTAATCGATTATGGATTGTAAGTAATCGATTATCAAGCGTAAAATCTGGGATTGAATTTTGATCTGACTGGCAGACAATCGATTGTTGGGGTTTGACAATCGATTGTCAGTGAGTAAAATCAGCAACTCTTAATTGGCAATTAGGCAACGGTAATGCCAAGTTTTTCAACTATAAATACAGCTTCATTTCAGTGTTTTAAACACAACAACATACTACAACTGATCATTACATTGCTATAAGCTTGCATACTTTTGTTATCATTTTATATTCAATTTCATAAAGCTTTTGAGAGCCATATTCTTGTCCAAAGTTGTTGTGATCTAGAGCTTACTTCTTTTACTCATACCTACTCTTAAAAGGAGTATTTTGTTTGAGTGTTTAGTGTTTTATACACTTGTAAGAGAATTGTGATTCTCTTGTTGTAAGGAACTTGTGTTTCCTTGGTTGAAGTCTTGGAGTGTTGTATCTCCGAGCAAAGGTGTTAAGGCTTGTGTCCTTAAGTTGTAAAGGTTTGTTGAGCACCCGTAAGCTTAACAAGTTAGTGGAAAATCTCGAGAGAGTCTCTCGGGGACTGGACTAGCCACGTGTTGTGGTGAACCAGAATATATCGGTGCGTTCTTTCCTTTTTGTTTATTTAACGCACTTATTTATTTCCTGCAAATTTAATTTCCGCAAGTTTACACTAAATTTTATTATAACGCTATTCACCCCCCCTCTAGCGTTAAGCGTATTTTCTGACATGAACAACATCCGAAAAGAGAACTCATGTGAACAAATAGAGGTTACTTAGAGTAGCCAGATCTCCAAAGAAAGTGCTTCCCAACTTGAGCAGAAGTTATTGAAGTTCCGAGAAGAACTGCATCAAGTTCGGAACTTGGCCAACTTGTCATTTTCCCTTACCACCCCTGATATCAACTTCCCCAACACCCAAAATCCTGCACCTCCATAAAACGTCACGCAACCGCAGAAATAACCCACTCATACTCAACATTGCAACACATGCCACACCTCCAATAACCTTCTATTACTCATTCCTTAACCGCTAAACACCACAAATGATCCTCTCCACAACACCGTCATATATGTGGAAACCATACCGCACTATACCCAACGAATCTCAAGCACACCTGAGTCTGATGACAAATACTCTCTTATCAGGAACCTGGCCGTAGAACTCAAGAAGTTGACTAGCCGAGTCCAGGGTATTGAAGGAAACAAATATATCGAGGGGCTGAACTGCAAGGACCTTTGCATTCAGCCAGATGTTGAACTTACTGACGGGTACAAACTTCCCAAGTTTGAAATGTCCAATGGCATGGGAGATCCCAGAGTCCATTTGAGGACATACTGTGACAAACTAGTCGGAGTTGGAAAGGATGAGAAGATCCATATGAAGCTCTATATGAGAAGTCTGAAAGGGGATGCTTTGTCTTTGTACATAATCCAGGACCCCAAGAAGTGGACAAGCAGGGTTGGTATGGCGTCCGATTTCATGGACAGATTTCGATTCAATACAGTGAATGCACCAGATTTATTCTACATCCAGAATTTGAAGAAGAAACCTACGGAGACATTCCGCGAGTATGCTACTCCTTGGAGATCAGAGGCTGCCAAGGTCAGGCTGGCCTTAGAAGAGGAACAGATGAACAGATTCTTTGTCCGAGCTCAAGATCCACAATGTTACGAGAGGTTGATGCTGATCGAGGGCCAGAAATTCTCCGATATGATCAAGCCGGGGGAAAGAATTGAGAAAGGCATTAAGAGTGGTATGGTTACTAACCTTGAAGCATTACAGGTCACCAACAAAGCTTTACAGTCTGGTGGCACGTCCAAGAAGGAGGATGTGAGTGTCGTGATGGTCGCACAAAGAAAAAAATCAACGATAAATACCAAACCTACCCATCACATCCACTTACATATCAGCCTACCCCAAATTACCAAGCACCCACATCCTCCCACCAAAATCCACGACTCATTTACCAATCATCTCCACCTCTCACATATCAACCCACTCCACCTAGATACTCTCAACCTGCACCTGTACACCAAGCTTATAATACTCAACCCTCTCTCTACCAATCACCTCCCACTCGCCAAAATTTCCCTAGATCTAGACTGAATTTTGACCGCAAGCCTCCTAGACAATACGCAGCTATTGCTGAACCAATTTACCAGCTGTATGAAAGACTTAAAGTTGTTGGTTACGTCACCCCTATCCCTGCCATAACTCCAGAAAATCCTTCCTAGTGGGTCAACCCGAACTAGACCTGTGCGTACCATTCCGGCATGAAGGGGCATACCATTGACGAGTGCTGCTCACTAAAGGACAAGATTAAAACCCTGGTCGACAATAAGATCATCATAGAAAAGGAGCATGCTCCTAATGTTCGCAACAACCCTCTGCCCGACCACAAGGGTGGGGGCATTCACATGATCGAGATCGAATATAACTGGGACCCAAAGGGTCGATAGGATTGATTGCTTAGGGTGATGAGCCAAAGAATCCAACAGTCACACTTAACCCGTTTGTTGTTTAGAACCATCCCTCCAAGGACGATGAAGTAAACATGTCTATACCACTCGAGTTTGAAGCACCTTCTTCCGCGAAGGTGCCTGGACCGATTGAAGTCGATTTTGCAGTTCCAAAAGAACCTGCGCCATTCGAAGTTGTTGTTTTACCTCCAAGGGTGCCCATTTCGGTAGCAATGACAGACATAACACCATTCCATTCAATGTCATACCATGGGATTACACAGCCGAAGCAAGAAGGAAAGGGAAAACCAAATTTGGAGAAGCAATTGTTGCGCAAGGTATGACCAGAACCAGCAAAGTTTACACCCTAGTACACCTAGCTGAGTCCAGTAAGCAAGCCTCTGGATGGCTTATTGAATCTAGGCTCGATGATCTTTGGAGGAAGATACATGCAAAAGAGTACTCAGTCGTTGAACAACTGAATAAAACATTGGCACAAATCTCTGTCCTAGCTCTTCTACAGAGCTCCGATGCACACAAGAATGCCTTGATGAAGATACTGAGTGAGGCATATATGCCCAGCAACATAATTGGAGGGGAAATGGCAAACATGGTAGGACAAGTACTGGAGATCCACAAAATCACCTTCCACTAAATGAGCTGCCACCGGAAGGGTTGAGTCACAATAAGGCACTACACATCACCGTGCAATGCGAGGATTATTTTATTACTAGTGTCCTGATCGACGGAGGATCCAGCCTCGACATATGTCCATTGATAACTCTTAGAACATTGGGAAAGAGCCTGCATGAGATCGAGGAAGGAGCCATCAATGTTAAAGCTTTCGATGGTTCCCAAAGGTCCACTATTGGGGGAGTCGGTTTGTGTCTGCAAATGGAACCAACTTTGTTCGACATCGATTTTCAGGTGATAGACATCCCAGAATCTTACAACTTGGTATTGGGACGACCCTAGATTCATGCCGCCGGACCTGTAGCATCAACCCTACACTAGGCAATCCCATATATAACCATCCCGGCAATCGGAGGACGAAGAAAGATAGGCGGAGAAACTTACCACAACATTGAGCAAGTCAACGCCCTTGATAAGGACAAATGGTCGGATAACAAAACTGAAAGTATACTAAATTGTTGTGGATATGAGCTTGGAAAAGGACTTGGCAAAAATCTCCAAGGAATTGCCCAACCCATCAAGCTGAAGAAACATGGTACCACTTTTGGTTTGGGGTATGAAAACACTTGGGAGGAGTTCAACCACTGGTCGCCACCATGGAGCGGTCCCTACTACCCGCTAGAGCATCCTATACCCCTTTTGGAGCAGACTTTCCAACCAGAAAATATTATATATGGGTCAGAAGAAGAAGAGGCAATTGCGGCAATGAGGAATCTATTTTTGGAAGATGGCAATATGGACTGCAGTGTCATTTTTGAAGAGGAGAGAGAGGAAGGCCGTTCTATACAAGCTGTGAACCGAGGAGAACGCCTTAGTAATTGGTCTATCAGAACCACCAGGGCCCAGAAAGCTTCGGGGTAGCAAAGCTAAATAAAGCATAGTGCATCACATTTTACTTTTTACTAGCTGATTTTCTTTCCGAATTTTCTTTAATTTTGAAAAGAGGTCTGATTTTCAAAAAAATTATGAAATCTAATCAAATCATTTCAGTTTGTTATATATTTCACTCTTATTATCTTTTCTTTTCTCTATCATTTACTTTATTACACATCATTACTATTACTTATCTTGATAATGAACTGACGATTGTGACTTGCAACGAGACAACGCAACAAACAAACTTAGACTCAGAAGAGGAGGATATACCAAAAGAGGTCATTAAAGAAGTTAAGGATTTTGAAAATAGGCCTAAGTCTAACTTGGACGAAACTGAGATCGTTAACTTGGGGGATACAGAGAATGTCAAAGAAACGCGCATCATCTTTCACCTGTCACCATTAGAAAAGAAAGAGTACACGGAGTTCATAAAGGAGTATGACGACATATTTGCCTGGTCGTATGATGATATGACTGGTCTCAATACATCCATTGTAGCTCACAAACTACAAAAGATCCAACATGTCCGCTGGTAAAGCCGAAGCTCAGAAAGTTCAAGCTTGACAAGAGTTTTGAAAATCAAGGAAGAAGTCACCAAGCAAGTCAAAGCCAAGGTTCTCTGGGTGGTAGAGTATCCAACATGGTTAGCCAACATTGTACTAGTGTCGAAGAAAGATGGGAAGGTTAGGGTCTGCGTCGACTACCGAGATCTTAACCGGGCCAGTCCGAAAGACGACTTCACCTTGCCAAACATACACATTCTTATTGACAATTGTGCCAAGCATGAGCTATAGTCATTTATTGATTGTTTTTCTGGGTATCATCAGATATGAATGGATGAGGAAGATGCAGAGAAAACAACTTTCATCACGCCGTGGGAAAGGTATTGTTACAAAATGATGTCGTTTGGGTTAAAAATACAGGGGCCATCTACATGAGGGCCATGACTACCATTTTCCATTATATGATACATAAGGAGATAGAAGTGTATATGGACGATGTCATTATCAAATCCAAGAAAGCCACTGAGCACATGGAAGATCTAAGGAAATTCTTCAATAGATTGAGAAGGTACAATCTGAAATTGAACCTCACCAAGTGTGCATTCGGAGTTCCTGTTGGAAAATTACTATGGTTCATCGTGAGTCGTCGAGGAATAGAATTGGATCCATCAAAGGTTAAGGCAATTCAAGAACTGCCACCACCAAAGAACAAGAAGAACGTGATGAGTTTCCTTGGGAGACTCAACTACGTCAGCCGGTTCATAGCTCAATCCATTGTCATTGGTGAACCCATCCTTTAAGAAGGACACCACTACCAAATGGACAGGTGATTGCCATAAAGCATTTGACAAAATCAAGGAATACTTGTTGACGCCGCCCGTCTTAGTTCCGCCTGAACCAGGTAGACCTCTATTTATATACCTTGCAGTATTGGATGAAGCATTCGGTTGTGTTCTAGGACAACATGATGAAACGGGGAGAAATGAGCAAGTCATCTACTATCTCAGCAAGAAGTACACTTCGTACAAGGCCCGATATTCTCTATTAGAGCGCATCTATTATGCTCTGATTATGGTAGCTCAGAAATTGAGGCACTATTTCTGTGCCTACACTACTTATCTCATATCAAGAATGGATCCACTGAAGTATATCTTTCTAAAACCCATGCCCACTGGCCAGCTCGCCAAGTGGCAAATCATGCTAATTGAATTTGAAATTGTTTACGTGACTCAGAAGGCAATGAAAAGACAAGCCTTGGCAGATCATCTCACCAAGAATCCCGTGGGCAGAGAATACGAGCCTTTAGAGACATATTTTCCCGATGAAGAGGTATCTTTCATAGGAGAGAATATTGCAGAATCCTATGATGGTTGGAGAATGTTTTTCGACGGAGCCGTGAATTTCAAGGTAGTCTGCACAGGATAGTCCTAGTATCAGAAACCGGCCAGCATTACCCGGTATCCACTAAAGTCAGGTTTCCATGCACCAATAATATGGCTGAATACGAAGCCTGCATCTTGGGTTCAAGATGGCCATTGACACAAAAATTCAAGAGTTGTTAGTGATCAGGGATTTAGACTTGCTCATACATCAGGTTCGAGAATAATGGGCAACCAAAAACTCCAAGATATTTCCCTACCTGCATCACATACAGGAGTTGAGGAAGAGATTCACAAGGACATAATTTCAGCATGTCCCCAGAGTGCAGAATGAGTTCGCTGATACATTGTCTACTCTATCATCCATGATCCAACATCCAGATAAGACTTTCATTGATCCCATCCCGGCAAAGATTTATGATCAACCAACTTACTGTGCTCATGTCGCGGAAGAAGCAGATGGAAAACCATGGTTCCATGACATCAAGGAGTACTTAACGATAGGAGAATATCCAGAACTTGCCAACGCTACTGAGAATCGCACCCTTTAGCAGTTGTCCAATAACTTCTTTCACAGTAGAGGGATCCTGTACAAGAGGACTCCTGATTTGGGACTACTAAGGTGTGTCGAAGCAAATGAAGAATCTAGGTTGTTAGAAGAAGTGCATGCGGGGACCTGCGGTCCACAGATGAATGATTTTGTCTTAGCAAAAAAGATACCCCGGGCAGGTTATTTTTGGATGATTATGGAAACGGACTGCATCCAGTATGTCCGAAAGTGCCATCCCTGTCAGATACATACGGATATGATAAAAAGTACCTCCAAATAAGCTTACTGCAACAAGCTCACCATGGCCATTCCCCGCTTGGGGAATGGATGTTATTGGACCAAGCGAGCCTGTCGCATCAAACGGGCACGTGTTCATTCTAGTGGCAATTGGTTATTTCACCAAATGGGTCGAAGCAACATCATATAAAGCAGTAACCAAGAAGGTTGTGGAAGGTTTTATCCGTGACCGTATTGTCCGTCGGTTCGGCATCCCCAAGTCGATCATTACCGACAATGGGTCCAATCTCAATGGTGATCTGATGAAAGCAATGTGTGAAATGTTCAATATCAAACACAAGAATGCTACAGCCTACATGCCTTAGATGAATGGAGCCGTAGAAGCAGCCAACAAGAATATATGGAAGATATTGAGGAAAATGATAGAAACGCATAAGCAGTGGCATGAGAAGTTGTCATTGGCCTTATTGGGATACCACACCATAGTTCGCACATCCATCAAGGCAACTCCATATATGTTGGTTTATGGTACGGAGGCAGTCATTCCGCCGATGTAGAAATTCCCTCCTTGAGAATCATACAGGAAGGAGAGTTAGATGATGCAAAATGGGTAAAGAATCGCTATGAGTAGTTGGCTCTTATAGATGGGAAAAGAATGAATGAAGTTTTCCATGGTCAATTGTATCATAACAGAATGTCCAAAGCTTTTAACAAAAGTGTCAACCCAAGGAAGTTTACACCAGGGCAGCTAGTGTTGAAGAAATATTTTCCGCATCAAGATAAAGACAAAGGGAAATTCTTTCCCAAGTGGCAAGGTCCGTACATGGTTCATCGGGTACTAGCCGGAGGAGCCCTCATACTTGTAGAAATGGATAAAGAAAGCTGGCCAAAACCAATCAATTCAGATGCAGTCAAGCATTATTATGTGTAATCCTTTATGATTTCTTTATGATGTAATATGAACTACACCTGAACTGATTCCCGTTTAAGAGAGGATGCGTAGGCAACCCTATGGGTTCAATCACAATTCAATAAAATTTCCATTTCCCCTCGCTATTGGAAATTGGGGCAGAATTTTGAGGAGTACCCTCAAAATTTCGAAGTTGATCGTCAGCCATTCATTGCACGCATCGTCCGAAGCACCAGCCCAGTAAACTGAGGTAGAATTTTGAGGAGGACCCTCAAAATTCTGAAGCAAGAAAGGTTGCAATATTTTGAACCGTGTCGCAGTCGTCGGTTCATCTAAAAAAGAAAACTATTATTTTCAATTATGTATTTATGTTACATTATTTTACTAAATCATGCATGACTATTATCGAGATTTCTTTGTATAGCAATGCTACCCCAATGAGAACACAACATCGAGCAGGACGAGCAAAAGTCGCAAGAAGACGAACTAACCTTCCCCCATTTTACAAAACTCACAATTTTTCTTTGGATGCAGGCACTCAATTCACAAGGTCATTAAATATATTTATGCACTCATACTTTCTCAAGTTTGCAACCTCTCAGAATCATCACCTATTTACAATTGCTATCCGTACACAACATCCCCAACATTCACAATGATGCAATCAGCTATCAGCTATCATCTACCAGCTAATACATTTCATTACTATTCGCCTTTTATTTCCTTCATTGCATAAGGCTACCTTTCTGCCTTACTAGGTTAAGCTCTACCTCGATCTGCATTTTGCATTGCATATGGCTACCTTTCTTCCTTCCGAGGTTAAGCTCTACCTCCATTTGAGTTTTTGCATAAGGCTATATTTCTGCCTTCCGAGGTTAAGCTCTACCTCCATCCTGCATTTTCTCTGCATTTTTCATTGCATAAGGATACCTTTCTGCCTTCCGAGACTAAGCTCTATCTACATATCTCCGCATTGCATAAGGCTACCTTTCTGCCTTTTCGAGACTAAGCACTGTCTCCATCTGCACATCCTTGCATTGCATAAGGCTACCTTCCTGCCTTCCAAGACTAAGCATTGTATCCATCTGCATTTCGCGTTGCATAAGGCTACCTTTTTGCCTTTCGAGGTTAAGCTCTACCTCCATCCTGCATTTCTTTGCATTTTGCATAAGGCTACCTTCCTGCCTTTCGAGACTAAGCTCTGTCTCCATATCTCTGCATTGCATAAGGCTACCTTTCTGCCTTTCAAGACTAAGATCTGTCTCCATCTTGCATCGGCTGAAATATCTCCACCATTATTTAAAACTTGCATTGGCTAAAATATCGCTACCTTTTATTTTACGCCTTGCATTGGCTGCAAGATCGCCACCTTATTGCATTTCATGGGCTGAAAGATTGGCAAATTTTCCAAAGGTGTCATTGTTTGGAGGCACAATTTTCATAGCCTGAGAACGCCATGCCATGGCCTGAGGACTCCGTTTTATCTTTTGCATATCATTATTCAAAGGCATCATGGTTGTGAGACATCATCCTCATAGCCCGAGAACACAATTTCATAGCCTACGAATGCCTTATCATACGCTTCATGGCCCAGGACGTCATGGTCTGAGGACATCATCCTAACCGTCCAAAGACAACATTCATGGTCCAAAGGGAACTTGCATCACGTTTAAATTTATGCACAATATTTGTATTGCTCGCTTGAAGGTATACCGGCAAGCAACGACCATCTCAATAGGAGGAATCCTGCTCCAGATCCCGTATCATATCAGAGTTCAACCATTTTACTCAATATAAACATCTTGTCCGCCTTTCAAAATCTCCATCGACATAATTCGTCAATGGATTCTGAACTACATACGACCTAATTCCTGTAAGATCAGGGATATGTAGGCAGCTCAGGGACCAGAGCTTGGTCAAAATTCTTTGCAAATTGCCTCTTTCGGTCAAAATTGGCCGTCATGTCTTTACCCGACAACTCTTTCATCCAACCCGGGTAAAGAGGGGCAGCTGTTGATATTCAATTTTTCCTAGATATTTTTATACTCAAAATACTCTCACAATAGCATACATATGCATATATGAGCATACCCCAAGTGTTTTTGTATTTTTCCAAATTTTTAAAGATTTTTTAAAACCAATTTATTATCTATTTTAATACTACAAAATTCAATAATTGTTTCCAAAATTATCATTTTGGTGATAATTTATTTTACTCTCATATTTTCACTAAAATATAGTTTAAATAAATTTTTCATATTTTTACACATTTATTTGGTATTTTTTAAGCTAAATTGCATATAATTACAATTATAGATTATTTTACAATTAATTATATTATATTATTATAAAATCTCTTCTGTGCTTTTAAATTAATGTTTACACAGTATTAATTAGTTCAATGTTTTTAATTCATTTTTAAAATCTTTTTCACTATTTTATAAATAAAAGGGAAAATGACTATTTAAATGCTAGCCAGATTTTATTTCAATCATAGCCCAAATTGAACCCCAATTTCAACCCCAAATCCCCCGACACATATCCATTCGAATACCCCGTCGAGCCCTGATCTCATCTGAACCGTTGATCAAATAAGATCAACGACCCAACCTAATAACCCTAGACCCCTTATTTTAGAGACGCCCTCTCTCTCTCTCTCTCTCTCTCTCTCTCTCTCTCTCTCTCTCTCTCTCTCTCTCTCTCTCTCCATACTAACCCTTGCTCTACCTTCTCTCTAGAACCTTCTGGTTCTCTCCCTTGTCTCCGATGAATCCACTGCCTCTCTGGACACCTCCATCCTCATTCTCTCGACCACCAACCACTGTGAAACTTTATCTTGCTAATTCCCTCCATCTTCGAGATCCAAAAGCCTCCCCCATACAAGATGGTCACCGGAAGCTTTGCCTAGTTTGTCTCCAGCCTTTCTCCGATGGTATATGGTCCGATGGTTCTACGAGCATCATTATTAATGAGTTTCACAGCTAGGTTCCTTACTTCTCACTAGTTTAGATTAATGTTTACACAATATTAATTAGTTCAATGTTTTTAATTCATTTTTAAAATCTTTTTCACTATTTTTATAAAATAAAAGGGGAAATGACTATTTAAATGCTAGCCAGATTTTATTACAATCATAGCCCAAATTGAACCCCAAATTTCAACCCCAAATGCCCCGACCCATATCCTAAATCACCCGACACATATCCAATTCGAATACCCGGTCGAGCCCTGATTTGATCTGAGCCGTTGATCAAATAAGATCAACGACCCAACCTAAAAACCCCCCAGACCCCTTATTTCAGAGACGCCCTCTCTCTCTCTCTCTAACCCTTGATCTCCCTTCTCTCTAGAACCTTCTGGTTCTCTCCCTTGTCTTCGATGAATCCATCGCCTCTCTGGCCACCTCCATCCTCACTTCTCTCGACCACCAGCCGTTGTGAAACTTTATCTTGCTAATTCCCTCCATCTTCGAGATCCAGAAGCCTCCCCCATACAAGATGGTCACCAGAAGATTTGCCTAGTTTATCTCCAGCCTTTCTCCGACGGTTTATGGTCCGATGGTTCTACGAGCATCATTATTAATGAGTTTCATAGCTAGGTTCCTTACTTCTCACTAGTTTATTAAGAAACCCTAACTTCTGCCTAGACCTCTTAATCTTTGTCTTTTACAAACAATTTTTAACTTATTCTTTTGTGTTTTACACTACTCTCTACTCGATCTTTACGATTGCTCAAGTTTTCAACGTTTTGTTCTTCTTTTCAAAACTAGGGTTTCTGAACCTCTTATGAAATCACAATTTCTTCTGATTTTTCTAGTACTATATGTTTATGTTTGTATTTCTGCTTGTTTGTGTGATCTAATAGGTTATTCCCCAATTTCTATGCTTTAATTTTGTTCTAACATTCCACTGATTCTGTGATTTCTTACTTAGGGTTTTTCGGTTTTGTGCCTATTGTGTCTAAATAGGTCTAATTGTTTCTATTTACTAAATGTTCTGCCAATTTTGTGTATCTCTTTGAATCCCTATTTTTTGTATATGATTTCTTTGGAGATTTTCCACTTATTTGAATCACTTCCTTGTTTGTGAGATTCTTTCCATACTTAGTGCTGATTCCCTGTAATTTTCCATCTCGTCCGTGATTTCTTGAACCAATTGTTTTCAAAATCAGTCTGTAATCCATCTGTTTATGTGCACAATATAATTTTATTTTTTACTTTCCTTACTTGTGATTATTTTTACTATCAGTCTTGAAAACACCTTCCTTATTGATGCAATTTGTACAGTTTGATCTATGACTCCCTAATTAAAGGGAGTCAAGTCTTTGATTGATTCTAATAGGTATTCTTTCTATAATTATAATCATTCTATGTGTATTGCCTTATTTTTCACTTAATTTGAGAGCTATAAGTACCCTACCCTCTCTTTAGCATAAGACACGATGAAAAAGAACATTCATTATTCTGAACTCTCTCTTACACACATAAACACTCAGTGTTCTCTCTTGTTTTCTACACATCCTCTCTCACTTTCCCGGTTGACTACTGATTACTCAGTCGGCTCAAAGCCAAGACTGAGTGATTTTGGGGCTGCTATATTATTCTACTATTCTATACATTGCTGCTTGCTTGGTCTACATACTACTGCTCTACTTCCCTGCAAACTACCGCTCTATATTTTCTTATCCTTGACTGGTTTGCCCCCTATTTAATTTAAAGCTTCCAAAACAATATGTTTATACATACATCATTTTATTTTATTTCTTCTATGCTTTTACTTAAGGTTTTGTTGTTCTTATTGCAACTAACATGTCAGTGTGTTAGTTCATTAATGTGACTATCCTTCTCTTAATTCACATTGCCTACCGATTTGCTTAATGTATGTTCTCCCCTACCCCTAGCCCCAGTACATTATCAGCATGTAATCCTGAGCCTTTTTGGTTGAAACTTTGTGTGAAATGCTTTCTTTGATGTCTGTGTAAGTGCAATTGGGTTCTTACATGTGAACTACTTGTCCCCATTCCCCCCTTTTCCCTGTTTGTGTTTACTGCTAGAACTACATGAGGTATTTTGGTTCTGAGATTGTCAAAACTGTCATGTTGTTTTTTTTAAAACTGTTTCTATATGGATCATTTTCCTAAATTATTTTTCCACTCAATTTCTTAAAAACTCTATGTCACGCACTCTCACTACTCCTAGAGTTTAGGTTCTACCCTCTTCGTGTAAGCATTGCCTTTTGTAACTTTGAGTACCTATTGAACTTTGATGCACAAGGTTGGTAAATCCACATTGCACTTGTTCAACATTTTGGTAGTATTTGGGTGCTGGTATTAGCCAAGGACCCCAATGGGCCCTTAGGGAGCTTTGCCGCACCCAAACCATGACAAAGGCTGTGAAACTCGAAAGAAGTGAGGTTGGAAGAATTGGGACTGGTTGAAGGCTCCCTATAGAGTAACTTCTTATTATTTTATTTTTTCATTATGTAATTCAACTATCAGGAATTGTAATAATTTGTAAACAACTGATTGGGGCTATAGTGAAATGGGGTGGATTATGCATGCTTGGTTAGAGAACATGTCTATGGGGCTTTAATTACCTATTTGTGCAATAGAAACCATGTGTAGGATATGCATCTTACATATAGATATCCTGTTTAGGCTCATTACTTTCAGATTATTATGTTCACTTTGTAATCAGTTAGTAATCAACAAATAATTGTCATAAAATTACTACTGCATTTAGAGACCATGCTCTAGGAGCTTTATGTGCATTAGATATCATGCCACTTAGGATTTTTATTTAATCTGAGTTGCAATTATTGAACGCCTCGCCAGTTGCTTAATTTAATAACACAATTTTGGGTTAAACTGCGTCTTCTCTTTTAAAACTGGATTAATATGCATGTTCACCTCTAAGGTAATTAGGCAATGTATATGACGCCTAGGAAAGATTTAGGCCTAATACAAATCGATTAACCATGTTTCAGATTACTCAGCCTCTTTTATATTCCTGAACTCCGTTCCATGTTTGCCTCTATAAAGTTTTACTCCGTTTCTCTTAAAACTCCAGTCCCATTTGAGATAATCTCGGAATCGTACCTCTGTTTTATATGTTTTCTATTAAGTTGTTTGTTTGTCCAGAATCGTGTTGTTTGCTATTTATCCTACGCCTTGGCAGGTTACTGCAATATCACTACTATATTTTCGAAGTGTGTTTTAAATAAGTTTATCTATACTTTGTCTAATTCCTTAACTGCTATAACTTACTGCCATCTTTTATATTTCTGAAAATCAGATATTTTTTAGGGCACTTAGTTTTAAACCTTCTGCTTCTGCTGCAACTTATCTTTTCCGACATTCCTTCTTTTAAACTTTAAGACCTTAAATGTGTTTGAGACGCGCTAATTACATGTTTACTTGTGGAGGGATTTTATAGCCACTTATTTGCCTTTGTATGTTCCCTTTATTAGTAGTCCTATTTGTTATGTATGGCGCCTAGAATGTTTTCCTTTAAACCTAAGGATTCAACCTAGTCCGTACCTTGTATGAATAGTGGTCCTAAATAACCTCTAGGACTTATAGGATGGGACAAGTATAGCACGCAATAAGCATTCGTGACCAATCCACATGTTTAAATAACCTTTACGCGGTGGGGAGGGTAAAATATGGAGATGATGACCGATGCGCTAATATCACGTGCAGCTCCTCTTTTGAGGAGTGATTGCTGGGTGTTGCCTTGGAGTGATCCATGTTAATCGTAAATCTATGACCTCCTTTCCCTTTGTTCAACTTTGTTTGGTATCTTAAAATTGTTTAAACCTTTTAAATTTCTGCTCTCTTCCTACTTACTTTCACAAGTTTCAATTTAATTTCAAAGTCTTTATTTGAGCCTTGATTGTTTATTTGTAAAGTAACAATTGTAACATGGACGGAACCACACTAGTGGATCTTGAAGTGTGCCTAAAACCTTCCCCTCGAGATAATTTCTAACCCTCCCCAAACTCTAGTTTCTTCAACTCAAACCCTTCATAATGTGTCCTAATGCACTATAATCATTAGGTGGCGACTCTCCAATTCCAAAACCTAATTCTCGAAAGGGAATAGAGTTGTCCTCCCAAAAGTCGTGAACCCAATTTCGCCTTATAAAAAGGGGCATCGACAGTTGTGCAGATTAGGGCTAACATGAATAGTGAAATTTTTTATTTGAGAGTAAAAAGATCGAAAATGGTACAAGGCTTCCTGAGGTTCTATTTATAGACAATACTCTAGGACCCACACAATTTACCTAGCACAGCCGCGGTAAATCACTATGGTCCACGCTTCTGAAGAACTGAAGACCTGTCTTACTAAAACTACAAGTGAGAGCGGTAAATGGTATGTGGCGCGGTTGAGCACCACTCTCAGCAAAAAATAGCAGTGTATTCTACGCGATGGAAACTTCAAAAAAGTCTCATTTTAGGCTTTTCAATCCCGCGCCCGCCACCATTTTCCGCCTCCATGATAAAGACACCGCCGACCACGAAAAGTGGAGCGATGTCAACGGTCAAACTTCAGAGAGTGCCAACTTTTTCCAGCTTAGTCCTGCACTGCATCAAACATTCCTACATACATCTTACAACCAGTTAGTTCAAAAATAAATCCTACACCACAAAGTAAATCAAAAAAGACAAAAAAGACATGGGTTGCCTCCCAAGAAGCGCCTGATTTAACATCGCGGCATGACACAGATTACCATCAATCACTTGAGATGGATCATTGCCACCATGTGTCTATCATCAAACTTGCCAAGATAGTGCTTCACTTTGTGCCCATTAACTCTGAAGATTTCACCATTCTTGTTTTTCAAATCAAGAGCACCAAACAGAGTCACAAGCACCAACTCAAAATGTCCACTCCATTTGACTTGAGCTTTCCTAGGAACAGTCGTAACCGAGAGTTGAACAAGAAAACCAAATCATCCACTTTGAATTCCTTGCTACGACCATTCTTGTCATGTTAGTACTTCATCTTGTCCTTATACAAGGACGAGCTAGAAAATCATGAAACCGGAACTCATCAAGCTTATTGAGTTGCTCCACCCGAAGATTTGCTGCAACATCCCATTCAAGATTTAACTTCCTCAAAGCCCATATGGTCTTGTACTCTATCTCAACCGGGAGATGGAAAGCTTTCCCAAACACCAACCAGTACAGAGACATACCAATCAGAGTCTTGTAAGTAGTCCTATAAGCCCACAAAGCATCATCTAGTTTCTTTGACTAGTCGGTCCTATTTGCATTGACAATCATTGGCAATATTCTCTTAATCTCCCTGTTGGAGACCTCAACTTGCCTACTAGCCTGAGGATGGTAAGGGGTTGAAACCTTGTGATTGATATCATACTTTTCAAGTAAAGTGGCAAATGCCTTATTGCAGAAATAAGAACCCCCATCACTGATGATTTCTCTAGGAGTGCCAAACCGAGTAAACATATTCTTCTTGAGAAAAGCTACCACGCTTCGAGCCTCATTGTTGGGTAAAGCCATGGCCGCAACCCATTTGGAAACATAATTAATATCCACCAATCTATGTGTTACCACATGAACTCACAAAAGGTCCCATGAAGTCAATACCCCACACATCAAATATGTCTACCTCAAGAATAGTAGTGAGAGGCATTTCATCCATCTTTGAAATTCTACCTGCTCTTTGACACTCATCACACTCTTCACAAGCTCACCCGCATCTATCTACAATGTAGGACAATAAAAACCACATGTAATAACTTCTGAATTTGTCCTATACCCACCATGATGACCACCGTAGGGAGAGGAATGACAAGCATCAAGAATACTCATTTGCTTCTCTTTCGGAACACATGTCCAGATCACACCATCATTATAGATTTTGAACAAGTAAGGCTCATCCCGGTAGTATTCCACCCATTTAAGATTCTTCCTTTTGTTATAAGAGAGCATACACAGAACAATACCGGTCACAAGAAAGTTGACAATATCCGCAAACCAAGGCATGTTGTCCACATATACAAAGAGGAGTTGCTCATTATGGAATGAACCATTAATTTCAACGCAATCAAGGGGCCTCCTATCCTCTTCCAAGTGGGGAAAGTGGTCTACCACTTACTTGCATAATACACAGGGTGAAACATTTTATCTATTATTTGACCCAAGACCACCCCTACCGCAACATCACTTGCGTCACACATGAGCTCAATCGGTAAGCTCCAATTGGGTGTGGTAATAATGGGAGTGATTGTCATTTTGTACTCAAGGAGTTCAAAATCTTTCATGCATTCTTCAGTAAACACAAACTTGGAATCCTTTTCCAATAATTTGCACAAAGGATTCACTACCTTAGAAAAGTCTTTGATGAATCTTCGGTAGAACTCCGCATGCCCAAGAAAATTCCTAACCCCCTTAACTAAAGTAGGAGGAGGAAGCTTTGAGATCACTTCAATTTTTGCGTTGTCCACCTATTTTGAGATCTTATGGCCTAGGACAATGCCCTCCTCGACCATAAAATGACATTTTTCCCAGTTAAGCACAAGATTTGTCTTTTCACACCGGGCTAACACTTTGTCAATATTCTTCAAACACTCATCAAATGAGTCACCCACAACACTGAAATCATCCCTGAACACTTCCAAGAAATCCTCCACCATGTCGGTAAATATAGCCACATACACCGCTGGAATGTAGCGGGTGCATGACACAAACCAAATGGCATCCTAGAAAATGCAAAGGTGCCATACGGACACGTGAAGGTGGTTTTCTCCTGATCTTTCGGAGCAATCAAAATCTGGCTATAAACTGAGTACCTATCCAGAAAATAGTAGAAGGCATGCCCAGCAAGTCTATCTAGCATCTAGTCAAGAAAAGGCAATGAAAAATGATCCTTGCGTTTCACTTTATGCAGCTTGCGGTAGTCCATGCATACCCTTTATCCGGTGACAGTCCTGGTGGGAATCAACTCATTTTGCTCATTGGTAACCACAGTCATACCACCCTTCTTTGGCACACATTGCACCGGCGAAGTCCAAGAACTATCCGAGATGGGGCATACAACCGCTACATCTAACCACTTGATCACCTCCTTTTTGAAAACCTTTTGCATAGCCTCGTTCAACCTCCTTTGATGTTCCACGGAGGGCTTAGCATCATCTTCAAGTATAATATTGTGCATGCAAAAGGCGGGGCTTGTTCCCCGAATATCAGCTAGAGTCCATCCAATTGCCTTCTTCCTTCTTTGGAGCACCTCCACTGTTGCATCTACGTGCACGTTAGTAAACCAAGACGAAATAATAGCAAGTAAATTAACTAGGGCCTAAGAATTCATACTTGAGGTGTGAAGGCAAAGGCTTCAACTCCAAAATGGTAGGTTCCTCAATTTAGAGCATTTTTGGTGGAGTTTTTTTGTTCTCAAGATCCAAGGAGAGCTTTCGAGGCTCATAAGAGTAGGAGCCTATTCCATGAAAAGCATTGGCACACTCCACCCGACCTTCATCCTCATTCACATCAAGGTTCAACAATACCGCTTATAGAGGATACTCCACATTGATCAGTACTATTCGGCTGCCTCAGTGATTTGCACACATGAAAGACCACTTTTTCATCACCCACCCAGAATGTGAGATCCCATGCTTCACATCAACCAATGCCTTACCAATTGCAAGGAAAGGTCTTCCCAATATTATCGGCTACTCATAGTCGACCTCGCAGTCCAGAATCACAAAGTCACCAGGCAAAATAAACTTGTCCACCTGAATAATAAAATCATCAATAATAGTAAGTGGCCTCTTTATTGTTTTATCTGCCATTTTCAATCTCATTGAAGTAGCTCTCGGTTGACCAATACCCAAATTTTGTTTTTATATGTAGTAAGGCATCAAACTGATACTTGCAACCAAATCACATAATGCCTTTGCAAAATCCTGTCACGACCCAAACCGATGGGCCGCGACGGGCACCCAGTACCTTACTCAACTGAGTACCAACAAAACATATCTTTCTTATTACATTATCATATACACCTGACATACGGGCCTAATAGGCCAACTTTATCTTTTATAAACATGAAACATAGGATGACAAGGGCGTACAATCTTTTACGTACACGACATATGTACACAAACCTCTAAGAATACATAAACATAAAGGTCGGGACAGAGTCCCGCTATACCAAACAATACACGTCTAAATCATACTAACCAAACAAGCAACTTCGATGTGAATGGAGTGCACCAACATCTTCCGCTGAGCTGATAGCCTACTTGGAGGGCTCTCGACTCGTCTATATGGACCTAAGAGCATGAAACGCAGTATCCCCAGGCAAAAGGGATGTCAGTATGAATAATGTATCAAGTATGTAAGGCACATAAATAAAGACATAGGAAACATGGAAGACATATGGGGTACATAACTCAACCTGTAAGTCTGAATAACTTTGTAAATCATAAATTACTTTCAGCGTCATGCATATGCATATGAATTTCATGTCGTGCATATGTATATGTTTCATAATGTCATCAGCCTCTGAGGGAATCCCATCATATCATATCGACCACTGTGGGCAAAGTCATAATCGTATACGAGTTGATCAGGTGGTGGTGTGTATATAACGCCATAACCTTTCCCATATATATATATATATATATATATATATATATATATATATATTCAAATAGAATTATATACGTGTATATATGTATGTTTGTATATATATATATATATATATATATATATATATATATATATATATATATATATATATATATATATATATACATACATACATATATATGCATATATAATGCCGCCTGAGTCATGGGTCAATGTACATGTATAAATACATGAAATGCATATGAAATACAATAACAAAATCTCTCGATACGTCATAAGACAATTATACCTTTGATTAATATCATAACATCATTTTACATATTTTCTGAGACCCATGAATAGACGATGGAATAATAATACATATGAAAATTCAAGAACATAGGCACTTCTAATACTTCTATGAATGAAGTCATATATGGAATTTGCGCATTTGCACGTTTCGTTCGTATCATATAGATCATGGCAAAAGAAAGAAGGGATAGCCTTAACATACCTGTTACTTGAATTATTTGATCGAAGTGAAGCTTCTACTTCCGTAAAATATGTTGGAACAAGAAAATGGTACTTCTGTTTCTGAAGTTGGAACGGACTATGCTATGGATAGAAGGCTTCTAACATTTTTGTAAGCCAAGTATGAATTTAAGTTAAAGGATAAACTTTTGTTCCAACGTTTTCTTGAAGTTGGCTTCAAGTTCTGTTTCTAGCTTTTTGGATGGATTGATATTAAGTTGTAATATCTCATTTGTGGGTTGTACAGATTCCTCCAAGGAAATAAGACTTAGAAGTCTTATTGCTATACTAAATTGTTATTTTAACTTACGTATCATGCTGGCTGCTTATATAATAACAGCTCGGGCAGGAACCTTTACTTCCTCTCCTTGACGTCGTGGTTGTACAATATTCTTGAATCGTAGCGTATTTGTAAGATTTGAATAAGTACAATCTCATCCCTTTCTCATTCTTATCGCGTTCTTCCTTTATCATTCCATAATCACTAGAACCACTTAATTCTAACTTAATATCACATCACTCCATATTCCTATGGATGTTTACCTCTTCCTCTTTGGCATCGTTTCTCAACATCCATGATCCTTACTCGCCTTGCGGCAATCTTTCTGTACCAAGGATGACAAATTCCTTACTCGCGAGGGTGACATTTAGCATAACTGGCACATACTGTTTCTTAAGCTTAACTTTGCTCACATTTCTTGCTCTATTTCTGAATTCATCATGAATCTTCTTATGTGGTCTTTCTAATACCGCCGGAACAAAATCTGGAATTTCCATGATGCCGAGTATTATCCAACCATTCAATTCCTAATTCATATTTAGTTTATCTTGTATACCAGTCTATACTGATTTCCATTACTCTGGGGATTAACTCTCTCCTCTGGTAGTCGCATTGGAGTCACAAACTTATTTCTTGAAATGAGGATATAAACTTATGGCCTATACTCTTTTGTTGTCTTAAGGCCCATCACCTTTCGTTTCTTTCTTCATTTGACTATAGGTTTTGTAACACTCTACTGTTTTCATCCATGTATCACACCTTGTTCATAATGCGTCCTTATCTCTCTTCCCATTATTCTGCTAATGTTTTTTCATATCCCTTTTCTTGTGGAAACTTCAATACAACATTCTTTTGCTTTTTTGCTTTCCTTTGCTCCATCCAGTGGATCTTCAAGTTGCTTAACGTTCTCGCTTTACTATGGACGCGAACTACACTAAGGTAATATGTATCCCTTCAAGGCTTATAGTGCATGTCTTTGTAGTACTCATATCTGGCTGCACTATCTTAGGGTGCACTATCTAGGTATCTCACAAAGAGATCTATTAGCACATTTGCAATATCCTTCGAAAACGTCAACTGACGCAATCAATTCATTCATCATATATTCTTATACTACTTTTTTTTAACCCTCATATGGCATATCTGTAAGGGGTGCAACCAATTGTACATACCTTTGTTACTATTAAATATAACTCAAAAAGTTTATGTTCCTCTGCCTCAATTATAAGCGTTGTTAACCTTCATTAACTGGGTACCTTATATCCTTTTTCACCTTGCTCCTTTTACTTGCTGAAACCTGTACTTATCTTTTTAATCTCTCACTGTCCTTTACCATAAAGATGGATATGCATTCGCACCTTAAAGCTTCTTACCAGGAAGCTTATACCTTTCAGTACACCCATGATCTGCTAAAGATCTCATATTTACTTATCATAGGCATCATACAAAAATCCCATTCCTCTGAATCAGATCTTCCACAACTATATCTCTTATCGATCATATTTCTGAACGTAGGCATCATCTTATTACGAATAAAATAGAAGTTCGGGACTTAAATTTTTATAAGTGAGCTCTACCACGATCTAGAGTAAGAATAAAGAATGACAATCCTATATTCCATGTAGCTTCCTGCTTATAAGTGTGGTGCACGACACACCCATAAACTAGACTCTACTAGACACGGTAGGTAGACTCCCTAGGACAGAACTACTCTGATTCCATTTTCAACAAAACCCCCCCTTTTTTAATCCTTCATAGAACTTATTTATCACTTGTTGTAATTAGCGTAATACTTATAATACCAAAATAAATCTCATTCCCGAATTTACATCGATTAATCTTACGACGAAGCTTTAACGTACGAAAATGAAAAATATAGTATCTCATTTTTGGACTTTCATTACTTTATTTATGGTGTACTTTCACACACAAAAACTTGGGGTGTAACAAATCCGCACTCCCAATGGTACATGGAATGGTGAAAGCACCGGGATATTCAAGCTTTGGAGCCATCAAGTGCACAATTGCACTTACTTGATGAGTCATTTAATGGTCTCACAATCCATGGATCTTTTTTTAGTCACCAAATCTTTCATGAACTTGCCATAAACTGGCATTTGCTCAAGAGCTTCCACCAAAGGAACATTGATTGACAAGCTTTTCATTATCTCAATGAACTTATTAAATTGGTTTTCATTCTTTTGCTTCGCAAGCCTTTGAGGGTAAGGTGGAGGAGGCCTTGGCAACAAAGCCTTAGCCTTGGGCACTACCATTTTCGGTATGTCTATTTCGTGCTCCCTATACGGGTTCACATCATCTTGAGTCTCCACCTCATTATCATGAATATCAATTCTCACTTCCGTATTCAAATTCTCTTCACTCACTTGCTCATCAACTATAGGAACATCATCATCTTGTACTTCAACATCATCACTCACAATTTCTTTTTGCTTGGAGGTATTCACATCACCACCTCGACCGCTTCTAGTAATCATAGCCATTGCATGTCCGATGTTGTTCCCACCCTTCGGGTTTACTACTGTATCACTAGGTAGATCCCCTTAGGGTGAGTATTGAAAGATTGCTAAATCTGGCCAATTTGAACCTCCAAATTTTGGATTGAAGCATTATGGGATGCCAACTGGGCATCAGATTTAGCATTCTTTTTCATCATTTGTTGAAACATTATCTCAATCCTTCCCATTTCATTGTTCGACAAGCTAGGACCTTGTGGCAAAATGGGGGTGGGTTGTTTGGTTGTTGATACATCAGAGGTCTTTGAAAGCCTTGTCCTCGATTACCCTAACTGCCATTATTCCAACCCCCTTGGTTTTTGTTTCCCCATCAATTGTTGTTGTTTCCACTCTAGTTACCCTAGTTGTTTTGATTGCACCACTTTTGATTGTTGTTCCCCCAGTTCCTAATGACTTGTTGGTTTTGATTCCCCCAATTTCCTTGGGATATACACTATTGTTGTTGGTTAGGAGCATTGCCCCCTTGTCCTTGATAATTGTTCAAATACTTCACTTCTTCACTTTTCTCATCTTACCCATCATCTTGGTTGAAACCAACATTAACTTGCTCATATTGATCTCGACTACCTTGACCTTGTTGACCTCTTTGTCGCCTCTTGTTGAACAACATGTTGACACCTTCCAGAGCATTTACTTGTCTCGACGCTTGAACTTGTTGCAATTGAGCTTTTGCTAACTGGTTAATTGTTGTAGTCAACTCTGCTATTGCATGGCCATGGTCGTGGAGCTCTTTGTGAAAGTGAATGACTGTTGGATCACCCTGTGGCACATTATCTTGACTTTGCCAAACTGAGGAAGTATCTTCCATCTCATCCAATATCTCGCACGCCTCAACATATTACGAGCTATTTGTCGAAGTGGTATACTATTAACTTTCATACGGGTTGTAACTCCTATGCCACAGAATGGTTGTAGACCTACGAAAAAAGATGTGTGTAGAACTGACTATTGAAGAAATCTCAAGATAAATAAAAGATTTGATGATCTAACCAAATAATAGTACTATGGTTCGAGAGAAAGTAACAGTTTCTACTTGGACACTACAATGGAAGTGTGTTGAATCAAGAATAGACAGTAAATGCCTTTATTATGGACGCTTTTGTCACATCCCAAAATCCGAGGAGCGCGACCGACGCTCAACCAAGTAAACCCGACTGAGCAAGCCAGTTAGGTTTCATTCTACCCAAACAACCTTATGATTAAATAGGAGATGGACTCTTTCAATCAGATTTAGTAAGTATTTCATTAACTTCCATTAGAACCTTAAATCATAATTATCAAAATATTATAAGTTTTATAAATCTTTGCCAAACATCATTCATAATACCACCGCTTTATTGAGCGCATTTCAATCACGATCTGATCGGCTAAGTTGCCTCATTTGAGACATGTACCTCAATCACAATCTCATTCTCATTTTCCGAATTTTAATATTAGCACAATACCACCATGTGCGCGGCATGGTGTCCGATCACGGCTCGATCAGCTAGGACGCCTTACCTAGGTGTTGTTCTTTCTCATTAATCATCTCATTTCAATCTATATTTCACATATATCAACTAATAGGCAATTGAGGCCACAAGTATCACGTCATACTTAGCACTAGGCCATATTTTATAACTCAATCTCTTCCTTCCCACATTTCACATCCTTTCCAAATATTTCACATCAATATCAATTAAAAAAACAAGACATTCAATATAAGATGTCAATACACATGAGAAATTCAAGTTATAAGCATAGAGAGGAATTCTCATGATTCAGCACAATAATAACAATTTAAACTTGACTTGAAATCTAGGCAAATTAGCATATACTTCATATTCTTCAATCTCGATTTATTGTCTAAGCATTTAAATACATAATTCACATTCCTTGCGCCTTTTCAAGTTATCAAGAATAGCACATTGATCACATTGAAATGCATCTTTCAAAATATAGGGTCACAAAACCAATTCATGTAAAGTATCAATCAAAGCAAGAATCCAAAGTTCAATCTTACTAAATTTACACTAGCATCGATAGAGCTCAATTTCTAAAAAAAAGGGGTTTTAGCCATACATACCTCGTTTAAGCTTTCCTTAAGTTACTATGACGTTTCAAAAATTCTAGCAATCCCAATCTACTTGAGACATAACAAAATTAACACAACTTAGGAATGTATTCATGGTTTCAGCTCATTTGAGCATTTTATCAAACACTAGTTGAGCATCTTGATTTTAAATTCCTTTTACAAGATTTTCTTCATTCCCCAACCCAATCTTTACTTATTTATATTCATCAATCTTCCCATAAACCAAAGTTGTACATGCATGTATACATAATACTATTACCCCAAGAATCATACCTCAATAACTCAACTCACAATCTCTATAATACCAACACAACCTAGGTTAGACATCCATGACTTCCAATCCCCATTCCATGAGTTACAATACTTAATCCATACTCATATTCCCATAATAACTCCATATATGTAAGTCTAAGGTGTAGGATTACCTCTTGTAGACCAAACCTTGAAAGACAACTTTGGGGTGTTCTTGAGATTTAATCAAAATCATGTTGTAACTAGTGATTGATAAGTGAAATCACCATGAAAACACATTTAAAAACTCACCTCAGGTGTGCAATTGGATGGCTTGGTCGAGTTGGGGGTGTAGAGAAAGCCCTAATCTTGAAAAATGACTCCAATTCTCTTATTTTCGGTGTTTAGGGTATTTAAAAACCTTCCATGCGTGCGAGCTCATGCTATGTTTGCGCGCGGGAGGCAGAATACTCAGCATAATGTGCGACTTCGTGCTAATGTTCGATAGTTATACCTGCCCAATAAAATGGTCATAACTTTCCGTATACACCTCCAAATGAAAATGGTTTGTTGCGTTGGAAACTAGAATCAAAGGGCTTTAATTTGATACGTTATGCATCACACAACTACCTATAGAATATGATCGTTCAAAGTGAGGTCTTGTGCGTACTCATTTACGGATTTCTTCTAATATGAAACTTTTCTAACTTTGCTTAGACTTAGGCCTCTCCTTAGACCCCAATTCACCTCTAATATGAGTTATATGCTTATTAACATATCCAATTGATACCCATTATATCATGAATCCTCATTTGCACACAAAATGAAATAATTAGCCTACCTTGGCACGGCGAAATCTCAAATTACTTGCAAAAATTTTCCGGGGCCTTACATTTTCCTCCCCCTAGGACCATTCGTCCTCGAATGAGGATCAAGGTTCACTCATTAGTCATCCTTATGTAAATTTTGCTTTTTCACATTATAAAATATATCAACAGCCCCGAATTTGGCTAACTCCTTAAATTTTTGAAAATTTCGTCAGAATTTCCTTTGTAACTCGGCCTGTCCACCTGTCAGAGAACCACCAAAACCATACTAAAAATACATCGACATCTCGACAAAGCATATATACTAATAACACTAATTCTCAGAATCACAAAAGCTACATTATCATAACGACACCTGAACATGGACTGCACATTTTTATATCACAACACCTATAAGGTACCCTTCAAATCAAAACCAATTGTTAGCAATCAAGCAAAAATATTTTCTTCCCACGACACTTTCGGCCTTCAAGGTGGCCTTCTCGACTTACAAGCTTTGCCATAAGACATTTACGGAAATAATCCCAATTTCCAAACTTATATATCAAGGATGACAAGTATATATCTCGCATAAGCTAACCATCAATTAAATTCACCTTCAATAACTTCCACCGGAATGATACACAATTTACCTCCACCTGCCTTCTTAGACATAGGCATATGAAAACACAAATTCATGAGGAACAGTTATGGAGAAATATCATGCTCCTAGTGCGAGCTAATGGGAGTGCACTTACGCAACCTTCATTATCAATCACATAACATCTTTAGGGAAGAGTATTGAGAATAGCCCCTTCACTTCCCTAAAATCTAAATCTCTACAAGAACGCCCATGCTAAACCTTTGATGACCTTTAACAATTACTCTAAGATATGCTATCATAAACTGATAAGAACAATACCTATCAAATATATATGTGATCACACTGCGAAGCTTCCTATTTGACATGTCTGAACTTACAATACCCAATGGACCTAATACAATAAGGAACAATAGATATCAAGATTAGACTGGAGTTACTCATGACTCCATTAATGCTCTGAGTAGAGTATTTTTTGAGGTTATATGCCAAGGGACACGAAATGTACGAATAACAATGCTAACATGGTTAATCATTGTGATGACATCAATTATTACACAAATGAGGCATATGGATAAGTAATACATTAGCAATAGGAATCACTAAAGAGGAATATTCAAGTACATGACCCAGACGTTTCCTAGGGTGAAGGGAAAAACAATTCATGCTTTGGTACCTTGAATGCGATATGGGATTCAAAATACATGAAGTGGAATTACATTCCTGACTTTAGCTGACACAAGGAATATTATGCCGTAAGCTCATGAGGATGAAAATGAAGTTAAAACACTTATGAGATTATCATAACTCAAACAGCTTAGCCCTCCCTAACAATTGACCCTACATGAGAGAACTAAAGGTACGACAACTTGTCTTCCAAATCAATATGCCAATGATATTCACAAAAGTCTGAAGGCATTTACTCTCACCTTTTCATGAGTAGAACTACATAGCTAGGACGTCTAAATGTTGGGAAGAAATCATGTATTAGTTAGAGGCATTCTAATGGTTAACATGATGCTCTGAGGAGAAAAACAAATGACTCTCTTATCCGCCCAAGGAGGTGGAATACCAAGGGTAGAAAAACTCCCCTAACATGGCAATGATATAGTCAATTATTCTAGAAGCCGAGGTAGCAGATGGCCACGTAACCCATCTAATCCGACCCACTAAAGACTTTCGAAAAAGGTATACACTTTGGTTTAAAATCAGGACAATTTCAGCCTAAGCTCAAAGGAAAATCATTACTTTTGAAACTCATGCGCCCTCGTAGTCCTAGAAAATCAATAACAATGGCAGGAATAGTTAAAACCATTATGAGTTGGTATAAAGCAAGACCTCAAAGTGTCCATATGGATAAGTTTGAAAGAATGAGACATCTTCAGGCATTTATCGAGGAGTAGTAACCTGGATAAGCATAGCAGGCAAAAGGATTGTTAGAAGATCACCTACAAGGAATACCAACAATATTTAGTTATTCCAACTATATGAATATGTCCCTTTCTTAAAGCTACAAGACTTCCTCTTTGGTGCCATGAAACGTAAATGAATTTTACAATGAGAGTTAAATTATGAAATAGATAGTAGGGTAGCAAAACTAATGAGCACCATTTGGAACCAACAAGCTTAAACTAAGTTGAAGACATTAGAAGTCCATAGTAAAGGGGGATTTTCCTACTTTCGGTGTCCTTTTAGAAAAGGTTACTTGTAGAATATAAAAATGAGGTGAATTTAATCGAATCCTATAGTTGGATGACTAGTCAAGACATCGAGATGATATCACACTGAATATTACGAGTAAACAACACACCATGCAAGACAAATGAAAAGAAGGTGAAAGAGCCTTATGGAAGTCCTTTTACATTGTAACCACTAGGAGTGGTGGTGATATAAAGCGATTACGAGAAGCTAAATTTTTGAAAGAAGATCTCTATATGAAGTCACATGACGTATAACTCCGGAATTCTAAAATCCAATTATGTTTAGCAAATCTACTTTATATGAAGCACTACAACACACTTCTACACAACCATCTATTACAAACCACTTTGGGAGTTGCTATAAGACTTAATGGAGAGAAAGGTTGTGACATATAAATGTGTTTCTAGGTGTATTTCTCCTTTATCAACCCAAAACCTAAAGGCGAGAGTTAGACTAATATGCAGATCATTGGACTAACACAAGTGTAGATAATCCATTATCGGAAAGAGATCATTCAATTTCAGTAATTACGACATGTTATCAACCGTTGATGAACTTGAAGTGATATAAGAACCCAACGAGATAGTATAGAATAATCATAGAGGGTTTGCAGATGTTCATAATGAGTTCTACCCAGATGCTAATGAAATACAGATGAATATGAGAAAAGGGCGATGTGCTATAATAACCCCCAAAGGTGTGCTTGGTCATGACGGAGAGCCTAGTAAGAGTCATTACGAGACAGAAAGTGTTACAATGACTCATAGAAGGATATGTTCTCTCATAGTTATCGAGCAAGTGTGGGGAAACTAGCACAATGAATTCACTAACTAAAGAACACAATGAACACATGTTATGAAGGTGTAAGAGAAAGTAAACATTTGTTATGATTTGGACATGCTTCTGCTATATTAACTCCCAAATGCAATATACGACCATGCCATTAGCAACCACAATACTAGGACAAAGTGAGCTACTTACTGCAGGATGTCCCAAGTGGATACGAAGGTTATGGCAACACATGATCTTCCTATGATGTGGATGTGAGGATATCAGTTTTCAGAGAGACTTTATGCACACGGTGACTGTTTCCATTGACATGCACTCATGTGAGGTGTTAAGGTATGATCTTATGTTACTAGGCAGTGAGGAGATTTCATGATGATATTCGCAAGAGAGTAGATTGACTGTTCAAACCATATACTCCATATACACAACTGAGTAAAAGAGTGACTCGAGAAGGATCACAACATTGGGATGCTTTGCATGGAGCTTGACACCACATAGGTAAACTTCATGAACGTGCATATATAGGCACAAGCGAGTAGATTTTGTCCATTTAAATAAAAAGATTTTGTAAGAGATTCATCGGATATAGTCTCTTAGTGAGAATTTAAGAAAAGCAAGTGGGAAGTATCAATCCTAGAGGTATAAGTCAATTCAAATATAGAACTTAATTCCACAAGAATGTAAATAAGAGAATTCATAATAGAGTGGATTCACGAATATTGCATCTCGTTCAAAGAGTCGATACATGCAATGTTTTGTTATTTAACACCTTGTTAAGACCTTTGTCCTTTTAAATAAAAAGATTTTGTAAGAGATTCATCGGATATAGTCTCTTAGTGAGAATTTAAGAAAAGCAAGTGGGAATTATCAATCCTAGAGGTATAAGTCAATTCAAATATAGAACTTAATTCCACAAGAATGTAAATAAGAGAATCCATAATAGAGTGGATTCACGAATATTGCATCTCGTTCAAAGAGTCGATACATGCAATGTTTTGTTATTCAACACCTTGTTAAGACCATGTTTATGAGAACTCTTTAATATTGATGTATATATACAAAAAGTAGGAAATTTTATTTGACTCCCTTAATGACGTTATGTTGATAGGGCAATAGCTTAATCGATACCCATCGACTCCACATCCCTAACGTACGTAGGTAACATACTAATATACAACATGATATGATGGTGAAGAGACATCAATAGGGACAAGGACACTCCCCTCTTAGCAATATGGTTTACCAATCCATTCACAACTCAATACATTCTCCTAACAAGTTCTTGGGAAATCCACTCAGACTCAATGGTGGGATCAATCCCTCCTTACATACTTCTAATTCGCGGATTATGGTATCAAGGTTACCAATCTTGAGAATCAGACTTAGAGAGGAATTCAGCTCCCTAACTTGAGCTCTATCACACGATTGGAGTATCAAAGAAGGGTGAAATTCCTAAATGTCCAAATAACCTCCAACTTATAAATGTGGTCAACAACACACCGATAAGAAGTAATCTACCAGACACAGCTCCGAGACATCCTAGGACACGTTAAAACCTTAGGATCTGATACCAATTTTTGTCACACCCCAAAATCCAAGGAGCGCGATCGGTGCTCAACCAAGTAAACACGTCTGAGCAAGCCTGTTAGGTTTCATTATACCCAAACAACTTCATGATTAAATAGAAGATGGACTCCTTTAATCATATTTAGTAAGTATTTCATTAACAACTTCCCTTAGAAACTTATATCATAATTATCAAAATATTACAAGTTTCATAAATCTTTGCCAAACATCAATATTTCTATTTAAATTCCAACACCCGACACTACCCACAACATGTCTACGGAGCCTCTAAACATGACTGAAGAGTAATGTAATATGGAAATGCCGGTAACAAGGCTCCGGCTATACCTCAAATACAACGTACAAGATAAATAGATGAAACAGATCCCCGAAATGAAGTGGGGCTCACCAAGTCAGCTGAAAGGATGATGCGGCACTAGCTGCGACCAACACTGCCTGCTATAGGAATACTACATCTATTTAAAGACGTAGCTCCCCCCACAAAAGGGACGTTAGTTCCATCGAATAGCACTAGTATATATAACTAAACACTATCTAGTTAGAAAGAACTATCATACAAGAACAAAAAAATCATAAACACCTTCTCATTAGAAAGAACTATCAAACAAGAGTAAAGAAATCATAAAGGTCAATCAAAAGCTTTAACAATCACCACATCATCAACTAAACGAACCATATAATCTTTCACATATTTTCCATAACTTAGTTTGGGGCACTTGATATTGTTCATCATCATTCATAACACCACTGCTTTATTTAGCGGAGTCCGATCACGACTCGATCGGCTAGGTTGCCTCTTTTGAGACATGTACCTCAATCAAAATCTCATTCTCAATTTCCGGATTTCAATATCAGCACAATACAACTATTTGTGTGGCATGGTGTCCGATCAAGGCTCGATAGGCTAGGCCGCCTTACCTAGGCGTTGTTCCTTTCTCATTAATCATCTCATTTCAATCTTTATTTCACTATATCAACTAATAGGTACTTGGGGCCACAATTATTCATACTTGGCACTAGGCCACAGTTTATAACTTAATCTCTTCCTTCCCACATTTTACATCATTTCCAAATGTTTCACATCAATATCAATTTCAAAAACAAGCCATTCAATTTAAGATGTCAATACACATGAGAAATTCAAGTTATAAGAATAGAGAGGAATTCTCATAATTCGTCACAATAATCACAATTTAAACTTGACTTGAAATCTAGACAATTTAGCATATACTTCACATTCTTCAATCTCGATTTATTGTCTAAGTATTTAAATACATGATTCACATTCCTTGCGCCTTTTCAAGTTATCAAGAATAGCACATTGATCACATTGGAATGCATCTTACACAAATATAGGGTCACAACACCAAGTCATGTAAAGTATAAATCAAAGCAAGAATCTAAAGTTCAGTCTTACCATATTTACACAAGCATCGATAGAGCTCAATTTTTAAAAGACGGGATTTTAACCATACATACCTCGTTTAAGCTTTCCTTAAGTTACTACGACGTTTCAAAAATTCTAGCAATTCCAATCTACTTGATACATAACAAAATTAACAAAAAATAGAAAGATATTCATAATTTCAGCTCATTTGAGCATTTTATCAAACACTAGTTGATCATCTTGATTTTATATTCCTTTTACAAGATTTTCTTCATTCCCCAACCCAATCTTTACTTATTTTTGTTCATCAATCTTCCCACAAACCTAATTTGTAAATGAATGTATACATAATACTATTACCCCAAGAATCATACCTCAATAACCCACCTCACAATCTCTACATTACCAACACAACCTAGGTTAGACACCAATGACTTCCAATCCCCATCCCATGAATTATAATACCTAATACATACTCATATTTCCATAATAACTCCATATATATAAGTTTAAGGTGTAGGATTACCTCTTGTAGACCAAATCTTAAAAGACAACTTTGGGGTGTTCTTGAGATTTTGAAGAAATCCTATAAAACCCAATCAAAATCATGTTGTAACTAGTGATTAAGAAGTGAAATCACCATGAAAACACACTTAAAAACTCACCTTAGGTGTGCCATTGGATGCCTTGGTCGAGTTGAGGGTATATAGAAGCCGTAAGCTTGAGAAATGACTCCAATTCTCTTATTTCCGGTATTTAGGGTATATGAAAACCTTCCACATGCGCGAGCTTGCGCTATGTTCGCGTTCGGGAGGCAGAATACTCAGCATAATCCGCAACTTCACGCTAATGTTTGCGCTAGTGACACCTTCCCAGTAAAATGGTCATAACTTTCTGTATTCACCTCCAAATAACAAACAGTTTGTTGCGTTGGAAACTAGACTCAAAATTCTTTAATTTGATATGTTATGCATCACATAAATCCTTATATAACTAGAGATATGATCGTTCAAAGTAAGGGATTTTGTCTAATATGAAACTTTTCTAACTTGGCTTAGACTTAGGCCTCTTCTTAGACCCCAATTCACCTTTAATATGAATTATATGATTATTAAAATATCCAATTGATACCCATTACATCATGAATCCTCATTTGCACACAAAATGAAATAAGTAGCGTACCTTGGCACGACAAAATCTCAAATTACTTGGAAAATTCTTTCGGGGCCTTATTGCTTTATTCTGTCTCCACTTATGAAAGGACAAGCCGAAACAATAAGGTATGTTCATAAAAATTCCCCCTGCTAGCTGGTTCACTACACACTTATTGGTCGTGTCAATGCCATGGTAGAATGTTTGTTGGATCATTGCTTCAGTCATGTTATTGTTCGGATATTCTTTAAACACTGTCCGATTTCTCTCCCATATCTCATGAAGTGATTCATTAGGTTCCACTTTGAAGGCCAAAATCTCATCTCTCAAAGTCACCATATGCCCTGGCAAGAAAAACTTAGCTATAAATTTGTCCGCCAACTCATCCCACGTAGTGATGGAATGGTTGGGAGGTCTTTCAAGCCAGTCCAAAGCTTTCCCTCTGAGTGAAAAAGGGAACACTCTAGATATCAGTGCATCCTCTGACACATTGGTCTATTTGCTTGCCCAGCGGGTATCCACAAAGCCTTTGAGATATTTATATGCATTCTGATGAGGAGAGCCTATGAAGCAACCTCGCTTCTCCAATAAAGTCGACATCACATTTGTAATTTGGAAATTGCCCGCCCGAATCTGGGTTGGGACATTTGTACTTGCGTATCCTTCATTTTGAAGCACCCGAGGAGTGACTCTTGGAGGAGGCGGGGGAGGGTATGAAATATTATCAATAGCCTGACGGCCTCGTCTTTGACCTTGAGGTACTAGAGGAACCTCGTCCTAACCATTATCATCTACCTCCTCCCCCCGAAGAACATTTCCAAGAGGATTATTGTTTGCTATTTTGTACCGAATTTATAACACACACAAGTTAGTAACACAGAAGGAAAAAAACAAGACACAAAACTAGTCAGATAGATTGCCAAAACCGTTTAGCTCCCCGGCAATAGCGCCAAAAGGTGATCGGTTCAACCCTACACCAATATAGAGTGGCAAGAACGGTCGATGCATCTTTTACCTAAAAGGTCGAGATCAAATCCATAGAGAGTTAATATATGTTTGGATTTGGATTATTATCTAATCTAGCAATGTGCAATGTTCTTGATTTCAATTCCAATCATTCTTTATTGGTTTACTGTTCTATTTCACTACTAATGATGCGGGAAAATAAGCTAAGTATGGTATTTTTGTAGGGTTTTCTTAATTGGTCTAAAGGCACTAGGGAAGTGACATGTACCTAGGTGGGTATCTAATGATATAAAACTTAGGTCAAACTTGTTATAATTGGGATCGTGATGCAACCTTTCACGTAACTACTCACTCTATACCTCTCGATAGTTTGAGTGACTTTGCCCTAATTGACTTTCTCAAGCCCAATTGGGTGTCAAACAATGCAGGCAAATATGGCTCAAGTTGGGCATTACTATCTCTAGGTTTAACCCTTTAATTTGGGCTATCAATCTCTTGAATGCACCCTAATTCCTTGTTGGCTTGAATTTCCTAGATTTAGTCTATCTTTCTCAAGAAGAGCCAAGTCAAAAAGGCATAAATCAGTTTTTGCAACCACCAATTCAATATTTAAAGTATAAATCAAGCCAAATATAAATGAAGACCCATTAAATACCCACACTAGGGTTGAGACACAACCCTAGCTAATAGGTTTAGCTACTCATAATCAAAGAAGAAATTAAAGATGGAGATGAAATATAAATCATAAAAAGTAATTACAAGATTAAAACCTAAGATTGATTGCTAAAGATGTTCTAAAATTACTCAAAAATGAAAAAGGCGATTCACGTGCTCATCTAAACAGATGACCTAAAAATCTGAAAAAGATCTATTTATACATAGCTAAATTTTCTGGACAAAAATGCCCTACGGAGGTTCCACTAATAGCGGAAAACAGACCGTTGCAGCACTAAGACTCTTGCAGCCATGCAAAATCAAGTGTGAACCATGATCTTCAACTTTTAACTCCCCTTCTAGCTCTCTAATTCTGATTATCGCTGAGGGGGGTAACTACACTATTGCCGCGCAATTTCACCATAGGCAGCGGTGACTTGTTAAGCCCAAATCACACTCTCTGAACTTTGCCACCATTAAGAGCGAAATCAAGACCGCCTCAGCGGTGGACTCTCCGCATCCGTGATTGTTTCTTTGTTGTCAACGCTCTTTTGACTCGGCTTTCAACTTGTGCAGGTTCCAATCCTTTTTGAGCTAGTTATGAAATCCTTATCTATTTTTGACAAACACTGAAAACAAGCACAATAAGTTATCTTTCGGGAATACTTGTACACACTTTTAATCCAAAACCTAAGCAAAAAGGAGAATATAAGAGGCTAGAATCCCTAGTTATCAGCAACCCCATAACAATAAGGTGTGCTCTTTCGTGGACTTGGTGACCGATGTAATTGTGAATGAAACAAGTGATATGATAAATGTTGATGATATGTTGGAGTCCGTCGTGCTCAAATTTGATGATGACGAGACTGACGGCTTCATGGAATGTGTGAACTCTTTGCCAGGAATCAGGTCGTACACCTATGAACCCGAAAACGCTACTTGGATCTTGAAAATTTGACATCCCTCCTACAAAATCTTCAATCGAATAGCCTCCTATATTGGAGTTGAAACTATTGCATCCGCGTCTTCGGTATAAATTTCTTGTCCCTTCTTCTACTTTACCATTTATTCTTTCCTCTTATTTGACTGATAGACGGGTAAATTCTACATTGGTTGTGCTACAAAAGAGCAAGAAAGCTATTGGATGGATATTGGCATATAATCAGGGGGTAAGCCCTGCCTTTTGCATGCACAATATTCACTTGAAGGAAGGTGTCAAGCTATGAACATCAAAGGAGACTAAATAAAGCCATGCAAGAGGTTATCAAAAAGAAGATCATCAAATGGTTGGATGCCGGGGGTTGTCTACCCCATTTCAGATAGTTCGTGGACTTATCCGGTTCAATGTGTCCCAAAGAAGGGGGCCATGACGGTAACTAACAACAAGAATGAGTTGGTTCCTACAAGAATTGAAACCGAGAGTAGAGTGCATATGGACTACCACAAGCTTAACAAAATCACAAGGAAAGACCATCTTTCACTTCCCTTCCTAGATCAAATGCTTGATAGATTGGACAATTGTGCTTTTATTGTTTCCTTGATGGGTATTCTAGCTAAAACCAAATTCTTATTGCTCTGGAGGATCAAGAGAAAACAACCTTTACATGTCCCTATGGTACTTTCGCTTTGGTTTGTGCAATGCAGCGACGACTTTTCAAAGGTGTATGATGGTTATCTTCATGGACGTAGTGAAGTATTACCTTGAAATTTTCATGGATGACTTCTCGGTTGTCAGGAATTCTTTTGATGATTGTCTCGCAAGCTTGGATAAAGAGTTGGCAAGATGTGAAGAAACAAATTTGGTGCTAAATTGGGAGAAATGTCATTTCATGATCGAGGAAGGAATTGTCCTAGGCCATAAAATCTAAAGAATGGAATTGAAGTTGACAAGGAAAAGATTGAGTTGATTTCTAAACTTGTGGAGTTTTTTAGGTCACGCGGGGTTTACCGGCACTTCATCAAGGATTTTTCTAAGGTGGCGAACCCATTGTACAAGCTTCTCGAGAAATATGCTAAGTTTAACTTCAATGATGATTGCATAAGAGCTTTTGAATTGCTAAAGTTCAAGTTGACAACAACTCCCATCATCACCGCTCCGAAGTAGAGTGTTCCTTTTGAACTCATGTGCGGTGCAAGTGACGTAGCGGTGGGGGATATTTTGGGGAAACAAATCAACAAGATTTTTCATCCGGTCTACTATGCTAGTAAAATCATGAATAATTCCCAAGTCAACTATACCATTACAGAGAAAGTCTATTGAGAAGTTTCGCCCGTACTTGATGGGTGCTAAAGTGATTCTCCAAACGGATCATGCGACACTTTATTATCTTATGAGCAAGAAAGATTAAAAAGGTCGGTTGATGACATGGTTGCTTTTGTTTCAAGAGTTTGACATTGAAATACAAGATATAAAAGGAAGTGAAAGTCAAGTGGTGGACCACTTATCTCGTTTGGAGGAGGAGGGGGGTCGTATGATGGCCTTGAAATCTACAAATCCTTCCCCGATGAGCAACTTTTGGCTATTTCAATGAAATAGGTGCCATGTTTACCAGATCTAGAAAAGTTTCTTACGAGTGGGATCATCCCGGATGAGTTCTCTTTAAACCAAAGGAAGAAGATCAAACGGGATTGTCAAGACTATTATTGGGATGAACCGTACCTTTTCCGGATTTATACGGATGGGGTGATTAGAAGATGTGTACCAGAAGAAGAGCAATGTAAAATTCTTAGGGCTTGTCATTCTTCACCATGTGGTGGTCACCATGGAACAAGAACGGCGGCCAAAGTACTAAGTTGCAATTTCTATTGGCCCGCTCTTTACAAGGATGCAAGCGATCTAGTGAAACTATGTGATGAATGTCAAAGGGCCGGTGGAATCTCAAAGAAAAATGAGATGCCCCTCACCACCATTTTTGAGATTGATATTTTTGCTGTGTAGAATATTGACTTCATAGGTCCTTTTGTGGGTTATTGTGAAAACACATGCATCTTGGTCACGGTTGATTATGTGTCCAAATGGATTAATGTCGTCGCTCTACCGAACAATGAGGCGAGAAGTGTGGTGGTGTTTTTGAAGAAAAATATTTTCACAAGATTAGGTAATCTGCGGACTAGAATAAGAGATGGGGGTCACATTTTTGCAACAAAGCCTTCGACACCTTACTTACCAAGTATGTTGTCACTCATAAAGTCACGACTCCACCTATCATTCACAAGTAAGCGGGGAAGTGGAAGTCTCCAACTGGAAGATAAAGAGTATTTTGTCCAAAGCAGTGAATGCTAACTAGATGGATTGGTCCAAGAAACTTGATGATGCTTTATGGGCTTATCGGATGGCTTACAAAATACCTATTGGAATATCTCCCTATCAGTTGGTATTCGAAAAAGCTTGTCATCTTCCGGTGGAACTTGAGCACAAAGCCATGCGGGCTCTAAAGAAGTTGAATCTTGACTGGGATGTAACCGCTAACTTGAGGGTGGCACATTTGAATTAGTTGGATGAGTTCTGATTCTATGCATACGGTTACATCTTGCGTTTTCGTATGTTAAAATTTCGTTTTCAGTTAACCGACGTAGACTCGGGGACAAGAGCATCTTGACACTAACGTATTTATACTATTTGAAACAAGCGATAAATAAGTGTTATGAAGGATAAAGTGGTACACAGATTAAAAAATGAGTTTCGTTGAAAGTGTCCAATTTAGAATAAAATACGGATCAGGCGATAATACCCGACAATTATGAACTAGTACCATGCAAGGTACCATATGAACAAGTTAGTATAATATATAAAGTATATATGAAGTATTTTAAAAATAAATAAAATTTTAAGTAATTTATGGTAATTTTTAAATTATGCGGGTAATTAATTAACAAGTAATAAGACATTACCCAGTTAACTAATAAGTGGATAAATAATTAATAAATTAACCCCCTCCCACAAACGTGAAAAGAAGCCACAAACCTAGAAAAAATCATGACTTAAAGTTAAGTCTTAGAAAGACTAGTAAAATCTTATCCAATCTGTCTTTAGCTTCATTTAGTGTCTTTGGCTTCATTTCGTTGCTTTGGCTTGAAACCAAGAGCGTTGAAACAAAAAATCAATTCGTTCAAATCTGTAGCCAACATTTCGATTGAAATTTCAAAGAGCAACCACAATTTCGTTTCAAAACATCAAGAGATTCAAGCAGAATTTCGTTCAACATATTTCACCGAAGCAGAAGCTTCCTTCCGTTCAAATAATTCAAGGAACAAGTATGTTAAGGCTATCCCTTCTTTCTTTTGACATGATTCGAATTATACTAAAGAAACGAGCAAATATACAATTTTCATAAATTACTCTATTCATAAAAATTCTAGGGTTGTCTATATTCTTGATAAATATTATTATCTTCTGTTCACGAGTCTCAGAATAATACACAGTTGAAAAAGTTTATTCGGGAGGAACATTGAGATTATTAGTATTTTTCATGCATTTCACTCATTTATACATGTGCATTGACCCATGATCATATGATGTTATATACGCGTATATATGTTAATATATGTATATGGGATATGGAAAAATGTTACGGCATTAGGTGTGCACCACGACCTGATCAGCTGGTATATGTTGATGATGTTGCCCACAGTGGCCGAGACGATATTATGGGATGCCTTCAGTGTGTTGATGACATAATGTACACCTATACCTATGCATGGCACAACATTTATACGCACATTCATGACATTGTAAATGTTTCAAAATTTGCAAAGTTATTCAGATTTAAAGATGTGTTTCTTTATCCCATGTTCCATCTATGTCTTTTACATACTAATTTTCATGCCTTACATGCTCAGTACATTTTTTGTATTGACGCCCTATTTTACGGCGCCAACGTTTCATGCCCAAAGGTGCAGGTAGGAAAGCGGACGGTCCCCCTTCTTAGGATCCCCGATTAGAGAGAGTTGGCGTGCTCCACTTGATCCGGAGCTGCTTTGATTTTGGTACGATACATTTGTGTGTATATATATGTATATGGATATGATATGGCTCAGTCCCATCTTTGTACAGTTATGTTTCCATTAGAAGTCCGTAGACAGTATGACTAGTTGGGTTGTATGTGGCTTTGTCGGCTTTCAGTTTTTGATGTATAGTTGTCTATAGCAGTCCCGACGGCTCGCCTACCGTATTCTGCATGTATACGTACATATGCCTTGATGGCAGGTTTCCTTCACATATGTTATTTTAGTAATGCATCAGATGTTATTCAGGTTGATATCTTAGACACATGCCTATAGGTGTTTGCTAGGTAGGACTCAGGCACCCGTCGCGCCCCATCGGTTTGGGTCGTGACAAACATGGCATCAGAGTAGTTCTGTCCTATGGTTGTCTACAAGCCGTGTCTAGTAGAGTCTTGTTTATGGGTGTGTTATGCACCACACATATAAACAGGAGGCTACAAGATATAGAGGATGTTATCCTCTCTTTTTATCTCAAATCGTGTGATACAATAATTCATGTTCCTAATGATATGGTATATTTTAACCGGTGCCTCCAAAGAGTACGGCCGCCTAGAAGGGAAAGTCCGTGGCTGGTGAGATTACTAGTCGAGCTCCATGAGTTATTAGGGCTCAGGGAGAGCCTCATGGTGAGGTTCCATCTTAGACTTTACATACCCCGTCCTTTCTAGAAGAGCTCCGAGGGGCACCAGCTCCAGCGCCCGAACCTGTACATTCAGAACCTCAGGCGAATGCACCGAGTAAGGAGATTAGAGATTATATTTAGTTAGACCCAATTAGTAGCAGCACAGACTTGGCGTCAGGAAGTAGGTATTGGTCATGCAGATAGGTCCGTGAGTGTGAGGGTTCGTGACTTAATTAATTTGGACCCTTCCGGTATTCACTGCAGCAGATCCAAACGAGGACCCTTGGGTATTTATTGATAGAGTGCAGAGGACGTTACGGGTAATAAAATCCACTGCGACTGAGTGAGTTGAGCTAGCTTCCTATAGACTCTGAGATGTTTCAGCTAATTAGTACGAGTCTTGGGAATTGTCCTGAGGTGAGGATGCCCCTCCTGCAGTATAGCAAGAGAAAAAGAAGCTTTTCTTCGTCATTATCTGCCTCCAGAGCTTAGGCAAGCCTGAGTTGATAGGTTCATGACCCTTCGACAGGGTAACATGAGTGTTTGGGAGTGCAAACTTCAGTTTGATTCATTGTCTAGGTATGCTCCCACTATTGTATCTAAGATGGAGGATCGAGTTCACCGGTTCGTGAAGGGATTAGAGCCTCACTTTCTTAATGATTGTATGTCGGTCTCGCTTCAGCCAGATATGGATATTTCTCGTATTATGGCATACACTTAGGGTGTAGAGGAGCATAAAAAGAAACATAGGGCCGATTGTGATCATGTTAGTGCCTAGAATAAGATAGCGAGGTCTTCGGGTACTTCTGGTGAGTTTCGAGGTGGTCAGAGGAAATAGTACCTGAGGTATCCAGCCCATCCATCAACTAGCGCACCCTCTTAGTCTAGCGGTAAGAGATTAGATCATTCCACTTATTTAGGATCTGGTCAGAATTTTAGGGCCTCATGTTCTCAGTAAAAGGGCAAGTCAAATCAGATGAGGCCACCCTTGCCATGATGTGCTCAATGTTTGTTATACTCACTTTATTACTTGGGCTAATGCTCCAAAGGGTTCAATCATCTCATATACTTTTACAATTAGTAATATAACTTGAGCCAATGCTCCAAGATATTCAAAGGTCACAATTCCTTCTACAACCTTTTCACAACAACTAAAAATCATCACCAAGGCATGAAAAATACAACGAAATCAAGATATTTACAATATAAAGACGCACGGTCATGCTAGACACCAACATATAGATACTCGTCACCAAGACTATACGTTGTACTCAACAAATACAACATAGCAAATAGGACTCAACTCATAATCCATCAAGCTAATGTTAGACCAAATACTTACCTCGAACTTCTACGGCCAACTCAAGCCTCAAACATCGTCTTTCCTTTCAAATTCGGCTCCAACTCAATCAAATATTTACATAATCAACTTAAATAACATTAATAAATGCAAAACAGTCTAATTCCAATGTTTAGTTATAGCTTTCTAATCATTCTTACAAACCCCGGGTCCACTTGGTCAAAATACGAGGTTCGGACCAAAACTCGATCACTCATTCATCCACGAGCCCAAATATATAATTTGTTTTCAAATCCGACCCCAAACGAGGTCTAAATCATAAATAATCAAAAAACCTTAACTCTACCCAAATTCCTAATTTTCTATACTTAATCACATGTTTTAGGCCTAGAAATCTAGTGGGTGTTGATAAAAATGGAAGAAAATAAATTAAAGACACTTACCCAAGAGATTATGGTGAAGAATTGCTTCAAAATATCATAAGAGCTATGAAGAAAGAGGTTTGTGAAATTTTAAGAAAATCCAGAAAGTGTTCTGTTTTTGGCTTTTAAAAATCACCGGGCGAAAATGCCCTTCGCGATTGCCTTTGCGTTCACGTAAACGGCTTGCATTCGCGGAGATGGATCCCCTCGAGCCCTTGCATTTGTTTCAAAAGGGTCGCGTTCGCGTACGCGTAGGGTAATTACTCCACCCCCTTCACAGGACCATTTAGCCTTCGCGTTTGCGTGGCCAGGACCGCGTTCGAGAAGAAGGAAATTCCTTCATCAACAATTAACCCATCGCATTTTCATAGGTACTCCCGCGAACGCGAAAAAGTAAATACCAGAAACCCAACAGCTGAAAACCTGCAATTTTTCTTAAGTTCAAAACTTCCCGAAACACATCTGTAACACACAAGAGCCCTCGGGGCTCCTAACCTAACACACGTACTAACTCAACATCGTCATACGAACTTATCTGTGCGATCAAATTGCCAACATAACATCATTAACAACAAATTAAACCTTAAAATCAAAGAATTTTCTCAAACTTCTTAAAATATCTACTTTAGCAATTTAGGTCCGAATCACATCAAACGACATTTGTTTTCAACCAAATCTTATAGAAATGTCTTAAACAATATATAAGACCTGTACCGGGCGTCGGAACCAAAATATGGTCCCGATACCATTGTGTTCTAATCATATTTCATTTCAAATTTCCTTAAATAATTTCAGAAAACAATTTCCTTTAAAAATTTATTTCTCGGGCCTGGGACCTCGGAATTCAATCCCGGGCAAATGCCTGAGTCCCATATTTTCCTATCGACCCTCTGGGATCGTCAATCATGGGTCCGAGTCCGTTTACCCAAAAAGTTGACCAAAGTCAAATTTATTCATTTTATAGTCAAATTTTATCATTTTTCACAAATTTTCATATTTAAGCTTTCCAGTTGCGCGCCCGGACTGCACACTTAAATCGAGGCGACTCTAAATGAGATTTTTTGTGCCTCGAAAACACAGGATATAGTTTAAAAGCAAGTGGGTCATCACATTATCCACCTCAAAAACCATCGTTCGTCCTCAAACGTACAGAAGAAGGAAGTACCTGAGTCGAGGAAAAAATGGGAATAACGGCTCCGCGTATATGACTCGGATTCCTAGTCGATGCCTCAGGAGGCTGACCTCTCCACTAAACACGATTATAAGGAAAACTCTTTGACCTCAACTGACAAACCTACCAGTCTACCATAGCCACCGGCTCCTCCTCATAAGATAAGTCCTTGTCCAATTGGACAATGCTGAAATCTAACACGTATGATAGATTGATGTGATATATTCGAAGAATAGATTATGGACACATGAAACACTGGAGAGTATGGACACATGAAACACTGGAGAGTATGGACACATGAAACACTGGATGCACGGCCGATAAGCTCAGCATCAACGGAAGTCTATAATCCACCTCTCCCAATCGATCAAGAATCTCAAACGGACCAATGAATCTAGGGCTAAGCTTGCCCTTCTTCTCAAATCTCATAACACCCTTCATAGGCGACACTCGGAGCAATACCCGCTCTCCAACCATAAAAGCCACATCTCAAACCTTGCGGTCTGCATAGCTCTTTTGCCTGGACTGAGTTGTACGAAGTCTATCTTGAATAATCCTGACTTTGTCCAAGGCCTCCTGAAAGAGATCTGTACCCAACAACCGAGCCTCTCCCAGCTCAAACCATCCAATCGGAGACCGACACCGCCTACCAAAGAAAACCTCATAAAGAGCCATCTGGATGCTCGAATGGTAGCTGTTGTTGTAGGTAAACTCTTCTAAATGGAAGTATTGATCCTACGAGCCTCCAAAGTCAATGACACAAGATTGAAACATATCCTCAAAAATCTGAATAGTACGCTCGGACTTCCTGTCCGTGTGAGGATGAAATGTTGTACTCAACTCAACCTGAGTGCCCAACTCTCGCTGAACTGCTCTCCATAAATGCGAGGTAAACTGCGTAGCTCGGTCCGAAATGATAGACACGGGCACACCATGAAGACGAATAATCTCCCGGATATAGATCTCAGCTAACATCTCGGATGAATAGGAGACTGCCACAGGAATGAAATGAACTGACTTGGTCAGCCTATAAACAATGACCCAGACTACATCAAACTTCCTTTGAGTCTACGGAAGTCCAATAATGAAATCCATAGTGATCCGCTCCCATTTCCACTCAGGAAGCTCAATCCTCTGAAATAAACCAACAGGCCTCTGATGCTCATACTTAACCTGCTGGCAATTTAAACACCGAGCCACATATGCAACAATATCCTTCTTCATTCTGCGCTACCAATAATGGTGCTGCAAATCTTGATACATCTTCGCGGCGCCCGGATGAATAGAGTACCGGGAGCTATGAGCCTCTTCTAAAATCAACTCTCGGAGTCCATCCACATTAGGCACACAAACTCGACCCTGCAATCTCAAGACTCTATCATCATCTAAGGTAACATGCTTGGCACCTCCGCGCTACACCGCGTCTCTGAGGACACACAAATGGGGATCATCATATTGACAATCACAGATACACTCCAATAAACAAGAACAAGCGATCGTGCAAGCTAATACATAACTAGGCTTAGAAATATCCAACCTCACAAACCGATTGGCCAAAAGTTGAAGATCTAAAGCAAGCAGTCTCTCACCGACTGGAATATAAGCAAGACTGCCCATACTTGATGATTTCCTACTCAAGGCATCCGCCACCACATTGGCCTTCCCGGATGATACAAGATAGTGATATCATAATCCTTCAACAACTCCAACCACCTTCCCTGCCTCCAATTCAACTCCTTTTTCTTGAACAAATACTGAAGACTCTTGTGATCAGTGAACACCTCACATGCCACGCCATACAGATAATACCTCCAAATCTTCAATGCGTGAAAAATGGGTTCCATCTCCAAATCATGAAGCGGATAGTTATTCTCATGAATCATCAACTACCGCAAAGCATGAGCAATGACTTTGCCATCCTGCATCAATATTGCACCAAGCCCAATACGAGATGCATCACAATAAACTGTATAAGGCCCTGAACCTGTGGGAAAAACTGATACTGTGCCGTAGTCAAAGCTGTCTTGAGCTTCTGAAAGCTCGCCTCACATTCGTTCGACCATCTGAACTAGGCACCCTTCTGGGTCAATCTAGTCATCGGGGCTGCAACGGATGAAAACCCCTCCACGAATCGACGATAGTAGCCTGCCAATCCCAAGAAATTCTGAATCTCTATAGCTTATGCTAGTCTAGGCCAGTTCTTGAATGCCTCAATCTTCTTCGGATCAGCCTGAATACTCTCTGCTGATACAACATGACACAGGAATACAACTGAAATCAACCAGAACTAACACTTTGAGAACTTAGCATATAGCTGACTATCTCTCAGAATCTGAAGAACCACTCTGAGGTGCTGCTCGTGCTCCTCCTGGCTGCAGGAATATAATAAAACATTATCAATGAAGACTATCACGAACGAGTCAAGATAAGGTCTGAACACTTGGTTCATAAAATCCATAAAAGCTGGGGGGCATTGGTCAACCCAAATAACATGAACAAGAACTTATAATGCCCGTACTGATTACGGATAGGTGTCCTAAGGACATCAGATGCCCTAATCCTCAACTGATGGTAGCCATATCTCAAGTCAATCTTTGAAAATACCTTGGCACCCTGAAGTTGATAGAACAAATCGTCAATCCTCGGCAATGGATGCTTATTCTTGATTGTAACCTTGTTTAACTACCGGTAATCAATACACATTCTCATCGATCCATTCTTCTTCTTAATAAACAACATCAGCGCACCCCAAGGAGAAACACTAGGTCTAATAAAACCTTTCTCAAGCAAGTCTGGTAACTGTTCCTTCAACTCTTTCAACTTCGGTGGGGCCATACAATACAGCGAGATAGAAATGGGGTGAGTTCCCGAAGCCAAATCAACACAAATTCAATATCCCTGTCGGGTGGCAAACCAGACAGGTCTGAAGGGAAAACATCAGGAAACTCACGAACAACGGGCACAAAATCAATAGAAGGGACCTCAGCTCTAGAATCACGAATATATGCCAAATAGGTCAAACACCCCTTCTCGACCATACGCCGAGCCTTCACATACAAGATAACACTACGGATAGAATGACCAAGAGTCCCTCTCTACTCTAAATGAGGTATACCTGATAAAGCTACAATCACATTCTTATCGTGACAGCCCAAGATAGCGTGGTAAGGTGACAAGAAGTCCATGCCCAATATAACATCAAAATCAACCATGTCTAGAAGAAACAAATCCACACGAGTCTCAAGACCCCCAATCACCACAATATAAGAATCAGGGACTCGATCTACCACAATAGAATCACCCACAGGTATAGATACATAAACATGAACACTCAATGAATTACTAGGCATGACCAGATACGGTGCAAAATAAGATGACACATACGAGTAGGTAGACCCTGAATCAAGTAACATTGAAGCATCTCTATCAAAAACCAGAACCGTACTTGTGATGACTGCATCTGAAGCCTCAGCCTCGAGCCTGGATGGAAAGGCGCAACATTAGGGCTGGGCCCCACCACTTAGAACCATATCTCTAGGACGACCTGCTGCTGGTTGGCCTCCACCTCTAGCGGCATGAGCTCCACCTCTAGTACCTCAACCTCCACCTATATCACCTATACCTCCACTTCTAGCTAGCTGGGAGGGCTGTGGAACACCTGGTGCATGTACCATAGCATGAGAACCCTGATGCTGAGAGCTACTCAGTGCTCGAGGGCAAAACCTAGCAATATGACCTGTATCACCACACGTGTAACAAGCCCTTGGCTGCTGAGACTGCTGGCCCTGACAACCTAAATGACCACCCCAAAAACTCTGAAGCGGCGGTGCACTGATAGGAGCAGGTGGTGCATTGTAGGACTGCTAATCATAATACTACATCTAGGGACCACGGCTACCTGGCGCACAGTGAGAAACCTGAAGTGCTGAATGAAATGGTCTAGGAGGATGGCTTCTACCATAAAATTCTCTACCTCTAGACAAGGTACCATTGAATCGGCCTGAAGGGCAGGGCCTTTTGTCTGACCCATAACCACCTCCCTGCAACAGAACCATCTCCACTCTTCTGGCCACATTGGCTGCCTCCTGAAAAGTAGTCTTATTCCCAACCTCCCTATCCATCTGAAGATGAATCAACTGAATAAGACCATCAATATACCTTCTCACCTTCTCTCTCTCCCTTTGTGGGAAGTATGACAAGAGCATGGCGAGCTAAGTCGATGAACCCGGTCTCACACTGGTAACCGTCATGGAACCCTATTGGAGGCAATCAAACTGCCTCCGATAAGCCTTTGTTGAGTTAACGGGGAGAAACTTCTCCGGGAACAAGACCGTAAACTACTCCAAGTCAAGGCTGGCGATCCAACAGGTCTAGCTAAGCAATAATCTCTCCACCAAGTCTTGGCGGATCCAGACAAGCGAAATGTGGCAAAATCGACCACATTGGCCTCAACAATACCCATGTTCCTGAGAACCTTGTGGCAGTTGTCTAGATAATCCCGGGGATCCTTAGTAGATGCACCGCTGAAAGTAGAAGTGAAGAGCTTGGTGAACCTATCCAATCACTACAAAGCATCGGCGGACATAGCCGCTATATCATCGGTCTGAGCTACCACACCTGGCTATACTGATCCAACTGGCTGAACCACTGGAGTCTAAATTTAAGAAGCTACTTGCTCCGGAGTGCGAGTAGCAGGAGTCTGAGCCCCTCTTCTAGCCTGAGAGATGGCTGGTGCTACAGGAAGCAAGCTTGCTCGGGTGACACTCTCCATAAGGCCCACTAGTCGTACCAAAGCGTCCTGAAGAACAGGGGTGGCAATAAACCTCTCTGGGACCTGAACTGGACCCACCGGAACTGCAGGGGCTGGAACCTCCTCATCAAAATCACCTTGTGGCTCTTTCTATGGTGTTGTTTCTCAAGGCTAAGCTCTGCCCCTACCTCGGCCTCTAGCACGGCCTTGGCCTCGCCCTCTCCCCCTCGTGGGATCTACTACTAGGGGCTAGGGCTGCTGAGCGGCGGATGAGGAAGCGCGTGTCCACGCCATCTGTGAAAGAACAGAGTAGAAATTCAATTAGCATTGGGAAACAGAACCGCACGACAAGAAAGAACAAATGTGAAATTTTTCCCAACTTTGTAGCCTCTGGGGGATAAATACACACGTCTCTGTACCGATTCCTCAGACTCTAATAAGCTCGTATGTGAAATGTGAGACCCATGTAACCTAGATCTCTGATACCAACTTGTCACGACCCAGATTTCCCTACCCTTGGGTGTCGTGATGGCGCCTACTAATGAGAGCTAGGCAAGCCAAACCTTAACTACCTACTTCATTATCAACTTACTTTTTTTAGCAATTATAAGCGATAACATGAAAACAATGGAACTTTAAATATTAAGCGGAAGATAACAATGAAATATCTGAAACCGATGTCGATTACAACTTTTAAAACCTCAAATACCCAAAATCTGGTGTCACAGTATCACAGACTATCTAACATTACTACATACAATGTATGAAGAAACAACAGTACACTATTTCTGAATAAAAGATAAAGGAAACAACAAAATAGAGATTGTCGACGCCCCTCTTTTTCAAAGCAAAGAAATCGGGTTTATGACATTACGGACAAAACAACTCTATTCCCTTTTGAGGAAGCGAGTTACGGAGTTTGAAGAGTCGCCACCTAATGATTATAGAACATTAGGACACTTAAAGAGAAAAAGATTTTTTGAAAGAAAATCAGAGTTCAGGTAAGGGATTGAGATTATCTCGAGGGAAAAGTGTTAGGCACCCCTCAAGATCCACTAGCGTGGTTCCCGGTCGTGCTTAGTTGTGACTTTAAAATGAGTGGGAATAAACAAGCAAAATTTGCACATAGGATGTAGAAACAAGTTGAAAATTTTTGTTAGAAAAAAGACACAAATGATTATGAAAAGAGAAAGCTCAGTTGAAGAAAGCATTAATTTGGGAAAACATCAATAAATAAAGAAAAAACGACAAGGGGTACTAGGGTTAAACATAATATGGATCACTTCGGTGCAATACCTAGCAATCATTCTCACACGAGATATTAGTGCACCGGTCATCACATCTATATTATACCTTTCCCGCCCGGTAGAGGTTATTTAAATGTGTGCATTGGTCACGAGTGCTTATCGCGTGCTATTACCCGTCCCATCCAATATGTCCTAGAGGGTGTTTTAGGACCATTATTCCTATAAGGTGAGGACTAGGTTGAACCCTTAAGGTTAAAGGTAAAATACTAAGCGACATAAAAAAGCAAGTAGGACTTCATATAAGGGATCACGTAAAAGCATGTAAAAGGCTCAAATACTCCTCCACGAATAGACATACAATTAGCACGCCTTAATCACATTTAAGGTCTAAGGGAATGAGAGTTTACAATCTGGAATATTCAAAAGCATATTAGAATAGAAGCTGAAAGTTTTTGCAAAATTCGGCTGGAGAGTTGAAAAAAAAAAGCTGAAGATAAACCAGTAAGATACGTAGCATTTAAGAATAGAGGAAAACAGTTTTTTCAAACACAGTTAAGAACATATATATATGCAGTACCCTGCTATATTTTTTTAGAAAATAGTAGTTTAGTTCCGGATTGAAAAGTAACATATAGCGGAGACGTAAAAGTTATTCAAGATTGCAGAAAAGAGAGAGAGAGTACTGAATGTACTAATTTCAAAAATATAGCCTTTGAAAATTATAGAGTTCGTAGTAAGTTTTAGGGAAATAGCAGTCCATTCTTGAACTGAAAAAGTAACTTGGTTGAAAATATATAGGTGAAAAGGTAGACAAGAATTTAGTAGTAAAACCAAACGGACTTCAGGGAGGCAAACCAGTTTGGGCAACTTAAAGAGGTCAAATGGCTTAGACTTAACACGATTAATCAGTTTTATCTGGCCTAAGGCTTTCCTAGGCGTTATAAAAGAAAGCAGATATGCACATCATTTTTCAGTTTTAGAGAAAACCTGTTAACCATCCTTATGTGATTGAATAACTAATGAGATGGCCAAAACATTGCAAGTGGACTCATAATTGCATGATATCTGATGCACGTAATAGTCCTAAGACATGATATCTAAATACGGTAGTAGAGTTTTTAATTATTAACTGATTATGGTTATGAAAAGTATCAGATTAAAAGCCTAGGAGCAGGATTTCTATATGTAGAATGCATGTCTTATACGTGATTTCTATTGCATGAATAGGTAAATAAAATCCTATAGACATGTTCTCTACCCGTACCCTTAAATAAACATGCATAACCCTCTCCAATTCCACTATAAACCCCATTGTTTTATACAAGTTATTACAGATCAAGGAATTAAATTACATTAGTAAAGAGTAAAACAAGAAGTTATTATATAGGGAGCCTTCAGCTAGGCCCAAATCTCCAACCTCACTCCTTTCGAATTTCACAGCCTTTACCAAGAGTTTGGGTGCGACAAAGTTCCCTAGGGGTCCCTTGGGACCCTGGCCAATACCAGGCACCAATACAAATCATCATTGACAAGTGCAAGTGTGGAATTGCCAGCCTTGTGCATCAAAGTTCAGTGTGTATTCAAGATACCCAAAGCAATGCTTACACTAAGGGGACAGAACCTAAATTCTAAGAGTAGTGTGATTGTGATGGAATTTGAAGGAGTTGAGTTGGAAAAGGTTTTACATGAAGAACAGTTTGAGAAGACAGTAATAGAAGAGTGAAAGAGTCCTTTTAAAAATCAATTGAAGACCAGTTTTTGAAAACAAAGGGTCACACAAACACGGGCAAAGGTAAAGGGAACAAATAGCTCACAAACAAGAAAATCAGTTACACATGTATAACAAATTAAAGAAGAGTTCATGCTTCAAACTAGGAGTCCAGTTCTTACAGCACCAGACACCAAACTAAATCATCCTCAGGAAGAGGTTTTGGGGCTATGGAGTAGCCAAGAGGATCTGAACACATGCTAGTAGTGTACAGAAGCAAGGGGAAATATGCATTGGGGTAGGAACAACAAAACCATAAGTAGAAGCACACAAGGAACACAAGAAAGTGCAGCACCAATAGAAGCATATTGTTTTGAGATTGTAACTTAAATAGGATATACCAGTTGAAAATTATGTAACAGAGAGAAATAGTGAGCAATAATGCGCAGAGAAGTGAGCAATAGCACGCAGAGAATATGCTGAGAAAAGGGCAGCAATATGCAAAGCAATGAGTAGCATGTAGACCAAAGCAAGCAACATATAGAGGCCAACAAGGTGGCAGAAGTGACCAGGATCACTCAATCTTGGCTTTCAACCAATTGAGTAATCAACATTCAAAAGGAAAGTGAAAGAAGTTGTGTAGAAACAATAGAGAGCACCAAATATGTTTGTGTGAAAGAGAGAGTTCAGAGTAATGAGTTTATTCGTGTCTCTGTGTGTGTTAAGTGAGAAAGGAAGAGTAGTACTTATAGTTTTTGAAAATAGCAGAGAACGGGGTAGTGAGTATATAATTATAGAAACAGTACCAAATTGAATCAATCACAGGTCCTAATTCAATTAAATCAGGGACTCATGATTCGAAATGGAGTACAGACTATCAAGTAATGAATTAATCAGCCAGATGACTGATTATACCATAACAAGAGTAATAAGCATTTTGTATGTAATAAAGGCTAGGTACACGATGCGTTTAATAAGAAAATACACGTAGAATAATTAGAAATATACTTAAGTGCACAAGTATGGTAACCATATAAAATTAACTCTGAAAATCAGTCAAAGAATCACGGGCAAGACCAAAAGTAGAGGGAAACAATACCATGTATAGAAATCAACTCACAAGTAAGGAAACATTTTTGAAAACTTAGTGTAAGAACCCTTAAGGAAAACACATGCAAATCAAGGATTCAAAGAGATGCTCGGAAATAACAGTATATTAAGTAAACAGGAGCATTCAAACGTATTTAAACACAATTGTCTCAAAATTAAGAACCCTAAGTAAGAAATCACATAGGCAGTAGAGAGTCGGAACCCCAGAAAAGATCTAAGACATGGAACTCAGAAACAAAAGGTTTCAAGCATATAACATAGGAGTAATCAAATAATACTCGAAAGAAACTGAAGCATAGTGATTTAAAAAGGGCTCAGAAACCCTAGTTTTGGAAAAAGGAACAAGAACGTTTGAAAACTTGCATTTATCGAAGATATCGAGTAATAAGTAGTGTAGAACACAAAGATTAAACCATAAATCATTTAAAAAGACATAGATCAAGAGGTTTAGGCAAAAATTAGGGTTTGCAAAAAAATCAGTAAGATGAGAAACCTGGTCGTGAAACTCGTCAACAATGAAGTTTAAAGTATCATCAGGCCAAAACCCATCGGAGAAAGGCCGAAAACAAACCCAGGCAAGGCTTCAATGACCATCTTGCATGGTGGAAACTCCTGGAGTTCCAAAGATGAAGGGAACCAGTGAGATAAGGTTTCTCGGCGGCTGGTGGTCGAAAGAGGCAAGGCTGGAGTTGGCCGGAGAGGCGATGAGAGCCATCGGAGAAGGTGAACCAGAAGGTTCTAGAGAGAAGGTGGAGGTGAAGAGATTTAGAGAGAGACCGGTCTCTTTGAAAATGAGGGTAAAGGGAAGGGGGTCGTTTGACTTATTTTAGGCAAATTAATCTGGGCCGCTGACCTCGTTTGATCAACGGCTCAAATCGGATGATAGCTGGGCTGGGTAGATTAAATGGGTATGGGTCGGGTTAGTTTGGGAAATGGGTCGTCTGAATTGGGTTTAAAATTGGGGTGAATTGAGGCTAAAATTGAAATAGAAATGGGCCAATTCTTAAATAGCCACTTTCTCCCCTTTTTAATTAATTAAAATAGTTAAAAAAAATTAAAAACAAATTTAATACACTAAATTGGTTAATAATATATAAATAATAATCTAAAAATATTAAGAATAATTTTACAATCACAAAATATAATTAATTATAAAATAGACTATAATTGCAATTCTATACAATTTGGCTTTAGAAATGCCAAATAAATTTGTAAAAATATAAAAAAAAAATTATATCAATTATTTTTTGTTGTAAATATGAGAGTGAAATACATTATTCACCAAAAATGATAATTTTGGGAATAATTTTGGATTTTGTACTGTTAAAAAATGGATAATAAATTGATTTAAAAATCTTAAAAAATTGAGGAAAAATACTAAAACTTTGGGCATGCTTATATATGCATACATTTGCTATTTTGAAAGTATTTTTAGTATAAAAATGCATAGGGAAAAATTGAGTATCATCAAAGATAGAGGGAAATGTCAGGGCCTGCGGACACATGCAGGTCTACCTTGGGTCTCCGAGTGGACTGAAGGAAGCGCTCCAACTACTGTTTGAAAGCTACTCCTAGATCTGCACATAGTGCAGACTGTAGTATCAGTACAACCGATCCCATGTGCTGGTAACCACCTAGTTTAACCTCGAAGATGTAGTGAGGAGGCTAGGACCAGACTACCAAACAAACCTGTGTAGTTTAAATATATACAGCGGAAAAGAAATATAGAAATAACCAGTCAATGTGGGAGAGGGAAACATGTTGTGGGGGAGATAACAGTTCTGAATAGAGAGGCATCAAGTAAGGAAAGAAACAACATAACTCGAATATCAACAAAGAAATAGAAATCAACAATTTGCACGCCATCACCCTTTGTGCTTTTACTCTCATCCTCATCAAGGCAATTAAATAACAAAAGGTGCACGACATCACCCTTCGTGTTTTTACTCTCGTCCTCACCAACACAATCATATAATAAATATGTGCACGGAATCACCCTTCTTTATTTTACTCTCTTTCCTCACCATATAATCAATAAAATCGGGATGAAATGGTACATCGTACGGCAAGGCATCACCCTTTCTGCTTTACACTCTTTCCTCACAAAATCAAACAATACACGACATCGCCCTTCATGCTTTAACACTCTTCCTCACCCAAAAAATAATCACAAACAAGGGGCAAGGGAATAAACAAGATCATATAGAAATCACGGCAAGGAAACAACAATTAAAAAATTAAATCCCTGCAAGGGAACAACAATTAAATAATTGAATCCCGGCGAGGGAACATTTTAATAACTCTTTCTCTGTCTTTCACTTTTACTTCATAAATCACTTTACCGCTTGAGCTAATGCTCTAAAGGGCTCAATCATCTCATATACTTTCACCATACGTAATATAACTTGAGCCAATGCTCCAAGATTTTCAAAGGTCTTCCTTCCATAAACTTTTCTCAACAACTAGAAATCAGCACCAAGGCATGAACAATACAACGAAATCAAGATATTTACAATATAAAGACATACGGTCATGATAGACACCAATGTATAGATACTCATCACAATACCTATACGTCGTACTAAACAAATACCACATAGAAAATATGACTCAACTCCTAATTCCTTAGGCTAATAATAGACCAAACACTTACCTCAAACATCCACGGCCAACTTAAGCCTCAAACACCGCCTTTCCTTTCAAATTTGGCTCGAACCTAATCGAATCTATACATAATCAACTTAATAACATTAATAAATGCTAAAAAATCCAATTCCAATGTTTAATTATAGCTTTCTAATCATTCTTCCCAAAAATAAAAAAATCAACTCCAGGCCCGCTTGGTTAAAATACGAGGTTCAGAATAAAACCCGATCACGCATTCATCTATGAGTCCAAATATATAATTTATTTTCATCCCCAAAACGAGGTCTAAATCTTAAAGAATAAAAAAGTCCTAATTCTACCCAAATCCACATGTATTAGGCTAGAAATCTAGTGTGTGTTGATAAAAATGGAAGAAAACAAGTTAAGATTACATACCCAAGAGATTATGGTGAATAATTGCTTCAAAAATCTCCTAAGAGCTTTGTGAAATTTTAAGAAAATCCTTAAAGTGTTCTGTTTTTGGCTTTTGAAAATCACCGGGCGAAAATGCCGTTTGCGATTACGACAGACCCTTCGTGTTCACGATGGGTCCGGTTGGCTAAGCCTTCGCGTTCAAATAAACAGGCTCACGTTCGTGGAGAAGGATCCCCTCGAGCCCTCGCATTCGCGTCCAAAGGGTTGAGTTCGCGTAGGGTAATTATCCCACCCCTGCCGAGTCCTATTTGGCCTACGCATTCGCGTGGCCAGGACCGCGTTCGCGAAGGGATCCCCCCCCCCCCCCCCAAAGCCTCGCGTTTTGCGACCTGAGCTATGCGTTCGTGTAGAAGGAAATTCCTTCAGTAAGAATTAACCCACCGTGTTCGCGTGGGTACTCCCCCGAACGCAAAGAAGGAAATACCAAAAACCCAACAGCTGAAAAACTCGCAATTTTTTATTAAGTTCAAAACTTCCCGAAACACATCCGAGCCCTGGGGGCTCCTAACCAAACACACATACTAACTCAACAACATCATACGAACTAATTTATACGATCAAATCGCTAACATAACATCATTAACAATGAATTAAACCTCAAAATCGATAAATCTTCTCAAACTTCTTAAAACATCAACTTTAGCATTTTAGGTCCGAATGACATCAGAAGACATCCGTTTTTAACCAAATCTTACAGACATGTCTTAAACAATATATAAGACCTATATCGGGTGTTAGAACTAAAATACGGGCCCGATATGGTCCGTTTACCCAACACATTGACCGAAGTCAAATATAGTCATTTTATAGCCAAATTTTATTATTTTTCACAGATTTTCATATTTAAGCTTTCCAGCTATGCGCCCGGACTGTGCATGCAAATTTAGGTGACTCTAAATGAGGTTTTGAGGCGTTGAAAACATAAAATTTAGTTTAAAAGCAAGTGATTACCTTTGGATCATCACACCAACCCTCTTTCTTGCTTCATCCGACTCCCTGGTTCTCTTCACTCTAGGTTTGCCCACTTTTTTGGAAACATCAGGAGGTTCCATTGCTTGAGTTGGTTCTACTTTACAAAGATTTTTCCCCTTAACGGGCTGGATCTTGTGATTGTAAGTCAATGAATATGTACCTTTGCTATAGTACTAGTTGATTTGTGACAGTGTCTCACCCTACCAAAGTAAAAATATGTTAATAATTAGATAACATTTGAATGATTCAGTGAAAGATAATTGTGTCTCATACCTTGTCAGACCCAAAGCCACAATTAAACTCAACCTTGCAGTAATGTGTTATTGCCCTATAATCATTATACATCTTTAAAACATATGGACTGAAGTCACTATTCCATTTGCTAATGTCATCTCTATTTGTAGCCAACAAATTCATAACCTTCTTCCTTATCTCCTCTTACATCTTGATTATTGGAATATGTTTTGATTTCAGAATTCATGCATTGAAAAATTCAGTAAAATTATTGTCAACCATCATGTATTTACAATAAATATCAAAATATGCTCTGCACCAAGCTTGTGGTGGATAATGCAATAGGTTTTTAGCAGCACCAACATCATCAGATATCTAAATTAACTTTTTGAGTTGATCTTTGAAATTTTCTTCATAAGTGCTCCAAGCACTTCATCATAAAGTTTCTTCATCTCTCCATCCCTCCATTTTTTCTGCCAGTTAGCTTCAATATTTCTCACACACAACCTGTGGTGAGTATTAGGAAGTGTATTCCTCACAACATTAAGTACACAGTATTTACAAAAGAAACATAAATGTGAGAAAGAAAAATAGATAGAAAAGGAAAAAAATGAATAAAAGATGAAAGTAATACCTTTTGCATATCTGAGATGAAAGTAACTTCATGACCATTATTTAGATCCAAAGTAAGCTTGAGAAGCTCAATAAACCATCCCCACATTCTAGCATTTTTCTTGTGTACCACTGCCCATGCAATCGGGTAAAAATAATTTATGTTATCTTAAGAAATAGCTACAAGCAACTGGCCCTTAAATGCATTAAAACATATATCCATCCTTAAAAACTTTCTTTTCCATTACTCAAGAGCATCTTTAGAAATATTAATTACAACATCAGTGCCAGGATTATATTGTCTAAGGTCTTACTTACATGCCTCATGTTTCTTGTAATCATCAACAAAACTGCCCACTAACTTCTTAAGTGCCAAATTCTTGGCCTTTTTAAGCTTAGACATTGACACATTTAATTCAAACCCATCTCTAAATCATCATTCATTTTCTTCAGGCCATACGAAATATTATACTGCACATTTCTCCTAAATAGGTGTACTAAAGTATTCTGATCGGCCCTAGGAATTTTGAAGCAAGGATCACATGTATGGATATCTGTTCATGTCTTCATTTGATGGCTATCACTATTTCCATCATGTAAGATATAGCATATGAATAGACAACCAGTAGCACACTTATATGTAGCCCTAGTTGATTCAGTTTTGATCACCTGCAACCCTCTTCTATTAGCTAATGGATAGAAGTTCACAGTCCTTCTAGCTTCTTCAATATTCTTAAATGTCATACCTAACTCCAACTACTTAAAATGTTCTAACCTATCAGTTACAACCCTCTTTTTTCTTTACTAATAGCTTCAAGTTCTGAATAATCATATTCAAAACCTTCTGAATCGTAAAAAATACTACCACTCAAACTACTTTCACATTCAGAAGGTACATCAATGTCTACAGAATATTTTTCTTTATGATGAACAATATATTGAGCAAATACCCTAGCTTCAAACTCATCCACACCAAAAAAGATAATCACATTGAATTCTATAGACAACAAGTACCGAAGAGTCCTCACACCATCATCATCAGTTACTAGATAGTACCTCCGTGAAGGTCCAGTCACTAATAGTTGCTCGACTAAGCTAAATCCTAAATTTTTGGTAAATTATTCACAAAGAATTTTTGACAAGGCAATAATCATAACCAAACAAAGTAAACACATGCTTCTGATCATACACTCTTTAAGATGAAAATACCTAATTACCCCCATAGTGAACACCAGGTCCTCTTTAGCAATCATATTCTGTTTATCTCACATGCAAATGAATAAAAAGAGTGACAAGTGAGGGTACACAATAGTAAGTAAAAAGGCATAAGAAGAACCACAATCATTTCGAGTAAAAGTATTTAAAAAACATACGGTATGAAGGACCACAACCCGACAACAAAATCATCAATTACAACACGTTATTCACTTTATTTTATTCTTTAGTAGAATAAAGTACCATAATGATATCAATAAATAACAACCCCATTATAAGACAAGAAACTCTAACCTCACATATAAAATACAAATAAGCGAATTTCTGACACACAAATAGAAAAAGGAGAAAAAGACAAAAATATGACATACCTGCTAACAGAATCAAGCTTTCGACTTGTATCTAAAAAATGAAACACCAGATGTCCAGCTTTGTGGTATGGTCAGCCTAGGAGAAATTGGGAATTGGAAGAAAGCGAAGTGAGTGTGTGTCTGTGAGAGAGAGAGATAGAGAGAGAGTGTGTGTGGGGAAAATAAAATAAGATAGGGGTTTATCAAAATATGGTCCTGGATCGGGTCAGTTTATTAAAATAAGGGTGATGGGCCGGGTTGATTTGTTATTTAAATTAATGTATAGATGGATTATACCAGATTGTGACACATGTCAAAATCTGGTGCTAATTATTTTATTAGGGTTGTATGTCTAAAATATGGCATATGTGAGCCACTTTATAAACAGTAAGGGAAATGGAAAAATGTGCCAAATTTCGTATAGTTCACTGGCATAAATGGGCCTTTTCCGTTTTAAAAAAAGAAATTTTTACCTCCTATAGCAAATGTTGATACCTTATTTATTTTATAAATGCCCTTTTAAAAAATTATATTCCATAGATACCTTTTGATTTTTATAGCCAAATAACTATTTATGGTCACCTTCTACCCTTAAGCCATAAAATACACTTTATATTATTTTTCTCTCTTATTCTTTCAGATTTTTCTCCACCCTCTGTCTCTCAACGCCATTATTTCTCCATAAATACAATCACGATTCTACATTGATTCATCTTTATTGTCTCGCAAAATTTTCAAATTTTTTTGCTCTAAAGTTGTGGTAAGTGTTAAAGTTGATAGATTATCGACTTTTACAATCATTCTGTTGCTATTTTTGCCCTAGAGCCACCTTATATCTTACTTCCTCTTCCATCCACTTCGGTGATGGCGAACTAGGCAGAAATTGACAAAATATTTTCTAGAAAAAAGAGGAAGAAACCAGAACAACTAGAAAATTCAAAATCAAGCAGAGATGTCACGACCCGAATTTTCCACCATCGGGAGTCGTGATGGCGCCTGCTAATAGGAGCTAGGCTCAGAAATATCCAACCCCACAAATCGATTGGCCAAGGCCTGAACATTCAAAGCAAGCGGTCTCTGGATGACCGAAATATAAGCAAGACTACCCATGCTAGCGGACCTCCTAATCAATGCATCGGCCACTGCATTGGCCTTCCCCGGGTGGTATAAGATAGAAACATCATAGTCTTTCAACAACTCCAACCACCTCCTCTGCCTCAAATACAACTCCTTCTATTTGAACAAGTACTGAAGGCTCTTGTGATCTGTGTACACCTCACACGTCACACGTCACACCATATGGATAATGTCTCCAAATCTTCAAGGCATGAACAATGGCTGCTAACTCTAGGTCATGAACTGGATATAAGGTCCTGACCCCGTAGGAAAAATTAATACCGGTGATGTAGTCAGAGCTGTCTTGAGCTTCTGGAAGCTCACCTCGCACTCATCTGACCACCTGAACTGGGCACCTTTCTGGGTCAATCTAGTCATCGGGGCTGCAATGAATGAAAACCCCTCCATGAATCGTCGGTAGTAACCTGCTAACCCAAGAAACTCCGGATCTCTGTAGCTGACGCTAGTCGAGGCCAGTTTTTGACTGCCGTAATCTTCTTCTGGTCCACCTGAATACCCTCTGCTAAAACAACATGACCCAAGAATACAACAGAACTCAACCAAAACTTGCACTTCGAGAACTTGGCGTATAACTGACTATCCTTCAGAGTCTTAAGTACCACTCTGAGGTGTTACTCATGCTCCTCATGTCTGCGAGAGTATATTAGAATGCTGTCAATGAACACAATCACGAACAAATCCAAATAAATGCTTGGGGTGCGCCAGTGTTATTTGTGAAGAAAAATGATCGGTTCGATTTTGGTATTTTTGGAAGAATGATAGGAAATTCATTTCTAGGTTACGGAATTGTGTTTTTGAGCCATTATTGATAATATTAAACTAAATTGTGCCTAGATATCATTTTCGCAGTTGGATTCTAGAGTAAAGGCGGTGTTAGAGACTTGATTGCTATTTTCGGACCGAGGTAAGTGTTTGTTCTAACTTTGGCTTGAGGGAATAGGATTAGGATATTATTTGCTACTTGCTAATTGTGGAGTACAGTTTATAGGCATGGTGACAGTTACCTATGCACCGGAGTCTAGCATGACCGTAAGTCTTATATGTGTTGGATTCGGATTTAATGATATATCTTTCTTGCTTGGTTGATAAGTATAATATAAAGTGAATAGTTGAGGAAGATTTGTGATTGGTGTGTCATTTGGAGCATTAGCTCAGACTAGAAATTATTACTCGAGAAATAGGTGATTAAAAGTGAAACGTGATATAATTATTCCTTTGTCGGGATGTAAGTATTTATTGTACTTTCCCTTGCCGGGATAATTGAACTGTTAATTGTATTCCATTGCTGGTATTTCTTGTAATTGTTGTTACTCCCCTCGCACTTGAGTTGCGGTCGTTGTTTGGGTGAGTTTTTGGTATTAAATGTTGAGGATCGGGTTGCACTCCGTAACGGTATTGAGTATTGAGGATCGGTTGCACGCCACAACGGTATTGACTATTGAGGATCAGGTTGCACGCTGCAACGGTGATATCTGTTGAGGATCAGATTGCACGCCGCGACGGAGTATGGACTGGGGGTATTGTTTTCGTATGTAGAGACTTCTTGTGTTTCCCTTATCAGTTGTTATTTTTCAGTTTCATCTATTTACCGATGATTTCTATATTTAAATTGTTGTACCCGACATCATGCTCCCTCCTCCCTTTAATTGTTTAAATTAGCATATTTTATGTTATTGCACATATATCTGTAAAGGTTACTTGTGGTAGGTCATGTCTAGCCTCGTCTCTACCTTGCCGGGGTTAGGCTAGCCAGCACATGGGGCCAGTTGTGCTGATGCTACACTCTGTGCATTTCTTTTGCACAGATTAGGACGCAGCTTTCGGACCGCAGTAGTATCAGACCAGGAGCAGACTTTCAATCTAGAGACTTTTGAGGTAGCCTTGCTGACGTACGCAGGCCCGCATTCTCTTCTATCCTTATTCAGCTTGTTAGCTATTGTATTAAAACAGAGTGTTTGTTTTTCTTTCAGACGATTGTATTTAGTAATCCTCGAAGTTCGTGAGTAATGTGATACCAGCCTTGGGTAGAGGATTTGTTAAACTTCTGCATTTCTTTCAGTAAATTATATTTGAGACTTCCACCTTATTGTTAAATGTTTTAATGTTGTTAGTACTGTTGATGTTCGCTAAAGAAGTATTTGATGTTTGGCTTGCCTAGCTCCTATTAGCATGCGCTATCACGACTCCCGATGGGAGAAAATCCGGGTCATGACAGGAGATTCCATTACAGAGCCAAAAAGGCTGAAGAAAAGCAAAGATAGAACTAGTAGTAGAGTTCCTAACGTGTTATCTGAGACGCCACGTCGACTGAGGAAAAAGATGGAGGATAGGTTAACGATATACACTTGATTGAAACGGGAACAGTGGCGTTTCAACTCAGAATCGCGGCCTTCTCGACGAGACGACATTAGGACTGTTCTTGAACAAGGCCGACAAAGTTTGGGGCTGAGCAACTTGAAGATTCTGTTAATATATTTTCAATGTATCTCGATGTATTCTCATATATTTTAATGTATCTCGCTGTATTTCTTGTATTCACTGCCTCGATATATTCCATGAATGTATTCATATGTTTTCTTAATTAATATAATTTATGTATTCATATATATATATATATATATATATATATATATATATATATATATATATATATATATATATATTCAAATTGCTCTGTTTTGTTGTATTTATCGGCTGGAAAAAATATTCAGCATATTTCGCGTCAAATACAGATTATGGGTGATCTAATAGAGTTAGTTGAGTTATATTAGGAGTCTATTGTGTTAATTGATTCACTTTCCGTTTATATACAGCTGAATATACCACGATTTCCGCTATTTACGCTACTGTATTCAAAAATACATATCGTGAATACAATCGAATATAGTCCTAAAAATATGCTGAATACAGTCGAATATAAAAATTGTCTAGCTGGAATCCCCTGTTTCGCGCTGAGTTTTGCTAAATACATCGAATACACTCTAAAAACTGAAAACATAGCTATAGAAAATAATATAATAAATGATAGCTACAACTAACTAATAACCACTAAACAATAGTAGTTTTAGTTTGTGAAGCCAAAACATGAGTATTGATTACCTGTGAGTGTAGGAATAATGGATCCCATAAATTGAGGGAGGTTTGAATTAATTGTGCGTGATTTCTCATAAAAAAGAAAACAATCTGTTAACAATTATAACTTCTTTAAACTTTTGGTATGTTTTTTGTGAGTATGAGAAGATCTTTTTGCTTAAAAAGTGCCTTTAAGACACTTCATCCAAAACTAAAAGGCATCACGGGAAAAATTTCAATCAAACAACTTTTTTCTCCAAAAGATTTCAACTTTGAAACGATTTTAATGTTCCAACGGTTAAAATTTATATTTTATTGATGATCAATTCTGTCTTTCAGCTAAAGCGCTATCCCAACTGGCTATGAAAACTCAACGCCATAATACAATAAAAACCTTTGATTACTTGACTTATCATCAATAGTAATTAGTGACATATATGTGAAACTAGCATTGAAACAGTTTGAGCATAATTTTTTCCCCACCACAAAATTGCTAAAGACTATTGAGAAGGCTGTGAGCACGTGATTTTTGCCATATATATAAATTATTCTCACAAAATTCAAACAAAAAGATTTTTCCTTATTTTTACAATTTTTGTGAATTTTGATGTTATTTTCTATTAATTGTTTGCATTTTATTTGTGCATATTAATTCATATGAAAATACAAAAATAGGCATATGCATTTAGGATCTAATTTCACTATAATTAGTGATTAGGTTATTCCACACACAAAAAAAAAAGTCTAGTTTTGCATTTTTAATTTTTAATTGTTAATTGTTGACTTTACTTTTAAATAGAATTTAATCAATTTTGTAGGAATTAATTAAGCTTAATTTTAGATATAAATTAGATTTTAATTTATGTATTTATAAAATCAGGAAAATATAAATACAAAATAAAAAAATAAAAAAGAGGAAAAAGAAGACTGTAAAATGGGAAATAACTAAAAAGAAATAGCCTTATTTGGAGACCAAATTTGGGCCAAAATCGATCAGCCCAGACCTAAAGTGACCCCAGTCCACGCCCAGGCCCAAGTCAGATCCAACCGGTCCGGCTCAGAAACCATACCAAACGGCGCCGTTTAGGCACCGTTCAATCACAGCCATCATATCCCCTGATCCAACGGCCCTGGTCTTTTCTCCATTATTTGATAAATATGTCCGAAATCTTTCAACCCTACACGACCAGCCCATTTTCCTCGTACAGACTCTGCGTCTCCACCGGCAGAGTCGCCGCCGGCGAACGCCGCTTCCACCAACCCGTCCCAAAATAACACCACGAGACCTCCTCTTGTCCCATCATGAATCCCCTACCCGTCTCCTTCAAATCCTTCCTTATCTCGTCGAATATCCCGTTGAAATTTTCCGGCCACCACACAATGTTCTCCGTTTACCACCAAATTTATACCATAGATTCGCCCGAGTCTCCTCTATCCAACCCCCCTAGCCTCATGCCTCAAACATGGCCGGAAATGCTCGAATCTTAGTTTTTAATTTTCCGGCCAAAACCCTAAAATGGCCAAAGTGCGTGCAATTGACGTCAAATGGTCCCTGGACATCTCTCGCAAGGAATTGATCACCAATAGAGCTCAAACGACCTTAAGAATGGTCGAGTTTGGAAAATAACGCGACTGGCCTGAGTTGCCTTTCACCAGTGAGTTTTTTTAGTCTTCTGATTTTATGTTTGTCCTATTTCTGTTCAATATGTTTGATTTCTTGAGACTTTGTGCATAATTGATTCTGACTGCACGATTGTATGTTAGTTTCAATGTGATTTGAATCCTGTTACGATTCCTTGGTTTATAATATGGTCTAGGTTATTTGATAAGTTTATTCTATAATTGGTCATGGCTATTTGATTTTGTTTTGGTTAAGTCAGTTTCATATTTGCTTTAGTTTGGTGTAATGGTGCTTCATCTCAGTATCATTGGGGTTATAATTGTCCAATTTCATAATTAATCGAGTTGTTTAGTTGAAATTAGGGTAAATCAATTTGGTTTGATATTTGGTTAATCAGAGGTAGAGGGGAGTTGGTTAGTTAAATGGGTGATTCAAGGGAAATGGCAAGGGCAAAATAGGGAATCCAAGTGGAAATCTACAAGTGGTTGAAACTAGAAGGCTCTAAAGTATTCTAGAATGGGATTCTAGTCACAATTTTAGAAGTTTAAGGAGTGACTTAAGTAACAAGTTAATAAAGGGAGGGCTGAATTGAAACAAATGAGAGACTGCCTCACATGTGCTTCGTTAAGGGGCTTCTTCTGCTTCAGCCATTTTGGAGCTCTTAAAAAACTCTTTCATCTTTCCATTTCCGAAGAAAAAAACCCGAAATCTAGAAACCAAAAAAAAACAAATAAAAAAAAATTCAAAAAAAAAAAAGGTATCACTGTTTCATTGATAATTGATGCTGGACTCAGTTTCCAGTTAGCTGTATCTTAATTTGTAGTTCAAGTGAGCTTGAGGTCAATTGGTAAATGCTTTGAGTGGAATTAGAATTCAACAAGTTATTTTGTGATTGGCTTGGGGGTTTGAGTTGCCTTGGTATTTCATTGGGTAGTTCGTCATTCACTTGTGTTTGTTTGAACTTCATTTTGTTGAATCATCCAACCTTACTGACTGCAAAACGATTCTGGGATTGAACTCATTGAGCTGTGCATTTGTTGCTGCTTGATTTGCTATCGAATTTGCTGTATTAGGTGCTGCTGATTTGTCCTTCCTCTTTTTGTAATACCAGGTACATTATCGCACCATTCAAGTGACTGTTAGTTGAAAATGCTCAGAAGTAATGCTATATGATGAATGAAGCTTGTTTTTTATTTGATTTCTCTTTGGATCGTGTATTTAAATTCTGCAGTCATTGACAATATAAATTTGAAGCTATAATTGTTAGACTATGTTCTATTAGCTTTGATTATATTCTCGTGCCGTTAATAAGTCACAGATTTCTCAAGTAATTGGTACTGGGTCATTAGGTTGAAGCAAGAATGTGTAATTGAATGGCGAGCAGAAGAGCGAGTAGGAGTAACGTTCGCCTTTGGCTCATGAAAATTATGCTGCGGGGGATCGATGGGATACTCTGCCCTCAGCCAGTGTTTAATTGCGCCCAATTTGGCATTTTGCGCTGATTTCTTGTGTGGACTAGAGGAAGGTCTAAAACCGTTGAATAATTGGAACACAAGCGCCCATGAGCCTCAATTTCTTATTGTACTGGTCTTCATGATTTAATTTGATTAAGTAGGGATTTATTTTTATTTTAGAGATAATAGGAATAGAAAATCATAGTCTCTTTAGGGTCAACCTTTAAATAAAAAAATATTGAGACGAGCCTCGCGGAATAAATGTGCAAATGCGGGGCCCTCAATAATTGGCTATTAAAATACTTAGAATTCGGGAGGGTTATTTAATGAATTTCAGGGTCTTCCCCGAAATAATATTACGTTAGAATCTTTAGGCGCGATTTAATTAAATTCGGGTGCGTATTGATGCGACCCAAATCCAAATCTCGACGAAGTCGAAATGGGTTGATAACCACGGGCGTGGTTTGAAACGCGTTTTTATGACATCGCAATTTTTTTAAAATAATTAATAATGAAAAGCGGCTTAAAATTGATAAAAGGCACATAAGCTAGCATGTATTAAAATCAAATAAACTCAAATGCAAAAATTAAGCGACCGTGCTAGAACCACGGAATCTGGGAATGCCTAACATTTTCTTTCGGGTTAACAGAATTTCTTACTCGGATTTCTGGTTCGCAAACTGTAATAGAGTCATATTTTTCTTTAGTTCGGGATTCAACCGGTGATTTGGGATACACTTAATTTTATTAGTGGTAACTCTGAAATTTTAATAACTAAATCTCGTTTCAATTATCCTTTAATTGTAAAAATTTATTTATGCCCTTACGAATAGTGAAAAGGGAGGTTTGACAAATGCTAAAGACTTTTTCTAAAGATTAATCAGTATGTGTCCAAGTAAGCCGCCCATAAAAAGAATAAGTTTGATTTTGATATGATCGCTTTCTTTCTGTCATTTGACATTTCATATTAAATCAAAAGAATATTCTCCCAAAATTCGACCTCTTTCCGTCCACTCCATAGGAAAAAAAAGCGCGCGATACTGACATTGACACTAGTGATAACTCATGCTTAAGGCACTTTAAGCAATACTCCTAGTAAATAAGATAATAATTATTTAATGGAATTTATAGAAATATTGACCAACTATTGTAACAACTAAAAAGCACCACAACAAATTAACAAGTAAATAGTCTTGAACCTCACAGTAGTTTACTACTACTTAGATCGAATTGATCATTCCTTTTTCTCATTAAGTTATAATAACTTAAAAACATTTGAACAAATTCAATTGTCTAAATTAAAGTTTAATTTGGACTCACTAATTAAGCTCTAATTATTTAATAAAAATTACTCCCTTCGGCCCACTTTATTGAATTTTTGACCTATTTTTTTGTGGTCCATAATATTTAATTTTTTTCAAATATCAAGAATAAATTAATTGATTTTTTTTCAAAGGTATCCTTGCAGTAAAGAGCTTATGAGTATTTGTTATATTTTAAATGAATAAATTAAGATTAATATGATTAATTTTATTGTTAATTAATGCTAATATAAATTCCGTATGAAAACATCTAAAAAATAAATTAAAATGAGGGAGTACTATTTAACTGTTATGAAATAATATAAAAGACAAGAACAATAACTCAAGAACAAGAGCAAATAGAGAGAAGAGTAGAAAGAGTTCTTCTTATTGATACTTAGAGAATGTTAGGAGTGATTTACAATGGTAGAGAGCACCTCTATTTATAGGGAGGAGGATGATTTATCTACCAAGAATAGAACTCTAGAATCTCTCTAATTAAAGACATTCACCTTAAATAGAAGTCTATTTATAACACTCCCCCTTGAATGTCTATTCAATAATGTGCCTCATAAAACCTTAAAACCAAAACCCATTGGGAAAAATTAAAGAAAGGAAAAAGAGTACACATGTTTGAATATGCGCCTATTGGTTGCCTCGTTAAAAACCTTGCAAGGAAAACCCAGTGGGAAAAAACCTTGTAAGGGAAAAAGAGTGCAACGCGCATTGACTCCCCCTAATGAGTACATCAATTTATATCCTTGAGCATTTGCATTCCAATCTTGTGCATCATCTTCAAAACGATCTTTGATAGAGATTTGATAAATAAATCAACCATATTGACTTAAATAAGTATTCCGCACCTTGAAATCATCATTCTTGATAGATATGAACATCTTCATATAATGTCGTGGAATAACTCTTCAATATCTCCATAGATGCATTCTCAATGCCATCATGCTTATAGTTATAGCAAGATACATATGTACACAAATTGTACTAAGGATGTGGTACTTCAGGACCACGAATTGCATATGCTTCAAGCAACTTAAATCTTTCAAGTTAAGTCATATAAGCCATATAATAGACTTTAGATGCATATCAAGTTTTCCATGTCATGCTAGACAAATAAGATATCGAAAACTGACTATACATACCTTTGACTTTAAACTTTCAAGCATTTGAACTATAGGTTCAAAACTACATGTCTTTCATATGGAATCAATTCTTCTTGAATTGTATCTTTTCCATTTAGTTACTTTCTTTGGGTCAGCAAATGCGTATAGCATACTTTGCAATATGTTGCAATTGAATTATCCCTTTTATGAACTTCAGGTTCATATCATGATATTCGGGGATATACATATACAAATGATAATTCATCCCATGTAACCTTTTCTCAAGTGTTTATCACGTCTCCCCCTCATGTTAGTAAAGCTAACTTGTTTCCTCAACTTTGGAAAATCATCTTTGTGCATTATCATGTCAATATACACAGCACATTAATAATAAGATGAAATTATTTGGTTCCTGACCCTGAACCACTTGTGAGGGGAGAATATACTCTCGTATATCAAATTGATATATATAACTTTGTTCTCATAAGAAACAGTTTAGCTATTAAGTGGAAGCACTCAATAATTATCTTGCTAAACCAACTTTGATATAAACCAACTTATCAAGATGAACTATCTTGAGTAGGAAATCTGGAAATTATGCTCGAAGTTAGATTTCTGAGCAATTTACCTTGCAAGCACCGGCCAGGCTGCGGGTTAATAACAATTGCGCATGTAACCATATCATAGATGCATCATATGTGGTATACATGGCAGGTGAATGGGCCCATATTCACCTTTGATATTTCCAGAATTTATGGGCTTCAACCCGAACTCTTTAGTTGGTCAGTTCATTAATGAGAACAAGTGATACAAGAGAATTCGTAAAGAACTTTCTAGTTCATTGATATTCACCTGTGTGAATTTGCACATCATACTTAAAATGAGATGGCTAACACGAATGCCAACTGAATAAATTATCAATATTGGTAAACTTCAAATTTACACCATGACATGTGCACTTATCAAGAAACTTCAGGTTTATTATGACATGGGTTTTTATACCAATAGATATCCACTTTATTGTGGCATTCTTTCGTTTGTGTAGTACAAAGTGGAGAACAAAGCGGGTAGCTTTTCATATGCAAATTACCCCGCTACAAGTTGTAGTAATAGGAGATATCAAAGCCTTCCTTTATTTATAGTCTCAATATAATCAATCGCTTTCGCGTGTACTTTGGAAACTGAATAAGTTTCTTTGAGACTTACTACAGCACAATACTCAATTGTGTTTCTCCAACATAGTAATAATTGGCTCTTCTAGAGCTCTCAATTAATTTTGTACTACCACAGATTCATCAACATCCATGTGGTGAATATCTTTCTTAAAGAGAAAGTTATACCATTATAGTCATGTCAAACTTATATGCAAGATATGTTTCTTGCATTATCGTTGTCCTTTAATAGTCATATTTCCAAATACTTTGGCGTACAATAGGTACGTGACCAACGATCATTCATGCCATATATCATCTCAAACCTCCTTCTAGGGGTGAGTGTGGTATATTCAATACCAATTTCATGTTCATATTCTTCCAATAATGAATATGTATTCGTGAATCAGATGTTGTCATATTCACTTCGAGGATATGTGATTTTGTTATCCTTTTCAAATCTATAAATGCGTCAGGCATTTGATTTGCTATTCTTTGCAAATGGATAATCTTTTGTGCCTCTTTCTCACAAATAGAGGTATGTGGATCAAGATGAGATAATGATGCATTTTTCCACAAAATTTCCCGTTTGGTTTCACCAACTTCTCCCCCTAATTTTGGGAAAAGTGTCTCATCAAATCAACAGTCTGCAAATCGTGCAGTAAACAAGTCGCCTGTCAATGTTTCGAGGTAGCGAATGATGGAGGGCGATTCAAACCCAACATATATTCCTAACCTTCTTTGCAGACCCATTTTGGTGCGGGATGGCGGTGCTAAAGGCACATATACTGCGCATCCAAAAATTCTTAAATGGGATATATTGGGTCCATGACCCAAAACCAATTGCAACGGGGAATATTTGTGTCAATTCGTCAGTCAGAGACGAACTAGCATTGCTGTATGCAAAATGGCGTGACCCCAAACCGAAGTGGGCAGCCGACAAACTAGTATTGCTGCATGCAAAATGGCGTGAACCCAAACCAAAGTGGGCAGCCGACAAACTAGCATTGCTGCATGCAAAATGGCGTGAACCCAAACCGAAATGGGCAACCTCGTTTTCATGAAGAATTCAAGATTATTCTCATCTATTGTCTCAATATGATATCCATTTTGAATGATATCTTTAAAACTCAACAAGTTCCTTTTTGACTTGGAGGAGAACATTGCATTCTCTAAAATGGATTCTCAAAACTCAACAAGTTCCTTTTAAACTTGGAGGAGAACATTGATATCATTAAAACTCAACAAGTTCTTCTTAGACTTGGAGGAGAATATTGCATTCTCTAAGATAAACGTCATGCCTTTGGGCAGAGTTACAGTTGCTCTTCCGGAGCCTTCAATCAATTTACTTCCCATGGTTTGACATATAAAAGAAAATATACGAACATGAGAATAAACAACTTCAATCCGTTTGTGTCACATAATATTTTCAAAATTTGCTGCTAACAGTTGACTAACAAAATCAGATATGTTATCCATAATCAATTACTATGCAGTTTGAAAATTTCAGCGTTTTTCATAAGACAATCGATTATTAAATACACACAATCGATTGTTTAAACATCGACAATCGATTGTTAAACGCACACAATCGATTATTTGCTGTTTTTGAAAAATTCCAGACCTCACTATTTCAAGACAATCGATTGTTATGCATAGACAATCGATTGTGGATGATTTTTGAAAAATTCCAGACCTCACTGTTTCAAGACAATCGATTGTTATGCATAGACAATCGATTGTGGATGATTTTTGAAAATTTCGACCTCACTGTTTCAAGACAATCGATTGTTAGTCAACGACAATCGATTGTTGATCAATTGTTTTTCAACTTTAATGCGAAAATAGTTGATAATCGACTAGTTTTTCAGGTTAGTCGATTACCCCTACTGAAAAATAAAAATATTATTGATATTTGAACATATTGAAGATATTCTAAAGAACTACTGCTAACATTGCTTTATGAACTAACTAATACGAGCTAATACTAATGACTATTAGATTATTCACTAACTAATACAAATAAGTAGAACAAAATCAAATAACTCCATCTTCTTTCATCATGGTCCCATCGCTGATTAGGTGGTCTATTTTCCCCTCGGGTTGCTCAAAGAAGTCTGCCACATCCAGGTGGGTGATGTCCTCATTGTCGTCATAGACAAAATTTGTTTCAGGGCCTTTTCTCTTTCGAGATGCTTGATAAAGGTCAACCAAGTGTCTTGGTATACGGCAAATCTTTGACTAGTGCCCTTTCCCACCGCAACGATAACATATCGTTTCTGAACCATTTTCCTTAGGATCTTCATGACCCCGTTTCTGCTTTCGGTGGTTATCTCTCTTCGGGGGGGTGACGGACTTCATTGGAATTTCTTCCTTGTCTACGTCCCTGGCTATGACCCCGTTTACGACCATGACCATGGTCCTTTTCATGTTTGGCATAATGAGAGTGCACCTTATCTGCTTCAGGCAGTGGTGTAGACCCAGTGGGTCGATTTTCATGATTTCTCATGAGCAGGTCATTATTTCGCTCAGCCACTAGTAGAAGAGAAATCAGTTCAGAGTACTTCGTTAAGCCTTTCTCTCTGTACTGTTGTTGCAGTACTATATTGGAGGCATGAAACGTTGTAAACGTTTTCTCAAGCATATCATAATCGGAGATATTATCCCCGCATAGCTTCAATTTAGAAGTAATTCTGAACATAGCAGAATTATATTCAGAAACGGACTTAAAGTCCAGGAGCCTCAGATGAGCCCAATCATATCGTGCTTGTGGCAGAGTGACCAACTTCAGGTTGTCATATCTCTCCTTTAAGCCGTTCCACAAGACGAGTGGATCCTTGACGGTGAGATATTCAATCTTCAAACCTTCATCAAGGTGGTGGCGCAAGAAAATCAAGGCCTTCGCACATTCTTGGGTGGATGCTTTTTCTTTATCTTTGATGGTGTCTCCGAGACCCATAGCATCTAAGTGGATTTCAGCATCCAACACCCATGTCATATAGTTCTTGCCCGAAATTTCAAGGGCAACGAACTTTCTTTTCGTAATGTCAGACATAATCGAAAATTAAATTAGGAAGAGGGAAATACCTTAGATTTCTCGAGAATGGTTCTTGAGACGGTAGAGTCTCGTGCTAATAACGTGTTATGAAATAATATAAAAGACAAGAACAATAATGCAAGAACAAGAGCAATAGAGAGAAGAGTAGAGAGAGTTCTTCTTATTGATACTTAGAGAATGTTAGGAGTGATTTACAATGGTAGAGGGCACCTCTATTTATAGGGAGGAGGATGATTTAGCTACCAAGAATAGAACTCTAGAATCTCTCTAATTAAAGACATTCACCTTAAATAGAAGTCTATTTATAACATTAACATCAATTTCCTTATAACGTGAGACACATGTTTCTTATTTTTTTTTTTTGCTGTAGATATGTAACATTCATTAACAAAATAAGTAGTACAGAATTACCAACAGGAACAGGTTGACCGGGTAATTAACAACAATTAAGATTTGTACTGGTTGGAATGTCAACAATGCACGGTACTTTCCATATTTATTTATTTATTTATGAAAACCGAGTAGCCGTGGCAACCACGTGCTCAACTTATTATAGTATTATAAAGCGAGAAATTTAAAAATAGTCAGATTTATCTCTGATCATTGAAAAATAGCCAAGCTTCAAAAGTCATCGAAATTTAGCTACTTTAAATCTGAGCGATAATACTGTTCAAATTCCGGAAAAATACGTCCGTAAATTTTACGGGAGTTCCAGGATAACTATGCTGGAGCTCCCGCAAATTTTACTGGAGTTCAAGCATAATTATGTTGGAGCTCCCGCAAATTTTATTGGAGTTCTAGCAAGTATAATTGTCCAGTATAATATACTAGAGTTTGGAGCACTGGTGCTCCAGTCTCCCGCAAATTTTACAGGAGTTAGCAAAGAGTATAATTGTCCAGTATAATATACTGGAGTTCGGAGCACTGGTGCTCCAGTCTCCCGCAAATTTTATAGGAGTTAGCAAAATATACCGGTCCAATATAATATGTTGGAGTGTACGTTAGCTCTAATTTTCTTCAAAATTCTATGGGTGAGTGTTTCTTTTACAACAACGTGTTTGATTTCTGTTCTTATTGTTGTTTTTTTATGTTTAATTTTGATTTCCCGTACCGTCAGGGTTTTGTTAGGTTTTTGAGTCTTTGTTTGAATTCGGTGTATTTTGCTGGACATCACATGTGTGTAAGCTTTTTCTCCAGTATGTTGTACTGGATAAGTTCTAAGCCAAGAATGTAATTGAGTTTTTGTTTGAATTCAGTGTATTTTACTGGACATCACCTGTGTGTAAGCTTTTTCTACAGTATTTTATACTGGATTAGTTCTAAGACAAGAATATAATTGGGTTTTTGTTTGAATTAAGTGTATTTTAATCGACATCACATGTGTGTAAGTTTTTTCTCCAGTATGTTATACTGGATTAGTTCTAAGACAAGCATATAATTGAGTTTTTGTTTGAATTCAGTGTATTTTACTTGACATCACATGTGTGTAAGCTTTTTCTCCAGTATATTATACTATATTAGTTCTAAGACAAGAATGTAATTGAGTTTTTATTTGAATTCAGTGTATTTACTGGACATCACATGTGTGTAAGCTTTATCTCTAGTATTTTATACTGGATAAGTTCTAAGACAAGAATATAATTGAGTTTTTGTTTGAATTCAGTGTATTTTACTGGACATCACCTGTGTGTAAGCTTTTTCTCCAGTATATTATACAGGATTAGTTCTAAGACAATAATATAATTGAGTTTTTGTTTGAATTCAGTGTATTTTACTGGACATCACTTGTATATAAGCCTTTTCTTCAGTATGTTATATTGGATTAATTCTAAGACAAGAATATAATTGAGTTTTTGTTTGAATTCAGTGTATTTTACTGAACATCACCTGTGTGTAAGCTTTTTTTTCCAGTATGTTATACTGGATAAGTTCTAAGACAAGAATATAATTGAGTTTTTGTTTGAATTCAGTGTATTTTACTGGACATCACCTGTGTGTAAGCATTTTCTCCAGTATATTATACTGAATTAGTTCTAAGACATGAATATAATTGAGTTTTTGTTTGAATTCAATGTATTTTACTTGACATCACCTGTGTGTAAGTTTTTTCTCCAGCATATTATACTGGATTAGTTCTAAGACAAGAATATAATTTAGTTTTCTTTGATTCTAATGTGTTTAATCTTATTTTAACGTGTTTAATCTTTTTTCCGGTATGTTATACTGGATAATTTCTAATACAAGAATATAATTGAGTTTTTGTTTGAAGTCAGTGTATTTTACTGGACATCACCTGTGTGTAAGCTTTTTTTCCAGTATGTTATACTGGATAAGTTCTAAGACAAGAATATAATTGAGTTTTTGTTTGAATTCAGTGTATTTTACTGGACATCACCTCCGTGTAAGTTTTTTCTCCATTATTCAGTGTATTTTACTGGACATCACCTCTGTGTAAGCTTTTTCTCCAGTATTTTATACTGGATTAGTTGTAAGACGAGAATATAATTGAGTTTTTGTTTGAATTCAGTATATTTTACTGGACATCACCTGTGTGTAAGTTTTTTCTCCAGTATATTATACTGGATTAGTTCTAAGACAGGAATATAATTGAGTTTTCTTTGATTCTAACGTGTTTACTGGAATTCTAACGTGTTTGATCTTGTTGTCCAGTATATTATACTGGGAAACTAGCATCTATAGACTGTTTTGTATAGTAAATTATACTTGATCTATATAATTTATTTCATTTCAATATGTTTTTCAATTCTAATAATCTCTCCATTTCTCTTTTGCTTTTTTTGAAACAGGGAAAATTGTACACTAGAAAACGAGAGAGGAATTATGTGGATTCGTGCCTTAATTTTAATATTTTATCTCAATCAAGTATTTCAAATGATCCTAAACCTACCCTTATCGCACCCCTGCTGAACAATCTGTTTTTGGTGATATACAAAAAAAAAATTTGATAAAAAAATTGTTTTATATTCAAATGTGGATGAGGAAATTTATGTTTCTCCTCTTAAAGTTGCTAAGCGTGTTTCTCAACTTGATGATAAGAAGGTACAAGGTGAAAATGAAAAGGTAAATTTTGATTCCTGTAAAGGAAAAGAAGTGACAGGAGCACAAGTACCACAGATTGCACAAAGTGCGAATGTAGAAGAAGAATTGCTTGGTAGAGGAAAAAGAAATCGTAATGCCAGTTGGCATTTAAAATCTCCATATAAGGGAACCTATAAATGTCTGAATTGGAATCTAAAATATATTCGAAGATTTTGCTGGCATTATCGTAAAACAATCAAACGTGCTGAGGATAATTTTGAAGCATATTTAAACGAGAGCAAGAGAAGATGTCGTCTACCAAAGTGAGTTTTGATATTTAGTTCATTGTATTTTTATTTGATATATAAGTTATTAAAATTTCACTTTGTTTTGTTTTTCATATTTGATTTGTCCTTATTTTTTAGGAATGTAACTGATATTTACAAAATTGATCCTTTAATGGAAGGAAAGTCATATCAACATTACAATGAGAAAGTGAGATCAAGAATATTCTTTAAAGAGATTGTTGATGATAACTATACATTAACTGAAACGGTATGTATATATCTTTTACGTTGTTAACTTTTGATTTTCTTTAATATTACATTTGATATTCTTTTTGTTTTATATTCAGCACATAGAAGTGTCAATGTATTTTTTGAGGAAGAAGCATATATATTACATCAATGAGTATCCATTTCCTTCAACAACAACAGATGTGGACTTTAATAATTTTTTAGAATTTGCATATAGTGACTGAGAAGATTTTACTGAATTTGATTTTTGGAATGTTGGATTGGGCTTTGGTCTTACTCAGTATGTATTGGGTGAGAATCGTAGGTGTGGGATTCCATGGTCATCAGTTGATAAAGTTTTCTGTCCGGTTCGAATTCCTGCACCTATTGTAGATGGTAAAGTTGCCTGAGATTGTTGCACTCATTATTACTTGGCTGTGTTGGACTTGAATGAGAAGACCATTGATGTGTATGATTCTGTGTACAAGGGATATGAGTATGAAGTCATAAAGAAGCAACTTCGTCAATATCAAGAATTTATTCCTATAGTTTTGGAGTATTGTAAATTTGGTGACTTGCATCCTAAATTTGTTCATGAGTATAAACTATTTGTTCTTCAGTGGAAAGAATCACCAAAATAGATAGAAAACACAAGTTGTGGTGCATTTGTTATAAGGTTTGTTGATATGTTGATGTAGGGTAAAGATGTTATGTCAATTATACCCAATACAATCAAATACTATCGTTAGTATCTTGATTTTAGTCTGTGGGCGCAGGCATAATGGAAACACAAATCAGGGTATGAAAGTCCTCCAGAGATGGTTGGTGATGATTATGGAAATGAAGTATCACGGCCCGAATTTTCCCACCATCGGGAGTCGTGATGGCGCCTACTATCGAAGCTAGGCAAGCCTACCTTTTTAATCATTTTCACCAAAAACTTAAGCTAAAATAATATAAATGCTGAATTAATTAATTAAAACCATGCGGAAGACTTTTAGCAAAAATAGAAATGATAAAAATACAGAATTTAGCAACATGTCTCTACCCAGTACCTGGTGTTACTACTTACAGACGACTAATAGAGTACTAAAAATAGTAGTCTGAAAGATATACATAATGTGTTTGTTTGATACAATAAAACAACCTGGAAGAGATAGAGGAGACTCAGGGCCCGCGAACTACCTTGGAGTCTCTGGACTGAAGGATCGCTCCCTAACTATTGTTGCGGTCCGTAAGTTGTGTCCTGCCCTGTGCACAAAAGGCACAGAAGCGTAGTATCAGCACAGCCAACCCTATATGCTGGTAAGTGCCCAGCCTAACCCCGACGAGTAGTGACGAGGCTAAATCGGACCTACCACAATCAACCTGTACAAAAATATGTGCAATAATAGAAAAATAACAAAATTTTAAACATGAAATGGGGAGGGGACATGCTGGGGGTGTAATAGTTCAGTTATAAATCCAACAACAAGAAATGGAACTGAATATATAACAATAAATAGAGAAAATCAGTGAGTCAACCACCGCACGGCACCACCCTTCGTGCTTTTACTCTCATTCCTCAATAAAACGTTCAAATATAATGCACGACATCACCATTCGTGCTTTTTCTTTCAATACGGCATCACCCTTCGTGATTTTACTCTCAATACATAGTGCACGGCATCACCCTTCATGCTTTCCTCATGCAACTCTAAAAAACACAAGGCATGGAATGACCCTTCGTTCTCCAATAATCAAGAAACATGGCACAGAAAGACCCTTTCGTGCATAATCACTCTCTTACTCACCCAATCAATGGTCACATCCAAACGGGAAAGGAATGTATAACAAGATAAAATATCCCGGCAAGGGAGAATAACTCAATAATAAGTCCTGGAAAGGGAATACAACTCAACAATAGGTCCCGGTAAGGGAAAACAACTCAATAATAGGTCCCGGCAAGGGAATAGTACCAAAAATTCCTCTTTAGTTCATTTGCTTCTCAACTATCAATTCATAGTTCAGTTAACAAGTAATTATCTCATTTGTTCACTTCTTTCAAAATTTCAATAGCAACTATGACTCACGGTCATGCTAGACTCGGGCGCATAGGTAACCGCCACCATGCCTATATACCGACTCCACATAGCACATAGAAAATATTAACCTAATCCTACTCCCTCAAGCAAAAGTTAGATCGAACACTTACCTCGAATCCGAAAATAGCAACTCAAAGCTAAACAATCGCCTTTCCTCTAGAATCTGACGCTTAACTAATGATATCTAGACACAATTTACCTGAATATATCAACAAAAGCTAGTTAAAAACCATTTGAATGCATAAGAAAAGAATGATTTCCCAAAGTTTTACCCAAATTTTCCAAAATGCCCCCGGGCCCACGTGGTCAAAACCCAATGTTCGAACCAAGACCGAGTTACCCATTCCCCCACAAGTTCATATCTATGATTTGTTTTGAAATCGGACCTCAAATTGAGGTCCAAATCCCTAATTTTAAGAAAACCTAGTTTCTACCCAAAACCCAAATTCTCATTTGTGAAACCTTTGATTGAAGTTGAAATTATGTTAAAAGATATTGAGGAGTAGGGAAATTAAGTTAGAAATCACTTACCAATCATTTTGGAGAAGAAACGTTGTTTGGAAAATCGCTCCTTAGGTTTTGGATTTTTGAAAAGTGGAAAAAGACTGAAATTGTTGAACTTATATACCTTTCTGAAGGCCTGGCGCGGACCACACAAATATGTGCAGCGGCCGCGCCGAGTGGGGAAAAGTCGGGTCCCTTTGAACCCTCCCAGCACGGACCGCACTATTTTAGTGCGCAGCCGCGCTGGTAGTCCCAAAATATCCTGGCCTCAGACTGAGACACGCGGGCCACGGTGATTTGTTTCGCGGCCGTACGGCTCCTGCGCGTACCGCACAGAAATGATTGCGGCCGCACTGGTGTCTGCAACACCTAAACTATTTTTCCTCTAAGTGAAACCATCCCGCACCACCTCCGAATCACTCCCGAACCCTCGAGGCTCTCAACAAAACATATACACTAATTCATTAGCATCCTACGGACATACTCGTGCGACCACATCGCCAAAATAACATCAAAATCAAAGGATCAACCTCCAAAACTCATGACTTTCATTTCAAAGTTCAAACTTTCAAATTTTTCATTTTTAGTCTGAAACACATCAAACGACGTCCGTTTTCAACCAAACTTTTCAGATAGTGCTTAGCTCATTTAAGACTTGTACCGGGCGTCGGAACCAAAATACGAGCCCGATACCATTACTTTTAATCAATTTCCATCTTCATTTATCCTTAAGCATTTTCATAAAATAATTTCATCGATAAATTCCGTACTCAGGACGGAAACCTCGAATTTTGATTTCGGGAATACGCCCGGTCCCAAATTTCTTTACGGACCCTCTGGGAACGTCAGATCACGAGTCTGGGTCCATTTACCCAAAACGTTGACCAAAGTCAACTATATCAATATTATTATCAAAATTCATAGTTTTTAACATGGAATTCAAATATTTCCACATAAAAAATTTTCGGCTTCGTACCCGGGCTATGCACGCAAATCGAGGCAACCAATTAAGAAGTTTTCAAGGCCTTAGAAGCGCAGGGAAAGGGAGAATTACGTCGATGACCCTTTGGGTCGTCACATGAAGGAAATAAATTTTGTAAATATCCTTTAAATTTTGGCAGTTTTGAATTGTAAATAACTTGAAAAATAAAATTTGCAATCATATGTTAAATATTAATACTTTATTGATATATATACAGATTTTGTAGTTTAAATTTTATAATGTTTTGCTTCTTGTATATTATGTTGCAGAATCTAATATGTGAAAGCATATCATCTAGTAAAGTTTATAGAATTGGAGTTCTTATTTTGCTTGCTTCTGTAAAACAAGCTGGAGATATGTCTTGTGAAAGCATAATCTCCAGTATTTTATACTGGCTGGGAACAATTAAGTTTTTCTGCCTATAACAATCCAAATTTTTTTAACATAAATTCGTCCAACTTATACTGTAAATACTATTTTAGGAAGGCATATAAGCCAGTATATTATAATTGAGAAGTTGAAAATAATATTTAGAACAATTGAGAGAAATTAAATAATTTCATATTTTATTTTGTGTAGATTATACTGGATGTGTATATGTTTAAACCACTACGTCCTGTATTTAATACTGGACGTGAATAATCCTAATTATTTCACACTAAATTCGTCCAATTTCGATTACTCCCTATAAAATATGGTGGAAATACTACCGATGAAGTGATATAAGCCAGTATATTATAATGAATAATTGGTAAATAGTGGAACCTTGGTAATTAGGACAATTTACCTAAATTAAATAATTTAATATTTAGTTTCTGTATATTACACTGGAGATCTATATTGCAAAACCACTATCTCCTGCAGATATTACTGGACTTGAATAATCCAAAATTTTTAACCCTATATTGGTACAATTAAATAATTTCATATTTTGTTTCCAGTAGATTATACTGGAGGTGTATATGTTTAAACAACTACGTCCTGTATTTAATACTAGACGTGAATAATCTAATTATTTCATCCTAAATTCATCCAATTTTGATTACTCCCTATAAAATATGGTGGAAATACAACTGATGAAGTGATATAAGCAAGTATATTATAATGTATAATTGGAAAATAGTGAAAACTTGGTAATTAGGATAATTTACTTGAATTAAATAATTTAATATTTAGTTTCATGTATATTACACTGGATATCTATATTGTAAAACAACTATTCCCTGTAGATATTACTGGACGGGAATAATCCAAAAATTTTAACCCTATATTGGTACAATTAAATAATTTGATATTTTATTTTCTGTATATTAAACTGGAGGTTTATATGTTTAAATCACTACGTCGTGTATTTAATACTGTACGTAATTTGTCCAATTTTGATTACTCCCTATAAAATATGATGGAGATACTACTGATGAATTGATATAAGACAGTATATTATAATGGATAATTGCAAAATAGTGGAAACTCGGTAATTAGAATAAGTTTCTCTAAATAAATAATTTAATATTTAGTTCATTTATATTACACTGGAGATCTATATTGCAAAACCACTATGTTCTATACTTATTACTAGACGGGAATAATTCAATTTTTTTAATGCTATATTTGTCCAATTTTGGTTACTCTTTATAAAATATGCTAAAATTGCGTCTTATGAAGGCATTTAAGATAATGAAAATATTTGATACATAAAAGAAAATTACAAAAAACAATCACACATATTAGAAGATAAAGAGCATAAATAAGAAAGGAGAAGTCACACAAAAAGAAAAAACAAAACAAAAATAAAAACACAGAACAAAAACATTGAAAAAGAATTAGGAAAAACTAAGAACCATCTGTCTCATTAGAATAATACTCCTCAACTTCTCGATATATCTCATCATCATCTGAATCAGAGATAATTATAGGATACACGGGCAAAATACCAGAAAGTCTAACAAGATCATTCTTCAACATGTTAAAATCATGACGCAACTGATTTTGTTCAATTAGTCCATAAGTGCAGGAGATTCTTTAAGCTATATTCGAGCTTTGCATAGTTTTCCCAGTTAGGATACTTAAAAGAATTAAAGTTTTGGACAACCTTGTCGAACGATGTTAAATAACCTTCAGAACTTCGTTCTACGTTGAGCATGTTGTTGAATGATTCATTAGCAAAAAAACCGGTGTCTTATTCTTTCCCAATCAGAATTTATTTGCTCCCACTTTTGCATAATATTATCCATTGGTACTTTACTATCCCAATCAAACTTTAAGCTCTCCCACTTCTGCATAAGTTCATCCATTGTAAGCTTCCTGCTTCCGCTAGCATCAGACATGATTTTTTTTTTGAAAAAGGTAAAATGCTACTGATGAATATAAATTTAATGAAAGATGATTCAACTTTTATAGTGAACTGATTGCTTTAATATAGATTAAGTGTGCACCTTCTAAATTTAATATATATGTATAAATTTAAATTTAATAAAGTCTGTTTGATTTTGACAGGTTCAGATAAATATAACTTTTTGCACTTTCCAAGTAAATTAGGTTCTAAAATACCACAAGAATATGGATTGTTCACATCGAGTAGATAATAATGGGCATTATGCTTTTACATGATATTGATCCAGTTTAATATACTGGACATTATGCTTTAAATGGGTGTACTATTTTATGCATTTTTAAATTCAAATTATATTATATGTTGGGAGTTGTGTAAGAGTAATAGTTACATTTTCTCTAAATTCATAAGATTCTACTATATTTTATGGATAGTAGTTTGGATTTCGACAGCTTTAATGAAAGATGATACAACTTTTCTAGTAAACTGATTGTTTTAATATATGTTAAGTGTGCACCTTCTAAATTTAATATATATGTATAAAGTTAAAGGTAACTTTTCAGTTCTGTTTGATTTTGATAGGTTCAGATAAATATAACTTTTTGTACTTTCCAAGAAAATTAGGTTCTAAAATACGACAAGAATCTGGATTGTTCACATTTAGTAGATAATACTGGGCATTATGCTTTTACATGATATTTATCCTGTTTAATATACTGGACATAATGCTTTAAATAAGCATTGGGTGCACTATTTTATGCATTTTTAAATTCAAATTATATTATACGTTAGGAGTTGTGTCAGAGCAATAATTACATTTTCTGTCATTTCATAGGATTCTACTATATTTTATGGATAGTAGTTTGGATTTCAACAACTTTTTAGTAATCTATTATAATAGAGTTTATATTGCTTTTTAACGTCGAGCCATTCAGTAAAGCGTACCTCGAATTTCTCCTGTATATTTTAACGGATATATACCATCTAATAGTATATTATCCTTTATTTTGTACTGGAAGTGTCCAATGCTACTATAAAAAATTATATTAAGTAATTTATTGTCTTTATTCTATTATACACATCATTTATATTATTATGGAATATCTATTTTAACTACGTTACATACAAGTGTCGTAGTATACTTGCCTATAATATTTCATAATTTTATTAATTTTTTATAACAAAATTTTTATGCAATTATTTATAATTTTTATACCATAAATATACATTGGGAGTTCTGTCACAAAAATAATTATATTTTCATTAATATAATTATTCCAATTTTCAAAAAACCTATTTTACGCCTAAAGAGTCCCTCCAATTTCCAAATGACCATAGTTAGGGTTTAGTCGCTTGCTCTTGAAATTTAAATTTTGAAATGCCAAGCTTAATTTCGAACACTTGACGTTTTATGGGTAGAAAGCACTCTCTCAACCGTAAAAATCCTATTCATCCAATATCAGTGTCATCAAATATTTCTGATTTTGTTAGGGAGAACGAAAATTATTCTATTACAATGGTAGAATCTTATATGGAAGATGCTCCAAGTGCACATGCAGTTGTTGGATCATCATCAGCAAGTGGAACAAAAGTTGTTAGTTTAGAACGGACTCATTCACAAAGGGCTAAAGCACAAAATACCTCTAGATCAGTTTCGAATACCTCTGGGTTAGCTAGTATCAAAATAGCGCGTTCTCAAAGTGTTAAGGAATGCGAAATTAGTGGTTCCAAAAGTATCAAGGAATCATAAGTTGATGTTTCTCAAAATAATATAAAGCATACAAAAAAGAGGAATGATTCTGAATCAAGTATTCATACGAGAAAAGATTCCAAATCAAATTTGAAGGTAAAATATATTACAAATTATTTTATTTATTCATGCTCTGTATAATGTTTACCATGTATTATACTTATATATGTATTTGTATTGTATTGCAGATTAATGCAAGTGATAGACCAATACTTGACAATAACTTCAATTCTGAGATTGTTAGCAATTTGAAAACAAAATTGTCCGCAAAGCAACTTGAACTTTTTAAGTCAACTTGTTTTGGCTATTTGTTGAATTTGCCTAGTATAAAATTGCAAACACAGTTAATATATTATTTGTTAACCAAGGAGGTATAAATAGGGAAAGCGAATCAAATGGTGTTTTTTATCAATGGGCTAAAGCTACATTTTGGATTGGCAGAATTTGCATTTGTAACTGGATTTAAACATACCCGTGATGTACAGCTTTGTAGTGAAGTTAGGAAAAACAATAATACTTCAATTGCAAAGTACTTTAAGGATTATTCTTTCGTTTCTAGACATAGACTTCCGGATTGTTTTTTTACAAAAATATTTGACTCTGATGAAGATGCTATTAAGATACCTGTGCTATTTGTTGTATATTCATTTCTTTTTTCTATTAAGAGCACCAAACATATTGGTAAGAAGTACTTGGACTTGATTGAAAAGAGTGATTACAATAGTTATCCATAGGGAATAGATTTATATGAGGAAACAGTGAGAATAGTGTCAGGTATTTTGGACAAGCAACGACAGTATTATTGGATTTCAGGGTTCCCTAATGTTGTTCAAGTATGGTTCTATGAATGTTTTGGAAATTTGAATAGTTATGTTGCTTGTAGGTATCAAAATATATTTCCATCAATTCTTCGATGGAGTGCTACGCGGCAGCTGAAATTTGAAGAGTTAAACAATAAGCTATATGACTTACCATCTGAGAAGGTAATATAATTTCTTTTTTCTGTTTGTCATGCATTAAGACTTACTTTTGCTATATATAATTATTTTACTAAAATTTAGTAAATTGTATGTATGTAGTTGAATTTAAGGAATATGTTTCTTGACAATGAGATTGAGGATAATGTTGATCAGATACACGTTACTTCAGATGATGATTTTGTTGATCGTCCACCTGATACTTTAAAAAGTCAGTTCAAAATGATGATTAATGAGAATGCTAAAAGGAAAGGGACACCTTCTAATATTTTGGAGAAGAAGGGAAAAGATGGTAATAATTTGAAGAAACAAAGGAAAGATGTTAATGAAACATCAAAAATGAAAAGTGTTTGTGCTAATAATTTGGAGAAGAAAATGATGGACAATATCTCTAATAGTATTAATGTTACGACAACAAATAAAAAGAGTGGAAAGGTGGTGGAGAATATTCATAACCAAAATCAAGATATAAGTGAAGCTTGTGTTGACCCGTCAATGAAACCTAGTGAATGGTATACTCAATTTAAGATTTTGCAAGATGGCCAAGATAAATTGAAAAAAGAAGTATCATCATTGAAGAAGGAATACAAGGAAGAACTTGTGGTTTAAAAAATTATCTTGATGGAAAATTTGTTGAGTTGTTCAATGCAATTAATTCGACAAAGAAAAACATGTTGGAGGTATACTAATACTTATTGTTTGTTTTTTTTCTTTTTTCTTTTGGTTGTTTTATATCTAATGTCATTTTATTTTAATTTTATTATGCAGCATCACCACAATGGAAATGTGAAAAAAGATGTAGAAGGTGATACTGAAGGAAAGCATGATGCAGTCAATGAAATCAAACAAGATATAATATAAAATATACTGTTTTTATTGCTTTAACTTCTTTAAATCCAAGTTGTCGTTCTAAATGTTATTTTAGACTTCTAATCGCACAAGCAAGTCTGCATTATGTTATTTGGATGCATTGTTATAATTAATTGGGCTCTTTAGGGGTCTCAGGTGCGTATCACACTTAGTTTTAGACCTGTAAACTATATTACCTGTAAATTATACTGGATGACATGAACTAGAAGGAATTAAAAATCACCCAGTTTAACATACAACAGAAGAAGGTAAAACACTCTAGACTACCTGTATATTATACTGGATAACATGAACCAGAAGGAATTAAAACTCACCCAGTATAATATACATGACAACAAAGTAACATACACTAGAAAACCTGTAAATTATACTGGATGACATGAATCAGAAAGAATGAAAACTCACCCAATTAACATACAGGACAACAAGGTAACACACATTAGACAACATATCTGTAACTTATACTGGATGACATGAATTAGAAGGAATGAAAACTGACCCAGTATAACATACATGACGACAAGGTAACACACACTAGACTACGTACCTGAAAATTATACTGGATGACATGAACCTATAAATTATGTTGCCCAGTATAATTAACTGGAGAAAAGGCTTAGACATGACAGACATCACGTAAAATTTACTCGAGTCAAACAAAACTCAACTTTATTATAATAACTTTCTAGTATAACATACTGGAATACAATCATTTACAGAATAAAAATTTATTTATATATTTTCTTACATATTAATGTGTTTTTTATGTAGCATCTGGTTTTGTTGATGTTGGAACTCCAGATGATGAAAAATGGTTGGAAATGCATGATTTAGAGACTCATAAATTAACAGCTGAGCTTTGTAAACAAAGAAGAAATGAACATATTTTAGCTGCTAAAATGACTAAAGAGTCCTTCAATGAAGATGTTCCACCTTCAAATGTTGATAAAAAATCATCATCTATGATGATTCCAGATCATGAAATTGATATGACTGACACTCAAATTGATTGTCAAATTCATAAAATAACTTCTGAGTTTGCTAATGAGTCCATATGCGTTCTTCCTATAAAAATAACTATTCCAAAAGGTTCTAGACATGAATATGCTACCACTTCTTCCTTGCCCATTCATTCAAGTTTTGAAGGTGTTGAAGCTTATGAGATTTTGGACAACTCTCCTGGAGAAAATGCAACAAAAATGAAAAAACCTCTTGTATCTCGTGTTATTGTCAAAGGTGATAACCCTTTTAAAATATCAACTACTGAAGAAATTCCTCTATCAATTAGAGACGAATTCAGTAATTTGTTGAGACAAAGTTGATCCTAACTAAGAGGTAAATTTACATATACTTAACATATATTTTAATTGAAGTTTGTTTGGAATAATAGGTTGGACTATTCTATTTATATAATTATTAAACTTTTTAGGAATAAGGGGTATGAAGAGAAGGATGATATACAGGAGGAAGAGTTTGATCTTGGAGTTGAATTTATAGCTAATAAGACATGGTTCTTTGAACTTCATTATACTGGTATAGGAATCAAACGAACGGTATGTGAACATACATTACTTTTTTTGTTTTGTTTTAGAATAAATATGTTTCTGTATATTTGACTTATATCTATTTTCTTTTTGAAGCATATTGATGTTATATTTTATTACCTCCGGAAGAAAGCAAAATATGAAAACATAAGGATGACAACTACAGACAACTATTTCAGTAATATCATTCAAGAAGTGTACAGTAAATCAAATATGCATGGCATAAAGGTACAAAATGAGATTTTTTATTTGACAAAGAAGTTAAGAGAGTATGTTCTTGGGTTTTACATTCTTGTTAACACCCCCCTGAGTTTCTGTGAATTATGTTCTTATGCCAATCAATGTAAAAGAGGCATGGCATTGGGTGTTGGGTATTCTATCTTTGCATGATGGGTGCATATAAATATATGACTCAATAAGATCCTTAAGACATGATGTTGTAGTTCATACAGCTTTGAACTCATTTGCTGTAATGATACCATTGTTGCTCAACACTACTACATTTTATCAGCAAAAAAGTGACATTACAAGGGATAAACCACATTATTTAAAAAAAGATGATCTAAGTAAACCATTTACCTGTTATTTCAGTGGATAACTTGCCTCAATTTCATATCTTTATACTACTTCTTTATATTACTTCAACTATTTATACTTTATTATTTTGTTTTATTCTTTCTTAATATATGTTTGTAGTTATTGTGGTATATATTGTTCTGCATTTGCGGAGTATTTGATTGAAGGCACGAAGATACCATGTGACAAGAACATGTTTGATCCTATATGTCTTCGATTAAGATATGTAGCATTACTATACATTTATGGTAAAAAGAAGCAGCTGAAATCTCTTGTTAATGAAGATGAGTCCACAGGAAGCCTAGATAAACCTTCTGTTTTTGAAAGACGCAAGATTACGAACAAAAAATAATATTTTGTTCTTTCCTGTAATTTAATACATATTTTTGATTGATATGCAGATTATTATGGTGTATATTATGGTTGAAGTGGAAAATAGTGAAATTTTTGGAATTAGAACTCTTTCCTGGAAATGAAATAATTTAGTATTTAATTTTCTGTATAATTTACTGGAATTTTATATTAATAAACTAATATATTCTGTAATTACTACGGGGAAAGGAATAATGCAGATGTTTTATCCTACATTCATATAATTTTTATTACCTCCTATAGTATATGCTCAAATCGCAATTCATGAAGGGATATAATCCAGTATATTATAATGGAGAAGTTGAAAATGGAGGAAACTTGGTAATAAAACAAATTTACTGGAATTAAATAATTTAATATTTAGTTTCCTGTATATGTTACTGGAACATTATATTGTAAAATCACTATATCCTGTAATTACCACTGGAATTGAATAATGGAGACTTTTTTATCCATATTAATCCAATTCTTATTACATTCTATAGTACATGCTGAAATCGGTACCCATGAAGAAATATAATCCAGAATTAAATAGTGGAAATTTTTATTGTATTTATTCATGCTCTGTATAATGTTTACCATGTAATATACTTATATATGTATTTGTATTATATTGCAGATTAAATAATCCAATATTTAGTTTCCTGTATAACATATAGGACAACAAGGTAACACACACTAGACTATGTACCTGTATATTATACTGGATGACATGAATTAGAAGGAATAAAAACTGACCTAGCATAGCATAGAGGATGACAACACACACTAGACTACGTACCTGTAAATTATACTGGATGACATGAACATGTAAATTATGTTGTCCAATATAATTAACTAGACAATAGGCTTAGACATAGCGGACATCCCGTAAACTTTGCTGGAGTCAAACAAAACTAAACTCTATTATAATAACTATCCAGTATAATATAATGGAATACAATCATTCACGGAATAAAATTTATTTATATTTTATTACATATTAGTGTGTTTTTTATGTAGCATCTGATTTACATATTTCTGTAATTACTACTGGAATAGAATATTGCATATTTTTTTACCACTTACTTTTTTTGCCAACTACTTATGTTCATACATTAAATTTATTTGACAAAAAACAGATAACAATCTTTAAAGCTTATTAAATTGGTTACGTGCATTATTTGAGTATATTAACAATGGCTTCACTTGAAAATTTCATAGTCATCCATATATTTCTATCATATTTCAAAGAAAAAAAAGAAAGTGTTGGCTAAGATATGCTTATTGGGTGTATTAGGGAGTTCATGTGAATCAAAAATAGTTAAGGATAAGTCAAAATACTTCATGTGTGAAGGGGACTGGCCAGATGAAAAACTAGAGCACCAAGACATTTACTCTTTTAATTAGTTGATAAATATAACTTTTGGGACAAATAGAAAATATCCCGCGGTTCTAATTTTTGATGTGGCCATTCTCCATCACATATGAAGTTTTTTGGACTTCTCCTTCACTATCTTTGATTCCCACGAATTCCCATATGCATACCAGTAAGCATGTCTTTGCCAACATTTTATAGTTTTTTCTTATGAAAACAAGACGATACTTGCTAAATATATCATATGTGTAAACTTCATCAATTACTAATGGAATGGAATAATGCCTATCTTTTTATCCTATATTCATCCAATTTTTATTATATCCTTTTGTATATGCTGGAATCGCTACTCATGAAGGAATATAATCCAGTATATTATAATGGAGAAGTGAAAAATAGTGAAAAATTTGTAATTAGAACAATTTACTGAAATTAAATAATTTAATATTTAGTTTCCTGTATATTATACTGGAGTTTTATATTGTAAAAGCACTATATCCTATAACTACTACTTCAAATGAATATTGCTGATTTTTTTTATCCTGTATTCATCCAATTTTTCTTATCTCCTACAGAATACGCTGCAATTGATACAAATCACAGTAGTATAACTGCCAGTAGTTTCGTTAGTATTTATGATCAGTGGGTGCATTGTTTTATGCATTTTTAGCCAAATGTTATATTGTATGTTAGAAGATATGTTAAGGTACTATTTACATTTTCGTTAATAAATTGGACAACATAAGTTTATACGGCTCTACTTATTCGTTATATTATTGTCTAATTTTCATTTATTTATGTAATTTTGGTTTTTCTGTTTTATCATGGAGATGCCACTTATGAAGGCATATATTCAGTATTTATAATTTAGAAATTGAAAATATTGGAATTTTTGTATCTAGAATAATTTACTAGAATAAAACAATTTAATATTTTATTTTGTGTATATTACACTGGAGTTTTATGTTGTTAAGCCACTATGTCCTGTAATTAATACCCGGAATATGCTGGAATTGATACAAATCACAATAGTATAGCTGCCAATAATATTTAATTATTTTGTTCGTACTTATAACCATTGGGTGCGTTTTTTATGCATTTTTTGGCACAAGTTATATTGTATGTTGGGTGTTGTGTCAAACTAATAATTATTTCACTTTTTATGCATATATTCCAGTATTTTATTATAGACAAATTAAAAATATTTGAAAGTTTGTATCTAGAATAATTTACTGGAATAAAATTATTTAGTTCCTGTATATTACACTAGAGTTTTATGTTATAAAACCACTATTTCCTGTAATTATTACTGGATCTCAAAATAATTAAATATTTTGTTTCGTATATATTACACTGGAGTTTTATGTTGTAAAACCACTATGTCCTGTAATATATACTGGATGTGAAAATGCAGATTTATTTATCCTATATTCGTCCAATTTTTATTACCCCTATTGAATAGGTTGGAATTGATATAAATCACAGTAGTATATCTGCCAGTAATATTTAATGATTTTGTTACTACTTATGACCATTGGGTGTTGTTTTTTTTATACATTTTTAGGCACAAGTTATATTTTATGTTGGGATTTGTGTTAAGCTAATAATTATTCTAGTTTTATGCATATATTCTAGTATTTTATAAAAGAGAATCTAGAATAATTTATTGGAATATAATTATTTAATATTTTGTTTTCTGTATATTACACTGGAGATTTATGTTATAAAACCAATATGTCCTGTCATTATTACTGGATCTGAAAATAATTTAATATTTTCTTTCCTGTATATTACACTGGAGTTTTATGTTGTAAAACCACTATGACTTGTAGTTAATACTAGCTGTAAAAAATGCAGATTTATTTATCATGTATTCGTATAATTTTTATTACCCCTGCTGAATAGGCTGAAATTGATACAAATCACAGTAGTATAGCTGCCAGTAATATTTAATGAATTTATTACTACTTATGACCATTGGGTGCTGTTTTTATGCATTTTAGACACAAGTTATATTGTATGTTGGGATTTGTGTTAAGCTAATAATTACTTTTTTGGATAATAAATTGAATATCATAATTTTACATGATGATACTTATTCATTATACTAGAGTTTAAAGGTGCAGTTTTGATTCTTTTTTAACCATCAAAAATAATTTATATTTCACATTGGGAGTTTTGTTGAAGTAATAATTACATTCTCACTATTTTCATTAAATTTTTATTCATGAAAATTTCTTTTTACTATTAACTACTAAGTTGCCTTCTGTATGTCTTTTCATATACCGTTTTTCAAAAACTTTTACTATATAAGTATGATTTTCCTTACCAATTTATTCACACAAACTCTTCTAATTCTAATAGACAACAGAAAAAGAAAATAAAAATAGATGCAGCCATCAAAACAATTGAAAGAAGATATAATAGAAGCAATTGAGATCAAGTTTGATGAGTTTATTGAGAAATATGAAACGAATATAAGAAGACTAAAAGACAAGCTGAATAGGCTTGAGAGCATTGTCCGAAATGGGGATGAACGTTTCTTTGACTCTTTTGATGATATGGATTAGTGTTTTATTTCTATGCTTTAAATTTGATTATTTTATGGAAGTATTTTGTAGGTGAATGATTCCAATATTATTGCTTTTATATTAATATAATATATTTTTATTTCTTGTTTCCTCTATGTTTTACTTCATGCTTATATTATTAAATCGCTATATCCTAGAGTACTTATTTACTGCATTGTTGATAATAATAAGAAAAGAAGACAAATAGCCATTGAAAAAGAGTAATGACAAATAAAACAAAGTTCTAGGTTAAACAGAACTCAACCAATATAATATACTGGATAAAAAACTTACACAAGGTAGACGTCCCGTAAATTATACTGGACAATATGTGCTTAAGTTGAATTAAATAATTTAATATTTTATTTTCAGTATATTAAACTGGAGTAATATATTGTTTAAGTAGTAAACAACTTATTTAATATTGAATATGAAAAATCACTAAAAAAAGACTAATAATACAGAAGTCACCAAGTATAATAAACTGGAGAAAAAGCTTACACAAGGCAGACGCCCCGTAAAATATACTGGACAATATGTAATTAAATTGAATTAAATAATTTAATATTTTGTTTTCTATAAATTAAACTGGAGTAATATATTGTTGAAGTAGTAAACACCTTATATAAAATTGGATATGAAAAATCACTCAAAAAAAGATTAATAATACAGAAGTCACCTACTATAATATACTGGAGATAAAACTCATACAAGACAGGCGTCCCGTAAAATATACTGGACAATATGTAGTTAAATTGAATTAAATAATTTAATATTTTATTTCCTTTATTGTTGAAGTAGTAAAAACCTTATTTAGTACTGGATATGAAAAATCACTAAAAAAAAAGACTAACAATACAAAAGTCACCTAGTATAATATACTGGAGATAAAGATCATACAAGGCACATGTCCCGTAAATTTTACTCGAATCATAGAAAATTTACTAGAGCACAACCACTAACATCAAGTGTAATATACTGGACAAAATGAAGAAACACTATATTTTTTCAACATAGTGGTTTTTTATAAGCAAATCAAGAAGCAAAAAAAAAATAGGCAGTATTAATATTATAAAAAAACAAGAATTTCGAATATATTATTCGGGATAACATCACCCAATGAGACTTTATTGTATATATTCAATTATTGTTTTCCTGTATTTTCTTGCATAAGGATGAACTACAGCAGAATTTGTGCAATTTGTTTTGATATGCCCATATTTTTTGCAACGACTACATCTTTGTTCCTTCTTGAAATCTGTTGTGACAACCCAAAGGGTCATCACCGTAATTCTCCATTTCCCAATACTTCTGAGACCTTGAAAACCTTGTATTTGGTTGTCTCAATTTACGTGCGGAGTCAGTACGCAAAGCCGGAAAACTTTTATGTGGAAATATTTGAATTATGTGTTAAAAACTATAGAACTTCATAATAATCTTGCTATAGTTGACTTTGGTCAACATTTTGGGGAACGGACCCGGACCTGTGATATGACGGTCCCAGAGGGTCCGTAAGGAAATTTGGGACCCGAGCGTATTCCCGAAATCGAAATCCGAGGTCCCAGGCCCGAGTACATAACTTTTCTGAAATTATTTTCTGAAAATGCTTAAGAAAAATGAAAGTGAAAATTTATCAAATGTAATGGTATTGGGCTCGTATCTTGGTTCCAAATCCCGGTGCAAGTCTTAAATGGGCGTTAAGCGCTATCTGTGAAGTTTGGTTGGAATCGGACGTCATTTGACGCGTGTCAGACTTGAAAATGGGAAATGAGAATTTTATGAAAAAGGGGGTGAACTTATGGTTTTGAGGCTTAATTCTATGTAAATGATGTTATTTTGGTGATTTTATCGCACGAGTAAGTTCGTAGGATATTTTTGAGGTTGTGTGCATGTTTGGTTTGGAACCCCGAGGGCTCGGAAGAGTTTTGGATAGGCCGCGAGTTCATTTTTGGTTGCATGTTGGTCTGCTGGTATGCCTGGGCTGCAGGCTTCGCAATTGCGAAGCCAGCCTTCGCAAATGTGATATTCCCCTTTGTCTGCCCAGTTCGCAAATGCGAAGTAAGAGGTCGCAAATGCGATGGCCTCTCTACCAGCCATGTCTTCGCAAATGCGATAATCCCCAATCTAAGCGTGTGTTCGCATTTGCGAACCTTTTCTCGCAAATGCGAGTTCCTCCTTTCCCCTGCCCAGTTCGCATTTGCGAACAATCTCTCGCAAATGCGAGTTTCCCTTTATTTCTGCCCAGTTCAGAATTGCGAACATTTTCTCGTAATTGCGAGTTCTGCGTCTGTGTATTTTATACTTAACCAATTTTAACTCCACTTTTCATATTTTCAAAAACCCAAAACCTCCATTGACGATTTCTCTCGAACCCCTTCGACCCGAAACCACTTGTAAGTCAACTTTTACTAGTTTTCTTCAATATTTAACATGTTCTAACATGATTTCATCTTTAAATCAAAGCTTTCATGGTTAAAAATGGGGATTTGGGTAGAATTTATGTTTTTCAATAAATTGGGGTTTTGGACCTCGATTTGAGGTCCGATTTCAAATCTAATCATAGATATGATCTTGTGGAGGAATGGGTAACCCGGTTTTGGTTTGAACGTCGAGTTTTGAACACGTGGGTCCAGGGACATTTTAGGAATTTTTGGGTAAAATATTGGGAACTTCATTCTTATGCATTTAAATTGATTTAACTAGCATTTGTTGATACATATGAGTAAATTATAATTAGATTCGATCGGTTGCGTGGCGAATTCGAGAGGTAAAACTATTCTAGAGGCGTGAGTTGAGTTTGGAAGCTTTCGAGGTAAGTGTTTGATCTAACTTTGGTTTGATGGAATATAATTAGGGTGTTTGATTGCTATTTGCTAAATGATCGAGTACGGTGTATAGGCATGGTGACGAGTATCTATACACCGGTGTCTAGCATGACCGTAAGTCGTATTTTCTTTTAAATCCAAAAAGGTGAAACGATTGAGTTAATTACTTGTTAAATGAAGTATAAAGTGATGGTTGAGGAGCAAATGAGCTAAGAAAGGAAGTGTGGTACTTTTCCCTTGCCGGGACTTGTTGAATTATATTCCCTTGCCGGGACGAGTAGGCTATTACTATTAAATTCTCTCTTGCCGGGGTATTTTGGGCTGTTAGTTGTACCCCTTGCTGGGTTAAATTGTTATATTGATGTCTTTCCCTAATGGGACCTCCCCCTCTTGAAAGATCATTTGAGATATTCGATTAGAAAACTGGTTCGTGTGGCGCGCCGTCCACTTATATGTTATATCACGGGTTTGTGTGGTGCACCGTCCACTTATATGTTACATTATGGGATCGTGTGGCGCGCCGTTCACTTATATACAACATTATGGGATCGTGTGGCGCGTCGTCCACTATAGATGTGTGTATCACAAATCCTGGAATAGAGCTGTTGTTGATTCTGATGTTCCATTTATATCCAGTACTCCCCGATACCATGTCTCCTCCCAGCTTTATTTGTATTATGTTGCTACTGCTTTTTTCTGTACTTGTATATCATATTTGCACAGGTTAACTGTAGTAGGTCCTGTCTAGCCTCGTCACTACTTCGCCGAGGTTAGGCCAGACACTTACCAGCACATGGGGTCGGTTGTGTTGATGCTACACTTCTGTGCCTTTTGTGCACATGTCAGGAGACAGCTTACGGACCGCAGCAGTAGCTCGGAAGCATGCCTTCAGTTCAGAGACTCCCAGGTAGTTCGCTGGCGTTCGCGGGCCCCGAGTCTCATCCATTTCTGCTCTGTTTGTTTTCATTATTTCGAAACAGACTTCATATGTATTTCTCTTTCAGACTCGTATTTGTAGTATCTTGTAGTAGTCCGTGAGTATTGTGACACTAGATCTGGGTAGAGGATGATGTTACTTATTCTGCATTTCTTTAGTTAATGTTATTTAAGACTTCCACATAATTATTGTTTTATTGTTATCTTGTTGGAAATTAAATGGAAAAATGTATGATTAAATTGGCTTGCCTAGCTCCGACAGTATGCGCCATCACGGTTTCTGATGGTAGGAAATCCGAGTCGTGACATCTGTACTGGAAACATGTCGATTCTTCTGTCTTCTTCCTAGCAGTACTTTGGCATCTGGAGGCTTAGTGATTTCTGATTTAAAAGTGTCTGGTATAACCCATGTTGTTGCATCACATATATAATTTACTTGTCCTTCGTAAGTTTTCAACCAAAATTCCCTTGAATAATAGGCTGAGCAAAAGGCCGATTTCCTTTGATGTATACTCTCAATGGCAGCAATTGCATGTTCAGAGGGCATCTCATCTAGCTAAAATTCATAACAATCACATGTTCTTTTGTCTAGATCAACAATAAATTCCATACCACCTTCTTTGACATTGAATTTTAGTCTATCAATGGGAAATACTCTAAATGTAAAATCTGGTTGAATTTTTGCTTCCAATGTTGCTTCTGCCCAATTTGATATATCACGGAATATTCCTTCTGCAAATGTCCTTCTTTCATAGAACCATCTTTGTAAATTTTCATTTCTGAAATCCATCATTGTTAAAATTGGCAATTCTCCTGAACGTCTTAAAACATTATTCATTGACTCAACAATATTTGTTGTTAACATATCATATCTTCTTCTGAGACAATGTGAACGAGCCCATCTTCCTGGTGGTTCCTCCATCAAATAATTGAAAGTTTTTTATCAACAGCAGCTATTTGTGACATGAAGACATCAAATTCAGATTGAATGTATACTCTTGCAGCACTTTGAAAGAGATTTATCACAGTGTTTCTCACTCTTCTTTGCTTCAGATTCTTTTCTAAATGATAGATGCAAATTCCATGGTAGCACTCAGAGAAAACCTTTGCAATTTCATTTGCAATAGCCTTGTGTCGATCTGACAAGAACATTATATCATTACGAATCCCAATTGCTTTTCTTAATTCCCTGAATATACCATTCATATGATTCATTATTCTCTGCATCCACTACTCCAAAAGCTATAGGAAAAATCTGATTATTTGCATCTTTGGTAATAGCCACTAACAGAACACCTCTATATTTATTTTTTTTAAATGTTCCATCAACAGCAATCAGTGGTCTACAATACTTCCACCCAGATATTGATGCCCCATACATGAAAACATGTAAACAAACCTGTAAAATGAAAAGTAAATAAAATTCAGTTAAGTCATACAGTATAATAATATACTAGAGATAAAGCTTATACAAGCCATATATCTCGTAAAATTTACGGGCCACAAACAAAACTTAACTATTTTATAATATTGCTCCAGCATGACATACTGGAGTTCCACTATCATCCAGTATAATATACTGGATAAAATAAACTAAAAATACAAATTTTTAGGTTGAACAGAACTCATCCAGTATATTATACAAGACATAAAGCTTATACAATACACATATCCTGTAAAATATATTGGATGACAACTACTAACATCCTGTACAATATAATGGACAAAATGAAGTAAAATGGGAAAACATAATTTAATATTTTTCCTCTATATTGCAGTGGACTAATATGTTCTTAAACCACTATGTCCCGTATGTAATAATGGACATAAAAAATCTTTCAATACATAAGAAATTTACCTATTTTCTTCATCTCTCACAATATTTGTATATGATCCTGGATTTTTTTGTTCCATCATATACAAATATGACGGCAATTGCTCATAATTCTGTTCTGTTGTTCCTCTTAACAAAGATAACCCTTTTTAATATCATGCCATGCTTTTCCATAACCAACATCAATTTTATGTGCTCTTTTCATCTCTGAACTGACACATTTAGGCTTTACCTCAGTAGCTATGTCTCTTAAGTTGTCTATCACATAATCTCTAATAATATTTGAAGTTGCTTGTCTTTGATCTGTTTTTCGAATATCAACCGAGGTTCTCTGAAATTTAACTATTTTAAAAAGTATTGATTCCTTAATTCTTGAACCTCGAACAGTCCATCCACACTTTTCATCAGTGCATACCAAAGAGTATCTCGTGTTAATTGACCTGTTAACATAGAACTCAAAGTGCTCCTTTATAGCTGCTAAGCAAAAACATCTAATCATAAAATTTTTGTCTTGAAAAACAGACCCAAGTTTTACATCATCCAGTGATGTATTTTCCTTTAATATTATTGATGGAGATTCTTTCGCCTTTCCTTTTCCTTTACATTTTCTTTCTTCAATACTTTGTAGTGATTCAGTGTGCTGATATTCCACATGAATTACAATTTCTTTTTCCAACGTAATATCATAAATTGTATTCTCCTGCTCTTCTTCTACTTGAGATATCAGCATCACTTGCTCTTCCGGATCATATGTGTTTCTGTGCAACCATTTTGATTATCAATTTGCATTATTGCATTACCTTCTGCTTGTTGATCTAGTTTTTCTGATATTTCAACAACAATTTGAAAATTTTGTAGTATGGATCATTTTTTAAAAGAACCATCCACATAGTAAAATCTTCATCTTTTGTCACTTATATTTCCTTAGCAGTACCTAGATTGATATTAAGCCACACATTTGCTTGAAACTTTTCGTTCTCGATCTCTATAACTTCAAAAAAACTTCTAAGAAATTCTTCAAATGAAGTCCCATCATTTATCAGTAGGAGCTTCGTTTTATGATCCAAGTACTTGTAATCTGCTGTCCATTTGCCATCATACGCGATAAGCAAGAAATTTGCATTCATCCTGTAGTTAATGAATGCAAATAATTAGATATTTAGAAATTATACTGTAAATATAATATTCATCCAGTATAATATACTGGAGAAAAAGCTCACATACAGGTGATGTCCCGTAAATTATACTGGATTCAAAGAAAACTCAATTATATTCAAGTCTTAAAACATATCCAGTATAATATAATGGACAAAAAACTTACACATAGGTGATGTCCATAAATTATACTGGATTCAAAGAAAACTCAATTATATTCAAGTCTTAAAACTTATGCGAAAAGACACAATTATATTCTAGTTTAGAACTTATCCAATTTAACATACTGGAGAATAAGCTTACACACAGGTCATGTCCTGTAAGATATACTTGATTCAAAGAAAACTCAATTATATTTTAGATTTAGAACTTATCCAGTATAATATACTGGAGAAAAAGCTTACACTCAGGTGATATCCCGTAAGATATACTAAATTCAAACAAAACTAAATTATATTCTTATTTTAGAACTTATCCAGTATAAGATACTGGAGAATAAGCTTACACATAGGTAATCTCCCATAAAATATACTGGATTCAAACAAAAATCAATTATATTCTAGTCTTAGAATTTATCCAGTATAACATACTGGAGAATAAGCTTACACAAAGGTGATGTCCTGTAAATTATACTGGATTCAAAGAGAACTCAATTATATTCTTGTCTTAGAACTTATTCAGTATAATATACTGGAGAGTAAGCTTATACACGGATGATGTCCTGTAATATGTACTGGATTCAAAGAAAACTCAATTATATTCTAGTCTTTGAACTTATCCAGTATAATATACTAGAGAAAAAGCTTACATGAATGTGATATCCCGTAAAATATACTGAATTCAAACAAAACTCAATTATATTCTTGTCTTAGAACTTATTCAGTATAACATACCGGAGAATAAGCTTACATAGAGATGATGTCCCGTAAAATATACTGGATTCAAACAAAAATCATTTATATTCTAGTCTTAAAACTTATCCAGTATAACATACTGGAGAATAAGCTAACACACAGGTGATGTCCTGTAATTTATACTGGATTTAAATAAAACTCAATTATATTCTAGTCTATAACCAGAATATCAACATTAACGGAACATACTTCAATGAATTTTTAATGAAGTTTCCAGTATAATAAGATGAAAATATCTTCGCTTTAGATATTAATTTAGAAACGTCCAGCAAATTATAGTGGCTCAATGTTCTACATTGAGAATATTAGACAATAACACAATAAAAGCATTAAAAACAAATCAGAAAATTCGAAAAACTAAATTTTTTTCCTAACTGATAATATATAGAACTTACTTCAATTTATAGACTGACGACGGAAATTTTGCTAAAACTTCGATTTGCAGATTGACGCCGAACGATTTTGCTAACACTTCAATTTTCAGATTAATGCCGGAAGATTTTGATAACACTTCGATTTACAGATTAATGCCGGAAGATTTTGCTAACACTTTAATTAGCATATTAATGCCACAATATTTTGCTAATACCTCGATTTGCAGATTAATGCCAGAAGATTTTGTTAATATTTCAATTTGCAGATTAACGACGGAAGATTTCGCTAATAATTTGATTTGAAGATTAATGCTGGACGATTTTGTTAAGTTTTTCTAACAGAAGAATTTAAGGTGAAGTCGCATAAACTGATTAAAAGAATAGGGGTATTTTAGTCAACAAAATATTACCGCACAATTTAGTGGCTAAATATTGTTGACCGATGATTATGTGGTATATTTCATGGACCAGGAGAAAAACTGGTTAATTTTTAAATTTCACGCGCAAAAGGGATATGGAATATCCAAGCCTAAATATGTGAAATATAATTCAAGTAAAACATGATAAATTGTTACTTTTCATTTCCCTTTTGTTTAATCTTATCTTTACTTAAAAAGAGGATGTTATTGCGTTAAAAATCCGTTTTGACTCCCTTTCCTCTACTGCTAGCATTTCACAAAATTGGATAGGTTTTCTGCATCTTTTATTTTTAACAGTATTATTTTTGACTTATTTACAATTTTGTGTTACCAAGTTCACTGAGATTCGACCACAAAATCTTTCTAATTAAGGTTGAACCCTAAAATAGTTACAAAATGTTTCTTTTTTACAGCCTTTTTTTAATTATACAGCATTTGACAGAATAAGAACAAAATCTAATAATTGAATTGATAATGGACCAGTGAGATAGGCATGATTTATATATGTGTACTACAACAAAGCAGGACCCATCCATGTTTCTTCTTTTTCACTAAATGATTCATGTGGCAAATTTGAAGATGTAGACGGAGACTCGGTCACACCTAATTAGTTTTCACTAAAAATATTAGTATATTATTGCTGAAGTCCAATAATGGGTGCAGGCCACATTGTATAATTATTAGTATTTTTTTTTTGTTAACAAGGGGCCCGCAACCGAAACCGTTGATTTCGCACAAGTACCTACCTTGCTCATATATATGCGTAAGGCCACGTGAGTACGCCAATTCAGTAAATAAAAGCTGAGAAGTAGTGACGAGGAGTAATGCAAATAAAGTTCATATCATAAAACTCAGTAAAAGATGGTATGCTTTTAAAACCATAGTTTGAATCAAATTAGCTTGTTTAAATCAAGTTCCATAAAATCATTTTAAAAGTATCTTTCAACAGTTTTCAAACAAAGGCTCAATACAAAGGTAAGCGAAAATGATGAAATCATAAATATCTCCTCGGGCAAATACCACTCCTTTATATCCCCTCGGGCAGACTATTGCTCGTATACAGCCTCTCGGGCAAACATCACCATCACTCATGCCTCCCAGTCACTCAGCACTCGCACTCAATAGGTACCTGCGCCTACTGGGAGTGTGCAGACTCTGTAGAGGCTCCTTCAACCCAAGCGCTTGCCAAGCCAATCTTGGCATATATCAATCAGGCCCTCGGCCTCACTCATGCATGAATCAGTAAAACATGATGCGGCGTGCAGTACGATTCCATAAATATCCTCACAAATCAGGCCCTCGGCGTCACTCAGTTGCAACCTCTCCAGCCTCTCGAGTTCTCAGAAAAATAAGGTATTCAGCCCAAAACACTTTATATAACGCGTTAAAACGGTGTAATAGAGATTGAGTTATGTGGTAAATAAGTATAAACATGACTGAGTATAGATTTCCAATCAAAAATAATGAGAGGATAGCAATAAAAAACCTCTAAGGGTCCAAACTACACTGACATAAGGCCTAAACAGGGCATCCAACATGATTTACAGAAATCTTTCTAAAACACGTAAGAAGCATGTAGTTTCAACAAATATTCAACTTTACAGTAGATACGGGACGGACCAAGTCACAATCCCCAATAATATACACTTACACACCCGCTACCTCAAAAAAGTCACATGACATAAAATATGGGTTTCATACTCTCAAGACTAGATTTACAGTCGTTACTTACCTCAAACCGATCAAATCTCTAATCCGCGATGCTCTTGCCCCTCGACTCGGTCTCCAGATGCTCTGAATCTATTCACAATCAGTACAAATACTATCAATATAATCTAAAGGAATTATTTTCACAAGAAAAACTACCAAATTACACCAAAAACCCGAAATTGGCTCAAACCCGGCCTCCAAACCCACATCTCAAAATCCGACAAAAATTACAAGACTTGAAAGTCCATTCACTCACAAGTCTAGCCATACCAATTTCATCAAAATCCGACCTCATTTGGTCCCTCAAATCCCCAAATTACTTCCTCAAAAACTCTTCCATTTTTTCCCCGTAAATTTTAACCCAAATTCTCAATTACGATGATAGAAATCAAGATACAATCATGGAATTTAACCAAAATTAAGTGAAGAATATTTACAAATCAACTCCCTGAAAATGCCTTAAAATCGCCCAAATCCATGATCTCTAGCTCAAAATATGAATAATTGGCTCAAACCCTCGATTTTGAATATAACACTGTCTCTCCAAAGTTTCCTCTTCGTGAATGCGGTAGTGCCCTCGCATTCGCGAAGCACAAACTGCCTCAGCCAGAAATCCCTCCTTCTCGAACGCTAAGCCTACACTGGTTGACCCTACGCGAACGCACAACTCTCCTCATGAACGCGTAAGCTTAAATGCTTGAAGCTCCAATGACCGTTGACTCTATGCGAATGCGGCGACCTGGTCGCGAGTGCGTAGGCTTAAATGCCCGGATCTCCTACATCTTAATGAACGCGGGAAGTACTTCACCAACGCGAAGGACAACCCAGATGCCTTTCTCAAATGCCTTACGCGAACATGAGAGTCCTCTCGCGAATGCGATGAAGGAAATCTCTGCAACTTTGCACCAGAAAATCTGCCAACATCTAAAGCCAATAAATGATCTGTTAACCACCCGAAACTCATCTGAAACCCTCGGGACCTCAACCAAACATACCAACACATCCCAAAATATTATTCAGACTTAGTTGAATCTTCAAATAATTCAAAACAATATCAAAATGCCAAATTATCCTCAGATTCAGGCCTAAAAACTTCTAAACTTTCAAATTTCACAAACGACGTCGAAACCTATTAAATCACGACCGAATGACCCCAAATTTTCACACAAGTCAGAAATGACACCACGGATATATTCCAACTTCCGAAATGCCATTCCAACCTTGATATCAAAATTTTCACAATCGGCCAAAATCACCAAAATTTTAACTTTTGCCAATTCATGTCTAATTCTACCACAGACCTCTAAATCACATTCCTGATGCACTCCTAAGTTCAAAATCACCTAACGCAGCTAACAGAACTATTAAAATTTAAATTCGAGGTCATTTACACATAAATCAATATCTAGTCAACTTTCCCAACTTAAGCCTTCACTAACGAGACTAAGTGTCTCAATTTACTCCAAAATCACTCCGGGCCCGAACCAACTAACCCAGTAATACAGCTGAAGAACACAAAAGAAGTAGGAAGTGGGGGAACGGGGCTATAACTCTTGAAATGACCGGCCGGATCACTTCCCTCCTCAATCAACTCAGCCAATGAAGGGTACATTATATTATTTCGTTGTTGTAAATCATCCACAATTTGAGCTCGTTTGGACATAAGATTTTTTTCAGTTTTTTTTTTTTGAAAAATTTTCACCTTTTTTCAAAATTAACTTTTGGACATACAATTTTTAATTTTCACTTGAAGATGAACTTAGAAATTTTTCGATAATTTTAAAATTTTCACAAGGTTGTTTTTCAAAAATTTTACTCAAATCACTCACAAAACTTTAAAACGATCAAAAATTATATTCATATCCAAACACAACTCTAATTTTCAAATACCATTTTCACTTGAATTTTTTTCACCTTTTTTTGAAATTTTACAATTCTTATGTCCAAACACCCACTTTCGTTCTTTTTAGCATTATATATTATTTTATTATTATTAGCTTTAGTGTACGTGCGTTGTACGTGTAATTAGCGTCAATCAATAAACTATGTGTATATAAAGAACATATAAATTAAGTTATCAAATGCTAACTTTAAAAATGTCCACAGTAGTTAATATTTTACAATAAGTATAGGGAGCTGTTATTTGTTTATATGAATATCAAGAAAGAAAACTAATTAATGACAACTTACGTAGAATATATTTTATCTTCTAATGTTTTATTTTTATTGTTTAACATTTGCATTTTTAATAATTTAACTCTTAATACTATACTATTACCGATTTATATCATGAATAAAAAAAATGAAAATTTCACAAATGAATTAAATCAAAGAGTTTTTTGGTTAATCGTTTGCTTTTAACGTTAAAGAAAATATTTTTTTTGTTGTTAATTCAAATCTTAATATTAGCGCATGCCAAGTTTCAAATATTTAACTGTAATAACTTTTATTCAATAATAATTTATGTTCATTGTAATAAAAAAAAACCGTTATGACATATCGTTTTTAGACTTTTATGTTAGTATAACCATTAATGTTATTGAATCTTACCAACACTTCTCTTTCTTTTATATTCCTAAAATTATAATATTTTCTTAGTTAAGCTTCATACGTGAATTCTATAAAAATTAGAATTGATTGAGGTTACTACATTTGTGATTGCTAGATATTTATTCTTACTCCCAAGTATGATTTAATAACAAAAATATAGTTGATATTAAATTCTAGATATAAGTAAAATAATTAATGAGTATTTTGTTATTAAAAAATACTCGTAAACCTTGACAAAGTCCTCAAAAACTGAGAAAAAAGAAGAGGAAAATAAGAATTTCTAAACCAAGAAAAGGAAAATAAGGTCTACTAAACCTAAACTTTTATAACAAAAAACATACTCGTATACCAGTATAAAAAAAATACTCGTCAGATGCTTGGAGGCCCGTCAACCGGCCCGGGTTGACCAGGGACCGGCCCGGTCCGGACTGACCCGGGCCCGACCCGGCCCGGACCGGATTATAGGGGGCCGGGTGGGCTGGGTTGGGGTGGGGGAGGGGGTTAGGCCGGTTGAAAATTGAAACCGGCCGGGACCGGACCCGGTAGCGTCTATAGTGCCTTGCACCGGTTGGCCCGGTTCAACAGTAAAATTTAATTTTTTATTTTTTTTATTTTTGAATATGTGGGGCCCACATTACCATTAGCCAACGGACAATTTTACAAAAATGGCCATTTTTTAATTATTTTTTTATATTTATTAATTTACAATATTAACCCTTCTTAAAATCTATAAATACCCTCATCTCTTCTTCATTTCTTCACTCAAAATTCTTATCTCAATCTTAATTCTCAAATTATCAATCTATCTCTCTTCCCTTCAATTTGCAAGATTTCATATTTGATCAAGTGCTCAATTTATTGTTGAATTCGGTGCACTCCCTCCCACTCTTTCTCTTATTTAATATTTTAATTGCATATTTAATTTAAGCTTATATTTTCATTTTTACAATATGTTTTATGATGCTAGTCCTGTAGCTTCTGGTAGTAATAGTAATGACCCGACTTCTAATCGTAAAAGAAGAAGTCCGGTATGGAATTTTTTTGAAATAATAGAAGGTACTAATAGTGTTAAGTGCAAATTTTGTAACGAAACTTTTCAACATTTGATCGAATGAAATTTAGGAGGGACTGGAACACTTACAAGACATATGAGAGCTGTCCATCCCATATAATGGGTCAATAATTTTTAAAAGTGGCATTGATTTATTTTCAGACTTTCAGTTGGGAAGCAATAATTTGTAATATTTTAGTATGTTTCAGAGATTGGATTAGATAGATCGGAACGAAGAAATCAAGGAAAGGAAGATGTTCACAGTTCATAGCCCAGAAGACGAAGAACTTTAACTTGGAGATATTGATTATGATGAACTTGCTAAGGCGATGCAAAACATTTGAAATTACTACTTCACTAGTTTACTTGTTAGAAAAAATGTAAACATTTCATTTTCTACTTATTAATTTGAAATTGAGAAATAAACTAGCACTTGCAATAAGTGCAATTTTTTCCCATCTTACTTGTATTCATTCAATTATTACAAAGTATTAATATAATTATAACTTAATAGTTATACTTAATTTCATAAAAAATTGAAAATATACTAAACCCGGCCCGGCCCCTTTCAATCCGTAACCCGTATGGTTCAATTTAAACCCGGAACAACCCAGCCCGTTAAAACCCGTTACTGTTTTGAACCGGCCCGGCCCGGGCAGGTAACCGGACGGGTCACTTTTTTTTACCCGAAACCGGCCCGGTCAGCCCGTTAGTCAGCTTTAGCTAAGTCTAAATATAGTTTATTTGAAGGATTCCAATTAATCAACATATTTTTTAGATCAAAATCGTAAGTGTTAGGGGAAGAATTTAGTGATTATTCGTAAATAATAGGAAAATAATTAAATTACTATTCTTATAATTTAGAAAAATAGCTTAAATTATTATTTATCTAACGTGAAAGCTAATTTTAACTGATAAAAAAACAAATGATTGTAAGTGAACACTGAGTATGAACTATTAAAATATTACATAATATGCTATTGCAAATTATGTTTTAGTGATAAAATAAAAGTTATAGAAATATATAAGTTCTTGAAAATAGTAATCGTTGAACTTATCTAGCTAACATAATAAATAAAGAAACTATACCACATATAAGCCCTCAATCATGGTGGTCAATATATTACAAATTTTATAATATTAATACTTCAGTTTCACAAGTTATCATTCTTCATTTTAACAAGAACACATTAACCCTTGAACATTTAAGTTATTTTGTACAAATTTATTTGAAAAGATCTATATATTCTTAAATTCATTATAGAAAACACAAATAAAGTTAACTAACTGACAAAAGATACCTTTTTCCTTGCTGAAAATAGACAAATTATGCTATTACTTTAATCAATTAGAAAAAATATAGTAATTATTTTCAATAAATTAGTAAAGAATTAAGCGTCTGCGATAATAATAAAATTATGTGAAATTCACGGGTTCTAAAAAGACTATATTAATACTATTTTAGAAGCAATAAAACATAAATTCATGTTAAAATTGAAATTAGGTTTAGTTCTACATGTTCGACAAATATTTTAAACATAAATTTACTTTTGAAGGGCGAATGATATTTCATTAAAGACTTTCGTGCTTTTACTATAGTATAGTATAGTATAGTATAGTATAGTATAGTATAGTATAGTATAGTATAGTATAGTATAGTATAGTATAGTATAGTATAGTATGGTATAGTATAGTATAGTATAGTATAATATATTATAGTATAGTATAAAATAGATATATACATACATATATAGATAGATATAGATTAATATTAATATAGATTTATAAATACTATTTTGGTTATTTGAAGGTCTTTGTAAATTTAGTGGCATGTAAAACTATAGGGTTGGTTTACGATGTATACTTCAATAATAACAATAACAAACCCATAATATTTTCACAAATGAAGTATGAGGAGGATAGTGCGTACATAAACTTTACCCTTACCTAATGAAGGTAGAGAGACTATTCAATAGACCATCGGCTTAGAAAGAGTGAGTGGTTTACGATGTACACTAAACTTTAATATTTTTAAAGTAAAAATTAGAACTTAAATATTATTAATAAATTTCAATTGTACGTCTACAGGTTAAGTTGAAAAGGGGAAACTTTGAGCCTTTAATTATTTTTTAAAGTTACATGTTGTAAGTTAGATTGTGAATATCCTTTGAAATGTTCACGATAAAATAGTACTATTTCATAATTCTATCACAATAAAATAAGAGTTCGTAAACCTAAAAGGGCTATGTGCACTAGACTTTCTTTGTAGTTTTAAATTTATTCTCTTTCAATTAGCTTTATTTTACTAAAATTATAAATAATTAATTTGTTATAATTCTATACAAACAATAAAGACTACTAAATCGAAAAGAGTTTTAAGTGAACGAAACTTTCCTACTTCTTAATCTTTTGAGGCGTTAGTTTTCTTTTATAAATATATTGTCTTACCTAATTTAATTAATGAAGGATTCAACATAGTTGATTTCGAAGTACTAAATATTAGGAATATAATTAAATTAATATTTTTATATTAGAAAAAATTAAATAACTATTTTGTCTAGTGTGAATATAATTTTAAAGGATAAAAAATACGAGTAATATTTTATTAAGGTATTCGTGCTTTTAATATAGTAAAAATATAAATATAAATAAAAAGTAGTTCCCTTAGTTTCTTTTTTCTGGCGTAGTGGGGAAATAAAGTATAGGCATGAGCAAAAATTATATTCTACGGTTGGTCCCCACCATTAAAAGACAGCTATGTGTATACTATATGTATCTTTATTTATTTATGCAATTTGGCATTACATTCATAATAACCATTTCCAACTTGACAGAAGCTGTCACATAACTACAGTAGTAGTATATATCCTAAATCTCTCTGAGCTACTTTTCTTTTTCTTTTTTTCCAACGCAGGAGGAGAAACACAAATTGAGATTTTCTTTGTCATATGTTTCAAAAAATCTAAGTATCTTTTTTGAGCCGATTGAACAAAGAGAGAATGTCACTAGTAGATGAATTGCACTCAGTTGATTCAATCTGCAGTTTTGCAGCTGGGATTGCAGGTAATCTTCTTCCTCACCCCAGCTCCAACCATTTATTTTTCTTGTGCCTGTTACTGATCTGTTGCTTTTGTGTTCTTTACAACCTTTTTTTTCTTTACTTAAAGAGAAAAAACTTTTGTGGACAGGAATAGTGGAACTTTCTTTTTGGTTATTATTCATTTGTAAACTTTCCATCTTTTTCTTCTAATTTGACAAGTTTTTGGCACATAATTGGAGAATATCTGTTTAAAATTTAATTTATCTTTTGGTGTATAATGAGGATTGTTTGTTTAGAAAGTTGGTTCCTTTTCTTTGTTTCCTTCTTTTTTTGGTTGTTTCTTTGAGGGGAGAGGGGGGTTGTATTAATTGTGTGCAAAGATTGTTTTGGTCTTTTCTCCTTTTGAATGTAATTTTCTTTTGGATATGGTAGTTCTTGACCCCTTGATATGGACTCTAAAGATTGAACAAATGCTTGGAAAAATCTTAGTATTAGATTCAAAGATATCATTTAAGTCCATTTGTTATGTTATTTAAGGATATCGTTAAGGGCAATAACTAAATTGGATTGGGATCATATTAATGAAAATCCAATTAGTTTCTCCAAAAGGCTTTAGTTTTAGAAGTTTGACTTCAAAAGTTCCCAAAAGTGGCACAGAAAAGGGACCAATCTGTTAAATTTTACCTTTTGAAGTCCTCCTCAGGTTTTGATTGGTCAGAAAATATTGGGTTTAAGGGGGGAGGAAAGAAGACAATTACTGATGTTGTAATTAGATAGACAATGAACAGAAAGGAAAGGAAAGAAGAATAGAGCAGCTTTACTCTATTCTTGCTTTCAAAATGCACAACTATTTGCTTCCTATCCAATCAAGCGTGGTGTGTGTAATACTATACGTCTCTTTTATGTTCTCACTAATCATTTCCTCTATTGTCCTTCTCATTCCTTTCCTTTCTATCCGACTGACGAAATCCTTCGAAGGATGAATGTTTTATTCAATCTTATAAGCATAACAGTAGTATTTACCTAAAGTACTGCCTAAATTGGAGGGGGAAAAATTACATTTTCTAACCAAATATTTGGTTTATGTGTAATGCAGGGAACCTCTTTGCATTCGTCTTATTCATATCCCCAATGTAAGTATCCAAAAGCTTTGAAAAATAACAGTGAAATGTAGGTGCATTGATGTTGATGGTATCACCTCCTTTTTCAGACCAACATTCAGAAGAATCATTAGAAGCAAGTCTACAGAACAGTTTTCTGGATTACCTTATATCTATGCGCTCATTAATTGCTTAATATGCCTCTGGTATGGGACACCAATTGTATCTCCTGGTATTATATTGGTTTTCACTGTCAACTCAATTGGAGCAGTGTTCCAGCTAGTATATATCACCATCTTCATCATTCATGCAGAGCGGTCAAAGAAGGTCATTCTTGGTTCTTTCATATCGAATTTTGCTAAAGTTTCTAATGCAAACTGATCTTTTGCTTATAATCGTTACATGTTCAATGCAGTTGAAAATGTTGGGGTTGTTGCTTGGCGTTTTTGCTGTATTTGCTGCTATAGTTGCCATCAGCATATATCTGTTTGAGCCTCCTAGTCGACAAACTTTCATTGGATATTTATCTGTCATTTCTCTGATTTCCATGTTTGCTTCTCCACTATTCATTATTGTAAGTTTTCATGAAGAAAGTATTATAAGCTTAAGATGGTAAAGGCGCCATTTCTCAGACTGATTGGTGTAAGAAACAATATTTTGGGCAGAATTTGGTGATCAAGACAAAGAGCGTGGAGTACATGCCGTTTTATCTATCACTTGCAACTTTTCTCATGAGCGTTTCTTTCTTTGCCTATGGAATGTTCAAGAATGATCCATTCATCTCTGTAAGTAAACCGTCCGTTCTTCGGGCAGATTTCCTTCTCTTTAACTTCCTTTCCGGTCTTATTTATATCACCTAATATGTAGCATGGCTTTGATTCAAAGATGACAGCATCGTTAAAATTTTATTGTTGTTTCTGGAGATAATTAGAGAAAGTATGAGCTTGAAAGTCTTCCCAACTACCTATTCATGAAAGGTGAAAATTTATTCTAGTAACTATGTTTAATTAAAAAAACACAAATGCTGAAAATTGGCTAAATTAATGTTCTGTACCTAAATGCCCAATGGTCTGTTAGCTTTCTGCTTAACTGCTTTTACTTCCTACTACATTGGCCAATGTGTTGGTGCTGGTGCAGTGCAGGGCAAGTTGGCGTTATTGTTATTTATTATTTCACTTTTTCACATCGGGCTTGGGCGAAGGGTGCCAGGGTTCGGGTCAGGCAATACATCTTTTCACCCACCCTCCAAAAAACAAGGAACACCAGAAAGCAAGAAATACCCTTTGATAAAAGACTGCACCAATTCCACAATGGTGTTTGAGTTTCGTGGAGATGGTCATCGTTGTTATGTTGTTATGTTTCATTTGCTGAATGAATGTTTTCTTCTGAATGTGTGCAGGTACCAAATGGGATAGGAGCAATTCTTGGCATCATACAACTGGTCCTATACTTCAGATATAGCAAATCAGAAGAGGAGCCAAGAGCACCTCTCTTGGATTCTTATGCATGAAACACAAGACAATGGCTGGAGTTAAGATTCATTCATTAAGAAGATACTGAAAACTTTATCTCTTTTTTTTCTGATTCTTTTTTCTCGTACGGGAATTTGGGAGGTTGAGAAGTCTTTTTGCTTCTTTTTCTGTTAGTTTATATTTTTTGTGGAAAGAGCTTGAAAGATGTATTATAGGTGGTGAAGAGTATATCATTTCAAATTGTGGAAAATATAGTTACTTGTCCAGTGTTCTGTGCTCAAAATTTCATTGAGTTTCGATTGTTTAATGAAAAAGTTCAGTGCTGAGTTAACAAGTTTTCGTTTACTCTTCTTGTGCTTCATCCTTATTGTTTAATGAAAAGTTTAGTGTTAGATCTTCTTGGTTTCCATCCTTACGAGTTTATTCATCAAATGGCCTACTAAATACTGATTTATTTTGGACAGTCATAGTTCACACGTAAATGGTAGACATGTATTATATCTTCTTGTTGCGTAGAGAGTGGCTAGGACCATCCTCTATAAGGTCTCTACTCTGTATCTCAAGATGGGATAACTAATCTCATGTAATATTTCATCCGCGAATAATAAAGTATTTTTGTGTGATCTATCGATCAGGAGTTCGAGCTGTGGAAACAGCCAGTAATTCTTGCATTATGGTAGACTGCCTACATCATATCCCTTTGATAGTATACGCTCTTCCCCAAACCCTTTGTGAATACGAAATGCCTTGTGCATCAGGCTATCTTTTCTAGATTTGTATGTACATCGATTTGGTGGGGAAAAAAAGAGGAATTTAGTTAATATTTCTTATTTGAACATAAAACCCATCTTCGAATATTGGGGAATGCTTTATTTCTAATGTGAGCTTCCCGATGCAAATTTGATTTTTTTCTGCTTTGATTCCCTTTTAATCCCCCTTTATCAAATTTATTACTTCTTCGGGGACTTAGACTTATAACTCTGAAATTGCAGGGAGGGTGCTGACCACATGAGCAAGTACTTCAGAAGGAGAAAGACACTAAACTAGCTATCTTAAGGAATCAATAAAACAATAAGAACTAAATTTAGAAAAAGAAAATTCTCCTTCTGTTATGAAATAATATAAAAGACAAGAACAATAATGCAAGAACAAGAGCAATAGAGAGAAGAGTAGAGAGAGTTCTTCTTATTGATACTTAGAGAATGTTAGGAGTGATTTACAATGGTAGAGGGCACCTCTATTTATAGGGAGGAGGATGATTTAGCTACCAAGAATAGAACTCTAGAATCTCTCTAATTAATGACATTCACCTTAAATAGAAGTGTATTTATAACACTCCCCCTTGAATGTCTATTCAATGATGTGCCTCGTTAAAACCTTAAAACAAAACCCAATGGGAAAAATTAAAGTAAGGAAAAAGAGTACACATGTTTGAATATGCGCCTATTGGTTGCCTCGTTAAAAACCTTGCAAGGAAAACCCGGTGGGACAAAACCTTGTAAGGGAAAAAGAGTGCAACGCGCCTTAAACTCCCCCTGATAAGAACATCAATTTATGTCCTTAAGTCTTCGCATCCCGATCTTGTGAACTAGCTTCTTGAAGGTTGACTTTGGTAGAGATTTTGTGAACAAATCAGCCATATTTTCGCTTGAACGAATCTGTTGAACATTGATATCACCATTCTTTTGAAGATCATGTGTGAAGAATAACTTTGGTGAAATATGCTTCGTTCTATCTCCTTTTATGAATCCTCCCTTCAATTGAGCTATACATGCTGCATTGTCTTCATACAAAGTTGTGGGTAGTTTATCACACTTCAAACCACATTTGTCTTGGATATGATGTATCATCGACCTTAACCACACACACTCCCGACTTGCTTCATGAATAGCAATTATCTCGGCATGATTAGATGAAGTAGCCACAATTGATTGCTTAGTCGATCGCCAAGATATGGCGGTTTCTCCACAGGTAAACACATAACCCGTTTGAGATCGAGCCTTGTGTGGGTCGGACAAATATCCAGCATCAGCATAACCAACAAGATCCGGGCTGCAATTCTTGCCATAAAATAAGCCCATATCGGTAGTTCCCTTTAGGTACCGCAATATGTGTTTGATCCCATTCCAATGTCTCCTCGTAGGAGCCGAGCTAAATCTTGCTAAGACATTAACTGAAAAGGATATGTCAGGTCTTGTAGTATTTGCAAGATACATTAGTGCGCCAATTGCGCTAAGATATGGTACTTCAGGACCAAGTAGCTCTTCATTCCTTTCTTGTGGTCGGAATGGATCTTTGTTCACATCAAGTGATCGAACAACCATCGGTGTACTTAAAGGATGTGCTTCATCCATGTAAAACCGTTTCAGTACCTTTTCTGTATAGGTAGATTGATGAACAAAAATTCCGTTTGCCAAATATTCAATTTGCAAACCAAGACATAGTTTAGTCTTTCCGAGATCTTTCATCTCGAATTCATCCTTTAGATAATCAATTGCCTTTTGGAGTTCTATAGGGGTTCCAATAAGGTTTATGTCATCAACATATACGGCAAGTACAACAAATTCCGATGTTGTTTTCTTTATAAAAACACACGGGCAAATGGCGTCATTTATATAGCCTTCTTTTAACAAGTACTCACTAAGACGATTATACCACATTCGTCCAGATTGCTTTAGACCATACAAGGATCTTTGCAATTTAATTGAGAACATTTCCCGAGATTTTGAGTTGTGCGCGTTTGGCACCTTGAGTCCATCGGGAATTTTCATGTATATCTCATTATCAAGTGAGCCATAAAGATAGGCAGTAACTACATCCATTAAGTGCATGTCAAGCTTTTCATGGACAGCAAAACTTATGAGATAACGAAAGGTTATCGCATCCATTACAGGCGAATATGTCTCTTCATAATCGACACCAGGCCTTTGAGAAAAACCTTGTGCAACAAGGCGTGCCTTATATCTTTGTACCTCGTTTTTCTCATTTCTTTTGCGTACAAAGACCCATTTATAGCCGACAGGCTTAACACCATTAGGTGTTTCAACTATAGGGCCAAAAACTTCACGTTTTGCCAGCGAATTCAATTCTGATTGAATTGCTTCTTGCCACTTTGGCCAATCCTGTCTTTTTCGACATTCTTCAACAGATTGAGGTTCGAGATCCTCACATTCTTGCATAATGCTAGATGCTACATTATAAGCAAAGGCATTATCCACCACAATATCCACTCGATTAATATTTGCCTTAATATTAATTGGATTTAGGGATAGTTCCGTATTTTCCAGAGTCTCGGGCTCAATGGATTCTTCATGAATCTCAGAATTTGTCAAATCATGAATTTCCTCATGAGATTCTTTCGTAGTGTCATCTCGATCGTTCTTTTTCCTTTTTCTAGGATTTCGATCTTTGGAGCCTAATGGTCTGCCACGCTTCAGGCGTGCATTCGACTCATTGGTTATGACACTAGATGATTGTCCAATAGGGACATCAATACGGATTGGAACATTTTCCGCGGGAATGTGGGATTTCGTTATCCTTTTCAAGTCCGTAAATGCGTCAGGCATTTGATTTGCTATTCTTTGCAAATGGATAATCTTTTGTACCTCTCTTTCACAAATAGAGGTATGTGGATCAAGATGAGATAATGATGCATTTTTCCACAAAATTTCCCGTTTGGTTTCACCAACTTCTCCCCCTAATTTTGGGAAAAGTGTCTCATCAAATCGACAGTCCGCAAATCGTGCAGTAAACAAGTCGCCTGTCAATGTTTCGAGGTAGCGAATGATGGAGGGCGATTCAAACCAAACATATATTCCTAACCTTCTTTGCGGACCCATTTTGGTGCGGGATGGCGGTGCTATAGGCACATATACTGCGCATCCAAAAATTCTTAAATGGGATATATTGGGTTCATGACCCAAAACCAATTGCAACGGGGAATACTTGTGGTAATTCGTCGGTCTGAGACGAATTAGCATTGCTGCATGTAAGATGGCGTGACCCCATACCAAAGTGGAGAGCCTCGTTCTCATAAGTAATGGTCTTGCAATCAACTGCAGGCGTTTAATTAACGATTCTGCAAGACCGTTTTGAGTGTGAACATGAGCTACAGAATGTTCAACTTTTATCCCGATTGATAAGAAATAATCATTAAATGCTTGGGATGTAAACTCAGCAGCATTATCCAGTCTAATGGACTTGATTGGATTATCTGGAAATTGTGCTCGTAGTCGAATTATTTGTGCCATTAACTTCGCAAACGCAAGGTTGCGTGATGACAACAGGCACACATGAGACCATCTACAGGATGCGTCTATCAAGACCATGAAATACCTAAACGACCCACTAGGTGGGTGAATAGGTCCACAAATGTCCCCTTGTATACGTTCCAGAAACGTGGGTGACTCAGTCCCAACCTTTGTTGGTGATGGCCTGATAATCAACTTGCCTTGATAACACGAAGTGCAAGGATATTCATTATTCGAAAGAATTTTGAAATTCTTAAACGGATGCCCATATGAGCTTTCTATAATCCGTCTCATCATGACCGGTCCTGGGTGTCCCAATCGATCATGCCAAAGTACAAAGGTATTGGAATCAGTAACCCTTTGGTTTACTGTTGAATGTGCCTCAATTGCACTAATTCTTGTCCAATACAGGCCACAAGATAAAGACGGGAATTTCTCAATAACCCTCTTTTGGCCAGAGACATTCTTTGTGATGACGAGATATTCAAGATTATCTTCATCCATTGTCTCAATATGATAGCCATTCCGGCGTACATCTTTAAAACTCAACAAGTTTCTCTTAGACTTGGAGGAGAACATTGCATTCTCTATGATTAACGTCGTGCCTTTGGGCAAAGTTACAATTGCTCTTCCGGAGCCTTCAATCAATTTACTACTTCCAGATATTGTAGTAACGTTTGCCTTACACATATTTAGTTGAGAGAAATACTTCCTTTCTTTGAGTATTGTATGTGTAGTACATGAATCAACTAGGCAAATACTTTTACAGTTGGACGTTGATCCAAGTTCGCTTTGTGAGATATCCATATTTGCTATCCCATAGTTTGACATACAAAAGAGATACACGAACATAAGAATAAACAAGTTCAATTCGTTTGTGTCACATAATATTTTCAAAATCTGCTGCTAACAGTTGACTAACAAAATCAGATATGTTATCCATTACTTTGCAGTTTGAAAATTTCAGTTTAAACGTTTTCTTCAAACAATCGATTGTTAAACACAAACAATCGATTGTTGAACATTGACAATCGATTGTTAAACACACACAATCGATTATTTGCTATTTTGAAAAACTTCAGATCATACTGTCTTAAGACAATCGATTGTTATGCATAGACAATCGATTGTTGTCTATTTTGAAAAATTCCAGAGCACTGTTTTAAGACAATCGATTGTTAAGTATAGACAATCGATTGTTGGCTATTTTGAAAAATTGCAGAGCACTGTTTTAAGACAATCGATTGTTAAGTATAGACAATCGATTGTTGGCTATTTTGAAAAATTCCAGAACATACTGTTTTAAGACAATCGATTGTTATGCATAGACAATCGATTGTTGGCTATTTTGAAAAATTCCAGATTACTGTCTTAACGACAATCGATTGTTAGACAAAGACAATCGATTGTGGATGATTTTTGAAAAATTCCAGATTACACTGTTTTAACGACAACCGATTGTTAGACAAAGACAATCGATTGTTGATCAATTATTTTTCAGCTTTAATGCGAAAATAGTAGATAATCGACTAGTTTTTCAGGCTAGTCGATTACCCCTACTGGAAAATAAAAATTTTATTGATATTTGAGCATATTGAAGATATTCTAAAGAACTACTGCTAACATTGCATCATGAACTAACTAATACGAGCTAATACTAATGACTATTAGTTTATTCACTAACTAATACAAATAAGTAGAACAAAATCAAATAACTCCATCTTCTTTCATCACGGACCCATCACCGATTAGGTGGTCTATTTTCCCCTCGGGTTGCTCAAAGAAGTCTGCCACATCCAGGTGGGTGATGTCCTCATCGTCGTCATAGACAAAATTTGTTTCAGGGCCTTTCTCTTTCGAGATGCTTGATAAAGGTCAACCAAGTGTCTTGGTATACAGCAAGTCTTTGACCAGTGCCCTTTCCCACCGCAACGATAACATATAGTTTCTGAACCATTTGCCTTAGGATCTTCATGACCCCGTTTCTGCTTTCGGCGGTTATCTCTCCTTGGGGGTTGACGGACTTCATTGGAATTTCTTCCTTGTCTACGTCCCTGGCTATGACCCCGTTTACGACCATGACCATGGTCCTTTTCATGTTTGGCATAATGAGAGTGCACCTTATCTGCTTCAGGCAGTGGTGTAGACCCAGTGGATCGATTTTCATGATTTCTCATGAGCAGGTCGTTATTTCGCTCAGCCACTAGTAGAAGAGAAATCAGTTCAGAGTACTTTGTAAAGCCTTTCTCTCTGTACTGTTGTTGCAGTACTATATTGGAGGCATGAAACGTTGTAAACGTTTTCTCAAGCATATCATAATCGGAGATATTATCCCCGCATAGCTTCAATTTAGAAGTAATTCTGAACATTGCAGAATTATATTCAGAAACGGACTTAAAGTCCTGGAGCCTCAGATGAGCCCAATCATATCGTGCTTGTGGCAGAGTGACCAACTTCAGGTTGTCATATCTCTCCTTTAAGCCGTTCCACAAGATGAGTGGATCCTTGACGGTGAGATATTCAATCTTCAAACCTTCATCAAGGTGATGGCGCAAGAAAATCAAGGCCTTCGCACATTCTTGGGTGGATGCTTTTTCTCTATCTTTGATGGTGTCTCCGAGACCCATAGCATCTAAGTGGATTTCAGCATCCAACACCCATGTCATATAGTTCTTGCCCGAAATTTCAAGGGCAACGAACTTTCTTTTCGTAATGTCAGACATAATCGAAAATTAAATTAGGAAGAGGGAAATACCTTAGATTTTTCGAGAATGGTTCTTGAGACGGTAGAGTCTCGTGCTGATAACGTGTTATGAAATAATATAAAAGACAAGAACAATAATGCAAGAACAAGAGCAATAGAGAGAAGAGTAGAGAGAGTTCTTCTTATTGATACTTAGAGAATGTTAGGAGTGATTTACAATGGTAGAGGGCACCTCTATTTATAGGGAGGAGGATGATTTAGCTACCAAGAATAGAACTCTAGAATCTCTCTAATTAAAGACATTCACCTTAAATAGAAGTGTATTTATAACACCTTCTAAATAGTCAAAGGATTAACCAGAACTATTATCTAGGCGTAACATTAGTGGCAATGTTGGGATAAGTGTGAACCACAACTTATAGTCTATAACTTAGGTCTCATTTGTTTTTTAAAGATTAAGATGTCTGAATACACATTTGAATATTAATATGTGTATTAAAATTAAAATATATGAATTTAAATATACAACTGAATATTAAGATGTGTATTAAAATTTAAATATAAAATAATTAAGACTGTTTGATTTTTAACAACTGAATATAACTTTATCTTTATTTGAAGTTAATAAGCATAAAATTATGTATTAAAATTTAAATACTAAATGATTAAGACTGTTTGACTTTTAACATCTGAATATAACTTTATCTTTATTTGAAGTTAATAAGCATAAAATTATCTTTATTTTGAAATTAATAAATAATCTAATATCCTATCAATAAAATATATAACTTTTTTTTGTAAATATGGTAGTTTCTGGTAGTGATGGCTAACAATGATGCTTGTGAATGCCGACTAGAGCCAGTAGTTGGTAGTAGTTTTTGTTTATAGTGGTAGTTCAGGGTAGTAGCTAGTGGTGATTAATAACGGTGTTGATTATGATTGTTGATGGTGGTGGTGGGTGGTGATAGTTAATAAAAGCGGGTGGTGATGGTAGTTGTGATTGAGGAAGGAGGAGATGGGTGGTGGTAGTTTATTATAAAGGACGTTGTCGGCTATGGTTGTTGATGTTGATGGAGTAGTTGTGGAAGTTGAAGTGAATGAGTATTGGTTGTGGTTGAGAATGATTGTGGTACTCGACAATGGTGGCGGCTATGATTGAGGATGATAGTGCCGCGACGGCGATTGATCATAGTGGTATGGCGGTAGTTGATAATGGTAGGTAGTGGCGGCACTCAATAATTAATATGGATGATATCATCTTAATGAAATTAAATTTCTGTTATAGATTTAATCATACATGGCTATTTTGACTAGGGCCAGGCAAATCTCGGGTAAAATCGATAGCCCGAACCGAAAAAAGCTAATTGGATTATTGGTATCGAGTTATTGGGTCCCGGTTAGGTAACAATCTAGTGTTATTTTACTATTGGGTTATCAGTTCAAGTCTATGTTTGCCCATTTTTATTAACGGTTTAACCGATAAACCAATAAACTTTATAAAAATATGATTTTTCCCTTAGACATATAAAATTTTCAATTATCCCAGTTATCTATCTACTGTTATAATCCTCCCAAATTTTTCATTCGACACATAGAGAAACAATGTTGTAAGGTTTACCATATACTTTGAAAGGGTTACAATAGTCGAGAAAGTATCATATTCTTTACACAGTACAAATTATCCTTCATTACTTCTTTCCTTTGGAATCTAAATTGAGTTATCTTATCGGGAGACCCGATAACGATCGATTACCTGTTGATACACAATTTTTTAAATGTATTTTTGTACCCAAAATACATCCAAATAACATATATGTGTATATATAAGCACACCCATAAGTTTTGGTATTTTTAATAATTTTTAAACCAGTTTATCACCTATTTTGTACTACATAATCCCAAAATTTATCCCCAAAATTATTATTTTTGGTGAATAACCTATTTTATAGTCATATTTACACCAAAATATAATTAGAGTAATTTTTGCACATTTTTTAAAAATTCATTTGGCATTTTAAAGCTAAATTGCATACAATTACAATTATAGCCTATCTTGTAATTTACAGCATTTTACAATTATAAAATTGCTTTCAGTAATTTTAAATTAATATTTATATAATAGTTATCTACTCAACACTTTTAATTTTCTTTAAAGTTGTTATGACTATTTTTTTATAAATTAAATAGGGAACATTGGCTATTTAAATGCAAGCCCAATTTTATTTAAATTGTAGCCAAAATAGCACCCTAATTTCACCCCAACTCAACCCAAATCAAATTCAAATTATCCCAACCCAATTTTCGATTTAACCCGACCCAAACCCCTTAATTAAATCCGCCCAGTTTCTTTTTAAAATCTGAGCCGTTGATCATTTTGATCAACGATCCAGATCATTTCTTTCCTTACTTAATCAAGAACGGCCCCTAAGCCCTCCCCATTTCTCTCAAACACGCCGCCCTCAAACCCTCTTCTCCCCCAAACGCTCTCAAACCCTAATCGTCTCTCACCCTTCTCCGACCATAATCTCACTGGGGTCCATGGATTCTCAGGCCATGGACGGTCTGTACTCACCTCTCTTCACCCCTAAACCATGGGTGTTCGAGATCTCGAGGTCTGACCTCAATGGTGTCCGTTCAGATCATCTACAGATCCATGGTTCTATGGCCTCTCCGGCCTTGCTCCGGCGTGTCCAAGCTTTAGGATTCTATCTCTAGCCATCTCCGACTCGAGACTAGACTTTCTTCCAATCCTTCTCATTTATAGGGTTTCTCTGAAACCCTAAAGCTATTCGATTTATCTGGTTGTTTTCTATGTTGTATCTGTGCTATATTCGACGTTTTAAGCTTTTTCCCCAATTTTTCTTTTTAAAATCGTATGATTTTCAAACTAGGGTTTCTTGAAAAACCTCTTTGATTCTTTACACTTTTTCTTTATGTGTGTTTGTCTCGTATGTTTTCTTCTCTACTGCGCATGTATTTGATCTCATGTTTTTCTTTCTATTTAAGCATGATTCTTCTTCTTCTTCTTCTTCTTCTTCTTTTCTTTGAGTGTATCTGCCTATATTATATTCTTATGCCCGCATTACTGTGCTTCAAATTGGTTTCCACATTACAGTTGCTCTGAGCCTGCTACGTTATTTGTTTGTTTTCTCGTATGTCTCTGAAAAGGCTACTGAGCCTGTTCTAGTTATTGTCTTCTCGTCTATGCATCTGATTCGAGTCAGAAACCCTAGTATTTGGGGGGGTTTTTGGCAGGCTTGATTTTATGTTTGGACTAGGGTTCTATTCAGAACCCTTGACTCTCTCAACTCATTCTGACTCTATGAACTAGACCCTCTTTGTTATGACTCTGATTTCTTTCTGGTTAACACGACAACTCTCTCTTGCCTCACATGTATGTATGCTTTATATATGAGAACTCCTCATCCAAAAGGTCTTTGCCAACTAATTAATTGATTTCAAATTCCTTTTAATGATTCCTGACTAATTGATTATTGATTTCTCTTATTGAAACTTTCCTTCCCCTTTTCCCGACCTGGTTCATTCAAACGAAGCCTGTCAGTTTGATTTTTACTGGCTGTTGATTGATTGTCTTTCCTTATTTTGCCCAAAACGTATACTACTAGACTCTTTCCTTAAATAAGGGCTTTGTGCATTTACCCCTATTATGTTACTCTAGAAAAGGGTTTTAGTTATTTTGTTTCCTTAATTATCTCATGCCCATTTGAAATTAAATCCCTTGACCGAAGGAAAATTATTGAAACTGATTTTTTCAAAGTTATTTCTTACCTCTTTCTACCTGTTTTCTGCACTATAAAAGGAGACACTTTTTCTGCACTTGAGACACAGTTGAACAGACTCTCGAATTGAACTCTTACTCTCTCTTATACTCTCTCTTCTACTCTCTTCTTCTCCTCTTTACCTTCTGAAATACCTTTGAGTTCTCTTCGAGCCTTCAAGTGTTTTGCTGAGACTTTGAGTTTGTTCCTGCTGTTTGATTACTCTGTTATTCTGTTTATTCTTACTGTGCAACTGGTATGTTCCTCTTAATTTAAATAATGCTCCTCCACTATGTGTTTACATTCTAAGATCTGTCATGCTTCTTTTATTGTGTTTCTGCAACTTTGTCATTACTATACTTATGTGAATTCCCTCTACCCTTTAACCCTTTGTATGCGAGTGTGGTTCAAGGCATAGCAGCACTTTAACATTGCTGTCTATGACTCTGAATTGGGTTCTTTGAACCCCTGACTGAATCAATTCCCCCCGCCCTTTCCCCTATTATGTGTTTGAGCCTTGGACTTGAGTCTGATAGTGTCCTAATCACTATCTAGACATAGGTTTGACCTTCAAGAGTCTGCTCCTAACTTGTTTAACCAAACAAGTGGTCAGGGGTGTGCCAGTCTACACCTGTGACTGGGCATAACCCCCACTTGTTATGGCTCCCCAATTTCCTTTTCACTTTGCACGTACTCTAAGCTATAAGTTTTTCCCCTCTCTTGCAAGTCATGCTTTGAGACCCTGAGCTCTCTCTGAACTTGGATGCCAGAGGGCTGGCTCTTCCACACTGCACTATTCTAATTCTAAATGGTATCCTGAGTGTAAGCAATGCCGGAAATCCTTGAGACTCCTTGGAACTTTGAAACAATTTGGATAAAGAGAAGGCTTTGGAAATCTGGATTTCGGAATTGATTAATCACATATTGCTAGACATTTAGCTTGACTTAGGTATCTTGGATGCAACTGTTAGTCTTTGATGTATTTTTTATTTCTTTTCTGGTTTGTAACAACTTGTATAAAAACTCGGGGAGCATAGTAAAAAGGTGTCGGAGGGGTTTTACTTTCTTGCATCAATGAGAGTAGATATCATGATTTTGGACTTTATTTTTTACTAGAAATCCCTCCTGTAGGTCTGTTCAATATTTCTGATTCAATCACGCAGAAAATGCCTATAGGGTTTAACGTTTAATTATACTTCGAATCACATAGAGACCATCCCTATATGGTTTAACGTTCATATTCTGTAATTAACACATATAGAGATCATGCCTATAGGATATGCATATTCATTAGGTAAAACTCTAGGATTAATTAAATAAGCATCTTTTCACAAGTTCTGAAAATTAATAATGTAGATATCATGCCTATATGATATGCATCAAAATTCGTTTGCCCATTTTAAAACAATAATAATTGAATAATCAGTTCTTAAACGCTTAATTCAGTAACGTTTTTTCTGAAACTTCAAGCTTTCATAAATTTCTCCGATTCAATCACGCAGAAAATGCCTATAGGGTTTAAAGTTTAATTAAAACTCGAATCACATGGAGACCATGCCTATATGGTTTAACGTTCATATTCTTTAATTAACACATATAAAGATCATGCCTATAGGATATGCATATTCATTAGGCAAAACTCTAGGATTAATTAAATAAGCATCTTTTCACAAGTTCTGAAAATCAATAATGTAGATATCATGCCTATATGATATGCATCAATATTCGTTTGCCCATTTTAAAACAATAATAATTGGATAATCAGTTCTTAAACGCTTAATTCAGTAATGTTTTTTTCTGAAACTTCAAGCTTTCATAAATTTCTCTTAAGAACAGTATACATTTCTTTAAAAGTCGCATACCTTTTCTGAACGTCTTTTTCAAATGTTCTGCCTGAACGTATTTTTTTCTAACTCAAAATTCTTGAACCCGTCTTTTAATCAATTCTACAACTTACTCTTCCCTTAGATAATTTTGTATTTTCTTTAAAATTCTTTTACAACTACTTCTGTATTTTATGACTGCCACATCGTTGAGTGATCTTTAAAAAGGAAGTCGGCCTTCACTATCTTCCAATCTTCAAAGGGCAGTGGAATTAGGCTTTATCCGATGTAAGAGCTTCTTCTGGATAGTCCGATGATCCTTTTTTGGAAATTCATCTCTAAACAAATTACTAAGTATGCAGTCTTTTCTTTCTTTCAAAGAAAGCTTTCTGCATTAGCTTATCTTCTAAAATCAATAAATAACTCGCATTAAAATGCCTTAATCTCTGACAATTGTATCAGATTTGGCTAATACGGACTTTTATCTAAATATATGTGTTAAACTAGTCAGCTCACCGCTTAATTTTAATTTAAGTCCAAACCAGTATGTGCCAAGACATGCTAAACTATATGTTTGTCTGATTTAAGGTGTTCATTTGAGCTATGTTTACAAGTTTTGTTTTCCCTCTATTTGGTACTTGTTTGGTATGTTGAAATTAGAATTTTATCCTTTAAACTCCATAAAAGCCCCCATCCCTTCTTCCCTATTTGGATTAGAAGTCCTAATACCCCGGGACTGATAGGTTGGGACGGGTATTAGCATGCAATAAGTAATCGAGACTAAACACGCTTTAATACCTTAATAGAGTGGGAAGGGTAGAATATGGATATGATGACCGGTGCACAAATATCATGTGCGACCCCTCTTCTGAGAAGTGATTGTTGGGTATTGAATTGATGTGATCCATATTATGTTTAAACCTAGGACCCCCCCGCCCCTTCCTTTTCTTTTTTATCTAAATTTTTTTCTTCAAATCCCGTTTCCTTTCAATTAACTCTTTTTTCTAAAAAATTGTCTATTCCTTTCTTTTTTTAAAAGCTTTAAACTTATTTGTGATTACTATGTGCAAACCTTATTTGTTTCTTCTATCTTCTAATGCCACAATTATAGCATGGTCGGGAAACATACTAGTGGATCTTGAGGGGTGCCTAACACCTTCCCCTCGAGATAATCTCTAAGCCCTTACCCAAACTCTGGTTTCTTCTTCTCAATTTCTTCATTCCTTTAAAAGTGTCCTGATGCACTATAATCATTGGATGACGAATCTCCAAAACTCCAAAACCCAATTCTCGCAAGGGAATAAGAGTTGTCTTCCCATAATGTCGTATACCCAATTTTAGAATCTCGTCCGTGATGAAAAAGAGGGCGTCGACAGCATGGCGACTCTGCTGGGGACTTCTTTAGGATTTCTATCATTACATGTTATTCGTGACTTCATTATTTCTTTAATTTCCTTTACTTCTTGCCTTTTAGTTATTTTATCATGAAACTAACTTGGCTCTTCATGTCTTTTCTTTCCTTTAACTACTTTAGTTATTTCAATACCGTTGTAATCTGAGCAATTATTGTGATAATTTATTTTATGTATGTGAAAATACATGTCAATTTGTTTCATTCTAAATTGCATCTTTAACATCATACTCCTCTTGTGCCAAAATAAATACTATAGCAATGCTTATAATGAATATCTGCACTCTAACGATATTATCACCCCTAAGTTTGGCATATTTGCAGTAAAATCAGTCGATCAACGATGTAGTCGATGGTTCCTCGCCTTTTCCTTGCGAGTTGTCCGCTCAAGGGTACCAGTCTAGCACTTTAGAAGTAGAAACCTTACTCCGTTAAACTGTTCATGCATCATGGTCAAACCTAGCCGAGTCAGTTATGTTGTCCGCATAATGACTCATTAAGATAGCCTAATCCAAAGTCCATCGGGTTTCCCTGAAACCCAAATGGACACCTCCATGTTTTATGCATTTATTTGGAGAACTAAATGCCTATTATGCTAATTGTGGATTTAAATAGTCGAGTCTAGGTCTAACCCTTTGTTTTGCAGAAAATGAGGCACGAAATCCCCAGATTTGGTATGGTGACCAACATTCACCCAAGGCTGCTAAGCTGGTGGGAAGACCTTCATGCCATCGACCAGACCCTTGTACGCAAATACTTAGGGAATATGCCTTAACGTCTGGAAATCCAGCCCGAAAACAAAATTTTAGAGGCTGCAACTTTGTCCTGGGATAGTGATCGGTTAGTGTTTCGCTTCGGGGATTTGGAAATGACCCATTTACTGGAAGAAATAGGGGTCTAGCTGGTATTCCTTGGGAGACTTCGGGTCTGCTTATGCCAGAAAAGCGCAAAGGTAGAGGCTTTCTTTACATGATAGGACTCAAGAAAAACCGAGATCTGACTAGTCTAAAAACTCCAACATACCATTTGACTACTTGTACGAGAGAGATGGCCGTAGCAAGTCCTACCGCACCTACACCGATGAATTTTCCCTTACCTCTTTAGGGCACATCCACAGAAGGGTTTTCGTCTTCATGTTATGTTTCCTGGGGATGACAGTCTTTCCTGTGAAGAAGGCTAGAATCCACACCAGACTAGCCATGGTAACCAAGACCATGATGGAAGGGATTGACGGGCGGTTTTTCAGCATAGTGCCCATGATCGTCGCCGAGATATATCGAGCCCTAGACATGAGATTATACACTTTGAGGGATGTAATCTGTTACTTCAACTCTGGCTTATAGAACACCTTCAGAAGAGTGACTACCGACATGAGATTATACACAGGGATTGGAATGATCATATCGTTTTTCACCACCCAAGGTGAATGAACTTCATGCCTAACATGTTCGCTCAGCCAGAGGACGCTAGAGGATGGGTAGAGCTATTTGAGAATCTAAAGGAAGATCAAGTGCAGTGGATGTACGAGTGGTTCCCAGCATAAGAGTTCGTTGTCCGTTATCTGGATGCACCATTACTCATATTCATCAGTTTGAGGGGAACTTATCCTTATGTCCCTCTCCGAGCCATGAGTCAAGCTGGGAGGAAGCAAATCATACCAAGGGTAGACAAAATGAGTCACTTCAGGGCTGACTTCCAGGATAATGATAGCCCTCATAGGTGTCACGCTCAGCACATGTGGCATTGGAAACTCGTCTTGGGGAGAGAATTTATCGAGCCAAACATGAATCATGCAGGTTGTGTGCCATACTACTCAGGTTGTTTAGAAGACAATTACACGAGTCTGGGTCATCTTGGGTTCATCAGAGGTCACAGGCTTACTGACGAAAAGGCTGAAGCGCAACTTAAGTACAATCAACTGTGCAAAAGGATTCGAGAATGTGAAAATGAACATCGAGAAATACAAGAAGATCACCATAAATTGATCGACGAGTGGAAAGATATGGCTGTCAACACCAATAAGCGGTTAGGCTATCTGGAACGAGCTCTAGTAGAACTGGAAGGAAAGTTCTTGAAGAGGATTGAAGAGTGCCAAAATGCCGAGGGAAGTGCAGGTGGACATCTGGACCGAGCCTATCTGTTGCTAGGACTGTGCGAGTTGATCCAGCTATACGATGGAGGCAAGAATACTGAATCTGGGTAAGGTCCTTCTGGGACAAGTAGTTAGGATCTTTTATTTCATGCTTTCATAATGTAATAAGGCCACTGACCATTAGTGACATCTTTATTTCTGTTATTTTAAAATATGTTTTTTGGACTCGTCTTATTTTTATCAATAAAATGAGGCATTTAGCATTATAACTTCTCCAAAGTTAATTTGTCGCTAGGCCTACCTCGGGCAACAAAGAGGCACCCAAATTAGGACACGACTTATATTCTCGAACAATGTGTTTAAATATCGCAATACTTTTTCTTAAGAATCCACACTAACTTTTTACCTTTTATTTTTCTTTTATTTTTATTCCCCTCCCCAAAGGTTAGTTCGTGCATTCTGGCACCATCAACATACTCTACAAGATCCAATGTCCCTTCACCTCCACCACCTCCGAGTCCTATCAGAAATAAGAACAAAGGCAGGATGGGAGACACTAGTGCTAGAAAGGAAATTGATATGTAGAAAACTTCTCAGGGTACCCCAATTGCCAAGGGAACTGCTGCTCAGAAACAGAAACTTCTGAAATTCCAAGAGGAATTGGACCAAGTTCGAAATTTGGCAAGTCTATCATTCTCTCTTGCTGCTCCTGAAGTTAACACCCAAAACCCCGTACCTCAACAAAATACCCCATAACCACCAATACAACCTACTCACACTCAAACCTGCTATACATGCCATGCTCCCAATAACACTACACTGCTCATTCCTGAACCACCAAACACTAAAAATTACCATCTTCACAACGCCCCTATCTTTGTAGACACTATACCCCACTATAGTCAACCAATATCAAGTGCTTCTGAATTAGACAACAAAGACTCCCTCATCAGGAACTTGGCCGCGAAACTCCAGAAGTTAACTAACCGGGTCCATGGTGTCGAATGTAGCAAAGGTATAAACGGATTGAATTATGAGGACCTCTGCATTCAGCCAGATATCAAGCTTCTGGATGGGTACAAACCACCCAAGTTCGAAATGTTCAATGGTACAGATGATCCCGGGGTCCATCTAAGGACATACTGTAATAAGTTGGTCGGAGTTGGAAGAGATGAGAAAATCTGCATGAAGTTGTTCATAAGGAGTCTGAAAGGAGACGCCTTATCTTTGTATGTCAGCCTGGATACAAGGTAATGGGCAAGCTGGGTAGGTATGGCACCCGACTTTATAGACAGGTTCAGGTTTAACACAGAGAACGCACCAGATGTGTTTTATATCCAGAATCTGAAAAAGAAACCCAAAGAAACATTCTGTGAGTATGCTACTCGTTGGAGGTCAGAAGCTGCCAAGGTCAGGCCGGCCTTAGAAGAAGAGCAGATGAACATGTTTCTTTGTCCGGGCTCAGGATCCACAATATTATGAAAGGTTTATGTTGATAGAGGGTCAGAAATTCTCCGATATCATCAAGTTGGGAAAAAGAATTGAAGAGGCCATTAAAAATGGTATGGTCACTAATCTTGCAGCATTATAGGCCACAAACAAGGCTTTACAGTCTGGTGGCACGTCAAAGAAGAAGGATGTGAACTCCGTAATGGATATGCAGAGAACCAAGTCCCCAATGAATACCAAACATACCCTCTAACTCCACTCACATATCATCCTTCCCTAAATTACCAAGCACCCTCGCTCACATAACAACTTCCACCACCCACATACAAATCATATCCACCACCTACATATCAACCCACTTCACTAACATATTCCCAAACCGCACTTGTGTACCAAGCTTATAATGCCCAACCTTCCTCACTATCAGTCAACACTCACTTGCAAAAATGTTCCTCGACCTAGACCAAACTTCGACCGCAGACCCCCCAAACAATATACAACCATCGTCTAGCCTATTGACCAACTATATGAAAGACTCAAAGCATCCAGATACGTCACCCCTATCCCCGCCATAAATCCAGAAAATATTTCAAATTATATCAATCCGAATAAAACCTACACATACCATTTCGGAATGAAAGGCCATACCATCGACGAGTGTCGCTCATTGAAAGATGAAATTCATATCTTGATAAGGTCATTATAGAAAAGGATCCCGCTCCCAATATCCGCAACAATCCTCTGCCTGACCACAAAGGTGGAGGCATTCACATGATCAAGATTGAGGATGATTGGGATCCCAAAGGGTCAATCGGATTGGTTGCAGAAGGGGATGAACCAAAGAATCCAACAGTCACCTTCAACCATATTGTCGTCCAGATCCATCCCTTTGAGAGTGATGAGGTGAATATGTCCATACCGCTCGAATTCGAAGCACCTCCTGCAAAGGCGCCAGGACCAATTAAGGTTAATTTCGGAATTCCAAAGGCACCTGCACCATTTGAAGTTGTTGTGTTATCTCCAAGGTTGCCTATTCCGGTCACGATTAAATATGTGACCACATTCAACTCAAATGACATACCTTGGGATTACACAGTTGAGGGAGAAGAAAAGGGAAAACAAAAGCTGGAGAAGTGATTGCCGCATAGGGCATGACCAGAACAGGCAGGGTATACACTCCAGAACACTTAGCTGAGTCCAACAAACAAACCTCTGGACGGCCTATTGAAATTGGGCTTGATGATCTCTGGAGAAATATACAGGTTAAGGAACACTCGGTCGTGGAGCAATTGAACAAAACACCAGCGCATATTTCTATCATGGCTCTTCTTCAAAGTTCTGAGGCACACAAGAATGTGTTGATGAAAATATTGAGTGAAGCTTATGTTTCCAACAACATAACTGGAGGTGAAATGGTGAATATAGTAGGACAAGTATTGGAGAGTCACAATATCACCTTCAACGAAGACGAGCTACCACAAGAAGGACTAAGTCACAACAAGGCATTGCACTTCAGCGTGCAATGTGAAGATTACTTCATCACTAGAATCTTGGTCGACGGAGGATCCAACCTTAACATTGTCTATTGATAACTCTTATAGCGTTGGGGAAAGGTTTGCATGAGATCAAGGATGGGGCTATAATGTCAAATCCTTTTATGGGTCCCAAAGATCTACCATTGGGGAAATCAATCTGTTACAGATGGGACCAACCTGGTTCAATGTTGACTTTCTACTAATAGACGTCCCGCCATCCTACAATCTATTGTTGGGGCGACCATGGATCCATGCTGTTGGAGCTCTGGCATCAACCCTACATTAGGCAGTGAAGTTCGAATGGAATCACCAAGAGGTGATCATTCATGGCGATGGTAGCAACCCCATATACAGTCGCCAGACTATCCCAATGATTGGAGGTTGAAAGCGAATAGGCGGAGAGACGTACCACCACATCGAGCGGGTCAATGCTGTGGACAAAGACAAATGATAGGACAACAAGATTGAGAGTATCCTGAACTGGTGCTGGTATGAACCCGGAAAAGGACTTGGCAAAAACCTCCAAGGGATAACCAAACCCATCAAGCTGAAGAAACATGGTACGACCTTTGGTTTGGGATATGAATACATCTGGGAGGAGTTCAACCATTGGTCTCCACCGTGGCGTGGCCCATACTACCCACTGGAGCACCCTATACCTCTTCTAGAGTAGACTTTCCAGCCAGCTGACATCATATGTGGATCAGAGGAGGATGAAGCATTAACAACGATGAAGAACTTGTTTCTGGAAGATGATATGAAATGTTGTGTTATCTTCGAGAAGGAAGGGGATGAAGGCCCTTCCATACAAGCTGTGAGTCAAGGGGAGCGCCTCACTAATTGGTCGATCAGAACCACCATGGCCTAGAAAGATTCGGGGTAGCAAGTCTAAACAAAGTTCCATGCATCAAATCTTTACTTTTTACTAGTTGATTTTTCCTTTCCGCATTGTCTTTACTTTTGAAAAGAGCTCCGATGTTTCAAACAATGATGAATTTAATCAAAAGCATTTCCAAGTTTTTATATATCTTGCTCTTATTATTTTTTCTATCATTTACTTTATTTACACAACATTACTATTACCTATCTTGATGATGAATCAGTGACTGTGACTTGCAATTAGACAACACAACAAACGGATATATATTCAGTAAAGGATGATATACCAGAAGAAGTTGTCATAGAGGTCGAGAACTTGTAGAATAGGCCTAAATCAAACTTGGACGAATCTAAGATTGTTAATTTGGGAGATACCGAGAATGTCAAGGAAACGTGCATCAACGTGCATTTGTCGCCATTAGAAAAGAAAGAGTACACAGAGTTCCTAAGAGAATATGAGGATATGTTTGCCTGGTCTTATGATAAATGACTGGTCTCAGCACCTCCATAGTAGCTCAAAAATTACCCACAGATCCGGCATGTCCGCTGGTGAAATAGAAGCTCAGAAAGTTCAAACCCGACTTGAGTTTGAAAATCAAAGAAGAAGTTACCAAGCAAGTCAAAGCCAGGGTTCTCAGGGTAGTGGAGTATCCGACATGGTTAGCCAACATTGTGCCAGTACCGAGATAGGAAGGTTAGAGTCTGTGTTGAATACCGGGATCTCAACCAGGCCAGTCCCGAAGATGACTTTCCCTTGCCAAACATACACATCCTAATTGACAACTGTGCCAAGCATGAGCTGCAGTCATCTGTTGATTGTTTCTCTAGGTACCATCAGATATGGATGGATGAAGAAATGCAGAGAAAACAGCTTTTATCATGCCGTAGGGGATGTATTGTTACATAATGATGTTGTTTTGTTTGAAGAATGCCGGTGCCACCTACATGAGGGCTATGAATACCATCTTTCATGACATGATACATAACAAAATCGAGGTATAAGTGGATGAAGTCATCATCAAATCCAAGAAAGTCGTAGATCACATGGAAGACTTGAGAAAATTCTTCAACAGACTGAAGAGATACAATATGAAACTCAATCCTGCCAAGTGTTCATTTGGGGTTCTTTCTAGAAAGCTACTGGGTTTCATTGTGAGCCGCCGGGGGATAGAATTAGATCCATTAAGGGTCAAGTCCATTCAAGAGTTGCCACCGCCGAAGAACAAGAAGGACGTGATGAGTTTTCTAGGGAGGCTCAACTATATCAGCTGGTTCATAGCTCAGTCCACTGTTATTTGTGAACCTATCTTCAAGATGATGAAAAAGGATGCCACCACCAAATGGACTGACGATTGTCAAAAAGCTTTTGAGAGGATTAAGGAATACTTGTCTAGGCCACCAGTCTTGGTTCCGCCCGAACCAGGAAGACCCCTATTGCTTTATCTCGCACTATTGGATGGAGCATTCGGTTGTCTTATGGGACAACATGATGAAACGGAGATAAAGGATCAAGCCATCTATTATCTCGGTAAGAAGTTTACCCTGTACGAGGCCCGGTATTGCTTTTTAGAACGTACCAGTTGTGCTTTGACTTGGGTAGCTCAGAAACTGAGGCATTTCTTTGCCTATACCACTTATCTTATATCCGAATGGACCCGTTGAAGTACATATTCCAGAAGTATATGCCTACTAGCAAGCTCTCCAAATGGCAAATCCTGCTAAGTGAATTCGACATTGTTTACGTCACTTAGAAGGCAGTCAAAGGACAAGACTTGGCAGATCACCTAGCCAAGAATCCTATGGGGGAGAATACGGACCTCTAAAGACATATTTTCCTGATGAAGAGGTATCTTTCATAAGAGAAGATATTGCAGAATCCGTTGATGGTTGGAGGATGTTTTTTGACGGAGCCGTGAATTTCAAAGGAATTGGTATAGGAGCAGTCCTTATATCAGAGACCGGTCCGCATTACCCGGTATCCGCCAAACTCAAGTTCCCATGCACCAACAATATGGCCGAGTACGAAGCCTGCATCTTGGGGCTCAAACTGGTCATCGACATGAACATTCAGGAGTTACTAGTGATCGAAGACTCAGACCTACTCATACATCAGGTTCGAGAAGAATGGGCAACCAAGAATTCTAAGATACTCCCTTATTTGCATTGCATATAGAAGATGAGGAAGAGTTTCACAAAGACCGAATTCCAGCATGTTCCCAGAATACAAAATGAGTTCGTTGATGCACTAGCCACTTTGTCATCTATGATTCAGCATCCAGATACTAATTTCATTTATCCAATCCAGGTCAATATTTATGACCAACCAATTTATTGTGCTCACGTTAAGGAAGAAGCAGATGGGAAACCGTGGTTCCATGACATCAAGGAATACTTAACAACAGTAGAATATCCAGTACTTGCCAAAGCCACTCATAAGTGCACACTCCGGATGTTATCTAACAATTTCTTTCAAGGCAGAGGAATGTTGTATAGGAGGGCCCCTGATTTGGGATTTCTAATGTGTGTCTATGCAAGATAAGCAACCAGACTATTGGATGAAGTGCACGTAGGGACTTGCGGACCGCACATGAATGGTTTTGTTTTAGCAAAAAAGATACTCCGAGCAAGATACTTTTGGATGACTATGGAAACAAACTACATACAGTATGTTCGAAGGTGCCATCGATGTCAAATACATGCATATATGATAAAGGTGCCTCCAACAAGCTTACTGCAACAAGCTCACCATGGTCGTTCGCCGCGTGGGGAATGGATGTTATTAGACCAATCGAGTCTGTCGCATCAAACGGGCACATGTTCATCTTAGTGGCAATTGATTACTTTACCAAATAGGTCGAAGCAACATCATACAAAGCAGTGACTAAGAAAGTTATGGCAGATTTCATCCGCGACCGTATCATTTATTGGTTCGGAATCCTAGAATGAATCATCACAGACAATGGTTCCAATCTCAACACTGAAAGCAATGTATGAAGCATTCAAAATCAAACACAAGAACTCTACATCCTACAGATCTCAGGTGAATGGATATGTACAGGCAGCCAACAAGAATATCAAGAAGATATTAAGGAAAATGATCGAAAGGCATAAGCAGTGGCATGAGAAGTTACCATTCACCTTATTGGGATACGGCACCATGGTATGCACATCAACCGGGGTACAGAGGAGGTCATTCCCGCCGAGGTAGAAATTCCCTCCTTGAAGATCATACAAGAAGCGGAGTTGGATGACTTAGAATGGGTAAAAGGTCGCTGTGAGCAATTAGCCCTTACAGGGGAAAATGGTGAATGTTGTTTGCCACAGTTAGTTGTATCAGAACACAATGTCAAGTGCCTTCAACAATAGAGTTAAACCAAGAAAGTTCACACCGGGGCAGCTGGTGCTGAAGAAAATATTTTGCATCAAGATGAAGCCAAGGGGAAATTTTCTCCCAATTGGCAGGGTCCGTACATGGTTTACCGGGTTCTAAATGAAGGAGCCCTTATTCTTGCAGAAATGGATGGATAAGTCTGGCCAAAGCCAATCAATTCTGATGTAGTGAAACAATACTACATATAATCATATGTTTTCTTCATGATGTAATTTGAACTACGTCTGACCTGATTCTCGTTTAAGAGGGGATACGTCACAACTTAATAAAAGTCCATTTTTTCCTCACTATTGGAACTGGGGTAGAATTTTGAGGAGGACCCTCAAAATTCCGAAGTTAGTTTTTCAGTCTTTTCATCGCTAGAAGCACCAACCCAGTAAACTAGGGAAGAATTTTGAGGAGGACCCTCAAAATTCAGAGGTCGATCATTTTTCAGTCATTCAGCACAGCCAACCCAGTAAACTGGGATAGAATTTTGAGGAGGACCCTCAAAATTCCAGAGCAAGAGAGGTTGCGGTATCTTAAGCCATGTTGCAGTCGTTGATTCATTAAAAATAAAATCATTGTTTTAAATATATACTTACGCCATATTTACCAAATCATGCATAACTATCATTTGAATTGTTGTTGTTTAGCAACGCTACCCCAGTGATATGTGATGCCAGAAGCCACGGGGAGATGAACTAACCTTCCCCCCTCTGCAGAACTCACGATTTTTCTTTGGATGCAGGTCATAAATCATTGAATACATTCACGCACTCATACTTTTCAGGAATGAAACTGCCAGAACAATCGCTTATTCAGATAATTTCTATCCGCGCAACATTGCCCCAGCAATCACGATATCAGCTACCAACTAAGAAAGTCTTACCACTATCCGCCTTTACATTCTTGCATTACATAAGGCTATGATCTACCTTTCGAGACTAAGCACTGTTTCCATCTGCATTTCCTACATATGGCTACTTATCTGCCTTCCGAGCTTAAGCTCTACCTCCATTCTCCATAAGGCTACCTATCTGCCTTTCGAGACTAAGCACTGTCTCCATCTGCGTTTCCTACATAAGGTTACTTATCTGCCTTTCGAGGTTAAGATCTACCTCCATTCTGCATAAGGCTACATATCTGCCTTTCGAGACTAAGCACTATCTCCATATGCATTTCCTACATAAGGCTACTTATCTGCCGTCCGAGGTTAAGCTCTACCTCCATTCTGCATAAGGCTACCTATCTGCATTTAGAGACTAAGCATTATCTCCATCTGCATCTGCATAAAGCTGCCTATCTGCCTTTCGAGACTAAGGATTGTCTCCATCTGCATCTGCATAAGGCTGTCTATTTGCCTTTTGAAACTAAGCATTGTCTCCATCTGCATCTGCATAAGGCTATCTATCTGCCTTCCGAGACTAAGCTCTGTCTCCATCTGCATGTGGCTACCTATTTGTCTTCCGTGGTTAAGCTCTACCTCCATCTGGATAAGGCTAATTATCTGCCTTTCGAGACTAAGCCATGTCTCCATCCTGCATAAGGCTAATTATCTGCCTTTCGAGACTACGCGTTGTCTCTATCCCGCATGGCTGAAATATTGCCAATTTATTTCTTTGAACGGCTACAATATCGCCACATATATTTAAATCCTCACTTTAGCTGAAAGATCGCCACCCTTTGCATTCAACGGCTGAAAGATTTCTACCTTATCATGGGTTGAAAGATCGCCAACTTATTCAAAGGCGTAATAATTCGGAGGCACTATCTGCATATCCCGATAACACCATTTCATAGCCTGCGAATCTTTATTTATGCTCTTCATGTCCCAGGACATCATATTTTTAGGACGTCATCCTAACCGTCTGAAGACATCACTCATGGTCCAGCGGGAACTTGCATCACGTTTAAATTATGCACAATATGCCATTACTTATTTACAGGTACACCGGCTAGCAAACGCCTGTCTCAGCATGAGTGATCCCGCCCCGGTTCTCACATCCTATCCGACTCCAAACACCTTTTCATATCTAATCATCGCATCCGTCTTTTCGAAATCCATCGACACACTCCGTCAATGGTTCCCGAACTACATATGGCCTGATTCCTGTAAAACCAAGGATATGTGGGCAGCTCAGAAGCCAGAGCTCGGTCAAAGTTCTTTTCAATCACCGCTTCCAGTCAAAATTGACTATCTTATCTTTACCCGACAACTCATTCATCCTCCTCGGGTAAAGAGGGGCAATTGTTGATACTCAATATTTTCTTATGTATTTGTGTACCCAAAATACTCCAAATATCATATATGTGCATATATAAGCACACCCATGAGTTCTGGTATTTTTAGTGATTTTTAAACCAGTTTATCGCCTATTTTGTACTACAAAAATCCCAAAGATTATCCCCAAAATTATCATTTTTGGTTAATAACCTATTTTATTGTCATATTTAAACCAAAATATAATTAGAGTGATTTTTGCACATTTTTTACTAATTCATTTGGCATTTTAAAGCTAAATTGCATACACTTGCAATTATAGCCTATCTTGTAATTTATACCATTTTACATTTATAAAATTGCTTCCAATAATTTTAAATTAATATTTATATAATAGTTAACTACTCAAAACTTTTAGTTTACTTTAAAATAGTTATTACTATTTTCTTATAAATCAAATAGGGAACATTGGCTATTTAAATGTAATCCCAACTTTATTTCAATTGTAGCCAAAATTGGCACCCTAATTACACCCCAACTCAGACCAAATCAAATCCAAATTGTCCCAACCCAATTTTCGATTTAACCCGACCCATACCCCTTAATAAAATCCGCCCAGTTTCGTTTTAAAATATGAGCCGTTGATCATTTTGATCAGCCGCCCAGATCTCTCATTTCCTTAATTAATCGAGAACGACCCCTAAACCCTCCCCATTTCTCTCAAACACGCCTCCCTCAAACCCTCTTCTCCCTCAAATGCTCTTAAACCCTAATCGCATCTCACCCTTCTCCGACTATAATCTCACCGGATTCCATGGCTTATCAGGCCATGGACGGTCTATACTAACCTCTCTTTACCCCTAAACCCTGGTTGTTCAAGATTTTGAGGTCTGACCTTGATGGTGTCTGTTCAGATCCTCTACAGATCCGTGGTTCTATGGCCTCTCCGGCCTTGCTCCGACGTGTCCAAACTTTGGGAGTCTATCTCTAGCCATCTCCGACTCGAGACCAGATTTTCTTCCAAGCCTTCTCATTTCTAGGGTTTCTCTGAAACCCTAAAGCTATTCGAGGATTTCTCTGGTTGTTTTCTTAGATCTATGTTATATATGTGCTATATTTGACGTTTTAAGCTTTTTCCCCAATTTTTCTTTTTAAAATCGTTTGATTTTCAAACTAGGGTTTCTGAAAAACCTTTTTTGATTCTTTCCACTCTTTTTTTATGTGTGTCTGTCTGTGTTTGTCTCGTATGTTTTCTTATTTACTACGCATGTATTTGATCTCCTTTTTTACTTTCTATTTAAGCATGATTCTTCTTCTTCTTTTCCTTGAGTGTATCTGCCTATGTTATGTTCTTATGCCTGCATTACTGTGCGTCAAATTTGTTTCCACATTACAGTTGCCCTGAGCCTGCTATGCTATTTGTTTGTTTTCTCATAAGTCTCTGAAAAGACAATTGAGCCTGATCTAGTTATTATCTTCTCGTCTATGCATCTAATTCGAGTCAGAAAACCTAGTATTTTGGGTTTATTGGCAGGCTTGATTTTATCTCTGGACTAGGGTTCTATTTAGAACCCTTGACTCTCTCAGACTCATTCTAAGTCTATGAACTAGACCCTCTTTGTTATGACTCTGATTTCCTTCTGGTTAACACGACAATTCTCTCTTGCCTCACATGTCTGTATGCTTTATATATGAGAACTCCTCCTTCAAAACGTCTTTGCCAACTAATTAATTGATTTCAAATTCCTTTTAATGATTCCTGACTAATTGATTATTGATTTCTCTTATTGAACCTTCCCTTACCCTTTCCCGACCTGGTTCATTCAAACAAAGCCTGTCACTTTAATTTTTACTAGTTGTTGATTGATTGTCTTTCCTTATTTTGCCCAAAACGTGTACTACTAGGATCTTTCCTTAAACAATGGCTCTGTGTATTTACCCCTATTATGTTACTCTGGAAAGGGGCTTTAGTTATTTTCTTTCCTTAATTACATCATGCCCATTTGAAATCAAATCCCTTCACTGAAGGGAAATTATTGAAACTAATTTCTTACCTCTTCCTACTTGTTTTCTGCAATATAAAAGGAGACACTTCTTCTGCACTTAAGACACAATTGAATAGACTCTCGAATTGCACCCTTACTCTCTTCTTCTCCTCTTTACCTTCTGAAATACCTTTGAGTTCTCTTCAAGCCTTCAAGTATTTTTCTGAGAATTTGAGTTTGTTCCTGCTGTTTGCTTGCTCTGTTATTCTGTTTATTCTTACTGTGCAACTGGTATATTCCTCTTAATTTAATTAATGCTCCTCCTCTATGTGTTTACATTCTAAGTTCTGTCATGCTTCCTTTACTGTGTTTCTGCAACTCTGTCATTATTATAGTTATGTGAATTCCCTCTACCCTTTACCTCTTTGTATGTGAGTAAGGTACAAGACATAGATGCACTTTAACATTGATGTGTATGACTCTAAACTGGGTTCTTTGAACCCTTGACTCAATCAATTCCCACTCCCCTTTCCCCTATTATGTTTTTGATCCTTGGACTTGAGTCTGATAATGTCCTAATCACTATCCAGACTTAGGTTTGACCTTCAATGGTCTGCTCCTAACTTATATAACCAACCAAGTGGTCAGGGGTGTTCTAGCCTACACCTGTGGCTGGGCGTAACCATCATTTGTAATGGCTCCCCAATTTCCTTTTCACTTTGCACTTACTCTTAGCTAAAAGTTCTACTCCTCTCTTGCAATCCATGTTTTGGGACCCTAAGCTCCCTCAGAACTTGGATGCCTTAGGGATGGCTTTTCCACACTGCACTATTCTAATTCTAAATGGTATCCTGAGTATAAGCAATGCCAGGAATCCTTGACACTCATTGGAATTTTGAAATAATTTGGATAAAGAGAAGGCTTTCGAAATTTGGATTACGGAATTGGTTAATCACATATTGCTAGACATTTAGCCTGACTTAGGTATCTTGGATGCAACTGTTAGTCTTTAACATATTTTTTAATTTTTTTCTAGTTTGTAATAACTTGTATAAAAACTTGGGGAGTATAGTAAAAAGGTGTGGGAGGGGTTTTACTTTCTTGCATCAATGAGGGTAGATATCATAATTTAGGGCTTTAATTTTTACTAGGAATCCTGGTTGTAGGTATGTTTAATATTTCTGATTCAATCATGTAGAAACTATAACAATTCGATCGGTTGTTTTGAGTACCAGCACTCCATTCAGCAGTCGGAGGCCATGAACAATTTCATTTCTGGTATTATGACTTGTTCGCATTGTCAGAATTTGAAATTAAAAAAAGATCGGAGTTAAATTTAGATGAGAGAACTCTCATGTGAGAAGCTTAAAGTTGAGAGAATGAACTAAGATTGAATTGTTGAGTAAACGACCTCGGAATCAGGATCTTAAGGTTCCAGTAGGTTTGTATAATTGTATCGGACTTAGGTTTATGCCCGGTTCGGGTTTTGGATAACCCGGTAGCATTTTGGCGCCTATTGTGGAAGTTAGCATTTTGGAAGAAATTTCATAAGTTTGGCTTGAAGTGAATTTCAGCATTATCGATGTCTGTTTGGAATTCTGAGACTGGAGTAGCTCCGAATGGTGATTCTGGAGCTGGGAGCGTGATCAGAAGTGAATCCAGAGGTCCGTAGGTCATTTTGAAGCCATTTGGCTAAAGACAGAAATTTCAAGGTTTTTGAGAAGTTTGATCGGAAGTGGACTTTTTGATATTGGGGCCAAAATCTGATTTCGAAAGTTGGAATAGGTATGTAATGTCAAATATGACTTGCGTGAAAAATTTGAAGTCAATTGGACGTGATTTGATAGGTTTAAGCATCGGAAGTAGAAGTTGGAAAGTTCAAAGTTCATAAACTTTGGGTTGGAGGTCGGTCGAAGATTTTATCATTGTTTGATGTGACTTGGGGTCTCGAGTAGGTCTGTAATGTGTTTTGGGATTGGTGGTATGATTTGTTGAGGCCACGGGGGCCTCGGGTGAATTTTAGGTGGTTAACGGATCGAAAGTTGGATTTTTGGAAGAGCTGGGCAGCTGATATCTGGTATTTCCGCTTAAGAGGAAATGGGACTGTAGAAGTGGCCTCGCAGAGGCGATAGGGTGGACCGCAAAAGTAGTTTTGACCTGAGGTTCGAGGATCGCATATGCGGTCTAGATTCTGCAAAAGCGGGACCGCATCTGTTGAAGTGGTAATCGCAGAAGCGAAAAGGAGGGCTGAGCCCAGGACCGCAGAAGCGGCTAAATGCCCGCATAAGCGGACTCCGCATGTGCGAAAATATTCCACATAAGCGAAAATCGACTGGAGTAGAAGGTTTTCAAAACCCGATTTTGGGTCATTTCTCACCACATTTCTCTTGGCTTAATGGCAATTTTAGAGAGCTTCAAGGAGTATTTCCGTCATTTATGTTAAGGTAAGTTACTTCTACTTATTTTCAAGTTAAATACAAGATGATACCATAGATTTATGTATAAAAATTGTGGGAAATTGAGGGTTAGAGGAAAACCTAGAAAACTATTGTTCTTAGAATTTAACCACGATATTGAGAATGGAATTTAGTAAAAATTATATATTTGAGTTCCTAAGGTTATGGGTAACCTTTATCTTCAAGAAATTTTGGATTCCGGGCACGTGGACCCAAGGGCATTTTGGTTATTTCACAAACAGAGTTGGGAAATTGTATAATTTGAATTGTTAGCAAGTAATTGAGTATACTCTCATTAGTTTGCCGTTATTTGGCTAGTTTTGGGAGCTCTGTGCATTGGTTCGAGCTTTCAGAAGGATGAAGAAGACCGGTTATGATCTTCGGGCGAGGTGAGTCTATTTTCTAATCTTGTGAGAGAGAAATTACTCCATAGGTGAGTTAAACTGATTATGTGCTCCTAATTATGGGGGCTACGTACGCACGAGGTGACGAGAGTCCGTGCGTAGCTACTATTATGCTATTGTCCGGGTAGACTAGGACCCAAAAGCATGTTATACTTGGATTATTTGTGAACCCGTTGATGGCTTGGAATACTTTAATCACATTAAATTAATAAATGGATTTCTAAAAGACATAAGCTCTGTTTTTCTCAAATTATTGAAGAGAATTGGCCTTTCTTGGATATCTGCTCCATGATGACTTCTTAACTGATTACCTGTCTGCATGTGCTTACATTTTTGTTGGAACGGGCCGATCGCCTCGGTGAAATGGATGCATCTATGGTACGGGCCGCTCGACCCTAGGCAGTGTACACTTTACATTTCTGTTGGAGTAGACTGTCGACCTCGACATGGTTTGTGCATATTTGTGTTGTTATCTTGATCTCATTTGAGTTGCTTTATGTCACATTATGGCTCAAGATCATTTTATTAACAATAACAAGAAAACTAAGGAAATTATCCATGAAAGAATTATATGACTACTTGTTTTCCCATATCTGGATTAAAATCTTATGTATAAAACAAATCCACTGCTTGAATATATTTATTAAGGATAAATAGTCATTGAACTGCTAGTGAGTGTCAGAATTGACCATCTCGTCTCTACTCCTTTGGGATTAGGCGGGACACGCATTGGGTACATGTTTTTGTACTCATACTACACTTGCTGTGAATTTTGTTGCACGTGTATATGTGATCCCAGTGGCATACTGGACGTAACAACACGGATGATTCTGGGATTAGGTGAGCTGCATCATTCGAGATGGCCGCAGCTAGGGTAGTCCCTTTCCAGCATTGTATTTACTTTCCATCCACTGTATTCCAGACGGATGTTGTAATTTTATTCCTCTTATCAGTATTTGCTCATGCACCTGTGACTCCAGGTTCTAGGATGGTTTGAAATATTGTATTAATTGTTTAACTCTTAAATGAGATTTGAAACTATATTTTTTCAAAAATTTCTAAATATGGAAGAAAAATCATGTATTTCCAAAAGTGTAAAAACGAGATTTGATTAAGTAATATGATTGGCTGGCCTGACAGCAGTGTCCAACGCCATCACGACCCTTAGTGGATTTTAGGTCGTGACAGAAACCATGCATATAAGGTTTAACGTTTAACTATACTTCGAATCACATAGAGACCATGCCTATAGGGTTTAACGTTCATATTATGTAATTAACACATATAGAGATCATGCCTAAAGGATATGCATATTCATTAGGCAAAACTCTAGGATTAATTAAACAAGCATCTTTTCACAAGTTCATTAAACAAGTTCTGAAAATCAATAATGTAGATATCATGCCTATAGGATTTGCATTAAAATTCGTTTGCTCATTTCAAAATAGTAATAATTGGATAATCAGTTCTTAAATGCTTAATTCAGTAACATTTTTTCTCTAAAACTTCAAGCTTTAATAAATATCTCTTAAGAACAATGTATATTTCTTTAAAAGTTGCATACCTTTTCTGAACGACTTTTTCAAATGTTCTGCCTGAACGTATTTTTTTCTAACTCAAAATTCCTGAACTCGTCTTTTAATCAATTCTGCAGCTTACTCTTCCCTTAGATAATTCGTTATTTTCTCTAAAATTCTTTTACAACTACTTTTTAGTTTTATGACTGGACAGTCCACTGATCCTTTTTCGGAAATTCATCTCTAAATAATTTACTAAATCTGCAGTTTGTTCTTTCTTTCAGAAAAACCTTTCTGCATTAGCTTATCTTCTAAAATCAATAAACAATTCAGATTAAAATGCCTTAATCTATGACAATTATATCTGAGTTGCATAATACAGACTTTCTATCTAAATATATGAATTAAACCAGTCCGCTCACCGCTTAATTTTAATTTAAGACCAAATCAGTATGTGTCAAGACATGCTAAATTATATGTTTGTCTAATTTAAGGGATTTATTTGAGCTTTGTTTACCTGTTTTGTTCCCTCTATTTGGTACTTGTTTTGTATGATGAAATTAGAATTTTATCCTTTAAACTCCATAAACGCCCCAATCCCTTCTTCCCTCTTAGGATTAGAAGTCTTAATACCCCGGTACTAATGGGTTGGGACTGGTACCAACATGTAATAAGTAATCGAGACTAAACGCGCTTTAATACCTTAACGGGGTGGGAAGGATAGAATATGGATATGATGACCGGTGGGTTACATGTGACCCCTCTTCTGATGAGTGATTGCTGGTATTGCATTGATGTGATCCATATTATGTTTAAACCTAGGACCCCATTTCCTTTTCTTTTTTATCTACAATGTTTTCTTTAAATCTTGTTTCCTTTAAATTAACTCCTTTTTCTAAAAAGCTGTCTATTCATTTCCTCTATTAATAGCTTTAAATTTATTTGTGATTACTATGTGCAAATCTTATTTGTTTATTCTATATTATAAAGTCACAATTATAGCATGGCCGGGAACCACAGTAGTGAATCTTGAGGTGTGCATAATACCTTCCCCTTGAGATAATCTCTAAGCCCTTACCCAAACTCTGGTTTCTTCTTCTCAATTTCTTCATTCCTTTAAAAATGCCCTAATGCACTATAATCATTAGGTGGCGACTCTCCAAAAGTCCAAAACCCAATTCTCGCAAGGGAATAAGAGTTGTCTTCCCATAATGTCGTGTATCCGATTTCGGACTCCCGTCCGCGACGAAAGAGGGGGCGTCGACATTACTGATTGACCGATAACCGATATGTTATTGGTTTGGTTATTGGGTTCGCATATTTACAAAACAATAACCAATATGACAAACCGATAACATCCACAACCGAACCGATTCGAACGATGCCCACCCTTAATTCTGACTCATCAAGTGGTTGTGAAGTAAAAAAAGGATAATACATAATTACTCCATTGGGGTTGTAGCATATTACTAGATACACTCTTATACTTTGGGGGGGGGTCCTATAGAAGGAATTACAAGAAAATACGCATGAATTCACACCATAACAAAAAATAGTCCATATTTTTAAGTTTTACCCAACCTAGCTCATATTATACATATTTTGAAAACACTAGCAAATTCAAAATTTGTGTTCTTACAACTATTGCTTCTAAAAGTTATGAATTTAAATATGCGTTCTCACAACAATTGCTTTTACTCTCTCTTCTTCTCATATCTTCTGCATATGTTTCAAGGGACCATCTATTTTCTGGTTCGCCTCTTGTGTCACCTGGAGTAGATTTGAGCAAGATTTGAGTTAAGTTTCAGAAAAGACGCAAGGAAGAAGATGAAGTCAGTTTTTTGTACAATTATGTAATCTTGTATAAAAGTATATATGAATGTAGAAACACACCTTATACAAGCGTCTGTGGACGAACTTCTTCCACTATTTTCAGTTACAATTCTTGTTCAAAGCTAGTCAAAACCTCAATTAAATGACTTCAAAATTTACATACAACATCCTTATACAATTTCTAACAAGTTTAAATAACACCCACTCTAAATTTCTCACAAAATTAAATTCGGAATTTAAACTCACATATTTAAGCTTGTTAAAAAATTAATTTTCACCTCCCAAATGAATTTAGTTTGTTGAACTAATATTTGAGTCACAGTTACTTATTCGAAAATTAATTTAAAACCTTGAGGAATATTTTTAAAAAATTAAATAGTAATTTTGAGAACCTATTGGAGTTGGATGTTGAATCTTAGCCTATTATTTTTGGACGAGTTAGTTATAAATTAAAATATAAACTATAAAATTGAAAAGTATGTAGCTCAGTTGTTCTAATATGAAATTTTCCAGGTCCTATATCCTCCCCGTGCTTGTTAAAAGTATAATAAGTAAAACTTTCTGAGCGTATAATAAGTATAACTTTTCAGGTCCCACTCGAGTGGGAGGTAAAAAAATTATAACAGTTATTTTCATCAGCATTTCTTTCATTAAATATTAAATTTCTTGTTATAAAATAATATAAGAACAAGAACAATAATACAAGAACAAGAACAATAGAGAGAAAAGTAGAGAGAGGAGTATTCTTATTGATACTTGGGGATGGTTTACAATGGAATAGAACCCCTATATTTATAGGGAGGTGGTGACTTAGCCACCAAGTAGTAAACCCTAGAATCTCTCTAAATATAGACATTCACCTTAAATAGAGTTCTATTTATAACACTCCCCCTTGAATGTCTATTCAATAATGTGCCTCGTTAAAACCTTAAAACCAAAACCCAATGGGAAAAATTAAAAAGAAGAAAAAGAGTACACATGTTTGAATATGCGCCTATTGGTTGCCTCGTTAAAAACCTCGCAAGGAAAACCCAGTTGGGACAAAACCTTGTAAGGGAAAAAGAGTGCAACGCGCATTAACTCCCCCTGATAAGAACATCAATTTATATCCTTGAGACAGTTCTTCTTATTGATACTTAGAGAATGTTAGGAGTGTATTACAATGGTAGAAGACCCCTTTATTTATAGGGAGGGGGATGGTTTATCTACCAAGAATAGAACTCTAGAATCTCTCTAATTATAGACATTCACCTTAAATAGGAGATTTCATAACACTCCCCCTTGAATGTCTATTCAACAATGTGCCTCGTTAAAACCTTAAAACCAAAACCCAATGGGAAAAATTAAAGAAAGGAAAAAGAGTACACATGTTTGAATATGCGCCTATTGGTTGCCTCGTTAAAAACCTTGCAAGGAAAACCCGGTGGGACAAAACCTTGTAAGGGAAAAAGAGTGCAACGCGCATTAACTCTCCCTAATGAGTACATCAATTTATATCCTTGAATATTTGCATTCCAATCTTGTGCATCATCTTCAAAACGATCTTTGATAGAGATTTGATAAATAAATCAACCATATTGACTTGAATAAATATTCCGCACCTTGAAATCATCATTCTTGATAGATATGAACATCTTCATATGATGTCGTGGAATGACTCTTCAATATCTTCATAGATGTATTCTCAATGCCATCATGCTTATAGTTATAGCAAGATACATATGTACACAAATTGTACTTAGGATGTGGTACTTCAGGATCAAGAATTGTGTATGCTTTAAGCAACTTAAATCTTTCAAGTTAAGTCATATAAATCACATAATAGACTTTAGATGCATATCAAGTTTTCATGTCATGCTAAACAAATAAGATATCGAAAACTGATTATACATACCTTTGACTTTATACTTTCAAGTATTTGAACTATATGTCCAAATCTACATGTCTTTCATATGGAATCAAGTATTTGTCTATACGCTTTAAGCGTATCAAAGACTTTATCCTTCTGGGACTTAATATGAGTATTTGTAGTGAGAATATAGTTACTTTCTTTGGGTCAGCAAATGCGTATAGCATGCTTTGCAATATGTTGCAATTGAATTATCCATTTTATGAACTTCAGGTTCATGATATTCGGGGATTTACATATACAAATGATAATTCATCCCATGTAACCTTTTCTCAAGTGTTTATCATGTCTCCCCCTCATGTTAGAAAAGCTAACTTGTTTCCTCAACTTTGGAAAATCATCTTTGTGCATTATTATGTCAATATACACAGCACATTAATAATAAGATGAAATTATTTGGTTCCTGACCCTGAACCACTTGTGAGGGGAGAATATACTCTCGTATACAACGTATATCAAACTGATATATATAACTTTGTTCTCATAAGAAACAGTTTAGCTATTAAGTGTAGGCACTCAATAATTATCTTGCTAAACCAACTATGATATAAACCAACTTATCAAGATGAACTATCTTGAATAGAAAATCTGGAAATTATGCTCGAAGTTATATTACTGAGCAATTTACCTTGCAAGCACCGGCCAGGCTGCGAGTCAATAACAATCGCACATGTAACCATATCATAGATGCATCATATGTGGTATACATGGCAGGTGAATGGGCCCATATTCACCTTTGCTATTTCCAGAATTTATGGGCTTCAACCCGAATTCTTTAGTTGGTCAATTCATTAATGAGAACAAGTGATACAAGAGAATTCGTAAAGAACTTTCTAGTTCTTTAATATTCACCCATGTGAATTCTCTATTATTGCACATCATACTTAAAAAGAGATGGCTAACCCGAATGCCAACTGAATAAATTATAAATATTGGTAAACTTCAAATTTACACCATGACATGTGCACTTATCAATAAACTTCAGGTTTATTATGACATGGGTTTTTATACCAATAGATATCCACTTTATTGTGGCATTCTTTTGTTTGTGTAGTACAAACTGGAGAATGAAGCGGGTAGCTTTTCATATACAAATTTATCCCGCTACAAGTTGTAGTAATAGGAGATATCAAATCTTTCCTTCATTTATAGTCTCAATATAATCAATCGCTTTCGCGTGTACTTTGGAAACTGAATAAGTTTCTTTGAGACTTACTACAGCACAATAATCAATTGTGTTTCTCCAACATAGTAATTGGCTCTTTTAGAGCTCTCAATTAATTTTGTACTACCACAGATTCATCAACATCCATGTGGTGAATATCTCTTTTAAAGAGAAAGTTATACTATTATGGTCATGATCAAAATTATATTCAAGATATGTTTCTTGCATTATCGTTGTCCTTTAATAGTCATATTTCCAAAATACTTTGGCGTACAATAGGTACGTGACCAACGATCATTCATGCCATATATCATCTCAAACCTCCTTCTAGGGGTGAGTGTGGTATCATCTCAAACCTCCTTATAGGGGTGAGGGTGGTATATTCAATACCAACTTCATGTTCATATTCTTCCGATAATGAATATGTATTCGTGAGTCAGATGTTGTCACATTCACTGCGGGGATATGTGATTTTGTTATCCTTTTCAAATCTGTAAATGCGCCTGGCATTCGATTTGCTATTCTTTGCAAATGGATAATATTTTGCGCCTCTTTTTCACAAATAGAGGTATGTGGATCAAGATGAGATAATGATGCATTTTTCCACAAAATTTCCCGTTTGGTTTCACCAACTTCTCCCCCTAATTTTGGGAAAAGTGTCTCATCAAATTGACAGTCTGCAAATCGTGCAGTGTACAATTCCCCTGTCAATGTTTCGAGGTAGCGAATAATGGAGGACGATTCAAACTCAACATATATTCCTAACCTTCTTTGCGGACCCATTTTGGTGCGGGGTGGCGGTGCTATAGGCACATATACTGCGCATCCAAAGATTCTTAAATGGGATATATTAGGTTCATGACCCAAAACCAATTGCAACGGGGAATATTTGTGTCAATTCGTCAGTCAGAGACGAACTAGCATTGCTGCATGCAAAATGGCGTGACCCCAAGCCGAAGTGGGCAGCCTCGTTTTCATGAGTAAATGAGGTATTCAAGATTATACTCATGTATTGTCTCAATCTGATATCCATTTTGAATGATATCTTTAAAACTCAACAAGTTCCTTTTAGACTTGGAGGAGAACATTTTAACTGATATCATTAAAACTCAACAAGTTCTTCTTAGACTTGGAGGAGAACATTGCATTCTCTAAAATATCATTCCTTTAGGCAGAGTTATAGTTGCTCTTCAGGAGCCTTCAATCAATTTTAATTCCCATGGTTTGCCATACAAAAGAAAATATACGAACATGAGAATAAACAAATTCAATCCGTTTGTTTCATACTTAAACAATATTATCAAAATCTGCTGAGGTCAGTTGACTAACTAAATCAGATAGTCGATTATATATTTTCCATAATCGATTACTTTGCAGTTTGAAAATTTCAGTTTAAGCATTTTCTTAAAACAATCGATTGTTAAACATACACAATCGATTGTTGAACATTTACAATCGATTGTTAAACATACACAATCGATTATTTGCTATTTTGAAAAACTTCAGATCACACTGTCTTAAGACAATCGATTGTTAAACATACACAATCGATTGTTGAACATTCACAATCGATTGTTAAACATACACAATCGATTATTTGCTATTTTGAAAAACTTCAGATCACACTGTCTTAAGACAATCGATTGTTAAACATACACAATCGATTGTTGAACATTCACAATCGATTGTTAAACATACACAATCGATTGTTGAACATACACAATCGATTATTTGCTATTTTGAAAAACTTCAGACCATACTGTCTTAAGACAATCGATTGTTAAACATATACAATCGATTGTTGAACATACACAATCGATTGTTTTGCAGTTTTAATGCGAAATATTAGATAATCGACTAACTGTTAGGTTAGTCGATTACCTCTACTGGAAAATAAAAATATTATTGAAATCTGAGCATATTGAAATATTCTAAAGAACTAATACTAGCATTATATCATAAACTAACTAATATGAGCTGATACTAATGACTATTAGTTTATTCACTAACAATTACAAATAAGTGAAATAAAATCAAACAATTCCATCTTCTTTCATTACAGATCCATCACCGATTAGGTGGTCTATTTCCCCTCAGGGTGCTCAAAGAAGTCTGCCACATCCAAGTGGGTGATGTCAAAATTGTCGTCAGAGTCAAAATTTGTTTCAGGGCATTTACTCTTTAGAGATGCTTGACAAGGCTCAACCAAATGTCTTGGTACACGGCAAATTTTCGCCTAGTGCCCTTTTCCACCGCAACGATAACATATAGTTTATGAACTATTTGCTTTTGGATTCTCATCGTATCGTGCTTGTGGCAGAGTGACCAACTTCAGGTTGTCATATCTCTTCTTTAAGCCATTCCACAAGATAGGTGGATCTTTGACTGTGATATATTCAATTTTCAAACTTTCATCAAGGTGATGGCGCAAGAAAATCAAGGCCTTAGCACAGTTTCAAACCTTCATTAAGGTGATGGCGCAAGAAAATCAAGGCCTTAGCATAGTCTTGGGTGGATGTATTGTTTCTGTCTTTAATGGCGTCTCCAAGACCCATAGCATCTAAGTGGATTTCAGCATCCAACACCCATGCCATATAGTTCTTGCCCGAAATTTCAAGGGCAACGAACGTTCTTTTCATAATGTCAGACATAAGACACAATTACATCAAGAGCGTGTTCATACTTACAGGCTTTATTACAATTATCACATTCACTTCAGGGAATGGATCATAATGACGATTATAATTCCGTCTATTGCCACGTCCACATTCATTGATACCATCATGGTTATAATTTTGTCTTCTTTCAGACTTATCACATACTACTACCACATTCTCTAAAGGGAATGGAGCAAATTCAATGGGACGGAATTTTAATTCTTTGCCCACAATCATACATGAATTTGATCATGGCAAGGCATAGAAATTTTACCACTTCATGTGAGTGTAATTTCTTACGAACTCCATTAGAGTTATAATCAAACTTTGTTGTCTTTGTTTGTATATAAAATCAAATCGTAGGATTTCAAGAATTTGAAAGGGAAAAGTAAATTACTTACCTTTAAGGTATACCAATAAATGTTGTGATATCAAATATACCTCTTGAGTTTTCATCCCGTTGCATTACTTTATGATGATACCATCTCTTCTATTTTTCCGTATAGAAATTAGAAAAAAGCGGTGATTGAGTTGAGAGAGCCGAATCGGTTATGAAGCAAAAATCCTACACAAACAAAAGTTAAAATAATCGAAAATTTCAATTGGTTAGAGACTCGTGCTGATAACGTGTTATAAAATAATATAAGAACAAGAACAATAATACAAGAACAAGAACAATGGAGAGAAAAGTAGAGAGAGGAGTATTCTTATTGATACTTGGGGATGGTTTACAATGGAATAGAACCCCTATATTTATAGGGAGGTGGTGACTTAGCCACCAAGTAGTAAACCCTAAAATCTCTCTAAATATAGACATTCACCTTAAATAGAGTTCTATTTATAACATTTCTAACTTTTTTCTGTATTTTTTTTCTCTTCCTTTCTTTTTCTTTTCTTCTTTCTCTTTGGCGTGAAACCATGGCTGATTTTTCTTCTTCACTACCCCCTATTTTCTCGCATTTTCTCCACCATTATTTAATCTGCAAACATAATATAAATAAGATGTATTTTTTTTGGTGAAATTACTTTCTGTCGCATTTAATATTTTATTCATGTTTTGTATTGGGATGCCGTTGTTTTTAGAATCTAAATATAGTTTCTTGCTATTGATAATTATGGTTTTTGTTAATATTTTTGATTTGTACAATAGTTTGATGGTGCTAAATTACCTGTTTTTTTTTTTTTTTGCGAATTCTTCAAAATACATTGTGCTAACAATAATTCCAACGACCTTTTAGCCGGAAAAATGGGGACCAAGTTCAAAGATTTAAAATTTGAAGTAATCACTTACTCGGAGATCTAAAATTTCACCAATTGTAGAGATAAAAAATAGACTGGTGGGAAAGGACCCATCGATAGTAATAGTAGTTTTCATTGGCGGTGGTGAATTTAATTTTCGGTGGACATGCATGGTGGTGACAGTGGCAGTGGCGGAGCTACTGCTGTGTCAGAGAAGAAGAAGAAAAGAAAAAAGAAAAAGAAAAGAAATAAAAAATGAAAGGAAAAAGGATAAAATGAAATGAATAAATAACAAAGAAAAACAATATAAAAAAAAAGAAGATTGCGTGGCGAAATGTGATTGGTGCATGTTGTCTACTAATTTTGTTGAAACTGGTACTAGACACAAAAGGGGAAACTTATTTCACTTCAAGCAATGATAGAGGGTTCACAGGATCCCCACAAAGTTTCAGGGTGCAACTGGTAAAGTTATACAACTTTAATAAGGTAATTATGTATTATCTCACAAAAAAAAAAATTGATGATTAAGATTTGAATAACTAAGTTAGCGTTTGACCATAAATTTTCAAATTAGTTTTGAAAAATCTAATTTGGGTGGAGCTTGATTTGAAGATGACAATGTATTTGGACATCAATTTTCAAAACATGTTTCACTTTTTTTTTCTTTTCTTTTTTTTTTTTGAGAAAAAAACTGAAACATGACTTATATCCACAATTCTAAAAACTATCACAAATATCCAACAGTACCTTCATCAATAACATTCATTATCGTGATCACAAACCATAGCCCGAAATATAAATAAATTCGGTATAATATTATTATTTTTATAATAAACTACATAATACACTATCAGATGGTCAAAAAGACGAAACAACATTGTTGCAAAATAATAAATAGTGGGCTCTTTTATAAAATATAAAAGCTTGTTGTTGTTTTTTTAAAAAAAATTTAGAAAATGTAATAGTAATAGTTTATGCCAAAATCAACTCTTGAGTTGGTCTTGAGATTATGAAATTTTCCAAAATATGGACAAAACAAAATTATTTTTTTGGGTAAAATCTATGACCAAACGGGTCCGAAAATTCAACAACAACAATAAATTAGTTAAATTCCACTAGTGGGTAGGGGGAGGTTAGAGTGTAGGATGATCTTATCCCTACCCCCTGATGGATAGAGAGGCCGTTTTCAAGAAAGCATCGGATCAGAGACAATAGATCTGTAACAACAACAAAAATCAAACAAATTAATTTGAATAACTAAAATTCAGACTTTAAAAATAACGCACTTAATATATGAGATCTGAATGATTAAGATTTATATCTCAATTAAGTGCAAACAAATGAGGCCTTAGTGACAATAATAATAGTAGTAGTCTTCCACACAATATGTATTATTCAATTCTCATGGTGCCCTTCAATCTTTTCATCTTCTAATCCTCCAATCTAATCCATAAATCTTCTCTTTCAAAAAGGGAATCAACAAGGGAATTTTACATACTTATACACTGTTTGAAATTTTATTACAAAAATTATTCATATTATGGTATTTACCCGACTTAAACACATTTTAGTTACAAAATATATACAATACACGCATATATATACAATTGATTATATATTATGCAACTTATCTACAACTTATTTACAATTTTCATACATTATTTCTGCCCAGTTATTTACAACTACAATATTATATAACTTAAATATAATTTTTATACAATATTGTTCTACCTTTATATATATATATATATATATATATATATATATATATATATAACATAATACAAATTTTCTACAATTTTACTACAAATTCGTAAGTATAATATATGTCATGTCTTCTTCTTCGAGTTTTAATATGAAACTCAACCAAAATCAAGTCTAATATTCACCAATACACATTCAAAATTAATATATAAACTCCAAACCATGTTCCTAATTGTTTGCAACAACACCCAATCCAAATAAATAATATTTTTTGAAAATCCAAATTCGAATTCAAAGCTTCAAAGCTTTTAATGGTTGTTAATAGCGGAATTACTGCTCTATTTTTCTTTGCTTTATATTACTAGAGTTAGGGATTAAGAGATAGAGAGATATAAAGAGAATTCTCAATTGTTTGCAACAATACCCAATTCAAACAAATAGTATTTTTAATGGCTGTCAATGGTGGAATTGCTGCTCTCTTTTCCATTGCTCTACATTACTGAAAGTAGGGATTGAGAAATAGGGAGAGACGTATAGAGAGAGAAAGGGAGAGAGACAGAGAGGGGGAGAGAGATTAGGGGGAGAGAGATCATGAGGGAGAGGGAATAAATATGGGAAATAATTGATTCATAATATAAAGGGATACTCATTTAATTCCTAAAGTGTATGTAATTGGTAAATTTTATATAGTAGGTAATTAAATTAAAACTTGAAGAGGGAGGCTAATAAAGTTTTCAATAATGTATATGTATGTAAAAATCTCAATTAATAATAATTATAATAGCCCATAAATAAGGGTGTTCATGATTCAAAGTAAGAGAATTGTGACCGGCAAAAAGTGATTTGGTCTACCAACTTGCTATTCACATTTATCTATACTATAATAAAAATAAGAAGGCCCTTAACGAAATATCGTTCGACCTTTTATAATAAATTTTACATTAGACAAAATTGTAATTTGATAATTAAAATTTAGGAGTTTAAAAGCAACTAAAATTTTAGTCTATACATTTTTCTTTATTTGAATTATGCAGAAAGTTCCAAAATTTAGGACCTTAAAAGTTGTTAAAAATTTCAAATTGTTATGAAGCAATAAAAGAACAAGAGCAATATTGCAGAGAAAGAGAGAGAAATTCTTATTGAATTTTGGGGTGATTTACAATGGGGTAAACCCCCTCTATTTATAGAAGGAAAAATGACTTAGCCTCAAAGTAAAATTCTCTACAAGACAGACATTCATTCTAAATAGAATTATATTCTTAACACTCCCCCTTGAATTTCTACTCAATAAGTAATGTGCCTCATTAAAACCTTAACTAAAATAAAACTCAATGGGAGAAAAAATTTTAGCAAAGAAAAATAGTACACACGTTTAGGAATGCGCCTATTGATTGCCTCGTTAAAAACCTTGCAAGGAAAACCCAGTGAGACAAAACCTTGTAAGGAAAAAAGAGTGAAACGCGCATTAACTCCCTCTGATGAGTGCATCAATTCACATATTTAAGTATTTGCATTCCAATCTTGTGCATCATCTTCAAAACAATCTTTGGTAGAGACTTGATAAACAAATCAACCATATTAACTTGAATGAATATTTTGCACCTTGAAATCATCACTCATGATAGATATATAATGCCTTCACAAATATCGTGGAATGGCTCTTCAATATCTCCATAGAGGTATCCTCGCTATCACATTATCGTGCTTATAGTTATAGCAAGATATATTTGTGTATAAATTACACTGAGGTAGTGGTACCTCAAGATCAAGAATTGTAGATGCTTCAAGCAACTTAAATCCTTCCTGGAGTGTCATATAAGTTAAGTTATATAATCCATATAATATACTTTAGATGCGTATCAAGTTTTTATGTCATGCTAGATATATAAGATATCGAAAACTGATTGCACATACCATTGACTTTATACTTTCAAATATTTGAACTACATGTCCAAAACTACATGCCTTTCATATGGAATCAATTCTACTTGAATTGTATCTCTTCCATTTGGACAATACTTTTGTGTCTATATTCGATAGACTTAAGATCCTCATCTATACTTAGCGCTATAATAGATGTCGTCTACAAATATTTTATATCGGTTCCAATAAATATTCATAAAGACATAACATACAGATCTCTTCATTCATATATTCAGGTACCTGAATCCTCATGAGATTTTATGAAGTGTTATGTCATGTGACATTCTAGATGACTTGCCTCCTCTATTATGATCACTTTGATCATTTGCTCATCTTCTTTATCAAGAAGTTCTATTTGAAAATGATTTGTCTATACGCTTTAAGTGTACCATAGACTTTGTCCTTCTAAGACTTAATATGAGCATTTGCAATGAGAATATAGTTACGTTCTTTGGGTCAATAAATGCGTATGACATGCTTTGCAATATGTTGCAAATGAATTATCTTTTTATGAACTTCAAGTTCATATTATCCTATTCGAGGATCTTGATATACAAATGATCCGTTCGACGTAACTTTTTCTTAATTGTTTATCATATCTCCCCCTCATGTTAGAAAAGCTAACTTGTTTCCTCAACTTTGAGAATCCATATTTGTGTATTATGGTGTTAATAAAAATATACATCGCACATCAATAATAATAAGATGGAATTATTTGGTTCCTGACCCGGAACCACTTGTGAGGGGAGAAAATAATATACTTTTGTTTATAACATATATAAAACTGATACATATAACTTTGTTCTCATAAGAAATAGTTTAGATATTAAGTAGAGGCACTCAATAAATTATTTTGCTAAACCAGCTGTGACGTAAACCAACTTATTAAGAAGAACTATCTTGAATAAAAAATCTGAAAATTATGCTCTATATTAAATTATTGAGTAAGTTATCTCGCAACCACCGGTCAGGTTGCGGGTTAATAATGATCGCCCATGTAACCATCTCATAGATGCATCTTATGTGGTATACATGACAAGTGAATGGACCCATATTCACCTTTGATATTTCCAGAATTAATGGGATTCAATCCCAACTTTAGTTGGTCAATTAATTAATGAGAATAAGTAATATAAGAGAATCCATAAAGAACTTTCTAGTTCTTTAATATTTACCCATGTGAATTCTCTATTATTTTTGCACATCATACTTAAATTGATATGGCTAAACCATGTATTCTAACTGAATAAATTATCAATATTGATAAAGTTCAGGTTACACCAAGATATGTGCAATTATCAATGAACTCCAAGTTTATTATGATATAGGGTTTTATGTCAATAAACATCCACGTATTGTGTGGCATTCTTTTGTTTGTGTAGTACAAACTGGAGAATAAAGCAATAGCTTTTCACATACATATTATCCCGCTACAAGTTGTAGTAATAGAAGATATCAAATCTTTTCTTTATTTATAGTATCAATATAATCAATCGCTTTCGCGTATACTTTAGAAACTGAATAAGTTTCTTTGAGACTTACTACAACACAATACCTTATTGGTAATCAATTGTGTTTCTCCAAAATAGTATAATTGGCTCTTGCAGAGTTCTCAATTAATTTGGTACTACCAAATATTCATGAACATCCATATGGTGAATATCTCTTTTAAAGAGAAAAATATACCATTATGGTCATGGTCAAAATTATATGCAAGATATGTTTCTTGCATTATTGTTATTCTTTAATAATCACATTGCCAAAATATTTTTGGCGTACAATAGGTACATGACCAATGACCATTCATGTCATAATAATGATATTATTTTCTTATTTCATCTCAAACCTCCTTCTAGAGGTGAGTGTGGCATAATCACTACCATTAACACGTTCATATTCTTCCAAGAATGAACATGTATTCATAAATCAAATGTTGTTACATTCAAATCATGAATGGACTATAACCATCAACGTATGCTTTATAAACTCCCATGTCAAATCAATGACAAATATTACTTTCACAAAGTGAAAGATTATTTTGAGAATTCTTATTATTCCCATTATCACAATGATGACGATTATAATTTCGTCTATTACCACATCCATTGATACTTTCACGGTAATATTTTTTTTCTTCTTTCAGACTTATCATATACTGCTATCACATTCTCTAAAGGGAATGAGAATTGAGCAAATTCAATGGGAGGGGTTTTTAATTCTTTTCCCACAATCATACATGATTTTAGTCATGGCACGACATAGAGATTTTACCATTTTAGGTGGGTGTAGTTTCTTACAAACTCCATTAGAGTTATAATCAAACTTTGTTGTCTTTGCTTGCATATAAAATCAAATTATAGAATTTCAAGAACTTAAAAGAGAAAAATAAAGTAAAATGCTTACCTTACATCTAGAATTTAATCATGAACGAAATTCATAGAACAATTGACAATCATTATGCTCAATCTCAAAGCTTCTACTCAATTGATTAGAGTCTCGTGCTGATAACGTGTTATGAAACAATAAAAGAACAAGAGCAATATTGCAGAGAAGAGAGAGAAATTCTTATTGAATTTTGGGGTGATTTACAATGCGGTAAGACCCCTTCTATTTATAGGAGAAAAAATGACTTAGCCTCAAAGTAAAACTCTCTACAAGACAGACATTCATTCTAAATAGAATTATATTCTTAACACAACTTACATATATCCTTTCTTTATTTGAACCCTTCCATGTCAAAATTTTAAGTATTATAGCTTTAAAATTAACCCGTTTAAATTATTAAATGATAAAAATTAGTTGAATTAGGAGGAAATCAACAAATATATGAAATTATTTAGGAACTACGAGAAGGAATAAAAGCACACGAACATATTATGGAGTAAGATAATACGAGAAGGAGCATACGATAACAATTCATTTTGGAACAAAGTTTATTTCACAGTTCATTATTCTCTTTGATTTTAAATTGAATATTTAACACAATCATGTCGAACAAATTATTTTCCCATTTAAAAGGAAGTTTTTATTCATTGATTTTTGTTAGACATTATTTTAAAACTACATAGAATAATTAGAACGAATAAAAACATTTAAGAATATAAAAGAGAAAAAAAAAAGTTGTTGGCAAGAGTCAATAAAAATAAAGATCCAAAAGAAAATGTCAGATTAAATTTTTATTCTTTGAAAGTAGAATGCTTAGTAGAAAAAAATATTATTGCAGTTAAACTAATAAAAAATTGTGATGAATTAATGTTTAAAATCTGAATAATAAAAACAAGCTATTACATTTAACTTTGAGGAAAAAATAATCTAGTGTTGAAATGAAGTTACCTTTAATGTCGAAAAGAAATAACTAAATCTTTACATTAACCGATTAGCAAAAATTTAATTTAGTTCTTTTTTCAATTCATTATTTTTCAATTAACTAAAATATTAGCACATGAGAACTTTTGTGGTGCAAGATTTCTTTCTTTTTTTAGAATATTATTTGATACTCTATGCATTCCAAAAAGAACAATACTATTTATTTTTAGTTAGTTTAAAAATTTAATAGTACATTTAAATTTGAAAATAATTAAACATAAATATTTATTTTGTTTTTAACGACACATATTTATCAACTCAAATATTATGTTATGTGCAAGATCACAAGTTTCAAAAGTTTTTCTTTTCTACTTTCTTAAATTTCGTATATAGTTAAACTAAATTAAAGTAGATGAATAATATTAATCTAATTCTTTGAAACTTTATATTCATTAATATGATTATACGCGCAAAGCGCGTACTCTAAAACTAGTAAAATATAAAGAACGAAGACCTCAGATATTATCTATAACGAAAATGAACAATAGAAAACACAATTCATTTAGATTTAATTCTAACAAAAATATTAATTATTTTATAAATATTAATTTTTATACGCTAGAACTAGCACAAATTTTATCCTTTTAATCTCGAGTAAACTTATAAATTTCCAAATTTATGTCATCACTAATTACTAAGTACACACTACTAAACCTAAACTTGGGGCTCAAGCAAAACAATAAATAAAAGCAGGTATATTCCAAATTCCTTCAAAGGGCTAAAGGGTCTTTTTACCTTTAATATTAAAGGCGGCACATACTAGGGAGACAAGGAAACGACGGCACAAAGAATTGATTAAAACCCTAAAACCTCTGAGACTCGCTCGCTCTTTACTCTCTTTCTATAAGCACTACGCTTCTACTCATAGCAGTTTGTTTCTTCTGCTACCCCAAAAGTTTCACCTTCTGCATTGGGGAGAGGGCTCTCAGAGCCCGTCTTCTCTTCTTTCAGTTCTGTTGTTAAGAACTTTTAACCTTCCGAAGAAAGCTGATCTCGGCTTGAATGGGGTTTTGATTTTAATTTAAGGTAATTCAGTATCAGTTTTCTTTCTTTTTTGTTGAATATCATAGTTCTTTGATTGATCGTGTTCTTTGTGTGTTGGGGAAATTTGTTGTTTAGGTTCAACTTTGTTGATTCTCTGTGTGTGAGTTAGGGTAAATAAAATTATGGGTCTTTTTGTATGAATTGATTTGGTTTGATTCAGTTCTATTGGTTCTTTCTGTGTGATTTTTAGGGGCAGAAAGATTATTGGAATATGTTTTGAAATCATTGTCTTGTGCTTCTCTCTTTGTTTTGGGGAAAAAACAAGCATGATGCTTTTGAGAATTCGCTATTTGGTTCAACTTCCTTCTTCATGCATGCGCTTAATTTTGGGGGAAAAGTATTTATCTGCTTTTGGAATTTGTAGCCTTGTTTGAATTCTGTATGTTCATGTGGAACATAAAACTTATCTTTTTTCTTAATTCATCTTTTGCTTCAACTCTCTGAAGTTTTTTTAATTTCTCAAAAAGTGGCAACATCTCCTTCAGTTTTTTTTTTTGTATTTGGCAACTATTCTGTATACTTCATAATTCCGGGAAAAAATATTCATACATCAAATTTTCCGTCAATATTGATCAGTTCTTTAGTTCGGTGATGATTGATGAAATCATACACTTAGTTGCCATCTAAATTTCATGCTTAAAAAAAGAATTTTCATGTTGAAGAGCTTAACAATGAAAAAAGGAAGTATAGTACATTAACTAAGAGCTTATGCTAACTTTTAAAGTCCCTGTATTAGGAGTATATAACGATGTCTTTGCTTTGTTCTCTCTGTCTTGTGGGATTTTGGTGACTTGCAAGTGATAAACTTAGTCTTGATATCAAGGCGATTTTTGTTTTTTAATCATCGACTTTGTTGGGCAAGTGTTGCATTTTTTAAGTTTACTTTCTACTCATATCAAAGTTTATCTCAAAAATTTCTGTCTAAGTTGCCGTCTGGTTTCCCTTTTAATTCCTTTCCTTTACTTTATATTTTCCAGGGTCTGTATGTTCAATGGTTACTGCTCAATCTCCGAAAGTGAACGGTTCTCTTCAGCTCCTGGAGTTGCCCACCATGAATGTTGGTGATAGCATGGTGACGAAGAAGCTGAAAATTAAAATTTCTTCCAAGGGGGTGCGTGCTGAATCTGGGGGAGGCTCGGAGATGAATGTAAAGGTGAAACTACCTATGCCATCCGACTCTAATAAACGTAGACCTGAGTTGGTGCTGGACAATGAAAGAGAGAAAAGGCGGAAAATGGATCGGAATGTAAAGCAACAATATGGTAACATTCTGAAAGCCTTGATGGCTCATCCTAGTGGGTGGCCCTTCCTTGTACCAGTGGATCCAATCCAATATAATATTCCCGACTACTTCACTATAATTACAAGACCAATGGATTTGGGGACAGTCAAAGCTAAACTGGATGGCAATGTGTACTTCAATGTTGATGCATTTGCTGCTGACGTGAGGTTGACGTTTGCAAATGCGATGAAGTATAATCCTCCTAATAATGATTTTCATCTCATGGCTAAGAGATTAGATAATATTTTTAATCAGAAGTGGAAGCTGCTGGAAGGTAAGTGGAAATCTGAGAGCAAAAAATTCAGTCAGGATTGTGTTTCAAGTGATAAAGGAAATGACTTTAAGAATACAAGGGAGACTTCCTTTAAGAAATCTGCACCTCATGCTAATGGTCTGAGCAAGAGGCTAATGTCTTTAGAAGAGAAGCAAAAGCTGAAGAAAGAACTTGTTGATTTACTTAGGGGAAATGTAATTAAGAAAATGCAGAATGCTCTCCAAAAGTTTGGGTTGGTGGGTCTTAAAGAAGAGAAGCTTAGCCTGGACCTAGATAAGTATGATGATAACACACTATTGGAATTGAAGAGGGTGGTTAGAGCTTATTCCAATTTAGCTACAAAAAAGGTAAGAAGTTTATCTTAGTCACACGATTGAACTTCAACTGGTACAATAGCTGTTTATTGCAAAGGAAGCTTTAAGCCGTTATCTTTTTTTGTAACTCTTAAAATGTTATCTAATTGGTGGTCTTTTTTTTTAAACAGGCAGAGCCCGCTTGTGTAAAACAAAGTGGTGGGCATCTGTCGTCCCAGGAGACTCTCCAAAAAGGTATGAAAAGGCCGGGTATAAAATTTCTGCTCTTAGGGATCTTTTCCAGGGGCTGATTGGAGATGTGTCTTTTTGGGCACAGATAGTAGCACAGGTTTTATTTGCTCTGCCAATACCAAGCAACAAGCAAACACTGTTGCTTGCCACCTTCAGGGTGTTGATACCCATGCTCGTCCCAGGAGTAAGTTTGGTCTGCCCCCTTCTTTCTTCAGCTGCTTCGGAGCTCAAATCTTCAATTGCTAATAAATGAGTTGTACTTCTGTTTGCAACTCAGATTTGCCAACAGAAAGAAAGCTAGAACAAGATCATTCGGGCGTTCCTAATAGGGTCGGTGTCTTGATGGTTAAAATATCTTTGAAATAGATTTAGGGCGTTTGCCATTCCTTTCCTTCCAACTGACACCTTGTATGCATTTTCAGGACAGAGAGGTGACAAACTCCGTGGCATCAGCTTCATGCAGAGCTGATCTGAACTCTCATGGTGATTGCAAAACACTCTTATATTTCTTCATTAGCACGCATAAAAATTTATTGATCTTCTTTTTGACATGCTGTTACTGACAATATGCAGGTGGTCTAGGAGTACTTTATGAAGAAAACTCTCCCAGTCCAAGTAGATCAACCTGTGCTTCCACTACTACATATGATGAAGGTGAGTATGTTGCTTGTACTCTTTCTATCATATTTTTTTTTGGGTACCCAATGCCAATGAACTGAAGCCTAATCTGCTGATGACTGTTTTCTGGAAATAGGCTGGGATCCTCTTATGAACATTGGTCTTTCCCCGACTAAAGCACTACGTGTTGCGATGCTGAAGAGCCGATTTGCTGACACTATCATCAAAGCGAAACAGAAATCGCTTCCAGTTGATGTAATTCCTTGCCTTTTCCTCTCGAGAGAACGTATTACATACACTATTTAAGTTGTTTGGTTTGAGACAAGTATTTATTGCTGAATCAGGGTGATAAGACTGATCTGCATAGAATGCAGCAGGAAAGAGCCCAACTAGAAAAGCAGAAGCTTGAAGGTAAGATGTTTTTTTTTTTTAATTTTTAATTTTTTTATAATCGAAGGTAAGATGGTTTATGTTGTGTGATTGATTGATTGATTGACTTCTTCTTATGGTAGTAGCTCACATGGAATTGGGATAATGAACTCCAGCAGTTTGATCTATATAAAAAAACTATTAAGTAATTTCAACACACTCCATCTCAAAAAGTAATTTCAACACACTAACGTGGAATCACAATCTCTATCTGGCTTGTTATCAATATTGATGCCAGAAAAAATAGAGGATTGCTTGCTTATGAATCAAAACAAAATTATATAAGATAAAAGGATACTTTATTTATTTTTTTTTTTTTAAAGGCCAGCTGATGCTTTATGCACTGTCACCATTTCTAGTCCTGCCATGGATTCTAGAGAGCTCTTAATGTGATGTTAATTGATCTGCTGGAGTGCTCTGGATTAAAATAGGCTATAGTAGCTGAATGGACAGAAGCTTCAAACTATCTGAACCAAAAACAAGTTCTTTAAGGCGTGTATCAAGTTTTTCCTGTTTGATCTTGTAGTGTTTGGATTTGATTTAAAAACCGATTCAAACCAAAACAAGCTCAGGTTGATTGGCTTTTTCCTTCTACGTTTGTTTTTTACTGGATTGGGTTTTCTGAGTTTTAGCTTTGTTGCCTTCTCCTCTTTATTAGCTATGAGATTTGGCGAATTAATGCGTTGTGGAAACTTTCAACAATCACATCGGTATATTAAATGGACATCAGTAATTTCAAACTAAATTAGATCTTAAGCATATATTATTTTTTATCCTGAGAAATCTGGAGCCAACCCTTAGGATCAACTGCACCCTCCAAAACTCGGAGATGCTGGGCTGGCCTCTGTATCCTTCTCCACTTAATACTAGGCTTGGTTCGTTTGGCTAAGGGATCGAACTTATGACCTCTAAGCCTCAATTCTCTCAATCTTTGCCATAGGAGAATATCTAGATTTAGCATGTTTTCTGCAGATATAGATAGTTTCATAAACAGAAAATGTAGGTTTTTATCCCACGAAATCTTTCTGAGGGACGAGAGAAACCTAAACTAATAGTCATCGTGCAAACTCATAACACAAAAGTAATCTTATATACTGAAATGTTTGTACTAAAGCTCTCACTATGGCAAATAAGAAACAGTAGTCTGATGGTAACCAACCCTCACTTACAACCGAGAGGTTGTGAGTTCGAGTCTCCCCAGGAGCAAATTCTGGGGATTTATGCCGGGGGTCTATTTGGAAACAGCCTCTCTACCCCAGGGTAGGGGTAAGGCTGCGTACACACTACCCTCCCCAGACACCACTGAGTGGTATGGTATTGTACTGGGTCGTACTTTTTTAGCACCAGGATGGTTAATTTCACTCTCAAAAATAATAAACAACTGAAAATTCTTGATGCTCAATACAAAGTGACAGATAAAGCAAATAGATACTATCTGATGATTCATTAAGTATCTTTTGTGTGAGTCACATGATTCCAATGAAAATATTAGTGCCCTTATGGTTGTAAAAGTGAGAAAATAAAAAGACCGAGAAAGATTGCAACCCTGGAAGAAGTTTTTGTGAGGCTTAAAGTGAAGTTGGAAAATCTGAACTTTCTAAGAACATGAGATATTTAAATGCTAAAGAAAAATAGAAAAACACTGCGGTTTTAGGGGTTTTATTGGAAATATCCGAATCCCAACCAAATAACTGAAGATTTTAAATTCTCCACCTGAAACCAAACCAAAAAATATATCGGAACAATCAAATCACATAATCACAATTTTCGTCGGTTTGGTTATTTATTATGCCCACACCTACCTTGGGTGAATCTAGGTGTTCTGTGGCTAAAGTAGTTGACGGTCTTTTTTCATTTTATCTCTCTTTTGAGTTTGTCGACTCTGTGGATAAATTTGTGATATTTTGAGAGACAGGCAGTACGTATCTGTATTAAGTGGTTACATCTCAAGTTAACTGTAGTTGATTTTCTTTATTTTATGTGTGCTGTTTCTCTAACAGAACATTGGGTGTGTGCAGAGAAAGCCTGCATTGAGGCAGAACTTAAAGCTGCGGAAGTTGCCTCTCGAAGGAAGGCAGAAGCTGATATAAAGATGCAGCGGGAGAGGCAACGGGAAGCTGCCCGGATTGCTCTACAGCAGGTTGACTGTTACTTTTGAAGTTATCCCTCCTCCCCCAACCCCCACTCTTACTCATCCCTCCCCAACAGCCAATACTCCCTCTTTCCAGAATTGAAAAAAGTAAGGAAGAAACGAGAGTAGAAATAACAAATGAAGAAAATATATACCCATACCGATTATAATAACTGAATTCCTTTTTTTATCCCAATTGTAGTCCTCAAGTAAAAATCTTTTTTCTGCCTGAACAGATGGAAAGGACTGTTGAATTTGAAGACAATTTGAAGATACTAAGAGACCTCGAAAAACTATGTAAATGCTGCTCAGAAGCTGAGAATCTCACTGGTAATGGAGATGGATTCACAATCATATTGGGGGACAACCCTCTGGAAAGGCTTGGCTTATGGATCAAAGAGGATTACTTAAATGATGATGAAGATGAAATATTGAATGGAGACTCGGAAGATGGGGAGATCTCGGCATAGCGGCGGTGCCTCTGCACATTTTTGTCGATCTTTTCTTGTTCCTTACCTCTTGTCCATAGTAGACTGCTCTATGTGTAAATGCGCATCAGTTTTTATCCCACCCTTTATTTGTTCATAGTGCAATAATGTATTTAACTGCATATATGTGTAAGTATTCCAGCTTGTGATATACTCTAAGTAGTGCAAGATGGGCTCAATCGCTTCAGTCTTTGAATTTCAAGGTTCCGGTTATGCATATCCATCTCTACTTCCCTGAGATTTGATCAGACAAGAACATTGTCTTGGATAACATGGTTTACTGCTTTTGCTGGTGCGTAGCCTTTAATGGAATATTTGTACAAGTATAATAGGTAACAAAACAAACTGAAATTGCCAACTGCAGCCAATTTCACAAATGATGAAGCCAAGCCACTGCTAATTGATCACCCCTCGCGTCAGTGCTAAATCAATCAAATATTCAGCTGCAAACAAGAAAATAATTCTCTGTACGAACTAGGAACATTCAAACATTAATGCATAACTCACAGCGAAGTGTTTGACAACATTAATCCTCACCCAATTTCTTAACATGGTACAGAATCTGATCCTTCTCTGTTATTAGTTTACTCAATATTGATTTCCATGCTATATTGTTCGCGCATTCATAATCTTGCATGGTAGTCTTGTTTGCTGGAAATTAAATGTGGAGGCAGAAGTTGTAGTGTTGCTTCATGTTTTGGAATGAAAAGGCAGGTGCACGTGAAATTCGAATGCCCTAATTGTGTGAAGTTGGCAACGAGGCTGCGGACAATTCCCCGTAAATTTTCGAGAACTATAAAAGTTGTTCTTTTATGTAAAACTGGTAGCTACCTGACTAGGACAAGAGGGGCTTGGTCTGATGGTAACCAACCCTCACTTACAACCGAGAGGTTGTGAGTTCGAGTCTCCCCAGGAGCAAATTCTGGGGATTTATGCCGGGTTTCTATTTGGAAACAGCCTCTCTACCTCAGGGTAGGGGTAAGGCTGCGTACACACTACCCTCCCCAGACACCACTGAGTGGTATTGTACTGGGTCGTACTTTTTGGTAGCTACCTGACTAAACAATAAAACTTTCAATCTTGAGAGCTTCATATTAAGTAATTAGCTTTAGTACACTTTTGCTAGGCAAGATCGTGTTTCTTATTCTATTGATAATTACTTAGAGAGTAGTTTTTTTTTGTCATGTAATGGGGATAGTACTGTCTATCTTTCATTTTCAATTACAGCTTGGAACTCCTCCTTAATTATTCTTTCCAAAATAAGTACGTAAAAGTTTTATGTAGAGATTCACGCTGGACGTTTGGTGGTTCCACTTATATAATTCAAATCATTGACCAGCTAGCAAAACGATTAAAAGGAAGAGAGAAAGAAAGCTAAGCGGAATCTATTGGTTTTGTTTGTTTGTTTGTTTTCATTGAAGAGGCCAATTGAATGGATGAGTCGCCGCCGGAAGTGGTGAACTTTGGGAAATCTCTGTTAGTTCCAAGTGTTCAAGAGCTTGCCACCGAGCACCTTACTAATATTCCGGCAAGGTATGTCTGTCCTGAACAAGAATCTCCGGCCGTATCCGATGGAACGGTGGGTCCTACAGTTCCCATTATCGATCTGAAAAAGTTGGTATCTGGTGATTCCATGGATTCTGAGCTTCAAAAACTTCACCTGGCTTGCCAACACTGGGGTTTCCTCCAGGTTTAATTTTCTTCATGATTTGTTTAGTCATTCAATTATACTAATTTCACCTAGCATATTAAAATTTAGTAACTTTTAGCACAATTTATTGTATTGTTCCAAAATACTCCAAGTCAAAATACTTCGGGAAAAAGGTCTAAATTTATCTCTTTACTCTTGACTATGATATAAGGTTACGCTTGGTTATACTTCAGTTGGATCTCCATTAGAGTCAACTTCTCCTTTTTCTTTTCTTTTTCAGAAGGGACTTGTATTCATTTTCTCAGGAATGAAGTGTAATATCACAGTAATAGAATCTGAGACGCATAACATTCCATGTTTTCTTCTCATTTATTGGTTGATCAATATTACTAACATTTTTACCAATTCTCTTGAAAATATAGGTTGTAAACCATGGAGTGACACCTTCTATACTGGAGAACTTCAAGAGAGAGGTTATCGAATTGTTCAGTCTCACAATGGAAGAAAAGAAGAAGCTATGGCAACAGGAAGACAATCATGAAGGATTTGGGCAGCTCTTTGTGGTATCAGAGGAGCAGAAACTTGATTGGAGTGATATGTTTTACATAACTACTCTTCCCCCTCATATCCGGCAAATGGAGTTATTCCAAAACTTGCCCTCAAATCTCAGGTGCCTCTCTCCTCACTATCTCTCTCTTATGCTATGGTCCCCTCTACCCCGAACTCGTGTGTACACTGCAATACCCGTAAACCATTGCAGCATAACACATACATGTCTTATTTCACTTATATCTGATGTATAATAAAGCATATGTTCACTGGAGTTACATCTTTGAAAGGAAGATGCAAAGAAATAAACACATTTGTATTTAAAAAACATATAAAGAGTCCCATTTGTCAACACTTTCAGAAAACACACCATCTGAAAAGTGGTGTATTAATTTTAGAAGTTTCATTTCTTAGAAGTTATTTTGGCCGAATGGTTGTCTCCTATCCTATTCTGTACTTATTTACTTTTATGCAAATTCTGTTAATATACTAATGGTTAGATATAAGAGATGATTCTAACACAATCTGCTGATAATCTTGGTACTCGTCTTTCTGTCAAGTGGAATGCAAACATTGTGTTACTAGTTACTACTTTTAGATGATAAATGCGGTTTGATGGTTGTATAGTTCAAGGTGATCATGATTGATAATTTCGAAATGCAGGGATATCATGGAAGCATACTGCAATGAAATCAAGAGCCTAGCGATGATCATCCTATGTCAATTGGCAAAGGCTCTAAGGATGGATGAAAAGGAAATGAAAGAGCTGTTCAGCGATGGTGTGCAGTCAATAAGGATGAACTATTATCCTCCTTGCCCTGAGCCAGACAAAACTATTGGCTTCAGCCCTCATTCTGATGCTGATGCTCTCACAATCCTTTTCCAGCTAAATGAAACTGAAGGCCTCCAAGTTCGAAAAGACGGCATTTGGGTGCCTATAAAACCCCTCCCGGATGCTTTAATTGTGAATATTGGCGATATTATGGAGGTAAAACATTCTTGTTCAGTAAAAATTTCTCAAAGGTTGGTAACATAAAAGTTGCAATTTTAGTGTGCAACCTATAGGTTAACTTTGGTTTATTCACCGTCTTATCATGCTTCATATATTTAACTCTTTTAAAATCTTGAAAGGACTTAATTCAGGCCATTGGTTTTGCGAGTTAATAAAATTACACATGATTTAAAGTATTTACCCGTTCTTTGCAAAGAGAAGAAGATGCTTTGAGGGTAGGGCAGTCTAAACATCTTCATTTTATTTAATTAAGTCAAAGCTTTCTTGTTTAGAACAAATTGGAAGCTATACAAATAGGAATCAGCTCAAGACATGTCGATTAACAATAAATAAGTATTACTAATCCATTTACTTGGATGTAGACTTAAAATCTTATTTTTGGAAATAAAGAGCTCATTTCAAAAAAGGATATTAGTGAAAGAATCATTTTTTAATTCTATGCATGTGCAATTCTACTTGGCAGATAGTGAGCAATGGTGTTTATAGGAGCATTGAGCACAGAGCAGTTGTAAACTCAAACAAAGAGAGGCTATCTGTTGCAACATTCTATAGCTGCAACCTTGACTCGGAATTGGGACCTGCACACAGCCTCATTGGACCAACTAGTCCAGCAATTTTCCGAAGAGTTCCCGTGGATAAATATTTCAAGGATTTTTTTGCACGAAAACTTGATGGAAAATCGTACATTGATTTCATGAAGGAAGAGGCAAGGGATGGCAAATCCTAGGTAGCAGTTGATACTTTAGTTGGTTATTAGCTTATCTATATCCAGTGAAATATTCTTACAAGTTACTCTTGCTATTGTAATTTGGAGTTTCACTGTTTGATGATTGTAATAGAGTGGAAACATTAATTGGACTGTTGTATTATATTGGCGTGATGAAAGAAAATGTTAAAACAATAGTCGAAAAGTCAGTTTGATCGAGAAAGATTGCAGTATTAAATTTTGAATAGTATATAAATTGGAATGCTTTTAAGGTATGGAAGAATCAAAATTGGTGTCTTATTCCATGAAAGGACACTTATATATACATGTATATAGGATCCTAACTATGGTAAGAAGTAAAAGGAAAATCCTAAAAATCTACTATTAAATCTCCATACTTATTCTCTATATATATAGTACAAGTAATTTGTTTACATTTATTCTTTCTGTCTACATTTATTCTTTAACACTCCCCCTCAAGCTGGAGCATAAATATTAATCATGTTCAGCTTGTTGCAAATATAATTAACTCGAGTTCCATTGAACGCATTTGTAAATACATCAACCAATTGCTCTCCTGTCTCCACGTAACTAGTAGAAATTAAGTTTTCTTGAATCATCTCATGAATAAAGTGACAGTCAACTTCAATATATTTTGTCCTTTCATGATACACCAGATCTGAGGCGATATGAAGAGCGTCTTGATAATCAAACCAAAGTTTTGCTGGTGTAGTATGCTTTATCCCAATTTCCGTGAGAAGGTGATGTATCCACATAACCTCACACATAGTCTGTGCCATAGCCCTGTATTCAGATTCTTCACTGGACCGAGATACAACATTTTGTTTCTCACTTCTCCATGATACCGGGTTTCCACCCACAAAGACACAATAGCGGTTAGTAGACCTTCTATCGATTTTGGATCCAGTTCAATCCGCATCTGCAAGAATCTCAATGTGACAATGCCCACGATTGCTGTATAATATGCTAAGTCTAGGGGCTCCTTTTAAGTAGCATAGAATCTGTTCCAATGCTGCCCAATGTTTGACCATAGGAGCAGACATAAACTGGCTAATAACACTTACAGCAAAAGCAATATCTGGACGAGTCACACTGAGATAGTTTAATCTCCCAACTAACCTCTTGTATCTACCTGGATCATTAAATGGATCGCCATCGTCTTTCATAAGATGCAAATTAGGAACCGCGGGAGTACTGCAAGGCTTGGCAGCCAGCTTACCAGTTTCTGCCAGTTAGACAAGAATATAATTTCTCCGAGATAAAAAAAATTCCCTCTCGCATCTATTTGCTTCTACTCCCAAGAAATATTTGACTTGTCCCAAGTTTTTCGTATGAAACTTAGTATGCAAGAAAGACTTGAGAGGAGATTCCTGCATAATCACTTCCTGTAATAACAATGTCATCAACATATACAACCAGGAGAATAGATCCAGCTGTTGATTGCCTGTAGAAGACTGAATGATCACATTTGCTCTTTGTCAGCCCAAGTTCTTGACCTACCTCACTAAAATTTTCAAACCAAGCCCGGGGACTCTGCCTCAAGCCATACAAGGGCTTTTTTAAATGACAGACCTTCCCATACTCCCCCCGAATAACAAAATCAGGTGGTTGCTCCATATACACCTCTTTATGAAGATCTCCATGAAGAAAGCTATTCTTAATGTCCAATTAATGCAAAGGACAATTCTCGTAAGCTGCTAGAGAAATGAACAAGTGGACATAAGTAAGTTTGTCAACTGGAGAGAAGGTGTCAGAATAATCTACTCCATAAGTTTGAGCATACCCTTTGGCCATAAGTCTGGCCTTAAGTCTCGCTACAGAACCATCTGGATTAACTTTGACCGTGAAGACCCATTTGCATCCCACTGCTTTCTTTCCACTAGGTAAAGTCACTAAATCCTAAGTATGATTTTTTCTCTACGGCATGTATTTCTCAAGCATAACCATCCAGGATAATTCAAAGCCTCTTTCACTATTTTGGGTATAGAAATAGAGTTAGAACACAACCAAAGATCTAGACGCAGGAGATGAGTGATCGTAGGAACCAAAATTAGCAATTGAATATGTGGATTTGCAAGTACTTGTACCTTTGCGTAAAACAATGGGAAGGTCAAGGTTCTTCTGGGGGATCGGGAGGAAGAGGAACAGATGACGAAGGAACTGATACAAGACCTGCATCATTTGTTTCTCGCCTCCACGAGTAAACCTGAACAATTGGCGGTCTTGCTAACATAGTTGGAGCAGGTGCTGAAGGCAGAATAGTCGATTAGTGTTCGATAGAAGAGCTAGGAGATGGAGAAACATCATCTGATTGTTCTGTCAAAGTACGGGTAACCTGATATACTAGCCACTCATCTTCCTCCCCCTGACTTGTAGAGATGGGAGGTGCATAAAATAATGGTATAGTCTCTGAAAATACTACATCCGTTGACACCAGATATTTGCCAAGTTCAGTAGAATAACACCGATACCCCTTCTGAAGGCGAGAATAACCAAGAAAAACACACTTCAACGCTTTAGAATACAGCTTGGTAATAGATGATCAAACATCTTGAACATAACGCGTGCTTCCAAATACCTTAGGTTCAACAGAAAATAATGACTTGTTTGGAAAAAGAACACTGCAAGTCATATTGCCAACAAGAATAGTAGATGGCATGCGATTAATCAAAAAGCAAGCCTTGGAGACTGCATCAGCCCAGAACTGTTTAGGAACCTTCATTTGGAACAAAAGTGCCCGAGCTGTCTCAAGTAGATGCATATTCTTCTTCTCAGCAACTCCATTATGAGAGGATGTATCAACACATGAAAACTAAAATAGTATACTATGTTGTCTCATGTAGGACTGAAATAACTCCGGCATGTATTCTTTAGTGTTATCACTCCTTAGAATACACATTAAGCATTGAATTGAGTTTTGCACAGAAGGCAGAATAAAAGAGTAAACACTTCAGAGCGACTCTTCATAAAGTAATCCAAGTCATCCGAGAAAAATCATCTACAAAAGTGACAAAATACTTATGCCTAGTTTTAGAAACAACAGAACATGGTCCCCAAATATTAGAATGAACTAACTTAAAAGCTGACTCAACTCACTTATTAACCCTTGAACCTAACGAGATGCGATGATGTTTTGCAAATCAACACGACTCACAATCTAATGAAGAAATATTATGAAACCGAGGACAGAACTTCTTCAACAAAAACAGAGAGGGATGCCCCGATCGACAATGTGCTTCAAAAGGAGTCACGATACTGGAGCATGAAATAGACTGTGGTTCCCATTCAACAAGGATATATAGATCACCAGATAAATATCCTTTACCAATAATCTGTTTCGTCATAAGATCTAGAAACAGACAATGATTGGGAAAGAACGCTACACAACAATTAAGGTCTCTAGTGATTTTACTTGCATAAATTAGATTAAAGGCCACGTTTAGTAGACTTCATATATACGGCATGGTAATAGAGGAAATTGGTTTAACAGTCACAGATCCAACACTGCTACAAGTTGTTCCATTAGCTACAGTAACTGAAGAGGGTGCTTTGTGTGATCGAAAGCTAGAAAAAACATTCAGATTATCTGTTATGTAATTTATGGCACCAGAATCAATCACCCATTTATTTGAAGAGGTGATAAGACATGTCTTATCTGACACAACAAAATCAGTAACCGAAGAAAATTCCTTCATTAATTTATGATATTGAAGGAACTCAAGAAACTCATTCGAGACCAAGATTGCTGGACTAGGAGTTGTAGCACTATTTCCTCCTTGCTTATTGTTTATAGTCATTCTAATAAAACTCACGAAATATATTCAAGAAGATATTAACTAAGTTCCAAGAAAATAGCCAATAAATATATACTCCCCCAGAAATATGACCAAACCAAAGAACCAAAGATGCACCAACAAATCACACAAACCATTAATATACTCCACCAGAAAATATAACCAAGTATAATGAAGTATATTCAACCACCAAAAGAACTCAGAAATACTAGATTATCTTCAGATTCCAAATAGGTAGGTAGCTGCGAAGGACCAAATCAAGATGGAAGAAACAAAGATTAGATGAAAATTAGTAACCTGGGACTTTCGGATGAGACTGTTAATGAGCAACACTTCTGGGAGCAAGAAAGACTTCTCAAATTATGGTCAGTTCGAGTAGAAACCACCAGAGACACGCTGAAAACAATGACGTGACCTAGGAACAGTGAACCAAGTCTCCAACCAATCTCTCACACACCCTCATGCGCTGTTGAGGCAGATTATATAATTCCTCTGCCGATGCGTGGCCTTCACAAATAATGAATCCGACCACCAAATTCTGGAAACATGTATATCAAAAGGATTGATGGTGAGAGTTACTTCGGCAGCACAAAGAACTCTCCTAAAACCAGTCAAGTTTCAGTGAGACCGTTTATTTCTCGGCCGGATTTCAAACTTAGCACGGCTCTGATACCATATGACATACAAGGCATGGAAGAATCAAAGTTGGTGTCTTATTCTATGAAGTGATACATATATATATATATATATATATATATATATATATATATATATATATATATATATATATATATATATATATATATATATATATATACATGTACATATGATCCTAGCTATGGAAAGAAGTTAAAAGGAAAATCCTAAAAATCTGCTATCAAATCTCAATACTTATTTTGTCTGTATAATATAAATAATCTGTCTATATTTATTCTTTATTTCTACACTAATTCTTTAACACTTCTAAATATAAAAGTTGTTATAAAATATTGCAAGTGATACAATGTCAAACATTTTGAGATTTTGCCCAATTGGAAACATAGTATAAATATATAAAGTGCTAAGATTTGGAATAATCTTTTCGTTTACTTTTAGAGTAGTTATTTAAGTGACTGACTCTATGTATGATGAAAGTGCATTCCTAACAATATCTGTCATGTTTGGATTTTCAAAGTTTAACAGTTTTAATTTTAAAACAAAGAATTGGATACAGATTTAAAAAAAATCTAAGACAATTCTGCCGAGAATTCAGTGTTGCATCTGTAGATTTGTTTGTAGTGCTGCTTCACGGTTTGGATATTAGCAGGGGCGTATCTGGGGGTTCATGGGGCACGTGAACGGTGAAAACTTACTCACATCGGGTATTTACACAACATCAATAGATACATGACATGTGTCTTCTATATGGTCTCCGCCCTAAATTACGTATATCTGAATCTAAATATATATATCTGATTGGATTAGCTGATCAACTATATATATGTACCTTAAGCTTAGATGTATATTCTAACTTGTGCCTTGATCTTTACTCTGTTCCTCATTTAATGTTTGTATGATATGATTGGATACTTTAGGGACACCATGGAAGAATAATGCCAAGAAATCAAGAGCCTAACAATAAGCATCCTATGTCAATTGGCAAAGGCTTTAAAGATGGATGAAAAGGAAATGAAAGATCTGTTCACATATGGTATGCAGTCAATAAGGATGAATTATTATCCTCCTTGCCCCGAGCCAGACAAAACCATTGGCTTAAGTCCTCATTCTGATTCTGATGCCCTCACCATACTTCTCCAGCTTAATGATACTGAAGGTCTCCAAGTTCGAAAAGACGGTATTTGGGTTCCTATTAAACCCCTCCCAAATGCTTGATTATCAGTGTTGGCGATATGATGGAGGTAAACAAGGTTTTAATTCGTTGTTATATATTAAGTCTTACTTGAGATATTCATATCTTATAAATTTTCTTGAAAGCATTTAATTCAGGTAAATGTAAGGCTGGAAGAATAACGGTTCCGAACCGGAACCGTGACCGGAACCGCGGTTCTGGCGGTTCCGATTATACGGTTTCGGTTCCGCGGTTCCGGGCCGGTTCCACCCTTTAGAACCGTGGAACCGGAACCGCCAGAACCGGAACCGGACCGGTTCAGGCGGTTCTAAACGGTTCCGATATTAAAAAAAATTTTTTTTTTTTTAAATTCGGACAGTTGGCGGAACCGTTTGGAACCGTTTAGAATCGCCGGAACCGGTCCGGTTTCGGTTCTATCCGGTTCCCAACGGCCATCTTTTTAAAAAAAAAATTTTTTTTTTTTAAAATTCTGAAAATCAGAACGTTGGTATTGCAGAAATAGCCGTTTGGCATTTTTAAAATTTAGCCATTTGACCCCTCAAATTTAATTTAACCCCAAACTTTATATAATTACACAATTTCCCATTTCTCAACTATAAATACCCCCTCATTCTTTCATTTTAATTCACCAATTCATCAATCTTACTCAATCTCTCTCAATCTCTCTCAAGCTCTCTTACAATCTTTCTGTGCAAGTGCTTAATTTTTGTTGCAAATTCGTGAAACATTGTGAAGTTGTTGAATTGAAGTTTTCAAGTGTTCAATTACAACGATTATCAATTTTCAAGAAGTTGTTCGTCAATCCGGTAAACTCGTTAGTTTGGCATTTTTTTATTCAACTAAGAGATAAAGATAGGGCTAAATGCAAAATTTGTGGTAAAGAACTTGTTCATAGGTATACGGGTGATCGTAGCGGAACAGGTAGTTTAGTTAAACATATATATATACATCCTAGCGATAAGGCTAGATATTTTCAAATGAAAGCGGAACAAGAGGGGAAGTCAAGTCCTGATACTACAATTAACCAAAGTACTGGTTCTAACATGGTTCAACCAGGAATAAACACTGTCACCGGAGGTATATTGTACTACGATCCTAATAAGGATCGTGAAGAATTAGCTAAAATAATTTATTTGCTGATTTAACGAGGGAGGGGAAATTTATGAAAATGCAATATTTGAAATGAAAAAGAAATTCAAAAAATATTTTTTTCCAATCCCTCCTATTTTTGGTGTGGCTGCTTTGTTAAACCCTACTATGAAAGCAGGAGGTCCTAACTTTTGGTATACTAGTATTTATCAATGTTTAGATCTTTCACCAGAAGAAATGGCTACACTATCTGATGCGAAAGCATCAATTACAGTGAATGCTCAAACTGTTTATAATGCTTATAAACAGGCCTTAGAGCATGCTAGGCCTAATATTCCAACTCCTACTTCGTCCACGTCACAATCGTCTAAAAGAGTTGCTGGCTTAACAGCTCTTAAATCGTGGACGGAGTTCAGGGGTACTCAAGGTGAAAATTTAGATGATATTTCCCATCTAAACGAACTTCAAGTTTATTTGTCGCAGGGGCTAGAGAATGATAATCCAGACGGATCTTTCGACCTTTTGGATTGGTGGAAGACAAGGGAAAAGCATTTTCCCGTTCTTGCAAGGATGGCTCGGGATGTTCTGTCCATTCAAGCGTCAACTGTTGCATCGGAGAGCGTATTTAGTCAAGCCAGACTACAATAGGAGATCATAGAGCGTCGATGCGGGACAACTTGGAAAAATCAGTGCTCTTCCGAGATTGGATCCGCTCTGAAAGAAGAAACTTTGGGCTAGCTGAATCTCAACCCGAAATAGATGAGTGCTATGAAGAAATGCTAGCAGAAATTGCTCAAGAATCATCTTCACCCGGAAGTGGTGATGAACAAGCTTCATTTCCACCACCGCCAACACAACCACCTCCAAACTTTGAAGGTTTTATGAGATTTGTTAGAAATAATACATAAATTATGATGTAACTTGTACATTGGCATGTCTTCTTTTAGTTTTTTTTCCTTTTAATGGTGGTATTAGTACCATGTTGTGCTCATTCCATTGGGGGAAGGAAGACTAAGAAAGATATGCCATTTTGGTCAATAAATATGCTTTTTATCATATACTTGAATATATTTGTCTCAATATTTCTTTGTTTTTACTTCTATATAAATCCTTGAATATAAAATATTTATATAACATATAATATATAACATACAACACATAATACTATTAATACTAACTACTACACAATATACATTATTTATATACAATATATACTACTTTACTACAACATATACTACTTATATACAAAATATACACTACTTATTTTGAATATATACTAATTTCCAAACACAATATATGCTATAGTAACAACATAGTACACCATATAAAAATATATTCTACAATATACTAATCACTACTATACAAGATATTTAATTTAAACAAAAAAAAAAAAAAAGCCGGGAACCGCCTGGAACCGCCAGACCCGCGGTTCCGGAACCGCCAGAACCGTTCCGGTTCCGGCTCCGGAACCGCCAGAACCGGGAACCGCCAAAACCGGAACCGTTTATCCAAATAGACCCAGAACCGGATACAGCCTTAGGTAAATGTGTAAACTAATTTGGCAGATAGTGAGCAATGATGTTTATAGGAGCATTGAAGCACAGAGCAATTGTAAACTCAAACAAAGAGAGGCTATCTCTTGCAACATTCAATATATTTAATCTCGAGTCAAGTGGCTATTAGGTGTATCAAATAAACAACTCGTCTAGTCAGCCCAGGTTGCGTGTGACACACAGTCTGAAAAGCACGTTGCCTACCCATCAAATAAATTAGGCATTTATTTTTCTAGAATTAATTTGAAGTGGGCCCTAAATTTTCAACATCTTCTTCCAACAAAACCAGTTACCTTCAACGCCATTATCGCCGGCGAACCTTCGCCACCACTGTAGCTCGAAACAAATTTTTCCAACAAATTAAAGCCCATCACCAACCAAAAAACTTGTTAAACCCATAACACATGAAAGCTCAACACAATTACTTCATCCATTCACTTTAGAAACAATTGAAACTCAGTTGCTCGAATCAAGTAATCAACTGGACACCAATTCAAGAAAAAATTATTCAAAAATTTAAACTACTCCAGAAAGAATATACATTAAAACCCAACTTCTGAATCAGTAAAATAAGAGAGAGAAAACTAAAGATGAAAAGATGGAGAGATAGAGGTCGTTGGAGCTGTCGATATGGTTATCAATACTATAGCTACTAAGTGCCAGCTTTGTCACTATTGAAGCGGATGAGCTCTCAAACTTAGCACAAGGAGACTAAGGGAGAGAAAGAAGGTTGCTGGAAAGAACCTTTTGATGGGTCTTTGGTGGATTTTAGAGTTAAGTATAGAAAGGGATGGGAAAAAGAAGAACTGTTATGTGGGTCTTTATTTGATTATCTGTTGAAGAAGAAAAAATAAGGAGGGGGCGAGGGGAGAAAGATGTGGGTGGAAGGAAGAAGACTAATTGGTAGGGGGTGGTGGTCTAATTAGGTTTGGTTGATAGTAAAAAAGTAGTTTTATTTTTTGGCTTTTAATGTTTCTTTTTTGTTAATTACATTTGTTTTTATTTTTATTTATTTAACTTAATGAATATCTTTCTTTCAATTTTTATTGTAATTTTTAATTCTAAGTTACACATGTTAGTATCTTATTAGTTCATTTGCCACGTTACCAGTGATTATAGGTGTTCAGAAGATACATTTTTGGTAAGTACAGGTGTCTAGTTGGTCAGTTGAAAGGGGAGGTGTTCAATTGGGGATAACTTCAAGGAATGTTTATGTATTTTGTCTTTAATAAATTATATTTGCAGCTTGTTTGGATGGTTGTTACCCCTCTTATTGTATTGTAACATATAATATTAAACTATATTATACTTAGGGGCGGAGGCACAAGCTGAATTATGAGTTTTGCTGAATTCATTAATTTTTGCTCAAACAGTGTATTTGATGATTAAAATTCATGAAATATATAAAGATATTAAATTTAGAACCCAATAACTAAAATTTTAAAATCGTATAGTAAATCTAGAACGTAAGATTAAAATCCTAGCTCGGCCTTTAATTATAATCTACTATATTGTATTGTATTATATTATATTATATTGTGTATTTTATATTGTCGAACTGTAATTTTAAAAATTAATGTTTGTTATGATTGTATTTTTTTAAATTGTAGCTGGAGTTTTAAATTCATTATTAAAAAGTCAATTTTATGTAAGAATCAATACAGTATGGTGAAATCCTTATAGCATATCTCTTTCTTGTTACGCCTTTACTTATTATTAGTAGTCGTATCCGTGCGATGCACGGTCAGTATAAAAAAATATTAATTAAATTAAATTATAATTGGACTTGTTTGAGCTTATTAGTTTATATTGCTTTAATAAAATTCAATTGTCATCTTACTTATCAATACGATACACCCAATAATGAAATATCTATTAAATCAAAGGTCATTATATAGTTAATGAATAATTTTTTTGTTCTATATATTTTTTATTATATTAACCAATATTTAATATTCGCTTTCTTTTTGTCATTAAAATTGAGAAGATTTATAAATTATTACTGTTGAAATATTTTTTTATTTTAAATTTTATTCTACTGTTCTTAATAATATTATCTAAATTTTAGTGAACAAAATCTCTATTAAACTAACGGGACTTATACAGGGAGCACATTGAATAACTTTTTTGTTATGTATTTTTCTTTATTATATCATCTAATATTTAATTTTATTACATTGTTAATAGAAAGTTTTATTAGCATATCACTTTATTAAATATTTTTCTCTATAAGGTTTTTTATGTCTTTATTTTCGTTTTATTTATTTAAAATAATTTTAGAACTCCAACTTGAATCTAATCTCAACTTGAATTGGTAATTTATTATTTTTTTAATTTTATTTTTTATTTTAAAATTATTTTAATACTCCAACTTGAAACTACATCCCGGTTTGAATGGGTAATTTCTCTTCTCATTCTCTCATTTTCTTATAGTTAATTTCTTTATTTTCGTCTTTTTTATTTTAATTTTTTTTTAAAACTCCAATTTAAAACTACACCCAAATTTGAACTGGTAATTCATTATTTTTTTAATTTCATTTTTTATTTATAAATAATTTTAAAACTCCAATTTGAAAATACTCCCAATTTTGAATTGGTAATTTATTATTTTGTCAATTTTATTATTTATTTTTAAATTATTTTAAACTCCAACTTGAAACTACTTCCCAATTTAATGGGTAATTTTTCTTCTCTTTTTTCATTTTTATAGCTATTTTTTTGCCTTTTATTTTAAACTAATTTTAAAATTCCAATTTGAAACTACTTCCGCCCAATTTGAATGTGTAGTTATTTTTTTTATATATTTATTTTTGTTTATTCTATATATTTAATTATAAGATATCTATATTTATTAATCCAAATAAAGTAACCAATTAATATATACACATACACACACACACACACACATATATATATATATATATGGCAGTTTTTTATTATATTTTATTATTTTTATACATATTTAAATTAAAATATAATAATCAATAATTAGTTATAATCTAAATAACTAATTATGCTATTTGATATTTTTTTAGATTGCCATTTGGCTTAAGGAGAGAGTTTTTTCCTCTCCTTTTAATAATATATAGATTTTATAAACCCGTTGTTTCATTTACCGTTTTTTCTATTTAACTTCACCTTGTATCCTATTAGACATCTTCACCTTATATCCTAAATTCCTAATTAGATATTTCTACTTTGAATTTATAGTTTTCTTCCTATCCTATTCCTTTTATCATTTTCCATCTACGTATTTCTTTTGTCAAATTATAAAATTAGTCGGTCGGTCATAACTAATTACATCTCGCTAGCCATAAAGTATATAAAATATATTATATGTATACCATAACGCTTTAAAATATTAATACTAATTAGCATGTGATACCTGCAACGCACGTATATTTATATACACACATGTGTGAAATGCGAAAACCCTAATAGTGAAGAGCACGTGGCTGCGGACAATTCCTCGGAAATATTTGAAAACTATAAATTGCACTTCTTTTTTCACTTTGGATCACGTATGTGACCTCCATTTCGACCAAAAATATATATGAATAAATGGTATTGGAATTAGATATTGATAAAAAAAAAAGGCATGGAATGAAACTGAAGGTCTCCAAGTCCGAAAAGACTGTATCTGGATGCCTATAATACCCCTCCCAAATGCGTTGATTGTGAATATTGGCGACATGATGGAGGTAAATCAGAATTTCCTTGTTGAGTAACTGATTTTTTAAAAGATGGTAACGTAGTGATAATTACAGTTTTGCTGTGCAAGTTATAATAATTTTGTGAATTGAGCAATGGTGTTTATAGAAGCATTGAGCACAGAGCAATGGTGTTTATAGAAGCTAAATGGAATCTATAGCTTAAAGAATTTTATAAATCTGGTTTTGGCAGTTTGTTGACATTGAACATTTATATATTCAAGTTTCCTGGACGACAACTCGACAGGGGTGAGCGAGTCAATGGGGTGTCGATTAAAATCGGCAAAATTTAACGTTGGAAAATCTCTCATATATATATATTTATAATCTAGAAAATCTGTGTACTTGGAGCTAGGAGAAAGTTATGACATTTTGATTTTTTGTCAACTGTAAAGATGTCCTAGCACAACCTTTTGTGCTATACATATAAAGTATTATATCATTCTCAGAGAAAAAAAGAACTCAACAAGGCTGAGCGAGTCAATGGCGTGTCAATTATATTAATTTGAAAATTATCGTTGGAAAATCTCTGATTTCATATATTTATCTAATCTAGAGAATCCTTGTAGTAAGAGTTAGGAGAAAGCTATAGCTTTTGGTTGTTTGTCAATGTAAAGATGGTCAAGCAAGCTAGGACTTCTAGTTCTTTGTCAACTATAGAAATGGCCTAGCACAACTTTGTACGCATATAATAATATTTGTTACCTCGTAAAAAATAGAACGTCAATGGAGTGTCGATTAGTGCGCAAAAACTGACGTTGGACATCATATATTATACACACACACCCACGTTTTTATATATTTTACACGCACCCTAATAATTTCAGATCTCAATTAGTAAAACAAGTTCTCTTAGGAAAAAACCTCATTAATCGATGGAAGAAGCTGCAAGCTCGAGAAAGATAGGTAGCACTTTGAAAGTTCCTAGCGTTCAAGAGCTGGTAAAGCAACAAGTAGCCGTTCCGCCGCGATATATTCGTGATGATATCGAAATGCCTGTGTTGACATCCTCCTCCATATTGCCTCAAGTTCCAGTGATTGACATGGAAAAACTGCTGGCTATTGGAAATGATGGTTCAGAGCTTCAGAGGCTTCATTTTGCTTGCATAGACTGGGGATTTTTCCAGGTATATGTATATTAGATCCATTAATTCACTCTGGTAGTAGTACTGATCGTGTCAATGCAGAGGAAATGGAGATAGTTACAACAACAACTTCCCACCAGGTGGGGTCTGGGGAAGGAAATGGAGATAGTTGTTATAAAATTAATAGAACCTAAAATGGATTTGAATTCATGATTTCAAGTTTTTGAATTCTGGATCCATAATCTTGTTTCGTTATTTGGATAAATTATTTATACATATTAATCAGATTTATTGATATAAATATAGGATTTGAGTTTAATCCATTGAGTTCTATCAATTCAGTAACTTCGATGGCATATCCACCCTTGTTAGTGATGACTTATAGTCATCAACAACCACCACCCAAAGAATATGTTTATGTTGCAACAAAATTTAACGATCTTTTTAAAACTTGTTTCTTGCAGTTGGTGAATCATGGAGTGAGTTCATCATTAGTGGAGAAAGTGAAGTCAGAAATCCGAGCATTTTTCGATCTACCATTGGAAGAGAAGAAGAAGTTTGAGCAAGTAGAAGGGGATGTTGAAGGATATGGGCAAGCCTTTGTTTTCTCTGAAGAGCAAAAGTTAGACTGGGCAGACTTGTTTTATATGACAACTCTCCCTACCCGTTTGAGAAAACCTCACTTATTCCCAAAGCTTCCTCTCTCACTTAGGTACCTCTCTCTCTCTCACACACACCAAAAAAAAAAACTGAGTTATAACACAAAAAGAGTTACAAAAGAATATGAATTTCAGTAAACATATGAATTAAATTGTTGCATTAAGATTAAGACATCTGAATACATATCGGATTTGATTAGTGCTAACTATATATATGTGCGAGCGAGCCTTGATCTTATAACATGTGTATATTTAGCTTAGATGTATATTCTAAACATGTGCCATGATCTTCACTCACTTCCTCGCTTAATGTTTGTATGATATGATTGGATACTTTAGGGACATCATGGAAGCACACTGCCAAGAATTCAAGAGCCTAACAATAAGTATTCTATGTCAATTGGCAAAGGCTTTAAAGATGGATGAAAAGGAAATGAAAGATTTGTTCACAGATGGTATGCAGTTAATAAGAATGAATTGCTATCCTCCTTGCCCTGAGCCAGACAAAAGCATTGGCTTAAGTCCTCATTCTGATGCTGATGCCCTCACCATCCTTCTCCAACTTAATGAAACTGATGGTCTCCAAATTCGAAAAGACGGTATTTGGGTTCCTATAAAACCCCTCCCAAATGCTTTGATTGTTAATGTTGGTGATATGATGGAGGTAAATAAGGTTTTCCTTGTTATATGTTAAGTCATGCTTTGTTTTTTGTGTCATCTCATTTCAGATATATATCGGAAACAACCTCTCTATCTTCCCAGATCATATTGAATATGTTGTTGTATCTTACTTCAGTTATTCAAACATCTAAAGTTTCTTGAAAGGGGATTTAATTCAGGTAAATGTGTTAATTGACTTGGCAGATAGTGAGCAATGGTGTTTATAGGAGCATTGAGCATAGAGCAGTTGTAAACTCAAACAAAGAGAGGCTATCTCTTGCAACATTCTATATCTTTAATCTCGACTCTGAGTTAGGTCCTGCACACAGCCTCATTGGACCACATAATCCTGCAAAGTTCCGAAGTGTTCGTGTAGAAAAATATTTACAGGATTTTTTTGCACGAAAACTTGATGGAAAAGCGTTCATTGATTGCATGAAGCTAGAGACCAAGGATGACGAATTCTAGGTCGCATTTGATACTCTACTCGGTTTATTAACTTATCAATATCACATGAAGCATTTGTAAGTTACTCTTCCAGCTTTGCTTGGATGGTTCTTATCCCTTGAATTGTATTGTATTGTACTATTTTGTATTGTATTGAATTGAATTATTTTTAAGTGTTTTTGTACTGCATTGTTAAATCTGTTATGACGTAATAACAAAAAAGTTTAATTTTATGTAACAATCAATTTGATATGATGGATCGTTATATCATTTCCCTATCATCTTACGCACTTACTTATTATTTTATAATCATATTTCTCCATTTACCCTTTTTCTGTTTAACTCCACCTTGAATTTTAGTTGTTTTGTCGCTACCTTTTTATATACGGTAAAAATCGGGTTTGCCCCTTTTTATGATTAATCGAGACCGGGGGGGGGGGGGGGTAACAGGCCAAGGTTCTACCCATGTCATACCAGACCGAGACACGAAGCAGATGGCCGAGCTTGTGACTCAGGGACCAATCGAGATCGAGACCAGCCTGGATCGAGATCGAGCGGAGTAAAGATTGAGAAAGATCGAGGGGAGCCTACAGAGTCAAATAACAGAAAGCCGAGATATCCGCGATCGGGTGAGGATCGCGGCGGAAATCCCGACACGTATCGAGTGGAGGCTGATTAATCAGCCAATCATGTGATTTCTTACTGTATTTTGATTCTACCAAGAATAGGACTCCCCTACTATATAAAGGGGTATGATCATTTGTAAAACACATCATATTCACGTTACATAAAGCAATACGCTATTTTTCTCCTAAGCTCTCAATATTCTGTTACTTTGTTCTTGTATCAATTGAATCCTCACTTAGTTCTAGGGTGATAAAATTTGAGGGCCAAGGCTGCTTGATTCATTTGGTTTGCTTTAATTTCTATTTACTGTTAATTTCAATATCAATCTACATTTTGCTTAATTTGTGCCAAGTAAAACCACGCTTGCTTAAAATTACAGTATAAATTTAATTGTTATCCATTTTTGAGTAGATAGATTGGCGTCCACCGTGGGACTAAGGATAATAGTGACTACCAGGTACTATATTTCGTAAATATTATTTTATGCTTATTCTTTGAAGTGTCTTTGATTACAAGATTTGATAATGTTAAACTCTCAGTCAGAACCTTAACACATTGACAATAGTCTCGGCCATCATGGCGAGAATGGGAACATTGCACCAGGGAATGTCGTAACCCTGCTGGCCTCAATGGAGTTTCGGGTGTAGACCCAATTGACGTCAGTTCGCATGTAGCCATCAATGGAAATTTGGCCGTCGATCCCGAAAGCAGCATTCATGAGGGTACCCGATCATCTACTCAGAATGCACATGGCGTAGAACATGGCGACATCATTCTGTGGGTAATCTTTGAAATGTTGCAAGCCCAACATGCAACATTAGCTCAGCTCCAAAATTAGAACCATACTCCAAGCAGGGTCGAACTCGAGCCATCCCAAGAAGTTGTACATGGGGCGAATTGGCTTCGAGAAAATCAGAGAAATTGGAGACCAATCCTGCTATCTTAAATATGCTCGAGGAACTGACAAAGCGAATCGAGATAGGGAAAAAAAAGATCAAGGAAAATCATAAGAAGATGGAAACTTATAATTACAGGGTCGACCAAATCATGGGGGCACCACCGATATTGAACGGACATGATTTTAAAAAGTTTGTACAAAAACCTTTCCCCCCAAGTGCGTCTCCCAAGCCAGTCCCCAAGAAGTTCTATATGCCCGAGATCCTAAGTATAACTGGACAATTGATCCAACGAACACATCACCTTATACACTTGCGCCATCAAAGGAAACAACTTGGAAGATGATGAGATTGAATCTGTGTTGTTAAAGAAATTCGGGGAAACCTATCAAAGGGTGCTACGATATGGTATCTTACTGCCTAATTCTACTGATTCATTTGCTATACTTGCAGATTCTTTTGTAAAAGCACACGCTGGAGCCATTAAGGTCGTAACAAGAAAGTCAAACCTTTTCAAGGTAAGGCAAAATGACATAGAGATGCTCAAGGAATTCGTATCTCGATTCCAAAAAAATGAATGCATTTGCCATGGTCACCGACAATCGGGCTATTCAAGATTTCACTCAAGATCTCAATGTTCCGAGTTTTATAGCTTCACAATAGTTGAAGCAAAATTTAATCGAGTATCCAACTGTTACTTGGACAGATGTGCATAATCAGTATCAGTCGAAGATCAGGGTTGAGGATGATCAACTGGGGACTCCTTCCGGGTCTGTTTATCATAACAGGCACGTGGATAGAATCAAGAGGGATATCAACCGAGAACCAAAGTCGAATAGATATCGACATCAACCTTATAACGGAGACCATAAAGGCATTGGGTGTGAGCAAAACTTTACATGGAATGAGAGGAGAAATGATCGAGGTCAAAGTTCATGGGGACTCATGAGCAAGGGCGGTTTCGACAGGGATGGCGGGCCCAAAAAAGTGCCACGATTGTCAGAATATAACTTAAACGTATATGAATCCGCCATTGTATCAACCACTGGATGTATCAAGGATATTAGATGACCTCGGCTTCTGCAGACCAATCTGGCCAAGAGAAATTCCAACCAAATATGCAAGTATCATGGCACCCATGGCCATAAAGCAGAAGATTGCAGACATCTAAGGGAGGAAATAGCCCGATTTTTCAACGAGGGGCACCTTCAGGAAATCTTAAGTGATCGGGCTAAGAATCACTTCAAAAATAGAGATTTTAGTAGATAGAACGAGTAAGAAGAACCATGACATGTGATTCAAATGATCGTCAGAAGGGTCGATACTCCTCAATGGCCAATATTAAAATTAACCAAGATGTCGATCACAAAGGAGAAGCAAACTCGGGATTACGTACAGGAAGGAACCTTATATTTCAATAACAAGGATGTAGAAGAGATCAAACAACCCCACAACGACACACTGGTAATATATGTACTTATGAATACTCAAGTTAAACATGTTTTGATTAATCCAGGTAGCTCGGCTAACATAATTTGATAGAGGGACGTACAACAGCTCGGCCTACAGAATCAGGTTGTACCCTCAACCCGAGGTCTAAACGTATTCAATATGGCATGTGAAATCACCAAATGCGAGATAAGTTTTCCAGTAAACGTGGCTGGGACCATCCAGAAAATGAAATTCCATGTGATCAAGGGCGATATGAGGTATAATGCCCTATTCGAGAGACCGCAGATTCATATCATAAGGGTAGTGCCTTCAATCCTTCAACGGGTTCTAATGTTCCCAACCCAAGAGGAAGTCAAACAGTCTACGGGGAGCAACCCGCCGTCAAGGAAATGTTTGCGATTGAAGAAGTGATACCTATATCGGCGCTCTCATCAATGGAAGGGTCAAGTTCGAAGGGAAAGCAAGAGGTCAAATAGCAACCACAAACATCGACCTCGACCCAATCAAGGAAACAAGGGACTAATGAGGATGATGACTACTGGGTTCCTCGATCCTTCATAGTCCTCGATGATTCTGATGCCATCAAGTCCATAGTCAAAGATTTTGAACAAATTATACCGGTCGAACATCAGCCCGAGCCTGTGCAAGGGGCTAGATCCGAGCTCAGGTGAAAACTTATTCAATTCCTTAAAACTAACATGGATTGCTTTTCTTGGTCCCATCTCGATATGGCGGGGAACCCACCAGAAATTACCACCCATAAATTGAGCTTGGACCCAAAATTTTGTCTGATGACGAAGGCTAATCCGGCAACTGCTGGCTAAAAGGTGAAAACTGCTTTTGCCAATCAAAGTCCCAAAACTAGTAAGGGAAAAAACGAAGGCCCTAGTCTGAGGTCAAAATTCTTTCATCAAAGATGAGGTAACCAAACTTTTCAAAATAAGGTCCATTCTAGAAGTAAAATATCTCGAATGGTTAGCGAACACAGTAATAGTCCCTAAGAAGGGAAACAAACTTAGAATGTGTGTATATTACAAAGACCTAAATAAAGCATTCCCCATTTTCCCTTTCCTAATATCGATCACATGATTGATGCCAAGGCCGACCACAAGATTCTCAGTTTTCTCGATGCCTATTCCGAGTAAATCAAATACGGATGGACCCGGAAGACCAGGAAAAGACCTCATTCATCACCAAATATGGTACCTAATACTATAATGTAATGCCATTTGGACTAAAAAATAAAGGTAAAACCTATCAACGCCTAATAAATCGAATGTTCAAAGAACAAATAGGGAAATATATAGAAGTTTATATTGATGACATCTAGTTAAGTCCCTGCGAGTAGAGGACCATTTGAAGCATTTGCAGGAAACTTTCAATATAATAAAGAAATACAACATGAAGCTCAACCCAAAAAAATGCGCGTTCGGGGTCAGCTCTGACAAATTTCTCAACTTAATGGTGTCTAATCGAGGAATCGAGATCAACCTGACAAAATGAAGTCTACCGAGGATATCACGATAGTAGACAACGTGAAGGTCATGCAGAGGTTAACATGGCTCATAGTCGCCCTGCGGCGATTCATCTCGAGGTCCTCTGATTAAGATCCACCCGTTCTTTCATTGCTGAATAAGAAGAATAACTTAAAGTAGACTCCGAAATGCTACCATGCCTTGGAGGAGCATAACCGGTACTTGTCGAGCCCGCCGTTGCTTCACACGCCAAGGTCAGACGAACATATTTACGTATATCTGGCAGTATCAGAGATAGCGGTAAGTGGAGTCCTAGTCCGAGAAGAACAAGGTACACAATTCCGTATCTATTATGTTAGTGGGACCCTAGGTAAAGCCAAAACTAGGTATCATCATCTAGAAAAATTAGCAATCGCTTTGATAAGTGCCTCTAGGAAAATAAAATCTTACTTTCAATGTCATCCCATATGTGTTGTAACAACTTATCATTTTTGAAATATTTTTCATAAAACCGAACTTTCAAAGTGATTTGCCAAATGGGTCGTAGAACTCAGCGGATAAAATATCGAGTATCAACCCCGAATAGCCATCAAGTCTCAAATCTTGGCAGACTTCATGGATGACTTCACGTTGTCCCTAGTGCCCGAGGTTAAAAGAGAATTATTAGTCAACTCAGGTACATCTTTGTGAATCTGGACCCTGTTTACCGATGGTGCTTCGAGCGTAAACGGGTCTAGACTCAGCATCGCGGTGAAACCACCCACAATTAATATGGTTATACAATATATTAGGACTGTAAGATTGACTAACAACAAGGCAGAATATGAGGCCATGATTGCATGTCTCGAACTAGCCACAAGCTTGGGAGCAGAGGTGATCGAAGCCAAATGTGACTCCCTCCTTATTTAGAATCAGGTTAACAGAACCTTTGAAGTTCGAGAGAAACGAATGCAAAGATTCTTGGATAAGCTACAAGTAACCCTACACCGATTCAAGGAATGGACTTTGTAAAATGTGCCTCGGGATCAAAATAGTGAAGCTGATGCCCTTGCAAATCTTGGCTCGTCGATTGAAGATAGTGAACTCAATTCGGGGGTTAGCATACAACTCATGAGGTCAGTGGTCAAAGAAGGCCACGCTAAGATAAAATCCACATGCTGTCGCGCCCCCTTTTTCTGAAGTCAAAATTGGGCTTGTGACATTTGGGAGGACAACTCGTCCACTTTTGGGAATTGGGTTTTAGAATTGAAGAGTCACCACCTAATGATTAGGTGCATTAGGACACTAAGAGGGTTTTGATTTAGAAACCAAAGATTAGGGTAAGAGCTAGAAAATATCCCGATGTGAAGTTGTTAGGCACCCCTCAGGATCCACAAGTGTGGTTCCGGACATGTTACAATTGTAATTTATATAAAACACAAGAAATTAAGGCTCAAAGAAGGACTTGCATATAACATTGCAAATAAGTTGAAAACTTTCGGAGGTAAGTAGAGAGGGTAGAATTTTATGAAAAGATTTAAAGATTTAGAATTGAAGAGTCACCGGCTTCGAGATAGATGGTGGGGGAAGGATTTTTTCATCACCAGACGGGGGCCTCATTGTTACGTCCTTCCCGAGACCTATACAAGGAAAAAGGTGAGTAATATAGATTAGAGACCCAAACGATAACCGTTCTAAGAAAAATATTACCGTGGTTATGGGCCTCCAATTAACCCTTTGATAACTCCGTCCAAGCACACATGGAGTGAGACTTCTGCAAAACTAAGCCCTCGTCCCATTGTCTGAGATCGAGGATTACTTACGGCATGTAGGCCACATCTGCAACATAAAAACATAGATGAGGAAAAAAGTTAAGAAGATAAACAACAAATATAGATATTCAAGGCAAAGCAATACTTACGATTCATGTTTTATTTTTTAGGAAAACAGCATGTCTTCGGCAGGGATTAGGTATGAAGTCTTTATTTGATGAATAGGCCCATCCAACCTCGATCGCGGGTGTCGTCTATGCTCGTGAATAGGGGTTTGGTGGCTTGGTGGTAAAGCTTGATCAATCCTCCTCGATAAAGGCGAGGACTATAGAGACGCATAAAGTGATCGAGGGTAAAAGGATGCCCCTTAATCTTGTTTACAAAAATCGGAGGAGAATCACGATCCTCCAAAATGATGGATAGATGTGGCCAAGGGTCACATCGTGCCTCTTGCACAAAGCAATGATGAAGGGGTCTAAAGGACCCAATGTGAAAGGATAAATGTAAACACTTAGAAACCTTTCCACATGGGTAGTGATTGACTCCTAAGGTGAAGGTACCTCCACGTGCTTGTTAACCCAGTTGCAATACTCTTTAACTTAGCCAAGAAGATCTTTTGTAATTGTGCATATATACCTCTACATCGGTTCGCATCGACCTGGTACCGAGGGTGTATTCTCTACCTTAAAATCAGCAGTAATGGGGAACTTTGTCAGAATGAATTCCTCTAGGAGGGGTTCTGCCACGGCTCTGTCGCCGGCAGGCCTTGATGAAGAAAACGTTTCCTTTTGTGTAACAGTTTTTGCATTCTTTGCCATTTTTACTTTTACAAATGAAGAAGAATAGAAACTGGGAAGAAACACTTGGTATTTTGTGAGGAAACAGGAGAAGAAACACTAGAGATCTGAGAATATAAAGCTTTGAGGAAGGCAGGAGAAGAAAATTTGAAAGTAAAGTTTGGGCAAAAGAAGAAGGATGCATTTATAGATTTAAGATGATGGTTCAATCCGGTAATGGCCGACCGCCAACTGGCACGCAATAAATTCTCGGAAAAGTGTACCTACGAGATGTTTCAGATACTTCTGTTGCTCAAGTCATGATGCTTACGTCATGGTGAAGATCGAGGGCTCAAGTCATTTCTTGTCATTACTCTCCAAAAAATGGGGGGACTATATGTATACGGTAAAAATTGGGCTTGCCTCTATTTATGATCAATCGAGGCCTAGGGGTGACAAGACAGGGTTCGACCCCATGCCATACCGGACCGAGACACGAAGTAAATGGCTGATCTCATGACTCAGGGATTTATCGAGATCGAGACCGAGCGGGGTAAAGATCGAGGGGAGCCTGCTGTGTCAAATAACAAAAAGTTGAGATACCTGCGATCGGCGAGAATCGTGGCAAAAATTCTGCACGTATCGAGAAGAGGCCGATTAATCAGCCAATTATGGTATTTCTTACTGTATTTAGAATTCTAACAAAAATAAGACTCCCCTACTATATAAAGGGGGTGTGATTATTTGCAAAACACATCATATTCACGTTACATAAAGCAATACACTATTTTTCTCCTAAGCTCTCAATATTTTGTTACTTTGTTCTTGTATCAAGTGAATCCTCACTTGGTTCTAGGGTGATAAAATTCGAGGGCCAAGGCTGCTCGATTCATTTGGTTTGCTTTAATTTCTATTTACCGTCAATTTCAATATTAATCTATATTTTGCTCAGTTTGTGCCATGTAAAATCACATATCCTTAAAATGAAATCATGTACTTCTGAGGAGGTCTGACTGACAGAGCTAACGGTCGTATGGCATCTATCCATCCATGCTGAAGTTATAGATTCAATTGTTATCCGATTTTAAGGTAAATACTTTTCTTCCTATCCTATCCCTTTTATCGTTTTCCATCTACGTTCTTTTCGGGAAAAATATAAAATTGATCGATTCACCAAAAACTAATTGCATGCCCTAGTAAAAAATTTATAAAAAATATGCATATTAAAAGTATATAATGCACCTATATACACATAAGTCAAATTCGAATACCCTAATTGTGAAGATGGCACGTGGTTGTGGACAATTCCTAGGAAATTTTGAAAACTATAAAATTGTTTTTCTTTTTTCGCTTTGGATCATGTGTGTGAGCGACCTCCATTCTCATTATATTGTTCTAGTTAGTAGGTGTTTGGACATAAGAACTATAAAATTTCAAAAAATGATGAATTTTTGTTGTTGTTGTGAAAATGGTATTTGAAATTTAGATTTGCGTTTGGACATAAATTTTAGTTTGCATTGTTTTTGAAGTTTTGTCAATGATTTGAATGAAAGTTTTGAAAAATAGTTTTTTTGTTATAAATAGAATTCTATTTAAGGTGAATGTCTATATTTAGAGAGATTCTAGGGTTTACTACTTGGTGGCTAAGCCACTACCTCCCTATAAATATAGGGGTTCTATTCTATTGTAAACAATCCCAAAGTATCAATAAGAATACTCCTCGCTCTACTTCTTTCTATATTGTTCTTGTTCATGTTTTATTGCTCTTGTTCTTATATTATTTTATAACACGTTATCAGCACGAGTCTCTAACCAATTGAATTTGATTTCTTCCTCCTACAGAATTTCTATACGAAAAAAAAATTTAACAAGAGAAGAAAAGCTTAGGTGAATTTGCTGTGTCGAAGCCTTCGTCTCCAATATCTATTTACCGTGTGAATTTCCAGCAAAAGAGTGTAATAATGATTGCTACTGCTCCATATGAGAATTTCTATACAGAAAAATAGAAGAGATGGTATCATCATAAAATAATGCAACGGGATGGAAACTCAAGAGGTATATTCGATATCACAACATTTATTGGTATACCTTAAAGGTAAGTAATTTACTTTTCCCTTTCAAATTCTTGAAATTCTACGATTTGATTTCATATACAAACAAAAATAACAAAGTTTGATTATAACTCTAATGGAGTTTGTAAGAAATTACACTCACATGAAGTGGTAAAATTTCTATGCCTTGCCATGATCAAATTCATATATGATTGTGGATAAAAAAAAAAATCCGTCCAATTGAATTTGCTCCATTCCCTTTAGAGAATGTGATAGCAGTATGTGATAAGTCTGAAAGAAGACAAAATCCGTCCAATTGAATTTGCTCCATTCCCTTTAGAGAATGTGGTAGCAGTATGTGATAAGTCTGAAAGAAGACAAAATTATTACCATGACGGTATCAATGAATGTGGACGAGGCAATAGACGGAATTATAATCGTCATCATTGTGATAATGAGAATAATAAAGATTCTCAAAATAATCTTTCACTTTGTGAAAGTAATATTTGACATGAGATTGTATATAACACATACAGATGATTATAATCCATTCCCTGAAGTGAATGTGATATAAAGCCCGTAAGTATGAACAGGCTCTTGATGTAATTTTGTTTCATGTCTGACATTATGAAAAGAAAGTTCGTTGCCCTTGAAATCTCGGGCAAGAACTATATGACATGGGTGTTGGATGCTGAAATCCATTTAGATGCAATGGGTCTTGGAGACTCCATTAAAGATAGAAATAATGCATCCACCCAAGACTATGCTAAGGCCTTGATTTTCTTGCTCCATCACCTTGATGAAGGTTTGAAAATTGAATATATCACAGTCAAAGATCCACCTATCTTGTGGAATGGCTTAAAGGAGAGATATGACAACCTGAAGTTGGTCACTCTGCCACAAGCACGATATGATCCAAAAGCAAATAGTTCATAAACTATATGTTATCGTTGCGGTGGAAAAGGGCACTGGGCGAAAATTTGCCGTGTACCAACACATTTGGTTGAGCCTTGTCAAGCATCTCTAAAGAGTAAATGCCCTGAAACAAATTTTGTCTCTGACGACAATTTTGACATCACCCACTTGTATGTGGCAGACTTCTTTGAGTACCCTGAGGGAAAAATAGACCACTTAATCGGTGATGGATCTGTGATGAAGGAAGATGGAATTGTTTGATTTTATTTGTATCAATTAGTGAATAAACTAATAGTCATTAGTATCAGCTCGTATTAGTTAGTTTATGATATAATGTTAGTATTAGTTCTTTAGAATGTTTCAATATGCTTAAATTTCAAAGATATTTTTATTTTTCAGTAGAGTTAATCGACTAACCTAACAGTTAGTCGATTATCTAATATTTCGCATTAAAACTGCAAAATAATCGATTATATACTTGTTAACAATCGATTATATTAAGACATAATCGATTATGTATGTTTAACAATCGATTATATTAAGACAGTGTAATCTGAAGTTTTTCAAAATAGCAAATAATCGATTATGTATGTTTAACAATCGATTATATTAAGACATAATCGATTATGTATGTTTAACAATCGATTACATTGAGACAGTGTGATCTGAAGTTTTTTCAAAATAGTAAATAATCGATTATGTATGTTTAACAATCGATTACATTGAGACAGTGCTTAAACTGAAATTTTCAAAATGCAAAGTAATCGATTATGGAAAACATATAATCGACTATCTGATTTAGTTAGTCAACTAACCTCAGCAGATTTTGAAAATATTGTTTAAATGTGAAACAAACGGATTGAATTTTTTTATTCTCATGTTCATGTATTTTCTTTTGTATGTCAAAACATGGGAAGGCAAATATGGATATCTCACAAAGCAAACTTGGATCAAATATTTGTTTAGTTGATTCATGTACTACACATACGATACTCAAAGAAAAGAAATATTTCTCTCAACTAAGTATGTGTAAGGCAGATGTTACTACAATCTCTGGTAGTAGTAAATTGTTTGAAGGCTCTGGAAGAGCAACTATAACTCTGCCTAGAGGAACAATGTTTATCATAGAGAATGCAATGTTCTCCTCCAAGTCTAAGAGAAACTTGTTGAGTTTTAAAGATATCATTCAAAATGGATATCAGATTGAGACAATACATGAGTATAATCTTGAATACCTCATTTACTCATGAAAACGAGGCTGCCCACTTCGGTTTGGGGTCATGCCATTTTGCATGCAGCAATGCTAGTTCGTCTCTGACTGACGAATTATCACAAATATTCCCCATTGCAATTAGTTTTGGGTCATGAACCTAATATATCTCACTTAAGAATTTGTGGATGTGCAGTATATGTGCCTGTAGCACCGCCATATTGCACCAAAATGGGTTTGCAAAGAAGGTTAGGAATATATGTTCAGTTTGAATCGCCCTCCATTATTCGCTACCTCGAAACATTGACAGGGGATTTGTTCACTGCACGATTTGCAGACTGTCAATTCGATGAGACACTTTTCCCAAAATTAGGGGGAGAAGTTGGTGAAACCAAACGGGAAATTTTGTGGAAAAATGCATCATTATCTCATCTTGATCCACATACCTCTATTTGTGAAAAAGAGGTGCAAAATATTATCTATTTGCAAAGTATAGCAAATCGAATGCCAGACGCATTGGTATTAAATATACCACACTCACCCCTAGAAGGAGGTTTGAGATGATATATGAAAATAATGTCATTGTTATGGCATGAATGATCGTTGGTCACGTACCTATTGTACGCCAAAATATTTTGGAAATATGACTATTAAAGGACAACGATAATGCAAGAAACATATCTTGCATATAATTTTGACCATGACCATAATGGTATAACTTTCTCTTTAAAAGAGATATTCACCACATGGATGTTGATGAATCTGTGGTAGCACAAAATTAATTGAGAGCTTTAGAAGAGCCAATTATTACTATGTTGGAGAAACACAATTGATTACCAATAAGGTATTGTGTTGTAGTAAGTCTCAAAGAAACTTATTCAGTTTCCAAAGTATATGCGAAAGCGATTGATTATATTGAGACTATAAATAAAGGAAAGATTTGATATCTTCTATTACTACAACTTGTAGCGGGATAATCTGTATGTGAAAAACTACCAGCTTTATTCTCCAGTTTGTACTACATAAGAATACCACAATAAAGTGGACATTTATTGATATAAAAACCCATATCATAATAAACTTGAAGTTTATTGATAATTGCACATGTCATGGTGTAAATTTGAAGTTTATCAATATTGATAATTTATTCAGTTGGCATTCGGGTTAGCCATATCATTTTAAGTATGATGTGCAGTAATAGAGAATTCACATGGGTAAATATTAAAGAACTAGAAAGTTCTTTACGAATTCTCTTGTATTACTTGTTCTCATTAATTGATTGACCAACTAAAGAGTTCGGGTTGAATCCCATAAATTCTGGAAATATCAAAGGTGAATATGGGCCCATTCACCTGCCATGTATACCACATATGATGTATCTATGATATGGTTACATGTGCGACTGTTATAAACCCGCAGCCTGGCCGGTGCTTGCGAGGTAAATTGCTTAGTAATATAACTTCGAGCATAATTTCCAGATCTTCTATTCAAGATAGTTCATCTTGATAAGTTGGTTTATATCATAGTTGGTTTAGCAAGATAATTATTGAGTGCCTCCACTTAATAGCTAAACTGTTTCTTATGAGAACAAAGTTATATATATTAGTTTGATATACGTTGTATACGAGAGTATATTATATTCTCCCCTCACAAGTGGTTCAGGGTCAGGAACCAAATAATTTCATTTTATTATTATTGATGTGCGGTGTATATTTTCATTAACACCATAATGCACAAAGATGGACTCTCAAAGTTGAGGAAACAAGTTAGCTTTTCTAACATGAGGGGGAGACATGATAAATACTTGAGAAAATGTTACATGGGATGAATTATCATTTGTATATATAGATCCTCGAATATCATAATATGAACCTGAAGTTCAGAAAAAGATAATTCAATTGCAACATATTGCAAAGCATGCTATACGCATTTGCTGACCCAAAGAAAGTAACTATGTTGTCACTGCAAAAGCTCATATTAAGTCCCAAAAGGACAAAGTCTTTGATACGCTTAAAGCGTATAGACAAATCGGTTTCAAAATAACTTCTTAATAAAGAAGATGAGCAAATGATCAAAGTGATCATAATGGGGAGGCAAGTGATCTAGAAGATCACATGGCATAACACTTCATAATATCTCATGAGAGATTCAGGTACCTGAATGTGTGAATGAAGAGATCTCCATGTTATGTCTTTATGAAAATTTATTGGAACCGATATAAACTGTTCGTCGACTACATCTATGATAGCGCTAAATATTGATGAGGATCTTATGTTTGTCGAATACAAACAAAATATTGGCTAAATGGAAGAGATACAATTCAAGAAGAATTGATTCCATAAGAAAGACATGTAGTTTTGCACATGTAGTTCAGATACTTGAAAGTATAAAGTCAATGGTATGTGCAATCAGTTTTCGATATCTATTTGTTTAGCATGACATGAAAACTTGATATGCATCTAAAGTCTGTTAAATGGCTTATATGACTTAACTTATATGTCAATCCATGAAAGATTGAAGTTGCTTGAAGCATATACAATTCTTGGTCCTGAAGTACCACATCCTAAGTGCAACTTGTGTACATATGTATCTTGATATAACTATAAGCATGATGGCATCGAGAATACCTCTATGGAGATATTGAAGAGTCATTCCACGACATTATATGAAGATGTTCATATCTATCAAGAATGATAATTTCAAGGTGCGGAATATTTATTCAAGTCAATATGGTTGATTTATTTTTCAAATCTCTACCAAAGATCGTTTTGAAGATGGTACACAAGATTGGAATGCAAATACTCAAGGATGTGAATTGATGCTCTTTTCAGGGGGAGTTAATGCGCGTTGCACTCTTTTTCCTTTACAAGGTTTTGTCCCACTGGGTTTTCCTTGCAAGGTTTTTAACGAGGCAACCAATAGGCGCATATTCAACCATGTGTACTCTTTTTCCTTTTCTATAATTTTTTCCCATTGGGTTTTGTTTTAGTTAAGGTTTTAACGAGGCACATTATTGAATAGACATTCAAGGGGGAGTGTTATAAATAGAATTCTATTTAAGGTGAATGTCTATATTTAGAGAGATTCTAGGGTTTACTACTTGGTGGCTAAGCCACTACCTCCCTATAAATATAGGGGTTCTATTCTATTGTAAACAATCCCAAAGTATCAATAAGAATACTTCTCTCTATATTGTTCTTGTTCTTGTTTTATTGCTCTTGTTCTTATATTATTTTATAACATGAATTTTTTAAAATCTTTTAAAATTTTCAAAATGCATTTCAAATTAAAATAAAAATTTTATAAACAAATGTTGATTTTAAGAAAAATATTTTTTAAAAAAAGAATTTTTTTATGTCCAAACAGGCTCTTAGAGTTGCAGTGCGCCGGTGAACGATGTGAAGCTGACGGTTGAAGATGGTACCAAAGGACAAAAACAAAACAATAAAAAAGTAGTATGAATAAATGGCATTGGAATTGGGAAATTGACAAAGGTAGGTAAATGGAATCTATAGCTAAAAGGATTCAATAAGTCTTGTTTTGTCTGTTTGTGTTCATTGAAACATTCTTTATAATCAAGTTCCCTCCAAAATGAGAACTGAACAGGTTTGACTAAGCCGATGGAGTCAACGCCGGCAGAATTGAAATTTGGAAATTTGTTAGATCCAAGTGTTCAAGAGCTTGCCAAACAGCACCTTACCAATATTCCGACCAGGTATGTCCGTCCAGAACAGGAATCTCCGGCCATATTCGCCGGAACGGCGGTTCCTTCTGTCCCAGTAATCGATCTTAAAGAGTTGATGTCTGGCGATTCCATGGATTCTGAGCTTCAAAAGCTTCACTCAGCTTGCCAACAATGGGGTTTTCTCCAGGTTTAATTTTCATTCATAATTTGTTAAATTGTTCTTTTCTTTCTGTGGCCTCTTGTATTCATTATCTGGGGCGTTTGTTGACATATTCATTTGGAATTTTCTTTCAAAGTTCCTGAACCCAAATCCTTCTTTTGTCAACCAGCGAAAGTGATTACATATTTTTGGTACAGTAGCTGGTTTTGAAATTTTTGTTACATCTAATTTTTTTTAAAAATGTTATGGCAAATATAAGTACTATCTTGATGTCAAGCTAATTAATTTTCTTGCATTTTGTAGTTCTTTTCCATTTTAATTTTTAAGATTCTTAATAAAATTTAATCTATTTAGCTCATATAAAACAATCTAACACATGCTAAAACTTGGACGGTACTATTATTTTCACCTTTTCCCTTTTCCTCCAAAAAATGAGACCTAGATTTAACTTCTCAAGGATTAAGCGTAACATCACAGTAATGGAGTCTAAAATTGCATAAGATTCCACGTCCCTTTCCTTATCACTTTCTGGTAGAGCTAAGCTTTGTAATTGTGAAAATATTTGAAGCAAAATTTTCTAGCACATCTGTTTGAATGTTTTAGGTTATAAACCATGGAGTGACACCTTAAGTAGTGGATGAGTTTAAGAGAGAGGTTACAGATTTGTTCAAATTTCCAATGGAAGAAAAGAAGAAGCTATGGCAAGAGGGAGACAGCTATGAAGGTTTCGGGCATTTATTTGTTCTATCGGAGGAGCAGAAGCTCGATTGGAGTGATATGTTTGGCATAACTACTCTTCCCCCTCATATGCGGAAAATGGACTTGTTCCAAAAGTTGCCTCCCAAGCTCAGGTGCCTTTCTCCTCACTATCTCTTTCTCACATTGTGGTAACTAGTGACAAAATTAGGGATTTTGTTTAAGGGTGTTCAAGATGTAATTTGTATAATAAGTAGGAGTAATACTAATATATAAACATGGTTTCATTTCCCGGCGAAGAGTGTTAAGTGTTAACCCTAAAACATTCACATTGATCTCTACAATGATTCTGAGGTCTTTAAATAAAATCAAGTGCAAAAGGTCCAAATTTGCCCATCAATTAGTGCACTATTAATTCTTGAACTATGAGTTAGGTCCCTTCACTCTTCCTCGGCGACCTACAAGAAAATCGGTAAGGTCTTATCATCAATAATTTATAACCAGAAAATGAGAAGGACCACTTAGTTTCACCCAAGCTTCATTCTGGTCATGGATAGACTACCCAGGTTCTAGTCCATAAGCAGTGACAATTGTCCTATGAAGACTTGTTTTCGCTACGGTTCCCTTAGGTTTCCTTAACCAAGCCACTACCTATGAGTCGCCAACTCATTCTTCAACAAGCACGCAGTCAGAGCCCTGGCTCCTCCACCTGCTATGGAGCTTATTGGTTTCCTGTTCTATTTCACAATATGTATCTTGAGCCATAATATTCTTGTGGCATAATAATGCGGACTTGAGATTAACCAGACTTGTAACTACTTTTTGTGTTGGAACTTGTTTTCTAGTTTGAGCCTTGATCTTTAGTCTCCTCGTCTCTTAATGTTTGTATGATATGATTGGATACTTTTGAAATGCAGGCACATCATGGAAGCATACTGCAAAGAAATGAAGAGGCTAGAAATAAGCATCCTATATCAATTGGCAAATGCTTTAAGGATGGATGAAAAGGAAATGAGAGATCTATTCAGTGATGGTTGAGGCTGAATTATTATCCTCCTTGACCTGAGCCAGACAAGACCATTGGCCTCAGCCCTCACTCTGATGCTGATGGCCTCACCATCCTTATTCAGCTAAATGAAACCGAAGGTCTTCAAGTGCGAAAAGACAGTATTTGGGTGCCTGTAAAACCACCCCAATTGTTCTGATTGTGAATATTGGCGACATGATGGAGGTAAGTAATAACTTCCTTGTTGAGTAACTGATTTCTAAAAGGGTGGTAACGTAGTGAAAATTGTAGTTTTGGTGCGCAATTTATAGGTAAGTCTTTGTTTTATTGACCGTTTCATCTTGTTTCAATTATTAACATTTCCAAAATTTCTTGAAAGGATTTGATTCAGACTTTGCGAGTTAATAAAATTATAGATAATCCAAAGTATTCACCCTTCCTCTGAGAAAAAGAATATCCTTTGAGGAAGGTGGAAGTAGGGCCGGAGGTGGACCCGGAATTTAAACTTGATTGATTCAATCTTAAGGTTTTTAACATTGAAAGAATTATTTACTTTTGAAATTATGAGTCAGAATTTAAGATTTGATAGAAATCTTAGTGATTTCTCATTGTACATTTATGTTCCATGTAAAAGATATGGGGTTCGATTAAACTCATAGTATACACGCTCCATAGTCCATACACCATTGAGTGGGCAGTCTTAACGTTTTCATGTGATTTCGTTTGCTAAAAATGATATGGCTAATTAGATTAAAACTTGCTTGATTAGAACAAATTGGAGATTATATGACTTATAATTAGCTCAAGACATGTGGATTAAATAAAAAACTATTGCTAATCCATTCACTTGCAAAGTGAGAACTTATATACTCCTATTTTTGTAAAGAAAGAGCTTATTTCTAATAGGATACTAATGAAAATTTCAATGGTGTAAATGTTTTAATTGACTTGGCAGATAGTGAGCAATGGTGTTTATAGGAGCATTGAGCATAGAGCAGTTGTAAACTCAAACAAAGAGAGGCTATCTCTTGCAACATTCTATACCTCCAACTTCGACTCCGCTGCACACAGCCTTATTGGACCAAATAATGCAGCAATTTTCCGAAGAGTTCCCGTGGAAAAATATTTACTGGATTTTTTTTTCACGAAAAATTGATGGAAAATCGTATGTTGATTTCATGAAGGTAGAGACAAGGGATGACGAGTCCTAGATAGAGTTTGATACTCTAGTTAGTTAGTTTGTCTATATCACATGAAATGTTCTTATAAGTTACTTTTGCTGTTGTAATTTGGAGTTCCACTGTTTGATACTGTAAAATAGAAAAATAGTACGTACACTCTTTGTTTCATTATATATGAAGAGTCTTTTTATACTTGATACGGAGTTTAAAATGTTTAAGTTTTTGTATTATATTGGTATAGAGAAGGATATAGTTATGTGGGTTAGACATTATATTTTTGGGTTGTACATCTTAGCTTGCCTCATGTCTGGATTGATTTTGATTCGGGATTTAAAATGTTTTAAGTTTTTGTATTATATTGGTATAGAGAAGAAATAGTTATGTGGGTTAGACATTATAGTTTGGGTTGTACATCTTATCTTGCCTCATGTATGGATTGATTTTATTTTAAGAATGGTCTCAGGCTTTTTCATGACTTTATTTTATGATATCTGTTGCACTTGGAGATGTGCATTCGAATCAGTTTATCAATAAATCGAATCGATTATTTGTTATCGAAATCGAAATCGAAAAATCGAAACCTTATTGAAACGATAACGATAAATATATGTGCAAATCGATAATCAATAAGTAATTATCGATAAGGGTCAAAATCGAATCGACAAATCGAATGCACACCCCTATACTGTAGACACTTGTAAAATGAGTAATTACCTATTTGTGTAGCTTAATATAACATACAGAATGTATATATATTCCGCTACTATTTGAAAGCGGCTATACAATATCATTTTCTCTAATCTATATCATTTCCTTTACCCTAAGTCACGTACCCTATTTTTCCTCTACGATATTTAAGGAATGATCATATTTGAAAATCAAGGGAATTGAGTTCAAATTAATGGAAAACAGAATTAGCTGTGAGGATGTATATTATTTTTATTTTTTTATACCGTTGGAGTGTTGGTGGCATACATTTGATCACTTACTTTAGTTTTGTTGCATGTGCTTGTTGACACGATTTTTATGTTATAAATGGTGTTCGTCTTATTTTAGCTTATTTTTGTGCATATTAGTTAGGCGCGTTTATAGCGATATACTTTCCGTGGAATCCCGTAAATTTTCTTATTGGTGTAATCAGTAACCGAATCGATAAGCCCCCAAAATTGATAAATCAAAATCGAAAAAATCGAAACCTTATTGAAACGATAACGATAAGCATATCTATAAATCGATAATCGCTAAGTAATTATCGATAAGGGTCAAAATCGAATGCACACCCCTAGTTGCACTATTGTAAAGAGTCACCCGTTGCCCCATTTTTATTTTATGTGATTGTACAAAGTCACATGATATTCAATTGCATGTTCTTACTTCTTAGGTTCATTATGTTATGATTAGGTCAAAGGTTCGCTCGGTGGACGTCAGACTTGTTAGATGCCCATCGGCGATCCTTCAGTTTTGGGTCATGATAGATTAATTATGTAACACCCCAAACTTAGACAGAGTTCTACATCGGTAAAATACAAGAGAGATGTTGGGTATATAAGTTAACAAGTCTTAGACCCTAGTGGCGCATTTTAAATCCGTAAGGGCCTAGGCCCAGAGCGGACAATATCATTAGCGGGCTGGACTGTTACAGATAGTATCAGAGCCACTCTTGTATCAGCCATGTCGATGGTGGGTCAGAGTTCAACTGTGTTTAGATAAATTCCGATAGGGGTGGGCATCGGTCGGTTCGATTCAGTTATGAATATTATCGAATTCGCTATGTATAAAATAGTTTCGGTCTAAAACTATTTTGCTAAAATAGTTTTATAAGATTTGCAATATATAAAGCAGTTTCGGTAAAATCAATGTCCTTAAGATCTTCTTTGTTCAAACGACTAGAAATCTCTTTGTACATTGATATCTACCTTTTTACTATAGTACAGAATTATGTATATAGATTAAAAAGTTTATTAGCTATGAAATACAAATTTATAATAACTGACACAAGATAACTTTGTAACAGCTCAACAATTAAAGCACACGACAAATCTCACTTCAGCTTTCAAACAAACTAAGAAAAATTCAGCTAAGAAAAATTCAGAGCTAAAATGCTTTCAAACAAACTAAGAAAAAGATGAAGATAAAGCAACTAAAAACATACACGAAGAATCAAGATGAAGCTGAATAATGCGGTTGAGAAATGCGACTGAAGAGTGAAGTGAAGATACGACTGAAGAATCTAATGGATCTGAGAAATGAAGTAAAGATGCGACTGAAGAGTGAAAGAAAGAAGCTGAGAAATGCGACTGACGCCGGCTTTAGTCTTGACGGGGTGACTGGTGATGGCGTGATGTGACTGACGCCGGGCTGAGTCTTGACGGGTTGACTGGTGAGGGCGTGAGGCGGAAAAACTAAGAAAGAATAGGGAAATCAAAGAGTGAACTATGAATTATGAAACCCTAGTATGTATATACTTGAGGGTAAACTAGTAAATTAGTCAATCCTTATTCGGTTATCGGTTTTACCCAATAATAAAATTGCCAAATCGAGCCCGAACCGATAACCCAATTAAAAAAATTAACCCGTTACAGAATCGTTAACCATATAACCCAATACTAATAACCTAATAAATAAGTAACGGTTTGGGTTATCTGTTTCACCCGATATATGCCCATCCCAAACTCCCGATTAGGCGGGAAAAGGTATCAGAGCCACTCTTGTATCAGTCATGTCGACGGTGGGCAGGAGTTCAACTAAGTTTAGGCAAATCCCGGTTAGGCGGGGCAAACCTGAGTGTTGAGTCTAGGCGAATCCAATGCGGTGGGAAAACCTTAGCGAGGACGCTGAGTCCCTAAGAGGGGATGTATGTAACACCCCAAATTTTATACATAGTCTCACATCGACAAAATACAAGAGAGATGTTGGGTACATAAGTTAAGAAACCTTAGACCCTAGTGACGCGTTTTAAACCCATGAGGGCCTAGACCCATAGCGGACAATATTACTAGCGGGTTGGGCTGTTACAGATTAATTAGATTTAGGTATTTAGTATTAATTAGACATATCTAGGATCCTACTAAATTCACAAGATTGTCATATTGAATTCAAAAGATCTTGAATTTTTTTAACAATCTGTACATCTTTTATTAGTAGAAAATTAACTCTTAAGATAGTTATGATATGAACCCTAGTCATAAATTTGATTTTCTTCTCTGGGTGAAGTGAGTTCTAGAGCAACAGTATATGCTGCCAAACCTTGATTTATATTTTCATTGATGTCACCAAATCTATTGACTCATTTTATTTGCAGAAACAATCCAAAAACCAATATTGAGAATAAAAAAAGTTAATGTATCCACGCACTGTTAGCAAAACAAGTGTTGCTCTAATCCGCGAGGTTTGATGTTTTATCTTTTCTACACTATCTATATTAATGCCCCAACTCAGTAGGACACAATCTATTTTTATCATTTTTTTAAGTATGAACTTGTTAGCTTTACATGAAAAGTTTTCATATTTGTTATTTTTGTCGTATTTTTCTGAACAAGTTGGTTGATAGTTGCATTCAGTTAGTTTCTCTTGATAAGGATCCGTTAGTACAGTGGCGGATCAAGGAATTCAAGTTTGTGGGTGCTAAATTTTTTTGTACATAAAATTAATGAGTGTTTTTGTAAATTTTTATACGTATTCTCAAATTTTCTATATAACTATACATACTCTGCGTCAAGGTTAATGGGTCCTTGAGCACCCAAATTTGAAGTGTAGATCCGCCACCGCGTTAGTATATATCCATGTTTTAGGATTTAAATGATTGTTACATGGCACTATAAGAGACACTACTGTTTTGTTTCATGGAAAAAGCATATGGTAATTAGACGGATTGTGCGACTGATAATTGATAATGAAAACTGGTTCCCAATAAATGTTGTCTCACAGTGTATAAAATGGGGTGAGACAATGTGCCTCCTTAAACATGTAATAGGGATGTATGCATATTGGTCCTCACTGATTTTCCGTCGTCACCATTCATAGAATAATATTCTTCACAAAAAGCAAAAATGAGATTGTTCTTTCTTGAATCAAGTAGTGAAACACATGCATTTAGTTTAGTAATGTGATTAGAGAAAATTTAGTATTTTGAAAGATGAGCAATGCAAGTCCACGACACCTCGTGTGTGTTGATTCAGCTGCACAGTACTATTGTCATAATACTCCAGTAGTGATAATAATAAACCTGCATCGTAGACTTATAAATAAAATTGTAATTCTAATTAAATTATTCATTTGAGTGCTGGCACTACAACAAATGTGAAATTTAGCTACGAAATTATTAGTTACGATACAAAATTTATCATTAATTGTCATTATTTGTGACAAAAATTACAATTCGTCTTTAAATATATGAACCACATACTTTTAGTGACGAAACATAAAAATTCGTAGCAAAGTTTCGTCCATTAAAGTTTCCTACCAAAAAATGAATTGGCGCCATTTATTGAGTAATATTAGCCAGAAATTTAAAGTTATTGATGACATATTACTTTGTCACTGATAATGCACTCAATTAGCGACGAATCATTATTTGTCTTAGAACTATTTGACTTTTCGACACGAAAAATTTTCGTCACAAAATATATATTGTTGTAATAGTGATGAATTAGAATTTGTAGTTAAACATTATAAACTTCAGCGATAAAATTTTATATTTAATTGTGACCTTAGTGTTTGTCACTAATAGTGAAAGTAATTAGTGACAATTATTTTATTGTCTCTATTTAATTCACAATTCAGTCACAATAAAATTGTCGCAAAATATACACTATTAAATGATTACGATTTAATTTTGTAGTTGAATCATGCAATAACTTGCTACAATAAAGATTTGTAGTTAAAAATAAAAAACTCATATTTCGTATTTAACTATAAATCTGAAGTTTATGCGTGCATGATACATATGCTTGTTTCTTTAAGACTAATTTCACTTGTGATTGAAATAACCATCTTATAAGAATTATCAAGTTCGAGAAACTCAAACTCCTTTTTGCTTAGAAATTTTGGGAATTTCTTTTACTTTGAGTACAATTCAAGTTCTTATTGGAAAGCATCAACTTTATTTAATTCCGTGTGGGAGACGAACAATTCAATTTGTTTCTTTACAAAAAATTTAAGTCGTAAATTTGAATCTAGATTTCAAAATTAGCATACATTTTTTTCGTCTTACTTAAAATTAAATACTACAAGATAATTTTAGTCCGTTGAAAAAGCGAATGTAAGTTTTTCCTTTTTAGTAAAAAATAAAGTGGTATATATTTGTCTTTTATTGTTTTTGTCACGACCCAAGTTCGCCCTTCGTGAACTATCGCGACAACACCTAGTCTCTACGACTAGGTAAGCCTAACAATGCGAAAAATAAACAATTTGCGGAAAGAAGTAATTAAAACCCGAAATAACAAAATGAAACAGTAGCACGACCCGTCGGTCAAATTCTTGGTGGGAACCATCAAATTTATAATGTTTTAATAACGGCTCACGCTTAAGATGTTGCTCGGCATATACAATACAAACTCTCGAGACTAACAACATTTTCCAAAACCCGAAATCTCATGAAATCACAAGCTTTTGGATGTCTACAAGTGTCTAACTCCCGAATGTCTAACAATAGAAAACACAGAAAAGGCTAATACTTAAAGAGAGAATAGAAAGGGACTCCTCTGTCTACGGACGATGCAGATATACCTCGAAGTCTCTGGAAGAGTTGCCTCGCCTCAAGGATGATATGACTGAGTCGAAGTACCTGGATCTGCACATGAAATATGGGTGTCTAACGGGTGGGCCAGGCCGGGTTGTGTAAGGAAAATTACTAATTGTACGGGTTGTGGTCCGGGATGGCTACGGACGTTGGGACTTACCGGGTTTAACAAGTTCGGGTTCATTCGGGTAAAAAATGAATCGTAAGGGTTACGGGTACAAGGGGCCGGGCCGGGTTAGTACTTTTTTATTTTGTTTTTTATATTTTGTATAACTATCCTAATTTATATTAATATAAAGTAAAAATATAAAGAATACAATGAAGATGGGAAAAGATTACACTTACAAATTACAAGTTCTACTTTTATTTCAAAATTCAAACTTACAAATTGAAAGGTTTATATTTAATAACAAGTAAATTAACGGAAAAAAAATAAAATTAAAGGTTTTGCATTGCCTTAGACTCTAAAATCTTAATAAATAAATAAAATAAAAATCAAATATAGCTTTTAAACCGGGTCGGTTAAACGCTTGAATAGTAAGTTATGTTGACCGGGTTTGACTGACCAGTTAACCGGTTGACAAAATGTGAATAGACCAAATCGCCTACTCCTTTAACCCATCCCAACTCGGCCCCCTGTACCGGTCCGGGCTTATTTCGATTTTAACCGGCCTGGGTCAGTCTGAAAACGGGCTGACCCGGCTCGTTAGACACCCATAACATGAAAAACATGCAGAGAAAGGACATGAGTACATCACAACGGTAGTCAGTAAGTGCCAAGCCCAACCTCAATCGGATCGTGACGAGGAAAGTTAGGGCCTTACTGAGGTTAAATGAAATATAAGGTATAACTGTATAGGATAAGATAAGACAGTATACTCAAGTTCTACAGCATGAAATAACACATGATAGAAATAACAACAACAGCTATAACAGAGATGATGAAATCACGAAAAGGAATACAGCTCAACACAAAAATAACAACCGAGGATCTCCCAGGATACCAATCCTGTAGTCCCAAATATAAATATTCAGTGGATTTCCCGAGATACTGTTCCGTAGTCAAACTCATAGTGTGCGGGGATCTACCGGAATCCTGATCCGTAGTCCCAAATATAAATATCCAGTACTGGTGAAATCTACCAGGTGCAGTCCCGTAGTTTAATATAAAAGTGCAGGGAGATCTCTCGGAATGAAAATCTGTAGTCCCAAAGTAAGACAGGGGGAACTCCCGGGATACCATCCCGTAGTCCCAGAGTCAACACACAACAACAAGAAGAAAAATAAACAGTTCAGTTCAATTCCATACCAAGGTAAAACATGTATTCCTAGCCTAGCATGCTGCACATAATTCAAATAAGGCAGTTTGAGCAAGTAAAGCAATTATGTCAATTAGGCATGCTTCCCTAAGCTAACAACATGCCTAAATTGCAAGTAGTATAAACAGGAAAAGAAGCACAGTTATAATTTCTTAATGAAAACCGAATTTTCAATAATTAGCACCGGTACACACTCGTCACCTCACGTACAAGGCATTTCAATTATCAATAATACAAAATCCTAAAGGGAGTTCCCCCACATAAGGTTAGGCAAGCCACTTACCTCGAATTGGCTCAAAAGTTAACGCGAAACCACGTTCTTGCCACGAGCACTCGACTCCAAATGGTCCAAATCTGTTCAATTCAATTTGCATAATGTAAATAACACTTCAAATAATTGATTCTATAAATAAATTCTAAGCTAATATGTAAAATTAGGTAAAATAACAAAAATGCCCTTCGGGCCCACATCTCAAACGGGTAATATTTATATTTTTAGAATCCTCATACTCTCACGTGTTCATTTATATCAAAATTATCTCAATCTGACATTAAAATCACGATCCAACTCAAATATTAGGTCTAAGAACTTTTCCAACTTTTCTCCAGTTTTTCCACCCCAAATTCAAATTTAAAGGATGAATGTAAGCATAGATTCGTGAAAAACAATCAAAATCGAGTAAGAATTACTTACCAAAAATACCCAGGTGAAAATCCCTCTCAAAATCGCCAATCCCGAGCTCCCAAATTAATTTTTCAAGTTCTGAAACTAAACCCTCGATTTTGTCCCTTTTCTGACCAGTGAAATCGCATATGCGGTCCCGCTTCTGCAAAGACCCGATTATTTCTGCGACATTTCATTAAAAGGGAACTTTTCATACCTATGACTGACTTACCGTAGACGCGGTGCTACTTCTGCGGTGCCTTGACTGAATCTGCGGTAAACTCATTTTGCATGTCAGAACGCATCTGTAATTCTTCGACCTTTTGTGCGGTCTCGCACCTGCTGTCCCAAAGCCGCAGGTGCAATACTGACAACAGACTCAGTAGCTTCAGCTATAAACTCTCAACTCCAAACTTCTCGTTAACCATTCGAAATCATTCTGAGGCTCCCGGGACCTCAATCTAAAGAACGAACAAGTCATATACCACTATCCAAACTTATAACAATCCTTAAAATACCTAAAACCACACCGAAACATCAAATTAACCATGGATTCAAGCCTAGGAACTCCTAAAACTCTCAATTTACACTTTCGATCAAAAAGTCTATCAAACATTCAAACCTCGTCGGAATGACCTAAAATTTTACACACACATCACATTCAACAATACAGAGCTACTCCAGCTTCTGGAATTCCATTCGGACCCTTTAATCAAAATCTCACTATCGAACCAGAAACTTTAAAAATTTAACTTTTGGCATTTCAAGTCTATATTAGCTATGGACCTCCAAAATACAATCCGAACACGTCCCTAAGCCCGAAATCACCCAACGGAGCTAATGGAACCGACATAATCCTATTTTGAGGCCGTCTTCACACTACTCCGGGTACAATCTAACTTCTAAAACTTAAGCTCTCATTTAGGGACTAAGTGACCCAAAACTCTTCGGAACACCAAATAAATCCTCCCGACAACTCACAATAGCATAAACGAATACGAGGAATGCAGTTAATAGGGGTTCAAGGCGTTAATTCTTAAAACGACCGAGCGAGTCATTACAGTTTTTACTAGGGGTGGACATAGTTTGGGTAAACCCAAAATCCAAGCCGAATTCTGAAGTTTTTGGAATTTTGGTTTGGATTTTGAATCTAATTTTTAAAATTTTTGGATTTCAAATTGTATATTGGATTTGGTGCTTCGAATTTTCGGATATCCAAAGTTTCGAAATTCTTATACTTTATATTTAATCCATTACCCATATGTCAATAGTAATAAGTTCAATATCATATCCATTAGATATTATCTCATATATTCAATATCAATGTACTAAGTTACTGTGAGAGTAATTTCTATTTCGGTATGGTTTTACTATTTTTATTTCGTATCGGGCGTATTAATGTCTCTATTATACTTTTTGATAATAAGTTCATTACTCAGAAAGTTCATTTGGATAATTGCAGTGAGAATGAGGAACTTTTCGTGTAATTTAACTCGAGTTTTTTATTTAGATATTTATTTTTGTAAAAACAAGAAATATCTCAACTTATAGGTTCGCTTTATACCAAACGATCTCCGATTCTTACCAAATTTCACAAATTCAATCAAATTATTATTTTAAACTTGTGACGGGCTCCGGAACATAGATACGAGCCCGATGCCATCAAGAAAATGTATCAATTTACTTCTAAAAGTCTTTGTATTTTTTAGTAAATAATTTTTCTTTAAAAAATTCTTTCTCGGGCTTGGGACCTTATAATTTGATTCCAGGCATATGTCCAAGTCCCATATTTCACTACGGACCCTATGAGGCCGTCGGATCATGGGTATGGGTCCGTTTATCAAGAATATTGACCATAGTCAACTTTAATCAATTTTAAAGGTTAATTTCCTTATTTTACTTAGATTTCACATAAAAGCTTACCAAAAATGCACCCGGAATGCGCATACAAATCGAGGTAAGCCAAAAAGAGGGTTTAAGACCCCAGAACACAGAATTTACTTCCAAAATGAAAGGTTATCACAAATCTGAACTGTCCGAACACCTACCCTTAGATTAAATTGATTTAAAATATTATATCAATTGGACAAAATTATAGCTTCATTTTATCTTTTCTTTTTATATTGATACTAGAGATTGTTAGGAATAGGGAGAATTTAGGATTTCAAGAAGATTGATGCACTATTATGAATATATATTTCTTGGATATAATTTTTGTTGAAACACGTTCTCAAGTCGCTAAACTAAACGTGTGTTCATATTTGTAGGTTTTGATAAATGACAAACCGACGTGAACGGAACTTTGACATATGCCGAAGTCCAAGCACAAGAGAAACAAAGATCAAGATTTAGTAAAGCAACAAAGTTATTCATGAGTCGTTCTATAATTGTGATCTTGATCCGACAGTTGATTCAAGACTTGGCTTCTCTCATAAAATCATTTTTATCAAACCATGCATCTTTATTTTAAAGCAAAATAATTTTCAAACATTTCATTATGAACCAAAATGAATTTTAAACATGTCTTTCAAATCTGGACAAAGATAATCAATTATGTACTTTATGATAATCGATTATGTTAAGGCAGTGTACACCAGATTTTACAAAGCTGAAAGATAATCGATTATGTACCTTATGATAATCGATTATGTTAAGGTAGTGTACACCAGATTTTACAAAGCTGCAAGATAATCGATTATGTACCTTATGATAATCGATTATGTTAAGGCAGTGCTCACCAGATTTTTAAAGGCTACAAGATAATCGATTATGTACCTTATGATAATCGATTATGTTGAGACAGTGAGCATCAGATTTTTCAAAGTAGCAAAATAATCGATTATGTGCCTTAGACTAATTGATTATGTTGAGACAGTAAGCATCAGATTTTCCAAAGTAGCAAAATAATCGATTATGGCTTTTCTGATTATCGATTATATTAAAGTTCGTTGCCAAAATATTTTCAAACGCTGAAAAATAATCGATTATGTATAATCAGACAATCGATTATGTTAAGCATAAAATCGGGAATTGATTTTTGAACGTTGTCAGGTAATCGATTATACGATTTGGATAATCGATTATTCTGCTTAAAATCTGGGATTGATTTTTGAACGTTGGCAGGTAATCGATTATGCAGAATCAGATAATCGATTATCCTAGCACAAAATCAGCAATTTGTGATTGGCAATTAAGCAACGGTCTTGGGTGTTTTGAGCACTATTAATACAACTCAAAATCACTCTTCTAAACACAACAACTGAACACATTCTTGCTAAAGCTTACATACTCTCTTTGCAATCATTTTATATTCATTTCATAAGTTTTTGAGAGCCAAACTCTTGACGAAATTTTTGTGTTCTTGAGCGTATTACTTTTACTTATATCTACTTTATTAAGAGAGTCTTGTCTTGAGTGCTAAGTGTTTGTACACACTTGAAGGGATAGTCTAATCCCTTGTTGTAAGAAGGAAAAATAGTTCCTTGGTTTGAAGTCTTGAGGTGCGGTATCCTCGAGCAGGTTGAAGTCTTGTAGAGTGTATATCTACGAGCAAGTGTAACGGTTTGTTGAGCACCCGTAAGCTTAACGAAGTTAGTGTAAAACTCGAGAGAGTCTCTCGGGGACTGGACTAACCACGTGTTGTGGTGAACCAGGATAAAATTCGGTGTGTTCTCTCCTTATCTCTTTAATTACTGCACTTACGTTATTCCTGCAATTTTTAATTCCGCAAATTTACATTGTTTTTATTATAACGCTATTCACCCCCCCCCCCCTCTAGCGTTAAGCGTATATTCTAACAATTGGTATCCGAGCCATACTCTCTGAAAGACTTAACAGTTTGAGAGAAACTTTCCGTGGCTTCTACTCGTAGTGTTTATGCAGGACTAGATGAAGGACAATGCTTCATAAGGCCACCACTTTTCGATGGCACCAACTACACTTACTGGAAGGAGAGAATGAGGATTTTTATACAATCAAACAACTTCCAAATGTGGAAGATCATCAAAAATGCAGAATTACAACCTACCAAAAAGGTTGGAGAAGAACTCGTGCCAAAAACGGAAGATGAATACGACGCCGATGATATCAGAAAAATAGAGAACAACGCAAAGGCAATAAACATGATGTATTGTGCAGTGAACCCCGATGACTATCGAAAAATATCATGTTGCACCACTGCCAAGCAAATGTGGGACAAATTAGAAATCACCTACGAAGGTACGGACCAGGTAAGGGAAGCTAAAATTGATTTTCTAACCCACGAATATGAACTGTTTCGCATGAAGGAGAACGAGAAGATAGATGACATGTTCGAACGATTTTCAAAAATCGTCAATGACCTACACGCTCTCAAAAAGTCATTCACGGATAAGGAGCTTGTCCGAAAAATTCTACGAAGCCTCACTCCGGAATGGCGTTCCAAAGCCGATGCTATCCAAGAATCAATCGGCATCACAAACGTCACCATCGACGGACTACGAGGTAATCTTAAAACTTATGAATCAACTATTCTTAACTCTCCTTTGGATGATCAAAGGAAAAGAAAGATTGCGCTCAAAGCATCAACTACTCAACCTCAAAATGATGAGGAGTAATGTGATGAAGATGTCCAGCTTGGACTCGTTATTAAGAAATTTCACAAGTTTATGCAAAAGAAGTATGAACGAAAAGGTAAACAACAAGGCGACCAATTGAAGTGCTATGGATGCGGAGAAATCGGACATATCAAATCAAATTGTCCAAACATCAAAAAGGAGAAGAAACCATTCAAGAAACAAAAATCATACATCTCTTGGGGAGGCGACTCCGGAGACGAATCAAGTGATGGAGAAGGAAACGAGACCACAAACTTGTGTCTTATGGCACACGAAGAAAATCAAAATGAGGTATGTACTTCTTCTAAGAACTATTTCACTTTAGAAGAATTGCAAGATGCATTTGATGAGTTGTATAAAGAGTTTATTAGCGCTTCTAAATCTATAAAAGATTTAAGAAAACAATTTTCTTCAAAAGAAAAGGATTTTGAAAAACTCACTCTTGAGAATGAGAAATTAAAAGAGGAAAACAAGTTTTATGGCAAAAGAAGCACCGATAAACCCGAAAGCTCAAATAAGGATTTTACTTCTTGCAAATTTCTAAAGGAAGAAGTAGAAAGTCTTAGAAGCACTTTGCACAAATTCAATTCTTCACACAAAAACCTCAATGAAGTGCTTGTAAATTTGAAATCCACTAAGCACGGTATAGGCTTCAAACACGAGCCAAAAGAAAAAGTTGAGTCCATTCCTAAACCACCTAAGACTCAACTTAGGCCAAAGAAAATAAATGTCATCACTCAACCTAGAAATTTTAATCCTAGAATTGCATCTCATTCTAGAACAAATGCTAGGAGAAATATTGGAATGTATAGACCACCTAGACAAGATTTTCGAAAACCACATCAAAACTATAATTCTAAAAATGTAATGAACACTAGAAGAAACGTTGGCATGCATAGACCACCTAGACAAGATTTTCGAAAACTACATCAAAACTATGTTCCTAAAAATAGAGTGAATAATTTTAGACCCCCAAATTACTATCATCCTAGAAGAATGCACAATCCGAATGTCATTTGTCATTATTGCAATAAAATTGGACATATTGCTCCCGCATGCTTCACTAGACATAGACATTTCACTGCAGGGCAATCACACCAATATGTTGCACCTAACGCACAAGGACCCAAAATGGCTTGGGTACCAAAATCTCATTAATTTGTTTTGTAGGTGTGTTTGAAGGGATCAAGTGTACTTTGGTACCTTGATAGTGGATGCTCCAAACATATGACCGGGGATGCATCAAAATTCCTTCAACTAAAACCCAAGAAAGGAGGAAATGTTATTTTTGGAGACAATAACAAAGGAAAAATTATCGGCATTGGATCGGTCGGTAAGGACGAATCCTCCTCCATTAAGCATATTTTGCTTGTTAAAGGTCTTAAACATAATCTATTGAGCATAAGTCAATTATGTGACAAGGGAAATCTTATACTGTTTGACTCCGAAGAATGTTTAGTTATCCGTCGTAGTGATTTTAAAATTATTCTTCGTGGTTTTAGAATGGATAATATCTATATGGTTGATCTTGCAAATTCTTCATCAAGTTATGTGAATTGTCTTTTGAGTAAAGAAGACGACATGTGGTTATGGCATCGTAGAGTAGCTCATGTAAATATGAATCTTTTAAACAAACTAGTTTCACAAGATTTAGTACTTGGTCTTCCAAACATGAAAGTTGAAGAAGACTCTATTTGTGATTCATGTCAAAAAGGGAAACAAACAAAGGCTTCTCTTAAATCCAAAAATGTTGTTTCAACCACTAGACCATTACACTTCTACACATGGACCTTTTCGGACCTTCTAGAATTAAAGGTCTTGGTGGAAATTTTTATGCTTTTGTAATTGTTGATGACTATTCTAGATTTACATGGACGTTATTTCTTGCTCATAAAAGTAATGCCTTTCAAGCTTTTAAAAGTTTTCTTAAACGTGTTCAAAATGAAAAGGACACAACCGTCACTTCCATAAGAAGTGATCATGGGAGGAGTTCGATCACAATCTCTTCGCGGACTTTTGTGACGAACTCGGTATTGAACATACCTTTTCGGCTCCACGTACACCACAACAAAATGGAGTGGTAGAACGTAAAAATCGATGTCTCGAAGAGATGGCTAGAACCATGCTCGAAGAGGCCGATATTCCCAAATATTTTTGGGCGGATGCCGTGAGTACCGCAAGCTATGTTTTAAACAGAGCTATCATTAGACCGATACTCATGAAAACTCCCTATGAACTCTATAAGGGAAGGAAACCAAATCTTTCTCATCTTAGAGTCTTCGGTTGTAAATGTTTTATTCACAACAACGGAAAAGATAACTTGGGAAAATTTGATACGAAATCTGATGAAGGAATTTTTCTTGGTTACTCATCACGTAGCAAAGCATATAGAGTGTTTAATAATCGAACCAAAACTGTTGAGGAATCTCCTCATGTAGTATTTTGTGAAAATGATGCTCGCTTGGCGAGAAAGGATTCTTGTGTTGATCTTGCAGATGCTTTGAAGAAAATCAATCTTCAAGAAGAGGTACAAAAGGAGGATCCAAAGGAAGTTCAAGATGAAGTCATAGAACAACCTTCGGAAGAAGTACCACCACAAGAAGAAGAATCGATGATGCCTAAGGCTTGGAGGACGTCTAAAGATCATCCTCTTGACAAGGTAATTGGCAACATCGAGAAAGGGGTAAGTATATGATACCTTCTTAAAGATATTGTAGGACATATGGCTTTTGTTTCACAAATAGAACCTAAAACCATCTCTGAAGCAATTGGGGATGAGCATTGGACCTTGGCAATGCAAGAGGAGCTTAACCAATTCAAACGTAATGATGTTTGGGAATTGGTGCCAAGACCCGATAATCATACCATAATTGGCACGAAATGAGTTTTTCGGAATAAATTAGATGAAAATGGCATAATCACTAGAAACAAAGCTAGGCTAGTTGCTAAGGGATATAATCAAGAAGAAGGCATTGACTATGAAGAAACCTATGCACCCGTTGCACGCCTAGAAGCCATTCGTTTATTACTTGCTTTTTCATCATCTATGAATTTCAAATTATTTCAAATGGATGTCAAAAGTGCCTTCCTCAATGGGTTTATTCAAGAGGAAGTGTATGCTTAACAACCCCCGGGTTTTGAAGATTTTACATCTCCCGACCGTGTCTTCAAGCTTAAGAAAGCTTTATATGGTCTTAAACAAGCTCATCGAGCTTGGTATGAACGTCTAAGTAAATTTCTCTTAGACAATGAGTTTGAAAGGGGGAAAGTTGACACCACACTTTTTATCAAAAATAAAAACAATGATATTCTATTAGTTCAAATTTATGTCGATGATATTATTTTTGGTGCTACTAATGATCTTCTATGCGAGGAATTCTCTAAGTTAATGACTAGCGAATTCGAAATGTCGATGATGGGTGAGCTAAACTTCTTCTTGGGGCTACAAGTGAAACAAATGAAAGAGGGAACGTTCATTTGCCAATCCAAATATTGCAAGGAGTTGCTAAATCGCTTTGAAATGAGCAATGCCAAAGCAATGGCCACCCCAATGAGTACATCCGACCATCTTGACAAAGATGAGAAAGGTAAGGAAGTAGACATCAAAAAGTATCGAGGTATGATCGGATCTTTTCTCTATCTTACTGCTAGTAGACCGGACATCATGTTTAGCGTGTGTTTATGCGCTCAATATCAATCATGTCCGAAGGAGTCACACTTAAATGCGGTAAAAGGGATTATGAGGTATCCTGTTGGGACAATAAATGTGGGTCTATGGTATCCCAATGATTCTTCATGCCAACTTGTTGGCTATTCCGATTCCGATTTTGCAGGTTGCAAATTGGACCGCAAGAGCACTAGTGGCACTTGCCATTTGCTCGGTAGCTCCTTAGTTTCTTGGTTTAGCAAGAAGCAAGTTAGTGTTGCGTTGTCCACAACCGAGGCTGAATATGTAGCCGCGGGGAGTTGTTGCGCTCAAATCCTTTGGATGAAACAACAACTCTCGGACTATGGCCTTAGTATCGATCATGTTCCTCTTCGATGTGACAATACTAGCGCCATAAGCTTGACGAAGAATCCTATTCTTCACTCAAGAACGAAACACATAGAAATTAGACATCATTTTATAAGAGATCACGTTCTCAAGGGCGATGTCGAAATTGAATTTGTTGAAACCAAAAATCAATTGGCCGACATCTTTACAAAGCCTTTAGAGAAAGAGTCCTTCTTCCGAATTCGTAGTGAACTCGGGATTCTTGACTCCACGTTGATCTAATTCATGCATTGCATTTTTATGTTTTAACGATTACTAACTTGAGCGTCGGAGGAGCCTAATTCTTTTTTGCAGGTATCGCCCCAAAGACAGGGGGAATTATCAGACACTGCTGCAGAATAATCGATTTCTCTAAAGTCAATAATCGATTATTCCCCATTTACGTTATATGTTTATTATGCTGGAAAATTGACATAATCGATTATACAACTCTACAATCGATTATCTAACAGTTTTGGGTTTGCAGGATTTTAGCTGTTAACTATAAAAATCGATTATCTCATATCCCTAATCGATTATGCTGACATTTATTTTCAGGTGTTAAGTCACTGGATGACAATAATCGATTACTTAAAACAGTATAATCGATTTTTCTATTACCGTCTCGGATGTCCGTTACTACATTTCCTGAAATAATCGATTATCCAAACGCACAATTGATTATTCCCCGAGTCAATGAATAATGTCTTGTCTCTTTGTTTTTCTAGTAATGCATAATATTCTGTCTTTTATTTTCATGTATTTGCAATATTGTTTAATCAATAAAGAGTTAGTTATTTTTTTTGCTAATGTCAAAAGGGGGAAGATATGGGCTATGCACACTTATACATATTGGCATAAATTGAGGGGGAATTCATAACTTGAGGGGGAACTTGTTGCATATCTATATACTTGTCTTGGATCGTCATTATGAATTAATATGCATATCCCGATATTGGTTTGCCATTATCAAAAAGAGAGAAATTGTTGAAACACGTTCTCAAGTCGCTAAACTAAACGTGTGTTCATATTTGTAGGTTTTGATAAATGACAAACCAACGTGAACGGAACATTGACGTATGCCGAAGTCCAAGCACAAGAGAAACAAAGATCAAGATTTAGTAAAGCAACAAAGTTATTCATGAGTCGTTCTATAATTGTGATCTTGATCCGACAATTGATTCAAGACTTGGCTTCTCTCGTAAAATCATTTTTATCAAACCATGCATCTTTATTTTAAAGCAAAATGATTTTCAAACATTTCATTATTAACCAAAATGAATTTTAAACATGTCTTTCAAATCTGGACAACGATAATCGATTATGTACTTTATGATAATCGATTATGTTGAGGCAGTGTACACCAGATTTTACAAAGCTGAAAGATAATCGATTATGTAATAATCGATTATGTACCTTATGATAATCGATTATGTTAAGGCAGTGTATACCAGATTTTACAAAGCTGCAAGATAATCGATTATGTACCTTATGATAATCGATTATGTTAAGGCAGTGCTCACCAGATTTTTAAAGGCTACAAGATAATCGATTATGCACCTTATGATGATCGATTATGTTGAGACAGTGAGCATCAGATTTTTCAAAGTAGCAAAATAATCGATTATGTGCCTTAGACTAATCGATTATGTTGAGACAGTAAGCATCAGATTTTTCAAAGTAGCAAAATAATCGATTATGGCTTTTCTGATAATCGATTATATTAAGACCGTTGCCAAAATATTTTCAAACGCTGAAAAATAATCGATTATGTATAATCAGACAATCGATTATGTTAAGCATAAAATCGGGAATTGATTTTTGAACGTTGTCAGGTAATCGATTATACGATTTGGATAATCGATTATTCTGCTTAAAATCTGGGATTGATTTTTGAACGTTGGCAGATAATTGATTATGCAGAATCAGATAATCGATTATCCTAGCACAAAATCAGCAATTTGTGATTGGCAATTAAGCAACGGTCTTGGGTGTTTTGAGCACTATAAATACAACTCAAAATCACTCTTCTAAACACAACAACTGAACACATTCTTGCTAAAGCTTACATACTCTCTTTGCAATTATTTTATATTCATTTCATAAGTTTTTGAGAGCCAAACTCTTGACGAAAATTGTTGTGTTCTTGAGCGTATTACTTTTACTCATATCTACTCTATTAAGAGAGTCTTGTCTTGAGTGCTAAGTGTTTATACACACTTGAAGGGATAGTCTAATCCCTTGTTGTAAGAAGGAAAAGTAGTTCCTTGGTTTGAAGTCTTGAGGTGCGGTATCCTCGAGCAGGTTGAAGTCTTGTAGAGTGTATATCTACGAGCAAGTGTAACGGTTTGTTGAGCACCCGTAAGCTTAACGAAGTTAGTGTAAAACTCGAGAGAGTCTCTCGGGGACTGGACTAACCACGTGTTGTGGTGAACCACGATAAAATACGGTGTGTTCTCTCCTTATCTCTTTAATTACTGCACTTACGTTATTCCTGCAATTTTTAATTCCGCAAATTTACATTGTTTTTTATTATAACGCTATTCACCCCCCCTTCTAGCGTTAAGCATATATTCTAACAATTTTATGGATTCAAACGTTATGTTCTTGCCATTGAATCCATTATTGGAAATTATAGATACTAGCTTTATATACACGTTTAATTTAAAAAATGATTACGGTGACAAAATAAGTATAGAGACTGTAATATCTATAATATTTAAATAGAATATTGTACTTGTTGCAATATTTACAGTCTTAATTATTTCTTGACGTATATTTAGCGCCACATCTAATTTATTGAAAATACATGGAAAAATTCGTACTACCAATTATTTTCTGCTGTTTCTTTTTTTTTTTTTGTCTTCTCCCAATTGCTTTCTATTATTCCAACTAATGAACATCCACATCCAACTATCGCAGATGCCTCATCTTCGATCTCTATCACCAGGTAAACCAACTGTTCTCTTTGGTTTTCTAACAACATTAACCAATGCCCTATTTTTTAGTTTATATGCAAGAGTTGAATAACACAAAGAGCAACTCCACAATCCTTTGCTGAGAAGATCGTCTTTTGATATAATTGAGGGCCTTGATTTATACCTTAAGGAAGGAATTCTTGATATTCTTTTGACGAGCAGGTAAATATTTATTGATATATGATTTTTCTAAAATATTATTTTTGTTCTTCAAAATTTTTGTAGGGTATATCATAGAGTAGTTAACAATTTTGTATAGAAGCTACTCTTTATTTCTTATTTTGTTATTATTGATTCACAAATTAAAGTTGGTTTTATGACTTCAGTTTGAGGATATATTTTATTTAAATAATAAAATCAAAAGTATTTATAATTTTTTTTCTTTACACACAGGTATATGAAGGTCTAAAAAGTGGCGGGAAGTTTGTAGATAAGAGACGCCTCATTGGCACATAAGGAAGTGATATGCTTGTCTTTTTTAGTTTACCATTGTTCATGAATTTCAATTAAATTTTTTATGCTTTAGTTATTTCACTTTATTTACTCAATGAACGAATTTGCACTGGCATGTTTTTCTTAGAATAATTATAGATGTATTAGTATATGATTTTGAATGAATTATGGTATTACGTTATCTATTTTTTTTTGTTTGTGATGTTTTAAATTTGCATAAGCTAATTTTAAAAAAATGAATAGACATGTAATTAATAACACTATTTAATTACAGTTTTGAATAGTGTGATTACAGTGGCCTAAGTTAGAGAGAGAAGCTCTGCCTTCTCTCTAACTTTCTCATCTTCTGCTTCACTGCTTCACTGTTTCATCGTCTTCTTCTCTACTGCTTCTGCATAGGTAAGTAAATCTGGCAGAGGTTGTTATGGCAAAGAGGAGAGATCGCCCAAGGAAAGAATTAGTACCAATTTATGCGAGTGATGTAGTTTTCCCAAAAGCAGTTAACACTGTACCAATTGTAGGTACCACTGTTCCATTGAAATCAACTGAGATAACTGTTCCATTGCCTCATGCAGTAATAGATCCACAACCATCTGGAGTCTCCTTGATACCAACAGCAAATGTGAGGATTACAGAGCCTCCCATCAATCTAGTATTTGTTCCGATGGAGCCTGAGAATAGAGTGCAGATCTGCATGCAACAACCACCACCAATTGATGTTCCAAAGGCTGTTTGTGATGAAGGTCCAAAATCAAATCCACCCAAACAGTGGGCTAGTCTTTTCCAGAGTAACCGACTTGCTGCAAATGGTATGTCGTTAGAGTATATTCCCCCTACACTTGTTAATGGCAAACCAGTTGGTCAGCTGGTGAAGGAAGAAGTGGAGGAGGAAAAAGTGAAATGGAAATGTGCCCTTGTGGTATTTGTGCTAGGTAATAGCCCTGGGTATAATGGCATGAAAAGATTTATTAATCTTCACTGGTCTCATGTTCCTGAGCCTGAGCTATTTTATCATGATGAGGGCTATTATATTGTTAAATTTACTTCACTAGAGGATGCCAAAGAAATTCTGTGTGGATGGCCTTATACTATTGCCAACAGACCTATGATTTTAAAGCAGTGGTCTGTTGATTTTGACTTCAAGGCAGCCTTTCCTTCAGAAATTCCTTTGTGGATCAAGTTCCCTAACTTGCCTATGTCTTGTTGGGGTGGCAAATCTTTAAGTACGATTGCTAGTGTTCTTGGTAAACCTATATTTGCTGACGAATGTACTACTAAGCAATCCAGAATCTCATATGCTCGTATGCTCATTGAGGTAAATGTGTCAAAAAAGTTACGTAGTGAAATAGAGATTCTAGATCCAAATGGAAAGAGCTTCATGCAGGATGTGATTTATGATTGGAAACCTGTGTATTGTGAGAAATGTTTGGAGGTTGGACACAACTGTTTGGCTAAAACTGCTCAACCTGCACAGAAAAGCAAGGTGACACAGGAATAGAGAGTGAAAGCACCAGTCACAGTGGTCCAGAGTAACCAGATGGCTCAAATCCAGTGTCAAGAGGTATCAAAGGAGACAAGCACTATAGCTGCAGCTGATGGTGGGAACAAACAGAAGCAGGTTGCTATACAAGACTCCCCACTCTTTAACATTACTAATTTCCCTCCCTTATCTCCTCTTGTGATGTCTAACAGATTTGAAGTTGGGACAGTTAGGTGGGCTGATCATCCCCTGGATGAAGGGGGAACTAGCAATACTCAATGAAGTGGATCTTTTGGAATATTAGGGGTGTAAATAAAAGGTTTAAACAAAAAGAAGCTCAAACTTACTTTAGAATTAATAAGTTTGACCTTGTAGGACTTGTAGAGACTAAGGTTAAACAACACAATGCTAGTAGAATAGCTAGTTTTTTGTTGCCTAATTGGAACATGATTACTTACTATAGTGGAGCAGTAAATGGGAGGATATGGATCATGTGGGACCCTACAAAAGTGGTGGTTACTGGATATCTTGAGGAAGCTCAGCTCATTCATTGTAAAGTTCAAACTATCACTGGGGATATTATCTGCTGGCTTACAGTAGTCTATGGATTTAATGACTGTGATCAAAGGAGGATGCTGTGGAAGTCTATTCTAAACTTATCTGCTAGTATTACTGATCCCTAGATCATTGCAGGAGATTTTAATGCAATTCTGTCTAGCAAGGAAAGACAATCCTGCCAACAAGTGAAGCAAAGGGACCTTATTGATTTTAATAATTGCATTCAGCAATCAGGCCTAGTTGAGCTGCCATGGGAGGGAAATTATTTTACCTGGTCTAATCAACAAAGTGGTAATGATAGAGTATGTAGTAGACTGGATAGGGTGTTTGGTAACTTTGAATGGCAGATGAAGTGGAACCATGTGCACACTGTATATGGACCTCCCCTTATATCTGATCACAATCCCATGTTACTAACCTTGACAACAGATACATCTACAAGGAAGACACCATTCAGATTCTTCAATGCTTGGATCCAGCATAAGGAATTTCCTGCTATGCTAAAAACTTACTGGAAAAGCAAGGAGCAGAATACTCTTCAAGGAGTATGGAACAATCTTAAAGCTCTCAAACCTCCCTTAAAATCTCTTAATGTTAGAGAATTTAAGAATATTTCTCAAAAGATTGAAAGTGGTAGAAAGGAACTGGAAGATGTACAGCATCAAATGGCAATTTCTTATTCAGACACACTACAGCAAAGAGCAAAATTCCTGGTTCAACAGCTAGAGAAGTGGTCCTTAATTGAAGAGTCAGCTTTGCAGCAAAAGTCCAGAGCCAAATGGATCAAACTTGGTGACTCCAATAATAAGTATTTCTCAGCAGTCATGAAGGAGAGGAGTCAGTATAAGAAGATTATTGAACTCTCCACAGAAGGAGGACTGAAGATAACTAATCCTGCAGATTTGAAAAAGGAGATTAGGGATTTCTATAAATCACTAATGGGAACTACAGCCAATTCCCTACCACCTATGAATAAGATATATATGAGGAATGGTCCAAAGCTTTCTCAGCACCAAAGGAAGGAACTAGTAGTTGACATTACTGAAACAGAGATACTAGACAGCTTGAAGGCTATTGGAAATGATAAAGCTCCAGGGATTGATTGATTTAATGCCATGTTCTTCAAATAAGCTTGGCATGTCATTGGTAACCAGGTTATGCAAGCTATCAGGAATTTCTTTCAGACCTCCAAGATGTACAGACCTACTAATTGTGCCACACTCACTTTGCTGCCCAAGGTATCCAATCCTCAAACAGTCAAAGAGTTCAGACCTATAGCTTGTTGTTCAGTCTTGTATAAAATTATTTCCAAGTTGTTGGCTAACAGACTCCAGAAGGTTATGAGTAGTATTATCTGTAATTCTCAGGCTGGATTTATACGAGGAAGAAGAGTAGCAGATAATGTTATATTAGCTCATGAGCTAATAAAACAGTACTCTAGATCACATATCTCTCCCAGATGTATGATCAAAATTGATCTTCAAAAAGCTTATGACTCAGTGGAATGGTGCAGTTTGCAACAGATTATGGAAGAACTGGATTTTCCTAGCAGATTTATCAGGTGGATCATGGAGTGTGTCCAAACTGTTAGCTATACAGTTATGGTTAATGGAGAAACAACAGAGCCTTTTCAAGCTGCCAAAGGATTGAGACAAGGAGATCCTATATATCCCTTTCTGTTTGCTATTATAATGGAATATCTTAGTAGATCCCTGGCAGAGTTGAATCATACTAAAAGCTTCATATATCATCCTGGTTGTAAGAAGTTGGGAATTACTCACTTAAGCTTTGCTGATGACTTACTATTGTTTGTCAAAGGAGAGCTTCTGTCAGTAAGTTCTATGTTCTTATTTTTCTCTCAGTTCCTTGCAGCTACTGGTCTTAAAGCAAACTTACACAAAAGTGCTGTGTATTTTGGTGGAGTTTCTCCTGTGATTCAGCAACAAATTCTTGATCAGCTTGGTTATGTTAGAGGGGATCTCCCTTTCAAATATTTGGGAGTACCTTTAACTACCAAAAAGTTGACAGTTGCTCAATGGCAACCTCTGGTTGATAGGATTTCTGCTAGAATTACTTCCTGGACAGCTAGATATCTATCCTATGCAGGCAGAAGCCAGTTGGTGCAATCAGTTATATTTGGTGTTCAAGCTTACTGGGCTCAATTATTTATCATGCATTCAAAGGTTGTTAAATTGCTGGAGTCAATATGCAGATCTTATATTTGGTCAGGATCAGTTAATACCACAAAGAAAGCTTATGTGGCTTGGGAAAAGGTATGCATGCCTAAATCTGTTGGAGGTTTGAATATAACAAATATCTTATTGTGGAATAGGGCTGTTATAGTTAGTTGGGATTTAGCACACAAGAAAGATTTGTTGTGGATAAAATGGATTCATACTGTCTACATCAAACAACAACAGTTGGAGAACTTCACTGTCCCAACAAATGCTAGCTGGATGGTAAGGAAAATTGTGGAGGGAATCAAGCTGCTACAACAACATCAATTGCTATATAACACTGACTGCTCCATAAGGAAATTATACTTGCAACTGCTTGGAGAATCAACTAGAGTTCTTTGGAAGAATTTGGTAATACAAAATGCTGCTAGACCTAAAGCTATCTTCAGCTTGTGGTTGTTGCTGCAAGATAGACTTCCTACCAAGAATAGACTGCTGCAATGGAATCTGAATATACCAGGCATCTGTGTTATGTGCCAGCAAGAAATGGAAACTAGAGACCATTTATTCTTGCATTGCAATTTTGCTTCCCAGTTGAGATACCAGACACTGCAATGGCTAGGAGTGGCAGACTTCACTGGACAAGATTGGTCACAATTCTGCCAATGGTTCATTGAACAATCTAAAGGGAAATCTCTCCGAGCTCACACATTCAAGATGACAATAACAGAAATGCTCTATGGTTTATGGTTAGAAAGGAATGCGAGAATCTTTGAAAACATCTATTGTAATTGTGATAAGCTCCTAAGTAGTATAGCCTATATATGTAATGTTCGAGCTCCTCATAGGCTTAGTTCATATATTCAGCATTTCATGTTATAAATGCTGATTTGGCTAGAGTAGTATAGATAATTCATGTTCCATTTTGATAGGTAGTTGAGCTAAAAACTGTCCTATGATTTTGTAAGGCAACCATTTGGTGATTAATACAATTTTAATTACCAAAAAAAATAGTGTGATTACAAAGTGATAAATATATATAATTCTCGCAAAAAACATTTAGTGACAAAAAATTATTTCCCCATAAATGGCCTTCATATTGATAGTATAAATATATTTTAACTACAAATTAAATTAATATTGAATGACAATTGAAAAATCACTAATTAAGACAATATATGGTGACAAATTAGTTTATCAGTAATAGTCATTTGTCGAGACACAAAAATAGTTTTCAACTGCGAAATTGTTTCCTTCTCGATGAAACATATTTGTCGCTAATTTATCTATTCGGAGACGAAAATTTTCTTTTGTACATAAAGCATAACCATTTAGTGACAAAATCAGATTGTTTTAACTACAAATTATGCATAGCTTTAAAGACAATCAACATCGTCACTAATTAAAATGATAATTAGTGATAAAGTAGCTTCGTCAGTGTTAAAGATTTTTTAGCGATGATTTAATGCTTTTAACTACAAATTTTTTACATTTTTCGGGACAAATAAATTCGTCATAAATACTATATATTTGGAGACAAAAATAGATTTTGTAGTTAATACAACTTTATTTAGTGACGAAACATAAAGTTATCGTTGTATACTATTAGTGACGGTGTTTTTGGGACGAAAGTTTGACAAAAAAAATTTCGTCGTAGGAAGCCTTCTGTGACGAAATATGAATTTTAGGTGACAAAATAATTTATCACTAATAATGGTCAAGACCAAAATCCCAACTCGGTCGCGATGGCGCCTCTGAGGACAAGGCCAATCATTCAACAAAATAATTCATCTCTTGTATTTACTTAGCAAGAATATGTCTAGATCGTAGGCAATATAGTTTTAAATGCGAGATAAACGTGATAGAACAGAGAAACCATCCCCAACTCAGCCCAAAATCGGGGTGTCACAAGTCATGAGCTACTACAGAATTCGGTAAAGAACTACAAGTCCGAATATGGGAAACAAATTCTCAAATTAATATGAACAGAATAAAATAAGGGAGAAGATCTGGTGTCGCGGACGCTAGCTGTCACCTAGCTCAGCTACGATAATAAATCTTCAATCCGCAAATAACCCCGCTACCGGGCGAACAATACCTGCAACTGCATGCGAGGTGCAGGGAATAAAGTGAGTACTTCCAACTCAGTGGTAATAAAAATAAATAACGACTGAAAGCATGAAATCCCATAAAGGCACAAATAACGCTATCTCAAGCAGTAAAATCAATTGTACAGAAAAACTGTTGTGTATCAGATAATTCTCTTTTTAAAATAGTGAGAACCACAACTTCAACAGTAAGGATTAATCAAAGCTTGCCCCTCGGGCTCAATATGAAACTCACAGTACAGTATTAGCCCACGGGCTCACTCTCAATTCACCAGCACACAACATCAGCCCCTCGGGCTCACTCCCAACTCACCACACATAAATAACGGCCTTTTGGGCTCACTCCTAACTCACTGGGTACCCTGCGCTCACTGGAGGTATGTACAGACTCCGGAGGGGCTCCAACAGCCCAAACACAATATCAATAGGTCTGAAAGCCTTCACACATCACACACGAGGCCTGAAAGCCTCCTCACATAATACTCGAGGCATGAAAGCCTCCTCACATAACACTTGAGGCCTGAAAGCGTCCTCACATCACTCAACATTTCCTCACGTATGACCCTCAGCCTCAATCAGTCCAGAAAATAATCATAAGCCTCTTGGGCATCAGTAAAATAATAGTGCTCAGCTCAACAACATTATAAATATCATTAAGTCTCGAGTTGAGTATAAATGTAGCTGAATTCACAAAATAATATAATTCAATTGGACTGAGTTCAAATAATATTTCAATCCTTGAAGAAAATAGTGATGTATATTCACAAAATATTTCAAATAATTGGCACGAAGCTTAAATATTGCAATAAGCCCCAATCATAGTGAAAAACAATAAATCTTTATCAAATACGCAGTAAAAATATCAACTGGGATGGACCAAGTCACAATTTTCAATAGTAAATGACCTCGCGCTCCGTCATACAATGTGTGTCTCATCTCAACATAGCAGTATGTTGTGCAATCCGGAATTTCAAACCCTTAGTGCATCATTTAAAATTATTACTCACCTCGAACAGGTGAAATCTCTAGCTCTCGATGCCTTTGCCCTTCAAACCGGCCTTCACGCGCATCAAATCTATCTAAAATTAGAGCGAATACATCACAATATGCAAATGGGACAATACCCAATCGAAAACAATCGAAAAATATCGAAATTCACGAAATTTACAAAACCCGAGCCCCGGGCCCACTTCTCGAAATTCAAATTTTTTTACATATTTAGATTCCTCATCTTCCCACAAGTTCATACATACCAAGAATGTAAAAATCGGAGTTCAAATGACCCTTCAAATCCTCAATTTAAAATCTCAAAACTCAAGCCCTAGTTCTTCCCAAATTCCATCTCAAATCACTAATTAAATGATGAATTCAATGGTATATTCATGTACTCTAACCAAATATGAGTTAGAATCACTTACCCTGATGAATTTTTTGAAAATCCTTCGAAAAATCGCAAAAATTCGATCTCCCACGGGTAAAATATCAAATAAAACCCAAAATTTCGTATTTTTACATGTACCACCAGATTTTCACCTGTGTGGCCGCACAAAAATGATCGCGGTACGCGCCCAGGGCTCCGCGGCCGCACAAAAATGGCTGCTGTACGTGCCCAGGGCTCCGCGGCCGCACAAAAATGGCCGCGGCCGCGCAACTTTTGACTGTAGTGACAAGCTTTAATATTTTGGCCATAACGTTTTCTACAGATGTCCAAATACCTATTATAATATGTTTCTGAAAACTAGATTTAAATATTTACAACGTTTGTTTTTGAATCAACCCCAAATTCGTTGTGGATCAAATGATACGAGCTTTCAAAGTAGGACCAGTGACCTGACTATCTTCACCTACGCGGACCACGCAGAAATGACTGCAATCCGCGCCCAGCCAGCGCGGCCGCGCCATAAGGACCGCGGTCCGCGTCCCAATGACTGCCCCTTCTATTTTCTAAGTTCTGGAATGTCCGTACTCACCCGAAACACACCCGAGGCCCCTGGGACCTCAACCAAAAGCACCAATAAGTCTGAAAACACATCACGGACTTAGTTGAGGCCTCAAATCATATCACACAACGCTAAAATCATGAATTAACCTCCAATCCAAGCTTGATAAACTTTGAAGTTTCCACCTTCTATTTCTGATGCCGAAACCTATCAAATCACGTCCGATTGACTTCAAATTTTGCACACAAGTCCAATATGACATAGCGAAGCTACAGAAATTCTCGGAATTCCATTCCGAGCCTCTGATAAAAAATCTCACCTATCAACCGGAATTCGCCAAAATACTAACTTCGCCAAAATAGGCTAACATCTTCATCGGACCTCCAAAATTAATTCCTATTGCGCTCCTAAGCCTTAAATCATCTCCCAGAGCTAACCGAACCATCGGAATTCACATCCGATCACTCTAACTCATAAGTCAACGTCTGGATGACTTTTCCAACTTAAGGCTTCTTAAAAGAGACTAAGTGTCTCATTTCTTATTAAAATCACTTCGAATCAACTCGATTACACAAGATATGGATAATGAAGCAAAAGGAAACTGAAAATGGGGAAAACAGAATAGTAATTCATGAAACGACGGACCGGATCGTCACAATAATCAAATTTGTGGTAGTGTGGAGTCATGTCTTAGGAAATTCTTTTGTGGAGACATGAAGGTTCTCCATTTACTTATGTGAACTATTCAGTTGCTGACAAATCCAAGTAGTAGAAATCATGTCTAGTACTTGATTTTCTCTCTAAAAACTTCATGTCAAATGATTAAGACAAATTTAGATATCATGAAACATAGGGATTTGACATGCTACCTGTTATTTATGTGGGTATCGTCATCTTGATTAGAAATCTTACTACAAGAGAACATTTATTTTGTGGGAGTTTTTTGGTTAAATTGTGACAGTTTTTGACTGCCACAAAAAGAATTGTGACGGTTTCTAGAAGTGTTGCAATTAGCTTTGCCACAAGCATTATTGTGGCGGATTTTTAAAACCTCCATCACAGCCGCCACAAAATAAAATTTTAATTTGTGGGGGGTTTGAAAGATAATTAGTGCTAGTTTAAAACTCCTGCAATATGATTTGATGCGCCAAAGAAAAAATATTGCGAGAGTTTATAAAATGCCACAAAATGAATTTTGAATTTGTAAGAGTTCTTGAAGATAATTAGTGGCAGCTTAGAATCCCCGCAATATGATTTCAACATGTCAAAAAAAAATGTGGTGGTTTATAAACCCCCTCAATATAATTATAATGGTTCAAAAAAATTAAGTGTTTTTAAACCCCCACGATATGACTCAAATATTTTTTAAAAAATGGGGTTTATAACCGCCGCAATATGATATTAATATTAAAAAAAATAGTGGCAGTTTATTTCCACCGCAACAAATGAAATCTCATAAAAAATTACCATAGTGACAACATTACAAATTCAAATTATGTGGGATCAGCTAGTTGACTTCAAGGGATATCTTAAAAAATAAATATCAACTATTTGACATTAATAATAAATTTCAAAATATTAATTCTTTAAATATAGACTTGAATAGTACTTCGAGCACCATTCAGAAAATCACCACATACCATATTTACAAAGAGAGTAATAGTAAATAAGTGAATGACCAAGAAAGATTTTCACGGTGGTGACAGTAAGAAAGGTACTACTGATTTCATACTATGTCGGCAGTAAATAAGATGAAACTAAGTTATGTTGATCGAAACGACGGCATAACAAATTTTACATCTACAAAATGTAAGTACTAAACCATATTAAAAATATTGAAATGAATCTGAAAGATATCAAAATATGAAAAGGAACCAAGTAACCTCCCAAATTTGAGTAGCCAACTTTTAAAAAACCCAAGTCAAGTCACAAGAAATTCCAAATTTAGACCAAAGTGATTCCAACCGCATAATATCTCTCATATTTGAAGGCAAGAAAAGATGAATCTCTCAGACATAGTTAAACTCAAAGGGCAACTTGGTGCACAAAACATCCAGTATTATGCAGGGTCCGGGAAAGGGTCGCGCCCTAAGGAGGTGTGATGTAGGCAGCCAACCTAATGCAAGCATCAATGGCTGATTCCACGGCTCGAACTTATAGGCCACATGTAGATAACTTGAGCGTCGCTCCAAGGTTTCCCTTCACATAGCTAAAACTACTACGCAATGAATACAGGAGAGAGTGTTCATCTAGTTTGTTTCAACAAATAAACATTATATGGAAATGTCATAAAGACCAACTATTTCTTGAGATTGGTGGAAGGTGGTCTAATACCTATTAATTTGCATGAGCCGGAAGTCCACCAACATAAACTCGCCGAGCATGCCTAGTAGCCCGATAACAAAACAAGTTAGGAAACACTTTAGGGTAAAAAAGAGGAACTCATAAGCACCGTGATATTGAAAAGGAAATTACTGACACATTACCAACCTGCTGTGCCATTGCCTGGATCGGTATAACAGGAAGAACAAACTACCACAACCAACAAGGAACAAAAATATGAGAATCTTGGAGAAAAATAGCTTGGGAATTCTATATTTTCTTGGGAACAACTAATGCTCCAGGGAAAAAACACATACTCCTATTACGCACCCCAAATGAAAAGAAGGGTGAACAATACAACACAAAAAACAAGGCACTTTTTCCCCACTCTCTTATCACGGCAAAAAAAGGAAATAAAGAAGAAGCATAGTTTCAAAAAAGAAAAGGAAAGAAAGAAAAAGCATAGTTTCAAAAAAAAAAAAGGAAAGAAAGAAGAAGCATAGTTTCGAAAAAAAAAGGAAAGAAAGAAGAAGCATAGTTTCAGTCTAGACAAATAAAATTTTAAGCATTTATAGCACACCAGCCTCTAAATGATACAAGTGAATAGCGTGCCTTTGTTACCCAGTAGCATATGATTCTTATGACAACAAGAAGCTCATCCACGAGTACAGATATTTACAACCAATGCTCAATATTTTTTTCTGCCAGAAACAGTACTGGTTCTTCATACTGTGAAATAGCTAATTGCAAGAATAACCTGGCTCCAAGTTACAAACAGGAGGTGACCTTCAGATGATTCAAAAGGAAGCATCAATATAAATATACATGTGTATATATACACTCTTCTGAGATCGAGTAGGATATACACAATACCTGTCACTACACTCACCTTCTAATCAAAATCCATGAATGCTCCAGCAGCAAAGATAGACGCCCACAGTGCTGCATTTGCGAAAATTTGGACCTACATTCTATCAATCGGCTCGGTATGGCCCTGCACTGCCAAACGCTCTGACACATCAGCTAGCGATTTGAGGTTACACCGGATTAGGGCCTCCATAAAGAAGCATGTTTCATCCTTAGTATTCCCATCTGTTACATCTACCACAAATGACTATTACAATTGTTCCAGGTCTCCCATCAATGACCTCAGGATGAACAGTGATAATCCATGAGTAGTTCTGTCATTCCAAAAAAGGAAAAAATGTCACTTGAAAACCAGCTCAATGAATTATTGTATATATAAAGTAGTAATACTAAAGCTTACAATTAAAAAGCAATAGCATTGTGGAAATGATGCAAAACACACAGATAACTTTACTGCACAGAGTGGAAGGAAAGCTGGCACGGATGCACATGGAAGCACGATACTTTCATGATTGATTGGCTGTGTATTTGGTGAAGAAACAGAAAAGGCGAAGGAAAAAAGGAGTATAAACAGACGTAATAAATGGAGTTGAGATAGCCACAAGGTAGGTCCCTTGGACTTCAAATGAGCCTCTCACTGAAGGAAAGTTATCTATCCATTCTTATAATTCATATCCTTAGCAGGTCTTTTTACTATTTCCTAGTGCTCAATGAAGTGGGAAGAGAACCATGAGGTGTCATGTTCGAATTCCTATGGAGGCAAAGATACTAGGTGATTTTTTCCCATCTGCCTAAGCTTTGGTGGACAGAATCACCCGATACATGTGTTGGTGGAGGTAGCAGCCCGATGGAATAGTCAAGATGCGAGCAAGCTAGCGTCTAATCAAAAAAATGGGGGGAGCGCGATTTGCACAATGTTGTTTTGGCACACTCTTCTCATGAAGGAAAAGGTATTCCCGCATTCACTCCTCCATTCAACATGCTTACTATTCGACAAGCCTTACCATCTAAACCCTTGATAGCTGCACTATCAGACCAACACCAAAAAACAACTGCTACTACCTCAATACCAAAATAGTTAAGGTTGGTTAAACAAAACTTCAATATTCATTCCACTCCATCTAGACCTCCTTTTCGTGAATGCAAACCACCTTGGAATAACTTCTCCCAGAGGGAAGTTACTAACCATCAGGTCACTTTTGCTTTCTACAGCATCAGTTATAAAATATTAGTATTACACATTCATAGGATAAGAAGAGACTACGAAATCTTCTTTTGGTAAAGGGGTCCCCACATCCAATGCTATATTGTAATTGCACGTTAGTATCAGTACTTCTTCAAGAAACAACAATGTGACTCTCGTTATGGAAAAGCTGACCGGGAGTTTACTTTTCCATTTCCTAACCGGAGGATAGTTAATGGAAAATACAAGATTACTTCTTTTTCTATGAATGGAACAATTAAACATGCTTAAGATCTGAAACACTAAAGTTCCACAACAAAAACCATGTGATATCAAACTTGATATCTGCTACAAGTTCCTCTATCCAGGTTTATGTGACACTTTATTTCTTAGCTTGTCTTAATAATATTGACATTTCATTTTTATAATCACTGACATGGCATATTGAGATAAAAGCATCAAATCCACACAACTGAAAAGGGAGTGCTGACAGTACCTGGCCCAATGCTAAAGGAAACATGTTAGGAAACATTCCAGGAATTGGTTGGTTGGTCCCAGGAACATAACCGCAGATTGCTTTCCACTCTTCTCATCATCAAGCAGGTCCCGGATGGGAAAGTAGGCAACTTTTTTACAGAGCTTAAGAAGATCTGAACCAGTGTATCCATCACACAATCCAGCAATGCGGTTATAGTCAACGTTATCTTGTACCTTCTCGCCCCTCAGAATAACCTTCAAAATCTCAGCTCTCTTTGCAGTCAGGCATACTGATCTCAAAGGACTGAGGAAGGCGTCGAAGAATTGATTCATCAAGCTCAGATGGCCTATTAGTAGCAGCAAGTACCATAACCTGGGCATTATCTCAGTAAATAAAGTCACAAAACTTTCTCACTAGACCACATTAACTAGCTAAGAGACATGACCATCTCAAATTGCATAACTTGCTGAGAAAATTTTGCAGCAAATGAGTGGTGACTGGTGAATGAAAGCTACTAATAAGGAAATCATCTCATTAAGGAATGAACCTACGATCTGTGGTATAACCATCCCATAAAGCCATGAATTCATTCTTCATGTTTGTTAATGCCTCATTGTCAGTAGCCTTGCGCTGATCCAAACAGAGGCAACGGAGATACAATTGAAAATTGCAGCATGACATATACTTTAAACGATACGAGAGTGAGTATTTGCATTTCCCTATTAAAATGATTTTGAAAGAATAAATGAATTATGTATTAAGAAATATAAGTAAAACAATATAAGGAGTAGAATTTTACAGTGTATTCAGAAAATATTTGTAAATACCAAACAGGCAATACCTAGATGAAGATGAACAGGACCTGTTTTGGTCTTCCGTGTACATAAAATAAAAGCTACAGAAGTCTGCTCACACCCATTGTGAGCACAGTGGGGCAAGTAGCCCAATATTGCCTTCTTAGAACATAAGACAAGACATACAAAGCAAACAAAACAAACAAACACCAAACACAACAAGAAACCAAAAACCCTCAGTTTCAGAATTACTTCACCAAGTAAACAATAAATAAAAACAAAACAGCCAATCTACTCCATGATCAGCTACAACCTTAATGATGAACTGCAGCAGCCGTAGTGACAGGTAACACTGCAGTGGTAGGAGGTTCCATATCATGATTACCACATATTAAAAAGAGGTGAATCAAATAAAAAAGGGTGAAGCAAATATGAATATCATTTCAAAATATGCCTTCAAAACAAATACGGATACCATTTCTAAACATACCTATACACCAAATAAATGAAATAAATATTACTTAGTTATGCAGTACTGTTACCTTCATATAAAGCAACATATTAAAAAAGATCTATTCAAACATGCATGTATCTGATGCTAAGTTAGTAGCAGTATTTGCCTCTACTACATCATCAATTATATGGTCCGTAGCTAGTTGTACATACTCATCACCATCACTAAAGAACTTTTTGAGTTCTTGCTCTTGGTATGGTTCATTCTCATATACATCATTTCCACTACTTCTTCTCTCATATCATACAGATCTCTTGGCTTTAGATGCACATCGACACTCCATCCTTTATTGACAACATCATCCACATAGTACACTAGTTGTGCTTGAGATGCTTCGATATAAGGCTCATGTTCTTCACGTTCACCTGTATGAATCAATTTATCAAAATTAACACAATTTAAGTTCCAACGATCCTTTTTATACCCTCTATCTCGAGAAGTATCAACCCATCTATATTTGAAAATAACCACCTTGAACCGACCATTATAATTAATCTCAATAATATCTTCTATCTTCCCATAATATGGTAACTCTGCTTGCCTTAAATTTCCGTCTACACTACTTGCAATACATGATGTTTTAGAGGTTAAGAAAACTCCACTATTCTGTGTTTGTAGACCTTCTCGAGCCAAAGTTCGAAATTTGGACACATTGATGTTATATGCAGTAAAACTTCTTGCATGTGCGGATGGACCTCGTGCAAGAAACTTTAGATCAATAGACATTGTATCTATTGTGTCTGGATTCATAATCTAAATCAAAATAAAATTGTCTTAGTGTCATTAAAATCAAATGTAAATAATAACTAATGATTACTTACCCACTTTTGGAACCAATCAACAAACTCTTTATTAACTCTCCTCTCTATCTCAGTAGGCGATGGTCTTCTTCTTGAACTCCTCCTTATGTACTGTCTAAATTCGCTATATGAAATAATTACATTAACGTTAAAGAACATGATTAGCCTACTTCAAACATTACAATGATAAAGAATATAAAGTTTGTATAGTTACTCACTCCACAAATGGCATGACAATTCCACAGTTCAGAAGCACATATCGATGAGCTTGTAGTTTCTGCATCTGAGTTAAAGGGAATGTAACCGAAGCTGATGCAGGTTTACCTAATTGAGGGAAGATAGAGGACCTTCCAGAAGGCTCAGTGACATTTGGGTCATCACGAACACGCCTAGGTCTATTGAATCTTGTCTCAATATCCTCAATATACCGAGAACAAAAGGTAAGAGACTCTTCAGCTAAGTAACCCTCAGCTATAGAAACCCTCTGGTTGTGCTTTATTTCGTACAAATGACTTAAAATGGCCTAATTCCCTACAAAAATTATAGGAAATAAGTGTACAAACTATTTAAAATGAACAGAATACAAGTATATTCAAATTAGAAATGTTAATGTTTTACCTCTCAATAGGATACATGTTTCTGTGATGCACTGGACCTCCCAGTTTTGCTTCTTCTGCTAGATGGACGGACAAATGAACCATTACTGTAAAGAATGATGGAGGAAATAGTATCTCAATGTGACAAAGTATGCTTTCAATGCGCTCTTGGAGCTTATCAAGCTCCAAAATATTCAAGGTTTTGCTAGAAAGGGCACGAAAAAATGAGCAAAAGTCCACCAAAACTGCAACGACATGGTCTGGCAACACATTGCGGATTGCCAATGGTAGCAATTGCTCTAAAAAATAATATGGCAATCATGACTTTTCAATCCAAAAATCTTTTTTTGTACCAAATCAACACATCTGGAAATGTTACTTGAGTAGCCATCTGGTACTTTAATATTCTTCAAAGTTATAAGGAACAACTTTTTGGTGTCCAACTTCTTTTTTTTGTCAGTCACAAGTGAAAACACAACAAGATGATATTTTCCACTATCATCCGGCCAAAGATCAGGCCTTATGCCCATTTCTTTTAGATCCTTTCGGGCATTAATATTATCTTTTGATTTTGATTTATCATGGAGCAACGTATATATGATATTGTCACATATATTCTTTTCGATATGCATAAAGTCTAGATTATGACGTAACAAGTTAGATTTCCAATAAGGAAGTTCAAAGAATATACTTCTCTTGTTCCATTGTTTAGTTGCTCTTCTAGATCTTTTCCCACTAACATTCAACTTTGCTCCTCTCCTTTCTTCAATTTGTCTCAAAATGTCCGACCCTGATAATTTCAATGGTGGATTCCGCTCCTCTGTACTTCCACTAAAGCGTACTCGATTCAACCTAAACCTATGATTTCTTTTCAGAAAACGTCGATGACCCATAAAAAACCACTTTTTACTATGACGAAGACGACAAGGTTCTGTGTTAAAGTTACAAGTTGGGCAAGCAAAACAGCAGCCAGATAGGATACCTAATCCAGGAAAGTCACTGATTGTCCACATAAGAGCTGCATGCATTCTAAAATTTTCACTCAATGATGAGTCAAACGTTTCAATACCATCATTCCATAACTCACATAATTCCTTCACGAGGGGCTGTAAGTACACATCTATATTATTTTCAGGCATTTGCTTTCCTGGAATGATCATTGATAAGATGAAGGAGGTGTGCTTCATACACATCCAAGGAGGAAGATTGTATGGAATCAAGAAGACTGGCCAAATACTACAGGTAGTACTCATTGTTCCAAAAGGACTGAAACCATCAGTAGCAAGGCCTAAGCGAACATTTCGAGGATCCGAAGCAAATCCAAAATGAGTCCGATCAAGTCTTCCAGGCCTCACCATCCCTTGGATGCCTCATCATCCCATCCTCGTTACTGCTTGAATCATGCCATCTCATATGCTCAGCAGTCTTACAACACATAAATAATCTTTGTAACCTTGGTTTTAATGGAAAATAACGTAGAACCTTTGCAGCTTGCTTTTTCTTCTTGTTAGGATTCCATTTAGATGTACCACAATGCTTACATGCTTCCAATTCTGAGTCAGCTTCCCAGTATAACATACAATTATTTGGACATGCAGGAATCTTGATGTAGTCAAGGCCAAGTTTGCTAATGGTTTTTTTGGCCTCATAAAAGGAAGGAGATAACTTTGCATCTTCAAATGCATCTCCCAACAAATCTAGTATCATAATCATTGCCTTGTCACTTAATCCACAATAGACCTTTATATGATACAATTTTATTAAAAACTCTAGCTTTGTGAACTTGCTGCCTTCATACAGTGTTTCACTTCCAACTTGAAGAAAATCATGAAAGTCACCAGAATCTTCCCTATGCCCCTCATTTGATATTTCATTAGAGTCCAATGGTTGAGATATCCCTACATCAGCCGCTTGGTGCCTGTAGTGCCCAAATGCATCATTAATCATTGTTTATATTGGATTTTCTGGGTGAACCATCTCTTGCATAACATCTCTATCTCCAGAAGGCTCTACTACCTGTTTCTCACCATGAAGATTCCAAATAATATAATTTTGAGGGAACGGCTTGCAAATCAAATGATCCTGCACTATCTCTCTAGTTTTCCACTTGACAAAGCCACATTTAGGATATGGGCATCTAATTGTATCTTCCACAGCCGCATTCTTAAACGCAAAATCAAGAAATTTATCCAAACCAAGCGAGTATTCGTTTGTGTTCCGTGACTTTGCAATCCATGATTTATCCATTGAAAAATAATAAATAAATTAACATGAACCCTTTTAGAATATACCTCCAAAAGCAATCCTTCAGTCCATGGGTACCTTCAGATTTGACTATCCTTCCAATCTACTCCAAAAATTTCAAATGCTATTTCAAACAAAGTTAATTCCAGAACCTGACAGAGGATAAAAAGAACCAATGAAGAATTCCCACAAAGGACTCCTTATATATCATTTTGTTCATACAGCCAAGAACAACAAGCGGTAGAAAAAAGAGGGTCAGAACTACAAGCGAAGAAAACCTAAGAATTTCGATATTTGATAAAAATATTATTTAAGTAGAAAAATAGTTCAAATATAATATAAAAATATATTATTGCGGCGATAATTTTTTTTTTTCAATTTCAACTCGTTATGGAATCCATTCAATATTATTTTTATATTTTTCTTGGTATTGGACTTTATGGAGTGGTAATGTATTACCAATACAGAGGATTTTTATGAAATTAATTTTATCAAACCTTCCTACATTTTATTAATAATCTAATAGACAAAATTTTATTAATTTTAAATTTTAAATATTAAAAATTAGCATATAGGGTATTATAGTCCAAAAAATAGGTTATTGCGGTATGTATTATTTCTATGAGTTCTTCCATGTAATAATGTAGGGCTATTTTGGTATACTAATATTATATTTATACTTTTATATATATGCTCTCCTTTTTCTAAATAAATTTGGACAATATAATACCATTATCAAATTAAATTAGTAATAGAATATTATCATACGTTTTCAAATTAAAATAGTAATAGCAATTTTTAAGAAGTATATCCAAAAAAGTAATAGGATTACTTTTGTTGAGCCACGCCTCAACTTTTGTGATGGCTCATTTTGCATTATTCTTTTGTTACCCAATGTCGTGGTCCAATGCCAGTCACATTCTTTTTTGCACCTAAAGGTTCACGATACTCATGTGGTTAGAAATTAGGGGTTTTGCCTATCTATGCCATATATCAAACATTATTACCAAAAATATTCATAATTTGTTATTTACCTGTGTTGTCCACACTTTTACTACAAATTATATACCAACCCAAAAATAGGTAGATTTTACCATTAAAAACGCGCTAAAATGAAGGCACCAAATTTGCGTGTGATTTTGTCAACAGTAAATACGAAATTTGAAACGGAAAGAGATCTCAAAGTTGAAAAAATATATTCTTCCATATATTTTCCACCATTGATAGCCATTAAAAAGCTTGAAAGCTTTGAATTCAAATTTGGATTTTCAAAAATTATTATTTGTTTGGATTGGGTGATATTGTAAATAATTCGGAATATGTTTAGGAGTTTATATCTCAATGTTGAGGAATTTTGGTGAATATTAGACTTGGTTTTGACTGAATTTCACATTGAAACTCATAGAAGAAGAAGAAAAAGACATATTTCCAGAAATATTAGATGAGTTGTAGATAAATTATAGAAAATTGTAGATTATTTGTAAATAAATTTTAGATTGAGAAGATTAAAACTTCTACAAGTATTCTATAATTATATCGAAAATGCCAATTATGCTACAATTAAAATGTGAATTGAGATATTAAAATTCAATATATTCAGTTTATAGATATCTTATAGATAAAATTTCTACACATAAACTACAAATCAGTTTAAGTATTATATAAAGTTGTATTGTTTTTAAGAGTATCTATGAAATTACTATATTTATACTACAATTAAATTACAATCTTGTGTCAAAAAAATATTGACAATAAAATTTGCTCCTCATCTATAAAATATGTATTTTTCCACTTTGAAACCCAAATATTGAATTAAACAATCGTGATGGTATTTTTTCAGACACTGAAATTTTTATATTCATAAATTCAGACATTTGTGCTGTGCCCAAAACAAAATTGGATCGGAATATAATAAGATTAAGAAATAAAAAAAGAGTAAGCACATTAATTTTTCAATTCAAAGGATTAAAAAAAGAAGAAGGAAGTAAATGAACCGTAAAAGGCAAATGCACCGTAAAAAAGGTACGATTTTAGCTATATTTGACCAGTCACCCTCGTGATAATGACTTATCTCTTTTGTGTTCTCTTACTTTGCTTTTCATGAATGCTATTTTGACATAGATTTCAGTGGAAATTCTAGACAGGATTCGTACTGTCATTCAACTTTATCAGGACTCTGGGAGTATGGGGTGCGAGAAGAGAGGCGGGTAAAGGAAATAAAGTGAATATACGCTTCTAAAATTAAGTTGAGCATAAATAAAGTAATAATTATACCTTAATTTGAATTATGATATATAAATAATAATTTGGTATGCTTAAATGTAATTTAACATAATCCTTAGACAATAAAAGTAATAAATTTTGGTATATGGTATAGGTGGATAAAAATCCTTAGAAATTATATTTAGTATTTATGGGTAGACATTTCGTATAATCTAATAAAAAATCTATGAGGAAGAAATAAAATAGATGTCTATTTATTTTTTGCTAAAGACAAAGAGACGAATTATAGAAATATACAAAGATAATAAATGGAAAACAAGCGAGTAAGACATAGAGAGATCATGAAAGACCTTATATCTTTTTTTTGCAGTTGAAGAAAGTGAGGAGAAAAAGATTACAAACTAGAAGATATAGATATTGATGTATATTGCATTAATTCGTAGCTGTTTTAACTAAAATACGTAACTTAATTAAATTTTCAAGAAATAAGGTAAAAAAAATAACTAAAAATTTGCACAATTGAGGACACTGTTAGTGTGAATATCATTAGACTATTTCTTCTATATTAGATAATCAAAATTTGTATCCTATTGTTATTGGTCTTCATGTCTTAAACTATTAGGCTTTTATTATTTTGCTCTTTAAAAGTAATTTTGTATATACATGAAGGAGTTATTTTTTAAATTATAGTATTGATGAACTTTCTTGATTAATTACTTTTAGGCAGGTAAAATGTATCTTCATATATTTTAAAAGAAATTATAATTTTCTAATTGTTTGAAAAATAAGATATTATAGTTGTATCTTACATCAACTTTAACACTATCGTATTATTTATATTTGTAAAAGCATAATACATATATTTGTATGAGTTCTTTATTTTCATTTTACATTTATTAAACTTTAATAGACTTTTTATTTATGCGTAATTTTTTATTAAAAAATCAAAGATATATGGGCTTATACATCATCCTGTAGTAAAATGGCTCGCCTAACACACCCGCCTTTGAAAATACTATTTGAACATAGAACGCCTGCTATGATGAAAATAAAGGAAATTTCCATGCTAAGTATTGCAATTATATATTTATACCCCTTTAAAATTTAAATTATATCAAGCAAAATAAAAAAGTAAATATTTATGTAGATAATTAAACTACTTGGATGTATCTCCTGTTGTTGTTCATATGATGTGTAGTCATTACCTATGAATGCAAATATTATATATGGTTAATCTAAAGCATATTTTCTCGTTTATAATGGGCCTCATTTTGTTCAGTGAGACTCAGTGAGTACCTGATGTATTCAATTCTCTATATCTTTGTCTTCTTTTTTTGAGATAAGTATCACTTATGACGATGAGACTAGCTTGAATCACCGTCCATTCCTTGCTTTTGTTAACTTTTGTGATGGCTTATTTTGCATTATTCTTTTGTTACCCAATGTCGTGGTCCAACGTCAGTCACATTCCTTTTTTGCACCTAAAGGTTCATGATACTCACATGGTTAGAAATTATATTTAGTATTTATGGGTAGGCATTTCGTATAATCTAATAAAAAATTTATGAGGAAGAAATGAAATAGATGTCTATTTATTTTTTTGCTAAAAATAAAGAGACGAATTATAGAAATATACATTGACAATAAATGAAATAATAGCGAGTAAGACATAGCGAGATCATGAAAGACATCATATCTTCTTTTTGCAGTTGAAGAAAGGGAGGAGAAAAAGATTACAAACTAGAAGGTATAGATATTGATGTAAATTGTATTAATTACCAGTTGTTTTAACTAAAATACATAATTTGATTAAATGTTAAAGAAATAAGGTGGAAAAAATAACTAAAATATTGCGTGAGTCAAATCATTAATTTGTATCGAATTGCAACAATTTTTCAAATAGTTGAAATTGATATATTTGTGGAGGTTATCAAAAACCTTCGCAAAAAAACTGCCATAATAAGAAAAAAAATTGAGGAGATTGGAACAAACACCACAAATTAAATATATAGTAGGGGTCTTTTATAATCCCCATATTTAAACCACCACAATAAGAATTATTTTGTGGGATTTGACTCAAAAGCCACCAAATAAATGTGCTGTGAGAATTTTTTATAACCCCCATAAATAAACCTCCACAATTTGACAAAATTTTTGTAGTGTCTTAGCATTTTATATTTGTATGCAAAACTAGGAACTAGTGGCTGTTATACATATTAGAAATTTGTTCTAGGACTTCACTGCCTATTTTTTAGTTCAGCTACCTCTTGTAATTCATGGTGAAGACAGTGTTACAGTGATGGAACTAATGAAGCATAATCTATAGATGAAAAAATAATTTTGCCCGTGAACAATCATAAACAAGTCAGAAAGTTCTCTTTTTGGTTAATATTATGTGTCTTATATCTTAACTCCTACAAAGAGAGTTGCACCCTACAGTTTTTAGTTAATGTTTTTAGTCATTCCAGGTTATACTTAGTGTCTATAATGTTATGCTATACAGTAAGAAATTATGACGATGTTACACCCTACAGTTTTTACGTAAATTTATCGTAAGGTAATTAAAATCACTACAAAGAAAAGATAATTTGAGGATTATAAAGATTATGCTATTTCACAGGTAATTAGTAAATTCATGAAGGTGAAAGGGGGAGCAAGTATAAGAAAACGAATTGTGTCAAAGTTTTGCATTTTTGGATAAAATATGGCCGAGCTAAAATATCCGATATTTATGGACTAGGGCCATACAAGATACTATATGGCCATGATAGAGAGGTGTATAAGGTATGTGAAAAGTGAGTAATATTTTATATAATTCGGGGCAATTTTTAAATTATACAGGTAATTAATTAATTACCGGGTAACAAGACATTACCCAGTTATCTAATAATTGGATAATTTTTTTAGGATATGTCCTTGAATTCCAAAACCTTTCAGAGTGACGTAAGGTGTTGCCCATCAGTCAAGCATTTATATATAAGTGATGGAATCATGTTCTAAACCTTTCAGAGTGACGTAAGGTCGTTGCACCTCCGATTAATATTATGAATATCATACCACCAATATGAACTTCACTAGGACACAAGGATCATACATACTTTCTTAGGATAAATTTATAATCCAAAAGCTTGGTCCATACTAAATCCAACATTCAAAATAGGAATACATTATTCTCAACTCGATGAAAACATATACAGCACATTTCAATTTACAAGATGTAGCTTAGTACAAAATCCAATGTGAGGTGTGAAAGATCTGTAAGCTTGTCCAACTGAATAGATGTTATATCACTAGCTCATTCCAGGTTATACTTAGTGGTTGTAAAGCCTGAATTCTTTAACCCACTAACATGTAATGGCAAATTTATAGATATCCTAGGAGTAGACTATTTTACTCTACCGAGATGCGTTATAGTTGGTCGGGTATGACACCTATTGTGTAACTACTGATCAGTTGGGTTTACCGAGCTTCACGTGGCCGGGTACTATTCTACCGAGTCTTATGATGGCCGGATATGTTTTTACTGAGTCCTCTTTGAGTTCGGGTACGATATGATGATGATGATGCCCATAGAGGTGAATGTTTTTAAAAAAAAGTTCATGTATATATATGTATTATGCATTTCATATCAGTAGCCCCTAGAGGCACTCAGGTGTTACAGGTTGTATCTCCTCTGTCTCTCTCTTTACATTACTGTTCTTGTTTATGCTTCCATGCCTCACATACTCGGTACATTATTCGTAGTGACGTCCCTTTTGCCTGGGGACGCTGCGTTTCATGCCCGCAAGTCCTGATAGACAGCTCGAGAGACCTCCAAGTAGGCTATCGACTCAACGGAAGATGTTGGTGCGCTCCATTTGCTTCGGAGTTGCTCGTTTGGTTAGTAGGATTTAGACGTGTATTGTTCGGTATGGCGGGACTCTGTCCCCACCTTTATAGAATTTATATATTCTTAGAGGCTTGTAGACATATTTCATGTACGTGAAAGATTGTACGGCCTTGTCGGCCTATGTTTGAGTTTATAAATGGTTATGTTGGCCTATTAGGCTTTCATGTCACGCGTATATGATGATGTAATAAGAAAGATACGGTACGTTGGTGCTCGATTGAATAAGGTACTGGGTGCCAGTCGCGGCTCATCACTGTGGGTCGTGACATGCCATATGCTTATTTTCTAGTAGTGTTTACAGATATCACGTGTTTACTCATGTTTATAAAATGATAGTTTAGTCTACCTTAAACAGAACAAATAAAAGTACATTTACAACAACAAAAAACCCAGTTTGATTCTAACAAGCGGGGTTTTGAGAGGGTAGTCTGTATGCATATCTTATCCCTACCTAATGCAAATAGAGAGGTTGTTTCCAATAGACCCTCGGCTCACGAAGGGCAATAAGAAGAAGAAGAAGAAGAAAGCAAGGGAGAAAGAAAGATGGAAGATAAAAGAAAAAGAGAGATAAAGGATAAGTGGTACAAAATAACAGCAACATGAAATATAATATGTGAGGCGAACAAAACCACATAACATAATAAAAATCTAAGAATATAAAGGGACATGCATACTACTAAGACTATCGCTGAACAAGAGAACAAATAAAAATACCCATGTATTATAGGACCCCATATATATATATATATATATATATATATATATATATATATATATATATATATTGTTTTGCTCAATGTTTTCATACACTTTCGAAGAATAAAAAAATCAAAATAAATGAAGGGCCAATCATAGCAGATCGTAATAAATCAAAAGACCAAATGAGTAAGATGCAAGAGACAACATTTGTTAGTTAAAGGGAGGAGGGTGAAGATTTTTTATAAATGATATTTGTTTGGTCTGCCTCTCCATGGAGAGGTTCAGAGCCTTACAATGATGTATTATCTCTTCTTTTAGAAGTAGATATGAAGAAGAAGAAGCATCCCCCTTTTTAGGTTCTTTCTCTTAGTATTAATAGCTGGGAGACCTGCCAGCTGGCGCCGAGGGGTTGAGACCACATTGAGAGGACGCCCTCGCAAGGACGGCCAGGCCGTGACCTTAGTTGTCAAATCGGGTAGCTGCCTGATAATCTTGTTAATTAATAGTTATAACATTTATTAATCACAAATAGGATTTAATAAATGCGTCGGTCTCATTCATTATCACGAGTCAAGTTTTGACCCATAAAGATAGTCCCTCCGCTTATTTAGGTCGTACCTAGGTCGGGCTCGATGAGCGGATTCTGCCGATAACCGTAGCCGTTTATATGTTGGGGACGATCGTAATATATTATTCTTCGGGGATGGCCGTGGCCATTTTTTCTTTGGGGATGGCCGTAGCCATTTTTCTTTGGAGATGGCCATAGCCATTTTCACCTTAGAGACGGCCGTAGCCCTCTATTATTTGGACCGTTTTTTTGGAGAGGACCGTAGCCCTCTATTCTTTGGAGATGGCCTTAGCCGTTTTTTTTGAGATGACCGTAGCCCTCTATTCTTTGGAGATGGCCTTAACCGTCTTTTTTAGATGACCGTAGCCCTCTGTTCATTGGAGATGTCAGTAGCCGTTTTTTCTTTGGGGGTGGCCGTAACCATTTTCACCTTAGAGATGGCCGTAGACTTCTATTCTTTGGAGATGGCCGTAGCCGTTTTTGCCTTAGAGATGGCTGTAGCCTTTTATATTTTAGAGATGGCGTAGCTTTTTTTTTTTGGAAATGGCCGTAGCCGTTTTTACTTTGGAGATGGCCATAGCCGATCACTCGTGCCTAAAGAGAATACGAACACGCTTACCACGTGTATGGGGGGACGTCATGTGCATGGGGACGCATGGGGAGTGCTCATGATATCTTGGGGCCATTACAACCGTTTCTTGGGAGACGTGCTGATTGACGGTTGAATGACCGTTCCATGGTATCTGTCATAATGGTGCCCGTTACTGTAGGCCTAAACCGTTTTGCAGTTTGTCAGGTAGTTAATGGTGACCTTTGGGATTCGTGAAGGTCATCTATGCTTCGCATATAAATAGGGGTTGTATCGTTCAGTTCTCACTTTTCCGATATTCCGTTTTAGTGAAATTCTGAGAGAGATAGCCTTTCTTGTTTTCAAATTAATTGTCTTTTGCTCTCCGTTGCTCCGTTCTTTGTCGTTTATCATCAGATTCTCGTTTTCTCTTGCTTTTCCGGTGACTTTCGTCTATTTTCTTTCATTATATCGACGATGACGAGCAATTCTCGTTACAATATTGCTCCGGTGGCGGTTACGATGGCTGAGGGCCCATCTACGGTGGTGAGAACCACCGATTCGCCGAATGTTGACGGTTCCCGTCGGTGACTGACATCCACTCTCTTTCCCGTGGTTCGGCGACTGACTTCTCCGACCCCGAGGGAGAGGACCAAGTGGATGAGGCTCCACTGATGGGGAAGGTTGGCATCGCTCAGTTGAAGGACCAGTGTGATATTCCTCGCTTTGCTAACATCGTCCTGGCTAGGAGCGGCGAGAGGGTACACGCCGACCACCGAGGGTACTACGTCTTTTACGCCTAGGCTTTAGGCTGGCTGCTGGTATGAATCTGACTTGCTGTTATTACACTTCTTTTTAAGGCTTTAGGCTCTTTTACTTAACCCTTCTTCCTTGGTTGTTCAGAACGACCATGGCGCATGAGGGCTCCTCATCTTGCTTTCCGTAGGCTGGGGGCGACTGCCCGATTGATTACAATGCCGGCACCTCGCCCGGTCGCGAGGGCGACCTCAATAGAATCCTCAGTGGCACACTCTCCGACACGGTTCGTGCCCGAGTTGAAGAATCTCCAGGGGCCGTGCGTTCTAGGGTGGAGTGATCACCGAATGAAGACGAGGAAGAAGACGGGAGACCGCTGGTTCGGCCCAGGGTGGCGTTCACCCTGGCCCTTCCAGTGGTGATTAGTTTGGATTCTTCGCCATCGGAAGCGAAGGGGGACGCATCGGACCTTGCTCCAGAGGGCGAAAATTCAGTGGGGGTTGCCCCGGTTGGCTCAGGCCAAGGTGACACAATCGCTTCAGCGATTCAAATTCCTGTTCCCGTTGCTGAGAGGGAAGGTAGTTCCTCAGCAACTATTTTGGCGGCGCGTACGGGCGCTGATATTTTGGTGAATGCGGGCGCTTCAACATCCCGAGCGGTGGAGGCCTCGACTTCCAGGGCGGCGGGAGGAAGGGGTGCCTCAGGAGAGAGGATGATTCAGAGTACGACATGGATCCTGAAGATGTCCGTCTATTTCGAGAGGGTTACACCCGCCCAGCGGTGCAGGCCGAAGGGGATTACCGTTATTTGAAGATTCCTACAACCTGAACCTCCTGCTCGAGGAGGAAAACCTAGTGACACTGTTCGGGGTTCTGTGCTCGGAAGCGGAGAGTGCGTCCTTGAGGAGTATCTCGGACGTCGGGTTGCTGGGAGAGGTGGCCGCCGAGTATAAAGGTAAGTATAAAACTTTGGTTTGTTTTCTTGTCTTCTTGTATTAACTGTCGCTCTGTTTGTTGCAGTTATTTTTGTTGGAGGTGGAGAGCATCAGACAGGCTAATGTCCGCTCGGTGGTTTTTGTGCGGTTGTTAGAGAAGTACCGTCGCTACCGTGACTGGTGCCGTGATATACATGAACGCATAAGGAACGACCCGTAGAACCGGGAGCTGGTAGAAGAGCTGGCACGGAGAGAGCTTCATATGCAACAGACCCTTAGCTGGGTAAATGCTCATGAGGGGAAGCTCCGTCATAAGAGCGAGGAGATGGATGCTGAGAGAAGGGCGGCTACTGAGAGGGAGCACCAAAATCAGGCTGCGGCAACAGAAGCCGTTGAAGCTTTGACTAGGCAGGTGACTGCCCTGGAGACGGAGGTCGTCGCTTCAAGGAAGCAGGCAGAGGACGCCCTAGCAAGGGTTGAAACACTGTAGGCGACCAATCGTGCCCAGGAAAAGGGAGCGTGGATTAGAGAGGGCCGCCTCTACCTTTCGAGAGCGGTCGTTGGAGGGGCGCATTGCCGTCTGTGAGCAGGACGCCCGTGCGGCAGCGGACCGGATTGCGGCCTTGGAGGCCGAGAACCAGCGCCTGAGGGATCAGACCGCTTCTTTTGGTCCTGCTTGTGAGCTTTGGACGTATGCCGAGGCCCAGATCGATGTGTATAGGCGGTTGTGGGAGGCCGGTGTTGTGTCTGAGGCCACTTATGAGGTGGCACGCCAAATGGCCCGTGATGCCCACCTCGACTGCGGTTTTGACCCGTCTACGCCCGGGAGCGATGATGGCGCCGCGGGCGCTGATGATGTTGAAGAGGGCGCTGGGGCACTGAGTGAACAATGAGGAAATTTATAATATTTGTTTAGCTTTCCATCTCTTTTTCCCTTTTATTTTTTGTTGCCATTTGGCTTTTTCTCTTTTCTTTGTCGGCCTTGGGCCAGTGTCATTGGGGGTAACCTCGTGTAAATACCCGTGTAAATATTGTAAATATATTTTCTTCCTTTCTGTATGTTTTATATAAGTTTCGTGTTTTCCTTTTTGTTTTGTGCTCGTTTGAGATGGCCTTGCATTAGAATTTCTCTCACGAGCTTGTTAATAGTCTCGACCGGTTAGGTGATTTCGACCATTCTCGAATTGAGTCGCTGCCTTAAGGGAAAGTTGGTGTAGATGGCCTTGGCCATAGGTAGGCGCTTTTGGTCGTCACTTTCCTCCGCTTGATGGGAGTGGATTATGGCCGTGTTTGGGCAGTGGCGGCTCATAGCCTTAGTCCCAGTTCGGGCTTAGTCGAACTACTGGTCGTGGTAACGAAAGGCACAGCCTTGTAGTTCGACTTGGCCCGAACTTTACGCGGGCTGAAATTTTAGTTTTGAGTTAGTCGTACTTACTTGAGTGATGAGGGCGCTTGGACCGACTTGGGGTTCGTCCGTGATTGGGCATTTGGGGGCGCTCGTCCTGGCCTCATCGCGACCCAGCTTATAGCCTTGTGCACGTGTGTTCCTGGCTTTGGTTCGTCCGTGATTGAGTTTGCGGCTTTCGTGACTTAGGCGTGTGGCCTTAGTCCTGGTTCAACTCACAATTGAATTCTTTTGTATTTCATAATGGCAGAGGCACTTGGCCTGGGTTCTAGTCCAATTCGTAGTTGAACTTTTGTGCTTTTTGAAGTCGAAGGCACATAGCCTGAGCTGACATTCATCCGTGGTTGAATTTTTGGGTGAAGGCACATAGCCTAAGTTGCTGTTCAACCGTAGTTGAACTTTTGTGATTTGCGTAGCCTGAGTCCCAGTTCAACCGTGGTAGAACTTTTGGGTGAAGGCACGTAGCCTGAGTTACCGTTCAACCGTAGTTGAACTTTTGTGATTTTGAAGGCGCGTAGCCTGAGTTACCGTTCAACTGTAGTTGAACTTTTGTGATTTTGAAGGCACATAGCCTAAGTCCCAGTTCAACCGTTGTTGAAGTTTTGGGTGAAGCACGTAGCCTGAGTTACCGTTCAACTGTAGTTGAACTTTTTGTGATTATGAAGGCGCGTAGCCTGAGTCCCAGTTGAACCGTAGTTGAACTTTTTGGTGAAGGCACGTAGCCTGAGTCCCAGTTCAACTGTAGTTGAACTTTTGGGTGAAGGCACGTAGCCTGAGTTACCGTTCAACCGTAGTTGAACTTTTATGATTTTGAAGACGCATAGCCTAAGTCCCAATTCAACCGTGGTTGAACTTTTGGGTGAAGGCACATAGCCTGAGTTACTGTTAACCATAGTTGAACTGTTGTGATTTTGATGGCGCGTAGCCTGAGTCCCAGCTCAACCGTAGTTGAACTTTTGGGTGAAAGAACGTAGCCTGAGTTACCGTTCAACCGCAGTTGAACTTTTGTGATTTTGAAGGTGCTTAGCCTAAGTCCCAGTTCAACCGTGGTTAAACTTTTGGGTAAAGGCACGTAGCCTGAGTTACCGTTCAACCGTAGTTGAACTTTTGTGATTTAGAAGGCGCGTAGCCTGAGTCTCAGTTCAACCGTAATTGAACTTTTGGGTGAAGGCACAGCCTGAGTTGCTGTTCAACTGTAGTTGAACCTTTGTAATATTTGATGTCGAAGGCACATAACATGAGTCTCAGTTTGGTGAAGGCACGTAGCCTGAGTTGCTGTTCAACCGTAGTTGAACCTTTGTAATATTTGATGTCTAAGGCACATAGCCTGAGTCCTAGTTCAACCGTAGTTGAATTTTTTTGGGTGAAGGCGTGTAGCCTGAGCTGCCGTTCAACTGTAGTTGAAACCTTTATAATATTTGATATCGAAGGCACATAGCTTGAGTCCCAATTCAACCTTAGTTGAACTTTTTTGGGTGAAGGCACGTAGCCTGAGTTGCCGTTCAACCGTAGTTGAACCTTTATTATATTTGATATCGAAGGCACATAGCCTGAGTCCCAGTTGGGTGAAGGCACGTAGCCGGAGTTGCTGTTCAACCGTAGTTGAACCTTTGTAATATTTGATAGAGATGGCACATAGCCTGAGTCCCAGTTCAACCGTAGTGAACTTTTTTTTGGGTGAAGGCGCGTAGCCTGAGCTGCCGTTCAACCGTAGTTGAACTTTTATAATATTTGATGTCGAAGGCACATAGTCTGAGTTCCAGTTCAACCGTAGTTGAACTTTTTTGGGTGAAGGCGCGTAGCCTGAGCTGCCGTTCAACCGTAGTTGAACCTTTATAATATTTGATGTCGAAGGCATATAGCCTGAGTCCCAATTCAACCGTAGTTGAACTTTTTTGGTTTTCCCATATAATCCGCTTCGTTGGGTGTTGAGATTCGATTCTGATTTAGGATTTCGCACAACTCGTGCTTGGAGTCTTCTCGACTGGTTCGCATAGGTCACCCCGTTACAGATCTCGGTTCAAGATGCTTTTGTCCATTCCTTCATTTTGGTAGGATCACGTGTGAAAAGGGGGGTGAGGTGCCTTATGCGCATTTTTCCCGTAGGAATGGGGGATCTGCTTCTTCTTCTTCCCCTTGCTAGGAGACACGGGATGTGGAAGCAAGCTCATCTCGAGGCTTTTGACTCCCTTTGATTCGACGTGCTGCGTTGGCTTGTTCGAGCTGGATTGTTTTCTTTCCCCTTTTGGTCTAAGGATGAACTACTCGATTCTGCTATGAAATCCCCCCAGACGGTGCCAAATTGTTTTGCTCAAAGTTTTCATACACTTTATAAGCATAAATAAATCAAAATAAATGAAGGGCCAATTATAGCAGATCGTAATAAACCAAAAGACCAAATGAGTAAGATGCAAGAGACAACATTTGTTAATTAAAGGGAGGAGGGTGAAGATCTTTTATTAATGATATTGGTTTGGTCTGCCTCTCCATGGAGAGGTTCAGAGCCTTACAATGATGTATTATCTCTTCTTTTAGAAGTAGATGTGAAGAAGAAGTAGAAGCCCCCCTTTTTAGGGTTCTTTCTCTTAGTATTTATAGCTGAGAGACCTGCCAGTTGGCGCCGAGGGGTTGGGACCACATTGAGGGGACACCCTCGCAAGGACGGCCATACCGTGACCTTAGTTGTTAAATCGGGTAGCTGCCTAATAATCTTGTTATTTAATGGTTATACCATTTATTAATCATAAATAAGCTTTAATAAACGCGTTGGTCTCATTCATTATACGGTTAGACTGAGACATACAAACTTTAAAAGCATGAGCAGCCCGGTGTACGAAGCATTCCGTATTCATGCAGGGTGTAGGGGAGGACCGCACCCCTGGGGATTTCTAATATAGGTAGCCTACCCTGATACTAGCGTTAGTGAAAGTATTACAAAAAAAGTTTAGAAGCATGCGCGATGCAAAATAAATAAATAAGCAAATAAGAAAGTAAAGGCAAGAAACTCATTTCTCAAGCCATGCATATGCATACATATACATATGCAAATTAAAGTTGAGTGACTTTTTGATTAAAAAAAATTGGATGTCTTTGGCTCAATAAAGTGGAAATTACCCCATGTTTTCTGTAATGCTCAATGCTTTATATAAAACTAATCTACGTGGCTTTGCCTTTGAATCTAAAGATAGACCTAGTAGTGAAAGATTTAATTTATGTATATAGAGAATGTAAACGACTTCTTGTAGTATTGATAGCTTAACTAGTTGTATATGTAACATAAACTTTTTCCCCAGGTTAGCTAGTGCTTATAAAAGTTTTCTACACTGTGACAATACTCAGCAGACCTCAAGGAACTTGCTATGAAAATTATGTACAAAATGGCAAGAGCTTTAGCCATGCAAGCTAAAGATATGGATGTACTGTTTGAACAAGGGCTGCAAAGATGAGTATAAAAATTACTACCCTCCTTGTCCTCAACCAGAGCTTGTCATGGGCTTATGTCCTCGCACTGATTCTATTGGTCTAGCCATACTCCTTCAGGTTAATGAAACTGAAGGTCTTCAAATCAAGAAACATGGAGCTTGGATTCCTATTTCACATCTTCCTGATGCCTTTATTGTCAACATTGGAGACATTTTAGAGGTGTGAAATAAAATTTATTGTCTTCTTTTTTGGCTCTCAATGGTTTATGACGTTAATGGTGGTATAATTAGTTTGCAGGTTGTGACAAATGGAATATATAAAAGCACTGAACATCGAGCAATAGTTAATGAGGACAAGGCGAGGATCTCCATTGCTGCATTTTTGAACCCCAAATTGGATGGTGATCGAGGTCCAGCACCTAGCCTCCTCAGTCCTCAGTCCTCAAAGCGCTGAAATTTAAGAGGGTTGGGGTGGCTGATTACTTTTAAAGAATTTTTCTCTCAAAAGCTCGTTGGAAAATCATACGTAGATACTATAAGGATTAGAAATGGAGATGACGGGAGCAATTGAATGTTGCATTCTTGGATGCTTTTTCTCATGAATGTTTCATGTTTACTTTCTTTGTTGCTTCTCTCTGTGTTGTACATTCAGTTTCCTTGTTGCTTCCCTCTCTGTGATTATGTTTTGATGACTTCCAGCCGTACTTCTAGATGTTCAAACTAGTAAACGTTGAACAAGCCAACCATAGCCTCCATGGGAAGCTTCCTTATTCACACGGGCAGCCCACAATGGTTAAACAAGCCAACCATAGCCTCCATGGGAAGCTTCCTTATTCACACGGGAATTTCCACAAAAAACCTCACCATTTTTGCTATAAATAGAGGTGCTTGCCTTCATTGTAAATCATCACAAAAATTAGAGTGTTCATCACCAAGAAGAGTGAGAACAAGAGTGATTCTAGAGAGTGATCCTCGTTTGTGAGTTTTGAGAGTTTTTTTATAAATACTCGTGTAATCTATTCTTGTAAGTAATAGAGGTTGTTTTTTCTCTCAAATTTGTATTTACCAACGCCCAATCGATCCACATACCCCGACAAGTAGTATCAGAGCCAGGTTAGAGGCGTTGGTCGAGTTTTTAGGTGACGGGCCAAATTTGATTTTTCGGAGCTTTGCTCGAAATACAATTCTGACTGGACCATTGGATTCGTCTCGTCGAACGGAGTCCAACGCACTAAACATCGATCTAATCGGAGTTTAAACAAGCCTAGAAATCGCGGTCAAAGTTTGGTCAACTTTGCCGGAGGTTCGCCGGGAAATCGCCGGAGAAGACGACCGGTCAACTGCAACGAACCAGTCAACTCTCGGAAATTGCAGATTGGTCCCTCAACTTTCAAAAATTACAGTCTTGCTCCTATAGTGGAACTTCAGCCACGAAGTGTCAATTCCACCTTTTTGACCGTTACGGACGCAAAGGTGAACTCAGTGCTTAAATATTCAACCCCGATTGTGTTGAAAATTTATTTTGTAATGTCCAAAGAAGAGTCAACATCATCTTTCGGAGCCATGATTACGCTTACTGCCACAAATTACACGCTATGGAGACCTCGGATGGAAGATCTCCTAAGCTGTAAAGATTTGTTTGATCCCATAGAATTGATGTGTGAAAATCCTGATCCCGCCAAGGAGCTAGAATGGAAGAAATCAAATCGAAAAACTATTGGTCAAATCCGTCAATGGATTGATCACAGTGTCTTCCACCATGTTGCACAAGAAACAGACACATATACACTCTGGAAGAAGTTGGAAGACATGTACCAGGCCAAGACCGCTAGGAATAAGGACCTATTGATGAGGCGCTTAGTCAACAGGAAGCTAAAAAATGAAACTTCAGTTTCAGAGCATACCAGTGAGTTCCAAAACCTGGTCAACCAGTTGTCGTCTGTAAAGATGCCACTTAGCAATGAAGTTCAGGCGCTGTTACTACTCAGTTCCCTTCCCGATAGTTGGGAAACGCTGGTCGTATCACTCACTAACTCAGCCCCTAATGGCAAACTTACCATGTCAATGGTCAAGGATGCCCTATTCAGTGAAGAGGCAAGGCGAAAGGAGATGGGCACAGATCAGACTAGGGGTGTGCATTTGAATCGGTTTATCGATAAATCGAATCGATTATTTGTTATCGAAATCGAAAAAATCGAAATCTTATTGAAATGATAACGATAAGCATATGTACATCGATAATCGATAAGGGTCAAAATCGAATAGATAAATCGAATGCACACCCCTAGACTGGTGACACATTTTAAATGAGTAATTACCTATTTGTGTAGATTAATATAACATACAGAAGGTATATATATATATATATATATATATATATATATATATATATATATATTCCGCTACTATTTTGAAAGAGGCTATACAATATTATTTTCCCTAATCTATACCATTTCCTTTACCCTAAAGTCCCTTACCCTATTATTTCATCTACCACATTTAAGGAATGATCACATTTAAAGATTAATGAAATGAAGTTCAAATTAATGGAAAACAGGATTAGCCATGATGATGTGTTTTGTTTTGTTTTGTTTTTTTATACCGTTGGATCCCTTACTTTAGTTTTGTTGCATGTGCTTGTTGACACAATTTTAATATTATAAATGGTGTTGGTCTTATTTTAGCTTCTTTTTGTCCATATTAGTTAGGCACTTTTATAGCGATATACTTTTCGTGGAATCCCGCAATTTTTTTATTGGTGTAATCGATAACCGAATCGATAAGCCCCCAAAATCGATAAATCGAAATAAAAAAAAATCAAAATCTTATTGAAATGATAACGATAAGCATATGTACAAATCGATATGTAGAAAATCATTCTATCCATGATATGTGCGCTTTGGTTGTATTAGCATGATTTTCAGGTATAGGTTTTGATGAATGACAAACAATGAAGTCAACTTGTTAAACAATGTTATTGTATGACAAACAATGAAGATGCATTAGCAAACAATCAAGATTGAATGCCGAGAAGCATATTGATGAATGGATTGCATAGACAAGCCAAAGACGAGCTCAAAAGTTCAAGACCGAAGACCCAAGGCGTATGTCGTTAGGTATAACCAATGTAAGAGCAACGTTTAAGTTATCTCGTCTTTTGGCTCAACATAGGTCATCATAAATATGCATAAAAAATATTTTATCAAATCATATTTATCATAAACATATTTCAAATACTTCAAACAAAATGATTTTACCGTTTTCATTTTAACTAAAATGGTTTTTGAAGTAAGTTGTGAATAATCGATTATGCAAAAGTGATAATCGATTATTCTGGGAAATTCCATTTATTGGAAATTTCCGCAAGAGTCAATAATCGATTATCCTCAAGAGCATAATCGATTATTCTCTATCCGTTGCCAGTTTTTGAACGCTGTAACAACATAATCGATTATGCATATCACAATAATCGATTATCTTGCATAAAATCAGCTTCCGATTTTGTAACGGTAAGCTGATAATCGATTATCCAAATCTGATAATCGATTATCCTTGCATAAAATCAGCATAATTGATTGTCAATTAAGCAATGGACATACAACTTCTACCCCCCTATAAATACAGGTCTTTTGAGCTGATTTTACACACACAACACCTCTCATTGTTCATATACATATTGATATCATTTGTGCATCATTATAGAGCTTTTGTTGAGCCATTTGAGAGACAACTTTGAGTTGTTCATAGAGCTAATATTGTATCTCTTTATCTACTCTTTTGAGAGAATTATTATTGTAAAAGAGAAAGGTGTTTGAGAAGACCATATCTTCTCATTGATTGTCGGGTTGGCTAAGTACCCTCAATCTTAGTGTGTGAAGTCTTGTGGTGCGGTATCCACGAGCAAGGTGAAGTCTTGAGGTGCAGTATCCTCGAGCAAGTTGAAGTCTTGTAGAGTGTACATCTACGAGCAAGTGTAACGGTTTGTTAGGCACCCGTAAGCTTAACGGAGTTAGTGGAATCTCGAGAGAGTCTCTCGGGGACTGGACTAACCACACGTTGTGGTGAACCAGGATAAATTCGGTGTGCTATTTCCTTACTATTTTAATTACCGCATTTACTTTACTCCTGCAATTTTTAATTCCGCAATATTTATCAATATTGTCGTGCCGCACTATTCACCCCCCCTAGTGACGGGCATAAATCCTAACAATTGGTATCAGAGCCTAACTCTCTGAAAGCCTTAACCGGTTGAGAGAACGATATATATTTTTTGTTGAGAATATTGAACGCAGGAATGATGAGCGAAGGACACTCCACCTATAGGCCTCCACTATTTGACGGAACAAATTACACATATTGGAAAGAGCGGATGAGAATCTTCATCCAATCAAATAACTTTCGCTTGTGGCAAATCATCAAGAACGGTGAACAAATGCCAACAAAGAAAGTTGGGGAAACCACGGTTCGAAAGGAGGAAGATGAATATGATGCCGAGGACGTCAAGAAAGTTGAAAATAACGCAAAGGCCGTCAACTTATTATATTGTGCGGTGAATCCGGATGACTATCGGAAGATTTCTTGTTGCACAACCGCCAAGGAGATGTGGGATAAACTCGAGATCACATATGAAGGTACGCCTCAAGTCCGAGAATCTAAAGTTGATTTTCTAACACATGAATATGAACTCTTTAGAATGAGGGAGAATGAAAGCATCGATATTATGTTTGAACAGTTCTCAATGATCATCAACGATCTCCATGCTCTCCGAAAAGTATATTCGAACAAAGATCTAGTTCGAAAAATCTTGCGGAGTCTCACTCCCGAATGGCGATCCAAAGCCAATGCCATCCAAGAGTCGATAGGAATCACGGACGTCACAATTGATGGACTACGAGGTAACCTCAAAACTTATGAAAGTACGATACTTAATCCTTCTTTTGGAAACAAGAAAAATTCGAATATTGCCTTCAAAGCCTCATCCTCTGAACGAGAAGAGGTAAGTGATTCGGATAGCGATGATGATAATATTTCCAATGCCTTGATCGAAAAGTTTTATAAGTTTATGAAAAAGGAAATAAAGAAGGAAGAACCAAGTCCTTCATGCCATAAGTGTGGAAAACTTGGCCACACCGAGTCACATTGTCCAAAACCCAAGGACAAGAAAAAGAAGAAACACCAAAGGCGAGTGACATGGGATTCGGACAGCTCGGGCGATGAAACTGCCGCATTATGCCTCATGGCCAACGAGGAAGAAGAGGTAAGTACTCCTAAATCTCACTCTTATGAAGAATTACGAGAAGCTTTTCAAGAATTATATGATGAATTGAAAAAGTCTTCAAAACTCTCCAAAGAGGCCAAGGCTAAAATTAAAGTTTTAGAAGAGAAAAATAAATTTTTGGAAAATGACAATATTGATCTTAGAAATAAAATTAAGGAGATGAATGAAGCCTCTTCAATTGATCAAAGTTCCAATTGTTCTTCTTGTAGTTGTTTGAAAATAGAGAACATAAAACTTAGGAACACACTAGAAAAACGTAGTGTTGATGATCCTAAAACAAGTGAAGAAATTAAGAAGAATATTAGAAAGGATGATAGAAATGAAGTTAGACCACCTAGAAATAATTCTAGGAACTTCACTAATGAGTCTAAAATTAATCATTTTAGACCATCTAGAAACAACTCTAAGAATTTTGGTAATGAGTCTAAAATGAATCATTTTAGACCACCTAGAAATAACTCTAGGAATCGCAATACGTCTAGGAACAACGACTTTAGATCACCTAGAACGTTTTTGGCTCAACCAAGACATATGCACAACCCAAATGTTATATGTCATTATTGCAACCGGGTAGGACACATAGCACCCATATGTTTTGCAAAACATAGAGATTTATCATTTGGCTATGATTATTATTTGCCTAACCCCCAAGGACCCAAAAGCAGTTGGGTACCGAAAACCTATTTTTAGGTACGTTTGCAGGTGTGCTTGAAGACTACAATATCGTAGTAGATGCACCAAGCACGAAACCTTATTGCATCGAGGGGGAACTTCGGTTAGTTATCACATTTTTGATAAAAACGTAATAGTTGATATGTGTTAACGATTAATATATCTTTGTTAACAATTGGTATTAATTATTTTTGTTAATTCATGTTTTGATAACTTTTATTTTGAATAACAATTGGTATCAAAATTAATGATTGATTCATGTTTTGATGAATATTATTTTAATTTAATTAACAGTTGGTATATTCTGAAAAATAAATGATTCATGTTTTTTTAATACACTATTGGTGTGTTAAAAATTAACAGTTGATATATGATTTGCTAAAAATAACCATTATTATGGTTGGTATGTTTTTACTAACATTTGGTATTATTTTATGTTGGTATGATTTTTAATCGTCAATATATATTCCTCATTATTTTTTCTATTTTTATTCTTGACACTAACAATTGGTATACCCAAAAGGGGGAAGTGTCGAAAGGGGAAAAGTAGCCTTTGTATACTCATTTTTGCTAATGCCAAAAGGGGGAAGAAATTAGGCGATATGCATCAAATAAGGGGGAATGAATCGACATTATAGCATGCCTTATTTGAGGGGGAATTATCATTGAGGGGAATTGTTTGCATGAATTGTATGTTGAGATATAGCATGAATTTAGGGGGAATCCGATATGTATATCTCCTATTGTTTGTCATTATCAAAAAGGGGGAAATTGTAGAAAATCATTCTATCCATGATATGTGTGCTTTGGTTGTATTAGCATGATTTTCAGGTATAGGTTTTGATGAATGACAAACAATGAAGTCAACTTGTTAAACAATGTTATTGTATGAAAAACAATGAAGATGCATTAGCAAGCAATCAAGATTGAATGCCGAGAAGCATATTGATGAATGGATTGCATAGACAAGCCAAAGACGAGCTCAAAAGTTCAAGACCGAAGACCCAAGGCGTAGGTCGTTAGGTAGAACCAATGTAAGAGCAACGTTTAAGTTATCTCGTCTTTTAGCTCAACATAGGTCATCATAAATATGCATAAAATCATTTTATCAAATCATATTTATCATAAACATATTTCAAATACTTCAAACAAAATGATTTTAACGTTTTCATTTTAACTAAAATGGTTTTTGAAGTAAGTTGTGAATAATCGATTATGCAAAAGTGATAATCGATTATTCTGGGAAATTCCATTTATTGGAAATTTCCGCAAGAGTCAATAATCGATTATCCTCAAGAGCATAATCGATTATTCTCTATCCGTTGCCAGTTTTTGAACGCTGTAACAACATAATCGATTATGCATATCATAATAATCGATTATCTTGCATAAAATCAGCTTCCGATTTTGTAACGGTAAGCTGATAATCGATTATCCAAATCTGATAATCGATTATCCTTGCATAAAATCAGCATAATTGATTGTCAATTAAGCAACGGACATACAACTTCTACCCCCTATAAATAGAGGTCTTTTGAGCTGATTTTACACACACAACACCTCTCATTGTTCATATACATATTGATATCATTTGTGCATCATTATAGAGCTTTTGTTGAGCCATTTGAGAGACAACTTTGAGTTGTTCATAGAGCTAATATTGTATCTCTTTATCTACTCTTTTGAGAGAGTTATTGTTGTAAAAGAGAAAGGTGTTTGAGAAGACCATATCTTCTCATTGATTGTCGGGTTGGCTAAGTACCCTCAATCTTATGTGAAGTCTTGTGGTGCGGTATCCACGAGCAAGGTGAAGTCTTGAGGTGTGGTATCCTCGAGCAAGTTGAAGTCTTGTAGAGTGTACATCTACGAGCAAGTGTAATGGTTTGCTAGGCACCCGTAAGCTTAACGGAGTTAGTGGAATCTCGAGAGAGTCTCCCGGGGACTGGACTAACCACACGTTGTGGTGAACCAGGATAAATTCGGTGTGCTCTTTCCTTACTATTTTATTTACCGCATTTGCTTTACTCCTGCAATTTTTAATTCCGCAATATTTATCAATATTCTCGTGCCGCACTATTCACCCCCCCTCTAGTGACGGGCATAAATCCTAACACGATAATCGATAAGTAATTATCGATAAGAGTCAAAATCGAATCGATAAATCGAATGCACACCCCTAGATCAAACCCATGCCTTTGTCACAGAGAATCGGGGGAGGCAAAAAAAGAGTAGCAAAAGCAAATGGAGAGGTAGAAGCAAGAGCAGGGGAAGGTCCACTGATGGTAGAAAATCAACATATAAGTGCCATCATTGTGGAATATAGGGACATATGAAGAAGAACTGCTACAAATGGAAAGAGGAGCAAGGACAGAGCAATTCGTAGCCGAAGAACAAGGGTGGAGAAACGTTAGTTACAATCTCTGGTGATGTAGCTTATTGTTCAACCCAAGATGAGCATGCCTTCACGTCTCACGAGAAGACACAGAATGGCTGGTAGATACTGCGGCATCCTGCCACGTGATTCCATACAAGGAATACTTCACAACATACAAAGCCGGTGACTTTGGAGCTGTGAAAATGGGAAATTCCAGTTCCTCTGAGATTGTCGGAATTGGTGATGTCCAGATAAAGAAAAGTTCCGGGAGCACAATCACTTTGAAGGATCTCCGCCATGTGCCAGATCTTCGGCTAAAACTATTGTCAGGAATAACTCTTGACAAACAGGGCTATGATAGTCACTTCAGTAAAGGCACATGGAAGTTATCATAAGGCGCTATGACAGTCGCCCGAGGACATATTTGTGGCACGCTATACAAGACTCATGTGAGGATATGCACAGACACCCTCAACATTGCAGAAAATGAGGCCTCTCAAAATTTATGGCACCAAAGACTCGGCTACATGAGTGAGAAAGGGTTGTCTTCCCTAATAAAAAAGGAGTTTATCAATGTGGACAAGGATGTTGTACTAAATCATTGCAATCATTGTCTGTTTGGTAAGCAGCATAGAGTCTCGTTTAATTCCTCTTCAACGAGAATATCAGAGTTACTCAGTCTGGTACACTCTGATGTTTGCGGTCCCTTAGAGGTTGAATCACTCGGCGGCAATTGATACTTTCTAACGTTCATTGATGATACTTCTCGAAAGGTGTGGGTGTATTTCTTAGGATGAAGGACCAGGTGTTCGATTACTTCAAACTGTTCCATGTCATGGTAGAACGTGAGACATGAAAGAAGTTGAAGTGTCTTCGATCTGACAATGGAGGTGAATACTCTTCCAGGCAGTTCAATGCCTATTGTAGATCATATGGCATTCGATATGAGAAAATGGTCCCACGCACCCCTCAACACAACGGTGTAGCTGAAAGAATGAACCGAACAATCATGGAACGTGTTCGGAGCATGCTCAGTATGGCTAAGCTGCCAAAGCCATTCTGGGGAGAAGCAGTCAGAGCCGCCTGTTACTTGATCAACCGATCTCCATCAGTACCATTGAATTTTGAAGTTCCGGAGAAACTTTAGTATGGAATGGATCCATCATATTCTCACTTGAGAATATTTGGATGTTTGGCGTACGCACACGTATCCAAGAAGCTCAGGCAGAAGCTAGATGCAAGGACCTCTCCATGCATATTCATAGGCTATGGAGATGAAGAATTTGGATACAGATTATGGGATCCAAAGGAGAAAAAGGTGATCAGAAGTAGGGACGTAGTGTTCCATGAAAACCAGACAATAGAAGATATTAAAAGCCCACAATATCTCAGAAGCCAAATGTTGCTCCTCAGGTGCCAGAGGCAACAACAGAATCATTCATGAGAAATGAAGATACAGTGCCAGAAGATATTCCAGAAGTAGAAGACAATGAGGAAGAAGATGGTGTTGAGCAGGGGGAGCCACAACTCGCTCTGCCAGATGTTCCAGAACCATCACAAGACTCAGATGATGGTGGATCTCCTCATATTCCAGAAGTTCATAGATCTGAACGAGGTTGGATTCCATCGAGAAGATATCCAGAATTCGAATATCTTCTACTTACTGAAGATGGAGAACCAGAGAGTTTCCGTGAAGCAGTATCTCATAAGGACAAAGAACAGTGGTTGCTCGCAATGTAGGACGAGATGGAATCTCTGCAGAAAAATCAGACTTATGAGATCGTAGACTTCCAAAAGGGAAGAAGGCACTGAAAAATAAATGGGACAAAGCACGATTGGTAGTCAAAGGATTCCAGCAGAAGAAGGGAATCGACTTTGATGAGATTTTTTCACCCGTAGTCAAGATGACTTCAATCAGAGCCATACTTGGATTGGTCGCAAGTATGAACTTGGAGCTTGTATAGATGGATGTGATGACAACGTTTCTTCATGGAGATTTAAAAGAAGAAATCTATATGCAGCAACCCGAAGGTTTTGAGGTTTCAGGAGATAACCTCATGTGCAAGCTGAAGAAGAGTTTGTATGGTTTGAAACAGGCACCAAGACACTGGTACAAGAAGTTTGACTCATGCATGGTGAGTCAAGGGTACAAGAAAACTGCCGCAGATGAATGTGTTTACATTCAGAAATTTTCAGACGGGAATTTCGTTGCTCTTCTACTATATGTAGACGATATTTTGATCGTGGGGAAAGACACAACGAAGATCAACCAGCTGAAGAAGGAACTCTCTAAGTCTTTTGACATGAAAGACTTAGGACCGGCTCAACAAATATTGGGAATGCAGATCACCCGAGACAAGAAGAACCGGAGGTTATGGCTATCTCAGGAGAAGTATATTGAACGAGTGCTTGCACCATTCAATATGAACAATGCCAAACCAGTTAGCATTCCATTAGCCAACCATTTCAAGCTGAGCAAGAGTTCATGTCCCTCATCCAAGGAAGAGGTTGGGGAGATGTCGTCAGTACCATATTCTTCAGCAGTTGGAAGTTTGATGTATGTTATGGTGTGTACGAGGCCCGATATTGCTCACCCAGTGGGAACGGTGAGTCGTTTTCTATCCAACCCCGGGAAAGAGCATTGGGAGGCAGTAAAGTGGATTCTTAGGTATCTTAAGGGTACAATGAAATTATGTCTTTGTTAGCTAATCCAATCTTGGAAGGCTATACAGATGCAGATATAGCCGGAGATCTTGATAGTAGAAAATCTACTTCAGGATTCATTTACACTTTTGCATGGGGAGCTGTTTCATGGCAGTCTAGGCTACAAAAGTGTGTTGCTTTATCCACAACCGAAGCAGAATACATTGCTGCCGCTGAAGCTGGAAAAGAGATGTTGTGGCTAAAGCGTTATCTCCAAGAGTTTGGAATCAAACAAAAGGAGTACAAGGTACATTGTGATAGTCAGAGTGCTTTGGATTTGAGCAAGAACTCCATGTACCATTCCCGTACAAAACATATTGATATTCGCTATCATTGGATACGTGAGGTGATGGATCGATAACTTTTGAGGCTAGTGAAGATCCATACGAAGGAGAATCCAGCTGATATGTTAACAAAGGTAGTGACTCGAGAAAAGCTAGAGTTATGCAGAGACATAGCGGGGATTTTTATTTCAGATATGGCTGGAGGGGGAGAATTGATGACTTCCAGCCGTACTTCTAGATGTTCAAACTAGCAAACGTTGAACAAGCCAACCATAGCCTCCATGGGAAGCTTCCTTATTCACACGGGCAACCCACAATGGTTGAACAAGCCAACCATAGCCTCCATGGGAAGCTTCCTTATTCACACGGGAATTTCCACAAAAAACCCTCACCATTTTTGCTATAAATAGAGATGCCTGCCTTCATTGTAAATCATCACAAAAATTAGAGTGTTCATCACCAAGAAGAGTGAGAACAAGAGTGATCCTAGAGAGCGATCCTCGTTTGTGAGTTTTTTTATAAATACTCGTGTAACTATTCTTATAAGTAATAGAGGTTGTTTTTTCTCTCAAATTTGTGTTTACCAACGCCCAATCAATCCACATACCCCGACATGTTTCTCTGTTGTACATTCCAGTTTCCTTGTTGCTTCCCTCTATGTGTTTATGTTTCTCTATGCTAAGTTCCTATCGCGCATAGCGGGAGCTTAGTGCACCAGTCTGTTTTTTTTTTTTGGGGTACTGAGTTCCTACGAAATAAGGAATTTATTATATAATTATTGGTTTAGGAGAGATGTCTACTGAGGCTGTTGCTGCTTGTAATGTATGTTCTTCATCTCCTTGTAAACGAGCAAAAACTTAAATCTCCATTGTTTGGGATACTTTTGTGAGTAACAGGAAGATTAGAAGCCCAATTGGTTGACTATCCATTATATTTTGCCAGTTTTTGTGCATAACAGATATATTGGATGTATGAGATTTAATAGTATCCATTAACTATAATATAATTGGATACTTGGTTTGTTCTTGTTCTTTCTTTTTTCTATTATTTTTCGCTTATTTGTTCGCTCCTCTTGTTGATGGAGCAATATCATACGTATATCAAATTCCAAATATTCATATGATTGGTTAATCTACTATTCTGGCCTTGTACGATGAATATGGCTTCCTACAAGTAAATGACTTCCCTGGGTATTTCTGCCTGATTTGTTCATGGATCTTTTCAAATTTAAGCAAACCAAATTTATCATTTGAATGTAGTGGGAAATATTGTGTTGGGACAACATATGTTGCCCTGCTCTTAAGAGGAAGAGTAATTGTTCTAGCAATGGCCTTTTTTTAAGCAAGTAAAATCTCTGTTTCTTAGCTGGAGCAAGCTTAAAACGTAAAGAGAGCAACATTTTTTTTTCTTTTAGAGAAAGCAAGATAAATTTTCATTTTAATACAAAACCTAGAAAGCCAGGAAAGAATTTACATTCCACATAAGGAATAAAGAGCGAAAAGAATGGAGGATAACATGAACTTCAATTTTGATTTCTTAAAACAAGCTAAAAGAAAGGCATATGTGTATGAAGTTCCAACTTATATTTTTTATGTGTGAGCAATTGTTGTAGCAATGGCTTGTTTAGTTGGACGAGTTACACAGCTGAAAGGAACGACGTGTCCACAGTCATGCCCTGTGCTATCTGGAGAAGGTGCTCCACATCTACTTCAGGGAAATGTTGTAAAAGCTTTAAGTTGTCAATGAAATCACCACTCAATAATTTGCTTCTGACACACATTAGCATAGCGCAGCAGATCCTCAGAAGCATGTCCTGCAAATGACATAGCACAAGAAGTGTATTCAGCCACCAGTAAAATGGACTTGGAATTGGACGATAGGTTCTTATCTAGTTCTCATTCCGTAATATTATTAGGTCAACCCTCTAAATCTATACATATAACACATAGAATTGGTTGGTAATGAAGGGAGAAGAACCTGAAGGCCAAAAGGATTGCTTAAAAGTGTATCCCAGATCCTTAGGATGTGATGCAGCTTAAACTCCTGCGTTAGAAGCAGAGTGATCCACCTAAACGCATAGAATTGCGGCTCAACCTGTTTACTTGCACATAAAAGCAGCTCTCAAATAATTTGAGGAAGTAATCAGACCAGAAGATTAAACGCAAACAATTTGTCAGTGCTTAAGGAATAGGTTCACCTTTGATTTATATTCAAGATGGTGCCACAATTCCTCATCATTGGTTTTTAATAACTTTGACAAGTTTAAAAGAGTGGAGTGGATGCCCATAGAACTGCTATCTAATTGTTGACAGAAGTGATCCACACAGCCACTCATTAGTATAACAAAACAGGAAAAAGTATCTGCTTCTAAATTTGCCTGCATAGCGGAAAAGCAAATGTTGCTTCTACTATTTATGGGTTTTCAGAAAGAGTTGGCGAACGCACGAATTTAAATAATGAACAAATTTGAGGAAGACACTTACAGTATTGTGCTCATCACTATCAGTGCTGAAGACATAGTATAATGGGGCCAAGACTTCATTCATGCCTTGCACATAACTAATTGCTGGATTTAACTTTGCAAACAAAAGAAGAATATTTCTCATTGACTCCTGTGAAGCATAGATCGATAAAGGTATCACAGACTAAAGTCACCATGATTTGCAGGTTTAGTTGATGGTGAAGAAATACTCAATATCAGGAGTTGAGAGATATAAGTAAAATGTTACCCTACTCTTCCTAGATAGTGGTGAGTCTCCCGAGAAGAATTCTAAATCTGGATGAGTTCGTTGCAAATCACGGTCTATTTGATCTGAAATTTCTGAAAACTAGAAACACCATTGTTTTATTGTCATAAAAAAGTATATCTGTGAGGTAAAAGATTCCAGAGAAGTCACAGTGCAGTAGGTACTTGCCTCAAAGTACTGATGCCATATACTAGCTTTACCTAAGCTTAGTGGATGATCCTCTTTCGAAATGTTGTAGCGTTCAAGGGGCTCATTTACGTTGCTGCTAGTAGCATGTTCAAGGAATCTCAAGCTTTTATCTTTTTTCCTTGACAATTCTGACTGTCTAAATTAAAGAGTGTTATTTGATATACAGTCGTATTAAACAACACAAGTAAGACCATAAATTACAAGGTAGTGGAAGCTTACAGGGTTTAGTAAAAGCTCCTCTTTGAGCTTAGTATATTTTAATCGACTCTCAGTCAATTCCTTTTCCCATAAATCACGAGAAGGAGGTAAATACCCCAATAATAGCTGCATTTTATTATCATGGCAAAACAATGTTAAAAGTAATAAAGAAGTTCAGACATAGAGTAATAGAACTAAAGATTGCAAGAACCTTTATTGAATCTTAGAACGAATAAAGATTCTTTCAGAAGAAAAAAACTACTCTAATTGGATTCAACATTATATTCTGCTACATTCAATAGAAATACTTTATATCATCTTAATCTCATAACCACATTCACCATTCAGTTCTATCAGGTCATAGTATTCGTGAATCCAATAAACACGCTATATTCGTTCTAGTTTAATCAGTGTCATTCTTCTACTTCTATTCCAAAGTAACTTCCAGTTCTACATCTTTCTGATACGCCGTTGGTCATTGCATACTTGTTTAATCTCAATGATCAAGAAAAACAGATGTATGCTTTCAAAAGAAAATATTTGTGGTGATAACAACACATTGGCTGGAAACCAGTACAATAACTAAGTTTGCAATCATAATTTTGGTGACAAAAATGATTATATTACGGGATCAGGTAATTAATAGTAAGCACAGGTATGTTACCTTCCAAATTTTTGCTCGCAAACTGCCTCCATCAGGAATACCTGAACTGGCAACTCTTTGCAACTTCTCCAAATTAATCTCCTTCTCAGAAAGCTGTTTCACCACCATCACAGAAACCCCAGAATTAGTAAAACTATTAGGCTAAAGGGCATTCCGTTTACCAAGCTTCTGCTATGCGCGAGGTCGGGGGAGGGTCGGACCACATGGGTATATTGTACGCAATCTTACACTGCATTTCTGCAAGAGATTGTTTCCACGGCTCGAACCTGCAACCCCCGTCGTATGACAACCACTTTACCAGTTACGCCAAGGCTCCCCTTTAGGTAAAACCATTAGGCTATTTTACATATATAGTCAACACGTTAGCATTTTTGATTAGAAGCTCTACAATTTACTTTGTGTGTGGGAATTCCCAAATTAATTTATACTAGGAACTATTAATTGAGATAAATGGTAGTATGTGGATTAGCAAGCAAATGCCTTGGCTGTCTGAAACATTATAGATCATCCGTAATCAAGAGTGAAAATAACGAAAACAACTAATGAAAATTATGTTAACCAGTCTCACCTCATGTTGAAGTTCAGATCTTTTTTCATTATCATCATTATTGATTGCATGTACAATTGCTCCCAAATTCTTATTTTCCTTTTGGGGAACACTAAGCTCCTCGTCAAAATGATAAGTTTGATCCTTAATCATATGTTTCAAAGAAAACCCATGAGGCTCAAAAGTGCGTAATTCTTCACCTGCAGATTCATCTCTTTTATCAGACCCCATATTGTAATTTCCTTCTTCTCTACCAACCACTAAGCTACCAAGAATTTCAGGAAATACTAGTTTCCTCGCTTTTTCTGAAACCTTGAGCTTGCTAATTTTGGGCACCATTTGCTCGAATTTCTAAGGGTGAATTGGAAAAGAAGTTTCTGCTTTCACTTCAAAAGTAAAAAAAAAAAAAAAGTTTGGAAGGATTGAGGCATTGAGTGGGGAGTTTGGTTTCCTTACAATTTGTTTCAGAGTAAGAGAGGAATGACAGTTAGCCGTTGAATGGTAGGCGGGATTTTTTCATCTAGCAGAACAATGAACTTTTACACTATTAACTTAATTAAAAATCAACAACTGGATATCGGAGTTAACTTTACCCACTATATTAGTTATATCGTATAACTATTTTTTTGGTTAAATTTGTATACGGATGAAATCGAACTTGCTTATAGCATGGTAGTCGCTCGGAAAATGGTAATAAAGAATTGAAGATCGACCCCTAGTACCACCGGGCTAGAACTCGCGAATGCATGCCTTTGAGAATATCGAGGCCGTGATCCTGGAATCGATCCTAGCCCGAACGAGCTCGAAGCACCATTGTTAACATAACCAACATAAGACCAAAATATCTGTGACCAGTTAGATATTACGAAGGAAATCTCTACACTTATCAATAAGGGGCCTCGAATAAGTAAATCAAAAGATTCTTTTACCTTTTTATAGAATTGTACCTAAAGTAGGACTCCTCTACTATATAAAGGGGATCTTATAATTCATTTAAGACATTGTGACACACTTTCCAAAGCATTACATTATTATTTCTCTCTTTAAGCTCTTATTCTTCGATATCTTGAGATCAACCGAAGTGCATCCAGTCTGAGTGTGACTAACGTCCCAACATTGTAACTGTTCAATTCTTGTGGTTTGGATTTACTTTATCATTGTTTATAACTTAATTTATCACTTTGCGTCAAGTTAATCTGCGTATCCTTAAAACCACTTACAAATTCAATTGTTATTTATTTTTGAGGGTGAACAGTTTGGCATCCACCGTGGAGTAAAGGATAATAGTGGCTATTTGATATAAATTTCTATAGCACACACTACTTTACACATGTTCTTTGAAGTGCCTTTAATTTCAGGTTAAAAGCTCAAAATGTCAAACTCACAATCAGTACCCCAGTGTGTTGATAACGAGTCTGGCCATCACGGTGAAAATAACAATATAGTGCCCAGTAATGGGGTACCGCCAGTCGATCCTATCAGAAATTTGGTCGCGGACCTGAATGATGCTAACTCGCATGTGGCTATCAACACAAATTTGCCTACCGACCCTGAGAATAACATGTGTGGTGGAGACCGATCAGCAACTCAAAATACACAAAAACATTGGAGGAGACAAGATCAATTAACGGATGATCTTCGAAATATTACAGGCTCAACAGTTGGCGATAACTCAGTTACAGAACCAAAGCGGCGCACCAAGTAGAATTGAACCTGATCTGTCCCGAGAAGTCACCCACGGAGATGAACCGGTCACAGAAAGGTCGAATAAAAATGAATCAGGGACTAACCCTGAGATCATAAAGATGCTCAAGGAATTGACAAAACAGGTAGAATCAGGGGAGAAGAAAATCGAAGCTAATGACAAAAAGGTAGAAACCGACAATTCTAGGGTCGACCAAATCCCATGAGCACCACCGATATTAAAAGGCCCGGATTCAAAAAAGTTCGTGCAAAAACCTGTTCATTTGAAGGCAGCTCCAGAGCCTATCCCTAAGAAGTTCTGCATGCCTGAGATTCCTAAGTACAATGGAATGATCAACCTAAATGAGCATGTAACCTCCTACACATATTCCATAAACGGGAACGACTTGTAGGATGAGATGAGATTGAGTCCGTCTTGTTGAAGAAGTTCGGAGAGACCCTGTCAAAAGGAGCTATGATATAGTATCACAACTTGCCTCCTAATTCTATTGACTCATTTGCTATGCTTCCAGATTCTTTCGTGAAAGCACACGCCGAGGATATTAAGGTCGAGACCAGGAAGTCAGAGCTTTTCAAAGTAAAACACAAGGATAGTAAAATTCTTAGAGAGTTCGTGTCTCGGTTTCATATGGAACGGATGGACCTGCCATCGGTCGCTGATGATTGGGCTGCTCAGGCCTTCACCTATGGACTCAATGTTCGAAGCTCGGTGGCTTCATAAAAATTGAAATAAAATTTGGTAGGATATCTGGCTGTTACTTGGGCTGACATACATAAATGGTACCAATCTAAAATCAGGGTTGAAGATAATCAACTTGGGGCCCCTTCCGGGCTCGCTTATCTATTCAGAGCTGTGGAAAGAGTCAAGAGAGACATTGATCGTACAAGTATCGATATCGACCATACATTGCAGACCGAAGAGGCAATGGGTCTGGGCGAAACCATATGAGAAATGAAAAGAGAAGTGGTCGAGGTCAGAGCAATCGGGAAATCATGAGCAAAAATAGCTTCGACAGGCCCGTCGAGCCTAAAGAAGCGCCAAGATTATTTGAGTACAACTTCAACGTCGATGTCGCTGCTATCGTATCTGCCATCGGATGCATCAAAGATACAAAATGGCCTAGGTCTTTACAGTCCGATCCAGCCCAAAGGGATCCCAACCTAATATGAAAATATCATGGATCTTATGGCCACATAACTGAAGATTGCCGACAGTTAAGAGAAGAGGTGGCCCGGCTGCTCAACAACGGACATCTTCGAGAATTCCCGAATGATCGAGAAAAAAACCACTTTAGGAACAGAGACTCCAATAAGTAGACCGAGCAGGAAGAGCCTCAGCGCGTCATCAACATTATCATTGTTGGAATCTACATTCCCAGGGTCCGATGCTGAAATGTACCAAAGCATCCATCACAATGTAAAAACGGACTCGGGATTACGTACAAGAAGGAACCTTGTATTTCACTGCGAAGACGCTGAGGGGATCGTGCAACCCCACAATGATGCACTACTAATATCAGTACTCATAAAAAAATCTCGAATTAAGTGTGTGTTAATTGATCCTGGTAGCTCAATCAACGTCATCAGATTACGGGTCGTGGAACAACTTGGCCTACAAGATCAGATCGTACCTGCGGTCCGAGTTCTAAACGAGTTCAACATGGCATTTGAGACCACTAAAGGGGAGATAACATTACTGGTGATCATCGCCGAAACCTATAAGAAGATAAGTTCTATGTAATCATAGGGGATATGAGATATAACCGTCTGTTCGGGAAGCTGTAGATTTACAACATGAGAGCGACACCCTCGACGCTGCACCAGGTGCTGAAATTCCCAACACCCGGAGGAGTCAAAGTAGACTATACAGAACAACCAACCACCAAAGAGACATTCGCGGTCAATGAAATGATCCCGACATCCACACTCTTGACATCGGTGGATCAGAATAGAATGGTCAAATATGAGGCCAAATAACAATCACTGATACCAGCCTTGACATGGTCGTAGGAACAGGGGGTAGACGAGGATGATGACTACGGTCCCTAATTCTTTCATATCCCCCGACGATTCCAACGCAACAAAACCAATGGTCGAGGAACTAGAACAAGTCGTCCTAACTGAACACTTGCCCAATTGAAAGGTATACCTGGGCACGAGGTTAAGCCCCAAGCTCAGGAAAAAAACTCATTCAATTTCTTATAGCTAAAGAAGATTGCTTCGCCTGGTCCCTCTTTAATATGATAGGGATCCCGCCGGAAATAACCACTCACATGATAAGCCTGGACCCGAAGTTCCACCTAGTTAAGAAGAAGAGGAGACCCCAGTCCGAAGTCAAACATGTTTTCATGAAGGACGAGATATCTAAACACCCTAAAATAGGGTCAATTCGGGAGGTTAAATATCCGGATTGGTTAGCAAATACAGTGGTAGTACCTAAAAAAAGGAATTGTCATGACCCGTATTTCCCATCCTCGGGAGTCGTGGTGGAGCATAGTCGTAAAAGCTAGGCAAGCCGCAAAATTTAGAAATCCTAACGCTTTCATTTTAGTCCTTTTTAATAATTCGAATTAACAGGTAATCAACATTTAGATATTAACGATAAAAGAACAAGCGGAAGACTTAAACAACTAAAATTAACCAAGTTAGTACTACATACAAATGTGGTGTCACAATATTCACTGACTGTCTATGAGTACTACATACAAATGTTTGAAAGAAATATAATATGTCTTGAAATCTAATGAAAACAGAGTACATAATAAAGTAGAAGAGAACGCCGGGCCTGCGGACGCCTGCAGGACTACCTCGGGATCTCCGACTGTACTGAAAGCAGGCTCCCCAAGTGCTATTGTCCAAAATATGCTCCGGGATCTATGCATAGTGCAGAGTGTAGCATTAGCAAAATCGGTCCCATGTGCTGGTAAGCCTAACCCCGGAGAGGTAGTGACGAGGCTAGGACCAGACTCCAGATAAACTTGTGTAGTTATATAATATACCGCATAAATAAACAAGAATAAACAATTAACAAGGGAGGGGGTACATGCTACGAGAATATATCAAATCTAGCAGCAAACTAAGAGAAATATGAGGGAACAATTCAAAATCTACATAAAAGCAAAAATAACACTGTTGCGGCGCGTAGCCCGATCCAATTGTAGCACTGTTACGGCGTGCAACCCGATCAAATATAATATTATTTTGGCATGCAACCCGATCCAACATAACATTGTTTCGGCGTGCGACCCGATCCAACATAACATTATTGCGGCGTTCAACCCGATCCAACATAACATTATTGCGGTGTGCAACCCGACCCAGCATAACATTGTTGCGGGGTGAAACCCGTTCCACATATAGCATTTTTGTAGTGTGCAATCCTCTCTATGCACTTATATACCTTTAGCAACAACCATACCAAGAGTCCCGGCAAGGAATCAACAATAAACCACACTATCCCAGCAAGGGGTTCGACAGTAAAAATAAATACGTCCCAGCAAGGGAGAAACAACTATAACCAATCTTAACCCAACTTCTACTCATCTAGCTAACACCAATACTCAATCATAAATAATTTTCACAAAACAACTTAATCCTTGCTCAATATTGAAAATCGTCAATTAAAGCATCCGCAGTATTATTTAAGAACAGAACAAATTTTAATGTATGATTCACGGTCATGCTTGACACCAACGTATAGATACTCGTCACCATGCCTTACGGTCGTACTCAACAAGAAGCAAACAACAAATAGGACACAACTCCTAATCTCTCAAGCTAAGGTTAGACCGAACACTTACCTCAAACTTCCATGTCTAACTCAAGCCTCAAACAGCGCATTTCCTTTTGAATTCAGCTCTAAATCAATTATATCTAGACATAATCGACTTAATAACATCAATAAATGCTAAACAACCCAATTCCAATTCTTAATTATATATTTCTAATCATTCTTCCCAAAAAGTAAAATATTGACCCCGGGCCCGCTTGGTTAAAATACGAGGTTCGGACCAAAACCGATCACCCATTCACCCACAAGCCCGAATATATAGTTTGTTTCAAAATGCGACCACAAAACGAGGTCAAATTCCAAAATAATCAAAATGCCGTAACTCTACCCAAATCCCTAATTTTCTACCCTTAATCTAATGTTTTAGGCATGGAAATCTAGTGGGTGTTGATAAAAATGGAAGAAAACGAGCTTAGGATTACAACCTATGATTTATGGTGAACTTCCTCTTCAAAAATCACCCCAAGAGGTGTGGAGAAGGTGAAGTTTATGAAAAATGGTAGAATTCCCGTAATGTATTCTGTTTATGAACTTAAAAATAACTGGGCGAATTTGGTCTATGCGATCGCGAAGAAGGGTATGCGATCTGATGGCAGACAAGAGAATGCAATCACATAGGGTAAGGGGAACCAGGCAATACGATCGCAGACAATGCATTGTGATCGCATAGAAGAAATTGATTCCCTTCCCAGGCTGGGGCTAACATATTGCGATCGCGGAGGGAACAATACGATCGCATAGAATAAAAATGGACCTCTCATATTTTACTCTACGCGATCGGGGAAGGAGCTATGCGATCACATAGAACAAAATAGAACCCCTGAAATTTACGCTATGTGATCGCATAGTACAAAATACTGGACACCAACAATAACAGAAAAAAACCAGATTTGTCCAAGATTAAATCACCCAGACACCTATCCAAAACTCACCCGAGCCCTCGGAGCTCCAAACCAAATATACAAGCAACCTCAAAAATATCCTACGAACTTATTCGTATAATCAAATCATCAAAATAACATAATGAACATCGAAGTAAACCTCAAATTCAATGAAATTTCTCAAAACTTCTTTAAATATCAAATTTGGATTTAAGGTCCGAATCACGTCAAACAGATTCCTTTTCTTACCAAACTTCATAGAATTATCATAAATCACATATAAGACTTGTACCGTGCGCCGGCACCAAAATATGGGCCTGATACCAACATGTTCTAATCAAAATTCATTTCCAAATCCTTTAAATATTTTCAGAAAATAATTTTCTTTCAAAATTTATTTCTCGGGCTTGGGACCTCGAATTTCGATTTCGGGCATACGCCCAAGTCCCATATTTCTTACGGACCCTCTGGGACCATCCAATCACGGCTACGGGTCTGTTTACCCAAAACATTGACCGAAGTCAAATTAATTCATTTTATAGTTAAAATTTATCATTGTTCACAGATTTTCACATATAAGCTTTATGGTTACGGGCCCGGACTGCGCACACAAATCGAGGTGATGCTAAGGGAGGGTTTTAAAGCCTTGGAGCACAGAATTCAATTTAAAATCAAGTGATGATCTTTTGGGTCATCACATTCTCCACCTCTAAAACAACCGCTCGTCCTCGAACGAACATAAGAAGGAAGTACTTGAGTTAGGGAGAAGATGGGGATAATGGCTCCATATATCGGACTCGGACTCCCAAGTCAATGCCTTAGGAGGCTAATCTCTCCACTAAACACGAACAGAAGGAAAGCTCTTTGATCTCAACTGAAGAACCTACTGATTTAGAGTAGCAACCTGCTCCTCTTCATAAGACTAGTCCTTGTCCAACTGGACAGTGCTGAAATCTAACACGTGGGATGGATCTCCGTGATATTTTTGAAAAAATGGACACATGAAACACTAGATGCACGACTGATAAGCTCGGACGCAATGCAAGTCTATAAGCCACCTCTCCCACTCGATCAAGAATCACAAACGAACCAATAAACATAGGGCTAAGCTTGCCTTTCTTCCCAAATCTCATCACGCCCTTCATAGGCGATACCCGAAGTAATACCCGCTCACTAACAATGAAAGTCAAATCTCGAACACTACGGTTGGCATAACTCTTTTTTCCTGGACTGAGTTGTACGAAGCCTATCCTGAACCTTGTCCAAGGCATACTAAACCATATCCGTACCCAACAACCGAGCCTCACCCAGTTCACACCATCCAACTGGATAGCGACAATGCCTACTATATAAAGCCTCACAAGGAGCTATCTAGATACTCTACTGGTAGTTGTTGTTGTAGGCAAACTCTGCTAAAGGCAAAAACTGATCCCACGAGCCTCCAAAGTCAGTCACACAAGCTCAGAGCATATCCTCCAAAATTTGAATGGTCCGTTCAAACATCTAGTCCGTCTGAGGATGAAACACTGCGCTCAACACAACACGCATGTTCAACTATGGCTGAACTGCCCTCCAGAAGCGTGACATAAATTGCATAACTCGGTCTGATATAATAGACACATGCATTCCATGAAGGAAAACAATATACCGGAGATAAATATCAGCCAATCTTTCTGATAAATAGGAGATTGCCATAAGAAAGAAATACGCTAACTTGGTCGGCCTATCAACAATTACCCATACTACGTCAAACTTCCTCCGAGTATGGGGAAGTCCAACAATGAAATCCATAGTAATCCGCTCCCACTTCAACTCGGGAAGCTCAATCCTCTGAAATAAACCATCAGGCATCTGATTCTCATACTTAACCTACTGACAATTCAAACACTGAGACACATATGCAACGATATCCTTCTTTATTCTCCGCCACCAATAATGCTGCCGTAAATCTTGATACATCTTCGGTCGCCCGGATGAATAGAGTAACAGGAGCTATGTGCCTCTTCTAAAATCAACTCTCAGAGTCCATCCATATTAGGAACAAAAACTCGACCCTGCAATCTCAAAACTCGATCATCACCTAAGGTAACCTTCTTGGAACCTCCATGCTGCATCGTGTCTTTGAGGACACATAAATGGGGATCATCATACTGTCGATCTTGGATATGCTCCAATAATAAAGAACGAGCGACTGTGCAAGCCAACACACGGCTAGGCTCAGAAACATCCAGCCTTACGAACCGATTGGCCAAATCCTAAACATCCAAAGCAAGCGGTCTCTCTTCTGCCTGAATATAAGTAAGACTGCCCATACTGGCTGCTTTCCTACTCAAAGCATTGGCCACCACATTGGCTTTCCTGGATGGCATAGAATGGAGATATCATAATCCTTCAACAACTCCAACCACCTCATCTGCCTCAAATTCAACTCTGTTTACTCGAACAAATACTGAAGACTCTTGTGATCCGTGAACACCTCACATGCCATGCCCTACAGATAATGCCTCTAATTCTTCAATGCGTGAACAATGTCTGCGAACTCCAAACCATGAACCAGATAGTTCTTCTCATGAATCTTCAACTGCCACGAAGCATAGGCAATGACCTTGTCATCCTACATCAAAACTGCACCAAGCCCAATACGAGATACATCACAATAAAGTGCATAAGGCCCTGAACCTGTGGGTAAAACCAACACCGCCACCATAGTCAGAGTTGTGTTGAGCTTCTGGAAGCTCACCTCACACCTATCCGACCATCTGAAGTGGGCACCCTTCTGGTTTAACTTGGTCATCGGGGCTGCGAAAGATGAAAACCCCTCTACGAACCGACGATAGCAGCCTGCCAATCCCAAGAAACTCCAAATCTCTATAGCTAATGCATGTCAAGGCCAGTTCTTGACTGTCTCAATCTTCTTCGGATCAACCTGAATACCCTCTGCTGATACAACATGACCCAAAAATGCAATTGAACTCAACCATAACTCACACTTCAAGAACTTAGCATATACGTGACTATCTCTCAACGTTTGAAGAACAGCTCTAAGATGATGCTCGTGCTCATCCCTACTGCAGGAATATATCAAAATATTGTAAATAAGGACTATCAAGAATGAGTCCAAATAAGGCCTGACCACTCGGTTAATCAAATCCATAAAAGTTGTTGGGGCATTTGTCAACCCGAATGATATCACCAAGAACTCATAACGCACGTACGGGGTGCAGTTTTTTTGGACATCAGATGCCCTAATCCTCAACTGATGGTAGTCAGATTGACGACGCCCCCATTTTCTAAGGAGAAAGTAGTTTTCGATATTATGGACAAAATGACTCTTTTATTCCTCTTCGAGGAATCAGGTTATAGAATTTGGAGAGTCACCACCTAACGATTATAGTGCATTAGGACATTAAAAGAAAGGAAAAGATTTTTTTGAAGGAAAAACCAGAGTTCAGGTAACGGCTTGAGATTATCTCGAGGAGAAGGTATTAGGCACCCCTCAAGATCCACTAGTGTTGTTCCCGGCCATGCTTAATTGTGACTTTAAGAAGAGTAGGAATAAACAAGCAAAGTTTGCACATAAGAAGTGTAAACAAGTTGAAAATTTTGAAAGAAGAAAGACACAAGTGTTGATATCCAATTTTTCCCTATATATTTTTATAGTCAAACTGCTCTCAAAATAGCATATGTATGAATATATGAGCATCCCAAAAGATTTTGGCATTTTAAGGGATTTTAAAACTAATTTATGGCCTATTTTACACCACAAATCCCAGTAATTATTCCTCAAAACTTTCCATTTTAGTGAATAGTTTATTTTTTTCATGACATTTGTATAAAAATATAACTTACATGATTTTTGCATAATTTTACGAGTCCATTTGTTATTTTTAAAATTAAATTGCATGAAATTATAATTTTAGCCCATTTCCTTATTTAGTAGAAATTTTAATTACGAATCTATTTCAATATTTTTAAATTAATACGTATATATTGTTTACCAACCCCGTTCTTTTAATTTGACTTTTAACATCTTTTACTATTTTTATAAACTCAAAAGGGAAAAATGGCTATTTCAATTTTGGCCTCAATTCTGTTTCAATTATAGCCCTAATTACACCCCATTTTAACCCCAATTCCCAACCCAATTGAACTCATTGGACCCAGGCCCAAACACAAGCCATGCCCGACCCACCTACCCCATTCAATCTCGACCGTTGATCATTTAGATCAATGGTTTCCGTTTATCCTTACTAAATTAAACCAAACGACCCCCTCAATACCCCTCTCATTTGCCTCACTCGTCTCTATCTCTATATCTACTATTCTCTCTGGAACCTTCCACCTCCCCACATCTCCGATGAGTTCCCTTCATCTTCTCCGTCCACTTTCTGACCTGAATCCATGGTGGTTTCACCACCCACCATTCTCCTATGGCTCCTCATGCTTGATTACTAAATTCCTATGACTTGACCACGAAGAATTGAATCTGGACCTTTGTCGAATCAAGTTCTACGGCCATCTCCAGCGTATCCTAGCCCTATGAGTCCATCTCTGACTCGTTCGACTCGGAGCAGCCCCTTTCCAGACCTCTCTCATTTCTAGGGTTTCTCTAACACCCTATGTCGTTTCGAAGTTTCTTATTTCTCTCTAGATCTGCTTTAAATCCGTGCTATTTCTAAGGTTTTCAAAGGATTTCCTACACATTGTTTTTCAAAATTTTGCTATTCAAAAACTGTTCATCTTCTCAGACTTAGGGTTTCTTCGATTTTACTTCTTCTACTGTGATTTTCACATGGTGTTCTTATGGTATTTGCTCTGCTATAACTCCTAGGTGGTTTTACCGTGATTTCTATGTGTTTTCTTTTACTGTGTTTCCTCCTAAGATTTCCTGTTGATTTTTTTTACTGTGTTTTCTCTCATTATGTTTACAATAAATGTTTATGTTCCTTTGGATTTTCTGAGTTTACTTTGCCTGATCTGTGTGCTTTCGTCTTTACATTGGATCAATGGCGGAAACCCTAGAATTTGGGGGTTTTCAGATCACTTATGTGTGATTAGTTTGCTTCCCGTGTCTGAACTAGTTTGATTTCAAAAGCCCTAATTTCTAAAGTTCATCACATGTTCTCCATGTGACTCTGATTCTTGCTAAACTTTTCAAGACCTTCTATCTGATTTCTCTCATGATATCTGATACTCTTTTTTAGCTATATTATTTTATTCACTACTTCTTGATCGCATGACCACTTTGTTTAAACCCAGCCTTGCATGTTTTAAGTTTATGCACTCTTTATAGTTAAACATTTCCCTATAATAATCTCTAATTTTGGGGATTGGTTTCAGACTACCATTTTGCGAACTTGATCGATTCTTTCCTTGTCTAATTTGAATCTATTTTCCAACTCAGTTCATTATTGATTTTGAATCTTTGATTCCCTTATTTACTATGTACTAGTTGATTTATTTCTTGCCTTATTTACCTCCCTTATGTATTTACCCTTTATTACATGTTATGCACAATGCATGTTATGCACAATGTGTTACTTGATTCTGTTTCCTTAAATAAGATTCTGCCCTTTACCATTCAAGTTCGAACTCCTTAATTAAAGGAATTCCCCTTCTCCTGATTGATTTTAATTGATACTGAATTATTTTTTCCTTGCTTACTTGCCCGATTTTAAAGTATAAATACCCTACTCCTTTTTGTTGAAAAATAACAACTTTGGGTTCAAAAATACACTCACACACTAAAAGCTCTCTTTTCTTTACTACCACTTTATGCTACTGTTTTGTCTAGCAGGCTGAAAGCCAAGGCTAGACCGTGGAAGCTTTCTTACTTGTCTCGAGTGTTTTGCTGAAGTTTTGAGTGGACTATCTGGCTGTTTACTTGTCTTGCTGTACTAGAATTTCAACCGGTATGTCTCTCTAGTTAAATAACACTCTCCAAAACTACGTGTTTACTTCTCCTTTTCTCCATATCCCTCACTATGTGGTTATGTCATGCTTTCTGGAATTATGTAACTATACCTTAGTATGCTATGCTCCTTCTTCATGTTTTCTACACCTTTAGATATGTTATACTTTCTTGTCATTCGTTAAAATTTCTACATATGCTTTCCATGTGAACCCCTTCCCCTTTAACCCCTTGTGTGTGAGTACTGTTCTGGGTTATTGTGGCATCCTATTCCTTTCCATGACTTGCGAACCTTTACTCAAATAAGCCCCATTCCTTTCTTTCCCCCTTTATGTGCTGAGCCTTGACTAGTGTCTGGTGGTGTTCTTATCACTATCCAGGCCCAAGTCTGACTTCTAAAGTTTGCTCTTTATCTGCATGGACCAAGTGAAGGATCAGGGGTGTGCCAGTCTATACTTATGGCTGGGTATGACCACTCTTCGCTATGGTTCCCTAATCTTCTCTCAATTTACACTTACTCCTAGTTCCTAAGTCCTGCCTCCCTTTGGTAAGCGATGCTTTGGGATCCTAGAGTTCCCTTTGAACTTGGATGCCTGAGGGCTGGCATTTCCACATTGCACTATTCTGTTTCTATCATGATTGTTCAGAGTGTTAAGCATTGCCTGGGGTTCTTGAGACTCCTTGGAACTTTGAAAATATTCTGAGAAAGAGAAGGCCTTGGAATCTGAAATCCGGATTTGGTAAAACACTTGTGTTGGACATTAAGGTTGAATTAGGCTTCTCAGATCTAGCTGTAGTTTTGATGTATTTATTTTAGTCTTTTCTTGCTGGTTCTATAACAACTTTGTAAAAGTACTCGGGGAAAATATTTGTAAAGGGCCTGGGAGGGGTTTATATTGCTTGCACGAGTTAAAGGGTAGAAACCATGCCAATAGGTTCAATATTGTTATTCAAGCATCTAGAAATCATGCCTATAGGTTTAATATTGTTATTCAAGCATCTAGACATCATTCCTATAGGATTTTCTAATGCATTAAATCATCTAGCTACCACGCCTATAGGATTAATACTTGAATCAGCTAGAAATCATGTCTATAGGCTTGCCTCTTTTCACTCAATCATTTAGAAATCATGTCTATAAGACTTTAATATGTTGCAAGTCAGTAGACATCCTGCTTATAGGACCTATTAAATAACCTATTTCACATAGAATCATGCATATAAGAAGTGCATAAACGATAGGCAAAACAGTAGGATGATCCAATACTCATTTCCTTAATATTTTAAAAGCGGTAACGAGTCGGTAAAATCAAGGTATAGATATCCTGCCTATAGGGTTTCAAACTCGCCTAAATCTGTTTAAAATCTGAATAATCTGGCAAATAGTTCCAAAGTTTTCCAATAAAGCTCGCCCAAACCTGTTTGCAATTCTCTAAATCTGTTTTTTTGTTTCTAAAACTGTTTTCCAAATATCTGTCTGCACTTTGATTCATAAAGTTCGTAAAACAATTTTCAAACTCATTCTTTTAAGCGTTTACCTCTGGAAACTCTACCATACCTTTTAGTTTTATAATTCTACCTATTTTCTAAACTTTCTTTCTGAACTTCGATGATTTTCCAAACTTCTGCTTTTGCACTCTCCTGCGTTAGGACCTCAATCCGTAACTTGTTTTGTAAAAAAATACAACAACTCCTGAGAATCAGATCCGAGGTGCTTGATGCATACACTTTATCCATTTTATGTGTTAAACTGGTTCATCCGCCGTTTAATTTCTTAACCTTAAAGACCAAATCAGTATATGCAAGTCATGCTAAACTGGTTGCTATGTGATTTACGGGGTTTATATGAGCTTTTGAGTGTTTGTTTGATTCCCCACATATTTGCTATTTTTTTTGATTGACGCCCTACTATTTTATCCTTTTAAACTCTATGTATGCCTCCATCACTTTTCTTCCCTTTTAGGATTAGAAGTCGAAATACGCCTGGACTGATTGGCTGGAACGGGTATTAGAACGCAATAAGTAATCGAGACTAATCGCGTTTAATACCTTAAAGTGATGGGAATAGTAGAATATGGATATGATGAACGGTACGCTAATATGTGAGAATAATTGCTGGGTATTGCACCGAAGTGACACATATTATGTTTAAACATAGGACCCCTTTCTTTTCTTTTATTTATGCTATGTTTTCTTAAGTTAACGTTTTCTTCAACAAAGCTTTCTCTCTTCAAAGTCACCTATGTCTTATTTCTTACAATATTTTCAACTTATTTATATTTCCTATGTGCGAACTTTACTTTTTTATTTTTACTCCTTTTAAAGTCACAACCAAGCACGGCCGGGAACCACAATAGTGGAACTTGAGGGGTTCCTAATACCTTCTCCTCGATATAATCTCAAGCCCTTAACCAAACTTTAGTTTTTTAGATTTTTTTTAAGTGTCGAAATGTATTATAATCATTAGGTGGCGACTCTTCGAACTCTTCAAACCTGCTTCCTCAAAGGGAAAAGAGTTCTTTCGTCCATAATATCGTAAATCCGATTTCTTTGCTTTTTGACAAAGGGGGCGTCGACAGCATGGCGACTCTGCTGTAAGGCTTTTACCATTATGTGCTTTCGTGACTTTATTGCTTCCTTAATTGCATTTATTTCTTGTCTTTAGTTATTTCATCATAATTACTAACTTGGCTCTTCATGTTTTCCTTTTCCTTTAAATTCTTCTTTTACTACTTTACTATTATTTCAGTGTCGTAATTTTAGAGCATTTACTGTAATTTTATTAAGGGGAAAATACATGCAATTTATTTTATTTTTGTAACTGCATTCTTCAACATCATATTCCGCTCGTGCTAAAAAAAATCCTATAGCAACGCTTATAATGAGTTGTTGCGCTCTTCCGATATTTTAAACCTCCTAAATGTGGTAAAGGCATATTTGCGGTAAGACCAGTCAATCAACGGTGTAGTCGACGGTTCCGCGCCTTTCCCTCTTGAGTTGTCCGCTCAAGGGTACCTTGTCTAGCACTTGAAAAGTAGAAAATTTATTCCATTAAACTGTTCATGCATCATGGTCAAACTTAGATGAGTTAGTTATGTTGTCCTCATAATGAATCATTAAGAAAGCCTAAACCAACGTCCATCGAGTTTCCCCGAAACCCAAACAGACACCTTCACGTATGTGCATTTATTTGGAGAACTAAATGCCTTTTGCTAATTATTGATTCAAATAGTTGAGTTTGGTGGGGTTAAGGGCCTAACACTTTGTTTTGGAAAAAATGAGGCACGAAGCCCCTGGATTCGATATGGCATCCAACATTCACCCGAGGTTGCTAAGTTGGTGGGAAGATCTTCATGCCAACGATCAAACCCTCGTCCGCAAGTACTTAGGGAATTTGCCCTCACTTTTGGAAATCCAGCCTAATAACAAGATCATAGAGGCTGCCACTTTGTTTTGGGATGGTGATCGATCGGTGTTCCGCTTCGAGAATTTTGAAATGACTCATTTACTGGAAGAAGTAGGGGTTTAGCTGGTATCCCTTGGGAGACTCCGGGTTAGCTTATGCTGAAAAATCGCAAAATTAGAGGCTTTCTTAAGATGATGGGACTCAAGAAAAATCCCAAGTTATCTTGCCTGAAGGACTCCGACATACCATTTGACTTCTTGTAGGAGAGATATGACCGCAACAAGTCTTATCTCACTTACACTAATGAGTTTGCCCTCAACTCTTTGGGGCACATACATAGGAGGGTATTTTTTTTTTTCATGTTTTGCTTCTTGGGTATGATAAGTTTTCCCATGAAGAAGGATAGGATCCACACCAGACTAGCCATGGTGACCAAGACATTAATGAAGGGTAGCGACGGGGAATCTTTCAGCATAGTGCCTATGATCATCGCTGAATCTATCGAGCCTTGGGAAAGTGTCAGCAAGGGGATCCTCATTTCGAGGGTTGTAATCTGCTACTTCAACTTTGGCTCATAGAACACCTTCAGAAAGGTGACTACAGACAGGAAATCATCCACAGGGATTGGGATGACCATATCACTTTTCATCACCCAAAATGAATGAACTTCATGCCCAACATGTTCGCCCAGCTAGAGGACGCTAGTGGATGGGTGGAATTGTTTGAACATCTAAAGGAATATCAAGTTCACTGGATGTTCGAGTGGTTTCCTACAGGGGAATTCATTGTCCGTTCTCGATATGCACCATTCCTCATACTCATTGGTCTGAGGGGAACTAATCCTTATGTCCCCCTCCGGACCATGAGGCAAGCTGGAAGAAAACAAATCATATCCAGGATAGAGAAAATGAGTCATTTCAGGGCTGACTTTCAAGATGATTATAGCCCGCACAGGTGTCATGCTCAATATATGTGGCACTACAAGCTCGTTTTAAGGAAGGAGTCTATTGAACCAGACATGTATTATGCCGGGTATATGTACCGCACTACACGGGTTATTTGGAAGATGATCACATTGGTTTGGATCATCCAGGATTGGTCCACGGTGATAGGATTATTGATGAGAAAACTAAAGCACTGGTCAAATACTATCAGCTGCGCAAGAGGATGTCAGAATGTCAGAATGATCATCGGGAAATACCGGATGCCCACGAGAAGCTGATCAGCGAATGGAAAGATATGGATGTCAACGCCAACCACCGTTTGGGATATCTGGAACAAGGTATAGTGGAGTTAGAAGGAAAGTTCTTGAAAAGAATTGAAGATTGCCAGAATGCTGAAGGAAGTGCAGGCGGACATCTGGCTCAAGTTTATCTATTGTTAGGAATGCACGAGTTGATGCAGCTATTCGAGGGAGGCAAGAGTACCGAATCTGGGGAAGGTCCTTCAGGGGCCAAGTAGTTAGGATTTTATTTCATTCTTTCTTAATGTAATAAGGCCACTGGCCATTAGTGACATCTTTTATCATTCAGTTGTTTTAAGACTCGTCTTGTTTTATCAATAAAATGAGGCATTTAGCATTATAAGTTATCCAAATTTAATTTGTCTCTAGGCCTACCTCGGGCATGCCGAGGCACCCAAACTAGGAAATTACTTATACTTTTGCACAACGTGTTTAAATACCGCAATATTATTTTTCAGAATCCGAACTAACTTTTACCTTTTTGTTTTTCTTTATTCTTTTATTCCCCTCCCCAAAGGTTAGTTTGTGCATTCTTGCACCATCAGCATACTCAACAAGATCTAAGGGTCCTCCACCTCCTCCTCCCCTGAGTCATACAAAAATAGGAACAAAGGCAAAATGGGAGATACAAGCGCTAGAAAGGAACTTGAGAAAACTTCTCAGAATGCTGTGATTACCAAGGAGACTGCTGCTCATCTGGAGCAAACTTTGCTAAGATTCCGAGAGGAATTGGACCATGTTTGAAACCTGGCAAGCCTGTCAATCACTCTTGCTGCTCCTGATATTAACACCCAGAACCCTGGACCTCCACAAAACACCCTGCAACCTCCAATGCAACCCACTCATGCCCAAGCCTGCAACACATGCAATAACACTCTACTGCGCATTCCCAAACCACAAAATACCACGAAAGACCATAACACTCCTATCTTTGTGGACACTATGCCCTACTACATTCAGCCAATCATAAGTGCACCCGAATCAGATGACAAGGGTTCCCTCATTCAGAATTTGGTCGCTGAACTCAAGAAATTTACTAGCCGGGTCCAAGGTTGAAGGATTGGAAATTATTGTGTTCAACCAGATGTTGAGCTCCCAGAGGGGTACAAGCCTCCCAAGTTCGAGATGTTCGACGGTACAGGTGATCCCAGGGTTCACTTGAGAATATATTGTGATAAGTTGGTAGGAGTCGGAAGGGACGAGGAAATCCGCATGAAACTATTCATGAGGAGTCTGAAGGGCGATGCTTTATCATGGTATATCAGCCAGGATGCAAAGAAATGGAAACATTGGGTGAGCATGGCACTGACTTTATGGACCGATTTAGGTTCAACACTGAGAACGCACCAGATGTGTTCTATATCTAGGATCTAAAGAAGAAGCCCACAGAGACCTTTTGCGACTATGCTACTCTTTGGAGGTCAAAGATGCTAAGGTCAGGCCATCCTTGGAGTAAGAACATATGAATAGGTTCTTCGTCCGTACTCAGGATCCGTAGTAGTACGAACGGTTGATGCTAATAGAGGGTCAAAAGTTCTTCGACATCATCAAGTTGGGAGAAAGGATCTAAGAAGGCATAAAAAATGGTATGGTCACTAACCTCGAGGCATTGTAAGCTACCAACAAGGCTTCACAGTCTGGTTGCTCGTCAAAGAAAAAGGATGTAAATTTCGTAATGGCTGCGTAAAGGAACAACTCCCCTATGAAGTACCAAACCTATCCCTCAGCTCCACTCATATATCAACCCAACATAAATTACCAAGCACCCTCACCCTCATTCCAAATACCATTATCCGTCTACCAATCACCTCCACCACCCCCATATCAATCCACTTCACCCAAATATTCCTAACCCGCACCTGTATACCAAGCATAAAACTCCCAACCTTCTCATTACCCATCACCACCTACCCGCCAAAACTTTCGTTGACCCATTCCAAATTTTGACCTTAAGCCTCCCACACAATATACCGCCATAGCCGAACCAATTGACCAACTATATGAAAAAATCAAAGCAGCCGGCTACGTTACCCCTATCCAAGCCGTAACTCCGGAAAATCCCTCTCCATGGATCAACCCAAACACAGCATGCGCATACCATTCCGGGATGAAGGGCCATACCATCGACGAGTGCCACACGTCGAAAGACAAGATATAGAATCTGATCAACAACAAGGTCATTATAGCAAAAGAGCCTGCTCCTAATGTCCGCAATAACCCTCTTCCTGACCACAAGGGTAAATTATCCATATGATCGAGGTTGAAGATGATTGGGAACCCAAGGGGTCAATCGGTTTGATAACTTAAGGAGACGAGCCTAAGAAGCTTGCAGTTACCCTCAATCCCATTGTTGTCTAGATTCAGCCCTCTGAGGGCTATGTGGTAAATGTATCTGTGCCACTCAAATTTGAAGCACCTCCTGAAATGGTGCAAAAACCGATTGAGGTGGAGTTCGGGATCCCAAAGGCACCTGCACCATTTGAAGTTACTGTGTTACCTCCCAGGGTGCTAATTCCGGTCTCCATGACAGTCGTGACACCGTTCAAGCCAAATTCCATACCTTGGGATTACACAGCTGAGGCAGAAGGAAGGCCAAGACATATACTGGAGAAGCAATCACCACACAAGGCATGACCAGAACAGGCAGGGTGTACACCCCGGAACATTTAGCTAAGTCCAGCAAGCAAGCCTCTGGCCGGGCTATTGAAACTGGACCCGATGAATTTTGGAGAAAGATATAGGCCAAGGAGTATTCAGTCGTTGAGCAATTGAACAAAACGCCAGCACGAATTTCTATTTTGGCTCTTCTGCAAAGCTCTGAGGCATATAAAAATGCCTTAATGAAAATACTGAGCGAAGATTATGTTCCCAACAACGTAATAGGAGGCAAACTGGAAAATATGGTGGGGCAGGTATTGGAAAGCCACAAGATCACCTTCCACAAGGATGAGTTACCACCAGAAGGTCTTAGTAACAACAAGGCATTGCACATCATTGCGCAATGCGAGGATCATTTTATCACAAGGATCTTAGTCGATGAGGAATCCAGCCTTCACATATGTCCGTTAATAACCCTCAGAACCTTGGGTAAAGGACTGCATGATCTCAAAGATGGATCTATCAGTGTCAAAGCTTGTGACGGGTCTTAAAGATCCACCACGGAGAAATTAGCTTGTGGCTACAGATGGGGCCCACCTAGTTCGATGTGGATTTCCAAGTTATAGACGTACCAACATCCTATATTTTGTTGTTGGGACGACCCTGGATCCACGCCGCCGAGGCTGTGGCATCAACTTTGCATCAAGCCGTAAACCTTGAATGGAACCATCAGGAAGTGTTCATTCATGGCGATGGTAGCAACCCTATATATAGTCGCCAAACCATCCCGATGATCGTAGGTAAAAGGAGAATTGGTGGAGAAACATACCATCACATCAAGTGAGTCAATGCCATAGACAAAGAAAAGTGGTGGGATAACAAGATTGAGAGCATCCTGAACTGGAGCGGGTATGGGCCTGGAAAAGGACTTGGCAAAAATCTCCAAGGCATCGCCAAGCCTATTAAGTTGAAGAAGCATGGTACCACTTTTGGCCTGGTGTATGAGTTCACCTGGGAGGAGTTCAATCATTTGTCACCACTGTGGCGCAGTCCCTGCTACCAATTGGAACACCCCATACCTTAGCTAGAGCAGACCTTTCTGCCGGCCGACGTTATATATGGATCAGAGGAAGACGAGGCGCTGGTAGCAATGAAGAACCTTTTTCTGGAGGACAATATGGACCGCTGTGTTAGCTTCGAGGAGGAAGGGGAAGAAGGCCCTTCCATTCAAGTTTTTAACCGAGGATAACACCTCACCAATTGGCCAGTCAGGACCACCAGTGCCCGGAGAGCTTCGGGTAGCAAGGCTAAATGATACATATGCATCGCATTTTACTTTTAGTTGATATTACTTTTCCCCATTGTCTTTACTTCTGAAAAGAGCTCCGATGTTTTAAACAGTTATGAATTTAATTGAAAGCCTTTTCCAAGTTTATCTTTATATCTCACTCTTATTACTTTTCTCTACCATTTACTTTATTTTACACAGTATTACTGTTACATATCTTGATAATGAACCAACGACTGTAACTTGCAACGAGGCAATGCAACAAACAGACATAGATTCAGAAGAGGATGAAATACCAGAAGAGGTTGTTAGAGAGGTCGAGAATTTTGAGAACATGCCTAAGTCCTACTTGGATGAAACTGAGGTTGTTAATCTAGGAGACTTAGAAAATGTCAAGGAAATATGAATCAGCATACATTTGTCACCACCAGAAAGAAAGAGTACACATAATTCTTAAAAGAGTATGAAGACATCTTTGCATGGTCCTATGACGACATGACTGGTCTCAGCACATCCATTGTGTCTCACAAGTTGCCGACAGATCCGACGTGCCCGCCAGTAAAACTGAAGCTTAGAAAATTCAAGACAGACATGAGTTTGAAAATCAAAGAAGAGGTTACCAAGCAAGTCAAAGCCAGGGTTCTCAAAGTGGTAGAATATCTGACATGGTTAGCCAACATCATGCCAATACCAAAAAAAGACGGGAAAGTTAGAGTCTGTGTCAACTACCGGGATCTCAAGTTGGCCAGTCCCAAGGATGATTTCCCTTTGCCAAATATACACATATTGATTGAAAATTGCACCAAACATGAGCTGTAGTCGTTCGTCGGTTGTTTTGCTGGATACCATCAGATATGGATGGACGAAGAATATGTGGAGAAAACGGCGTTCATCACACCATGGGGATGTGCTGTTACAGAATGATGACATTTGGTTTAAAGAATGCCAGTGCCACCTACATGAGAGCCATGACGACTATCTTTCATGACATGATAGAGAAAGAAATCGAGGTGTATGTGGATGAAATCATCATCAAATCCAAGAAAGCTACATCTCACATGGAAGATTTGAGGAAAATCTTCAACAGATTGAGGAGATACAACTTGAAACTAAATCCAGCCAAGTGTGCATTCAAGGTTCCTGCTGGAAAGTTATTGGGTTTCATTATGAATCACCGGGGAATAGAATTGGATCCATCAAAGGTCGAAGCCATTCAAGAGTTTCCACCACCAAAGAGCAAGAAGGAGGTAATGAGTTTTCTGGGAAGACTCAACTATATCAGCCGGTTTATAGCTCAGTCCACCGTCATTTGTGAACCCATCTTCAAGATTCTAAAGAAGGATGCCGCCACTAAATGAACTGAGGATTGTCAAATGGCTTTAGATAGAATCAAGGAATACTTGTCAACACCGCTAGTCTTGGCTCCACCCGAACCAGGGAGACCTCTATTGATTTATCTCGCAGAGTTGGATGGGGCATTTGGTTGTGTTCTAGGACAACATGATGAGACCAGAAGGAAGGAGCAATCCATCTACTACCTCAGCAAGAAGTTTACCCCATACGAGGCTCGATACTCCTTATTATAACACACTTGTTGTGCTCTAAGTTGGGTAGCTCAGAAATTGAGGCACTATTTCCGTGCTTACACCACCTATCTCATATCCAGGATGGACCCATTGAAATATATCTTTCAGAAGCTCATGCCTACCGGCAAGCTTGCCAAATGGAAAATACTATTAAGTGAGTTCGACATTGCTTATGTTACCCAAAAGGCAGTCAAAGGACAATCTTTGGCAGATCACCTCGCCGAGAATCCTGCATGAGGAGAATATGAACCTCTAAAGAAGTATTTTCCTAATGAAGAGGCAGCTATCATAGCAGAAGACATTGCAGAATCCTATGATGGTTGGAGGATGTTTTTCGACGGAGCCGCAAATTTCAAAGGAGTCGGTATAGGAGAAGTCCTGGTATAAGAAACCGGTTAGCATTACCTAGAATCCACCAAGCTCAGATTCCTATGAACCAATAACATGGCCGAATACGAAGCGTCTTTTATAGGACTCAAACTGGCAATTGACATAAATATTCACGAACTATTACTAATTAGAGACTCGGACCTACTCATACATCAGGCTCTAGAAGAATGGGAAACCAAGAATTCCAAGATACTCCCTTACCTATATCATGTACAGGAGTTGAGGAAGAGATTTAGAAAGATGGAATTCCAGCACATTCCCAGAATGCAAAATGAGTTCGCTGACGCCTAGCCACATTATCATCTAAGATCCAGCATTCAGACACAAACTTTATTGATCCCATCCAGGTCAAGATTCACAACCAACCAGCTTATTGTGGTCATGTTGAGGAAGAAGCCGACGGGAAGCCGTGGTTCCATGATATCAGAGAATACTTGACAACAGGAGAATACCCAGATCTTGCCAATGCTACTCAAAAACGCACACTCCGGAGGTTATCCAACAACTTCTTTCACAGAGGGGGAATCCTGTATAGGAGAAATCCTGATATGGGATTATTAAGATGTGTCGAGGCAAGAGAAGCAACCACACTATTGGAGGAAGTGCACGCAGGGATGTGCGGACCGCATAAGAATGGTTTTGTTTTGGAAAAAGAAGATACTCCGAGCAGGGTATTTATCGATGACTATGGAAATAGACTGCATCCAGTATGTCTGGAGATGCCACCGTTGTCGGATACATGTAGACATGATAAAAGTACCTCCAAATAATCTTAGTGCAACAAGCTCACCATTGTCGTTCGCCGCTTAGGGAATGGGTGTTATTGGACCAATTGAACCAGCCGCGTCAAATGGGCACAAGTTTACTTAGTGGAAATTGATTACTTACCAAATGGGTTGAAGCGCGATTCAATAAAGAAATGACCAAGAAGGTTGTAGCAGATTTTGTCTACAACCGTATGGTCTGTCGGTTCGGAATTTTGGAATCAATCATCACCGACAATGGTTCTAATCTCAACAGCTACCTGATGAAAGCAATGTGTGAAACATTTAAGATTAAACACAAGAACTCTACGGCTTACATACCTCAAATGAACGGAGCTGTAGAAGCAGCCAATACGAACATCAAGAAGATACTAAGGAAGACGATCGAAAGGCATAAGCAATGGCATGAGAAGCTGTCATTCGCCTTATTGGATATCGTACCACGGTCCGCACACCAACTGGGGCCACTCCTTACATACTGTTCTATGGTACAGAGGCAGTCATCCCCGCCGAGGTAGAATGTCCCTCCTTAAGGGTCATACAAGAAGCAGAGTTAGATGAAGCAGAATGGGTCAAAAGTCGCTACGAGCAATTAGCCCTCATAGACGAAAAATAATGAATGCAGTTTGTCACGGTCAATTATATCAGAACAGAATGTCCAGAGCCTTCAACTAGAAAGTTAAGCCAAGGAAATCCACACCAGGACAGTTGGAATTGAAGAAAATATTTCCGCATCAAGATGAAGCCAAAGGGAAATTCTCTCCCAATTGGTAGGGTACGTATATGGTTTATGGGGTTCTAACTGAAGGATCCCTTATTCTCACAGAAACGGACAGAGAAGTCTGTCCGATGACAACCAACTTAGACGCAGTGAAACGATACTACATTTGATTGTATGCTTTTCTTTCATGACGTAATTTGAACTACGACATACCTAATTCCCGTTTAAGAGGGGATACGTAGGCAGACCTATGGGTTCGGTCACAGTTTAATAAAAATTCCATTTTTTCCTCGATATTGGAACTAGGGCAGAATTTTGAGGAGGACCCTCAAAATTCTAGAGCCGATCCGCCTTTAATTATTCAGCACAACCGTCAGCCAGCGTCAGACCGGTAAACTGGGGCAGAATTTTGAGGAGGACCCTCAAAATTACGGAACAAGCAAGGTTCATCATAAATAAAACCATTTTTTCTCAATTTATACTTACATTATATTTACTAAATCATGCATAAATATCATCCGCATCGCTGTCGTTTAGCAACGTTACCCCAATGGTGCGTAACATCAAGGGCCAGGGGATACGAACTAACCTTTCCCGTATACAGAACTCATGATTTCTCTTTGAATGCAGGCACTCTAGGTCGCAAGTTATTAAATACATTCACACACTCGTACTCTTAAAGGTTGGAAGTCTCAGGATGATCGCAAATTCAGAAGTTCATTATCTACACCCAACATTCCCAACAGTAACAATATCACAATCATCTATCAGCTAAGAGAACTTACTACGATTCGCCCCTTTACAATTTCTTCATTGCATAAGGCTATTATCTGCGCCTTCCGAGGTTAAGCTCTACCTCCATCTTGCATAAGGCTATTCTTATGCCTTTCTAGACTAAGCTCTATCTTCATCTACATTTCATAAGGCTATTTATCTGCATTCTGAGGTTAAACTCTACCTCCATCTTGCTATAGGCTATTTATCTACCATTCGAGACTAAGCTCTGTCTCCATCTGCATCTTTGCATAAGGCTATTTATATGCCTGCCGAGGTTAAGCTCTACCTCCATCTTGTATAAGGATATTCTTTTGCCTTTCGAGACTAAGCTCTGTCTCCATCTGCATTGCATAAGGCTATTTATCTACTTTTGGAGGTTAAGCTCTACCTCCATCTTGCATAAGGCTATTCTTCTGCCTTTCGAGACTAAGATCTATCTCCATCTGCATTGTGTAAGGCTAATTATCTGCCTTCCAAGGTTAAGCTCTACCTCCATCTTGCATAAGGCTATTTTTATGCCTTTCGAGACTAAGCTATGTCTCCATCTGAATTTTGCATAAAGCTATTCTCTGTCGTTCGAGGTTAAGCTCTACCTGCATCCTGCATAAGGCTATGTATCTGCCTTTCGAGACTAAGGAAATAAAATAATCAAACAGTCCAAAATTCAAAAACCTCGAGTGTACTCAGTCAGGAAAATAAGGAAAGGGTTGAGTTGTAAAAATCAGTAGCAAATCAGTTAAGCCTTAGTAAAGGGGATTGAGATCAATCACAAACTCGAATCAATTCAGAAGGAGAAACCCACATATATAAGCATGCTAACATCAAGCAAAGAAGAAGAGATCAGCATAAACAGTTTTTGAATTATAAGTAAAAGAAAAGCAAGTTCCAATTCAGTCTATGAACTCAGCATGAGTTTGAGAGCTAGGGTTTCTTGGGTAGAACCCTAGAACCAAAAGCTCGCAAGAACCACAAGTAGCAATCAAAAGCAGTAGAGTGAAAGCTTGTAAAGAACAAGTTTTAGGAAAATCAAAACTCAAACCAGTTCAGAGAAGAGATGCCACAGGAGTTTAGGAAATAGTGGGAGAAGCAAGTTCGATAATTCAAATAGATTCAGTAACAGTAAACACCTTCAGTAGGCAAGATAGGAGTATAAACATACTTACAAAAAAATTAGTAGATATAGTAATAGAACAAAGTCAGAGAGACATGCATATTAAGAATCAAACGCAAATCCCTCAAACATGGAATGAACACACAGGTTCACAAAAAGAAAGAAGAATAAGAATCGTTTTGGTATTTTGAAAACCCTAATTTGAACAGACTAATTTTAAAAGGGAAAATTAGGGAAATCATTAAAAGCAACGAGCATAGATATGCTACATATATAAGAAAATAAGGAAAAAAAACCTCGAATCAAGCTTTTTTTAGGGTTTCTCTAAAACCCTAGAGACGAGAAGGCCTGGAATGGTATGATTTTTGAGCAAATATGGGCCATGGCTAAAGCCTTCAGAGCTTGAATACACCGGAACGGAGCCGGAGAAGCCAGGAGAGCTCAGGTCGGCGGAGGACCTGAACATGTTTATTGAAGGTTGAGCCTTGAAAGCTTGAATAATCATGGATTCGGGTGATGGAGAGAGAGTATAGGCCGTCCATGGCCTGAGAAGCCATGGACACCGGTATGTTTTGATCGGAGACGAAGGTGGGATGCTAGGGTTTAAAGAGCATTTGAGAGGAAATGGGATTTGGGGGCGGCTGACTTGGAGAAATAATTAGGGTTAGGGGGCAATTGGGAATGAAAAAGAATGGAATGGATGAGGGTCGTTGATTAAAATGATCAACGGCCATGATTAAAGGATGAAAACAGACGGGTTGGACAAACGGGTAAAAGAATTGGGTTACAATGTAATTGTGTCGCCCAATTGGGATGAATTGAGGTTAAACTTGGGATCAAATGTGGCTAATGCTTAAATGGAAATGGGCTAGCTTTTAAATAGCCATTTTCCCTCCTTTTAATTAATTAAAATAGTTAAAATAATTTTAAAACAAATTGAAAGCACAACACTAATTGATAAAATGTAAATAATAATTTAAAATTATATGGAATAATTTTATAATTATAAAATGTGATTAATTATATCATAGGCTATAATTGCAATTTTGAACAATTTAGCTTACAAATATCAATAAATTTATAAAAAATATGTAAAAATCACCTTAATTATATTTGATGTAAATATAATGGTGGAAATAAATGACTCACAAAAAGGAAAATTTGAGAATAATTATTGAGGTTTTATATTGTTAAAATAGACAATAAATTAATTCTAAATATCTTAAAAAATTAGAAAAATACTAAAACCTTTGGGGATGCTTATATATGCATATGAATGCTATTTTGAATGTATTTTGGGATACAAAATACATAGGAAAAATTGAGTATCAACACAGATCTCAAGTCAATCTTCAAAAATACCTTAGCACCCCTAAGCGGGTCAAAGAAATCATCAATCCTCGACAATGGATAATTATTCTTAATTGTAACCTTGTTCAACTGCCGGTAATCAATACACATTCTCATCGATCCGTCCTTCTTCTTAACAAACAACACCAGTGCACCCCAAAGTGAAACACTCGGCCTAATGAAACCCTTCTCAAGCAAGTCTTGCAACTGTTCCTTCAACTCTTTCAACTCAGACGGGGCCATACGATACAACAGAATAGAAATGGGCTGAGTGCCCGGAGCCAAATCAATTCAAAAATCAATATCCTTGTCGAGTGGCATGGCCGGCAGGTCTGAAGGAAAAACCTCAGGAAACTCACGAATAACAAGCACATAATCAATAGAAAGACCCTCAACACTAGAATCACGAACAAATGCCAAATAGGCCAAACACCCCTTCTCAACCATACATCGAGCCTTCACATAAGAGATAACAGTAAGGGTAGAATGACCAGGAGTCCCTCTCCACTCTAAACGAGGTAAACCCGGCAATGCTAAAGTCATAGTCTTGCCATGACAGTCCAAGATAGCGTGGTAAGCTGATAATCTGTCTATCCCCTGTATGACATCGAAAACAACCATGTCCATAAGCAACAAATCTACACAAGTCTCAAGACCCCCATCACATATATACACGAATAATGGACTCGATCTACCATAATATAATCATCCACTAGTGTAGACACATAAATAGGAGCACTCAAAGAATCACTAGGCATGACTAGATACAGTGAAAAATAAGAAGACACATACGAGTATGTAGAACCTAGATCAAATAACACTGAAGCATCTCTATCACAAACCAGAACCATACATGTAATAACTCCTTATGAAGCCTTAGCCTCGGTCCTGGCTAGAAGAGAATAACATCATGGCCGGGCCCACCACCCTGAACTATATCTCTAGGACGTCCTGCTACTGGCTAGCCTCCACCTATAGTGGCCTGAGCTCCACTTTTAATACCCCTACCTCCACCTCAGCACCTCTACCCCCACCTCTAGCTGGTTCTACGGCCTGTGGAAAATCTAGTGCCTGAGCCATAGCATGGAAACCCTGTTGCTGATACTGAGTACCTACTAACCTCGGACAAGCACTCTTGATTGGCTGAAAGATTGCCACCTTCTTACGGGCTGAAAGATCGCCAACTTAATCAAAGGCGTCATAGTTCGGAGGCACCATCCGCATAGCCGAGAACACCATTTCATGGCATGCGAATCTTTATTTTTATGCTCTTCGTGGCCCAGGACATCATAGTACGAGGACGTCATCCCAATCGTCCGAAGACAACATTCATGGTCTTACGGGAACTTGCATCATGTTTTAATTGTGCATAATATACATTGCATCGCTCATACAAGTACACCGACTAGCAAACAACCGTCTCAGCAGGAGCGCTTCCGCTCCGATTTTCCGCAACTCGCTAGACTTCATAACCTTTCCCAAATTAGAATATCGCGCCCATTCTTTTCTTAATCCCCAAAATAGGTTCCTGAACTATATATGACCTAATTCCTGTAAAACCAGGATATGTAGGCAACTCAGAAATCAGAGCCCGATCAAAATTCTTTCAGAATCACCAATGCTGGTCAAAATTGGCCTTCGTGTCTTTACCCGACAACTCTTTCATCCTCCTCGGGTAAAGAGGGGCAACTGTTGATACTCAATTTTTCTCTATATATTTTTATACTCAAAATACTCTAAAAATAGCATATGTATGCATATATATCCCAAAAGATTTTGGCATTTTAAGGGATTTTAAAACTAATTTATGGCCTATTTTACACCACAAATCCCAATAATTATTTCTCAAAACTTGCCATTTTAGAGAATAGTTTATTTTATCATGACATTTGCATAAAAATATAATTTACATGATTTTTTCATAATTTTACGAGTTCATTTGGTATCATTAAAATTAAATTGTTTGAAATTGCAATTTTAGCCCATTTCCCGATTTAATAGAAATCTTAATTACAAAATCAATACCAATATTTTAAGTAAATACTTATATATTGTTCACCAATCCTGTGCTTTTAATTTGATTTTAACGTCTTTTACTATTTTTATAAACTCAAAAGGGAAAAACGACTATTTCAATTTTAGCCTCAATTCTGTTTCAATTATAGCCCTAATTACACCACATTAAAACCCCAATTTCCAACCCAATTAAACCCATCAGACCCAGGCCCAAGCCCAAGCCATGCCTGAACCACCTACATCATTCAATCTCGACAGTTGATCATTTAGATTAACGATCCCCGTTTACCCTTCCTAAATTAAACCAAACAACCACCCCTAATACCCATCTCATTTGCCTTGCTCGCCCCTATCTCTATATCTACTATTCTCTCTTGAACCTTCCACGTCCCTCCTCTCCGATGAGTTCCCTTCATCTTCTCCGTCCACTTTCTTACCTGAATCCATGGTGGTTTCACCACCCACCAGTCTCCTATGGCTCCTCACGCTTGATTACTGAAGTCCGATGACTTGACCACAAAGAGTTGAATCTGGACCGTTGTCGATTCAAGTTCTACAGCCATATCTAGTGTATCTTAGCCCTATGAGTCCATCTCTGACTCGTTCGACTCGAACCAGCCCCTTTCCAGGCCTCTATCATTTCTAGGGTTTCTCTAAAACCCTATGTCGTTTCACGGTTTCTTATTTCTCTCCAGATTTGCTTTAAATTAATGCCATTTCTAAGGTTTTCAAAGGATTTCCTACACATTATTTTTTTCAAATTTTTGCTTTCAAAAACTGTTCGTCTTCTTAGACTTATGGTTTATTTGATTTTACTTGTTCTACTATGATTTTCACATGGTATTCTTATTGTATTTGCTCTGCTATAACTCCTAGGTGTTTTATCGTGATTTCTATGTGTTTTCTTTTACTGTGTTTCCTCCTAAGGTTTCCTGGTGATTTTTTGTTACTGTGTTTTCTCTCATTAAGTTTCCAAGAAACGTTTATATTCCTTTGGATTTTTTGAGTTTACTTTGCCTGATTTGTGTGCTTTCGTCTTTATGTTTGATCAATGGCGGAAACCCTAGAATTTTGCGGTTTTCATATCACTTTTGTGTGATTTATTTGCTTCCCATGTCTGAACTAGTTTGATTTTAAAAGCCTTTATTTCTAAATTTCATCTCATGTTCTCCATGTGACTCTAATTCTTGCTAAACTTTACAAGACCTTCTATCTGATTTCTCTCATGTTATCTGATACTCTCTTTTAGCTATATTCTTTTATTCACTACTTCGTGATCGCATGACCACTTTGATTTGATTAAACCCAGCCTTGCATGTTTAAAGTTTATGCACTCTTTATTGTTAGACATCTCCCTCTCAAAATAACCTCTAATTTTGGGGATTAGTTTCAGACTACCATTGTGCGAACTTGATTGATTCTTTCCATGTCTAACTTGAACCTATTTTCTGACTCGGTTCATTATTGATTTCGAATCTTTGATTCCCTGATTTACTATGTACTAGTTGATTTATTTCTTGCCTTATTTACCTCCCTTATGTATTTACCCATTGTTGCATGTTATGCATAATGTGTTACTTGATTTCCTTTCCTTAAATAAGATTCTTCCCTTTACCATTCAAGTTTGAACTCCTTAACTAAAGGAATTCCCCTTCTCCTGATTAATTTAAATTGATACTGAAATAGTTTTTTCCTTGCTTACTTTCCTGATTTAAAAGTATAAATACCCTACTCCTTTTCATTGAAAAAAAACAACTTTGGGTTCAAAAATACACTCAGACACTTAAAGCTCTCTTTTTTTACAACCACTTGTGCTACTGCTTTGTCTATCCGGCTGAAAGCCAAGGCTAGACTGTGGAAACTTTATTACTTGTCTCGAGTGTTTTGCTGAAGTTTTGAGTGGACTATCTGGCTGTTTACTTGCTTTGCTTGTCTTGCTATACTAGAATTGCAACAGGTATGTCTCTCTAGTTAAATAACACTCTCCAAAACTACGTGTTTACTTCTCCTTTTCTCCATATCCCTCACTATGTGGTTATGTTATACTTTCCGACATTATGTAACTATACCTTAGTCTGTTATGCTCCTTGTTCATGTTTTCTACACCGTTAGATCTATTATACTTTCTTGTCCTGCCTTAAATTTTCTATATATGCTTTCCATGTGAACCGCTTTCCCTTTAACCCCTTTGTGTGTGAGTACTGTTCTGGGTCATGGTGGCATCGTATTGTTTTCCATTACTTGGGACTTGGTTCCTTTGAAACTTTACTCAAATCAGCCCCATTCCCTTCTTTCCCTCTTTATGTGCTGAGCCTTGACTAGAGTCTGGTGGTGTCCTAATGACCATCCAGGCCCATGTCTGACTTCTAATGTCTGCTCTTTTTCTGCATGGACCAAGTGAAGGGTCAGGGGTGTGCCAGTCAATACCCATGGCAGGGTATGACCACTTTTCGCTATGGTTCCTTAATATTCTCTCACTTTACGCTTACTTCTAGTTCCTAAGTCCTGCCCTCCTTTGGTAAGCAATGCTTTGGGACCCTAGAGTTCCCTCTGAACTTGGATATCTGAGGGTTGGCATTTCCACACTGCACTACTCTGTTGTTATCATGATTTTTCAGAGTGTTAAGCATTGCCTAGGGTTCTTGATACTCCTTGGAACTTTGGAAACATTCTGAGTAAGAGAATGCCTTGAAATCTGGAATCCGGATTTGGTAAAACACATGTGTTTGACATTAAGGTTGCATCAGGCTTGTCGGATCTAGTTGTAGTTTTGTTATATTTGTTTTTTTTTTCTGGTTCTATAACAACTTTGTAAAAGAACTCGGGGAAAATATTAGTGAAGGGTCTTAGAGGGTTTTATATTGCTTGCACGAGTTAAAGGGTAGAAATCATGCCTATAGGTTCAATATTGTTATTCAAGCATATAGAAATCATGCCTATAGGTTTAATATTATTATTCAAGCATCTAGACATCATGCCTATAGGATTTTCTAATGCTTTAAATCATCTAGCTACCATGCCTATAGGCTTAATACTTGAAATCACCTAGAAATCATGTCTATAGGCTTGCATCTTTTCACTCAATTATTTAGAATCATGTCTATTGGGCTTTAATGTGTTTCAAGTCAGTAGACATCCTGCCTATAGGACCTATTAAATAACCTATTGCACATAGAAATCGTGCCTATAAGAAATGCATAAAACGATAGGCAAAACAATGGGATAATCCGATACTCATTTCCTTAATGTTTTAAAAGCAGTAACGAGTTGGTAAAATCAAGGTATAGATATCGTGCCTATAGGGTTTAAAACTCGCCTAAATCTGTTTAAAATCGGAATAATCTGGCAAACAGTTCCAATGTTTTCCAATAAAGCTCGCCCAAACCTGTCTGCAATTCTCTAAATCTGTAGTTTTGTTTCAAAAACTATTTTCCAAATCTCTGTCTGCACTTTGATTCATAAAGTTCGTAAAACAATTTTCAAACTCACACTTTTAAGCGTTTTATCTCAGGAAACTCTACTATACTTTTTACTTTTATAATTCTGCCTATTTTCAAATTTTCCTTTATGAACTTCGATAATTTTCCAAACTTCTGCTTTTCACTCTTCTTCGTTAGGAACTCAATCCATAACTATACAACAACTATTGACAATCGGATCCGAGGTTCTTGATGCTGACTCTTTATCCAACTTTATGTGTTAAGCTGGTTCGTCCGCCATTTAATTCTTAACCTTAAAGACCAAATCAGTATATGCAAGTCATGCTAAACTAGTTACTATGTGATTTACGAAGTTTTTATGAGCCTTTGAGTGTTTGTTTGATTCCCCACTTATTTTCTATTTGTTTTGATTGACGCCCTAGTATTTTATCTTTTTAAACTCCATATATGCCTCTATCCCTTTTCTTCCCTTTTAGGATTAGAAGTCCAAATACCTTGGACTTATAGGCTAGGACGTGTATTTGCATGCAATAAGTAATCAAGACTAATCGCGTTTAATACCTTAGTGGGATGTAAATGGTAGAACATGGATATGATGACTGGTGCGCTAATATCTCGTGTGAGAATTCCTGGGTATTACACCGAAGTGATCCATATTATATTTAAACATAGGACCCCTTCTTTTCCTTTATTTATGCTATGTTTTCTTAAATTAATGTTTTCTTCAACTAAGCTTTCTCTCTTCAAAATCACTTGTGTCTTCTTTCTTACAAAATTTTCAACTTGTTTATATTTCTTATGTGTTAACTTTACTTGTTTATTCTTACTCCTATAAAAGTCATAACCAAGCACGGCGGGGAACCACACTAGTGGATCTTGAGGGGTGCCTAACACCTTCCCCTCGAGATAATCTCAAACCCTTACCCAAATTCTGGTTTTCTTTCAAAAAAAGAAATCTGTTTTATGTGTCCTAATGCACTATAATGATTAGGTGGTGACTCTTTGATCTCTTCACACCCGCTTCCTCAAAGGGAAAAGAGTTGTTTCGTCCATAATATCGTAAACCCGATTTCTCCGCTTTTTGAAAAAGGGGGCGTCGACACCAAGTAGGGGAAAGAAAAAGAAGATAAACTAAGGCTCAATGAAACCCCTTAAAATAGACAACATATAATTTAGCATGCCTTGCACAGATTGGTTTGGTCTTAAATTAAAATTAAGCGGCGAACGGACCAGTTTAACACATAGAATTAGATGAAAGGTCTACATTAGGCAACTTGGATCCAATTGTTAGGATTTGGAGAATTTTAAAAAATTATTAATTAAGGGATTAATACAAAAAAGTTTGGAAACAGAAGTAGATGCTTGTACAAAAGTTCAGAAAGGTTTCGAAAATCGACAGAGTTGTTTACGGAAATGTACAGTAGAGTTCCAGAAGTAATGTGCTTGTAAAAGGAAGTGAGAGTTTGAAAGCTATTTGAAAATATAACTTTTTCAGACAGAGAAATGAGAAAAACGTTTATTAGAAATAGGAAAGCATGTTTATAAAGTTGCAGACATGTTTAGGCGAATCCGTTGAAAAACATTGGAAATAGTTGCCAGAATACTGCTTAGATAACTTAAATGAACTTTGGGGTTCTATAGGCAGGATATCTACTTTGGTTTTATTGGCTAATTTCTATTTTAAATGTTTAACGCATGCGAGTATTGTATTACCTATTGTTTGCCTATCTTTTATGTAATTCTATAGGCATGATTTCTATATGCTTGAATGAAGAAGAATGCAAGCCTAAAGACATGATCTCTAGATGATTTAAAGTCTTAAACCTATTGGCATGATATCTAAACGATTCAAAGTATTAAAATCCTAGAGGCATGATATCTAGGTGATTGAAAGTATTAAAATCCTATAGGCATGATATCTACCTTTTAACATATGCAAGCAACGAAAACCCCTCCCATACCCTTTACTACTATACTCCCCAAATTCGTTTTACAAAGTTATTATTGCAGAACCAAAAGTAAAAAAAATAAATAGAAAACATCATAGCCCACAGCTAGATCTAAACTGCCTAATGCAATCTCAATATCCAATACATGTGTTTTACCAAATCCGAGTTCCAGATCCAAGGCCTTCTCTTAGAGTGTTTCAAAGTTCCAAGGAGCTTCAAGAGCCCAACCAATGGTTACACTCTTAATGGTGCATATTGTGACAGAGTAGTGCAAGTGAGGAATTACCAGCCCTTAGGTATCCAAGTTTAGAGAGAACTCCAGGGTCCCTAAGTATGGATTAACCAAGGGAGGGGGGGGGACAGAACTTAAGAACTAGGAGTAAGTGCAAAGTGTGGGAGGAACCTCAGCAGGAGGTGGTCATACTCAGCCATGGTATAGACTGGCACACCCCTGACCACCTTGCTTCAAACAAATAAGAGCAGACTCTTAGAGAGTCAAACTTAAGTCTGAATGGTGATTAGGACACCAACAGACCCAAATAAATGCTCATTATATAAGGGGAGAGGAAATGGGAAAAGCAATTTAGTAAAGACTCAGGAGAGTCTAGTTCTGGATCACAGACAACATGATTCATGACAATAACCACATACAAAGGGAATGGAGGGAAGGGATTAAAATATAACAGACTGAAAGCTAAGAAGGCATAGCATGCTTGAATATAATCATATATTGTAGGAAAGAATTAATAAACACACAGGGAAAGAAGTGTAGAAGAGGAGAAGAGAACTCATAATAAAGAGGATGCTATTTAACATAGAAGAACATAGTAGTTGCAAGTTCTAGAACAGTAGAATAGTAACAGCAAACAACAGCCAGACAATCAACATGAACAAACTCAAGGAACTTCAACAAGTGCTTAGGAGTTCAGAGGAACTCTAGGAGATTCAAACAGCAGAAGAGAAATGAGCAGAGTGCTCAGCAATAGTAGGCAAAAAAAGAGAGTAGCAGTAGTAGAGAGTAGCGGTTGTAGTAATGTTTTGCAGTAAAGAGTTCGTGAGAATTGTGTTCGAGTAATTGTGTTAAGCTTCTTTTGAAACTTTTTGTGTGCGTCAGAACTTGTGAAAGATGTGAGTTTTTATAGTGCAAAAATGAGTAGACAAGAAGGCAATCTCAGTCAATCAAATAAAATCTCCCTTAGTCAAAGGGATTTGATTTCAAACGGGAGTGGTAATTAAGTAAGGGAAAATCTCTCAAAGTAACAAAATAAAGGGCACGTGCATACAAAATCTATTTAAGGTAGGAAATTATAGAACACGTTTTGAAAGAATAAGGAAATAAAATTATCAAACAGTCTAAAATTCAAAAACCTCGAGTGTACTCAGTCAGGAAAATAAGGAAAGGGTTGAGTTGTAAAAATCAGTAGCAAATCAGTTAAGCCTTAGTAAAGGGGATTGAGATCAATCTCAAACTAATGGAATCAATTCAAAAGGAGAAACCCACATATATAAGCATGCTAACATCAAGCAAAGAAGAAGAGATCATCATAAACAGTTTTTGAATCATAAGCAAAAGAAAAGCAAGTTCCAATTCAGTCTATGAACTCAGCATGAGTTTGAGAGCTAGGGTTTCTAGGGTAGAACCCTAGAACCAAAAGCTCGCAAGAATCACATGTAGCAATCAAAAGCAGTAGAGTGAAAGCTTGTAAAGAACAAGTTTCAGGAAAATCAAAACTCAAACCAGCTCAGAGAAGAGATGCCACAGGAGTTTAGGAAATAGTGAGAGAAGCAAGGTCGATAATTCAAATAGATTCAGTAACAGTAAACACTTTCAGTAGGCAAGATAGGCGTATAAGCATACTTACAGAAAAATCAGTAGATATAGTAATAGAACAAAGTCAGAGAGACATGCATATTAAGAATCAAACGCAAATCCCTCAAACATGGCATGAACACACATGTTCACATAAGAAAGAAGAATAAGAATCATTTTGGGATTTTGAAAACCCTAATTTGAACAGACTAATTTTAAAAGGAAAAATTAGGGAAATCATTAAAAGCAACGAATAGAGCATAGATATGCTACATATATAAGAAAATAAGGAAAAAAAACCTCGAATCAAGCTTTTTTAGGGTTTCTGTGAAACCCTAGAGACGAGAAGGCCTGGAATGGTCTGGTTTTTGAGCAAATCTGGGCCATGGCTAAAGCCTTCAGAGCTTGAATACACCGGAACGGAGCCGGAGAAGCCATGAGAGCTCAGGTCGACGGAGGACCTGAACATGTTTATTGAAGGTTGAGCCTTGAAAGCTTGAATAATCATGGCTTCGGGTGATGGAGAGAGAGTATAGGCCGTCCATGGCCTGAGAAGCCATGGACACCGGTATGTTTTGATCGGAGACGAAGGTGGGATGCTAGGGTTTAAAGAGCATTTGAGAGGAAATGGGATTTGGGGGCGGCTGACTTGGAGAAATAATTAGGGTTAGGGGGCAATTGGGAATGAAAAAGAAAGGAATGGATGAGGGTCGTTGATTAAAATGATCAACGGTCATGATCAAAGGATGAAAACAAACGGGTTGGACAAACGGTTAAAAGAATTGGGTTACAATGTAATTGTGTCGCCCAATTGGGCTGAATTGAGGTTAAAATTGGGATCAAATGTGGCTAAAGTTAAATGGAAATGGGCTAGATTTTAAATAGCCATTTTCCCTCCTATTAATTAATTAAAATAGTTAAAATAATTTTAAAATAAATTGAAAGCACAACACTAATTGATAAAATGTAAATAATAATTTAAAATTATATGGAATAATTTTATAATTATAAAATGTGATTAATTATAACATAGGCTATAATTGCAATTTTGAACAATTTAGCTTACAAATATCAATAAATTTATAAAAAATCACCTTAATTATATTTGATATAAATATAATGGTGGAAATAAATGACTCACAAAAAGGAATATTTGAGAATAATTATTGAGGTTTTATATTGTTAAAATAGACAATAAATTAATTCTAAATATCTTAAAAAATTAGAAAAATACTAAAACCTTTGGGGATGCTTATATATGCATATGAATGCTATTTTGAATGTATTTTGGGATACATAGGAAAAAATTGAATATCAACACAGATCTCAAGTCAATCTTCAAAAATACCTTAGCACCCCTAAGCGGGTCAACGAAATCATCAATCCTCGACAATGGATAATTATTCTTAATTGTAACCTTGTTCAACTGCCGGTAATCAATACACATTCTCATCGATCCGTCCTTCTTCTTAACAAACAACACCGGTGCACCCCAAAGTGAAACACTCTGCCTAATGAAACTTTTCTCAAGCAAGTCTTGCAACTGTTCCTTCAACTCTTTCAACTCAGACGGGGCCATACAATACAACAGAATAGAAATGGGCTGAGTGCCCGGAGCCAAATCAATTCAAAAATCAATATCCTTGTCAAGTGGCATGGCCGGCAGGTCTGAAGGAAAAACCTCAGGAAACTCACGAATAACGAGCACATATTCAATAGAAAGACCCTCAACACTAGAATCACGAACAAATGCCAAATAGGCCAAACACCCCTTCTCAACCATATATCGAACCTTCACATAAGAGATAACAGTAAGGGTAGAATGACCAGGAGTCCCTCTCCACTCTAAACGAGGTAAACCCGGCAAAGCTAAAGTCACAGTCTTGCCATGACAGTTCAAGATAGCGTGGTAAGCTGATAATCAGTCTATCCCCTGTATGACATCGAAAACAACCATGTCCATAAGCAACAAATCTACACAAGTCTCAAGACCCCCAATCAAATATATACACGAATAATGGACTCGATCTACCATAATATAATCACCCACTAGTGTAGACACATAAATAGGAGCACTCAAAGAATCACTAGGCAGACTAGATACGGTGAAAAATAAGAAGACACATACGAGTATGTAGAACCTAGATCAAATAACACTGAAGCATCTCTATCACAAACCAGAACCATACATGTAATAACTCCTTATGAAGCCTTAGCCTCGGTCCTGGCTAGAAGAGAAAACATCATGGCTGGGCCCCACCACCCTGAACTATATCTATAGGACGTCCTGCTACTGGCTAGCCTCCACCTATAGTGGCCTGAGCTCCACTTCTAATACCCCTACCTCCACCTCAGCACCTCTACCCCCACCTCTAGCTGGTTCGATGTCCTGTGGAACATCTAGTGCCTGAGCCATAGCATGGAAACCCTGTTGCTGAAACTGAGTACCTACTAACCTCGGACAAGCACTCTTGATATGACCATACTCACCACAATCAAAACATCCACCCGAGTGCTGCAGCTAAGGAAATTGAGACTAACCCTGGCGAGCTGAATGACCACCCCAAAAACTCTAGAGCGGTGGTGCACTGATAGGAGCTGGTGGTGCACTGTAGGGCTACTGATCAGAATACTGCATATGAGAACCAAAGCTACTTGAAGCACCGTGACAAACCTGAAGCACTGACTGAAAGGGCCTAGGAGGATGGCCTCTACCATACAAATCCCTGCCTCCAGACAATGCACTACTAAATTTGCCTGAATGATGGGTCCTCTTGTCCTGCCCATGACCACCTCCCTACGACAGAACCATCTCCACTCTCCTTGCCACATTGGCCGCCTCTTGAAAAAAGTAATCTCACTCCCTCTCTGACTAGCCATCTAAAGACGAATCGGCGGAATAAGCCTTCAATGAACCTCATCACCATCTCTCTCTCGGTAGGAAGTATGACAAGAGCATAACGAGCCAAGTCGATGAATCTGCTCTCATACTGGGTAACAGTCATGGAACCCTGCTGGAGACGCTCAAACTGCCTCCAATAGACCTCTCTCTGAGTGATGGGGAGAAACATTTCATGAAATAGCTGAGTAAACTGCTCCTAAGTCAAAGCTGAAAGTGGGGAACTACCTGCTTCGGAGTGCGGGTAGAAGGAGTCTGGCGTCCTCCTCCAGCCTGAGAGACGGCTGGTGCTACAGGAAGCAAGCGTTCTCAGGAGACACTCTCCTTAAGGCTTACTAGACGGACCAGAGCATCTTGGAGAACTGGGTGGCAATAAACCTCTCTAGGACCTGAGTTGGGCCCAACAGAACGGCCAGTGCCGGAACCTCATCAGCAAAATCAACCTGAGGCTCCGCTGTTGATGCTGCTGCTCAGGGTTGAGCTCTACCCCTACCTCAACCTCTAGCACGACCTCGGCCTCGCCCTTTTCCCCTCGTGGGAGCTGGTTTTTGGAACTCAGGTTGCTGATCGGTGGATGAGGAAGCGCGTGTTCTCGGCATCTATGAAAGAACAGAGTAGAAATTTGATTAGCAATGAGAAACCAAACTGCATGACATGGAAGAAAAAATGTGAAGTTTTTCCTAACTTTGTAGACTTTGGGGATAAATATATATGTCTCCGTACAGATCCCTCAGACTTTGCTAAGCTTGTCCGTGAATTGTGAGACCTATGTAACCTAGAGCTCTGATACTAACTTGTCACAACACGGATTTCCCACCCTTAGGAGTCGTGATGACGCTTATTGCAAGATGCAAAATGTAGAATTCCTAACTCTTTCGTTTTTAATCATTTTAACAATTTGAATTAAGATGTAATCAACCTTTAGAAATTAACGATAAGCAGAACAAGCGGAAGACTTAGTAAACTAAAGATAACCAAGCTAGTACTACAATGCAAATTTACTCTGCTACCCAGAATCTGGTGTCATAATATTCACGGACTGTCTATGAGTACGACATACAAATATCTGAAAGAAATACAATCCGGGTCTGCGGACACCTTTTGGACTACCTCGGGATATCTGACTCGACTGAAGGCAGTCTCCCCAAGTGCTACTATCCAAAAGGTGCTCCGGGATCTGCACATAGTGTAGAGCGTAGCATCAGCACAACCGACCCTATTTGCTGGTAAGTTCTTGGCCTAACCCCGACGAGGTAGTGACGAGGCTAGGACCAGACTCCTGATAAACCTGTGCAGTAATATAATATACCACACAAATAAAAAGTAATAAACAATTAACATGGGAGGAGGTAAATGCTACAGGGAGATATAAAATCTACCAGCAACTTAAAAGAAACATGAGGGAACAATTCAAGATCTACAGCAAAGCAATAATAACACTCTTGCGGCATGCAACCCGATCCAACTGTATCACCTTTGCAGCATGCAACCCGATCCACTATAACATTGTTATGTTGTGCAACCCGATCCAACATAAGATTGTTGCGGCGTGCAACGCGATCAAACATAACATTGTTGAGGCGTGCAATCTGATCCAACATAACATTGCTGCGGTGTGCAACCCGTTCCATATATAGTATTGTTGCGGTTTGCAACCCGATCCATACATCTATATACCTTTAGCAACAACCATTACAAGAGTCCCGACAAGGGATCAATAATAAACTACACTATCCCGACAAGGGATTTGATAATAAAAGTAAATACGCACCGACAAGGGAGAAACAACTATAACCAATCTTAACCCAACTTCTACTTATCTCAGCTAACACCAATACTCAATCATAAGTAATTTTCACGAAACAACTTAATCCTTTCTCCATATTGCAAATCATAAATTAAAGCATCCGTAGTATCCTTTAAGAACACAAAAAATTTCAATGTACGACTCACGGTCATGATTGACACCAACATATAGATACTCATTACCATGCCTATACATCGTACTCAACAAGAAGAAAATAGCAAATAGGACAAAAATCATAATCCCTCAAGCTAAGGTTAGACCGAACACTTATCAGAAACTTCCACGGCCAACTTAAGCCTCAAACACCGTATTTCCTCTCGAATTCATCTCCAATTCAATTGTACCTAGACATAATCGACTTATTAACATCAATAAATTCTAAACAATCCAATTCCAATGCTTAATTATAGCTTTCTAATCATTCTTCCCAAAAAGTCAAAGATTGCCCCCGGGCCCGTTTGGTCAAAACACGAGGTTCGGACCAAAAGCCGATCACCCATTCACCCATGAGTCTGAATTTACAATTTGTTTCGAAATCCGACCTCAAAACAAGGTCAAATTTTCAAATAATCAAAATCCCTAACTCTACCCAAATCCATAATTTTCTACCCTTAATCTCATGTTTTAGGCTTAGAAATCTAGTGGGTGTTGATAAAAATGGATGAAAAAGAGCTTAAGATTACATGCCTATGATGTTATGGTGAAGTTCCTCTTCAAAAATCGCCCCAATAGGTATGGAGAAGGTGAAGTTTATGAAAAATGGTGGAATTCCCGTAATGTATTCTGTTTTTGAACTTAAAAATAACTAGGCGAATTTGATCTATGCGATCACGAAGAAAGGAATGCGATCGCATAAGGTAAAGGATATTTGTCACTGTGATCACGGACAAGAGTATGCGATAGAATAAGGTAAGGGGAACTGCGAAATACGATCTCAGACAATGCATTGCGATCACATAGAAGAAATTGATTCCCTTCCCAGGCTGGGCTAACACATTGCGATCGTAGAGGGAACAGTGCAATCACATAGAACAAAAATGGACCTCTCAGATTTTACTCTACGCGATCGCGAAAGGAGCTATGTGATCGCAGAGCATAAAATAGAACCCCGCAAATTTACACTATGCGATCGCAGACTTCTTATGTGATCACATAGTAAAAGATACTGGACACGTGCAACAATTGAAACAAAAGTAGATTTTTCTAAGTGTAAATCACCCCGACACCTATCCAAAACTCACCCGAGCCCTCGCGGCTCCAAAGCAAATATACACAAAACCTCAAAAACATCCTACAAACTTATTCGTATAATCAGATCATCAAAACATCATGTACATTGAATTAAACCTCAAATTCAATGAAATTTCTCAAGACCTCTTTAAATATTAAATTTGCATTTATGGTCCGAATCATGTCAAACAGATTCCTTTTCTTACCAAACATCATAGAATTATCTTAAATCACATATAAGACTTGTACAGGACCCTGGAACCAAAATATGGGCCTGATACCAATATGTTCTAATAAAAATTCATTTTCAAATCCTTTTAACATTTTTTGAAAACAATTTTCTTTAAAAATTTATTTTTTGGGCTTGGGACCTCGGATTTCGATTCCGGGCATACGCCCAACTCCCATATTTTTCAACAGACCCTCCAGGACCGTTCATTTACAGGTCCATGTAAGTTTATCTAAAATGTTAACCAAAGTCAAATTAATTTATTTTATTCTCAAAATTTATCATTGTTTACAAATTTTCACATATAAGCTTTCCAGTTACACGCCCAGACTGTGCACACAAATTGAGGTGATGCAAAAGGATGTTTTTAAATCCTCGAACCAGAAAATTCAATTTAAAAGGAAGTGATGAACTTTTGGGTCATCACATTCCCCACATCTAAAACAATCGTTCGTCCTCGAAAGGACATAAGAATGAAGTACCTGAGTCTGGGAAAATATGGGGATAATGGCTCCGCATATTGGACTCAGACTCCCAGGTTGATACCTGGGGAGGCTGATCTCTCCACTGAACAAGAACATAAAGAAAACTCTTTGATCTCAACTGACGAACCTGCAGGTCCAAAATAGCTATCGGCTCCTCGTCATAAGACTAGTCCTTGTCAAACTAGAGAGTTCTGAAATCTAACACGTGGGATGGATCGCTGTGATATTTCCGATGCATGGAAACATGAAATATTGGATGCATGACTGATAAGCTCGGCGACAATGCAAGTCTATAAGCCACCTCTCCCACTCGATCAAGAATCTCAAACGGAAAAATAAACCTAGGGCTAAGCTTTCCCTTCTTCCCAATTCTCATCACGCCCTTCATAGGCGACACCCGAAGCAATACCCGCTCACTGACCATGAAAGACAAAATCTAAAACCTTGCGGTCGGCATATGTCTTTTGCCTAGACTGAGCTGTATGAAGCCTATCCTGAATAATCCTGACTTGTCCAAGACATCCTGAACCAGATCTGTACCCAACAATTGAGCCTCTCCCAGCTCAAAACATCCAACCGGAGATCGACATTGCCTACCATATAAAGCCTCATAAGGAGCCATTTGGATACTCGACTGGTAGTTGTTGTTGTAGGCAAACTCTGCTAAAGGAAAAAAATAATCCCAGAAACCTCCAATGTAAATGAAACGAGCTCGGAGATATCCTCGAAAATCTGAATGGTCCGCTCGGACTGACCGTCCGTCTGAGGATGAAACGCTGTGGTCAACTTAACCCGCGTGCCCAACTCTCACTAAACTGCCCTCCTAAAGCGTGGGGTAAACTGCGTACCTCGATCCGAAATGATAGACACGGGCACACCATGAAGGCGAACAATCTCTCCAATATATCTCAGCCAATCTCTCGGATGAATAAGAGATTGCCACAGGAATGAAATATGCTGACTTGGTCGGCCTATCAACAGTGACCCCTACTGCATCAAACTTCCTCCGAGTCTAGGGGAGTCCAACAACGAAATTCATAGTGATCTGCTCCAACTTCCACTAGGGAAGCTCAATCATCTAAAATAATCCACCAGGCCTCTGATGCTCGTACTTAACCTACTGAAAATTTAAACACTAAGCCACATATGCAACAATATCCTTCTTCATTCTCCGCCACCAATAATGCTACCGCAAATATTGATACATCTTCTCGGTGCCCAGATGAATAGAGTACCGGGAGCTATAGGCCTCCTCTTAAATCAACTCTTAGAGTCCATAGACATTACGAACAAAAATTCGACCCTAAAATCTCAAAACTCCATCATCACCTAAGGTAACCTGCATGGCACCTCCATGCTGCACCGTGTCTCTGAGGACACATAAATGGGGATCATCATACTGCTGATCTCGGATATGCTCCAATAATGAAGAACGAGTGAATATGAAAGCCAACACATGGATGGGCTCAGAAACATCCAAACTCACAAATTGATTGGCCAAAGCTTGAACATCCAAAGCAAGCGGTCTCTCTCCCACCGAAATATACGCAAGAGTACCCATAGTGGCTGGCTTTCTATTCAAAGCATCGACCACCACATAGCCTTTCCCGGATGATATAGAATAGAGATATCATAATCCTTCAACAACTCCAACCACCTCCCCTGCCTCAAATTCAACTCCTTTTGCTTGAACAAATACTGAGGATTCTTGTGATTCGTGAACACCTCACATGCCACACCGTAGATAATGCGTCCAAATCTTCAATGCGTGAACAATGGCTGCCAACTCCAAATCATGAACTGGATAGGTCTTCTCATGAATCTTCAACTGTCATGAATCATAGGCAATGACCTCTCCATCCTGCATTAATACTACACCAAGCCCAATATGAGATGCATCACAATAAACTACATAAGGCCCTGAACCTGTGGGCAAAACTAACACTGGTGCCATAGTCAGAGCTATCTTGAGCTTCTGGAAGCTCGCCTCACACTCATCCGACCATCTAAATTGGGAACCTTTTTGGGTCAACCTAGTCATCGGGGTTGAGATAGATGAAAACCCCTCCACGAACCGATGATAGTAGCCTGCCAATCCCAAGAAACTCCAAATATCTGTAGCTGATGCTGGTTTAGGCCAGTTCTTGACTGCCACAATCTTCTTCGGATCAACCTGAATACCCTCTGCTGATACAACATGACCTAGAAATGCAACTGAACTCAACCAGAACTCACACTTTGTGAACTTAGTATATAACTGACTATCCTTCAAGGTCTACAGAACCACTCTAAGATGTTGCTTCTGCTCTTCGCGGCTGCAGGAATGTACAAAATATCGTCAATGAAGACTATCAGGAATGAGTATAAATAAGGCTTGAACACTCGGTTCATAAAAATCATAAAAGCTGCTGAGGGCATTTGTCAACTCGAATGACATCACCAAGAACTCATAATGCCCGTACCAAGTGCGGAAAGCTATCTTAGGGACGTCTGGATGTTATAATCCTCTACTGATTGTAGCCAGATCTCAAGTTAATCTTCGAAACTACCTTGGCACCCTGAAGCTGATCAAACAAATCATTAATCTTCGGCAATGGATACTTATTCTTGTTTGTACCTTGACAAAGTGCCGGTAGTCAATACATATTCTCATCGATCCATCATTCTTCTTAACAAACAACACCGGCGTACCCCAAGGCGAAACACTTGGCCTAATGAAACCCTTCTCAAGGAGATCTTACAACTGTTCTTTCAACTTTTTCAACTTAGGCGGGGCCATACAGTACAACAGAATAGAAATGGGATGAGTGCCCGGAGCCAAATCAATGCAAAAGTCAATATCCCTATCGGGTGGAATATCCGGCAGGTTTGGAGGGAAAACCGCTGGAAACTCACAAACAATGGGCACATAATCAATAGAGACACCTCAACACTAGAATCATGAACATATACTAAATAGGCCAAACACCCCTTCTCGACCATACGTCGAGCCTTCACATAAGAGATTCCGCTCTAAACGAGGTAAACCCGGCAAAGCTAAGGTCACATTCTTGGCATGACAGTCAGATAGCGGGTTAAGATGATAACAAGTCCATCACTAGTATGACATCAAAATCAACCATGTCCAGAAGCAACAAATCTAGACAAGTACCTGGACCCCTAATCACATATATACACGAAAGATGGACTCGATCTACCATAATAGAATCACTCATCCGTGTAGAAACATAAACAAAAGCACTTAAAGAATCACTAGGCATGACTAGATATGATGAAAAATAAGATGACACATACGAGTATGTAGACCTTGGATCAAATAACACTGAAGCATCTCAATCACAAACCAGAATCGTACCTGTAATAACTACATATGGTCTGGCCTTGGGCCAGGCTGGAAAAGCATAACATCGGTGGGGGCTCCACCACCCTAAACTATATCTTTGGGATGGACTGCTGCTGGCTGGCCTCCACCTCTAGCGGCCTGAGCTCTACCTCTAATAACTCTATCTCCACATCAGCATCTCTACCCCCACCTCTAGCTGGCTTGGCGGTCTTTGGAACACCTGGTGCCTGAACCATAGCATGAGAACCCTGCTGCTGTGACTGAGTACCTACTAACCTCGGACAAGCCCTCCTAATATAAATATACTCACCACACTCAAAACATCCATACTAGTGCTACGGTTGAGGAAATTGATACTGACTCTGGCGACCTGAATGACCACTGCAAAAACTCTGGAGCGGTGGTGCACTCTAGGGCTGCTGATCAGAATATTGCATATGAGAACCACGACCACGTGAAGCACCGTGAGAAACCTGAAGCATTGACTGAAAGGGCTTAGGAAGATGGTCTCTACCATACAAGTCTCTGCGTCCAGACGAGGCACCACTAAGGCTACATGAATGATGGGGCCTTTTGTCCGGCCCATGACCACCTCAGTGCGAAGGAACCATCTCCACTCTTCTAGCCACATTGGCCGCCTCCTGGAAAGTAATCTCACTCCCTATCTCCCTAGCCATCTGAAGATGAATTGGCTGAATAAGTCTATCAATAAATCTCCTCACCCTCTCTCTATCTCTCTCTCTCTCTCGGTGGGAAGTATGATAAGAGCATGATGAGACAAGTCGATAAATCTGGTCTCACACTGGGTAACAGTCATGGAACCCTGCTAGAGACTCTCAAACTACCTCCGATAGGCCTCTCTCTGAGTGATGGGGAGAAAATTCTCCAGAAATAGCTGAGTAAATTTCTCCCAAGTCAAAAATGGTGATCGGACTGGTCTAGCAAATCTGCAATTCCTCCACCAAATCTTGGCGGATCCAGACAAGCAAAAAGTGGCAAAATCGACCCCATTGGTCTCAACTATCCCCATGTTCCTGAGAACCTCATAATAGCTGTCTAGATATTCCTGGGGATCCTCAGAAGAAGCACCATTGAAAGTAGTAGTGAAGAGCTTAGTGAACCGATCCCGCCTTTACAAAGCATCGGTGGACATAGTTGCTCCATCACCGGTCTCAGCTACCACACTCGGCTGAACTGCTCCAACTGGATGAACTGCTGGAGTCTGAAATTTAGGAGCTACCTACTTCGGAGTGCGGGTAGCAGGAGTCTGGGATGCTCTTCTAGCTAGAAAGACGACTAGCGCTATGGGAAGCAAGTCTGCTCGGGTGACTCTCTCCATAAGGCCCACTAGATAGACCAGAGCATCCTGGAGAACTAGGGTGGCAATAAACCCGTTTGGTACCTTGGCGCGGCCCACCAGAACTCCTAGTGCCGGAACCTCACTATCAAAATCAACCCGAGGCTCCGCTACTGGTGGTGCTGCTTGGGGCTAAGCTCTGCCCCTACCACGCCCTCTACCACGACCTCGGCCTCTACTCCTCGTGGGAGATGCTGATCGGTGGATGAGGAAATGCGTGTTCTCGCCATCTGTGAATACAAACGTCTCCGTACCGATCCCTCAGACTCTCCAAAGCTTGTCCATGAATTTTGAGACCTATGTAACCTAGAGCTCTGATGCCAACTTTTCACGACTCGGATTTCCCACCCTCGATAGTCTTGATGGTGCCTACTCGTACAAGCTAGGCGAGCCGCGAAATATAGAAATCCTAACTCTTTCATTTTAATCCTTTTTAATAATTTGAATTAACAGGTTATCATTTAGATATTATTAATAAATAGAACAAGCGAAAGACTTAAACAACTAAAAATAACCGAGCCAATACTATAATGCCAATATACTCCTCTACCCGGAATCTGGTGTCACAATATTAACAGACTGTCTGAAAGAAATACAATCAGTCCAGAAATCTAATGAAAATAGAGTGCATAATAAGGTAGAAGAGAACGTTGGGCCTGCGGATTCCTGCAAGACTACCTCGGGATCTCTGACTGGACTGAAGGCAGGCTCCCCTAGTGCTACTGTCCAAAAGCTGTTCCGGGATCTGTACATAGTGGAAAGTGTAGCATCAGCACAACCGACCCCACGTGTTGTTATGTGCCATGCATAACCCTGGCGAGGTAGTGACGAGGCTAGGACCATACTCTAGATAGACCAGTGTAGTTATATAATATTCCACGAAAATAAACAGGAATAAACAACTAACATGGGAAAGGGTACATGCTACGGGGAGATATCAAATCTTGTAACAACTTAAGAGAAATACATGGGAACAATTCAAGATCTACAACAAACCAACAATAACATTGTTACGGAGTACAACCCAATCCAACTGTATCACTATTGCGGTGTGCAACCCGATCTAATATAACATTGATACGTCTTGCAACCCGATCTAACATAACATTGTTGCGGACTGCAACCCGATCCAACATAACATTGTTATGGCGTGCAACCCGATCCAAATAATATTGTTGCGATGTGCAGCCCGTTCCATATATAGTATTGTTGCGGAATGCAACCCGATCCATACATTTATATACCTTTAGCAACAACCATACCAAGAGTCCCGGTAAGGGATCAATAATAAACTACACTATCCTAGTAAGGGATTTGATAGTAAAAGTAAATACGTCCCGGCAAGGGAGAAATAGCTATAACCAATCTTTTCCAAACTTCTACTCATCTCAACTAACACCTATACTCAATCATAACTAATTTTCACGAAACAACTTAATCCTTGCTCAAAATCAAAAATCATCAATTAAAGCATTCGTAGTATCATTTACGAACACAACAAATTTCAATGTAAGACTCACGGTCATGCTTGACACCAATGTATAGATACTCGTCACCATGCCTATACGTGGTACTCTACCAGAAGAAAATAACAAATAGGACACAACTCCTAATCCTTCGAGCTAAGGTTATATCGAACACATACCTCAAACTTCCATGGTAAACTCAAGCCTCTAACACCGCCTTTCCTTTTGAATTCGGCTCCAAATCAATTGTATCTAGACATAATCGACAATGTAACATCAATAAACGCTAAACAATCCAATTCCAATTCTTAATTATAGATTCCTAATCATTCTTCCCAAAAAATCAAAAATTGACCCCGGGCCCGTTCGGTAAAAATACGAGGTTCGAACTAAAACCCGGTCACCCATTCACCCATGAGTCCGAATATATACTTCGAAATCCGACCCCAAAACTAGGTCAAATTCCCAAATAATCATGTATCCCTAACTCTACCCAAATATCTAACTTTTTACCCTTAATCTCATGTTTAGGCTTACAAATCTAGTGGGTGTTGATAAAAATGGAAGAAAACGAGCTTAGGATTACATACCTATAAAGTTATGGTGAAGTTCCTCTTCAAAAATCGTGCCAAGAGGCGTGGAGAAGGTGAAGTTTATGAAAAATGGTGGAGTTCCCGTAATGTATTATGTTTTTAAACATATAAATAACTAGGCGAATTTGGTATATACGATCACGAAGAAAGGAATGCGATCGCATAGGGTAAAGGAGATTGGTCATTGCAATCGCGGACAAGAGAATGCAATCGCATAGGGTAAGGGGAACTGGGCAATGCGATCGCAGACAATGCATTACGATAGCATAGAAGAAATTGATTACATTCCTAGGGTGGGGCTAACACATTGCAATTGTGGAGGGAACAATGCAATCGCATAAAAGAAAAATGGACCTCTCATATTTTACTCTACGCGATCGTAGAAGGATCAATGCAATCGCATAGCAAAAATATAGAACTCTTGAAATTTGCACTACGCGATCACGAGCTTTCTAATGCGATCGCATAGTACAAAATACTAGACACCAGCAACATCAGGAAAAATTCCAGATTTTTCTTAGTATAAATCACCCCGACACCTATCCAAAACTCACCCGAGCCCCCGGAGCTCCAAACCAAATACACACAACCTCAAAAACCTACTAAATTATTCATGTAATCAAATTATTAAAATAACATCATGAACATCGAATTAAACCTCAAATTCATTGAAGTTTCTCAAAACTTCTTTAAATATCAAATTTGCATTTAAGGTCCGAATCAAGTCAAACAGATTCTGTTTCTTACCAAGCTTCACAGAATTATCTTAAATGATATATAAGACCTATATTGGGCACCGAAACCAAAATATAGGCCCGATACCAACATGTTCTAATCAAAATTTATTTCCAAATCCTTTAAACATTTTGAAAAATAATTTTCTTTAAAAATTCATTTTTCGGGCTTGGGACCTCGGATTTTGATTCCGGGCATACGCCCAAGTCCCATATTTTCCTACGGACCCTTTGAGAATGTCCAATCACGGGTCCGGGTCCATTTACCCAAAACGTTGACCAAAGTCAAATTAATTTTTTTATAGTCAAAATTTATTATTTTTCACAGATAAGCTTTCTAGCTGCGTGTTTGGATTGTGCACACAAATCGAGGTGATGCTAAAGGAGGTTTTTAAATCCTTGAAATACAGAGTTCATTTAAAACTAAGTTATGACCTTTTGGGTCATTGCAGGAATAATTTTTGAATCTGTGTAGACGATTGGGATTTGAATAAGGCATGTACTAAGGACTCTTTCCCTTTGCCCAACATCGATCACATGATCGATACCACAACCGGCCATGAGATCCACAGTTTCCTCGATGTCTACTCCGGGTAATACCAAATATGGATGAACTCTGATGGTAATGATCCGACTGGTCGTTTTGAGCTCTAGCGCATTTTCCAGCAGTATGAGTCCATGAGCACCTTCATTTAAGGTATTATGACTTGTACGCATTGTCGGAATTAGACTTCGGTAAGATTAGAGTTGATTTGGAAAGAGAATTCTCATTTCGAAAGCTTAAAGTTGAAGCAATGAACTAGGATTGGATTTGTGAGTAAACGACCTCAGAATCAGGATATGAAGGTTCCAGCATGTTCGTATGATGATTTCAGACTTGGGTGTATGCCCGGTTCGGGTTTTGGATATGAGAGTGTTTTGGCGCCTATTGTGGAAGTTAGCATTTTGGGAGAAATTCCATGAGTTTGGATTGGAGTGCATTCAGTGTTATCAATGTCCATTTGGGATTCCAAGTCCGGTATTCGATCCGTGTGGTGATTCTGGAGTTGGGAGCGCAAACGAAAGTGAATTCGGAAGTCCGTGGGTCAATTTAAAGCCATTTGGCTAAAGTAAATTTGAAGGTTTTTGAGAAGTTTGACAGAAGTGGAATTTTTTAATATCAGGTTTGGAATATGATTTTGAAAGTTAGAGTAGGTCCGTAATGTCAAATATGACTTGTGTGCAAAATTTGAGGTCAATCAGACGTGATTTGATATGTCTCGGCATTGAAAATAGAAGTTTGAAGTTCCAAAGTTCTTAAAGATTGAATTAAAGATTGATTCATTTGTTTTGCATTGTTTGATGTTATTTGAGGCCTCGAGCAAGTCCGTATTATGTTATGGGACTGGTTGGTATGATTGGTTTGGGTCCTGGGGGCCTTGGGTGGATTCTAGATTTATAACGAATCAAATTTGGAGTTTGGAAGAAGGCCGAAGTGCTGGTTGCTGTCACAACCGCACCTGCGAGAATTGGGCCATAGGTGCAGAGCCGCAGAAGCGGCAACAAAGCCGCAGATACTGGATTTGAAGAGAGTTGGGATCACAGATGCGGTTAGGGTGCCACAGATGCGGGAGCGCACCTGCGGTAGGCATGGCACAGAAGCGGAAAAGGGCGACCTGGGAGGACCGCAGAAGCGGTTTTTTGAACCGCACCTGCAGAACCGCAAAAGCAGTGACTGCAAGTGCGGAAACAATTGAGGCAGTGAGGTCTTTTAAAAATCGGGGGTTGGGTTCATTTCAACCCCATTTTATTCTATTGGAGCTGATTGGGAGCAACTTTGGAGTGCCGTTTTCATCAAATATGTGCATCAATTCGAGTCTTCGAAAGGGCATGAAATTCCGGTTGTAGATCTTCAGAGAAAGCTGAGTCTCCTTTATAACCTTGTAAGAGGTAATTGTCCCCGTAGGTAAAATAATTGATTATGTGCTCCTATTTGTGGGGGCTACGTATGCACGAGGTGATGAGAGTCTGTGCGTAGCTACTATATTATGCTATTGTCCGGGGTAGTATAGGACCCAAAAGCATGTTATACCTGAACTAATTGTAAACCTATTGACAGCTTGGATTGCTTAAATCACATCGAATTAGTAAATGAATTCCTAAAAGGATTTAAACTTCATTTTCTTAAATTACTAAAGGGAATTGGATTTTCCATGGATAATTGCTCCATGTTGACTTCTTGATTGACTTGTTGTCTCTGTGTGTTGATATTTTGGAATGGGCTGAACGTCTCGGTAGATTAAATAGATGCATCTATAGGCACATCGTGGACCCTCGACAAGTGCACAGTTTATTTTTGTTGGATCGGGCCGTCGCCTATGCATAATATGCGCATGCTTGCCTTGAGACTTTTTGAAGTCGATGTTGCCTTTTATGGCTCGTTGTAAACTAATAAAGATAATAAAAAGCAAATCTTGAAAATCCCTTATGAATTGTTGAAGGTGTTTACCTGTTTTACGGCTTTGTGCATTAGAACTGCTGTATTAATCCATGATTTTTGCACATTTTTATTATATTATTATTTGACCACTAACATGTGTTGGAATCGACCTCTCATCTCTATTTCTTCGAGATTAGACGGGATACTTGCTGAGTACGCGTTATTTTCGTACCCATACTACACTTGCTGTGCATTTTTGTTGTACAGGTTTATGTGTGGCTAGTGGCTTAGCGGGGTAACATCACAGCTGATATGGAGACTTAGGTGAGCTGCACTTCTCGAGGAGACCCAAGCCAGCAAAGTCTCTTCCAATTTTCTGTATTTATTTCTATCCAATATTGTATTCCAGACGATTGTCGTATTACATTATTTCTTAGAAATTGCTCATGCACTTGTGACACCGGGTTCTGGGAGGATTTTTGGATTATTAAATGTCAAGTTTAGTTAAAGACTTTGCGGTTGTTTCTGTAAATTTTATTATTTATCATTTAAATGTATAAGGAAAAATAATTTCAACAAACACAAAAAAAATTAGAATTTAAATAAGTATTTGGGTTGGCTTGCCTGACAGCGGTGTCCGTCGCTACCACAACCCTCTGTGGATTTTGGGTCGTGACACGGCTGATCAGGAAAAAACCTTATTCATCACTAAGTATGGTACATACTGCTGTAACGCGATGCCATTAAGTACGGGACATACTGCTATAACGTGATGCCATTCAGATTAAAAAATGCTGGTGCCATTTATCAACGCCTAGTAAACCGGATGCTCGAGGAACAAATAGGGAAATCAATAGAGGTTTACATTGACGATATGTTGTTTAAATCCTTGCGAGTAGAGGATCATTTAAAACATTTTCATGAAACTTTCAACATATTGAAGAAGTACAATATGAAGCTGAACCCAGAGAGATGTGTGTTCGGGGTATCAGGTAAATTCCCCGTGTTCATGGTGTCTAGCTGGGGAATCGAGCTCAGCCCCGACAAGATCAAACCCATCGGAGATATCACAGTTGTGGACAATATGAAAGTTGTGCAAAGAATAACTGGACGCATAGCCGCCTTGAGAGATTCATCTCGAGGTCCTCCGATAAGAGCCACCGATTCTTCTCACTACTCAAGAAGAAGAATAACTTCTCATGGACCCCGGAGTGCCAACAAGCCTTGGATGAACTAAAGTTGTATCTATCGAGCCTACCACTGCTTCACATGTCGGAGACAGATGAATAATAATACTAGTACTTGGCAGTATTGCAGATAACGGTAAGTGGAGTCCTAGTCCAGGAAATGCAAGGTATGCAATTTCCAATTTACTATATTAGCATGAATCTAAGTAAGGCCAAAACTAGTTACCCTTACCTAGAAATATTGGTGCTCGATTTACTAAGCGCCTCTAGGAAGCTGAAACCATATTTTCAATGTCACCCTATATGTTTTGTAACTACTTACCCATTGCAAAATATAATGCATAAACCCAAGCTCTCGGGACAATTGGCCAAATTGGTATTGGAGATCAGCGGGTACAATATTGAATATCAACCCCAGACCGCCATTAAATCTCAAATTTTGGCTGATTTCGTGGCTGACTTTATGCCAGCCCTAATGGCTGAGGTCAAAAGAGAGTTTTTGGTGAACTCGGGGATGTCTTCTGGGATCTGGACCCTCTTTACGGATAGCGCCTCAAACACAACAGGGCCCAGACTTGGCATTATATTGAAGCCACCAACAGTAAATGCACTTAGACAATCTATTGGAACTGTGAAATTAGCTAACAATGAGGCCGAATATGAGGCCATAATTGCAGGTCTCAATTTAGCCAAAAGCTTGGGGGAGGAGGTAATCGAAGCTAAGTACGACTCCCTCCTTGTGGTAAACCAAGTTAATGGGATGTTCGAGGTTAGAGAGGAACGAATGCAATGGTACCTTGATAAGTTGCAGGAAACATTACATCGATTTAATGAGTGGACTCTACATTACGTATCTTAGGATCAAAATAGTAAGGAGACGCCCTTGCTAACCTGGGGTCGGCGGTCGAGCACGATGAGTTGACCTCGGGGGAAGTCGTACAAGTCATGTGACTGGTGGTGGAAGAAGGCCGCGGAGATAAACTCTACAAGCCTGACCTGGGATAGGAAAAACAAATATATAGAATATTTGAAGACCAGAAAGCTACCCTCGAACCCAAAAGAGGGGCCTGTATGCGCATACAGTACAATTTAGCTTGTCTGAAGACATAAACTTGTTCATAAGAACGTTCGATGGTCCACTAGAAATATCTCTCAGATCAGGAGATACTGAGTACGTTCTGACAAAAGTTCACGATGGCGCTTACAAAAATCATTCAGGCGCAGAATCATTGGTTCGAAAAGTAATTAGAACCGGCTACTACTGGATCAACATGGCAAAAGATGCGAAGGCGTTAGTACGAAAGTTTGATGAATGCCAAAAACATGCTCCGATGATTCATCAACTCGGGGAGATAATACATTCGGTTTTGTCACCTTGGCCATTCTTGAAGTGGGGAATGAGCCTATTGGCCCCATTCCGCGGGCACCGGGTAAGTCTTAGTTTATATTGTTTATGACTGACTATTTTTATAAGTGGGTGGAATCCCAGGCATACGAGAATGTTACGTATAAAGAAGTCACCGATTTCATCTAGAACCGCAGAATTTTCCGGTTTGGAATGTCGGCCGAGATCATGTGCGACAACAAGAAACAATTCATCGACAGCAAATTAAGCAAGTTTCTTGAAGACCATAAGACCAAAGGGATCATGCATACACCATAACACCATAGTGAGAGCAGACAAGCAGAATCGACCAAATAAACCATACTCCAAAACCTCAAAAAAGAGGTTAACTGATGCCAGAGGAAAATAGAAAGAAATTTTGCCTGAAGTCTTACAGGCTTACCATACAACCTCAAAGTCTAGTATCGGGGCCACCCCGTTCTCTCTGGCTTACAAAGCTGAAGCTCTAATGCCAGTTGAAGTCGGAGAACCAAGTCTTAGGTTCCGATAAAGCCTGGAGCTATTAGATGAAAGGCGCGGAGATGCCCTTTTCCAATTGGCCACCCAAAAATAGCATATTGAGAGATATTACATCAAAGGGAAAACCTTTGACACTTCAGTATTTAGGACTTAGTATTAAGGAAGGTCACACTGAGCACCGAGAACTCGAATGAAGGGAAGCTGGGGTTGAACTGGGAAGGACCATATCAAATTATCGAGATCACCGAAAACGGATCGTACAAACTCAGAGCAATGAATGGTGAATGACTATCGATCAGCTGGAACAAAAATCACTTGAAGCCATACTACTGCTAAGGTATGACCCCATTCATCCTTTTTTACTTTTCTACATTTCGAACTAACACTTGCATGCAACCATCAAAGAACGATAAAATTTTTTAGGCCTGAAAGCACAAGTTGCACGCTTTTATCTTGAACCGGTTTTGTCCCAAATGGGTTTTCCAACAAGTTAATGAGGCAACAATAAATCGTGCTAACTTAGAATTGTAGGCCGGTTACGAACCGGTATCGAAGATCACAATGACAACTTTTTAGGCTTCCCTATGATCGGCCCCGAGCACTGGGGCATTACCCTCGTATAACGACTTTAGAAAGGAAAGAAACTTTGTGATTGAGTTTTCTCGGCTCAATACATAGGATTTACTGCAAGGGCCAAACAGTCAAATAAACCATGCCCGCATAGACTACTCGAGCCCCACAAAGCTTGTACGCATGTGTAACTATTACGCACAAGAATAAAAAGAAGTCTCTACCTTGCGGATAAATATATTATCCTCTGAAAATTTTTGATTTTCTTAAGGAATTTCCTACATCTGATCCCTAAAGGTATCTAGCCCAAGAGCTACCTTAATCTGAGTTCAAACGATCATTCCAACTCGAGGACTGCCTTCCAAAGGCAAACTCGAACGACATGGGCTATCGGAGCTCGGGGGTACAAGACCTATTAGGCAACACCCTAACCTTAAAAGCTACGACCATCCTTATTCAAGGACTGTTATCTTAGGCAACCTCGGATAACTCGGAGTAAGAAGCCCATTGGGAAATAACCCAAACTAAAAGGCTATGGCCATAATTAAACGGATCGGAGGCGTCCAAGACCTGTAACAAAAATCAAGGCCGTCAAAATTTCTTAACCGATTTTAAAGGCTATCCTCGGCAAAATATAATCAAAAAATTAAGAGTACTTTGGGGAAAAGTTTCCGGTCAGACCGAACCCCCACGATGCCTTATACAAAATAATACCGAAGGCAAGGCCTGTTCGAACCTTCAAACATGACTTATATCTATTTCATGCTAAGGCATTTCGATCCTTGAAAATATAAATAATAAAGCAATGGAAAACAAAACTCAGAAATTGTCGAAAAGAAAAAGAAGCATTGTATTGTGTGTGTGTGTGTGTGTATATATAGAGTCTTTACAAAGGCCAAACGGCCTTGACAAAGGTACAGAAGTACAAAAATACAAAAAAAAGGAAAATGTACAAGGCACTTAAACTGCTTGGTCTTCACCAGAGCCCGCCTCATTACCGGAACCATCAGGATCTTCAATGCCCTCAGATCTGCCAGGACCCTCGTAGTCTTCTTCGTCTTCTTCTTCTTCATCCTCGGGGTAAGCCAACTTCTTGGCCTCGTCCTCAAGCCCCTCAGCATTTGTGATCTCAGTTGCAAATCGAAACCCCGAGCATGAACCTCCTTGAGCGCCTCCCATAGGGACTACCACTTCTCATACTCAACAATATCTTTCAAGCGGTCCTGGGCCATCTCTGCATAGGCTCTATATTGGCTAACCATCTCGTCAGTATCAGCCTTGGTTATTTTAGCCAGTGACTTGGCCACTTTTATCTCCTTATCGAGGTTCTCGCGATCGACAGCAGTCGAACCCAGTTGAGATTGGAGTTCCTTGGCTTTTTAGGACTGTGCCTCAGCTTTCTCCCTGATCATTCGAAATTGAGCCTCCGTAGAGGCCAATTTCTCGGGCAGTTTAAATTCCAGAGGCCAAATGGTCTATTTTGCCTTTCCACTCCATGGCTTTTACTTTGATAACATCCATCTCGACCCGAAGCTAGTTGAATAGTCACCGAGTCTAGCTCATCATCACTAACCTCAAAGACTTTACTTATTCTACCAGGTTGGAATGTTCTTTATGATCCACAACCAACTCGACCCGAAGATTCTTAGCATCTTCGACGTGTTGGTCACTAAGAAGTTTGTACATGTTTCTCTTCTCAGTAAGCTCTTTGGAATCAGCGTCGAGGAGGCTCAGCTCTTCCCGGTATCGGAGGAAGGTCTCGTGGTGAAGCACTAAGGCCTGCAAATAAAAGGAGATATATTAAAGATCAGTAAGTAACCAATGATGGAAAATGAAAAGGTTTGGTAAATCCTTACCCGATTCAGTACATGATATTCTTCATCGAACATGCATGGGGAATCCACCTCGTACATCTTTGCCCGGTCCTCTCCAGTCACCAGAAACCAGAGTTAACTAGCTACCCTAACGGGTGTGGAAAGGACCAGGGCATCCTTCAGAACGGAGATAATGATCAATTGTTTCCGACCGGGATCGGAACTCGATGCAGGGAAATGGTTGGCCAGTCTTGGGATCGAACTAGATCCACTTACCCCTGAGAGAGAACTTTTCCTTAGTACTTCAAAATCACCCAATCTAGTGACATCCTCCATGGCGGTAGGGTCCACACAACCAAAAGAGCTTTGTAGGGATCGTCCACTCCATGGACCCCCTCATTCGGCCGCTACTTATTGTTTGATCTTCAACGAACATCGCGTTCATGTACGAAGGCGATCGTGTTAGGTTAATACACGGGGTGGGGCAGAGTCGATGTCTTGAGGGTTCTCGAACCCCAATGTTGTATCGGCCTCTTGTAATTGTGAGGGATTGGCCTATGTTGTTACCTCCTCGGACGGCACCCGTTCCTCGGGGGTAGATGGATCTCGGGCTACTAAAATTTCATCCTCTTAGACTCTTCCCTAAGCCGATAGAGTAAGCTCGAATCAAGCACTGGGGAGCTAGAGGTTTCATTTGACTTACAGAACAACCTCCCATTGGTTTCTTTTTCTCCGAGCTTGGGGAGCTCGGAGCTCTTCGTTTTTTCTTTTCTCCGGCCTGTCCCGGAGCAGGATATTCGGCTAGCAAATCCTAGCCACAAACTGGAGGCCTAAGCTCGACATCCTTAGTCAAACCTATATAGAAAGTAAAGGGAATGAGGACTTGATAATAAAAGGAGAGGCCTATCACGGCCTGATCAGAAAGGGGATCTCACCATGGGAACGGGCCTCCCAATGGCCCTTCGAGAGTTCGCACCATGAGCGCTTGGAATATGGCTTCTAAGAAATGATACCCTCGACCCACTTCTCGAGTCGAGGAATAACATTAGGAACCCGAGCAACGGTTGCACCATTACGAACTAGGAATTAAACATCAAAATCAACATTCGAAGGGAAGTCACACTTACGTTTTGAATTCCACTTCTCGGGGAATGGTATGCATTCTGCTTGAATTAGGTACCAAGTCCTCACCCGGACAAAACAGCCTTACCAGCCTCGATCTCGTTCCTCATTGATACTAGAGAACAGGGCTTTGCTGGACCGATGCACGTGATTTTATTTACCCCTTTCGGAATAGTCGGGCACTGTATAAGCGAAGTAGGTCATCCACGGGGAATGGAAAACCATCTATTTGCTCACGAAGAAGCGAAGGAGGATCACGATCCTTCACATTGAAGGATCGATCTAACCGAGGCACTTCTCGTACCTCTTGTAGAAGTCTATGATGACCGGGTCCACCAGTCCCAATATGAAGGGATGAGTGTAAACACTCAGGTATCCCTCGACGTGGGTGGTAATAGCCTCCTCAGTGTCAGGGACCACTATTAGTTTATGGATCTGTTGCAATATACCCGATCCGTAAGGAGGATCTCTTCAGTAATCGAACAGATGTATCTCGAGAAGTCTTCACACCGGCCCGGTACGGAAGAAGTTTTTCCAACCTTTGGATCATTATTTATCGAGCATCCTCCAGGGATGAACATTTTCAAAGGAGGTTACTATACTAGTTCATCGATGGCAGTACACGAAACTATTTATTCGGCCTCAATAGTCGTTCCCAAAGTAGAAGGTGTTTTTTTTGTGAACGATGTTTGAGGTCTTTGCGATTTCTTTAAAAAATGGAGGAGAAATAGAGGATGAGAGGAAGTTGAAGGATTACACTTATTGGTTTGAGATGGAGATCGACAAAAGTTCTTACAAAACCAGGATATAAATGCTAGAAAGTATTGAGATTTCTAAGGTACGAGGGATAGAAGGTTTGAATGTAAAGTTGGAATGAATAAAGGAAGATGTATTTATAGTGTTTCAACGACGGTTTGCATCTAGGATTGGTCGACCGTCAGATGACAAGCATTTAATGTCATTAAGACTTGACTAACGAGACGTTTTGTTTATTTTGTCATTTCTGTCATGGGGTATTGAAGTAAGAATCAGAAACTCATGTTATTTTTTGTCATCTATTCTTTGAAAAATGAGGGAACTATCTAGATATGGTCGAAATCGAGCTCGCCTACGGCATGGTAGGTCAATCTCAGAACATGGAAATAAAGGACTGAAGATCGATCTCATGTTCCACCGAGCTAGAACCCGGGGTCTGGATACCTGCCTTCAAGAATATCGAGACCGTGATCACGGGATCGATCCTAGCCCCAAAAGATCTCGAAGCAACATTGTTAGCATATCCAACATAAGACTAAGTATCTGTGACCAGCTAAATTTTACGAGAAAATCTCGGCATTTATCAATAAGGGACCCGCAATCAACAAATCAAGAGATTTTTTACCTTTTATAGAATTATACCTAAAATAGGACTCCTCTACCATATAGAGGGTGTTTGATAATTTATTTAATATATTGTAATATGTATTCCAAAATTTACAATATTATTTCTCTCTTTAAGCTCTTATTTTTTTGTATCTTGAGGTCAACCATAGTGCATCCAGTTCGAGTGTGACTAATGTTCTAAGACTATAAATATTCAATTCATGTGGTTTGAATTTATTTTATTATTATTTATTTCAATTTCAACTTAATTATTGCTTTATGATAAGTTAATCCGCATATCCTTAAAATCACTTATAAATTCAGTTGTTATCCGATTTTGAGGGTAAACAAAATTAAAGTAACTAAATTAGTAAATTACAACAAAAAATTGTATTATAAAAATAATTAAACTGTTGGGCTAAACTAACACAAATACGTGGTGTGATATTGTCTACTTTGGGCCAAACCTACACGGTTTTTCCATTAAAGTCTCACACTATTAAGAGATCAATATACCTTGTATGTAGCTAAGCTCCAAAACTTTTCAGCTATTAATGTGGGACTTTGTTCGCACACCCAACAATCTTCCCCTCGAACTAAGTTCCACGTGGCTCCATGTGGCCTATTTCCACAATCTTCCAAGATTCACTATGTGCCACCCACATTGTTAGAATAGTATGGCAATCGAAGCCTGCATCTAGCTTGTTCTTGTGTGTGCACTGCCCCGCACCATCACTTTTCCATCTCCATACTCGTCCTGCCAAACCTGGGATCTGATACTAGTTGTAGGGCTAAACTAGCTCAAATATATGGTGTGATATTGTCCGCTTTGGGTCAAGCCCGCACGATTTTCCTCAGAAGGCCTCACACCATTAAAAGATCTCTACACCTTATATGTAGAGTCCCAATCTTTTTAGCTACCAATATGAGATTTTGTTCGCACACCCAACATAAACTATATATAAATTGCTCAGAATGTATTAATGATCTGAAGATCAAATTTATGGCGTTAGGTACTTTGCCACTCTATAAATTTCACTTCGAATTATTAAAGATAGATTCTCCATGTACAATCTTTTATACCCTAATCGCAATCTTATCGTGGATATATAAGTTCAACGACTATTATTAAGCTTATTTTCTCTAGTTGATTATAACACCCTAATCAAAATGTTCAAAGCATATTTACTTTATTTCAGTCTGTAATTATCGCATGAAATTTGGAATAAATTATTAGTTAAAATGGCATGACATAGCCACTTTTACGGCTGGCTATCGAAAAATAGCCACTATCAGTGATGTAACCGATTTCTAGCCATTTTAACTTAAAATATATTGGCAAAATACATAGTTTCCCTTGACCGCATTAACATACCGTTTAGTTACTTTTTAGTTTTTATCGCCCGCCTCTTTGTTTGCACAGCATTGCCTACAGATTTGGCTTTCGTCAGAGCACTTTTCTTCGAATCATGTTTGGTTTATCTGGGTGATTGTTGTTTTTACAATAATATATTTGACTTTTCGTTCTTATTGTTGTTTCATTAGGTTTAAGTTTGATTTCCGTACCGTTATGGTTTAAAATATACTGGATATCACCTATGTGTAAGCTTTTTGTCGACGAGTTCTGTTTGGGCTAACATATAGTTGAGTTTGCTTCAATGCTATGTATTTTACGAGATGTCACTTGTGTTTAAGCTTTTTCTCCATTATATTATACTGGACGAGTTCTATTTGGACTATTATATAGTTGAGTTTTTTTTCAATCTAGCATATTTTACGGGACGTCACATGTGTGTAATTGTTTTCTCCAGTATATTATACTGGACGAGTTCTATTTGGGTTAGCATATATTTGAGTTTGTTTCAATTCTATATATTTTATGGTACGTCACTTGTGTATAAGCTTTTTCTCCAGTATATTATGCTGGACGAGTTCTGTTTGAGCTAGCAAATAGTTGAGTTTTGTTTCAATACAATATATTTTACGGGACGTCACCTGTGTTTAATCTTTTTCTCCAGTATATTATACTCGACGAGTTCTGTTTGAGTTAACATATAGTTGAGTTTGTTTCAATGCTAGATATTTAACGGTACGTCACTTGTGTATAAGCTTTTTTTTCCAGTATATTATACTGGAAGAGTTTTGTTTCACTAACATATAGTTGAGTTTTGTTTTAATACAATATATTTTACGGGACATTACCTGTGTGTAAGAGTTCTGTTTGGGCTAGCATATAGTTGAGTTTTGTTTCAATCCAGCATATTTTACAGGACGTCACATGTATGTAAGCTTTGCCTCCATTATATTATATTGGACGAGTTCTGTTTGGTCTAGCATATAGTTGAGTTTTGTTTCAATCCAGCATATTTTAAAAGCATCATACACAAAGTAAAATCTTCATCATTTGTAACTTCTATTCCCTTAGCAGTACCTAGGTTGATATTAAGCCATACATTTGCTTCAAATTTTTTATTGTCGAGCTCCATAACTTCAAATATTTTGCTCAGGAATTCTTGAAACGATGTGTCGTCATTTATAAGAAGAAGCTTCGTTTTATGATCTAAGTACTTGTAATTTGCTGTCCATTTGCCATCGAATGCGATAAGCAAGAAATTTGTATGCATCCTATATTTAACGAACCCAAATAATTAGATATTTAGAAGTTATACTGCTAAAAGATATAATATTCATCCAGTATAACATACTGGAGAAAAAGTTTACACATAGGTGACGTCCCGTAAAATATACTGGATTGTAACAAAACTTATTCTAGTCTGAACAGAACTCATCTAGTATAACATACAGGAGAGAGCTGACACCCAAGTGACATCCCATAAATTACAATGCATTAAAACAAAACTCAACTATTTTCTATCCTGAAAAGAACTCGTCCAGTATAACATAATGGAGAAAGAGCTTATACACAATTGACTTCTCGTAAAATATACGGATTCAAACAAACTCAACTATATGTTAGACCAAAAAGAACTCGCCCAATATAATAAACTGGAGAATACAGGTGATGTCTTGTAAATTATACTGGATTGAAAAAAACTCAACTATAGTCTAGTCTAAACTGAACTCGTCCAGTATAACATACTGGGGAAAGAGCTTACACAGAGGTGACATCCCGTAAAATATATTGGATTGAAACAAAATATTCTAATCTAAACAGAACTCGTCCAGTATAATATACTGGAGAAAGAGCTGACACTCAGGTGACGTCCTGTAAAATATATTGTATTGAAACAAAACTCAACTCTATGTTAGGCCAAACAGAACTCGCTCAGTACAATATATTGGAAAAAAAGATTACACAAAGGTGACTTCCCGTAAAATATATTGGATTGAAACAAAAGTCAACTATATTCTAGTCGAAACAGAACTCGTCCAGTATAACATACTGGTGAAAGCGCTTACACAAAGGTGACGTCCCGTAAAATATATTGGATAGAAACAAAAATTATCTATATGCTAGCCCAAACAAAACTTGTCCAATATAATATACTGGAGATAAAGATTACATAGAGGTGGCTTCTCGTAAAATATATTGGATTGAAACAAAACTCAACTATATGCTAGTCTAAACAGAACTCGTCCAGTATAACATACTGGAGAAAATGATTACACACATGTGACGTCCTGTAAATTATACTGGATTGAAACAAAACTCAACCATATCCTACTCTAAACAGAACTCGTCTAGTATAATATACTCGAGAAAAAGCTTACAAACAGGTGACGTACCATAAAATATACTGGACTGAAACAAAACTCAACTATATCCCAGTCTAAATACAATTCGTCCAGTATAACATACTGTAGAAAAAACTTACAATCAGGTGACGTCCCGTAAAATATACTGGATTGTAACAAAACTCAACTATATTTTAGTCTAAACAGAACTCGTCCAGCATAACATACTTTATTAAAAGCTTACACACAGGTGACGTTCCGTAAAATATACTGAATTGAAACAAAACTCAAACTATATTCTAGTTTAAATAGAACTCGTCCAGTATAATATACTGGATAAAAAGCTTACAAAAAGATGACTTCCCGTAAAATATACTGGATTGAAACAAAACTCAATATTTTCTAGTCTAAAAACATAAATCATCCAGTAATAAATACTGGATTCAAATAAAACTCAACTACATTATAATATTAAAACTAGATTAATGAAAGATACTTCAAGTATAATACATTGGAGTTTTTTGAATTTTGCATATTAATACAAAAAGCTCCGTTGTATTATAATTGTATTTTGTTAATTTTTGGAATCTAGAACAGTAAAAGCATTTTATGAGATATTTCCAGTATAATAAGCTGGAAACATCTTAGCTTTAGATATTAATTTCCAACAAAATTATACTGGCGCTATATTGCGCATTGAGAAATTAGACAATAACACATATTAAAGCACTAAAAATAAACCAGAAAATTTGAAAAATCAAATTTTTTTACTAATACTTTGAATTATGAATCAAAAAGTTTGAATATGTGATCGTTGAAGAAATTCAAACTAGTTAAAATAAAATAATCAAACAATTGAGAGAGCTTACTTCTATTGCATATTAAAGGCGGAAGATTTTGCTAATACTTCGATTTGTAGATTGTCGACGAAAGATTTTGCTAATAATTCGCTTTGCAGATTGACGCCGAAAAATTTCGCTAAAGAAGAATATCAGGTCAAGTCGCATAAATTTAATAAATAAAGTAGGGGTATGTTAATCAACAAAATTTTATCGTGTTATATTAGTGACTAAATATCATTGACCGGTGATTATATGACTAATTTTGATTGATCAGGAGTAAAACTGGCCATTTATAAATTTTCCGCAAATTATTACCTGCATATGTACGCGATAGTGCTACATTTTTAGGAGGCGACAAGGATTTGTAAACGTATCTTTCAACAAAAGAAACGACAAGCTCAAAAAAAAAAAGGTAAAAAGCCAATTATTTTGGGTACAACATGACCCAATATATATGGTGATATTACATTCTCACAAGAAATCTTCGACTTACCGATTAACAATAACAATAATCCACTAAAATTGTATAAGTTGGGTCTAAGGAGGATAGTATGTACGCAGGTTTTATCCCTACCCCGAAGGAGTAGAGAAGCTGTTTTCGGAAGACCCTCGACTCAAGATAATAAGAAAAACAAAAATGAGAGAATATTAGTTTCACCACAAAGATCATAGGAAAAATAAGAACATAAAATGCAGCAGGAAAATGCAAAACAAAAATGATGGCTAGTAAATAGGTCCTGCATCGAAAAGAGAAAATATTTAAGACATGACAATACCCCTAGCTATTTCAGACAAAAACCCTACCAGACTAGGCTCACAATAATACATGGTAACGCAAGACTCAACTATCTCCTAGCCTACAATCGTAATACTCGACCTCCATAACTTACTAATTAAAATCAATAATAAAAAATGTTACGCTTCAATTAATTTTACTCCTCTGTTCAATCCTGTAACAGTCTTAGTGCGAATGTTATGGCCTTAATCATGTCATGTAGAGTGTTAAATTTCAAAACCTACCAAATATAAAAAGCAATAATTTTGTCGAAACAGCTAAAAAGGAAAGTAATACGCAGTAAGTTTATTTTTCGGAACCGTCCCACATGTATGATGTATCTAGGACATTAATTTCCTTTATGGCTTCTAGCTAACTGTCTATTTTCCGTTTGGTCTTTGTCTATAGTATTCGTACAACTATAGATGCAAAAGCGCCTTAGCAAATTGGACCCGAAAAACGTGTAGATGCAAAAGCGCCTTAGCTTGTGAAAGTTTTAATGACCTCTCATGCAATAATCTTATTACTTTCTTCCTCGTCATAATCCTTGTTGAATAATCAAATTTTGAGATCAGATAATAGTAGGACTGGACAGAGATAGAAAGGAGCAACGTCGTAGAATAAATCAATATGGCCATGGAAGCACATACGACTGAGCTAGGAGGTTCCATGAAAGTTCCTTCAGTTCAGGAACTGGCAAAGCAGAAATTGGTGACGATTCCATCGCGATATGTACACGATGATCAGGACCGTTCAATCTCATCATCAGACAAGGAAGTTCCAGTCATTGACATGCAACGTTAAAACTCTACTGACTCTATGAATATCGAGCTTCAGAAATTGCATTTTGCAGCCAAAGATTGGGGTTTCTTTCAGGTACTTATCAATATTTCCTAGTGTTGAGATTTTACAGGTTGCAACTGAATATATTCAAGAAAATAGGAGTGACATACGAATATTATGTGTAATGTACTCAATATGCTAACATTTGCAGTTGATTAATCATGGAGTGAGTTCTTCAGTGGTGGAGAAAATCAAATCTGAGATTCAAGAATTCTTCAATCTGCCATTAGTAGGGAAGGCAAAGTTTGAACAATTGCCAGGGGATACAGATGGATTTGGGCAGTTGTTTGTTGTCTCTGATGAACAAAAACTTGACGGGGCAGACATGTTTTGCTTGAAGACCTCGCCTACTCATTTAAGGAAGCCTATATTTTCCAAGCTTTCCCTTTCATTTAGGTAGGTATAATGTACTTTTCTATTAATCAATCATAATATTCAACACTTGTCCTGAGCCGGAATCTATTGGAAACAATCTCTTTATCTTTACAAGGGGAGATACTTGCGAACACACCATCCCCCATGATTATACTGGGTATATTATTGTTATTGTTGTTGCTATAATATTCAACACTTATTGCAAATCTTACATCAAAATATTTGTTAGGTGTGTGTGAATATAAAGTCCACATGAAAAGCAGGGAAAAAAGGTACTTGTAACGACTTAATTATTCTTAATGGTGTGAAACATTACGAGAAAAATGTACCATGCGGGCTTGGCCCATAGAAGATGTTGAACAATATTATATCATGTTAAGAATATTTTTAAGTGGTTTATTAGATGCCGAGCTAAGGCGGCTATTGTAGGTTCACCTTAACCAGGGGTGGATTTAAATGTTACAATATGGGTTCCCGGAAACCCAATAACTTTTGCGTAGATCCTGTATTTATATTAAGAAATTCACTAAATATTTGTAAATATCTAACTGTGAAACCATTTATTATTGGATATTATTCTAAAATTACGATAGGAACCCATAAACTTCAAATTCTGGATGCGCCTCTTACTTGAACCATTGTTTTTGCCTTGAATTATGTATTGCAATACATATTAGAAGATCATATTGATTTTGTACTCTAGATTCTGATTTCACCTCTGAACATTATTACCTAAATCGGAATTTAACTTTATAAATCCCGTCTTCTTGGAATATGCAGAGAGACAATTGAAGCGTAATCAGAAGAAGTAAAGGAGCTAGCAATGAAAGTTCTGAACCTGTTGGGTAAAGCTTTGGGGATAGAAGCAGAAGATGTAAACAACCTTTTTGAAAAAGGGATGCAAACTTTGTACTGTGCTATATCAAAATTTAAAGCTTTTGACTTTTCTTTTTCCAGATATTTTCAAATGGAATATACAGAAGCATAGAGCATAGATCAGTGGTGACCGCAGAGAAAGAAAGGATCTCCATAGCAACATTTCATAGTCCAAAATTGGATGGTGAATTAGGTCCAGCAACTAGCCTTATTTCTGCTGATACTCCACCGATATTTAAAACTATAAATGTACATGAATATTTAAGAGGATTCTTCACCCTTAAACTTGACGGGAAATCATATGTGGACACGATGAGAATCACTTGTGAAAATGACCTGTAAAACCTTTTATATTAAAGATAAAATAAAACAAATCACTGCTTATGTATTGGAATCATGATATGCTTTGATATATGGTTACAACTTTTTTGAATGGTTGTTACTATCATCGTTTTATAATCGCTTGTATCGTATTGTAGTGTTTGGTGGACATAGATTATACCGTTGCTGTTGTTTAAAGAGTAAAAGTTTTGTTATTTACTTTGAATGCATTGTATTGTACAAAAGTTATTAAAATAATTCTTATTGCTATAAATATTAAATTTATCAATATTTACAATAAATTAATTTGATACAACTTCGCCATCGTATGTGAACACTATGCGAATCGCCAGTGAAAATAACTCTTCCATCTCAATTCTCAACCATAAATTATAAAGACTATTCCGTCCGACTTGTTCCAAATTTTAAATTATCTGACATTATTTCCTAATTATTAAATTTGTTTCACAAAAAAATGGTATACTTTTGTATTTAAAATAATAAATATAATTTTAAACTTTTTATTTTTCTGTAACGAGAAGTTTACAGCCAAACAAATGTTATGATATATTATTACAATCACATGTGTAAAAGTATTTTAGCCACACAAATATATTATGATATGTTTAATACCATAAATTTCAGAAATATTTTCTTTTTTGAACTTATGTCGGATCAAATCAAGTCATGTAGATTGGAAGAGAGAGTATTAAAATAGTGGAATCGAGTGAGAGGATTATGCCATTCTCAATTTACGCAATCAAACAATAAGGAAAAAGATAATATTCAGGTCGTTTTCTCCTGCCCTAACCTACAAATTATTCGTCATTATAAAATGTCTATAAATTAATTAATTGGCTGCATGTTCGCATTGTTGATGAGGGTTCAATTCCTCACTTCTCCTGTTTTTTCTTTGAACTTTTTTAGAGGGAGAATCGTGAATACACACGCAAATACTGTTAACGGAGAAATTTGATTATGGTGTGACATTTCACCTAATAATTTTTAAGAATAATTTTATCTATTTACACAGTATAATTTCCTTAACAAAGAGTGGCTCCTCCCCAGCCTCACATTAATTTTTGTTGGTTGAGTGAGATTTATCTTTTTCCTGTTCACATTATTAGATTTTACTATTACATAAGAAATTGATTACGTATACCACCTCTAGAAAACATTTTATCATTTGCCTGCACTGCCAGGTAAGCAAATACGCACATTTACTACATTTTATTTTTTGTTTTGTCGTCAATGTTATTTCCAACAGTATTACAATTTTTCGGAACCAAAAGAAGTTTACTTTTCTCCTCTGTTTGTGAGCCAAGAGTATATTGGAAATAATATCTTCATCTTTACTAAATAGAAGTAAAATTTGCATGCATATTATTCTTGTTAAGTTCAAAATATGGGAATATACTGGGTGTATGAAGTCAAATCTGGCCCTCAACATTCCCATGGTTAACGGGCACGCTCTATGAGTAGACGTCGACCAAAGCTAGGGCACGATCTAGACGTGAAGGTGAAAGCGACGTCATTTAGAGTTTAACTTCTTCACTAAGTGGAAGCCACCAACTTTTGTACCTTTTCGATTATTTCGAGGAAGGTCTCATACTATATAAAGGAGACATTCACATTGTAATAGGCATCATTATTATTCCAGAGTAATACAATTTTCCTCTCTATCTCTATCTCTTTCTCAGTCTCAAACTATTGCTTCTGTTTTAAGCTAAATTTATTTTCTTTATCTTTGAGATCTAGAACGACAATATCCTTTATTTAATCTATAGGACGAATTATATTTGATTACAATTTATACTTATTTTTCTTTTGATTGCTTTCTAAAACTTACAAAGCATATTAATAACTTTTGAGTTAAACACTGAGTATGTTAGTTATGGTTGTTGTATAATTTAATGTCAAGTCGTATTCTTCTATATATATTATAAAAAGGAGGTTAGGTGTGCCTAATTCTTCCCCCACCATATACACACATAAGAAGATAATATACATAAATTTGTTTGTATGAATAAACAAGAGCAAAATTATAATTAAGCTGGTAGTTATACTCATGGAGGAAAATTTGCCAACGACGCTTGGAACTTTGGCTGTGCCAAGTGTTCAAGAACTGGCCAAAGACTCACCGGAAAAAGTCCCGGCGCGTTACGTGAGAGATGATCAAGATTTTTCTCCGATCAAATCATCTACTTGTATTTGTTTCACTGGTAATATCCCAATTATCAACATGGAAAGCTTGCTTCTTGGAGATGAAATCGAATTGAAGAAACTTGATTCTGCTTGCAAAGATTGGGGATTTTTCCAGGTTCTTCTTTCGAATATATAATTTACTTAAGCTGTATATTTGTACACAAGTAGTATCTTATAGGTTAGGAATCATTTGGTTTATATCAGGGGTAAAGGAAATAATCACATAAGTATATTGTTCGTTGGTAGGTATGGTAACAGTATTTAGATATTTCGGTACGATTTTTTGGGTATTCGATTTCTTAAAACGCAATACTAATATTAAACCTAATTAAATTTAGCATGGGTTCGATTTTTCTCCTTTCGGTTTCGATTTATTCGGTTTGAATACTAACTAGTGCATAGAGTCATAGACTATAATATTCTAAATTAATGTACCCAAAACTACAAACTAAAAAAATTTGTTGACAAAATTTTTGTGCAAAACTAGCAAATACCAACTTAGAAAGAGAAAACTGTACATAAAAGAATAAATTTGATGTGTTGTTACTTGCTTAGAATTAATTGCTAAACTTAGAAAATAAAGGAAAGTAAAATTTTAGATTTTTATATTTATGTTATAACTAATAATATGTTTGTTGTGTAATATAATATATATTTCTATACGGTATCGGTATTTTGGTATTTCATTTTAAAATACCAAATACAAATATTTTTAAACTTAAACCAAATATCATACTAAATACCAAAATGTCGAACACCAAATACAAAAAATTTCGATTTTTGGTACGATAATTCGGTATTTACCAAATTACACAACCTACTCATAAGAACTTTATTACCTCTCTAAGTATTATACCATTTTTAACATGGGATAATAATCAAAAGAATTTAATCTAAATAATCGCCCACCTAAATTTTTAAACGTAAAATAGACGATGAATGTATTATCGAGGTTAACAATTTCTGGAATAAATTAACCAAATGATAAAGATGTCTTTCTCCTAAAGCTACATCTTCACCAAAATCTTTTGAAAAGGTCAAGGTTAAAATAAAAATTTATTCAAGTTTATTTAGTTTCAAACGAGCACATGTTTTGAATATTTATACGACATGATCTCAATTTTATTTCAATAATAAAATAATTTGTACTAAATAATTCAACAATTATTAATTTCACTATTAGAATTCATACATTATAATCCTATATAATTTTTTTTCCGTGAACCAAAAGAACCATTAGGGGGAGTTAGTAGTTAGCGTGCATATGAATATTTTTAATTTGAGTAATTAGATACTTAATTGCATATTCCTTTTTATTGTTGTTTGCAATGATTACACAGCTGATAAATCACGGAGTGAGTGATTCATTAGTTGAGAAAGTGAAGAAGGAAACTCAAGATTTCTTCAACCTCTCAATGGACGAAAAGAAAATGTGGAAGCAAAGGAATGGAGATTTGGATGGTTTTGGACAAGCTTTTGTTGTTTCTGAGGAACAGAAACTTGATTGGGCTGATCTCTTCTTCTTGACAACCCTCCCTCCTTTTTTGAGAAAACAACATATCTTCCCCCACCTCCCTCTACCATTCAGGTATTCCCCTCCACACCCCTCTCTTTTTTTATAACTGCCATAAAAAAAAAATTGATAATACCTGGAACATGTCCCATATGCACCCTCTGCTCTGGAGTGCGGGCTGTGGGAGTCTGGGCTTCTCCCCCGGCCTAGGACGTGACTGCAGGAAGGGGAAGCAATTCTGCCTGTGACAGCGTAGTATTCATGCTCATAAACTGTGCCAATGCCTCTTGAACAGCTGGAGTAGTGGTGGCTGTGGGAGTGTCAGGTGCCTGAGTCCTGGCTGGATCCGCTGGTGGTACCTCGGCGGCCACTTGTGCAGGTGCTCAGGCTGCACCCCGCCCGGGTCCACGACCCCTGCCCCGGCCCCATCCTCTAGTGGTTGCAGGAGGGGGTGTGAGTGCCTGATCGTCCTGGGTCGTGCGTGTCCTCACCATCTGTGAGAGAATAGAAGACAGAAGTATAGAGTCGATGTCAAAAATATAGCACGACAAGCAATTCAATGAAGTGAAGATTTTTCCTAAACAGTTACATTGCCTCCCGTACAGACGTCTCCATACCGATCAGCGACTCTAATAAACCGGCATGTGTCCCGCGATTCCTGTGAACCTAAAGCTCTGATACCAACTTGTCACGAGTATCTAGCAAAAATAATAAGTAGAACAGAAACAGACTACAAATACGATCTACGTATACAAGAACAATCACTACAAGCTATTTGTCATCGGGGATTTCCTGGTATCCCGAGGATCTCCAAGTATCCTGAGGATCTCCTAGTATCCTCCATTTAATCACGAGGGATCTCCAAGTATCCCGAGGATCTCCTAGTATCCTCCATTTAATCAATCCTGTGCCGGAGATCTCTTAGTAGCCCGCACTCCCAATCTCAGAACATTATACGTACATGGGAACTCCCGGGATGCTGTCCCGTAAACCCAATCGTAAAAACATCACAACAATTCAATATTGAACAAAAAGAAGCTAAGTACAGACATAAGATAGAATCTAGAGCCTAGCATGCTTCACGAAAAGGAAGATATTGCAATTTAGTCAAATAGAGCAAATAAGTTACTAACATGCTTTCCCTAAGCTAAAACAAGTAAAATTGTATTTTTCTAACAGTAGTCTAAATAAGTCAAATAAGGTGAATCTTTTAATAGTTATCATAAGTACACGCCCGTCACCTCGCGTACAAGGCATTAAAATAATAGTCAAGATATCCAAAGGGGAGAGGTCCCCCACACAAAGTTAGACAAACCACTTACCTTAAACCAGTACAAAAATCACTAAGAAACGATGCCCTTGCCACGAGTATCCGACTCTGAGTGGTCAAAATCTATTAAAATCAATTACATATTGTAAATAACATCGCAAGTAATTAATTTCACTATTAAATTTAAAGCTAAGGCGTAAAAATAGGTAAACTAACCAAAATTTCCCTCATGGAAACGTTTCAGAATCGAATAATTTTCACATTTTCAGAAACCTCGTACTCTCACGAGTCTAACCATATAAAAATTTCCCAAATCGGAGGTCAAATGCCTCTTCAAAACTCAATAGTTTAGCCAAAGAAGTTTTACCTAAATTATCCAATTCTTTATCCTAAATTAGAATTTTAAAAATGGATTTAACCACAAAACGATGGAATATAACTAAAAAGGATCATAGAAACGTTACCTAATAGTCTCCTCTTCGAAACCCTCTCAAAATCGCCTTTGACCGAGCACAAACTTGATTTTTCAAACTTTGAAATTGAGCCTCGGATAAAACCCTTAACATCATAGTGATTTTCTCTTTTGTGGATCCAGGGACTGCTTCTGTGGTCCCGCTTTTGCGGAGAAGCCAATCGTTTTTGCGGTTTTCTTAAAAAGCCAACCTACCGCTTCTGTAATCCATCAATCGCAGAAGCGAGTCCACTTCTGCGGAACTTATACCACTTATGCGGTTCCTACCCTTTTGCCCAATTTTGCATCTGCGGCGCCCTAAGGTTCTGCGGTTCCCAAGCTGCAGAAGCGAAAATACCAGAAGTCTGAAGCCTTCAGCTGCTACACACTTTAGAATTTCTTCCGTTAACCACCCAAAATCATCCCGAGGCCCCCGAGACCTCAAACAAAGATATTAATACCACCTAATACCTCATTCAAACTTGCACCAATCCTTAAGACACCAAAAACAACACCAAAACCTCGATAAAATCAAAGATTCAAGCCTAAGAACTTCAAGTATCACAGTCTTAGCGTGACAATCAAGAATAGGACACTAAGGCGACAACCAGTCCATGCCCAGGATAATATCGAAATCAACCATATCAAGTAATAAAAGATCTTCCCTGGTCTCAAAACAACGAATAGTAACCAAACATGGCCGATATACGCGGTCTATAATAAGGAAATCTCCAACGGGAGTAGAAATATAAACAGGAGAGCTCAAAGTCTCTCGGGTTGTACCCAAATGTGGAGCAAAATAAGATGACACGTAAGAAAGGCCAGATCGAATAGAATCGAGGACTCTCTGTGACTAACCAGTATGATACCTGTGATAACATAATCGGAGGCAACAGCCTCGGCACGATAAGGAATATCATAAAATCTGGTCCGGCCCCTCCCTCGAGGGCAACCTTTATCTCCTCGATCTCCGCCCCTGGCTGTCTAGGCAAGTAGGGTGGCGGCTGGAGCTGGAACGATGGCCTAAGAATCCCGTTGGGTAAACTGTTGTTGAGAATGCTGTGGAGGTGCACTCGTCCCAAGCCTAGGGCAATCCGTCACCACATGGCGGGTATCCCCGCACTCATAACAAGCTCTAGGAGGGCGCGGTGGATCTGACTGGCTGGGTCCACCCCCGCTAGACTGACATCAGGGAGTGCCCCGTGTAGGAGGCGCACTAGAAACTAGAGGTGCATCATAAGGCTCCTGATATCTGGGAGGAGCTGGAGTACTGCTGGATGAAGGAAGAGCTAAGTGAACTCGGCCACCCGTATAGCCCCTACCATGACGTCCTGCTGATGATGTGCGGGTACTAGAGAAATAACCCAACTCTCGAGACCTCTTGGCCTCTCTCTCCTCTCGCTCTAGGGCATGCATACCCTCTATCCTCCTGGTTATGCTCACCACCTGCTTATAGGGTATATCCATCTCCAACTCTTTGGTCATGTCAGACATGATGGAAGGAATAAGACCCTCGATAAACCGGCGAACCCTCTCACGAACAGTAGCCACCAAAGCAGGTGTATGCCTAGCCAATCTAGTATAACGGATGGCGTACGCAGAGACAGTCATAGGGCCCTGGTGCAAATACTCAAAATCCGCGCTCCATGCATCCCGGAGGCTCTGGGGAACAAAGTCCCTCTGAAATAAATCTGAAAATTGAGTCTGAGTCAGGGAGGCAGCCTCGTATAGACTATCTAGCTCAAAAGTGCGCCACCAGTCATAGGCGGCTCCCTGGAGCTGGAAAGCTGCGAAAGAAACCCGCTCGAGGAAGTAATACCCATGGTGCGAAAGATGCGGTGAAATCCTCCAAAAACCCCAAAGCATCATCTGTAGCTAGTCCGCTGAAAACAGAAGGGTCATACTTCTTGAACCTCTCCAGTCTATGCTGCTCATCCTCAGAAGTAGGTGCCCCATCCTCGGGCTGAACCGGTACTGCAGGCTGGATAGGGATAATAAATTTGGAACCTGTCCCATATGCACCCTCTGCTCTGAAATGCGGGCTGCGGGAGTGTGGGCTCCTCCCCCGGCCTGGGACGTGGCTGCAGGAAAAGGAAGAAACCCTGCCTGTGACAATGTAGTATACATGCTTATAAACTGTTCCAATGCCTCTTGAATAGCTGGAGTAGTGGTGGCTGTGGGCGTGTCAGGTGCCTGAGTCTTAGCTGGATCCGCTGGTGGTACCTTGACAGCCGCTCGCATAGGTGCTCTGGCTGCACCCCGCGCACGTCCACGACCCCTGCCTCGGCCCCTGCCCCTGGCTCTAGGGGCAGCAGGAGGGGGTACAGGTGCCTGATCGTTCTAGGTCATGCGTGTCCTCTTCATCTGTGAGAGAATAGAAGACAGAAGTTTATAGTCATAGCACGACAAGGAATTCAATAAAGTGAAGATTTTTCCTAATCAGTTACATAGCCTCTCGTAGATAAGTACAGACATTTCCGTACCAATCAGCTAGACTCTAATAAACCAGCTTGTTTCCCGTGACTCCTATGAACCTAGAGCTATGATACCAACTTGTCACGACCCTAGTTCACCAATTGTGAACCTGTCATGATGGCACCTAGTCTTCGCGACTAGGTAAGCCTAACACATTGCGAAATTAACACTTATTACGAAAAGCAATAGAAGAATGCCGAATAACATAAAGGAAATGTATAGGTTTGCCGCCTGACACATACACTTTAACATAGAATACTGAGGAACCACCAAGACCTGAAAACCCACAGGCAACATAGGCTATAAGAAATCATACACCGTTCTAGTCACCAGAGTAGTCTAATACAAAAAGGGATCGAAATGACATCTAACATCTATGGATAGAATGAGAAGGAAACTTTGCGGATCTGAGGATGTAGCAGAAGCATACCTTAAGTCTCCAATATGCTCCCCGACAGCTACTGGCGGTACGCCTGCTCAGAAGTACTTGGATCTGCACATGAAAAACATGCGCAGAATAGGCGAGAGTACACCACATCGGTACTTAGTAAGTGCCAAGCCTAACCTCGGTTGGGCACTCACGAGGAAGGTCGAGACCCTACTGAGATAAACATAAAAACAAATATGAAATTAATAGTCCGTATGAGTACAGTAAATCTCGAGTATCTAGCTAAAAATCATAAGTAGAATGGAAACAAACTACAAATACAATCTACGCATACAAAAACAATCGGTACAGGCTATCTATCATCATGGATCTCCTGGTATCCCAAGGATCTCCTAATGTCCTCTATTTATTCTCGAGGGATCTCCTAGTATCCTCCATTTAATGAATCATGTGTCGGAGATCTCTTAGTATCCCGCACTCCCAATCTCAGAACATAATATGTACAGGGGAACTCCGTGGATGTCGTCTCGTAGACCCAATCGTAGATACATCACAACAATTCAATATTGAACAAAAAGAAGCTAAGTACAGATATCAGATAGAATCTAGAGCCTAGCATGCTTCACGAAAAGGCAGATATTTCAATTTAGTCAAATAGAGTAAATAAGTTACTAATATGCTTTCCCTAAGTTAAAAGAACTGAAATTGCATTTTTTAACAGTTAAATACGTGAAGAAATACAGTCTAAATAAGTCAAATAAGGTGAATTTTCAACAATTAGTACAAGTACACGCCCGTCACCTCGTGCACAAGGCATTTAAACAATAGTCAAGATATCCTTAGGGGAAAGGTTCCCCACACAAAGTTAGACAAGCTACTTACCTTGAACCGATACAAAAATCACTAAGAAACGATGCCCTTGCCACGAGTATCTGAATCTGATTGGCCCAAATATATTAAAACCAATTACATATTGTAAATAACATCACAAATAGGTAGTTCCACTATTAAATTTAAAGCTATGGCGCGAAATAGGTAAAATGACCAAAATGCCCCTCAAGCCAATGTCTAGGAATCGAATAATTTTTACATTTTCCAAAACCCTGTACTCTCACGAGTCTAACTATATAAAAATCTCCCAAATCGGAGGTCAAATGCCCCTTCAAAACTCAATAGTTTTGCCAAAGAAGTTTTACCTAAATTATCTAATTTTTTATCCTAAATTCGAATTTTAAAGATGGATTTAACCACAAAACAATGGAATATAACTAAAAAGGATGATAGAAACGTTTCCCAATAATATACTCATCGAAACCCTCTCAAAATCGCCTTTGCCCGAGAGCGAACTTGATTTTTTGAACTTTGAAATTAAGCCTCAGATAAAACCCTTAGCATCAAAATGATTTCCACTTTTGCGGATCTAGTGACCGCTTCTGCGGTCTCGCTTTTGCGGTTTTCTTAAAAAGCCAACCTACCGCTTCTGCGATCCATCAATTGCAGAAGCGAGTCCGCTTCTGCGGAACTTATACCGCTTCTTGGGTTCCTGAACTTTTGCCCAATTTCGCATCTGCGGCGCCCTATGCCACTTCTGCGGTTCCCAAACTGTAGAAACAAAAATACCAGAAGTCTGAAGTCTTCAGCTGCTACACACTTTAGAATTTCTTCCGTTAACCACCCAAAATCATCCCGAGACCCCCAGAACCTCAACCAAAAATACCAGTACCACCTAATACCATATTAAAACTTACACCAATCCTTAGGACACCTAAAAAAACACCAAAACCTCGATCAAATCAAAGATTCAAGCCTAAGAACTTCAAGTTCATCCAAAACACGCTTTCGATTCAAAACCTAATCAACACTCGTTCGATTGACCTGAAACTTTTCACGCACGTTCCAAATGACATGACGGTGTTACAACAACTTCTGGAATCCCATTCCTACCCTCAGATAAAAATTTCACTATCAGATCGGAAACTTCAAAAGTCTAACTTTTGGCATTTCTAGCCTAAATGAGCTACGGATATCCAAAATGCATTCCGAACACGCTCCTGACCCAAAATCACCTAACGAAGCTAACGGAACCATCGAATTTCCATTTCGAGGTCGTCTTCACACTATTCTTAATACAGACCACTTTCCAACACTTAAGCTCCCTTTAGGGACCCAAAACACTCCAAATTCTCACAGAACGTTCCGGCAAAACCAAAATAGCAGAATGAACTTAGAGGAAACAAATAGGGGAACAGGGCATAAATTCCAAAGACGACCGCCCGGGTCGTCACAGTCACCATCGCCCATACAAAGTCTATTCAAATTGGTATTTACCATTATATAACCCTAATTCCTAAAATATTAAAATTGGGGAAGGAATTTCAAACCCAAACATAAAGATTATGAAATCGAATTGACTAAAGATTAGTTATTTTTACTTTATTGATTGAAAATCGCCTCAATTTTAGCAGCAACAACAAAGTTTCTTCAGCAATGGTAGATAGCCTTTAAATTTAGAATGAGTGATAAGATAATGGGTTCAATTAAAATAGCTGAGTTTAATGTTTTTGGGACCTTTTTTATGGCTTATTTGACATTACATGTGGTGATGTACGGGCCTTTTAAAATTAGTCCTCACGTGCTTGGAAGAGGTGTAGTCACGGTCGAATTTAATTGAGCATATAATGTTAAATTAATTATGACAAAAGAAAGTTAATGGGAGTAATAGGACCCCCGGGGAAAAAAGTGTGTAGGTTGGTAAATAGGTCATAGGATGGGTGAATTTTATGCATTATCGCCCTTTTTATTAGAAAACAAATTCTCAAGCTTTTAATCTACTTTTGAAACTTGTAATTGTGGCTCATTTATTAGTTCAACAAATCAAATACATTTGGGTGATGTAAAACTATTTTTTTATAAGCCACAATTTTCGAATATGGTTTTGTTAGAAATTTGAAGTTGATGTAATTTAGGACTTGTTAGAAATAGTATAAGGAGGTTGTATAAAAAAATTGAAGTCATTAATAAAGATTTAGACTTGTCTACCATTGTTGAACAAGCATAAATAAGTTTATTTAAATTTTAAATTTTTTTTTGTGAGAAATCTGGAATGAGTATCTTTTAGACTTGTTAGAAATAGTACAAGAGGATTGTATACAAAATTTGAAGTCATTTAATGGAGATTTGGAGTAGTTTTGAACAAAAATTGCAATTAAAAAATTATGGAAGAAGTTCGTCTAGAGACGTTTGTATAAATGTGTTTAAAAGTGTATAAGAGGTATTTACACACTTTTATACAATATTATACATCATTATTCAAAAACTAATTTCTTCCTTTCATCTTTTCTGAAATTTAATTTGAAATCTTGCTCAAATCTATTCAAAATCACTTAAAATTTTAGTTTTGAACTCCTCTTGATATTTTCAATCAATTGGAACAACACTCAACTCAAACAACTAACAAACTCAAAAATCTTATTTTCAAAAGCGAAGCTTTGAAATGACCTTTAATGATGGACTTATGTTCTTCAATTCTTATGTCCACACACATACATTGCAATTATGTGATACAATTATAACTTTGCACATCTGTAGCCCAAAAGATAATAGGCCAAGGTATTAAAAAATACTTTTTTTACACAATCAACTACTATTTTCACACAAAGATAGCAGAAAATGAAAAGCAAAAGCTCTAGAAAAAATTAAATCGGGTAGTTTTCAATAAATGTTTTTCAAATCATGTACACATAGGACTAACCCGGGTAAAGATTTGAAATGTGGGCCAATTTGCATTATTTGGGCCAGTAAAGTAATTCGTTAACATGAGTGTAATTGTTCTTTTTTTTTTTCCATCACTAGTTGTGGTTAAAATATCATGGTATAGTCAGTTTTTATATCGGTCAATGAAAAATAATCAACGTTTACCAAGTCAATAAAAAATAGTCACTATTTTTTGCACTAAGGACTGGTCCAGTATAATATACGGGAGTTCTGGTGCAATTGTGTACGAACTCCAGCATATTATGCTGGACCGATATACTTTGCTAACTCCTGTAAAATTTGCGGGAGACTGGAGCACCAGTGCTCCAAACTCCAGTATATTATACTGGACATTTATACTTGCTGGAACTCCCGTAAAATATGCAGGAGTTCCAGAATAATTATGTTTGAACTCCCATAAAATTTGCGGGGGTTCCAGCATAGTCATTCTTGCGGAGTTTGAACAGTATTTTCGCTCAGATTTATTTTTAGATAAAAAGTGACTAAATTTCAATAACTTTTCAAACTTGGTTATTTTTCAATGACCAATGGTAAATCTGACTATTTTTAAATTTCTTCTCATCCCCTCGTAGCATGTCTAAGGTACCATGTGGAAGCCACCAAAAGAAAATCATAGCCTCATTTTTTTTTTCGTAAAATAAAATCATAGTCGCGAAGATCATTTTGTTTTTCTTAAAATAATTTTTCATTTTTTTTATCTTTGTTGCTCTTTTTGTGTGTTGGTTAGCTTGTGCGAGAAGTGTCACTTGTGAAACTTTCCTCCAAAATTTAATGAATTAGAAAGGAAATAATTTCCTGGTTTTCTTTTCTAAAACAAACACATATAACCAAATGACTCTACCTTTTCTTCTTTACTTTATTTGGTCTGGATGCATTTTTTGTTTGTTTTTTATTTTTGTTTTTGGAAACTCAGTTCTGCTATTTTCTTTGCAAATATTATTTGGATTAATTTCCATAGGGAAGACGAACTTTGAATAATATATTTGATAGGGCAAAAGAAGGTTTACATGTCACCTAAATGTGTGCTGATAAAAAGTGAAATTAATAATCTGAAAATTAAAGCAAGTTATCTGCTACAACACGTTAAGATATTTTGATTTTGTTAAAAAGTGTTACTACTGTCACTGTACATGAGTTAAATCCTAGTTGATATGAGATGTTGTTGTCTCTCATGCCAACTAAAATCCAGGATATTGGCTAATTAGTTGTTATGCTGAAGCAGAGAAACAGTAGAACTATATGCAGCTGAATTGAAAATATTGGCTTTAAAGATAATTAACTTTATAGCGAAAGCATTGAATATAGATGAAGAATACATGAATGAATTGTTTGGAGAAGGGAGGCAAACGATGAGGATGAACTACTATCCGCCATGTCCCGAGCCAGAGAAAGTGATCGGTCTTTCTCCTCATTCAGATGCTGTTGGCCTCACTATTCTCCTTCAACTTAACCAAATGGAAGGACTTCAGATCAAGCAAGATGGCATGTGGATTCCTATTAGTCCTCTTCCTACTGCCTTCATTATCAACATTGGTGATATCTTAGAGGTATTAAGTCATCTAAAGTTTGCCCTTTTTTTTTAGTTTTACTATATCTAACTATGTACCAATATGTATATATTTATTTGCAGATAGTTACTAATGGAGCCTACCGTAGCATTGAGCATAGAGCAACGGCTAACAACGAAAAGGAGAGACTCTCAATAGCAACATTTTACAACCCGAAACTTGATGGACTAATTGGTCCTTCTCCAAGTATCATTTCATCTGAAAACCCGGCAAAGTTCAAAAATATTGGAGCTGCTGATTATTTCAGAGGTTTTTTTGCTCGTAAGCTTGATAAGAAATCGTACTTAGATGTTATGAGAATTGAAAATGATGAGAATCCAGCTATTTGAAACTTCTCAATATCCCTATCTTTGTATTATGTTTAAGTTATTATCCTATATGATTAAATATACTGTTGAGACTACAATTTGTGTTGCTTCTTGTCATGACCGTTCAGTAGTTTTGAGCATTTGTACTTCGTTCGGTTGTTTGAGAGAATGAGGAGCTCCATATGATGTATTATGACTTATGTGAAACGTCGGTTTGGTTTTCAGGTTTATTCGAAATTGATTTGAAAGAATGATTCTCAGCTTGAAACTTTAAATTTGAAAGCTTTGATTTTTTAGTATTTTACCTCGGATTGAATTATTTAGGGTTCCGTTAGCTCCATTCGGTAATTTTGGACTTAGAAGCGCATCCGGATCGCGACTTGCAGGTCTGTAGTGAAATTTGGCTTGAAATGACTGAAAGTTGAAATTTTAAAAAGTTTAACAGGGAGGGGACTTTTTGATAACATGGTCGGATTCTGGTTCCGAAAGTTGGAGCAAGACCGTAATGGAAAATGTGACTTGTGTGCAAAACTTAAGGTCAATCGAGTGTGATTTAATAGGTTTCGGTACGAGTTGTGAAATTTTGAAGTTTCAAGTGATTTTGAATTGAGGTGTGATTCATCGTTTCGATGTTATTATGTATGTTTTGAGGCTTCGAGTAGGTCCGTCTTGTGTTATTAGATTTTTTGGCATTTTTGGATGTTGTCCCGAGTGGCTCGGGTGAGTGACGGACGGATTTTGGATCATTTTTCATTCATTTTTCTCTGGTGTGTTCTGGTGTCACTTGTCTTCATCAGGATCGCGGAGTGAGGAATGCGATCGCGTAAGGAAAAAATCTGCGGCTGGTTGTTTCTTCTACGCGTTCACTAACATGGGCCCGCATTCGCATATGTTGTGAGAGATTGAGCATCACGTCTGCGTTGATAAGAATGAATTCGCATTGTGCTAGGTCTGAGCTGAGGCAGTGTTGGTTATCTCTTCGATTTGTGAGGTTCGTTCTTCGAATGCATATTTCATTCAGCTATGTATAACGCGATTGCGAGAGGACTTATGAGATCGCACAGGGCATTATTTTTCCTCTTCGCGATCGCGATGGTATTTCAACAATCGCGACGCATTAAGTTGCCCAGTGGTTATAAAGTTCTTTATTTCGAGAGTTTCGGCCATTTTCACAATCTGGGAGCTATGGAGCTCGGATTTGTTACATCTCGCATTTTCGTACGTTAATTTTCATCTTCTGTTAATTGACATAAACTCGTGGATGAGATTATCTTAAGGTTAGCATATTTATGTTATTTGTACTAAGCAATAAGTAAGTGCCATATTTATGTTATTTGTACTAAGCAATAAGTAAGTGCCATGGAGAAAAGGATACACAAATAAAAAAAAATGAGTTTTGTTGAAGGTTGTCGAATTTGGATGAAATACAGTTCGAGCTATAATACCAATATTTATGAACTATTACCATGCAAGGTACCATATGACCACTATATTATGATGTATAAAAATATATTAAAAATAAATAGAACTTTAAGTAATCTGAGACAATTTTTAGTTATACAGGTAATTAATTAATTATCGGATAATGAAACATTACCTAATTAACAAATAAGCTGGATAACGATTAATAATTTCCACTCCACTCCCACGTGGCAGCAAGCCACTACTAAAGCCTAGGACTATTTAGTCATATTGGCTTAGTGCCCATCTAAAGTTACAAGACACTAACGTGTAAGCAAGTGTACGACATTATAGTCTTGGCTTCACAAACTTTACAAAGTTTGGTTCTTCCTAAATTCATATTCAAGACACCTCATTTTTCTATATATTGTATACAATCACTACAATCTTACTTTAGCCACTCTTGTAATCCAAAAACGTTAGCCATCAAGTGATAATCAAGAAGCTCTACAAGTCAAAACGTTAGCCATCCTTCAAGTTTTCAACAAAAACCTAAAATTTTCGGTTCTAAAAAAGTACGATGCAATCTTTTCAAGAATATTATACGAATTTTTTCTTACTCCAAGTATATTAAGACTAAGTCCTTCCTTCATTTTAGCATGATCTCGTAACTATACCAGTTTGATAACGGGGCTTAAAAAAATTCATATGTCAGAATTTACGTATATTTTTTCTAATTTTGTAAGTTACAATATTCTCCTTACCGGGACTTAAAATTCAATTGAGTATTTCCTTCTTTCAGTCAAGAGAGCATAAAATTTATAAATACAGTTTTTTCATTACCATCGAGCTATAATCGATGAGCAGGCCCCTATTGGGAAACCTCAGATCAGATGGTAAGTTATATATCGAGCCTACTATGGCTCAGCGCCTATAAGCGATACCAGCATGGTCGAGATACAAAGCCTAGTATGGCCGAGCGCCTATGAGAGAGCCTACTACGACAGAGCAGTTATATATATATATATATATATACACACACACACACACACCGAGCCTTATAAGTCCGGATAACTATTTTACTCACTATATTGAGAGTTTTGAGTCAGTACCAGCAGATGAGCATATCTTCAGATTTTCTTTGACTCCCAGTTTCTTTCAGTTATTATATTATTTAATTCAGTTTTAGCTTTCCACATATTGGCTTACATACTCGGTACATTATTGCGTATTGACATCCCTTTTTAAAGGGTGCTGCATTTCATACGTGCAACTTCAGACAAACTGACGGGTAGACCTCCTCACTAGGTGTTGCCCGAGTTAAGCTTTATCGGTAAGCTCCCCATCTTTCGGACTGAGGTGTAGAAGTGGTGTACATCTTGTCTATATATGTAGATAGGTTATGGGTAGGTCACGATCTAGTTTCGATCAGAGTACATCTATCTGTAGAGGCGTGTAGACATATCCTGCCAGTTAGTGCACTATGTTGGGCTTGTAGGCCCTGTACATATATTTTGTTGGCTTGTCAGTTGTAGTAACTGTCTTGCCGGTCAGCTTTATGTGGATAGATAAGAAGCGTTAGTCTCTATTCAGTTTTAAATTTTGCATCAGACATGTTCTTGTAATGTGGCCCATGGCCAAAGTATGACATTACATGTTCAGAGTATCTTAGTCGTAAGTGGTACGCAAGGATATGTGCGGCACTGGGTGTCGTTCTCGCCCCTAGGCCCGGGGCATGAAAAAAGTGGTATCGGAGAAGTTTTGTCATAGGGAGTCTAAGAGCCGTGTCTAGTAGGGTCTTGTTTATAGATGTGTGGTGCACCACATTATTAAAGCAGGGGGATATAGGGCATTTAGGAGTTGGTTACCCTTCTTTCGAATCTAAATTGTGTTGTAGCACCGAGTTATAGGACATTTGAGTTAAACTTACATATTGACGTTTGCATGCACAAATGACGGTAACTAGAAAGAGTAGAGCTAGCCAAAGGTGAGAAACAACAGTAGTTGAGGGGACTAGAAGGGTACCCCCCCAGTAGATGGGGCCTAATCGGAGACCTAGAGAGAGACCCCTACCCCGCAATTACCGGCTCCTCCGCCACCTGAGGAGATTCCTAGTGAGATCGCACGTCCAGTTCCACCTCCGTTTCCATCAGATCAGGACTTAAGGAGTGTGGTGCCTTTGTTGGCATAGTTGGTAGCTACCCAACAACAGGCTAGTGCAGGACATTCCGAGGGATCTGAGAGTTCAAGGGTCCAAGAGTTTATTGCTTTGTGTCCCCCAGAGTTCACGGGGATAGATCAGATAGCAGACCTACAGGATTTCATAGATCAGCTGCACAGGATCCTTCGGGTTATGCATGCCACAGAGAAAGAGGCAGTTTAGTTAGCAGCTTTTCGACTCTGAGATACAACTATCCTTTGGTACGAGGGATGGGAAAGGTCCAAGGGACATGATGCACCTACTACTATTTGGGAGCATTTTTTAGATGCCTTCCTTGACCAGTACTTATTGCGAGAGATCTAAGGGTGTGCATTCAATTTATCGATTCGATTTTGACCCTTATCGATAATTACTTATTGATTATCGATTTGTACATATGCTTATCGTTATCGCTTCAATAAGGTTTCGATTTTTCAATTTTGATTTATCAATTTTTGGGGCTTATCGATTCGATTATTGATTACACCAATAAGAAGATTTGCGATATTCCACGGAAAGTATATTGCTATATACACACCTAACTTATATGGACAAAAAGAAGCTAAAATAAGACGAACACCATTTATAACATAAAAAGTGGATCAACAAGCCATGCAACAAAACTAAATTAAGGGATCAAATGTATGCCACCAACACTCCAACGGTATAAAAAAATAAAATAGAACAAAATACATCATCACGGGTAATTTTGTTTTCCATTAATTTGAACTTCATTCCCCTGATCTTTAAATACGATCGTTCATTAAATGTAGTAGAGGAAATAATAGGGTAAGAGACTTAGGGTAAAGGGAATGGTATAGATTAGGGAAAATCATATTGTATATCCGCTTTCAAAATAGTAGTGGATTATATGTATATATATATGTGTGTATATATATATATATATATATATATATATATATATATATATATATATATATATATATATGTGTTATATTAATCTAAACATATAGGTAATTACTCATTTTACTAGTGTCTACAGTCTGGGGGTATGCATTCGATTTATCGATTCGATTTTGACACTTATCGATAATTACTTATCGATTATCAATTTGTACATATGCTTATCGTTGTCGTTTCAATAAGGTTTCGATTTTTTTGATTTTGATTTTTTCGATTTCAATAACAAATAATCGATTCAATTTAATGATAAACCGATTTAAATGCACACCCCTAGAGAGATCCAACCGGCTCGAGTCGATAAGTTTCTAGCCCTTATGCAGGGCAATATGAGTGTTTGAGATATAGTCTCCATTTTGACTTGTTTTCCAGATATGTACAATCCGTAGTTGTTACTATGTGGGACATGATCCACAAGTTTATAGCAGGGTTGGCCCCAGAGTTGACCAAGGCATGTGCCACTGCTGCATTACATGATAGTATGGATATCTCTCGGGTTCAGGAATTTGCCTAGAATATAGAAAGGGGTAGGCATCGGTAGCAGGGTACATAGAGGACTGAGAGGGCAACGGAAGAGGATGAGATTTGCCTGATCTCAAAAAACAATCTTAGGGTAGTTATAGGCCCTAGTACTTCGAACGACCACCTAAACCTCTGCCACCTCAATCACAGGGTTACAGTTGTGAGTGCTATACTCAGTTAGGACCAGATGAGATCTCCCAAGTGTTAAGTTTACAACGACAACGAGATTCGGGGCAGACATGGTCACTTTCGCCCCCAGTGTGCATCTCCAGTAGAGGACACTTGGGCCAATATCATGCCGGTTCTGATGCTTGTTATATATGTTGATGTCCGAGGCATATGATATATGATCTCCCAAATAAAGATTCTGGGGGTATGGAGTAAGCATCGAATTCAGTAATAGGATCATCTATGTCCGTGCATCCTTCAGGGTGTGGGTCTCAGTCTTTGGATGGTAGAAGTCGAGACAGAGGTAGAGGTTCTAGTTCAGGTTGTAACCATAATTATAGTTATGCGCTAGCGGGTCGATATGACCAAGAATCCTCACCAAATGTTGTGACATGTATGTTGACCATTTAATCTCACGGTATTTATGCCTTGATAGACCTAGGATCCACTTTATCATGCATTATGCCATTTATCGCGAGGAAATTTGGTATAGTGCTTGAAATACTAAGTGATCCTTTTGCGGTATCTACACTGATCAGAGAATCGATTATCGCTTTATGGGTTTAGCGAGGTTATACGGTGAAAGTTTGTGGTCGTCAGACCTCAACCGACCTAGTTGAACTAGAGATGTTGGATTTTGATGCTATCACAGGCATGGACTGGTTGGCAACATGTTTTTCCATAGTTGATTGTCGAGCAAAGACATCCAGGTTTCATTTTCCAGGTGAGACAATCCTTGAATGGGTAGGTAATACATCGACACCCAGAGGTAGGTTTATTTCCTATCTCAAGGTGAGGAAAATGATCGCAAAAGGGTACATTTATCATATTGTGCGAGTTAAAGATGCAGATGCTGAGATACCTACTCTTCAGTCTATTCTAATAGTCAGAGAGTAATGTATTTCCAATTGAAATTCAAGGTATTCCTCCAGAGTGAGAGATTGATTTTGGCATCGATTTGCTTTCGGAAATGCAACCAATATCCATCCCTCCGTATAGAATGGCACCTGCCGAATTGAAGGAGTTGAAGAATCAGTTAAAAGATTTACTGAAGAAAGGTTTCATCAGACCCAGTACCTCACCTTGGGGTGCACCGATACTGTTTGTACGGAAGAAAGACAGCTCACTGAGGATGTGCATCGATTATAGGCAAATAAACAAGGTAACTATTAAGAATAAGTATCTACTTTCAAGGATAGATGACTTTTTTGTAAGTTACATGGAGCTAGATGCTTTTCAAAAATAGATTTGAGGTCGGGGTACCACTAGGTCAGAATTTAAGAGACTGATATTCCCAAGACAGCCTTCAGGACCTAATATGGCCTCTTCGAGTTCCTTGTGATGTCCTTCGGGTTGACGAATGTACCTACTATATTTATAGAGTTGATGAATAGCCTATTCCAGCCATATTTAGATATGTTTGTGATAATTTTATTGATGATATTCCGGTTTATTAACGTTCAGAGGATGAGCAGGTGGACCACAAGCGACTTGTACTCCAAACCCTCCCTGATAATAAATTGTATGCTAAGTTTTCTAAGTGTGCGTTTTGGTTGAAGTCTATAGCATTCTTAAGGCACATTGTACTTGATAGAGCTATAAAGGTAGACACTCATAAGATTGAGGCTGTGAAATCCTAACTAGACCTACCACTCCGACAGATATTCATAGATTTCTAGGCTTAGCATGATACTAACGGAGGTTCAGAGGTTTTTTTCTTGTCTTTCAGCACCATTAATGAAGTTGACGCAAAAAATGACTAAGTTTCAGTGGACACAGTCCTGTCAGCAGAGTTTCCAAGAGCTTAAGAATAGGTTGACATCGGCGCTAGCTCTAGCATTTCTAGAGGATCCATATGGTCATGCCATGTATTGTAATGCCTCAAGTATCGGGTTAGGATATGTCTTAGTGCAACATGGGAAAAAAGTGTGTATGCTTCAAGGCAGTTAAGGAAACATGAGCGAAATTATCCACCCACGACCTCGAATTAGTTGTGGTTGTCTATGCACGTAAGATATGGTGACATCATTTATATGGTGTTCATGTTGATGTATTCACATACCATAAAAGCCTTCAATATATCTTCCAGCAAAAAAATTGAATTTTTGACAGAGGCGATGGCTTGAGTTATTGACAGATTATGAGTTAACATTCCCTACCATCCAGGGAAAGCTAATATTGTAGCAGATTCCTTAAGTCGCTGATCTATGGGTAGCTTAGCACATGTAGAGGTTGAAAAAAGACAATTAACCATAAAGATTTATCAATTGGCTTATTTGGGGGTTCGGTTAGCAGACTCTGGAAATGGTGGAGTTATACTCCAAAATACTGTAAAATCATATCTCATAGCCGAAGTAAAGGAGAGGCAGTACGAGGACATAGAGTTGGTCGGGTTGAGAGAGTGAGTTCCACAACTAAAGAAGCTTTTGCTAGAACTCAAAAGAGATGGGGTTTTCAGATACAAGGGTTGTTTGTGTGTTCCAGATGTAGCAGGCTTACGAGACAGGATTATTTCAAAGGCACATTATTCGTGGTACTCCATTCTCCCTGGGTCGACGAAGATGTATCATGATATTAAGGAGGTGTATTGGTGGAACGATATGAAGAAGAACATTGCTGAGTATGTCACTTAGTGCCCTAGTTGCCAGCAAGTGAAGATAGAGCACCAAAAGGCTGGAGGGCTAATGCAGACTATAGAGATCTCGACATGGAAATGGGAGGCGATAAACATGGACCTATCATAAGTTTACCTCGTTCTCATCGTAATTTTGATTCCATATGGGTGATAGTCTATTGGCTCACGAAATCAGCTTATTTCCTACTGGTAAGATCTACATATACAACAGAAGATTATGCAAAAACATATATTAAGGAGATAGTGCGACTGTACAGAGTGACAATATCTATTATATCTGACCTTGGGGCCCAGTTTACAACACATTTTTGGAGGTCATTTTAGAATGGTCTAGGGACTTAGGTGAGTCTTAGCACAACTTTTCTTCCACAAACTGATAGACAAGCCAAGCGCACAATTTATATGTTAGAGGATATGTTAGAGCATATGTGCTGGATTTTAAAAGAAGTTGGGATGAACATCTACCTCTTATCGAGTTTGCATATAATAACAGTTATCACTCTAGTATCCATATGGCTGTGTACGAGGCTTTATATGGGTGCAGGTGGAGATCTCTTATAGGGTGGCTTGATGTTAGAGAATCTGGGTTACATGGGCCAGACCTGGTTCAGCAGGCCATAGAAAAAGTAAAGCTTATCGAGGAGCGACTATTGACATTTCAGAGTCGTTAGAAGTCATATTCTGATGTGCGGCGATAAGATTTATAGTTCGGGGTTAATGACTAGGTATTCTTAAAGGTATCACCTATGAAGGGTATGATGATGTTTGGCAAGAAAGGAAAACTTAGCCCACGGTATATTGGGCCTTATAGAATCATTGAAGGAGTGGGACAAGTAGCTTATGAGTTAGAATTGCCCTCAAAATTTGAGTATGTCAATCAAGTTTTTCACATAATTATGTTACAAAAGTGCATTGACAATCCTACCCGAATGGTGCCCACGGATGATGAACAAATCACAGAGGACTTTTCATATGAGTAAATCTTAGTTTCCATCCTATACCAACAAATATGCAAGCTACGGAATAAGGAAATAGCCTTCGTGAAGGTTTTATGGATGAGCAATAATGTGGAAAAGATGACATGGGAAGCGGAGGAAGAAATAAAGTCTAAATACCCCCACCTATTTCAAATTAAAGATATGGCTCGAGGTAGGATACCTCAGTACATCTCTATTCAGGCCAGCAGGTCATCAGGTAAGCTCTCATTTTGACTCTCAGAATTTATAATGGACAGTCGTGTGAAGCCAAGTGTTGCTATTTATAGACAGTGGCCATGTGTGGCATGCATAGTATGTTTTCTGGCTGAATACAAGTTGGTTTTAGTCTAGTTTACGGAAGTTTCCAAAGCATCTAAGAGTTGACATTCGAGGACGAATGTTTCTAAAGGGGAAGGATATTACATCTCGCGTTTGTCGTACGTTAAAGTTTTGTCTTCAGTTAATTGACATAAAACCGCGGATGAGTTTATCTTGAGGTTAGAATATTTATGCTATTTATAGCAAGAAACAAGTAAGTGACATGAAGGAAAGGGTACGCAAATTAAAGAAAATGAGTTTCGTTGAAGGTTGTCGAATTTTGATAAAATAAGGTCCGAGCTATAATACACAATACTTATGGACAAGTACCATGCAATGTACCATACGACCGCGATAGTATGATGTATAATGTATATTAAAAAAAAGTATAAGATTAAGTAATTTGAGATAATTTTTAGCTATGCGGGTAATTGGTTAATTACCAGGTAACATGACATTACCTAATTAACAAATATGTTGGACAAAGAATAACAATTCCCACCTCCACCCCACCCCCAATGGATTCCTTGTGAAATTCTAATGAACTTAAGCTTTTGAATCACTCAATTTTACCTTATAATGAAGAAAATATGTAGGTTTTAAGATTTGCAAATAGTGCAGGTTTTTAATACGCCGTCAGGGGTAATTTCGTCATTAACTTGAAAATCTGCGCAACCTTGGTAAAACGGCCATAAAATCCTCATACGATGTCTAAATTCAACGATTCTTTTTGATACAGGTCCATAATTACGATACGGATCTAGTGATTCATTCAAAATAGTAATCGCAGCTTATTTGTTCAATATGATATCAATTATGCTTGAAGAAACGACGTCGAAGCATAAGAAAAATGAGCACAACAAAAAACCCAAACCTATCCGAAACTCACCTGAACTCCTCGGGACCGCATACGAACATACTAAAACATCACATATGATCATTCAAACTTAGTTTCACTCTCAAAACACCAAAACTAAAATCAAACACCAAATTTACATCGGATACAATCCTAAGTTCTTCTAAAACTTCCGAAAAACACATTTGATCAAAACCCAACTAAATAACCTACGAACAACCTAAAATTTTGCACACACATCCCAAATAACCTAAAGAAGCTATAACAACTCTGGGAATTCGATTCCGACTCCCTGATCAAAATCTCATATACCAACCAAATTTCACCAAAATCCCAACTTCGCAAAAATACGCTAACTCCTACACCGAGTCTCTGAATGCACTTCCGATTGCTCTCCAAAGACTTAAATCATCGCCCTAAACTAGTCAAACCATTAAAAATCCATTCCGAGCCCTCTAACTCACAAGTCAATATCCGGTTGACTTTCCCAAACTACCATTTCCCTGAAGAGACTAATTGTCCCATTTCCTACCAAACTCGATCCGAATTGACCCAAATTCACCACGTACGCATATTGAAACATGAGTAAGCATATAATGGGGAAACGAGATGAAAATACATGAGACGACGGGTCGGGTCGTTACATCCTCCCCAACTTAAACAAACCCTCGTCCTCGAGCGTGCCCAAAGTTGCACTAGGAGCCAACTAATATCCGAATGACCTTACTAAACATATACCCGGGGTGATCCCACGTCACCTTAACTCACATATGCTCGATAATAAAACACAACTAAAATTTCACAGGCCGTCTAGACCATAACCGTAGAGTCACATTGTACCTCTGAAACCATACACAAGACCAGAAACTCACATTTATACTCAGTATAAGCCTTAAACCGGCTGTCATGGCCCATACCTGCAACCTCAGGTGAACCCATGCAACAAACCACAAATGCAACCCTCGAAACGATAGTCTCTATTCACAATAGTTGCGCAAAATACTCAATTACGATAGGAACCTCTTATTAGTTAAGGTCTTATTCCAACACTGCTATACTCCATCAATAATAATGAACACGCAGTAGACCATAACCATTTCTCATATAAACCATTCACGAAGACATTTCTTCCCTTTTGACTAATACCACAACAGATCTCCGAGCCGAAATTTGATATTAACCTTCTGAAAAGCTGAAACAAAATCCGTTCGTATCCATTAATGACCCCAAAGGTCTCCTCTGACCAAACACACCATCCCGGTGACATGACACATACCAATAAGAGTCAATTTGAACATACTCAAGTCATGAAAATAACTCAAAGGAAAGAGTTGTACCTTAAGCTTATCAATGCCATTACAACACAAGGCTGGAACCCCGTCCCACATCATAGAAATAGAACACCTGAATCTTTCCGAAGGGTCTAATATCCACGTAGCCTTGCTATAATGTGCGATCTAATCCAAACACTATTTCACATGAAGCACCTCAAGTCGATATACTCAACTTGACAACCACACGCAGATTGATGTCTGAAACCAAGCAATCCATCGCACCCATGGTGAAGCAAGCTATATACACCATTTAATCCTGAAAGGACACAACCGACGCGCTATTTGCAGAACAACTCCCAATACGGACTTTCCTCAGAAACTAGAAAGCAATGCATACAAAGTAACATACAGAAACTATCCTCAACATCACACTGTTGTGGCACACAACCCGATCCGGATAACATACCCCATGGCGGCGTGCCACCCGATCCACTCAAATATCTCCCATAGGGAGATGCATATCAAGCCGAATTTGCTCATTTACAAAATACCGCGTATCGGTCATAATCACATTGAGTGCATAATCATATCTACTTATGGCGGTGTAAGCAACAAAACTCAACTTCCAATATGACTCTTGATAGCACCGCAATTTATGTGCCACTGCCCAAAAATCATGACGCCTCGCAGCACAGAATAGCAACTCATAGATCTTCCCAGATCACTAGTAGATCCAATAACGATCGAATCAACCCACCCTTTATTAATACAATTCAGGACTAACCAAGCCAACTCAAGCTAAACACGTATTCAATCAGCTTACCAACAACTCATTACCAAGAAGCCTGACGCTGCCTCCTCCACTACTATAATTCATGCCAAAGTCGTACGATTCGGTGCCCAACACAAAATAAATACTGAAGTTCACAATATCGCCCGGTGACATGCCCGGCCACAAGTGACACGTCCAAAAAGGTCCCCCAATACCGGAACTAAATCAATGGTAAAAACCTCTGTGCTGACATTTTCCACAAAGGCCCAAACAAGACAAGCAATCATTCTCAGCCATCCGCTGGTCTTTGGGATGCAACCCACTCTCGCTATAACATCACCCGATACACCACCCCACGCAACCTGTGACATCCTCCGATATAGCCCATAACACAATAGTCTAGATTAACCCAACACTGAGGCAACAAGTCTATACCCAATCTCATATCCAAAATCTATTGTATCAATAGATAAAGATCCACAACCACGACATAGACAGTGTCGGAGAACTCCCAGTCTCCAACTCCATATAACACACAACTCTCTATACCTGGTCACACATTTCGCCGTATGAATATATATTACACATCGAGTACTCATTCATTCCATGAAGGATATTCGAAAATTTCCATGTGCCATCAACAAACTCAAATGTTAATGGTCGGTCCAACATGAAATTGCGGAAATCCCATCGAAGCGTTATCAGCGTACATCACCTTCACTTCTTACTGAACGTATACTCCCGTCAAACCACTAGAATAGTAATACCATTTTCCTTAAGAAACTTAGGGTCGATTCTTAAACCACCTGCAGTTGCCCGTGTTGCTTAAGAATTTAATGACTTTCCATTCACAACTGAACCCAGAAGCTAAACTTCTAGGACTAAATCCTTCTATCCACACCAGTCTAAGCAAGTTGTCCGAACTCAAAAGCTCCACCGCCCAATACCTGTAAGGGCTCACTACCTCGAACATAAACCAGGAATTGATCATATCTTTACCATACCGGTTTGGTCCACTAACAAGCTACTTCATTTGTATAGATTCCCTTCTAGTTCATTTTCAACTTGATATGCTCTCTTGCTGTACCACCACAATGCCTCCATCCAGGCTTACCACACGAGACTCGAACACAAGACCAATAGGCCCTTATTTACTCGCTCAAACGTTCCCAAAAAAATACGACCTTCAAAAATACCCTACTTTGAAGAACTTCCTGCGAATATAAGTCCGCTACCTTTGCTTCCTAGATGCTGATACATAGAATCCCGTAATAACCGTAAAAACACCACAAGTCTCGACTTGTTCTAACAGAAACATTGACTTGGTCGCATACTCAACCTTAAAACACCTGAGTGCTACATATATAATCTCGATCACATTAAAACCATTTTCAAGAGTCATCCACTCTTATAGACACTGAAAATTTCTCGACTTAACGAATCGAAAGACTCGTGCCTTATCAACTCTCTAACACCGCAGGACATGACCTCATTCCGATATAACCAAACCACGTCCTTCTCTTTACACTAAGTATTCTTTATCAACAACTCAAGACGTCCTATTATTTTTCTCACATCTACTGAGCACCATATAACTTTTGTCGAAGTTTTGCTTCACTCGTTCCATCCCCGACTCAATTTCTACAACGATAGATGTTTCACTCGCATGCATCAAATTATAACTAACATAGTACCTAATCGTACAATCAGCTAATCAACATCAACCTCCCCAACTTAGCTCGAAGCCATATCTACCACAATACATGTACTTTTTTGCTGTCGTAATATCATGGTGAGATTAAAATCACACTTTCATAAGCTTGTGGAAACACGAATCATCAAAAAATTTAAGCCTTCTGCAATTCTTGCATTTATTCAAACAACAGTTAAGCCCATTCTGTAGGCGAAATTTTTTTTACTAAGTCCCAACATTTTTTTTTCAAAAAATTTGGCAGAGTTTCCTTTAGAGTTGAGCTTATCCACATGACAGAGAATCACCAAAACCATCCTAACAACACATCCACAACTTGAAAAAGCATCTTTTCATATCACCCCGCAGGAGATAACCCGCCTAGTTCGCCTCAGTATAACATTTCTGTATACCTTCCACCGTCATACACATTACACAGCTACTTAGTCTTCCGGAGTTTGAACTCTTATCGTATCATGCAATTTACTTCACTCCCACTAGGAGACTCGAAAAATTCTTCACGCGCAAACAACTCGGGCTACTTATTGGACCACAATAGGAAACGAATCACTTAACAGTTCGTCTATTATCCAGCAGACTGCTTCGTCGCTACCAAGTCATATAATTGCATCTCGCAGTACTAAAATACTCCCTCACACGGATACCAAACTGCCATTCCGGCTAACAGCGAAAATATCGAACATCTAAGTTTAAAGCACTTGCTCATAGATCAGCACCTCAGTGCTCAGCCCTAGGCAAGGCCCGGCCTCAAGTCCTCCAGACTGGCCCACATCAACCTCATGAAGATTACATCTCGCCCCTCGATCGGGGATTCACAAGCCATCAAAGAAGGTATAATACGGAGCTATCATGCGTGCATACAGGCGTGAGGAAGGAATTTCAAGAGTTACTCTCTCAAGATTAATGAAGGACGCGCGATAAGATTTCAAGAAAGTGAGGTTTTTCCTAATAAGTTCTGTAGCCTCCTGCTTTTATGTGTGGTGCACGACATACCAAATAAAAAGACTACTAAACCGGCTCATGACCTGTGAGGCTTAGTAACCTAGGCTCTGATACCAACTTGTCACGACCCAAACTCGATCGTGATGGCGCCCAACCCTAAAGCTAGGCAAGCCTGACCATCACTCCTTCTTCATTCGTCAATAAATTTCAAACTGACAATTTAAGGAAAAAAGTAATAAATTTAGAATAATAATCCAATAATATTAATAGAGTATTACGAAATATGAATGATCACTCCCAAAAGATAGGGTCACGAGTCTAGAGCTTCTAAACCAACTGGATAAAATTTCTGAACGAAAATAGACAAGTCTGGAAAATGTATAAATATATGTAACTGAAATATAAGAGTAGTCAGGTTCTGCGAACATCAAGCAACTACCTCAATGACTCGGAAAATATCTGGAGACTACGAGTGTCAGCTAAGCCTCCGCTGTACCTAAATATGCACACAAGGTGCAGGGAGTAGGGGTGAGTATTACCGACTCAGTGAGTAATAAGCATATATAATGTCTGAAAGTAAGAAATCCACGAAGTGCCACAAAGCAAAGCTAAAACTAACAGTCCTATTCCTTAGCTACGAACTAACAGAAAAGCAATATCAAATATAACAGTCAACAATCAGATAAAGATGCAATGCAATGCACATGAATACGCTGCGGCATGCAGCCCGACCCGTTTAACGTCGTCGCGGCTCTCTGAGGGTGTATATAGACTCCGGAGGGGCTCCTTCAGCCCAAGCGCAATATCAGCCAGGTATTGGCATAGAATAGGTTCTCGGCCTTAATATCCATATATAATAACCGCTACAGCGTGTAGCCCGGCCCATGCTCAGTCCACAATATGCAAATGAGTCATATAACAGATTCAATTGAATTCTTTCCCTGTTTCCATATTTTAAGGTGAATATAATTTAATTAGTTAAGTTAAGAAATAAGGTGACATAGCATTTAATAACAGTGATTAAGCACATGACTGAGATCAATGATTATGTAAATCATGTTATCACACAAATATTCATCCTAGACGGATGCTACAGATCGGCACAAGGCCCCAAACATGGCAATAAGCCCAATTTTCAACAATACAATGTGCGTATCAGCCGCCAATAATTTATATTTAACACTCGGGATAGACCAAGTCACAATCCCCAAAAATATACAACCCCACACCTGCCATTGGATGTGAGTCACGCCCTAATATAGCGTCACAATGTGATGAACCGGGGTTTCAAACCCTTAGGCCATCATCTATACTAACTACTCACCTCTAACCGGCCGTAAACTAGCCCGCGATGCCCTTTCCTCTTGAATCGACCTCCTCGCGCATCGAATCTAGCCAAAACCACAACAAATACATTACATTACTCTATAGGATCAATACCCAATTGAAAATAATCGAAAAGCATAAAAAATCCCGAAATTGACAAAACCCGAGCCCCGGGCCCAATTTTTAAAACTCAAAAATTTTACAGGAAAGTGTTCTTCATCTTCTACCGATTCCTTACATATAAAGAACACCAAAATTGGAGTCCGTTTGACCCCTCAAATCGACAACTAAAGGCCTCAAAATCCCAGGCCCCAAAATCCTATTTTTCTACTATTTTTCATGAATTAAAGGCTGGGTTTATGGTCTATAATCATCCATAAACGAGTTTTAATAATCAAATAACGTACCTCTGCGATACCCATTGATTTTCTCTCTTAAAAATCGCCTCAGATGCTTCTTCGCGTTCAAAAATTTAAAGAAAACTCGACTTTCTCATTATAGGTATACTGTTCACGCGTTTTACTAATCCCAGTGAATTCCTTGTGAAATACTAATGAATTTAGTCTATTGAATCATTCAATTTAATCTTATAATGAAGGAAATATGTAGGTTTTAAGATTTGCAAATAGTGCAGGTTTTTAATACGCCGTCAGGGGCAATTTCGTCATTAATTTGAAAATCTGCGCAACCTTGCTAAAACAGCCATAAAATCCTCATACGATGTCCAAAGTCGACGATTATTTTTGCTATTGGTCCATAATTACGATGCAGATCTAGTGCTTCATTCAAAACAGTAATTGGAGCTCAATTGTTAAATATGATATCATTTATGCTTGTAGAAACGACGTCGAAGCATAAGAAAAACGAGCACAACACATCCCAAACCTTTCCGAAACTCACCGGAACTCCTCGGGACCACATACGAACATTCCAAAACATCACATATGATCATTCAAACTTATTTTCACTCTCAAAATACCAAAACTAACATCAAACACCAAATTTACATCGGATTCAAACCTAAGTTCTTCTAAAACATCCGAAACACACATTTGACCAAAACCCAACCAAATCACCTTCGAATAACCTGACATTTTTCACACACATCCCAAATCACCTAATGAAGCTACAAAAACTCTCGGATTTCGATTCTGAATCCCTGATCAAAATCTCACATTCCAACCGGATTTCATCAAAATCCCAACTTCGCCAGAATAGGCTAACTCCTACACCGAGCCTCGGAATTCACTTCCGATTTCTCTCCTAAGACTTAAATTATCCCCTGAAACTAGTTGAAACATTAGAAATCCATTCCGAGCCCTCCATGGGTCAATATCCAGTTGACTTTCCCAAACTACCATTTCCTTAAAGAGACTAATTGCCCCATTTCCTACCAAACTCGATCCAAATTGACTCAAATTCACCAATTACAAATATTGAAACATGAGTAAGAATATAACGGGGAAACATGATGGAAATACATGAGACGAAGGGTCGTGTCATTACAGATACTCTCCATTCAGTTTCAAATTTTGCATCGCACTTTATCTTGTAATGTGGCCTATGGACAAAGTATGACATAACATATTCAGAGTCTCTTAGTCACAAGTGGTACGCAAGGATAGGTGAGGCGCTAGGTGTCGGTCGTGCCTCCAGGCTTGGGGCGTGTTAGGATTAAGGCGATTCTTAAAAAGAATTTACCATATAAATTAAGGTAGTATTCTCTATACAGTTTTGGTTATATTCCATGAATCTATTTTTGATTTTTGCTTTTGGTTGATGAATTTGGAAGAGGAAATTGGAGGTTTTGCCTAAAGTTTTTTAACATGAAATTAGAGTTTTGAACACCTATTTAAAGCCATATTTGAGTGAAATTAATATGGTTAGACTCGTAATTGAATGGGTTGTCGGATTTTTTGAGTTTTGTCGGGTTTCGAGGTGTGGTCTCGGGTGTGAGTTTTGGCCAAATTTGAGATTTGATTTAGAATTTGATCTTTATCAATTGTAATTGATTCTTTGGGCTTTATCTAATGTATTTGAGTTGCTTTTGGCTAGTTTTAAGCCGTTCGGAGTTCACTACGTGCGTGATAGCATTCTTGGAGAATCAGTTGGCTTGCTCGGTATTTGGAATTGGCTTATTTGAGATAACTAACTCTTTTAAGCTTAGTGTTTAAGGTATAAAACCCCAAATTATGTGCTATGTGATTGATGTTGAGGTGACACAAATGGTAGGTGACGAGCGTGTGGGCGTGCACCCTGTGAATTTGTGGCTTTGTTGTCTTCAAGGCACTGTATAGTGGACCTACTTTGTTGGTATCTGTATTTTTACCATGTGATAGAGTAAATTGAGCTTTAAATCATGCTAGATATCCTGTTTAGGCTTTATGCAGATAATGTTGGGACCTATAGTGGTTGTTCCTTGTTGTCATCTCGTCGATCTCTGATTATACCCAATTTTTCCCTATATTTTTTATACATTCAAATACTTTCAAAATAGTATATGTATGCATATATAAGCATGTCCAAAGCTTTTGGTATTTTTCTTCAATTTTTAAGGGTTTTTAGAATTGATTTGTTGTCTATTTTAACAATACAAAATCCAAAATTATTCTCAAATTATCATTTTTCCGGCGAATAACATATTTCCTTCTAATATTTGATAACAAAATATAATTAAAATAGTTTTTGCATATTTTTACTAATTTATTTTGTATTTCTAAAGCTAAATTGCATGGAATTACAATTATAGCCTATGTTACAATTAACCACATTTTATAATTATAAAATCATTTATGGTATTTTTAGATTAATATTTATATATTATTGATTAGTTCTATGTTTTCAATTTATTTTTCAAATTATTTCTTATTATTTTATAAAATAAAAGAAACAAATTGGCTATTTAAAACTTGGCCAGATTTCATTTGCAAACATAGCCCAAATTGACCCCAATTTTAAGCCCAATTTCAGCCCCATCTCAAACAATCCATACCCTATTCAATTGACCATGCCAAGCTCTAATTCAATCTGAGCCCTTAATCAAATGAGATCAACGACCCAGATTAGCTTGCCTAAATTAAATCAAACGACCCCCACCCTTGACCCATCATTTCGCAAAGAGACCGGTCTCTATCTAACCCTCCACCTCCCCCTTCTCTCTAAAACCTTCTATTTCCCCTTCTACAATGGCTCTCATCGCCTCTCCGACCAACTCCACCTCGCCTATTTCGATCATCAGTCGCCTTGAAACCTTATCTCACCAGCACCCTCAATTTTTGAAACTCCAACATTTTCCACCATGCAGGAAGGGCTCTGAAGCCTCGACTGGGTCCGTTTCTGGCCTTTCTTTGACGGGTTTTGGTCCGATGATGCTATGAACACCATTATTCACGAGTTTTACAGTCAGCTTACTTATCTCACTAATTTATTGCAAAACCCAAATTTTTTGCCTAAGTCTCTTAATCTCTGTCTTTTAAAATGATTTTCAGTTTATTCTTTCTATTTTACACTACTCATTACTCAATTTCTTCGATCCATTCAAATATTTTCAACGTTTGTTCTTTTTCTCAAAAGCTAGGGTTTTCGAACCCTTTTTTTTTTAAAATCGCTATATTTTCTGTTTCTTTTAGGTATTATGTATACATGTATTAAGTGTTTGTTTGTGTTACGAGCCTATTTGTTTTTGAGCTCTAAATTCTTTACTAGGATTCCAACCCACTATTACTTCTATGATTTCTTGCATAACGTTCTGTGATTTTTCACGCTTATTGTGTTTATAGGTCTAATTGTTTTTCAAATGATTATGTGCATCTCTTTGAATCCCCGATTTGTATGTGTTTTCCTTAAGGGTTCTTACACCGATTTTTGAATTATTTCCTTACTTGTGAGATGCTCTCTATACTTGGTTGATTTCCTCTGATTTTGGTCTTGTCCGTGATTCTTTTATTAATTTCAGAGTTAATTTATATGTTTACTATATTTGTGTACTTTAAAAAGTTATTCAAATGCTCAGCATATATTTTCCTTATTTGGAGTATTATGTAATTGGCCAGCCTATTAATCGACTGATTGATTCTTTCCTTATTTGATACACATATTCGAATCATGAATCCCTAGTTTAAATGAATTAGGTCCTGTGATTTATTCAAAATGGTACTATTTCTATAATTTTATACGTATTACCATATTCTCCATTGGTTTTCAAAAACAATAAGTACTTCTTTTCTCTTCTCACTCAAAAAAAACGAACAAAATTCATTCTGAACTCTCTCTCTTACACATAAAATATATTCATTGCTCTCTCCTATTTCTACACAACTTCTCTCACTTCTCTACTGGTTGCTCCACTAGTTTGTAACTCAAGCTGAGTTTTAGACTATTTCACTGTTCTACTGCTGTTCACTTCTATTCCTGCTCACTTCTGCCATTGCTGCTCACTTCTGCTATTGCTGTTCTCTTCTACTATTGTTGTTGCTTCTCAATACTACTACTCTCTCTCTACATACTCTCTGCATATTGCTGCTCACTCCTTACAAACTATTGCTCACCATCTTGCATATTATAACTCAACAATGCCCTGCATTACTTTACCTTCAACTAGTATGTCTCCTATTTGATTTACAATGCCAAAGAAATATGTTTCTATTTGTGTTGCGCTTTCTCTTATTTCTGGTATGTTTCTACTTAGGGTTTTGTTGTTCTTACTGCAATTAGTATGCCTCTGTGTTGATTAATATATTCTGGCATGCTTGTGCTTGTTTCCTTCACGTTTCTCCTTACCCCTAACCCCAGAACATTATTAGCATATTATTCAGAACCCTTTTAGCTATTAAGTGAACCTTAACCTCTTTTTGATGTGTGAATTTATCAATCTAATGTTGTTACGACCCTGACCCCTTTGTGTGAAACCTGCTTGATTGTTTAAGTTCTAAAAGTGCTTCTCTTTGAGGTTTGTATATATGCAACTGTGATCTCACTAATGAGTTACTTGTCCCCATGTCCTCTGCCCCTGTTTTTGCTTGCATGATATTGTATCTTTTGTTTCTTTTCTCTCAAAGCGGTTTCTATATGGACCCTCTTTCAAACTGTTTTTCAACTCAATCTCTTTGAAACTCTATCACAATCTCACTACACCTAGAATTTAGTTTCTATCCCCTTAGTGTAAGCATTGCTTTGGGTACCTTGAGTACCGACTAATCTTTGATGCACAAAGCTGGTAATTCCACACTTGCACTGATTCAATGTTAATCTGTTTGGGTGCCTGGTATTGGCCAGGGGCCCCAATGGGCCCTTAGGGAGCTTTGCCGCACCCAAAACCTTGGTAAAGGCTGTGAAATTCTAAAGAAGTGAGGCTTGAGATTTGGGCCTAGTTGAAGGCACCCTATAGATTAATTTCTTATTTTTACTCTTCATTACTATAATTTAGTTGCATTGGTCTGTAATAACTTGTAATGAGCAATGGGGGTTTTATAGTGAAATTGGGTGGGAGTATGCTTGCTTAGCTTTAAGTAATGGGTAAAAAATATTGTTAGGATTTATGCCCGTCACTAGAGGGGGGTGAATAGGCGGCACGAGAATATTGATAAATATTGCGGAATTAAAATTGCAGGAGTAAAGTATATGCAGTAATTAAAAGATTAAGGAAAGGACACACCAAATTTATACTGGTTCACCACAATGTGTGGTTAGTCCAGTCCCGGAGAGACTCTCCCGAGTTTCCACTAACTCCGTGAAGCTTACGGGTGCCTAACAAATCGTTACACTTGCTCGTAGATGTACACTCTACAAGACTTCAACTTGCTCGAGGATACCTCACCTCAAGACTTCACCTTGCTCGTGGATGCCGCACCACAAGACTTCACACACTAAGATTGAGGGTACTTAGCAAACCCGACAATCAATGAGAAGATATGGTCTTCTCAAACACCTTTCTCTTTTACAACAAGAACTCTCTAAAAAGAGTAGATAAAGAGATACAATATTAGCTCTATGAACAACTCAAAGTTTTCTCTCAATTGGCTCAACAAAAGCTCTAAAATGATGCACAAATAATATCAATATGTATATGAATAATGAAAGGTGTAGTGTATCTCAAATCAGCTCAAAAGACCTCTATTTATAGGTGTTATAAGTTGTATGTCCGTTGCTTAATTGACAATCAATTATGCTGATTTTATGCATGATAATCGATTATCGGATTTGCATAATCGATTATCAGCTTACCGTTCCAAAATCGGAAGCTGATTTTGTACTAGAATAATCGATTATTGGATTTGCATAATCGATTATCTGCCTGTTGTTCAAAAACTTTGGTAACGGATACAAGATAATCGATTATGTCCAAGTGTATAATCGATTATCCTACTCTGCGGAAATTTCCAATAAATGGAATTTCCCAGAATAATCGATTATCACTTTTGCATAATTGATTATTCACCTATGCTATCCAGAATTGAAAACTTACTTCAAAAACCATTTTGGTTAAAATGAAAACGTTAAAATCATTTTGTTTGAAGTATTTGAAATATGTTTATGATAAATATGATTTGATAAAAAGATTTTATGCATATTTATGATGACCTATGTTGAGCCAAAAGACGAGATAACTTAAACGTTGCTCTTACATTGGTTCTACCTAACGACCTACGCCTTGGGTCTTCGGTCTTGAAATTTTGAGCTCGTCTTTGGCTTTTCCATGCAATCCATTCATCAATATGCTTCTCGGCATTCAATCTTGATTGTTTGTCATATAATAACGTTGTTTGACACTTGACTTCATTGTTTGTCATTCATCAAAACCTATACCTGAAAATCATGCTAATACAACCAAAGCGCACATATCATGGATAGAATGATTTTCTACAATTTCCCCCTTTTTGAAAATGACAAACAATAGGAGATATGCATATCGGATTCCCCCTAAATTCATGCTATATCTCAACATACAATTCATGCAAGCCATTCCCCTTAATGATAATTCCCCCTCAAATAAGGCATACTATAACGTAGATACATTCCCCCTTATTTGATGCATATCGCCTAAACTCTTCCCCCTATATCTCAACATACAATTCATGCAAGCAATTCCCCTTAATGATAATTCCCCCTCAAATAAGGCATACTATAACGTAGATACATTCCCCCTTATTTGATGCATATCGCCTAAACTCTTCCCCCTTTTGGCATTAGCAAAAAGGAGTATACAAAGGCTACTTTTCCCCTTTCGACACTTCCCCCTTTTGGGTATACCAATTGTTAGTGTCAAGAGTAAAATAGGAAATACAATGAGGAATATATATTGACGATTTTAAAAAAATCATACCAACATAAAAATACCAAATGTTAGTAAAAACATAACAACCATAATAACGGTTATTTTTAGGAAATCATATTACTTAAAAATGTATCAACTGTTATTCAAACCAAAATAATATTCATCAAAACATGAATCAATCATTATTTTTAACAAAAATAATTGATACCAATTGTTATTCAAGATAAAAGTTATCAAAACATGAATCAACAAAAATAATTAATATCAATTGTTAACAAAGATATATTTATTGTTAACACATATCAACTATTACGTTTTTATCAAAAATATGATAACTAACCGACATTCCCCCTCGATGCAATGAGGTTTCGTGCTTGGTGCATCTACTACGATATTGTAGTCTTCAAGCACACCTGCAAACGTACCTAAAAATAGGTTTTAGGTACCCAAGCACTTTTGGGTCCTTGGGGGTTAGACAAATAATAATCATAGCTCAAAGATAAATCCCTATGTTTTGCAAAACATACGGGTGCTATGTGTCCTATCCGGTTGCAATAATGACATATAACATTCGGGTTGTGCATATGTCTTGGTTGAGCCAAAAACGTTCTATGTGATCTAAAGTCGTTATTCCTAGACGTATTGCGATTCCTAGAGTTATTTCTAGGTGGTCTAAAATGATTCATTTTAGACTCATTACCAAAATTCCTAGAGTTGTTTCTAGGTGGTCTAAAATGATTAATTTTAGACTCATTAGTGAAGTTCCTAGAATTATTTCTAGGTGGTCTAACTTCATTTCTATCATCCTTTCTAATATTCTTCTTAATTTCTTTAATTATTTTAGGATCTTCTATACTACGTTTTTCTAGTGCGTTCCTAAGTTTTATGTTCTCTAATTTCAACGAATCACAAGATGAACAATTAGAATTTTGATCAATTGAAGAAGTTTCATTCATCTCCTTAATTTTATTTCTAAGATCAATATTGTCATTTTCCAAAAATTTATTTTTCTCTTCTAAAACTTTAATTTTAGCCTTGTCCTCTTTGGAGATTTTTGAAGACTTTTTCAATTCATCATATATTCTTGAAAAGCTTCTTGTAATTCTTCATAAGAGTAAGAGTTAGGAGTACTTACCTCTTCTTCCTCGTAGGCCATGAGGCATAGGGCGGTAGTTTCATCACCCGAGCTGTCCGAATCCCAAGTCACGCACTTTTGGTGTTTCTTCTTTTTCTTGTCCTTGGGTTTTGGACAATGTGATTCGGCGTGGCCAAGTTTTCCACACTTATGGCATGAAGGACTTGGTTCTTCCTTCTTTATTTCCTTTTTCATAGACTTATAAAGCTTTTCGATCAAGGCATTGGAAATATTATCATCATCGCAATCCGAATCACTTACCTCTTCTCTTTTAGAGGATGAGGCTTAGAAGGAAATATTCGAATTTTTCTTGTTTCCAAAAGAAGGATTAAGAATCGTACTTTCATAAGTTTTGAGGTTACCTCGTAGTCCATCAATTGTGACGTCCGTGATTCCTATCGACTCTTGGATGGCATTGGCTTTGGAACGCCATTCGGGAGTGAGACTCTGTAGGATTTTTCGAACTAGATCTTTGTTCGAGTATACTTTTCCGAGAGCATGGAGATCGTTGATGATCATTAAGAACCGTTCGAACATAATATCGATGCTTTCATTCTCCCTCATTCTAAAGAGTTCATATTCATGTGTTAGAAAATTAACTTTTGATTCTCGGACTTGAGGCCTACCTTCATAAGTGATTTCAAGTTTATCCCACATCTCCTTGGCGGTTGTGCAGCAAGAAATCTTCCGATAGTCATCCTGATTCACCGCACAATATAATAAATTGACGGCCTTTGCGTTATTTTCAACTTTCTTGATGTCCTCGGCAGTAGATTCATCTTCCTCCTTTGAAACCGTGGTTTCTCCAACTTTCTTTGTTGGCATTTGTTCACCGTTCTTGATGATTTTCCACAGACGAAAGTCATTTGATTGGATGAAGATTCTCATCCGCTCTTTCCAATATGTGTAATTTGTTCCGTCAAATAGTGGAGGCCTATTGGTGGAGTGTCCTTCGCTCATCATTCCTGCGTTCAATATTCTCAACAAAAATATATATCGTTCTCTCAACCGGTTAAGGTTTTCAGAGAGTTAGGCTCTGATACCAATTGTTAGGATTTATGCCCGTCACTAGAGGGGGGGTGAATAGTGCGGCACGAGAATATTGATAAATATTGCGGAATTAAAATTGCAGGAGTAAAGTAAATGCAGTAATTAAAAGATTAAGGAAAGGACACACCGAATTTATGCTGGTTCACCACAACGTGTGGTTAGTCTAGTCCCCGAGAGACTCTCTCGAGTTTCCACTAACTTCGTTAAGCTTACGGGTGCCTAACAAACCGTTACACTTGCTCGTAGATGTACACTCTACAAGACTTCAACTTGCTCGAGGATACCTCACCTCAAGACTTCACCTTGCTCGTGGATACCGCATCACAAGACTTCACACACTAAGATTGAGGGTACTTAGCAAACCCGACAATCAATGAGAAGATATGGTCTTCTCAAACACCTTTATCTTTTACAACAAGAACTCCCGAAAAAGAGTAGATAAAGAGATACAATATTAGCTCTATGAAAAACTCAAAGTTGTCTCTCAAATGGCTCAACAAAAGCTCTAAAATGATGCCCAAATAATATCAATATGTATATGAATAATGAGAGGTGTAGTGTATCTCAAATCAGCTCAAAAGACCTCTATTTATAGGTGTTATAAGTTGTATGTCCGTTGCTTAATTGACATCAATTATGCTGATTTTATGCAAGATAATCGATTATCGGATTTGCATAATCGATTATCAGCTTACCGTTACAAAATCGGAAGCTGATTTTGTACTAGAATAATCGATTATTGGATTTGCATAATCGATTATCTGCATGTCGTTCAAAAACTTTGGCAACGGATACAAGATAATCGATTATGTCCAAGTGTATAATTGATTGTCCTACTCTGCGGAAATTTCCAATAAATGGAATTTCCCAGAATAATCGATTATCACTTTTGCATAATCGATTATTCACCTATGCTGTCCAGAATCGAAAACTTACTTCAAAAACCATTTTGGTTAAAATGAAAACGTTAAAATCATTTTGTTTGAAGTATTTGAAATATGTTTATGATAAATATGATTTGATAAAAAGATTTTATGCATATTTATGATGACCTATGTTGAGCTAAAAGACGAGATAACTTAAACGTTGCTCTTACATTGGTTCTACCTAACGACCTACGCCTTGGGTCTTCGGTCTTGATCTTTTGAGCTCGTCTTTGGCTTTTCCATGCAATCCATTCATCAATATGCTTCTCGGCATTCAGTCTTGATTGTTTGTCATATAATAACGTTGTTTGACACTTGACTTCATTGTTTGTCATTCATCAAAACCTATACCTGAAAATCATGCTAATACAACCAAAGCGCACATATCATGGATAGAATGATTTTCAACAAACATGTCTATAGGATTTTACTTACCTACTTGTACAATAGAAACAATGTCTAGGGCATACATCTCATGCGACTAGAAATCATGTCTTTAAGCTCTTTTACTCTCAGCTTGTTATTTATTTTATAGTCATAATCAGTTAATAATCAACAAATCACTGCCATTGCATTTAGATACCATATTTTATGACCTTTGTGTGCATTAGATATCATGTATGTAGGGCTGTATTTGCATTTCTTGAATGCCTCACTAATTCTGTTTAACAGACATAAGTCTGGTTAACATGTTTCTTTGAAAATCGAAAAACAAATATGGACGTTCACTCTCTCTTTTTGATTAAACAACGCCTAGGCAAGCCTTAGGCCGGATAAATCAATTGACCATCTTAATCATGTTTAAACAATTCAACATCTTTAGACTATCCGAATTTGTCTCCCTTATCTGAGATCCTCTTGGTTTTCCTACTAAACTTCTGTCCTATTTTCTAAATAATCATATCTGTGCAAATACTTTTCACTTAGTTACCTTTTCCAGAATTGAGTTACTGTTTTTCCTAAAACTTATAAGGACACTATGTCTTTAATATCTTCTATAATTATTCAAAACTATAGTCCAAAACTAATATACTTACATGCTCTCTTTTTACACTTCTGAATGGTTTTACATCTATTCTTCTATCTCTCTTGTCCGAAAGCTATTTTTTCTAAAGTGTGTTTAAAGAAAAAAAATGTTTCTTCTAATTCCTAAACTGGTATGTATCTACTGCCTTTTTCTCAAGTTCTAAAAGTTTTCGTCCAACTCTTTTCTACAAATTATGTCTAAACTTTTCAGCTTCTATTTTAACCCATTTCGAACATTCCAGCCTTTAACTCTCATTTCATTAGACCTTAAATGTGTTTGAGACGTGCTAGTTATATGCCTGTCTATGGAGGGATGTTTGAGCCTTTACACGCTCTTTATATATTCCTTCAAGTGAAGCCCTATTTGTTTTGTATGTCGCTTAACATTTTGACCTTTAAACCACTTGTTCAGCCTAGTTCGCACCTTATTGGAATAGTGGTCCTAAATACCCTCTAGGACCTATAGGACGGGACGGGTAGTAGCACGCAATAAGAATTCATGACCAATCCACACGTTTAAATGACCCTTACGGGGCGGGAAGGGTATAATATTGATATGATGACCAGTGCGCTAATATCTCGTGCGAGAAAGATTGCTGGGTATTGTACCTATGTGATCCATATTGTATTTAAGCATAGGACCTCTTTCCCCTTTTATTTACTTGTATAATTATTTCTTAAATTTATGTTCCAATTAATCCTTCTCTTTTAAAATCACTTATGTCCTTCCCCGTCCTATCTAAAATTTCAAATTTTGTTTGTAACTACTATATGCAAACTCTATGTGTTTCTTTCTACTCTCCTTAAAGTCACAATTAAGCATGGTCGGGAACCACACTAGTGGATCTTGAGGAGTGCCTAACACCTTCCCTTCGAGATAATCTCATGCCTTAACCCGAACTTTGATTTTCTTTCAAAAATATTCTTCCTTTATTTAAAAGTGTCCTATTGCACTATAATCATTAGGTGGTGACTCTTCAAATTCCATAACCCAATTCCTTAAAATAGAATAAGAGTTGTTTTATCCATAATATCGTAAACCCGGTTTCACCCATGTTTTAGGGGGGTAAAGGGGGAGTCGACAGCATGCCGACTCTACTGGGGATTTCTTTAAGGCTTTTGCCATTACGTGCTTTGTGTGACTTTATTGCTCCCTTAATTTCCTTTATTCTCTTGCCTTTAATTATTTCATCATGAATACTAACTTGGCTCTTCATGTTTCTTTTTTTCCTTTTTTTTAATTTCTCCCTCTACTGAATGCCGTTGTAATTTTCAACTGAATTTATTATAATCTTTATGAACGTGAAAATACATGCTATCTGCTTTATTCCTTTGACTGCACTCTTCAACATCATATTCCACTCGTGCCAAACAAATCTTATAGAAACGCTTACAAAGAGTGGTTGCGCCCTTCTAATATTATAACCCCCTAAATGTGGCAAAGGCATATTTGTGGTAAAACCAGTCAATCAACGGTGTAGTCGACGGTTCCGCTCCTTTCACTCTTGAGTTGTCCGCTCAAGGGTACCTTGTCTAGCACTTCAAAAAGTAAAAACCTTATTCCATTAAATTGTTCATGCATGATGGTCAAACTTAGCCGAGTCAGTTATGTTGTCCGCATAATGACTCATTAAGATAGCCTAAATCAAAGTCCATCGGGTTTCCTCGAAACCTAAACACACACCTCCACGTTATGTGCATTTATTTGGAGAACTAAATACCTTTGTGCTAATTATTGATTTAAATAGTCGAGTCTGGGTCTTAACCCTTTTGTTTTGCATGAAATGAATAACAAAGTTCCCGACTTCGGTATGGTCAACATACCCTCACTCTTCCAGACATTGTGGAGAAACCTCACATCGAGTAACTAAATTAATGAATGGAAAGAGAGAGTCACCAAGGCTAGTGAGAAGCTAAAATACTTGGAGTACAACTTGCTGGAATTAGAAGGGAAAGTGAGGAAAAGAGTCACCGAATCTCAAAAGGCTGAAGGGAGTGAAGGAAAGCGCCTGGCAAAGGCGTTTTTACTGGAAAATCTGCGCGAGCTGGAGGATCTGATGAACGAGAACATTCAACTTGAGGAAGGTCCTTCCGGGACCAAGTCGTTCGGACCTTTTATTTCCTGCTTTCATAATGTAATAAGGCCACTGTCCATTACTGACATCTTTTATTATTCAGTCGTCTTGTTTTTATCAATAAAAAGAGGCATTTAACATTATAGTTTCTCCAAATTTAATTTTTTGCTAGGCCAACATCAGGCAAAACGAGGCACCCAAATTAGGACACGTTTTGTATTCCTGCACAATGTGTTTAAATATGGCAATATTATTTTTTCAGAATCCGCACTGACTTTTTACCTTTTGTTTTTCTTTTATGTTTTTATTCCCCTTCCCAAAGGTTTTTTCATGCATTCTTGCACCATCAGCATACTCAACAAGATCCAAGGGCGCTCCACCTCTTCGTCCTCCGAGTCCTACCAGAAACAGGAACAAAGGCAAAATGGGAGATACAAATGCAAGAAAAGAACTTGAGTTAACTTCTCAGAACACTTCAATTACCAAGGAGACTGCTGCTCATCTTGAGCACACTTTGCTGAGATTTCGGGAAGAATTTGAAAAAGTCCGTTACCTGGCAAGCCTGTCAATCACTCTTGCCTCCTTTGATGTTAACACCCAGAACCCCGTACCTCCATAAAATACCCTGCAATAACCAATACAACACACTCATACCCAAGCTTGCAACACATGCAACAACACTCCATTACTCATTTTCAAACCCCAAAACACCACAAACGACCACATCCACAACAATCCTATCTTTGTGGACACTATGCCCCACTACACTCAGCCAATCACAAGTGTACCTGAGTTAGATGACAAGGACTCCCTCATTTAGAATTCTGCTACTGAATCGAAGAAGGTAACTAGCCGGGTCCAAGGCATCAAAGGTAGCAAAGGCGTTGAGGGTTTAAATTATGAAGATTTTTGTGTTCAGCCATATGTTGAGCTTCCGGAAGGGTACAAACCTCCCAAGTTTGAGATGTTGGACGGTACAAGTGATCCTAGGGTTCATCTGAGAATGTATTGTGATAATCTGGTAGGAGTTGGAAGGGACGAGAAAATCCGCATGAAGCTATTCATGAGGAGTCTGAAAGGCAATGCCTTATCTAGGTATATCAGCCAAGATGCAAAGAAATTGACAAGTTAGGTGAGTATTGCGTCCGACTTTATGGACCGGTTCAGGTTCAACACTGAGAACGCACCAGATTTGTTCTATATCCAGAATCTGAAGAAGAAACCCAGAGAGACTTTTCGCGAGTATGCTACTCGCTAGAGGTCAGAAGCTGCCTAGGTCAGGCCAGCCTTAGAGGATGAGCAGATGAACATGTTCTTTGTCAGGGCTTATGATCCGCAATACTTTGAGAGGCTAATGCTGATAGAAGTTTAGAAATTCTCCGACATAATCAATTGGGAGAAAGAATTGAGGAAGGTATCAAAAATGGTATGGTCACTTATCTCGAAGCATTACAGTCAACCAACAAAGCACTACAGTCTGGTGGCACGTCAAAGAAGAAGGACATGAATTCTGTAATGGCTGCGCAAAGAACCAAATCCCCAATAAAATACCAAACATATCCCATAACTCCACTCACATATCAACCTTACCTAAATTACCAAGCACCCTCGCCTACATACAAAATTCTACCACCCACCTACAAATCATCTCAGCATCCACCAGCTACATATCAACCCACTTCATTAAGATATTCCCAACTCGCACCAGTGTACCAAGCCTATAATGCCCAAACTTCACAGTATCAGTCACCACCCACCCGCCAAAACTTTCCTCAACCTAGACCAAATTTTGACCGAAGACCTCCCAGACAGTATACTGCCATTGCCGAACCAATCAACCAATTATATGAAAAACTCAAAGAAGCCGATTACGTTTCACCTATCCCAGCCGTAACTCCAGAAAATCCTTCCCAATGGATCAATCCCAACAAAACCTACGTATACCATTACGGAGTGAAAGTCCATACCATCGACGAGTGTCGCTCGTTGAAAGACAAGATTGAGACTTTGATTGATAACAAGGTCATTACTGCATAGGAGCTCACTCCCAATGTCTGCCAGAACCCTCTACCTGACCACAAGGGCGGAGGCATCCATATGATCGAAATTGAGGATAATTGGGACCCTAAAGGATCAATTGGGTTCATAGCTAAAGGAGAAGAACCTAAGAAGCCGGCGGTTACCCTTAATTCCATTGTTGTTCAAATCCAGCCCTCTGAAGGCGATGTGGTAAATGTGTCTGTACCACTCGAGTTAGAAGCACCTCTTGCAAAGGCGCCAAAACCGATTGAGGTTAAGTTTGGGATTCCAAAGGCACCTGCGCTATTCAAAGTTGCTGTGATACCTCCCAGGATGCCAATTCCGGTTTCCATGACAGACGTGACCCCGTTCTAATCAAACGCCATACCATGGGATTATACAGCTAAGGCTAGAAGGAAAGGGAAAGCATATACTGGAGAGGCAATCACCGCACAGGGCATGACTAGAACAGGCAGGGTATATACCCTAGAACATCTAGCTGAGTTGAGCAAGGCCTCTGGGCGACCTGTTGAAACTGGATCTGATGACCTTTGTAGGAAGATACAGGCCAAAGAATATTCGGTCGTTGAGCAATTGAAGAGAACACCAGCGCAAGTTTCCATTCTGGCTCTTTTGCAAAGCTCTGAGGCACATAAAATGCCTTAATGAAAATATTGAGTGGAGCTTATGTGCCCTGCAATATAATGAGAGGTGAAATGGAAAATATGGTAGGACAAGTGCGGAAAGTCACAAGATCACCTTCCACGAGGATGAGCTACCACCAGAAAGGCTTAGTCACAAAAAGGTATTGCACATCATTGTGCAATACAAAGATTATTTCATCACCAGAATCCTGGTCGACGGGGGATCCAGCCTTAACATTTGTCCACTAATAACCCTCAGGACATTGGGGAAAGGACTGCATGAGATTAAAGACGGAGCTAGAACTGTTAAGTCTTTCGATGGGTCTCAAAGATCTACCATTGGAGAAATTAGAATGTGCTTACATATGGGACCTTTCTGGTTCGATGTTGACTTCCAAGTCATAGACGTGCCAGCATCCTACAATTTATTGCTGGGACGACCCTGGATCCACACTGCTGCGCTGTGGCATCAAACCTATATCAAGAAGTGAAGTTTGAATGGAATCATCAGGAAGTGATCATTCATGGTGACAGTAGCACCCTATATACAGTCGCCAAACTATCCCGATGATCGGAGGCAGAAGGAGAACATGCAGAGAAACATACCATCACATCGAGCGAGTAAATGCCATAGCCAAAGACAAGTGGTGGGATAACAAGATTGAGAGTATCCTGAATTGGTGTGGATATGATCCTTGAAAAGGACTTGACAAGAACCTCCAGGGTATCACCAACCCCATCAAACTAAAGAAACATGGAAGTACTTTTGGCTTAGGGTACGAATACACTTGGGAGGAGTTCAACAATTGGTCACCACCATGGCGCATCCCCTACTATCCGTTGGAGCACCCTATACCTGTGGTGGAGCAGACTTTTCAGCCAATTGATGTTATATACAGATCAAAGGAGGACGAAACACTAGCGGCGATGAAGAACCTATTTCTGGAAGATGATATGGATTGTTGTGTTATCTTCGAGAAGAAAGTGGAGGAAGGCCCTTCCATTCAGGTTGTGAACCGAGGAGAACGCCTCACCAATTGGTCAGTGAGGACCAGCAATGCCCAGAGAGCTTCGAGGTAGCAAGTCTAAACGACGCACTATGCATCGCATTATACTTTTTAGTTGATTTTACTTTTTCAAATTGTCTTTAATTTTGAAAAGAGCTCCGATGTTTCGAACAGTTATGAATTTAATCAAAAGCATTTACCAAGTTTAGTTTTTTATATCTCGCTCTTATTACTTTTCTTTATCATTTATTTTATTTTTACACAACATTTCTATTACATATCTTGATGATGAACCAACGACAGTGACTTGCAACGAGGCAACACAACAAACAGACATAGATTCAGAAGAGGTTGTCCGAGAAGTTGAGAACTTTGAGAATAAACCCAAATCCAATTTGGACGAAACTGAAATTGTCAATTTGGGGAATGCAGAGAACGTCAAGGAAACACATATCAGCATGCATTTTTCCCTATCCGAAAAGAAAGAGTACAACGAGTTCCAAATAGAGTATAAGGATATATTCACATGGTCTTATGATGACATGATAGGTCTCAGCACATCCATTGTGGTCCACAAGTTTCCAACAGATCCGACATGTCCGCCAGTAAAGCATAAACTCCAAAAATTCGAACCAGTCATGAGTTTGAAAATTAAAGAAGAAGTCGCAAGTCAAAGCCGGGGTTCTCAGAGTGATAAAGTATCCGACATGGTTAGCCAACATCGTGCCGGTACCGAAGAAGGATGGGAAGGTTAGAGTCTGTGTCGACTACTAGGATCTCAACTGGGTCAGTCCTAAGGACGACTTCCAGCTGCCTAGTATACACATCATGATCGACAATTGCACCAAGCATGAGCTATAGTCAAATCGTTGATTGTTTTTTTCGATACCACAATATATGGATGGATGAAGAAGATGCGGAGAAAACAACATTTTATCACGCTGTGGGGGATGTACTATTACAGAATGATGCCATTCTGTTTGAAGAATGTAGGTGAAACATACATGAGAGCCATGACTACTATCTTTCATGACATGATACATAAAGAAATTTAGGTGTATGTGGACGACGTTATCATCAAATCCAAGAAAGCACAAATCATACGGAAGATTTGAGAAAGTTCTTCAACAGATTGAAGAGGTACAACTTAAAGCTGAATGTCTTCAAGAATGCATTCGAGGTTCATGCTTGAAAGTAATTGGGTTTCATATTGAGTTTCCAAGGAATAGAATTGAATCCATCAAAAGTCAAGTCCATTCAAGAATTGCCACAGCCAAAGAGCAAGAAGGATATGATGAGTTTTCTAGGAAGGCTCAACTATATCAGCTGATTCATAGCTCGGTCCACTGTTGTTTGTGAACCGATCTTCAAGATGCTAAAGAAGGATGCTGCCAGTAAATGGATTGACGACTGTCAAAAGGCTTTTGACAGAATCAAGGAATACTTGCCTATCCCACTAGTGTTGGTTCCTCCTGAGTCAGGAAGACCCGTTTTTGCTCTATCTCGCAGTTCTTGATGGAGCATTCGGCTGTGTTTTCGGACAACATGGTGAAACTGGAAGAAAGGAGCAAGCAATCTATTACCTCAGAAAGAGGTTTACCCCGTACAAGGCTCGATAATCCTTATTAGAACTCAGGTGTTGTACTCTAACTTGGGTAGCTCAGAAGTTGATGCATTATTTCTATGCCTACACAACTTATCTCATATCAAGGATGGATCCGTTGAAATATATATTTCAGAAGCCCATGCCTACCAGCAAGCTCGGTAAATGGAAAATCCTATTAAGCGAATTAGGCATTGTTTATATTACCCAGAAGGCAGTCAAAGGACAAGCTTTGGCAGATCATCTCGCTAAGAATCCTATGGGAGGAGAATACGAGCCTCTGAAGACGTATTTTCTTCATGAAGAGATATCTTTCATAGGAGCAAACATTGCAGAATCCTATGATGGTTGGAAAATGTTTTCCGATAGAGCCGAAAATTTCAAAGAAGTCGGTATAGGAGCAGTCCTGGTATCAGAAACCGGTCAGCATTACCCACTACCGCCAAGCTCAGATTTCGTACACCAACAATATGGCCGAGTACGAAGCTTGTATCTTAGGGCTCAAGCTTGCCATCGACATGAACATTCAGGAGTTACTAGTGATTGGAGACTCAGACCTACTTATACATCAGTTTTAGAAGAATGGGCAACCAAAATTTCCAAGATACTCCCTTATCTACATCATATACAGGAGCTGAGGAAAAGGTTCACAAAGACCGAATTTCAGCATGTTCCCAGAATACAGAATGAATTCGTTGATGTACTAGCGACTTTGTCATCCATGATCCAACATCCAGATACAAATTTCATTGGTATCATCCAGGTCAAGATCTATGACTAACCAACTTATTGTGCTCATGCTGATGAAGAAGCGGATGGAAAACCGTAGTTCCATGATATCAGAGAATACTTGACAACAGGAGAATACCCAGAGCTTGCAAATGCTACTCTAAAGCGCACGCTCCAAAGATTATCTAACAACTTTTTTCACACCGGAGGAATCTTGTATAGGAGAACTCTCGATTTGGGATCGCTAAGGTGTGTCGATGGAAGGGAAGCAACCAAACTATTGGATGAAGTGCACGCAAGGACTAGCGGACCGCACGTGAATGATTTTGTACTAGCAAAGAAGATAATCCGAGCAAGGTATTTTTGGATGACTATGGAAACGGACTGCATCCAGTACGTTCGAAAGTGCCCTCGATGTCAGGTACATGCAGATATGATAAAAGTACCTCCAAACGAGCTTATTGCAACAACCTCACCATGGTCATTCACCGCTTGGGGAATGAATGTTATTGGACCAATCAAGCTTGCTGCATCAAACTGGCACAAGTTCAGCTTAGTGGCAATTGATTACTTTACCAAATGGGTTGAAGCAGTATCATACAAAGCAGTAACCAAGAAAGTTATAACAAATTTTGTCTGCGAGCGTATTATTTGTCGGTTGGGAATTCCGAAATCAATCATCACTCACAATGGTTCCAATCTCAACAGCGACCTGATGAAAGCAATGTGTGAGACTTTGAAGATCAAACATAAGAACTCTACAGCTTATAGACCGCATATGAATGGACCTGTAGAAGCAGCCAATAAGAACATCAAGAAGATACTAAGAAAGATGATTGAAAGGCACAAGAAGTGGCATGAGAAACTATCGTTCGCCTTATTGGGTTATCGTACCACGGTCAGCACATCAACTGGGGCCACTCCCTACATGTTCGTTTATGGTACAAAGGCGATCATTCCCGCCAAAGTAGAAATTCCCTCCTTAAGAATCATACAAGAAGCAGAGTCAGATGATGCAGAATGGGTAAAAGGTCGCTACGAGCAGTTAGCCCTTATAGATGGAAAAAGAATGAATGCAGTTATCCACATTCAGTTATATCATAACACAATGTCCTGAGCTTTCAACAAAAGAGTTAAACTAAGGATGTTTACACAAGGACAGTTGGTGTTGAAGAAAATATTTCCACATCAAGATGAAGCCAAGGGGAAATTCTCTCCCAATTGGCAAGGTCCGTACATGGTTCACCGGGTCCTAACTAGAGGAGCCCTCATTCTTGCAGAAATGGACGAAGAAGTTTGGCCAAAGCCTATCAACTCAGACGCAGTGAAATGATACTGTATTTGATCATATGCTCTCCCTTTATGATGTAATTTGAACTACACCTGACCTGATTCCCATTTAAGATGGGATACGTAGGCAACACTATGGGTTCGGTCACATTTTAATAAAATTTCCATTTTCCCCCGCTATTAGAACTGGGGCAGAATTTTGAGGAGGGCCCTCAAAATATTGAAGTTAGTTTGTCAACTTCTTCATCAGCGCCGGCCAAGTAAACTGGTTTAGCATATCTATCAGAAGCCAGCCCAGTAAACTGGGGCGAAATTTTGAGGAGGACCGTAAAAATTCTGGAAAAGCAAGGTTGTCGTGTCTTCAACCACATTACAATTGTTGGTTTATCCTAAATAAAATTGTTTTTCAAAATATACTTACATTATATTTACTGGATCATGCATAAAGATCATTTGTATCATTGTCATTTAGCAACGCTACCCCCAATGGTACACGACGTCAAGAGTCACGGGATACGAACTAACCTTCCCCCTCTACAGAATTAACGACTTTTCTTTGGATGCAGGCACGCAGGTCATAAATCAGTTGATACATTCACACACTCGTGATCTTCAGGGTTGAAACTTTCAGAACGATCACTTAGCACAAATTTTATTATCTACACCCAATATCCCTAGCAGCCACGATGCGCAATCAGCTGTCAGCTAAGTCTCACTGCTATTCACTCTTTATTTTTTTGCATTTTGCATAAGGCTGTTCTTCTTCCTTCCGAGGTTAAGCTCTACCTCCATCCTGCATAACGCTACTTATCTGCCTTTCAAGACTAAGCTATGTCTCCATCTGTATTTTGCATAAGGCTACTTTTCTGCCTTCCGAGGTTAAACTCTACCTCCATCCAGCATAAGGCTACTTATCAGCCTTTCGAGACTAAGCTCTATCTCCATTTTGCATTTTTGCATAAGGCTACCTTTCTGAATTCCGAGGTTAAACTCTACCTCCATCCTGCATAAGGCTATTTATCTGCCTTTCAAGACTAAGCTCTGTCTCCATTTTGCATTTTTGTATAAGGCTACCTTTCTGAATTCCGAGGTTAAACTCTACCTCCATCCTGCATAAGGCTATTTATTTGCCTTTCAAGACTAAGCTCTGTCTCCATCCTGCATCCTGCATAAGGCTACTTGTCTGCCTTTCGAGACTAAGCTCTATCTACATCTGCATTGCATAAGGCTACTTTCTGCCTTTCGAGACTAAGATCTGTCTCCATCCTGCATGACTGAAATATCGCCACTTTATTTTTTTCAAACGGCTGAAATATCGCCACCTGCATTTTAAGTTCTCGCTCTAGGCGAATGATCACCACCCTTTGCATTCATTTGGTTAAAAGATTGCCACCTTTTCATGGGCTGAAAGATCGCCAACTTGTTCAAAGGCGTCATAGTTCGAAGGCACCATCTGCATAGACCAAGGACACAATTTCATGGCCTGCGAATCTTTACTTTTATGCTATTTATGGTCCAGGACATCATAGTCCGAGGACGTCATCTTAACCGTCTGAAGACAACATTCATGGTCCAATGTGAACTTGCATCATGTTTAATTATGCACAGTGCACGCCACATTGCTTACTTGCAAGTACACTGGCTATCCGACGACCATCTCAGCAGGAGCGATCCCGCTCCGGTTCTCCGCAACCTATTCTATCCCGAACATGTTTTCAAATCTAACCCTCGCTTCCGTCTTTTCGATTCTCCATCGGCATACTCCGTCAATGGTTCCTGAACTACATATGTCCTGATTCCTGTAAAATCAGGGATATGTAGGAAGCTCAGAACCAGAGCATGGTCAAAGTTATTTTTAATTTCCATTTTCGGTCAAAATTGGCCATCTCATCTTTAACCGACAACTCTTTCATCCTCATCAGGTAAAGAGGGCAGCTGTTGATACCAAATTTTTTCCTATATTTTTTTATATACTAAAATACTATTAAAATTGTATATGTATGAATATATAAGCATGCTCAAAAGGTTTTAGTATTTTTCCTCAATTTTTAAGGGTTTTTAGAATTGATTTATTGCCTATTTTAACTATACAAAATCCAAAATTATTTCCAAATTATTATTTTTTTGGAGAATTACATATTTTCTTCTCATATTTAGAACAAATCATAATTAATATTATTTTTTCATATTTTTACAAATTTGTTTGGAACTTCCAAAGCTAAGTTGCATGAAATTGCAATTATAGCGTATGTTACAATTAACCGCATTTTATAATTATAAAATCATTTCTGGTATTCTTAGATTAATATTTACATATTATTAATTAGTTCTGTGTTTTCAATTTGTTTTTCAAATAATTTCTTACTATTTTATAAAATAAAAGCTATTTTAAACTTGGCCAGATTTTACTTGCAAACATAGCCCAAATTGACCCCAATTTCAGCCCCATCTCAAACAGCCCATACTAAATTCAATTTACCCGGACCAGCTCTAATTCAATCTGAGTCGTTGATCAAATGAGATCAACGGCCCAGATTAGCTTGCGTAAATTAAATCAAACGACCCCTACCCTTGACCCCTCATTTTGCAAAGAGACCGGTCTATCTCTAACACTTCACCCCCCTTCTCTCTAGAACCTTCTAGTTCACCTTCTCCGATGGCTCTCCTCGCCTCTTCGACAAACTCCAGCCTCGCCTCTTTCGATCATCAGCTGCCTTGAAATGACACTGGCTTCCTCCATCATTAAAACTTCAATAGGGGCACTAATGCCTCACCTGGGTCCGTTTTAGGCCTTTCTCTGACGGGTTTTGGTCCAATGATGCTATAAAAACCATTATTAAAGAGTTTCACAGTCAGGTTCCTTACCTCACTGATTTATTAAAAACCCCTAATTTTTTGCCTAAGTCTCCTAATCTCTGTCTTCTAAAATGATTTTCAGTTTATTCTTTCTGTTTTACACTACTCACTGCTCGATTTATTCGATTCATTCAAAGTTTTTCAATGTTTGTTCTTTTTCTCAAAAGTTAGGGTTTCTGAACCCCTTTTTTCAAAATCGCTATATCTTTTGTTTCTTTTGAGTATTATGTACTTGTATTACGTGTTTGTTTGTGTTACGAGCCTATTTTTTTGAGCTCTAAATTGTTTACTCAGGTTCCAACCCTCTACTGCTTATATGATTTCTTCCATAACGTTCTCTGATTTTTCACGCTTATTGTGTTTATAGGTCTAATTTTTATTCAAATGATTCTGTGCATCTCTTTGAGTCCCTGATTTGTATGTGTTTTCCTTAAGGGTTCTTACACTGATTTTTCAATTATTTCCTTACTTGTGAGATGCTCTCTGTACTTTGTTAATTCCCTCTGATTTTGGTCTTGTCCATGATTCTTTGACTAATTTTAGAGTTAATTTATATGTTTACCATATTTTTGTACTTAAACATGTTATTCGAATGCTCAATATATATTTTCCTTATTTGGAGAATTATGTACTTGGCCTTTATTATATACTGTATGCCTATTAATCGACTGACTGATTCTTTCCTTATCTGATTCTACTATTCGAATCATGAATCGCTAGTATAAAGGAATTTGGTCCTGTGATTGATTCAAATTGGTACTACTTCAATAATTGTGTACTTAGTAACCTTTTCTCTATTGGTTTTCAAAAACTATAAGTAGTCCTCTTCTCTTCTCACTCAAAAAATGAACAGAATTCATTTTGAACTCTCTCTCTTACAAAAAAATATATTCATTGCTCTCTCCTATTTTTGCGCAACCTCTCTCACTTCTCTACTGGTTGCTCCACTAGTTTGAAACTCAGGCTGAGTTTTTGATTACTTCACTGTTCTATTAATGCTCACTTCTGATATTGTTGCTCACTTCTGATATTGTTGCTCACTTCTGCTATTGATGTTCTCTTCTGTTATTGTTGCTGCTTCTCTATACTGCTGCTCTCTCTGTGCACACTCTCTGCATATTGTTTCTCACTCCTTGCAAACTATTGCTCACCATCTTGCATATTATAACTCACCACTGCCCTGCATTACTTTTACTTCAACTGGTATGTCTCCTATTTGATTTACAACTCCAAAGCAATATGTTTCTATTTGTGTTGCACTTTTTCTTATTTCTGGTATGTTTCTACTTAGGGTTTTGTTGTTCTTACTGCAATTAGTATTCCTCTGTGTTGATTATTATAGTCTGGCATGCATGTGCTTGTTTCCTGCATGTTTCTCCTTACCCCCTAACCCCAGAACATTATTAGCATGTTATTCAAGACCCTTTTCGCTATTAAGTGACCCTGAACCTCTTTTTGATGTATGAAATTTTCAATCTAATGCTAAGACCCTGACCCCTTTGTGTGAAACTTTCTTGATTGTTTAAGTTTTAAAAGTGCTTCTCTTTGATATTTGTATATATGTAACCGTGGTCTCGCTTATGAGTTACTTGTTAGATAATACGCTTAACGCTAGAGGGGGGGGGGGTGAATAGCGTTATAATAAAAATTAGCGTAAACTTGCGGAATTTAAAAATTGCAGGAAATAAATAAGTGCGATAAGTAAATAAATTAGAACAAACGCACCGATGTATCCTGGTTCACCACAACCCGTGGCTAGTCCAGTCCCCGAGAGACTCTCTCGAGATTTCCACTAACTTGTTAAGCTTACGGGAGCTCAACAAACCGTTACAACTTGAGGACACAAGCCTCAACAACCTTTGCTCGGAGATACAACACTCCAAGACTTCAACCAAGGAAACACAAGTTCCTTCTTACAACACAAGGGACTAACACTTCCCTTCAAGTGTACAAAAACACTTAGCACTCAAACAAGACACTCCTTTAAGAGTAGATATGAGTAAAAAGAATACGCTCAAGATCGCAACAACTTTCGACAAGAATTTGGCTCTCAAAAGCTTATGTAATGAATATAAAATGATAAGCAATAAGGTATGCAAGCTTTAGCAATTGTATGATCAGTTGTTGTGTTTAGAAGACTGAATTGAAGCTGTATTTATAGTTGAAAAACTTTGTATTACCGTTGCCTAATTGCCAATTAAGAGTTGCTGATTTTACTCTGTGACAATCGATTGTTTGCCAGTTCTTCCAAAAATCAATCCCAGATTATACGCATAACAATCGATTATCTAGGATGAATAATAGATTACTGGCAACGTTCAAAAAATCATTTCCAGATTTTACTTAAAACAATCGATTGTCAGAAATCTACAATCGATTACTCAGCAACATTCAAAAAATCCTTTCCAGATTTTAATTAAAACAATCGATTATAGGCAATCAATAATCGATTACTCAGCAACGTTCAAAAAATCGTTTCCAGATTTTAATTAAAACAATCGATTATAGGAAATCATAAATCGATTACCTGACGGTATTTGAAAATATTTTGGCAACGGTCAGTTATACAATCGATTATATTAAGTTGACAATCGATTATATATCAGTCTTGAAAATTCAATTTAGACACTGCCTCTTGACAATCGATTGTTATAGGTTCACAATCGATTATTTAATAACTTTGAAAAAGTCTGGAAGACACTGCCTCAACACAATCGATTGTCATAAGTTCACAATCGATTATTTTGTGACTTTGAAAAATCGGATGCACTGTCTCTTCACAATCGATTGTCATTAGCTTCACAATCGATTATTTTGAGCTTTGAAAAACTTTGATGGACACTGCCTCATCACAATCGATTGTCATAAGGTTCACAATCGATTGTCGTGCAGATTTGAAAAATCAGATGCTCACTGCCTTAACACAATCGATTGTCATAAGTTCACAATCGATTGTCAAGCAGCTGACTTAAACATAATCGATTATCATAAGTACATAATCGATTATCTTAGTCCAGATTTTAGAGGCATGTTTAAAAAACATTTTGACTAAAGTAAATATGCATTATCTAAACTCATTTTGCTCTAAATTAAATATGCATGATTTGTTAAAATATTTTTACGAGAGAAGCCAAGTCTTGAGTTTAAGTTGTCGGATCAAGATCACAATTAAATACCGACTCATATAAAACTTAATCTCGATCTTTGTCTTGTTCTTGAATCTCGTTATATACCAATTTTGCGCTTGTGCTTGGACCTCGTCATATGTCAATTCGCGCATAGTTTGTCATTCATCAAAACCTACAAATATGAACACACGTTTAGTATAATGCCTTGAGAACGTGTTTCCAACAATTTCCCCCTTTTTGATAATGGCAAACTTTAAGCGGGATATGCATATTAGGCAATTCATAATGACGATTCAAGACAAGTAAAGATATGCAACAAGTATATAGATATGCAATTTGTTCCCCCTCAATATATGAATTCCCCCTCAATTTATGCCGATAAGTATTGAGAGTGCATACCCGTTATCTTCCCCCTTTTGCCATTAGCAAAAAAAATATAGAATAATTAAAAAAACTTGTTTATTTATTAATAAAAAACGGTTACATAACGGGAATAATAAAAACATAGAACAATAAAATAGAAAAGCAAATAAAGAAATTATTCATCATCATTTCCCGCCTCATCATCCGGCACTGCTTCATAGGGAACAAGACCGGCATATGGATAATGAACATGGTCAAAATATACATGGATCTCATGTGTCAATTGACCGACATAGGTGGTCAATGAAGCAATTTGGTCGGAAATGGATTGAAGAGTAGGTTCTTGAGGCTGACGCGATTGACGGGTTGGAGGAGGAGCAGGAGCTGCATGATCACCGTCATGGGGAAAGGAGGATTCTGAAATTTCCCACTTCTTGGTGCTCTTTTTGAGAGGACCGATGGAAGTGTTGAACCCCGAAGCTTCAAGAAAATTCATAATAAGGAGGGCATAGGGAAGAGGTCTATCATCTCCGATGGCATCAAGCATGTGAATCTTGATGAACTTACACCAATTGATGTGAGCTCCGGTTATAATGGCATGCATGAGCTTCGCGTCCTCTTGGGAAAGAGTGGTATGATTGTGCTTCCTAGGCTTGAGGACTCGGGTGATGAAATAGAAAATCAAACGATACTCGGGGAGCATTCCCGTGATAGTAGGGCGTCGAGAAGATAGATTAGGATCATAAGATGTAAGACCTATTTGGTTTAGGAGAATTTTCTCATCAAATAAGGCGTCGGACTCTCTAATGTAGCGAGTAATGTTTTCGCCACTTCGAGGAAGATGAGCAATGGAATGCAAGTTTTCATTGGACAAAAGAATTTGAACACCATTAATATTTGACACAAGTTCACCATCGTCATCCTCATGAAGGTTTGAGTAAAACGCTTGAATCAATGGAGGATTAATATAAGGATAGGTAAGATATAAAAAGTCAAGAAGTTGACATTCCTTAAGAATGTTTGCAGCGGGGGCATATGATTCAAGATACTTGCTTGTTGAAAAGCGAGGAGGAAAAATGTCGCGCTTTTCGAATTTTGTCAAAAATCTAGTAAGCTCGGTTTCAGTATTGAATTGTAAAATAGACCCATTTTGATAAGGGAAATTTGGAGGTGGAGAAGCAGAAGAAGATGCACCTTGTCTACCTGAACGGGAACGTTTAGAGTGTCTGCCCGACATTTTCAAAGAGTAGTAATGAACTTTGTAAGAAACTTGGAAGATTTTTGAAGGTTTGGGAGCAAAGATTGATGCTTGAGTGAATAAAATTGAAGACTTGTGATGCCTATTTATAATGGGAAGAATGGCATTTCATTTATGATGAAAATCTGCAGAAATTTATGAGCCAAAACAGTCAGAAACGGTAAAAATAAATTGCACTGACCGTTAGACAATCGATTGTTGAAACGAAATAATCGATTGTTGAGCAGATTTTGATTTGAACTCGGAACTGACACAAAATCGATTGCAGGACCCAAACGGTAACAAATATTTGAATTGCTGACAAAAAATAATCGATTGTTGAATTATGATAATCGATTGGTGTGATACAGTGAGCACGGTGATTTTCTGACTCGGAAAATAATCGATTATATTTATGAAACAGTCGATTGTTTTAGAGAAGCAGTACTGAATAGCTGAGACGGTAATCGATTATACAGTTAAAAAATCGATTATTAACCACAAATGCATAATAAGAATCAAACATATATAATCGATTAGTGATACTTGCTAATCGATTGTCCGCACAGTAAAATAATCGATTACTTGCTGTAACAATCGATTGTTCTATGCCATTTCTTTATAATTCCCCCTGCCTTTAGGGCGATACCTGCAAAAAAGAATTAGACGTCTCTGACGCTCAAGTTAGTAATTTGTAACGAAATAATGCAATGAGAACGTGATCTCTTAAGAAGTGTGTCCTAAGGTGTTCTTAAGAGAGTTTCGGGTACTTACCTTTTCTCCAACGTCGCCAATTACCTGTTCGAGAGGGTGATCTTTGATTGTCCTCCACTCGTTAGGCATTTTTGTTTCTTTCTCCAATTGTGGCGTTTCCTCCGTTGATTGTTCCAAGATTTCATCTTGAATTTCCTTAGGAGTTTCCTCTTGTACTTTGTCTTTAAACTATTTAAAATACCTGCAAGATCAGAACAAGAATCCTTTCTCGCCAAGCGAGCATTATTTTCGGAAAACACAATATGGGGGGATTCCTCCACAGTTTGGGTTCTATTATTAAATACCCTATATGCTTTGCTACGTTAAGAATACCCAATAAAAATTCCTTCATCGGATTTGGCATCAAATTTTCCCAATTGATCTTTTCCATTGTTATGAATAAAAACTTTACAACCGAATACTCTAAGATGGGAGATATTTGGTTTCCTTTCCTTGTAGAGTTCATAAGGGGTTTTCATGAGTATTGTCCTTATGATTACTCTATTTAAAACGTAGCATGCGGTACTCACGGCATCCGCCCAAAAATGTTTGGGAACCTTAGCCTCTTCGAGCATGGTTCTAGCCATCTCTTCGAGACACCTATTTTTCCTTTCCACCACCCCATTTTGTTGTGGTGTTCGTGGAGCGGAAAAGGTATGCTCGATACCGAGTTCGTCACAAAAGTCCGCAAAGAGATTGTGATCAAACTCTCCCCCATGATCACTTCTGATTGAAGTGACGGTTGTTTCCTTTTCGTTTTGAACACGTTTAAGAAAATATTTAAAATTCTGAAAAGCACCACTTTTATGGGAAAGAAATAAAGTCCAAGTAAATCTGGAATAATCATCAACAATAACAAAAGCATAGCGATTTCTACCAAGACTTTCAATGCGAGATGGTCCAAACAAATCCATGTGAAGCAATTGCAATGGTCTAGTAGTTGAAACAATATTTTTCGATTTAAAAGATGCTTTTGTTTGCTTCCCTTTTGACACGAATCACAAATAGAGTCATTTTCAACATTCAAATTTGGAAGACCAACAACTAAATTTTGTGAAACCAATTTGTTCAAAAGATGCATGTTGATGTGAGCTACTCTACGATGCCATAACCAAGAATCATCCTCTTTGCTCATTAAACAATTCACGTATTCGGGTGAAGAATTTGCAAGATCAACCATATAAATGTTATCCATTCTAAAACCACGAAGGATAATTTTAAAATCGCTACGTCTAAAAACTAAGCATTCATCCGAATCAAATAAAACAAGATTTCTCTTGTCACATAATTGACTTATGCTCAAGAGATTATGTTTTAAACCTTTCACAAGTAATATATGCTTAATGGAAGAAATTTCATCCTTACCGACCGATCCGATGCCGATAATCTTTCCTTTGTTGTTATCACCAAAAATAACACTTCCCTCTTCCTTGTGTTCTAGTTGAAGGAATTTGGATTCGTCTCCCGTCATGTGCTTGGAGCATCCACTATCAAGGTACCATAGTACACTTGATCCCTTCAAACATACCTACAAAACAGATTAATGAGTTTTAGGTACCCATACCATTTTGGGTCCTTGGGGGTTAGGCAAATCATAGTGATGTGGTTGAGTGTTATGTCTATGTCGTGTAAAACAAGCAGGAGCAATATGTCCAATTCGTCTACAATAATGACAAGTCACGTTAGGATTATGCATCCTTCTAGGTTGATAGTAATTGGACGGACGAAATTCATTTACTCTATTCTTGACAATATAACTATTGCGCAAATCATGAAAGTCATTTCTCCTACCATTTGTTCTAGGATATGCATCATTTCTAGAGTAGTTGTTTCTAGGTTGGGATTGATGAAAACCATTTCTAGGTTTGTTGTATCTAGGATGAACATTTGTTTTATTTATCCTAGGTTGAGCCTTAGGTGGTTGGGGGTTGGCTTCAACTTTCTCTTTAGGCTCGTTTTCAAAACCTATGCCATGCTTGGTCGACTTCAAATTAACAAGCACTTCATTCAAGCTTTATGAGAAGAGTTAAACTTATCTAAGGTGCCCTTAAGCCTTTCTACTTCATTTTTGAGATGCATGCAAGAAGTACAATTTCTAGAACTCTCGGGCTTGTCGGCGCTTCTCTTGTCAAAAAATTTGTTTTCCTCTTTCAACTTCTCATTTTCTAAAATCAGTTTTTCCAATTCCTTTTCTTTAAAAGAGAGTTGTTTTTGAAAATCTTTTTCTTTTAAAGAAGCATTTTCTTTTATACTCTTAACAGTTTTTGAAGCTTTAATAAATTCGCTATACAACTCATCAAAAGCATTTTGCATTTCTTCAAGGGAAAAGAAATTTTTGGAAGAAATTTGACATACCTCTTCTTTGTTGTCTTCTTGTGCCATAAGACAAAGATTTGCGGCTTCGTCTTCTTCTTCCTCACTTGACTCGTCACCGGAGTCGCCTCCCCAAGATATGTATGCTCGTTGCTTCTTGAAGGGTTTCTTCTCCTTTTTAGCATTTGGGCAATTTGATTTAATGTGCCTGTTTTCTCCGCACTCATAGCACTTTATTTGATTTCCTTGCTTTTTGCCCTTTCGTTCATACTCTTTTCGCATGAACTTTTGAAATCTCTTGATAACGAGTCCGAGCTTGTTGTCTCCGTCCTCATCATTTTGAGGTTGGCTTGTGCTTGCCTTGAGAGCGATTCTTTGCTTCCTTTGATCATCAACAAGAGGGTTAAGTATAGTAGATTCATAAGATTTAAGATTACCTCTTAATGCGTCGATGGTGACATTTGAAATGCCAATGGATTCTTGAATCGCGTCGGCCGTGGATCGCCATTCCGGAGTGCGACTTCGGAGAATTTTTCGGACAAGTTCCTTATCCGTGAAGGTCTTCTTAAGAGCATGTAAATCATTTACGATTTTTGAAAATCGTTCAAACATCTCATCGACCTTTTCGCCTTCCTTCATGTGAAACAATTCATATGCATGGGTTAGGAAATCAATTTTGGCTTCCCTTACCTGGTCCTTACCTTCGTACGTAATTTCCAGCTTGTTCCACATTTGCTTCGCCGTTGTGCAACAAGATATCTTCCTGTAATCATCAGCATTTACAGCACAATATAATAAATTAATAGCTTTAGCATTATTTTGCACCTTTCGGATATCATCCGCATCGTATTCATCTTCGGACTTTGGGACCCATTCATTTTCAACCTTCTTGGTTGGAATTTGTTCTCCATTCATTATGACCTTCCAAAGATGAAAACTATTTGATTGTACAAATATTCTCATCCTCTCCTTCCAGTATGTATAATTTGTACCATCGAATAGCGGAGGTCGGGTGGAGCATTGTCCTTCACCTATTCCTGCGAAAGAATCACGAGTAGAAGCCATGGATGTTTCTCTCAAACGGTTAAGTCTTCAGAGAGTTGGGCTCTGATACCAATTGTTAGATAATGCGCTTAACGCTAGAGGGGGGGGGGGGGTGAATAGCGTTATAATAAAAATTAGCGTAAACTTGCGGAATTTAAAAATTGCAGGAAATAAATAAGTGCGATAAGTAAATAAATTAGAACAAACGCACCGATGTATCCTGGTTCACCACAACCCGTGGCTAGTCCAGTCCCCGAGAGACTCTCTCGAGATTTCCACTAACTTGTTAAGCTTACGGGTGCTCAACAAACCGTTACAATTTGAGGACACAAGCCTCAACAACCTTTGCTCGGAGATACAACACTCCAAGACTTCAACCAAGGAAACACAAGTTCCTTCTTACAACACAAGGGACTAACACTTTCCTTCAAGTGTACAAAAACACTTAGCACTCAAACAAGACACTCCTTTAAGAGTAGATATGAGTAAAAAGAATACGCTCAAGATCGCAACAACTTTCGACAAGAATTTGGCTCTCAAAAGCTTATGTAATGAATATAAAATGATAAGCAATAAGGTATGCAAGCTTTAGCAATTGTATGACCAGTTGTTGTGTTTAGAAGACTGAATTGAAGCTGTATTTATAGTTGAAAAACTTTGTATTACCGTTGCCTAATTGCCAATTAAGAGTTGCTGATTTTACTCTGTGACAATCGATTGTCAAATTACCACAATCGATTGTTTGCCAGTTCTTCCAAAAATCAATCCCAGATTTTACGCATAACAATCTATTATCTAAGATCAATAATCGATTACTAGCAACGTTCAAAAAATCATTTCCAGATTTTACTTAAAACTATTGATTGTCAGAAATCTACAATCGATTACTCAGCAACGTTCAAAAAATCCTTTCCAGATTTTAATTAAAACAATCGATTATAGGAAATCAATAATCGATTACTCAGCAACGTTCAAAAAATCCTTTCCGAATTTTAATTAAAACAATCGATTATAGGAAATCAATAATCGATTACCTGACGGTATTTGAAAACATTTTGGCAAAGGTCAGTTATACAATCGATTATATTAAGTTAACAATCGATTATATATCAGTCTTGAAAATTCAATTTAGACACTTCCTCTTGACAATCGATTGTTATTGGTTCACAATCGATTATTTAATAACTTTGAAAAAGTCTGGAAGACACTGCCTCAACACAATCGATTGTCATAAGTTCACAATCGATTATTTTGTGACTTTGAAAAATTTGATGGACACTGTCTCTTCACAATCGATTGTCATTAGCTTCACAATCGATTATTTTGAGCTTTGAAAAACTTTGATGGACACTGCCTCATCACAATCGATTGTCATAAGGTTCACAATCGATTGTCATGCAGATTTGAAAAATCTGATGCTCGCTGCCTTAACACAATCGATTGTCATAAGTTCACAATCGGTTGTCAAGCAGCTGACTTAAACATAATCGATTATCATAAGTACATAATCGATTACCTTAGTCCAGATTTTAGAGGCATGTTTAAAAAACATTTTGACTAAAGTAAATATGCATTATCTAAACTCATTTTGCTCTAAATTAAATATGCATGATTTGTTAAAAATATTTTTACGAGAGAAGCCAAGTCTTGAGTTTAAGTTGTCGGATCAAGATCACAATTAAATACCGACTCATATAAAACTTATTCTCGATCTTTGTCTTGTTCTTGAATCTCGTTATATATCAATTTTGCGCTTGTGCTTGGACCTCGTCATATGTCAATTTGCGCATAGTTTGTCATTCATCAAAACCTACAAATATGAACACACGTTTAGTATAATGCCTTGAGAACGTGTTTCCAACATTACTTGTCCCCATGTCCTCTGCCCCTGTTTGTGCTTGCCTGATATTGTATCTTTTGTCGCTTTTCTCTTAAAATTGTTTCTCTATAGACCCTCTTTCAAACTGTTTTTCAACTCAATCTAGTTAAAATCCTATCACAATCTCACTACTCCTAGAATTTAGGTTCTACACCATTAGTATAAGCATTGCTTTGGATACCTTGAGTACCCACTGAACTTTGATGCACAAGGTTGATAATTCCACACTTGCACTTATTCAATGTTAATCTGTCTGGGTGCCTGGTATTGGAGAAGGCCCCCAATGGGCCCTCAGGGAGCTTTGCCGCACCCAAAACCTTGGTAAAGGTTGTGAAACTCGAAAGAAGTGAGGTTGGAGATTTGGTCCTGGTTGAAGGCTCCTTATTGGTTAACTTCTTATTTTTACTCTTCATTACTGTAATTTAATCGCATTGGTCTGTAATACCTTGTAATGAACAATTGGGGGTTTATAGTGAAATTTGGTGGGATTATGCATGCTTAGATTTATGTAATGGGTAGAAAACATGTCTATAGAATTTTACTTACCTGCTTGTGCATTAGAAACCATATATAGGGCATACATCTTATACGACTAGAAATCATGTCTTTAAGCTATTATACTCTCATCTTGTTATTTATTTTATAGTCACAATTAGTTAATAATCAATAAGTCACTGCCATTTCATTTAGATACCATGTTTTAGGACCTTTGTGTGCATTAGATATCATGTATGTAGGGTTGTATTTGCAACTGTTGAATGCCTCACTAATTTCGTTGAACAGACATAAGTTTGGTTAACATGTTTCTTTTAAAAGTGGAAAACAAATATGCACGTCCACTCTTTTTTTTTTTTGATTAAATAGCGCCTATGAAAGCCTTAGGCCGGATAAATAATTTGACCATCTTAATCATGTTTAACCGATTCCACATCTTTAGACTGTCCGAATTTGTCTCTCTTTTCTGAGATCCTCTTGGTTTTCCTACTAAACTTCTATCCTATTTTCTAAATAATTATATCTGTGCAAATACTTTCTAGTTAGTTATCTTTTTCAGAACTGCGTTATTGTTTTTCCTAAAACTCATCAGGACACTATGTCTTTAATTTTTTTGTAATTTTTCAAAACTATAGTTCAAAACTAATAGACTTACATGCCCTCTTTTTACACTTCTGAATGGATTTACATATGTTCTTCTACCTCTCTTGTCCGAAAATTTTTTTTTCTAAAGTGTGCTTAAAGAAAAAAAATGTTTCTTCTGATTCCTAAACTGTTACGTATCTACTGCCTTTTTCTCAAACTCTAAAATTTTTCGTCCAACTCTTTTCTGCAAATTCTCTCTAATCTTTTCAACTTCTATTTTAACCCATTCTCGAACATTCCAACCTTTAACTCTCATTTCCTTAGACCTTAAATGTGTTTGAGACGTGCTAGTTATATGCCTATCTATGGAGGGATGTTTGAGCCTTTACACGCTCTTTATATGTTCCATTAAGTGAAGCCCTATTTGTTTTGTATTTCGCTTAGAATTTTGACCTTTAAATCTAAGGGTTCAGCCTAGTTCTTACCTTATAAATAGTGGTCCTAAATACCCTCTAGGACCTATAGGACGGGATGGGTAGTAGCACGCAATAAGCATTCATGACCAATCCACACGTTTAAATGACCCTTACGTGGCGCTAAGGGTAGAATACAGATATGATGACCGGTGCGCTAATATCTCATGTGAGAATGACTGCTGGGCATTATACCGATGTGATCCATATTGTATTTAAACCTAGGACCCATTTCCCCTTTTCTTTACTTGTATCGGTTTTCTTAAATTTATGATCCAATTAATCCTTCTCTTTTAAAATCACTTATGTCCTTCCCCTTCCTTTCTAAAATTTCAAATTTTGTTTGTTACTACTATATGCAAGCTCTATGTGTTTCTTTCTGCTCTCCTTAAAGTCACAATTAAGCATGGCCGGGAACCACACTAGTGGATCTTTAGAGGTGCCTAAAACTTTCCCCTCGAGATAATCTCAAGCCCTTACCCGAACTCTGGTTTTCTTTCAAAAGTATTCTTCCTTTCTTTAATAGTGTCCTAGTGCACTACAATCATTAAGTGGCGGCTCTTCAAATTCCATAACCCAATTCTTTAAAAGAGAATAAGAGTTGTTTTGTCCATAATGTCATAAACCCGATTTCTCCTATCTTTTAGGGGAGGAAAAGGGAGCGTCGACAATCTCATTGATCTTTCGTACTCAGTCGCATTCAGGAATTCATATCATATCTCAGTCATAGTTGTTACTTATTGATACATCATATTATTATTCCGAGTCATTTTTCATGACATTATGAGTCTGTGGGTGAGAATAGAGAGATTGATGACTGAGTGAGGTCGAGAGCATGATTATAAGTGACAGTTATGGGATCAGGCTATAGGCCGCAACATATTTTATTAATTTATGACTAATGAGTCTGGGCCTGATTGATTTATGCCGTGATTGGCTTGATATATCGATTGGAGTGAAGGAGCCCCTTCGGAGTCTGCACACCCCCAGTGGGCGCGGTTGATTGCATTCAAGGATGGATCTTCCCTTGGTATAAGGATGGATCTTCTCCAAAAGGCTGGATTGACTTGTTTTCTCGGTACTAGAGACTGATGGTCTGTGATGTATATATATTCCGGGATGGATCTTTCTTGGGTCATATATAGTACCGAGTGGTTGAGCATTTATATATCATTGAGGGATTTATTTTCTTGGACATGGATTTGTCCAAAGTACTTGATACCTGGAGATGGATCTTCTCCATAAGGCTAGATTGGCCTGTTTCCTCGGTACTGGGTAACTTATAGTCAGTGATGTATATATGTATTTTGGGATGGATCTTCTCTGGGCCGTATAGACCATATACAATACCGAGTGGTTGAGTATGATGAGTGTAAGGTGTGATACAATAAAGTTCAGTATTCTGAGAGTGTGAGTACATGATTCATCTCTAAGATACATGGCGTTGGCATTCATATATGACATACATGCACATAGATGTATTTTCCTCATGTTGTACAGTATTGCATCATTTATGATATTTTACACGCATTGATATGTGGTCATAGAGAGGCATATCACCCTTTCTATCTGGGAAGAAAAAAACAAAACATCTTATTTATTATGAAAAAGATTTATTTTTTTAAAAAAAAAGAAATACACTTTTCAAACCATCTCATATTTCACGTCATTTTTGGTAATGAATTTAGGTTTTGTACTGATATTCTTGAAAGGCAGAACTATTCCCGAAAAACTGTGAGAAAGCTGAGCATTTTGTCTCTGAGTTACTTCCTTATTTATATGCTTTCTGTGGTAATGAATTATTGTTGGCTTCTTGTGTTGGACTCGACCATGTTCCAGCTCATCACTCCTTTCAACCTAAGTTTAGTTTTGTTACTTATGGTACATGTGTACACCTCTTGCACATTGTGTACAGACTTTAGATGTCGATGTTGTTGTATTCATTGGAAGCTGAATTGGAATATGTACCTGTGGCCCTACTGTAGCTGCCTCTTGTTCATGGTAGCCTTACAATTTTAAGACTATATTTTTGTATTTATCAAACAGATGATGTATTTACTTCATATTAGCTTTGTAAACTCTATTCTTAAGAGCTCACAATTTGTACTACCAGTCCTTGTATATGTAATAGTTCCAGATAATTTATTATGTTTAATTGATTGTCTTACATTATTGGAATTGGATAGCACTAGTTGACTTACCTAGCTGGTTGGATTAGGTTCTATCACTAGTGAATTTTGAATCGTGACACTTCTCTAAGATTCATAAGCTATTGGGGTCATTTTGGTGGGAAATTATGAATTACTATATGTTAATAATTTCAACCACTCCTGATTTCAGCTTTTGACTATAAAATAGTTTTTGCTACTATACACGGTGTAATGTCATAATCCAACAAACGGTAAAATAACATTATCGAGAAAGGTAAATTTTTTCTTTAACAATATTTTAAAATAAAAATCATATAACCTCAATATACTATACATTTCAACTACATAAGGAAAAAAAGTGAAAGAGAAAAAAAGGTAGAAATGTATATTGAGTGGGAAAAAGGAAAGACAAAAAGAGACCTTATCTATGTTTTTGTCATAAGAAGAAGAAATAGTCTTGTTATCAGTAATTAGGCTGAATTCATATGCAATGCTATAAAGGATGCATAAACTCCATCTTTTATGTTCATAAGAATATCATGTCCAACTTTCTCGTGAATATTGCATGTTTACTTTCTTTGTTGCTTCTCTCTTTGTGTGACTGTATTTATGCTTTTCTATACTGAGTTCCTATGAAATAAGAAATTGTAGCATATGATTATTGATTTAGGAGAATGTCTACTGAAGGTGTTGCTGATTTTTGTAATATAAGTTGTTCAACTCCTGGTAAACGAGCAAAAAAAGGTAAACTTCCATTATTTGAGATACTGTTGTGTGTAACATGAAGATTAAGAGCCCAATTGGTTGACTATCCATAAAATTTTTGTCAATATTTGTGCATATCATTTAGACGTATGAGATTTAAGAGTAGCCATTAACTATCAATATAATTGGAGAGTTATTTTCTCCTTCTTCCATTATTTTTTCTAATTAATTTTTGGTTATTTGTTTGCTCCTCTTTTGTTGGAAAAATATAAGATATCAAACTTCAAATATTCGTATGACATGTGAATCTACTCATCTGATATTAGTCTGTATGCTGAATACAGATTTTACCAAGTAAATACTTTCCTGGGTATTTTTGCTTGATTTTTCCATGGATCTTTTCAAAATTAAGCAAATTAAATTTATCATTTGATTATGGTGGGAAATATTTTGCTTGGACAACATATGTTGCACTGCTTTTAATAGGATGTCCAAGTATTGTAGCAATGGTCTTTTTTAAAGCAAGTACAATCCCATTTCTTATCTGCAGCAAAGCTTAAAACATAAAGAGAAGATGATCAATTTACACATTAATAATCTAGAAAGCCAAGATAAATTTTAAATTCCACGTAAGGATCGAAGAGCAAAAAGAAAGGAGGATAACATGAACTTCAATTTAATTATTCAGAACAAGCTAAAAACAAGGCATATGTGTATAAAGTTCCTGTTAAGCTTAAAATTTTAATAATGATCAATCATTTAAAGAAGCCTTGACAAATAACATCTCATAGTGTGCAGATTTAGAAAGCAACGAAGTTGATAAAAGGAAAGAAGATCATACGCAACAGCTAAACATTCTGAACTATGAGCTAATCATGGCTTCAGACCAAATCTAGAAAAATCTGCGGAAGCTCAAATCAAGGAGAAATGGAGGAAGCAACTTGACAATATTAAGGATGAATGTATCAACCCTTTCAAACTACATTCATGAGGCTATGCTTGAGTCTCTGTCTCTATCCGAATTTCTTACCCTCGTAAGTCATGATAGCACCTAATCATGGTAGCTAGGCAAGCCAATATTAAAAAATCATTACCCTTTTTATTAAAAAAGTTCAAAAATTTAAAATAATTGTGACAAAACAGCAGAATAAATTAAATAACTGAAAATGCGGAAGACGAAAACATAATAATTCAACCAAACACTACTACATAATTTGAAGTACAATACTACCTAGAATTTGGTGTCACAAGCCACTGACTATCTAAGAATGCTACAAATAAGGTCTAAATAAAATTACACAAATTTGTCTCTGAATAAGATAAAAAATAAAAAGAAGTGATCGGAGGAGACTCCAAGGCCCGCGGATGTCTGCAGTACTACCTCGGGTCGCCTGAGTGGACTGAATACAACACCCTCACTGCGGTCCAAACGCTCCGCTATCAGTATCTACACGCAGTGCAGAGTGTAGTATCAGCACAACCGACACCATGTGCTGCTAAGTGTCTTGCCTAACCTCGACGAAATAGTGATGAGGCTAGGCCCAGACTACCAAATAAACCTCTGTAGTTAAATCATATACAGCAGAAATAAAAGCAGATAATTGCAACTAAAGTTGGGCGGGGGAAACATGCTGCGAGGAGTAACAGATTAAAATAGAATAACAGTAGAAAAAATAAGCAACTCCATAAATCAATTACCAGCAAAAGATAAGGACATAAGGAAAACAAGTAGACATGTAATACTGTTGCACGCGTGCAACCCGCTCACATTTCACATATTACCATTGCAGGCGTGCAACCCGCTCCCATTTAATATATTACCGTTATAGGCGTGGAACACACTCCCATTTCATATATAACTGTTGTAGGCGTACAATCAGCTCCCATTCATTTATTAACACCAATCATAAAATAATCCCGGCAAGGGAACGATAATATAACAACAACATCCCGGCAACAGAACAATAATATCACAACAATATCCCGGCAAGGGAACAATAATATAATTCTCATATGAAGCACGAATAAACCACAATGGAGTAATAAAAACTACAATACAAGACTCACGAGCATGCATGACACCGACGTGTAGATACTCATCACCATGCCTATATGTCGTACTCCATAGTTAATATGTAGCAAATAAGACACAACTCCTAATACCTCAAGCTAAGGTTAGACCAAACACTTACCTCGATATCACGAACACAATTCAAGCCTCAGCTATCGCTTTGCCTCTTGATTCCACCACCAATTCGCGCGTATCTAGCCGAGCGTTACTTAACTATATCAATAAATGCTAAATAAGTCAATTCCAATGCATGAAAATAGGTTTTCTAATTTTTATTCCAAAATTCAAAAATCGCCCCCGGGCCCACATTGTCAAAACCTGAGGTTTGAATGAAAACCCGATTACCTATTCCCCCACAAACCCAAATATATTATTTGTTTTGAAATCAGACCTTAAATTGAGGTCCAAATCCCCAAAATTTGAAAAACTTAGGTTCTACCGAAAACACCCGAATTCCCCAATGAAAACCTTCGATTTTGACTTGAACTCATGAGAAAAGATGTTAAAAATTAATAAAATAAGTTATAAATAACTTACAATCGATTTGGAAGAGTACTTGTCTTTGAAAAATCGCCAAAGAGAGTTTTTGTTTTAAAATGGTTTGAAAAAATTGTTGAAATGCGTCTAAGTTATGATTTTGTAGGTTGCAGGTGTCACAATTGCAACTAGGGTTCCCAATTAAGAGCGCATCAGGAAACTAACCCTTTCGCATTTTCGACCCAGTTTAATTTCTTGTCGCCTTTAAATTTGCGAGGGGCCTTTCCCAAATGCGATATTGCATTTTTGATTGAACGGTCGCATTTGCGACTAAGGCAGTCCAGGTCGATTATTGCATTTGCGATGCTTGCACACCTGCAACATACCAGCTAAAACCTGCAACTTCCTATGTCTAATTTTCACTCTGTGGTCTATCCAAAACTTACCGGAGCCCTCGAGGCTCAAAATCAAATATGCACACTAACCCAACAACATCATGCAGACTTGCTCGTGTAATCAAATCATGAAAATAACATGTAAAACCGTAAACTAAACCCCAAAACTCATCATTTTCATCAAGAACACCTAAAGTTCATACCTCTTCAACCGGATGTTCAAATCATGACAAATAAACTCTATTTTTCACCAAATTTTACAGTTATCATTTAAATACTATGACAAGTCTGTACCTAGCTCCGGAACCAAATTATGATCTCGATACAAATAGTTTCAAAAATTAATTCTTTTCATTATTTCATAAATAATTGTGCAAAATAATTTCTTTCAAAAATTGATTTCTAATGCTTGGGACCTCAGAATTCATTTCCAGGCATATGCTCAAGTATCATATTTGACTGCGGACCTCCCGGGATCGCCGGAGAACAGATCCGGGTCCGTTTGCTCAAAATATTAACCAAAGTCAACCATATTCAAATTTTAACTCTGGAAATTTCTATTTCTAATATATTCACAAAAAAGCTTTTTGGATATACGTCCAGACTACGCACGCAAATTGAGGTGACGTAAAAAGATGTTTTCAGGCCTCAGAAAATTGAATTTGTTTGTAAAACAAGTGATGACCTCTCGGGTCATCAAATCCTCCACCTCTAAAACAACCGTTCGTCCTCAAAAGGATATAAGAAGAAAGTACCTGAGTCTTAGAAAAGATGGGGATAATTCCGCATATCGGACTCTGGCTTCCAGGTTGATGCCTCAACTGGATGACCTCTCAACTGAAACCGAACATAAACTAAAACCAATCGACCTCAACTGATAAGACAAGTCCTTGTCCAACTGGACAGTGCTGAAATCTAAAATGTGGGATGGATTGACGTGATACTTCCGAAGCATGGACACATGAAACACTGGATGCACGGCTAATAAGCTCGGCGGCAATGCAAGTCTATAAGCCACCTCTTCCACTCGATCAAGAATCTCAAATGGACCAATGAACCTAGGGCTAAGCTTGCCCTTATTCCCAAATTGCATCATGCCCTTCATAGACGACACTCGTAGCAATACCCGCTCACTGACCACGGATGCCACATCACAAACCTTACGGTCGGCATAACTCGTTTGCCTGGACTGAGCTATACAAAGCCTATCCTAAATGATCTTGAATTTTTTCACAGGCATCCTGTACTAGATCTGTACCCAACAACCAATCCTCTCCTGGCACAAACCATCCAACTGGTGACCGGAATCGCCTACTATGTAAAGCCTCACACGGAGCGACCTGAATGCTCGACTAGTAATTGTTGTTATAGGAATACTCTTCTAAAGGAAAAAGCGGATCCCACAAGCCTCCAAAGTCAATAACACAAGCCCAGAGCATATCCTCTAACATCTGAATATTTTTCTCGGACTACCTGTCTGTCAGGGGATGAAATATCGTGCTCAACTAAACCAGTGTGCCAACTCCCGCTGAAATGCTATCCAGAAATGTGAGGTAAACTGCGTACCTCGGTCCAAAATGATAGAAATGGGCATACCATGAAGACGAACAATCACCAGGATATAGATCTTAGGTAACCTCTTAGAAGAATAAGAGACTGTCACAAGAATGAAATGTGCTGAGTTAGTCAGTCTATCAACAATAACCCACACTGTATCGAACATCCTCTAAGTCAGTGGGAGTCCAACAATGAAGTCCATAGTGATACGCTCCTGCTTCTGCTTCCGCTCCCTCTTCCGCTCCCGCTTCCGCTTCCACTCAGCAATCTCAATCTTCTAGAACAAACTACCAGGCCTCTGATGCTCGTGCTTAACCTGCTGACAATTCAAACACCAAGCCATATATGCAACAATGTCCTTCTTCCTTCTTCTCCACAAATAATGCTGCCACAAATCCAAATACATCTTAGTGGCGCCCGTGTGAATAGAGTACCAGGAACTATAGGCCTCCTCTAAAATCATCTCTCGGAGCCCATCCACATTAGGCACACAAACTCGACCCAGCAGCCTCAAAACTGTATCATCTCCTAATGTAACTTTCTTGGCACCTCCATGTTGCAGCGTGTCCCTAAGGACACATAAGTGAGGATCATCATACTAACGATCTCGAATACGCTCCAATAAAGAAGAATGAGCGACTATGAAAGCTAATACACAGTTGGGCTTAGAAACATCCAACCTCACTAGCTGATTGGCCAAAACCTGAACAACCAAAGCAAGCGGTCTCTGCCCGACCGGAATATATGCAAGACTACCCATACTGGCTGACTTCCTACTCAAAACATCGACCACCACATTGGCCTTTACCGGATGATGTAAGATGGTGATATCATTGTCCTTCAATACCTCCAACCACCTTCTCTGCCTCAAATTTAGCTCATTATGCTTGAACAGGTATTGAAAACTCTTGTGATTTGTGAACACCTCACATAACACGCCATATAGATAATGCCTCCAAATCTTCAATGTGTGAACAATGGCTACAAACACCAAATCATGGACTGGATAGTTTTTCTCATGAATCTTAAACTGCCACGAAGCGTATGCAATGAACTTTCCATCCTGCATCAACACCGCACCAATTCAATATGAGATACATCACAATAAACTGTATATAGTCCTGAATCTTTGGGCAAAACCAACACTAGCGCCATAGTCAAAGCTGTCTTGAGCTTTTAAAAGCTCACCTTGCACTCGTTCGACCACCTGAACTAGCCACCTTTATTAGTCAACCTGGTCATCGGGGATGCAATAGACAAAAACCCTTCCACAAACCGATGATAATAGCCTGCCGAACCTAAGAAACTCCGGATCTCTGTAGCTGATGCTAATCTAGGCTAGTTCTTGACTGCTTCTATCTTCTTTGGATCTACCTTAATAACCTTTGCTATTACAACATGACCCAAGAAAGCAATTGGACTCAACCACAATTCACACTTCGAAAACTTCACATACAATTAACTATCTCTTAAAGTATGGAGGACCACTCTCATATGTTTCTCATGCTCCTCGTGGCTGCAGGTATAGATCAAAATATCATCAATGAAGACTATCACGAACAAATCAATGTAAGGCCGGAACACTCAGCTCATCAAATCCATAAAAGTTTCTAGGGAATTTGTCAACACGAATGACATCATAATGCCCGTACCGAGTGCGGAGAGCTGTCTTAGGAACATCGGATGCCCTAATCCTCAGCTGATGGTAGCCAGATCTCAAGTCAATCTTCGAAAATGCCTTGGCACCCTGAAGCTGATCAAACAAATCATCAGTCTTCATCGATTGATACTTATTCTTGATTGTAATCTTGTTCAACTATCGGTAATCTATGCACATTCACATCGATATTTCGTTCTTCTTAACAAACAACTCTGGCGCCCCCAAGGCGAGACACTAGGTCTAATGATGCCCTTCTGAAGAACGTCTTGCAACTGCTCCTTCAATTTTTTCAACTCAGGCGGGGACATACAATATGGCGGAATAGAAATGGGCTGAGTTCCCAGAGCCAAATCAATGCAGAATTTAATATCCCTATCGGGTGGCATACCCGGCAGGTCTGAAGGAAATACCTCAAGAAAATCACGAACGAAAGGCATAGAATCAATAGAGGAACCTCGGCACTAGAATCACGAACATATGCATAAATAAGCCAAACACCCCTTCTCGTCCATATGCCGAGCCTTCATATATGAGATGACACTACGGGTAGAATGACCAGGAGTCCCTCTCCACTCTAAATGATAGCGTGGTATGGTGATAACCAGTCTATTCCCAATATGATATCAAAATCAACCATGTCCAAAAGTAACAATTCTACATGAGTCTCCAGACCTCCAATCACAACTATACATGAATGATGGACACGATCTACCATAATATAACCATTCACTAGTGTAGATACATATATAGGAGCACTCAAGGAATCATTGGGCATGGAAAAATACGATGCAAAATAAGATGACACATAGAAGTATGTAGATCCTGAATCAAATAGAACTGAAGCATCAATTCTACAAACCAAAACAGTACCTGCGATAACTGCATCAGAAGCCTCAGCCTCAGGTTTAGATAGATGAGCATAACATGGGGCTAGGCCCCACCACTCTGAACTACATCTCTGGGATGGCATGTTGCTGGCTGGCCTCCACCTCTAGCGGCTTAAGCTCCATCTCAAATACTCTATGTCATGACCCCAGTTCGCCCTCCGTGAACATGTCATGACGACACCTAGTCCCAACGACTAGGGTAGCCTAACAATAGAAAAACAGAATAACTTGTAGAAGTAAATAACTTAAAATTAAGCAGCTAAGAGAAAACTGTATATAGGTGATGTGTGGCATATACAACTCAACATCACAGAAATCTATAACACCATCCCAAAACCCGAAAGCTCACGGGAAACATAGGCTAACAGAAAGGTAACACACTGATCTAACTACATAATTTCTAAACAACTATACGAATGGAAAGCTATCTACTAAAGCTAGAATAGGATAGACACATATGGTCTGCGAATGCGGCAGATGTACCTCGAGGTCTTTGCAAGATCTCTCTGCCTCGAGGATAGTACGCCTAGGTAGAGGTACATAGATATGCACACGAAAAGCATGCACAAAAAGGGCATGAGTACACAACAACGGTACTCAGTAAGTGCCAAGCCTAGCCTCGTTCAGGTAGAGACGAGGAAGGTTAGGGCCCTACTTAGATAAAATATCATAATAAGCCTTGCAACAGTATGAAATAAATAGAAATAATGAATACAACTATGAAGTAACATGTTATACAAAGCAACAAATAACACATAGAGAATAAGGTAACACAGAGTAAAACAGCCCAATATTAGTACCAACAACGAGGTTCTCCCAGGATACCGTCCTGTAGTCCAATTTATCAACTGTCTGAGGATCTTCCGGGATACCATCCCGTAGTCCATCATATGAGTATATCCAAGGATCTCCCGGGATACCGTCCCGTAATCCAACAATCAATGTGAAGGGGGATATACCGGGAACCTAACCCGTAGTTCCAAAGTAAAATTGCAGGTGGATCTACAGGGAATCTAACCCGTAGTCCCAAAGTAAACAAACAAGGGGGAGCTACCGGAATCCCACATATTTAGTCCTAATGTAAATGCGCAACCACAACCAGAGGTTATTCAAAAATGAAGTACACAAATAAAAGCAACAGGTAGTACTAGCCTAACATGCTTCACGTAGTAAAATCAAGGCAACTTAAGCAAATAGGCAATTTAAATCAACTAAGCATGCTTTTCTAAGCTAACACGGGCTATAAATGCAAGTAGAATAAAGAAAATACGAAAGAAACTTAGTCACAATATCTTAGGTAATAATTGGCTTTTCAACAATTAGCTCAAGTACGCGCTCATCACCTCACGTACAAGGCATTCAATTACCAATTATCATGTCCTAAGGGGAAAGGTCCCCCACACAAGGTTAGACAAGCCACTTACCTTGAACTGGCTCCAAAATCAACTCAAAATCACACTTTTGCAATGAGTATCCGACTCCAAATGGCCCAAATCTATTCAATTCAATTACATATCGTAAATAACATCTCAAGCAACTGATTTTACTATTTAATTCAAAGCTAAGGCGCAAAATTTTGTACAAAACCAAAATGCCCCTCGGGACAATGTCCCAAAATCAGATAATTTTTACATTTTTAGAAACCCTCGTACTCTCATGATTCTAACCATATAAAAATCTCTCAAATCGGAGGCTAAACACCCACTAAGAACTGCATAATTTGGCCTATGAATTTTTACCCATTTTTCATTGAAAATTCGAAATTAAGAAGGAATTCAATGATTAGTTTAGTGGGTTTTAAGCATAAGAGAGTAGAGAATGGTTACCCAATTGTTGCCCTCGAAAATCCCTCGAAATCTCTCCCAAATCCGAGATCCCAAGCTTGTGTTTTGATTTTAAAATGGCTAACCTTGGTTTTGAAATGGTTATAAATGTCTAGTCGTTTAATGCATTGCGAACGTGGAAGTTCGCTTGCGTTCGCGAAGAAGAAAAAGCAAAGGCTGTAAAATTGCCCTTCGCGAACTCGTGGAACGGGACATGAACGCGAAGGCCTGGACTGGCAATGCTACGCGAATGCATCTAGAGGCACGCCAATGCAATGAAGAAAATGGGCTTAGCCCTAAGATCCAAATGGAACTACGCAAACGCGATGGCTTGGATACGAATGCGAAGGAGAAAAATGCCAAGCTTCCGAACGCGGGGGATGGGTCGTGAATGCGAAGGGATAACTGGTCCTCCCCAAAAAATTACACTACGCGAATGTGTGTAGGAGGACGCGAATGTGAAGAATAAGAAGGTCAGAGCTACACGAACTCGAGAGGACCGATGCTAACGCGTAGAAGAAATTTGACCTGCAACTGCTGAAGGATTTTCTGCAACTTTTCACAAGTCCAAGATGGTCTGTTAAGCACCCCGAAACACACCCGAGGCCCTTGGGACCTAAACCAAACCCACGTACATATCCTATAACATCATTTAAACTTAATCCAATCCTTAAACCACCTAAAACAATGTCGAAAACTCGAATTAATCAAAGATTTGTGCCTAAGATCTTCAAATTCCATCAAAATACGCTTTCGATAAAAAACCTAACCAAAACGCATCCGAATGACCTGAAATTTTTCATACACATTCCAAATACATGACGGAGCTAAAGTTCCGGAATCCTATTGCAACCCTCGGATCAAAATCTCACTATTGGGCCGGAAACTTCAAAATTCCAACTTTCGACATTTCAAGCCTAAATTAGCTAGGGACTTCCAAAACACATTCTAAACATGCTCACAGCCCTGAAATCACCTAATAGAGCTAACGGAACCATCATATTTCCATTACGAGACCATCTTCACACTGTTCTAACTACAGACCACTTTTTAACATATAAGCTCTTATTTAGTGACTAAGTGTCCCAAAACTCTTCGAAACCCAGCACCGGACGTCCTGGCAAACCAAAATGGCAAAAATAAACTTAAGGGAAGCATTTAATAGGGGATCAGTGTGTAAATTCTAAAAATAACCGGTCGGGTCGTTACACTCTACCTCCATATCTAGCACCTCTAATCCCGCCTCTAGCTGGCTAGGCGGGCAGTGGAACACTCGGTGCCTGAACTATGGCACGGGAACCTTGGTGCTGAGAACTGCTCTGTGCTCGATGGAAATACCTAGCACTGTACCTCGTGTCGCCACAAGTAAAACAAGCCCTCGGCTGCTAGGGCTGATGACCCTAAAAACTCTGAAGCGACGGTGCACTGTAGAACTGCTGATCAGAATAATGTACATGAGAACCACGACCACCTGAAGCGCCGTGAGAAACCTGAAGTGCTAACTAAAAAGGCTTATGAGGATGGCCTCGACCATGCAAATCCCTGCCTCCAAACTAGACACCACTAAATCTGCGTGAATGATGAGGCCTCTTATCACCTAACCACCTCCCTGCGATAGAACCATCTCAACTCTCATGGACACAATGGCCGCCTCTTGAAAGAAATCTCACTCCCCGTCTCCTTAGCCATCTGAAGTCGAATAGGATGAATGAATCCCTCAATGAACCTCCTCTCTCTCTCCCTCTCTTAGTGGGAAGTATGAGTAGAGCATGACGGGCCAAATCAATAAACTTGGTCTCGTACTGAGTAACAGTCATTGAACCTTGTTAAAGACGCTCAAACTGCCTTCAATAGATCTCCCTCTAAGCGACATGAAGGAACTTCTCTAAGAATAGCTGAGAAAACCTAATCCAAGTCAAAGTTGGTGACCCAAATAGTCTAGTCATACAATAATCCCTCCACGAAGTCTTGGCGGATCCACATAAGTGAAAAGTAGCAAAGTCAACTCCATTGGTCTCCACTCTCCCCATGTTCCTGAGAACCTCATGACAACTATCTAAATAATCCTGGGGATCCTCAGAAGATGAACCGCTGAAAGTGGTAGTGAAGATCTTGGTGAAATTAACCTCTACAAAGCCTCCGAAGACATAGCTAATCTATCACTGGTATGTATTGTTATTTGGCTGAAAGAGCAGTACGTGACCTTGCCATTCACGAGAGGACAAGAGTAGAGGTTTCAATTTATCATTGAGAGAATAAAATCGCACAACAGGAAAGAATAGATGTGACATTTTTCCTAACTATGTAGCCTATGGGGGATAAATACAGGCGTATCTGTACCGATCCCTCGGACTCTACTAAGCTTGTCCGTGAATTATGAAACCTAAGTAACTTAGAGCTCTAATATCAGTTTGTCACGACACGACCCTCGCGAGTCGTGATGGAGCCAGCTAGGCAAGCAGAATATTATAAAATCATTACCCTTTTTATTAAACATGTTTGACAATTTAAAATAATAAGTGATTAAACAATGGTATAACTTAAATAACTGGAAATGCGGAAGATGAAAACTTAATAATTCAACTAAACACTACTATATAATTTGAAGTACAAAATGCCCAAAATTTTGTGTCACCAGACACAGACTATCTAAGATTACTACAAATAAGGTCTGAATATAGTTACACAAAATCTGTCTTTGAATAAGTAAAAATATAAAGAAAAGTGATAGGAGGAGACGCCAAGGCCCACGGACGTCTCCAGGACTACCTCGGGTCGCCTGAGTGGACTGAACACAACACCCTCACTGCTGTCCAAATGCTCTGGTAACAGTATCTGCACATAGTGCAGAGTGTAGTATCAGCTCAACCGACCTTATGTTCTGGTAAGTGGCTAGCCTAACCTCGGCGAAGTAGTGATGGGGCTAGGACCAGACTACCAAATAAACCTGTACAGTTAAATAATATACAGCAGAAATAAAAGTAGATAATTGCATCTAAAGTTGGGCAGAGGAAACATGCTTTGAGGAGTAACAAATAACAATAGAATAGCTGTAGAAAAATGTAAGGAACACCATAAATCAATTACCAGCAAAAGATAAGTACATAAGTAAAACAAGTAAACATGTAATATCGTTGCAGGCGTGCAACATGATCCCATTTAATGTAGTACCATTATAGGCGTGCAACCCGCTCCTATTTCATATATATTACCATTGCCGGCGTGCAAACGCTCCCATTTTACATATTACCATTGTAGACGTGAGCCCTTCCGTTTCATATATTATCGTTTGCATGCGTGCAACCCGCTCCCATTTCATATATTACCATAGCAGGCGTGCAACCCACTCCTATTTCATATATTACTGTTACAAGCATGCAACCCGCTCCCATTTCATTCATCAATACTAATCATAAAAGAATCCTGGCAAAAGAACAATAATACAATAATAACATCCCGGCAAGGGAACAATAATATCACAACAACATCCCGTCAATGGAACAATAATATAATTCTCATATGAAGAACGAATAAACAACAACGGAGTGACAAAATTTTAATACAAGACTCACTGGCATGCTTGACACCAACGTATAGATATTCGTCACCATGCTTGTACATCGTACTCCACATTTAACACATAGCAAATAACACACAGCTCCTAATCCCTCAAGCTATGGTTAGACGAAACACTTACCTCTATGCCACGAACATAATTCAAGCGTCAACTATCGTTTTACCTCTTGATTCTACCACCAATTCTCTCTTATATAGCCACAAGTTACATACTATATCAATAAATTCTAAATGAATCAATTCCAATGCATGAAAATAGGTTTTCTAAAGTTTTTCCCAAGAAGTTAAAAATTGCCCCTGGGCCCACATGGTCAAAACCTGAGCACAAACCTGATTACCCCTTCCCCCATGAACCCAAATATACAATATTTTTTAAATTGGACCTCAAATCGAGGTCCAAATCCCCAAATTTGAAAAACCTAGGTTCTATCCAAAACACTCAATTTCCCCACGAAAACAACTTTTGATTTTGAGTTGAAATCATTAGAAAAGATGTTAAAAATTAATAGGAATAAGTTAGAATTGAGTTACAATCGATTTGGAAGAGTACTTGTCATTGAAAAATAGCCCAATGGTGTTTTGGTTTTGAAAGGGTTTGAAAAAATGGTTGAAATGCGTATAAGTTATGACTTTGCATGTTGCAGGTGTCGCAATTACGACCAGGGTTTGCCATTGCGAACCCCTCAGAAAAATGACCTCTTTGCATTTGCAATGATAATTTCGCATTTGTGACCCAATTTAACTTCTGGGCACCTTCGTATTTGCGAGGGACCTTTTGCAAATGCGATATTAAATTTGCGATAGAACAGTCGCAATTGCGACTAAGGCAGCCTAGGTCGATTATCGCATTTGCGATGCTTGCAGACCTGCAACATACCAGCTAAAACCTACAACTTGCTAAGTCCAAATTTCACTATGTGGCCTATGTTAAACTCACCAGAGGCCTCGGGGCTCCGAAGAAACCATGCACACTAACCAAAAAGTATCATACGGACTTGCTTGTGCAATCAAATCATGAAAATAACATGTAAAACCATGAATGAAACCTCAAAACTCATCATTTTTATCTAGAACACTTAAAGTTCATAACTTTTCAACCTAAGATTCAAATCACATCAAATAAACTCCATTTTTTTGCTAAATTCCATGGTTATCATTTAAATACATTAACAAGTTTGTAAGTCTCCGATACCAAAATACGGGCCCAATACCAATAGTTTCAAACATTAATTCTTTTCTTTATTGCATAAATAATTCAGCAAAATAATTTCTTTCAAAAATTGATTTCTAAGGCTTGGAATGTCAGAATTCATTTTTGGGCATACGCTCAAGTCTCATATTTTACTGCGGACCTCCTGGATCATCGGAACATAGATCCGGGTCCGTTTGCTCAAAATATTGACCAAAGAAAACCTTATTCAAATTTAACTCTAAAAATTTCTATTTCTCATATTTTCCCATAAAATCTAGACCATGCACGCAAATCGAGATGAAGTAAAAAAGAGGTTTTAAGGCCTCAGGACACAGAGTTTGTTTCTATCATAAGCGATGACCTTTCGGGTCATCATAGTCTCACTCTGAGATGTCTATGCGTCACAAGGAACGGTCTCCAATAGTTACTGCCATACAATTCCAGAAGATAAGGAAACAGAAGACTCATCGAGCTATAGAGGAAGAAGTAGAAGAACATCCTAAGACACACAACTATATCATCTGTTTCTGTGCCTTTCTAGTTCTTAGTACAAACACTGTATTCCTGAGTCTACAAGTATCACAAAAGACAGGAAGAGTTAGATAATAAAATGAGAGTTGTGTCAATGTTTGAAAGAATCATTGTTGTTGTATATCGTGGGTGGAGAACGTACTACAACCATCACTGTTGTAAACACTTACTAAAGGTTTAAGAGGGCCCTTGTGAAAAAAAATAAACTGGATGTAAGTACTACACCGGTACTAAACCAATAAAATAATTGTTGTGTCTTCTTTACCTTTCTGTCTCCTCGGTTTATTTCTACTGTGATCAATCACTGTGTAAAGTCTAATCGACTAAATTCCTACTTTGTCAACTAAAGATTTTTTAAATCAGTTACAATTCACCTCCGCTCTTGTACTTTAAATGGTATCAGAGCATGTCTCACGTACATTGCTTAACAACAAGTGAGGAAAAGATTATGGCATCAAACATAGCTGTTGGAGCACTATTTCAAGAAGGAAACTCTAAGGCACGACCCCCTTACTTCAATATGGAGACCTATACTATTTCATATGACATTAAGGTTTGACATTTAATCAACAAGATCTTCTAATTATGTCAAAGAAAGATAAAGACGGTCAAATTATATTATCATCTGATCTTCTTCATTTAAATGATTACACTAAAGGAAAATTAGTTGTCATTCATGTGAATGCCAAGGCAAAAAATCTATTGTACAATGCTATCGGTGGGGAAAAATACGAAAAGATATCAAGCTGTTGAACTACAAAGATGTAGGATAAGTTGGAGGTTACATATGAAGGAACGAAAAAAGTGAAAGAGACAATGACCAATCTCCTAGTTCAATACTATGAATTGTTTCAAATGAAGGATGGAGAATCAGTGGAGGAAATATTTTCTAGGTTCAGCAAAATCTTTGGAGACTTAAAATCTTTTGGCAGACCAATCAAAAGTGGAGAACAAGTTAGAAAAATTCTATGAAGTCTTCCCATAATTTGGCAACCCAAATTCATTGCTTCGGAATGTTAGGACCTTGACAAAAGTTTCTATGATGAACTCAGAGGTGATCTAATTGCATTTAAGAAAACACACTTCGATAGGCAAGCATCAAGAAAAAAAGGAAGACTATTGCATCCAAAGCACTTGTGGCTGAAGAAGAAGAAGAAGAAGAAGAAGAAGAAGAAGAAGAAGAAGAAGAGGAAGAAGAAGAAGAAGAGGAAGAAGAAGAAGAAGAGGAAGAAGAGGAAGAAGAGGAAGAAGAGGAAGAAGAGGAAGAAGAGAAAGAAGAGGAAGAAGTAGGAGGAGGAGGAGGAGGAGTAGGAGGACAAAATGAGAATATAGCAATGCTCTCCAAAGTTGTAACAAGCATAATGAGGAAAAACAAAAATAGCAAAAGAGGATAATCAAATTTTAGACAAGGAAACATGAACACTGAAAATGAAAAACATGATGGAAGATTCTACGAATGTCGAAAATATTGACATATTCAAGTCGAATGACTTGAAGTGAAAACGAAACTAAGAAGGAAATGTCAAAAGAAGTAATTTATTAAAGTTTGGAGTGATGAAGAAGAATCTGATCATGAGAAAATTGCCAACATGTAATTCATGGCCATCAAAGAAGATAGCGATAAAGACTTAGGTGAACTTAGTCTCATGGCAGACGAAGGAACAAGTGAGGTAAGACTTTCTACATGTCCTAACAGTCATGAACTCAAAGAATTTATTGATATTGCTCTTGCGGATATTGAAACAGTTCTGAATAAACTTCAAAAATCCAAAGAAAAAAGTAGGACTAGGCTCTAAAGTTGGAAGTATGTGAGATGGAGAAAGATATGCTTCATGATGAAGTTAATGAACTCCAACTTCAACTGAATGGGTTGCGAAAATCCACCAGTCATAGTTCAGTTAGATCGAATCAATTTTCTTCTCATAAATCTTCAACTAGAACTAGAAATCTCTCTGGATGTACTCATTCTGGTAAAAATGGTCACAACACTAACCACTGCATGCTTAAAATCAAAGGATAAAAAGTATCTGAAAATTCCAATAACCCCTCCTATTTTTATTACGAAAACTTGGTCATACCTCTAATCATTGTAGGTTTAAGAATGATAGGAGATGGGTCTGGCCACCCAAGCCCTCTAGTCAAGCTAATACTCGGAGCACTAACCATACAGGACCCTAGAAGACTTGGATGCCTAAAAATAAGTAATTTTTCTTTTTTACAAGAACATCTCAAGAAGAATCAAAAAAGAAAATGACACCTCGATAGTGCGTGTTCCAGACATATGACTGGTGTTAATACCTAATTTCCCCTCATGTATTTTTAACATGCATATATATTTTCAAAAATAGTTCACCTTTATTTACAAACATGCATAGTATTTTTATATTTTTTTCATAATTTTAAAGGCTTTCAATCAATTTATTTCTGCAGTTTTGCTATACAAATATCCACTAATTATACCTCATATTATTTTTTATTATGATTTAATCATCCAAATTCATCATTTATGCCCAAACAGTGGTTAAATATTCAATTATATTTTTTATAATTACATTTATATTTTTAAGCTAGAATTACACGTTTTGCAATAATAGCTCATATATATGCATAACTATATTATGTATACAGAAATGGTCTTTTATATCTTTCTAATGTTAAGTAATTATTTTAAGTTACTTTCATGCACAAATTACTTTTTTTATCATTTATAAATTATTGTATTAATTAACTGGATATTTAAAATCTAGCCCCCTAAAAGATACTCAATAGTGGACCTAGCCAAGCCCAATACCCATACCCGTCCAACCCAGACCCAAACCATCCAAATTAATCTGCCCCAGTCATAATCCAAGCCATTGATCTTAGAAGATCTAAGACTCACGATACATCGGCCCCTTTTAACCTAACCAAACCTAGGCCTAATCCCTCATAATCCCAAATCCGCCTCCCGTTAATTCTCTCTTCACTCCTCTCTCATCACTCTCAAACCCTAAAGCGCCATCCCCCAAAGTTCCCTCCAAGTCCCTTTGATTCCCAATCAAATATGGAATCATCTGGTAATTTACTGCATAATTCGGTTTCCTTTCTCTATTGGCTGACCGATTATAGCATTACACAATAGCTTGTATAACATGGCAAGTGGATCTCTTTTATTTGAACCAAACCTGGTTCGAATCTTCATCTCCTTTCATCTAGTTCTTTCTCTGTTTCCTTATGGTTTGAATCTTTTAAATTTTTTGCGTATTGCTTATTTTACCCTAAAGGCTAGGGTTTAGATCCTTTGAAATACGTTAAGATTCACTATTGATTTTCATTGAAAAAACATATCTATGTTTATGCATGACTAATTGAGCTTCTTTTTATGATTTTGTTAAAGGGGTTTTCACTCAATTTTACTTACCCTAAATTAGGACTCAATTTTTTTCATAACTGTCAAGGTTCCTTAATTTTGAGTATTTTTCTTTAATGTTTCGTGTATCTATGTATATCTGTGCTATTGGCATAGTTTTTTCCTTAAAATAATTATTCTTCCTAAATTAGGATTTCAGATATTTCTAGATCTAATTCGGCTTTCAATTTCTTAAATACTTTCCTTAATACTGATGTTTATGTGTCTCTATGAATTCCATTACAACTCTCTGCTTTTTGCCCTAAATTTTGGGGTTTTGATTCTTTAGAATCAATCCAAGTCTTTTCGATTCTGGGTTTTCTTTATTGAATCAACTGTCTACATTATGTACCTTATTTTTGCTGCTGATTTCTGCTTTGCCGAGATTAGAGTTTTTCAAAATCATATATTAAAATTCCATTCTTTCCTTTTATGTGCGATAGTAATACTTTCCTTTTTTTTCGATTTACATGTTCCTACCTTATTTGAACCAATATCTGATTAATAATTTATGCTACTTCCCTTTGACTTAACCTTACTAGCATGATTTTATATTCTAGTTCTTTTAGTCAAATCCTAATTAGTTTCGGAATTATTCCTTACCTTACTTGGCTACTGATTGATCCCATTAACTAATGCTAGCCTGATTTTACGCCCGTTAATTGATTTACGCCGACCTAAACAGATTGTTAATTGATTTTAGTAAATTATTTGTGTGTGATTGATTCATTACCTCGTGTGTTCTGCTCTATTGCATGCTATAAAACCCTCCATCGTTTTGATTTTCAAAACACACACACGCTCAGACTCAGACACCAATACTTATAAGCACACACTAATACACACTTACACACTTACAGTTCTTTGATTTGTTGCACTGTCTAGCCGGGTGAAAGCTAAATCTAGACTCTTGGATTTCATTCATCTTTACCTTCCTATTTACTATCTCTTTAACTGGTATGCCTCCATTTATGTTATCATGTTCTCTTCTATATGTTATGTAGTTAGACTTCAACATGATTTTGTTTGCGCTATGTCTTCCTATTTGCTGCCTCTTAACTGGTATGCCTCAATTTCTGTTATCATGTCTCCTCTATATGCTATGTAGTCAGTTCATTATGAATTTCAATATGCTTTTATTTATGTTCCTGTTTATTGCTCTCTTAACTAGCATGTCTTAGTTCTTGTTAACTTCCCCTGTCCCATATGGTTAGTATACTTGAGCATATTCCTATCTAATCCAGGGCACTTGCTTACCTTTTTCTCAGCTAGCATGCCCCAATTCATGTCCTGTTTTTATGTGCTTAAAAGCTGCCTTAGCATGTTCCTGATTAATTCATGGTTTCTATGTACTCCTTTCAAGAAAAATGTGCTTTAGATTCCTGCTATCTTTTATGTATGGCTGTCTTATTAGCCATTTGACTTCAACATGCTTCTCTCTGCTAAATACATGCCTATATGATTCCACCTAGTAATAGTTAATAGAATAAGTCAACTCTGGAAATGTGAAACCTTGTTTGACTCAAATGTGACGCTGCTAAATAACGTTTTTCTCCTTGTATAATTTATTCGTATTAACCTGTAATAATGTAATAATCCATGTAATAAAATAGATATGGGGTTATTAGTAAGAGCTGGGAAGGGTTTATTCTATATATTTGTGTCAAACCCCAAACCATGGGCCTGGACATAACACGAAACTCGGTGCCTGACTACATGTGACCAAGTGAACCAACTGGTTGATGAACCAACATGTGATTTCATAACATACTAAATGCCGAAGATAAACTAACACATGTTGATATACTGAAATTCTGGATGACATAAATCAAAGTGCGGAAACATTAATACAATTTTACTATATGCTACATAGCTTAATATGAAAAGCCTTCGACTATGTCTAGCTGTTACTATAGTCTATGATACCTTTAATGAAGTACTGAATTGTATCGACTGACGGTTCGTAAAAACTGAAAGACTGTAAATTAATGATAATGTCCCCAAAGAACTTGGGCTCACCAATTAGCTGGTACGAGAATCCTAGCGCTCAGAATTGTCAACCTGTAAATCATTACCTGCATTGTGAGATGCAGGCCTCCAGCAAAAGCAACGTCAGTACATTTGAATTGCATTGATATTTAAAGCAAATGAAAGAAAGAATGATAGTTGAAATTGAAACTAAGCTAATAATTGAGAATTGATAATTGATAATTGAAATGATAATTATTGAAACTGAAACTGAAATGATAAATGATAACTGACAACTTATCTGATAAGTGGTAACTGCACTAATAACTGATAGCTCATCCGATAACTGGTAACTAAGAAGATAACAAATTATTAAACTGAACAAAAGAAGTAAGGACATGAATACTCCCTCTTAATTATGAAAAACCTGTTTATCTAAATAATCTACGGCCTGGCCTCGGGCCCAAGTATATGTTTATATAACTAAAGCCTCAGGCCAAAAAATGCATAAAGCATAAACTACGGCCTCAGGCCCAAACATGCATAAAGCATACAATATGGCCTCGGCCCAAGTATGCATAAAGCATATTAACTATGGTCTCAGGCCCAAATATAGGTGTTCAACATTCAGGGATATAATATCAAGAAATGAGAATCATATTGCAATACATGATAGTGAAGTACTGAATCACACTTGTAACGACCTGACCCATCGTCCCGTGATTTATCGCCATGTTTTCCCTGTTTTATGTTTCTATATGTTCCATTATATGTGTGTGGAGAGTTTGAAGTAATTCGGATGGAGTTTGGGTAAAAATGAGACAATTAGTCTCTTTATGAGAATGTTAGTTTGGAAAAGTCAACTGAATGCTGACTTAAGAGTTAGAGGGCTCGGAATGGATTTTCGATGATTCGACTAGTTTCGGGTGGTGATTTATGACTTAGGAGCGCAATCAGAACTGAATTTGGAGGTCTTGGTGTAGAATTAGGCTTGAATTGGCTAAGTTAGAATATTGGCGAAGTCCGGTTGATAGGTGAGATTTTGATCTGGTTGGGTGTCCGAAAGGAATTCTGACAGTTGCAGTAGCTCCGTTAGGTGATTTTGGATATGAGTGCAAAATTTTAAGTCATTTGGACATCGTTAAGTCGAGTTTTAGATCAAATGCAAGTTTCGGAAGTTTTAGTTTGACATAATCTTGAATCCGTGAAAATTTGATGATTTTATTGTTTATGATAGTGTTTTATGCTACGAGCAAGTTTGAATGAAGTAATAGATCATATCTGTATGTTTAGTGAATGTCCCGAGGGCCTCGGGGTTATTTCGGATGGCTAACGGGAGGTTTTGAGTTGAAAAATGCAGCAGAAAAATTGCAGAGAACTTTAGTTCTATGCGATCGCATAGGTATCATTGCGATCGCATAGAAGGTTTTGAAGGGGGATCAGATTTTCTTTATGCGATCGTATAGAATTGGGAGATTGACCTGTGCATTCGTATCAGGTGTAATGCGATTGTGGAGAGTATTTGGGGCTGGGGTCCCTAACAAAGAATTCTTCTATGCGATCGCATGGGGGGCGTGCGATCGCATAAGATTAATTTATGGGCCCTGGAAATTGGCCTATGTGATCGCATAGGGTTGAGTGCGATCGCATAGAAGGATAACTGGGCGGACAGAAGGGTTTTATAAATAAAACGTCCGCGAACTTCTTTATTATTTCCACCATTGTTAACCCCCAAACGAGCTTTGGGCAAGAATTTTCGAGGGCATTGACCTAGAATCAATTGGAGGTAAGTTTATTCGCCTAATTATTCGAGTTTATGGCAAAATCATCGTAGAAATCAGTAATAAAACCAACAAAATGGGTTAAGTTAGGGATTGAGAATTTGTGATATAAAAATAGAATTTTAAGGGGCATTTAAACTCCATTTTCGACAAACTTTATATGTACGGACTCGTGGCGAGAGGAGGAATCCGTTGATGTTATTTTAGGAATTTTTCGAGAATTGAGCCCGGGGCTCGGGTTTTACCAACTTCATGATTTTTAGTATTTTTCAACTAATTTCAATTGGACTATATTTATTTAACCTATAATAACGTATTCGTTGTGGTTTTGAATAGATTCAACGCGCATAGACAGAGATTCAAAGGGAAAAGGCATTGCAGACTAGTCTACGACTGATTAGAGGCGTGTTGTTTGTATAGATAATGGCTTGAGGGTTTGAAACTCCGGTTTATCACATCGTGATGCTATGTTAGGGCGTTACTCGCACCCCATGGCAGGTGAGGGATTGTAAATGATTGGGGATTGTGACTGGGTCCATCCCGATAGCTAAATAAAATTATTGGCGGCTAATACGCACCCCGTAATGAATATATCTGGGCTTATTGACATGTTTGGGGACTTATGTCGATCTGTAACATCCATCTAGGATGAATATCTTTGTGATAACATGATTTGCATAATCATTGATCACGGTCTAGTGTTTAATCACTTTTATTAAATGCTAAGTCACCTTTTTCCTGAAATTAATTAACTAACATATATTCAACTTAATAATTGGAAACTGGGCAAAATTAGATTGAATCTGTTATGTGACTCATATGCATACTGTGGACTGAGTATGGGTCGAGTTGTACGCCGCAGCAGTGATATGATAATATTGCACTTGGACAGAAGGAGCTCCTTCGGTGTTTGTGCACACCACCAGTAACCGTCGTCGATGTTTAACGGATCGAGCTGTACGCCGCAGCGGATTCATGTGCATTGGATTGCATCTTTTCATGATACTTGATTGCTATATTTGATGTTGCTTTGCTGTTAGTTCGTAGTTAAGGTGTCGGACTGTTATTTTTAAATTTGCTTTGTGGCATTTTGTGGATTTCTTATCTTCAGATATTTTATATGCTTATTACTCACCGAGTCGGTAGAACTCACCCCTACTCCCTGCAACTTGTGTGCAAATTTAGGTACATCAGAGGCTTAGCTGAGCACTCATAGTCTCCAGATATTTTTCACAGTCGTTGAGGTAGCTGCTTTGGCATTTGCAGGACCTGGCTACTCTTCAAATTCCAGTTTATTATTATTATATATATTTCCAGACATATATATTTTCATTCAGATATTGTTATCCAGTTTTGTTTAGAAGCTCTAGACTTTTGACCCTGATCCTTTGGGAGTGATTATTTAGATTTCGTATTATTCTATTAATATTACTGGATTTTTATTCCAAAATTGTTACAATTTTCCTTAAATTGTCGGTTTGAGATATATTTACGAATGGAGAGCGAGTGATGGTCAGGCTTGCCTAGATTTATGGTCAGGCGCCATCACGATCGGGTTTGGGTCGTGACAAGTTAGTATCATAGCCTTGGTTTACTAGGCCTCGCGAGTCATGAGCTGGTTTTGTAGAGTCTCGCTGATTGGTGTGCAGAAGTCTATATCTATCCTCGGGAAGCTACATAACTTTTAGGAAACACCTCACTTTCTTGAAATTCATATCGTACGACTTTGTTACTGTGAACACTAAATCTCTGTATTCTATTCTCTCGTAGATGGTGAGAACCCATGCTAACGGATGTGGCCAACGACCCCCAGTACCACCCGCTGGAGGCCGTGGGCGTGGTCATGGTGGTGGACGAGGCAGACCAGCAGGGGCAGCACCTGCAGACCCACCAGCTACCCAGGTGAAGGATCAGCCTCCAGCTGTGGATGCTCAAGCCGCACCTATTCAGACACCGGCAATGCCTATCGTGATTCCCGGTCTCCAGGAGGCTTTGGCTCAGATTTTTTTCGTCTTCACTGGCCTGGCTCAGGCGGTTTTAGCCACTACAGCGTAGGTTACTTCTCAGACCGGGGGTGGTCATCAGAACCCCGATGCTCGCACACCCGAGCAGATTGTGCAAGGCTTACAAACACCTAAGGTAGCTCAAGTTCAGCCAGTTGCAGCCGTTGCACCGGTTGTTCCAGTTGCGCCGTTCGCACCGGCTCCACCTCATGTGGTTTCAGCTATGCCGGATGACGAGCAGCGTCGTTTGGAGAGGTTCAGTAGGCTCCAGCCTTTGAAATTTGGTAGTGCTGAGGGCGAGGATGCCCAGGCTTTTCTGTATAAATGCCAGCGTATGCTTCGTACCGCGGGTATTCTAGAGTCTAGTAGAGTGGCTTTTACCACCTTCCAGTTCACAGGGGCTGTATTTATTTGGAGGGAAGAGTTCGAGAGGCGTAGACCTATTGGGGCCGCGCCCCTCACTTGGCAGCAGTACTCTACGGTATTTTTGGAGAAGTATGTGCCCCAGTCTCACATGGAGGAGCTGCATGGTCAGTCCGAGTGGTTGACTCTGGGAGATATGACAGTGACTTAGTATGAGTTGCGGTTTACACAGCTGGCTAGGCATGCTATGTGGATGATCCCGACAGATAGAGAGAGGATCAATAGGTTTATAGATGGCCTCAACAATCCAATCCATATATTGATGACTAGAGAGAGGGCTACAACAGCTACATTTGAGGAGGTTGTTAATGCGGCTTGACTGAATGAGACAGATCGCCAGCGGGCGCGTATGGAGAGGGAGTCCAAGAGGCCTCGAGGTTCAGGTAATTTCAGCGATGCTCCATCTAGGGGCCAGTTCCAGCATGGTAGAGGTCGTTCCTTCAGTCCTCCTCAGTCAGGACGCACAGATTCCAGTGGAGCCTCTTCAGGGCGGGGCCATCAGGGTCATCAATATAGTCAGCCTGCACCGAGTGCTCTCCCAGCTCAGTGCTCTGATCCTGCTCCTTCAGCTCAGAGCTTGTCTGCAGTGAGAGGTTCTCATCAGTCCCCTTCTCCAACTTCAGGTTGTTGTTATGAGTGCGGTGAGTTGGGACACATGAGGAGACAATGTCCTCAACTCCGCAGTAGGCAGTCTCAGCAGAGGGATCAGCCCTCATCTTCTGCTCCGGTTTCTTTGGCTCCCACTCAGTCAGATAAGGGTGGAGGCCAAGTAGCCAGAGGTCGCCTCAGGGGTGAGGACTGTACTGGGTGGCCAGGCTTGTTTCTATGCCCTTCCAGATATGAGGGACGCTATTGCCTCGGATGTAGTCATCACAGGTATTATCTTAGTATGCCATAGGAATGCTTCTGTTTTATTTGATCCCGGATCTACCTATTTATATGTATCTTCGTATTTTTTGTCATCATTTGGGTACGACCCATGGTTTTCTTGCCTAGCCCGTGAAGATATCTACCCCTGTGGGTGATACTATTATTGTGGATCATGTATATCGATCCTGTCTGGGGACTATTGGGGGTCTGGAGACCCGAGTTGACCTATTATTATTGGGCATGGTAGATTTCGATGTGATTTTGGGCATGGATTGGCTTTCTCTGTACCATACTATTCTGTACTGTCATACTAAGATAATTATGTTAGCTATTCCGGGTATTCCGAGGATCGAGTGGCGAGGTGTGACTGGTTATTTACCCCTAGGTGATTTCTTTCCTAAAATCCCAACGGATGGTTGGAATGGGGTGTTTGTCGTAATTGACTTTCGTGAGAGGTGTGGAAGCCGAGGCTCCTACTCATGATTCGGTTCCCGTTGTTAGGGATTTCCCTGACGTGTTTCCAGCGTACTTGCTAGGCATGTGATAACTTTGAATTATACATATTTTATGCCCCTTCTTACCTTAGCTTTGTGCATATATTTCCCTTGATTAATCCTGAATTACTTGCAAGTTGCGCTTGATTGCAGGTTTAGCGACAAGATGATGAAAATCAGAAATCAACTCAAGAAGGAGTGGAATATGCCAGGTGTTAAGAAGATGACATAAAATTGGAATTAAGAGACCTATGTGGACTGCATTGTTCTGGTGTGTGGCTGCGTAGGAAGGTTTAGAGACTGATCAATCACCAAAGCCATCTGCACGGACCACCTGATTTTGTGGTGCGGCCACATGGAAATAGTTCAGAGACTTGAAAACTTTGAGGAAAACCAAAACGGTCCGCATCCATTTCTACGCGGTCTGCACTGATGAAGATTTAGAGGCTAACATATTCAAGGAACAAGACCCACGCGGTCGCGCACCAAAAGTAGGCGGTCCGCGTGGGCACAATCAGAGAACCAGCTATTTGGCAAGTCCTTCTATGTGGCCGTGCATCATTTCCATGCGGTCCACGTGACTCGACCAACGCAGCCGCGGTTCATTTTCATGCGGTCCCCCTGACTCGACCTACACGACTGCGGTGAATTTCTATGCGGTCTGCATCCCTTATCCAGAGGCGACTGAAGTGAAGACACATGACCCTAAGCGGCCGCATGCTATTTTTGTGCGGACCGCACCAGAACCCAGAGGTATTTTTGTCTGATTTTTCCGGTGTAGTATAAATAGAACACTTTACTTTTTTTTGGTCAAGTTGGATGTTCTGAACAGTAGTTCTGCTCGTGATATTTTTTATTAGCCTATTATAGGCAACTTTCTCTTGTAATTAACATGGATTCAAGTAGATATAGCATATAGTTGATGATTATGTTCATCTCTTTTATTATTTTTGCTTTTTCTACTTCTTCCATGTATAGCTAAACCCATTATCTAGGGTTGTGACTCAACCCTAGTGTGGGTAATTAATGGTTATTTTTGCCTAATACTTGGATGTTATTGGGTGTTTGGTATTTGGGTTTTTTGTATGTTTTCACTTTGATTTGGTGGTTGCAAACAATAAGTCAAGCTTAGTGAGTCTTGACTCTTCGTGAGAAAGAGAGTCTATGACCTTACATTCAACCCAACAAGGATTTGGGATGGACCCATGTGAATGGTAGTCCCAAGTAACGGGTTAAATCTCGAGAGAGTAATTACCTCACTTGAACCTTGTGTTTCTTGGGAAAATTGGCCTACCCAATTGGTCGAGAGAGAGTCAATTGGGCAAAATCGTTCTCTCTACCAAGAGGAGTGAGAGCGAGTACTAAAAGTGCAACAGTTATCCATATTCCCCATTATTGACATCCTTGTGTTAGACTTCTATACCCGTTGATTAGCCACCTAGGTGAGTGTCACGGCCCTAGTGCTCTTCTCTTATTGCTTAATCTAGCATCAATCAACTTAGCATAACTTTAGATCATAATAGTAGTTGATAATTTTAGTTGATAACTAAATAAAAACCCAAAAATGATAGAAGATCAATTTGAAGCTAGAAGACATCTCTAGGCCATACAATTACTCATCTCCAACTTGAAGCTCCCTGAGGAATTATCGACCCCGATACACTATTGGGTTATTAGCATTCGTGCCCACTCATACTTAGGTGTGAGTCCGCATCGATCACTTTTTGGCGCCATTGCCGGGGAGCTTTACGGTGTTTGACTGTTTGTTGGCTACTGTTGTGTTTTTGCTTCTCTTTTCTTCTTTTTACTTATTTGTTTTGCTAATTTCACTCAGGTACCAATGGTTTTAAATGCAAATGAGCCTCTTAATGTTGGAGTGGAGGAGGTGGAAGATGTGGAACAAGATGATATTTTACCCCAAGCTCAAAGGAGGGGTAGAAATGCTAATGCAAATGCTAATGACAACATACTAGACCCTCATCCACCTACACCAAGGGTTGCTCCACGTGTTCTACCCAATCAAGGGTGCACAAGTGCAATAGTCCCTTCCCGAATCCGGTGGGGAACTTTCAAATCACCAATGTCATGCTTACTTTGCTCAAACAACGAGGGTATTTCACAGGCGCTTCGGACCAAAAGGCCTACAAGCATTTGAAAGGGTTTATGGATACATGTTGGGGGAACAAACAAACAAATGTTTTGGAAGATGTACTAAGGCTAAGGCTTTTACCCTTCTCACTTTGGGGGAAGGCATTAGATTAGTTGGAGAGGTTGCCAAACCATTCCATAACTACTTGGGATGAGTTGGCGGATAAATTCATCGCGATGTTCTTCTTGCCTAGTCATATGGCGGCTCTTAGAGATGAGACCCTAGCTTTCAACCAAGAGTCGAAGGAGCCATTACATGAGATATGGGAGAGATTTCGGACAATGGTGAAAGAGTTCCCCAACGACGATATGAATGATGTGATGATCCAACAAACATTCAATCGGGGTATAAATACAACAAACCAATGCATTGTTAATCAATATTCCGGTGGTAATTTTATGAAGCTTCCATACAACGAAGCTTGTGATGTTCTTGACGAAATGGCCTACACTTATTCGGCATGGCAAATCCGGGTTAATGTTCCTCAAGGTGATCCCATTGTTATACACTAGCATATGGAGTTGCATGATCGCGTCAAGCCATCGCCAAACTTACAACAACAATGAACCAATTGGCTAAGGAGCAACTTCAACAAGTTCAAAATTCGCGCCAAGTCAATGCCATGGAAGGAGTGAGTATGATGAAAAGAAGGAAAAGAGGGCAACAACAATAACCTCCGAAACATTTTGACAACTTTGATTATGGGAATGGTGGTTATTCGAATGAGTATTATGATGACCAAAGTGAAGAGGTCCAATATGGAAATAACTACCAAGGCAATAGAGGGAATCAAGGGAACCAACAATGGTGTTCCCAATGCAATTGGGGGAACCAACAAAATAGTGGAAATTGGAACAAAAATTGGGGAAATCAACGTAATCAAGGTAACAATTGGGGTAATCAAGGCAATTGGGGCGGAAACAACAACAATTGGAACAACAACAACAATAGTGGGTGGAACAATAATCAAGGAGGCAATCAAGGAAATCGAGGGCAAGGTTTCAAAGGCCCCCGATATTTCAAAAACCGAACAATCCTCCCCCATCCCAATCTCAAGGGTCAATTTCTTCAGGTCAATATATGCGTAGAATTGAGAACATGTTTGAACGAATGATGAAGAGGAATCACGGCTTGGATGCCAAATATCCTCCCACAATACTTCGATCCGGAACTTAGAGGTGCAACTTGGACAAATATCACAATCTATCAACACTCGCCCAAAGGGTGCACTACCAAGTGATATGGTGGTGAACCCCACGGGTGGGCACAACAATCATATCATGGCGTTGAAAATGCGTAGCGGGAGAGGGGGTGATGTGCAAGACAATCAAGCTAGGGTCCATGATGATGAGTTGCGGGAAGATGATGTCCCATTAGTAGTTGAACATATTGATGAACCAATTGTGAGGAATGAAGTGAGAATAGATATTGATGAGGGTGAGGAGGAGACCCAAGAGGCCGTGAACCCGTCTAGGGAACACATCATTGACATGCCGGAAGCTACGGTGCCAAAAGCCAAGGCACCTTTACCTACGCCTCCTCCGCCATATCCTCAAAGATTGGCCAAGAAAAAGGGTGACAATCAATTTAAAATGTTTATTGAGATGATGAAGAGTTTGACTATCAATGTGCCGTTGGTAGAGGCACTTGAACAAATGCCGGGATATCCAAAGTTCATGAAGGACTTGGTTACCAAGAAGAGATCTATGGAGTGCAAAACTATCAAGATGACACATCAAGTGAGCTCCATTGTGCACTCCATGGATCCGAAGCTAGAGGATCCTGGTGCCTTCACAATAGTGTGCACCATTGGAAGCGCAGATTTTGCAAAAGCCCTATGTGACTTGGGGGCAAGTATCAATCTCATGCCTTATTCGGTGTTCAAACCTTTGGGGATTGGGCAAACTCTCTCGACTTCCATGAGGCTTCAAATGGCAGACTGATCAATGAAGAGGCTCTTGGGTATTATTGATGATGTCCTCGTTCGTGTTGACAAGTTTATATTGTCAGCGGACTTCATGATCTTGGATTTCGGGGTGGATTTCGAGGTGCCTATTATTCTTGGAAGGGCTTGGTTGATGTAGAGGCGGCAGAATTGACTTTCCACGTTGGTGATGAAAAAGTGGTCTTCCATGTATGCATGTCTATGCTCCAACCAAATAGCACCGAAGTGTGTTCGTTTGTTGACATTGTCACGATGGTGATAGTGGATGACACAAGCGCAATGGCAAATGTTGAGGACCCACTCAAGTCCGTGATCCTGAACTTGGAGGTTGATGATATTCCGGAAAGGGTGGAGTGTGTGAATGCACTTCATGGAATGGGATCATATTCCTATAAGCCGAGGAAGCTATCTCTTGATCTTGTAATTCGCAAGACTCCACCCATAAAACAATCAATTGAGGAGCCACCAGTGTTGGAGTTTAAACCACTTCGTCCTCAACTCAGGTACGAGTTTCTTGGTCCTAATTTTACTTTTCCGTTTATTCTTTCTTCTTGCTTGACTAACATGCAGGTGGACGCCACTTTGGCGGTTCTTCGAAAGCGCAAGCGGGCGATTGGATGGACCTTGGCGGATATTCAGGGTATTAGCCCGGCGTTTGCGTACACAAGATAATATTGGAGGAGGATGCTAGGGCATCTCTTGAACATCCAAAGAGACTCGATGAGGCCATGCAAGAGGTGGTTAAAAATGAAATCGTCAAGTGGCTTGATGCCGGTGTGGTATATCCAATTTCTGATAGTTCGTGGACCTCTCCAGTTCAATATGTGCCAAAGAAGGGAGGAATGGTGATAGTAACCAATGATAATAATGAGCTGATTCTGACTCGTACTGTGACGGGTTTGAGGGTATGCATGGACTACCAAACACTAAACAACGTTACAAGAAAAGACCAATTTCCCTTGCCATTCTTGGATCAGATGCTTGACCGTCTAGTAGGTCGGGCATTCTATTATTTTCTAGATGGGTACTCCGGCGATTACTAGATTCTCATTGCTCCAGAGGACCAGGAAAAGACAGCCTTCACATGTCTGTATGGCACATTCGCATTCTCGCATTTTCCATTTGGACTACGTAATGCTCCAGCGACCTTCCAAAGATGTATGATGGAAATCTTCATTGATATGGTGGAGGACATAATGGAGATCTTCATGGACGATTTTAGTGTGGTCGGGGACTCATTTGATGAATGTTTGCAAAATATTGATCGTGTGTTGGCCCGATGTGAAGACACAAATTTGGTCCTCAATTGGGAGAAATGCCACTTTATGGTGGAAGAAGGAATTGTGTTGGGTCATAAATTTTTGAAAAGGGAAATTGAGGTCAACAAAGTAAAAATCAAGGTGATCTCAAGACTTCCTCTCCTATCTCTGTCAAAGGGGTGAGGCATTACTAGGACACGCGGGCTTCTACCGGAGATTCATCAAGGATTTTTCTAAGGTGGTGAACCTGTTGTGCATTGGATAAGGACGCAAAATATGTGTTTGATGACAAGTGTATGGAGGCAATAGATCTTCTAAAACAAAAGTTGACGACTACCCATATCATAACCGCACCCAATTGGAGCTTACCCTTTGAGCTCATGCGTGACGCTAGTATTGTTGTGGTGGGGGCGGTCTTGGTCTATAAAATCAACAAATTATTCCATCCGGTGTATTATGCTAGCAAAACGATGAATGAGGCGCAAAGAAATTACACAGTCACCGAGAAGAAATTGCTTGCCATTGTATTTTCCATGGGGAAGTTTTGCCCGTACCTTACAGGGGCCAAAGTGATTATTCATACGGATCACGCCGCCCATAGGTACTTGATGACTAAAAAGGACTCAAAAACAAGATTGATGAGATGGGTGCTTCTTCTACAAGAGTTTGACTTGGAGATAGTGGATAGAAAGAGTAGTGAAAACCAAGTGGCGGACCACTTGTCTCGTTTGGAGGAGGAAGGAAGGCCTTCGGATGGCCTTGAGATAAATGATTCTTTTCTGGATGAGCAAATCTTCTCAGTTTCTATGCTTGACATGCCGTGATTTTCCGACATTGCAAATTATTTGGTTACCGGTATGGTCCCGTGTGAGCTCTCTTCTAACCAAAGGAAGAGGCTCAAACGGGATTCTTTGGACTTCTATTGGGATGAGCCTTATCTCTTCAAAATTTGCACCGATGGTGTAATTCCCCGATGTGTTCCCGAAGAAAACCAACTAAGTATTGTGGAAGCTTGTCATTCTTTACCCTATGGTGGCCATCATGGCGGGGCAAGGACGGCGTCTGAAGTATTGAGTTGTGGGTTCTATTTGCCTTCATTGTTCAAAGATGGCGGTGAATTTCTTAAAAGGTTTGATAAGTGTCAACGTGCGGGAGGAATTTCAAAGAAAGATGAGATGCCCCTTAAAATGATTCTTGAGGTCAACATTTTTTATGTTTGGGGGATAGACTTCATGGGACCTTTTGTGAGTTTTTGTGGCAACACCTATATTTTGGTAGTGGTTGACTATGTGTCGAAATGGGTTTAGGTCGTCGCCTTGCCTAACAATGAAGCTCGTAGTGTGGTGTCTTTCTTTGAAGAAGAGCATTTTTACTAGATTTGACTCACCCCGTGCCATAATTAGTGATGGCGGCTCTCATTTTTGCAACCGAGCTTTCGATTCTTAGCTCACCAATTATGGGGTAAACCACAAAGTGACCGCTCCTTATCATCCTCAAGAGAGTGCCCAAGTTGAGGTTTCGAACCAGGAAATCAAGAGTATTCTTTCCAATATTGTCAATGCAAATAGGACCGGCTGGTCAAAGAAATTGGATCATACTCTGTGGGCTTATCGTACTGCTTTCAAGACTCCGATTGGTATGTCGCCATATCAGTTTGTTTTTTGGTAAGGCATGTCATCTTCCGGTCGAGTTGTATCATAAAACAATGTGGGCCTTGAGAAAGTTGAACTTAGAGTGGGATGTAGCAGCCAATCTCCGGGTTGAACAATTGAAAGAGCTTGATGAGTTCTAGTTTCATGCATATTCTAGCTCATCTTTATACAAGGATAAAATGAAGTATCTCCATGACAAGTATGCCCGAGGAAAAGAGTTCAAGGTTGGTGATATGGTTCTTCTCTTCAATTCTCTGTTAAGGTTGTTTCCGGGAAAGTTGAAATCCAAGTGGAGCGGTCCTTTTGAAATGGTTGGTGTTACTGCTTTTGGTGCTATTGACCTTAAGAACCAAAATGGTGAAATGTTCCGTCTAAATGGGCATAGGGTCAAGCACTATTTGGGAAAATTTTATGATAGCCATGTGGTGGCTCTTCTTCACTTGAAATAATCATGATGGTAACACGAATCATGCCTCAACGTTAATCAGTCGCTTCTTGGGAGGCAACCCATGTATTTTAATTTTCTTTGTTTTTCTTTTGTAGAGTAGGATTTTTGAGCTGATAGTTTGTGGAGTGTTGCAGGGATAGAATCAAATCAGTGCAAGGAAAAAAATGGAAAATACAGTCTCTGTCTCGTGCCCATGCGACCGCACCACAAAACAATGCGGTCCGCATGGGCTTGATTGACTGAAGGAATAAGCTTAAGGGAATCCCATGCGACTGCATGGCACTTTTATGCGGTCCGCATGGGCGAGGTGAAAAATGGTCGTTCTCTGATAAAATGTTCAAGCGGCCGCGGACAAAACCAGACGTTCCATGTGAGAAGTGTGCATCAAGTACAAGGTGGAAACCCTGCGCGGTCTGCATGCCACTTTTGTGCGGCCGCGCAGGTAGGTGAGTACTCGGCCCCATGGATGTCTATAAATAGACGCCTAGGGCCTCCTTCAATCCTTTTAGCAAATTTTTCATCTGAAGCTAATATTCCACTATTCATCCACTCAATTGTGCACTTCATCTCCTTCTCATTATTTCCTGGTAACACTTCATGATTCTCGTTGATTCTTAGTTAATTTCTTAATTATTTTCACTACATTTTACTAGCTTAACTTCTTCATTTCTATTAGTTAATCAATTACGGTAGTCTTCTTGTTTTTATTGTTAAATCTTGGGCATAAGCCTTTATTGACCACCTGAGTAGGGACAAACTAGGATACCTCATGTTAAAATTTGAACTTAAGTGCAAAAATTCCCTACCCAGTCTGTCTGCCCTACGCGGCCGCACGACAATTATGTGCAGTCCGGGTGAGTTTACTTAACTCATGAGACACCCTCTGCCGCGCCCGCATGACCACTTCTATGCGGTCCGCATGGTTTCTTGTGCGGCCGCGGTCCAAATCAGGCAAACCGCGGGCCTGATAATCAATGAACATGAATTTTTGAAGTTGACCTGTGTGGATCGCGACCAATTCAATGTGGTTCATGATAATCCTGTGCGGCTGCGAGCCATAATGATGCGGTTCGCGTGACCTGTTCTGAGTACTGAATGCTGAGGCTGATTTGCTTGTGCGGACCGCGTGACCTTTTTGTGCGGTCCGCCTCAGCCATGTTTGCAAAAACAGAGTGTATGTCAATTGTTTGATCTTTCAACTGTGTTTTTCTTCTGTGCTTTCACTAACAATGTTAGATGTGACTCTTTCGCAGAAAATGCCTCCAAATGGTAAGCAAGCACAACGTGGGGGTAAGGACAATCAACCGGCGAGGGGTGGGGCCTCCAACGCAAAGACAGTTCGAAGAGTAATCAAACTCACTGCTAAGCAAAAGGAGAACATCAAAAAGACCAGAAAGATTATACGAGAGGAAAACAAGGCTGCCTTTCATTCTATTGGTAGTGAGTATGCCCCCTCCCGGAGTTTGACTCTAGAGTCCGTGCGATGTCCATAGAGGTCCCAGTGCCGGTATCATCATCTTCTGAGCATGAGTAGACAAATGTGGCTACTTCTAAGAGGTCAATAAACAGGACAGTCTCGGATTCGTTTGATGAGTCCGAGGCTGAAAAAACATTTGATAAAGAATATTCCACCTCCCCCAACATATCATCATTAGGGGAAGGTGAAGGTGGTGAGCTGCAGATTGGGGGCTTGAGAGAACTAGAAATAATGAAGTGTGGGAAGATAGATTTGTAAATGAGGTCTCCATCCACATGTACAGAACATGGTGGCCCAAAAGGAAGCTGATAGTAGAACGGAGATTCATTGTGGATGATTTCCTCCCTCACAACCCTCACGTACAAGCTCAGTTCCATACGAGAAAGGGTTGGGGATTCTTCACAGAGAGAGTGGATATGGATAACGAGCACATGGTGAAATAATTCTACAGCAATGTTCACCATATGGTTAAGGTTTCCACAACTACGAAGGTGAGGGACAAGGAAATACTGTTTGATGGGAAGACTCTAAATGACTTTTTGGGGTTTGCTGAGGAGGACGAGTCTCAGTACCTGGAGAAACTGGCACTTAAAGAAGAATTATGCATGTGGTTAGCCGGGATTATTGCAGGTCCAGGTACAGTTCCTGAATGGCTAAATGCACGGTGAGAATTTTCAGAAACACCCTGGACTTTGAAGAAAAGGGAGGTTATCATTTGTGTCCAAGACTCATAGATTCACAGCTCATCAACTGTCTCAGTCTCTTGTTAGTTTGAACAACATGGCGTCGGTTGCGACATCCAAGTTGTCAACATTGACTACGGCTGTTGAGGCTCAGAGGGCACCAGTGACGGTTGAGGTCCCTGCTTCGATCGAGGAGACTTTGAAGAAAATCCTGGAAATCTAGGTAGCTATGATGAAGAAGCAGGATCAGTTGGAGAAAGCAGTCAGGGAGCACAACAAGGCACTAAAAGAATTGGCCAAGGAGCACAGAAAGATCAGAAAAGATAGAGCCTCAAAGGAGTCAGTGAAAGAGCTGTGGAAAGATGTTGATAGGATCGGTGCCGATCAGATACCCCTGCATTTGCTATTTGGGGATCCTATTGCTGAGGCAGCAGCAGCACAACCACAGGTGGAGGAGAGCAGACCTAGGAAGAAGAGAACGTTCTCGAGCAGAGAGGGAATGGTAATTGAGATAGCACCAGGTCCGGAGGGCCAATCCGGTATTGCAGACATTGAGCCTCCTACAGCACAAGCAAGAGATGAGCCACCCCAGGAGCATACATCTGATGTCCCAGTAGCACAGCAGCAGCAGGCTGGGGACCGGTCTGAGGTCCACGCCAGTACAAAGGATACATGAGCTATTGACCAGCAGAGACCTGCTGATAAGTCTTGAGGGGAGGCTTCTATATCCTTTACCCCTATTTTTATGCTTTAGTTGATAGTTAGCATTAGGGACAATGCAGATTTTATTCGTGGGGGTGTGGCCCTACTTTTTGATTTAGATGATTGTATATGTACTATTTACTGTTTACTTTCAGCATATTCGTAGTTTAGATGGTTTGTATATAATTTTGGATATATTTTGGATTCTGAATTCCCTTAGTTGTATATTCTACTCCCCTTATGTATATATTCATTTGGTGCTGATTTGAGCTTTCTTGTTATTTACGTTATTTTCGTAAATGTTTTTGTTTTAGCGCAAAGTTAGGCTCGTAGCCTCTTTTTGGTTTTGGTTGATGTTGCAATAACCCCTTGGTTTTCTTAATGCCACGATTCTTTCCAAGGGTAGAATGTTGTGTGAACCGGGTGACTCTTCCCAATGATAGATAGCGTGACAAAGTTCTTAAGGGTTGAGTCAGTTTTTTTGTTTTGTATCTTTTTGATTTTCAAGCTTTTTGTAGTGAAAGAGTACCTCAGTCAAAGTTTCACTTGGGCCTAGCACATTTGCCTTCGATCTTATGGTCAAAGACATCTGGTTGTGTTTAGGAGGGTGAAAGTCGTGGCCTTGAGACTCTTGTGTTGACCAAGCAATCATCATATGGTTGTGTGGGTCCATTGTGTGTTTTAATCGTATCTAAGGTCGTTGTGGACCCTCGACTCCGTCTTTGGCAATCCTTGAGTGTAAGTGTGGTGAGAACTCGATTTGTGAGCCCAAGTGCCGAGCCGATGGTCTAGAACTTGCCCGAAATGTTTGTTGAGGCGAAATCATGGGTGGAACTTGATTTGAGAAATGAGTGTAGTCTCTCCTTGATCCCAAAATGATGTCTTGATTAATCTAATGACCTACCAACAGAATGATCCCTATTTCACCCTTTTGATCCTAAATCCTTGTTCTTTCATAAACCAAGTTACAAACATATGCCCGTTCTCAATTAGACCTTCTCTTGACACCCAAAATCTTCCCTTGGTTATTTGCAATTGCGTAAGTTTGGGGGGGGGACAACAAAAGGAAACAAAGTGGTATAAGGTACAATAGGAAAAGAAAAGGAAGGCAATGAAAAAGACAAAAAGACGAAAAAAGGAAAAGAGAATAAGAATCAAAAAGGGAATCAAAGAACAACAAAAAGGTGAAAAAAAGGTTTGAGAAAGTAGAAAAAAGGAGAAAAAGGTTTGATTTGCAAAAGAAAGAGGGACAATGTGTCTCTCTACCCCCTTTCAAGAGGTGAATTGCTTACTTGAGTTAAGAAACTACGCCAAAACGAAATTAAAGAAGCGCTTAAGGTAAGATTGAACCCATATAAACAAATGCATATCCTACCTTTACCCAAAAGCCTTCACAATGACTCCTCAAAAGCCCTACATGATCTTGAATTAAGGAAAAACCTACATTAGTGTATCTTTGTGAGTGTTAAGTGAGAGAGCCTTCCACCTCGATTTGTGTGCATATATTAAAAAACAAGGTGAGATTCACTAAGGGAGAGTCAAGGATGTGCGAGTTTGGGTTCCACAATGACCAAAGTACTTGAGAAAAAGCTCCGTGATGAAATATGTCAACTCTTGAGGCTCTTGTGTCACACTTGATCCTAAAGTTTGCAAAGTTTTAAATGTGTAATGATGCATTTGCATTGGAGAAAATTTCTAGTCCCAATTAAGACCTGTTGAGGTTACTTTAGGGCAAACACGAATTGCTGGGTTGTTTTCTATTGAGGGGTGTGTTTCATTTTAGTTGCTTGAGGAAAAGCAAAGGTTTAAGTTTGGGAGAGTTGATAACTATGAATTATACATTTTTTATGCCCGTTCTTACCTTAGCTTTGTGCAAAAATTGCCCTTGATTAATTTGGAATTACTTACAAGTTCCGCTTGATTGCAGGTTTTAGCGACAAGATGATGAAAATCACAAATCGGCTCAAGAAGAAGTGAAATCTGCCAAGTGTTAAGAAGATGACATAAAATGCGAATTAAGAGACGTACATGGAACGCACTGTTCTGGTGTGCGGCCGTGTAGGAAGGTTTAGAGAATGATCAATAACCAAAGCCACTTGCGCGGACCGCCTGATTTTGTGGTGCTGGCGCATGGAAATAGTTTAGAGACTTGACAACTTTGAGGAAAACCCACTCGGGCCACATCCATTTCTACGCGGTCCGCATTGATGAAGATTCAGAGGCTATTATATTCAAGGCACAAGACTCACGTGGCCGCACACCAAAAGTAGGCGGTTCGCGTGGGCACAATCATAGAACCAGCTATTTGGCAAGTCCTTTTGTGCGGCCGCGCATCATTTCCATGCGGTCCGCCTGACTCGACCAATGCGGCCGAGGTTAATTTCCATGAGGTCCTCCTGACTCGACCTACACGGCAGCGGTGCATTTCCATGATGTCTACATCCCTTATCCAGAGGCGACTGAAGTGAAGACACATTGCCCTAAGCGGTTGCACGTATTTTCTGTGGGGACCGCACCAGACCCCAAGGGTATTTTTGTCCGATTTTTCCTGTGTAGTATAAATAGAACAATTTTACTTTTTTTTGGTTAAGTTTGATGTTCTGAAGAGTAGTTGCGCTCGTGATATTTTATATTAGCCTATTTTAGGCAACTTTCTCTTGTAATTAACGTGGATTCAAGTAGATTTAGCATATAGTTAATGATTATGTTCATCTCTTCTATTATTTCTGCTTTTTCTACTTCTTCCATGTCTAGCTAAACCCATTAGATAGGGTTGTGACTCAATCCTAGTGTGGGTAATTAATGGGTGTTTTTGCATAATACTTGGATGTTGTTGGGTGTTTGGTATTTGGGTTGTTTGTATGTTTTCACTTTGATTTGTTGGTTGCAAAAACCAAGTCAAGCTTAGTGGGTCTTGAATCTTCTTGAGAAAGAGAGTCTATGACCTCACATTCAACCCAACAAGGATTTGGGATGGACCCATGAGAATGGTAGTCCCAAGTAACGGGTTAAATCTCGACAGAGTAATTACCCCACTTGAACCTTGTGTTGCCTGGGCAAATTGGCCTACCCAAATTGTCGAGAGAGAGTCAATTGGGAAAAATCATTCTCTCTACAGAGAGGTGTGAGAGCAAGAACTAAAATTGCAACGGTTATCCATATTCCCCATAATTAGCATCCTTGTGCTAGAATTCTATACCCGTTGATTAGCCACCTAGCTGAGTGTCACGACCCTAGTGCTCTTCTCTTATTGCTTAAATCTTGCATCAATCATCTTAGCATAACTTTAGATCATAATACTTGTTGATAATTGTAGTTGATAACTGTATAAAAACCCAAAAATGATAGAAGATCAATTTGAAGCTAGAACACATCTCTAGGCCATACAATTACTCATATCCAACTTGAAGCTCCCTGAGGAATTATCAACCCCGATACACTATTGGGTTATTAGTATTCGTGCCAACTCACACATAGGTGTGAGTCCGCATCAATCAGCATGCCGCAGGATAGGGACTTTGATTTCTGTATTGATCCGGTGTCGGGCACCCAGCCCATATCTATTCCTCCCTATCGTATGGCATCAGTGGAGCTAAAGGAGTTGAAAGAACAGCTTCAAGAACTCCTAGATAAGGGGTTCATTCGCCCGAGTTTGTGACCTTGGGGTGCACTGGTATTATTTGTAAAGAAGAAGGATGGCACAATGAGAATGTGCATTGACTATGGGCAGTTGAATAAGGTAACAGTGAAGAACAAGTACCCACTACCCCATATCGAGGATTTGTTTGATCATAGAGCAAGGGTATTCTCTAAGATTGACCTTCGATCAGGCTATCACAAGCTGAAGATTAGGGATTCGGACATTATGAAAACGACTTTCAGGAGGAGATACGGGCACTACGAGTTTCTAGTGATGTCTTTCGGGCTGACTAATGCCCCAGCTGCGTTCATGCACTTGATGAATAGTGTATTTTGGCCGTATCTTGACTTTTTGTGATCATGTTTATTGATGATATCCTGGTGTACTCGCGTAGCCAGGAGGAGCACGCGCAACACTTGAGGGTGGTATTACAGAGATTGAGAGAGGAGAAGCTTAATGTGAAGTTCTCCAAATGTGAATTCTAGCTCAGTATTGTGGCTTTTCTAGGACACGTGGTGTCCAGTGATGGTATTCATGTTGTCCTAAAGAAAATTGAGGCAGTGCAGAGCTGGCACAGATCAACCTAAGCTACTGAGATTCGGAGTATCCTTGGTTTGGCGGGTTATTACTGCAGGTTCGTTCAGGGTTTTTCATCTATTGCTTCGCCTTAGACGAAGTTGACACAGAAGAATGCTCCATTTGTGTGGTCGGATGAATTCTAGGAGAGCTTACATAAGCTCAATTTGGCTTTTACCACACCTCCAATACTAATATTGCCTTCAGCTTCGGGTTCTTACACAGTGTATTGTGATGCTTCGAGAGTTAGGATCGGTTGTGTATTGATGCAGGAAGGTAGATTGATTGCTTATGCTTCTCTTCAGCTAAAGCCCCATGAGAAGAACTATCATGTTCATGACTTAGAGTTGGCTGCAATTGTTCATGCCTTTAAGATTTTGAGGTATTATCTCTATGGTGTATCTTGAGAGGTATATATGGACCATCGCAGTCTTCAACACTTGTTTAAACAGAAGGATCTTACTCTGAGACAGCGAAGATGGCATGAGTTACTCAAAGACTATGATATTACCATTTTGTATCATCCCGGGAAAGACAATGCAGTGACCGATGCTTTGAGCCGGAAGGCTATTTGTATGGGTAGTTTGGTGTACATTCCAGTTGGGGAGAGACCCCTTGCGATTGATGTTCAGGCCTTGGCCAATCAGACGTTGAGGTTAGATATTTCCGAGCCTAGTCAGGTGTTGGCTAGTGTGGTTTCCCGATCTTCTTTGTATGACCGCATCAGAGAGCACCAGTATGATGACCCGCATCTGCTCGTCCTGAAGGACAGGGTCCAGCATGATGATGCCAGAGATGTTACCATTGGATATGATGGTGTATTGCGGATGCAGGGCTAAATTTGTGTGCCCAATGTGGATGGTCTCCGAGAGTTGATATTTGAGGAGGCCCATAGCTCGCAGTATTTGATTCATCCGGGTGCCGCGAACATGTACTATGACTTGAGACAGCATTACTGGTGGAGGAGAACGAAAAAGGATATTGTGAATTATGTGGCTCGGTGTCTCAACCGTCAGCAGGTCAAATTGAGCAGCAGAGACCCGGTGGTATACTCCAGCGGATGGATATTCCGGAGTGGAAATGGGAGAATATTGCTATGGATTTTGTGAGTGGTCTTCCTCGTACCTCGAAGAAGTTTGATTCGATTTGGGTGATTGTGGATAGGCTGACCAGTCCGCGCACTTCATTCGAGTATGCACTACCTATTCTGCGGAGAAGTTAGCAGAGATTTTTATTCGGAAGATTGTACGATTGCATGGTGTCCCGGTTTCCATTATATCAAATAGGGGTACCATGTTTACTTCCCAGTTCAATAGGACTTTTCATTGAGAGTTGGGCACACAGGTACAGTTGAGCATAGCATTTCATCCACAGACGGACGGGCAGTCCGAGCATACTATCCAGATATTGGAGGACATGTTGCGTGCCAATGCAATTAATTTTGGAGGTTCTTGGGCTGTATTCTTGCCACTTGTGAAGTTTGCATATAATAATAGCTATAAATCCAGCATCCAGATGGCACCGTATGAGGCCTTATATGGGAGACGGTGTAGATCTCCGGTTGGTTGGTTTAAGCCCAGTGAGGCTAGATTATTAGGGACAGAGATAGTTGAGGATGCCTTAGAGAAGGTGAAGGTGATCCAGGAGAAACATCGTACAGCTCAGTCGCGTCAGAAGAGTTGTGCGGACCGGAAGGTTCGAGATGTATCCTATGTAGTGGGCGAGAAGGTCTTGTTGAAGGTTTCGCTTATGAAAGGCGTTATGAGGCTTGGGAAGGAAAGGAAGTTGAGTCCAAGGTTCATTGGACCTTTTGAGATACTTAGGAGGATTGGGGAGGTGGACTATATGCTCGCTTTTCAACCTAGCTTGTCGGGAGTTCATCTGGAGTTCCATGTTTCTATGCTCCGGAAGTATGTTGGAGACTCGCCTCATGTATTAGACTTCAACAGAATTCAGTTGGACGAGGACTTTACCTATGATGTGGAGCTGATGGCTATTTTGGGTCGTCAGGTTCGAAAGTTGAGGTCAAAGGACATAGCTTCGGTGAAGGTGCAGTGGAGAGGTCGGCCCGTGGAGGAAGCCACTTGGGAGACCGAGCAGGAGATGCGCAATAAATATCCTCACTTGTTTGATATTCCAGTATGTTTCTTAACCCGCTCGAGATCGAGCATTTGTTTAAGTTGAGGAGGATGTAACGGCCTGACCCCTCATCTCATGAGTTACCACCCCGTTTTCCCCGTTTTATCTTTCTATATGTTCCAATATATGTGTGTGGAAAGTTTGAAGTAATTCGGATGGAGTTTGGGTAGAAATGAGACAATTAGTCTTCTTATGAGAATGTTAGTTTGAAAAAGTCAACTGAAAGTTGACTTAGGAGTTAGAGGGCTCGAAATGGATTTCCGACAATTCAACTAGTTTCGGGTGGTGATTTATGACTTAGGAGCATAATCGGAACTAAATTTGGAGGTCTGGTGTAGAATTACGCTTGAATTGGCTAAGTTAGAATTTTGGCGAAGTCTGGCTGGTAGGTGATATTTTGATCCGGGGGTTGGAATGGAATTCCGACAGTTGCAGTAGCTCCGTTAGGTGATTTTGGATATGTGTGCAAAATTTCAGGTAATTTGGACATTGTTAAGTCGGGTTTAAGATCAAATGCATGTTTCAGAAGTATTAGTTTGACTTAGGCTTGAATCCGTGCAAATTTGATGATTTTGATGTTTATGATAGTCATTTTATGCTACGAGCAAGTTGAATGAAGTAATAGATCATGTCTGTGCATTTGGTTAAGGTCCCGACGGCCTCGGGGTTATTTCGGATGGATAACGAAAGTTCTGAGTTGAAAAATATAGCAGAAAAATTGTAGAGAAACTTTATATGTACGGACTCGTGGCGAGAGCAGAAATCTGTTGATGTTATTTTTGGAATTTTTCGAGAAGTGGGCCCGTGGCTCGGGTTTTACTAACTTCGTAATTTTTAGTGTTTTTCGAGTAATTCCAATTGGGCTATGTTTATTTAACCTATACTAACGTACTCGTTGTGGTTTGAATAGATTCAACGCGCGTAGACGGAGATTCAAAGGGAAAAGGCATTGCGGATCAGTCTACGACCGATTAGAGGTGAATAGTTTGTATAGATGATGGACTGAGGGTTTGAAACCCTGGTTTATAACATCGTGATGCTATGTTAGGGCGTCACTCGCATCCCATAGCAGGTGCGGGATTGTAAATTATTGGGGATTGTGACTTGATCCATCCCGAGAGCTAAATAAAAATATTGGCGGCTAATACGCACCCTGTAATGAATATATCTGGGCTTAATGCCATGTTTGGGTCCTTGTGTCGATCTGTAGCATCCATCTAGGATGAATATCTTTGTGATAACATGATTTTCATAATCATTGATCTCAGTCATGTGTTTAATCACCGTTATTAAATGCTGAGTCACCTTTTTCCTGAAATTAATTAACTAACTTATATTCATCTTATTATTGGAAATTTGCAAAAATTAGATTGAATCGGTATGTGACTCATATGCATACTGTGGATTGAGTATGGGTCGGGTTGCACGCCGCAGCAGTGATATGTTAATATTGCGCTTGGGCTGAAGGAGCCCCTCCAGAGTATGTACACACCCCAGTGAGCGCCGTCGACGTTAAACGGATCGAGCTGTACGCCACAGCGGATTCATGTGCATTTCATTGAATCTTTGCATGATACTTGATTGTTATATTTGATGTTGCTTTGTTATTAGTTCGTAGTTAAGGTGTCGGACTGTTAGTTTTAGCTTTGTTTTGTGGCATTTTATGGATTTCTTATCTTCAGACATTTTATATGCTTATTACTCACTGAGTCGATAGTACTCACCCCTACTCCCTGCACCTTGTGTGCAGAGTTAGGTACATCGGAGGCTTAGCTGAGCACTCGTAGTCTCCAGATATTTTCCAGAGTCGTTGAGGTAGCTGCTTTGGCGTTTACAGGACCTGGCTACTCTTCAAATTTCAGTTTATTATTATTATATATATTTCCCGACTTATATATTTTTATTCAGATAATATTATCCAGTTTTGTTTAGAGGCTCTAGACTTGTGACCTGATCTTTTTGGAGTGATTATTTACATTTCGTATTATCTTCGTATTATTCTATTAATATTACTGGATTTTATTCTAAAATTAATATGTTTTTAATTAAATTGTCGCTTTGAGATTTATTGACGAATGGAGAGCGAGTGATGGTCAGGCTTGCCTAGCTTTAGGGTTGGGCACCATCACGATCGGGTTTGGATCGTGACAACACTAAGTATTATCATACTAGAATACTTGATCGCACTGAGTTGCATAGCACTGGAATACTTAATAGGAGTAGACTGAGATATGTATTTTTGAACTGATTATGAACACTGAACTTCAACTATTTATGGCATACTGAGTAATCTATACTAAGAGTCTGGGGCATCAAACCCAAGTCTATATTGAATACGCAGTGAGCTCACAACATTCAAAGTGAATGTCATGAATGAGTTATGAAGCTAGAGAATAGAAGTTCTATAACTATTCAAGGAACTAGGCTAAAACTATATTTCTGAGGCAATTATTAATATGGTGAAAAGAAACATAGTGTAGGGAGAATCATTAATGTTCCCAAACATAGAGAGTTAGCCTCACATACCTTAACTTCCTGTACTTGAGCGTAATACAATATTTGCCAACTCTTTCAACTTTAATCTATATCATTATAAATCAAAGGGATTCCATATTAGCAATAATATTAATGTTTTAATCAATTAGGCATTTTATCAAATACTTGGTAGGAATAAAGCTTCATAGTCCTTATTAGTGGTGTCTCTACACCCAATAACCTATTCTCTTGAACCTAGATATATTCTCTTGCACCTAGATAAATTGTAAAGTCCCAAGTGGTTACAATCAATATCATTCTTTATCACCCATAAGGCAAACAACACTTTTAACCAATAATCAACAATCAACAACCCAAATCTATAACCGTTCATACTTTTCTATCAAGCCTATCAACTCATATATCATGAACTACATTCAATCATTAATAATTCAATTCTAAAATCAATTAGAGGGTGAAGGCATTACCTTTTTGAAGTTTAACCCCCTTGAATTCGAGTTTTATGGTTCCTTCTCTTAACAATGATGTCCCAATCAAATATCTAATTATATAGAGGGTTTACCGATATTATTAAGATGTTGGGAAATTGAATTAACTTAGAATAGAACTTACCTTGGGTGGTGAAGAGACCCTTAAGGAGTTAGGTTTTTGAGAACTACTCCCCTTTCTAGAGCAAGATTTTATGTTTTGGAGCTGTGGGGGACGAAGTAGGGTTTTAAAATGGAACCCCAAGTGCGACCCGCTCACTTATAGGCCTGACCGCACAAAATGATAGTAACACTGCCACAAGTGTGCGGCCGCGGTCGGGGCGCACAGTGGGCGCGCATATTGCGTACTGTTATGTAAAACGCCTATAAATTATCATACAGAGATCCATTTGGGTTTCATAATATATCGTTGGAAAGTTATTTCAAATTCCTACAACTTTTGTTTTTTGTGTTTTCCCAGATACCTTACACAGTTCTCACTAAACCTTCTGAAAAACTGACCTTTTGTAACTTCGTATATTTTATCGAATCTTATGCACCTCATTCTCCATCTTGATTCTAAAATAACTATTTTCACCCATACTCATCCCGCTAGGATTTCATGTGTCTAAAATATTATATCAATAACCCATTTAATATATTCACACCTAGTCCGAATGTACGGGGTGTTAAATTATCTCTCCCTTGGGATCATTCGTCCTTGAATGATTGTCCTGATTGTAACTTCTGCTAACTCTGGACCTTAAATGGGTCTGGTTGAAACATGAACTTTTATTAACACCTGCATACTAAATTGAATGAATATATGATTACTGAATTATTGAGATATTGATTTGAATGACTACCGCATTAATTGAATATTTATTTTGTCATAAATACGGGAATACTGAACTAACATAGGTGTATCAATATTGAATAGGCACGATATTTGAGTAATCTGAGTACTAAGATGGCGTGAATGTGTAAGTATTGTACAATAAGGTACTAAAATACTTCATATTGCCATAAATATTAAATTTATCAATAATTACAATAAAATCAATTCGATACATGTATACAACTTCGCCCATTGTCAGGAAATCGTATGTGAACACCCTGCGAATCAACAGTGAAAATGACCTAAACAATTATCTAGTTCTAAATTTCTTGCATCTCAATTCTCATCCATAAATTATTAAGTACTATTCCGTCGGACTTGTTCCAATTTCTAAATTTTTTGACATTATTTTCTAATTAATAAATTTGTTTATATTTGTGTATTTAAAATAATATAACTTCAAACTTTTGATGCTTTATGTAACGAGAAGTTTTATAGCCAAACAAATATTACGATATATTTATTACGATCACATGTCTAAAAGTATTTTAACCACACAAATATATTATGATATGTTTAATACAATAAATTTCAAAAATATTTTTTTTGAACTTTGTGTCGGATCAAATTAAGTCATATAGGATTGAGCAAAAGTATTATAATAGCGGGATGCAATGAGCGATTCTTGTGTTTTCTCAATTTACGCAATCAAACAATAGGAAGAAAAAACAATATTTAGGTCGTTTTCTCCTGCCCAATATACAAATTATCTGTCATTATAAATGTCTATAAATTAGTTTGTTGGATACATGAATTTTCGCTTTGTTGATGAGAGCTCAATTTCTCGCCTCTCCTGTTTTTTTCTTTGAATTTGTTTTAGAAGGAAAGTCATGAATACACACACAAATGCTATTAACAGAGAAATTTAATTATGGTGTGACATTTCACCTAATATTTTTAGTAACAAGACCTATTTATACAGTATAATTTTCTAGTAAAGCGATATCAATTGACACTCCTTAACAAAGAGTGACTCCTCTACAGCCTCACATTAATTTTTGTTGGTTGAGTGGGATGTATCTTTTTCCTATTCACATTATTAGATTCTACTATTACGTAAGTGGTACATAAGAAATTGATAATGTATACCACTTCTAGAAAACATATTATCATTTTCCATGCACTGCCAGGTAAGCAAATACGCACATTTACTACATTTTCTTATTTGTTTTGTCGTCAATGTTCTTTCCAACAGTATCCAGACAATTATTTGGAAACAAACAACTTCACTTCTTTCACTAAGTAGATTGGATAAGATTTATGTATATATTATTCTTCACAAATTACAAATATAAGTTATTGTTATTGTTATATAGTTTAAACTCCTAGTGTATTCTTCTATATTATAAAAAAGATGTTAGGTGTGCCTTATTCTGCCCCCACCATACACACACCATAAGGAGATATTTTTTCCGGTCCAAAATAAATAAATTTTTGGTCTTCAAAATAAGTGATTTTTTCAGATTTTAAGAAGGAGTTAATTATTTTTTTCCTACATTGTCCTTGGAGTAAATAGTGTTGAAATATGTGTTAGGAGTATTTATGTGAGATAGTAAAAATTAATATGGTCAATTCCATTGTTAATTAACGCTAAAAGATAGATTTCTTAATTTATGTGAAAAAGACCAGATCACTTATTTTAGACCGGAAGGAGTACTATATATACATTTGTGTGTATTAATATATAAGAGAAACTATAAAGTTAAATTATTTTTAATTTTATATATACATATGGAAGGAAATATTGCTGTTATTTATTTCATGATGATGTTCCCTTTATAAAATAAAAATAAAAAACATTTTGTCATTATTTTAATTAGGAAGGAAATGCAACACTCACTCAATTTCTTAGTAAAGCACTGGATATTGTTATTGTTGTATTTGAACAAGTAATCAATCGTGAATCTGGAGTTAAGGTGAGAGTAAATGAGTAATAATAAAGCAACTCCAGTTAGGGAAATAGGAAGAGAATGTCCAATCTCTCACTACAAGAATTATCATCTATTACCATTAATATTCTATCAAAATCACCGGATAAATCTAGTCACAAACTATAAATCTCGTCTTCATATAAGGAAACCCTCCTAAGAGATAAATTCACTACCAAAGTAGTAAATCCTCCACCCCAAGAGTTAGAAAATCATATAGATACGGATATTACACAAATCTAAGCTGATGATCCAAGCCAAAATGATTTAACTAGCTCATGAAGACAAATAATCCTCAGCTAAGATGACCTTCAACGCATGTACATACTTTGGAAAAATTCGATCATCATCAAGCTAATAGGGAAGAGACTTATGTATCACTACCTCAGAAAGAAATTACAAGACCTTTGGAAGCTCAGCGAAAATTTCCCTCTAATTGATCTTAGAGGAGATTACTATACTGTCAAACTAACTAGTGAGGAAAACATGGCAAAAATTCTACATAATGGACTTTGGTTCGTTAATGGTTATTTTCTATCCACTCAAAAATGGGTTCCAAATTTTGTTCCAAAAAGCATAACATACCTTCAGTGTCATTTGGATCCGATTACCATAATTACCCATTGAGTTTTATGATGGAGTAGTCCTTGCAAAAATAGGTAATTCATTTGGCAAACTTCTCAAAGTAGATGCATGCACCTCAACTACACTTAGGGGACGTTATGCCAGACTATATGTTGAACTTCCTCTCGATCAACCTGTCCAACACCACATGTTCATTGGACAACATAAACAGCCAATCGTGTATGAGGGAAGTGATATATTGTGCAAATCTTCTGGCAGACTAGGTCACACGACTCAATGTTGCACACAAGGAAAGCTGCCAAATATGACAAGAGTAACCAATGCAAAGGAAATCCATGCAGACAAGCAATGGATGACATTCAAGCTCAAAAGAAAAGGTAAAGCCAAAATGGCCAATGCCCACATTACCACAACTAAATCAAATCCTCTTCCAGGTATGAATGTCCGCTTGTTTGATGCAAGATCAGGTAAGTACCTCAAAACTTAACGCTTACAGTAAGTACCTCAAAACTTAACACTTACACTATATTAACAAGCAACTATTAGCCAACCCTCCAAAAGCCCTACCAATAATTGCCAATTCATCCGCTAGCATTGACCAAAGCTTATTCATAAATTGCTCGTCTTTGGACCAAATTGAGGAAGACAAGAGTAGTTTCAAAAACCCTCAAAACCAGCCCATGGTTTCGAATGATCTACAATAAAAAGAATTTTTTAAAAATAATACTAAATTTTTGCATGCAAGCCAAGTGACAAATGGCACAAGAATCCCCACCCACCCGGCTAACAATGTGCCTAACAAGAAATTGCTTAATGATAGGATAATGGACTCCACCTCCAATCCATCCAATAAGATTGTTAATAACACTATCATTACCCCTAATAATACTAATCTATCTCCTAATGATCACCTTACCCCCATGCATGCATGCCCGGTAGCCAATACCCAATCAATTGATAAACATTTGGATGACCTCCAAGGCCAAGTGGCAAACGACATCTCCTTGGGAGATTTTTCTATTAGAAACACGCAAGAATGTACCTCTCAATCACAGATAGAGCCAATCATTAGCAATACTTCTACTTCGTCCAATTCTCCACACCCTGTAAACACTATCCCATCTTCAAAAAATCGCCAGAACCCCCTACCCCTCAGGAGAAGATACGACTCCTCCAATTATTCCGCCTATTACGCAATCAAACTATGAACAACCTTCCCAACTTCCCTACCCATCCTCAACACAATCCGGCAATCTATGCTCAACCACCAACACCACCAAATCACCTTGCCCAGTCGTGGATAGAAGTGGGACTTCAAGGCCATGCAGTAACCTTCAATATGGAAATCAATGGCCAGGAACCGATCCTAGTGATACAAAACACTCACTTCCTCGCCCAACTCATATCGGAAGGTATGAACTTAGCAATGAACAATTATGTGAACCAAATGTGGTTAAACAATATACTCCAACCATTAGCTCCCAATATGAACCAAAACTTGGTGAACAACATGCAACAAATGTGGAACATTCCACATCACCCGAACCAACAAGTCTTACAGAAACCTCCCCTCAATCTACCCGTCTTTGCACCGGAGGACATGATGTTTCTCAACCCAGTCTTCATCCAATGGAATGCCCCAGTCTTCCCCAACCATCCAGACCCACAATCAGATCCCATGGAAGAACAAATTCAACAAATGAACGTACCAAATCACATAGGCAACCAAGAGGGAAACAAGGCAGTGGTAGACTTAGCACACTTGGTGGAACCAGCTGTGACTCCTTCAAGCCTAAACGAGTTAAAAATATTGATATTCAGGGAGATGCTCGACAGGAAGTATATCTTCACCTGCCGGATGACATTGTACAAGTGCTCGTTGGACATCCGTCTACCTCAAGATCCAACAGTGGGAAAAAATGTAGTGATTATGATCCCATCCCAAAGAGTGATGCAAAAAACCAATCCACCGAATAATATGCCCATGCACCATCCCAACATCGTAGTCATTTGGAATGTTAGAGGTGCAAACAATGAAAATTTCACCAGAAACTTTAGGGAACTAATGGACTCTCATAGGCCGTGTCTGGTTGCTCTTCTAGAAACAAGAATGGAAAACCGCCTCTCAATATTGGGAGCTTTTAGTTTTACAGAGATGATAGAGGTGCCTTCCAATGGACAAAGTGGGGGTTTTGTGATCTTTTGGAACAACAAGGTGGTCACTGTCAAAGACTTCAACAGAAATGGACAAGCTATTCATGCCATGATCGAGGTTAGATCTAAAAACTTAACTTGGCAAATTAGTGCTATATATGCTAGTAATGATGTTAATTATAGACATATGTGTTGGGATAACCTAAGGAATATTTATGATAGTTACAAAGGGCCTTGGCTAGTAGGAGGGGATTTTAATGAAATTACTAAAGTATCGGATAAGTTTGGTGGTAGGCCTATTAACCAAAGGAGAGCAGAACCCCTCCGCAATTGCCTAGACTATTGTAACCTACTAGATTTAGGATTATAAGGGTGCAAATACACTTGGACAAATATTAGGAAAAATAATAATGGGTTGATCATGGAAAGACTTGATAGGGTCTATTCAAATGAAGGTTGGCTCGAAGCCTACCCCAACGCCACTGTCACCCACCTACCTAAAGTCCATTCGGACCATAATCCCATTTTGATCAACTTGAACAATACCATTAATTCCATTAGAAATAAACCCTTCCGGCTTGAAAGTTTTTGGTGTAATCATCCAGATTTTAGCAACTTAATATCCGTCAATTGGGGTGACAAAGATTTACTAGAAGGCTCGTAGAGTTTCAGAGATATGGTGATAAATTGGAAAAACCAAACCTTTGGAAATATATTTACTAGGAAAAAGAAGCTCCTAAATAGAATCAATGGCATCCAAAATTCCACAAACTACCAAACAAGCAGTTTCCTCAGGAATTTGGAAACCAATATAGTTGAGGAATTTAATTCAATCCTAAGACTAGAGGAAGACTATTGGAAAATAAGATCAAGAGTGGATTGGTTAAGCGAATGGGATGCCAACACTATATTCTTCCACATCAAGGCCACAAATAGAAGACGAAGAAACAACATAGTCTTCTTTAAGGATGACTAAGGAAAATGGATAAAAAACCCTTTATTAATTAGAAATCAAGTCACAAATTACTTTAAAAGATTATTCACCACCTCCTATGAGTGCTCTACCAAATGCAATGACACTGCTTATTACTCGAACAATTGCGACCTATCAATCCTTGATCGATCCCTCACAAACCACGAAATTAGAAAAGCTACCTTTTCTATTAAACCATTCAAAGCACCAGGACCGAATGGTTTTCATCCGTTCTTCTTCCAAAAATTTTGGCATCTATTAGGAGGGAAAGTAACCAAACTTTGTCACAGTATATTTGCTACCAACAAAATTCCTCCAGATATGAACCACACGTACATCTGCTTAATCCCCAAAATAAACAATGCTAACCTATTAAAAAAACTTTCGTCCCATAAGTTTATGCAATGTTATTTACAAAACCATTACCAAAATAATTGCAAATAGAATAAAGCCCTTCCTAGACCACCTTATAAACATCGAGCAAGCCAGTTTTGTAATGGGAAGGAGAGGAAGTGACAATGCTATTATAATTCATGAAATCCTAAGATACTTCAACAAATGTAAGGGAAAAGGGAAAATGATCCTAAAGCTTGATTTAGAGAAAGCCTTCGATAAGCTCGAGTGGTCCTATATCTATCGAAATCTAAGGTACTACAATTTCCCTAAAAACATTACCAATCTCATAATGAACGCTGTCACAACTAGCTCATTCTCAATCCTGGTCAATGAAAATAAAACAGAATAATTTACCCTTTCTAGAGGAATCAGGCAGGGTGACCCCCTATTCCCTTACCTCTTTATTCTATGTATGAATATGTTATCTAACAATATTAAGCATGAGGTGGATATCAAGAACTGGACTGAAATTAGAGTTAATTCCTTGGCACCTAGTATATCCCACCTTTTTTCGCGGATGATATAACTCTTATGGGAGAAAAAAACTATAAGACCATCACCAGCATAAACCAATGCCTAGAAAAGTTTAGTAAGCTTTCAGGCCTAAGAGTTAACAAATCCAAATCTAAATTAATAGTGTCCAATAATTGTTGCAACGACACAAGGACTCTTTTAACAAATAATTTGGGAATAACATCAAGTACTAGATTTGGGAACAACTTAGGCTTCCCCATGCTAAATGCCATCCCAAAGCATACAGAATACCTTCCTCTCCTTGATAAAATGAGAGCTAAACTTAAAAACTGGAATGCCAAATGGATTAGTATGGCTGGTAGATCTACGCTCATAAAGCCTGCCCTTAACACTCTTCCCAATCACCTAATGCAACCATCCATTCTTCCCAAAAAAAACTTTAAAGGAAATCGACAAAATCCAAAGGAATTTCTTAGGGGGTACCACCCAGGACCAAAAGAAACTACACCTTATTAACTGGGACATTGTCACTAAGGAAGTTTCCAAAGGGGGGTTTAGGTATAAGAAAAGCCTACCAAAAAAAAACAAGCCCTACTCACAGGCCTAGCTTGGAGAATCCTCAACAATACTCACTCCCTATGGGCAAAGGTACTAATTAGCATTTATGGGAGAAAAAAGAAAACTATTGGCTCATCAATCACTTGGAAAAGCCTGTTGGAAGGATGAAATATCTATAAAAAAGGCATTAGATGGCATGTTCATAACAGCTCATGTAACAACATTTGGGACACAAATTGGATCCCTATCTATAAGAACCTTAGGAGCAGTATGCAAGGGCCCCTGACAAAAGGAGGGGAAAAAATTCAAAAACACTAGGGATAATAACACTTGGTGCTTAGAAAAAATCTCCTTTGAACTACCAACTCCTTTAAAGAATTGTATCAACTTCATTCCCTGCAATAATGTAAACTCAGTTATCCCTAGTAATATATGTTGGAGTCTCACATCAAATGAACGGTTTACAACATCTTCATCCTACCAGCTAATTGATAATAAAAACAACAATACATGAAATAGCATCTGGTTCTGGAAGCTCCAATGTCCTAACAAAATAAAATTCCTCCTATGGAAAATATACAATGGACGCCTTCCCACACGGAATGTATTATCTAAAATTGGTATAAACATTGATCCTTTATGCCCTAGTTGTAAAAATAACAAAGAAACTATTCGCCGCATATTTTTGGAATGCCATATAGCAAAACTCCTTTGGCACAACTTTGGTATCAACACAGTCGACAACCCTAGCAATAAACCTTGGATGGATTTCCTCTTGAACGTACAACCAAAAGTAAGCCCTAGATATGTACATTGGCACCAATTACTTCCTTTTATAATTTGGGAAATCTGGAACAACAGGAACCGTAATAATATTAATATTAATACCAACCCTATCAACATTAAAAAAATTCTTGGTTACACAAAAAAATATTTCTTTTACCCTAATAAAAATGTGATAGTGGAGAGGACTATATTATTACAAGTAAAGTGGATGAAACCACCCTTCGGGTGGTACAAAGCAAATATTGATGGCGCCTTCGACATAAAAATAATAGAAGGTGGCATTGGAACTGCTATACGTGACTCGAAAGGACGTTGGTATATAGGATCATCGATGAAAATTCTTGCAACATCACCATTATAAACTGAACTCATAGCTCTACGCCATAGCCTTCAATTAATAATCAAGGAAGAACCCTTCCCCGTGAAGTGGAAACTGATGCAACGGATATATTAATCATAATATACAATAACACCCTTACTAACAACAAACTTTCCTTTGAATGCAGAGTGTAGGAGGCAACCAAGCAGGGGATGATATCATTCATGCATAGCTTCAGACAAGGAAATGGCGTGGCTCACACTTTGGCAAATGAAGCTCTAAGAAACAAGACTTTTGACAAACTATGTACTTTTGCTAAGCCTCCTAATTTTGTAATCGATCTCCATGAAAGAGATATGGAGGACTATGCCTACGTAAGATCGTGTAGTACCAAACAATGCGAAACTCTAGCTGCTCTAAGAAATATTAGTGCCATAGATGGCCTAATGGTTGACCAAAGTAATGCATGTATAAACAATAGCTATAGGGAGGAGACAACCCTCCCAAATTAGCCTTATATATATATATATATATATATATATATATATATATATATATACTTTTCCATCAAAAAAAAAAAGCAACTCCAGTTAGAAAGAGAAGCTCTCCCTTCTCACTAAACTAAATCTCCTAATGTCAAACTGTAGTAATCAAAACCCTACTCCTCCCAAACCTCCTGATTTAATCTCACCCCCAAATGCTACCACATGGAATTCACCAAGTCACAGTTTCAAAGAAAAACTAATAGAAGGAATTGAGGAAGGAGAAATCAACATGGCAATTGATGAACAAACTCCTCCTCTAAATCACTATAACCAAATTCCCTCCGAACCACATCCCAAAGCTGATCATCAAATCCAATAATCTCCAGAAGACCTCCAACGCATATATTCTACCTGGAAATATTCTACAATAATCAAATTACAAGGGATGAGGATTCAACATCAACTTCTGAAAAGGAAGGTCCAAGATCTATGGAAGTTAAAAGAAAATTTTCCATTGATTGACTTAGGACATGACTATTATATTACAAAGTTCCATAATGAAGATAGTATGTTCAAAGTGTTACACCAAGGACCTTGGTTTATATTTGGTCATTTTCTCTGTATCCAAAAATGGATCCCTAACTTTATAGCATCAAGAGCAATGATCTCTATTACAGCTATTTGGATCCGATTGCCACAACTACCCATGAAATTTTATGATAGCCAAATACTAACCAAGGTGGGAAATAAAATTGGAAAATTATTAAAAATTGATGCATGCACCTCTTCTACTCTTAGAGGCTGCTATGCTTGATTATGTGTGGAGGTGCCATTAGATTCACCGGTGACACCCTTTGTTTATATTAGAAGCCATATGCAACAAATTTATTATGAAGGTTCCAAAATCCTATGCCAAAGCTGTGTCAGACTACGACACTCAGCTGTCTCATGCAACTACACCACTCAATACTCTACTCACACGAGCCCTAAGGAAGAACTGGCCATTGGCCAAAATGAAATTATGGCCTCCAATGGGATTGACTCTAACAAAGAGGCATCATTGCCCAAGAAAGAAATTTGGCACACAATGATATTCCCCAAGAACAATAAACCCATGTATATCCCCAAACTCTCTCCAACCAATGCTGGTAAGATACTTGATCCTATTACACATAACCCAGGTATGTCTTCTACTCCTACTCTTTACAGTAATTCGAATAAGGTGGCTACTATTTCCTCAACCTATCCTAATACTAATCATGATAATCTACCTAATAAAATTATTAAAACTAGCAACTCTTTTATTGTCTTGGACACTCCGCCTAAAAACATTTCAAATGAGCCAAATCACATGGAACTAACGGACAATCTTGCATGGAAATAGAGGTGGCACTTAAAGAACTTATTAACGGACACTTGGCATATCCCCCATTAGGCCAATTAGACCACATGCAAGGTACTCATACTCTAGATAACCCTAATACTACCATTACTCAAACTAATTCCAACATATTACAAGAGCCCCACACGTCTAATATTTCAAATGACCCCCCTAATAACAAGTCTCCTAATTTAATCTCCTGCATGGCCTTAAATACTTCGAAAGATGCATGCAACTACGTGGTCCTAGAAACTTCCGCCCCACCCAACTGGCCAATTACAAACTCCACTCTTCCCCAACACAATCTTCCCTAAATCTCAAGCACACCACTACAAGTAACCTTGTTAATTGCAAGACGGATATCAATGCTAGCAGCTCCACACTCCACAGTCCCTCTCCTCCTAACCTAAGTATCTCTTCAAATAGTTCTACTATAAACTCTTCACTTCCTAAACACAATGCCCAGACTCCCCAAAACCCAACGAAGGAGATCAAGGCTAGTTCAAATCCTAAGACACCAAAGAACCCTCAACATGTCCAATCCACCATTGCCTCCAAATCATGTCCAAAACAACCAGACATACTTCATCCAACCCCCACTACCCCAAGATCACCAGCCTCTCTCTTGGGTGGAACAAGCCCTCACGAGCCACGCAATAACATTCAGCTTAACACTCAATGGCCAGGACAGGGTGATTGTCCTCCAAAACTCACACTTCCTAACCCAGCTTGTCTCGGAGGGGATGAACATGGCCATGAACAATTACTTCAACCATGTTTGGTTGAACAACATACTTCATCCTCTAGCCCCATCTCTTAATCTCAACCAAGCTTAGAATACGATGGGCCACTAGAACCTCCCACCTCATTTCAATCTCATTCAGTCCCAACACATTCCAATAGATCTTCCCTTCTTTCCTCTGAGGGAGATCAACAACATGAATCCCATCTTCATCCCATGGACAACCCCATTCGACCCATTAGCTGCATAAAACAACCCACCACAACCACAATTACCACCACCGCCGCCTCCTCTACAACAACCTTTGAATGTCCAACCAGAGAATCCTCCCATGCACTAGCAGATTCCACCCCCTATCAATGTTCAAGAACAAAACAATGTATAGATGGAGGAGGAGGAGGAAGAAGAGGAAGAAAACCTAATGGGGTCAGGACCAGTCCTAGAATTTTCAAGGCTGAACGAGGTAAAAGTCTACCTATTTTAGGATCAAAGGGAAAAATGACATGTTCTATGTTGTCCAAGTGCGCTTCACAAGTTCACAATAGACGTTCGTCTCCCCCCCCCCCTCCCCCCACAAGACCCAACAGTGGGCAATCATGCCATGATCTTGGTCCCTTCCTTGAGGAGGAACCCAATTCCACCTGCCCATAGAAGTAATGGGAACCCTCCTAACCTCCCAAATATGTATAGACCCTCTAATGTTATAATTTTGAATATCCGTGGTGGAAAAAATGAGAATTTCATAATTAACTTTCAAGAGATGCTTGACAAACACATGCCTTGCATGGTAGCTCTCCTGGAAACAGGGATGGAAAGTTACATTTCCCTCTTGAGTGAATTTTATTTCTCGCAAATGATATAGTTCCCTAGTGAGGGGCAATCTGGTGGTATGGCCTTTCTTTGGGACGAGGACAAAGTTAGGTTTCATGATTTTGTGAGAAACAATCAAGAAATCCATGCCATGATTGAGGTAATTCCTTCTAAAACAACTTGTCTATTCTCTTCTATTTATGCTAGCACTAAATTATCAAAACGTAGAGAAATGTGGAATAATATTAACAAGATTAAGAACTCAGTCAATGGACCATGGCTTCTAGGTGGTGATTTTAATAAGGTCCTTAGTTGTAATGATAAATATGGTGGTAATTCCATAAATAGCCGACGTAGTAAAGAATTTTGGAATAGTATTAACAATTGTAACCTACTAGACCTTGGCTATAAGAGGTGTAAGTACACTCAACCGAATCATAGGAAAAGATCTAAGGGTATAATTTTGGAGAGGTTAGATAGAATTTTTTTTAATAAAGAATGGCTTAACATAGTTTTTCATCTCCCAAAAACCCATTCGGACCACAATCCTTTTCTATTAAGCTTAAAACCGAAGCAAGCCATTGGTAGAGATAAACCCTTTAGAGTTGAGACTATTTGGTGTAGACATCCAGATTTTGTCAATGTTATTAGATCAAACTGGACTAGTAATGATCTTGTGAATAACCAGATTAATTTCACCAAAAATGACTTTATTTGGAAAAACAAAACCTTTGGTGATATTTTAAAAAAAATAAAATCTTACTGGCCAGATTAAGCGGGATCCAAAACTCCCCCCACTGCTTGCATAGTGATTTTTTACAAGAGCTTGAAACTAATCTAAAACATGAGTACAATAACATCCTTCACATGGAAAATAATTTTTGAAAATTAAGATCGAAGATTAATTGGATAAATGATGGTGATGCAAATACAAGATTTTTTCACATTACTGCCACAAATTGAAAATGCCGCAATACTATCATGTATTTTGTTAATGATAATGGTGATTGGATTACTGATCCTAATGAAATTATTGAGCACTCCCTTATATTTTTCGGTCTAGCCTTCTAGAGTGCCCAAGTTAGTTCACCATTACACTCCTTGATAACTAACCCCACAAAGGTTGATAATGTCAAACTCAATAGACTAGATAACCCTCTTTCTATTAATGAAATTACAAAGGCTATCTTCTCCTTTAAATCCCCCGGGCCTGATGGAATTCATCCTTTTTTTACCAAAAATATTGGTACATCATCAAAGACTCCTTTATACATTATTGTAAACAAGTCTTTAATACTCAAACCTTACCTGATGGCATAAATGATACCTACTTATGCCTTATCCGAAAATTCCCTAATGCAAATAACCTTAAGAATTTCAGGCCAATAGGACTTTGTAATACTGCTTACAAGGTTACTACTAAGATTATTTCAAATCATCTTAATCCCTTGATCCCTAGTCTCATAAGCCCCATACAATCTAGCTTCATAAAGAATAGACGTACTTGTGATAATGCTATCATTGTTCAAGAGCTAATGGGCACTCTTAAAACTTCAAAAAGCTCTAATCTAAACATGACCATTAAATTGGACTTGGAGAAAGCTTTTGATAGAATTGAATGGTCTTTTATCTACAAAGTCCTTCATTTTTTTAACTTCCCTCCAAAGGTTTCCAAACTTATCATGCATTGCATAACTACTAGTTCAATTGGGGTCCTAGTAAATGGTACAAAAACAAAATACTTCCAACCCAGCAGGGGTATTCGTCAGGGTGATCCTCTCTCGCCCTGCATCTTTATTCTCTGTATTGAATTACTCTCTAGACATATCAACCACCAAGTTGATATTAACAATTGGGACCCCATCAAAGCTGGTCCTAGAAGCCCTACTTTTTCCCATCTTTTATTTGCTAGCGACATTACTCTTATGGGAAAAACTAGTAAAAAAACCTCTTAATGTATTAAAAATTGTCTTGATCTTTTCTCTATGGAATCTGGTTTAACCATAAACAAGGCTAAATCAAAGATCATTATACCTCCCCCCCCCCCCATTGCCTCGAAGAGACCTCATGCTACCTACAATATATACTACTGAGTTTGGTAACTATCTAGGCTTTCCCATCCTCAATAATCATCCTAGGGCTAAAGATTTTCAATTTATCATAGATAGGTTACAAAATATACTTGCCCATTGGAAATGTTCTACACTTAGTATGGCAGCGCGGATCACGCTCGTTACATGTACACTAAGTAGAATCCCCTCCCATTTAATGCAATATACCCTTCTTCCATAAAAGACCCTTAACTCTATTGGTAGAATTCAGCGTAACTTCATATGGGGTACGACCAATACCAAGAAAAAACTTCACCTTATTAAAGGGGACATAGTTACTAAAGACAATGGGGAAGGGGATTTAGGCATTAGAAAGGCTATTGATTAGAATACCACTTCACTTGCAAGACTTGTATGGAGACTCTTAAAGAATTCCTCCACCCCTTGGGGTAATTTACTTACCTCCAAATATGCTTCCATAAAAAATCATCTAAACTCCTCCTTTATTTGGAAATCCATTCTCCATGGTTGGAAGATTTGCAATAATGGCATCCTTTGGCACCCATCCCACCACTCCAACCTCAATATTTGGTATAACAATAGGATTTAATATTTACCCACCCTAAGAAGCATTATTGAGGGCCCCCTTAATCTAACTGACCTAAAAATCACACTAGGCAACCTCCATGCAAACGCGATTTCAGATATGGAAAAAGTTTATTTTGATCTTCCCCCTAATATTTCCCTTAATATAAATATGACGCCTATTCCTCCTTCTAATACTAAAGTCGATGAACTAAGTTGAAATTGTACCTCCTCAGGTATGTTTACCATCAAATCATGCTATAAATTATTAGTTCCTAATAATCCAATAATAGACACCTTTAGTTGGATTTGGGATTTCCATTGCCCAAGTAAGATTAAAACTTTCCTTTGGAAATGTAGCCATAATTGTCTTCCTTGTAGAGCTTTCCTCAAACAAATTGGTATGAACATTGATGAAACATGCACCACTTGTAGGGAGAATGTGAAAGACATTGACCATATTTTTTTTTACTGTCTCTCGTCAAATAACTTCTGGAAAAATATGGGAATTCGTCTGGATACAAACATTGACAATGGGAACTGGCTTACCATAGTTAGAGATTCCTTCATTAATCATAATCCCTTTGACATTCATTGGAAAACTCTCCTACCTTTCTGCCTATGGGAAATTTGGATAAATAGAAACAATAATAATATCAATAATCTACAAAAACATGCCTCAATCACATCCATTCTCCACATTGCATGAGAGTTTCAATTCTTCATAGAAAAGCAACCTTTCCACAATAAATTAATTACTGTTTAGACAATCTGGAATAATCCCCTAGTAATCTCTTTAAAGCTTAACTGTGATGCTTCTTTTTCTTTTACTAACAAATCTACAGATATTAGTGGTTGCCTAAGAAATAGCAATGGTTATTGGATTGTTGGATACCAAAAAAATACCCATGTAGTCTCACCCTTGCATCCAGAATTACTCTCACTCCTAAAAGGTCTTAAAATGACAAAATACTTCAACAACACAACTATGGAGATTGAAACAGACTGCACGGATGTGATTAATGTTTTATTTGACGAAACCTCTAACTTCCAAAATTAAATTGTGGAATGCAGGTGGTTAATGCTCCATCAGAAGCTCCCAGCAGTGAAGCACAATTTTAGAGAAGGCAATCAAGTGGCTCACAAACTGGCAAGGGAAAGCCTCAAGCTATCAAGAAAAGATAAAAGTGTATTCCTAGCTTGTCCACCTATTTTTGTGCACGATGAACTTCACAAGGACAAGCATGGCACTAGTACTAGTTTTAAATTTATGCCTACTAATTTTTGTAATGTCCTAGCTACTATGGGCAACAAAATGCCCTTACTCTTTATCGTGTGGTTGTAACTCCTTTTGCTAAAGTTATATATAATATCTATCCTTAAGTTTCAAAAAAAAGAATCTAGAGTTACGGTGTTAACCACGTGTCCAAGCTAGACATGGACTTCACTGTTTAAGATAACCATGCATGTATTCTTTATAATGGATATCAAATGTTTTTTGTAGTTGACTGCAAATAATCCTTACACTGTCAGTGAGTACCTACAAAACATGTTTATTCTTAACAAAAAAAATAATATTTTGGTCAAAGCTAGAACTTAAGATAAGAAATCGGGTTACTGTTAATCAAGAGACCAAAAAAGAATAATAGGCTTTCTGAGAATAAGAATAAAGCAGTAAACACGTTTGTATTTTAATATGATGTAGATCATATTTTGTGTCCTTACAAATGATGAGACTTCTTCCTTTTATAGTTTATCCTAGGTAAATGAATGAAACCTCATATTTAATGAGACAATTATGAATAATAAATGACATTAAATAAGCCGTTACACAATCATTCCTATTAAATACCAATTCTCTATCGTATCAGGTATTTAATACTAAATTTGGATTCCTTTTTGTCTTCAGATTCTTGTCTTCAACGCCTTTTGATCAGTTGGCATTAAATGACTTGAATTGGTACGAGTCTCGTGTCTAAACTCCTTCTCGTACCCGTTTAAGTTTCTCTTCTCGTATCTGTCATCTCCCGTGCCTTTTACTCAATTGTTACGTTTTGACTACTTGACCAGTCCACATGTCATGCCATGTCATATTTAATTTAAATTCAGTTTTTTTCCAATACAGATAGTCCCCCCTTCTATTTATTTATTAATTAAATAATTGGGAAGTGGATCTTCATAAAAAAGGAAAATTTTGTCATAATTAATGTGTATGACAATATTGAAGTCTTAGTTGTCTTTTCCATTTAATGTTCTGTCCATGTATCGCTTTTTGATTGATTTTGCTGTTTTGCACCCTTTTTCAAGGCTTCTTCCCTCTCACTGTTCACGAAGCGATAGTTGCCTTTATTATAGGCTTTCCATCATTACACTTCTAACTTTGATGGTTGTCATCGTATACATACTTGACCTTTTTCTTCCTTTGTCTTCCTCTTCACAAATCTTTAGGAAACATTCTCACCCTTACTTTTGCTCTCTTTCGACCCAACGTTGTTCAACAGTGGCATCTCCAAACCCTAACCCTAAAAGTGTTCCAATTTTAGACAAATTTCCCAATTCCCCTAGTACACATAGAAGAGAAAGAGGTGGCAGACTTCGAACAGGGTTAGAATCTACTCGAGGCGGCTCTTCTGTTCCTCTTTTAGGAGTTCTATTTTAAAAACGCCTTCTTTTAAAGTTAAAGAAATTCCTTATTCTTCTCGAGAGCCTTTAGTTGATGAAATCGTACCCAATGATTTGTCTTTTGTCAGTGATAGACAATCTCTTGAAAAGCAAGTTGCTGGTTTCGAAAAAGCTGATACTTATCCTACATTGGTGACCGGACTTACAACCCCTACCATTAGAAGAGATTGTTACTGGAAAAATAGTCTCCGAATCTCAAGTCCTACCCCAAATCAAAGAATCTCTTCTTTTAGGATTGGGTATTCTTTTGTTTACACTTACCCTTTTACTTTGGGTTTTAATCCTCCAATTGACCCGGTCATTCTCGATTTTTGCCATTTCTTTAATATTTGTTTGGCTCAAAATGGTCCTCTAGTGTGGAGAGCATTGGCTTGTTTGAGATTTCTATCTACCAAAGCCAACATCAACTTCACCTTTTCTCACCTTATCCATTTATACCATACTAATTTCATACGCCATGGGGTTTTTACCTTAAATGCGAGAAGCAAGAAGGTTTTGGTAAGCCCAGAAGATGACTAAGATCGTGGATGGTATGCCCGTTACATTGTTGTACGTACGGTGGACTTTCTTGGTGAAACAAATATTCCCTTCCCTGAGAAGTGTGCGCGTCTGTGTTTTTATTGGATCGTACCTATTTTTGAGAATTTTGATTATTTTTCTGAATTCGTCTCTTTTTGGTTTTTTGTCGCAACCATGGGAGATGTGGAACCTGTTCCCAACTTCCGTGGTTGGGTAGATTCAATTTTGAAGATTGCTCCTAAGGAGCAAAGAACTCGGAAATCAATTTCTGTCGTGGTTGGAAAGTTAAAACACACGGTATTGCCTTGATTGTGTATACTTCTTTTGATCAGGATTTAGTTCCAAAGGAATGGCACCCGATGTAGCTATGGCCATTCGTATGTCTGGTAATGCTCCACTTGACTTGGACAAGGCTCGAGCCTTGCTTCAAAAAAGGAAGGCTATAGGAGAAGGTTCTGAGAATGAAGAAGAGGAAGGTACCTCGTTAGTAGCCAGGCCAAGTGTTAGGAGACGAGTTATCAATGATGATGAAATGAAGATACTCCTGCTCAACCCTCGACCATCGAGCCTGTTTTGATTCCTTCCGACGAAGACATCGTGCCAAAAGGTACGAATGAATCAGCTCAGCGTCCCTTTGATAGTGGTTTTTGGAGTGACGAGCTCGGACCTGTTTTTGATGAAGCCCCTCTTTCTTCATTTGTTCCTACTTCATTCGTTCCTTTACCAACCGTAAGTGTTTCTCTACCAACCTTAACTGCTTCCGATCCTTTACCAACTTTAACTATACTTGCTCCCGTTCCTGTGTTGGTTTCTTCATCTATTCCGTTCGTTTCTGCTTTAACTCCCATGACTCCTGCTGTATTTACCTTTTCTACTACTCCCCATTCCGATGTTCCTTCTTCATCTGTCCAACCTATAGAGGTTAGTTCCAGCAATAGAGGCACAACTACGAAGAGTGTCACAATCAAAGTCCCTGCCAATCAAAGCCTCATAAGAAAATCTGGGGGAGCTGACACTTGGATCGAACCTTTTATTAGAGAGATCGAGAAGAAAAAGATGCAGAACCATAGTGGTTACACTTTTATGAATGACATAGTTCATTCAACTTTAAAGGTAATTTTCTTGACCTTGAATGCTTTTCTTCTTTTTCCTTCTAAGTTCTGACTTTTATGTTTTATAACCGTAGGCTAATCTTATTGGGACTGAGCTGATAGGGCGAGTCTCTTTATTAGAGAAAAAGGAGCGTGAGTCCACAAAGTCCATCTCTAAAGCTAGAAAAATAGCTGAGGATTCATTACTTGAGGCAGCAAACTGGAACGATCAATTTGAGAGTGCCCAAGGGACTATAGAGGAGTTGCAGGAGAGCAAGGCTCACTTGGAGCAGCAAAATCGGGACTTATCTTCATAGTTGGGAATTACCAATGCTCTTTGGGACTAGCTTAAAAAGGATAAAGAGCTTTTGTAAGGCTCTCTATCTAAAGCCAATGTTGAGATCAAAGAACTTAAGGCGCTTATGGAGAAGAAAGAAGAATATGCAAGGGAGTTAGCTCAAAACTTAACTCTTGCTCAAAATGACTTGAGAACTTCTTCTGAAAAAATTTGTGCCTTGGAAAGTTCCCATGCCTCTCTTGAAGCATGCTTGGATTCTCACTTAGCCGAGCACCAAATAGCGAAAAATGATCTTGCTATGTGGGAAAATGAATATAAGGATCTGGAGAAGGAATATAATGCTCTTGAAGAAAATTTCAACATAGAAGTGAGTTGGATTTATTTTTCTAAATTCTCGCCGTGATGCCTTGATGGAGGATACACAAGAAAATTTTGACTTACAATCTAAATTGACCAAATCATGGATACTATCGATAAAAGTTAACAACCTGCTGATACTCCTTCTCCTGCACTTGGAACTATTGATACCCCTTCTCCAGTACTCGAAGCTCCTAGAACATGAGAGTTATTGAACTCTGAAGCAGTTGCTGAAGTGGTTGAAGCTGTGATTCCGGTTTCCGAGGGTGAAGCTTCTATGACACAGTCTGTGGGAATTGAAGGTCCTGTGACTATTGCTTCCCTCGTTGATGTTATAACTTCAAGCTCAGTTGAAACCACACCTAGTGCTGCTCCTTTAGAAGTTACCATGCCTATTCTTGCCTCTGAAAGTGAGGTACAACCTCTGAAGCTCCAACTCCTTCAGTGACCAATTAAATGAGTTAAGTTTTTACTATTTTAGTATTGTTGATGCCATCCCTTGGCAATCTTTTAAGGTATCTTTTGACGAAGTCCCCAGTTACCATGATGGAGAATTTGTAAACAAATACTTTTGATGACTAAGTTTTTTCTTAGTCTTTAATGTTAAGAAGGTCTATGGGTACTTCTTTATATTCTATTCTTGCTTATTTACTTATTTACGACTTATAGAATAGTTTAGCATTGTTATCCTTTGAAAATGCTTTATGATTCTTCCCATGGAATATTAAATGAGGTTTATAAAAGAGGGCCCTTTTATTTTATAGAAACTTAACAAACAAGATGTCTAAACTTCCTAATGGTGTTATAATACGATGAAAGAAATAGGAATTCACATGTTTTGTATGAAACAACTTTGATAAGTTTTCATTCATGAACTTTGACAAGTTTTTTGACTATTACATGTATTAAAATACATATATAACTTTCTCGTAACTATTTTTCTTGTAACAGATTTTTACATGATATAAAATAGACAAGGTTTTTTCGTTATAACCCGTTTCAATATATCTTTACATATTTAGGATGGGTTTGAGAAGTGACTTCGTTTGTAATATTATAATGAATGTTTTATGTTGAGTGCTGAAGACTTCGTAACACTTGTCTTTTTGTAGCTGATTCTTGTCAAAAAATTTTGACCAACTTTTGTCCAATATTCATATCTGTGTATAATATGTAGTCCCCCAAGTGTTTGAGTGGTGAAGAATGAAGCCTCGATCACTTATTTGTTTCTCTCAATTTGGTCCTTTTCCTGAAACAGAAAAATGTACGGGACTCGGAGGTGTGATTATAGATGAAGACTGCATAACCGGTGTGTATTTCCATAAAATTAATGTAACCCTAGGCTTGAAATTTAAGAATATTCCATTTTGTTGTGCAGGTCATGACACGTCATTTGGCACGAGTTAGGATTTTTGCCTAGCATCTAAAATCGTTAGTAAAATTTTAACAATTCAAAGAAAAAATTTAGTATGGTGATACCTGACCGTGAGTATTTGTTTAGAAGTAAGACTTCTTTAAATGGACGGCATTCCAATATGAAGGTAAAACTTTGCCATCCATTGTCTCCAACTTGCATGCTCCTTTCCCTGTAATGGCACGAATTTTATAGGGCCCTTCCCACGTTGGACTTAGCTTTCCTGAATTAGTAGCCTTCGTAGATTGGAACACCGTTTTGAGCACGAATTCCCCAATTTTAAAAACTCCGAGGCGTACTTTCCTGTTGTAATATCATTCAGTTACTTGTTTTTGTCATTCCATCCTTATTAATGCAGCTTCTCTTCTTCCTTCAAGAAAATCAAGGCTCACCCGTAGTTCTTCATTGTTTGATTCTTTCGTTGCTTCAACTTACCTTGTGCTCGGGTCCCCTATCTCCACTGGTATTAAGGCCTCTTCTCCATAAACCATTGAAAATGGCATTTCTCCTGTGCTTGTTTTCGACGTTCTTCGATACGCCCATAATACTGCAGGTAATACCTCAGGACAATTACCTTTTGAGTTTTGTAATCATTTCTTTAAATTAATTATTATAACCTTATTTGTGGATTCCGCTTGTCCATTGCCTACCGGATGGTACGGTGTTGATGTTATCCTTTTAATCTTCCAGCTCTGAAAGAACTCCGTGATTTGTACTACTATGAATTATGGACCGTTATCACATACGATCTCCTTTGGTACCCCAAAGTGGCATATTATGTTCCTCCAAATAAAATCTTTAACCTCTTTTCTCGTACCTGTTTGAATGCCACTGCTTCTACCCATTTAGTAAAGTAATTAGTAAGTACGAGTAGAAACTTCACCTGACCTTTTCTTGTGGTAATGGACCTACGATGTCCATTCCCCATTTTGTGAAGGGCCACGGAGATACAACAGGGTGTAATAATTCGGCTGTTCTATGCATATTGTTACCGTATCTTTGACATCTGTCACATTTAGACACGAAATCATTTGCTTCCTATTCCATCATAGGACAATAGTATCCTTCTCAAATCAATTCCTTTACGAGTGACCTGCCTCCTGCATGATTTCCACAATGTCCCTCATGTATTTCTCTCATCACACACTCCATTTGGGAAGGTCCGAGACACCTTGCTAATGGTCTACCAAACATTTTTCGGTAAAGGTTTCCTTGATATAGGCAATAACGAGCAGCTTTGTTCCGAAGTGCATGAGCCTTTATTTTATTATCAGAAATGGTTCCATGCTACAAAAAAGCTACTATTTCGTTTCTCCAATCCCAAGTTAAGTGATTAAATTTACCTCATTTTTGTCAGGTTCAAGAACAGAATGGAATAAATATATAATTGAAGCATTTGCATCATTTGATATGTCTGCCGCAGATGCAATATTAGCTAAAGCATCTGCCTCCGCGTTCTCCTCTCCTGGGATTTGCATTACCTTCCAAGTTTGGAACTGTCTTATCAGTTCTCGTACATTTTCGAGATACTCTTGCATTCGTATTTCCCTGGCTACTTAAGTCCCCAGCATTTTATTTACCACGAGCTGTGAATCACTTTTGATTATAATTTGTGTGATGCCAAGTTTCACTGGCAACTCTAAACCTGCAATCACAGCTTCATACTCTACTTCATTGTTAGTTATAGGGTGACATTTTATAGCCTGTCTAATGGTCTCACATTAGATGAACCATCAGTACACAAAATCCAAGTTCCTGGGTTTATTCCATTAAAGACTTGTAATTCCTTTTCTGCTTTTAAATGCATCCCTTGACTAAAATCCACTACGAAATCAACGAGAACTTGGGATTTTATGACAGTCCTAGGTTGATAAATGATTTCATACTCACTTAATTCTATATCCCATTTTACTAATCTTCCTGATAATTCATGTTTATGCAAAATGTTTCGTAATGGAAAAGAAGTAACTACGACAATTGGATGACATTGAAAATAAGGTCTTAATTTCCTAGATTCCATGATCAAAGCTAATGCTAACTTTTCTAGTTTTGTATATCATGTCTCAGCATCTAATAAACATTTGCTTATATAATAAATAGGGGATTTCTTACCTTGGTCTTCTCGTACCAAAACAGCACTTACTGTGACTTCTGATACTACTAAGTAGATGAGCAATAATTCTCCTTCCTTTGGTTTTGCCAATAGTGGAGGATTTGATAAGTAACCTTTCAAGCTCCTAAAGGCTTGTTGACAATCATCGTTCCACTCAAAATGGTCTTGCTTTTTGAGAGCAGAAAAGAATTTAAAATAAATTTTTGAAGCCTTAGAATTAAATCTTCCCAAGGCGGCAATCCTTCCCGTTAATCTTTGAACCTCTTTCTTATTGGACAGGATATCAGGTATTTCTTCTATTGCTTTAATCTGAGAAGGATTTACTTCAATGCTACGGTTAGAAACAAGAAAACCCAAAAATTTACATGAAGCAACTTCTAATGCACACTTCTTTGGATTGAGTTTCATGTTAAATTTCCGTAAAATTTCAACTGTAATAGATAAGTGAGAAATATGATCGTGAGAATGCTGGGTTTCGATGAGCATATCGTCTATATATACCTCCATAGTTTTTCATAAATATTCTTGAAATATTTTGGTAACCAACCTTTGATAGGTTGCTCCAGCATTTTTGAGACCAAAGGGCATTACTTTATACAAGTAAGTCCCCGTGTCCATGATGAAAGAAGTTTTTCCTCATCACCGGGATCCATTTTAATTTGATTATATCCCCAATATTCATCTAAAAAGCTTAATAGTTCATGACCTGCGGTTATGTCAATTAACTAATCTATATGTGGTAAAGGGAAAGAGTCTTTTGGGCAGGCTTTGTTTAGATCAGTATAATCCACACAAACACGCCACTTACCATTTTTCTTAGGTACGACTAACGTATTAGCTAACAAAGTAGGATACTTCACCTTGCGAATCGATCCAATCTTTAATAATTTGTTGACTTCATCTTGAATTACCTAATTCTTGAATGCACCTTGGTTTCTTTTCTTTTGCTTTATAGGTGTGAAAGACGGGTCCTCGTTGAGCTTGTGAGTCATCACATCAGGTGGTATTCCTGTCATATCAGTGTGGGACCAAGCAAAACAGTCCGCGTTAGCTTTTAAAAACTCAATTAACATACCTCGCATGTCGGGATTTAGATTGGCTCCTACGTAAACCTTTCTTTCAGGCCATTGCTCAAATAGCACCACAGCCTCGAGCTCCTCTATTGTTGTTTTAATGTTCTCATTTTCTTCACGTTCTTAAATTACATCAGGCCTTGAGTCTAAATCCGTTTTTTTCTCGTTCAGTTGAAGTTTGATTGTTGACACCCCCAACTGTTTCCTGTAATTGCTATTTCTCTTTACTCACGGTGCTCGTATCTGTTACAGTATTGATACTCCTGGCTGTTTGTTGATCTCCTCGAATTTGACATATTCCCTAGGGTGAGGAAACTTAATAACTTGATGAAAAGTTGATGGAACAACATCCATATCATGGATCCATGGTCTCCCCATGATTATGTTGTAGGCCATTTCCATATCAATTACCTAAAATTTAGTTTCTTTAGTAACACATGCAGCAAAAGTTGTTAGAATTACCTCGCCTTTTGTTACCACGCTTGGATTGTCGAAGCCTGACAAAGTATGCGCCTTGGGTATCATTTTATCTTCAGCTTGCATATCCTGCAATACCCTTAGTAGAATGATATTTGCAGAGCTTCCTAGATCAATAAAAACTCATTTTACATCAGTGTCATGTATAAGTAAGGATATTACCAGTGCGTCATTATGAGGATTAATCACTCCTTCTGTATCTGCATCATATGCTTTTGTGTTCTAAGGTTTGTCGTACTCGCTTCTCGTGTGTGATCGTCATTTTGGAAACCTTATTTGAAGATGTGTACGTTACTCTGTAAATATCTTCCCCTCCACTGATGACATTCACTCTTCTCTTAGGTGATGGTGGTTTTGGTGGTTCCTGCCTATTTTTCATGTAAGCCTATTTTCCCTTCTCACTAATCAACTCTACGAGATATACTTGCTTCAGTAGATGGTCTACTTCACTTTGTAGGAATCTACATTCTGATGTTTTATGCACGTGGTCGTTGTGGAACTTGCACCAATGGTCCGGATTACATCTGTTTGGATTTGACCACATCTCTTTTGGCCACCGTACCTTGTCTCATATACTCCTTAGAACAGCTACAAGCTCAGAATTAGTTACGTCAAAATTATTGCCACCGAACTGTGCCTTTAAATTCCTATCATCATCTCGTGGCTCTTGGTCACTTCGATCACCTCTGAACCTGTATGAAGACCCGGTCTCCCTATCTCTTGGCCTTTGATCATATCGTTGATTATTTTGTTTCGATCGTGAATCCTTTCCTGCAGGTCCCATATATGGATTGTACCTATTCTTACCTGATCTTTATTCAGCTTCTGACCTCCTGGATTCGCTCCTTTCTTCACGATAGTACTGAGGTACGGTATCCTCTTCAATTCTGAGCTTTGTACTGTACCTGTTATAAACATCATTCCAAGTGGTTACAGGAAATTCACGATGACTTTTTTTAAGCCTTCTCATGGTTTCTAAAATTTTGTCATTCAAATTACTTGCAAAAGCTATCGCTTCCCAGTTTTCTAGTACACGGGGTAGAGTCATTCTTTCACGTTGGAATCTATCAACAAAATCTCTGAGAAACTCAGAGTTCCCTTATTTGATTTTGAAGATATCCTCCATTCTTTTCTCGACATTTTGAGCCCCTGAGTGTGCTTTAATAAAAGTACCTGCAAGCTCAGCAAAAGAATTTATAGAATTTTCAGGTAAAAGAGAATACCATGTTAATGCACCCTTTGTGAGTGTCTCTCCAATTTTTTTGATCAATGCTCATTCAATTCTTGCTTGGTCAAGTCATTGCCTTTCACTCTTGTAGTAAATGCAGTTACGTGGTCACGTAGGTCTGTTGTACCATCATATTTTGGGATGTCAGGCATTTTTAATTTTTTCGAAACTGGTAGGGGAGTAGCACTTGGCTTCCAAGGTTGTTGTGAGTATTTATCCACGTCTACTCCTTTTATTACAGGCGGAACTCCATGGATTTGTTCGATACGCTCATTTTGGTCCTTGAGCTGTTTCTGCAAGGTTAGTACTAAATTTTGAAGATGAGAATTATCTAAATTACCTGGTTCTACTTCTTGTGAATCACTTGGGGTTGCTCCATTACCAGAATTAACTAGACTAGAGTGGGGGTTTTCCAACGTTATTATTTGGCGTGGTTGGCGCAGCAAGCAATCGACTAACTAAAGCTTCCAAAGCTTTGTCAATTCATGCATCAATTATTTTTTGTAGAAGTTCATATCTTGTTTCAGCTCCTCCGTCAGCATGTTCAAACATATCATTAGGAGTTCCTTCTCGAGATCCACGTGGAGAAGCTTGAGGAATAACATTATTGAGTTCATCGCCCTCCACTTGATGGATCTGATTTTCCTGATTGCTGTTGTCATTGTTGTTTGACATGATGTTAACAATGGGTAGAGTGTAACTTCAGAAAGAATGGATTACCAGATTCCCGGTAACGGAACCAATTTGTTTAACCAAAAAAATAATATTTTGGTCAAAGTTAGAATTTAAGATAAGAAATCGGGTTACTGATAATTAAATGACCAAAAAAGAATAATAGGCTTTCTAAGAATAAGATAAAGTTGTAAACAAGTTTGTATTTCAATATGATGTAGATGATATTTCGTGTCCTTACAAATGATGAGACTTCTTCCTTTTATAGTTGATCCTAGGTAAAGGAATGAAACCTCAGCTTTAATGAGACAATTATGAGTAATAAATGATATTAAATAAGCTGTTATATAATCATTCCTATTAAATACGAATTCTCTAACATATCAGGTATTTAATACTGAATTTAGACTCCTTTTTGTCTTCAGATCCTTGTCTTCAACGCCTTTTGATCAGTTGGCATTAAATGACTTGAATTGGTACGAAACTTGTGTCTAAACTCCTTTTCGTGCCTGTTTAAGTTTCTCTTTCCGTATATGTCATCTCCCGTGCCTTTTACTCAATTGTTACGCTTTGACTACTTGACCAGTCGTGTCATGCCACGTCATCTTTAATTTAAATTTAGTTATTCCCAAAATAAAGTATAAAAGAAGTAATTAAAATATGAAAAATAAAGTAAAAGTATAAATTAAAAATTTCAATCTGTATAAAATATAGTTATTCCAAAGTCATAGCATTGGGTTTCTAGTATTACTTATTGTTTCTATGATAAATTAATATATCAAAATATATTATTTAATATAAATTAAAAATATACTCTTAAGAATAGAAGATAATAAAAATATGATTAAAATAAAAAAGAGAAGAAATGTATGCTAGAAATAAAAAGTCAAAACGTTAAATTAATGAGGAATAATTTAGAAAATATCAATTTATTGGAAGAAAATTATAAATTCTAACTTTTTCCAAAAAGCAAAAGCACATGTTATTCTTTGTCAACTAGGTCTGATCTTTGTGCATAAGGATATTTCAACATTCATATCTGAAATTCTTTCTCCCATGGTATTCTTTCTTAATTATACTATTCTTTCTCCATCTGATCTTAAAATAATGATATAACTGATTATTTTTACCATCTAAAATAAAACAGTTAGAGTTTCTACTGCATCACCTCATGTTGTAGCGTACATATTTTACATACATAATATTTTTAAAAAGTTAAAATTATGTACTTCTATAACTTTCTCTTATTTTATAAGATCATGAAAATGTCCTGCAAAAATAAGAAGTGCTATTTTTGTGTTTTTATAATTTGAACAGAGATAATAAAGAGTATTTTCAGTATAACTTTGATAAGATAAAATCCTTTAGATCTATTTTAATTTTATGTGGTTACTTATTTAATTCTAATTAATTTTCCAAACTATTTAGTTAGAGCATAGAAGATACCTAACCTACAATGTTACCTTCACAAAGTAAGAAAGTAAAAATAAAAGGAAAGAGCAATATCTCATGCAGGAAACGAAACAAAAATAAAGATTGTTATGATACATCTAAAAGGAAAAAGAATTACATCGCCGAGACTAAATTAGTGAATCTTCTGATGATTCATAATTCAAAATAATAAAAATGAAACACCTACTCAAAGTACTGTTTGTTAGAATAATGATTCCGACTAAAATACAATAGCCTTCATATCGAATAATTTGGAACTACAACAGTATGAGCGGAAGCGTACCTGAATTCATTTGTGGAAATCCTTAAGCCTCCGTTGATGATGGGTTGGAAATATTTGGCTCCTTGTTCCTTAATCCTAACTACAAGATTGTCTTGAAGTTATCCAAGAGTTTCACAAGAGTGTTTCACAAGAATTTCTTCCAAACAACAATAACCAAATTGGAGTATAGTTTTCCACAAAAAAATATGCAAGACAAGAAAATGATTATCTTAGTTCAATGGGAGGAAGAAGATAATTGTCTTGCTATAATATGGGAACCATAACCCCCACTTTATAACAAATGAGTTACAAAACTCAAGAGTCACAAGCATGTAACCATGGTTACATATATGTAACCTTAATTAGCCCATCATTAACTAAGGTTACCCTTTTGGGTATCTACACTTTAGTCCTACACTTTATATGACAATACATTGGCCCCCTTAACTTAATGTTCATAAGACCACTTATTTAGGCCAAACCAAAAGATAGCACATAACATATAATTTATCCATATATTGTTCATATGTATGTAGATATAAGTCCATATATCTTACAATCTCCCACTTGGACGAGATACACATACATATGTACAAACCTTAGCATTATATGTTACAATATAACCTTATAAGCTCAAAATTGCTATCACAATAAAATTGTCATGAACAATCCGGTCCATCAATCATACCAACATAGGAACTAAGAGCTCTTCGTTACTCATTCGTAACTAGAACCAACATAGATCACGTATATCAATATAACCAACGACATGGATCAAGTGTAGGTATGTAGCATGGAAATAACATAAAGTGTGGTCAATAGAATGTCTATTTTCAACTGGTTCTCTTCATTGAGATCAATCATAAACTGTAAGAGTACAAAAACTTTAAAAACTGAATATCTGCGCAAATATAACTGAATTACTGAATTTCTGAATATAATGGACAATACATAAATGTACAATACAAACTCCCACTAAAATACATAATCCTTATCTGATTTGACACCCATACAAGCAATATGCTCATGAAATACTTTTGGTGTCAATCCCTTAGTGAGCGGATCCGCAAGCATAGAGTTTGTACTGATGTGCTCAATGCACAACTGTCCATTCTGTACTCTTTCTTTAACAACCCGAAATTTGACGTCCATATGTTTTGCTTTCGTCAAACTACTGTTGTTATTAGCATAAAGGACTGCCGATCTGTTGTCGCATAATAGCCTAATTGGCTTTTTAATGCTATCAACAATGCGTAGTCCACCAACAAAATTCCGCAGCCATAATGCCTCATTGGATGCTTCATAACATGCCATAAATTCCGCTTCCATGGTGGAAGTGGTCGTAAGAGTTTGCTTAATGCTTCTCCAAGAGATAGCACCGCCAGCAAGCATGTAAATATAGCCTGAAGTAGACTTCAAACTATCCTGACATCCAGCAAAATCGGAATCGGTATACCCAATGATCTCAAGCTGGTCCGATTTCCGATATGTAAGCATGTAATCCTTTGTTCTATGTAAGTACCTCATGACCCGTTTGGCTGCCTTCCAATGGTCCATTCCCGGATTACTTAGATATCTGCCTAACATCCCAACAATGTATGCTATATCAGGTCGTGTACATACCTGAGCATACATCAGACTACCTGCAGCCGAAGCATAAGGCGTCTTCTGCATTTCCGAAATTTCATAATTGTTATTTGGGCACTGTTTGAGACTAAACTTGTCTCCCTTAGCAACAGAGGTGTTGCCTGGTTTACAATCCTGCATGCCAAATCTTTTCAGAACCTTATCGATATAGCCCTTTTGTGACAGACCGAGAACACCTTTGGAGCGATCTCGTTGTATCTGAATTCCTAATACAAAAGAAGCTTCACCAAGATCTTTCATTTCAAATTTCTTTGAAAGAAATTTCTTAGTTTCATGCAATAATGCTATATCATTACAGGCAAGCAGTATGTCATCGACATATAAAACCAGAAAAATATACTTACTCCCACTGAACTTATGGTATATCAGTCATCAGCAATATTCGGTTTAAAACCAAAAGATGTAATGACTGCATGAAACTTATAATACCATTGACGGGAAGCCTACTTGAGCCCATAGATGGATTTCTTTAATTTGCAAACCTTTTTCTCTGATTCATCCGAAACAAAGTTTTCAGGTTGCACCATATAAATTGTTTCCTCAATGTCACCATTGAGAAATGTTGTCTTAACATCCATATGATGAAGCTCAAGATCAAAATGTGCTACTAATGCCATTATAGTCCTGAAAGAGTCTTTCGATGAAACTGGAGAGAAAGTATCTTTATAATCAATGACTTCCTTTTGAGTGTAGCCTTTTGCGACAAGACGAGCTTTATACTTAATAACATTGCCCCCTGAATCCCTTTAGGTTTTAAAAATCCATTTACAACCAATAGGTTTAATACCTTCAGGCAATGTAACAAGCTCTCAAACGTCATATCGCTCATAGACTTCATCTCATCATTCATGGCATCAATCCACTTTTGAGAGTTAGAACCCTTAATGACTTGACGGAAGTTGATTGGATCATCTTCCTCAAGTCCAATATCACTTTCTTGTTCTTGGAGAATACAACATAATCATCCGAAATTGCATTTCTCCTCTCTCTAGTGGATCTCCTTAATGGCATTTCAGTTTCTTGAGGTTGTTGAGTTTGATTTTCATTAGTAATTTCAGGATCCTGATTTGGGAGATTTTCGAGATTGTCTTGAACTGGAGTTGTGTGATCCGTGTCAGGAATGAGAACACCCTGACCAAGATCAACAACTTGAGGGAAAGACATGTGTTCTTCCTCAAAGACAAAATCTCTAACAACTTTATCTCCCCACCCCCCAAACTCAATATTCTCAAAAAACCTAGCATGACCCGTCTCAAAAATAGTTCTAGAAGTGGGATCATAAAACTTAAAACCCCTGGACCTTTCAGAGTATCCAACAAAATAGCTACTAACAGTCTTAGCATCCAGTTTCCTTTCATTCGGCCTATAAGGCCTTGCCTCAGCTGGACAACCCCAATGTGTAAGTGCCTAATACTGGGTTTATGCCCAGTCCAAAGTTCATATAGGGTTTTGATTGTAGCTTTAATTGGAACTCTATTAAGAATATAAGTTGCGGTTTTTAATGCTTCTCCCCAGAGTGAGTCTGGCAAATTAGTATGACAAATCATACTTCTGACCATATCCTTAAGGGTCCGATTTCGTCTCTCAGCTACACCATTCATCGTAGGACTTCCTGGCATAGTATACTGAGGGACGATCCCACACTCATCTAGGAATTTAGCAAATGGCCCTGGACGTTGTTCACCTGAACCATCATATCGACCATAGTATTCACCACCACGGTCAGATCTAACGGATTTAATTCTTTTGCTTAGTTGATTTTCAACTTCAGCTTTAAATGATTTGAACACGTCTATGGATTGGGACTTTTCATGAATAAGAAATAGGTACCCATAACGAGAGTAATCGTCTATGAATGTGATAAAGCATTGTTGACCATTCCTACAAGGAGTAGGAAATGGCCCACAAATATCTGTATGTATCAATTCTAAGACATCCGAAGCTCTCTTAGCACCTAATCTCGTCTTGTTTGTTTGTTTTCCCTTGATACACTCAACACAAATATCCGAATTTGAGGAATCAAGAGAATTAAGAATTCCATCTGACACGAGTTTCTGAATTCTTTGAATGGATATGTGACCCAAACGTTTATGCCAGAGTGATATAGAATTCTCATTAGTTAATTTTCTTTTGGTACCACTTAAACTTGTATGCAAGGTTTCATTATTTGAGGTTATTGTATCAACCAAATATAGGCTATCAAATGTTGATAAAAGACCAGTACCAATAAGATTTGAGACTAACTTTATTGTCACCAAAAGAACATGAATAACCGGATATGTCCAATTTGGGAACAGAAATTAAATTTCGTCTAAATGACGGTACAACAAAAGTCTCATCCAAATCTAAATAAAAACCGGTCTTAAACAACAGCCTAAACTTTCCAATAGCCTCAACTGGCACCTTCTTGCTGTCACCCACATAGATGTATCTTTCACCATCATTTGGTTTTCGGCAGTTCAGGAAACCCTGCATAGATATACTTATGTGAGTAGTAGCAGCAGAATCTACCCACCAAGTATCCTTAGGTACCGAAATTAAATTAACTTCAGAACAAACAAAAGAAAGAAATGCACCTTTTTTCGCACGCCAGGCATGGTACTTGGTACAGTCTTTCTTCACATGATTAGTCCCCTTACAGAAAAAGCAACCTAATTCAGTAATTTCAACCTTAGGTTCCTTATGTTGCTTAATCTTGGGCCTTGCAACCGCAACTTCCTTACCTTTCCTCTTCTTCATATCCTTAGAAGAGGATGCCAAATGAGCACTTTCAGTCTTATCTTGCTTTATCCTTTCCTCATCTTGCACACAATGTGAAATGAGCTCATTAAGAGTCCATTTCTCCTTCAGGCAGTTGTAACTGACCTTAAACTGATTAAAGTGTGCAGGAAGAGATATCAAAACTAAGTACAAAAGCAGTTCCTCAGGTAATACTAGCTTGAGTGACTTAAGTTTCGAAGCAAGATGAGACATTTCCAAAATGTACTCCCTAACATTTCCCTTGCCCTTATACCTCATGGAAACAAGTTTACTCAAAAGAGTACTTGTCTCCGCCTTTTCGTTTTGTTCAAAACGCTTTTCAAGGTTTTCAAGGAAAACTTTGGCATTAGCTTCATCATTCATAGTGCCCCTGAATGATTCTGGAATTGCACGTTTCATGATCATTAGACTCATGCGATTCGAGCGTTCCCACTTCTCCATCTCCCTCCTTTCATCAGGAGAGGATGTATCCTCAAGAGAAGCAGGTTGCTCATTCCGAAGTGCAAGGTCAAGATCCATGCAACCGAGAACGATCATAATGTTCTCTTTCCATTCCTTATAGTTTGTGCCGTTAAGCACAGGGATGCTATTGATGTTGGCAGATATCGAAGCAGCAGAAGAATTAACGGAAAATAGAACAAAAGGATTACTTAATACATGCTTACAATAACTTGAACTTTAACTTTAGTTTTCAGATTCAAAATAGGCAAATCGCAATACAAGATACCTAGAACAACATTGATTTTAGTCTTTGGACAGAAAATCAACTTGTAAGTGGTACTCTTGGTGTAGTGATCAAATATAGACAATAAACTCCTGTCAAATATCAAGCTTTTCTTTGGGCCGACTTAATATTCACATGGAAAACCAAATAATTGTCTCATATTTATCACCACAAGCATGTTCGAATTCCTGCCAAATAACAACCTTCCTTTGGGCCGGTGTTAAACGCATGGAAGACTAACATTCACAGTCATCTTATATTTCAAGATCAATCAATCTACACAATAGAGGTTACTTTGGCAACATAATGCTTCAATTGACTAATCTAAAATATTAGATGCTAAAAACTTTAGTTCCTTAAGCCATATTATGAATCTAAACTTAATATGTTACATGTTTTTACATGCAACATCTGAATATTAATTGTTTTAGACTTAGTTGGACAATTCCAAAATCTGAAGTTTGATGGACTAAAACAATTAATATAAAAACTGAATATTAATGTATAAAACATTAATAATTTTATAAAAACTTAATATTAACTGACATATTATAAATATTCAATTAAAATATGAAACTTAAAAGACTTAAAACGTTTTATTAATTATAAAAAACGTTTCTTACATTAAGTCCTCAATAAACAACCAAAACAAAACGTTTTCAGCACTTAACTGCCTGATAATCGATTATCAGGTCCTTGATAATCGATTATCAGGGCTTGCTGGTCCAGGATAATCGATTATCTTAAACAGAGAATCGATTATTCTGGCATTCTGGAATTTCCAAATTTTGCTGAAAATTGAGATAATCGATTATTCAAAATTTAATAATCGATTATTCCATTGTTCTGTTTCAAAATTTTTATGAACTTAATTTGCATAATCCAGTATGCTCAATGCATAATCGATTATGCTACTGTTCTGTCCCAAAAAAAATTTCGACAAAATTGACATAATCGATTATCAAAAAATTGATAATCGATTTTTCCCTGTTTCTGTTTTGCAAAATTTTGATCAACATATTCAACATAATCGATTATTTTTCCAGCATAATCGATTATGTTATTGTTCTGTCCAACGACTAAACATGTTTTTCAACAAGAAACTTAAACATGGAATCATGTTTTTCATCAACCAAAATCATGCAAAATTCAATGTTTCAATTCAAGTAAAGATAACATGATATTAAAACATCAAAGTTCATCAGAAACATAGCATTCATAAAAACATGCTATTTCATGGTACTAGAATTTCATAAACAAAATTCTAACTTAACTTGAACATGAACTTTATATAACATGAATCTTATGAACATCCAAATTATCCAAATATGAAGGTGGCTCTTATACCAATTGTTAGAATAATGATTCCGACTAAAATACAATAGCCTTTATATCGAATAATTTGGAACTACAACAGCATGAGCGGAAGCGTACCTGAATCCATTTGTGGAAATCCTTAAGCCTCCGTTGATGATGGTTTGGAAGTGTTTGGCTCCTTGTTCCTTAATCCTAACTTCAAGATTGTCTTGAAGTTATCCAAGAGATTCACAAGAGTGTTTCACAAGAATTTCTTCCAAACAACAATAACCAAATTGGAGTATAGTTTTCCACAAAAAAATATGCAAGACAAGAAAATGATTATCTTAGTTCAATGGGAGGAAGAAGATAATTGTCTTGCTATAATGTGGGAACCATAACCCCCACTTTATAACAAATGAGTTACAAAACTCAAGAGTCACAAGCATGTAACCATGGTTACATAAATGTAACCTTAGTTAGCCATCATTAACTAAGGTTACCCTTTTGGGTATCTACACTTTAGTCCTACACTTTATATGACAATACATTGGCCCCCTTAACTTAATGTCCATAAGACCACTTATTTAGGCCAAACCAAAAGATAGCACATAACATATAATTTATCCATATATTGTTCATATGTATGTAGATATAAGTCCATATATCTTACACTATTAGTTAAAATGACGTATTTGCTTATATCGCAAAAAACATAAGAAGAAAAAGCAATTTATGTAAAATATAACAAAGTGGAACACCTCCTTTTCTTTTCTTTTCTTTTCTTTTATTTTTGTTGAATAATTAATCTAGACAATTGTTAGTGCATAATTAAAAAAATTGAGAAAGGAAAGTTGGAAGCAACACAAAGGAACTAATAAATTGATGGAATGCAACACAAATCTTCGCCATCAGTAATGATGAAATCAAATAGTAGTAGTATTAGAGTTTTGGTAAATCGGTCAGCTCAGTTACTAAGGAGGAGTATTAGAGAACTATATTTGTTCATAGATCGAGCTATTTCTTCAATCTGGAAAAGTTCTTCTGCAACCTAGGGTTTCTGGAACTTGTTAATTTCAGTTAAATCTTGACGAATTACTGTACAATTCATCTCTAATTGCTTGTTGTTGTTCCAAATCAGTAACATAACTAAGTGTTTTGAAGAAACATAATGGCAATTCTTCGTCACTGCTGCTCATGGTGCTATATCTCCAGCTCCAAACCTTCATGACATGGATCTAGTTCATCACAGTCATCCTTTATACATTTATCCATCAGACATGCAAGGTTCGGTAGTAATCTTCATTCAACTTCAAGGATATAAAAATTATTCGATTTGGAGTAGATCTATAAAAATTGTGTAGTATGGAAAAAATAAGCTAGACTTTGTTCTTGGTGCCTGTAGGAGGAAAATGTATGATCATAGTCTATACGAACTGTGGGATAAATGTACTGCAATTGTTCTAGCTTGGATTATGAATACTATTTCGCCAAATCTCGTTAGTACTGTGATTTACACATCTAACGCACACAAGATGTGGGAAGATCTTAAGGAAAGGTCGGGAACCACACTAGTGGATCTTGAGGGGTGCCTAACACCTTCCCCTCGAGATAGTCTCAAGCCCTTACCCGAACTCCGATTTTCTTTCAAAAAACCTTCTTCTTTTCTTTAAAAGTATCCTCATGCACTACAATCATTAGGTGGAGACTCTTCAAATTCCATAACTCAATTCCTCAAAAAGGGATAAGAGTCGTTTTGTCCATAATATCGTAAACCCGATTTCTCTTCTTTTTGGAGGAAAAAGGGGGCGTCATACAATTTTTGAGTTCCATTATGAAGATGAGAGAGAAACCTTGAAGACCCATATTTAGCCATGATTGGAGAGGGTACTCCAGTGGGGGCGTTTGGGATGTGTATATCAATGGTTTGGTTGGGTTGGGATGGAGTGGACCTTTCATGATCAGTCGTGGGAAGTGGAAGTGTTGGTGGTTTAGTAGATGGTTTTCTCAGAAGATGGAGTACCAAGGTTGTCGCATGGTTTTCCAAGGTGGTAGTGGTGTTTATACTTGGGTCTATGATGGATGGTTCCTGTATGTCAATGTTTTTTGGTGTATTGTTATCAGCAGGTTAGATGAGTGGGATATAAGGTAGATTAGGCATAGGTGTTAGGGTTGATAATTTTATTTCACATAGAGTGGCATGATTATTGGGCTGGGGAGATGGAGAAAAGTGTAGTTGAGTAGAGGAAGGTAATATTTTGATTGGATCGTTTGGGGTGGAATGCAGGGAGACATATTTTAAGTGGTCGGAGATAGATTTGGTGAATTTTGTTTGAGTCAGTGTGCATGGCTGATGTGTCGTTTATAGGAGTAGTGGTAGAGTTGTTTTGTCCAGTTGTATCTGTTAACGTGGGGAAAAAGTTGGGGCCGTGAAGATTGGTTATTGCTTTTTTAGGAGTAATCTCTTCTGTAATATTTTGTGAAGTATATTTGTTTGTGTGTAATGACGTATTAAGGTTGTTTTTAGTGTTATTATTAAAGAATCATTAAAAGTATTATTATTAGTGTTAATATGATCAGTGTTAGTGTTTATTGGGTTGGGGTCCATTGGGTCATCTTCCATGGTCTGTGGGCTTAATTTACGAGTGCTTGGATTTGTGAGTGGCCCATGCCCTTGATGCCCATATTATTCTGCAGAGTCCAATTGTATGAGTTTTGCAAAAAATTAGCATCCACGATTGGATTAGGGTTCGTAGGCATACTTGTTCTTACCTTAGCAATTGGCGTGGCCACTTCCATGAGTGTGCTTGTATGTGCTGGCTGTGGTGGAGATGAACGCCCTTCTGTAAGTCTGTGTATGTATGGTTTGTTGGGTTTTGTATTTCTTCTTTTGGGAAACTTACAGTTTTCCACTCAGAGTCCTTTGGTGAGGGAATATGTGATGGAGGGTTAGTGTGGGATGTAGTGGTTGTTGGTGGTGTTATCGAGTTTAGCGGTGGTGTTTGGGAGTATTGAAAACTCCAACTAGCATGGACAAACCTGCCACATCTAGTACAGAGGAGGTTGAACCTTTTATAGAGAAGGATTTGTTGTGTATGCCTAAATAGACGTGAGTTTTGAGTGGTTTTCCTAATGGCACCTCGATGCATATTCGTCCATACATGCCTCTTGTAGTGGAAGTAGTACAAGTATACACTTTTAAGAGCTTGCCTATCTTGTTCCCTATTTTTTGTAGGATTTCGAAGTCATAAAACTCGGCAGGTAGTTCTGGTAAACGTGCCCAAAGTGCATATGTTGGTTGTGTATTGGAGGCGATAAACTTTGGTTCCCAGCGACGGGCCGACAAGAAGTGGTTCAAGATGAATCAAGGCCCTTCGTGAAGAGTCTTATGTGTATTTTCCTCATAGAGAAATTTGATTAGGAAGATATTACATCCCAAATCGATGAGATGTATTTCCTTTGTGGGTTGCCAAGTGGTCGTTAGTTAAATTTTAGCATTTGATGTCCCACTATTTGACCAAAGACCTTGACAATGATAGAGTTTTGCCAAGTAGTATATGGTCGTGCTTTATCTTTCGCTGTTAGGTGTATGAAGTCATCGGAATCGTATTCAGTATTTGCTTCATCAGTTAAATCAACATTAGTGTTGATAGCTTATGTGTTTGAAATGTAAGTTGGTCGGGTGGAGTTGGATGTGAGTGTTTGTAAAAAAAAAAAATTGGGTTGTGAATGATTTTCAGTTGAGTCAATTTTCATATGGCTTGGTATTGGTGGATTCATGGCTATTATGATTGGGTAGAACAGTTGAGATAGTTGATAAAAGAGAGCATCATAGAGATGATAAAGTTAGCGGCAGATTCATAGTTGATCACTATGTATCTGTATTACAAAGGTAAAGAAAAAAGTTCTAATAAAAAGGATATGGTATTTGTAATACACTTAAATACAATTAAAGAAAGAGTTAATTAATTTGGGTTGATTCCGTTTTCAAAATGGCATATATACAGAGAAAGATTCATAATTTTAAGCTTATTGGTTCCTATAACAATCTCAAGTTAATTTATACGATAACTGGACCAATAAACTGGGTTCCAAGCTAAATCTGGAGAAATTCAAAAATAGTTATATTTACATGTGGTCATTCATAACTAAGCACAATTTCCAAAGTAATGGAAATTTAGCCACTTTTCACGTAAAGATAAATCTGAGAAAAATACTGTTCAAAATTCAAAAACAAATACTCCAGCATAATATAATGGAGTTTCAGTATAGTATACTAAAACTCCATTCTAATATACTGGAGTTCCAGTATAATATAACGGTCCAGCATAATATATTAGAGTTTGGAGCACTGGTGCTCCAGTCTCCAGTAAATTATAATGGAGCCAGCAAAGTATACCGGTCCAGCTTAATATGCTAGAAGTTCATACAAAAGTGCACCAAACTCCAGTATATTATGCTGAGCCGGTCTCTGTTGCAGCAAAATATAGGCTATTTTTCATTGATTTTGCAAATACTGGCTATTTTTAAATGACCAGTCTGAAAACTAGATAGACCGTGCTATTTTAACTAAATATTCTTATATTATTAATGAATCTTTAAGTGTAAATAGAGGGTATATGCAAAAGTTATTGGGTTCACGGGAATCCGTACTGTTTGCTCTACATCCGCCCCTGCATATATGGACCAACTATATGACAGTAACTAGGGGTGTACAAAGAAAACCGATAAACCGCACCAACCCGATAATCCGAGTCAAACCGAGAAAAAAAACCCGACTATGGTTTCGTTTGACTTGGTTTGGTGTTGGAAAAAAAAATCCGACCATAAATGGTTTGGTTTGGTTTTAACTAAAGAAAGTCAAACCGAAACCAAACAAATCCGACATTAGATATATAGCAATTTTAGATATATTTAATATATAAATATACGTATTGTAATGTAATTTATAAACATTTCTTAAAAAATTTCATAATTTTATCTTTTTAAGGTATTATTTCAAGGTTTGATTTAGAACTTTTGAATGCTCCAATAAGTTTTATAGCCATTAATATTAGTAAATTAAATAATGCTAGCAATCAATACTAATGCTAACAAAAGACATTCAATTCAATATTACAAACGGGAATGTATTAAATGTCTATTTTTATGTTGCAATAATTTAGATAAAAATACATAACCTATTTTTATTTTTCTTTAGCTTTTAGGCATATAATTAATACTCCATCATTAGTCTATCTAGTTTAGCATGAATTAGTGCTTTTAGATTATGTTTATTTTTATTATGACTTTTTAATTAGCAATATTTATAGTACATAATTTTATTATTTTTTATTGTTGAATATTTTAGAATAATGTCATGAGTCATGACATATCTCATATATTGTATTATTTTCTTGAAAAATACTTTATATAGTTGTATCTTACTAGGATTAAAGAAATTTTTGAGCATACGTTATATATTTTGTTCTACGAAGATTTTACTGGAAAAAAAATTCGAAAAAACCCGAATAACCCGAAAAAACCCGAGAAAAACCGATATTGAAAAACCCGAATTTATTGGTTTGGTTTGGTCTCTAGATTAAATAACCCGACACAATTGGTTTGGTTTGGTAATAGTAAAATCCGAACCAACCCGGTCTATGTACACTCCTAACAGTAACGATATATATGGACCAACTATGTAACAATAGGGGCATATATGGGCTAAAGTATTAACGAATGGAAAATGTGATCAATTTCGTATAATACAATGACATATTTGAACCTTTTCCGTATTTGAATAAATTATATAATCTATTGTTTATAGAGTAAGATTTTTATTATTTATGCATTGTATTGTACAATAAGGTACTAAAATACTTCTTATTGCTATAAATATTAAATTTATCAATACTTACAATAAAATTAATTTAATACAACTTGGCCGGTTGTCAGAAAATCGTATGTGGACACCATGAGAATCACCAGTGAAAATGACCTAAAGAACTAACTAGTTCTACATTTCTTCCCTCTCAATTCTCAACCATAAATTATAAAGTACTATTCCGTCCGACTTGTTCCAATGTTTAACTTATCTGATATTATTTTCTAATTAATAAATTTGTTTCACAAAGAATGATATATTTGTGTATTTAAAATAATATAACATTAAACCTTTTTATGTTTCCTGTAATGAAAAGTTTTATAGTCAAAGAAATATTATGACATATTTATTACGATAGCATGTTTAAAAGTAATTTAACCACACAAATATATTACTGTATGATAAGTTTAATATCATAAATTTTAAAAAGTACTTTTTTTTTAACTTTGTGTCGATTCAAATTAAGTCATATAGATTGGAGGAAGAGAGTATTATAATAGTAGAATCAAGTGAGCAGATTTTGTGCTTTCTCAATTTAGGTCAGGTTTCTCCTGCCCAATGCCTCGCCTCTCCTGTTTTTCCTTTGAATCTTTCTAGAGGGAAAGTCTGTGAATACACACGCAAATGCTGTTAACAAAGAAATTTGATGATGGTGTGACATGTCACCTTGTTATAAATAGAACTCTAATTAGAGTGAATGTCTATCTTATAGAAGAGTTTTACATTGAGGCTAAGTCTTTTCTATGCCTATAAATAGAGAGGTCCTACCCCATTGTAAATCATCCCAAAATATCAATAAGAATACTCCTCTCTCTACTTCTCTCTCTATTGTTCTTGTTCTTGTATTATTGTTCTTGTTCTTATATTATTTCATAACACGTTATCAGCACGAGACTCTACCGTCTCAAGAAGCACTTTGAGAAGATTAAGGAGAAATTCGCCCACACGAATTTCGCTAATTCCGGGCATTATCCGGGTCACGCTTCAAGAGATAAGTATCGATTTTATGTTCGATTAAAATATATAATTATGTGTTGTTATTTGTAAATACAAGTCTGATCCTACTATAGCATTGTGCTAATTGTATTATGTGTATGAAGTGGCCAGCAAGAGATTATGCACGGTTAAATCACAGTACTGTTTCTTTCCTCAATTACTTGAAACCGGAAACGGCGGCTCCGCGGTGGAATCGCGTCGGCCTAAATGCTTCCAAAAATTTCTATACGGAAAAATAGAAGAGGTATATTTGATATCACAACATTTATTGGTATACCTTAAAGGTAAGTAATTTACTTTTCCCTTTCAAATTCTTGAAATTCTACGATTTGATTTCATATACAAACATAGACAACAAAGTTTGATTATAACTCTAATGGAGTTTGTATGAAATTACATTCACATGAAGTGGTAAAATTTCTATGCCTTGCCATGATCAAATTCATGTATGATTGTGGGCAAAGAATTGAAAATCCGTCCCGTTGAATTTGCTCCATTCCCTTTAGAGAATGTGGTAGCAGTATGTGATAAGTCTGAAAGAAGTCAAAATTATTACCATGAAGGTATCAATGAATGTGGACGTGGCAGTAGACGGAATTATAATCGTCATTATGATCCATTCCCTGAAGTGAATGTGATAATTGTAATAAAGCCTGTAAGTATGAACACGCTCTTGATGTAATTTTGTCTTATGTCTGACATTATGAAAAGAAAGTTCGTTGCCCTTGAAATTTCGGGCAAGAACTATATGACATGGGTGTTGGATGCTGAAATCCATTTTGATGCAATGGGTCTTGGAGACGCCATTAAAGACAGAAATAATGCATCCACCCAAGACTATGCTAAGGCCTTGATTTTCTTGCGCCATCACCTTGATGAAGGTTTGAAACTGTGCTAAGGCCTTGATTTTCTTGCGCCATCACCTTGATGAAGGTTTGAAACTGTGCTAAGGCCTTGATTTTCTTGCGCCATCACCTTGATGAAGGTTTGAAAATTGAATATATCACAGTCAAAGATCCACCTATCTTGTGGAATGGCTTAAAGGAGAGATATGACAACCTGAAGTTGGTCACTCTGCCACAAGCACGATACGATGAGAATCCAAAGGCAAATAGTTCAGAAACTATATGTTATCGTTGCGGTGGAAAAGGGCACTGGTCAAAAGCTTGCCGTATACCAAGACATTTGGTTGAGCTTTATCAAGAATCTCTAAAGAGTAAAGGCCCTGAAACCAATTTTGTCTCTGACGACAATTTTGACATCACCCACTTTAATGTGGCAGACTTCTTTGAGCAACCCGATGGGAAAATAGACCACCTAATCGGTGATGGATCTGTGATGAAAGAAGATGGAGTTGTTTGATTTTATTTCACTTATTTGTAATAGTTAGTGAATAAACTAATAGTCATTAGTATCAGCTCGTATTAGTTAGTTTATGATATAATGTTAGTATTAGATCTTTAGAATGTTTCAATATGCTCAAATTTCAATAATAGTTTTATTTTCCAGTAGAGGTAATCGACTAACCTAACAGTTAGTCTATTATCTAATATTTCGCAATAAAACTGGATTTTTCCGCAAGCTAAGATAGTCGACTATCTGATTTAGATAGTCGACTATCCTGATGACTGTTTACTAAGATAGTCGACTATCAACTTAGTTAGTCGACTATCTAATATTTCGAATTAAAAACTGGACTTTTCCGCAAGGCATGATAGTCGACTATCTGATTCAGTTAGTCGACTAACCTAAATGACTGCTTCCCAAAATTAGTCGACTATCAACTAAGTTAGTCGAATAACCTCAGCAGATTTCGAAAATATTGTTTAAATATGAAACAAACGGATTGAATTTATTTATTCTCATGTTCGTATACTTTCTTTTGTATGTCAAACCATGGGAATTAAATTGATTGAAGGCTCCTGAAGAGCAACTATAACTCTGCCTAAAGGAACAATATTTTAGAGAATGCAATGTTCTCCTCCAAGTCTAAGAGGAACTTGTTGAGTTTTAATGATATCAGTCAAAATGTTCTCCTCCAAGTCTAAAAGGAACTTGTTGAGTTTTAGAGATATTTTAAAATGGATATCAAATTGAGACAATACATGAGTATAATCTTGAATACCTCATTTACTCATGAAAACGAGGTTGCCCACTTCGGTTTGGGGTTACGCCATTTTGCATACAGCAATGCTAGTTCGTCTCTGATTGACGAATTGTCACAAATATTCCCCGTTGCAATTGGTTTTGGGTCATGAACCTAATATATCCCATTCAAGAATTGTTGGATGCGCAGTATATGTGCCTGTAGCACCGCCATATCACACCAAAATGGATCTGCAAAGAAGGTTAGGAATATATGTTGGGTTTTGAATCGCCCTCCATTATTCGCTACTTCGAAACATTGACAGGGGATTTGTTCACTACACGATTTGCAGACTGTCAATTCGATGAGACACTTTTCTTAAAATTAGGGGGAGAAGTTGGTGAAACCAAACGGGAAATTTTGTGGAAAAATGCATCATTATCTCATCTTGATCCACATACCTCCATTTGTGAAAATGAGGTGCAAAAGATTATCCATTTGCAAAAAATAGCAAATCAAATGCCTGACGCATTTACGGACTTGAAAAGGATAACAAAATCACATATCCCCGAAGTGAATGTGACAACATCTGATTCACGAATACATATTCATTATTGGAAGAATATGAACATGAAATTGGTATTGAATATACCACACTCACCCCTAGAAGGAGGTTTGAGATGATGTCATTATTATGGCATGAATGGTCATTGGTCACGTACCTATTGTACGCCAAAATAATTTGTCAATGTGATTATCAAAGGACAAAAATAATGCAAGAAACATATCTTGTATATAAGTTTGACATGACCATAATGGTATAACTTTCTCTTTAAGAAAAATATTCACCACATGGATGTTGATGAATTTGTGGTAGTACAAAATTAATTGAGAGCTCTAGAAGAGCCAATTATCACTATGTTGGAGAAACACAATTGAGTATTGTGCTGTAGTAAGTCTCAAAGAAACTTATTCAGTTTCCAAAGTACACGCGAAAGCACTGATTATATTGAGACTATAAATAAAGGAAAGATTTGATATCTTCTATTACTACAACTTGTAGCGGGATAATTTGTATATGAAAAGCTACCCGCTTCGTTCTCCAGTTTGTACTACACAAACAAAAGAATGCCACAATAAAGTGGATATGTATTGGTATCAAAATCCATACCATAATAAACCTGAAGTTTATTGAGAATTACACATGTCATGGTGTAAACATGAACTTATCAATATTGATAATTTATTCAGTTGACATTCGGGTTAGCCATCTCATTTTAAGTATGATGTGCAATAATAGAGAATTCACATGGGTGAATATTAAAGAACTAGAAAGTTCTTTACGAATTCTCTTGTATTACTTGTTCTCATTAATGAACTGACCAACTAAAGAGTTCGGGTTGAAGCCCATAAATTCTGGAAATATCAAAGGTGAATATGGGCCCATTCACCTGCCATGTATACCACATATGATGCATCTATGAAATGGTTACATGCGCAATTGTTATTGACCCGCAGCCTGGCCGGTGCTTGCGAGGTAAATTGCTCAGTAATATAACTTCGAGCATAATTTCCAGATTTTCTATTCAAGATAGTTCATCTTGATAAGTTGGTTTATATCATAGTTGGTTTAGCAAGATAATTATTGAGTGCCTCCACTTAATAGCTAAACTATTTCTTATGAGAACAAAGTTATATATATCAGTTTGATATACGTTGTATACGAGAGTATATTATATTCTCCCCTCACAAGTGGTTCAGGGTCAGGAACCAAATAATTTCATCTTATTATTATTGATGTGCGGTGTATATTTTCATTAACACCATAATGCACAAAGATGGACTCTCAAAGTTGAGGAAACAAGTTAGCTTTTCTAACATGAGGGGGAGACATGATAAACACTTGAGAAAAGGTTACATGGGATGAATTATCATTTGTATATATAGATCCTCGAATATCATAATATGAACCTGAAGTTCATAAAAGGATAATTCAATTGCAACATATTGCAAAGCATGCAATAAGCATTTGCTGACCCAAATAAAGTAACTATATTCTCACTGCAAATGCTCATATTAAGTCCCAGAAGGACAAAGTCTTTGATACTCTTAAAGCGTATAGACGAATTGGTTTCAAAATAACTTCTTAATAAAGAAGATGAGCAAATGATCAAAGTGATCATAATAAAGTCAATGGTATGTGTAATCAGTTTTCGATATCTTATTTGTTTAGCATGACATGAAAACTTGATATGCATCTAAAGTCTATTATATGGCTTATATGACTTATCTTATATGTCAATCCATGAAAGATTGAAGTTGCTTGAAGCATATACAATTCTTGGTCCTGAAGTACCACATCCTAAGTGCAACTTGTGTACATATGTATCTTGCTATAACTATTAGCATGATGGCATCGAGAATACCTCTATGGAGATATTGAAGAGTCATTCCACGACATTATATGAAGATGTTCATATCTATCAAGAATGATAATTTCAAGGTGCGGAATATTTATTCAAATCTATATGGCTGATTTATTTATCAAATCTCTACAAAAGATCGTTTTAAAGATGGTACACAAGATTGGAATGCAAATGCTCAAGGATGTGAATTGATGCTTTTTTCAGGGGGAGTTAATGCGCGTTGCACTCTTTTTCCCTTACAAGGTTTTGTCCCACTGGGTTTTCCTTGCAAGGTTTTTAACGAGGCAACCAATAGGCGCATATTCAAACATGTGTACTCTTTTTCCTTTTCTATAATTTTTTTCCCATTGGGTTTTGTTTTAGTTAAGGTTTTAATGAGGCACATTATTGAATAGACATTCAAGGGGGAGTGTTATAAATAGAACTCTAATTAGAGTGAATGTCTATCTTATAGAAGAGTTTTACATTGAGGCTAAGTCTTTTCTATGCCTATAAATAGAGAGGTCTTACCCCATTGTAAATTATCCCAAAATAATCAATAAGAATACTCCTCTCTCTACTTCTCTCTCTATTATTCTTGTTCTTGTATTATTGTTCTTGTTCTTATATTATTTCATAATACACCTAATATTTTTAGAAATAATTTAACCTACTTATACGGTCGTGTAATTTTCAAACAATATATTAATCGACTCTCCTCGATAAAGAGTGACTTCTCCACATCCTCACATTAAATTTTGTTTGTTGAGTGAGATGTATCTTTTTTGTATTCACATTATTAGATTATACTATTACGTAAGTGGTACATAAGAAATTGATTATGTATACTACTTCTAGAAAACATATTACTATTTGCCCTGCACTGCCAGGTAAGCAAATACGCACATTTACTACATTTTCTTTTATGTTTTGTGGTCAATGTTAGTATATATGAGTATATTATTGTTGTTATATAATTTAAACTACTAGCGTATTATTCAATATTATAAAAATGAGGTTTGGTGTGCCTAATTCTGCCCCCACCATACACAAACATAAGGAGATACTATATATACATTTGTGTGTATTAATTAACAAGAGCAAAACTTTAAGTTAGTGGTTAAAATGATGGAGGAAAATTTGGCAGCGACGCTAGGTGGAACTATGGCTGTGCCAAGTGTTCAAGAACTGGCCAAAGACTCACCGGAAAAAGTCCCGGCGCGTTACGTGAGAGATGATCAAGATTTTTCTCCGATGAAATCATCTACTTGTATTAGTTTCACTGATAATATCCCAATCATCAACATGGAAAGCTTGCTTCTTGGAGATGAAATCGAATTGAAGAAGCTTGATTCTGCTTGCAAAGACTGGGGATTTTTCCAGGTTCTTTTTTCAATATATATTTTACTAGCCGGCCTTGGTTTTCTGCTATTAAAATTTTGAAAATATTGTATAACTAGTCAATTTGCCAGCTTCGCGCGGTCACTAAAAAATCAAAATATGATCAAATATTACCAATTTTTTATTAAATAAATTAATCTATCTCTTTTTTATGTTTCTTTTAATAGTCTATTTAATATTCTGTAATAGAACAATATGTGAGAAACAATCAGATTAAGAGCCCACTTGGCCAAGCTGCCAACAACTGCTTATTTTGAAAAGTATTTTTTGAAAAAGTACTTTTGTAAAATAGCAGTTTGTGTTTGGCCAACTCATTTGAGTAATGCTTTTTGCAAGCTCATTGTGTTTGACCAATTTTTTCAAAAAGTAATTTTAATTATTAAATTACGAAAAGGATATTAAATGTTCAATTTACAATTAGTATTATTTAAAATAATAAATTTAAATATTTTTTAGAAAAGAATTAATTAAAATATAAAACATAAAGTAAAAGTATAAATTAAAAACTCCAATCAGTATAAAATATAGTTATTTCAAAGTAATAGTATTGAATTTCTAGTATTACTTATTGTTTATATGATAATTTAAATACATCAGAATATATTATTTAATATAAATTAAAAATTTACTCTTAGGAATAGGAGATAGAGAATAAAAATATGATTAAAATAAAAAAAGAGAAGAAATGTATGGTAGAAATAAAAATGAAAAATATTAAATTAATGAGGAATAATTTAGAAAATATCAATTTATTATAAGAAAATTACAAATTCTAGTTTTTTCCAAAAAACAGAAGCACTTTCTATTCTTTGTCAACTAGGTCTAGTGATCTTTATGCATAAGGATATTTCAACATTCATATCTGAAATTCTTTCTCCCATGGTATTCTTTCTTAATTATACATCTTTGTATTCTTTCTCCATCTGATCTTAAAATAATGATATAACTGATTACTTTTACCATCTAAAATAAAACAGTTAGAGTTTCTATTGCATCACCTCATGTTGTAGCGTACATATTTACATACATAATATTTTTAAAAAGTTAAAATTATGTACTTCTATAACTTTCTCTTATTTTATAAGATCATGAAAATGTCCTGCAAAAATAAGAAGTGCTATTTTTGTGTTTTTATAATTTAAACAGAGATAATAAAGAGTATTTTCAGTTTAACTTTGATAAGATAACATCTTTTAGATCTATTTTAATTTTATGTGGTTACTTGTTTAATTCTAATTAATTTTCCAAACTATTTAGTTAGAGCATAGAAGATACCTAACCTACAATGTTACCTTCACAAAGTAAGAAAGTAAAAATAAAAGGAAAGAGCGACATCTCATGCGGGAAACGAAACAAAAATAAAGATTGTTATGATATATCTAAAAGGAAAAAAGAATTACATCGCCGAGAATAAATTAGTGAATCTTCTGATGATTCATAATTCATAATAATAAAAATGAAACACCTAAACAAAGTACCATTAGCATAATTATGAAAAATAAAATGAAGTATTTGCATATATGACAAAAAACATAAGAAGAAAAAGCAATTTATGTAGTAAAATATAACAAAGTGTCACACCCTCTTCTCTTTATTTTCTTGTTCTCTTTCAAATCTGTTGAAATATGGACCAACCTTTTTTGAAAAGAAAAAAAAAATGGGACACATTTGTTGACATTCAGCACACACAGTAGCAGCACACAGCAGCCAAGCAAACAATTGTTGACTGGACTTTTCAAAATCATAGCAGCAATTGTTTACTACTCCATTGCTTTCTTCCGTGACTGGTGGCACAACACTTCCTTCGCCTGCTATAAATATAACATTTGTGTTCTTCATTTCAGGCAGCAATAAAGACAGACACAAGAGAGAAAATACTTTTCTTTCTTTTTACTCCACATATATCACGAGTGATACACAAAAATTATATCCTCGTAGTGCATACGCCCAGTGAGGTTTTGCTGTACACTTTTCATTATAGTGATATTTTTGCTCTTTGTCGTCCGTAGAAGTAGCCTATATTTTTTGGGTGAACCACGTTAAATCTCCGTCTCCATTTTAATTTTTTTTCTTTCTTCTCTTGCCAAATTTGTTTATACTTTTCAATATCACGCTTCCGCTACACCCCTTATTCCCTTTCAAGTGGTATCAGAGCTAAAGGTTTATAATGTCGACCGTTACAAAGTTCGATATCGAGAAATTTGATGGTAAGATAAGCTTTAGCATCTGGAAAATCCAGATGCAAGCCGTTCTTGTTCAGAATGGATTAAAAAAGGCTCTTGGTACAAAACCTTCAACGATGACTGACGAGCAATGGCAAGAGTTGGATGAGAAAGCCATGTCGGCAATCCAACTATGCTTAACTAAGGAGGTGTTACGCGAGGTGGTACACGAGACGACTACGGCTGCCTTATGGTTAAAGCTCGAGTCTCTTTATATGACTAAAAGCCTCGCTAATAAACTTCGTCTCAAAGAGAGGATATATACAATTCGTATGGCCGAAGGTACGTCCATCCAATCTCATCTTAATGAATTCAATTCTATCATCATTGATCTTGAGAATTTGGATGTTAAAATTGATGATGAGGATAAGGCTGTATTATTAATTGTCTCTCTACCTCCCTCTTACAAACACTTCAAGGAAATTATGTTATATGGTTCTAGTGATTTCTTTTGAGGATGTAAAATCACACTTACTCTCAAAAGAAAAATTTGATCTTGAAGTTCATTCTGATGATAAAGCCGAAGGGTTGTCTGTTAGGGGTAGATCGGTTGAAAAAGGAAGTACATATAAAAAGAAGTCTAGGTCAAAATCTAGAGGACATAATTCTAAATCCTGTCGCTATTGTAAGAAAGGTGGGCATGAAATTTCTGAATGCTATAAATTGAAAAATAAAAAGGAGAGAGAAGGGAAATCAAATCAACCACAGAAATCTACTGCTGAAGCTAGTGTCATTGAAACTGAATCTGATGGTGACATATTATTGGTTACTTCTGAAAAGAGAAGTAAAACTGAGTGGATTCTAGATTCTGGCTACACCTATCATATGTCTCCTCACAGGGACTGGTTCACCACATATGAACCTATCAATTGTGGTGTTGTCTTGATGGGAAATGATTCCCAATGCGAGGTTGTTGGTATTGGTAGTGTGCAGATTAAGACCCATGATGGTTGTATCAGGACATTGACAAATGTGCGTCATATTCCTGATTTAAAACGCAATTTAATCTCTTTGGGTACTCTTGAATCTCTTGGTTGTAAGTATTCAGCTGAAGGTGGAGTTCTGAAGGTGTCTAAAGGTGTCCTAGTTCTTATGAAAGCAAACAGACATGGTAGCTTGTATGTCTTGCAAGGTTCTACTGTAACAGGATCAGCAGCTGTGTCCACATCCTCATTTTCTGATCGTGATCTCACTCGTTTGTGGCATATGCGTCTTGGCCATATGAGTGAGAAAGGTATGAATCTGTTGAGCAAAAAAGGTCTTCTTGGTGATGGTACGGGTAAGCTGGAATTTTGTGAACACTGTGTGTTCGGGAAGCAGAAAAGGGCCAGTTTCTCCACTGCAACGCACCGTACTAAAGGTATCCTTGATTACATCCACTCAGATCTTTGGGGACCTTCCAAAGTTCCTTCCATTGGAGGGAAGCGTTTCATGATGACCTTGATTGATGATTTCTCCCGCAAAGTATGGGTCTATTTCTTGAGGCATAAAAATGAAGCATTTCCTACTTTCAAGAAATGGAAAGCTCTTGTTGAAAACCAGACAGGGAGGAAAGTTAAGAAGCTCCGAACAGATAATGGCCTCGAGTTCTGTGAAATAGATTTTAATGAGTTCTGCGCTCAAGCTGGTATTGGTAGACATAAAACACTAGTTGGAAAGCCTCAGCAGAATGGTGTTGCAGAACGAATGAACAGAACTCTACTCGAGAGAGCTCGTTGTATGCTCTCCCATGCTGGGTTATGGCATCGACGTGATCTTTGGTGTGAGGCGGTTTCTACAGCATGCTATCTAGCCAACCGCTCCCCACATTCATCTCTTGATTTCAGAATTCCAGAAGAAGTTTGGTCAGGTATTCCTGTTGACTACTCTAATTTACGAGTTTTCGGATGTTCTGTTTATGCACATGTTAATGATGGAAAATTAGCACCTAGAGCTAAAAAATGCATATTTCTTGGTTATGGTGCTGAGTCAAAAGGATATCGTTTGTGGTCTATGGATCCTGAGTCACGTAAAGTCATTCTTAGTCGTGATGTTACTTTTGATGAAAATACATTACCTTTTAAAGGAAAAGATTCTGGTTCTTCTTCTACTGATACAAGTGATCAGCAAAGTAACAGTAAGAAGGTGGAGTTAGAGATAAAGTCTACATCTCCTCCTAATATCGATGTTCCTACTTCCTCCACTATTGATCATTTGGTGATGATTCTGATGACCATAATACTACTGAGATTGTGCCGCCACAACAAGAGTATTCAATTGCTCGAGATCGTCCAAGAAGAGCTATTACAAAGCCAGCTAGATTTCGTCATGATGATAAAGATAAGCTTGTTGCTTATGCGTTGTCTGTTGCACAAGATATCGATGAAAGTGTTGATCCAGCTTCTTATTCAGAGGCAATTACTTGTGCTGATTCATCTAGATGGCTCGTGGCAATGAATGAAGAAATTGAAAGTCTCTACAAGAATGACACTTGGGAGTTATGTGAGCTTCCTAAAGGCAAGCGACCATTGAGTTGCAAATGGCTTTATAAGAAGAAAGATGGCATCCCCGGGGTTGAAGAAGCAAGATGGAAAGCATGTTTGGTCGTTCGGGGTTTTGACCAAAAGGAAGGTATTGACTTTAATGAAATTTTCTCTCCTGTTGTTCGTCATACCTCAATCCGTGTGCTACTTGCTTTTGTTGCTCTGTTTGATTTGGAGTTAGAGCAACTTGATGTCAAAACTGCTTTCTTACATGGAGAACTCGAAGAAGAAATTTACATGAAGCAGCCCGAGGGTTTTGTTATTCCTGGAAAGGAAGATTCCATTTGTCGTTTAAAAAAATCTCTTTACGGCCTTAAGCAAGCTCCAAGACAGTGGTACAAAAGGTTTGATTCCTTTATGATTGCGCAAGGTTTTACCAGAAGCAAATATGACAGTTGCGTGTATTTTCGACAATATGATGATAACTCTTTTATATACTTGTTGCTTTATGTTGATGATATGCTTATAGCTGCTCGCAATAAGTTTCAAATTGACAGTTTAAAATCTCAACTCAGTAAGGAGTTTGAGATGAAAGATCTTGGTGCGGCAAAAAAGATTCTTGGCATGGAGATACACAGGGATCGACAAGCTGGAAAGTTATTTCTGTCTCAGAAAAATTATATTCAGAAAATTCTTTGCAGATTCAATATGGACTCGTGCAAGTCCGTATCTACTCCTCTTGCCGCTCATTTCAAGTTATCATCTGAACATTGTCCAAAGACGGAGGAAGAGATAGAACGTATGTCAAACGTTCCTTACTCTAGTGCTGTTGGCAGTCTTATGTATGCAATGGTTTGCACTAGACCTGATCTTCCATATGCGGTTAGTATGGTGAGTCGCTATATGCACAATCCTGGAAAGGTCCATTGGGATGCTGTTAAATGGATCTTTCGATATTTGAAAGGTTCTTCTGATCTTGGCTTGGTGTTCGATAGAAGTAAGGCAACATCACATGATGTTGTTGGATTCGTTGATTCTGATTATGGTGGTGATCTTGATAGACGAAGGTCTCTCTCTGGCTACATTTTCAACTTATGTTCCAGCGCTATCAGTTGGAAATCATCGCTGCAATCTATTGCGGCTTTGTCTACTACAGAGGCAGAGTATATTGCAGCCACTGAAGGTGTAAAAAAGGCTACTTGGTTACGTGGTCTTGTTATTGAGCTTGGTGTCACGCAGGATACAACTGTTGTATTTTCAGATAGTCAAAGTGCTATTCATCTTATCAAGAACGATGCCTACCACTCCAAGACAAAGCACGTCAGTATCAAATACCATTATATCAGAGATACCATAGCTGCTGGAGAGATTACTGTAAAGAAAGTTCACACATCTGAAAATCCAGCAGATATGTTAACCAAGTCATTGCCTGTTGCTAAGTTTGAGCATTGCTTGAACTTAGTTGGTGTTCTCAGCATTTAATAGCTCTTCGGAGCTTTATACGACGATGAGAATTTTGTAAAACTTGGTCCAAGGTGGAGATTGTTGAAATATGGACCAACTTTTTTTGAAAAGAAAAAAAAAATGGGACACATCTGTTGACATTCAGCACACACAGTAGCAGCACACAGCAGCCAAGCAAACAATTGTTGACTGGACTTTTCAAAATCATAGCAGCAATTGTTTACTACTCCATTGCTTTCTTCCGTGACTGGTGGCACAACACTTCCTTCGCCTGCTATAAATATAACATTTGTGTTCTTCATTTCAGGCAGCAATAAAGACAGACACAAGAGAGAAAATACTTTTCTTTCTTTTTACTCCACATATATCACGAGTGATACACAAAAATTATATCCTCGTAGTGCATACGCCCAGTGAGGTTTTGCTGTACACTTTTCATTATAGTGATATTTTTGCTCTTCGTCGTCCGTGGAAGTAGCCTATATTTTTTGGGTGAACCACGTTAAATCTCCGTCTCCATTTTAATTTTTTTTCTTTCTTCTCTTGCCAAATTTGTTTATACTTTTCAATATCACGCTTCCGCTACACCCCTTATTTCCTTTCAAAATCGCTTATCGCCTCTCCCATAACTTCTGCATTGTTGCCATCTCCAGCTATTTTATCTAATAGATTCCTCGTTTAGTTTAACAAATTCTGCAACAACTATACTAAAGCCCATATAAAAATCTAGACGGAGATGAAAGGAGCTAAAAGGATACCTAGAAAATCTCAACGCGTACCACTCCAAATTATCTTCGTTTTCTATGACTTTTCTCTTTCTTCTGGGGCAAACAAAGTTGTTTTGTTTACTATATGTGAATTTGATTAAGAAAAGAGGAAATAAATTGAGCCGGCTCAATCTAAAAATAGATTAAAAAAGCAATCTGAAAGGCAGGAACTTTATTGCCTTTCTCCGTAAAGTTCCTGAGTCGACAACACCGACATTAATCAAGTTACTTTGAGAATCTCAACTTGAGCCGACACTAACTTTTGTAGAAGAACAATGACGCTGGTGATGAGTCTAACGCTGGTGAAGAAAAGTCACAAGATTGAAGGATTGAGGTTAGGGGTTGTGAATTTCAATGGATAAAAGAACCATTGCTGACAGCTTTGATTAGTGTTTACCACACATAAGATAACGACCTCGAAGTAATAATCATCTCTTGGACTTATTATATTTGATTACGATTTACCCCCTGTATATTTTATATTGTTTTTGAGTTTACAAAGCACGAACATAATTTTGGAGCTAAACAATATCGAACACCAAATACAAAAAATTTCGATTTTTGGTACGATAATTCGGTATTTACCAAATTATGCACAACCTACTCATAAGAACTTTATTACCTCTCTACGTATTATACCATTTTTAACATGGGATAATAATCAGAAGAATTTAATCCAAATAATCGCCCACCTAAATTTTTAAACTTAAAATAGACGGTGAATATATTATCGGGGTTAACAATTTCTGGAATAAATTAACCAAATGATAAAGATGTCTTTCTCCTAAAACTACATCTTCACCAAAATCTTTTGAAAAGGTCAAGGTTAAAATACAAATTTATTCAAGTTTATTTAGCTTCAAACGAGCACATGTTTTGAATATTTATACGACATGATCTCAATTTTATTTCAATAATAAAATAATTTGTACTAAATAATTCAGAAATTATTAATTTCACTATTAGAATTCATACATTGTAATCCTATATAATTTTTTTTCCGTGAACCAAAAGAACCATTAGGGGGAGTTAGTAGTTAGGGTGCATATTAATATTTTTAATTTGAGTAATTAGATATTTAATTGCATATTCCTTTTTATTGTTGTTTGCAATGATTACACAGCTGATAAATCACGGAGTGAGTGATTCATTAGTTGAGAAAGTGAAGAAGGAAACTCAAGATTTCTTCAACCTCTCAATGGACGAAAAGAAAATGTGGAAGCAAAGGAATGGAGATTTGGATGGTTTTGGACAAGCTTTTGTTGTTTCTGAGGAACAGAAACTTGATTGGGCTGATCTCTTCTTCTTGACAACCCTCCCTCCTTTTTTGAGAAAACAACATATCTTCCCCCACCTCCCTCTACCATTCAGGTATTCCCCTAAATTCATTCATATAAAGTAAAATCAGTAACCTAAGATAAAAGATTAGGCAAGTTAAACAACATGTTAAAATATGTTGATATATAGTGCTAATATTTTTTGAACAATCAACTGTGCATAAGTTAAATCCGAGTTAATATGAGTTGCCGTTGTCTCATGCCACAACTAAAATCTAGGATATTGGCTAATTATAGCCTGTTTGGCCAAACTTCAAAAATAAGATTATTTTGAAAAGTGAAAAGTACTTTTAAAAAATATATTTTTGGCGAGAAGCAGTTTGTGTTTGGGTTAATTAAATTGAAAAGCATTACTGGAAAGCAATTAGCGTTTGACCAAGCTTTTACAAAGTTTTTAAGTTTATTTTCCTCAAAAGTACTTTTCGAAAAGAAAAAAAATTGAGAGAAATTATTTTTTTCTGTTTCTCAACAACTGCTTATGCTTTTACTTAAAAGCATTTTTTTTCCTTCTAAAAGTTTGGGGGGAAAAAATACTTTTTGACAAAAACAAAAAAAACATTTTTGGCTAAAAAGAAGTTTAATTTGGCCAAAAATAAGTGTTCATATAAACTGGAATTAGTAACAGGAAAAATAAGGTAATCTACCTGCAATAACACGTTAAAATATTAAAATTCTTTGCACTATCAAAGTGTGCATATGTTGAATCCGAGTTGATTTGAGTTGCAGTTATCTCATGCCAACTAAATTCAGGATGGCTAATTAGTTGTTGTGTTGAAGCAGAGAAACAGTGGAACTATATGCAGCTGAACTGAAAACGTTGGCTTTAAAGATAATTAACTTTATATCGAAAGCATTGAATATGGATGAAGAATACATGAGGGAATTGTTTGAAGAAGGGATGCAAGCGATGAGGATGAACTACTATCCGCCATGTCCCGAGCCAGAGAAAGTGATCGGTCTTTCTCCTCATTCAGATGCTGTTGGCCTCACTATTCTCCTTCAACTTAACCAAATGGAAGGACTTCAGATTAAGAAAGATGACATGTGGATTCCTATTAGTCCTCTTCCTAATGCCTTCGTTATCAACATTGGTGATATCTTAGAGGTATTAAGTCATCTAAAGTTTGCCCTTTTTTTATTTTACTATATCTAACTATGTACCAATATGTATATATTTATTTGCAGATAGTTACTAATGGAGCCTACCGTAGCATTGAGCATAGAGCAACGGTTAACAACAAAAAGGAGAGACTCTCAATTGCAACATTTTACAACCCGAAACTTGATGGACTAATTGGTCCTGCTCCAAGTATCATTTCCTCTGAAATTCCGGCAAAGTTCAAACATATTGGAGCTGCAGATTATTTCAGAGGTTTATTTGCTCGTAAGCTTGATAAGAAATCGTACTTGGATGTTATGAGAATTGAAAATTATGAGAATCCAGCAAGTTGAAACTCCTCAATATCTCTAAATATTTGTATTATATTTAAGTTAATATCCTAAATGAACAAATATACTTTTGGACTATTTTCTTCTAGTAATTGTTTTTGTTACTTTAAGTGAGACCTTCCAGTCAAGCATTATCTGTCAAAGATGTTTTGCTGATGCAATTGGGGTCATTTTGGTGGAAAATGATGAATTACTATGGTAATAGTTTCCAACAACTCGTGGATTCAGCTTTTGACGGTAGAAATGCTTTTATTGCTATACATAGGTGTGATGTCATAATCCAATAAAGGGTGTACCCCTTTTGTACAAAAAAAAATATCAGAAAAGAATTTTATCGCAAAAGGTAAAATTGTTCTTTGACAATATTTTGAAATACAAATCATAAAACCCCAATAGACTGTACACTTAAGCAAAAGAGTGAAAAAGAAAAGAGGGAGAAATCTAAATGAGTGGGAAAAAAGAAAGACAAAAGGAGACCTTATCTAAGTCTTGGTAAGATGAAGAAATAATCTTGTTTTCAGTAATCAGGCTGAAGTCATATGCAATGCTACTAAGGATGCATAAACTCCATCTTTTATGTTCTTAAGAACTTCGTGCCTTCCTTTCTCAGCAATGACTCCATTCTTCACAACAGCAATTATATCAGCCCCTTTGATTGTGGTTAAGCGATGAGCTACAACCACGGTTGTCCTATTTACCATTACACGATCCAATGCTTCTTGTACTATCCGTTCGGATTCTGCATCTAATGCACTTGTTGCCTCGTCTAGCAATAGGATCTTTGGATCCTTCAGTATTGCTCTCGCTATAGCTATTCTTTGCTTTTGTCCGCCTGATAATTGTACCCCTCTTTCCCCAACTGATGTATCATATCCTTGAGGCAATGAGGATATAAAGTTGTGTGCATTTGCTGATTTTGCTGCTTGAATGATCTCTTCTTCGGTTGCATTCCCTTGTCTGCTGTAGGCAATGTTGTCACGAATTGTTTCGTTAAACAGTATTGGTTCTTGACTCACTAGGCCCATTTGTTGCCTTAGCCAACTTAGCTTGAATTGTTTGATCTCCACACCATCCAAATATATCTCACCTGATTCTGGATTATAGAACCTTTCTATTAGGCTAATGACAGTTGATTTCCCGCTTCCACTCTCTCCCACTAGAGCAACAGTCTACAAACAGAGGCGAAAAAAAGTTTTTAAGCCAGTCGAATAAAAGATAAAGTACGTTATTATAATGTAGAGGGAGTACTAGGAAATACCTTTCCAGAAGGGATGGTTAGGCATAAGCCCTTGAAGATTTGTACGTCTGGTCGAGTTTCATATTTGTAACTCACATGTTTGAATTCAATATCTCCACGAATAACAGCTAGAGTAGTGCCAATATCAGAACTTGAGTCAATCTTGGGTTTTCTATCAAGAATGTCAAATATAGAAGCTATAGAATCCTTGGCTTTGTTAGCATCTGGAGCCATTCCAGTGCTTTGAGTAACTCCAATAGCTGATAGTGTCAATGCAAAGAATACCTGCAATAATAAGGATTTCTTTCAGAAACTAAACATAGATATGCATGAGCTGAAAAGAAAGAGAAAACCAAGTGCTTTTACCTTAAAAACTTGGCCAAATGTTGCTAATCCATGATGAATAAGGACAGATCCTATGTAAAAACAGAAGGCATTTGTACAATACAGTATAAAAGAACCAAAACCTAAGCTAGCTCCACTAACAATTCCTATCTTTACTCCTTGCTTCATTGGACCTTCACATTTTTTTTGGTACATGTCCATCACTTTCTCTTCTGCACAGAATGATGCCACTGTTCTAATACTGCCAACAGCATCATTTGCTATTTGGCTAGCTTCTTCATACATCACCTGGAAAAATGAGATTCCACTTTTAATTTAATTCAAGCTCCTTTAATGAAATTTACATAAAGATGAGAAAAATGGAAAACCTTGGCATCAGCACTAAAGCCTTTGTACAACTTGGTCTGGAGGAATCCTTGCAAACCAATTAAAGGCAACACAAGAAGGATTATAATTGCCAAAATCCAATTGGCAGTGAAGGCTATCACAAGGCCGGCTACTACAGTTGCTATGTTCTGTACAATAAGTGCCAGTGCATCACCCATAATCGTCCTAACTGTAGAAGCATCAGTTGATAGCCTTGCACCCACTGCACCGCTGCACTCAAAATTTCCTTTATTTAGCCTGTGATACTATGTTAGGTTAGAGGGGAAGAATTCAATCCTTATTGATTTGCCAACATACCTTGAATTTGCAGGGTCATCGAACCAGCTGATTTCCTGGTGGACTACTTTCTTAAACGTCAAAGAACGAATTCTCTCGATCAATTTCCCACCTGCAACTCCAAATAAGTAGTTCTGGAAAGGTACAACTAGCAAAGTTACCAGACCAAGGCCAACGTAAATGAGTGACCAGAATCTTGATTCAGTTCGCAACTTATGTGGAGGATAAAAGAATATTTTAATAGCTGTTGATAGCAAGAGTCCAAACAAGGGGAAAATCAGACCATGTATGATTGCAGCCAACGATCCAAGTAGCAAATAAGGAAGCTCAGGTTTGTTTAGTTCAGCAAGCCGCCTAATCGAAACTTTCTTTCGTTTATCTAAGTTTCCCTTATCTTCTTTTTTCTTGTTCTCATCTCCCATTTCTGCTTCATGAATATCAATTAGACCCGGAACAGGATAGCTGAGAGTGAAGGAATGTCTAGATGATCCATGGCTTGTTGATCGCTTCACTGCTGACAATCGCTGGCTTGATGACCTGCTCAAATTACTCTCCAAATCCGTGGTTAAATCCACCTTGTCAAGGTTCATATTTTTTGTGCTCTCTTCTCTACTCCCTCCCTGCATTCGCACAAGCTGGGAATACGCCCTATTTGGATCTTGTATCAACTCAGCATGCGTTCCTATTTTCGTGATGAGAGAAAAAAAAAATGCTTATAGCTTAGTTAAACACAAAAGTAAAGCCTGTTTAACATTCTTTAGAAGTATTACCTTGTTCTAGTAGTTTTCCAGCGTTAACCACTGCTATAAGATCAGCATTTCTTATGGTTGTTAGACGATGAGCAACAACCACAGTTGTTCTATTCGCCATGACTTTGTCAAGTGCTTCTTGCACGATTCGCTCTGATTCAGCATCAAGTGCACTTGTAGCTTCATCGAGGAGAAGTATTTTTGGGTTCTTTAGAATAGCCCTTGCTATTGCAAGTCTTTGCTTTTGTCCACCAGATAGTTGTGTTCCGTGCTCACCTACCATAGTGTCAAGCCCCTATAGATCGCCGCAATGAAAAGAATTAAATTTCAAGTTTATAGAACACTTTGGCAGTCCTTTGCTTATTTAACAGCTAATTCTAGGTGTGTGAATATGGAATACTGGGAGAATATTCTACCTGGGGGAGTTTGTTAAGGAAGTTAGCAGCATTAGCAAGTTCAATAGCTGTCTTAATCTCGTCTTCAGTAGCATTTTCTTTACCATAACTGATATTCTCTTTTATGGTTGCTGCAAACAGGATAGGTTCCTGACTTACTAATCCCATCTGCTGCCTTAGCCATTTGAGCTGAAATTTCTTCAAATTGACACCATCTATGAGTACCTCTCCTGCTTCGGGATCATAGAATCTCTCCAGTAAACTGATAACTGTGGACTTTCCACTTCCACTTTGCCCAACCATAGCTGCAGTTTTCCCACTAGGTACAACAAGTGAGAATCCGCTAAAGATTTGCACATCTGGCCTGGCTGGATACCTGAAGTACACATCTTTAAGCTCAATTTCACCCTTGACGTCTTCCAACACAATCCCGCTGGTGTCAGATGTGTTAATCAGAGGTTTCCGGTTGATTGTCTCAAACATTTTGTAGGCTGCAGCTTGTCCTGCTGCAAATGCATTCAATGATGGTGTTGTTTGGCCTAGTGACCTGCAAATTGGTAAGAGAACAAACAAAAGGGTTGGAACACTAACCTATGCCAATTTTCCAACAACCCAGTGGAATCCCACAAGTGGAGTCTACACATCCAATGCGAAAAATTTTTAAACAGAGAAGTTTATGCTTACATTCCACCAGTCATTATAGCCATGATAACACTGATGACATCTCCACCATTGTAACCTTTCTCAATTATCAGTTTGGAACCATACCAAACGGCTAGTCCATAAGTAGAGAAGACGACAAGTAAGACTGTGCCAAGTCCAACGCCTGAAACAAGCCCTTGTTGAACAGTAACAGCACAGGCAATTTTTAGTTTGCTGTCATACTTACTTATCGCCAGCTTCTCTCCTGTGAATGCCGCAACCTAAAGTTAACAAGCTTTTAGATTAAATGTGCAAGCTTAGTACAAAAGAATGTAGAAAGATTTGGATAGTATTTTGAGTCTTTACTGTTCTGATTGCTCCTATTGTTTGCTCTACTACATCTCCAGCTTGTGCATAGGCAACTTGTCCGCGACTTGACATTTTGGACATGATCAATGCCATAGCTCCTCCAGCAATGACAAGAGCAGGTATGCAAGAAACCAATACTATTGATAGAAGCCATCCTTTTATGAAGGCAATTATGAAGCCTCCAACAAATGTTGACAGGAATTGAATGAACTTCCCGACCTGGAATCACTCAACATAGGTTTATTTTTTATTGGTAATTTCTTTTTCTTTTCCAAGATATTAAGAAAACTAAAACATTAGTCAATTGCAGTAGCATTTGTTATTAATAAGGAACTGCACCTTTTCACCCAAGGCATCTTGAATGAGAATAGTATCTCCAGACATTCTTCCAATGACTTCTCCAGTTGTTGTTTCAGTGTCAAAGAAGGCAATGTCTTGCCTTAAAATTGTTTTCAAGTACAATCCCCGAATTCGAGTCGCTTGTCTCTCTCCAGTAACCATCCAACATGACATTTCTGTAATGTTACAGTGACAATTAAGCTCTCATTATTGAGTGCACATGTTCTCTCTCCATTACAATTTAGTTCAAGAACTCAAATTTACTAGTCTTCTTTTCTGGTTCATTTTACACTTTCCTCATACTTAGATTGGGAAATTGCCTTTTCTTGGGAATTTACTGATCCAAAAGATATATATCTATTATATTCTAAACCAAGATAACATTTTTTTTCTAAGCACGGTGGGATAGTAATTGATTGAACTTGGCCATTTACTGTTATTCTGCCTTCATAAAACAAGCACGCAAAGCACCGATATTCTTAAAGACATCCATTGAATAAATTACCGCTAATGAGTGGGCCACCTTTGACTATGATATTTATTTGGTGCAACTATATTTATATTAATATCGGACATATTACAAATAGTATCGATGAATTTCTATGTATTATTTATTAAGAGAGCAACTTTTGGTATTTTGATGTGTTAGTTCAATGTTTAGCCTCTTTTTAGAAATATAGTTCTATAACAACAATAACAACATGCCCAGTATTATTCCATACCATGGGATCGGGGGAGTTTAGTGTGTACGCAGACCTTACCCTCACATTATGAGGTAAATTTTTCTTTAAAAAAAATAAAATTTTCTACTTTATACTCATTTATAACTATAGACGTAATACTTTTGTGTATTTACCAAGAGTATTACTGACTAAAAACCAAGTAATGTACACTTACGTAGAAGGGATGCAATGCCAGACCCAATAGCGAGGTAGACATAGTAAATGGAAACCTGGAAATAAGAAATTAAAATAAAATAAAATAAAATAAAATAAAAAAGAGAGAAGAAGAAAAGGTAGGACATGTTAGTCAAAAGCTTTGGTTATTAGACCACTTACTAATCACTGTATTCACAATGTTGATTGGGACGTGAGACAAAAAATTAGAGTGCACAACTGCACAGAGGTATATGCTTTTGTTCTTTCCCACTTTCTAGTGGGATTTTCGCAAATTAAAAATTGATAGTTTTTGAAATTAAGCTAATTGAATAAGTGATGATTGCGTTACATAGCAAAAACCAAATAGAAATCAATATGAGAAAATCATAATTATGTTTGCCAACAAGGCAAAAAGTGAATTCTAATTGTTATTCTCTTGAAAATTCAAAAATTGACATGTATTTTCAATATGATTATAGTATTAACACTAATTTGTGCAATGTAGTCATCTACTTTCCCTGAAATGCTAATCACAATTGCTTAAAGGAACAGATGAAGGGTTTAAGAAAAATCAAATTTTCATGCCTTCACACAAACCAACCCCCCCTCCCCCCTCCAAAACAAAAACCTCCCCCTAAAAGAATAAAATAAAAGCTTTTTATGTATGCTGTTTCTTCTTGTTGTTGAATGAGACCTTAGAAGGCAAGTTTTAGGTTTATGCTTGTGGTTAGAACGTCGCAACTTTAACTGCATGAAACCAACAAATTAAATGGATAAAATCCTCTTTCAAAATAGGAAAATGAAAAAAACTCATGAATATCAAGAATCAACAAAAAGATGGATTTCCCTTAAAGAACAAACAAAACAATATACATATAAATGAAAACAGAAAAGATTGCAGGGAAATGGGTACCTTTGAAATTTTGTGAACAACATCAGAAGAAGAAGAAGAACCAAAAGAATTAACAAGTTGGCCAAAAATGAGTGTCATTAAAGGTTGAGTTAATCCATTGCCAATGGCTCCTATCGTTCCGATGATCATTAGGGTAACATCCAGCCTATCTGCAAACGAAAATAACCTGTAAAATGGCACTTTTTGATCTTGATCTCTTTTTCTCGACCCTTTTTCTAATTTTTCTCCACTATTTTCGTCCATTTTCTTGAATCTTGAAGGGAATATAGAAAAAGGATTATTTATATTCGCTATCCCTTATTGTTTAATAAATCTTTGTTGTTCACTTCTATATGTAGGGTTCTTTAAAGATATAACAGAACGGAGAGATAAGATAGTAAGCTTTGAAGAATAAAATTCTTCAAAGGCAAGAAGAAGAAGAGGAGCTATTCGTTACAAAAGTGGTCACGGGAACAAAAAATGAAGTGGTCTGTGCAAATAATCAAGAATACTATTGTATAGTATGAGTCGTAACGATTAACACGGAAGTTAAGCGGTAACTTACTATTAAGAATACTATTGTATACCTCTTCCTCAGCACGATTAACACGGAAGTTAAGCGGTAACTTACTATTAAATTCGAGTATTGTGTTACACAGGATGCAAAGTATTCGAATTTCTACCAATCTTTTTCTTCCCTTCCTTATACATTAAAACCAAAAAAATACAGAATTATCTCTTCTAGAAACTTTTTTGATAGTATGAGTCGTAACACAGTGTATTACCGAATTTTATCTTCTTCTGTTTTCTTTTTTAAAAACAACTTCCATAATTTAGCACCGGTGTTACTTTACTCCATTGAATTAGCATAATGTTCTAACGATCAAAACTGCCTAAACAGGGGAAAACTATATCTATAGTAATATCTTGTCATTTTGTATTACTATTACTACTAGTATGGATGAAATTTTCGTTTCAATTAACAATTCCAATTAAATAGAGGACCTACCTAAGATTACAAGTATTTATCTATCTATATATACATTAAAGCAAGAAAGTTGTCATATATAATTCATATTATGATTAAGTCAAGTGACAAGCTAATAAATATCAATAATATATGGTACCTTTATTCTATGTTTGACTATTTTAGTTAAATACAAATATATATATATATAAGGAATTTGAATTGAAAGATAATTTTGAATTAGAAAAAGTTCAAAAATTTGAATTTAAATTAAAAAATAAACTTTATCTTTTTTACCATGTTATCATGCTTAATTTGGTTAGTGATCAAATGCAATCATGTTAGGAACTTTTATTTTTTTTAATTATTTAAATACTACTTCGCCTCTAGGAAAAAAGAAGTACTCCATATAACTATAAAACTCTTTCACATTTAAAATCCTACAACTATAGTTCTTTGAGACACTGTACCTAGATTTGAATAAAACAAAATTATTTTAAAATAAATGCAATATACAGGGTACACATCTATGTTTATCTAAATAGCAAAAAGAGTTTATAAAACCAAATAAAAGTTTAAATACATATAATATAAAGTAAACATATCAGTCAATAGTAAAAAAAAAGGTAGTTTCTTTTTTCTTCCTGAAGAATATTTGTTTGAAGAGTCAATTTACCTAAATGGGCATCAAACGAATAACAAAACTTTTGCTATGCAATTGCTATCATTAATTTCAATTTAGCACATTCAAGGAATTGAAGGGTATAAGCTGAAACCCCTTCATTTAGATATAGTCAAGCCAATATTGCAAGTGTACAATAATTTTTTCGTTGAAGAATATTGGTTTTGAATCATTAGATTATGTGAAAGATTTTTTTTTCAAACTCAACAAGAGATAAATTGGTCCTAATTGATAGTTTCTATACTTTAAATTGTAACAAAGAGTATATAAGGAAAAAAAATTGGTATGACTTGAAATATTTTTTTCAAATGTAAACAAAATTATTTCGGAAAACTCTTTACTTTTTCTAATTCAAAGATAAGAAAAAGATAAGATATTTTTGAACATTAGTAGAGAGTTTTAAAATTATTATATAGAAGTTATATCATGGGTAAACTCAAAAATCCAAAATCTTATGAAATATTTATATAATATTCGTCTATATTTATTGTTTACTTTTCATAACAAATATAAATAGATGATGTACCGTCAACACACAGTTATATACATATTATATATGGAGTATATATAAATTACACATTATTTAATTTTTTAATTTAAATGGCCGGGTGATCACCTATTTAGACTGATTAGATAAAGCCAAAAGAAAAATATGAAATAATTTTAATCAAAGACTAAAATATAATTAAAGTTCATATGTAAATAATTTTTATTAAACCTCATTCTTTTGACAGTGAAATAAAGTAATTTTTCTAACAAAAGAAATAATGACATAAAAAATAAAATAAAACAAAATAAATATTGAAAAAATATTAGAAAGATCGAAAAATGAGAAATAAAAGATTACAACAAATTTCTTCTTATATTTAATCTTTGTTGAATATATAAAATTGAAAATTAATCTCATCGATTTCAAATATATACTTTTCAGCTTAAATACATAAATTATAAGATAAAGATATCTTAAATATTTTTTTAATTTATATTGTGTGTCGTTTTTAAAAAATCATTATTACTAACAAACTTAAATGATATTCAAATTTAAATTGAAATGCAATTTGAGTAGTTTTCATTCAGGTTAATCCAAGCATGGTGTCAAAAAATAAACTGCTTGACAGTTTTAAAACAATGTATGCAATATTTTATAATAATAATCAACTAATTTAACATGTTAATTATTCAAAGAACAAATTTTTTGTATATATAGGGTATTAAAAATTTAAATTCAGGGGCTAGAGATATTAATAAACTTAAAGTGGAGTCATACTTAAATAAATCTGGCTAAAGAATCATTTAAATTTTTAGTTAGCCAATTTAAGTAAATTTTAAATTAACGATAGTATCTTCACTTGCTTCATTATAAAAATAATCATTATTATAATATATATAAAATTTTAGAAATTAAAAATTTCAAAATAGAAATATTTTTTGGAATATAAAATAACACCAAATAAGTGTTCAAGTCGTAGTATAAGAGTCACATCGTAATCAAATAATCATTTATATCGTGTCAACATTTGTCCTTTGCCATAAATATGAGTTATTATTTCACGTTGTGGCTATTTTTAGGTTCCAATGACACCTATGAGAATAGTGCAAAAATAATTATCACTATGCAAATTGAGAAAATGTTAGTCTCATGTAGTGTTTCTTAATTAATATCTGACGATTATCTATAATTATGTAGAAGGTTTAAATGTTAAGGATATTTACATCAAATAAGTCAGATATTTAACATGGTTAATGTCAAATATCAAAATGGAGCAAAAAAATTGTCACGACCCGAATTTACCCACCATCGGGAGTCGTGATGGCGCCTACTGTCGAAGCTAGGCAAGCCAACCCTTATAAACATTTTCAGAAAATTTAAATCTAAAACAAATTAAATTCTAAAATAATTAGTTAAAACATGCGGAAGACGTCGAATAACAATAACGAAAATAATATGCCGAAAACTAACAACCAATCTCTACCTAGTATATGGTGTCACTGCTCACAGACAACTAAAGAGTGCTAAAAATAATAGTCTGAAAGAAGTACATAGCATGTCTGTTTGATACAATTTAACAAACTGAAAGGGAAAGTTAGAGGAGACTGGGGGCCCGTGAACGACTGCGAACTACCTCAGAGTCTATGGACTGAAGGATCACTCCCGGTCTAAAGCTGCGGTCCGGACCTGTGCACAAAAAGGTACAGAAGCATAGTATCAGCACAACTGACACCATGTGCTGGTAAGTGTCCGGCCTAACCTCGGCGAGGTAGTGACGAGGTTAACCGGACCTACCATAAACAACCTGTACATATATATACGATAACAGAAAAGGAAAACAAGAATTTAAACAACAAAAAGGGAGGGGACATGCTGGGGGGAATAGCAGTTCAATTATAACTTCTACAATTAAGAGATGGAACTGAATAGATAGCATTTAAATAAGATAATCCAATGAAACAACAACTAATAAAGGGAAAACGGAATAAAGAACACCAGTAAGGTAAGACCAATAAAACCATGTTGCACGACACCACCCATCGTGCTTTTACTCTCGTCCTCACCCAATCAATAGCACCACTCCATCTTGTGAAGGAAATGAATATATACAACTCGATCTTGTGGAGGAAGTCAATAAATATCACTCCATCTTGTGGAGGAAATCGATAAATACCACTTCATCTGGTGGGGAAAATCAATAAATACCACTTCATCTTGTGGAGGAAATCAGTATATACTACTCCATCTTGTGGAGGAAATCAATAAGTACACGGCATCACCAATCGTACTTTATCGCTCCTCCTCACCCAAACAATAATCACAATTAATGGGAAAAGGAGTAAACAACAAGATTAACCATCCCGACAAGGGAGAACAAATACAACAACAAGTCCCGGCAAGGGAAACAATTTAACAACAAGTCCCGGCAAGGGAAACGGTTTAACAACAAGTCCCGACAAGAGAGACAGTATAACAACAAGTCCCGACAAGGGAAAAATACCAACAACTCATCTCTAGTTAATTTACTTCTCATCTTTCACTTCATTGCTCTTATAACAAGAATTTATCCCAATTGTTCACTTCTTTCACAATTCTAATAACAAATGACAACACAGTCATGCTCGACTCGGCGCATAGGTAACCGTCACCATACCTATACACCGACTCCACATAGCACATAGCAATTAACAACCTAATTCTATTCCCTCAAGCCAAAGTTAGATCGAACACTTACCTCGAAAGCTTCCAACTCAACTCACGCCTCTAAAATAGCTTTACCCCTCGAATTCGCTTAAAAAAGGGTCGAATCTAACCACAATTTACTCAAATATATCAACAAATGCTAGTTAACTCAGTTTGAATGCATAAAATAAAATTCCCAATGTTTTACCCAAAAATTCCCAAAATTCCCCCGAGCTCACATGGTCAAAACTAGAGGTTCGAACCAAAACCGGGTTACCCATTCCCCCACGAGTTCATATATGCAATTTGTTTTGAAATCGGACCCCAAATTGAAGTCCAAATCCCCAATTTTATGAAAACCTAGGTTCTACCGCAAATCCCCATTTTTACCCATTGAAAGCTTTGATTTTAAGTTGAAATCATGATAAAACATGTTAAAGTTTGAAGAAATTGAGTAAAAGTTGACTTACAAGTGATTTGGGAGACAAAGGGTCGAGAGAAAATTGCCAATAGAGGTTTGGGTTTTTAAAATATGAAAAATGAAGTTTGAATTCGTCTAAATATAAGTTGCACATGTGCTGATGTCGCAAATGTGACATTGATTTCGCATTTGCGAACTGGGCAAAATAAAAGGGGACCTCGCAATTGTGAACTTGGGAAAATTGAAAGGGAACTCGCATTTGCGAGAAAACGTTCGCAAATGCGAACTGGGGTTGGACTGGGAAAAACTCGCATTTGCGAGATGGAACTTCGCATTTGCGAAGACTAGCTAAGGAAGGAGAGAATCACATTTGCGATTTTTATTCTTGCATTTGCGAAGAAGCAAGCCAAGGAAAGATCTCGCAATTGCGAGGCAGGCTTCGCAATTGCGAAACCTGCAGACACCATATGATAAAAATGCAGAAAAATGAGCCTAACACCTATCCGAAACTCACCCAATCCCTCGGGGCTCCAAACCAACATGCACCCAACCTCAAAAGCATCCTACGGACTTACTCGTGCCATCAAATCGCCAAAATAACATCTAAATCAAAGAATCAACCTCCAAAACTCGTGATTTTCATTACAAGTTCAAAACTTTTAAACTTTTCCACCTTTAGTCCAACACACGTCAAACGATGTCCGTTTTCAACCAAACATTACAGATAGCACTTAACGCCCATTTAAGAATTTTACCGAGCGTCGTAACCAAAATACAAGCCCGATACCATCACTTTTGATCAATTTTTGTTTCCAATTTTCCTTAAGCATTTTCAAAAACAATTCATAGAAGAGCTCCGTACTCGGGCCTGAGATTTCGATTCCGGGAATACGCCCGGGTCTCAAATTTCCTTACGGACCCTCCGGGACCTTCATATCACGGGTCCGGGTCTTTTTACCCAAAACGTTGACCAAAGTCAACTATAGTAATATTATTATCAAAATTCATAGATTTTAACACAGAATTCAAATACTTCCATGTAAAAATTTTCCGCCTTCAAGCCTGGACTGCGCACGTAAATTTAGACAACCAATTAAGAGGTTTTCAAGGCCTCAGAAGTGCAAAAAAGGCAGAATTACGGTGATGACCCTTTGGGTCCTCACAAAAATTCACTAGCTAAAGAATTTTTTATATTTTTAGATAGCCAACTAAAATAAATTTTGAATTATGAATAATATTTTCAATTATAATATTATAAAAATAATTATTATTGATAAATAATATTTTAAAAACTGAAATTTTAAGAAACATATATTTTTAAGAGATATCAACACCCCAAATAAGAGCTCAAGTAGTAGTAAAAGAGTTAAGTATTATACAAAGAGTCATTCATTGTCTCAACATTTGATTATTTTGCCATAAGTATGAGTTATTATTTTTGGTTTCCTGACTATTTTTAGAATCCAATGACACTAGCAAGAATGGTATCAACAAAAAGAAAATAGAAGAAATGGTTAAATTATTTTTATGTATTTAATATCCAATGATTATCTATATTTACTGAGAAAGTGTAAATTTTAAGATTATTTACATACAATCTAAATAACTTAAATATTTGACATGATTAGTGTCCGCACATCCGCGCGGGTACTAATACTAGTTGAGGATTAAAACAATTGTTTTTTTACTTAAGAGGGGAAAAATTAACTAAGTGTCACACAATACGTAACATTTGAAAAGGAAAAAGATAGGAAAAATGGTATTAAAATAGAATAAGGTTTATAAAAAGGGGAAAAGGGACGAAAGCAAACGCAAAGAATGTGACGATGAGAAAGTCAAGGCTTAAACAAGAAGAGTGTGAGTGTTGCTGTCTATCTAGACACCATATTTATCTTCATAAAAGAGTGATAAAAATTTATTATATATCTATACTAAACTATTTGAATTTATTACAGTCAAACAATTTAATGAGGAAAAAATACATATTAGTTAACCATTGTTTAATGAAAAGTATGTGTACAAACATATATGGTATGAGTCTATTCATTTAGTATGAACACTATTAATTAAGTTTTTATCACAAAAGAGTTTTATTTTGGAGTGAGGGGCGCTGGAATACGAGGCATAACATAGAAAATATATTTATGAATAAGAAATTAATAAATAGAATCTAATTAGAAAAAGAGACTCACTGTCTACTAAATTTTTAGATAATATATACTGTCAACTCTATGATAAATATCTTTATTATCAAACTTACCAAAAACGTAACACTCTACAACTACACGACATCAGGCATAGATAATAATAACGTGTTCGGTGGTAACCAAATCCTATCGCTTTTCATGAGATCTTTTTTTGTTTTCTTTTTTGCTAATACGGATATTTATTAAAAGTTAAGAAAGACAAGTACTAGAGTTGTTACAGTGGGGACTATTCTGGCTATACAAGTTCCGGAACAACCATTATTAATTGAAAGAAAATAAAGTATAAAGCGGGAGTTCTTCATAATGTAGAGGATGACAGTGTTGATGACTTGCGCAAAAGCTAAGGTCATGCATTCGCTTCATGGTAAATATGTTGGAGCTCCGGATATTCTAGCATTATCAGTAATGACCTGCGGTCCAAAATAATAAGTGAGTAAAGATCAATTCCTGTGTGCAAGACTGTTTGCATTACCTGAGAATTTGTTTCTATCTATAGTGGACATAGGTAAAATAATTGAGCAATTTTCAATCCTATCAACAAGGCTTGTAATTCTGATTCGAGTGCAGATGAGCACAATTTTTGTGGAGAAACCACAAATTCACTGGCATGAATTGTTTCTAAATACTCCAGCAGCACCATCTATCTTAATGATGGGATTAAAAGTGTCGTCAACATTAAGTTTAAAAAAGGTATTGTAGGCGAGTGTCATTTAATATATTCGAGGGTGAAAATGGGATGGGGAGTTGGGGATGGAGTGAGGTAATGAAATTCGATCACATGTAAGAGTATGTTTTTGATGGAGACATGTCCATGCAAGTTATTGAAGAAGTTGTAATTTTGGTTGGTTCAGATATGCCAAAGGATGAAATGAGTAAGTAAAGTTTTTTGGGACTTCAATTCCTTAGTAGGTGAAAGACTAGTGAGTGCTGGTAGAGTGCAGTCTAATCCAAGCAGTGAAGAAAATAATATTAGTAGTATTAGTACTAAAGAAGTACCATTTGGAAGGAGAATGAATGCACTCGAACAAAGATGATGGATGGATTCAGCTATGTTCGCACAAGAGTGGCAATAAGGGTGGTGAAGAACATTAATAGATGACTTATGAAGCAATCGATAGTCGATTAAGAATGAGTCGCCAAAGAAAAGTTTTAATTTTATTGGGGATATGAAGGGTCCAAATCCATTTGATATTAGGCGGGTTGGCAGAAAGATTATAATGTGTGGCAAGATAAAGGTGGTAAGCTGATTTAGCAGTGAAGGAGCCTGTAGAATTAGCAAGCCAACAATACGTATCATATAGTGGAGAAGTAGGATTAAAGTACGTATTGTGGATGGGAAAATAGAGATATTCAGGGAGTTCAAAGAAAAAGGCCGTGGTGTCCCAATTACCATTGGATAGAAGGTGATCTAATATAAGGAATTGTTCATTATGAGTTAAAGGATCTTGGATAAGGCTACGAAGCGTGAAATTATTGGATAGCCAAATATCATTCCAGATGTTAATAGAAGTTCTGGTGCCAATATGCCACTTAATTACTGGCGCAATAAGGGAATGGTCTTTTTAAAGAACTTTCCTGGTAGAGGAATCTCCTGGCCTTGGAAGGGGAGTAGCAGTCAGGAGAGAGGTTGATTTGTACTTGGAGGTGATAATTCTAGCCCAAAGAGAGCTGGGTTTAAGATGAAAACGTCATTCCAAACTAGCAATAAAGGATAAAATTTTTCCCTTGAATTTTTTAATGCATAGTCCTCCATGTGCACGTGGTAAAGTAACTTGCTCCCAATTAACTAGGTAAATTTTCCGGTACGTTATGGTGGATCCCACAGGAAGTTATGTTAGATTTTATCAATATGATTGGTAATCTTGGAAGGAATTATAGTGTTTGCATCACATACGGGGATATAGAAGTCAAGACAGATTTAATTAAAGTCGTGCGACCTGTAAGGTTGGGAAATTTGGTTTTCCAACCTTGAAGTTAATTGTTCATTGGTCGAGGATGTATTGGTAGTCCCGGCTCTTGGGTTGAAGGTTAGTAATTGGAAGGCCAAGGTATTTACGAACATAGGATGAGGTACACATATTCAAAAACATAGCTTCGCCTTCTTTTAAAAGTAATTTTACGAGATATGAAGTCTTTTCTTAAAACAACTGCATATGTTTGAAGAACAATTCTTCAGATTCCTTAATCTGCATATACTTTCTCAACCTTATTCTTTGCGTTTTTTTATTACTTTCCCCCTTTAACCCTCACCTTATCCATCCACTTGTAAATTTCTCCTGCCAGATCATATCCATTGTTAGAAACCAACGAAGTAACTCAGTGAATACCTCCAAGAAAAAATGTAGAATCGCACAATCAGAATCAATGGAAAGAGAGGAAAAGCCAATGAAACATAATCCAAGAGAAGGGAACAATTCAGCTATTAGCCACATTCACTTTGACTACTATTATAGACAGATCAATGAATGATCAAGAAGCAGATTTGCTACGGTGTAGCACTTACCAGGCAAGATATAATCTCTGAAATTTAACCTGCTGCAAATACCACAAGCTATTGCAATAAACTAACCCAAGACAGCTTCTCCACACATGGTAGCTCATTTGATTTCATTTTCCATACCCTTCAAAATCTTGACTTCTCTAATAAAACAAAAATCTATTAAATCAACGCCACTTTATACATATTACTAATGCTGATAAAAATAGACTTTACGCATCATGGAAACAATGGGTTATAGTTAAACCTCTTGGAAGGAAATTGAGATATCACTTTCTAAAAAAATAAATTGCAATTGCTTTGGCAACCTACCGAACATTTAAATCTTATTGATTTGGAAAATAATTATTATCTTATCAGATTCGTACATATACACAACTATCACAAAGTTCTAAATCAAGGTCCTTGGTTTGTTGGTTCTCATTACATCACAACACGAAATTGGGAACCAAAATTTTCAATAATCGATGATAGCGACCATTCTTCCGCCATATGGATCTGCCTCTTAGAGCTGCCTATAGAGTACTCTGATACACAGATCCTGAAAAAGGTCGGAAACATGATTGGCACCCTCGTAAAGATCGATTCTTGCATTGCTCTCACTAGCAGAGGTAGATACGCACGTTTGTTCGTCCTTGCCCCTGTAGGAAGAGCACTTCATCATGAAGTACTTATCGAAAATCATCTCCAAAAAATTTACTATGAAACTGCAGCACCTATATGTTCAAATTGTCTTGTATAGGTCATCTTTCCCCCTTTTTGTCCTGCAACCACTTCACATTCTCACACTACCACCGTGCCTGCTGAACTGCATCAAATCCTCTCTATAACACCATCCTCATCCACTTTAAATGTTTGGCACATTATTTTCAACACCAAACCCAAGAACCTACCTCAACCACCAAATCGACCACTACCCATAATTCCTTCAAAACTACACCCAGCTATGGCAATGCCATCGCAGATGGTTCCAAAACTACTCCAACCTATCCTAATACCGGATGTACTGCTTGATAAGCAGCCACTTACCAACCCTAAAGCCAAATCTCCAGAGCCCACAAAGCCCTTAATTGGCCCTGATCACAATCTCCATTCACCCAAATATCAGAAACCTAACCCACCTCAGTCACATCATTCCCAAGTGACCCAGAATCCTAACACGTTTTTCTTATACCATACCTCTACCTCATTGTTAATATCCTTGCCCACAAAAAACTCATTTTCTATTCTTCAAGGCGAAACTTACAACCCCTCCCCTACAACGCATATACACCCACCCACCTCTACTTTTTGAAGCTATTTTGAATATATTAACTTGCAACTAAAATGTAACGATCCGACCAACCCTTTTCAGCTTTAGAATTCTATTAGGTGGTTTGAGACTTTTATTAGTTTCATATTTGTATTATGACTTACATTTATGGTTGGTTTCACTTTTTGAGTGGTTTGTGATTGATTTAGAAGAATGATTCTCGTTTTAGAAGCTTTAAATTGAAAGAGTTGATCAAGATTTGACTTGTGGGTAAGCAGGCTCGGAATCGAGTTTTGATTGTTTTGATAGGTTCGTATGATTATTTTAGACTTGTAAGTGTATTTGGATTTTGTTTCGGAGGTTCCTAGAAGAATTCGCCACTATTAGTCTAATGTTGGAAATATGAATAACTTAAGAGTTCATAAGTTTGATCAAGAATTGACTTTGATATTATTAGATTCTCATTGGTCTTCCAAGAATTTGGAAATATCTATAAAGTTGAATTGAACTTATGTGCATAGTTTGAAAGTAATCTGAAGTGTTTAAGTGTAATTCAGACACACTTTTGAAAGAATAAAAATTTAACAACTTACAAGAAATTCTATTCGGTTTGAGCCTCGATTCTTTGTTGTGGTGTTCCCGTAGATATTTTGAGGTTTTGTATAAGTTTATATGATTTATTTTTACTTTTTGGCATGACTGGATGGGGTCCGTAAGGTCTCAGATGTATTTTGGAACATTGGTTGAGAAACTAGTTAAGATAAGGATTTGAAGTTTGAACATGTTCAATATCGAATCAAGATGACCTCTTTTCGGTATTTTGAGTACACGGGAAATTTCATAGCATTTTTTGTGATTGAAATGCATATATGATGTGTGTATGGGAAATTCTGAATGAGTTTTGGGTGTTAAAACGAAGATTTTCTTATTGCTGGTTTTTTCTTGTGTAATTAACTACGGAAATACCAATGAAATTTTTCAGATTTCTTTTATAACTTCAAACTATCATATCCCCCTAATTTTAAGGCCAGATTGGGTGATTCATGTCACGCCCCAAATTCGAGGGACATGACTGGCACACGACCGGGTATCCCCAGTCAAGCGGACCTGGGTGCCTTTCCTATCCTACATGTTACCCCACATATTTCAGTTAATTATTAACCAAGTGAAACACCTAATTATAGTTGAAACACCTTTTACAAAAGCATATATAACATAGATAACCTTTAGCATAGTTCACAAATTACAAAGCCCAGTATACAAGGTACATATTAAATAAGTTCATGACCCACATTTCCTCTCTATGGAGCCTCTAAGATGAAAGAAGATAGTACAACACTTGCCGGTAATAAGGCTCCGGCTATACCTTTTACAAACACCAAAACAAGATTCCAAAAGACAATAACAGAGGTGGCATGAGCCACACAGGGCCCCGAAAGGAAAGGAGCTCACCAATTCAACTGACAGGATGTGATGAGGAGCTACTGTCGGTAGACTAGAATACCTGCTGTAGATCCACCTAAAATCATAACACGAATGTAGTGCCCCCGGCAAAAGGGACGTCAGTACATTTGAATTATACTGGTATGTATGAATAAACCATGTCCCAAGTAAACTCAAACCATATACAAGTAGGAAACAGTAATGGAAGTAGCAACCAAACACACATGAAAGGAACAATCAAATCAGGCAACTTTGCACACTCCCCTGTTTCCCCTTTTCCACATTTCCACATCAACAGTTTCACAATTTTTTCACATTTTGTTTCAATAGTGATTTCGATCAAATTTTACCCTTATTATCTCGGCCACCCTTATCACCTCAACCCAAACCTTATTTCTCCGGGTTGCGGCATGCAACCTAACCCCGCCGTACAATTTCCAATTTACAAACAACACAACAACAATAAACATCTCACAAGGATGAACAACAATACTTCTCAAGAGATAACAACAACAATATTACAAGTATTTCCATAACCCTCAATGCTATTTCCATCATATTCAACAACCCATATACATTTTACATCACATTGGTAATTGACCACAATAAGTCATAGATATTGTTACCACAGTTATTCCAGTTACATTATTTACAATTCCTTTTTTGTCATTTGTTCCGCAACTCTTATGACATAACGTAATCACAATCATACAAATCACAAGAATTTCAGGAATAAACCACGTCTATATCACCTACCAAGCAATACGCACACCAAACAAGGCGATTTTACAAGGATCAAAGTTAGCCATACATACCTCGTTTAAGCTTTCCTTAAGTTACTATAACATTTCAGAAATTCTAGCAATTTCAATCTACTTGAAACATAGCAAAATTAAACACAAATTAGGAAGGTATTCATGGTTTCAGCTCATTGGAATATTTTGTCAAACACTAGCTGAGCGTCTTGATATTTAACTCTCTTTTACAATATTTCCCTCATTCTCCAACCCAATATTTACCCATTTATGTACATCAATCTTCCCACAACTCTATTTGCACATGCATGCATACATAATACTACTATTCTAAGAATCACATCTCAATGATCCATCTTACAACCTCTACAATACCCACACAACCTAGTTTAGGCACCTATGGCTCTCAATCACCATCCCATGAGTTCTAATGTATATATATTACATGAATAATCACCATAGAGTGGTTGGAGATAATAGACATACCTGTTGTAGTAAGAATTTTAAGAATCCCCACTTGTGGTGTTCTTGATGAATTAAAGAATTTGAAGGAAAATTTGAAGATTTTGAAGATTAATTCTTGTTAGTATAAGTGTTTGGGGGGTAGAAATCACTCAAAGTACTCTAAAAACTTACCTTGGATCATATGGATGAAGTTAGGGACGAAATCCCTTTGAGAGAGCAAGCCTTAACCCCAAAAATGACTTGGGAACACTCTAGGACAGTCTTGGGGTATCGAGAAACCCTCCAGGTGCATGATTTCACGTGCTCTTCGTGCATTTTTGCTGAGCATTCTGCCTCAGACGCGCCAAATGCGCATTTTCGCGCGGTCTTCGCGCGGTCTGACATCTGTCTAGTAAAATGGTCATACCATTTTGTATACACCTCCAAATGAAAAATGATTTATTGCGTTAGAAACTAGACTCAAAGGGCTTTAATTTGATAGGTAGATCCTCACACAAATCCTTATATAACTGGAGATATGATTGTTCAAAGGGAGGTCATGTGCGTACTCATTTACAACTTTTGTGTAATATGAAATTTTCCAACTTGGCTTAGACTTAGGCCTCTCCTTAGACCACAAACAACTTATAATATGACTTATACACTTGTTAACATATTCGATTGATATCCATTATATTCTATGTCCTCATTTGCACGCAAGATAAAATATTTAGCCTACCCTGACGCCATGAAAACTTAAATCACTAAGGAAAATTTTCTGAGGCTTTACATCCTCCCCCGCTTAAGATCATTCATCCTCGAATGAGGATCAAAGTCCATTCATCATACACCCTTATGTAACTTCATCTCCTTTTTTCCTTTTTTTTTCCTCACATTATGAAATGTATCAATAGCACCGAATTCGGCTAACTCCTTAAATTTCCAAAAATTTCGCCAGAGTTTCCTTTGTAACTTGGCCTATCCACCTGTCAGAGAGCCCCCGAAACACATTTCCAAGCACCATTACACCATGTGCATTTCACATTTATCATTCACTTATCACCTGAGTTCTTACAAAACCTTCATTTACCAAAAAAAAAGGTTTGCACATGACTCACATAATCTCAACACATACAATTCTTGCACAATTGGAGCAGTTACAATAATAAAAGCAAAATGGGGTGTATTTTCACAAAATTTAGCACAACATAAGTTTTCGTACAGATAAGGGCTCGCACAATCACTACTAGACTTGTTCAAACAGATGAGGATATTTTTCTTTTATCTCATCTTCCGCTTCCCACGTGACTTCCTCGAATTGTTGATTCCGCCATAACACTTTAACTGAAGCAATTTTTTATTTCGCAATTTACAGACTTGCCTATCAAGAATAGCAACAGGAATTTCTTCATACAATAACTCTTCAATAACCTTGATGTCCTCAACTGGCACGATGGTGGACGGATCCCCAACCACTTTCCTCAACATAGACACATGTAACACCGGGTGCACTAAGGACATTTCAGGGGGCAACTCCAGCCTATAAGCAACTTGTCCGATCCTTTGAATAATCCGATAAGGCCCAACATACCTAGGACTCAGCTTCCCCTTCTTCTCGAATCGCTTGACTCCCTTCATAGGAGACACCCTCAAGAATACCCAATCATCTACTTGGAACTCCGATTCTCTTCGATGTACGTCCGCATACGATTTCTGGCGACTTTGGGCAGCCTTCATCCTTTCCTGAATGACAATCTTTTTCCATAGCATGGTGCACGAGATCCGGCCCTATCAATTCTGCTTCACCTACTTCGAACCATCCGATCGGAGACCTACATCTCCTCCCATATAATGCCTCAAATGGAGCCATCTAGATGCTAGCATGAAAGCTGTTGTTGTAAGAAAATTCTATAAGGGGCAAGTAATTATCCCAATTACCTTTGAAATCCAAGACACAAGCCTGCAACATATCTTCAAGCCTCTGAATAGTCCGTTCTGCTTGACTATCAGTCTGCAGATGGAAAGTCATGCTGAGGTTCACTTGAGTACCCAACCTTTGCTGGAATTTCTTCCAGAAATCAGTTGTGAACTGAGCCCCTCGATCCGAGATAATAGAAAGTGGATTACCATGAAGCCTCACTATCTCCTTGATGTACAATCGAGCATACTGTTCTGTAGTATCAGTGGACTTTACTGGCAAGAAGTTAGCTGATTTGATGAGTTGATCCACTATTACCCAAATTGAGTCGAACTTGCGTGGAGTGTGAGGTAATCCTACCACGAATTCCATGTTGATCATCTCCCATTTCCACATTGGGATTTCCATGAGCTCGGTTAACCCATCGGGCCGCTGATGCTCAACTTTTACTTATTGACAATTCGGACATTTAGATACAAAGTCTGCCACACCCCTCTTCATACCGCTTCACCAATAAATTTCCTTGAGATCGTGATACATTTTCGTAGAACATGGGTGCACCGTATATCTGGAATGATGAGCCTCCGCCATTACCCTCTCCCTAAGATTATCCACATCTGGAACACATAGCCTACCTTGACATCGTAACACAACATCATTGCTACCGAGTGAAAATGCCGAAATATTGTTATTCAGAACTGCCTCCTTCATCAGCGCCAACGGTGGATCAGTGAACTGCTTTTTCTTGACTTCTGCTATAAGCGACGATTCTGCCCTGTTATGCACCATAATTTCCTCATCATTTGTGGTAGAAATGCAAACCCCAAGGCTGTCCAACTAATAAACCTCCCATGCTAGGAGCCCCTGATCTGCTCCGAAGTGAGCCAAACTACCCATGGATTTCCAAATGAGGGCGTCGGCCACCACATTTGCCTTTCCTGGATGGTACAAGATGTTCATATCATAGTCTTTAAGCAACTCTAACCACTGTCGCTGCCTCAAATTTAACTCCTTCTGTTTAAACAAATATTGGAGACTCTTGTGATCCGAGAATAAATCTACATGGACCCCATAAAGCTAATGCTGCCATATTTTCAAGGCAAATACAACTGGCGCTAGCTCCAAATCATGCGTCGGGTAATTCTTCTCATGGTTCTTGAGTTGCCTTGAAGCATAATCTATAACCTTCCCATGCTGCATCAACACACACCCCAAACCGACCCTGGAGGCGTCACAATAAACCAAAAATCCCTTCGTGCCTTCTGGAAAATCCAATATCGGTGCCGATGTCAACCTTGACTTCAATTACTGAAAACTTTTCTCACAAGCGTCGGACCATTAGAACTTGACCAATTTTTGCGTCAATTTAGTCAATGGGGAGGCTAGGGTAGAGAATCCTTCTACAAACCTCCGATAATACCCTGCTAATCCTAAGAAGCTACGGATCTCTGTCGGGGTCGTGGATCCAGGACAATCCTTCGCCGTTGAAATTTTCTGGGGATCCACCTGAATCCCCTCACTATAAAAAAACATGACCCACAAAAGCGTCAGACTCCAACCAAAATTCACATTTTAAGAATTTAGCATACAACTGGTGCTGATGAAGAGTCTGCAAAACTACTCTGAGGTTATCGACATGATCCACCATGCTTCGCGAATAAATGAGGATGTCATCAATTAAAACAATCTCAAAGGAATCTAGATATGGCTTGAAGACTCGATTCATAAGATCCATGAAGGTTGTCGGGGTGTTGGTTAGTCCAAAAGACATGACCAAGAATTCAAAGTGACCATAGCAAGTTCTAAAAGCGGTCTTAGGAATATCTTGCTCCCTCATCTTTCACTGGTGATGCCTGGATCGGAAATCAATTTTGGAGAAGAACTTTGCACCTTGCAATTGGTCAAAAAAATCATCTATCTGAGGCAAAGGATATTTATTCTTGATGGTAACTTTGTTAAGCTGATGATAATCAATGCACATCCGAAGCAAACCATCCCTCTTCTTGACAAAAAGAACCGGAGCATCCCTCTTCTAATAAATCCTTCAGCTGCTCCTTTAACTCCCTTAACTCTGCTGGAGCTACCCTGTATGGTGGAATAGATATTGGATGAATATCTGGCAATACATCAATCCCGAAATCAATCTCCCTATCTGGCGGAATTCTTGGAAGCTCATATGGAAACACATCAAGAAACTCATTCACAATTGGCACAGACTCGGGGACAGACACTTCTGAAGTGGTGTCCGCCACCCGGACTAAATGATAGATACACCCCTTCTTAATCATCTTCGAAGCCTTAGGGTAGGAAATAAACCTACCCGTTGACACCATACCATTCCCTTTCCGCTCAATAATCGGCTCGTTTGGGAACTCGAACCTCATGACTCTCATTCGATTGTCAAGTTTAGGAAAGCAAGAATAAAGCCAGTCTATAACCATAGTTACATCAAAATCTACCATCCCAAGCTCAATAAGATCGGCCGTGGTAACACGACCACATACTGTGACAACAAAATTCCTATAACTCGCGTGGCTGAAATAGAATCATCAATCAGAGTTGACACAGAGAACGTCTCATGAATCTGTTCGGGTTCTATCCCAAAACTCGATGCAACGAATGGGGTGACATATGACAAAGAAGACCCCAGATCAATAAGAGCATAACAATCAATGGCCTGAACAAATAAGATACCTGTAACAACATCTGGAGAAGCCTTAGCGCTCTGGCGACCACTCAAAGCATAAAACCGGCTAGGTCCACCTCTACCTCGAGATCCACCCCTAACTACACCACGCCCTGCTGGAACTTGGGGCCGCACTGATGATGTAGCAACTGAAGAATCGGATGACTGGGCACATCCCCTACCTATGCCCTGACTGGGTGCAGGACAGTCCCGCTGAATGTGATCTCTCACCCCACACCCATAACACACCGAGATATCCAAATAGCAAATCTCTGTATGGAACCTCCCACACATTGGGCATGTAGCTCCCCTGTTGCCGAAACCTTATTCCCGAATGACCGAACTGAAGGAACCTCCTGCTGTCAGAAGGTGGTCTCGAGTGACTGCTCTGCTGGTAACTATGCACAGATGGAAGTGCGCTCGCTGAGGACTGAGCATACGACCGTGATGGCCCTGATGACCCTCTCCCCGGATCTGACCTCCATGAGTGACCCATTGACCGAGCCCTGCTGCTACTCTCCATATCTGCCTGTATCTTCAACTTCCTAGCCTCTGTGGCCTGGGCGAATCCTACAATCTTTCCATTATTCATATTTGAGTGTAAGGCCGTTGTAGCAACCTCATTCACAACCAATGGACTAAGACCCTGAACGAAATGCCAAACTCGAGCATCCATGGTCGGCACTAACTGAGGAGCATACCTGGACAATCTTACAAACTCTATGTGGTACTCCCAAACACTCTTAGTGCCCTTCTTGAGAACCTCGAACTCAGTGGCACGGGCTGCCCTTGTCTCGACAGACGAGAAATGGTCCATAAAGGCATCCACAAACTCATTCCATTTAGACTGAGGTCTTCCCTCCTCGCGGGAATCCTCCCACATCTCGAACCACGAACGTGCTACTCCTCTCAACCTGTAAGAAGCCAACTCAACCCCTATGTCTCTGTGGCCTTCATCACCCGAAGGGTCTTATACATCTCATCAAGGAATCCTGCAGATCGGCCTCTGGGTCTGTGCCTGAGAACTTTGGAGGGGAAAATCGCAGAAAATGGTGGACTCTAGATGCTGGCAGAATCTCCCTGTCCGATGGAGAACAGAGGGGCATCATGAGACCTATGGTCCTGAGCGGCCACTAACTTGGTCAACATACGGATGGCTCCTCTGAGGTCCCCATCAGAAGCCTCGGGACCAGAAGCTAGAACAACATCAGGATTTAGAATATCGACGGGAGGTATGGTGGCATCCTCTGCCGCAGCTGGAACATGAATGCTTGGATCCGGATGGGCTAGGCAGATTCAAGGCCGGGAAGTCACTCTCACCCACGACATCAGGTACATGATTCACGACCACACTTGGGTGGAGTTGGCCCCAATGCCAAGTCTAGCTTTCTTCTTAGGTGCCATCTCTGAAAATTTTGGAACAAAGCACGAGTTAGACGTAAATACTTCCACCTTTCACTTCACCGCACGAAATGGAATAACAACGAAGAGAATAGTTTCCTAAATGCCCGTGTAACCCCCTACTTATAGATGTGGTCGACAACACACCGATAATAAGGGATCTACTAGGCACGGCTCCAAGACATCCTAGGACTCCTTCAAAAACCTTAGGCTATGATACCAAGTTTGTCACGCCTCAACTTCGAGGGACATGACCGGCACTCGACCTGGTATCCCCAGTCAAGCGGATCTGGGTGCCTATCCTATCCCACGTGTTACCCCACATATTTCATTTACTTATTAACCAAGTGAAACAGCTAATTATAGTTGAAACACCTTTTACAAAAGCATACATAACATAGATGACCTTTAGCATGGTTCACAAATTACAACGCCCCATATACAAGGTACATATTACATAAGTTCATGACCCACATTTCATGTCTATGGAGCCTCTAAGATGAAAGAAGATAGTAAAACACTTTTCGATAACAAGGCTCCGGCTATACCTTTTGCAAACACCAAAACAAGATTCCAAAAGACAAGAACAGAGGTGGCATGAGCCACACATGGCCCCGAAAGGAAAGGGGCTCACCAATTCAGCTGATAGGAAGTGATGAGGAGCTACTGTCGGTAGACTGGAGTACCTGCTGTAGATCCACCTAAATTCATAGCACGAATGTAGCGCCCCCGGCAAAAGGGTCTGTCAGTACATTTGAATTGTACTGGTATGTATGAATAAACCCTGTCCCAAGTAAACTCAAACCATATACAAGTAGGAAACAGTAATGGAAGTAGCAACCAAACACACATGAAAGGAACAATCAAATCAGACAACTTTGCACACTCCCATGTTTCCCCTTTTCCACATTTCCACATCAATAGTTTCACAATTTTTTCACATTTTGTTTCAATAGTGATTTCGATCAAATTTTACCCTTATTATCTCGGCCACCATTATCACCTCAACCCAAACCTTATTTCTCCGGGTTGCGGCACGCAACCTAACCCCGCCGTACAATTTCCAATTCACAAACAACACAACAACAATAAACATCTCACAAGGATGAACAACAATACTTCTCAAGAGATAACAACAACAATATTACAAGTATTTCCATAACCCTCAATGCTATTTCCATCATATTCAACAACCCATATACATTTTACATCACATTGGTAATTGACCACAATAAGCCATAAATATTGTTATCACAGTTATTCCAGTTACATTATTTACAATTCCTTTTTTGTCATTTGTTCCGCAACTCTTATCACATAACACAATCACAATCATACAAATCACAAGAATTTCAGGAATAAACCACGTCTATATCACCTACCAAACAATACGCACACCAAACGAGGCGATTTTACAAGGATCAAAGTTAGCCATACATACCTCGTTTAAGCTTTCCTTAAGTTACTATAACATTTCAGAAATTCTAGCAATTTCAATCTACTTGAAACATAGCAAAATTAAACACAAATTAGGAAGGTATTCATGGTTTCAACTCTTTGGAACATTTTGTCAAACACTAGCTGAGCGTCTTGATTTTTAACTCTCTTTTACAATATTTCCCTCATTCTCCAACCCAATATTTACCCATTTATGTTCATCAATCTTCCCACAACTCTATTTGCACATGCATGCATATATAATACTACTATACTAAGAATCACACCTCAATGATCCATCTCACAACCTCTACAATACCCACACAACCTAGTTTAGGCACCTATGGCTCTCAATCACCATCCCATGAGTTCTAATATATATATCTTACATGAATAATCACCATAGAGTGGTTGGAGATGATAGACATACCTTTTGTAGTAAGAATTTTAAGAATCCCCACTTGTGGTGTTCTTGATGAATTCAAGAATTTGAAGGAAAATTTAAGGATTTTGAAGATTAATTCTTGTTATTATAAGTGTTAGGGGGGTAGAAATCACTCAAAGTACTCTAAAAACTTACCTTGGATCATATGGATGAAGTTAGGGACGAAATCCCTTTGAGAGAGCAAGCCTTAACCCCAAAAATGACTTGGGAACACTCTAGACCGGTCTTGGGGTATTTAGAAACCCTCCTGGTGCGCGATTTTGCACGCAGTCTTCGTGCATTTTTGCTGAGCATTCTGCCTCAGACGCGCCAAACACGCGTTTTCGCGCAGTCTTCACGCGGTCTAACATCTATGCAGTAAAATGGTCATAACTTTTTTTATACACCTCCAAATAACGAACGGTTTGTTGAGTTGGAAACTAGACTCAAAGGAATTTAATTTGATAGGTATTTCCCCACACAACCCCTTATATATCCGGAGATGTGATCATTCAAAGTGAGTTCATGTGCGCACTCATTTACAACTTTTGTGTAATATAAAATTTTCCAACTTGGCTTAGACTTAGGCCTCTCCTTAGACCCCAAACCACTTATAATATGACTTATGCACTTGTTAAAATATCCGATTGATATCCATTATATTCTAGATCCTCATTTGCACGCAAGATAAAATATTTAGCCTACCATGGCACCATGAAAACTTAAATCACTAAGAAAAATTTTATGGGGCTTTACAATTCAAGAGGCTATCTTGAGTGTAATCTCGTAAAGATCGTGTTGGGATTATCAAACCTGAGTTTCTGAATAATGTACGACTTGAATTAAGCTGGGACAAAAGCTGTAGTTTTTTCCTTGTATCAGAATTTAGTTACGTTTTCTCACATGATTTTAGAGCTTGTTTTTGGGCTATTAGGGTAAGAATTTTTTACTCGGATTTTTATTATTTCATGATTCCAACCTCGATTTTAATGTTTGATTAATAATTTGAATTGGAGAAATTGGGGATTTTAGTAAAAGCTTCCTAAAACATAAATTGATGGTTTGAAGGCCGATTTCTGGTCGGAATTGAATAATTTTAGTATGATATGACTCGTATCAGAATGAGTGTTCAGAATTTGTAAGTTTTATCGGGTTTCAAGATGCAGACCCGGGGTTCGCCTTTTGATTTTCATTAAAGATCGAAGGTTTATTATCCAATATTATTTCCTATGGCATTTATTTGTGATATTAAATTATTTTGGCTAGACTCGAGCCATCCGAAGATTGTTTCACGCGGGAAGGGCTTCTTAGAGCATTGATTAATTTCTTTGAGGTAAGTATCTTGCCTAACTTTGTGTGAAAAAATACCCCTTAGTATTTGAATTAATTGTGCTATTTTTGTTATGTGAAAATGTGTATTAAGGTGACGAGTGTGTACATGAAATATATGTAATATTTGATTGGTTTAGGTTATTCAGACTCTTTCCATGCCTTTAGTTGAATTTGTCATAACGTGTTATGTCTTTCATTGTTAATCTACTTTTACATGTTTTTATTTGACTTTGTTAGCACTTTTTTTACCTCTTACTTGTTATACTTGCTCTCCCATATTTTAGTAGAAGTTGTTATTTTTCTTGTTGTCTTGTTATCTCTTTAATTGTTGAATTACTTTTACTTGAAGTTGCTATTTCGCGAAAAATCTTCTTGTTGAGTTATTGGTATTGAAATTATAAAAGTCATTATCACATTGACGTAAAGCTGTTAATTGTTGAGATAATATTTTCTGTTGAGCAATTCCCACTTATTTTGTTATTGTTGATATTCTTGTACACGTTGTGATTAATCCATAGGCTTTTTATTGTGAAAATATTGGAAGTGTTGACTTTTTGACAAGTTGTGGCATATGGGCATTTGTGGTGCGAGCTATGATTGTATTGTGATATTGATACACATGCGGTGGTATAAGGCTAGGGGTTGATCAACGTGCAGCGAGATAAGTTGGTTTGATGCGCGTGTTGCCAGTAGGGGAAAATGATTTTCAAAGCTGTAAATGAAAGGCTCACGCGGTGATATAAGAAAAGATTGTGATTATAACTTGTGAAATGTGATTTTGATGCAGTACCTTGGTTGTGATTATTGTTGTACATTCTATGTTGGGACAACTTATTGATTTGAAAGGTTATTGTTATCATTCATCTGCATTTTAATTGTGTTTGGCTATTCGTTTTTATTTTGTTGTTGGAACGATTGTGACTTTTTGAATGAGTCATGCATTCTACGTGATTTATTGTATTTCTTTAACATGCCAACTTGTGCCTCTGTTATTACTTGGTAAATTGATTGTCGATATGAATTTACTTACGTGGAGTCATTATCTCATATTCTGCTGAGTTGTTAGTAGTATAAGCTTTAAATAAAATAATTGTTAACATATTTTATTCTTTGTGCCTCTTAAGATAGAACTCATTATCTCACCCGATGGTTTACTATTTTAAATGGTTATCGTACTTTTACTTAGTTGGATTCTCAATTTATATTCATCACCCTATTTGACGTTTACCTTACTTAAGAATTTTATTACGTTTTTCTCTAACAAATTCTATACTTAATTCGTTAATTTAATAAATATTTTGTTTATGTTTTGTTTTGTTTAAATATGATTTTTTTTCAATCTCATTGATTTATAAACTAAACCCATTTGATACTCAATTTTGTATACTTGTATCTTGTTTTACTTTAATTGATTTCTAAAGTAAACTCACTATTTCATTTGGCGCCTTATTCTACTCAAGATTTTTATTATGGTTTATGGCATTTAAATACATCTCACCATCACTTTAGTTTATATTTGTCACGGTTGATATGCATATGATAGCACATGAGCTTTGTCGTGTGAAGGTAATTGTTATTATAGGCATGAGGTGACGTACGTGTAAGATTTAGAAATTGTAGTTCATGATTTGTGATTTGCGAGGTGTGGAGCCTTGGAAAAATTCTTATTATAAGTTCATGCGTTGGAAACGATTTGATTATTTGAGTTGTCATTTGAGATCATTCATATCTTATCGGGTTTTGATTTTGTTGCACCCGCGATCTTCATTTAATGCCTTTCTTGAAGTGGTTAAAAGCAGAAGTATGTCTTGGGATGTTCCGGAGATTAATGCCATTCATTCTCTACAAATCATAATGAGAGAATCAATTCAAGAAATTGAGAACAGTTCTCTGAAAACTATGACCTCTTCTCAACAGAATGATGCTGATGGTCCAAGCATGGATGAACTTAGTTCTGTGACAATGGAAATGGTTAGGTTGATTGAGACGGCCACTGCTCCAATTTTTGGAGTTGATCCATCTGGCTTAATAAATGGATGGAATGGGAAGATTGCTGACTTGACAGGGTTGCAAGCTAGTGAAGCTATTGGAAAGTCTCTCATCAATGATATTGCTCATGAAGATTCACATGAAACTGTTGAAAAAGTTCTACATAGAGCTCTGTTAGGTATTTCTTTTTAGCCTTAATAGTTATCATCATAACTTGGAAACATACTTTACATCCGATGGCTATAATTTTCTAATATGTGTGTTCACTGTGTTAATGCGGGTTTCCGAGGACATGACCCTTGATAGGAAAGTGTGGAGGTCTAGTATCAGGGTTATAGGATAGGGCTCCTAGAGTTTTTCGTACTCCTCACCCGGGGTTGGGTGAGGCTCGGCAGGGCTATCCATAGATGATTTGTGTTTTGGCTTGTGTCTCCCTTATGGTAGTTATTTATGGTAGTTACTGTATTATACTATTGCATGCTATTTTATTTATGTTTCTTATGTTTAGATAATTATTTACGCTATTTCTGTTGGAATTACTAATGCTCTCTTGTTTTTGTCTTTCCTTTCCTTCACTGAGCCAGGGGTCGATTGGAAACAGCCTCTTTGCCCTTTCGGGTAGGGGTAAGGCTCGTCTACATATTACCCTCCCCAGACCCCACTTTGTGGGACTATACTGGGTAGTTGTTGTTGTTGTTGTTGTGTTCACTGTGTTCTTTTATCTTCGTTCTTTATGCACTGCAGTCTATACTTGATGGTCTACCTTCTTAGATTTGAAATTCATGCCTACTGGTAAGAGAATTGGTTACTTACACTTATTTTACCTACACTTAATGAATTGGCTTGTCATCTTGTATGTTACAACATATGCACAGTTACCTGCATATCTACATATGCGGAAATACTGTGCTTTCAGCAATGACTAATCAGTCATCTCCACTGTATAGTGAAGCTAAGCTTACTCTTCAGTGCATCCTTTTAATTGCAAAGGGCCTCTTTTCCTCTTCTAGGTAAATGAATATTGACCGAAGACTAGAGCTAGCATAAAATACAAGCTTTCACCCACATTCCTCAGTGTTTGTTCTCGCACGGTCGCACCCTCCCCCTCCCCCTCTCTCTCATTGTAACTTGTGATAACTTATGATTCAGGTGAGGAGGACAAAAATGTGGAAATAAAGTTTCGAAGGTTTGGGAAAGATCCACCACAATCAGTTTTATCCCTTGTGACTAATACCTGCACAAGCAGGGACCACAAAAATGATGTTGTTGGCGTGTGCTTTGTGGCTCAAGATGTCACTCCTGAGAAAGCTGTCGTGGATAAATTTATTCAGTTGCAAGGAGATTATGAGGCTATTGTACAAAGTCTTAATCCACTGATTCCACCAATATTTGCTTCTGATGAAAATGCTTGCTGTTCGGAGTGGAATGCAGCGATGGAAAGATTGACCGGTTGGACAAGATATGAGATCCTGGGGAGGACACTTCCTGGTGAAGTTTTTGGTGGTCTTTGTCGCCTTAGGGGACAAGATGCCCTTACCAAATTTATGGTTCTTTTCTGCCAAGCAATCAGTGGCCATGACACCAAGAAGCTTCCATTTGGCTTTTTTAATAGGACAGGGGAGTTTGTGGAAGTGTTCCTTACAGCAAACAAGAGAACTGATGAGCATGGGAATATAATTGGGTGTTTCTGCTTCTTGCAGCCTACACTGGTTGACCCAGAGGCATCGGATGAGAGACAAGACAATAAAGAATCCCTTTCAAAAATTAAAGAATTTTCTTATATCAGACAGCAGATGAAAAATCCATTGAATGGGATCCAGTTTACCCATAAACTCCTTGAAGCCACCTGTGTTTCAGATAATCAGAAGCAGCTTCTGGAGACAAGTGAAGCCTGTGAGAAACAGATATTATCTGTTATTGACAATATGGATTTTGGAAGTATAGAGGACGGGTAATGCTTCTTCTATATGAACCCTGATTAAAACAATTCTATATCTTCTTTTATATTTTTATACGTTCCACTCAACTGATTATCACTTTATGACAGAGGAAATCTCGTATATGATCTCAGAGAACCATTTTCTTTCTTCTAAGACCTTCTGAATAGGTTGTTCATCCAGTCGTTACAGAGTAGTGGTTACCTCTCTTCTTTCCACTACACCAACTTTTCCCTTATCGTGGTTTTTGTTAATTCCTGTAGATTCAACTGTAGAGTAATTTGCTTGAAGTTTGCTAGGCTGCAACTTCTTATTCATATCTGCTTGGCCTTTTTTTTTTTTATATATAAGGTAAATTGTATTAATCAAAAGGGAGCAACTCCCGTATACACGAAGTATACATAAAAGTAGAGAATTTACATCAGAACATGATTTTCTACAAAAGACGCCCAATCTTCTATACATGTAGGGGCTATATAAGTGCATCAAAAAAGCGATCAAAGATAAAAGACTATTCTTAAGACGTGAAAAAGGAGACTCAATCTCCTCAAAAACTCTCCTATTTTTTTTTTTTTTTTGAGATAACATTTGTGTGTATTGATATATAACTGTACATAGGTTGTACACTTGTACTGAAACCATATTTACAATATGCAAAAGGATATACTACTGAGCTACAATCCTAGCAGTATTATAGGACTTCTAGGATCAATACAGTATCTTCTAGCCACTTTTGTTTACACCAAAAATACAAAAGTAGGACACAATTCATTTTGATCTTCTGTATTGAATTGCTACTATCCTCAAAACATTTAGAGTTTCTCTCCTTCCATATTGTCCACCATATACATGCGGGGATAGTCCTCCATCTACCTCTGCTTCCAGCTTCATCCCAACTAGTGAGCACTTCAATAATCTTAGAGGACCATTGTCCATGAAATACCTCTGAGGTTGATGAATATCTTCCATAGTTGATTTGTGATCCTGCAGTGTAGAAATAGATGGCTAACTGTCTCAACTGTTTCCCCACATAAAAACACCTAGAGCACAGTGGGATCCCTCTCTTCATAAGATTATCCCGAGTCAAGACTACCTCCTTTGCAAGTAACCAAGTGAAACAAGATACCTTGTAAGGTATCTTAACTTTCCAGATATGTTTCCATGGCCAATTAGTAATCTGTACGTTAGTATGATTAAGCATCTTGTAAGCCTCATTCACCTTGTAGATTCTCTGTTGTGGCCCTTCCACCATAGTGCATCCCTACCATTCTGAAGGCCTTTGAATGCTTCCAGTTGCTTGTAAAGTTCAGTCAACCTCGTCACCTCCCGGTCACTCAGCCTTCTTCTCAGTATCAGATCCCAACCTTGAGGGGTCCACATTTCAGCTATTGTCTTTTGATGGTATTGAGTTAACCCGTACATATCTGGAAATAGTTCCATCAAACTTCCAGATCCCATCCAATTATCCTTCCAGAAAGATGTTTTGGTACCACTCTTCACTTTGATGCAGGATTGGCTCTTCACTATAGGCCAGAGTGTTCTTATGGATCTCCATAAACTAACCCCATATGTTGTATTGACTTCCTTTGAAACCAAACTGTTTTCCACTCCATACTTAGCTTTGATGACACTACACCATAGGGATTGAGGTTCTTGAGAGAATCTCCATAACCACTTCATCTTTAGAGCCTTGTTTTGATTTTTTAGGTTCCTGATGCCTAGCCCACCTTTGTTTTTGCCAATCGTCAGAAATTTCCATTTCACTAGATGGTACCCCTTCTTTTCTTTGTTTCCTTGCCAAAGGAAAGATCTTCTGAGTCTATCCAGTCTCTGAATAACACTTATAGGGATTGGAAAGAGTGACATCTTGTATGTAGAAAGTGAGTCAAGTATTGAATTGATCAGAACCAATCTTCCTCCCATAGAAAGGTACTGAGCTTTCCATCTGGATAACTTCTCACATTTTTCAATGACTGTATTCCATATCTCCTTGGACTTGGACTTAGCACTTAAAGGCATGCCCAGATAGATAGCAGGAAGAGATCCTACTACACCTCCCAAAATCGGTGATAATTGCTCCATCTCAGGCACATCATTGATTGGATATAGATGACTCTTTTTTCCTATTGATATGCAATCCTGAGATACCTTCAAACAAGACCAGGATGATTCTCAAATACCTCAACTGTTCTTCTTTTGCATCACAAAAAATGAGAGTGTCGTCAGCATATTGTAGATGTGTAATCTCCAGATTGTTGTTGCCCCTTCTTGCTACCTCGAACCCTTTGATCCATCCATTGAATTTTACAGTTTTGATCATATTGTTCAGCCCCTCCATAGCAATTATGAAGAGAAAAGGAGATAAGAGATCTCCTTGTCTGAGCCCTCTGTGTGCAGGGAAGAAACCTTCTAGGGATCCATTAATGAGAATAGAGAAATTAACTGAAGATATGCAAGTTCTCATCCAATTGATCCATTTCTTCCCAAAACCCATTAGTCCTAGCATTTTCAATAAGAATCTCCAATTCACATGATCATATGCCTTCTCAATGTCTACTTTGCACAAAATTCCTAGTTTTATTAGTTTGTTTCTTGAATCTACTGCTTCATTGTTAATAAAAGTCATCTGTTGTGCATCCACCAATTTGTTATTCATCCTTTTTAGTCTCTCTGTTAGAATCTTCGAAAGCAGCTTATAAAAGTTGCCTATTAAGCTTATAGGTCTGAAATCTTTGAGTTCTTTGGCTCCAATCTTCTTAGGAATCAAAGCTATGTATGTTGCATTGAAGCTTCTTTCAAACAGTTCCTGAGAATGGAAATTATGGAGAGCCTCCATGATATCTTGTTTCAAAATGTCCCAACATTTGATGAAGAAACCCATAGTGTATCCATCAGGCCCTGGAGCCTTATCTACTGCACATAGCTTCAAACAAGATAGCACTTCTTGTTCTTCAAAGTTGCTTTGTAGAAGCTCTTTTTCTTCTTCTGATATTGTGGGACGGTTGTCGAAATTGACTTCAGGTCTCCATTCCATAGCTTCTGAATAAAGATTCATGAAGAATTCAATGATCTCGAGCTTGATTCTACTTGGTTCCTCAATTATTTCATCATTCACTACTAGTTGATCGATGTTGTTGCATCTTTTACACGCATTAGCAGTTTGGTGAAAAAACTTAGTGTTCCTGTATCCTTCCTTAAGCCACATAGCCGTAGATCTTTGCCTCCATGCAGCTTCTTCATTTTTCAGATGTTCCTCATATTCCATGAGGGTAGAAGCCTTCCTCACAGTTTCCTCCTCAGTCAATGGTCTTGCTTCTTGAATGGCATCAAAGACTGCCAAATGTTTTAGAAGCTCGGTTCTTTGAACCCCCAAGTTTCCTTGGCTACTTTTGCTCCATTCTCTGAGTTTACCCTTTAAAGCTTTGAGTTTGCATGCTAACACATAATCTGGCCTCCCATGAAATTCAAAAGAGGTCCACCATTCTCTGACCCTGTCTACAAAGCCTTCAGTATTTAACCACCAGTTATCAAACTTAAAGTAGGATTTGGTTTGCTCCCAAGACCCACATTGTAGTGAGATAGGAACATGGTCTGATATCAGCCTTTGTAAGACTACTTATTTTATGTTCCTGAATCTATCATCCCAATTTGCTAAAATTAAGATTCTGATATAATCTCATTTGAACCAAGCATAAGTTCCCCCTTCTAATTGTTGATCAATAAGTTCCATATCTTCAATAAAATATGAGAACTCCACCATAGCTCTAGACCTTATGTTGCAATTCCTTTTTTTTTTCGAAGGAAATCTAGTGACATTGAAATCACCACAAACAGCCCATGGCCCTTCCATCAATTCTCTCACAGCCCATGGCCCTTCCAAAGCTCTCGTATTTCTCTCCCCCCAACCTATCCACATGAGAGCTAACGGGGCGAACTTCCATGCCTTTTGCTTTCTTCTTCTACGGAAACCGGCCCAGCTATAAAATATTTCATTTACCGTGCTTGGCATCACCTATTGAACACCAAAAAGATTCAGGATTGCCCTCCACAAAGCCGAGGACACAGGGCAATGCAACAAAAGATGATCAACTTCTTCCCCTGAGATATTTGCTTGGCCTTGTATTGATAGTTCTTTCGTTGATGAGCTATATTTGGACACTGTATCCCAGTCTTGAGAAGCTGGTTCTCATTATCTGTTAATTTTACTTGAAAACAGCTTTCTAGAGGCATGTGATCAGTTTACTGGAGCCCCAAGAAAAAACAGAGAGAAGCACCCAAAAGACTGCAAATACATTAAAAGTTTACTCTTCTTCTAAAAGCTACCGTAAAGACTTTTGTATTCGCCAGTGCAACAATAAGCCAGCACATATATTTGTGTTGATTCTTCTTAGCTTCTCTTGTTTTGTTTCCCTGTGACTTTCTTGTGTTGGTAATTTTTCTGCTTCTTCACCCCTATGATTTACTTCAAATCATCCCCAGGCTACTAGCTTATTTAAAAGGTCTGCTAAATGCACATTACTTTCTACTGGTTTTAGCAGCAAAGTGGAGCTAAACATGGAGGAATTCGTTCTAGGAAATGTTGTGGATGCTATCGTGAGTCAAGTAATGATTTTGCTCGAGGAAAAGAACTTACAGCTGCTGCATGATATCCCTGACCAGATCAAAACTCTTCCTCTATATTGGTGATCAAATTAAGCTTCAGCTTATTCTCTCAGATTTCTTGCTTAGTGTAGTTAATCACGCACCTTTCCCGGATGGTTGGGTGGAAATCAAGGTGTTACCTGGTCTGAAACTCATACAAGATGGAAATGAATGTATCCATCTCCAATTCGGGTAACATGATCTAAGCTATTTATCTATTGATGGTTTGTTGCACAACATGATCTTTACTCATTTTATCTTGTGTCTGTCCTTTCATGCAACGTATAACATTAACCCATAGAAGTGCTTCACTGGGTTTAATCTAATCTTGGCAATATTACAGTGCTTTATTCACTTACCTGAATTTGTTTTTTGTTCTCAAATACTCACTTTGAATCTTTCAAGTGAGATGAGAAGAAAAAAAGGAAGAACATTCTCAGTTGTTGTCTTTTGTAACTGTTATCATCTTTTTTTGTAGTCTTTGAAACCAACCACCTTGTGAAGGACTTTACTCCCCTTCCCCCAAGACGCAATTATTTTACATGGCTTTACAATAACTTTATGTATGTCTTATAAAACGACTTCTACAGATAAATGTTATGTAACTCTTCTAATTTTCTAGAATGACTCACCCTGGCCAAGGACTACCTGCTGCTCTAATCGAAGACATGTCTGGAGGAAGAAATAGAGGGACAACACAGGAAGGAATCGCGTTAAATTTTTCCCAGAAGCTTGTCAATATGATGAATGGACATGTCCGCTATGTTAGAGATGAAAATAAATGTTATTTCCTAATAGACCTGGAACTCAAAACAGGGAAATCTACACAACATGGTCCAGATTCGGATGGAACTGAAAAAATGGAAATTTAGACAACATGGTCCAAATTTGGATGCAGGTAGAACGTCCTAAGTTATATTTAATGGTACATCTTAACTCTCCTCTGCAGATTAGTTTTTTTTAAAAATATTTTTATGGCAATAAGTATAAATTCTAGAGCCGCAGAGCCTTGGAGTTGATTCTGATTCTCCTGCCTTGTACATGTTATTATCAGCAGCATAGTATATTATCTTTTCATGTGGTTATTTATGTAAATGGCAATGCTGTATATTATTTGTATTAGAATGCTCTAAAATTATCTTCTCAATAAAAGGCTTCAAAAGCTGTTTTCCTGAATAGAAACGCTTCCTCATTTCAAAGAATTGCATAAATAAATCAAAATTAATTCTTTATACCTTTTGCGTGAAATATGTTTTTATAAGTGGCGCCAATAATCTTTAGTAGTTTTTTTTTTTGCAAAATACATAAACTGCCACATGTAGTTGTGACACAGGTTGCTGATGTGGCATATGCGTGATTGCTAACCATGTTTTGCAGCCTATATTTTTTTTAAAGAAAAAACATGAAATACCTCCCTTACTCTTCCTCACGGATTCCTCCATGGCTAATCCTCTTTTGCAGACGCCATCTTTGCACTTCTTTAATCTCATCCTCACTAACAAATCAACAGCCACAAATTTCCGAACTTTTTCCTTCAGATTCTCTTAAAAATCCCATCTTAAACGCTCAAGATTCTGAAAAGCCTGTACCTTTACGTGACATTGACCATTCTTGTGACAAATCCATTTCAGAAGATGGTGGGTTTACCAAGAATCATGTAGTTGATCTGCTTTTGAGCCACAGAGATGACCCTGATTCAGCTTATAGGTATTTCCAAACTGCTAGACAACAAAGGGGGTTTTTGCATACTAAATCTCACCCTTTCTTTGTTTTGCTTCACAATGCATCAACATAAAGCTCGACGCTTGCTTGATAATTATGCTTTTAGTGACTTTGGTCCCTCAGCTACTGTTATTTTTTATGGTTTACATAATTCTTGTAAGGCTTTTTATTTATGAGGGAACGACCGAAAATCGCGGCTCCGACCGACGAGCTAAGCTTGAGGGAACGACCGAAAAATAGCGGCTCGGATCGCCATAGCTATCTGGATAGAGGATTTAGAGAATCGGGCAAGGAAAATGGCGTGTTTTGGTTGTGGGGGGGTGGGTGGGAGGGGGGCGCTAGTTTTGGTTGTGGAAGGAAAAAGATGAAGTGGGGGTGCGTGGGGGGCGCTGCTTCGGGGAAGTTTTGTTTTTTCTTTAATTTTTTTATATTACATGTGTCTAATTTTTTATTGCAAATAATACGTGGCAATTTTTAATTGGTTTATTTTACACGTCACTGGCAAGTGTAATTCACACTCAAGGTCTGTTGTACTTCATACATTTAATAGTCACTTAAAGCGTCTCTGATCATATGTCAAGTTGAGGTGACGTTGTGAATAAGTATATGTATTTCGCCTTTTCTAAAAAAAAAATAACTTGTCGAAAACTAGAAATGGAAAAGATCCATCAAGTTATAACTTATAATTACTATCTATGATATTACTAAAAACAAATCTTTTTCCCATTTAATATCAAACACGTGTTTTTAATAGTGTACACGCTATATTAAATGCTCGCTTCTTGTGAAATACTTTCGGTCAAAATAAGTAACTTTTTTAATATTTTTCTTGTGATATAAAATAAGTTATTTTTTCAAATTTCAAAAGTGAATTAACTTTTTTTTTCTACATTATACCTGAAATAAATAATGTTAGAATATGTGTTTGGAGCATTTATGTGAGATAGTAAAAATTAATATGATCAATTACATTGCTAATTAATGCTAAAAGATGAATTTTTCAATCTATGTAAAAACATCCAAAAAATCAGTTATTTTGGACCAGAGTGAGTAACTAAAAATAAACCTCATAAATACAAAATATTATCGCCGATGTACAAAATAGTCTCATTGGTTCCTTGTAGCTGTTACAATTTTTGCAACTTTTGGGGTCTTGTAACACTTTTTTTAACTCCTTGGCATGTTTTTTGTGCTAAGGACTACTACCTTTTAATAAGAAAATTATTACCTTCTCAAAAAAAGGTACAGAATAGTCTCTAGAGAAGTTTATGCAATATTTAAAGACGTGTTACAGAAACCTCATAAGGTGTATGTAATTCTCCCTTGGAAAAGGAGTGCAGGTTTTCCATGAATACCAAAACACTTGACACGAAATAACAGTCAACTTTCCTCCCACTATACAAATCAAGCATCAGCTCTTTACTCCATCCACCAAAAAATGTTGCAAAACTACAACATTGCAATCTATATTGAGATAGTATTTGCTATCTCAATTTGCAAAAAGACTACAACATCAAGAACTGCAGATGCTTTGATTCCACATAATTCAGAACCCTCTTCCTATTAAGAGATTTCTAACCAAAAACACCTACTCACTATAATACAAAACGTCATACTTCTATTTTGTGCCTCGAATCATGCTACTCTATATGTCTATCGACACTTACTAACAGCTACAAACTCTTCAAGCCGTGAAGAAAAAACTGTGAATGCCAATGCTAGCTATTCTCTAGTTTGTCAACTGGATCCTCCTCAGGTGGGCTACCTTCTGACTCCAGGAAGTCTGACTCGTTTGACCGACAGACTTGATGAATATGTAAGCATCCAGAAGAAAGATGCTCTGGAACAATCTGCATGAAAGTTTTCGCCTTAGCTATAATTTTGTTTTGATGCAAAAGTTGCAATTTCAATGTTATCATCTCGATAAGAAAATCCAATCACATAGCCTGAAAACTAGGAGGAAAAAAATCAAAGCCAGCTGACATGACGAACACGAAACAAGCTAAAACCAGGAAACCAAACAGAACATATCTGGGAAGCAAGCGGAATCATAATGCACAACAACTGTAGTTATATTTTGCATGCTTTAATTCTTAATGAGACGGTCTATCTTACCTGATCCCCTAATTCCGAGCTCTCTGAGTGGAATAGTATTGGCCTACACCTCTTATCTTCATTCATCAAACTTGAATTCTGGAAGTGGGCTACAAGGGCTGTCTTTCCCTGAATCCTAGCATAAGCCAAAGCAGCCACTTTTTCACTATTGAATTTCTCCCACTTCTTTCCATTAAGTGCCTGCAGAAATTGGATACTCAGCACACACTGTTCCTTCAAAACATCAGCACAAATACAATAGAAGGAACGGCAATCAAGAAGACAGAACGATCTTTATATTTAAGTGGGAAGGTGGGAACTATGAAACAAGAAGACACTAGCTTCAATGCTCATAGCTCAATTACTTTAAAAAAAAAGAAAGTTATACACTACGTTTGAAAGAACAGACAAAAACAAACCTCGTAAAAAGGAATAATGAGTGATGGAGACACCATGTTGATAAATGCATATCCCACGTTGCATTTATTCTGCCGCAAACAAGAATTTTCATCAGACTTTGGGAAAAAGGAATAAACCACATAATTCTAACTACTTTAGTAGGATTACCTTGAAGTCAATTGGCAGATACAGAAAATCATAAGTGCCTTTATGTTGTTCGTTAATAGCAGCTAAAAGCATCTTGGAGGTGTACCTGGATGAATACAATGTCAAGTCACCAAGACAAAAATAAGCTATACTTAACAAGGTACAAGAATTTAGAAGTTGCTATTACTTATTAGGAATATTTTTAATCATCAAAGTTGTCCGAGTATCTTCACCAGATCTAATCTTATCCAAGTCAAGTTGAAACTGTTTCTTGTTGTCCATCTGGCTCCCATTATTGTCAACACGTCGAGTGCGGCTGCGTTCAGTCAGCCCCTCAAAGCAAGAAGCTGCATGTCCTGGGAAATGACCATTACCTAGGAATAAAGGACTCAGTCTTTGGGAAGACATCATGCCAAACCCAGGAGAACCATTGTTTGACATATTCCCTGGAACAGCAACACCAGAATTCAAAGTGGTACGAGCACCATAGTTAACCATCAAACTTCCGTCACGAGGACCTATACCCATACCTCGAAAACCTGGACTTAAGACCGGAGAGTCTGGGTAAAAACCAAAGTTCTTATCAAAGGGAAGAGCAGATGGAGCAGATCCAACATGGTGAAGGTGATGATGATGGTGCTGAGATGAATTGAGGAAAGACTTTTGATGATTTGACAAGGAAAACATGTCACCCTGACCACCAGATGTAAAAGAATTCACCAAAGACTGGGCTTTCCAGGATGAAGAATTACTCCGTTGAGGTTGCAACTTTGGACTGCCCCACAGAAACTGTGGCCCTGATAGTGTTTCAACAGCAGAACCATTTGAATTTGAGGCACCCAAAGATGACACTGTTCCACCGAACTGGCTTATCTTAGGCTCAGGGAAAGAATGAGACTGATGAAAGGGAACACCATGGTTTGAACCATTAGGGAGATCTGCATGACCGCCCATTCTGTGATCCTCACCTATAGGTGCTACCCTCAAGGAATTTGATGCATGAGGATGCAAAATTGAAGCTAAACCAAGTAAATTATTGCCCATTGTGGGACTCAGGGATCTAAAGCCCGGTGAAGTGCCAGGACTTCGCATGGAGCTATGCTCTATAGGGCTGCCAAACTGTGGCCAATTACCTGCCAGAAATATAAGAATGCACATACTATCAGATAGTATAACTGCAATCAAAGAAGTTAATTAATTAAGTTCATCCCTTGCCCCCTCTTCTACCAACCCAAATTAAAAAAATTAAAAATAAAGAACAACAGGCACAAAAGAAGAGAAAGAACCTTAAATGATTTCAGCATTACACAGAAGTGGAAACAGTCAGTAAACTTACCCGGCGAGGAATTACCAATTGAGGAACCCAATGGGTGCGGAAAAGTCCAAGAGTCATCTTGTTCAGGTTCTTGATTTGATTGCAACGTAGAACTACAAGTGCAGCATAAAGAAGAAAAGTGTGCCTAGATCAGACTCAAGATTCAATAAACTGAACCCAGATATGTAACAACCCAAAAACAGAGGCATCATAAACATCAACAAGCTCAAAGTAGTGCAACCTCAAATTTGTTGAAGGAACACCCAACCAAAAGACTCTTCAGAAACATCAGCAAGCTCTAGAATTTAGATGATATCAAACTGATAATATTATATGGCGTGTTCAACAAGAGCTCAAGTTCGAGGGTATAAAAAGGCTGAGAGGAAAGAGCATCCAGAAGGAAGGAGAAGCAGCAGCTGGTGAGTATCCCACTTAAAGATGCACAAGAATCTCAGTATTAAAATAAATATGGTTCACGCCATTGTAAGTTGTTGGTGTAATTACACTTACTTTCACATGTCTATGCTACTATTACTTTCTTCATTTCAGTTGAGGACTTCAGTAATTTCCTTTTTTTACCTTTGCTTTGGTGGGGGTGGGGGAGATTGGGGGGAGCTTGCTGGTCTGATCATCATCCTGTAATCTAATTCAGCAATTTAGTGAAATGGAACAAAAGCAAAAAAGAAAAGGGAAAACAGAAACACCGAGTTTTGAACCATGTGCCATTGGACTCGGGGATCAAAAAAAAGGAGAACATAGCCAGACACTTGTGACAACAGAGCAGAAGGATAGCTGTGAATGAAAAGTAACTAGGTTGTTCTGGATGCTAGTAACAGCAAAAGGTTAGTGAAGCTCATGAACCAGAAAGGACTACTTTAAGCTTCCGAAGTGTTAGAAAACAAATTCTAGTTTTATTTTGATCAAGAAAACAAATCATAGTGGATTACTCACTTTCGACGAGCTCCTCCAGGGCGACTTGGTTCAAGTTTTATGCGCTTGCCAGCTATGTCACTCCTATTTAAGGACCTAAGGGCAGCTTCTGCAGCTCTAACATCATAATATTCAATAAACTTATGGTGCCTCTTGTGTGGTGTTTCCCTTATCTGCAATGAGAGAAAATGGGATATCACGTATACTTAATATCAACTAGCCCCTTGAGGTAGCACACGAGGGGAAATGAATAGATGGAGTAAAATGGGAAATAAATGATTCGACTATTTGAGTCTCTGACCTCTTTGATCTCACCATAAGCCCCAAATATTTGGCGGAGGTCATCGTTTGATACTGACGGATCCAGATTAAATACCACAAGAGTTCCTTGATTCATATCTTTGTCTGAGGGGTTATCCTGATATATGTACATTGAGAGGTGGAGAGAAGAAGAGTAATAGGAGAAGGAGGAGGTTAGTCAGCATAAGGTATGTAACACACAATCTAATTGTGTAAACCACTAACAGCAGCCGGCAAATTACAACCTTTGGGATTGAGAAATGTATGTCTAGTTTTCTCCTCCGCAGTGGCTTATTTTGCAATGCTCGCAGTGCAGTTCGAGCAGCACGAATATCAAAGTAGGATATCATGACAAAGCCCCTATGCTTACACGCAGTGTAGAGAGTCCGGATATCACCATATTGCTAATTAGCAAAAACAAAAAAGTATGTCAAAAGTTGAAACGGATTATAAGAAGGAAAAAACACCTAATAAATCAGCAACTTTCCAAGATATTTCTTGTCTGTCAAACAACCAGTAAACTCAGATGTGGTACTGCAAACACATTAGACCAGGGCTTTGACATTTTCCTTTGTTAAGTTTAATTTGCAGCTCATGGAGTAATAAGATAGCAGGTTTCCCCAACAACTCGATACATCTCATGAACAGAGATAGGTATGCTATCACTATAAGAGAAACTCAGAATAAGCAGAATATCACTATATGTATCAACAAGAAAAAGCAAAACCTTAAGGCAGTTCAACTGATCAAGTCTAGAGAAAGAAAAAAGAAATCAGAATCAGTATGAAGCCTCCAGAAAAAGCAAAAGACATCCTGAAGTATTACTTGCAGAAAAGAAAATTTGTTCTACAGAGATACTCGTCCAGCAATTCAGAAAGAAGACGGAAGAGCAATATATGTTTAGATCAATTGTAAAACCGACTAACAAAATCAATCCCTAAGAGAAAGCAGTATTACAAATGCAGGGAACTCCCATTAGGATAGAGCACGGACAAACTGGAAGAGTAGTTCACGTGAAAATTGAAAATAATAACAATAATAATAATAATAGCTACACAGTGTACGCCGTGAGTAGCTAACCTCAAAGAGATTTCTTAGCTCTGAATCCTCGACATTGCTATTTATGTTGCGAACAAATAATGTTCTCGAAGGGTGCTCTCCAAGTGGATGTTCTCCAGTAACAGTTGTCCCACCATTTGAAAATCCAACATGAGCAGCTCCATTGCTAACAACAGGATCAGCCAGACTCACTCTCGCTATACCGAAGTTTAAGTTTTCATGAGCATCAGACTCCAATTCTAAGCCTCCTCCACTTCCAAAAAGATCATACTCTTCCAAGTCATCAACGTGATTGGGAAATTGGCTAGGGCCAAACCCATCTATTATGCCAGCTAAAAGTTCATCCTCGTCATCAGGAAGCAAACTTCCAATTGCACGATTTTCACCATCATCCAACAGCTCCTCAAACTCTACATCGGGGTGAATTTTCTTCAAGCTGGCTGATGCGTCATCAACGGACTGATGGCCATGGTCCACCTCACTCAATTTCACTATTACCAAGAATTTCAAGGAAATTAAAAGGATGTGAGATTTTCTCAAAGAAAATAGGCAAATGAAGTATGACTAGAAGACTCATAAATGTATTCCTACGCTTCTCATGTAGAAGAACAGGCACTGAGTTCGAAAAAAGTGAAGCATCATTTGAGCCATGGATGGAATCAACTCCTGGAAAAATCTCCCACGGTGTTCTTCCCTTTTCTTTCGATACATTTAGCATTGGCATCTTTACAGGATCTGCAATGCAGCATAACTCGGGCCGATTAATAAATCCAGTATCATTCATGGAGAATCTCAGTGGATAATCGCCACTTTGAAAAATTGATCACACGATGCTGTCCCACACTTTCCAAACACAAGGAAGCTAGAAAGGGCCAACTTAGAAAATTGGTGAGCAATCCAGCTAAGATCAAAAGCGCACAAACTACCTAACATAAAATAGTACAATACTACATAGTAAAGTGAAATTCACAACATTACATAACTTGAAGGAACACTTTGGGGTTGAGCCTATCCTATCACCTTCACATTTGCTATGTGAGTTTATTCTGCATTATTCATTTTCTTTCTGAAGAATGGGAGGTTTTCAAAGTCTACATTTATATAGATTTGCTACAGAAACCAGACAGGATCTTAACTAAAAAAGTTTAACATAATAGGCATGAAATACAGGATGAGAATACTGGTCGATAAGGCAGTGAGTGCTCTTTACAACTCTTATAGACAGAATAAGATAACTGCACAATTTAAACTATTGCCACTGTTGCAGCTTTCCACTGCTTAAACTTATGGATAAAGCTTTACTCTTTCCATGGAAGATAGTCATCCTTTTCTGTCCACAACTACATCAATTAGGCAATAACCTGCGCTTGGTCCAAGATACCTCTCCTCTAAATCCTAAACCCACAGGATCCACCAAAAATGCCAACTCTAATTAAAGAACTAATCTTTTTTTTTTTAAATTCTGCAACTCCTTGTTTCCACTTTAATAATGACAAAATTAAATGAGGCCAAGATATACCGACTAGGTTACTTAGAAAAAATCTACTCTCTCCAATCCGTACTAAATATCTTTCAAAGATGTATGAACAATAAAGTTAACAAACAAACAATCAGACAGAAGAACATAGATAAACAACTGCAAAAACACCAGCATTGGTTTATGGTCAACTTCATTCATCTCAAAACAAAACAAAGGATTGTTTCTTTAAACATTGTTGCTTTGCTACTTCCAAAACTACCTAAAGATTGTTTCTTTACTCCATTACAAAAACACCTAAAAAAAGTCAAAGTTCCCAACTTTTTCTAAACTCAATATAATCACATACAAAATTAACATCAACCACAGAATAGGTAGAATTGTCCTGAGAATTGCAGGCTATTAGTTACCCAAAACCCAAAAAATAAAGAAGTTCAAAAAAAAAAAAGGAAAAGTGCTCACCCGAAACCCCTCATGCAAACCCACACTGGTTAAAACCTAGAAAACTAGATTAAGCAAAACTAACCCATTAACACCTCACGAAAAGAAGTTCACAAGCTTCAATTTCAATACCAACTCGTAAAAAGAGAAGCAGAATATGTGTCAAAACCAGCAAAAAGAAAAAAGGAAAATAAAAGAAAGTACCTCAACAACAGTTCAATTTTCCAAAGCCAGAGGACAGTAGCAGAAAGGTACCAAACCAAAGACTCCAAACAAAAGAAAAAGAGCAAATTTTGGCTAAAATTTATAAGAACAAAAACACCCACAAAAAGTGGACCACGATCGAGTAGAATACCAAATTGACAATAAGAAAAGTTCAGATACACACAGAGACGTGCAGAAAGAGAAATGTCTTTCTTTTTTTTCTTTTTCTATTTTCACACTTCAAAGTTCAAGAGATTATTTACAGATATATATATAAGAAAAATAAGGAATTTGAACGAGATGATTGGAGGAAAAAAAAGTGAAGAAGAAAGAGAAGAATGATTGAGGACAATCGTGGTGGTGGGGTGGGGCAGAGTGGGGGTGGGGTGCTGAAAGAGTTATTGGATGTATAAAAATATTGAGAAAAAGAGTTGAGGAGTATTTAACTCTATTTAATTATATTGTATTTAAGTGTGCCCACATTGTTATTGGGAATTTTTATGTTCTTGACCTTAGCTTTCGATTATATTTACAACTTGGATATCTCTAGGATAACAAGGACTAAATATAAAAACATTAATGGGAAATTACTATTTTTCTGACATGGGGTTTGATTAGATTTACAACTTGGATCTCATTAAGATAAGGTTTAATATAGGATATACCCAAAAGAAGGTTATATTCCTGGTTTATTAAGTTTAACTAGTATTTTGTACCGACGGGCTGCGCAGACAATATCAAGTTATGATTTGAATTATTTGAATTATATGTAAATTATTAATTTTTGGACCTTCTAGATAAAAATTACATATAATTATTAGATAACGGTTAAGAAGAAGGGCAAAAAATTGTTTCTCATATTTCATATTTCGTATTAGATAACATGTTTTGTTTTTTGTTTTTTTATATGAGAATTTTTTATAAAGCATTATCTTTTTTGTCTAATTAGCTACTTTATAGATATTCTTTGTTATATTACGTGTTATATATACCTTTTATGTTTCTATACAATGTATTTCATGTATTTAAGTTGTTGTACTCATTAATACAACCAAAAATATAGGCGTAAAATCTGGAATTCCAGCTAAGTTTGATATGTATTTAGCTTTATTCAAGCGACATTAACATTAAATATAGTAACGTATCTGCGCTAAAAACGGAAGGAAATAAAATCACATGATATTCTCCTAATTTAACTAATTTAACTCAACGAACTAAAACAATCCGTCATTAGTCTGTATTTGAAAGATACATAATAAGATTATAGCTGAATAAAGAGAAATACATATGAATAATACAATTGAATATAACAAAATACACCTTAATTCATCTGAATAAAATACTTGAATACAACAAAAAAATACAACTGAATACAACTGAATAAACTCTTGAATGCAACAAAATATAACTAACTAGCAAAATAAAATAGTTGAATACAACTGAATACAGTTGTATAAAACACTATACAACTAACTACTGCTCAATAAAATAGTTAAATACAACTGATTAAACCTAAATATAAGTGAATATAGTTGAAGAATATATTCGAATACAACTGAATACAAGTAGGCGATTTGGGCGATCTAGAGAGAAAAACAAATATATGGTTTTAATTCTGTAATCCAAGCGAACGACAACAGTGAATGGATATAAAATCACGGACAAAGCCAGAATCTCTAAGGAAAATCGGAACCCGAATCACGAATGTAACCTCTATTGAAACTCCATGTTTTCTGTTTGAGAATTAAAAATGCAGAACCATTTTCGGTTTGTCTTCTCACTTCTTTTTCGACCTTTTCTTTTGATTTTGTAGATCCTCTAACTTCTGCTTCTTTCTTTCTTTTGTCGTACTTTTTTGTTTTTCTAAGTTTTCCCTTCTTTTCACTTTTTTATTTTTTTGCTTTTTCCTTTTCTCTGATCTCCTTTTTCTTTATCTCTATATATGATGTTGTTGATGTAATTGATGATTCTGATAGTTTAAGGATTGAAAATTGAGAATTTGGGTGAGGGAAGAGTTAAGAAACTAGGGTTTGTGGGAGAAGAGAGTCTGGTTGTATTAAAACAAAAAGAGATTGTATTGGGGTTTGCAGATACGCGGTAATTATATGAGAGAAAATATAAAAAGGGAGAGAGAAAAATAATATTAAGAATATATGGTGCCTGTTATAAAATCTCCTATTTTAGGTGAATGTCCATAATTAGAAAGATACTAGGGTTTACTCCTCCCTATAAATAAAGAGGTATTCTACCATTGTAATTAATCCCTAACAACCCAAAGTATCAATAAGAATACTCCTCTCCCTATTCTCTCTATATTGTTCTTGTTCTTACATTATTTTACTTGTTCTTATATTATTTCATAACACGTTATCAGCACGAGACTCTACCGTCTCAAGAATCGTTCTCAAGAAAAACTAAGCGAATATGGAAATCTCACAAAGCAAGCTTGGATCAACGTCCAGCTGTAAAAATATTTGCCTAGTTGATTCATGTACTACACATACGATACTCAAAGAAAAGGAATATTTCTCTCAACTAAATATGTGTAAGGCAAATGTTACTACAATCTCTGGTAGTAGTAAATTGATTGAAGGCTCCGGAAGAACAACTGTAACTCTGCCTAAAGGCACGATGTTTATCATAGAGAATGCAATGTTCTCCTCCAAGTCTAAGAGAAACTTGTTGAGTTTTAAAGATATACGCCGGAATGGCTAGATGAAGATAATCTAGAATATCTCATCATTACAAAGAATGTCTCCGGCCAAAAGAGGGTTATTGAGAAATTCCCATCTTTATCTTGTGGCCTGTATTGGACAAGAATTAGTGCAATTGAGGCACATTCAACAGTAAACCAAAAGGTTACTGATTCCAATACTTTTGTACTTTGGCATGATCGATTGGGACACCCGGGATCGATCATGACGAAACGGATTATAGAAAGCTCATATGGGCATCCGTTAAAGAATTTCAAAATTCTTTCAAATAATGAATATCCTTGCATTTCTTGTTATCAAGGCAAGTTGATTATCAGACCATCACCAACAAAAGTTGGGACTGAGTCACCCACGTTCTTGGAACGTATACAAGGGGACATTTGTGGACCTATTCACCCACCCAGTGGGTCCTTTAGGTATTTTATGGTCTTGATAGACGCATCCTGTAGATGGTCTCATGTGTGCCTGTTGTCATCACGCAACCTTGCGTTTGCGAAATTAATGGCACAAATAATTCGACTACGAGCACAATTTCCTGATAATCCAATCAAGTCTATTAGACTGGATAATGCTGCTGAGTTTTCATCCCAAGCATTTAATGATTATTGCTTATCAATTGGGATAAAAGTGGAACATTCTGTAGCTCATGTTCACACTCAAAACGGTCTTGCAGAATCGTTAATTAAACGCCTGCAGTTGACTGCAAGGCCATTACTCATGAAAACGAGGCTGCCCACTTCGGTATGGGGTCACGCCATCTTGCATGCAGCAATGCTATTCGTCTCAGACCGACGAATTATCACAAGTATTCCCCGTTGCAATTGGTTTTGGGTCATGAACCCAATATATCCCATTTAAGAATCTTTGGATGCGCAGTATATGTGCCTATAGCACCGTCATCCCGCACCAAAATGGGTCCGCAAAGAAGGTTAGGAATATATGTTGGGTTTGAATCGCCCTCCACCATTCGCTACCTCGAAGCATTGACAGGAGACTTGTTTACTGCACGATTTGCAGACTGTCGATTTGATGAGACACTTTTCCCAAAATTAGGGGGAGAAGTTGGTGAAACCAAACGGAAAATTTTAAGGAAAAATGCATCATTATCTCATCTTGATCCACATACCTCTGTTTGTGAAAGAGAGGTACAAAAGATTATCCATTTGCAAAGAATAGCAAATCAAATGCCTGACGCATTTACGGACTTGAAAAGGATAACGAAATCTCACATCCCCGCGGAAAATGTTCCAATCCGTATTGATGTCCCTGTTGGACAATCGTCTAGTGTCATAACCAATGAGTCGAATGCACGCCTGAAGCGTGGCAGGCCATTAGGTTCTAAAGATCGAAATCCTAGAAAGAGGAAAGCAAATGACAAAAATGACACTACGAAAGAATCTCATGAAGAAATTCATGATTTAACGAATTCTGAGATTCATGAAGAATCCATTGAGCCCGAGACTCTGGAAAATACGGAACTATCCATAAATCCAACTGATATTGAGGCAAATATTAATCGAGTGGATATAGTGGTGGATAATGTCTTTGCTTATAATGTCGCATCTAGCATTATGCAAGAATGTGAGGATCTCGAACCTCAATCTGTTGAAGAATGTCGAAAAAGACATGATTGGCCAAAATGGCAAGAAGCAATTCAATCAGAACTAAATTCGCCGGCAAAACGTGAAGTTTTTGGCCCTATAGTTGAAACACCTAATGGTGTTAAGCCCGTTGGCCATAAATGGGTCTTTGTACGCAAGAGAAATGAGAAAAACGAGGTACAAAGATATAAGGCACGCCTTGTTGCACAAGGTTTTTCTCAAAGGCCTGGTGTCGATTATGAAGAGACATATTCGCCTGTAATGGATGCTATAACCTTTCGTTATCTCATCAGTTTTGCTGTTCTTGAAAAGCTTGACATGCATTTAATGGATGTGGTTACTGCCTATCTTTATGGCTCACTTGATAATGAGATATACATGAAAATTCCCGATGGACTCAAAGTGCCAAACGCTCACAATACAAAGTCTCGGGAAATGTTTTCAATTAAATTGCAAAGATCTTTGTATGGTCTAAAGCAATCAGGACGAATGTGGTATAATCGTCTTAGTGAGTATTTGTTAAAAGAAGGCTATATAAATGACGCCATTTGCCCGTGTGTTTTTATAAAGAAAACAACATCGGTATTTGTTGTACTTGCCGTATATGTCGATGACATAAACCTTATTGGAACCCCCATAGAACTCCAAAAGGCAATTGATTATCTAAAGGATGAATTCGAGATGAAAGATCTCGGAAAGACAAAATTATGTCTTGGTTTGCAAATTGAATATTTGGCAAACGAAATTTTTGTCCATCAATCTACCTATATAGAAAAGGTACTGAAACGGTTTTACATGGATGGAGCACATCCTTTAAGTACACCGATGGTTGTTCGATCACTTGATGTGAATAAAGATCCATTCCGACCGCAAGAAAGGAATGAAGAGCTACTTGGTCCTGAAGTACCATATCTTAGTGCAATTGGCGCACTAATGTATCTTGCAAATACTACAAGGCCTGACATATCCTTTTCAGTTAATGTCTTAGCAAGATTTAGCTCGGCTCCTACAAGGAGACATTGGAATGGGATCAAACATATATTGCGGTACCTAAAAGGGACCACTGATATGGGCTTATTTTATGGCAATAGCTGCAGTCCCGATCTTGTTGGTTATGCTGATGCTGGATATTTATCCGACCCACACAAGGCTCGATCTCAAACGGGTTATGTGTTTACCTGTGGAGGCACCACCATATCTTGGCGATCGACTAAGCAATTAATTGTGGCTACTTCATCTAATCATGCCGAGATAATTGCTATTCATGAAGCAAGTCGGGAGTGTGTGTGGTTGAGGTCTATCATACATCATATACAAGACAAATGTGGTTTGAAGTGTAATAAACTACCCACGACTTTGTATGAAGACAATGCAGCATGTATAGCTCAATTGAAGGGAGGATTCATAAAAGGAGATAGAACAAAGCATATTTCACCAAAGTTATTCTTCACACATGATCTTCAAAAGAATGGTGATATCAATGTGCAACAGATTCGTTCAAGCGATAATATGGCTGATTTGTTCACAAAATCTCTACCAACGTCAACCTTCAAGAAGCTAGTTCACAAGATCGGAATGCGAAGACTTAATGATATGAATTGATGTTCTTATCAGGGGGAGTTAATGCGCGTTGCACTCTTTTTCCCTTACAAGGTTTTGTCCCACTGGGTTTTCCTTGCAAGGTTTTTAACGAGGCAACCATTAGGCGCATATTCAAACATGTGTACTCTTTTTCCTTTCTTTAATTTTTTCCCATTGGGTTTTGTTTTAGTTAAGGTTTTAACGAGGCACATCATTGAATAGACATTCAAGGGGGAGTGTTATAAAATCTCTTATTTTAGGTGAATGTCCATAATTAGAAAAATACTAGGGTTTACTCCTCCCTATAAATAAAGAGGTCTTCTACCATTGTAATTAATCCCTAATAATCCCAAAGTATCAATAAGAATACTCCTCTCCCTATTCTCTCTATATTGTTCTTGTTCTTACATTATTTTACTTGTTCTTATATTATTTCATAACAGTACCTTAATTGTAGGATGTAACTATATTTAGATTTTTTGCTATAAAGGATAAAAAGGTATTTATATGATGTAATATTTTAAAATAGTATTTATTTGAAATAAATAAGGTACTAAGGTTTTATATAGGGTGTAAAAATTTCTTTTTATATTTGTAACAACCCAACACCTTGATTTTAGTACTTGTATTTATTCGATGATCAATATTAAAAAATACTAAACATATCACGTTGTAATATGTCTTGTTTGAACATATTGTTTTAACAAAAATTTTATTTACCACTTTATGTTTTACCTAAAAGTCGAGTAAGTCGTATCCTTCTACATTTTCATCCAAAAAAAAAACTCTTTATGTAATTTTGCTTATAGTTACGGCATTATTCATTAATTAATATTGTTATAATCTCATGGGATCTTTTATTAGCTTACCAATTGGTTTAATATCTTTCTTATTACCCTTTTGATATATTTTTTTATTACTAAAATTTAATGTAATAATACTTGTATCTTAATACTTAGAGGCTAGAGCTCATCATTTAAATCTATTAACAATATTTTTTTAGTATTATTTAATATATTTATCTATAATGTAATTAAAAATATAAATATTCTCGCACTATCTTTAATTTTGTCTTTATATATTTTTGCCCCTATTATAAAATTTAATTAGTTTTTTATATTAATATATTATTATATAATAAAAATATCACATTTATTTTCAGTTATAATTTTGAATTAGTCTAAAATATAAATAAATAAGTTTTTTAATTATTATATTTTCTTATAGTTATTTTTATATCACATGCAATTAATTTTTCTTTCTCTTTTAGTTTAAGATACAAATTTAAATTTAAATTTTATTCTCATTACTAAATTACCTACATGAGACATTTATTTTGTATTCCTCAAAATTTTATTATTTTATCCAATTGTTATTTTTATTTATCGAGTAAAACTTTAAATTTGTGGTCGTCCTATCCATAGTTTGAGCGTTTTTACCATAATTTTAATTTAATCTCAAGTTCAAATCATCTTTCCCTTCTGTTTTTAATATTATATATTTTTTAGTTTTTAATTATTACTGTTATATTACCTAAATAATATTTCATGTGGCATTCATTAACTTTCCTCTATATTTAATATTATTATCCATTTATATAAGTATTATTTTAAATTAATATTTGAAATTATTAAATTGTTTAAATTTATTATAATATTTTTAAGTATTATATAATAAAATTTCTAATATTTTGATTTAGTTATTTATCATTAATTAAATAAGAAAAAAGTTATATGTGGCTTTTCCTAGTTATGCCATATGGCTGAATTAGTTATTAGTTACTGTTAACTAGTTAAAATGTTACATGTGGCTAATTTTAAGACTGTCACTTGACTTAAGGAGAGAGCTTTTTCTTCTCCTTTTACTATTATATAGATAAATCAATTCTCGTGAAAAAAATTAAGCTTTGATTATTTTAGTCCACCTTCAACTTATATTGATAAAATAAAATAAAAAAATTAAATATTAATTTCACTTACTAATATAATCATCTCTAGTTCGTACATATTAAATACTTTTTGTTTTTAATGTCTTTAGGCACCCTTTTGACTCAAAATACTAAATTAATTAGTAAAATATTTCAATATGTATTGTATTATTTAGCACTAAAATAGTCCCTGAAGTATAAGTATTTATGAGAATAATTGTTGAACACGTTAATATTTGACTCTAGAAAAATAAAATGTATAGATTAACAAAAAGGCATAATTTTGAGTTATATGATTTGGGAAAACACTTGCTCAAGTCCGAACTCGACATCAAGCCAATACGTACACGTTATGTGTAAAATGGCATAGTTAAATATTACATATTTCTACCTAATTTATCATTTTTTTACAATTATTAATTAAAATCTTTGGTGCATTGATCGAGTTCTAACAATTTTTTCGCATTCTATATGATTCGTGTGATATTTTACATTATAACTTGTACTATTTTTCCTGACATGTTATTATTTGGATAATGGTTAACTTTGGTATTTAATTTCAATAGCTTATGTTCTCAATCAACGTGATAAGGTGACGGCGAATTGACGTGCATCATTAAAGTTTTAATACACCCCCACAACCCCCCCCTCCCCCTTGTCGGCCGCTCCACCCCGTCAAACCACGCACGACATGCACCTATTTTTTAGGTTAAACATAAATTATCAAATTTGACCTTATGTAATACAAGTAGAAAAATAATTGTCCTATATGCTGTAAAAGGATTTGCACATGTAATAGGGTAATGTGATTAATAAACAGTTTTATAGTGTGAAATGTTCCTAGTTTGGATATAATGCGGCACAATCACACAACCGTATCAATATATCAATAAAAACTATATGCAAATGCTCATATGAAAGCGCCTAGGTCCTTTTATACAAAGTTTTCTTCCTCTTTTTTCCCCCAAAAAAGATCACATACTCATATTTTTCAAAAAGCGAAAACAGTTTAATAATTCACGTAAATAGTTGATCTCAAGAAATCTCAGTCGAAAATTTTAAAAAGGCATAATGGCTCTCCGGGCACTTAAATTTATAGAGCTATCAAAAGCCGACACATAAACTTTAAATTTTCCTATTTGAACACTCGAACTCATGATTCCCTTAATTAATAAATATATTTGACCGTTAACCATGCATATATGATATAAGTTGATCTTAATCAGCTTGTTGTGTGAGAAACACGATGCACAGGAACGTAAAAGCTCTCTTCCCAACGCCCAACAATCCAAAATGGGGTGTATTTCAGTGGGTTCTTATTCATTCTTTGTAAAATACATTATTCCCCCATCATATAGAATTTGAAGCTCCATTCCTCCATTTTTCTAAAATCTGAAGCTCCATTTAATTTTTTCTTTCTTTTTCAGACCATGAAAATAATTCAAAGTCCTATATTTTGTCATTATAAGTTGAAGCTAAGTTTTGCATTCATAAAAACTTCTTGCAATTTTTTAGGTGGTTTGGCCCACCTCTTCTAATTTTCTTAGTCATTTCCCTCAGCTTTTAGGCTCCTTACTCCATGCCTGATGCAGCTCAATTTTCAATGTAAATCAGCACGCAAATAGCATTCAGGATGAATCTCTTGTCCAAATGAAATATGGGATACATAACTAAAAACGACTGATTTTTAAAGGATTTGTCATTGTTCTTGCGAAATTATCATGGGTGAGTGTCTTTGATATTTTACTGAACATATAGGGTTTCATTGTAGCTTGAAGATTACCCCTCTTCTATATAATGTACACAAACACAAGGGTACGAAAGAAGACAATGTTCTTTTGTTCCACAGCGATAAATTTATCATCAAGGTGTAGGTTCATAAAATCTTATTTTAGTAAATCGGAGAAGGTGACTAGCGCCTTTCTAAAGCATAATCAGTGGTACAAAATGACTACTCATCATTAGATATGTGTCTAACAAAAAATATGTCTTTTGATCACAATTTAATTTTAGAAGAAAATAGGTTACTCGTAATAAAGTCTTACTTCGCTTTCACAACAATATCAAAGGAAAATAATAAAAATAACTAAGGAAATAATTGATAACAAAGTCAAGAAAGAGAATTTCGAGAAAGTATAAAAGTAAAAAATGTATTTCAATATTTCGATCTGTCCTTACAAATAGAATTATGTGCCCTATATAGGAATAGACAATAGTAACCGTTTTTCCACATAATTTGAGTTAATTATAGGTGTTAGTGATATTGATTGCCCATAGTATTGAAAATCTATAACCGATGTATTTATTGCTATAAATGCCTCATATCCGTTCTTATTTCCTTTCATTGTTTCTTTCCGGTTCATGTATCTTCCTTCTTTTTATCATTTATTCATGTTGTCCTCATTCACTTCTTGCCAATTATTAGGCACGGTACCATCTCGTGGGTCTTTCTTCATGCGCCTTCTTTTCCCAACAATTAAGAGAGCCATATATCGCCGAATCATTGTCCCACGTGCCATGCCATATAAGTATTCCAATATTTTACGTGTAGCACTTTTTTACCAATAATACAGATTGTTCCCCCAATTTCTCAAATATTTTCTATTAGATATTCGGGGAAGTGGAGAATTTTTATGGCAAAAATTTCCCTGTCGCCGTTTTTCAAATGTAATCGTACATCTTTTCTGAACTGATGCGACGTATTTCTCTTCCATTTAATGATCATGCCATGTGACTTTTGCTAATTGTTTCTTCAGTTCTTCAGCGCTTTTTAGGACTTTTGTGCAACCGCGTCAGTCACGAAGTGACAGTTCCATTATTGACGCTTCATAATGACCTCAATAGTCGTGTCTTCTTATAAATACCTCTCACTTCTTTGATTTTCTGAAGTCTTTCTTCCTTCGTCTTCTTGTTTTACTCCTTTCTGCATTTTTTCTCTTGTTCTTCTTTAGATAATCATGTCTTCCCATGATCCTCGCAAAATTCTAATTGTAGATGAGTTTGCTTCTTACAATGCACCTACTAGAAGTAGAAGAGGTGGTAGGTTGCGTAGCCTCGGTTCTATTTCTAACTGTGGTTCCCCCCTCTCAAAGCAGTGTTGTCAATCCGTCCTCTTCTAGACCTAGGGCTTCTGTAACCCCTAGATCTTCTTTTAGAGATAAAGATTCAACTGAAGCTTTATCTGAACCCATTGTTGATGAAATTGTTCCTCAAGAGCTATCATTTGTGACTGATAGTGAATCTATGAAGAGTTAAGTTTCTTCCATGGCTGGTTCCCTTGATCATCTTGATCGTTACTCAACTTTACTTACTACTGGTCTACTAATGTTATTGGAAACTTGACTTCCCAATTTTAGTTCCTGGTGCTAACCAGAGAATAACTTCATATCAAACTGGTTATTCCTTCGCATACACATATCCTTTTACCCTAGGCTTTAAACCTCCTATTGATCTAGTGATCATCGAGTTCTACTGTTATTTCATTGTGTGCTTAGGACAGATTGGCTCTATTGTATGGAGAGCTTTTGTATGCCTCCGTTAATTGTTAAACTTGGCTTCTATGCCTTTTACTTTCTGTCATCTAATTCATCTTTACTTTCCTAAACTATTTTGTGAAGGAGTTTTTTTCTTGTGGCTAAAAGTAAAATAGTACTAGTTAGCCCTGAAGATGACAGAGATCGTGGCTGGTATGCCTGTTTTGTTGCTACTTCCGCTAGTTCTTTGGCGGGTGAAGATAACATACCTTTTCTAGAAAAGTAGAATTTTGCATGTAAGTGTTTCTACCTTTTTCTTTCTTTCGTAAAAATAATACTCATGTATACTCGTGCCTACTTTTTCAGCAACCATGGAAGTTTTCGATGATATTCCTAACTTTCGTGATTGGGTAGAGAAGTTACTATCTGTTGCCCCTATGGGGAGAAGATCTTGGAAGTATCTCTTATAGAGATTTGGTTGGAAATTCAAGTACGGTACTTTTTCCTGCTTAGTCTTTTTTTTCTCTTTTGCTAACTTAAGAGTTTCTTACCATGCCTCTTTTCTTTTGTTAGGATTTTCTATTCGCAGTGACAGTCCTGCTTCTGTTTCATCCCCAAGACTTACAGTGAGTCTTTCTCAAGAAAAAATTTTGAGCTCTTATTCAAAATTAGGAGATGCAAACGGGCGGGTCGGTCCGGATATGGTTCGGATTGAAAATGGGTAATAAGAAATGGATCAATTATCTGACCTGGTCCATATTTAATATAGATAAAAAATAGATTAACCGGTGGATAATATGGGTTACCCATATTATTCATGACTTATTGTATATGATCACTTTTGGGAGAATTCTTAGTCTCCCTAACTTGAGGAACCCCCAATTTGAGGCTTTACAAATGTAAAAGTTAGATCTATTAGTTATCCATTGGTTACTCATTGGTTATCCATTTTTTAAATAGATAATATGGTTCTTATCTATATTTGACCTGTTTTTTAAAAAGTTTATTATCTAACCCATTTTTAGTGGATAATATGAGTGGTTAACTATTTTCTTTCAACCATTTTGCCACCCCTATTCAAAATGGAAGACTGAATGAGCCCGTGGCTCTGAGGGTGAACAGGAACCAGAAGAGGGTTCTTTAGTTCGTAGGCCCCGATTCAAGAGGCGTGTTATCTCTGATGATGAAGATACCCCTCCATCAAGCTCAGTCCCTTCTAGATTTTGGATGAACCAGAAAGTGCTACATCAGTGATTTCTGATGAAGAAGTGAATGACCCCCTCCCCCTGCTTCTGTTGAATAATTATTTGATCATGGATTCGGAAGTGAGGAAGCCTTTGAGCTTGCTTTTGAGGGTTTCCCCTTACCTCTTTTCAACCGTCAGTCCTCGATTATCCTCGAGTTTTCTTACCTGAAGTTGCTGCTAATGCTCCCCCCCCCCCATGACTGCTTTCACCTCATCCGCCATTTCAGCTGCTCCCACTTCTCACCTTGAAGTTGATCCTTTCAGTACCAAGAAGACAGTGAAGAAAATTGTTGTTGCGGTTCCTGAATGTGGGAACTTATTGAAGAAGTTGGGTCAAGCTAATGTATGGTTGAAGCCTTTACTAGGCCCTATGGAGAAGGCCAAGTTGGAGAGTCATAGTTTGTTAGCTTGGATGAATGATATTGTTCATTTGTCTTTGAAGGTTCGAGTTCGATTTTACTCTTTCTTTCTTCTTTTTTCTGTTATCCGTAACTCCTTTTTTCTTTAGATCAATTTGATAGGTACTGAATTAATGAAAAGGATTGTACATGCTGGCCAACAAATCATTGATTATGATCAGGTCCAAACCTGTACTACTATTGAGTAAAGAGGATGGTCGATGCAGTTTTAACCCACCTAGGTCGGGATCGAATTCATAGGGAGTTAATAATTAGAACAAGGTTTATATCTAAGCTAAATACGGGCGTTGAATCTAATTACACTTCCACAAATATTTGATTTGATTTCTACTTCTATTCTATTGCATGGACTATTTGAAACTAAGTACAATGTTTTTGTTGTTGATTTTCAAGGGTTTAAAGGGACTAGGATAGTGACTTTCACCTAGGTGAATATCTAACGGATAGTAGAATCTGGGACAACCTTGTGATTAGTTGGGGTCGTAATATAGCTCACTCCTGGGTACTCACTCTATACTTTCGGTAGTTTGAGTGATTTTGCCCAATTTGGCTTTCTCACGTCCAAATGGATATTCATGCAATTCAAGTGATGTTAGCTCAAACCGGGTATTACTATCTCTAGGTTTATCCATTTAATTGGGGCTTATCAATTTTTTGAGTTCACCCCAATTCCTTGTTAGCCTAATTTTCCTAGAAATTAGTCCCTCTTTCTCAAATAGAGACTAAGTCATAAAGGCATAAATCAGTATTTGCAACCACTAATTCTAAAGTTCTAGTAAAAACTAGGCTAAATATCACTAACTCTGACACATTCAAGTCCTAAAATTCAATACCCATCAAATAATCACACGAGGGTTGGGTCACAACCCTAGCCATGGGTTTAGATGCTCATGAAAATAATAGAAATTAAAGAAGAAATAAAGATAAAATTCATAATACTAGTTTAAAAGATAAAAATCTAATGTTGTGAGATAATTCTAGTACAAATTACCCAAAACGGAATATTCAGCCGTCTCACGTGCTCAGATAAAACATAACTTAACCTAAAAATGTCAATAAGATCTATTTATACTAAGCTAAAATTTCTGGATAAAAATGCCTTTGCGGAGGTTTCGCGGCCGCATAATTCTTACCGCAATCGCACAATTCTTACCGCAGCGGCATTATTCTTACTGCGGTCGCACTCATGCTTTCGCAGTCGCGTAATTTTGATCGAGGTCCACGTTTGTAACTTCTGGATCTGGGTTAATCATGGTTTCGTTGATCGCGATATCGCGGTCGCGTAGGAGACTTCTGTGGCTGCATAATTCTAAGGCGGACCGTACTTCTTGTTTTAGCTTGAAATGTGAACTCCCTGAACCTCGGAAATCGCAGTTCATATAATTCCAATCATAGCCGCGACGATACTTTAGCGGCCGCATTTTTCTAATGCAGTCCGCATTCGTGTTATAGCCTAACAATCCATCTCTCTGATTCTTCATTTTTCGGACCTCGAAATAGTGTTTGCGACCGCGTTTATACTTTCTCGGCCGCACTTTTCTGATTCGGTCCACGTTTTATATATTTAGGCCCAGGCTTGGTTTTTGTTCAAATTTTGACTCCTTTATGAGTTGATTATGGCTCTTTTGGCTCATTTTGAACAATTCTTGCAAGCAAGAATATTATACTAGTTTTCGGGAATACCTTCACGCATTTTTTGCCTAAAATGCAAGTAAAGGAGAGCAAATAATTGGTTAAAAATCTCTACTTATCAGAATACCGCACCAAGGCTAATAATTGGGAAGAGCAATTTGAAGGTCTACAAATGGAGAAAGAAGTGTTGGCCGAGGAGAAGGATGCCTTAGAGCAACAAATGCATGTGATCACTGTTGAATTAGCAATTAAACAATATTCTTCAAGCCAAATTGGTAAGGGTAAGGATAAGGATATCTTTGAGCCCTCATTTTCCTAAGCAATTTTCAAAGGCAACCGAGTAGATAAGGAGTTTGAGGGAACTCCTTAACTAGAGAAGAGGCTTAATCGGGAGAGTTGGTTCAAACACTTACCCAAACTCAAAAAGACCTTTGTGCCTCTATTGATAAAGTCAAGTTCTTGGAACCTTCCCTTACTCCTTCAAAGGAAGATTTTGACGCTTCTAAAATAGAGAAGGAGGAGTGGATAATCGAGATTGATAAGTGGGAAAAAGACTATGAGGCTCTCGAGGATAAGATGTCATGTCACTTGAACTGAGTAGAGCTTTTTTAAATACTCGCCTCAAGACTTTAATGGAAGGCAGCCATAAGGGTTTTGACCTTAACGCTGAGATTGCTAAAGCTAAAGAGGCAATCGAAAAAACTCAGCAAAGTCAAAGTATCCCTTCAGCTAAAGATGGAATTCCCAAGGGTTGATGAACTTGCTTCTAAAGCTAATATTCAAGCCTCTTCTTCTCAAGCTGATCCCTCTATCTCCGTCAATGATGCTCATGTTGCTGATGATGCCTCCTAATATTTTCTGTTATTTGATGGTTTTGTTTAGACTTTGTTGATTGGAAGTTTTATTTTTAATTTTTGGAATAGTTGTTGGTTTACCCCTATCTTGTTCTGGGCTTGATGACAAACAAATGCCTTGTCTTTTGTAAAGTGTAATATATAAATCACGGATTTCTTTTTTGCCTATTGTGATGTTTGAGTTTTTGTTCCACTCTTTGTTATTCAATTTTGCATTAAAATTGCTTTAACAGTACGTGATTATGGTAGACACACAATTTTAATAAAAGAGGGCCCTTTTATAAGCGACATTGATGAAGATGACGTCTCATCTTCGTATTGGTGTAAATATATGAAAAAGTATTTTTTTTAAAGAAATAATTTGAGGAAGTTTTATGCTTTGAACTTTCAAATTTTGTACATCATTCTTTATTTATATAATACAACTTTTACAACTATTTCACAACTGCTTTATTTGTTATAAGTTTCAAGATTCCAGGTCTATTATCCCGTTACTAATTATTGACCTTAATCTAGAAACTCATAAGAACGTGGAGTATATCTTGTGCCTGTATTGTATCCTTTTTTTTGAGTTTCTTCAAAGATTTTCGAAGGCTTGATGATTTTTGACTTTTAGACTGATTCGGGCTTGAATACATATACATATATATGTATATGTATATGTATATATATATATAAATATATATATATATATATGTATATGTATATATATATATATATATATATGTATATACATATACATATATATGTATATGTATATATATATATATATATATATATATGGAGAGAGAGAGAGAGAGAGTGTCCCCGGTTTTAGAGATTTGAAGTATGAAATCTTGAGCACTAGATTGTTTCTTTCTTTGGTCCATTCCCTTAAAAGGAAAATAAACACGGGACTCGGAAATATACATTTATATGATGTCTTCTTAACCCCTTTTTTCCATCAAAGGTATTATAACTTATACATAATTCAGTATTCCTCGTATCTTTTTGGGTTTAATACTATCATTTGATAAGAGCTAACTTTTTTCCTATCATTTAAAGTAGTTAGTATAAATTAAATGAATAAAATTAAATCATATGTGAATGATACCTAACCGTGGGCACCTCCTTTGCCTATAAGTAACCCTTCTTTAAATGAACAACATTTCACCTTGGTGGGAGTACTTTACCTTTCATTGTTTCCAACTCATATACACACTTTCCAGTAATGCTTCGAATTTTATAGGTCCTTTCCCATTTGGACCTAACTTTCCTGCATTGGCTACTTTTATTGATTCAAACCCCTTTTTGAGGATGAAGTCCCCAGACTTTAAGTACCTAAGATGAGATTTCCAATTGTAGTACTACTCAATAATTTATTTCTGAGCTGTCATTCTTATTAGGGCCGCTTCTCTCCTTTCTTCAAGCAAATCTAGATTTATTCGCATATCTTCTTCGTTTGATTCCTCAGTTGCATGTGTATATCTTGTACTTGGTTCACTTATTTCAACTGGAATTAGGGCTTAAGCACCATAAATAAGTGAGAATGGAGTTTCTCCCATACCTATTTTTGTTGTTGTTCGATAAGCACATAAGACTCCTGGTAACATTTCAGGTCACTTACCTTTTTACTCATATAATCTTTTCTTTAAGTTATTATAATAACTTTGTTCGTCGACTCGACTTGTTCGTTAGCCACTGGGTGATAAGGTGTTAAAATTATCCTTTTAATCTATCAACTCTAAAAAAATCTATGATTTTCACGCCGATGAATTATGGGCCATTGTCACATATGATTTTTTTGAAACTCCGAACCGGTATAGTGTGTTTCGCCAAATAAAGTCCCTAATTTCTTTCTCCCGCACATGTTTAAAGGCTACTGCTTCTACCCATTTAGTAAAATAATCAGTTAGTACTAATAAAAATTGTACCTTTCCATTAGCTTGTGTTAGTAGACCCACAATATCCATTCCACACTTCATAAAAGGCCATGGTGAAATAAGCGTATGTAATAGCTCCGCTGGGCGATACATGTTATTGCCATATCGTTGGCATTTGTCACACTTGGCCACCAAACTTTCCGCATCTTCTTCATTTTTGGCCAATAGTATCATGCTCTAATTAGAGTTTTTACCAAGGATCTTCGTCCTGCGTGATTTCCAAAGTGTCTCTCATGTATTTCTCTCCTCACATATTTTATTTGAGAAGTTCCGAGACATCTTGTTAAAGGTCCTCCGAACATCTTGCTAGGGGGAATCATCTGCTTTTAGCTCCATGCATCACTCTCTTTTACGACCACTTGGCATAGCATATTTTATCCTATACAGAGAGTCCCCTGCTTTTCAGTGACATAAATTTATGTCATCGGGAAGTTGGTAGAAACATTCTTTTGAAGCTAGGGTTGGTCTTGTACCGATGGGTTCAGAAAACTTTGGATGTTACTACACCCAAAACCTGCTCATGGAAAGAGTTGTCCCTGAAATATGGTTGGAAGGCCAAATATCATGGTATGTTTAACTTATCAGGTCCTTAACTTTTTTTATGAGAAAATTGTCTAATTCTTCTCTCCTATTGAATATAGGTCTACCCAGGGCTCGGTTGTCATCCCTGAGGAGGTTTGGATGATCCTGCTCATACAGTGAGGCTGCTGCAAAAAGTTTTTCACAAACAGTCGTCTCTGGCATGCTTTTGGTGCAAGTTCTTCTTCTCGAAGTCCCCGACGGAGAACTAGCAACCAAAAAGAAGATGTTCCTCCGGGACTGGAGGAAAGAATAAGAGGGCAAAAATGCTTCCCCCAATCGCTTGCGGAAATCGTGGCAGTCATTGTTGTTGTATCCCTATATCATCTCCCCCCCCTCCCCAAAGTATTCAAATTCAAAGAATGCGAATTTGGAACGCTGGAAGTTTTGCACCTTCGAGGACGCCATTAATGAATTGCTAGACAATCCTCAAATCGGTATCAAAATTTGTTTCCCCTTAGGAATTTATGATATCAAGCAAAAGACTATATAACAATCCTCTGGTTGTTTTCACTCTTGAACGGTCGGGTCACCTTTACTCGATAGCAAACTAACTTTCTCGGTGGAAATTTTGCAAGCCAAAGATTATCTAATCGCTTCGAAGTGGTTCTTTGCTTGCGTGTCTTTCTATTAAAGATGTTATTGTTGCTGTTGAAACTTTTTTCGTAGTATGCTTTTTGTTGTTGCCTCATTAAAAACCTTGCCACAAAAACCGAATTGGGACAAAAAATGAACGAAGGAAAAAATAGTGCAACACATACTTTCAGTACATATGATGTTTGTCAACAATAATATCTCTTGAGGTTTAACTCGGTAGGGGCCTTCCTATGTTGGACCTAGCTTTCTTACATTGAGTTCCTGGGTACTTTGAGTGACTTTTCTTAGAACCAAGTCTCCCACTTTAAAATAATGAAGGTTGGCTCTTCGATTATAACATCTTTTCATTCTCTGCTACTAGGTTCTCATTCTTATATGTTCCAAGTCCCTGCGCTCATCAAGAAGCTCCAAGCTGACTAACACCACTTCGTTGTTCATCTCTTCACTCGCCTAAAAGTATCTCAAGGTAGACTCTCCTACTTCCACCGAGATTAAGGCTTATGCTCCATAAACAAGGGAAAAGGGAGTTTTTCCTATGCTTGATTTGGCCATTTTTTGGTACTCCCATAACACTTTAGCCGCTTCCAACCTTTTCTTAAGATTCTGTATAATCACTTTGCTCATTGATTATGCATAGCATTTTGCACTCGGATGATAACTTGAAGATGTGATCCTCTTAATTTCAAATCTTCAAGGAACTTTGTGATATTTGCACCTATAATTATGGCCCATTACGTAGGCTATCTCGTTCGGTGTTCCAAATCTGCAAATTAAGTTCTCCCACAAGAAATTCACCACTTCATGCTCGCCGATCTTCTAATAAGGACTTATTTCAACCCAATTAGAAAGATACTCCGTTAAAATTAAAAGAAACACTTACATTACCAAAGGCCGACGCTAGTGGTCTGACGATATCCATTACTCACTTCATGAACGGCTAGAAAGGGAAAACTGAATGCAATGGTTTTGCTGGTTGATGTACCAATGGTGCATAGCGTTGGCACTTATCGCATTTTTTCACGAAGGCTTTGGCGTCTTGTTTTATTCGGGGCCAATAATATCCCGCCTTTACCAGTTTGAGTACTAAGGAATCTGCGCCCAAATGTTTCGTATATCCCTTTGTTGACTTCTCGCATAACATAATTAGCTTCGAACGCTCCTAAGCATCGAGCCAGTGGGCCTTGGAACGATTTCCAGTATAGTTGGACTCCTTTGAAGCTATATCGTGCTTATTTGGCGTGCAGCGCCCGGGATGCCTTAGAGTCTTCGAGCAACTTTCTGTGCTTGATATAATTGATGATCTCATTCCTCTAGTCCCAGATCAAATTAGTCGTATTTACCTCATAATAGCTATCTACCTCCACGATCGAGTGCATGAGTTGTACTACTGTGCTGGAATCTATTCCCTTCATTTTTGTTGATGAACTGAGGTTAGCGAGTGCATCCACTTCTATATTTTCTTCCCTCGGTTTATGAATAATCGGCCACTCCCAAAATCAAGCCAGCAGAGCCTAGACCTTCTCTACATATTGTTACATGTGCTCTCTTTGGTTTCGAAAATCCCGTAGACCTAATTAACCACCAGTTGGGAGTCGCATATGATTTCTATGACCTCAAAATCTAGTCCCCGGGCAAGTGCAAGTCATGCATTCAAAGCCTTATACTCTTTTTTATTGTTTGTTAACGGGACCTGTTTACCGTGACAATGGTAACAACAATGAAATTTGTAAATTGGATTCTAAAAATATGTGATCTACTCCCGAGCTAGTTGTTAGAGAAGTCGTAGAACAATGCCTAAACTACTCGACAGTTCTTGCTTATGCAATATATTCAGGGTGACATTGAAAATAAGGCCTCAACTTTCTAGATGCCATAATTCATGCTAAAGCAAGTTTTCCTAAGGGAGGATATCGAGTTTCAGCATTCAACAAAGATTTACTAACATAATAAATTGGAGATTGCATACGTTTATCTGCACGTACAAATACTGCACTTACCGCCATTTATGACACAGCGAGATATATGAGTAGCGTTTCTCCATCCTTTGGTTTAGCCAGTAGGGGTGGATTTGACAAATATTCTTTTAGATTTTTGAGAGCTTGTTCACATTCATCAGTACACTCAAATTCGCTTCTTTTTTTTCAAAATTGAAAAAAAAACTTAAAACTTTTCTCTGAGGACTTGGAATTAAATCTTCCCAAAGCTTTTATCCTACCTGTCAACCTCCGCACCTATTTTTTGCTCGTGAGTATGTCTGGTATCTCCTAAATGGCTTTGATTTGTGCAGGGTTTAATCTAATACCTCGGTTAGAAATAAGAAAACCTAAAAACTTAGCTGAAGCCATGCCAAAGGCATATTTTTCGGGATTTAACTTCTTATTGAACTTGCGGAGAATTTGAAAAATATCTGACAAATGTTGGATATGATCTCCCGCATGTGCTTCCTTGACTAAAATGTCATCGATGTAGACTTTCATAGTGTTTCCCAGGTGTTCTTGAAACATTTTTGTCACTAATCTTTGGTACGCGTCTCAAGCATTTTTTAGTCTGAAAGGCGTGCCTTTATAACAGTAAGTCCTCTTTTCAGTGTTTTGTAGGATATTTGCTTCCTCTTCTTCTATTTGACAGGTGGATAGGATGAGTCTTCATTTAGCTTGTGGGTTATCACCTCCGATTGTACACCTATCATATCTGAATACGACCAGGCAAAGCAATTTGCGTTAGCTTGTAAAAAATTGATTAGTTTATCTTTCATTCATGGGCTTAGCTTCTTTTTAATATAAACTTTTCTATTTGGCCATTGCTCGAAATGTGTGATACCCTCAAGTTCTTCAATTGTTGTTTTGATGTATTCATTTTTTTTTTGCCTACTGAATCACATCAGATCTTGAACCTATGTTCGCCCGTCGATTTTTAGTTGAGGTTTGTGTTGTTATATCCTCAACTGAATTTTTTAGTTGTTATTTCTTATTTGCATCATCGTTTTCTATGATCAAATCCGCAACTAAATTGATACTTTCAGAAGCTTGTTGATCTCCACGGATTTGTCGAATCCCTATTGTGAAGAAAACTTAATAACTTGATGTAAAGTAGATGGTACAACATCCATATCATATATCCAAGACCTTCCAAGAATCATATTATATGCCATCTCAGTGTCTATCACTTGGAATTTTGTATCCTTGTAACTCCTTCTGCATATGTGGTAAGCACTATTTCCCTTTTTGTGACTACAGTTGAATTGTCGAATATAGATAAGGTATGTGCTTTGGGAATCATCTTGTCATCAACTTTTATCTCATTTACAACCCTCAGAAGAATAATATTTACGGAGCTACCTATATTAATCAAAACTCGTTTCAATAGTATCATGTATAAGTAAAGATATTACTAGTGCATCGTAGTGAGGGATTATGACGCCATCTGCATCATCAAACATTATATTTCCTTGCTCTAATACTTGGCAAACTCACTTCCCATGGATAACTGTAACTTTTGATGTCTTTTTTGCAGTTGTATACGTCACTTCGTGGACCTCTTCTCCCCCGCTTATCACGTTAACCGTCCTTTTAGATGACAGAGGTTTTGGAGGATCTTATATGTTCTTCATATATGATTACTTACCTTTCTCAGTGAACAAGTCAGTTAAATATTCTTGTTTTAACAAATGCTCTACTTCACCTTGTAACAATCTGCAATCTGTTGTTTTATTGTCGTGGTCATTATGAAACTCGCACCAGAAATCTAGGTTTCTTCTGCTAGGATTAGATCTCATTTCTTTTTTCCACCGCACCTTATCTCCCATACTTTTTAAAACAGCTACCAACTCAGAAGTGCTAATGTTAAAACTGTAATCACTAATCTTTGCAGTTGTATTAGCATTACTGTCTCGCGCATCTCATTCTTTTCCCAACTTGGGTGATGAACTCGCGTCTCTATCCCTTGATCGAGAAGCATACCTTGGGTTTTCTTGTTTTGAGCGTGAATCTCATCCTTTTGGTCCCATGTAAGTCTCGTACCTATTCTTATTGTACCTTCGTGATGTAACTATTGTACATATCATTCCATGTTGTAGCAAGGAATTCTCGTAAGCGTTCCTTGAGTCTTCTCATGGCTACTGAGCTTTTTTCATTTAAGTTACTTGCAAATGCCATGGCTTCCTGATTATTAGGTACTCATGGTAACATCATCATTTCTCATTGGAATCTATCCACAAATTTCCTGAGTAGTTCCGTATCTCCTTGTTTTATTTTGAAGATGGCTTCCATACTCTTCTCACCTTTCTGAGCTCCCGAATATGCTATTACAAATGAATCTGCAAGCTCAACAAAAGAATCAATATGGTTTTTTGGTAAGATAGAATACTATGTTAATGCTACTTTTGTGAGAGTTATGCGGAATTTTTTGACCAACGATTACTCAATTTTTTGCTTGGTCAAATCATTGCCTTCCACGCTAGTTGTAAATACAGTTACATAATCTGCGGGTCTATTGTTCCATCATACTTTAAAATATTTGGCATTTTAAACATTTTAGGAATCAACAAAGGTGATGCACTAGGCTTTTAAGGCTATTATGAATATTTATCAATATACACTCCTTTAATCATGGGTGGCACACCAGGTATTTGCTGTATGCAATCATTCTGCTCCTTCACTTGCTTATGAAAATTAAGTTAGTACTAAACTTTGTAAATTAGAATTATTTGGTGTACCTGACCTTCTATCACAAGACTCATTGGGAGTTCCGCTTATTGAATTAGCAAGGTCTGAGCATGGGTTTCTATAGTTGCGATATTGTTTGGATAAGGAGTTGGTGGCACAGTTGGCAATCCATTAACAAAAGCTTGAAGGGCGTTGTTGACGTGTTCTGTGATTAACTATTTCAATGCGTCCTTGGTAGTCTGCCCATCCCCTTATTTATCATTCGTATGTGATGTTGATCTTTGAGGTGTCCCCTCTTAGGAGCGTCGAGGAGAATTTTGTGGTGAAGGGATTGGAGGAGTTCTTTCCCCCTGTTGGTTCAATTGGTTATGGTTGTTGGCAATTGACATGATTTTTTGTCAAAAAAGTAAATTTGAAAAGTGAAAATTAGAGTTCCGGCAATGAAACTAATTGTTTAACCAAAAATATGTCTTTTAGAAGAAAACGGGTTAGTGATAACCAAGTTTTACTTCACTTTCACAATGATATCAAAGGAAAATAATAAGAACAACTAAGGAAATAATTGATTGCAAAGTCAAGGTAGAGAATTTTGAGAAAGCATAGAAGTAAAGAATGTATTTCAATATTTCGATATTTCCTTATAAATAGAATTGTGCGCCCTTATATAGGAATATACAATAGTAACATTTTTCCCACATAATTTGAGTTAATTATAGGCATCAATGATATTGATTGCCCGTAATCTTGGAAATCTACAACCGACGTATCTCATATCCGTTCTTATTTTTCTTCCTTATTTCTTTCTGGTTCATGTATCATTCCTTCTTTTTATCATTACTCATGCTGTCCTCATTCACTTCTTGCCAACTGTTAGGCCCAGTTCCATCTTGTGGGTATTTCTTCTCGTGCCTTCTTTTCCCTAACAATTAAGAGAGCCACGCGTCGCTGAATCATTGTCCCACGTACCATTTCATGTCAGCATTCCAATATTTCATGTGTAGCGCTTTTTCACCACTAATAAAATGTGTAACAAATTCATTGGTCATTTGCTGACTGGACGGACACGTCTGTATATGTGTAATACACGCGTGTAGGCTCAACAATTAGATGTATTTATTAGTTAAGGGAATCATGAGTTCGAGTGTTCAAATGGGAAAAATTAAAGTTCATGTATCGATTTTTAAAAGCTCTACAAGTTTAAGTGGTCAGGACTCTATTATGTCTTTAAATAATAATATTTACTTTTTAATTTATCAGTCGGATTATAAGTGTTTGATGACCATTGAACAAGGCTATCTAATGCTTTCAACCTTTTTTTAGAGTATAAATATTTGATGTGTCGCGTAACTTTTTCCTTTTTATGTACCCTCATGCATAGATTTACGCGTAATAATCGCGGGAGCTTTCAATTTGATATGCCATTACTCTTGGTTTGGACCTTCTTTGTTCAATAGGTACTCCAATGGCATCGACTAATGTTAGAAATTAGTTATTTTAATAGATAAATATGTTAGAATAAGTGCTTAATGCTAGAGGGGGGGGGGGGGGGAATAGCGTTTTATAAAAAATTCTGCAGAAATAAAAATTAACTTGAATCAAATTGCGGAATTAAAAGAGTATGGAAGAGATGCACCGATTTTATACTGGTTGGCCACAAGTGTGGTTACGTCCAGTCTCCCGAGAGACTCTCTCGAGGTTCTACTAAACTCGTTAAGCTTCCGGGTGCTTAACAAACCATTACAACTGAGAACTTGAGTCACACAAGCCTGAACAACCGTTGCTCGAAGATACCGCACTTCAAGACTTCAAACGAAGGAATAAAATGTTCCTTCTTACAACAAGGGATTATAGAATTTCCCTTCAAGTGTATAAACACTCAATACTCACTTATACAATTGCTCTCTCAAAGAGTAGATATGAGTACAAATTAATAAGCTCAAGAATACAACAACTTCTTCAAGAAATTGGCTCTCAAAAGTGATGAATTCAATATGAAATAATTGGTGCAAGAGTATGTAAGCTTTTGTAAGTTTATGCTCAGTTGTTGTACTTAAAAAAGTGATTTAGAGGTGTATTTATAGGCCTCAAAATGCCCCAGACCGTTGCATAATTGTCAAACAAAATTCCTGATTTTGTGCTCATATAATCGATTAGATGGTCTATATAATCGATTATTTGACCAACTTTCAAAAAACAGTCTCGTGATTTTAGGGAGAATAATCGATTATGTAGACTGTATAATCGATTATATGCAAATCTTTCAAAAGATCATATCCTGATTTTAAGGAGAATAATCGATAACATAATCGATTGTACGTTAACGTTCAAAAATCAGTTTAAGATTCTGTGCTAACATAATCGATTATCAGCTGTGTATAATCGATTATTTTTTAAAGTTTAAAACAACACTTTGGCAACGGTCTGAACATAATCGATTAGTTGAAAAGGATAATCGATTGTTTTGCTTCTTTGAAAATTTCATTTAAACATTGTCTCAATGTAATCGATTGTGGAAAACATATAATCGATTACTTTGCAGTTTGAAAATTTCAGTTTAAGCACTGTCTCAATTATCGATTGTTAAACAAGTATATAATTGATTGTTCTGTTGTTTTTGGAAATTCCAGTTTTGGCGGTCTTAATATAATCGATTATGTAGCATATATAATCGATTATATATGTCCAGATTTAAAAGACATGTTTAAAAATCATTTTGGCTAAAATGCAAATCATTTTGTTTTAATTCAAAGATGCATGTTTTGATGAAAATGATTTTACGAGAGAAGCCAATAGTTGAATATGTTGTTGAATCAAGATCACACTGTAAAACGACCCAAGTATAACTTCGTTGCTTCACTTGATCTTGTTCTTGTTTCTCTTGTGCTTGACTGTTAACGTTCCATGCTCGTTGGTTTGTCATTTATCAAAACCTACACAGATCAACACACGTTTAGTTTGAGAACGTGTTTCAACAATTTCCCCATTTTTGATAATGGCAAACCAATATCAGGATATGCATATTAATGACAGTCATATTAATGACAGTTCAAGACAAGTATTCCCCCTCAATTTATGAGTTCCCCCTGCAAATGTTTATTAGTGTACATAGCCCTTATTCTTCCCCCTTTTGACATTAACAAAAAGCAATAAAAATTTTATTAGAAAATAGTGGAATACATAATAAGACTTAAAAAAACAGAAAATTAATCAACTACAAGCAAGAAAAAATTATTCATTGTCATCCTCATCATCCGGCACTGCTTCATGAAGGACAAGTCCAGCATAAGGATAGTGAACATGATCAAAGTATCCATGAAGCTCATAAGTCAATCGAGTGACGTTTTGATCAATACGATTGACGGAGGTGGAAAAACGGGAGGAGGAGCGGCGGAAGAGGAAGCAACGTTTTTGCCGGAACGAGAGCGTTTGGTGTGCCTGCTCGTCATTTTGATGAAAGATTGAGAGCTGTTGAAGAAGTTTTGGAGAGATTTTCAATAAATTTTTTTTGAAGCTTAGATTGATGTTAAGGTGAATATACTGAAGGTGGAAGACCCTATTTATAGAATGGAGGAAAGAAAAGCATTGAATGGGAAAGGCTGCAATTTTGGAGATTTCAAACAGTCAGAAACGGAAAACATTTGAACACTGACCGTTGCATAATCGATTATGGAGTCGAAATAATCGATTATTAAGGACTTTTGAATTGTACTCAGAAGAAAAAAATCGATTATGTGAGTGTTGCAGGAGCCAAACGGTAACAAAATTCGAATACTGACCGTTTGAGAATCGATTATTAAACCTGAATAATCGATTACGGACAATATTTGAATTAGTCAGAAGTAAATAATCGATTATATGACACCAGTGTTAAAGAATTCCCCCTGTCTTTGGGGCGATACCTGCAAAAGAAAATTAGGCGCCTCCGACGCTCAAGTCAGTAATTATTCAAAAAATAAATGCAACTTAAGTGTATGCATTAGATCAACGTAGAGTCAAGAATTCCGAGTTTACTTCGAATACGGAAGAACGACTCTTTATCTAAATGTTTGGTGAAGATGTCGGCTAATTGAAGTTTAGTTTCAACGAACTCAATTTCGACTTCACCTTTGAGAATGTGATCTCTTATAAAATGGTCCGTAATGTCTATGTGTTTCGTTCTTGAGTGAAGAATAGGATTCTTCGTCAAGCTTATGGCGCTAGTATTGTCACATCGAAGAGGTACGTGGTCAATACTAAGACCATAATCCGAGAGTTGTTGCTTCATCCAAAGGATTTGTGCACAACAACTCCCCGCGGCTATATATTCAGCCTCTGTTGTGGATAACGCAACACTTGCTTGTTTCTTGCTAAACCAAGAAACTAATGAGCTACCGAGCAAATGGCAAGTGCCACTAGTGCTCTTGCGGTCCAATCTGCATCCAGCAAAATCGGAATCGGAATAGCCAACAAGTTGGCATGAAGAGCCTTTGGGATACCAAAGTCCCACATTTATCGTTCCAACAAGGTACTTCATTATCCGTTTTACCGCATTTAGGTGAGACTCCTTCGTACATGATTGATATCGAGCGCATAAACAAACGCTAAACATGATGTCTGGTCTACTAGCAGTTAAATAAATAAGAGAGCCGATCATACCTCGGTACTTTTTGGTATCGACTTCCTTACCTTTTTCATCCTTGTCAAGATGGTCGGATGTGCTCATTGGAGTGCCCATTGCTTTAGCATTGCTCATTTCAAATCGATTTAGCAATTCTTTGCAATACTTAGATTGACAAATGAAAGTGCCTTCTTTCATTTGTTTCACTTGCAACCCCAAAAAGAAAGTAAGCTCACCCATCATTGACATCTCAAATTCACTAGTCATTAAATTTGAGAATTCCTTGCATAGAGACTTGTTAGTGGAACCAAAAATAATGTCATCAACATAAATTTGTACTAAAAGAATGTCATTGTCTTTACTCTTGATAAAAAGTGTAGTATCAACTTTCCCCCTATTGAATTCATTTTCTAATATGAATTTGCTCAAGCGTTCATACCAAGCTCTTGGAGCTTGTTTCAGACCATAGAGTGCTTTCTTGAGCTTAAAGACATAATCCGGAGATTTAGAGTCTTCGAACCCCGGGGGTTGTTCAACATACACTTCCTCTTGAATAAATCCGTTGAGGAAGGCACTTTGATACAATTTAAAATTCATTGAGGAAGAAAATGCAAGTAATAAACGTATAGCTTCTAAACGTGCTACGGGTGCATATGTTTCTTCATAATCAATGCCTTCTTCTTGATTATAACCCTTTGCAACTAACCTAGCTTTGTTTCTAGTGATAATTCCATTTTCGTCTAATTTATTCCGAAAAACCCATTTCGTACCAATTATGGTATGATTATCGGGTCTTGGCACCAATTCCCAAACGTCATTACGTTTAAATTGGTTAAGCTCATCTTGCATTGCCAAGGTCCAATGCTCATCCCCAATTGCTTCGGAGATGGTAGTAGGTTCAATTTGGGAAACAAATGCCATATGACTTATGGTGTCTTTGAGAAGGTTTCGAGTACTTACCCCTTTCTCGATGTCGCCAATTACCTTGTCGAGAGGATGGTCTTTAGACGTCCTCCAAGCCTTAGGCATCATCGATTCTTGTGATTGTGTCTCCTCTCGCGGTTGTTCCATGGGTTCATCTTGAATCTCTTTTGAATTTTCCGTTTGCTCCTTGTCTTGAATATTCATCTTGTTTAAAGATTCTGCAAGATCATCACAAAATTCCTTTCTCGCCAAGCGAGCATCACTTTCACAAAATACAATATGAGGGGTCTCCTCGATAGTTTCAGTACGATTATTAAATACTCTATACGCTTTACTACGAGATGAGTAACCAAGAAAAATACCTTCATCAGATTTTGCATCAAACTTTCCCAAATTATCTTTTCCATTATTATGGATAAAACATTTACAACCAAAAACTCTAAGATGGGAGATATTAGGCTTTCTTCCCTTATAGAGTTCATATGGGGTTTTCATGAGTATCGGTCGAATGACTGCTCTGTTTAAAACATAGCAACCGGTACTCACGGCATCCGCCCAAAATTTCTTGGAAACCTTTGACTCGTCGAGCATGGTTCTAGCCATCTCTTCGAGGCAACGATTTTTCCGTTCCACCACTCCATTTTGTTGTGGTGTACGTGGAGCCGAAAAGGTATGTTCAATACCGAGTTCGTCACAAAAATCCGCGAAGAGATTATGATCGAACTCTCCCCCATGATCACTTCTTATGGAAGTGACGGTTGTACTCTTTTCATTTTGCACACGTTTAGAAAACTTTTGAAAGCATGAAATGCATCACTTTTATGAGCTAGAAACAATGTCCATGTGAATCGAGAGTAGTCATCAACAATTACAAAAGCATATAAATTTCCACCAAGACTTTTAACTCGAGATGGTCCAAAGAGATCCATGTGAAGAAGTTGCAAAGGTCTATTGGTTGAAACAATATTCTTTGATTTAAAAGAAGCTTTTGTTTGTTTTCCTTTTTGGCATGAGTCACAAATAGAATCTTTTTCAAAAGTAATATTTGGAAGACCAATTACTAGATCTTGTGAGACTAGTTTGTTTAAAATATTCATGTTTATATGAGCTACTCTACGATGCCATAGCCACATGTCGTCTACTTTACTCAATAAGCATTTACAAAACTTGATGAAGAATTTTCTAGATCAACCATATAGATATTATCTATTCTAATGCCACGAAGAATAAATTTGAAATCACGACGACGAATAACCAAGCATTCTTCGGAATCAAATAAAACAAGATTTTCCTTGTCACATAATTGACTTATGCTCAAGAGATTATGTTTTAAACCTTTAACTAACAAGATATTTTTAATAGCGGAGGTTTCGTCCTTACCGACCGAGCCAATGCCGATAATTTTTCCTCTGTTATTGTCACCAAAAATAACGCTTCCTCCTTCCTTGGGTTCTAGTTGAAGGAATTTAGATGCATCCCCGGTCATGTGTTTGGAGCATCCACTATCAAGGTACCAAAGTACACTTGATCCCTTCAAACATACCTCGTTTTGTTTTTCTTCATTTGCCATGAGACATAAGTTTGCGGTCTCCTCTTCTTCTCCGTCGCTAGATTCGTCGCCGGAGTCGCCTCCCCAAGAGATGTAGGCTCTTTGCTTTTTACCTACCTTCTTCTCCACTTTGGCGTTTGGGCATTTTGGTTTAATATGCCCGAGTTCTCCGCATCCATAGCATTTTAACTCACCTCCTTGTTTCTTACCTTTTCGTTCATACTCCTTTCGCATGAACTTGTGGAATCTTTTGATGACGAGGCCGAGCTCGGTGTCATCGTTGCTTGAGTCCTCATCAATTTGAGGTTGAGCCGTTTTTGCTTTTAAGGCAATTTTCCTTTGCCTTTGATCATCTACAGGAGGGTTAAGAATAGTAGACTCATATGTTTTAAGGTTACCTCTTAGCCCGTCGATTGTGACATTTGTTACCCCGATTGATTCCTGGATAGCATCAGCCTTTGAACGTCATTCCGGATTAAGGCTTCGGAGAATTTTACCGACAAGTTCCCGATCCGTAAATATCTTCTTAAGGGCGTGAAGATCATTGACGATTTTTGAAAATCGTTCAAACATGTCGTCTATTTTCTCACCTTCCTTCATGTGAAACAATTCATACTTGTGAGTTAAGAAATCAATTTTTGCTTCACGTACCTGGTCTGTGCCTTCGTATGTGATTTCGAGCTTATCCCACATTTGTTTTGCGGTTGTGCAGCATGATAGTTTCCGATAGTCATCAGGATTTACTGCGCAGTACAACATATTAATTGCCTTTGCGTTGTTCTCTACCTTTCTTATATCATCCGCATCATACTCCTCTTCTAATTTTGGTATGAGTTTATCACCATCCTTTTTAGTTGGTAGTTGCTCTCCATTTTTAATAATTTTCTAGATATAAAAATTATTTGACTGGATGAATATCCTCATTCTCTCTTTCCAATAGGTGTAGTTGGTTCCATCAAATAGTGGTGGCCTTGTGGTGCATGAACCTTCACCTATTCCTGCATAAGCACTACGAGTAGAAGCCATGGAAAGTTTCTCTCAAACAGTTGAGTCTTACAGAGAGTTGGGCTCTGATACCAATTGTTAGAATAAGTGCTTAACGCTAGAGGGGGGTGAATAGCGTTTTATAAAGAATTCTGCAGAAATAAAAATTAACTTGAATCAAATTGCGGAATTAAAAGAGTATGGAAGAGATGCACCAATTTTATACTGGTTGGCCACAAGTTTGGTTACGTCCAGTCTCCCAAGAGACTCTCTCGAGGTTCTACTAAACTCGTTAAGCTTTCGGGTGCTTAACAAACCGTTACAACTGAGAACTTGAGTCACACAAGCCTCAACAACCGTTGCTCGAAGATACCGCACTTCAAGACTTCAAACGAAGGAATAAAATGTTCCTTCTTACAACAAGGGATTATAGAATTTTCCTTCAAGTGTATAAACACTCAATACTCACTTATACAATTTCTCTCTCAAAGAGTAGAGATGAGTACAAATTAATAAGCTCAAGAATACAACAACTTCTTCAAGAAATTGGCTCTCAAAAGTGATGAATTCAATATGAAATAATTGGTGCAAGAGTATGTAAGCTTTTGTAAGTTTATGCTCAGTTGTTGTGCTTAAAAAAGTTATTTAGAGGTGTATTTATAGGCCTCAAAATGCCCCAGACCGTTGCATAATTGTCAAACAAAATTCCTGATTCTGTGCTCATATAATCGATTAGATGGTCTATATAATCGATTATTTGACCAACGTTCAAAAAACACTCTCGTGATTTTAGGGAGAATAATCAATTATGTAGACTGTATAATCGATTATATGCAAATCTTTCAAAAGATCATATCCTGATTTTAAGGAGAATAATCGATTGTTTATGAAACATAATCGATTGTACGTTAACGTTCAAAAATCAGTTTAAGATTATGTGCTAACATAATCGATTATCAGCTGTGTATAATCGATTATCTTTTAAAGTTTAAAACAACACTTTGGCAACGGTCTGAACATAATCGATTAGTTGAAAAGGATAATCGATTGTTTTGCTTCTTTGAAAATTTCATTTAAACACTATCTCAATGTAATCGATTGTGGAAAACATATAATCGATTACTTTGCAGTTTGAAAATTTCAGTTTAAGCACTGTCTCAATATAATCGATTGTTAAACAAGTATATAATCGATTGTTCTGTTGTTTTTGAAAATTCCGGTTTTGGCGGTCTTAATATAATCGATTATGTAGCATATATAATCGATTATATATGTCCAGATTTAAAAGACATGTTTAAAAATCATTTTGGCTAAAATGCAAATCATTTTGTTTTAATTCAAAGATGCATGTTTTGATGAAAATGATTTTACGAGAGAAGCCAATAGTTGAATTTGTTGTTGAATCAAGATCACACTGTAAAACGACCCAAGTATAACTTCGTTGCTTCACTTGATCTTGTTCTTGTTTCTCTTGTGCTTGACTGTTAACGTTCCATGCTCGTTGGTTTGTCATTTATCAAAACCTACACAGATCAACACGCGTTTAGTTTGAGAACGTGTTTCAACAAAATAAAGCATGGTTTGAATAGTATAACAAAAAAATACAACTTGGTCCGATTCAATTATCAAATCCAATTCATATGTGTATCATTCATATATACCTTAGGAAACAATCTTAGCTAATTATTAACATAGTTTGGTGAATTGAGGTGTCTGTGATAGTGGCAATACAAATCACAAAATTCCAACGAACTCAAAGATACATTGCAAATTAAACAACTTACTGATTTGTTTTTTATGAAAATGATGCACTAATTTTGTTAGGAAAAAGGAGAGTTTTGAGAGAGATTTCTGTTGAAAAACAGAGTATTGGAATGAGGCAAAACGTCTGGAATTTATAGGAAAAAATTGGAAGAGATGCGATGCTTGGTTTGGAAAAGGTGTTTGTTCAGATTTTTCCTCGTCCTGTCACGGTTACGCTAGGACCGCGGCCAGAGTAGTCTGCAAACAGAATCTGCCGCGGTCCTACCGCGGCCAGAGCAGCCTGCAGAATAAATCTGCAGCAGAGCCACGCTCGGACAGCGACTAACTGACTGACATCTAATTAATTATTAAATAATTAATTAAATAAATTTTATCCAAAACTAATCGTATCGATCGATCATTTGACAAATCCAAATCTAAAGACGAAGCCGAGCCGAGCGACGACGACGACTCGAGGGGTTTCCCTTTTTCTCAACCTTTTGAGAGATAGAGAATATGTTTCTCAATATCAACACCTCTTGGATGGTTTCCCCATCCAGTGTGGGATAATCCACTTTTCAACACTTTAATGAATTTGAATTTTCATTTCCCTCCAAAAGTCATCGCCCTCCATTTCCCTTTCACTCCACTTAATTAACGACAAATTATGTCTTTAAACTCCAACAATCCCCCACATGAATGGGGAATGGCCTAAAATAAGAAGATATGCATAAAAACTGTGTGATTTGCAATTAAGGATTAGTTGCATTTGGATAAGTAGGTTTCCCTTTGAACTTTCCATAGTGAACTTATATCGGATATACTCGATCAATCTAGATTTGATATATTTGAACCGTCGAGCTTTGATGTATTCCTAGGCAACACAAGTCACACAATAATCTTAAACGTCTTTAGTTCTCATTGTTGTGTTCGTTTCAGCCATGAACACCTCCTGGTTTCATAAGTGTATAGAGAATTTGGCCTTGCTAACTTCTCCTTGAAGAGGCTTACACTTCACACTTACATAGGTGATTTCTAAGCTGTAATCCCATATATTACATTTTCTGATAATTCCTATATCAGAATTAGATAATCATTAAAAAGCTTTGATCGTTTTATCTTTGTTTCCTAGCATTGTCCTTTCAAGAGAATGGATTATTTTGATAATGTTCCACTGTCTTTCATAACTTTTTTTGATCTCCTTGAACCTAGATCTTGGGATCTTCAGTCTTCTAGGTAGAGTTACCGTTATGATTGACTTTCCATCGGCCACAGACCCATTCCCTTCGTTGTGAACTCAACTGCCTCTCTAGTAAGGCCTTTTGTAAGTGGATCGGATATATTTTCCTTTGGCTTTATGAAGTCAATTGAAATGATTCCTCTAGAGATAAGTTGTTTAACCGTTTTATGTCTTTGTCTTATATGAAGACTCTTGCCATTATACATGATATTCTTTGCCCTTCCTATAGCTGATTGACTATCGCAGTGAATGCAAATAGATATCAGTGGTTTGGGCCAAAACGGAATATCTTCGGAAAAAAATCCGAATCCATTCAACTTCTTCATCGGCTTTATCTAAAGCTATGAACTCAGCCTCCATCGCTGAGCGAGCTATACAAGTTTGTTTGGATGATTTCCAACACACAGCTCCTCCTCCAAGAGTGAAAATATATCCACTTGTGGATTTTGAGTCATGTGAGCCGGTGATCCAGTTTGCATCACAATATCCTTCAACTACCACTGGGTATTTGTTGTACTGTAACACATAATCTTGAGTATATTCTAGATATCCCAAGACACATTTCATTGCCATCCAATCTGTTTGATCGGGATTATGCATGTACCCGCTCAACTTTATGATAGCACATGCTATATCGGTTCATGTGCGATTCATGATGTACATTAAACATCCCAAACCCGAGCATAATCCAGTTGAGACTTGCTCTCGCCTTTGTTCTTCTTTAACGGAAGATTCACATCAATAGGAGTTTTGAAACTCTAAAATTTAAGTGCTTGAATCTTTTAAGAACTAATTTGATATAGTAAGATTCTGATACTGCAAGACCTTGAGGAGTTCTACGGATCTTTATTCCCAAGATTACATTAGCAACTCCTAAGTCTTTCATATCAAATTTCCTGCTTAACATATGCTTTGCGGCATTAATGTTAGCAATTTCATTATTTATTATCAACATATCGTCTACATATAGACAAACAATGACTATATGATTTGGACTGTCTTTGATATAAACACATTTATCACACTCATTGATCTTAAAGTCATTTGATTACATTGTGTCATCAAATTTTGCATGCCATTATTTAGGTACTTGATTTAGTCCATTTAGAGACTTAACAAGTTTACAAACTCTCTTTTCCTTTCTCGGAACCACAAACCCTTCAGGTTGTTCCATATAGATTTCTTCTTCTAAATCTCCATTTAAAAAAGTTGTTTTCACATCCATTTGATGTATTTCAAGGCCATATACCGCAGCTAAAGCAATTAACATCCGAATGGATGTAATTCTGGTTACCGGTGAGTATGTATCAAGGTAATCAAGACCTTCCTTTTGTCTAAAGCCTTTGACTACAAGTCTTGCCTTATATTTGTCAACAGAAACTTCTGCTTTCATCTTCCTTTTGCAAATCCGTTTACCAGGAGGAAGATCAAATAATTCCCATGTATGATTGTCCAAAATGGATTGAATCTCACTATTGACAACTTCTTTCCAATATGGTGCTTCAGAAGAAGACATAGCCTCCTTAAACATTTGAGACTCATTTTCTAGTAGAAAAGTTAAGAAATCTGAACCAAATGATATAGACTTCCTTTAACGTTTTCTACGTCTTGGATTCTCCTCATTATGCATCTCATCATTTGTTTCTTCCCATGGACGTTTATTCCTTGGAATAGATGTCTCACCTTCATTTTTATATGGAAATATATGCTCTAAAAATTCAGCATTATTTGATTCCATTACTGTATTCACTTGAATTTCTGGATTTTTTGATTTGTGAACCAGAAAACGATATGCTTTACTATTTGTTTCATATCCAATAAATACACAATCCACAGTTTTAGGTCATATTTTAACTCTTTTAGGTTTAGGAACTTGAACCTTTGACAAGCACCCCCACACTTTGAAATATTTCAAGTTAGGACTTCTTCATTTCCATTTCTCATATGGTATGGATTGTGTTTTGCTATGGGGAATTCGATTAAGAATTCTGTTTGCTGTTAGAATGGCTTCCCCCCACAAGTTTAGTGGTAACCCAGAAGTTAGCAATAAATCATTCATCATCTCCTTAAGAGTTCTATTCTTTCTTTCTGCAATCCCGTTGGATTGTGCTGACTAAGGGGCAGTTGTTTGGTGAATACCATACTCCAAACATATTTCTTCAAATGGTGATTCATACTCACCCCCTATCACTTATAATCATTTTTAGTTTACTATTTAATTGAGTCTCAACTTCCTTTTTATATTGCTTAAATGCATCTATTGTCTCATCCTTATTATTTAACAAGTATACCTAACAATATCTTGTACTATCGTCAATATAAAGTTATGGAATACGTTTTCCCAGCGCGAGATGGTATTGACTTCATATCACATATATCACTGTGAAATAAGTCCAAAGGATTTGAATTCCTTTGAATCGACTTAAAAAGATGCTTAGCATACTTAGATTCCATACATATTTGACACTTTGTATTTTCACAATTAAACTTAGGTAATATTTCCAAATTGATCATTTTTTGTAATGTCTTGAAGTTAACATGCCTAAACGAGAATGCCATAAAGAATTAGACTCAAGCAAATAAGAAGAAGATTCAACTTTATTCATATCATTAGTTATTATATTTAGTTTGAAAAGGCCCTCATTTAGGTAGCATTTTCCTACATACAATTAATTCTTAGTAATTACAATTTTGTCTGAAACAAAAACTCACTTAAACCCATTTTTAACGAGAAGTGCAACACTAACTAAGCTCTTCCTAATATCTGGAACATGAAGTACATTACTTAAAGTAACTACTTTGCCAGATGTCATCTTCCAGCAAATCTTCCCATAGCCTTCAATCTTCCTAGTTGTGGAGTTGCCCATGAAGATGGTCTCGTCTGAACCTGCAGAATCATAAGAAGTAAATAACCCTCTGTTAGCACAAACATGTCGTGTAGCTCCTGAATCAATACACCATTCCTTGGAGTTTCCTACCAAGCTACATTTAGAGAAAATAGCGCATAAGTTTTCTATATCATTGTTCTCTTCAATAATTTTTTCATGTTGGGTTCTCTTATCCTTCTTAGTAACACGACATTCTTCAATTTTATGCCCATATTTCCCACAATTGTGGCAGTTGCCTTTAAACTTCTTCTTAGGCGGATTCTACTTTGGCCCAGATGGCTTCTTCCTTTTCTTGCTATTAGTTTGTGCCTCTTAAGCAATGTTTGCACCAGCAATGGAAGAACTTGCACGAGACTTCTTTTCTGCTGTTTTGTTATCTTCTTCTATCCTTATGCGTACCACAAGATCTTCAAGTGTTATTTCCTTACGTTTGTGCTTTAGTTGATTTTTGAAGTCTTTCCACAATGTAGGCAATTTTTCAATAAATGCTGCCACTTGAAAAGCTTCACCAAGCCCTCTACAAGCATATCATGAACCAGCACTTTCAGATCCTGAACTTGAGAGATAATAGACTTGTTGTCCACCATTTTAAACTCTAGAAACTTCGCAGCAGCAAACTTCTTAAAACCAGCATCTTCAGTTTTGTACTTTTTCTCAAGAGCATACCACAATTCTTTTGAAGTTTTACAAACACTAAATACACCGTACAAACTATCTTCTAAACCATTTAGAACATAGTTTCTACAAAGAAAATCAGAATGTTTTCAACCCTCAGTTACTAGAAATTTCTCGTTGTCAGGAGTGCCTTCAGCCACAACAGGTTCGTCTTCATTGATAAACCTTTGCAGACTAAGGGCTGTTAGATAGAAGAACATTTTCTGCTGCCAATGTTTAAAATCAACCCCGGAAAATATACCAGGTTTTTTAGCCTTTGCAATTGTTGGAGCAGGGGCAATGTTTGGTGCAGCGGCCTAAGTAAAACCAATTTGTTCTGTCCCAGTGTTGGCATAAGCATCACTTGTTCCATTCGTCGTTTTTTCTGGAAAAACAACACAAACCAAAGTTAACAATCTGGTGAAGTTCTTAACTTTCAAACCGACTATTACTAAACAATTTTTAAACAACACAATCGAATTTAGCAATATGGTGAAGTTTTTAATCTTCAAACCTATTACTACAAATCAATTTTACTTGATGAATTTTTTATTACTTCAAACCAAGAAAAATAAGAACATTGTTACAAAAATAGTTATAATTCCTTAAGAATTTAATAACAGTGTTCTGGTTCGAAATATGCAAAAAAAAGATAAAGAAAAATAGATAAAGCAGAATGCTAAATCCTATCCCACAAATTTCTTGTGTATCCTTGAGGAATATAACCCTCACACAGTTGCCAAGGATTATAGGTTACTTCCTCCCAAGATAGAACGGATAAACGTTTCTGTGATAGTGGCAATACAAATCACAGAATTCCAACGAACTCAAAGATACGCTGCAAATCACACAACTTGCTGATTTGTTTTTGATGAAAACAATGCAGTACTTTTGTTAGGAAAAAAGAGATTTTGAGAGAGATTTCTGTTGAAAAACTGAATACTGGAATGAGGCAAAATGTCTGGATTTTATAGGAAAAAATTGGAAGAGATGCGATGTTTGGTTTGGAAAAGGTGTCTGTTCAGAATTTTCTGCGTTCTGCCGCGGTTACGCCAGGACCGCAGCCAGAGTAGCATACATATAGGAATTGCCGCGATCATACCGCGGTTACGACAAGACCATGGCCAGAGCAACCTGCAGAATAAATCTGCAGCAGAGCCACACCCGGACGACGACTAACTAACTTACATTTAATTAATTATTAAATAATTAATTAAATAAATTTTGTCCAAAAATAATCGTATTGATCGATCATTTGACAAATCCAAGGCAAAAGCCAGAGCCGAAGCCGAACCGATCAACGACGACAGTGCGAGGGGTTTCCCTTTTTCTCAACCTTTTGAGAGATAGAGAATGTGTTTCTCAATATAAACACATCTTGGATGGTTTTCCCATCCAGTGTGGGACAATCCACTTTTCAACATTTTAATGAATTTGAATTTTTATTTCTCTCCAAAAGTCATCTCCCTCCATTTCCCTTTTATTCCACTTAATTAAAGAAAAATTATGTCTTTGCATTCCAACAACAATATCATCCATCCAAGAGTCCTCATGCAAATGACATTCGAAGATAAGATAATGCTGCATTGCATAATAGTAACAGGTTTTAACAATGCAGTGGAGCAGACCTCCGGAGAGATATCATTGCCAATCTTAGCAGGGGGTCACATTGGAGACCACGTTCCACATCATGAATCAAGAAACGACTTACAACGTCATTATAGGACGTCCTTGGGTACACTCCATGCGAGCCGTCCCCTCGAGCTTCTACAAAGTAATTATATTCCCCACCCCACGAAGAGTATTCAGAATTCGGGGCGAGCCACGCACCACTTAGGAATGCTACCGGATCGCCCAAGACTGTACACATACCAAACAACTAAAAGGAGCAAGCGTGGAGGCATAGAAATTAGCCATTTCAGGAACTAAAATCAACCTGGCAGCAGAAGCCATCAAAGACCTAGATGTCGTAGAAGCCTGCAAAGCGACAGTCGAGGACCTCGACCTGGTCCAGTTAGATGCTATCGACCATTCAAAGAAATCCTACACCGGGCACAATCTCTTCGACCCAAGTAAGTACCATGAATTCTTCAGTGACCACGCAGATTTATTTGCCTTCTCTCATTTAGATATGCCGGAAATCCCAAGAGACATCGTCACTCATAAGCTGAATGTCGATCCACTATATCCGCCCGTGAGGTAGATGAGAATGAAATTCAATGCCACAATCAACTAGGAGGTCGGTGAAGAAGTAGAAAAGTTACTGGCCAACAGTTCCATTAGAGAATCGAAATACCCGTAGTGGGTCGCAAATGTCGTTATGTTTAAAAATAAAAACGGGAAATGGAGAATGTGCGTGGATTTCACCGACCTGAACAAGGCATGTCGAAAAGACTCATTCCCACTGCCCCACATCGACCAGCTGATTGACGCAACTGTAGGGCACGAGCTGCTAAGTTTCTTAGATACCTACTCCAGCTACAACCAGATTATGATAGCCGAAGAGGATCAAGAGAAGACAGCTTTCATCACCCACCAAGGGACGCACTGCTATGAAGTGATTCCCTTCAGACTCAAAAATGCGGGAGCAACGTATCAAAGGTTGGTCACTAATATGTTCAAGGAACAACTCGGCAAGACTATGGAGGTCTACATCGATGGCATGATATTAAAGTCAGCAGAAAAGGAGGATCACATCGATCATTTGCAAGAGGCCTTCGAGATATTGAGGCAATACGGGATGAAGTTAAATCTCGAAAAGTGCGCCTTTGGCATGGCTTCGGAAAAATTCCTAGGTTTTATCGTATCACAACGAGGCATCGAAGTCAACCCAGATCAGATCAAGGACATAGATGCAATACCTGAGGTTTTGAACAACAAGAAGCAGGTACAGAAGTTGAGGGGCAAATAGCCACCCTATCAAGATTCATCTCGCGGTCCTCCGACATATGCCATAAGTTCTTCAGTGTACTGAGGAAGGACCATGGGTTACAGAACGAGGAATGCATCGAGGCCCCGAGGAAACTAAAAGCATATCTATCTTTGCCGTCGCTACTCGTCAAAGTAAACATGGGCGAGAGTTTGCTGTTGTACCTGGCAGTGTCAGAAGTTGCTGTCCGCGCAGTCTTGGTCCGCAAAAATAAAGGTACACAATCTCCTATTGACTATATTAGCAAAACTTCAGTAGATGCCGAAACACGGTATCCACACCTCGAGAAACTGGCTCTAGCACTGGTCATAGCTTCACGAAAGCTCAGACCTTATTTTCAGTGTCATCCCATAAAAGTAATAACGACCTCCCCCCCTGAGAAGCATTCTGCATAAGCCCGAACTCTCGGGTAGGCTAGCTAAAAGGGCCATAGAGCTCAGCGAGCATGATATATCCTATCACCCAAGAATCACCATCAAGTCGCAGGTACTTGCTAAATTTATCGCTGACTTCAGCGCTGAGATACTGCTAGAGGTGGAGCATAGGCCCTCCGTGTCGCCACCAATGCTGACCTTTGGACTCTCTACATTGACGGTGTTGCGATTGCCTCGGGATCGGGATCGATACTCGTCCTCAAAGTCTTTATGGGCGAAATAATTCGTCAGTACATATAATGCCCCAAGATGACTAACAATGAGGTCGAGTATGAGGTTGTGATTGTAGGTATGAAATTAGCCATCAAATACGGGGCTCGTCGACTCATCCTCCACTTAAACTCCCAACTCGTAGTAAATCAAGTCACTGGGACTTACCAGATCAAAGAACAAAGGTTGCAAAATATCAATCAGAAATTTGCAAGTTGATTCCCGAATTCGATGAATGTCGCTTCGAGCAAATCCCTAGGGAAAAAAATGTCGAGGCAGATGGATTCGCAAAACTAGCCGCGGCCACCAAAAATATCAGCAAAGAAAGTGTGGTCACTCTTCTCCATTCGGCCATCGATCTCGTCGAGTTACTCTCTTTAAACCTTACTTTTTGGATTGTCGCAACCAGTTTGTCTCCTATCTGCAAGACGAAACACTCCCAGGCGACAAAAAAGAAGCGAAGAAGCTCAACATACAAGCTGCCCAATACAACCTGATAAATCACGATCTCTATAATAAGGCTTTTGGCGCCCCCCCCCCTCCACCGCTAAGTGCCTCGAGCCGCATCAAATGAGACAAGTATTAGAAGAGGTGCACGAAGGCCACTGCGGCACTCATACAGGTAATCGTGCCCTCATCCGATGTATCATCCGAGCCAGTTATTACTGGCCTACTATGAAAAAAGAGGCGGCAGATTACGTCCGCAAGTGCGAACGGTGGCAAAGGTACGCCCCCATGAAACACCAACTGGGGGAGCTTCTCCATTCTGTCACCTTACCTTGGCCCTTCATCAAATGGGGAATGGATATAATTGGTCCTCTACTAGCAGGACGAGGAAAGGTACATTTTCTTTTAGTTGTGACTGACTATTTATCCAAGTGGTTGGAAGTAGGTGCGTATGCACAGATACCTGAACAGGAAGTTAACGCCTTTGTATGGAAAAATATCATATGCCGTTTCGGCGTTCCCAAAGAAATTAGTTGTGACAATGGCCCTCAGTTCATCACTAAGACGACAACAGAGTTCTTCGAGAAGTGGCACATTAAGCAGATACTCTCCACTCCATATCACCCCGCTGCCAACGGCCAAGCCAAATCCTCCAACAAAACAATATTGAACATACTGAAAAAGAAGCTCGAGGAATCTAAAGGACTATGGCCCGAATTACTACCCGAAGTGTTGTGGGCATACCGGACCACACCCAAATCCAGCACAGGAGAAACAACATATTTACTGGTCTACGAGACCGACACGGTCATATACGTTGAAATCGGGGAGCCAAACTTGAGATATTCCCATACCAATGGGGTAGAAAATGACGAAAGTAGATTGCAAGATCTGGACGAAGCCGAAGAGCGGAGAGACATGGCCCATATTAGAATGACGGCCCAGAAACAACATGCAGAAAGATATTACAACACGAAAGCCAAAATAAGGTCACTTAAAGTGGGCGACGACGTCCTCAAAGCCAAAACATTAGCGTCAAAAGATTCGAGTAAAGGAAAATTAGGAACCAACTGAGACGGACCATAGAAAATCAAAGCAGCTGTTGATACCCAATTTTTTTCCTATATATTATATTATATATATATATATATATATATATATATATATATATATATATATATATATATATATATATATATATATATATATATATATATATATATATATATATATATATATATATATATACACACACACACACTCAAATACTTTCAAAATAATATATGTATGCATATATAAGCATGCCCAAAGGTTTGGTATTTTTCTTCAATTTTTAAAGGATTTTTAGAATTGGGTTATTATCTATTTTTAACAGTACAAAATCCAAAATTATTCCCAAATTATCATTTTTTACGAATAACATATTTCATTTTCATATTTATAACAAAATAAAATTAATATGATTTTTTGCATATTTTTACAAATTTGTTTGGAATTTCTAAAGCTAAATTGCATGAAATTGCAAATATAGCCTATGTTACAATTAACCTCTTATTTTAAGTATTTTTAGATTAATATTTATATATTATTAATTAGTTCTGTGTTTTCAGTTTGTTTTTCAAATCATTTCTTACTATTTTATAAAATAAAAAGGGAGAAATTGGCTATTTAAAATTTGGCTAGATTTCATTTCAAATATAGCCAAATTTGACCCCAATTTTTAAACCCAATTTCATTCCATCTCAAATAACCCATACCCAACTTTAATTCAATCTGAGTCGTTGATCAATTGAGATCAACATCCCAGATTAGTTTGCCTAAAATAAATCCTAATTACCCCCCAAACCCTTCACTTCGGAGACCGGTCTTTCTATCTCTCTCTAAACCTTCACCTCCCCCTTCTATCTAGAACCTTCTGGTTCACCTTCTCTAATGGCTCTCATCGTCTCTCCGACCAACCCCAGCCTCGCCTCTTTCGATCGTCAGCCGCCGTGAAACCTTATCTCACTGGATCCCTCCATATTTGAAACTCCGAGAGTCTCCACCATGCAAGACGGTCCATGGAAGCCTTGCTTAGATTATCTCTGGCCTACTCTCTGGTGGTTTTTCAGTCCGATGGTGCTATAAACACCATTATTAAAGAGTTTCATGGCCAGGTTCCTTACCTCACCGATTTTATTTGCAAAAACCCCTAATTTTTGCGTAAATCTCTTAAATCCATGTCTTTTAAAATTATTTCCAGTTTACTCTTTCTGTTTTACACTACTCACTACTTTATTTCTTTGATTAATTCAAGTTTTTCAACGTTTGTTCTTTCTCTCGAAAAGCTAGGGTTTCCGAACTCCTTTCTCAAAATGGCTACATCTTCTGTTTCTTTAGATATTATGTATGACTGTATTATGTGTTTATTTATGCTGCAAGCCTATTTGCTTCAGAGTTCCATGCTTTAAATCTTTAATAGGGTTCCGACTCGCTACTATTTATGTGATTCCTTACTTAGGGTTCTTGGTTTTGTGCCTATTGCGTTTAAATATGTTTAAGTGCTACTATTTACTAAGTATTATGTTAATTGAATCCCTGATTTGTATGTTTTTTTTCCTTAAATATTCTTACACTTATTTTTCGAATTGTTGCCTTACTTGTGAGATGCTTTCTATACTTGGTGTTGATTCCATCTGATTTTGGTCTTGTCCGTGATTCTTTGACTAATTTCAGAGTTGATTTACATGCTTACCATATTTGTGTACTTAAACATGTTATTCGAATGCTCAGTATACATTTTCCTTATTTGGAGCATTATGTACTTGGCCTTTATCACATGTTGCATGCCTATTAATCGACTGATTGATTCTTTCCTTCTCTGATACTCCTATTCGAATCATGAATCCCTATTTTAAAGGAATTAAGATCTTGTGACTGATTCAAATTGGTACTGTTTCTATAATTATGTACATGTTACCCTATTCTCTATTGGTTTTCAAAAACTATAAGTACTATTGGTTTCCACACAACCTCCCTCACTTCTCTTGTGACTATTGGTTGCTCCACTAGTTTGAAACTCCGGTTGAGTTTTTGACTATTTCACTGTTCCATTGCTCTCTATATTGCTGCTAACTTCTGCTATTATTGCTACTTTTTTATATTGCTGCCCTCTCTGGATACTCTCTACACATTGCTGCTCACTCCCTTGCACACTATTGCTCACCACTTAGCATATTATAGCTCACTACTGCTATGCATTACCTTCCTTTCAACTTATATGCCTCCTGTTTGGTTTACAACCCCAAAAGCAATATGTTTCTATTTGTGTTACACTTCCTTTGGTTTCTTGTATGTTTTTACTTATGGTTTTATTGCTCTTACTGCAATTAGCATGACTCTTTGTTGATTAATACGCCTATCTCAGCCTAGCATGTTCATGACTCCCTTTATCTGTCTCATGCATGTTCCTCCTTATTCCCCCTCATCCCTGTACATTGTTAGCATATATTCAGGACCCTCTTAGTTACTAAATAGCCCTGAACCTCTTCCTGATGTTGACTATGTCAATCTTATGCTATTAAGACCCTGACCCCTTTGTTTGAAACATGCTCGATTATTCTGAAGTACTTCTCTTTGATGTTCTGTGTATATGTAATTGTGTTCTTGATTGTGAGTTATTTGTTCCCTTTCCCCCTGCCCCTATTGGTGTTCCCTAAGTACTATGTGACTCTTTGCTTTCAAAACTAGTTCCATATTAACTGTTTTCAAACTCAATTGATTACTTTTCTCTCAAAATTGTTTTCATGTGAATCCTCTTTCAATTGTTTTCAACTCAACTTCTTCAAATTCTATCACAATCTCATTACTCCTAGAACATAGGTTCTAACCCCCCTTAGTGTAAGCATTGCTTTGAGTACCTTGAATATCCATAGAACTTTGACGCACAAGGCTGGTAATTCCATATTTGTACTTGTCAATGTTAATCTGTTTGGGTGCCTGGTATTGGCCAGGGGCCCAAATGGGCCCTCAGTGAGCTTTGTTGCACCCAAACCCTTGGTAAAGGCTATGAAACTCTAAAGAAGTGAGGTTGGAGATTTGGGCCTGGTTGAAGGCTCCCTATAGATTAAATTTTTATTTTTTTCTCTCCACTACTATAATTTAATCACATTGTTGTGTAATAACTTGTAATGAACAATGGGGTTTATAGTAAAATTGGGTGGGACTATGCATGCTTAGCTTTAAGTAATGGGTAGAAAACATGTCTATAGGATTTTACTTACCTACTTGTGCAATAGAAACCATGTCTAGGGCATACATCTCATACGACTAGAAATCTTGTCTTTAAGCTCTTCTGCTCTCAGCTTGTCTTTTATTACTCACAATCAGTTAATAATCAACAAGTCACTGCAATTGCATTTAGATACAATGTTTTAGGATATTTGTGTGCATTAGATATCTTGTATGTAGGGTTGTATTTGCAACTGTTGAATGCCTCAGTAATTTCATTTAACAACCATATGCCTGGTTAACAGGTTTCTCTTAAAAACTGGGAAACAAATATGCATGTCCACTTTCTTTTATGATCAAACAATGCCCAGGCAAGCCTTAGGCCGAATAAAATCGATTGATCATCCTTAATCATGTTTTAGGCTAATCAACTTATGTTAATTCTCTTAATTCGGCCTCTCTCAGATCCTACTGGTTCTTCATACTAAGTTTCTGTCCTATTTTTTTAAATAATCATATCTGTGCCAAATATTTCTACCGAGTTACCTTTTCCAGTCCAGAATTGCGTTACTGTTTTTTTCTATAAACTCATGAGAACACTATGTCTTTAATATCTTCTGTAATTTTTTCAAAACTTTAGTTCAAAGATAATATACTTACATGCTCTTTTACACTTCTGAATGGTTTTACATCTGTTCTTCTACCTCTCTTGTCTGGAAACTATTTTTATTCTCAAGTGTGTTTAAGGAAAAAAAATATTTCTTCTGATTCCTAGACTGTTACATATTTACTGCCTTTTCCTCAAGTTCTAAGAATTTTTGTCCAACTCTCTTCTGCAAATTTTTGTCTAAACTTTTCAGCTTCTATTTGAACCCACTTTTTCGAACATTCCAACCTCTCATTCCCTTAGACCTTAAATGTGATAGAGACATGCTAATTATATATTTATCCATGGAGGGATACTTGAGCCTTTTACATGCCTTTATATGATCCCTTGCATGAAGTCCTATTTGCTTTTGTATGTCGCCTAGAGTTTTGACCTTTAAACCTAAGGATTCAACCTAGTCCCCACCTTATAGGAATAGTGGTTTTAAACACCTTCTAGGACCTATAGGACGGGACAGGAAATAGCACGCAATAAGCACTCGTGACCAATCCACATGTTTAAATAACCTTTATGGGGCGGGAAGGGTAGATTATGGATATGATGACTGGTGCGCTAATATCTCGTGTGAGAATGATTGCTGGGTATTGCACCAAAGTGATCCATATTATATTTAAACATAGGACACTTTTTCTTTATTTATATGATGTGATATTTTCTTAAAAAATAATATTTCTTCAACTAATCTTTTTCCAAAAACCACTTATGTCTTCTCCTCTCTTTTCTTTCAAAACCTTCAATTTATTTATATTCCTTATGTGCAAACATTGTTTGTTTACTTCTACTCTTCTTAAAGTCACAACTAAGTACGGCCGGGACCCATACTACTGGATTTTGAGGGGTGCCTAACACCTTCCCCTCGAGATAATTCCAATCCCTTACCCGAACTCTGGTTTTCCTTCAAAAATCTTCTTCTTTTCTTTTAAGTGTCCTAATGCACTATAATCATTACGTGGCGACTCTTAAAAATCCATGACCCGATTTCTCAAAAGGGAATAAGAGTTATTTTTTCGCTTTTTAGGGAAAAGGGGGGCGTCGATAACATGGAGACTCTACTGGGGACTTCATTAAGGCTTTTACCACGTGCTTTTGTGACTTTATTGCTTCCTTAATTACATTTACTTTCTGTCTTTAATTATTTCATCAAAATACTAACTTGGCTCTTCATATTTTTCTTTCCTTTTCCTTCTTTTACTGCCTTATTATTATTTCAATTCCAATCATTTATTGTAATTTTTACTTTATGAATGTGAAAATACATGCAAATTGTTTCATTATTGTAGCTGCATTCCACAACATCATATTCCACTCGTGCCAAAACAAATCCTATTGCAACGGTTATAATGAGTGGTTGGGCCCTTCCGATATTATAACCTCTAAATGTGGCAGAGGCATATTTGCGATAAAATCAGTCAATCAACGGTGTAGTCGACGGTTCTGCGCCTTTTCCTCTTGAGTTGTCTGCTCAAGGGTTCCTTGTCTAGCAATTCAAAAGTAGAAACCTTATTCCATTAAATTGCTCGTGCATCATGGTCAACCCTAGTCGAGTCAGTTATGTTGTCCACATAATGGCTCATTAAGATAGCCTAAACCAAAGTCCGTCGGGTTTCCTTGAAAACCAAATGGACGCCTTCACATTCTGTGCATTTATTTGGAGAAATAAATGCCTTTATGCTAATTATTGATTTAAATAGTCGAGTCTGGCGGGGGTAAGGGCCTAACCCTTTATTTTGCAGAAAATGGATGACAAAGTTCCCGACTTCGGCATGGTCAACACACCTTCACTTTTGCAGACCTGGTGGAGGAACCTTCCATCTAGAAACCAAATCAACGAGTGGAAAAAGAGAGTCACCAAGGCTTGTGACAAACTGGAATACCTGGAATACAACCTGCTGGAGTTGGAGGGGAAAGTGAGAAAAATTGTCACTGACTGTCGTAATGCCGAGAGAGGCGAAGGAGGACGTCTAGCAATGGCATTTTTACTGATAATCTGCACGAGCTGGTGGACTTAATCAATGAGAATATTCAACCTGAAGAAGGTACTTCTAGGACCAAGTAGTTAGGATCTTTTATTTCCCGCTTTCATAATGTAATAAGGCCACTGGACATTAGTGATATTTTTATTATGTAGTTGTTTTAAGACTATTCTTGTTTTTATCAATAAAAGAGACATTTAGCATTATAAGTTCTCCAAATTTAATTTGTCGCTAGGCCAACCTCTGGCACAACGAGGCACCCAAATTAGGAAATGACTTATATTATTGCACAACGTGTTTAAATATCGCAATATTATTTCTAAGAACCCGCACTAACTTTTTACCTTTTTTTTTTCTTTTTTTTTGTTCCCCTCCCTAAAGGTTAGTTCGTGCATTCTGGCACCATTAGCATACTCAACAAGATCCAATGGTCCTCCACCTCCTCCTCCGCCGATTCCTACTAGAAACAGGAACAAAGGCAAAATGGGAGATGCAAGCGCTAGAAAGGAACTTGAGGAAACTTCTCAGAATGCTGCAATTAATAAAGAGACTACTGCTCATCTTGAGCAGACTTTGCTGAGATTTTGAGAAGAATTCGACCAAGTCCAGAACCTGGCAAGCCTGTCAATCACTCTTGCTGCTCCTGATGTTAACACCCAGAACCATGTACCTCCATAAAATACCCCGCAATCACCAATACAACCCACTCATTTCCAAGCCTGCAACACATGCAACAACACTCCATTACTCATTCCTGAACCCCAAAACACCAAAAATGACCACATCTACAACAATCCCATCTTTGTGGACACCATACCCCATTACATTCTTCCAATCACAAGTGCACCCGAAACAGATGACAAGGACTCCCTCATTCTGAATTTGGCCGCTGAACTCAAGAAGTTAACTAGCCGGGTCCAAGGTGTCGAAGGTGTTAAAGGTGTTACAGGGTTAAACTATGAATATCTTTGTGTTCATCCAGATATTGAGCTTCCGGATACAAACCTCCCAAGTTTGAGATGTTCGACGGTACAGGTGAACCCCAGGGTCCACCTGAGAATGTATTGTGATAAGCTGGTAGAAGTTGGAAGGGACGAGAAAATCCGCATGAAGCTGTTCATGAAGAGTCTAAAAGGTGATGCCTTATCATGGTATATCAGCCATGATGCAAAGAAATGGACAGTTTGGGTGAACATGGCTTCTGACTTTATGGACCGATTTAGGTTCAACACTGAGAACGCACAGATGTGTTCTATATCCAGAATCTAAAGAAGAAACCCACAAAGACCTTTCGCAAGTATGCTACTCGTTGGAGGTCAGAAGCTGCTAAGGTCAGGCTGGCCTTGGAGGAAGAGCAGATGAACATGTTCTTTGTCTGGGCTCAGGATCCGCAGTACTATGAAAGGCTGATACTAATAGAGGGTCAAAAGTTCTCTAACATCATCAAGTTGGGAGAAAGGATCGAAGAAGGCATAAAAATGGTATGGTCACTAACCTCGAGGCATTGCAAGCTACCAACAAGGCTTTATAGTTTGGTGGCTCGTCAAAGAAAAAGGACGTAAATTCCATAATGGTTGAGCAAAGGAACAATTCTCCTATGAAGTACCAAACCTATCCCTCAACTCCACTCACATATCAACCTACCATAAGTTACCAAGCACCCTCACCAACATACCAAATGCCACCATCTGCCTACCAATCACCTCTACCGCCCACATATCCACCGACTTCACCAAGATATTACCAACCCGTGCCTGTGTACCAAGCATACAACTCCAAACCTTCTTATTACCCATCTCCACCCACTCGCCAAAACTTTCCTCGACCCAGACCAAATTTCGAACGAAGACCTCCCAGAAAGTATACCTCCATAGCCGAGCCAATTGACCAATTATATGAAAAACTCAAAGAAACCGGTTACGTTTTACCTATCCCAGCCATAACTCCATAAAATCCTTCCCAATAGATCAATTGCAACAAAACCTGCACATACTATTCTGGAATGAAAGGTCATACCATCGACGAGTGTCGCTTGTTGAAAGACAAGATTCAGACTCTAATCGATAACAAGGTCATTGTAGCAAAGGAGCCCTCTCCCAATGTCTGCCACAACCCTCTACCTGACCACAAGGGTGGGGGCATCCATATGATCAAGATTGAGGATGATTGGGACCCCAAGGTGTCGATAGAGTTGATAGCTGAAGGAGATGAACCTAAGAAATCGGCGGTTACCCTTAATCCCATTGTTGTTCAGATCCAGTCCTCTGAGGGCGATGTGGTAAATGTGTCTGTACCACTCGAGTTTGAAGTGCCTCCTACAAAGGCGCCAAAACCAATCGAAGTTGAGTTTGGTATCCCAAAAGCACCTGCACCATTTGAGGTTACTATGTCACCTCCCAGGATGCCTATTCCGGTTTCCATGATAGAGGTGACCCCATTCAAGTTGAATGCCATACCTTGGGATTACACAGCTGAGGCTACAAGGAAAGGGAAAACACATACGGGAGAAGCAATCACCGCGAAGGGCATGACCAGGACAGGCAGGGCATACACCCAAGAAATTTAGCTGAGTCCAGCAAGCAAGCCTCTGGACGGGCTGTTAAAACTGGACCTGATGACCTTTGGAGGAAGATATAGACCAAAAGAGTACTCAGTCATTGAGCAACTGAACAAAACATCAGTGCAGATTTCCATCTTGGCTCTTCTACAAAGCTTTGAGGCACATAAAACGCCTTAATGAAAATATTGAGTGAAGTTTATGTTCCCAGCAACATAACATGAGGCAAAATGGCGAATTTGGTGGGGCATGTACTGGAAATCCATAAGATCACCTTCCACGAGGATGAGTTACCACCAGAAGGGCTTAGTCACAACAAGGCATTGCACATTATTGCACAATGCGAAGATTATTTCATCACCGGGATTATACTCGACGGGGGATCCAGCCTTAACATCTGTCCACTAATAACCCTCAGGACATTAGGTAAGGGTTTGCATGAAATCAAAGATGGATCTATCAACATCAAGGCTTTTGATGGATCTCAAATATCCACCATCGGAGAAATTAGCATGTGCCTACAGATGGGACCTACCTGGTTCGATGTGAACTTCCAAGTTATAGACGTGCCAGTATCATACAACTTATTGTTGGGGTGACCCTGGATTCATGCCGCTTGGGCTGTGGCAGGAACCTTACATCAGGCTGTAAAATTTGAATGGAATCATCAGGAAGTGATCATCCATGGCGACGGTAGCAACCCTATATACAGTCGTTGAACCATCCCGATGATCGAAGGCAGAAGGAAAATAGGTGGAGAAACATACCAACACATCGAACGAGTCAATACCATAGACAAAGACAAGTGGTGTGATAACAAAATTGAGAGCATTCTGAATTGGAGCGGGTATGAGCTCGAAAAAGGACTTGGCAAGAATCTCTAGGGCATCACCAAGGCCATCAAGTTGAAGAAGCATGGTACCTCTTTTGGCCTGGGGTATGAGTATACCTGGGAGGAATTCAATTAATTGTCGCCACCATGGAGCGGTCCCTACTATCTATTGGAACACCCCATACCTCAGCTGGAGCAGACCTTTTAGCCTGCTGACGTTATACATGGATCAGAGGAAGACGAGGCACCGGCAGCAATGAAGAACCTGTTTCTGGACGATGATATGGATTGTTGTGTTATCTTCGAGGAGGAGGGGGAAGAAGGCCCTTCCATTCAAGCTGTGAACCGAGGAAACGTCTCACCAATTGGTCAGTCAGGACCACCAGTTCCCGAAGAGCTTCGGGGTAGCAAGGTTAAACGACGCACTATGCATCACATTTTACTTTTAGTTGATTTTACTTTTCTGCATTGACTTTACTTTTCAAAAGAGATCCGATGTTTTGAACAGTTATGAATTTAATCAAAATCATTTTCCAAGTTTATTTTTATATCTCGCTCTTATTTACTTTTCTCTATCATTTATTTTATTTTACATAACATTACTATTACATATCTTCATGATGAACTAATAACTGTGACTTGCAATGACCCAATGCAACAAACGAACATAGATTCAGAATAGGATGATATACCATAAGAGGTTGTCCGAGAAGTAGAGAACTTTGAGAATAGACCCAAATCCAATTTGGACAAAACTGATATTGTCAATTTGGTGGATGCATAGAACGTCAAGGAAACACGTATCAGCGTGCATTTGTCACCATCAGAAAAGGAAGAGTACACTGAGCTCCTAATAGAGTATGAGGATATCTTCGCATGGTCTTATGACGACATGACAGGTCTCAGCACATCCATTGTGACTCACAAGTTGCCGACAGATCCGGCATGCCCGCCAGTAAAAAAGAAGCTAAGAAAATTTAAGCCAGACATGAGTCTAAAAATCAAATAAGAGGTTACTAATCAAGTCAAAGCCAGGATTCTCAGAATGGTAGAGTACCCGACATGGTTAGCCAACATCATGCAAGTGCCAAAGAAAGATGGGAATGTTAGAGTACGTGTCGACTACCGGGATCTCAACCGGGCGACTCCTTAGGACGACTTCCCTTTGCCAAATATACACATATTGATTGACAATTGCGCCAAACATGAGCTGTAGTCATTTGTCGAGTGTTTTACTGGATACCATCAGATATGGATGGATGAAGAAGATGCAGAGAAAACGACGTTCATCGCGCCGTGGGGGATGTACTATTACAGTATGATGTCGTTCGGTTTGAAGAATGTTGGTGCTACCTATATGAAGGCCATGACCACTATCTTCCATGACATGATACATAAAGAAATCGAAGTATATGTGGATGACATCATCATCAAATCCAAGAAAGCTGCAGATCATATGGAAGACTTGAGAAAGTTCTTCAATAGGTTGAGGAGGTACAACTTGAAACTGAATCCCTCCAAGTGTGCATTTGGGGTTCCTGCTGGAAAGTTATTGGGTTCCATTCTGGAACCGTCTAAGGGCAAAGCCATTCAAGAGCTGCCACCACCAAAGAACAAGAAATATGTGATGAGTTTTCTGGGAAGACTCAACTATATCAGCCGGTTCATAGCTCAATCCACTGTCATTTGTGAACCCATCTTTAAGATTCTAAAGAAGGATGCTGCTACTAAATGGAATGACAACTGTCAAAAGGCTTTTGAAAGAATCAAGGAGTACTTGTCAACGCCGCCGGTCTTGGTTCCGCCTGAACCAGGGAGACCCTTATTGCTTTATCTCGCAGTATTGGATGGAGCATTTGGTTGTGTCTTAGGACAACGTGATAAAACCGGAAGAAAGGAGCAAGCCATCTACTACCTTAGCAAGAAGTTTACCCCATGCGAGGCTCGGTATTCCTTATTAGAGCGCACCTGTTGTGCTCTGACCTGGGTACTCAGAAATTAAGGCACTATTTCTGTGCTTAGACCACTTATCTCATATCTAGAATGGACCCATTGAAATATATCTTTCAGAAGCCCATGCTTACCGGCAAGCTCGCCAAATGGCAAATCTTGTTAAGTGAATTTGACATTATTTATGTTACCCAGAAGGTGGTCAAGGGAAAAGCTTTGGCAAATCACCTCGCCGAGAATCCTGTAGGAGGAGAATACAAACCTCTAAAGACGTATTTTCCTGATGAAGACGTAGCTTTTATAGGAGAGGATATTGCAGAATCCTATGATGGTTGGAGAATGTTTTTCGATAGAGCCGCAAATTTCAAAGGAGTCGGTATAGAAGCAGTCCTGGTATCAGAAACCGGTAAGCATTACCCAGTATCCACCAAGATCAGATTCCCGTGTACCAAAAACATGGCCGAGTACAAAGCCTGTATCTTAGGGCTCAAACTAGCGATTGACATGAACATTCAGGAGTTACTAGTGATCGGGGACTCGGACCTACTTATACATCAGGTTCGAGAAGAATGGGAAACCAAGAATTCCAAGATACTCCCTTATCTACATCATATACAGGAGTTGAGGAAGTGATTCAGAAAGACAGAATTCCATAACTTCCCTAGAATACAGAATGAGTTCGTTGATGCCCTAGCCACTTTATCATCTATGATCCAACATCCAGATACAAACTTTATTGATAACATCGAGGTCAATGTTCATGACCAATCAGCTTATTGTGCTCACATCGAGGATGGGAAACCTTGGTTCTATGATATCAGAGAATACTTGACAACAGAAGAATACCTAGAGCTTGCCAACGTTACTTAGAAGCGCATGCTCTGGGGGCTATCCAACAACTTCTTTCAAAGCGGAGGAATACTGTATAGGAGGACTCCCGATCTGGGATTATTAAGATATGTCGAGGCGAGAGAAGTAACCAAACTCATGGAGGAAGTGCACGCAGGGACTTGCGGACCTCACATGAATGGTTTTGTTTCGGCCAAGAATATACTTCGAGCAGGATATTTTTGGATTACTATGGAAACAGACTATATCCAGTATGTTTGGAAATGCCACCGTGGTATGATACATGCAGATATGATAAAGGTACCCCCAAACGAGCTTAATGCAACAAGCTCATCATGGTCGTTCGCCACCTGGGGAATGAATGTTATTGGACCAGTCGAACCAGCCGCATCGAATGGGCACATGTTCATCTTAGTGAGAATTGATTACTTTACCAAATGGGTTGAAGTAACATCCTACAAAGCGGGATTCCATAGCCAATCACCACCGACAATGGTTGTAATCTCAACAGCGACCTGATGAAAGCAATGTGTGAAACATTCAAGATTAAAAACAAGAACTTTATGGCTTACATACCTCAGATGAACGGAGCTGTAGAAGCAGCCAATAAGAATATCAAGAAGATACTAAGGAAGATGATTGAAAGGCACAAACAGTGGCATGAGAAATTATCGTTCACCTTATTGGGTTATCGTACCACAGTCTACACATCAACCGGGGCAACTCCCTACATGTTGGTTTATGGTATAGAGGCGGTCATTCCCGTTGAGGTAGATATTCCCTCCTTGAGGATCATACATGAAGCAGAGTTAGATGATGCAGAGTGGGTAAAAGGTTGCTACGAGCAGTTAGCCCTTATAGATGGGAAGAGAATGAACGCAGTTTGTCACAATCATTTATATCACAGTCAGCTGTCAGCTAAGAAAATATCATCACTATTTATTCTTTACATTTCCTGCATTTTGCACAAGGCACTCTCTGCCTTCCGAGGTTAACCTCTACCTCTATCATGCATATGGCTACTTATCTGCCTTTTGAGACTAAGCTCTATCTCCATCTACATCCTGCATAAGGCTACTCTCTGCCTTCTGAGGTTAAGCTCTACCTCCATCATGCATAAGGCTACTTTTCTACCTTCCAAGGTTAAGCTCTACCTCCATCCTGCATAAGGCTACTTATCTTCCTTTCGAGACTAAGCTCTGTCTCCATTTGCATCCTGCATAAGGCTACTCTCTGCCTTCCAAGGTTAAGCTCTACCTCTATCCTACATAAGGACACTTTTTTCCTTCCGAGGTTAAGCTCTACCTCCATCCTGCATAAGGCTACTTATATGCCTTTCGAGACTAAGCTCTGTCTCCATCCTGCATCATGCATAAGGCTACCTATCTTCCTTTAGAGTCTAAGCTCTGTCTCCATCTGCATTTTGCATAAGGATACTTTTCTGCCTTACGAGACTAAGCTTTGTCTCCATCTGCATTACATAAGGCTATTTTCTGCCTTCCGAGACTAAGCTCTGTCTCCATCATGCACGGCTGAAATATCACCACATGTGTTATAAATTCTCGCTCTGGCTGAAATATTATCACCCTTTGATTTCATTTGGCTAATATATTGTCACCTGCATTTTAAATTCTCGCTCTAGTTGAAAGATCGCCACCATTTGCATTTATTTGGCTAAAATATTGCCACCTTTTCATGGGCTGAAACATCGCCAACTAGTTCAAAGGTGTCATAGTTCGGCGGCACCATCCGCATAGCCCAAGAAGACCATTTCATAGCATGCGAATCTTTACTTTTATGCTCTTCATGGCCCAATACATCATAGTCCGAGGACGTCATCTTTACCGTCCGAAAACAACATTCATGGTCCAACGGGAACTTGCATCATGTTTAAATTATGCACAGTATATACCACGTTGCTTACTTGCAGGTAAACCAACTATCTGAAGGCCATCTCAGCAGGAGCGATCCTGCTCTGGTTCTCCGCAAACTATTCAGCTCCGAACACCTTTTCAAATCTAACCCTCGCGCCCGTCTTTTCGATTCACCATCGGCATACTCCGTCAACGGTTCCTGAACTACATATGGCATGATTCCTGTAAAACCAGAGATATGTAGGCAGCTCATAAACCAGAGCACGGTCAAAATTATTTTCAATCGCCGTTTCCGGTCAAAATTGGCCATCTTATCTTTACCCGACAACTCTTTCATCCTCCTCGGGTAAAGAGGGGTAGCTGTTGATACCTTTCCCTATATAATTTTTATATATATACTCAAATGACTTCAATATAGTATATGTATGCATATATAAGCATGCCCAAAGGTTTGGTATTTTTCTTCAATTTTTAAAGGGTTTTTAGAATTAATTTACTGTCTATTTTTAACAGTACAAAATCCAATATTACTCCCAAATTATCATTTTTGGCAAATAACATATTTCATTCTCATATTTACAACAAAATAAAATTAATATGATTTTTTGCATATTTTTACAAATTTGTTTGGAATTTCTAAAGCTAAATTGCATGAAATTGCAATTATAGTGTATGCTACAATTAACCGCATTTTTTATAAAATCATTTCCGGTATTTTTTAGATTAATATTTATTTATTTTTAATTAGTTTTGTGTTTTCAATTTATTTTTCAAATCATTTCTTACTATTTTATAAAATAAAAAGGGAGAAATTGGCTATTTAAAATTTAACCAGATTTCATTTAAAATATGGCCAAAATTGACCCCAATTTTTAAACCCAATTTCAGCCCATCTCAGACAACCCATACCCAAATAAATTAATCTGGCCAAGCTTTAATTCAATTTGAGTCGTTGATCAAAATGAGATCAACGACCCATATTAGTTTGCTTAAAATAAATCCTAATTACCCCCGAACCCTTCACTTCGGAGACCGGTATCTATCTCTCTCTGAATCTTCACCTCCCTCTTCTCTCTATAACCTTCTAGTTCACCTTCTCCGATGGCTCTCATCTCCTTTCCGACCAACCCCAGCCTTGCCTCTTTCGATCGTCAGCCGCCGTGAAACCTTATCTTACCGGCTTCTTCCATACTTGAAACTCCAAGAGTTTCCACCATGAAAGACGCTCCATGGAAGCCTTGCTTAGCTTATCTCTGGTCAACTCTCCGGTGATTTTTCATTCCGATGGTGCTATAAACACCATTAATAAAGAGTTTCATGGCCAGGTTCCTTACCTCACCGATTTTATTTGCAAAAAACCCTAATTTTTGCGTAAATCTCTTAAATCCATGTTTTTTAAATGATTTTCAGTTTATTATTTATGTTTTACACTACTCATTACTCGATTTCTTCGATTAATTCAAGTTTTTCAACGTTTGTTCTTTCTCTCAAAAAGCTAGGGTTTCCGAACTCCTTTTTCAAAATCGCTACATCTTTGTTTCTTTTGATATTATGTACGATTGTACTATGTATTTATTTAAGTTGCAAGCCTATTTGTCTGAGTTCCATGCTTTAAAACTTTATTAGGGTTCCGACTAGCTACTGTTTCTGTGATTCCTTACTTAGGGTTCTTGGTTTTGTGCTTATTGTGTTTAAATATGTTTAAATGCTTCTATTTACTAAGTATTCTGTTAATCCTGTGCATCTCTTTGAATCCCTGATTTGTATGTTTTTTCCTTGAATATTCTTACATTGATTTTTCGAATTGTTGCCTTACTTGTAAGATGCTTTCTATACTTGGTGTTGATTCCATCTAATTTTGGTCTTGTCTGCGATTCTTTGACTAATTTCATAGTTGATTTACATGCTTACCATATTTGTGTACTTAAACATGTTATTTGAATGCTCAGCATATATTTTCCTTATTTGGAGTATTATGTACTGATTCAAATTGGTATTGTTTCTATAATTATGTACATGTTACCATATTCTCTATTGGTTTTCAAAAACTATAAGTACTCATCTTCTCTTCTCTTCTCGCTTAGTACACGAACAGAATTCCCTCTAAACTCTCTCTCCCAAAATATGTAGTGCTCTCTCTTTGTTTCCACACAATCTCTCTCACTTCTCTTGTGACTACTTGTTGCTCCACTAGTTTGAAACTCTGGCTGAGTTTTAGACTATTTCACTGTTCCATTGCGCGCTATATTGTTGCTCACTTCTGCTATTGTTGCTACTTATCTATACTGCTGCTCTCTTTGCATACTCTCTGCACATTGCTGCTCACTCCCTTGCACACTATTGCTCACCACTTAGCATATTGTAGCTCACTACTGTCGTGCATTACCTTGCCTTCAACTGGTATGCCTCATATTTGATTTACAGCCCCATAACCAATATGTTTCTATATGTGTTACTCTTCCTTTGGTTTCTTTCATGATTTTACTTATGGTTTTGTTGCTCTTACTGCAATTAGCATGACTCTTTGTTGATTAATACGCCTACCTCAGCCTAGCATGTCCATGACCCCCTTTATCTGTCTCATGCATGTTCCTCCTTATTCCCCCTCACCCATGTACACCGTTAGCATATATTCAGGACCCTCTTAGCTACTAAGTAGCCTTGAACCTCTTCCTGATGTTGACTCTGTCAATCTAATGTTGTTAAGACCCTGACCCCTTTGTTTGAAATATGCTTGATTATTCTGAAGTACTTCTCTTTGATGTTCTGTGTATATGTAACTGTGTTCTTGCTTGTGAGTTATTTTTTCCCTTTCCCCCTTTCCCTTTTGGTGTTCCTTGAGTAGTGTGTGACTCTTTGCTTTCAAAACTGGTTCCATATTAACTGTTTTCAAACTCAATTGATTACTTTTCTCTCAAAATTGTTTTCATGTGAATCCTCTTTCAATTGTTTTTAACTCAACTTCTTCAAATTCTATCACAATCTCACTACTCCTAAAACTTAGGTTCTACCCCTCTTAGTGTAAACATTGCTTTAGGTACCTTGAGTACCCACTAAACTTTGACGCACAAGGCTGGTAATTCCACACTTGCACTTGTCAATGTTAATTTTTTTTGGGTGTCTGGTATTGGCCATGGGCCCCAATAAGCCCCCAGGGATCTTTTCCGCACCCAAACCCTTGGTAAAGGCTATGAAACTCTAAAGAAGTGAGGTTGGAGATTATGGAATGGTTGAAGGCTTCCTACAGATTAACTTCTTTTTTTTTCTCCACTACAGTAAACTAATCACATTGTTCTATAATAACTTGTAATGAACAATGGGGTTTATAGTTAAATTGGATGGGATTATGCATGCTTAGCTTTAAGTAATGGGTAGAAAACATGTCTATAGGATTTTACTTACCTACTTGTGCAATAGAAACCATGTCTAGGGCATACATCACATACGACTAGAAATCCTGTCTTTAAGCTCTTTTACGCTCAGCTTATCATTTATCACTCAAATTCAGTTAATAATCAACAAGTCACTGCCATTGCATTTAGATACCATGTTTAGGACCTTTGTGTGCATTAGATATCCTGTATGTAGGGCTGTTTTTGCAACTGTTAAATGCCTCACTAATTTCATTTAACAGTCATAAGTCTAGTTAACATGTTTCTCTTAAAAACTGGGAAACAAATATGCATTTCCACTTTCTTTTATGATCAAACAACGCCCAGGCAAGCCTTAGGCCGAATAAAATCAATTGATCATCCTTAATCATGTTTTAGGCTAATCAACTTCTGTTAATTCTCTGAATTCGGCCTATCTGAGATCCTACTGGTTTTTCATACTAAGTTTTTGTCCTATTTTTTTAATAATCATATCTGTGCCAAATATTTCTACCGAGTTACCTTTTCCAGTCCAGAATTGCGTTACTGTTTTTTTCTAAAAACTCATCAGGACACAATGTCTTTAATATCTTCTGTAATTTTTTCAAAACTATAGTTCAAAGATAATATACTTACATGCTCTTTTACACTTCTGAATGGTTTTACATCCGTTCTTCTACCTCTCTTGTCTGAAAACTATTTTTATTCTCAAGTGTGTTTAAAGAAAAAAATGTTTTTTCTGATTCCTAAAGTGTTACATATTTACTGCCTTGTCCTCAAGTTCTAAGAATTTTCGTCCAACTCTCTTCTGCAAATTTCTGTCTAAACTTTTCATCTTCTATTTTAATCCACTTTTTCGAACATTCCAACCTCTTATTTCCTTAGACCTTAAATGTGATTGAGACGTGCTAATTATATGTTTATCCGTGGAGGGATACTTGAGCCTTTTACGTGCCTTTATATGATCCCTTGCATGAAGTCCTATTTATTTTTGTATGTCGCCTAGTGTTTTGACCTTTAAACCTAAGGGTTCAACCTAGTCCCCACCATATATGAATAGCAGTCATAAACACCCTGTAGGACCTATAGGACGGGACGGGTAATAGAACGCAATAAGTACGTGTGACCAATCAACACGTTTAAATAACCTTTACGAGGCGGGAATGGTAGAATATGGATATGATTTCTGGTGCACAAATATCTCGTGTGAAAATGATTGATGGGTATTGCACCAAAGTGATCCATATTATATTTAAACCTAGGGCCCCTTTTCTTTATTTATATGATGCGATGTTTTCTTAAAAATTAATGTTTTCTTCAACTAATCTTTTTCCAAAAAACACTTTTGTCTTTTCCTCTCTTTTCTTTCAAAACTTTCTATTTATTTGTATTCCTTATGTGCAAACATTGTTTGTTTACTTCTACTCTTTTTAAAGTCACAACTAAGTACGACCGGGAACCACACTAGTGTATCTTGAGGAGTGCCTAACACCTTCCCCTCGAGATAATCTCAAGCCCTTACCCGAACTCTGATTTTCCTTCAAAAATCTTCTTCTTTTATTTAAAGTGTCCTAATGCACTATAATCAGTAGGTGGTGACTCTTCAAAATCCATTACCCGATTCCTCAAAAGGGAATAAGAGTTGTTTTTTCCATAATGTCGTAAACCTGATTTCGCTCTTTTGAGAAAAAGGAGGCATCGACAACAGCAACTAACAAAGGAGCATTCCAATTGGAAACGATGGAAGGAAAAACACTACAAAACAACTGGAATGTCGCCCACCTCAAATACTTCCCCTTCTTAAAGGTGTCTCCCGAGTCGTACTCTTTCCCTCACTCGTGTTTAGTCCTAGTCGGGTTTTCTGGGGGAGGCTTTTAACGAGGCAGCGAGGGGGACACCTGGTGGTATCTGAGTGCGAGTTCATCATATCGGCCAGTCGACACGATCTCTAGGCCGATATCATGAAGGGACTACACTATTTAAATATCCTTTGTATAGAAAAAACTCTACATTGAACAGACAATTCTCCATTATGCAAAAGTCTTTCCATTATATAAATGGAATTCTCCAACATATGAAAATTGACAAACGGCTAGGGAAACCATCAAAAACTCGACCCATGTCGACCACGATGGATATCACTTCGACGACATTCAAAGCAACATCCTATTGGCTAAGACCACCATCAAGACTCGACCCAGGTCGACCACGACGGATATCACTTTCGACGACAGTCGAAGCAACATCCTATTGGCTAAGGCCATCGACATCAGGCTCGACCTAGTTCGACCATGACGGATATCACTTCGGCAACAGTCGAAGCAATATCCTATTCGACATAGGGCTCGACCTAGTTCGACCACGATGGATATCACTTCGACGATAATCGAAGCAACATCCTATTGGCTAAGGCCACCATCAAGACTCAACCCAAGTCAACTACGACGGATATCACTTCGGCAACAGTCGAAGCAACATCCTATTAGCTAAGGCCATCGCATCATGCTCGACCCAGTTCGACCACGACGGATATCACTTCGACGACAGTCGAAGCAACATCCTATTGTCTAATGCCATCGACATCAGGCTCAACCCAGTTCGACCACGACGGATATCACTTCGATGACAGTCGAAGCAACATCCTATTGGCTAAGGCCATCGACATCAGGCTCGACCCAGTGTGACCACGATGAATATCACTTCAACGACAACCGAAGCAATTTCCTATTGGCTAAGGACACCATCAAGACTCGACCCAGGTCGACCACGACGGATATCACTTTGACGATAGTCGAAGCAATATTCTATTGGCTAAGGCCATCGACATCAAGCTCGACCTATTTCGACCACGACGGATATCATTTCGATGAAAGTCGAAGCAACATGATATTGGCTAAGGCCATCGACATCGGGCTCAACCCAGCCCGATCATGATGGATATCACATTGACGATAGTCCAAGCAACATCCTATTGGCTAAGGCCATCGACATCGGGCTCGACCAGTGCGACCACGATAGATATCAGTTTGACAATAGTCAAAACAACATAGCTAAGGCCATCGACATCAGACTCGACCCAATTCAACCACGATGCATATCACTTTCACGATAGTCAAAGCAATATCCTATTGGCTAAGGCCATCGACATCGGGCTCGACCCAGTTCGACCGCGACGAATATCTCTTCGACGACAGTCGAAAAAACATCCTATTTGCAAAGGCCATCGACATCGGGCTCGACCCAGGTCGACCACGACGGATATCACTTTGACGATAGTCGAAGCAACATCCTATTGGCTAAGGCCATCATCAGAGTTCGACCCAGTCTGATTACAGCGGATAGTATTTTGACGAAAGCCGAAGCAGTATCCTGATGGCTAAGTCTATGGATCTCGTTCGCCCACGATGGCGACCACTCCGATGACGACCAATATAAATACCCCAATGGCTAAGGCCGTCGACATCGTTCCGACCCAGTTCGAGTCGCGATGACGTTTTTAACAAACAGCAAATACAACCTTAACGGAGGCTGGGTACCAAAAAACAACAAAAAAAATGATCGGAAAAGAATAACACCAAAAATATAGTTTATATATCACAGCAAAAAATGTATCTACGTTTAACCCCGCAAAAGGGACCCACTACATTCCATAAAAAATAATAACAACAAAACATGTACAAATTCAGGGTTGCTTGCCATCCTGTCCGACGTCTCCTGGCAATAAACCTTATTATACAAGGAGTCTGAGTTAACAGATCGACATCCTCAAAAGTACAACCTTCCCGATCGGGGAGTCGTAGCTGTATCTGCAGGTTTCACGGGGGGTACGAGCCTCGCACCGCCGCGCTTGGACTTCCTCCTCTGTCGCTCGGCCCTCGGCATGAAGCCCCCTATACACATCGAGTTTGGCCTCCGCAAAAATCCATATATGTGCGTTGCGACATGCATTCCAATCAGACATAGGGCGAAATGAGGAAGGTTGAAAAGGTCAAACCGTGTCCTCAGACCTCGGGGGAGAAATTTGCCTAAGAGCATTAACTTCTGCCACCCTGGCTTCAAGCTCGGCGGTCAAGTCCGCTACCCTACACTGGAGATCAACATTCTCCGCTGCCACCCCACGACTGAGCTCAATCTCATCATCTTTCACCTTGATGAGCACTTCCAGTTCGCTATTACGAGCCACGACCCTCTCCAACTCATTATCTGTCTTCTCCAGTTCGGCCTCCCTGCGTTCCAACTGGGACTCCCTCTACTCAAGACCCTCACGAAACACCCGAAACTCGGGGTCTTGTTAGAGAAGGTCCACTTCGCATGATGCTTGGAGCGGTACCGCCGATACGTTTTTGTCATCTTTTCGAAGATGGTCGCCTTTTTCTACTCACGACGTCTCCGTTCTGCCTCCAAAAGAGGGTCTGAAAGGAAAAAACAGAAATCAGCACACGTCAAGCCTACCTTACAACATGCAAAGATAAAGGGGTTACTTGTAAAGCCATGTTGGCGACCCTTCATGATAATTCCGCATCATTGACGGTTCTAAGAGTCTCGCTCTCAGGGGAGACACATAAAAAAGTAAGAGCCAATGCGGCATGTTCACTGTTCAACAATAACTTACAAGCCCTAAAATCACAATTCGACGGTCGGACCCGTCCGTCGTCATCTCTACATGTGTGGTGCCCTTCACGAGCTCATCCACATCCTCCTGGGAAATTTTGGAATCCGATTCCTATACTCCTCTGCCAACTACATAGACATTGGTCATCGAGTCCCCCTCAGCAGCGCGTGCCGAACTGGTAGCGGCAGTGGTACTCCTCTGATGGGCCGACCTCTCGGAAAGGATGGTGTCATCCATAAAAATAGGTCTGGACACCTGTTGGGGCACACCACTTCCTTCGTCTTCTGTAGCCACCCCCTTGCCCATCTCGAGTCTCCGCCTTTTTCTCTCCACCGATCCTCGCCCTCAGGAAACTCATCTACGGGTTGTGGAGCTGGAAACGATGACGTCGACTTTCTTACAACTATCGCCACAGATGCGACTCCTTGGAAAGGAACTATTGGGATGCCTTCTCGGACGGATGCGCAGAATATTTTGTGAGCACCTGAGGCAGCGCTGGACCGCACGGAAGTAGTCACTTCCACCCTTTTCCTAGGAGAGACTTATCCTGTCGCCATGAAGATAAATCAGTCAGTGAAACGTGCAAAACCCGTTAAACAAAGTCAAAAATCTACCTGAAGGGGGTGCGAGGCCATAATGCTGGAGGAAAGCACGCCATGTGCAAGTCCTTTCCGCATAAGGCAACAAGTCGACAACCCACTTCCTGATGTCGGTGACGAGCCGAGATGGGTGAGCCATCGCTGCAATGAAAAAATTATAACTGCAACAATCACGAGTAACGAGGAATTCAGTGAATGGAGATACTCACGTTTCGAATTCCACTTCTCTGGGAACCCGACAGGATTGGAAACCAAGTGCTCGGTCCTAATGTAGAAATACCTATGCCAAAACCCGCGGCTAGGTTGGTCGTCGGTCTGGATCACAAGCCCCTTTGTACCGCGACTCCTCAAGTGTAGCATGGTGCCTCTCAGATAGCCGGCACTGAATAACTGCAAATGATGGTGGACAGAGACCTTAAACCCGACCATTTCCGCATATTTGGACAGGAATTGACATACTTTTAGGGTATACGGCGTAAGCTGAGACAGGCAGACATTGTAAAAGCGATAGAGCTCTTCCGCCAAAGGGAAAATGGGGAGACCATAGCCGATCAAGAATGGATATTCGTAAAAGGTGTAGTACCCTGGTCTATGAACATCTACATAAGCAGGTATGCGTGCGTCACACGAAGATCATCTAAATGATCTTGTAGTAACTCAGAAAGTTTCTGAGGTTGTGGGGGAGAGTCTGCTTTGAAATAACTCCGAGATAGGAGATTTTTTGGCAACAATGTCTCCACTATAAGGGGGCTAATATATTCTTCTTCTCCCCTCACACCACCACCAGAGGAGGCGGCATGTTCGAAGGAGTAGTTTCGGGAACCCTCGCATTATCCCGCCGAGATTTGGGCATGGTTGCTGTTCAAAGAGAAAGTCATACGCGGCACAACGGAGGAGAACAAAATTTCCAACCAGCGGAGAAGTGCCAGAGTATGAAGATGTTTCTTGAAGAGAATAGAACGTCCTTACCAGTAATCAAAACTTGTATCAGGTTAAACCCTTCCCCTATTTATAGGGTTGGGTGGCGCCAAAATCGAAGAGTCAGATTTCGAGATGGCACGGGAAACCAAATGTCATAGTGCTTGTTGCATTGCCTCAGGAATATGCATAATGATGACGCATGCGAGTGCTGACATCATACAAAGAAAAGGTATTACGTTTCGACGGTCTAACAATTTTGTCTTATACACATAAAATCACGGCTTTTGGATGAGGTCAAACCCTCCCTGAATGAAAATCTTGATTCAGTCCATCGAAGACGCACCTCGCTGCGACCCCGACGAACGGAGGGACTAACTTTATGGAGTCGAATTTGACCAACCACGTTCCTACACCGGCATGACCAACCGTCGAATGTGCACAAGTCAGGGTAGAGGCACGACTCAAATGTAGCGGAAGGAACGACCCCATAGTTCCGTCGACCCCTCAATAATGTATATTTCATTTTTATTCTTTAATATTTCCAAGAGGACCCTTTATTATATAAAGGGGGTCCTAGCATTGTAAAAGAGGGGGATATTACAAACTATTATTTCTGTTTGAACTTTCTTCTCTCTTTTCTCTCTATTTCTTTCTCTCTCTCTCATATCTATTGTAACTACTATAAACAATGCTTTGAGAAAATCTTAGGATCTTATTATCTTCGATTACGATTTACCCTCAATCTCTTTCGATTGATTCGCTCGAAAGGTATTCGATCACTTTTGAGTCAAACAGTTCTCCGTTGAAAGAAAATTTCGATGCGGTGAGAAGTGATTTCTGCATGACCTAGAGAATATGGGTTTGAATCGTGAAATTAGATACTAATATTTATTAAAGAATAAACTATTTAAATTAAGATCATAAGAGTGCTTTGTGTACTCAAATCCTGAACGCAGAATATTTATACAGTTAAACTCTCGTTTTTAGTCTATGTATGACGCGAATTGACGTTCATTAAATTTATATCATTCCCTCCGCCCAATATCCATTTTCTCACCTAGATGTTGGAAAAGTTGGATGATTATGGAGAGTTAAAAGGTTTAGTTTGAGGCGTGTCAAAAATATTATTCTAAAGAATATTTCGCTCACATCAAGATAAATAATTTTAGGCGTATTCATCGGAATTCAACAAGCTCTTCTAGTACAACTAGGAGCAAAACCAACAAAATTTTTCAAAGAAAACCCACCAAAATAATAGAAAGTTTTCTTTCTTTTACACTACTTCTGAAAATGAGAACACAAAATTATATATATAATAGTCCAAAATTAAATGGACCATCTGATAGGGAAGACAATATTAAAAAGCATTAAGTTGAAACGTTAAAATGCATTTGAAACGTTAAAATGCAATTCTCAAAAGTATTAGAAAGAAACGTAAAGAATTCATTGTGAATTCAATGCTAAGAATTTGGAACAGTTATAAGCAAATGGGCAAGACCAACTTTGGTCAATTTCAAATATAACTAATTTATTACTCATTCAATGTTAATAAACATTATACTCAAAATTATTCTACTTTATTTTCAATTTGATATCCTTTTTGAGATATTAAAAATATTATTTTTTTCTACAATCCCCCACATAGCTCAAAAAAGAATATTATAATAAAATAAAAAATTCACTGGATTTTCACAAATGAGCATAGTACATCGAATCTGGTGTCTCTTGGTTTATGAACCAGACCTAAATAAAATAAGATTAAACTTATTGGTGAAGTTTAAAATTTTTATGAACCAAGAATTGTTTTGTAAGTTTAGTGTCTTATCTATCACATTATACCCGTACACACTTTGCTGTTTGTCGCGGTTTTGCGCTACTAGGCCATGCGGGCGCCTGGTTTTCATGAGTGCTCTAGAAATTTCGCCACAAATTTCATAGAAGCGGCCCCACTCCACACTCATATAGGTCTATCCATCAAGTGTATTCTGTAGCACAATACATCACCTATAAAGGATATGGATTATTAGATTAAGAGTTTAATAACTCAACCTCCTATTCCTCGTAGTATTGCACTATATATATACACACACACCATAGGAAGGGACATAAATTAGTAGTGCACATTTGATCAACTAATAACTTGTTATTACCCATATGAACCTACTTCATAGGATCTTCAATCATATAGGTTGGGTTACCATCATAGTTGATATAACTCAAATTGGCAAAAAGTCTCATTCCCATCGATGTTTCAGATATTAATTTTCTTCCCAAAGGTTTAGTCAGCGGATCAGCCAAATTCACTTCTGGCTTCATATAATCTATGGAAATAATTTCATCTTTCAGCAGCTGCTTTATCACATTATGTCTCAATCGTATATGTCTATTCTTCCCATTAACAGATTTATTTTTGGCAATGGCTATTGCAGCCTGGCAATCACAATGCATCGACACAGAAGGTGTCGGTTTAATTCCTAGTGGAATACTCGCCAAAAGGTTCTTTAACCACTCGGCCTCATTTCCAGCTAATTTTAATGCCACAAACTCATATTCCATGGTAGATCTAGCTATTATAGTTTGTTTAGCTAATTTCCATGCCACAGCACCCCCACCGAGGGTGAACAAATAACCACTAGTGGATTTTGTGTCATCTGAATCAGAGATCCAGTTAGCATCACTGTATCCTTCTAGTACTGTAGAAAATCCACTATATTTGATACCATAGTTCATGGTACCTCTCAAATATTTTATTACTCTTACTAATGCATTCCAATGATCATGACTCGGATTTTGAGTCTATCTACTCAATCTATACACAGCATATGCAATATCAGGTCTAGTAAAATTCATCAATATAATTTGAGCATATTTATTTTGCTCTACAACATCTCCCTTATTCTGTTTTAATTTACTACTAGCATCATAAGGAGTGCTTACAGGTACCACATCAAAATTATCAAACTTTTTAATAATTCTTTCAACATAATGTTCTTGAGTCAACATCAAGCTATTGTCATCTGTTATAATTTTCATGCCTAAAATAACACTAGCTTCTCCCATGTCTTTCATCTCAAAATTAGAAGACAAGTAAAATTTGGTTTTATGCGCCAAATCAAGGCTAGAACTAAAAATAAGCATGTCATCCACATAAAGGCAAATTATAACACATGTACCATCTACACATTTTGTATAAACATATTTATCTACTTCAATAGTTGAAAACCCATCATTAATCAATACTTCATCAAATTTTTCATGCCATTATTTAGGCGCTTGCTTTAGACCATATAAAGATTTTAGCAATTTACATATTTTTTTTCTTGGCCAGACACTATACAACCCTCAGGTTGCTCCATGTAAATTCCTCTTCCAAATCAACATTTAAAAATGCAGTTTAAACATGCATTTGGTGAATATAAAATTTATAAATAGAAGTCAAGGCAAGCAAAACAGGAATCGAGGAAATTCTAGTTATAGCATACATGTCAAAATAATCAATATTTTTACCTTTGGGTAAAACCTTTTGCAATAAGTCTAGCTTTGTATTTATCAACAGAACCATCCGGATTGAGTTTTTTCTTAAAAATCCATTTACAACTAATGGGTTTAGCTCTCGGAGGTAAATCAACTAAAATCCAAGTTTTATTTTATAAAATCGAGTTTAATTCTACATCAATAGCTTCTTTCCAAAATGAGGCATCAGATGAAGAAATAGCTTCATAGTATGTTTAAGGATCATTATCCACAAGATATGTATAAAAATCATTACCAAAATATTTTTCATTCCTTGGTCTTTTGCTTCTTCTTAAATCCTCACTTTCAAAATTATTTTGAATAATTGGAACATGAGAAATATTATCAGTTGGAAAAATAGGAGCATAAGAAATTTTCTCAAATTTTAAAGGAAAAGTACTTTCAAAAAATTCAGCATTATTTGAACAATAGTATTATTTTCAAGTACATCACTTTTGACTACTAAAAATCTGTATGCTGCACTTTTTCGGCATACCCAATAAACATACAATCAGATGTTTTAGATCCTTTTTTCTTTTCTTAGGATCGGGTAACATAACTTTAGCAAGGCACCTCCACACTTCCAGATATTTAAAATTAGGTGGATACCCTTTCCACAACTCATAAGGAGTTTTACCGGTTTTCTTATAAGAAATTCTATTTTGTAAATGACAAGCAGATAAAATTGCTTCACCCAAAATATTATCCGGAGCACCAGAACTAACAAGCATATTATTCATCATTTCTTTTAAAGTTCTATTTTTCCTTTCCGATATACCATTTGATTGTGGAGAATATGGTAGAGTTATCTCATGAATTATGTTATTTTTCACAATAATCATTCAATAAAATAAATTCATCACCTCTATCGGATCTAACTCTATTGATTTTCTACTTCAGCTTTATAAATTAAAAACTTATCAAAAGCTTCATCTTTATTTCTCAACAAATAAACTTTTGTATTTCTAGAAAAATCGTCTATAAAAGTCACATAATATTTTTTCCCTCCTCTAGTCATAGTTTGTTTCAAGTCTCTAAATCAGTATGTATTAAACTTAAAAATTCAGATTCTCTAAATATTGAAGCACATGATTTCTTAGTTTGTTTAGCTTCTGCACAAACTTCACACTTATCAATATTCGAAAAATTAATATTTGAAATAAGACCATCAGAATGTATTTCTTTAAAATAAGATAAACTAACATGTCCTAATCTAGGATGCCATAAATTAAAAGAATTAGAAGTACTAACATTTTCATTGATAAAATTAAGTACAAACAAGCCATGATTATAATAACCCTTGCCAACAAAACTATTATTCTTGGTCAACACGACCTTATCAGATTCAAAAACAATCTTCACCCCCACTTTTCCTAATAATCCCACAGACACCAAATTGGCTCGGATACTAGGAACATGCAACACATCATTCAACGCCAAAGTTTTGCCAGATGTGAGTTTGAGAAGAAGTTTGTCTCTTCCAAGAACTTGAGTAGTTTTTGAATCACCAAGATAGACAACTTCTTCTCCCTCCTCAACTTGGGTGTAAGACACAAAGTCTTTTTTGTTAGCACATATGTGCCTAGTGGCACCAGAATCTAACACCCAATCTTTCACATTGGCTACAAGGTTCACTTGGGGAACAACCGCAACAATTATATCATCCACTTTGGCTTCAGTTAAATTTACTTTAGCCTTAGTGGAATTGTCATTCCCAATTCTTTTTCGGCATTGAGCAACATAATGGCGAGGTTGATTGTTGGTTTTGGGCTTATAACCATTTCTTTTATCATACCTGTTGCTTGATTTTCTCTGACGGTTGTTACCCTCCACAAGGTTGCTTATAGTAATAATTTCTTTTCCTTTGTCAACAACAGCGTGCTTGCGATAAAAATTACCTTCACCAAAAACAGCAACAGAAACAATGTTATTCTCCATAATAACTACGTGGAAATATCCTTAAGATTGTCGGAAAAGTTGGATGATTATGGAGAGTTAAAAAGTTTAGCTTGAGGCGTGTCAAAGATACTGTCCTTAAGGATATTTCGTCCACACCGAAATAAATAATTTAGGCGTTTCTCCGGAATTCAACAAGTTCTTCTAGTACAACTAGGAGCAGAAACAACAAAATTTTTCAAAAATAACCCAGCAAGATAATAAAAAAGTTTTTCTTTCTCTTACACTACTTCAGAAAATGAGAACACAAAACTATATATATAATAGTCCAAAATTAAATGGACCATCTGACAGGGAAGACAATATTAAAAAGCATTAAGTTGAAACGTTAAAATGCAATTCTCAAAAGTATTAGAAAGAAACGTAAAGAATTCATTGTGAATTCAATGCTAAGAATTTGGAACAGTTATAAGCAAACGGACATGACCAACTTTGGTCAATTTCAAATATACTCATTCAATGTTAATAAACACTATACTCAAAATTATTCTACTTTATTTTCAATTTGATATTCTTTTTGAGATATTAAAAAAAAAAAAATTCTACACGAGACACCCACGACACACAACACACACCTTTTTAGGTTAGACGTAAGTTATCAAATTTGACATTACGTAATATAAAAATGAACAAGTAGGAAATTCAAGTGTCCTATGTACTCTAAGTTGTAAGTTGCACTAAGCAAATGATCATTATAAGTAGTACTAAATATTTTGTTCATAATTTGATCAAAGAACATAGGTAATGCAAAGTTTTTTTTTTCTTTTTTTCGCCCGATGTTCGGTATTCGCATTAGAGTCCGATTATATACGGATTTGCGTCGCGTAAGGCCCCATTTGGGGGTTCCCTACCAAGAATTTTTTCATACACAGGATTCGAACCCGAAACTTATGGTTTAGGGAAGATAGTCTCATCCGCGATACCACATTCTTTGGTGGTAATGCAAAGTTTTTCCCTTGCTATATATATATATATATATATATATATATATATATATATATATATATATATATATATATATATATATGTCATAACTTTTTTAATGTTTTCTCACCTTTAAGAGTCAACCAACTTCTAAGTTGAAAGAATGGATTAGTTTTCTTCAGTAAAAATTTTGAATTTACAGAGTATGTGAAAGATTATAATCTTTCTCATATATATAATGATCAAAGGTAATCAAGAAGTGACATATATTCTGAGCAGATGAAATATCTAGTATTCAGACAAAAATAAGTTTGTAAATAGCTATATAAAGACAGAATACATAAATAGACATTTAAACTATTAACGAAAGTTCACTTGAATACCTCAACTAAGATATTTTTTACCGAAACACTTTTACTATATTTTTACTGTATCAATTTAACACGTCCGACCTTTACGGAAAATGTTGTTAATGATTACATCCGCCTTTTTGTTATTGATAAAAATAGCCATATTGATAAAATAACCCTATTGTCTTAGTTGTCTTAGTACAACATAAAGGTCGGGCGTGTTAAACTGAAACAGTAAAAGTATAGTATAAGTATTTCGGTGGAAAATATCTTAGTTGAGGTATTCAAGTAAACTTTTGTTGATAGTTTAAGTGTCTGTCTATGTATTATGTCCAATATAAAACCACAAATGGAGTATTCTGTGGATATTTAAATGAATAAGAATAGTTTAGGGTGCTAAGTATAGAAGAATATGCTTTTAACCTAACTGGAATCTTTGAATGGCACTACCATGCACATTCCATCGAAACGATAATGATGTAATCCTTTACATTAATGGAGGTTTGTGGTTAGAAAATTATGTGTGTTGTAATTTCAAATGAGATAATTCAAATTTCCTATCAAAAGTTTGAAAATTAATTTCTCTGGAAAAAAAAATCAATACATATGGAGCTTTTTTGCTTCACAAGTTTTGCCAAGAACACTTAATTTTTATTTGCCTTTCGGAAAATGAGAACTAAACATGACTATTAAACAATTTAGATATAACGAGGATTAGATTAAAAAAGAGAGACAAAAAGAGGGCGAGTGCGAGTCCTGGGTATTACTGTCTGCCTGAAAATAGTGAGGAAAAAAAAATTGCTCCATATCTTGAATTGTTGGAAAAAGTAAGAGCATCTCTAAGTGTACATAGTATTGACTATTGAAGACCGTTCAACTGGAATAAATACTTAGTGATTGACTAAATTATGAATAAAGATTTGGTTTATTCCTACCTTAGATTTCTTTCCTTTTTTAACCAAAAAAAATCCCTTATGCTGTTTGAATTAAAGTTTAGATTACAGACACAATATCGAGCACACATGTAATGACATGATCGATCGTTTTTAACAATTGCACTTCGCTTGGTTGTGTGAGGGCACGAATAACTTCGTATAATGTATTATGACTTATGTGAATCATCGATTTTGGTTTTCAGGTTATCCGGAATTGACTTGGGAGAATGGTCTCAGCTGGATGCTTTAAATTTGAAATGTTTGACCAAGTTTTAACTTTTTAGTATTTGACCTCTGATTTGATTTCTGATGGTTCTGTTAGTTCCGTTGGATGATTTTGGACTTGGGAGTGCGTCCGGAATGTGATTTGGAGGTCCGTGGTAGAGTTAGGCTTGAATTAGAGAAAGTTGAAATTTTGACGATATTGGTCGATAATGGAATTTTAATACCGAGGTCGGGATAGAATATAGGAAGTTGGAATAGGTTCGTAGTATCATTTGTGTCGTGTGTGTAAAATTTCAGGTTATTCGGACGAGGTTTGGTAGGTTTCGATATCGTTTGCAAAAATTTGAAGTTTAGAAGTTCTTAGGCTTGAATTCGAGGGTGATTTGGTGTTTTGGTATTGTTTTGAGCGATTCAAAGGTTCGACTAAGTTTGAATGAGGTTATGTGACTTGTTAGTATCATTGGTTGAGGTTCCCAGGGTCTCGAAATGAATTCGAATGGTTAACGGAGAGTTAGAAAGTGGAATAATGCAGCTGAAGTTTGCTGATTCTGATGTTTCCGCACCTGCGGAGTAGGAACCGTAAGTGCAAGGGCTGCAGATGCGGAAGGAGACCGCAGATGCAAGATTTGGAAGTTGAGGCAGGAGCCGCAGGTGCGAGAAGTGGAGCGCGCCTGCGAGACTGCATGTGCGATGTTGAGACCGCAGATGTGGTTTCTGTGGGAATAAGTGGGAATCGAACCTGCAATGGATTTTTGAAGGAGCATCGTTGCACATGCAACTGTTGGACCGCATATGCGGAAATTCTGGGCAGAAAGCATAATGTCACAATCCGAATTTTCCATCATCGGAAGTCGTGATGACGCCTATTAATAGGAGCTAGGCAAGCCAATTAATTATTAACTCTCTAAACAAACATCGACAATATTAAGGCAATGAAACATTTAATATGATAGCGGAAGTCTTAATATAAAATAAATTGGAAACTGTTGCGAAATTCAAGTACAATCTCTACCCAAGACTGGAGTCATTAACTCACGAACATCTATAGAATGCTAAATACAAAGTCTGAATAAAATGCAATACTGTTTGTTCAGGTACAAGGACAACAAACGAAATAAACAACAACAACAACAACAACAACAACAACTACCCAGTCTATTCCCACCAGGTGGGGTCTAGGGAGGGTAATATGTAGACGAGCCTTACCCCTACCCGAAAGGGCAGAGAGGCTGTTTTCAGTCGACCCTCGACACATAGCATAAAATGGAAAGCAGCATTAAAACAAAAACAAAGACAAAATTAGAAACAAAAACAAAACAAAACAAAACAATAAAGCATTAGTAAATCCCGCAGAAATAACGTAAATAATTATGTAAACATAAGAAACATAAATACAATCGCATGCAATAATAACAAACAGTAACTACCATACTAACAACCATAAGGGGGACATAAGCTAAAACATAAATCATCTATGGATAACCCTGCTGTCCCACACCCAACCCCGGGAGAGGCGTACGAAGCACTCTATGAGCCCCTAGCCTACAACACTGATTCTAGACCTCCAGACTCCCCTATCAAGGGTCATGTCCTCGGAAACCTGCATTCTAGTCATGTCCTTCCTAATCACCTCTCCCCAATGCTTCTTAGGCCTCCCTCTGCCTCGCCGACCGCCAACAATCTCCAGCCGCTCGCAACTCCTCACCGGAGCATCGGGACCCCTCCTCCGTACATGCCCGAACCACCTCAGCCTCGCTTCCCGCATCTTCTCATCCACCGGGGCCACCCCTACCTTCTGTCGAATCACTTCATTCTTAATCTTATCTAGCTTGGTGTGCCCACACATCCACCTAAGCATCCTCATCTCCGCAACCTTCATTCTCTGAACCTGGGAGTTCTTCACGGGCCAGCACTCCGCCCCATACAACATCGCAGGTCTAACCACGGCTCTGTAGAATTTCCCCTTGAGTTTGTGTGGAATTTTCTTGTCACACAGGACCCCTGAAGCAAGCCTCCACTTTGACCACCCCGCTCCTATTCGATGGGTGACGTCCCCGTCAATCTCTCCGTCCCCTGAATCACAGACCCAAGATATCGGACACTGTCCCTCTTGGCGATGGCCTGAGAACCAATCATCACGTCCATGCCTACCTCGCTCGGCTCGTCGCCAAACTTGCACTCCAGGTATTCTGTCTTAGATCTGCTTATTTTGAAACCTTTAGACTCGAGGGTCTGTCTCCATACCTCTAACCTTTCACTAACACCGACCCTCGTCTCGTCTATCAATACTATATCATCAGCAAAAAGCATACACCAAGGCACATCCCCTTGGATATGTCGGGTTAGAGCATCTATCACTAAGGCAAACAAGAGGGGGCTCAGCGCCGATCCTTGATGGAGCCCCATTACCACAGGAAAATGGTCTGATACACCACCCACCGTCCTAACCCTAGTCTTAGCTCCATTATACATGTCCTTGATTACTCTGATATATGCTTCCGGCACGCTCTTCGCCTCCAAGCACCTCCATAGCACCTCCCTCGGGACCTTGTCATACGCCTTCTCAAGGTCGATAAGAACCATGTGAAGGTCCTTCTTCTTATCCCTGAATTGCTCCGCCAGCCGCCTGACTAGGTGAATAGCCTCTGTGGTGGAGCGGCCCGGCATGAAACCGAACTGGTTCCCAGATATAGATGTCGCCTCCCTCACCCGCGCCTCAATCACTCTCTCCCAAACCTTCATCGTGTGGCTTATTAACAGCACTGGATGTCCCCTTTGTTCTTGTACAAGGGCACCACTGTACTCTACCTCCACTCATCCGGCATCCTTTTAGTCTTGAAGATCGCATTGAACAGCCTAGAGAGCCGCTCCCCTCCAGACTTACCCATGCACTTCCAGAACTCCACCAGGATCTCGTCAGGCCCGGTCGCTCGACCCCTACTCATCCTACGCAACGCCCCTAAGACCTCCTCCACCCCAATGCGCCTGCAGTACCCAAGGTCTCTATGTTGCTCTGAATGCCCCAATTCCCCTAGCTCTATGCTTCGATCCCCCTCCTCGTTAAGAAGGTCTCGAAAGTACGCCTGCCACCTCTGTTTGATTTGAGATTCTCCCATCAGAACTCTACCATCCTCGTCCTTGATACACCTAACTTGGTCTAGATCACGTGCCTTCCTTTCCCTTACTTTAGCCAACCGAAATAACTTCTTATCCCCACCTCTCTCCCCTAGTTCCTCATACATGCGACCGAACGCCGCGTTTTTAGCTTCCGTGACTGCCATCTTAGCTTCTCTTCTCGCCTCCTTGTAGATAAAAGAAATAAAGATAAAAGAAGTTCCGGGCCATGCGGACTTCAGAAAGGCTACCTCGGGATCTCTGGACTGAACTCAGCTCCCTATGCCTCTACTGCTATCCAAAAGCTGCTCTGAGATATGTGCAAGAGAGCACAAAAGTGTAGCATCAGCACAACCGACCCCATGTGTTGTAAGTGCCTGGCCTAACCCCGGTAAAGTAGTGACGAGGCTAGACAGGACTGCCAAACAAACATGTACAGTTCAATACATGTATATATGCAATAGCAAAAGAGTACAGAAATTTAACCAATTAAGAGGAAGAATAGTCCATATATAGAATCAATAAATAGAATATGAAATTGCCATCTACAATAAACAACGAGAGCAGGAAAACCAACAGTTGCACGGCACCGTCCTTCGTGCTGTTACTCTCGGCCTCAGCAAAAGAATCAAATAAGGTGCACGACATCAACCTTCGAACTTTTCCTCACATAAACACTCATATCATGGCATGGAATGGCCCTTCGTGCATTAATAATCAAATCAGGGCACGGAATGTTCCTTCGTGCATTAATAATCAAAATATGGCACAGAATGTTCCTCGTGCACTAACATATTCTCGACACAAATTGTGCATGGCATCAACCTTCGTGTTTTATCACTCTTCCTCACCCATGAAATAATCACAAGCAAGGGGCGAGGAGATAAATAAACGGTAACAAAAGTCCTGGCAAGGGAAAACCACAAGAAACAGCTAATCCCGGCAAGGGAGAACAACAATAACTTTCACATCCCGGCAAGGGAGATAATCAATATACGAGTACAGCCCGGCAAGGTAATAATCACGTCTTTTTCTGTTTCTTTCATTTCTTACTCAATAATTACTTTATCGTTCGAGCCAAAGCTCCACAGAGTTTTCAATCCATAATTCTTTCTCATACTCTTCACATTATATGGTAATCATCAATTAAATAAGGAAGAGTCACATCAAAATCCGTATAAGCACAAATAAGGACTCACGGTCATGCTAGACACCAGTGTATAGATACTCGTCACCATGCCTATACACCGTACTCGACAATTAGCAATTAGCAAGCAATACTCTAATAATATTACCTCGAGCCAAAGATAGATCAAACACTTACCTCGAATGCTCCAAACTCAACTCAAACCTCTAGTTATAGCTTTACCCCTCAAATTCACCACAAAATCGCTCGAACCTAGTCACAAATTACTTGAATGTATCAACAAATGCTAATTGAATCAATTCAAATGCATAAAAATAAAATTTCCAAAGTTTTGCTCAAAAATTCCCAAAACTCCCCTGGGCCCACGTGGTCAAAACATGAGGTTCGAACCAAAACTCGATTACCCATTCCCCCAAGAGTTCATATCTATGATTTATTTTTAAATCGGACCTCAAATTAAGGTCAAAATCCCCAATTTTTAGAAAACATAGGTTCTACCCAAAATCCCCATTTTCACCCATGAAAACCCTTGATTTTAAGATGAAAACATGTTTAATGATGTCAAAGATTAAAGAAATTAAGTAAAAGTTGACATAAAAATGATTTGGAAGAAGGTTTGTGCCTGGAAAATCGCCTAAAGAGTGTGGGTTTTGAAAGAATGATGAAAATGGTGAAAATCCATCTAAGTGCAAAATATTCAGGTTGCAGGTATGGGAATTGCGAACCCCCACCCTGCTACCTTGGGAATTGTGAACACTGGTTCGTATTTGCGAACCCAGGCAAAAATGATAACGCATTTGCGAGATTACACATCGCATTTGCGGACAGGAACACTTCGCATTTACAAAAGCAAATCTCGCAATTGCGAGACTGTCAGACTTGGGAAATCTTCGCTTTTGCGATGGGCCGTTCACATTTGAGAGTACCGCTTTTGCGAACCAGGCTTTGCATGCAGGTCTGAAGTGCATCAGCTGGTTTTTCAAAGGTTAAAATGCACCTGCGGCCTACCCAAAACTCTCCCGAGCCCTCGGGGCTCCACGTCAAACATACACACAACCTCAAAAACATCCTACGAACTTACTCCTGCGATCAAATCACCAAAATAACATCATATACATAGAAACAAGCCTCAAATCATATGATTTCTTCCAACTTTTCATAAAACACAAATTTTCTATTTTTAAGTCCAAAACACGTCAAATGACGTCTGTTTTCAACCAAACTTTACAGAAAGTGCTTAAATAACATATAAGACTTGTACCGGGCTTAGGAATAAAAATACGAGCCTGATACCCTAGTCTTCTGATCAAATTTGTTTTCCAACTTCCTTAATTAATTTCATAAATAATTTCACATAAAAATTCATTTCTCGAGCTTGGGACCTAAGAATTCGATTCCAGGCATATGGCTAAGTCTCATATTTTCATATGGACCCTCCGGGACCGTCAAATCACGTGTCCGGGTCTGTTTAACCAAAATATTGACCGAAGTCAATATTAATCAAATTAATATCAAAATTCATCATTTTCTCATAGAATTCATATTTAAACTTTCCGTTTACGCGCTCGAACTGCACATGCAAATTGAGGCAACTCTAAATAAGGTTTTCAAAGGCCTCGGAGACATAGAATGAATGAGAAATCAGGTGATGACCCTTTGGGTCGTCACATTCTCCACCTCTAAAACAATTGTTCGTCCTCGAACGGACTAAAGAAAGAAGTACCTGAGTCGGGTAATAGATGAGGATAGCGGCTCTGCATATCAGAATCGGACCCCCGGGTCGATGCCTTAGGAGGCTGACCTCTCCACTGAACATGCACTGAAGGGAAACTCTTCGACCTCAACTATCGAACCTGCCGGTCTAGAATAGCCACCGGCTCCTCCTCATAAGACAGATCCTTGTCCAACTAGACAGTGCTGAAATCTAACACGTGGGCTGGATCACCGTGATACCTACGAAGCATGGACACATGAAAAACTAGATGCACGGTTGACAAGCTAGGAAGCAAGGCAAGTCTATAAGCCACCTCTCCCACAGGACCGAGTATCTCAAATGGACCAATGAAACTAGGGCTAAGCTTTCCCTTCTTCTGAAATCTCATCACGCCCTTGATAGGCGATACAGAGAATTACTTGTTCACCGACCATGAAAGCCACGCCTCGAACCTTGCGATCTACATAACTCTTCTGCCTAGACTGATCTGTACGAAGTCTATCCTGAATGATCTTGACCTTATCCAAGGCCAACTGAACTAAATCTGCACCCAAAAACTGAGCCTCTCCCGGCTCAAACCATCCAACTGGAGACTGATATCGCCTACCATACAATGCCTCATACGGAGCCATCTGAATGTTGGACTAGTAGTTGTTGTTGTAGGCGAACTCTTCTAAAGGAAAAAATTGGTCCCGTGAGCCTCCAAAACTAATGACACAGGCTCGGAGCATATCCTCTAGAATTTGAATAGTCCTCTCGGGCTGACCGTCCGTATGGGGATAGAATGTTGTGCTCAACTCAACCTGGGTGCCCAACTCTCGCTGAACCGCTTTGAAGAAGCACGAGGTAAACTGCGTAGCCCAGTTCGAAATGATAGATACTGGCACCCCATGAAGGCGAACAATTTCTCTGATGTAGATCTCAGCTAACCTCTCTGCATCAAACTTCTTCCGAGTCATCGGAAATCCAATAACGAAATCCATGGTATTTATCTCCCGCTTCCACTCAAGAAGCTCAATCCTCTGAAACAAACCACCAGGCCTCTGATTCTCAAACTTAACTTGGTGATAATTCAAACATTGAGCCACATATGCAACAATATCTTTCTTCATCCTGCGCCACCAATAACGCTGCCTCAGATCCTCATACATTTTCGCGGCGCCCGGGTGAATAGAATACCGAGAACTATGAGTCTTCGCTAAGATCAACTCTCAAATACCATCAAAATTGGGCACAAAAACTCGCCCCTGCAATCTCAAAACACCATCATCATCTAAAGTCATCTTCTTGGCACCTCCACGGTGCACCGTGTCTCTTAGTACACACAAATGGGGATCATCAAACTGCCGATCACGGATACGCTCCAATAATGAAGAACGAGTGACAGTACAAGCTAACACTCGCCTAGGCTCAAAAGTATCCAAACTCACGAATCGATTGGACAAGGCCTGAAATCCAAAGAAAATGGCCTCTGACTAACCGAAATATAAGCAAGACTACCCATGCTGGCGGACTTCTACTCAACGCATCGGCCACCATGGCCTTTTCCGGGTGGTACAAAATAGTAACATCATAATCCTTTAGCAACTCCAACCACCTCCTCTACCTCAAATTCAACTCCTTCTGCTTGAACAGATACTGAATATTCTTGTGATCAGTATACACCTCACACGTCACACCATATAGATAATGCCTCCAAATCTTCAGAGCAAGAACAATGGATGCCAACTCTAGATCATGAACCAGATATTTCTTCTCGTGAATCTTCAACTGCCTCGAAGCATAGGCAATGACTGTGCCATTCTGCATCAATACTGCACCAAGCCCAATGTGGGAAGCATCACAATAGATTGTATAAGGCCCTGAACCTGTAGGCAAAACCAACATAGGTGCCGTAGTCAGAGCTGTCTTGAGCTTTTGAAAGCTCACCTCACACTCATCCGACCATTTGAACTGGTCACCCTTCTGGGTCAATCTGGTCATCGGGGCTGCAATTGATGAAAACCCATCCACGAACCGACAGTAGTAGCCTACTAACCCCAAGAAACTCCGAATCTTTGTAGTTGATGCTGGTCAGGTCCAGTTCTTGACTGTCTCAATCTTCTTCCGGTCCACCTGAATACTGTCTGCTGATACTACGTGACCCAGAAATGCAACCGAACTCAACCAGAACTCACACTTCAAGAACTTAGCATATAATTGACTATCCTTTAGAGTCTGAAGAACCATTCTGAGGTGTTGCTCGTGCTCCTCCTGGCTGCGGGAGTATATCAAAATATCATCAATGAAAACTATCAAGAACAAGTCCAAATAAGGCCTGAACACTCGGTTCATCAATGACGTGACTAGAAATTCATATGCCCATACCAAGTGCGGAATGCTGTCTTAGGGACATCAGACGCCCTAATCCTCAGCTGATAGTAGCCAGATCTCAAGTCTATCTTTGAAAATACCTTTGTACCCTGAAGCTGGTCGAACAAATCATCAATCCTCGGCAGTGGATACTTGTTCTTAATTGTTACTTTGTTCAATTGCCGGTAATCAATGCACATCCTCATCGAACCGTCCTTTTTCTTCACAAAAAAAACGGCGCACCCCAAGGCGAGATATTGGATCTAATGAAACCCTTCTCAAGCAAATCATGCAACTGATCCTTTATTTCTTTCAACTCTGGCGGAACCGTGCGGTACGACGGAAATTAAAATAGGCTGGGTGCCCTGATCCAGATCAATGCAAAAATCAATATCCATATCGAGCAGCATGCCCGGTAGGTCTGAAGAAAAAATAACTCAGGGAATTCTCGAATAATAGGAACATAATCAATGGAAGAGACCTTTGCGCTGGAGTCGCGAACATACACCAAATAAGTTAAACATCCCTTTTCGACCATGTGTCGAGCCTTCACATATGATATGACACTGCAAGTGGCATGACCTGGGGTCCCTCTCCTGTCCAAACGAGGCAAATTTGGTAAAGCCAAGGTCACGGTCTTGGCATGACAATCCAGAATAGTATGATATGGGGACAACCAATCCATCCCTAATATAATGTCGAAATCCACCATGTCTAAGAGCAATAAATCAACACGGGTCTCAAGACCCTCAAACACGACCACACAGAAACGATGCACTCGGTTGACCACTATAGAATCACCCACCAGTATAGATACATAAATAGAAATACTCAAAGCATCACTAGGTATAACCAGGTAGGGTGCAAAATAGGATGACACATATGAATAAGTAGACCTAGGGTCAAATAATACTGAAGCATCCCTATCGCAAACCAGAATATTGGGCCCCACCTTCTTGAACCACATCTCTGAAATGGTCGTCTGCTAGCTGGCCTCTACCTCTGGCGGTCTGAGCTCCACCTCTACGGTCTCTACCTCCACCTCTATGATTCCTACCCCCGCTTCTAGCTGGATGGGCAGGCTGTGGATCTCCTAGTGCCTGAATCATGGGGCGAGGACCCTGATGTTGAGAACTACCCGAAGCTTGAGGGCAAAATCTGACAATGTGACTCGGGTCACCACAACCATAGCAAGCCCTCGGCTACTAAGACTGCTGGCCATGTCGACCTGAATGTCCTCCCTGGAAACTCTAAAGTGGCGGCGCACTGATGGGAGCTGGTGGTGCACTAAAAAACTACTGATCAGAATAATGCTGCTGAGAACTACCACCACCTAAAGTACCATGAGAGCCCTGGAGTGCTGACTGAAAGGACCTCAGTGGATTGCCTCTACCATATTAATCCCTACCTCCAAATGAGGTACCACTGAACCCACCATAATAACGGGGCCTCTTATCTAACCCTTGAACACCTCCCTGTGCAAAAGCCATCTCAACTCTACGGGCTGTGTTGATCGCCTCCTGAAAATAAATCTCACTTCCGGCTCCCACAGCCATATGGAGATGGATCGGCTAAATCAATGCATTAATAAACCTCTGTACCCTCTCTCTCTCTCTCTCTCTCTCTCTCTCTCTCTCTCTCTCTCTCTCTCTCTCTCTCTCTCAGTGGGGAGTATAACAATATCATGGCGATCTATATCAATGAACCGGATCTCATATTGTGTGAACATCATAGAGCTCTACTGAAGGCACTCGAACTGCATGCGAAGAGCCTCCTGCTGAGTAACTGGAAGAACCTTCTCCAAAAACAACTCTGCAAACTAGCCCCAAGTCAATGATAGCAACCCTGTTGGTCTGGATAAATAATAGTCCCTCCACCAAGTCTTGGCGGATCCTGCTAGTCGAAAGGTGGCGAAGTCGACCCCATTGGTCTCCATAATACCCATAATCCGAAGAACCTCATGGTAGCTGAATAAGAAATCCTGGGGTTCCTCTGAAGAAGCATCGCTGAATGTGGTGGTGAAGAGCTTGGTGAACCTATAAAGCCTCCACAAAGCATCCATGGACATAGCCGATCCATCGCCGATCTGACCCGCAATACCTGGTTGAAATGCCACAACCGGCTGAACCGCTGGAACCTGAGCCTGAGGAACTACCTGCTCCGGATTACGTGTAGCGGGAGTCTGGACTCCTCCCCCAGCCTGAGAAGTGGCTAGTGCTACTAGAAGCAAACCCGCTCTAGTGACGCTCTCCATAAGGCCTACCAATCTGACCAAAGCGTCCTGAAGAACAGGGGTGGATATGAACCCCTCTGGACCAAGCTGGGCCAACCGGAGCTACTGGGGATGGAACCTCCTCATCATAATCAACATGAGGCTCCACCTCTTCGACTGCTGCCTGGGGCTAAGCTCTGCCCTGCCTCGACCTTTGGTACAGCCTCGGCCTCGCCCTCTGACCCTCATAGGAGCTGCTGCTGAGGGCTCTGGCTGCTGCGCGGTAGAAGAGGAAGCACGTGTTCTCGCAATCTGCGAAAGAACAGATAGAAAGACAATTAGTATTTGAAAAACAGAATCACATGACAAGAAAGAACAAAAGTGAAATTTTCCTAACTCAATAGCCTCTGGCGGATAAACATAGAAGTCTCCGTACCAATCCCTCAGACTCTACCGAGTTTGTCCGTAAGTTGTGAGACCTATGTAACCTAGTGATCTGATACCAACTTGTCACGACCCGGAATTTCCACCATCAGGAGTCGTGATGGCACCTACTAATAGGAGCTAGACAAGCCAATTAATTATTAACTATCTAAGCAAACATCAACAATATTAAGGCAATGAGACATTTAATACGATAGCGGAAGTCTTAATATAAAATAAACTGAGAACTGTTGCGAAAATTCAAATACAATCACTACCCAAGACTGGAGTCACTAACTCAAGAACATCTATAGAATGCTAAATAAAGAGTCTGAATAAAATGCAATATTGTTTGTTCTGGTACAAGGACAACAAATGAAATAAAGGTAAAAGAGATTCCGGGACATGCGGACTTCAGCAAGGCTACCTCGTGATCTCTGCACAAAAGTCAGTTCCCATGCCCCTATTGTTGTCCAAAATCTGCTCCGAGATCTATGCAAGAAAGCACATAAGTGTAGCATCATTACAACCGGTCCCATGTGTAGGTAAGTGCCTAGCCTAACCCCGGCGAACTAGTGACAAGGATAGAAAGGACAACCAAACAAACATGTACAGTTCAATACATGTATACATGCAATAGGTAAAGAGTACAGAAATATAACCAATTAAGAAGAAGAAGCATTCTATGGGGGAGGTAACAATCCAGATAGAATCAATAAATAGAAAATGAAATTGTACAACTGTAATAAAAAATGTGAGCAGGAAAATCAACAGTTGCACGGCATCGTCCTTCGTGCTTTTACTCTTGTCCTCACCAAGAGAATCAAATAAGATGCGCAAAATCAACCTTCGTGTTTTTCCTCACATAAACACTCATATCATGGCACGGAATGACCCTTTTGTGCATTAGTAATCAAATCAGGGCACGAAATGTTCCTTCGTGCATTAATAATCAAAACATGGCACGGAATGTTCCTTCGTGCATTAATATATTCTCAAAACAAATCGTGCATGGCATCAACCTTTGTGCTTTATCACTCTTCCTCACCCATGCAACAATCACAAGCAAGGGGGCGAGGGGGATAAATAAACGGTAACAAAAGTCCCGGCAAGGGAAAACCACAAGAAATAGCAAAATCCCGATAAGGGAGCAATAACAATAACTTTCACATCCCGGCAAGGGAGATAATCAATATACGAGTACAGCCCGGCAAAGGAATATTCACGTCATTTTCTCTTTCTTTCATTTCTTACTCAATAATTGCTTAATCATTCGAGTCAACGCTTCACAGAGTTTTCAATTCATAATTCTTTCTCATACTCTTCACATTATATGGTAATCATCAATTAAACAAGGAAGAGCCACATAAAAATTCGTATAAGCACAAATAAGGATTCACGGTCATACTAGACACCAGTGTATAGATACTCGTCCCCATGCCTATACACTGTACTCAACAACTAGCAATTAGCAAGCAATACTCTATTCCTATTCCCTCGAGCCAAAGTTAGATCAAACATTTACCTCGAATGCTCCAAACTCAACTCAATTATCTAGTATACTTTTACCCCTCGAATTCGCCACAAAACTGCTCGAATATAGTCACAAATTATTTGAATGTATCAACAAATGCTAATTAAATCAATTTGAATGGATAAAAATGAAATAAGTTTTGATCAAAAATTCCCGAAACACCCTCGGACCCACGGGGTCAAAACCTGAGGTTCGAACAAAAATCCGGTTACCCATTCCCCCAAGAGTTCAATCTATAATTTGTTTTGAAATCGGACCTTAAAAATCCGGTTACCCATTCCCCATTTTCTCCCATGAAAATACTTGATTTTAAGATGAAAACATGTTTAATGATGTTAAAGATTGAAGAAATTAAGTAAAAGTTGACTTACAAATGATTTGGAAGAAGGTTTGTGCTTGAAAAATTGCCTAAAGAGTGTGGGTTTTGAAAGAATGATGAAAATCCGTTGAAGTGCAAAATATGCAGGTTGCAGGTATGGGAATTACGAAGATTGTGAACCCCGACCCTGCTACCTTGGGAATTGTGAACATTGGTTTGCATTTTGAACCCAAGCAAAAATGGCAGATTTCACATTTGCGACATTACACATTGCATTTGCGAACAGGAACACTTCGCATTTTCAAAGGCTGTTCTCGCAATTTCGAGACTGTCAGACATGGGCCATCTTCACTAGGGGTGTGCAATCGATTTATCGATTCGATTTTGACCCTTATCGATAATTACTTATCGATTATCGATTTGTACATATGCTTATCGTTATCGTTTCAATAAGGTTTCGATTTTTTCGATTTCGATTTATCGATTTTGGGGGCTTATCGATTCGATTTATCGATTTTCAATAAGGCAGATTATACCGGTCAATAATAGTAGTTGTCCAACTGGGATTCACATTCAAATTCAGTGAAGTTTGATTCATATTTAATCTTCACTGCCCCAAACCCCACCCCAAAGCAAGAAACTCCAGAAAGCAAGCACATATAGAGCCTAACAATGAAGAATTATGCTTTTCATAAGTTTCAAATCAAAGCATCCCGAGAACAAGTACCTTTCCAGGTTCGGGAGTGAATTTTAGTGTAACTGCTGCCCAATCGGATAACTCTTCCTCCTTGCCAGCATTAGTAGATCCATTGGCTTTAGCTCACTGTCAAGAGGACAATAAAATATAACTATTACTATTAATCCATATTAATGTTCTTGGGATAAAATAACAGAAGAGGAAAATAAACCTGTTAGAGCAAAATCCCTTTGATAAGAACAAAACTAGTAGTCAGTTACATAGCAATACATGGAGCTACTGATTCGACAAACTAGATAACAATTTTGAGTATTAAAATATTAATAAACGACCCTATGAACTTGATCCCATCTAACAAAGAATGTCATAGCTGTCATGGAGAGTGAAAGTAATAAAGCAATATCACTTTACCTCCTTCACAAATCAGATCTTCTACTAACTTTAACAACAACTGGTAATAAAAAATTTTAAAGTATATTAGCAAATGTAGAAAGTATACATAATAAGGAGCTCATACGACATGCTTAAGTCAAAGAATGATTAATTTGACAAAATATAAGTTTGCAAAATAGATTGCCACTGCCACGATATATAAAGAAAAATGACTAACAAATACATATCACTTACATCTCAAACTGATAATTCCTTTTATAACTGCATCTTCTGTACTTGAGCTATGTAGCCAATCACCATGTAAAGTCGGACAAACGAAACATATTGTTCTACTTCCTCACAGATGGAAATAACCATTGCTAATATTCTACATTTTGAGGTTTAGCTGATTAAAAAACCAATCAATCAACGATTCACGAAAAGCATTAATGCTGATGTTACCAGAACTAAAATTTTCTATTAAAGCTAAAATTAGCAATCTGTGTAATGATGTATAGACTTTAACTAGGTGAAAATGAACCAAAAGTAAACGCAGGATAATACCTTGAGAGCACCAAAAACACAATTGCCTGTGGTAGTTCTTATAAGGCCAACATCCAAGAGAGCACGGAAAGGCCTCCTGCTTTCAGCAGGTTCAACGGAGTGAAGAGAAGCGGCGGTCGAATGAAGAAAAAATAGGGTTAACTTAAGTATATGATATAATATCCGTATTATATGCAAGCAGCAAAGGGAATAGGGATAGGGTAGTAATAGTATTATAAAAAAAGGGTATATTTTTCTTTTTAATATATCTTATCGATTTATCGATAAACCGATAAATCGAATTGTCAAAATCGAAATCGAATCGATAAACCGATAAGGAAAATTTTCGAAATCGAAATCGAATCGATAAACCGATAAACCGATATCGATAAACCGATAACAAAATAATCGATTCGATTTATCGATAAACCGATTCGAATGCACACCCCTAATCTTCACTTTTGCGAAGGGTTGTTCGCATTTGCAAGTACCGCTTTTGCGAACCAGGCTTCCCAAATGTGAAGCATGTAGGTCTGAAGTGCATCAGCTGGTTTTTCAAAGGTTCAAATGCAACCGCAGCCTACCCAAAACTCTCCCGAGCCCTTGGGCTCCACACCAGACATACACACAACCTCAAAAACATCCTACGGACTTACTCGTGCAATCAAATTACCAAAATAACATCATATACATAGAATCAAGCCTCGAATCATATGATTTCTTCCAACTTTTCATAAAACACAAATTTTCCATTTTTAAGTCCGAAACACGTCAAATGACATCCGTGTTTAACCAAACTTTACAGAAAGCGCTTAAATGACATATAATACTTTCATAGGGCATCGAAACCAAAATACGAGCCCGATACCCTAGTCTTCTGATCAAATTTCTTTTCCAACTTCCTTAATTAATTTCAGAAAATAATTTCACACAAAAGTTCATTTCTCGCGCTTGGGACCTTGGAATTTGATTTCGGTCATACGGCCAAGTCCCATATTTTCCTACGGACCCGTTGGGACCGTAAAATCATGGGTATGAGTCCGTTTACCCAAAATATTGACCGAAGTCAATATTAATCAAATTAATATCAAAATTTATCATTTTTCTCACATAATTCATATTAAAGCTTTTCGGTTACGCGCTTGGACTACGCACGCAAATCAAGGCAACCCTAAATTCAATTTTGAGTGTCTTGGAGACACGGAATAGATGAGAACAGGTGATGACCCTTTGGGTCGACACATATAAATTCTAGACTTTGCGAATTTTGGGTCATTCTTCATCATTTTTATCTGGTTTTGGAGCTTTTGTGAGCAATTTGAAGAGGGATTCAAGGGGTTTTATATTGAGGTAAGTAATTTGAGCCTTAATACTCGTGTTTATGGTAAATATCCATTGTTTAATCATGTAATTAGTGGTGATTAAGCGTGAAAATGAGGGGTTAGGACTTGGAATTTTGGAGAGTTCTGATTGAGGATTTGAGAGGTCAAATGGATTCGGATTTTGATAAATCTTGTATGTATGGATTTGTGAGTGAAGGAGCTTTCTAGTTTTGTAATTTTTTTCCGATTCTGATACGTGGACTTGGGGGGCCGAGTTTGAGGGGATTTCGGGATTTATGTCTAATTTGATAGTGTTTCTTATGGGATTCATTCCATTAGCGCATATTGATGGTATTGTTCTGGATTTGAATAGATTCGGAGCAATTTGAGGCAGGTCGAGGGACAAGGGCATAGCAAAGTAGAGACTTAATCATCTTAAGGCAAGTAAGGATTGTAAATATAGTCTTGAGGGTATGAAACCCCATATTTTGTATCGTTTCATATTTTAAGGTGACGCACATACTAGGTGACGGGCGTGTGGGCATGTAGCATTGGGGATTGTGACTTGATCCATCCCGTAGCAACTATAGGTTATGTATTTTGTTGAAACTATATGATACTTATGTGTTTTAGAAAGAGTTTTCTATAATTTGGGCTTAATGCATGTTTGGGCCTTGTGCAAGAGCTGTTTGGACCCTTAAGGGTCGTTTTCTTACTATCCTCTCATTGTTTTTGATTGAACTCGGTCATGTTATACTTACTCAGTCTTTTATTACATTGTTTTGATGCATATAAATATTGTTTTGGGTTGAGTACCCTGTTTTAACTGACAGCTCGAGTGGCTTGAGAGGTTTTTGACTGAGTGAGGTCGAGAGCCTGATTTGTGAGGATATTTATGGGATTGGGATACATGTTGTAGCATGTTTTACTAATTCATGATTGAGTGAGGCCGAGGTCCTGATTGATTTATGCCACGAGGTAGCTTGTCATAGTGCTTGGGCTAAAGGAGCCCCTTCGGAGTCTATACACCCCAGTGAGTGCAGGTACCTACCGAGTGATGTTTTGCCCCAGGGGCTATATATGAGTAATGTTTACACGAGGGGTTGTTTATGATTTATGTTGTATACGAGTGAGGTTTTCCTAAGGGGATGTTTATGATTTCATCATTTTGCTCACGGTTGCATTGAGCCTTTGTTTTGAAAATTGTTGAAAGATATTTTTAAAATGATTTTACTAAAATTGGATTTAAATAAGCTGAATTGATTCAAACTATGGTTTTAAAAGCCTGGCTATTGTATTTTTACTAAGATTTCATGATATGAACCGTATATGCTTTATTGCTCGTCACTACTGCTCAACCATTATTTACTGTTGTTACTACTGAGTTGGCGTACTTACGTTACTCCATGCACCTTGTGTGCAGATCCATATATTTTATGGTCAAGGTAATAAGTGTTGATTATTTAGTTGCAGACCCATCGAAGTTAGCAGGGTAGCTGTCTGAAAATCACAACCCTGCTTTCCCCCCTATTTATCTTTCCTTAGTCGTATTTAGTTATTTCCAAACTATTTTAGTCTTAGTATTTTGGACAGATCGTAGTAGATGCTCAGGACTAGTCACCCCGGTGTCGGTCTTTTCTTTCCGCACTTTCATTATTCAGATCTTCTTTATGAAGTTTTATTATTAAAAAGCATGAATTTATATTTGAAATTGAAATATCGTGTTGTTTTTAGTAAATAGTCGGCTTGTCTAGTACCACGATAAGTGCCATTACGACAGGGTTAGTTTTGGGTCATGAAGGCACACTTTTATTTATATTCTTCGTCTATAATCAATTTATATCTTAGTGTCAGACTTGATCATATCGATTACAACATCTACCACTATTATGAGATTGAACACAAAGTATAGCTCAATCTCAATTCTCAACTCAACCTTTTTTTTCTCCAAATATTATGTAATAATCTGTTGTAGCATCATGGATTATACTTGTGTTCACCTTGAAAATACGAGTAACAATTAAATTTGAATTGTGATTTTAAAGATACGTGATTTAGTTCTATACCAATTAATAATCTAGCAATATGAAGTAGAAATGAAAGAGACAAGTGAATCAAACCAATATTACTTAGCAGAAATGACCTCGAGTCAAGCTTGGAATAAAAAGAGCAATTAAGTAATAAAAGTAAAGTAACAATAATAGAGCTAAAGGACAATGCTGATGAATAGCAGGTGAAAAGGTAGAGAGTATATTCTTTGATCAGTGATGATAAGATGATCTTACAAATGACAGGGGTCCCCTTTATGTTATAAAGGAGCCCTAAATAAGGAATATTTCTATTTACAGTAAGAAAGATTCTTGGTATAGTTGTCTAACCGCCTAGTATGGAATGGCACAATCATATTCTGGGATTTGCGCCGTGATTTTGGGGACGTGGTAGGAATCTAACTTATCTTGGTACAAATCCATAACAGTACTATTTTGGAGGTCGAGCACACTCAACCTTGGCATGCATCGTGCTCCGCCTTCGAACTCAGGTCTGGTCCCTTGAGCTCGAACTTGGTCTTACCCGGACTCGGATTTTGGACGACCTCTCAAATATAAATCGAAGGCGTTTGATCTCGACTTTATACAAATAGTCTCAGCTTTTTTAGAGTAAGACGATAATAAACGATTTCATCCTCGTTTTCCTGAAGTCTTTAATGATGACATCATTTTTGTGATGCAGGCATTTGAAGTGATTGAAATGTCCCGTCAGTCCACTTCCCAAAAACAATGAATGCACTCCAGTATTGGTTGGCCACTAACACCGCGGAACCGCCGTTTCCCTCCTATAAATATGAGGTTATTCCTTTGAGTAAAGAACTTTACTATTTCTTTACATCTTCCTGTTCTTCATCTCTTTCCTTAATTACCTGTTTCCACCATCTCTTTAAGCGTAAAAAAACACCAAGTTCTCGTAAAACAATACCACATTCCGATACGATCTGTATTCTTTAGCTTAAAATCATGGTTAAAACTTCCAAAACGGTCCCCATAAAGGATAAAGCATCATCTTCTTCTACCTCCTGTCCGGCCAAGCCAGTGACGCCGCCAACTCTTGAGGAAATCACTCCGACCCTTGTATAATTAAGAAGAACTTTAGTATTGAAAATCCCCTCGATGTCCCAGGCCGAGCGAGCATGCGTCTCGATATATTAGTTTGATATCGGAGAAGCATCTCAAAGATATGAAGAAAGATTGTGGTTGGGAAGATGAAGTCGTGGTTTAGATCCTGACCAAAGAGGAAAGCTTTACTACCCACGTGAAGGGGTTTTTAAGTGTTTACACTTACCCCATCACACTGGGTCTCCTTGATCCTGTGGTGGTCTACTTCTGTATGACATACGAAGTCACCCTTAGCATGATTCACCCCTCTTTTTGGCGCATCATGATCATGTTGCGCTACTTCTCCGAAAAGTTTGAATGGTTGGAATTCACCCTCAACCCCCTGACTCGGTTGTATCAGCCTCAGCTGTTTTGAGGTCTTATCAAGCTGCAATGTCGAACAACGAAAGCCATCTTTTCCTGCAATGATGCAATCAAAGATCGAGGTTGGATGAGCCGGTTCATCATAGTAAGTACTTCGGATGTCATTCCCCGGGACAAAATAACATTCCCTAGAGATGGAATTATAATTGTAATTGGAGTCATTCTTCCTAATATTTATATATATACTCAACTTCCATATCCCATAATAATATCTTTATTTTTTTCTGCAGCTATTGCTTGGACACCTCTCGTTGTCCCCGACCTCAAGGACTCGGTCCGAAAGTTGGTTGCGACCTTCTCATATGATGAGCACAAATTGCACGAATTATCGAAGGGCCAATGGGAGTCCAAGAATCATGGTAAGTTCTTTTCCCAAGTTTCAAATACTTTTCATATGTTGGTGGCCTCAACTTATTCACATTTACTTGTGCAGGCCTCATAGATGCATCTGAGATGAGGACGGCCCTGCCCCGGGAAGGGACTAAGTCTTCAATCCCGAAGTCTAAGAAGGAACTCAAAAGAAAAAGGGTTTCGGAGCCTGAAGACCCTCAAGAAAAGAAAACCCTACTCGAAGACTACAAAAAAGATTTACTCAAGCGGGTGCAGATTCGGCCCATGATTCCCCGGATAATGACGAAAAGGATGGTGAAGAGCCGGCGTTGGTGCCTCGAACCAGGAAACCAATTGAGAACGCCAAGCCCTCTGAACTGGAGACCTTGTCATGTGGCGAGGGAACCCAAAGATAGATTCCGGCAAGGCCCCGTGTCCCCGGAGGTTAAGATCGTTCCTCCTGCGTCCAAAAACGTACCTAAGGGGGAAAATTCGGACACCCACTAAGCCAATGAGAATGCCCTGAGTGAAGAGTTGGGGGTTGCGACAACACATCATTCCCTTTCTTTGCCAACTTATTCTGAGGGGGAAATCGAAGAAGCTAACACTCTGTGTATGCCCTATCCGAGAAAGGTCCTCGAGGAAGATCCCTTTTAGGGTTTCTTTGTTGGGGTCGAGGATACCACTGATCCTTAATAAATCATCCACCATCTTCGATGAGGTCCAACATCTCCTTTCTCGGGTAAATACTTACTTTCATCATTGTAATTTTCTCTTTCTATCTTTTCTTTAGACTGATATATATTCATTTTACGTATGTCAGCGTAAAGTTCAAAGCTGAGTTGAGCCAATGTGAGGCTGAACTTAAGAAATTTTCGAGCGAAGAGAAGGTCCTGAGTCTCCTCTGTAGCAGGAAGGAAGAAGAGCTTAAGGATCTCCGGACCGAATTGTCCAAATCTAGTTAAGTAGGTAATTGTGATTTTAGTAGAGTACAGCCTTCTTGGCCCTATTTCGGAGGCTAACACTTCAATATCTCAGCTGCAGCAAAAGCTAGAGATGATTGGGCAGCTCTGAGGTGAGGTTGATCAAGTTAAAGCTGATTATCATCGATGGAAGCAGAGCATGGTCAACTTGGTGCCGATAAAGAAACCGTTACAGCCCAACTAGCCTCGAATGAAACCCAACTCCAAGGCCTTAAAGTGAAGGGTCTAGCCCAGGCCAATAAAATTGAGAAGCTAGAGGCAGAGCTAGCTAGAGCCCGGCCCGAAACCGTACAGCCTAAGGCTGAAGCTTAGAAGACGAAGGCTGCGGCCGATAAATCCATTATTGTATTCTTAAGGGATGCCACAACCCTTCAAGCTGAGTTGAGCGAGGCCTACAACCAGGAGAAATGGAGCAATGATTTGGCCAAGTGCTGGCCCGTAAGGAGACTCTCGAAGAAATCCATTCCCGAGGGTTCGACCTTGTCGAGGAGATAGCTGAGGCAAAGGTGTAAGAAACCAATTCCATGATTCTTGTCTCTTTCGATGACGAGGATGTAGCGAGTGGCTTCGGGAACAGGGAAAGTGAAGAAGATATTCTCTATGGAGAAGAGGCTCCCAAAGATAGAGTTGTTGAATCTGCAGTTCCTGAAGATAATGCTCCTGCGGGCATGACCCCGAAAATAGATTAGATTTTCTTTTCTGTGCAAGGGTCCCTTATGGGCATTGTGAATATGTTTTGTAAAACTTCCCTTATGAATATAAAATATCTTTTTGTTCTATCATCCACTTGTGTTAAATTTTATTTTTGTTCTCATTTGTGGAAGATTTCGATAATTCAAATAATCAGCTCGAGTATCGGTTCGGACTCAGAACATAATAAACCCTTACGGTTTTATTTGATCAATATAATACCCTTTAGGGTTTTGTTAACCCTCGAGATAAATTTAAATCGATTTGATGTGGGCTCAGGACGTCGAAGTTCTCGAGCCTGAGTTGAGTGAGAACGGGATCTCGACTTCTATATGTTTCGGCCTTTAGGCTATTTTAAGCTGGCCTATCAACTCTTAGGCTCTTTAAGTTGGACCTTAGGCTCTCAGATATTGTCCCTTAGGCTCTTTAAGTTGGGTCGTTTCGGCCTTTACAACGACAATAATTTTTCCATCTTTCTAGCTAAAAGATTTAGTACAAACTTTTGTATGCCTTACTATGTATATTTTGTACCCATTTGGGTTTTTTGAAGGATCGACGTATCGGAACCATTTGTTTGTGTAAACAAAATCGAATACCTCTTGAGTTTTTTTTAAAGGTTGATATTATCGAGCCCTTTGGATTATTTGAGGGCTTAATTTATCGAAGCCCTTAGATTTTTCGAGGGTTGAATTTATCGAGGCCCTATATATTCTGCTTTTGCTGAGGGTAACCTGATTTAACAATTTTTTCAATGTTCGAAGGCCTTTAATTTATGGATAAAGTCAGACGTCTCTGAGCCGCATTATTTTAGCTGTAGCCTTTATATAGCTGTAGTCTTTAATATGGTCATAGCCATTGGGTACGTCACTTGGACTTGTTTTCGAATAACTTTTCGAACTTGTCCGAAATGTTAGTCCCCGAGTATATTGGCCTTGGCCTTTATTCGAGGGGGTGCCTATTTGAGGTCTCATAGGTTCGAGTTTTTGATAATTCGGATGTATTGACTATCGATGACAGTCCCCGAGTATTTCGGGGTGCATTTGTGTTTTGGCTCTTGAGCCGCTTCCCATAGGATTGTAAGTGTAGAGCTCGTATGATAGTAAAATTCTTTGAGACACAAAATGTTGTTGATATAACATGAATGCTTCTTCAAATAATTGATACAAGCGTACATGATTTGCTGTCGGGGCTTGACTATTCTATATGGACACGGTTCATTTGACTGTTTGGCCATAACAAAGTTCTCCTATTGAGGCCCTCTTAAGTATTTTCCTCAAAATATAACCATGATGCCCCCAGTATTCGAGGTTGATTGAAAAGAAGCCTTGGATATTGTTGAGTTTTCCTTATGTGGCACATAGTTGTTGCCTCGTTAAAAATATTGCCGGTAAAACCCATTTGGGATAAAATCTTATCTAAAGGAAAAAGAGTAATGCATGCTTTAAAACCTAAGGCCTTCGTATAAAAAGGGTGTCTTCGATATCACGTGCCTTTGATCGCCTCAATTGAAAATTTGTGACAAGTTAGTTTTGAACTTAAATGCACAAAATATAAAGTCATACCTTAGCACTAGTATCGTTTGAGCAATGATATGTTCCAATTTTTTGGTAGTTGTTCACCTTCCATCGTGCTAAGTTTGTAAGATCACTTACGAACAACTTCGAGGACTCGGCACGGTCCTTCCCAATTCGGTCCTAGTTTCCCTTCACTTGGGCCGCGAGTGTTGAGGGCGTCCTTTCGTAGAACTAAGTCCCCGTTCCAAAATGTCGAAGGTTAGTCCTTATATTGTAGTACATTTCAATCCCTTGCTTCTGCACGGCCATCTAAATGAGCGATGTTTCTCATTTTTTATCTAATAACTCGACTATCATTCATGGCCTCGATATTTGACTCCTCCGATGCATGTCAAAACCTGGCGCTAGGTTCACCAACCTCGATGGGGATGAGGGCCTCGGAGCCATATACTACATAAAACGGGTGGCCCCCGTGCTAGACTTCGATCTCGTCCGATTTGCCCAAAGGACCTCGAGTAAAACTTCTCTCCATTTCCCTTTTGTATCGTCCAGTCTTTTCTTCAAGTTTTGAATGATAGTTTTATTTGTCGACTCGGCCTGTCCGTTTCCAGTTGGATGGTACGGTGTCGATAAAATCCTCTTTATTTTATATGCTTTGAGGAACTTTGTTACCTCATTGCCAATGAATTGATTTCCATTGTTACATACAATATCGGCATGTATGTCGAATCGACATATGATATTGTCCCAGATAAAGTCAATAATTTCTTTTTCTTTGACCTTCTCGAAGGCCTCTGCTTCTACCCACTTAGAAAAATAATCAGTCATAAATATTATAAATTTAGCTTTACCTGGGGCCGTTGGTAAGGGTCCAACTATGTACATTCCCCACTTCATGAAAGGTCATGGGGATAGGACTGAATGGAGTTGCTCTCCGAGCTGATGGATCATCGGTGCAAATCGTTGACCCTTATCACATTTTCTGACAAATTCCTTAGTATCTTTTTCCATGTTGTCCTAGTAGTAACCTACTCTAATAATTTTGCGGACCAAAGACTCGGCACCGAAATGGTTCCCGCAAGTGCCTTCGTGGATTTCTCGAAGGACATAATCGGCGTCCCCTGGCCCCAAGCCTAGCTCCAATGGTCCATCGAAAGTTCTTCGATACAATGTTCCATCCCAGCAGCCTTGACTCGTAAGGCCCTCGATACTTTATGGTTCGATGGGAGTTTTCCACTCTTCAAATAGCCGATATACTTATTCCTCCAATCCCATGTTAAACTCATTTAATTTATCTCGGCATGACCCTATTCAACCACAGACCTCAATAATTGGATGACAGTCCCCAGGACGATGTCATCTTCTTCGACCGAGGATCCCAGGTTAGCAAGTGCATCGACCTCGCTATTTTGTTCTCGAGGCACATGATCCAGAGTCCACTTCCTAAATCGATGCAAAGTTACTTGTAGCTTATCCAAGTATCGTTTCATTCTATCTTCTCAAACCTCAAAACTTTTGTTCACTTGGTTTACCATCAATAAAGAATCGCATTTGGCCTCGACGACTTCTGTTCCCAAGCTTTTAGCTAGCTCGAGACCTGCAATCATGGCCTCATACTCGGCCTCATTGTTAGTTAATCTTGGATTTTTGATAGATTTCCTAATGGTATCACCTGTGGGTAGCTTTAAAACAATGCTGAGCCCGGACTCTTTCACATTCGAGGCACCGTCCGTGAAATGGGTCCATACCCCCGATGTTGTACCCGAGCTTAGCATGAGTTCTTTCTCCACTTTGGGTACAAGGGTCAGTGTAAAACCAGTCATGAAATCATCTAGGAATTGAGATTTGATGGTCGTTCGGGGTTGATATTCGATATCGTACGCCCTAAGCTCGATGGCCCATTTGGCCAATCGTCCAGGTAACTCGGGCTTATGAAAAACATTTCGAAGATGGTACGTAGTTAATACACATATATGATGACATTTAACATATGGTTTTAGCTTTCTAGATGCGATTATAAATGCAAGTGCTAACTTTTCTAAGTGAGGGTACCTAGTTTCGGGATCTCCCAGAGTCCGGCTAACATAATAAATAGGAAATTGTGTATCTTGCTCTTCTCGAACTAGTACCTCACTTACTGCTATCGCGGACACTACCAAGAATAGATGAAGTTTTTCGTCTACCTTTGGGGTGTGAAGCAAAGGCGGGCTCAACAGATATCGGTTTAGCTCTTCCAAGGCTTGCTGACATTCCGGGGTCAATGCGAAATCCTTTTTCTTTTTGAGCAAGGAAAAGAACCGATGACTCCGACTTGATGACCTCGAAATGAATTGACCCAAAGCAACTATTCGACATGTTAACCTTTGCACGGCCTTCACACTATCCACGACAGTGATGTCCTCAATGGCCTTGATCTTATCGGGGTTAATTTCAATGCCCCTACTTGACACCATGAATCTGAGGAACTTACATGAGCTGACTCCGAAGGCACATTTCTTTAGGTTGAGATTCATGTTGTATTTTCTCAAGATTTTGAATGTTTTCTGCAAATGAGTCAGATGGACCTCTGCGCAGGGACATAACCAACATATCATCAATATAAACTTCCATTTTTTTGCCTATTTGTTCTTCAAACATTTTGTCAACTAGGCGTTGGTACGGAGCTCCTGCATGTTTTAGCCCGAAGGGCATTATATTATAACAATAAGTTCCAAATTTAGTAATAAACGAAGTCTTTTCCTGGTCCTCTGGTTCATCTGGATCTGATTATACCCGTAGTAGACATTGAGAAAAGTTAGGGTCTCGTGGCCAGTCGTGGCATCGATCATAAGATCGATGTTGGGCAGTGGGAAAGGATTTTTTGGACATTCTTTGTTCAAGTCTTTATAGTTTACACATATCTAAGTTTGTTTCCTTTTTAGGAACTACAACTACATTGGATAACCACTTGGGGTATTTTACCTCCCGTATGGATCCTATTTTAAGAATTTTGGTTACCTCGTCCTTTCTGAAAGCATGCTTTACCTCGGACTGAGGCCTCCTTTTCTGTTTCATTGGCTTGACCCTAGGATCAGTGCTTAGCCGATGTGCTGTGATTTCCCGTAGAATCACTGTCATAACTAAATCGGACCAAGTAAAGCAATCCATATTGTCAATAAGGAATTGACTGAGTTTTCTCCTGAGTTTGGGGGTTAATCCCGTTTCCAGGTATACATTTTTCTCGGGCATGTATTCGATCAAATTAAGCTGCTCCAGCACCTCGATGGTTGATTTAGTTGCATCGAATTCTTCAGAAACAATGAATGTTTGGGGAGTAAGTAAATCCTTATCTTCATCTTCGATTACTAGTTGCTCCAATTCCATCAAGGTTGGAGGCGGTGATTGCTATGCTGTTTGTTTACCTCTAATGCTCGATTTCTGTGAGGTCGAAAGCTCCGGTATCGGCACCACTTCCTCGATCGCAACCATCTCCTTTGAAGCATGTTGATCTCCGTAGACTGTTTCTACTTCTCCCTCTGTTGGGAACCTTGTCATCTGGTGAAGAGTTGAATGCACTGCCCTCATGTTGTGTATTTGTGGTCTCCTGAGGAGTGCGTTATACCTCATATCACCTATGAAGACATGGAAATTTGTATCTTATATGGTCCCCGCTATATTTACTGGCAAGTTAATTTCTCCCTTTGTTCTTTCACTGCTATTCAAGCCATTAAGGACCAAGGATGTAGGTACAATCTGATATTGTAGGCCGGGTTGTTCCACGACCCTCGATCTAATTATGTTTGCTGAGCTACCTGGATTGACTAAAATATGTTTAACTTGAATTTTATTCAAAATAATAGAGATTACTAGGGCGTCGTTGTGAGGCTGAGATATGCCTTCTACTTTCTCGTCACAAGACATCCTCGGGCACATAGCTCCGAGTACGTTTTCTCTGGTGATTGATACTTTGATGCGCTTGAACACAGGTTGTTGAGGGACATCGACTCTGCCAATGATCATGTGGATTACATGTTGTTGTTCTTCTTGTTTGTTTTTCCTTGCATCTCTTTCCCTGAGGTGATTCTAAGCCCGATCACTTAGGAAATCTTGAAGGTGGCCCTCGTTGAACATACGTGCCACTTCTTCACTTAGCTGTCTACAGTCTGCTGTTTGATGACCATGTGTGCTATGATACTTTCACATCCAATTCGGGTTCCCTTGAGAAGGATCGGTCTATATTGGTGAGACAGCCCCTGATACATCTATGCTGAAGTTGTAATCTGACAATCGAGGGACCTCGGCGGGGTCGGTGCGCTTATCGAACCCGATTTTATTCATGAGTCCTTGAGAACTTTGACCTCGATCGTTTCTCCAATCGCTCCAAGGAGTGTTACGACTCGAGTCATTGTTCCTTCGATCGTCGTATGGCTGATACCATTCTTTGTTGAATCTTGATTCCCAGTTGGTGTCCCTCGGGGGCTTGGTCACGAATCTGTTAGGGTGAACTTAACCCGAAGGACTCCCAACTAATCGTCCTCGACCCTGATCTTTGACTGGTAATGATTATGTGCATCTGACCATGTCACAGCTCGATATTTGATCAAGTTCTGTTTCAAGTATCGAGATGCGATCGAGCTCCTTTCATTTAGTCCCTACATTAAGGCATGTACTTCCGGGTCATCAGAGACCAGTGGTAGTTCCGTTCTTTCCATCTGAAACCGGGACACGAACTCCCTTATCATCTCGTCATTCCTTTGCTTTATCTTAAATACGTATGATTTTCTCATGGCCACCTCTATGTCATCGGCGTGCGCTTTCACAAAGGCATCTGCTAACATAGCAAACGAATAAATGGAGTTAGGGGCAAAGTTGTGGTACCGAATTATAGCGCCTTTCAAAAACGTTTCTCTAAACTTTTTCAACAAGACCGATTCGATCTCATTGTCATTCAAATCATTCCCTTTGATTCCGCAAGTGTATGAAGTAATATGTTCATTAGGGTCGGTTTTCCCATTATATTTAGGTATATCGGGCATGCGAAACTTCTTGGGAATGGGCATCGGAGCCGCACTCGGGGGGAATGGTTTTTGTATGAATGTTTTGGCGTTTGAACCTTTCAAAATTGGAGGTTCCCCTGGTATGTGGTCTACACGGGAGTTATAAGTTTCCACCTTCATATCATTGTCTTCAATCTTTTTTTCTCCGGACTCGATCCTCTTAGTTAGTTCTTCGATCATTCTCATAATCGCGGGGCCAGTCCCCGAGCCACATTCATCTGGCATGTCAAGCGCTGGTTGAATACGCTGAGTGTTTACTGGTTCGGCTGTGTTTGGAGTTCTATTCTGACTCTGAAATTGAGCGATGGTGATTTGCTGAGCTTGCAGCATCTCGAATATCATTTGGATGCTAAGTCCCCCTTCTTCTATTCCTTGTGTTCTTTGGCCACGGGGCCGGGCTTCCCTGCGTATATCTCCTTCGGGGTCCGTACCTAGATCTGGATTCAAAGCAATGTGTGAATTAACATCAACAGGTTCCACATTTGGCATTTCCCCTGGTTTTATCGGTGGTACACCTACACCTGCGTTGTTGTTTTCTCCAAGACCTTCATTGTCATGAACAAGTGTATTTTGAGTGTTAGACATGTCTCAGCCTGAATATAAAATAATCTTGACGAGAAAAAGTGTAAAAGCAACGAGTGTAACAAGAATCAGTAAAGAAATAATCATTATTATCTTTCGCCCCAAAGTGGGCGCAAAACTGTTTACCTCAAAAATACGAGTAACAATTAAATTTGATTTGTGGTTTTAAGGATACGTGATTTAATTCAATACTAATTAATAATCTAGAAATATGAAGTACAAATGAAAGAGACAAGTGAATCAAACCAATGTTACTCAGCAACAATGACCTCGAGCTCAGTGACATCGAGGTAGGCTTGGAATAATAAGAGCAAATAAGTAATAAAAGTAAAGTAAGAACAATATAGCTAAAGGACAATGTTGATGAATAGTAGGCGAAAAGGTAGAGAGTATATTCTTTGCTCGGTGATGATAAGATTATCTTACAAATTATTGGGGTCCCCTTTAAATAATAGGGGAGCACAAGATAAGGAATATTTGTAATTACAGTAAGGAATATTCTATTGCTGTCTAACCGCCTAGTACGAAATCGCACAATTATATTCCGGGATTTGCGCCATGATTTTGGGGACATAGCAGGAATCTAACTTGTTCTGGTACAAATCTATAACGGTATTATTTCGAGGTCGACTGTGCTCGGCCTCGGTATGTATCGTGCTCCGCTTTCGAACTCGGATCTGATCCCTCGAGCTCGAACTTGATCTTACCCGAACTTGGACTTTGGACGATCTCTCAAATATATATGTCGAAGGCATTCAATCTCGACTGTATACACTTAGACAGACATTACAATCTCTTTCTAAAAAGACATAGAGATTGCAGACTGAAGAGAAATGATTTGACACCGAAAGAAAATGAAGCTCCCATTTTTGGCATGTTATACTTACATATTTTAATGGCAGAATACACAGACAGACACTTAAACTATCAACGAAAGTTCACTTGAACACCTCAACTAAGATATTTTCCACCGAAACACTTTTACTATACTATTACTGCACAAGTTTAACACGTCCGACCTTTATGTTGTACTAAGACAACTAAGACAATAGGGTTATTTTATCAATATGGTTATTCTTATCAACAACATAAAGGTGGATGTAATCATTAACAACATTTTCCCTAAAGGCCGGACATGTTAAACTAGTAGGACGTGTTAAACTGGTGCAGTAAAAGTATAGTAAAAGTGTTCCGGTGGAAAATGTCTTAGTTGAGGTGTTCAGGTGGACTTTCGTTGATAGTTTAAGTATTTGTCTATGTATTCTGCCTATTTTAACGATGAAACTTCCACTGTTTCACTAATCAACTTGACCCAACAACAACAACTACCCAGTATAGACCCACAAAGTGGGGTCTGGGGAGGGTACTATGTAGACGAGCCTTACCCCTACCCGAAAGGGCAGATAGGTTGTTCCCAATCGACCCTCGGCTCAGTGAAGGAAAGGAAAAACAAAAACAAAGACAAAAGAGCATTAGTAACTCTAGCAGAAATAGCGTAAATAATTATCTAAACATAAGAACCATAAATAAAATAGCATGCAATAATATCAGACAGTAACTACCATAAGGGAGACACAATCCGATACACAAATCATCTATGGATAGCCCTGCCAAGACGCACCCAACCCCGGGTGAGGAGTACGAAAAACTCTAGGATCCCCTATCCTTGACCCTGATACTAGACCTAGACTTTCCTATCAAGGGCCATGTCCTCGGAAACCCGCATTCTAGCCATGTCATGCCTAATCACCTATCCCCAATAACTCTTAGGCCTCGCTCTGCCTCGCCGTACAGCGACCATTGCCAGCCGCTCACAACTCCTCACCGGGGCATCAGGACTTCTCCTCCGCACAAGCCCGAACCACCTCAGCCTCGCTTCTCGCATCTTCTCATCACCGGGGCCACCCCCACCTTATCTCGAATAACTTCATTCTTAATCTTATCTAACCTGGTGAGCTCGCACATCCACCTGAGCATCCTCATCTCCGCAACCTTCATTCTCTGAACATGAGAGTTCTTCACTGGCTAGCACTCCACCCCATACAACATGGCAGGTCTAACCACAGCTCTATAAAATTTCCTCTTGAGTTTCTGTGGAACTTTCTTGTCACAAAGGACTCTTGATTCAAGCCTCCACTTTGACCACCCCACTCCTATACGATGAGTGGCGTCCCCGTCAATCTCTCCGTCCCCCTGAATCACCGACCCAAGATATCTGACATTGTCCCTCTTGGCGATGGCCTGAGATCCAATCATCACGTCCCTGCCTCCTTCGCTCGGCTCGGCGCTAAACTTGCACTCCAGGTATTCTATCTTAGATCTGCTTATTTTGAAACCATTAGACTCAAGAGTCTGCCTCCATACCTCTACCTCTCAATAACACCGACCCTCGTCTCGTCTATCAAGACTATGTCATCAGCAAATATCATACACCAAGGCACATCCCCTTGAATATGTCGGGATAGAGCATCCATCACCAAGGCAAACAAGAGAGGGCTAAGCGCTGATCCTTGATGGAGCCCCATAACCACTGGAAAATGGTCTGAGTCGCCGCCCACCGTCCTAACCCTAGTCTTAGCTCCATCGTACATGTCCTTGATTACTCTGATGTAGGCTTCCGGCATGCTCTTCGCCTCCAAGCACCTCCCTTGGGACCTTGTCATACGCCTTCTCCAAGTCGATAAGCACCATGTGCAGGTCCTTCTTCTTATCCTTGAACTGCTCCACCAGCCTCCTGACAAGGTGGATAGCTTCTGTAGTGGAGCGACCCTGCATGAAAACGAACTGGTTCACAGATATAGATGTCATCTCCCTCACCCTCGCCTCGATCACCCGCTCCCAGACCTTCATGGTGTGACTTATTAATTTGATACCCCTATAGTTGTTGCAGCATTGGATGTCTACAAGGGCACCACTGTACTCCACCTCCACTCCTCCGGCATCCTTTTGGTCCTGAAGATCGCATTGAACTACCTGGAGAGCCACTCCAATCCAGACATACCCATGCATTTCCAGAACTCCCCCGGGATCTCGTCAGGACCGGTCGCTCGACCCCTACTCATCCGACGCAAAGGTCCCATGACCTCATCCGTCCTAATGCGCCTGCAGTGCCCAAGGTCTCTATGTTGCTCTAAATGCCCCAGCTCCCCTAGATCTATGTTACGATCCCCCTCCTAGTTAAGTAAGTCTCGAAAGTACGCCTGCCACCTCTGCTTGACTTGAGAATCCCCCATCAGAACTGTACCATCATCGCCCTTGATGCACCTAACTTGGTCAAGATCGCACGCCTTCCTTTCCCTTGCTTTAGCTAATCGGAATAACTTCATGTCCCCGCCTTTCTCCCCTAATTCCTCGTACATGCGACCAAACGGCGCGTTATTAGCTTCCGTAACTACCAGCTTTGCTTCTTTTCGCGCCACCTTGTAGATCTCCATGTTCGCTTTCTATTCTTCCTAGCTTGTGCTCCCTGCCAACTTAGCAAACGCCGCCTTCTTCACCTCCTCTTTTCCTTTGACTACATCGTTTCACCACCAGTCACCCTGATGTCTGCGTGAATAGCCCTTTGCTACCCCGAGCACATCCCGTGCTACCTCCCTAACCAAGTTCGCCGTCTCTAACCACATAGCGTCCGCTTCCCCAGAACTTCTCCAAGCTCCGCCCTCAGCTAACCTCCTCTCCAACTCCTGTGCTTTCTCCTTAGTCAAAACACCCCATCTAATCCGCGGTTGTCCCCGAGCACCCCTCCTCTTCCTCTTCACCCAGAGACCGACATCCATCACTAGAAGTCTATGAAGAGTCGAAAGGGACTCTCCCGGAATAACCTTGCAGTCCTTCCACATACCCCTATCGCTCCTTCTGAGGAAGAGTTAATCAATCTGAGTCCTCGCCGCCGAACTCTTTACGGTGACCAAATGATCCTCCCTCTTATGAAATGTCGAGTTCGCATCAGAAGCTCGGAAGCCCTGGCAAAATCAAGCAGTGACGTGCCTCCTTCGTTCCTAACCCCAAAGCCGAAGCCACCGTGCACCTCACCATAACCACCAGCATCAGCCCCAATATGACCATTAAAGTCCCCTCCGATAACTAACTTCTCAGATTGGGGAATACTACTCACCAGATCATCCAAGCCCTCCAAAAAGCGCCTTTTAACCTCCTCGTCTAAGCTCACTTGCGTGCCGTAAGCGCTGATGACGTTGAGGACGCAACCCCCAATAACCAACTTAATAGACATTAACCTATCATCACTCGCCTAACCTCGACCACGGACTCCCTTAGATCCTTATCTACCAAGATGCCCTCTCCATTCTTACCTCTCACGACCTCAGAATACCACAGCTTAAACCCGTCTGCATTCTTCGCCTTCGAACCTTTCCACCTAGTCTCCTGAATACAGGCTATGTTAACCTTCTTCCTCTGAAGAACCTTCGGCAACTCAATGGACTTACCCGTCAGAGTGCCTATGTTCCACGACCCAATCTTTAATCTATGAGCGTCTGCTACCCTCCTCCCACCCTTACCTCCCCCCTACCCGCAGTACCACTCCCTGCCCCCTACTCACCCCCACCACTGCCCCCACTCACCGAGGACGTGACCTTACACTATCATCCCCCGTCGCGGCCACTATCCCTCCAACCGACTATGGAGAATAGTGACGCACTATAGCGGAATACTCAAAAAGATGAAAACTAGATAGCAACAGAGTAAACCTCACACGGAATGCTAGCTAGAATACGTAAAAAGATTTACAGAGTAAACAAGAGAGGGGGAGGTACCAACTCCCGGTGGAAAAACATGAAAGTAGGCTTTGATGCGCCCGAGGTCAACTGCTACCAACGCTTGCACGTTCCGGCCGGTGTTGCTTAGCTCTTCACTCCCAAACGCCGCAAACTGGCCTCGTCGCCGCGACTAGTACCTGGGGCAAGTTTTCCTGAAGCTTATCGGAACGGGTAGTTCTGCCGCGTCTTGCCGAAAATCTGAACGGGATTCGCCGGAAGTACTATAGCTTGCCGGAAATCCTCGTCGGAAAAATAAAGCACATGTCCAAGAAAACAGAACACACCCACACACACCCACAAAAAGCAAAAGAGAGAATAGGAAGAAAAGAAAAAAGAAAAAGAAGTCGAAAAGACGAAATCGCCGGTCGAAATTGCTAAACTGGATGAATTTTGGGGAAAGGGAAGATAAGGTTTACGGGGAGGTTTTGGGGGAAATCAGATTCTAGGGACGTGAGGTATTCAAACTTGACCCATTATTCTGATATCACTTCCATAATGCTTTTGTTCAAAAAGTTGGGGAAAAAATTGCAAAAAAAAGAAACTTGCTCGAAATCCTTTTTTTTGTGGCAAAACTACTTTCCAACGAAAACCAAGAAAGAAAATTTTTACGGTATCGTATCACTAATAGTATTGGTTCTAGTAGTAATCGTGATGTAATAATTAATGTTTTTAGCTTTAACTGTACTAACATGATGCATTACATGCATCCATCAAACTCTTATGTACATATTTACCTATCTATAATATATTTATCTTTTCAGCCAAAAAGAAAAGTTTTACTTTAGTATTTACAAAAATCGGATTTTTTTTTGCAAGAACAATGCAATATTTTTTTTCTTTCATTTGTTTGAAATTTCAACATAAAAAAGTAACTCTTTCTAAAAATGCACATTTAAACATAAGTACCCATAATAACTAAAGAGACAATACATAAGGACATTAAAGGGTATTACATATATGACAACCGGGTTATATAGTCTGTCATTACCAGAAAATGAGCCTATTGTAACAGTTATTTTGTAACGATTATAGAACCGTTGCTATAGAGCACATATAGCAATGGTTATAACCGTTCCCGTAGAGTGGGGATGATATCAGTACACTTTTGTTATAAAACCGTTACCATTGACATACAACCGTTGCCATAGCACATTTTAACGGGACTATTAGAACAGAATTTTTAGGAAAAGTTATAACGGAACAGTTTTTCCTATTCCCTCCTAAAATTTTGTTATACCCGCCAAACAATTTTATTTTTTTTGTTTCTTTAACTAATTAGAAAAATAAAAATATAAACTGTCCAATTTAATTAGTCCATCACCATCGACATTCCCAAAGTGCCAAAAGCCCTAATCGCGCGTCTCCGCCATCCCCGCCCATCTCCGACTAAATCTCCACCATCTTTCAGCCATTAAACTTCCACCAAAGCTCCATAGAAAAGGCCACCTTCTGCTCCTATTAAACCAGCATCGATTGCTTGAAGAAAATCATATTTCAATCTCTCTGTTAGAGACAACAAAATTGCATAAATCCTTTTTGGTGATATCGACTGCTCGACGGATAAATTTTTGGTGTCTGCTGAAATTTGTCGGCGTGTGAAACTCCAAGGAAACAAAGAAACTAACATCATTCCAAGACTTAGGATTTGAGCGGGTGAAATCACAGGTACTTTTTATCTCTCAAGTTTTTCGCCTACTTTTTTTAATGGATTTGTATAAAGAGGGTTGCTAAAGGAACGATAAAGAATTTTTCTTATTTTTCTGTTGTGGGGTTTTCTTGAATTTAATATTTTTGGTGGTTGGAGGAAGAAAGATGTGAAATTTCTGTTAGTGGAGGAAGTTGGAATGTTAAAGATTTGAATTTTTTTAACCTTTTCGATACGTGAGTTTGAACGAGTTAATGGATTAACTGGTTTGAGATTTTTATTGAATTACTTTAGCTAGTTTGCTGCTTGGTTTAGCGTTTATTGTTGTTGTATTTCTTCCTTTTATAAGTACAGAAAAATAGGGAGAGAAATAATCAGAGTAATGTATGCTAACCTGAGGAATGTGTCGACAGGGTTTCGCAGGCTTGGCCTGTTGAACAGATGATGAGAATTCATTGGGAAATACTTACCTCTCCAATTACATCGATGTCTCTGTTGCCTATGATGACCTCTAAGAATTTTGAACAACTTGTACATAACATTTAGCAAAATTTATGTATTTTGCTGTAAATTTATTTCAAAGCTTATCAGGTTATGCAGTTTATTCTTCTGTTCAATTGTATTTTCTTAAATGGGGTGGTGAAAAAGAAGAAGCATGATATAAGAATACAAAACTTATTTTTCAATGCTATCTCTGTCTTTGGGTGAACCATCTTTTTACAATTATTAGATATTGATAATCACTTATCTTTTGTTTCCATAACTGACTATGATAACTGATAATTCACTTGCTTAATTCTGCCATACATGGCCAGTGGACAATCATATAGTGTCATCTAATTTTTTATTCATTTTCTGGTATTAGTTGTTTTAATATTCAAGACAACGAAAATTGTGAGGACACATATCAAATATGATAAACGTAGTGATACACATATATACGCTTACGTACATACTAGATGATATTGTATGATTGAAATCTCTGTTTTGAATTTGGAAAATGAAAAGAACAAGCAACAGTTGATCAAAAAGTGTGCAGTGTTTATATCATATTACAAAGTCATTAATTTTATAGGGCAGGTTTAGGTGTTTGGTGAGGGAAGGTTCCAACCATGTGTATGCTAGCCCTGGACTGATCTGAAATGTCTACTGACCTGCTCTAGTTATTCCGAACCAGTTAAGGGGTCTTGAGATTATAAATTTTTAGTAGAACTAATGGGACTAAGGCATATGTTTTTCTGTGTCATCTACTAGTGCTCGGATCACTTAGCTAAACCTCTCTGAAACCTTAATTTATTAGGAATAGTACTTCTAAGTGTTCTGACACATGTTAAGATCAATCTTAAAGTCACTAATATTATTAGACTCTCTTGTGTTAGTGTTCTGATAAGGGATTCTGGGGTCAATATTGTAATTGTCTATGCACTATTTACATCTTGGTACTTTGATGGTAGTAAAACGTATTCTATATATGTTTAATGTAATGTGTTGAATATTTGTGCATCTAAACCTTTGAAAGGCTTACTATGATCGTATATGCCTACTACTTGTGTTCTGGCAATATGGAATTGCTAAGTTAACAATTTAGATATGCCTAAAACTTAGAGTAAATGTAAAAATGAATGACTAAAGGTAATTGGGTTCATGGTTAGGATACCCCTCCCTAGCATAAGCACTGCTCCGGGTCCTTGAGATCTTTGTAAACTCTAAAGTGCTAGGTCCTTGTGCTTGTGAATCTTAGCTTTATTGATTTCTTTTTGAACTTCATGATCTTGCATTTGAGGGCCAGGAGTTTGGTTAAGAACTTCAGCAGTTTCCTCCGAGCTTGCAATTGAAACTTGTTGTTCACTGTCGTACCTATATCCTTCTTTGCCGAACCTCTGCTTGTATATGATTTGTGCCATTGCTGCTACATCTTTTGTTAAAAAAATAATCCCTGAACTTTCTCTTCTATATATGTAGATTCCATCGTACTTTGCATTGATTTGGAGTCCCATTGTGTTTCCAGCTTCTTGTCTTGTGAATCCTCACATTTAGGCTTGCTGATCCACACCATATTAGCTTCCTCTTGGCATATGTTAACTAGAAATCCAGCTGCTCTTTGAATCCTTCGTGCACATCTGCTAGTATTTCTCGCTAAAAGGAAGATCCAGACATGTCGAAACTGTGTTAGCATTCCTTGTTGTATTAGTGTCTCATGTGATTTCCAATCTTCTTCTGTTGATTTCTTCAATTGGTATCCTTCCTGTGATGTGTATGAAGTAACATACCTTGGGTTATTTCCAGAAATGTTTCTTCTGTATAATTTCAAAAGATGATTTACAAGGAATGTCTAAAGATTATGTGATCTTCTGAATATTAGTCTATGCTTCATGTTAACCTTGAATATGCAGTACACACTTAATGGTAAATCATTGCTTGTAAAATTAAGTAGTAGTTTTAAGCTGAAGTTGGTGCGCTGCTGGTCATTTATGCTCAATTACAGCTGCAGAGCAAGCTGACTTAATAAACCAAATCCTTTTTTCTTTCAAACAACCTTCCAAGTGCTGGTCTCCTCTTTTTTACACTTCCTCTTAGTATTTTCCTCTTTAAAAAAAGTCATACTGCTTTCTCTACATCAAACTAGCTACCTTTAACATAAGCATACATTTCTTTTTGAACTTTTTTCTCTAGTTGCCCAGTCGGCTTCAATAAACCAATGTCAAAAAATAGCCCTTCCCAGCCTATATATATGCCCATTTCAAAGTCATCAAAACAAACAAAATCTACTATTGTTATCATATTTTGGAGTTGGTAGGTGAAGTTACTTTTTTCATGGGAAGGTAGAATAGTTATCCTAATACTGCACTATTACAAGAAAGATTCAGGCAATTAGAAAGAGCAACAGTAAAATCATTGATCAGAGCCGCATGTAGTGACTTCAGCCAAGAATTTTGTCGCCTACAAGCCAGACTTACCACATGAACTGATTTCTCTATTGCGGTCTGCGGACGTCTAAATCAGATCAGCTCTTTCTTGGACTCAGTTTGAACAGCAAGCATACAACAGTCCAATTTAGAAAGACTCGAAATTCGCGGTGGAGTTTGAATCCTAAGCATAAAAAAAGAAAATTTCTGAGTTTGATACTTCTCTTCATTTAATTTGTAGGCATGCACTTTTTATGCCCCAATCTTAAGAATTTTGCATTTATCCTTTTGTCGTGCACAACTGAAAACTATGGCATCTAATTGTAGTATATTTGGACTTCCTGTAACAAACATTTTTAAAAAAAAAAGGTCATGCCGACTTATAGCAATTGTATAGGCTTTGCATATGTTCCACATGACACATTCTAGTACATTTGAAAACTTTGTGCTTTATGCATTGTTTATGGGCCATACCCATTCTTACAATGATAAACCAACTCTTGAAGGATAATGACTTTATTTATCCTCTTTTGTAGGTGGAGCAATTGAAGAAAGGGAACATGGAGATTGTGAAGATCTAGACCTTATTTACGAACTTTGAATTGTTGTCCTTGTTGTAGGAATCTTTTGTTATCAATGTTTGAAACTTATTCTAACTCTTGAAATGATGAAATGTAAAACTTATGTGATATTGAGTTAAAATATTTTTATTTTATGGAGAAAATGTAGATTATGAAGTGTTTTATCTTTATATTTATATAAATTTTAGGTTATTACAAATTTTATATATCTAAATGTTCATTTACAAGTGGCTTAATAGTCCATTAGAACCGTCCCAATAGGGCTTGCAAACCGTTCCAATAGGTTTGACAAATTGTTCCAAAATACCCTTCAAGAACCATCCCAATAGGTCTTCAAAACCGTTCCGTTAGGTCTTACAGATCGTTCCAAAATATGCAACAAACCGATACAATAGGTAGTTAAAACCGTTGTAAAAGAAATAAAACTGTTACAATAGCATGATGAAACGATTAGAATATTTGTAAATAAACGTTGCAATAGCTTACATAACAGTTGCAACAAATTATATGGTAACGGTTGCCAACCGTTGTTGTAAACTCTATGGTAACGGTTTTTAACCGTTACAATAGCTCTATGGCAACGGTTTACACCTCTGTTGCAACGATTTTCCAGCTTTGGCAATAGGCTTATTTTCCAGTAGTGTGTTTGGCCAAATTTTTAAAATCAATTTATTTTAAAAAATATTTTTCTCAAAAGTATTTTTGGTGAGAAACAGTTTGTGTTTGGCTAATTAATTTTAAAAACACTACCGAGCACTAATTAGTGTTTGGTCAAGTTTTTAAAAAATACTTTGAAGTGTATTTTTTTCAAAAATACTTTTCAAAAAATATTTTTGGGAATAAGCTATTTTTTCTTCTTCTCCAAAACTACTTCAGCTTCTACTCAAAAGTACTTTTTTTTTCTAAAAATTTGACAAAACACTTCAATTTTGAAAAAAAAGTAGTATATTTTTGAAAGAAAAATCATATTTTTGACCTTGCAAAAGCTGGGCCAAACAAGTTATTAAACATATGAGTTCGCATATGGATGGTATGAAATATCTCAAATATCATTCTAAGTTATGGTTTTTTAAATAGACGTATGCTTAACTTGAAATATTTGTTTTTTTTTGTTGGTAAAAATTATGTTTTTGGCCTTGAAGAAGCTTGACCAAACAGTTATTAAATGTAAAAATTGTGTGAGGTAGCTATCTTTTAAAGTAATATTTATTCTTTTTCCAGTATTTTTAATGCTAAGCAAAGTAGCCACTAGCCTACTAAAATTAGTATAAAAAGACAACAACAACAAAAAAAAAAAAAAGTATAAAAAGACAGTGTTACCCTTTCATCTATCTCTTTTCCTTCCCAAACGGGAATGTAATGTTTATACCGGCGATTGCGGTTCGTCTCATTCTCAAATGGATTCAGTTGGAAGTTCTAATGTTAAAATGATTCATGTTCCAGACTAGTCTATACTCAATATGATTCTTTTGTCTTTTTCTTGAGCTTGACACAAATATTTATTAATATTCGCTTTCATTTGGGCAATTACTTCTATAAGACTCATTTTTCAGGACGAGAAAATAAATAAATAAAAGAGACCGTGTCCTTAGTTATCGAAACAGTAGTAGTCCTTGACTTAGACTTACAAACTCATAAATTAAGGATATTTAGCTCTGAATTTACACTAACAAGCTTATAAGTTAAGGATACTTGGTCATAAATTTAGAGTTCGAAGTTCAAAAATTAAAGACATTTGTTCCTTAACCTAGAGTTACAAGCACAAAGATTAAGGACAGGTAATCCTGAACTTCGAGTTCTAAGTTCAAAAGTTAAGGACATGTAATCCTGGACTTAAAGTTACAAGTTCAAAAGTTAAGGACAGGTAGTCTTAAACTTATACTTATAAATTAAGGATACATCGTCTTGAACTTCGAGTTGGAAGTTCAAAAATTAAGGACACTTGGTCCTTAACTTAGAGTTACAAGCACAAAAATTAAGGACAGGTAGTCCTTATCTTAGAGTTCCAAATTCAAAAGTAAAGGACATGTAGTCCTGAACTTAGAGTTACTGGTTCAAAGTTAAGGACAAGTAGTCCTAAACTTAGACTAGTCCTGAACTTACAATAACAAGCTCATAAGTTAAGGACCCTTGGTCATGAATTTTATGAGCAGAAAAATATTTTCGTCCGAGCAGATATAAGTTTGCTAAAGTAATGGCTAAAGACTAAATACATTTTAAACCTTAGAAGTAAATATATATTTTATTATTAGTTAACTGTGCACTTCCCCCCATTAAACGTATGAGTTCACATATGTTTTATATGAAATATATCAATTATTATTCTAAAGTCATGGTTTTTAGTTAGACTTATGCTTAACTTGAAACATTTGTCCTTTTTTTTTGTTGAAAAAAGTATGCACCAAACTGGCTATAAAACATATGAGTTCACATATGCATTGTATGAAATGTATCAATTATTATGTCAAAGTTATGGTTTATTTAAGGGAAAATTTTGCATAAGAACATTTGGGCTCTCTATTTTTTAATTTTATAGATTATATTTTAATTTACAATCAACTAGCCTAAAATAATATACTAGAATTCAATATTCAACTCCGATAGATTCTCGAAATTACTATTTAATTTTTAAAAAAGATTGCTCAAGCTTTTAAGTTAATTCTTGTATCTGTAATTGTGACTCAAACATTAGTTGAACAAACCAAATACATTTGAATGGTAAAAATTAGATTTTTAACAAACTTAAATATGTGGGTTTAAATTTCGAATTTGAATTTATGAGAAATTTGGAGTGGGTGTTATTTAAACTTGTTGGAAATAGTATAAGGAGGTTGTATATAAAATTTGAAGTCATTTAATGGATATTTGGACTAATTTTGAACAAGAATTGCAACTGAAAAATATGGAAGAAGTTCGTCTATAGATACTTGTATAAAGGTGTATAAAAGTGTATAAGATGTGTTTATACACTAATATGCACTATTATACTAGATTATACAAAAAATTGACTTCGTCTTCTTCCTTGCGCATTTTCTGAAATTTAATTCAAATCTTGCTTAAATCTACTCCAAATCACTTCAGATTTATATTTTTAACTCCTTTTGATACTTTCAATCAATTAGAACAAATATCTAATAAACTCAAAAATCCTATTTTGTAAAGCAAAACTTTAAATAACCTTCAATGGTGGACTTCTGCTCTTCAATTCTCATACATTGGAACCATGTGACAAAGGGGGAGAAACACATGTAGAAAATGTAAGAAGAAGAGAGAGTGAAAGCAATGGTTGTGAGAACACAAATTTAACTCTATAGCTGTTAGAAATCATATTTGTAAGAATACAAATTTTGAATTTACTAGTGTTTTCAAAATATATATAATATGAACCAAATCAAATAAAACTTAAAATACATGAGCCATTTTTGTTATGCCATGAAGTCACATGTGATTCTTTTTTATTTTTAAGATGACGTATGCTTAACTTGAAACATTTGCATTTGTTCAACTAACACCTAATAAAACCATCTGGGATGCCCATTTGATAACTTCATAGTGAACCATGAATTTTAATACATAAATATTTGTACTATCTGCAGAAAGTGTTGTACTGAGTTTTTCTTTTCAAATTACTCTTCTTTGTTCAGTATTATCAGTGGAGGCAAGAAAATATGCAGGGGTGCGCAGCTCTTTCCTGTTGTTCAAACGCTCTCTCTTCTGCTCCAGTTGGTCTCTTCTTTACTCAAGCACTAACACCTCCCTTTCGAAATCAAAGCATTGGATCTTCTTTTCCTGCTCAATCAAGCTTCAACATTTTCCTTGTTCGCCAAAGCACCCTCCCTCTGCTTCACTGCACTGGTAAATTCTCTTTTTGGTGAATATTTATTAAAGTTCCAATCTTTTTTGGCTATTGTGCTCACTCATATTTCTTAGATTTTTTTCTGACTTTTTTCCTTATTGGGTTTCTGTACTGAATTTGCGTGCTTTCTCTGAAGAGTTTTTCCTTAATTCAACCCGCTGTTCTAATTTGTGGTAATGAAACATGGTTGTTTATTACAATTGTCCTCTATTGAGGATTATTTGTCTGGAATTGAGCAAAACCTGGAATTTTGTGTCATTTTGTATCGTCTGAACTTTTCGCTTGGCTTATTGACGCTGGTTTATCTTTAGTTGTATTATCTGTAAGTTATATTTTGTACTTAAGTATGATATGTTGTTATCCTAACATTAAGCAGGTGCGAGGCAGTATTTAAATTTGTTTTCAATTACAAGTTTCCTAGCATCAAGTCAAACACAGAATATAGAAAATTTATATACGTTATTCAGTTATCTAGGAAGGATATCAGCTTATGATAGTGCATGCTGTCTAATTGAATTTTCTTTTTCATCATGATAATTCCAATTCATCTGAATTTGTTATCATTTGCGGAGTTGGTGCAATGATTGTCAAGCATCTAAATTGGGCTAGAGTATCAAAGTAGTCCGCATTCATGAGAAAGTTTTATGAACAGTTTTTATAAAATCACACAGTTCTCAAATAAACACCTTTTTATGTCTGTCGCATTTCAGCTACCGGGGAGATCTTGGAGGCTAGTGAAACAGAGGGGGTCTTTGTTGAAACTGGGTACATATATAGTGTTCATGGGCTTCAAGGAGAGGTTCGGGTAAAGGCCGAGACTGATTTTCCTGAATTGCGATTTTCCAAGGTAGAACCATCAGAAACTTAATAGTGAGTTTGAATTCTTGTTTTGGTTTGCCATGTTATATCCTTTGTATGAAATCACTATTAATTCAGCCAGGAAGGCGATGGTTGAGGCAGCAAGTTTCAGGGAGAGAGATGGTTCAAGAAATCGAACTAGTGGAGGGAAGAGGTCATCCAGGCCAGAAGAGTTGGATACTTAGATTCCACGAAATTAACACAGTAGAGCAGGTGATGTCAGTGTAACGATTCAATAACATTGAGTTTTCATGACCCCCACCCTTTTGTTTTACCTCATGCACCATGTGCCTTATCTTTTCTTTATGATGAACCAATTCTGAATCATGCATGTTCAAATCACACTGTGTCACTTAAAACAAGTGGCAATGTCATGTATATTAAAGGTGAAGAACTTTATACGGCACTATTATAAAATGGACGATGTTTGGCTCATCTTTTGTCAACCAAAGACAACTGTTGCTTGCCTAGTAAATGGCAGCTTACTATATCGGAGCCACCCTTGTGTCAACCTTGCCGATGATGGGTCAGAGTTTAACTGTGTTTAGGCAAATCCCAGTTAGGCGGTCAAACTTCAATCCTGAATCTAGGCGAATTCCATGCGGTGGGGCAAACTTCAACGAGGACGCTCCCACATCGACAAAACACAAGAGGGATGCTGGGTATATAAGTTAACAAGCCTTAGACCCTAGTGACGCGTTTAAACCCGTGAGGGCCCAAGCCTAGAAGTGGACAATATCACTAGCGGGTTGGGATAAGACAAAATAAAGCAAAGACCAAAGCATTCTCATTTACTTCCGAGGAAAGTTCTATGACATGATTATAGCTAGTGTTTTGGACTTCAAACTATTATCTCTATGAAAAAGTGGACGAGTTTCTCCATTTTATTGGGTATTGGAGCTATTTCTGGAAATGGTTACTTTTTGTAGGTCGGAACAATTTCTGAGACAAGAGTATTTAACAGCTTTGTAGCTACAGTTTTATTTGCTTTATTTTTGAATTGTTTGATGTAAACTACATTCATTTTCTCTTTTGCGGGAAGAAATTTTTATCATCTTTATTGACCTGATAACAAGACTACCAGCATGCAATTTCTTAGTTTTTATTCCTGTTGTATCATTCACAAGTTTGGTTCTTGGAAGAAGAGAAACTCCCTGCCGTCACTGCGTCACAGGAAGAAGAAAGCAAACATAAAATTTTGATTAAATCACCTTGGGAGATACTCCAACGACCAGCTGGATTAGCCGGAATTGTTACTTTGCTCTCATCACAGAACCTAGTAGAGCATTTACATGTCATGGGCGTGGAGTATATTCAGGTCAGAGTTCAGATATTGGCTGGTTGTTGACTTGTGCATTTAACTTCTGGCTAAGTGCAATTGGCGTCTTAGCGCTTCTTTCTTGTACTTCTAGATCTGTCTTAAATAGTATCAGTGGTTAAGAGCAATTGGCGTGGAGTACTTCTTTCTGCATTTAACTCTTTGTTGTCCTTGTTCTAATTGGTACTATCAGTGGTTTCGTATGGGCTGTGAATCCGTGTAACTAATTGGTGCTCAATACAGGTCTGTTCCGGCAATCAAGAAAGGATAAATGGGGAGGTGCTACTTGGTTTTACCAAGTCTCTGTTGAGATGAAGGAGATTACATGATTGTACATACTGTATATACACTGTATATTTATTGTATCCTCTGGTATACATTATATGGGCTATGATGATTATTTGTTGTTTGGGCCAAATGTGTGTACCGAGCCCAATATGTCTGAGCCCTATTTTCATTTCTGCCATTGGGTCGTCTGACCCGACCCAGTGATACATGTATATATAGTAGTCCTTCAGATATTTTGTACTACGGATTTCATTTCATTTTCTTTTCTGTTTAATAAATTCTCTGGCTTCCAGAGTCTTCTCTCAGACGCTCCTCCTTCTCTCTAGATTCTCTCTATACATTCTTCATGATTTTTCGGTTTACTCTCAATATTTACATGGTATCAGAGCCAGGCCCATCCCAATTATTGTTACCGATGTTGGGCACCCATTTATGTTATCCACGCTCCAGAGATCTGGGCGTGATGGGGGGTGTTGAGTTGTCCCACATCGGAGGAATTTGAGGTCCTTAGTCTCCTTATATGGCTTGGGCAATCCTTACCACATAAGCTAGCTTTTGAGGTTGAGTTAGGCCCAAGGTCCATTCTTATCATGGTATCAGAGCCTAAACGACGATCCGACTATGTTTATCTGTATCTCGTTGTCTTGGTTGAAGTCTCTTTTGAGATTTTTGGGGGTGTTTCTGAGACCTCGTGGTCGATGATGATTCCGATCTAAATCGGACGCCTTTTTGAGTTTTTCATCGTGATATCTGAGTGTATTTTCTTCACTCGAACGTTCTGGGAGATTTTCTGATGATTTTTTGGTAATTTTTGGGTGACCTATCGGCTTCTAGGGTTTCTGGTGGTTTAACATAGAGTTTTACTGCTATCCGGTGGCTCGATTCTCACTCAGTGGATGTTTTGGGTGACTTTTCGACATCCCTGACCATACTTACAGTAAGGCTTTCGACGGTTGCACCTAGGGTTTTGTACCTAGGGTTTTCTCTGTTTGATTGAAGGCCGATCTTCTCCGGTCGCGAAGAAGGAGGGTAACTCTTTCCTTATCTTGAGTATTGTATGCTTTGTGTGTGATTATCTGGCTCTGTATGTGAGTATCTGGTTTTGTGTGTGAATATCTGGTTTTGTGTGTGAATATCTGGTTTGATTATGGCTTCTAATACGAATGCTGGTGCCTCCGCCTCGATAGATTCTACCAGTCCCCTTTTTGTATATCCTCTGATGTCCCTGGGGTCTCTCTTGTTCCCACTTCCTTCTCGGGTAGTGGTTATGGGGGCTGGAGGCGTAAGATGATTGTTGCTTTATATGCTAAAAATAAAATCGGATTTGTTGACGGTTCATGTCCTCGTCCTACCACAAATGTGGCTCAACAGAGACTGTGGGATAGGTGTAATAACATGGTCATTTCCTATCTGACCTCCTCCCTGTCTCCTCAAATTGCTGATAGCGTGCAGTATTCCGATACTGCACAGAGTATATGGTCCCAAATTGAGAAAAGATATGGTACCCCTAAAAAGACCAATATTTTTGAATTAAAAAGGGAACTTTCCCACACATCTCAAGGCTCCTTAGACATAGCCTCATACTTCAACAAGCTCAAAGGCTTGTGGGATGAATTGGGCACAATGTGAACAAATCATGGGCATAGATGTGTGTGTGCTGCTAAAAATGGAATAATTGAGGAAGATGATGAAAACAAGGTATTTCAGTTCCTTATGGGGTTAAATGAAATATACATGGGGGTTAGTAGTAATCTGTTGATGATGCAGCCATTTCCTTCCCTTGACAGTATTTACAACATAGTGCTTAATGATGAGAAACAAAGACAAGTTCAATCTATTTCTCAAATCAATCCAGATTCTATGTCTCTTAATGCTCATACAAACAAGCACTCAGTTGGGATTAATCAGGGCGCAGTGCCTCGACCTCCTATTTTCAGACCCAGAATTAATTTTGAGCAAAGCAGAGGACCCTTATTTTGCAGATACTGCAAGAAATCTGGGCACTTAATTGATAAGTGCTACAAGATACATGGGTTCCCTCAAAGCATAAATTACAACAAGGGAAGGAAATCTAGAGCTGCTCATGTCTCCACTGGTATTGAATGTGTTTCTGTTAATCATGAGAATCCTAATTTGTCTGTTCCTCTAGGGGATCCTTCTGCCAGCCACATAGATGGTCACAGTTCTGTGATACCAGGGTTGAGCAGACATCACTATGATCAATTGATGAGCCTGTTGCAACAGACCAAGTTAGGGGATTCCAGTGATCAAGCTCTTCCTCCCATATGTGCTGCTAATTTTGCTGGTACAATGTTGACTGAGAGTCTTGTTTCTGATTCCAAATTATGCATGCTTACACATATTAATTCTGTCACCTGGATCATTGTTTCAGGGGCATCTAATCATATGACACATGATAAAAACCTACTCTTTAACATCATACCTTTGACTGTTCCTTATCTTGTAACTTTACCTAATGGTTACAAAGTAAAAGTAACTTGTACATGTTCTTTTGCATTAACCTCTTCCCTTTACTCTTCATAATGTGCTTCTGGTTCCTTCCTTTAAACACAACTTGATTTCTGTTCACAAGTTGATTAAACAATTGCACTGTATAGTTTTGTTCACTCCAACTTCCTGTTTACTTCACATGATACAGGACCCTTCTCTGAAGAGGCCTCTGGCTCTTGGCAAAGAGGAAGCTGCCTTATACAAACTGTCTTGGGTGCCTCCTTCCCCTTCTCCCTCTTCTGTTTCTCCTTTTAACTTCTGTGTGTGCTTTGTCTGATTTTTGTAATGATGACACTGTGTCTGACAGCAAAAATGTTGGCTTACCTCCAATTGTAAACAATTCCATTTGTAATAATGCTGTTATCAATGATATGAATTACATTTGGCATTTAAGACTGGCACATACTCCTTTTGCAAATATGCGACATATTTCTGGTTTGTCTTTTTCACTTGCTCCTAAACAACCCTTTCCATGTTCTGTCTGCCCTATGGCCAAGCAGACTAGACTCCCTTTTCATGACAGCAGTATCAGTACAACTAGACCATTTCAATTAATACATGTGGATACTTGGGGGCCTTACCACACTTCTACTTCTTCTGGTTACAAATACTTCCTTACTATAGTTGATGATTTTTCTTGGGCAACCTGGACACACTTAATGGGATCCAAAAGCAATGCCTTTTCCCTGCTTAAGTCTTTTATTTCTTTTGTTAAAACTCAGTTTAACTCTGTGGTTCAGACTGTCAGAAGTGACAATGCCTTAGAACTGGGATCCAGCACTGAGGGAATATCCTTTTTTAGTAGCCAGGGGATTATTCATCAAACCTCTTGCCCTCATTCACCTCAACAGAATGGTGTTGTTGAAAGAAAACATAGAACACTACTTGAAACATGTAGAGCCCTGCTTTTTCAGTCTGGCCTACCTGTGTCTTTCTGGGGGGATTGTCTGTTAACTGCCACCTATCTTCTTAACAAAATACCTTCCAGAATTCTTCACCATAAGTCTCCCCATGAAATTTTGTATGGCAAAGCTCCATCCTATTCTCATTTGAGGGCATTTGGATGCCTTGCTTATGCTGCTGTCCCTATCTCTCAAAGGGACAAGCTGAAACCTAGAGCCCATTCCTGTGTGTTTCTGGGTTACCCCTTTGCCAAAAAGGGTTATAAATTGTATAACTTGGTTACCAAGAAGTGTTTTGTTTCAAGGGATGTTGTCTTCCATGAAACTTATTTTCCTTTTAAGAATACTCCTACTTCTGTTCATCCTTCTTATTCATATGTTCCTTCTATTCCTCCTGCTGATGATTTCACTGTCTCAGACTTTCCTATCTTTACTTCCCCTGATTCTCCTGTTCTTCCTTCTAATTCTAATTCTCCTGCACCTGATTTTCCTGATGCTGGTCCATCTTCCCTTCATTCTTTCAATCCTGATCTCTCTGCTCCTGTGTTACCTCATTCCCATCGTCTTCCCACTTCTCGAAAGTCTACTAGACAGCATAATCCTCCTTCCTACCTTAAGGAAATCAACTCCCTGCATTTTCTGGTTCTTCTTCCTGCACTTTGGAATCTGAACCTATGTATTACGCTCAAGCTGCATCTGTCCCAGCATGGCAGGATGCAATGAGACAGGAGTTTGCTGCTTTGGAAGCTAACCATACTTGGGATATTGTTCCTCTTCATGCTGGTAAGAAACCCATGGGTTGTAAGTGGGTCTATAAAATCAAATACAAGTCTGATGGTCTTGTTGAAAGGTATAAAGCAAGGTTGGTTATTAGGGGTGATACACAAGTTGAGGGGATTGATTTTACTGACACTTTTTCTCCAGTGATTAAGATGACTACTGTGAAATGCTTGATTGCTGTGGCTGTCAAAAATCACTGGCCTCTATTTCAGCTTGATGTCAATAATGCTTTTCTCCATGGTGATTTGGATGAGGAAGTTTACATGAAACTTCCTCCAGGTTTGACAGTTCATGCTCCTATTTCTGGTTCTTTTTCTCCTCCTCCTTCTATTTCTTCTCCTCTGGTCTTTAAACTCCAGAAATCCCTCTATGGGCTAAGACAAGCATCCAGACAATGGTATGTCAAGTTGTCTTCTGATCTTTATTCCAGAGGGTACAGACATTCTTTGAATGACTATTCTTTGTTCATCAAAGGTAAACCTGGCTCCCTTGTGGTAGTGGCAGTCTATGTGGATGATATTATCCTTACTGGGGATGACAGTGATGAAATTACTGCCCTAAAACTGTTTCTTGATGATCAGTTCAAGATTAAAGATTTAGGATCCTTGCATTATTTTTTGGGTCTTGAAATGTCAGTTGCTCCTGGTGGAATGATCCTAAATCAGCATAAGTATATTTCTGATTTACTGCATCAGTTTGATTGTACAAATGTCTCCTCTGTTGTGTCTCCTTTGGACATTAATGTCAAACTTCATGCTAATTATGGTAACCTTTTATCATCTCCTGGCCAGTACAGGAGTCTAGTTGGTAAGATGTTGTTCCTGACTCATACTAGGCCTGACATATGTTTTGCAGTCCAATATCTGAGTCAATTCCTCAAATGCCCCAGACTTCCCTATATGACTCCTGCCCTGCATGTTCTGAGATACCTTAAGGGCACTCCCTCCTTGGGTTTATTTTATTCTGCTCATGCTAATTTCTCTATTACTGGGTATTCTGATAGTGACCGGGCTGCCTGCCCTGATACTAGACGATCTGTTACTGGATTCTGTGTACTTTTGGGTGGTTGCTTGATTAGTTGGAAATCGAAGAAGCAACCTGTTGTTTCTCTGTCTTCTGCTGAGGCAAAATATAGAGCCCTCAGCAAAGTTGTTGCTGAGTTAACTTGGCTTTCCCACTTGTTGGTTGATCTTGGGGTATCTGTTTCTTCTCCTATTTCTGTATATTGTGATAGTCTGATTGTTGTTCATATTGCTAACAATCTTGTTTTTCATGAACGTACCAAACATATCGAGATGGACTGCCATTTTGTTCGGGACTCGCTGCAATCTGGTTTTCTCAAGCTGCTTCATGTTCCTACTTCTCGCCAACTGGCCGACCTCCTCACTAAGCCACTGCCTGGCACTATGCTTCTTCCGCTGTTATCCAAGTTGCAGGTGGTTTCCCCCTCCAACTTGAGGGGGGTGTTGAGATGAAGGAGATTACATGATTGTACACACTGTATATACACTGTATATTTATTGTATCCTCTGGTATACATTATATGGGCTATGATGATTATTTGTTGTTTGGGCCAAATTTGTGTACCGAGCCCAATATGTCTGAGCCCTATTTTCATTTCCGCCATTGGGTCGTCTGACCCGACCCAATGATACATGTATATATAGTAGTCCTTCAGATATTTACTACTACGGATTTCATTTCATTTTCTTTTATGTTTAATAAATTCTCTGGCTTCCAGAGTCTTCTCTCAGACGCTCCTCCTTCTCTCTAGATTCTCTCTCTACATTCTTCATGATTTTTCGGTTTAATCTCAATGTTTACAGTCTCGTCAAGCCCATGTGGGGATCCAAGTCTCCAGGGATGCTGGCTACTCGGAAGAACGCTTCAACATGGTATTTTCCATTGATTTTGCAAAAAAGTTGACTAAGAAGATCGACAAACTTCAATTTGAAGCCATTTTAAAGCCAAATCAGTATGTGGAGATGGTAGATAAAGACTGGGTTGATGTTATCCCCTCCTCACCCAACTCATATGAGTTTCATTCTTCAATTTATAGCTGTTTGAACGTTTGTCCTCCTAGTAAAGTTTGTTTTGTGGACATTACCGCATGATATCGATATTTGTTACATGTATATGACTCCCAACTTACCTGCAAAAGCATAGAATATGTTTTAATAGCAGGAGTATCTTCGCACCATCAATCATTTGGTATTGAGCATCAAATTTGCCCCGATCCCCTATCAACTAACATTCAGTAGGCTATCATCAATGTATTTTTGAATTTGAATTTAAACATACTTAACTATTTTTTTACGAGAATAATAATGTTTTATATATTTAAAATATTTATGTTTTACTCACAATGCCATCTTTCAAGTTTGACACTCAGAAATTATCGTGTTACAACTACCGTGGCTATACATAATTTCATTCGACAATATTTTTCTACCGGTAAGGAATTCAACTATTAAGCTAATGAAGACATTATTGCAGAGATTGAGGGAGGAGATGAGCCTTTTCGTATTGCATTAGAAATGCAAGGCAAGTCTTCATATAGGCGTTGTGTGATAGAATTAGAGATAAAATTGTTGAGAAATATTTATCATGTGTGAGTGACGTTGCTTATTGTAGACAATAAATTTGGGTCAAGAAAATAAAACTAGGACCGAAAATATCGCAACAATCGTAGTATTTGATTTCAAATAATATGAGTGTACAAAGCCCAAATTCATTTTTAAATCCTTCCATAAAGAGCGCACTGCCGAAATGAACACATCTGGCCCGATATAAAGCCCAAATTCATTTTTAAATCCATCCATCGACCTCAAGTCGATCCTTATCGTACCAAGCTAGGCCAATAACCTTTCAAAGGTCCAAACTAACTTTCCTTTTATCATAACACACAAGAACAACCATCACAACCGGAGTAATTCTCTACAGTCCAGAACCAATAGAACGAGTGCCTTCCAGACATCAATTCTCAAATTAACGACATCTCAACAATTTTCGTACTTGTTAACTCCTCAATCAATCAAGTGGCTATATGCCACACTTATGCAACCTTCCCGTGGGGAACGCATCCATGACCTTCTATGAAGAATAACAGGTCTGCACACCCAAACCACCGACCTCACTAATGCTGAAAAGCGATCAAGAATCCTTAGCCAGAATGCAAAGCCTTTTTCAAAAAACACCAATCTCAGGTGACACTGAAGACAATATCAATGTACTTTAAACATCAAAATTCCTTTCCTACTCATCTGAGTTCGTGACATCCTTGTAAACACCGAATTGCAACCTTGATCCTCACTTCAAATTCCACACCACTCACTGCACCCAACGTGCCAATATATGATAGAACGCGATTTTTATCATAACTCCGGAACCACTAATAGGTTAACACTTCCTCACATAAAAGCTTCCCACTGAACTCACTTCAGGAGAAACATAGCAACACACGGATAAATTCTCTTAACCGTAGAATATGCAAAAATCTAAGTAGTATTCTAAGCCACCGTAGCCCTTCCGAGATCCGCCTACACATAACGGCCCATAACAGTTGAATACTCCTGAATAACATCAATTACGGTAGCCGACATGCCTCACACGTACTGCCACAAATCACACGCATAACTTGGTTATGCTGAGGGAACTAATCTCTACCACCAATATGCCAACTCAACTATGGCTAAGCAATCCATCTTCTTTTGATTTACCCTGATTACCTTAGAAACAACAACAACTCCATTCAACACATAGCACACTCCATCCGCACTCATCCCGAGTGACCTTGAATCACGAGGCCATGTTGTCTCAAATCCCATGAATCATTTCATATTTCCAAATGCTACACTGCAAGTTAAGACATCATAGAACATCCTGGGCCTCTTCTCATAAGCTGCTACCAAGCTTGAATCATAACCATACCTATAGGCTCGAAATCATTAGGCACCACACTTCACATTGTGAATCCACTAGGATCGTTACTGAGAGCCACTCGCTCTAACTTGGCCCAAATATGATCAACTCCATGAATCTAACAGCACATGAATATCCTCTCGACGAAACACCCGACATAATCACTTCCCTTGAAACCCGCATCTATACAAGGCATAAATCCTGAATCCTTCCCCAAGTCTGAACATGAACCAATAAGGCCAACCATAGCACCCTTTAACAATTCATTTGCTCAAATCACCACTTATGTTCTTTTCCCCTAGCCGAAATAACTCAGAAATATGCTAACAACCCAAACCCTTGCAAGTAGTTAACCGTGCAACCTAATCGTAGGCGGTGGGACTCTCCCACTTCGCTTGAAGCCACTATTACACAACTCTAGAACTCACTGAAATTCCTTATCTCTTATTGATATAACCTTGCACAATCAACCGCCTAAGTTCTTGGATTCTTTTTGTGAAACCCCTTTTTTATACTCTGAATCATCAACCACATTTGCACGACTGATCTTTTTGCTGCATATTAGCCCATACTTTAAATTAGATCCATAGACCCCAATCACAATTACTAAAATTCCTAAATCGATCCAAACTCTCCTTAAGGCGCGCAGTCATCCTACCACCAAACCCCTATGTAGCTCCGCCACTCTCTCATTTTGGAAAAACTCGTTTCTTTAATCAACTACTTGACATGCGCTTCTTATACCTGGACTTCTAGAAGTTTTAAATACCAACTGACACTTCCCACATGTCCTTCCTCATACTTTGCTTCTCAATTGTTGCCTTAAAAAGTCTATCTTCGTAGCACTTAAATCCACCAATCACTACTAACTTTAAACCTTTTCGAAGGTGATATTTCTTGAGCCATCAACACTAGGAACACTAATTATATCCTAAACCATCGCACCCCGCGATCTCTGACTGTTGCTTCTTCAATACTGTCTAGCAATATCCTGCTCCAAAGACGAGTTGTAAAAGATCATAACACCGACGAACTTAGTACATTCAATAAGGATAACGACACCTCATCATAGAAGAAAACTCCACCACGCCCGCAACTACCAAGTCTTGTTACCCTATCAACCCAAACATGAACATTCTCAGCCCGATTGCATGTCCCCTTCCGGGAATAAAATATCGAATCTCTAGATCATGCACTGAGTAAACCTCCCTTCAAGCCATTCACTGCCTTGACACGTAGGCAAACATCCTACCATCATATAAATATTGCCGAATAATCTTTAATAAGAATCATGGCAACCTGTGCCTAGCCTCAAGGCTCTCAAAAGTAGTGCTACTAAGTTGAAACAATATAATATCCTTCCACAAGGCGACGATAATAGCTCACACAACCCCGCAGGGACAAACACCCCTCACCACATTTGTAGTACCATTACAATTCTTCAATTCTCGATTTATAACAAGTGGTTCGTGTCGCATAAGATTGAGTAGGAGGGAAACAAGGGCATAAGCCTCCAGGAATCAAATCCCACGACAAAGAATCAAAAAGGGAAGTACTCCTACCAGCCATGTAGCCTACCGAAGATAAGTACAAACGTCTCCGTACCGATCCGCGAGACTCTACTAGATTTGCTCATGACTTGTGAGACCTAAGGGAACCTAGTACTCTGATACCACATTGTCACGACCCAAAATTCACTAAAGGTCGTGGTGGCGCCGGACACCGTTGTCAGGCAAGCCAACCAAAATACTTAATGAAGTTCTTATTTTTAATAATCTTGAAAACTAAGTTTTTTCTTCAATTTTTTATTAACAAAAAGGATAACCGCTTCAATTCAAATTAAATAATAAGCAATTAATACAAAATATTTCAAAACCATCCCAGAATCTGGTGTCACGAGTGTATGAGAATTTACTAAGAAGGAAATAAAATGCAACATCCGTCCGGAATACATTGGACAAAAACTAAATACAATATACTAGAAGGGACTATACTAGTTGTGGTCCCCTCGAATAATGCAACTCACCTAGTTCCAGTATCATTCGTGCTGCCACACCAGTAGGCCACTGGAGATGCACGTGCCTATGCAATAAAAGTGCACAGAAGTGTAGTATGAGTACGAAAATAACGTGTACCCAATGAGTATCTCGTCTAATCTCGAAGAAGTAGAGGAGATATGGTCGACTTCGATACTTACTAATGGTCTAATAAGGATATATAATGAAATAGGGAATCATGGATTTATGTGCCAACTATAACTCACAAAGCCGGAAAAACAGGTAAACACCTTTAACAAATAATAAAGGATTTCCAAGATTTACATTTCATTATATTTATATTTATATCGGGCCATGAAAGGCAATCTCAACATTTAAAACTCTCAGGCAAGCAATATAAGCATGCGCATATCATGTCGAGGTCATACAACCCGCTCCAATAGAAATGTAAATTGTGCACTGCCGAGGGTCGAATGACGCGAACCATAGATGTATATATTTAATCTGCCAAGGCGTTCGGCTCGCTCCAAAAATAAACACACACGGACATACAACCAAGAAGTCCACACGGAGAAAATTCTCCAAAGAAAGCCAATCCTCTTTTGAGAATTTAAGAAAAATGAATCAGTTAAAAAATTCATTTACTAACTCAATGTGATTTAAGAATTCAAGTTGTCAATGAGTTCACAAATAATCCAAGTATAGCATGCTTTGGGTCCTAAACTACCCGGACAATAGCATAATAATAGCTATGCACAGAGTCTCGTCACCTCATGCGTACGTAGCCCGCACAAATAGGAGCACATAACCAATTAACTTGCCTATTGGGACAATTCCCTCTTACACGGTTAGAAAGGAGACTCACCTCGCTCCGAAGATCCATAACCGACATTCTATGCCCGAAGATCCATAACCGGCATTCTACGCCCTCTTACATGGTTAGAAAGGAGACTCACCTCGCTCCGAAGATCCATAACCGGCATTCTACGCCCTTCCAAAGACTCGAATCGATGCACAATGCTCCAAAACTAGCCAATATTTATGCAAATCTATTAATATATGCCCAATTACTCCTTACAATCAAATTTATAGAAATTCCTAACCCCGATTGAAAAGTTGATAAAATTTCCCTCTGGCCCACGTGCCTAGATTCCTAAATTTCTCAAAGATAAAGTTTACCCATGACCTTCTGAACTCAAATATATGATTTTATCTTAATTCCATACCTAAAATCGTGGTCAAAATCAAAGAATACAAATTTCCTTGTTTTCTTCAAAATCTCAAAATTTCTACTAATTTACATGATTTTACGTATTAAAATCTAAATATAATCCAAGTTATTAACTTGCAATAGGTGGGAATCACTTACCTTGACATGGATGATGAAAAGGGGCTCCAAAATCGCTTCTAGGTCGGCTCCCATGGAGGAAATGAGATGAAATGGCCAAAACCATTTCTTTACACTTATACATTGCCCATACGACTCCTCTTCACGTTCGCGAAGAAGTAAATTTCCGAAAACTATTTTTGAAACTCTCCTCAGATAGCCTCTAGTATAATTGCCATAACCTTTTGTACAAAACTCCAAATGATAAATGGCTTATTGTTTTGAAAAATAGATACCAGAATCTACAACTTTCTTTTTTTGGTCATCTCCCAGTTCCTTATAGATTTTGTGATATAAGCTACCAAAGTTAGTCTTATGCAACACAATTTCTTCTTCGTCTTCCCGGACAGCCTGTACTAGCCATAACTTTTTGTACACAAACACAAATTCTAAATGGTTCACTCTTCTAAAGACTAGATACAAAGGGATACAACTTTATTTTTGTATAATCTCCAAAATCCTTACAGATTACGAGATATGAGCCTCCGAAGTCAAATATGTACAGCGTGTAGAAAATCATTCTATCTATGATATGTGCGCTTTGGTTGTATTAGCATGATTTTCAGGTATAGGTTTTGATGAATGACAAACAATGAAGTCAAGTGTCAAACAACGTTATTATATGAGAAACAATCAAGAGTGAATGCCGAGAAGCATATTGATGACGGAATTGCATAGACAAGCCAAAGACGAGCTCAAATGTTCAAGACCGAAGACCCAAGGCGTAGGTCGTTAGGTAGAACCAATGTAAGAGCAACGCTTAAGTTATCTCGTCTTTTGGCTCAACATAGTTCATCATAAATATGCATAAAATCATTTTATTAAATCATATTTATCATAAACATATTTTATTAAATCATATTTATCATAAACATATTTTAAATACTTCAAACAAAATGATGTTAAAGTTCCCATTTTAACCAAAATGGTTTTTGAAGTAATTTTTCAAATCTGGACTAGAATAATCGATTATACAATCTGCATAATCGATTATGCTGTAGACTGTTGCCAGTGTTTGAACACTGGAACAGAATAATCGATTATGCAGAATCCAGTAATCGATTATTCAGCAGAAATCAGCTTCTGATTTGTGAACGTTGGAAGAATAATCGATTATGCAAACCAATAATCGATTATCCTTGCATAAAATCAGCATAATTGATTGTCAATTAAGCAACGGACTTGCACCTTCTAACCCCTATAAAAAGAGGTCTTTTGAGCTGATTTTAAACACACAACACCTCCCAACATTCATATACATATTAATATTATTTGAGCATCATTATAGAGCTTTTGTTGAGCCGTTTGAGAGACAACTTTGAGTTGTTCATAGAGCTAATATTGTATCTCTTTATCTACTCTTTTGACAGAGTTCTTGTTGTAAAAAGAGAAAGGTATTTGAGAAGAACATATCTTCTCATTGATTGTCGGGTTTGCTAAGTACCCTCAATCTTAGTGGTTGAAGTCTTGAGGTGCGGTATCCTCGAGCAAGTTGAAGTCTTGTAGAGTGTACATCTACGAGCAAGCGTAACGGTTTGTTAGGCACCCGAAAGCTTAACGGAGTTAGTGAAATCTCGAGAGAGTCTCTCGGGGACATGACTAACCACAAGTTGTGGTGAACCATGATAAATTCGGTGTGTTCTTTCCTTGCTATTTTTATTACCGAATTTATTTTATTCCTGCAATTTTTAATTTCGCAATATTTATCAATATTCTCGTGCCGCACTATTCACCCCCCCCCCTCTAGTGACGGGCATAAAACCTAACAATTGGTATCAGAGCCTAACTCTCTGAAAACCTTAACCGGTTGAGAGCGATATATATTTTTTTTTGTTGAGAATGTTGAACGCAGGAATGATGAGCGAAGGTCACTCCACCACTATGCCTCCACTATTTGATGGAACAAATTACACATATTGGAAAGAGCGGATGAGAATCTCCATCCAATCAAATAACTTTCGTTTGTGGCAAATCATTAAGAACGGTATGACGACAAAGAAAGTTGGAGAAGCCATGGTTCAAAAGGAGGAGAATGAATATAATGCCAAGGCCATAAATATGTTATATTGTGCGGTGAATTCAAATGAATATCGGAGGATTTCCTATTGCAAAACCGCCAAAGAAATGTGGGATAAACTTGAAGCCGTTTATGAAGGTACGCCTCAAGTCCAAAAGCATGTGACATGGGACTCGGACAGCTCGTGTGATGAAACGACTGCCCTATGCTTCATGGCCGACGAAGAAGAAGAGGTAAGCACTTCTAATTCTTGTTCTTTTGAAGAAATGCAAAATGCCTATGATGAATTATATGGTGAATTTGTTAAAGCTTCCAAAACCATAAAAGAATTGAAGAAAACACTTTCTTTGCAAGAAAAAGATTTCGAGAAAACACTTTCTTTGCAAGAAAAAGATTTTGAAAAACAACCTTCTTTAAAAGAAAAAGATTTTGAAAAATTGACTTGTGATAATGAAAAACTAAAAGAAGAAAATGATCTTTTAGAAAATGACAATACTGTTCTTAAAAATAAAATCAAATTTTTAGAAGAAGAAAATAGATTTTTGGAAAATGACAATGTCGATCTCAAAAATAAAATCAAGCAGATGAATGAAGCCTCTTTAAGTGTTCAAATTGTTCTTCTTGTAGTTCTTTGAAAATAGAGAACATAGAACTGAGAAATACACTAGAAATATGTAGTGTAAATGATTCTAAAACAAGTGAAGTAATTAAAAAGGATGATAGAAATGATGTTAAACCACCTAGAAACGACTCTAGGAATTTTATTAATAAGTCTAAAACTAATCATTTTAGACACAATTCTAGGAATTTTATTAATGAGTCTAGAATGAATAATTTCAGACCACCTAGAAATGACTCTAGGAATTTCAATGCTTCTAGGAATAACGACTTTAGATCACCTAGAACGCATTTGGCTCAACCAAGACATATGCACAACCCTAATGTTATATGTCATTATTGTAACCGGGTAGGACACATTGCACCCGTATGTTTTGCTAAACATAGAGATTCATATTTTGATTATGATTATTATTTGCCTAACCCTCAAGGACCCAAAAGAAGTTGGGTACCAAAAACCTATTTTTAGGTACGTTTGCAGGTGTGCTTGAAGACTACAAAATCGTAGTAGATGCACCAAGCACGGAACCTTATTGCATCGAGGGGAAATTTCGGTTAGTTATCATATTCTTGATAAAAACGTAATAGTTGATATGTGCTAAAGATTAATATATCTTTGTTAACAAATTGATATTAGTTATTTTTGGTTGAGAATAACAACTGGCATCAATTATTTCGTGTTAATAATAATGATTGATTCATGTTTTGATGAATATTTTTAGTTGGTATATTTGCAAAAAATGACCGTTATTATGGTTGGTATGTTTTTACTAATCGGTATTAGTTTATGCTGATATGATTTTTTAAATCTAACAATTGGTATCGTCAATGTATATTCCTCATTATACTTCCTACTTTATTTTTGTCACTAATAGTTGGTATTCCCAAAAAGGGAAGTGTCGTTAAGGGAAAGTAGCCTTTGTATACTCTTTTTGCTAATGCCAAAAGGGGGAAGAATTTAGGCGATATGCATCGAATAAGGGGGAATGTCTTCGCAATATGCATCGAATAAGGGGGAATGTCTTCACATTCTAGTATGCTTTAATTGAGGGGGAATATTCTATTAAGGGTGAATTATATTAAATTGTTTACATGAATTGTATGTTGAGATATAGCATGAATTTAGGGGGAATCCAATATGCATATCTCCTATTGTTTGTCATTATCAAAAAGGGGAAAATTGTAGAAAATCATTCTATCTATGATATGTGCGCTTTGGTTATATTAGCATGATTTTCAGGTATAGGTTTGATGAATGACAAACAATGAAGTCAAGTGTCAAACAATGTTATTATATGACAAACAATCAAGAGTGAATGCCGAGAAGCATATTGATGAAAGAATTGCATAGACAAGCCAAAGACGAGCTCAAATGTTCAAGACCGAAGACCCAAGGCGTAGGTCGTTAGGTAGAACCAATGTAAGAGCAACGCTTAAGTTATCTCGTCTTTTGGCTCAACATAGGTCATCATAAAAATGCATAAAATCATTTTATTAAATCATATTTATCATAAACATATTTTAAATACTTCAAACAAAATGATGTTAAAGTTCTCATTTTAACCAAAATGGTTTTTGAAGTAAGTTTTCAAATCTGGACTAGAATAATCGATTATACAATCTGCATAATCGATTATGCTGTAGACTGTTGCCAGTGTTTGAACACTGGAACAGAATAATCGATTATGCAGAATCCAGTAATCGATTATTCAGCAGAAAATCAACTTCTGATTTTTGAACGTTGGAAGAATAATCGATTATGCAAATCCAATAATCGATTATCCTTGCATAAAAAACATAATTGATTGTCAATTAAGCAACGGACTTGCACCTTCTAACCCCTAAAAAAGAGGTCTTTTGAGCTGATTTTAAACACACAACACCTCCCAATATTCATATACATATTGATATTATTTGAGCATCATTATAGAGCTTTTGTTGAGCCGTTTGAGAGACAACTTTGAGTTGTTCATAGAGCTAATATTGTATCTCTTTATCTACTCTTTTGAGAGAGTTCTTGTTGTAAAAAGAGAAAGGTGTTTGAGAAGAACATATCTTCTCATTGATTGTCGGGTTTGCTAAGTACCCTCAATCTTAGTGGTTGAAGTCTTGAGGTGTGGTATCCTCGAGCAAGTTGAAGTCTTGTAGAGTGTACATCTACGAGCAAGTGTAACGGTTTGTTAGGCACCCGAAAGCTTAACGGAGTTAGTGGAATCTCGAGAGAGTCTCTCGGGGACTGGACTAACCACAAGTTGTGGTGAACCACGATAAATTCGGTGTGTTCTTCCCTTGCTATTTTTATTACCGAATTTATTTTATTCCTGCAATTTTTAATTCCGCAATATTTATCAATATTCTCGTGCCGCACTATTCACCCCCCTCTAGTGACGGGCATAAAACCAAACACAGCGGAGATTTCCTTCTTCGCAAACGCGAGAGCCATTTTGCGAACGCGAAGAACAGAGTCCCTGAAGCCAAATCTTTCTTCACGAACGAGAGAGTATCCTTGAGAACGCAAAGAACAACACCAGATACCAGCACCAGCTATTTCAAAACAGCCTGAAATGATCCGAAACCACCCCAAAACACACCCGAGGCCACCGAGGCCCTGTCCAATCACACAAACCAGTCCCATAACATAAAACGGACTTGATCGAGGCCTCAAATCACATTAAACAACATCAAAATCATGAATCAAACCCCAATTGAAGCTTAATGAACTTTAGAACTTCAAAGTTTTACATTCGATGTCGAAACCTATCAAATCACGACCTACTGATCTCAAATTTTGCACACAAGTCACATTCGACATTATGGACCTACTCTAACTTCAGGAATCGGAATACGACCCTGATATCAAAAATTTCACTTTCGGTCAAACTTCAAAAACCTTCATATTTCTATCTTTAGCCAAATGACTCTAAAATGACCTACGGACCTACGAATTCACTTCTGATCGCGCTCTCAACTCCAGAATCACCATACGGAGCTACTCCCACTCTCAGAATCCCAAATGGACATCAATAACACTAAATGCACTTCAAGACAAACTTATAAATTTTTTTTCAAAATGATAGCTTCAACAATAAGCGAACTCTCGGGTCATCCAAAACTCGATCCGGGCATACGCCCAAGTTAGAAATCATCAAACCCACCTATTGGAACCTTGAGAATACGATTCCAAGGTTTTTTACTTTGAAATCTAATCTTAGTTGATTCTTTCAACGTAAAGCTTCCAAAACGAGAATTCTCTTTCCAACCCAACTCCGAACTTCCCGAAATAATATTCTGACTATGTGAACAGTCATAATACCTGAAGTGAAGCTGCTCATAGCCTCAAACTAATTAACGGTACGCTAGAGCTCAAAATGATCTCGGGTCGTTACAACTTTGGCAGTGGTCTAACAACATCCAATCCCTAAGAGTCAAATGGCCAGGATGTAACAGTCGGGTGCAACACATTAGGAGGTTGATGAATATAATTCGCATGGAATTGACAAGCCTTTGTTCTTTAAGTGTATTCCAAGCAATCTGTTACCATCGTTGGCCAATAATATCCCATCATTTTTATATGGAAGTGGAGTTTTGGTCCAGACTGGTGTGATCCACATATCCCAGAATGTGCCTCTTGCAAAGCTTTGAGAGCTTCTTCTTATCCTAGGCATCGCAATAGTACTCCCTCGAATGACCTTCTATATAAAGTATCCTTGTAGTAAAGGAAGTGAGGTGCACGATGACATATTTCAGTCCTTCTTCTCGGATTTTCTGGAAGTATCCCATAGCAGAAGTAGCCGATAGTGGATTGTCTCCATTCTTCCTTCTCAACTTCAGAAATAGCAACAATATGCTTGACTTCATTTTCTTCACCTTCAGCCTCATTTGTCAGCGGTACTACCCATTTTTGGCAGATAGTAACTTACACTTGGTCAGGCAGGGCTAATGATGAAGTTAGAGCAGCTAAAGCACCAGCCTTCCTTGGCACATGCTGAATAGGCACATCATCGAGCCATCCCATCAACGTTTTAGCGTAATCATGATATGGGCGTAGTTCATGCTTCCTAACCTCGTAACTACCCAAAAGTTGATTGACCACTAACTAGGAGTCACCATAGACTTGCAATTGCAATTGCTTCATATCAACGGCCATTTCAAGCCCAAGTATTTATGCTTGATACTAAACAACATTGTTGGAATAGAGTTGTGTCAAGGTGAAGGAGTAGGGGAAGACTTCACCTTGGGGAGTGACAAATACTACGCCAGCCCAGACTCCCCCACAATGCACAACACCATCAAAGTCCATCTTCCATGGAGGTTGAACTTCGACAACCATTGCATCCTCATTAGGTAGTTCATTAGTTAGATCCCAGTCATCAGGTATTAGATGATCTGCCAAGAAGTCTGCTAATGCTTGTCCATTTATAGCCTTTTAAGGGATGTACAAAATCTTGAATTATTGAAATTGGAGGTACCATCTCACTAGTCGGTCACTAAGAATAGGTTTTGACATCACGAACTTGATGGGATTTGCTTTAGAAACAAGACGAACAACATGAGCTAGTAAATGTGCTTCAACTTTTGAATTGAGAAGACTAGCGGCAAACACAACTTTTCAATTGGCGTATAATTCAACTTGTTAGGTATCATCATCCTACTCAAGTAGTAAAGGGAGTTTTATTTCCCCTTGCTATTTTCTTGGGACAACAGTGCTCCAACAGACCTTTCATGCACCGCAATGTATAGTATCAATGGCTGTCCAGGTGTAGGAGCTGCCAAAATCGGAGGCTTCATCGAGTAGGATTTAATGCTCTCAAAGGCATTGCTACAAACTTGGTCCCACTTGAAAGGAATGCCTTTCTTCATGGGGCAACTAAATGGTTGGCACCTCCCAGTTAGTTTTGATATGAATATTCTAAGGTATGCTAGCTTTTCTTGCAAACTTTTCAATTCATGGATATCTCGAGGCTCAGGCATTTTCAAAATGGCATACACTTTGGCCTGATCAATTTCAATCCCTCGATGTCAGAGAATGAAACCAAGGACCTTTCCATAAGTAACTCCAAAGGCACATTTCAATGATTCATCCTAAGTTGGTACCTCCATAACAATTCAAATACCACCCTCAAGTCTTTTATGTGGTCGCACTTCTCTCTTGATTTCACCACCAAGTTGTCAATATAGCATTCGACATTCCTGTGGAGAAGATCATCGAATATATTATGCATAGCCCTTTGGTAAGTAGCATCATCGTTCATCAAGCCAAAAGGCATTACCTTGTAGCAATAAATACCCTTTGGGGTAGGAATGCAGTAAGCTCTTCATCTTTTGGTGCCATACATATTTGGTTATAGCCCGACGAACCGTCCATAAATGACATTGCCTCATACCCAGTAGTAGCATTGATCATCAACTCTGGAATGGGAAGTGAGAACTCATCTTTCGGACATGCATTGTTAAGATCCCTAAAGTCAACGCACACTCGAATCTGGCCATTTTTCTTCCTTATAGGGACAATACTTGAAACCCATGTTGGGTATTTAACTTCACGAATAAATCCAGCTTCGATGAGTTTGTTAACTTCAGTTTCAATCAAGGGAACCAATTCTAACCTAAAATGCCTTTGATCTTATTTAATAGAGTAAGCACCATTTTTGACATCAAGGTGATGGACTTCTACTTTCGGGTCCAAGCCAGGCATTTCTTTGTAACTCCAAGAAAAGACGTCCCTGAACTACTTGAGTAACTCAATATAAGGGCTTTCTTCATCAACTTCTAGTAAAGCACTTAAGTAGGTGGGTCTTGGTTCTTCATCAATGTCAAAGTTAACTTCTTTTAAGACATCAATCGTCGCCTTCATCCCTTCTTCAAGTTTTGTAGGAGTATCATTTGCATCTTCATCTTTTTTAAGGTCCCCATCGTTGAAGGATATATGATAACATATGAAACATCGTCTAATTTCTCGTCATCCTCCACTAGAGATAAAACACCATGCTCGCATTGTGCAGTAACATGATACGAAGAACCCATACTTTCTTCATCTTCATCACGTTATTTAGTGTAGACCACAGTGTATGGCTTCACCTTCAGTACTTCATCATACGAAACCATGACTTTTGTTTGTCGCTTCATTTTTAGAAAGAACCAAACTTGGGAAATCTTTAGAGATCTTGTGAATTTTGGGTAAAGCGGGTGTTTTTGTATTTCGATAATTTCTCTGGAACTTATTCCCTTCTTTAATGGACCCAATCTCTCATATACGAAAGTTCTCACAATTGATTTTCCAAGTCGATCAAAGACAGAAGGCCTGTTAAAAGTGGCGGATTCGTCTTCTACACTGATATAATTGCTACTCGCCCTTCTTATTAAGATGCGCACTGCTGACGGTTGCTTGTATCCCAGACCTTCAAGTGGTTGCCTCATTGCAGCTTCTGATGGGAGCTTCCCTAACTTTGATGGCTCATTGGGATTGTATCCAGTTTTTGCATATAGTTTGTAAGCGTTAAGATCAAAACCTTCATCAGTCCGCTTTCTAGGGAGTGACAGATTCTGCAAACGATTTTGGGCTACAAACCCTACAAGCGGCTTTGAGGACAACTTTACTGCCTCAATTCATTTTACCGAAAGATTTAACTCACTTAGCGTCTTGGTTTGGAGATTATATGATTCGCCCTAGTCTTTTTTCTTTTTAGGGATATATTGGATCGCGAGACTTACTTTCTTTCCATAAGATGCAATACCCCTTTTATGAGATTTATTCACGTTGGCAGGTACCTCCTCAGTAACAGCTTTGGCTTTACCAATAGTCACTTTAGCTCTTTTAGTTATGGGTTCGCCATTCTTGCTTTTCATGCCATTATCAACTTTTATCTCCTTAATAATACGGTTCTTCAAGTAGAACTTTGCATTGGCGAAGTGTGACTCTACCTCGGTGAATGGCTTATCATCAACAACTATCTTCTTCTCCACTTCACCCTCGTAGTATTTCAAATGTTGATGGTAGGTAGATGAAACCACTTTATTCTCATGTATCCAAGGCCTTCCAAGAAAGACATCGTATGATGTTTTCACATTGATCACATGTAGCCAAGCACTTGATTGCATATCTTCAATAGTGATTTCCAATCTGATCACGCCTATGGCTCTTTGCTCCCCTTGGTTGAATCCTTAGATCATCACACGACTTTCTGAGAGTTCGTTCATGGGAATACCAAGTTCTTTCACAGTGTGGATTGACAAAATGTTCATTAAGGATCCTCCATCAACCAAAATGCAATTTACCCTTTCATCGCGCATATAGCCAACCGGGTAGAATGGGCGGTTATGAGGAGTGTCACCTAGCAAAAGATCGTCATTTGTGAACGCGACCTTTTCCTCACAATCATTAACTTCTTGGGGAGTGGACTCGATGGGCTTCTCCGAAACTGGTGCCAATGGTAGGTCATCACTCTCTTCTTCCCCTTTGTAAGCATGGCAACAAGAGGAATCAATGCACTTATGGAAAATCTTCGTGTGGAACCAACTTGGTAAGAACTCCTCCAAGGTCACTGAATGTCGTGGCTTTTGAGGATAGTGCACCTCTACTTTTGCTTTCTTTAAATATTTAACCGGATTCCATCTCTTTGGTCTTTTCACCATTATTTTCCTTGTTGGTTGTTCTATTGATTCTTTTCGTGGGCTTCTTTTGTGGTGCCTACGACGAGTCACCAATGTCCAACCTTCATAATCATCAGGTTGATTGACTTTCGCTCTGCCGCTCTCCAGTAACTATTCACCTTTACTTTCATTAAAACTACATAATTCATCCGGACTGAATGAGGCAAAGGTGATAGAGACTTGGTTTGCGCTTGCTTTCTCATCTTCAAGCAGGATCTTCTTTAAACAAGCCAAGTCCATGACTTTGTCCTTGAAGACAAAGCAGTTCTCCAGAGGATGGCTTACAAGTCGGTGATAGTTGCAGTAATTTGGGTCATTTGTTTTCCTAGCTTTATTTGGTCGCTTCATCTCCAGAAACTCAATAGGATTTAACTCGAGGAGTTCTTTAAAAATGGCTGGCACATCAGAATCCATAAATGGGTACTCCTTCTCTTGCATTTCTTTTAGAGTCAGCTTCCCACTTGGATTATCTTGAAAAGAAGTATATTTCATACTCTGCTTCTTTCTCACCTTCGTCGTGAACTTCATAGGTAACGTGTTGACATTCATAGCTTCTTTTCTTTCATACTTGGGTACTAACTTTCCCCACTTCCTGACTTCTTGCTTGTCATTCCCTTTGCGAGGTTCATAGGTGGGCAGCCTTTCATTTCCAGTGGAGGCCATGCTCAATTCCATGTCATGGGCACGAGTTGTAAGTTCTTCAAATGTGTCAGGATTGATACCTTGCAAGAAGTAGCACAATCCCCAATGCATACCTTGGATGCACATATCTATGCCCGAAGCTTCACAAAGCCTGTCTTTGCAGTTGAGGCTTGAATTCCTCCACTTATTGATAAAGTCAATAACTGGTTCCCCCTTTTGTTGACGGGTATTTTTAAGTTCTATCATACTCACAGTACGTCTCGTACTATAAAAGTGATTAAGGAAATCTTTCTCTAGTTGATACCAGCCATCGATAGATCTAGCCTCGAGATCCGTATACCAGTCAAAAGCATTTCCTTTTAGCGAGCAGACAAATTGCTTGATGAGGTAATCTCCATAAGTCCCAGCATTGTTGCACGTCTCTACGAAGTGCGCAACATGTTGCTTTGGGTTATCTTTACCATCAAACTGTTAAAACTTCGGAGGTTGATAGACAACAGGAATCTTCAACACATTGACCCTTGCAGTGTACGACTTTGCATATGTAAGGGAGGATTTGGCAGCAACTTCATATTTGTTCTAAATGGTTCCTTCAATGAAATCCTTCAATTGATCGATTGGAATCATCCCTTCAGATGAGAAATGGATAGCCTTAGTGTATACTGCTTGTCTTGGGGGAGAGTCACTCTCTAGAACCTCTGGGTGCTTGCCGGGTGCATGGGTGGATTCTTCTTCCATTAAGATTCCCACCCTCTTTGTTATATTGTCAATTATAGCCTCTTGATTTTGCATGCATTTGGTCAAGCCAACGATTGCTTCCGTCAAGTTTGCCAACTGCTCCTCCATAGATGAAGTGTTTGTCACCATGGCTTGCATGATTGTTGTGGACGACGGAGAGTAGCATGGATTTTCACATAGATTGATCCTTGATTGGCTCACGCTATGTGGTGTAAGTAGGGAGGATACATCACTTAAAGCATAATCATCTTCCTTCATAGCAGAGTGCTTGGATCCAGACAGGTCAAGCAGAGCAAGAGTTCTCTTGAGCAACATCGCTTCCTCCTTCAGATGTGTTTGTGGAAGATTTTGCTCCTTTTGAGGATGAAGATCTGAAAACAGGGGTTGATGCATACGATACTTGGGGTGCTTATTGTCCTAAATAATTTGCTTTGCTCCTCGTAACTAGCCCGAAGCTTTCGAATGTGACATCGAGGATGCTTTCCACATCAACATAGAACCTGAAGTTAGCAGCCTTGGTGGAAGTTGAAACGAAGTTGATTTTCTTTGAAGCCATTTCAATGTTCTTGGACTTTGTGATTTAAAAATTGAGATGAGAAGTAGAGATTGTCACTCAGGCATGCCAGAATTTGTAGACAATAAATTTAAGTCAAGAAAATAAAATCAGGACCAAAAATATCGCAACAACCGTAGTAGTTGATTTCAAATAATATGTATGTACAATCTCTATGAATCCTCTGATTCTTCTTTCCAATAGTAAATAAATTCAAGGGCCTTTAAGCTTGCTCTTGAATATGTAGTTGTTTCCACGAACGATGATCTTGTTTTTGAGCTTGAGCTTGATTTCTTGAACTTGACCTTGATTTGTTCTTCGTTCTTGTGCTTGAACTTGATTTGTTCTTCTTTCTTGAGCTTGAACTTGAACTTGAAACTTGTAGAGAAATTTGCAGCGTTTGATCAACGAGCTCTTTCTTGCTTGTTGTTATAACTTCTAGTGTCTTTTCTGAGTTATGAAGATCCTTATTTATAGTTGTGAAAGAGAGGAGTTGTGATAAGAACAAACCCTTTCCGACCAATCAAATTGAAGTGTGACATGGCCGCATTTGATTGGCCAGAATATGTCACTTGCACACGGCACGGTTTCATAGGCCTGTCAGTGTGACTGGGCATGCCTTGTCATTTTGACACGTGGCATGATCCTATTGGCTCTTCCCTTTGACTTGGCGTGCTACGTCATTTAACACATGGCACCAAACTGAGCCTCTAGGAAGATGTCATCTTGGGCTCATCACTTTAGTCCAATGGATTTATTTATATAATCCATATATATTGAACGTATATTATTTATTCAATTAGATTAGCCCATAATATTTATTTGGACCAATATATCTTTAATTCATAATATAATCCAAATTATTTTACGGATTTAATTTTAATAAAATTTATATGCCTACATTTATATTTCATGGTAGATTATCAATATATATTAATTTGCGAAATAGACTTCTAATTCATACTGAATGATGACAACAAGTAATTATACTAGATAATATTATATGCTTTGGTATAACTATATATGTTATATTAATTTAGATTTTTAATATGTATATTTACTTTATCTTGTTATATTTTAATTACATAAAAAAAAAAATAATAAAAGTGTCTTACGATAAATATTTAAGTTTATATTTCCCTTTAAAATAATTATAAAACCTTGATACTATCCTTTTTTGTAATTTGACACTCAAAGGCAATTTTTAGAGACAAACATAATTTATTTACCAAATTTTGCAAAAAGTACTGCTTAAATGAATTGGCCAATCACACACTATTTTTTTTCTTTCAAAAGTACTTTTGGAAAAAGCACTTCTAATAAAGTACTTTTCAAAATAAGTAATTTTTGGCAGCTTGGCCGAACAAGCTCTAAGTCTGCTATGGTGAGAGTGATATTTTGTAGTATCTCGCTCAAGCTAAAAGTGAAAATGCACAGCCGCTCTTAAAATAATAGTCGAAAATGTATATTTTTTTGTATATGTATACATTATGCATGTTGTATACAAATTTTGTATACTTTTTCGGCTACGAATATAAATAGTTTCTGGCGCGGGCTAAAAGTGATAATACCCCTATTATTAACTTGTCGAATCGGTAGTGCAAGTAACAGGGGATTGGCCATATGCCACTTATGACGACTTAGGACCCGTTTGTCCATAATTCTTTTTTCAAGTTTTTTTCTAAAAATATGTTTGTCCATAAAATTGTGCATGTTTTTCATTTTCTTCAAAAAGGTTCAAAATTTTCAGAAAATTTTTTCTCCCTACTTACAAAACTACAACATTTTTTTGAGTAAAATGCATGTCTAAACATAATTTCGAATTCTAAATACCATTTTTCAACTTAACTCCAAATATTAGTTTATTTTTCCAAAAATTACAATTCTTACGTCAAAACGCCTACTTATATACATTTTAGACCAAATAAATCTCAAAGGAAAAAAAAATAATACAAAAAGAAAATAAAAAGTGCATCTAGCCAACTTACTCTTGCATCCATTAAATTTCGTTGAACTTTAAGATCATTAAGCACAAATCATTTGAAGGTTTATACCTTATTACAGTATAAAAGTTAAATTATGATAGGAATATACTGTAGTTTTTATAATCAGGCATTAGACAACATAGAGTGTTTACATCAAAATATACTAATACATGTCATGTTCTTCACAAACAAACATGATTATCACCAAATAATAATTAATTAATACACATTCTCATCTTAATTTATTACTTAACTATAATAAATTAATATTGTATTAAGGAAACACTTGGTGCCACTAAGTTTTTCCCCATAAACTATATATCTGTTATGAAATCTCCTATTTAAGGTGAATGTCTATAATTAGAGAGATTCTAGAGTTCTATTCTTGGTAGATAAATCATCCCCCTCCCTATAAATAAAGGGGTCTTCTACCATTGTAACACACTCCTAACATTCTCTAAGTATCAATAAGAAGAACTCTCTCTACTCTTCTCTCTATTGCTCTTGTTCTTGCATTATTGTTCTTGTCTTTTATATTATTTCATAACACGTTATCAGCACGAGTCTCTAACCATCACGAAATATATTCTCTTCATGGTTCGGTTTAGTTGACCAAAAGAGAAGGAGATTATCAGCTGCCATTGATGTGATGCTGATTGCAATGGTATTCTCGCCGTTCATTTATGTGTCCTGAAACTGTCCACAAATTGCTATGCCAAAGTTTTCATCTTTCCGAAGAGGCAAATATCTATACGGACAAAAAGGAAAAGGAAAATGTGAGAAAAAGAAAGGAATTTACACAAGAGGTATATTTGATATCACAACATTTTTTTGGTATACCTTAAAGGTAAGTAATTTACTTTTCGCTTTCAAATTCTTGAAATTCTATAATTTGATTTTATATACAAAGCATAGACAACAAAGTTTGATTATAACTCTAATGGAGTTTGTAAGAAATTATAACCACATGAAGTGGTAAAATCTCTATGTCCTGCCATGATTAAATTCATGTATGATTGTAGGCAAATAATTGAAAATCCGTCCCATTGAATTTGCTCCATTCCCTTTAGAGAATGTGGAAGCAGTATATGATAAGTCTGAAAGAAGACTAAAATATTACCATGAAGGTATCAATGAATGTGGACGTGGCAAAGAATTCCGTCCAATTGAATTTGCTCCATTCCCTTTAGAGAATGTGGTAGCAGTATGTGATAAGTCTGAAAGAAGACAAAATTATTACCGTAAAGGTATCAATGGATGTGGACGTGGCAATAGACGAAATTATAATCGTCATTATTGCGATAATAAGAATAATAAAGATTCTCAAAATAATCTTTCACTTTATGAAAGTAATATTTGACATGAGATTGTGTAAAGCATATGATTATGATCCATTCCCTGAAGTGAATGTGATAATTGTAATAGAGCCCGCAAGTATGAACACGCTCTTGATGTAAATTTGTTTTATGTCTGACATTATGAAGAGAAAGTTCGTTGCCCTTGAAATTTCGGGCAAGAACTATATGACATGGGTGTTGGATGCTGTAATCCACTTAGATGCTATGGGTCTTGGAAACGCCATTAAAGACAGAAATAATGCATCCACCCAAAACTATGCTAAGGCCTTGATTTTCTTGCGCCATCACCTTGATGAAGGTTTGAAACTATGCCAAGGCCTTGATTTTCTTGCGCCATCACCTTGATGAAGGTTTGAAACTATGCTAAGGCCTTGATTTTCTTGCGCCATCACCTTGATGAAGGTTTGAAGATTGAATATCTCACCGTCAAAGATCCACCTATCTTGTGGAATGGCTTAAAGAATAGATATGACAACCTGAAGTTGGTCACTCTGCCACAAGCACGATACGATAAGAACCCAAAAGCAAATAGTTTATAAACTATATATTATCGTTGCGGTGAAAACGGGCACTGGTCAAAGGCTTGCCGTATACCATGACTTTTGGTTGACCTTTATCAAGCATCTCGAAAGAGTAAACGCCCTGAAACGAATTTTGTCTCTGACGACAACTTTGACATCACCCACTTGGATGTGGCAGACTTCTTTGAGCAACCCGAGGGGAAGATAGACCACCTAATCGGTGATGGATCCGTGATGAAAGAAGATGGAGCTATTTGATTTTATTTTACTTGTTTGTATTAGTGAATGAATAAACTAATAGCCATTAGTATTAGCTCGTATTAGTTGGTTCATGATATAATGTTAGTATTAGTTCTTTAGAATGTATCAATATGCTCAAATATCAATAATATTTTTACTTTCCAGTAGAGGTAATCGACTAACCTGAAAAACTAGTCGGTTATCTCATATTTCGCATAAAAACTGCAAAACAATCGATTGTCAATGATCAACAATCGATTGTCTTTAAAACAGTGTGATCTGGAATTTTACAAAAACAGTCAACAATCGATTGTCTATGTTTAACAATCGATTGTCTTTAAAACAGTGTAATCTGGAATTTTTTCAAAAATCATCCACAATCGATTGTCTTTGTCTAACAATCGATTGTCGTTGAGACAGTGTAATCTGGAATTTTTCAAAAATCATCCACAATCGATTGTCTTTGTCTAACAATCGATTGTCGTTAAGACAGTGTAATCTGGAATTTTTCAAAATAGCCAACAATCGATTGTCTATGCATAACAATCGATTGTCTTAAAACAGTGTGCTCTGGAATTTTTCAAAATAGCCAACAATCGATTGTCTATACTTAACAATCGATTGTCTTAAAACAGTGTGCTCTGGAATTTTTCAAAATAGCCAACAATCGATTGTCTATGCATAACAATCGATTGTCTTAAAACAGTGTGTTCTGGAATTTTTCAAAATAGCCAACAATCGATTGTCTATACTTAACAATCGATTGTCTTAAAACAGTGTGCTCTGGAATTTTTCAAAATAGCCAACAATCGATTGTCTATGCATAACAATCGATTGTCTTAAAACAGTGTGTTCTGGAATTTTTCAAAATAGCCAACAATCGATTGTCTATACTTAACAATCGATTGTCTTAAAATAGTGTGTTCTGGAATTTTTAAAATTAGCCAACAATCGATTGTCTATACTTAACAATCGATTGTCTTAAAACAGTGTGCTCTGGAATTTTTCAAAATAGCCAACAATCGATTGTCTATACTTAACAATCGATTGTCTTAAAACAGTGTGCTCTGGAATTTTTCAAAATAGCCAACAATCGATTGTCTATGCATAACAATCGATTGTCTTAAGACAGTGTGATCTGAAGTTTTTCAAAATAGCAAATAATCGATTGTGTGTGTTTAACAATCGATTGTCAATGATCAACAATCGATTGTTTGTGTTTAACAATCGATTGTTTGAAGAAAATGTTTAAACTGAAATTTTCAAACTGCAAAGTAATCAATTATGGATAACATATCTGATTTCGTTAGTCAACTGTTAGCTGCAGATTTTGAAAATATTATGTGACACAAACGAATTGAACTTATTTATTCATATGTTCGTGTATTTCTTTTATATGTCAAACCATGGGAAGTAAATTGATTGAAGGCTCCGGAAGAGCAACTGTAACTCTGCCCAAGGCATGACGTTTATCTTAGAGAATGCAATATTCTCCTCCAAGTCTAAGAAGAACTTGTTGAGTTTTAATGATATCAATCGCAATGTTCTCCTCCAAGTCTAAAAGGAACTTGTTGAGTTTTAAAGATATCATTCAAAATGGATATCATATTGAGACAATAGATGAGAATAATCTTGAATTCTTCATGAAAACGAGGCTGCCCATTTCGGTTTGGGTTCACGCCATTTTGCATGCAGCAATGCTAGTTCGTCAGCTGCCCACTTTGGTTTGGGTTCACGCCATTTTGCATGCAGCAATACTAGTTCGTCGGCTGCCCACTTCGGTTTGGGGTCACGCCATTTTGCATACAGCAATGCTAGTTCGTCTCTGACTGACGAATTGACACAAATATTCCCCGTTGCAATTGGTTTTGGGTCATGGACCCAATATATCCCATTTAAGAATCTTTGGATGCGCAGTATATGTGCCTGTAGCACCGCCATCCCGCACCAAAATGGGTCTGCAAAGAATGTTAGGAATATATGTTGAGGTTGAATCGCCCTCCATTATTCGCTACCTCAAAACATTGACAGGAGATTTGTTCACTGCACGATTTGCAGACTGTCAATTTGATGAGACACTTTTCCCAAAATTAGGGGGAGAAGTTGGTGAAACCAAACGGGAAATTTTGTGGAAAAATGCATCATTATCTCATCTTGATCCACATACCTCTATTTGTGAAAGAGGCACAAAAGATTATCCATTTGCAAAGAATAGCAAATCAAATGCCTGACGCATTTATAGATTTGAAAAGGATAACAAAATCACATATCCTCGAAGTGAATGTGACAATATCTGATACATATTCATTATTGGAAGAATATGAACATGAAATTGGTATTAAATATACCACACTCACCCCTAGAAGGAGGTTTGAGATGATATATGGCATGAATGATCGTTGGTCACGTACCTATTGTACGCCAAAGTATTTTGGAAATATGACTATTAAAGGACAACGATAATGCAAGAAACTTATCTTGCATATAAGTTTGACATGACCATAATGGTATAACTTTCTCTTTAAGAAAGATATTCACCACATGGATGTTGATGAATCTGTGGTAGTACAAAATTAATTGAGAGCTCTAGAAGAGCCAATTATTACTATGTTGGAGAAACACAATTGAGTATTGTGCTGTAGTAAGTCTCAAAGAAACTTATTTAGTTTCCAAAGTACACGCGAAAGCGATTGATTATATTGAGACTATAAATAAAGGAAGGCTTTGATATCTCCTATTACTACAACTTGTAGCGGGGTAATTTGCATATGAAAAGCTACCCGCTTTGTTCTCCAGTTTGTACTACACAAAAGAAAGAATGCCACAATAAAGTGGATATCTATTGGTATAAAAACCCATGTCATAATAAACCTGAAGTTTATTGATAAGTACACATGTCATGGTGTAAATTTGAAGTTTACCAATATTGATAATTTATTCAGTTGGCATTCGTGTTAGCCATCTCATTTTAAGTATGATGTGCAAATTCACACAGGTGAATATCAAAGAACTAGAAAGTTCTTTACGAATTCTCTTGTATCACTTGTTCTCATTAATGAACTGACCAACTAAAGAGTTCGGGTTGAAGCCCATAAATTCTGGAAATATCAAAGGTGAATAAGGGCCCATTCACCTGCCATGTATACCACATATGATGCATCTATGATATGGTTACATGCGCAATTGTTATTGACCCGCAGCCTGGCCGGTGCTTGCGAGGTAAATTGCTCAGTAATCTAACTTCGAGCATAATTTCCAGATTTTCTACTCAAGATAGTTCATCTTGATAAGTTGGTTTATATCAAAGTTGGTTTAGCAAGATAATTATTGAGTGCTTCCACTTAATAGCTAAACTGTTTCTTATGAGAACAAAGTTATATATATCAGTTTGATATACGTTGTATACGAGAGTATATTATATTCTCCCCTCACAAGTGGTTCAGGGTCAGGAACCAAATAATTTCATCTTATTATTAATGTGCCGTGTATATTGACATAATAATGCACAAAGATGATTTCCCAAAGTTGAGGAAACAAGTTAGCTTTACTAACATGAGGGGGAGACATGATAAACACTTGAGAAAAGGTTACATGGGATGAATTATCATTTGTATATGTAAATCCCCGAATATCATGATATGAACATGAAGTTCATAAAATGAATAATTCAATTGCAACATATTGCAAAGCATGCTATACGCATTTGCTGACCCAAAGAAAGTAATTAAATGGAAGAGATACAATTCAAGAAGAATTGATTCCATATGAAAGACATGTAGTTTTGAACCTATAGTTCAAATGCTTGAAAGTATAAAAGTCAAAGGTATGTATAATCAGTTTTCGATATCTTATTTGTCTAGCATGACATGGAAAACTTGATATGCATCTAAAGTCTATTATATGGCTTATATGACTTAACTTGAAAGATTTAAGTTGCTTGAAGCATATGCAATTGTTGGTCCTGAAGTACCACATCCTTAGTACAATTTGTGTACATATGTATCTTGCTATAACTATAAGCATGATGGCATTGAGAATGCATCTATGGAGATATTGAAGAGTTATTCCACGACATTATATGAAGATGTTCATATCTATCAAGAATGATGATTTCAAGGTGCGGAATACTTATTCAAGTCAATATGGTTGATTTGTCAAATCTCTATCAAAGATCGTTTTGAAGATGATGCACAAAATTGGAATGCAAATGCTCAAGGATATAAATTGATGTTCTTATTAGGGGGAGTTAATGCGCGTTGCACTCTTTTTCCTTTACAAGGTTTTGTCCCACCGGGTTTTCCTTGCAAGGTTTTTAACGAGGCAACCAATAGGCGCATATTCAAATATGTGTACTCTTTTTCCTTTCTTTAATTTTTCCCATTGGATTTTTGTTTTAAGGTTTTAACGAGGCACATTGTTGAATAGACATTCAAGGGGGAGTGTTATGAAATCTCCTATTTAAGGTGAATGTCTATAATTAGAGAGATTCTAGAGTTCTATTCTTGGTAGATAAATCATCCCCCTCCCTATAAATAAAGGGGTCTTCTACCATTGTAAACCACTCATAACATTCTCTAAGTATCAATAAGAAGAACTCTCTCTACTCTTCTCTCTATTGCTCTTGTTCTTGCATTATTGTTCTTGTCTTTTATATTATTTCATAACAATATCGTTGATTTCTGAAAATTAAATAATCATAAGACATAGCTATAGTTTTATAATCAGGCACTAGACCATATAATCCTTGATTTCTTAAGGTAAAAGACCATATTATCCTTAATTAATCAGGTCCGTAAATTTCATAAAGGAGCTTTATAACCGTAGATTGATTTTTTGAACTTCACTCCAGTAAACCCTAGCTAACTAGCTAATGCCCGACTGCTTCCTATATAAAGCTTACATACTCCTCTCATCCAAAATACCCAGCGGTTCTGAAGAAACCCTAATTCACAGTGAGCCCCTTTTTTTCTCAGTATGTCCATTTCAATGTATTTTTTATATGGGTTTTGAATCTAATGCTTGTTCTTTAACTGTGTACATAGCAGAGTCACAATGGTGGTTCCTCTACTGAAGAAGACGATAATCAAGAAAAGGGTAAAGCAATTTAAGAGGCATCAGAGTGATAGGAGAATCACTGTCAAGGTATTATTTTTTCATTTTCTATGACCCCATTTATGTTTTAAGCTCTATTTGAGTTTATTTGTTCGCTAATATTGAAATCTGATGAAAAATGATTGTATTTTGAGGCTTAATTAAATCTCTACAATTAAATAATCCATTTTTAGCTCGATCTGAATCTTATTGTTCAGTAATAGTGAAAACGACATTTTTTATGTGTTATCATAAATTTGTTCAGCTTTGTTGTTTTGCGGTGGAAAGGGAAAATGATGATAGTTTATTGTCGCCCCAGTCTTAAGTTGCATCCAAAATATTGGATTTGCAAGGTGGTGATTGACTTGTTATATCTGATTCTTCCTAATGAATAAGATTAATTTTTTTTATTTGTTTGAGTTAGTTACTTTTTTTGTTTGATGGTTAGCTTGTTTGGGGAAGATATGCGTATTAAGGTGTGATGATGCTTATCCACCTAACTGTAGAGTTCAATGATGAATTCAAAAACATGCACTACCATCTGATCTTATAGCATATCTCATCCTTTAAGGTTTTGGGTTTATGTTTTCTCTTTGTGCCGTTTTATGATTTGATTCAAGTATTTAAACTAATCTTGAAATCACAATATATAAGTTTGGTTTTTTGAGGTGTAATAAGATCTCCCGGTAGGTATTATTTTGTTACTGTAAAGCTAGTTATTTTGTTATATTGTGAACACCTCCTATTTAGTTTTTGCTTGATCTGACTCTTATTGTTTAGTAATAGCAGAAAAGACTCATTTTTCTTATGTGTTGACATTAAGGTAAAGCCTGTATGTTCCTTACGGTTATTTTGTTGGTATCTTTTTTTTTTGGTGTCGGAACGGGAAAATGATGATTGTTATTGTCGCCCCAGTCTTAAGATGCATCCAAAATATTGGATTTGCAAGGTGGTGATTGACACAAAATATCTGATTCTTCCTATACAATAACGCTCGTGCCTTACAATTGTTTGGTTTTAGCCTTTCCAATTTGATTCTAAGCTTGTTTGTGGAAGATATGCATATTAAGGTGTGATGATGCTTATCCATCTAATCTGTAGATTTCAATGATGAATTCTAAAACATGCACTACCATCTGATCTTATAATCATATCTCTCCTTTAATATTTGCAGTTTTTCCTTTTTCACTTTTGTATTGTTTTGTGGTTTTATTTAAGTTCTTAAAGTGTTCCTTAGATGCTGATGCAATCAATGATGAATTATTCCCAATATTGCTGATTGACTAGTGATTAGTATAAAAACATCACCATCTTTCGGCTGAGGTTGCATCTAGAACAATTCTTACAGTATTTTTTCATTTTTTTCAAGTTTTCATTTGAATGATTTCTTGCCTATGGTATCTAATGTCCAGACTTTACTCTGTTGCTGGATGTTTCGTTTTACGGGCAGAAACTAAACTATAGGACAGGTCTTGCGACACAGTTGGCTTCCTTATCAATAAGTTTTCTGTTACTTTAAGCCTGCTTACATCTCTACAAGTATTACTTTGAGGCATAAGAAAATCTCTGTAGTTATTTTCTTTATTGTAAATAACTCTTTCCAGTTTTAGCTTTATCTGACTCTTATTATTCAGTAATAATGAAAAAAAACTCATTTTCTGTGTGGACGTTAGTATAACCTTGTTAATTAGGGTTATTTTGTTGGTATCTTTTTTTGTGTTGGAAAGGGAAAATGATGACTGTTATTGTCGCCCCAGTCTTAAGTTGCATCCAAAATATTGGATTTGCAAGGTGGTGATTGACACATCATATCTGATTCTTCCTAAACAATGATTTTAGGTCTTATATTTGTTTGGTTTTAGCTTTATTCATTTGATTCTAAGCTTGTTTGTAGTAGATATGCATATTAAGGTGTGATGATGCTTATCCACCTAATATGTAGAGTTCAATGATGAATTCTAAAACATGTACTACCATCTGATCTTATAATCATATCTCTCCTTTAAGGTTTGCAGTTTTTCCTTTTTCATCTTTTTATTGTTTTGTGGTTTGATTTAACTTCTTAAAGTGTTCCTTAGACGCTGATGCAGTCAAGGATGAATTATTCCAAAATTGCTGATTCACCAGTGATTAGTATAAAAATATCACCATCTTTCGGCTGAGGTTGCATCGAGAACAATTCTTGCAGTATTTTTTAATTCTTTTTTCAACTTTACCTTTGAATGATTTCTTGCCTATGGTATCTAATGTCCAGACTTTACTCTGTTGCTGGATGTTTTGTTTTACGGGCATAAATTAAACTATAGGACAGGTCTTGCGACACAGTTGGCTTCCTTGTCAATAAGCTTTCTGTTACTTTAAGCCTGCTTACATCTCTATAAGTATTATTTTGAGGCGTAATAAAATCTCTCTCCAGTTATTATTTTGTTACTGTAAAGCTATTTGTTTTGCTGTATTGTGAACAGCCCTTTTTAGTTTTAGCTTGAAACGATTCTTTTTATTCAGTAATAGTGAAAAAGACTAATTTCCTTATGTGTTGACATTAGTATAAAGCTTGTTTACCTTGTTTGTTAGGGTTATTTTGTTGTCGGAAAGGGAAAATGATGATTGTTATTGTCGCCCCAGTCTTAATTTGCATCCAAAATATTGGATTTGCAAGATGGTGATTGACACATCATATCTGATTATTCCTGAACAATAGTGGTAGTGTCTTGTATTCTTTTGGTTTTAGCTTTTTTTATTTCATTCTGAGCTTGTTTGTGGAAGATATGCATATTAAGGTGTGATGATGCTTATCCACCTTATCTGTAGAGTTCAATGATGAATTCTATAACATGCACTACCATCTGATCTTATAATCATATCTCTCCTCTAATATTTGCTGTTTTTCCTTTTTCTATTTATATTGTTTTGTGGTTTGGTTTAAGTCCTTTAAGTGTTTCTTAGATGCTGATGCAGTCAATGATGAATTATTTCCAAAATTCCTGATTGACCAGTGATTAGTATAAAAATATCACCATCTTTCGGCTGAGATTGCATCTAGAACAATTTGTTGTAGTGTTTTTTGTTTTCTTTTTCGAGTTTTCCTTCAATTTTCTTTTAAATTTTTTCTTGCCTATGGTATCTAGTGTCCAGACTTTATTCTGTTGATGGACGTTTCATTTTATGGGCAGAAACTAAACTATAGAACAGGTCTTGCGACACAATTGGCTTCTTTATTAATAAGCTTCCTGTTACTTTAACCCTGCTTGCACCTCTTTCATGAAAAAGGCATGCGTACTCATTTAGTGCTCTATTTTATGAATCCTTTTCATCTTGAGTTAAAGTTGACCCTGCAAAATGCAAATGCTAGCTGAAAAAGCTTTTAGGTATATTTAGTTGTATTCAACACTTTGCTTGACTCAGCTTAGTGCTAATTTGGCACTTTGCCAGACACTTGAAGTATGTACTTCGTTTCACTTGCTTTAGATCAAGTCACTTGCGCAAGGGTTACTAATTGAAAATGATTCTATGTATTTTTAACAGACAAATTGGCGCAGACCAAAGGGTATTGACTCCAGAGTCAGGAGAAAGTTCAAGGGATGTGTCTTGATGCCCAACATTGGCTATGGTTCAGACAAGAAGACTCGTCATTATCTTCCTAATGGCTTTAAGAAGTTTGTTGTGCACAATGCCAGTGAACTTGATATTTTGTTGATGCACAATAGGTAATGCAGAAGGCAAATTATTTTCCTTGCACTTAGTTTACATGGTGGTCCCAATCTCAACTGATTGCTCTTTCTTCACAGAACTTACTGTGCAGAGATTGCACATAATGTATCCACCAGGAAGAGAAAGGAGATCGTCGAGCGAGCAGCCCAACTGGATGTTGTAGTAACTAACAAGCTTGCTAGGTTGCACAGCCAGGAAGATGAATGAGTTCAATGTTTTTAGTTAGTATTGTCAACGGATGTTTGTTGTGCAATCAGATGTTTTTGGAAATGTTTCCAAGTTTTGATGGACCATGTAGTTTTATTAGGCGTTTGTCATACCTTGAGATATACAGGGAATTATGTGTTTCCATATCCTTTCTCAAAATGATAAAGCTATGCAATGGTTACTTGAGTAGTGGCAGGAGTTGTTGATACGAACATACTCCGGAGCAGTGTTGATGTTTGTAACTAACAAGCTCACAGAGTCGAGTAGTTTCTTTGGGGCTGGGGCTGAACTCATCTGCATATAAGCTTGTCGCTTGAAGGAGTTTCTGTCATTCGCAGCTTGCATGAATGATGTTTAGCTTCATGGTTAAAGTTGTATTCATTCTCCTTCACCTTTCTCTCCCAACTAATGCCAGCTTTTCGGCTTCCACGTATCAGGGTAGGCTTATGTGCGATACAAAGGTTCAAGAGGCATTTTAGATTTGATTGTTTAAATTCAATATTTTAGAATTGTGAAATGGTGATTAATGTATTAGACTAGGTACATAGACTTAACTGTATATTTAAGAAAAGGTTTAGTATGGATGTAAATTGCGACCGCGGACGCTTGGATAAACAAATACAAGAACCCTTTGGATAGTCAATCTATTCATGTTGAGACAAGTGAAAGAGTTTAAACTATATATTTAAGAAATGGATGTAAACTGCGACCATGGAAAAGGGAAAGAATTGTACTGCGTCCACTTGGTATTCAAGAGAATGAGATGCAGCTCCCCAAAGTTCCGACAGATTTATCTTACTTTTTGTAACTAACGCTCTTTATTAACTAAACACACTAGAAGTTTAAAACAAGTGCTTTGACTAGTAAGAACCTTTTCTTGTTGTAGCTATTATTCCGTTCCCCCTAAAAATCGTTCTTGGTTTTCTCTGTAATCAACACAAATCACTATTTGGATACGATCATATTTGAGACATTTCAACACCTCCACCTTCACCACTTAACCAATGCTACTGAAATCGACCTCTATTGAAGCTGATTATGAAATTTTTTAAAGAATTATTTACACAATTATACTTGTAATTCAAACATACTAGATTTTGCAGTAGTTTGCCCAAAAACATACGACCTTATTGTGTTCTTGTTCGGGCTTTTATATCCCTTGGGTCGCTGGACGTTAGGGGTTCATTGTTTAGCAGACATTCAATGTGGAGAACTGGGAAGGTGCGCGCTCATGGATAAATACCTGAGATTGATGGGAAACCGGGAGCATTTCAAGCTTCAGCAGTAGTAACATGAAAGACCATGAAGACAAACATCAGCTACTCCAAGGCCCTTGTTTCAATGCTAAGGAAGAGTATCCATGTGTCAGCAGCCAGCAGCTAAGCATGTATACTTCTAGTATCTTAAGGCTGAGGCAGGAAACAAACAACTGTTTGACTCAAAAGTTAGAAAATACTTTCTAAGCAAATCAATCAGAAAAAATAATTTTGGTAAATCGTAATCGAAAATAATAAACCCTAGAACAAGTTTGATGATTGGACTAACAACAACAGTGGATTAGATAGAGATAGAGAGAGATAGAAATATTGAGAGAAAGCCAGAGAGAACTTGTCTATTAAGTTTTTTCTACCCTTTTACAGAGCTTGGTTCCCCTTTATATAGTAGTGGATCATAGTCTACAAAAGACAAGACTTAAGTGTGTTACATGGGGGAAGGGACGACGTAATTACAGGGCCGTTTGTCACGGGACGAGAGTCCGGCGCAGCGCACAGCGCCCGTGCGGCGTCTGAGGCGTCCCATACCACCCCAGACCAGCCTTACCACACGCGGAAGCCAACCGGTTTCGCCCTGCCTTGGGGTCATCAGGGGAGCGGCACTAGCCCCCGACCAGTTGTCCCTTTCGGCTACTTCGGTCCCCTTCATTGTCAAGTCCATGACCAGCGACAAGCTCCCCAAACTTAACCGGGTCGGCCTGCCTGACTCGGCCAGATCGAAGCATCTAAGGGAGAACGCCTTATCGCTAATGCCGTTCCCTTTATTTCCCAACGACGAAAATCCAGATGGCCCGCTCTTTCATTTGGTCTTTACGGTCACGACAATCGGGTCGTGACATTCTCCCCCACCGAAAACGCAGCACGCCCTCGTGCTGTAGGGGGAGAAGGACTCTGCCCAAGGATCCCGTACAATACTGCTATGCGCGCCGCGTGTTTTGGCCCAGTCGCACCTCACCTCGTGCAACCGTCCTTGCTGGTGGCCATCCCGGTCTTGCCCCTGCAGACCATTGCAGGATGGGGCCGTCTTCAGTGCGAGCCACCCCCTAGGCAACGCGCACCCGCACAGTCCTCCCCCGAGGACCCCACCATAAACGCGCAACAACAGCAAGTACGTCCGGCTCTGATACCACTTGTCACGGGACGAGAGTCCGGCGCAGCGCACAGCGCCCGTGCGGCGTCTGAGGCGTCCCATACCACCCCAGACCAGCCTTACCACACGCGGAAGCCAACCGGTTTCGCCCTGCCTTGGGGTCATCAGGGGAGCGGCACTAGCCCCCGACCAGTTGTCCCTTTCGGCTACTTCGGTCCCCTTCATTGTCAAGTCCATGACCAGCGACAAGCTCCCCAAACTTAACCGGGTCGGCCTGCCTGACTCGGCCAGATCGAAGCATCTAAGGGAGAACGCCTTATCGCTAATGCCGTTCCCTTTATTTCCCAACGACGAAAATCCAGATGGCCCGCTCTTTCATTTGGTCTTTACGGTCACGACAATCGGGTCGTGACACGTTGCCCCTGAACTCGGGTCGTCCTGTTGCCCTGCCTAGCATACAGTCAGTAGTTGATCGTGATGGTTTGGGGACGTGACCGGTCAAACTCGACCCCATACAGTTAGTCCCTCCGCTCGTCGGGGTCGCATCGAGATGCGTCCTTGATGGGCGGAATCAGCATCCCATTCAGGGAGAGTTTTGACTTGTCAAAGGGAGATGAAGTGACCGTTGAGAGACAACAATTATAACTGTCAGGGCACCAAAATGAAACGCCTTCCCCCGCATGCGTCATCATGGCGCTTATTCTCAAGGCAGGAAAACGGACCTTTCTGTTGCTTGGTTTCCCGCGTCGATTCGACGTCTGACGCCTCGATTCCGATGCCACCCAATCCTATAAATAGGGGAAGGGTTTGATTTGGTTCAAAATTTGGTCACTTGTGAGAGTATTCCAACCCTTCAATCCCCCTTTTCCTACTGTTGTACTTCCGCCCTTAATCGGAGAATTCATTCTTCTTCACTGAGCTGTGTGTGATTCCCTCCTTACTGAAACCATGTTTAACCCTCACCGAGACGATGATAGAGTTTCGGCGGCGGCTCTATCGAGTGTGCCACCCAATCTTGACGGCGGAGAGATGAAGGATGAAGACGACGTTAGTCCTCTTACTGTGGAGGCTCTTCTACCGAAGAATCCTTCGTCTAGGAGAGACTTTAGCAAGGATACTGTTGTTCTGGTATCGGATATTTCCCAATCGCGATAGAAGCACTTGGGATGATCTCCGTGTTAAACACCGGCATACCCTTCCATGCATAGATGATTCCCGCAGAAAGCGACCACGTGGATAACCATAGGCCGGGATACTGTGCCTTTTACGAATACCCTTTTCTAATCGATTACAATCTCCCTTTGCTTCATTTGGCAGAAGCACTTTGCAGATTCTACAATGTTTGCCCGGCTCAACTCACGCCATACACCTTGAAGATGCTCTCGCTACTATCCAAGTATGCGGAGTTGGCTGGGTGCGAAGTATCGGTTCACCAGCTTTTGCAGTTGTTCAATGAGGGGTACCATGATGCACTTGAGAGGCCGTGGTACGAGGGACTGGTGGTCGGAACTGATGACCGTGTGAGTCGTGGGTTCTGGCGTAAATACTTTTTCATTAGGACCAATCACTTGGTCTCCAACCCCACCGGGTTTCCAGAGAGGTGGAATTCGTCCCGAAGTACCGCAACCAGTCGAACTTTTTGTTACTTGTTGCTGTTGTGATTCTAACTCTTGTATTACAGCCATGGCTCATCCACCTTGTATTACAGCAGGCTTGTTACACCATGCGGAGGCGACCCGCACGTGGCCCGCCTTCATGCAGCATTACGGCCCCAAAGTCTCTTCAGGTAGGTTGTTAAATCTTTGCCTTGTGAGTTTTGCAATCCTGCTCACGTGTATTTTGTGGCAATAGGTCAAGGTTCCTCTAGGAGGAGGGCCGACTCCAGCTTCCATGCAATCTGATGTTGCCCTGGATGCTCGCAGCGTGCTGTGTGAGTCGGTTCAGGGAGATCTCCCTCTATCTTTTCATCAGGGGACTACGCCCTCGGCGGTGGCTATGACGAAGCCAGTACTACCCGCACCGGTCTCACAACCTGTTGATGAACCTTCCGACGACAAAGAGTCAGTGGAGAGAAAACAAAGAAGGTTGGAGCAATGAAATGGGGTGGCTACCGAAGCCGACGAGACTACGTCACCCCAGTGATGCCGGGGCCCATTTTTATGGCCGACGACATTGGGGCTGGGACGCCAACTCGGCAGAGGATACCTGTCGCTGAAGGGAGGCCGTAGACCAGTGTAGGGGGGTTAGATAAAGAGGCGGAGTCGGACTCAGACATCGCCTAGGAGGATGAGGACGAGTTTGTGGGTGGGCATACCCAAGTAAAATCTCTCACGAACGTACATAAAGTATTTCATGTTCGCAAAGCAAGGACATTATTAGCAAGTTCTATACCCCGACTCGGGGTAGCCAAGGGCTATTCAGGCAGACATCAGGGTGACTGGTGGTGGAACGATGTAGTCGAAGGAAAGGTGGAGGTGAAGAAGGCGGCGTTTGCTAAGTTGGCAGGGAGCACAAGCGAGGAAGAACGGAGAGCGAACAGGGAGATCTACAAGGTGGTGAGGAAAGAAGCAAAGCTGGCGGTTACGGAAGCTAAAAACGCGGCGTTTGGTCGCATGTACGAGGAACTAGGGGAGAGAGGCGGGGACAGGAAGTTATTCCAGTTAGCTAAAGCAAGGGAAAGGAAGGCACGTGATCTTGACCAAGTTAGGTGCATCAAGGGCGAGGATGGTAGAGTTCTGATGGGGGATTCTCAAGTCAAGCAGAGGTGGCAAGCGTACATTAGAGACTTACTTAACGAGGAGGGGGATCGTAACATAGAGCTAGGGGAATTGAGGCATTCAGAGCAACATAGAGACTTTGGGTACTGCAGGCGCATTAGGGAGGCGGAGGTCACGGGGGCTTTGCGTAGGATGAGTAGGGGTCGAGCGACCGGGCCTGACGAGATCCCGGTGGAGTTCTGGAAGTGCATGGGTAGGTTAAAGTGGAGTGGCTCTCCAGGTTGTTCAATGCGATCTTCAGGACCAAAAGGATGCCGGATGAGTGGAGGTAGAGTACAGTGGTGCCCTTGTACAAGAACAAAGGGGACATCCAGTGCTGCAACAACTATAGGGATATCAAATTAATAAGTCACACCATGAAGGTCTAGGAGCGGGTGATCGAGGCGAGGGTGAGGGATATATCTATATCTGTGAACCAGTTCGGTTTCATGCCGAGTCACTCAACTACAGAGGCTATCCACCTTGTCAGGCGGTTGGTGGAGCAGTTCAGGGATAAGAAGAACGACTTGCATATGGTGCTTATCGACTTGGAGAAGGCGTATGACAAGGTCATAAGGGAGGTGCTTGGAGGCGAAGACGTGCCGGAAGCCTACATCAGAGTAATCAAGGACATGTACGATGGAGCTAAGACTAGGGTTAGGACGGTAGGTGGCGACTCAGACCATTTTCCAGTGGTTATGGGACTCCATCAAGGATCGGCGTTTAGCCCTCTCTTGTTTGCCTTGGTGATGGATGCTCTAACCAGCCATATTCAAGGGGATGTGCCTTGGTGTATGCTATTTGCTGATGACATAGTCTTGATAGACGAGACGAGGGTCGGTGTTATTGAGAGGTTAGAGGTATGGAGATAGACTCTCGAGTCTAAGGGTTTCAAAATAAGCAGATCTAAGACTGAATACCTGGAGTGCAAGTTTAGGGCTGAGCCGAGCGAAGTAGGCAGGGACGTGATGATTGGATCTCAGGTCATCGCCAAGAGGGACAGTGTCAGATATCTTGGGTCAGTGATTCAGGGGGACGGAGAGATTGACGGGGACGTCACTCATCGTATAGGAGCGGGGTGATCAAAGTGGAGGCTTGCATCAGGAGTCCTGTGTGACAAGAAAGTTCCACAGAAACTCAAGGGGAAATTTTATAGAGCTGTGGCTAGACCTGCAATGTTGTATGGGGCGGAGTGCTGGCCAGTGAAGAACTCTTATGTTCAGAGAATGAAGGTTGCGGAGATGAGGATGCTCAGGTGGATGTGGGGGCTCACCAGGTTAGATAAGATTAAGAATGAAGTTATTCGAGAGAAGGTGTGAGAAGATACGAGAAGCGAGGCTGAGGTGGTTCGGGCATGTGCGGATGAGAAGTCCTGATGCCCCGGTGAAGAGTTGTGAGTGGCTGACGATTGTAGGCGTTCGGCGAGGCAGAGGGAAGCCTAAGAGGTATTGGGGAGAGGTGATTAGGCATGACATGGCTAGAATGCGGGTTTCCGAGGACATGACCCTTGACAGGAAAGTCTGGAGGTCTAGTATGAGGGTTGTAGGATAGGGGCTCCTAGAATTTTTTGTACTCCTCACCCGGGGTTGGGTGAGGCTTGGCAGAGCTATCCATAGATGATTTGTGTTTTGAAGTGTGTCTCCCTTATGGTAGTTATTGATGGTAGTTACTGTATGATATTATTGCATGCTATTTTATATATGGTTCTTATGTTTAGATAATTATTTACGCTATTTTTACTGGAGTTAATAATGCTCTTTTGTTTTTTGTTTTTGTTTTTTCTTTCCTTCACTGAGCCGAGGGTTGATTGGAAACAGCCTCTCTGCCCTTTCGGGTAGGGGTAAGGCTCGTCTACATATTACCCTTCCCAGACCCCACTTTGTGGGACTATACTGGGTAGTTGTTGTTGTTGTTGTTATACTTAACAACTAATTAGTTATCTCCCAAAAAAAGAAACAAGATTTTTATGACTAAAGCTCCAATGACAAGATGTATCTCTCTACCTGATTGCTGTTGGAAGATTTGTCGATGGCATCCTATTTTCATAGCTCCTATTTTCATGCATCCTACTATGAAAATAGGGCACCAGGTACTTCAAGCTCGGCATGATAGGGCACCAGGTACCTCAAGCTTTATTTGTGTGCAGCAGCTGGCTTGACTTTAGGTACAACCGGTCAATCATAGGACAGTTTTTAGACATGGCTCCCAGATCAGCATCTAGACATTTGAAGCAGTGCATGTTAATGTCTGATCTCAGTATTGGTAACGTTACCCGAAAGAATGTTACCTATTGTGCATGCTAATTCTGATCTCTACTTTGGCAACGTTACCCAAAAGATCGTTACCTATCCTTGCTCCAAGGAAGGACCCTATATTGGTGTAAAGCATTTCCCTGAATGTTGGTGAGGGCCATCGAAACTCTTGCAGTTCCCTTAAATTTAAATGTATTCCTGCTTCTGGTGAACAGATTACAAGGCTCCACTAACATTCCCACAATGATAATCAAAAGGATAATGCTACCAGTAATCTGAACAAGAACAAAAGCCGTCTCTAAAGTGATGAAAGCGGCTGGAATCTCTTACAATGATTTCGCGTTCAACAATTTTTGCTATGAGCTTGATGGCAGAATGGCAGTCCCCACAGACACGCAGGTTCTTCATTACTGTTATAGTACTACCATGTACAGTCATAATTAATGCAAAGCAAATAGCAAGCCTCTCACTATGATATGACAGCATAACTTCCTTCTGTTCATCCTCTACATCATGCAGTGCATATCTTTGATCAGGGACATAACCATATTCTTTCAACTTTTCCGTCAACCATTCCAGCTTTTCATATATCTTATCACTTAGAGGATGTGAAGTATCACCAGAAAGAAATGTATGCCGGATTCCCTTTTGATTAACCCAACTGCATCCTGGTTGTTTTATATTTCCTCTTCTTTTCATATTTCCTCTAATTCTGGCAACATCACTCCATCTACCAGAAAAGGCATAAATGTTAGACAATAAAACATAAGCAGCACTACAATTTGGGTCAAGATGAAAAACGTTTTCTGCAGCTCTTTCGGCTAGTTCTAAGTTTGAATGCTTCTTGCAACCACTAAGCAAAGCTAGCCATATTGACAAATTTGGTCCCATGGGCATACTTTTCACCAAATCCTCTGCCTCTTTTAACTTCCCACTTCTGCAAAGGATATCTACCATACAACTATAATGCTCAAGTGTCACTTCAATACGTGAGATCTCAGAGATATATTGAAATAAGCATCTTCCTTTCTCTAGCATGCCAGAATGGCTACAAGCAGCAAGTAACCCAGTAAATGTGATATCATCCATATCAACCTTTGAACGTACCATCCGGGCAAACAATGTGAGTACCCAATTTCCACATCCATGTTGTGCACATCCAACGATGATCGAGTTCCATGAAACAATGTTCTTTTCAGGAATCTCCTTGAATACAATGAGTCCATCGTTTACATTTCCACATTTTGAATACAATACAACTAGCGAATTACCAACAAAGGCATCAGTGTTCAAGCCGAGTTTGATTGCTACACCATGAATCTCTCTGCCGAGATCAATAGACTCCATTTCACAGGAGGAATTTAGGGCACTAGTGAAGGAAGACTGATTGGGAAGAAGACCAATTCTAATCATATCCCCGAACACTATTAATGCTTCTTTGTGCTTACAATTCAAGCCATACCCTGTCAAAAGAGATGTCCATACAACAACGTTAATGTGCAACCTCTGACTGAATACCTTAGAAGAATCATTGACGTGCATGCAGTTAGCATATAATGTGATTAATGAAGCAGTGACATAAATATCATACAGATAACCAAGCTTCACAACACATGCATGGATTTCACTACCTAGACCTAAATCTCTTGCATTAGCACAAGCTGTAATAACAGAAGCAAAAGTACTAGAAGTTGGCTCAACACTAAAATCTAGCATCTTCTTAAAAATCAATAGAGCCTCATCACTCCTCCCATGCTTATCAAGCCCACTAACAACTGACGTCCAAGAAATCACATTCTTACAGGTCATCAGCTCAAACAACTTGACAGCCTCATCCACCCTTCCATTCTCAAAATACCCATAAATCATAGCATTCCAAGCAGCCACATCCCTTTCTGGCATCTCCCTAAACAAACTCTCAGCCTCTTCAACCTTTCCAAACTTCAAAAACCCGTTTATCATCGTCGTGTAAGAAATGACATTTCTTTGAGTCATTTCCTTAAAAAGCTTCAAACCCATCTCCATATCCCCACAATCTACACACTCTTTGACCATCAAGTTCCACATAACTGTATCTTTTACAGGCATTTTATCAAACAGCTTCAGGGCCTCACTCAACCTTAGATTCTTAGCATACCCAGCTATCATTTTGGTGCATAAATAGATATTTGGAGATGGGATTCTTTCGAAAAGCTCTTTAGCTTCATCAATTCGTCGGTTCTTTAAGTGCTCAGATAGAATAGAATAGCAAGTGGGGCTAGCTACTCTGAAGAATCTTGCTAAACCAATTAGAGATCTTGATGGAACTGAGATGACGTATGATTTGGGTGCTTGAGATATAGCAATACGAAGAAGGACATGGTTAGGCATGAGAAGAAGCCTGCAGCGGGAAAAGTTCACTACATGGGAATTCAACCGTATTTTAACGGCTTCAACGTTCGCCTATGGGAAGATAAGAAGAAAACTTTAGGCTAAATTACACCACACTTCTATACCAAAATAGCCCCTAAAATATATTCCTAAGCAGTTTTGATCCTTTAAATAGGACGGGAGATAAGAATGAGGCGATTAGTTAAATCTCCTTTGTCGAAAATGAGAAAAAAACAAATTATTTTAGTTATATATAAACCGAAGAATTCTTTGAAATAAGGAAATATTCTGGTATAGTGGTAGAGGAATTCAAAATTAAACCAAATTTAAATCTAACTACAAGAGTCTGTTAAATATTTGATCGTAGACACAAGTGCTATTGTTTAACAAACTTAAAGGACCAAAATTATTTAGAAGTATATTTGATGGACTATTTTAGACTCATTCCAAATATAAGGGACTATTTGTGTCATTTTTTCACCAAACGATAAAACAAATGGTAAAAATAATTTCCCACTAGTCCATTTCATTGGCATCAGTAGGTTTCCTGTAGTTTCCAATGTTACAGGCAGCTAGCTAAAACCATCTCTGGCAAAATTTTGTGACTACAAATTTCATACCCTGTTTAAAGAAATATAACAAGGTTTTCGAAATTTTACATAGCTCATTTTGTGGTTCAAACATAGTTATATAAGATTTTTATTTTCTTTTTTGGTGAAAATGTATAAACCAATTTTGTACACTAAAACAGGCGGTCAACGAATCTAAGAATTTTATTAAGGGTGTTCAAAGTTTAATTTATGTGTTCAATTGACCACCCTTCATGCTATATGGCTACGCCAATGAAAACAAGAAGTATTCGTGATAGAAGGGTACATCCAATCTATACTTCTGAAACAAGCTCTATTTTCAAGGAATTTTGCTTTCACTTCCTCCTTGAAATAACTAGATCACCAAATATGAAATCCTAAATCAAAGTATGTTCCTTTTGAAATCAAAGAATGTACCACCTCAAAAGGAATACTTAAAAAATTTAAGGTGAGAAAGAATCTTGGTTTTTGCTTCCTTGCCTTGATTATGAAGCATTGCCTTTACAACCCCACAAAGCCCTTTAGAACAACAGCCTTACAAGAAAAGAACCAAAACCTTCTGAGATCATAGCATTTATAAGACCCTCAAGAACTTGCTGATATCACATGCATTTGTACAAAATAATCTTCTTAGCCTAAAACTCTTACAAAGCCTTTATTTCCCATATCATCAAAAAGAGGTGTCATCTCTTTATCATACCATTTTCAAGAACCAAGAATGGCTGGTGGGCAATTGAGACCTGTTGCATCTTTGCTTTTGGTCCTTAATTTCTGCATGTATGCTGTTGTTTTAGGGATTGCTGGCTGGGCCATGAACTTTGCCATTGATCATGGTTTCATCATTGGTAAGCACCTTGTCAAACCTCGCAGTTTCACTTAATTTGCGTTTCTTTTTAATGGTGTTGTTCGGGTCAGCTTGCTTGAACCTCGACTATTCACAGGATACCTATTACATAACTCCCATCAACATAGGTTTCGAGTAAATTTATCCACCAAAACGTAGGCAGATGAGAAGAAATCACTTAATGTTTTCTTTATCATCCATGATTTTCACTCACTTCATTGACCGTTAGGCCATATACAAATCGTGCATCTTTTTACTAAATATAGTCTCTCAGTTAAGACTGATCATGGTGTGTGTGATTTTTTACAGGTGCAGGATTTGATCTTCCAGCACATTTCTCTCCAATTTACTTCCCAATGGGGAATTCTGCCACTGGATTCTTTGTTGTATTTGCTTTGATTGCAGGTGTGGTTGGAGTTGCATCTCTTCTCTCGGGGCTCAACCATATTCGCCAGTGGAACATCGACAGCTTACCAGCTGCTACTTCTGCTGCAGCCATTGCCTGGAGTCTTACACTCCTTGCCGTGGGGTAAGTGCAGTCTTTCCCATTCTTGCTCACTAGCATAGTTTTCTTCTCAATGTTTGTGTTCTTTGTATTTACTGTTCTAAATGTCACCAATGAAATTGTCATTCATGCAGCTTTGCATGGAAAGAAGTTCAACTCAACTACAGGAATGCCAAATTGGTGAGGAACTCAATTAATTTCCTAACAGAACCTATAACCGCATACAAAGTCAATTTCTGCAAATTAAGAGAAATAGTGTCATTAACTTCTTTCATGTTTTCTTTATATCAATTTGCAGAGAACAATGGAAGCATTCTTAATAATTCTATCGTTTACTCAATTGGTATACATCATGGCCATTCATGGTGCTTCAACAAGGAGATAAATGAACTTGGAGAAAATGAGCCATATCGCATGGAATGGGTTGAACTGTTGATTGAGATTGCTGCTTCTTTTTTTTTTTTTCTTTCTGTTTTTTGTAAGGGTTCTTTGTTTTGCCTTTCTTTGTTTCATTTTATTCTTGTGTGTACAAAGTTGGCCAGAGCATGGCTGTTTGTATCTAAAATACCTTTAGTATTGGAATTGTAAGAAGAAAATAAGTGATGCACAAATACTACTCTCCATTGGCTTTTTCCAGAAAATTTGACATTCCCAGGAAAGCAATATATATATTTACATATCTCCTGAATTATGAAGGCTCGACAAGGATTTACCTACTGCTATCAAAGTAATATTAGAAAGGACATCAAATCAGCTAGAACTTGCTCATACAACAACAAACCCAGTGTAATCCCATAAATGGGGTCTGGTACTTGCTCATACGTGAAAGTACTATAAACTTCAAAACAGAAGTCCAAACTGAACCTTAAAATCTGAACTAACAGATACCTTTCAAAGTATGGTTATTAGTGGCACCTAAACTCCATGGAATAACTCAAATCTAATCAAAAGATCGTGTAGCATGTAAGGACTGTCTGAGTTGGCATTCAGGACTGCAAACAACTGGCAAAGATATTCACAATCCGAATAACCAGTCTAACAGAAAATAACCATCATTGATGTCAAACTTAGGGAAGAAAGTAAAAGGAGCGACTACTAATAACAAATCGGAGCCTATGTCCAAAACCCAAGGAATTATATAAGTATATGCTGGTGAAAATTTGATGAATAAAATTCCAAGTGTCCTATGCAACAGAAAAACATAAAACGGCTCTTCCAACTACCGAGGAGCAGATACATCAAACCAATAGATCATACAAGAAATAAGCTACCATTGCAAAATAACAGGAGAGCAACTAAGAGACGAGGAGTTCTAAGCTGCTTTCGAACTAAACTAGGACTACTGAACATGTAAGTTTCTATAACAAGACCATAGTTTGTTCAAGAACATGAAGGCAGTCATTAACTTCTATAAATCCAAATGCTGCTACTCCATTCCATTCAATCAGCTTCATGCTTCTGCATTGTAAAAAAAAAGCATATAATAAAAAAAAAACAAGAAGATCATGAATATCAATGCTAAACTAAGATATATATAAAAGGACATAAACTCGATGGTACGTACATTTATCAGATCTTACAATAAGAGTGGAAAAAGACATGAAAGCAAATAGAAACTTAAAATAAAAAATTAAACTTATGTTAGGAGTCTAGTATGTTACAGCACTTTGAATGTCCAGGTAGCTTCCCAGAAAATACAAACACAGGTACTCCACTTAACTGCCAAATCATTGACAACAGCCACATACACGCAAATCATTTCAACATGAGATGTGGAGATGAAATTTCTTCTTGTATCTAAATCATATTCATTATGTTGCTCAAACAACAAAAAGACTTTCACAAAGGATATCATTAGCACATGTGTATTTCTGAATCCAATTCTCATGATCCTCAAATTCATTTTTCATACAACTCTGCAGATTAAAAGCTTTTTGTCTCCCCGCACAAAAGGGAAACTGGATATCCTACTTCACATCATTTCCTTGTCTCAGCTAATAGTAGCAGTTCATAACCTTCTTCCACAGAGACGGTAGTTGATGCATAAAGGCCTCGATATATGCTGCTTTTTCCACTCATACATCTCTAGCTTCCCCATGACATCTAAAACCCTATTGAATTTCAACAGAAGTACATTTGATCTTTTGCACCATGGCTACCCTTGTTTGTGAGCTTTATAACTATCACTATTTTCTAAACCATTTGCATGCTATTTTATTTCTGTTTCTTATGTTTAGATAATTATTTACGCTATTTCTGCTGGAGTTACTAGTGCTCTTTTGTTTTTGTTTTTGTTTTTGTTTTTCCTTTCCTTCACTGAGCCGAGGGTCGATTGGAAACAGCCTCTCTGCCCTTTCGGGTAGGGGTAAGGCTCGTCTACATATTACCCTCCCCAGACCCCACTTTGTGGGACTATACTGGGTAGTAGTAGTTGTTGTTGTTATTTTCTAAACCAACTTCTAGAAGGTATTCCATCTCACAAACTATATGACTTCATAAGTCACCATAGTACTCCTTCAAGCAATCTCTTTGACAACACTTCATGTCAACCGAGAATTTCACCCCATTTGTGCCCCGATTTCAAACACTTGAACTAAGCAAGATGTACAACGTCTAAGATTTCACTGAGAGAGACATTAGTCAACTGTTCTACTGAATCACAGAGTATCTTAACCTACAAACCTATTCAGCGAAGCCCATAACAGATCAAACCCTACTAACACTAGATATTCGCTAAAATTTATAGCAAGTCTTGTATGTCTGGTTGATCAACCCATGAAGAGAACATGACAATCTCCCACGACATGGCCTATTCTAGAACTGACATTTTAGAAGGATACATGACAAAATATAGTAGGAGATCCTAAATACCTTATTTGTTGATCTAAACTAGTAACCAGATTTAGTGTGAATATAGAAGTCTCACCATTTGCAATCTAACATATCCTATGATAAAACAAATCAAACCCAAGAGTTCAACATTTAGTTCGAGTCGTATAGATGGTATTTGTGACAGAGGAGAAAAGATTCAAGAACATTAATAGAACTGCAATAAAGGGACAACAACCAACACTCTTGAAGAAAGACCGGAAAAGATGTGTTTGCTGCACCAGATCTTGGAGAAAACAATCCAAAATGACAACACAGCAGATCAACTTTGCCTTTCTGTTTAGCGTGATATAATTTGGACGCAAATACTAATGGAAAATAGCTTTTATTTGATGGTCACTTAAAAGTCAAGATTGCATAATAGGATACCATCAATGAGGTGGAATTCAAGTTGACGTAATGTGTTTGGAGCAGTTGCAGAAAAGTTAAATCTTTGAGTTTAGGAAGTACAGAGGGTTGCACTTAATTTTTTTAGAAAAAGTGATTGCAAAGTAACTGTGGATCAATCGCTGATCTGCACAGTCTTTTCTTTTTAATCATGTTTTCTTCTTGTAGTCAAATTCAGAATAGTCAATCAAAGCCACAAAGCAAAGAACCAATTTTCAGACCCAAAAAGCACTTGAAACGGTAGCAACAGCATAAAGAACATCAAATAAACCAAAATGACCAAAAGATATACGCAATTAATAAAAGTTAAAACATTTTATTCTTATTGCAAATGTATGACGGGTAAATCATTAAGTGGTTGCAAAAAATAATTTAAAAAAAGGCGGACACCCCACACCTTAATTTATCTATTTGATCCTGCAAACAACTCAAACAAGCCACAGCAGCCCTTCCAAGAAGTTGTCTGCACTGGTCGTGAAGGCAACGCCACCTTTAACTGTAAACAGAAATAAATAAAGGTTTTAGAGCACTTTCACCAAATGATTCGTGCAACTAAGAGATGGATAGATAACCTGATGGTCATGGAATTCATTAGCTGGAAATTCTTTCACATTATCTGCACAAACACCAACATCAATTGTAGGAGCGTTGTGGGCCGGCTCTACTTTGTCCTCATTTTCTATGTTCACATAAGCCTTTATATCTGTATTTGCTACAGCATTACCAGTCGATACTGCACTAGCTTCACATGACGCTGTACTAGCTGCTTCATCTCTTTTCTCCAATCTTGTTTCCACCAGCACTTCTGAAACAGTGGCTTTGTCAACTACATGATCCAAATTTTCCTCCCAATTTTCCATAACAGTATCTAAAGCTGTATCTTTCTCATCCACAACATACAGTTTCTCTTCCCCCTTTTCCTTCACCACCGGTTCAACAGTAGATCCGGTCACATTATCAGCATCTGACGCACTTGTTGTCACTTGAACTACGTCTTCTGATATCGCAGCCTTATCCAAGTCAGAAGCAGAAGTTGTTCCCTCAATGCTATCAGTAACTTGTGTATCATGCAAACAATCACTTTCTTTCACCAATTCAACAGCTGGAGCATTATCAACCACAATATTATTCTTATCACCAACATCATATTTTTCAACTGAGCTGCTACTACTACAGCTGCTGCTGCTACTAGAAATTCTTCGCAACCCTTCTATGTTGGACTCAATCATGGGTTCAACATACTCAACATTTATCTTCTGGCCGTCAAATGCACCCTCAATCTTCAATTCCCTTTCAACCTGCACAACACCTCTGTCCCCATTTCCAACTATCTCCACTTCCTTGCCTTCATATTTCACTCCATTGGATTTGTTCTCGTCAATTGACAGATCGTGTGAAACATCCAATTGCTTCTCCCCATTTTCTACCTCCTCTTCAGTGAACTGATTCTGGTGATCTTGTGAAGCAGGGGAACCACCCTCACTATCACTCTCTTTATCCTCATGTTTCAAATCCTCCTCTCCTGTCATAGATCCATCCATAGGGATTCAATATCAAATGAAGAAGAATGTCACAAGTTAGCAATTCCCCATCAGCTTTTATTATCCACAAATGAAATTAACAACTAAAAAGTAAGCAATAATGAAAGTAACATGGGTTGGTGGGTCATGAATGCCCCCACCAAAACACTTTATGAAACAAACACACACACACACTATACAATCATCATCTATACACACAACAAGAAAACACCAATAACCAACTAGAATTCCACCAAGAAACATATGGATATGGATAAAATAAAGCAGACCCACAAAGCCTAATTCAGAGACAGATCACAAGCTATAAAGTTGTTGAAGATTGAAAAAAAACCACATGGGTATGTCCAAAATTACATAACAAAGCATAAAAATTATTTCGTGTTAGAAAATCAAACAAACAAACAAGAAAAACCAAAACATAGCAGAAAGCCTAGTACTCAATAAAGTGTGAAGTACCAGCAAGAACAGAGTCAGTGGTGTTGTGAGAAGTAGGGGGCTCTTTAGATTGCAATTCCTTCTTTTTCTTGGCAGCTTTTCGCTTCTTAGCACCTGATGGCATGTTGTTAGTATAAGGCTAAGGCGAGGATTATTGTAGTAGTAGAGTTGCAAAAGAAAAATGGGATCTTTGTTTCTCTCTCAAAATCTCCAAAATTGAGGAATCTTTTTTAAGAGCTCTCTTTCTGTTTTTGTTTTGTGGTTATATTGGGAAAATGGGGGGATTTTGAAATGGTACTTTACCACTACTGGAGAAGACTGGCAGATTGTGGGAGATGGGGATTGGGTCCCCTCTGTTTCTTGGAATCAAACGAAGCGTCACCTTTTTGTGTAAGCCTGTATTATATTTCTATTTTTTCCTAGACAGATCAGCATTTTAATTTTATGACACAAATATTCTAGTTTTTCCTTTTTTCCCCAATATTCTGAATCTCTTTTTGTCCTTTTTCGGCTCATAATTTGAAATGTTCACAATTTTTTTTATTTATTTGAATTTTCTTTTTGTGTGTGTTACTATAAATTTCAAGACTATCATTCTGTTATTGTCCTGTTTTTGCATATTATTAAATTGAAACTCTATAAGTGGATTTTCCGAAAATCTTGTGACAAATTAGGAAAGTTACAATAAAAAATAAAATTCTTACTTTTTGAGAACATGATGAGATATATGATACCATAGATCGATAAACCTCATATTTACTACAACGATGTAATATATGTGATGCTAAATTTTTAATAGAAGATTAATCAGATTTTATTGTGACACGGTAAAACTTTGTATCAAATTATTTACATCAAATCCTCGTATTCTTTTTTATTCTCAATTTGTTTTAACAACTCATTATTCAGTCACAACCTTATTATGCGTAGAGACATGCAATAGCAAGTTCAAAACTATGAGTGTAGCTTGCTTTAAAGATAATACACAATCTCATTAAAATTACACTAAATAAGACTTCTAGTCTAAATTTTAAATCTAACCATTTCCTTTTTTTAAGGATAAATGAAACCAATTCCTTATTAATTGGCTTTATAAGCAAATCACATTATTCTAGTTTTCTTTTCTTTTTCAATTCTTATTCTTGCCTTTTTTCTAAATTTTATTTTTATTTTTTTTGTAAGTAATGCTACTGCTCATCATTCTATATACATGAGAATATCTTTTTAAATATGCATTCTTTCTAAATTGGCGCCAATTATATCCGTGATTTGTATTTAAAATTAAGTGTTTTCAATTTGTTATGTACTTAAGTATGACCTATTTTTCTAAAAATCAGTCAATTCGGATAAGTTTGCATGAGCACATTTCCTCTCACCCATCAAGACTATTTCTTAATTCCCCTTTTTTAGTTATCATCGAAAAAAGGTTTAAAAAAAATATTATCTATACATAGAGACCTTGGGTACTGCAGGCGCATTAGGGCGGAGGAGGTCATGGGGGCTTTGCGTAGGATGAGTAGGGGTCGAGCGGCCGGGCCTGACGAGATTCCGGTGGAGTTCTGGAAGTGCATGGGTAGGTCAGGAGTGGAGTGGCTCTCCAGGTTGTTCAATGTGATCTTCAGGACCAAAAGGATGCCGGATGAGTGGAGGTGGAGTACAGTGGTGCCCTTGTACAAGAACAAAGGGGACATCCAGTGCTGCAACAACTATAGGGGTATCAAATTAATAAGTCACACCATGAAGGTTTGGGAGAGGGTGATTGAGGCGAGGGTGAGGGAAATGACATCTATATCTGGGAACCAGTTCGGTTTCATGCCGGGTCGCTCCACTACAGAGGCTATCCACCTTGTCAGGCAACTGGCGGAGCAATTCAGGGATAAGAAGAAGGACTTACACATGGTGCTTATCGACTTGGAGAAGGCGTATGACAAGGTCCCAAGGGAGGTGCTATGGAGGTGCTTGGAAGCGAAGAGCGTACCGGAAGCCTACATCAGAGTAATCAAGGACATGTACAATGGAGCTAAGACTAGGGTTAGGACGGTGGGTGGCGATTCAGACCATTTTCCAGTGGTTATGGGGCTCCATCAAGGATCGGCGCTGAGCCCCCTCTTGTTTGCCTTAGTGATGGATGCTCTAACCCGACATATTCAAGGGGATGTGCCTTGGTGTATGGTATTTGCTGATGATATAGTACTGATAGATGAGACAAGGGTCGGTGTTATTGAGAGGTTAGAGGTATGGAGACAGACTCTCGAGTCTAAAGGTTTCAAAATAAGCAGATCTAAGACAGAATACCTGGAGTGCAAGTTTAGCGCCGAGCCGAGCGAAGTAGGCAGGGACGTGATGATTGGATCTCAGGTCATCGCCAAGAGGGACAGGGTCCGATATCTTGGGTCTGTGATTCAGGGGGACGGAGAGATTGACGGGGACGTCACTCATCGTATAGGAGCGGGGTGGTCAAAGTGGAGGCTTGCATCAGGAGTCCTGTGTGACAAGAAAGTTCCACATAAACTCAATGAGAAATTCTATAGAGCCGTGGTTAGACATGCGATGTTGTATGGGGCGGAGTGCTAGCCCGTGAAGAACTCTCATGTCCAAAGAATGAAGGTTGCGGAGATAAGGATGCTCAGGTGGATGTGCGGGCACACCAGGTCAGATAAGATTAAGAATGAAGTTATTCGAGAGAAGGTGGGGGTGGCCCCGGTGGATGAGAAGATGCGAGAAGCGAGGCTGAGGTGGTTCGGGCATGTGCGGAGGAGAAGTCCCGATGCCCCGGTGAGGAGTTGTGAGCGGCTGGAGATTGTTGGCGGTCGGCGAGTAGAGGAAGGCCGAAGAAGTATTGGGGAGAGGTGATTAGGCATGACATGACTAGAATGCAGGTTTCCGAGGACATGACCCTTGATAGGAAAGTCTGGAGGTCTAGTATCAGGGTTGTAGGATAGGGGCTCCTAGAGTTTTTCGTACTCCTCAGTCGGGGTTGAGTGAGGGTCGGCAGGAGTACCCATAGATGATTTGTGTTTTAGCTTATGTCTCCCTTATGGCTGTTAGTTATGGTAGTTACTGTATGATATTATTGCATGTTATTTTATTTATGTTTCTTATGTTTAGATAATTATTTACGCTATTTCTGCTGGAGTTACTAACGCTCTATTGTTTTTGACTTTGTATTTGTTTTATTGTTGTTTTTCCTTTTCTCCACTGAGCCGAGGGTCGATTGGAAATAGCCTCTCTGCCCGTTCGGGTAGGGGTAAGGCTCGTCTACATATTACCCTCTCCAGATCCCACCTGATGAGACTATACTGGATAGTTGTTGTTGTTGTTTGTGACGACGACTACTTATTAATAACACTGAAATTTAAGGGGCGAATTTGGTTAGACTTTAGAAATTTTTCTTTTTCTTTTAACTGTTATACATGGTGTCGTATTTTTTATAAATGACGTATATGACAAAAATTGGATCCAATCATACGCTTTTCAGATCCAACATGCCTGCCATGTGATCTACCCAAAGTTGTTAAACTTTTTTTTTTTGGATTAATTATTATATATTCAAAAGTTTCCCGTCTTATAACCTAATTGTGATTTGTGACACCATGTGAATTTGCCTTAACTTGTCAATGTAAAAGTATTATTAACACAAATATAGATCACAACTTAATTACAGATTACAGTTATAAAAACGACAAGCTTGTGGTATTAATATTTTTTATTCGATCCAAAAAAAAAGAAGGAAAAAACATCTTTTTAAATAGACTAAAAAACGAAAATATTTAATAATAGAAGGAAAACGAAGAAGAACAAAAAAAAAAGGGGGGAAGTGTTCGTCATCTCTCAAGGGATAACGTGGCCCCTTCAAGAATATTAAGATGACATTTGGATGAAACAATAAAAAGGAAGATATGGTGACAATTAAGTGAAAATGATTCTTTGTGATTTCAAAAAACAAGGAGAAGATTGCTAGAAAGAAAATTAAAAGGCAAAAATCAAGAGAATTGATGAGACTTTGGTGTTGGCAAAAAGAGATAAATGTAGATACAAATGAATAGTGGCCAATTCGTCAACTCATTTTGTGGATTCTCATTCGGTTAACACTTAGGGTGTGTTTTGGTACGTACGAAAGGAAAATATTTCTTTCGTGGAAAATGAGTGGTTTTATCATTTATTTTCTCTTGTTTGGTTGGTAAGTGGAATATTTTTCGAAAAATATTTTCTATTGTTTGGTTAGAGTATAGAAAACAATTTTTTTTAGGAAAATATTTTTTATGCAACACTCCTCACCCCTCCCCCTCCCACCTCCCACCTCCCCCCTCACGCCTTCTCCAAGTCTCTAAACAATAAAATTAAAAACTCAAAAATATATTTTAAATTTTGGGGGGTGGGGGGGTGGGCTGGGGGAGGGGCAGTATAAGGAAAAAAATAAAAATTTAAATTACAAAAAAAAGTAAAAAAAAATTGTGGGGGGGGGGGAGGTAGGGGTAAGGGTGGGGCTGGGTGGTGCAGAAAAATAAAAAAGACAGAAATTTAAAATTATAAAAATAATTTAAGGTAAAAAAAATGAATTGATAAGGAAAATATTTTCCAAAACATTTACGACAACCAAACATGAGAAAATTGAAAAACATTTTTCAGGAAATAATTTCCTTCATACCAAACACACCCTTATTACACTTTCATTTTCATTTAATCTGTAATAATTAATAGACTCAAATGGTCATTAGGCTAATGCTTATTACACTTTCGTTTTCATTTAATCCATAATAGTTAACATAGTCCATTGCTTTAATAGTCAGTCAACTATCCAAAACTATCCCCTAAAGTCATTTTTCATTCGTTTGTAGCAATAAAATCACTTAACTATGCTTATAGTATTCAAAAGGTCATTCAACTAGATTTCTTAAACTTTTATTTGCCAAATTCCTTTTGCCCGCAAAAAGATCAAATTTTGTAGTTTTTACTTCTTAATTATATGAATTTATCTCTTTTAATTTAAATTATGAACTTCCTTATAGAATAAATAAAATTTATTTATAAAATATAAAACAAAATAGTATTTGAGCATATATAATGTTGGAATAATAACATATTGGGCATAATAAATAATTAAATTAGAACAAGTTGTTCATAATAACAATTGTGATGTTAACAACAAAAACTCAAAAATTTATTTTCACAATTGAGAATGAAAGAAAATAAAAGTTTTTAAAGTATATATGCATATCCACGTAATATAAAAATAAAAGTATTTTTATAATAGACATTATATATTCTTAAAAGTTATGCTTAATTATTTATTATTCTGATATATTATATATGCTATACTATTTTTTAAAAAAAATAAAATTTGTTTTCTTTATAGGTAAGTAATAATTAGATTAAAAAGAGAGAAAAATTATAATATTACAAAAGCTAAAAAAAAAGAAGATAAAAGTTGATAATTTAGAGGGCAAAATAGGTATTTAATAATCAAAGTTTAAGAAATTTAGTTGAGTGATCTTCTAACTGATATAAATATAGTTAAGTGACTTTTAAAGAAATATGATTTTACTAGATAATTGAGTGACCATTTGAGTAATGGTTTGTTTAGCTCAAAAATTATACTCGCACTTTATAAGCTTAAAAACAATCATAAATATATAAGGGTAAATCGTAATCAAATATAATGAGCCCTAGAGATGATTATTGTGTTAAGATTGTTGTAGATCTGAAAGTGTGAGGAAAATGAACTTAGCTTAAGAGAGAAGCAATAGTTGGCAAAACCAAGAAAGAGATAGAGAGAAAAGTTGTATTATCCGAGAATAATTATAATTCCTATTACAATGTGAAGGTCTCCTTTATATAGTAGGAGACCCTCCTCTAAGTAATCAAAAAGTATAAAAGTTGGTGGCTTCCACTCAGTAAAGAAGTAAGACACTAAACGACGTCGCTTGTACTTTACCAACTGGGTCATGCCCTTACTTGGGCTGACCTTATAACAATGGACGTGCCCACTCGTCGTGGGGACGTTAAGAGTCAAATTTTACCTTATACAGTTAGTCCCTCCGTTCGTTGGAGACGTGCTCGATGACCGTCTTCAATGGACGGACATGCATATTACGCTTTTATGGGAATTCGGTTGCACCAATAGGCGCCTTTTTCAAAGGGCATGAGCGTGTGTAATATTGTTGAGCTTTGACATACGACCCCTTTTCTAGAATGACATCATGGGTCACGTGCATCAATCATTATATTTGTTCCCGAGACTGTTCATAGCATGACGTGACGTTTTGGTTTCCCGCATCAATTTTGAAATTGTGCCTTTTCAATTTCTGCGTACCTTACCCCTATAAATAGAGGAGTGGTTCAGTGGGACTCATCTTTTGAACCTTTGAAGAGTTTTCCTTTATTTCTTTCTTCATCTTTCTTTCTGGTAATTGTTGCTTCGTTTGAGAGCTACCAATTCTGAGGATTGTACCTCTTATTGTTGACTCCTTTCCTCATAAATTATATCATGGTGAAGCGTTGTCAAGACAACAAAAGGACCAAGGATAATGCTCCTTCTAGGGTTCCACCTTCTTCCGATGGTGAGGGGGAAGAAGTGGAGAAAACCCTCGTTCCCTTAATGGTAGATAATATTCTTCCGAAGAACCTGAGTGTTCGAACAGACTTCAACTCGACATGCCCCTCTTTTCCTTGGGAGCACGGTGAGTTATTGCAGTCTCACCTAGACGCCCTCAGAACTACGTACAACATCCCCGGCCATGTTGAAATGGCTCCGGCTGGGACGGACTGTGCCAATGTACATAGGCTCGAGTTTTGTACGTTCTACGAATACGCGCTTAGGATCGAATATAGCTTTTTGCTTAACCCTCAAGCGGAAGAGCTTTGCCGCTTCTATCACGTGTGCCCGGCCCAGCTCACACCTTATGCCCTGAAGGTGTGTAGAATTCTCACCACGCTTGCGGGCGAGGACGGGATCGTCGTTTCTGTTCATCACATGCTGCAGATGTTCAGCCCTAGCTACATGAGAGGTACCATGCTCCAATTGAGGAGCCGTGGTAAAAAGAGCTTTATGGTGAGGGCTGACGACAAGGCTAAATGTAACTTCTGGCATAAATACTTTTATATTAGCGACGAGCTATCTGGTGTCCAACCCCGAAGGGTTTCTGGAGACATGAACTCAGGATGTAAGCACCTTTATATGTAATTTCGTGACGCTTTTTTTTGACCGATAAATCATTCTGATTTACTTTCCTTCCTTTTGTAGTGGTGGCTCGCTCGCCTCGTCCCGTTGACGACATTAGGCCGTGGGTGGCGGGGCTGATACCGCATGCGGAAAAATGCCGTACCTGGGCTGCGTTTCGTAGATTGTACGATCCAACTGGTAACAATCTATCCTGTTCTTTTCTCTTTCACTCTGTTTTAGTTTGGAGACCCTTTTTATTCAATGTACTCTCATTTGGCAGGTCGGTGCACTTATACAAAGGCGAAGAAAAAGAAAACTGATGTTGGCCCGTCTAGGGTAGAGTCCGACTCTCATGGGGGAGATATACTCGTGGGAGGCTCGCCTAGAGACGGAACCCTTTCAACCTCACAGCAAGGGGCAGCGCCGGTGGCTGCATCTGAGGCGGTGCCTGAGGCTGCTCTAGTAGAGATACCTGAGGCCGTGCCAATAACGACGCCTGAGTCCGTTCCTGTGTTGGTTCCTGAAGCCGCTCCAGTGGAGGCAGCTTCTGAAGACGAAGAGTCGCCGGAGAGAAAGAGGCGGCGACTGATTACTGGCAAGGGAATTGCAACTGAGGGCGCTAGGCCTAGTAAGCCCCGCCGAGAGCCGAGGTCAGTTTTTATGGCTGAGGCCATTCATTCAGGAAGATTGGCTCCTCGGGTAACTGCCGCCACCGTTCGCTCACCCCGGCCGTTAGCGGCAGGGTGATATGGCGTGGAGAGTATCCTTTTGATGCGCCATTTCTCGAAGAATTCGGTCATTTTTTGACCGATGAATTGTCGTCCGTTGTCACAACTGATTTCTTTGGGGATGCCAAAACGGCATATAATATTTATCCATATGAAGGCGATTACCTCCTGTTCGCGTATTTGTGTGTACGCACCTGCTTCCACCCACTAAGAGAAATAGTTAGTTAAAACTAGTAAAAATCGTACCTTTCGCCGTCCTGCGGGTAGGGGGCCGACTATGTCCATTCCCCATTTGATAAAAGGCTATGGACAGGTGACTGAATGGAGGGGTTCTCCTGGTTGGTGTATCATGGGGGCGTATTTTGGCATTCGGCGAACGTATTCTGCTGCCTCCTTCTTCATGGTGGGCTAGTAGTAGCCGGCCCGTATGATGCACCGTACGAGGGCACAGTTACTTGTATGAGCGCCGCAGTGGCCCTCGTGCACTTCTTCGAGTACCGGCCTCATTTGGTGCGGGCCTAGGCGCTTGGCCAAGGGTCCGCCAAACGTTCTTTTTTAGAGGTCATTGTTTATTAAGCAATACCGAGCATCTTGCGTGCAGAGTTTCTTTGCCTCTTTTTTGTCGAGTGGTAGAGTTCCGTCCTGCAGATAGAATACGAACTGGTTACGCTAGTCCCAAGTCAAATTTAAAGAGAATACCTTAGTGTGATCAATGACGGAGTGGAGGAGGGTAACCACGCTTTCTTTGTTGAAGTTTGTAGTGGACGTAGCCAGCTTTGCTAGACCGTATGCTTCGATATTTCGTGTCCTTGGAATCTGTTCGAAGCAGCATTCGTCAAACTCAGCCATTAACCTGCGGATTTTCGATTGGTAATTTTGCAATCTTTGTTCTTTGATCTAGTAAGTCCCAGTGACTTGGTTCACTATGAGTTGGGAATCGCAGTGAAGGATAAGTCGGCGAGCCCTATATTTTATGGCCAGTATCACGCATGCAATAATAGCCTCATACTCGGCCTCGTTGTTCGTCATTTCAGGACATCCTATGGACTAGCGAATCATTTCTCCCGTGGGAACCTCGAAGAAGAGTCCCAGTCCCAATCCTGAATTATTGGCGGCACCATCAGTGTAGAGGACCCATAGGTCGTTGTTGGTGGAGGCATGTTGTGCCTCAATTTCTGCCTTTGGCAGGATTTCTGCGCTAAACTCGGCTATAAAATCGGCCAGACCTTGAGACTTGATGGCGGTTCTTAGAAGATACAAGATTTCATGCTCGCTGAGCTCAATGGCCCATCTGGCGAGCCGGCCTTTGCATTCGTGAACTAGGACGACACTGACAGCGACCTTAGACACGGCCCAATACACTAGTAGGGGTTCGCCTGGGCTCGCTTTGACTAGCAAGGGTGGCGAAGACAAGTACGCTTTCAGCTTTATCAAGGCTTCGATGCATTCCCCGTTCCACTGTAGCCCTTGGTCTTTTTTCAGCACATTGAAAAATTTATGGCACCTATCAGATGATCGTGAGATGAATCTGGATAGGGCGGCTATATGCCCCGTCATCTTCTGTACCTATTTTTTTCTACTCGACACCTCAGGTATTGCGTTTATCGCCTTGATCTGGTCTGGGTTGACCTCGATGCCTCATTGCGATACGAGAAACCTTAAGAATTTTCCTGAGGCCAAACCGAAGGTGCATTTATCGGGGTTCAACTTCATCACATACCTCCTCAGTATCTCGAAGGCCTCTTTTAAGTGGTCGATGTGGTCTTCTTTCTTTGCCGATTTTACTAGCATATCCTCGATATAGACTTCCATGGTGTTACCGAGTTGCCCTTTGAACATCCTGGTGACTAGACTTTGGTATGTGGCTCCTGTATTTTTGAGCCCGAAGGCATCACCTTGTAGTAATATGTCCCCTGGTGGGTGATGAAGGTCGTTTTTTCCTAATCCTCCATGACCATGATGATTTGGTTGTAGCCGGAGTATGCATCTAGGAAACTTAGCAGCTCATGCCTTGCGGTCGCATCTAACAGCTGATCGATGTGAGCTAGTGGGAAAGAATCTTTCAGGCATGCTTTGTTCAAGTCGGTGAAGTCCACACACATTCTTCACTTCCCATTCTTATTTTTAGCCATGACGACATTGGCGACCCATTGAGGGTACTGTGATTCTCTGATAGAGTCATTGGCCAGGCACATTCTCCATGCCTACGTTGATAGCGGCGTTGAATTTTCTTCGCTTCTGCCGCACAGACGGGTGTAATGGGTCGACGTTCAGCTTGTGAGTGGAGATTTCTCACAGGATACCTAACATATCTGAATGGGAAAAAGCAAAGAGGTCTGCATGGTTAGATAAAAATTCACGATACTTACTTGGATTTGAGAGGCTGTGCCCGATTAGGCTTTCCTTGTAGGGTCGTCGTTGTCCAGTTGGACCGAATCGAGGTCTTCGACCGTGGCCTTGCAGGCTTCTACGACATCAGGGTCTCTAATGGTGTTCTCTGTCAGATAGACCTTAGTCCCCGACATAGCTGATTGCTTTGCCTCTAGCTCGCCCCTTTAAGCAATTTGGTGTGGGCGCAATCTTGCTCTATTTTATTGCATTCATTGGCGGTGCAAGGCTTGGCTCAAATGCTGAATACTCCCGACGAGGTGGAAATTTGATTATTTAGTAGAAGCTCAACGGGACCGCTCTCATGGCGTGTATCCATGGGCGTCCGACGATGGCGTTGTATGTCTTTCCTGGTTTATCACGTGGAAAGTAATTTCCAGTGTGACCCCTACTACTAGGACGGGTAGTGATATCTCCCCGGAGGTTTGTTCTACTGCATTATTGAAACCAGTTAGTGTTATGCAGCGGGATATTATCTTATCCTCGAGTCTCATTAGTACAAGGACCATTAGGTAGATTATACAACCACTGCTACCGTCATCAACCATGATTATTTTAACATCCCTATCTGCGATATGTAAAGTGATAACTAAAGGATCATAATGAGGGAAATACAAACCATCAGGTATCGGACTTATCGAAGGTGATACTATCTTCGAAGTCGTCATACCGTTCATGGGCGATGGTTCGCTTCAGCTTGTGCGTAGTGGTGAATTTGACGTGATTGATCGCCGAGTCATCTCCATCTCCGATGATCATGTTGATTGTGCATGTTGGTAAAGGCGGCTTTAGAAGACCGTGTGGTTACTCCCTTCCACGTGCAAAGTTGATTTTTCCTTTGTCACTGAGCAACTATCTCAGGAACCCTTGGTTCAACATCCTGACCACCTCTTGCAGTAGGCCTATACAATCTTCGGTTTTGTGCCCTCGTTCCTGGTGGAACTCGAATAGGGCATTTGATTTTTTGGTGATGGGGTCTGACTTCATCTTTGCCGGCCATTGCATCTTGTTGCCCAGCTTCTTAAGTGCGTACACTATCTTTGAAGGGGACACACAAAAGTTATGGGAAGATAATAAAGGGTCATACCTCTGTCGTTTTATAGTGAAGCAACATGTCACTGTAGTGCTTCCATGTTCCTGGGTGGCGGCGGGTGAGAGGATCTGATGTAGGGTTGGTGTCTCTCCCTATTGGGACATGGGACTTTTTCCCGTCGTCCTTCATTGCGTCGGTCCCTCCTGATTTCTGGGTGTATTGTTGTTAAATGTTGGGTCGGCCCGTTGAGGTCATCCTCATCTGCACGTACCTCAGTGCAATAAGCGTTGTGAATCTCTTCCCACATTGTGGGTGGATACTTCATGCGATGACTTAGTAGTTTTTTGGTTGCCTCGAGCCGTCCTTGCTTAACCTGTTCTGAAACGCAGCGACCTCCATACCTTCTGACACGTTTGGTAGGCTCATCCTTACTCTGTTAAACCTGGCTAGAAAGTCCCTGAGTCCTTCTCTTGGGGTTTGCCGAATAGTGAAGATGTCGCTGACTCTCGCTTCTGCTTTCTTTGCTCCTGCATGGGCGGTGACAAACTTGTCTGCCATCTCCTCGAACATAGAAATGATCTTGGCCGGTAGCTGGGAATACCAAGTTAGTGCTCCTCGTGTCAGTGTTTCGCCAAACTTCTTCAGCAACAGAGACGGCACCTGTTCTTTTGATAGGTCGTTACCTTTTACATCCATGACGTAGTGGATCAGATGATCCTCAGGATCTGCAGTTTTGTCGTACACTCTTAAATAAGGAGGCATTTTTAAGGTTTTTGGGATGGAGTACGGTGTAGCCTCTTCTGTGTAAGGTTGTCAACAAACCTCTCCACATTATGCTTTGGCAGCAGCTTGGGAGCACTAGGGGATCTTGTCTACCCTCTCCTGGTGTTCCTTCATCTGGTCACGAAGTGACTTATTTTTGTTTTCTATTTCCTCCATCTTCTTGAGGATGGCTGTGAGCGTGCTACCGTTGGCCCGAGTATCGATGAGCTCATTGTTTGCTCGTACGATCTCGGGTTCACCTTCAGCTGCAACAAGGTCTCATGTTGGCATATATCTGACATTGTTTTGGGGTGACTTTTTAACCAAGCCACTTAGAGTACTCGTTAACCACTATTCCAGTAGTTCCCTAACCTCTGGGGGTGCTTCTTTAGTTGCAGATGTATAAGCGTCCTTTTGCCGCAAGATCGTTAGATCTTCAGGTGGTGAAGGTTGGATTTCCCCGCTTATGGTGGTGCTAGGGGTTTCAATCGAAACACCCTGTTCACCGGCTTCGTTGAGAGGACCGATGAGGTTTGTTGCAACATCTGCTATCGCTTTCATTCTTGCGTTGTTGTTAGCCATTTTTCATTTGTGTGTTGTAGAGAAGGGTTTTCGATGGTTCTCTAGGTGAAAACTATGGTTTTGATTCTCGAAATCCCCACAGACGGCGCCAAATTGTTTAGCTCAAAAATTATTCTCGCACTTTATAAACTTAAAAATAATAAAAAATATATAAGAGTAAATCGTAATCAAATATGATGAGCCATAGAGATGATTATTGTGTTAAGATTGTTGTAGATCTGAAAGTGTGAGGAAAATGAACTTAGCCTAAGAGATAAGCAATAGTTGGAAAACCAAGAAAGAGATAGAGATAGAGAGAGAAGTTGTGTTATCCGAGAATAATCATAATGCCTATTACAATGTGAAGGTCTCCTTTATATAAGAGGAGATCCTCCTCGAAGTAATCAAAAAGTACAAAAGTTGGTGACTTCCACTCAGTAAAGAAGTAAGGCACTAAACGACGTTACTTGTACTTTATCAACTGAATCGTTCCCTTATTTGGGTCGACCTTATTACAATAAACATGCCCATTCGTTGTGGGAACGTTAAGAGCCGAATTTTACCACAGGGTTCATAGTTGTTGTATGTCAATATCTATCTGGATTCATCTTTGAGCATACTAAAAAGTTTTCACGTGTAATGGAATCCTTAAAGAGTTAAATTTTTCTTAGCATAGCACAGAAACATGTCTAACTGTATATACGCTAGGGAGTTTAAATCTTTTTTACACAATCAGTATAATTAATTTTGTGATTAAGATAATTTGTTATTAAGTTATTAACTAATACTTGTTATTATGGATTATACATGTAGTTGTTTTATAAGTTTAATGATTATATAAATATATTTATACAAGTGATGCACAAAACTTAAATCTATCCTTGGTGCACTATGGTATGTCACCACTGAAACATCAAAGGTTGACTCTCCCTATCTAATTCTGGAAAGCAAAAACAATTGTAATAGGTGTCTAGATCTAATTGCTACACATTTCAAACATAAAATAAGTGTCGGTAAAACACGTATCACAATCTAAATCCTTTGAATCAAGTCAAATTTTAGTTCGAATCAAATCAAATCAAACTTTGATTCAAACTTCAACATAGTAGAATTCAAAATAGCTTTTAATTAGTTAATGACGAAGTTAAAAAGTTTAATAAAAAATATTCAAATTTATTAGTAGGCTATGCAAAAATATTCAAGTTTACTAGTGAGCTACGTAAAAATATTTAAAGTCTATTTTTTTTATCAATAATATATAATAATATTTTATTTTATATACAACATAATTTTTCGACGAAAAGTGTTCAATTAACCGTCCGGCACATAACTTCTGCTCACACCCCTTTGTTCCCGTTTTTTTTTTTTTTAATTTTCACTGCACTAGGCAAAAATCTTTGGAGTCCTTCTCATAAAGAGCACAATGACCAAAATACAAAATTCAATACAACCTAACCCCCGTTAGTTTCCTTTTCTCTTTTTTCGATAAGACCATAATGAGACTAGACTAGTTACTCAAGTTTGCTGAGTGCAAGTTTTAGGGAGGGTGAGAATAAGATGGGCGCAGGTGCGGTTTCTGAATTTAATTTTATGAGTTATGTAATAATTATTTACAAAAATAGATTTTTAATCAAAATTAGAATTTTAGAAGAATACGGGTTACTGATAATTAAAAGAGTATGTTATTTAACCAAAAAAATAAAATTTTGGTCAAAGCTAGAAATTTATGAAAACTCAGGCTACTGATAATCAAAAGAAAATATTAAGAAAGACTTTTAAGAATAAGATAGTAAGAAAGCAAGTAAATCAAGTATATTCGAGAAATTCCTTGTGCCCTACAATTGTTGGTCCTTTCCCCTTTTATAGCCTTTTTGAGACTACGAGCCTTACCTTAAGCTATAGTAAGACAATAATGAGTAATAAATGTCATTTAATAGTACGTTACAGAGTGAGACATTAAACAAATATTCTCTAACGTTTCTAGTATTTAATATACATTAAATACGGTATCTGGTCTTTCATAGGCTACAAGGTTAATCTCCTTTGTTCTTTTGTGCTTTAAATGTCTTGAATAGGTACGGACTCTGCATCTCCTGTGTAATCGCCCGTGCCTCTTCCACTATTTTTGCTCGCATATGTTATTGCCCGTGTCACTTAGCTAACTTTGTTTCTTTGACTATTTGACTGATCCACGTGTCATAACACGTCATCTTCAATATATAAACTCGATTTTTCCCAATACAGATAGCCCCCTCCCCCACTTTTCATTTATTTATCGATTAAATACTTAGGAAGTGGATTGTTTTAAAAAGGGAATTTTTGCCATCATTAATGGTATGAAATCATTGCTTCAATTGTCTTTTCTCTTTAATGCTCTGTACACATGTTATTCTCCCATAGATTCTGCAATATTACAGTCTTTTTTATGACTCCACTATTCACAAAGAGATAGTTGTCTTTATTATAGGCTTTCCATCATTACACTTTTTGCTTTTGACGGTTGTTTTCTTATAAATACAACACTTTTTCTTGTCTTCTTATTCATAAAGCTTTACTGAATACTTTATTCTTCAATATTATTCACTTCTTCCTCACTTCGTCCTCTTTCACCATGTCGTCTTCTAACCCTAACCCTAAGAGAGTTTCAATCTTAGACAACTTCCCCAATGCCCCTGTTAGACATAGAAGGGGTAGAGGTGGTAGACTCCATAGTCTAGGATCTACCCGTGTTGGTAGTTCTGGTTCTTTAGTGCCTTCTTCTAGTTCTGATATTGTTTATAGAACTAGAGGTTCTTTTACACAAAAATCATCCTCTAAGAGTAAAGAACCTTCTGAACCCTTACAAAAACCCTTAGTTGAAGAGATAATAATACCCAATGACTTGATCATTGATCATGATACAGAATCTCTTCGAAAACAAGTTGCAGATTTAGACCATGACGATTTGTACCCTTCCATGATTACAGAGGTTTTAATTTCTACAGGTCGTAAAGATTGCCATTGGAGCAGTAGTTTCCCTGTTGAAATCCCTAATCCAAACCAAAAATATCTTCTTACAAAATTGGATATTCTTTTGTTTACACTTATCCTTTTACTTTGGAATTTAAACCAGCTATCTACCCTGTAGTCCTTGATTTCTATTGTTTTTTAAGGGTTTGCTTGGCACATATTGGCCCACTCATTTGGAGAGCTGTGGCTTGTTTGAGATATTTGTCAAATAAAGCGACTGTTGAGTTTACCTTCCCCCACCATATTCATCTTTACTCCCCGAGGCTATTTCGCAATGGTATTTTCACCTTGGTAGTAAGGAGTAAAAAGATTTTGGTGATCCATAAAGATGATAAAGACCGTGGCTGGTATGCCCGATTTGTTGCTGTACCCACGGTGGGCTTGGTGGATAAAGATAATATTCCTTTTCTAGAAAAGTGGAACCTTGCACGTAAGTATTCTTCTTCTTTCGTACCTCTTTCCTTAAAATTAATACCTTTTCTAATTTTATTTTCTTCTACTTTTTTGTAGCAACCATGAAAATTGTGGATCCCATCCCTGATTTTCATAGTCGGGTAGATAAGTTATTGAAGACCGCGCCTATGGAGGCTAGGTCTTGGTATTCTATTTCCAATCTTCACGGTTGGAAAGTGAAAACTCATGGTAAGAGTTTTTTTCTGTTTGTATCTTCTCGTATGTAAAATTCTTCATTTATTGATTTTAACTTCATCCTTTTTATCTGGATTTTCAATTCGGGGCCTGCAGCTATTGCAGCCACTCGTGCCTCTTCAGGAGCCTACCTTATCTTAGGGGGAGCTCAAGGTACTCTAGTTAAGAGAAAGGTTACATGAGATGATTCTGAGGAAGAAGAGGACGGAGATGGTTCTTTGATTTCTAGGCCAAGAGTTAGGAGGTGTATCATATCTGATGATGAAGTTTAAGCCTCACCTTCTCGTACCTATCTTAATGAACCTGTTCACCTTGTCTCTGATGACGATACTACCCCCAGGACACTCATGAGTCTATCAAACAACTTTTTGTTGGGGGCTTCGAGAGTGGTGAGTTAGGTCACTTTTTGGATGAGCTTCCTCTTTCCTCTTTGTCAACTCCAATTGCTTCCATTCTTGCTTTACCCATAACTTCTTCCACGCCTACTTCATCTGCATCTAGTCGTCCTTCTTCTATTTTCACTTCTTCTACCGTTCCTCCTTCCATAGTTTCCCCTTTTACTGTTCAACAAATAGAAGTGGGTTCTACGAACAGAAGTACTGCTATGAGGAGCGTGACCATCGAATTTCCCGCCTATAGCAGTCTCTTGAGAAAATCTGTCAAGCAGATGTTTGGCTTGGGCCTTAGATTAGCTCAATTAAAAAAAGATAATATGGACAGTCATAGCTTCTTGACCCTGATGAACGATATTGTTCATGCCACCCTGAAGGTATTTTCCTTACTTTTTTCTTTTTTAAAAAGTTTCTTTTTACCTTTGGATTCTTACTTTTCTTCTTTATTATTTGCAGGCTAATCTCATTGGCACAGAGTTAATGGGCAGAATTTCTCTTTTAGAAAAGGTGACCGTTGACTCTGAGAAAAATATTCTTGAAGCTGAGAGAGTGGCTCATGAATCTAAATTAGAAGCAGCTAATTGGAAAAGGCAGTTTGAAAGTGCTCAAATAGCCATGGAAGATTTGCAGGAATGTAGGAATCATTTATAGCAGCATAAGCGTGCACGAACTTTAGAGGCGGTGGCCAATGCTTCTTCATGCCAAATAGAGAAGGACAAATAATGCCTTGAGTGTTCTTTCTCGGAACAACTGTCGAAGTCTAGTGAAGAAATTAGAGAGCTGAGGGCACTTCTAAATCAAAAAGAAGTTTATGCAGGAGATTTGGTGCAAAATTTGACTCAAGCTCAAGAAGATTTGAGAATCTCTTCTGATAAGGTAAGTGCCTTAGAAAATTATCGTGCCACCCTTCAAGCTTCTTTCAATTCAACTTTATCCGAGAATGAAGAGCTGAAAAGTGAACTTGCTGCTTGGGAAAGAAACTACGAGCTTCTCGAAGATAAATTGGATGTTGAAGTAATTTGGACTTTTCTGAACTCTGGGCGTGATTCCTTAACTGAAGCTAGCCAAGAAAACTTCAATTTAAAGTCAGAATTGGCTAAGGTCTTGGAGATTATTGAAAAGACTCAGCAGCCACTAGACTTTTCTTCTCCTGCAATTGAAGCCCCCGTGGCTAAAAATCCTGAGCATGAAGTAGCCGTGACTGAAGCACTTGAAGATGAAAATACCGTGGCTCATATTCCTAAGGGTGAAGCTACCATGACTCAGGCTTCAGAAGTTGAAACTTCTGCGACTCTTTCCCCCCTCATCGAGCCTATTACTTTGAGTCAAGTTGACACTGTGCCTGTGGTTACTCCTTCTAAAGTTAACATCTTGCCTGCGGATACCTTTTCTGAAGTTAGCATCGTTACTTCTGATGCTCCCGCCTCCCAGTGACAAGTTTTTATAACTTAGCTTATTTTTTTGTTTTTTTCTTTTGGAAGATGATGGTCAAACCCTTAGTTTGTTTCTAAGGAGTTTTTGGAAAAAAGTCCCCAGTTCTTATAATGGGGCATTTGTATAAAATATTTTGATGACTAATTTTATACTTAGTTTTTAAAAAATATATATATTAAGAAGTTTTTATTACTTCTGTTCGTTCTATTTTTGTCTTTTTATTCTTAAGGGCTTAGAGAATAGTTTTGTATTTTTATCCTTTGAAAATGCTTTATGATTAATCTCATGACTTAATAACATGAATTTATAAAAGAGGACCTTTTATATATATACACTTAATGAAGAAGATGTCTCAACTTCATATTGGTGTTATAATACGATGAAAGAAATAGGAACACACATGTTTTGTTTGAAATAACTTCGACAAGTTTTTATTTATGAACCTTGACAATTTTTGCATAACACTTTACATGTATTTGAATTACATCTATAGCTTTCTCATAACTGTTTTTCTTGTAATAGATTTTTACAAAAGAAGAACAATAGAAGTAGGGTTTTTCCTTATAACCAGTTTAATACATAGTCTTTACCCTAACTGTTTTGAGGGTACATTGGATCCTTTTAGGTTCGAAACATTATTAGCGGTTTGAGAAGTGACTCCATTGTTCTCATGGGAAAGAACACTATGATGAGTGTTTGATGGGAATGAACACTATGATGATTGTCATGTCTTCACAGCTTTTATCTTGCACTTGCTTCTTCTAGACTTAGATTTCGCAATTCCTTTTGCCTTTTTTGTACACATGCATGTGTATATTATGTAATTCCCCAAGTGTTTAAGTGTTGAAGTATGAAATCTCGAGCACTTGTTAGTTTCTTCACTTGGTCCTTTTCCTGAAAAGGAAAAATATACGAGACTCGGGGGTACAATTATAGATGAAGACTGCTTAACCCGTTTGTGTTTCTATCAGAATAATTGTAACCCTAGGCCATGAATTTTAGTATATTCTATTTTTCCTTACAGGTCGTGAATCATTATTTAGTATGGGTAAGCGTTTAGCCTAACATCTATAAATCGTTAGTAAAACCTTAATAATTCAAAAATAAACTTTAATATAGTGATACCTAACCGCGGGTATTTCCTTAGAAGTAATATCTCTTCAAATGAACAACGTTAAGGTAGAACTTTCCCGTCCATTGTCTCCAACTCGTATTCTCCTTTTCCCGCAATATCCTGAATTCTACAGGGTCCTTCCCATATTGGACTTAGTTTTCCTGAATTAGCAGCTTTTGTAGGCTGAAAAATCTTTTTAAGCATGAAGTCCCCAATTTTAAAGAATCTGAGGCATATTTTTTGGTTGTAATATCGTTCAATGACCTGCTTTTGTACTGCCATTCTTATTAATGCAACTTCTCTTCTTCCCTCGAGTAAATCAAGGTTAACCCGCATCTCTTCATTATTTGATCCCTCTGTTGCCTGTATAAACCGTGTGCTTGGTTCTCTTATCTCGACTAGAATCAACGCCTTAGCACCATAAACTAATAAAACTAGTGTTTCTCTTGTGCTCGGTTTTGTAGTTGTACGATAAGCCAATAGAACCCCAGATAATACCTCAGGCCAGTTACCTTTTGATTCCTGTAACCGCTTCTTCAAATTATTGATAATATCCTTGTTTATGAATTCCGCTTGCCCATTACCTACTGGATGGTACGGTGTGGATGTTATCCTTTTGATTTGCCAACTTTGAAAAAACTCTGTGATTTGGGCTCCTATGAATTGTGGTCCATTATTACACACAATCTCCTTTTGTACTCCAAAACGAAATATTATGTTCATCCAAATGAAGTATTTAACTTCTTTCTCTCTTACATGTTTAAACGCTCCTGCTTCTACCCATTTAGTGAAAGAATCAGTGAGTACAAGTAGAAACTTAACCTGACCTTTTGCTTGTGGTAATGGACCCACGATATCCATTTCCCATTCATAAAGGGCCACGGGGCTATGAATGGATGCAATAGCTCTGTTGGTCTATGCATATTATTAATGTATCTTTGACATTTATCGCATTTAGATACAAAATTTTTTGCTTCCTCTTAGATCTTAGACCAATAATATCCTACCCTAATTAAGTCCTTACCAATGATCTTCCTCATGCGTGATTTCCGCAAAGTCCCTCAAGTATTTCCCTCATTACGTACTCCATTTCGGAAGGCCCGAGACATCTTGCTAACGTCCACCAAATATTTTTTGATAAAAATTTCCTTGGTTTAAACTGTAACGGGCAGCCTTTCTACGATGCGCATGTGCTTTCCTTTTGTCATCAGGTACAGTACCGTACTGCAAAAAAGCAACAATTTCATTTCTCCAATCCCAAGTCAAATTATTAAAATTTACCTTATTTTTATCTGTTTCGGGAACAAAATAAAATAAGTGTATAACTGAAGCATTTGTATCGTTTTCCACGTCAGCTGCAGACGCGAGATTGGCTAAAGCATCTGCTTCAACATTTTTATCTCTTAGAATTTGCACAACCTTCCAGGTTTGAAATTGCTTAATCAATTCTCGTACTTTTTCTAAGTATTGCTGCATTGTTGCTTCCCTGACTATATAAGTCCCCAACATTTGATTTACCATGAGTTGTGAATCACTTTTGATTATAATTTGGGTTATCCGCAGTTCTCGTGCCAGTTCCAAACCTGCAATCACAGCTTCATACTCCGCTTCATTGTTAGTTATAGAATGACATTTTATACATTGTCTAATGGTTTCACCCGTAGGTAGTACAAGAACGATTCCTAAACATGCTCCTTTTACATTAGATGAACTTTAGTAAATAAAATCCAAGTTCCCGGGTTTGTACCATTAAAAACTTGTAGCTCTTTTTCCGCTTCTAATTGCATCCCTTGGCTAAAATCAGCCACAAAATCAACAAATACTTGAGATTTTATAGCAGTTCTATGTTGATAAGTGATTTCGTACTCACTTAATCAATAGTCCATTTCGCTAACATCCCTGATAATTCATGTTTATGTAAAATGTTATGTAACGGGAAAGCAGTTACTACAGCAATGGGATGACATTAAAAATAAGGTATTAATTTTTTAGATGCCATGATTAAAGCAAGTTCTAGTTTTTCTAATTGCGGATACCGAGTTTCTGCATATAACAAAGATTTACTAACGTACTAGATAGGGGATTGTTTACTTTGGTCCTCCCGGACTAAAACAACACTTACCGCAACTTCTTACATGGCTAGATAAACAAGTAATTTTTCCCTTGCCTTTGGCTTTGCCAGCAACGGTGGATTTGACAAATATGCTTTCAAATTTCTAAGTGCTTGTTGAGAGTCGTCGTTCCACTAAAAATGATCTTGCTTTTTAAGTGCTGCGAAGAATTTGAAATACTTTTCTGAAGATTTAGAAATGTCCCAAGGCTGCAATCCTTCCCGTTAATCATTAAACTTCTTTTTTATTTGATAACACATCAAGAATTTCTTCTATTGCTTTGATCTATGTAGGTTTTACTTCAGTGCCACATTTAGAAACAAGAAAACTTAAAAACTTACCTGATGCGACTCCAAACGCACATTTTTCTAGATTAAGCTTCATATTAAACTTTCACAAAATTTGAAATGTTTCAGACAAATGAGATATATAATCATTTAATTGCTGAGTTTTGTTTAGCATATCGTCTATGTATACCTCCATTATTTTTCCCAAATATTCTTGAAATATTTTAGTAACAAAACTTTGGTAGGTTTCTCCCCCATCGTTTAGACTAAAGGGCATTACTTTATAACAGTAAGTCCCCCTTTCTATTATGAAGGAAGTTTTCTCCTCTTCATCAGGGTCCATTTTGATTTGATTATAACCTGAATATACATCTAAAAAACTTAGTAGCTCATGCCCTGCAGTAGTATCAACTAGTTTATATATATGCGGTGGAGGAAAAGAATATTTTGGACAAGCTTTATTAAGATCTGTATAATCCACATAAACTCGCCACTTACCATTCTTTTTAGGTGTAACGATCCAACCGGTCGTTTTGAGTACCTGCGCTTTGTTCAACAGTCGGAGGCCATGAACAACTTCATGTCGGGTATTATGACTTGTTCGCATGGCCGGAATTTAATTTCAAGGAGATCAGAGTTAAATTTAACTAAAAATTCTCATTTTAGAAGCTTAAAGTTGAAAGAATGAACTAGGATGGGAATTTTGAGAAAACGACCTCGGGATCAGGATCTGAAGGCTCCAGCAGGTTCGTATGATGATTTCAGACTTGGGCGTATGCCCAGACTGGGTTTTGGATAACCCAGGAGCGTTTTGGCGTATGTTGTGGAAACTAGCATTTTATAAGAAATTTCCTAAGTTTGACTTGAAGTGCATTTCAGCATTATCGATGTCCATTTGGGATTTCAAGAATGGTAGTAGATTCGTATGGTGATTTTGGAGTTGGGAGCGCGTTCAGAAGTGAATTCGGAGGTCCGCATGTCATTTTGAGCCCATTTGGCTAAAGATAGAAATTTGAAGGCTTTGAGAAGTTTGATAGGGACTGGACTTTTGATATCAGGGTTGGAATCCGATTCTGGAAGTTGGAATAGGCCCGTAATGTCAAATTTGACTTGTGTGTAAAATTTGAAGTCAATCGGATGTGATTTGATAGGTTTAAACATCGGAAGTAGAAGTTGGAAAGTTCAAAATTCATAAAGTTTGGGTTGGAGGTCGTTTGATGATTTTATCGTTGTTTGATGTGATTTGAGGCCTCGCGCAGATCTGTTATGTGTTTTGGGATTGGTTGGGGTCTCGGGGGCCTCGGGTGAATTCCTGGTGGTTAACAGATCAAAAAATTGGATTTTTGGAAATAACTAAGCAGCTGGTACCTGCTATTTCTGCTTCTGTGGAGATATGACGGTAGAAGCGGCCCCGCAGAAGCGGAGGAGAATCTGCAGAAACAGACAAGCGCGAGGGCAGCCAGGACCGCAGATGCGGCCAACAGAAGCGGAACCGCATCTGCAGTGGAAAGATCGCAGAAGCGAAAATGGGCTAGGCTGGGTTAGCCGCAGAAGCGACCTATTTTACGTGAAAGCGGAGATCGCATATGCGATATGGGACCCACAGAAGCAGCCTGAGCCTTTATTGGAGAAAACGCATAAGCGGTTGGAGAACCGCAAAAGCGGTGACCGCATAAGCGGCTATAATTCCGCTGACGCGGAAAGACATGGCGGCAGACTATCTTTTTAAAGTACTGGATTGGCCATTTCTATCATTTTCTTCATGGCATTTGGCGATTTTTGGAGGGTTCAAGAGAGGGTCTTCATCAACCATGCTAAGGTAAGTTTTTCCCACCCATTATGAGCTGGATATATCTATTATATATGGATTTAAGCATGAAAATTAGAGTAAAAATTGGGGTTTTGGTTGAAGACCTAGAAAGTTATATTCTTGGAATTTAGCCATGAATTTGCGCATGGAACTAGGAATAAATTATATACTTCAGTTCCTAAAGTAATGCGTAAACTTTATCTTCGAGAAATTTCGGATTTCCGGGCACGTGGGCCCGAGGCCATTTGGTCATTTCACAAACGGAGTTGGAAAATTGTATAATTTGAATTTTTAGCAAGTATTTGAGTATATTCTCATTAGTTTGCCATTGTTTGGGTAGTTTGGAGCTTTGCACGCTAGTTCGAGCTTTCGGAAAGATGTGAAGCGCCGGTTATGAGCCTTCGGAGCGAGGTGAGTCTCCTTTCTAATTCTCTGAGGGGGAATTACCCCATAGGTGAGTTAAACTAATTATGTGCTCCTATTTTTGGGGGCGCTACGTACGCACGAGGAGACGAGAGTCCTTGCGTAGCTACTATTATGCTATTGTCCGCGTAGTCTAGGACCCAAAAGCATGTCATACTTGGATCATTTGTAAATCATTGATAGCTTGAAATGCTTTAATCATATTAAGTTAAGAAGTGGATTTCTAAAAAGACTAAAGCTATGTTTTCCTCAAATTATTGAAAAGGAATGGACCTTACTTGGATATTTGCTCCACGCTGGCTGTTTGAATGATTATCTGTCTGTATGTGATTATATTTTTGTTGGGACGGGCCGATCGCCTCGGTGAAATGGATGCATCTATGGTACGAGCCGCTCGACCCTCGGTAGTGCACACTTTACATTTCTGTTGGAGCGGGCCATCGTCCTCGGCATGATTTACGCATGTTTGTGATGTTGTCTTGAACTTATTTGAGTTGTTTTATGCCACATTATGGCTCGAGATCGTTTTATTAATATTAACAAGAAATATAGACTACTTGTTTTCCTATATCTGGATTAGAATCGTTTATAAAACAAATCCACTGCATGGATATATTTATTAAGGATAAATAGTCATTGGACATCTAGTGAGTGTCAGAGTTGACAATCTTGTCTCTACTCCTACGGGATTAGGCGGGACACTCATTGGGTACACGTTATTTCTGTACTCATACAACACTTGCTGTGCATTTTGTCGCACATGTATATGTGATTCCAGTGGTCTACTGGATGTAGCAGCACGAATGATTCTGGGACTAAGTGAGCTGCATTATTTGAGACACTCGCAGCTAGAGTAGTCCCTTTCCAGTACTATATTTATTTTCCGTCCATTGTATTCCGGACGGATGATGTATTTTATTTCTCTTATCAGTAGATGCTCATACACTTGTGACTCCAGGTTCTGGGATGGTTTGAAATAATTGTATTACTATCTTAACTTTTAAATTTGATTTGAAAATCTTTATTCTTTAAAAACTTCTAAACATGGAAGAAAAATCATGTATTTCCAAAAGTGTTAAAACGAAATGTTATTAAGTAATCTGGTTGGCTTGCCTGACAGCAGTGTCTGGCGCCATCACGACCCTTAGGTGATTTTGGGTCGTGACATCAGGCACCATAACGGTATTAGCTAACCATTTAGGATACTTTACCTCGTGGATAGACACAATTTTTAATAATTTCTGAACCTCATCTTGAATCACCTGATTTTTGAAAGCTCATTGCTTTCTCTTATTTTGTTTAATTGGTGTGAATGATGGGTCTTCATTTAACTTGTGGGTCATTACCTCCGGTGGTATACCTGTCATTTCAGTATGGGACCAAGAAAAATAGTCCACGTTAGCTTTTAAAAATTTAATTATCATACCTCTCATATCTGGGCTCAGATTTTCTCCAACATAAACCTTCCGCTTGGGCCATTGTTCAAATAATATAACAGCTTCCAATTCTTCAATTATTGTTTTGATGTTTTCATTCTCCTCTGGCTCTTGAATTGTGTCACGTCTCAAGTTTATATCTGTTCGCTCATGTTCAGTTGAGGTTTAAACTATGATGCCCTCAACTACTGTCGACGCCCCCTTTTTCAAAAAGCGGAGAAATTGGGTTTACCACATTATGGGTGGAATGACATTTTTATCCCCTTTCGGGGAATTTGGGTTACGGTTTTTGGAGAGTCGCCACCTAATGATTATAATGCATTAGGACACTTTTTGATAAAAAGAAGAATATTTTGAAAGAAAATCATAGTTCGGGTAAAGGCTTGAGATTATATCGAAGGGAAGGTGTTAGGCACCCCTCAAGATCCACTAGTGTGGTTCCCGGCCATGCTTAATTGTGACTTTAAGAAGAGTACGAGTAAACAAGCAAAGTTTGCACATAGGAAACATAGTAAGTTGAAAATTTTGAAAGAAGAAAGACACGAGTTGTTTTTGAAAAGAGAGAATTTTGGTTGAAAACGTTAGTCTAAAATAAGGAATTAATAAAGAAACAGAAAGGGGGTCCTAGGGTTAAACACAATATGGATCACTTTGGTGCAATATCCAACAATCATTCTCACACGAGATATTAATGCACCAGTCATTATATTCATATTCTACCCTTCCCACCCCGTTAAGGTATTTAAATGCGATTAGTCTCGATTACTTATTGCATGCTAATACCCGTTCTCGCCTATCAATCCAGGGGTATTTGGACTTCTAATCCTAAAAGGGAAGAAAAGGGATGGAGGCATATATAGAGTTTAAAAGGATAAAATACTAGGGTGTCAATCAAAACAAATAGCAAATACGTGGGGAGTTAAACAAACACTCAAAGGCTCATAAAAACCCCATAGATCACATAACAACTAGTTTAGCATGACTTGCATATACTTATTTGGTCTTTAATTAAAATTAAGCGGCGGACGAATCCGTTTAACACATAGAATTAGATAAAAGGTCTACATTAGGCAACTTGGATCCAATTGTTAGGATCTGAAGTATCTTACCAGTTGTTAATTAAGGACTAACATAGACAGGTTTTGCAAGAACCAAAAATTGCAGAAGTTCAAATAGGTTTTGGAAAATTGCTGGGACTGTTTAAAGAGTTTCAGTAGTAAATTTTTCATGAGCAGAGGTTAGAGTTTGAAAGCTGTTTGAAAGTAACCTCGTAAAAAAAATTCAGACAGAGTTGGAAAACGATTTTTAGCAACAGAATTACTTGTTCTTAGAGTTGCAGACAAATTTGGACGAATTATGTTGAAAACATTGAAACAATTGCCAGATTACTGATTATATGACATACGCGAGTTTTGAGATCCTATAGGCAGGGTATCTATTCTGATTCATTTATTTTTCTCAATGCTATTTTAAACATTTCAGGAAGGCGAGAGTGGTATTACCAATGGTTTGCCTATTTTTATGCAATTATATAGGCATGATTTCTATATGCTTGAAATGCAGAGAAATGCAAGCCTATGAACATGATATCTAATTGAAAGTAGTAAACGTCCTATAGGCATGATATCTAGGTGATTCAAATTAGTAAAAAAGTCCTATAGACATGAACTCTAAGTGATTCAAATTAGTAAAAGTCCTATAGGCATGATTTCTAAGTGATTCAAAGTAATAAAAGTCCTATAGGAATGATATATACCCTTTAACATGCAAATAACTAGAAAATCCTCCCATACCTCTTACTACTATATTCCCCAAGTATTATTACAAAGTTATTATTACAGAGCCAAAATATAATAAAATACATAATAGCCCACAGCTAGATCCAAACTGCCTAATGCAATCTTGATATCCAATACATGTGTATTACCAAATCCGGGTTCCAGATTCCAAGGCCTTCTCTTAGAGTGTTTCAAAGTTCCAAGGAACTTCAAGAGTCCAGGTAATGCTTACACCCTAAAGAGTGAATGTTATAATAGAGTAGTGCAATGTGTGGAATTACCAGCCCTTACGCATCCAAGTTCAGAGGAAGCTCTAGGGTCCCTAAGCATGGCTTACCAGAGGGGGGTAGAACTTAAGAGCTAGGAGTAAGTGTAAAGTGAGAGAGGAACCTTAGCAGGAGGTGGTCATACCCAGCCATAGCATTGACTGGCACACCCCTAACCTCTTGCTCAGATTCAAACAAATAAGAGCAGACTCTTATAGAGTCAAACTTAGGTTTGAATGATGATCAGGACACCAACAGACCCAAATTAGGGCTCAACACATTGAGGGGAAAGGGAATGGAAAAGTAATAGAGTAACGACTCAAAAAAGTCTAGTTCTGGATCACAGACAGCAATCCATAGTGCTGCTATGACCCAGGACAAAATTCACACAAATGGGATAGACGGAGATGGATTTACATAACATAAGAGACACATCATGTTTGAAGGTAATTAAATAATGCAGGAAAGCTTAAGTAAACACACAAAGAAGGGGGTAGAAGTAGAGAAGTTGAACAAGGATGTTATTAAACATAGAAGAACATACCAGTTATAAATATTAGAGTAGTAGGATAGTAACAACAAACAGACAGCCAGAAACAATAGGAACAGACTCAAGAAAACCTCCCCAAGTGTTTGGGAGTTCGAGCAGCTAGAAGTGCAGATGTAGAATGCTCAGTAGTAGTGCAGAGAAGTAGAGAAGTAGAGAGTAGTAATAGTATTAGTAAAGAAGAGAGATGAATTCTAACTTTCGTTTGCAGTTAGAATTCGATGATGAAGTAAAAAGAAGAGCATGTATTTATACTTGAATTCAGGCATGCAAGCAAGGAAAGAAAATTAGTCGAGTATCAATTAAGATCAATCAACTCACAGAGATTCCTTTAATTAAGGAATCCCAATTTAATCACTAAAGGAAGAAAATATTTTAGGAAAGGGGATCAGATAAACAACATGTGCATAGTATACAAATATGGGTGAATACGTAAAAGTTATTTAAGGAATTATTTTTTGAAATACATGATTTGTGCAAATAAGGTAAGAAGACCAATTAACAAACAATAAAATCAAAGGTCAGAGATTTTATACGAATGAACCCAGTCTGAAAAGAGAAGGGTTTTACTTAGGTCGGGTCGTGGGCAAAAAATGGAAAGAAATCAATCAAGCTGTATTTAGAAGAAATTTCAAACTAATTGCAAATTTGAAAGACCCTTTTAGGGGGAAAGTAATAGTATATAAAGAGCATACAAGCACTTCAAACACAAAAGGTCAGAATCCTATGAAAAACAAAGATGACTTTTCAGAAATTGAAATCAAACTAGTTCAGAGGTGAGAACATGCAAGTCACATACACGTAGCCTAAAAAACCCCCAAATTCTAGGGTTTTCGTCATTAGTCCAGTGTAGGGACGAAGACGAACAAATCAGACAAGACCAAAACTCAGAAAAACACAAAGGAACTTAATTGTTCCATGAAAACATGTTGATGGGAAAATACAGTAAAAGAAAAGTAGAAGGGAACATGATAGAAGAAACACACATGAGTCAAAGTAGGAACAAACAAGAGTCACAGTAGGACAAATACAGTAAGAACACCTCACAAAATCGCAGTAGAATAAGTAAAATCAAAGAAACCCTAAAACAGAGAAGACGAATAGTTTTGAAAGCAAATCTTTGAAAGAGATTTAAGAAAATCATTTTGAAAACCTTGAAAGAAGCATAGATCTAGAGCAGATCTAAATAAATATAGGAAAAACTCGAAGGGCTAGGGTTTCGAAAGAACCCTAGAAGCGAGAAAGGCCTGGAAAAGGGTCTACTTTGAGCCAGGTGAGCCAGAGATAGGCTCATAGGACCAGGACATGCCGGATATGGCCGAGAAACTTGAATCGACAATGAACTAAGCGTAGACCTTCAAGGTCAGACCTTGAATCTTCTTGTAGCAGGCGTACAAGAGCATGTGGAGGTGAGTACATGCCACCAAATTCTCAAGGATGTCATTGATTCCGATGAAACATGGTAAAGGACGGTGGGAGAGGGCTAGGGTTTCGGAGGGGCTAGAGAGAATTTGAGACGAAGAGGGTTTGAGGGCGACTGCGTGTAACAAATGAAATAGGGTTTAGGGTGTTAGGAATTTTTATGATCGTGGCCGTTGATCAAAATGATCAATGACCAGGATTAAACAATGGCCGGGTGGATTTAGAAATGGGTCGGGTAACTGGGTCATTTGAAATGGTTAATTGGGGTCCAAATTGGGCTATAATTGAAAACAATTTGAGGCCAAAATTGAAATAGCCATTTTTTCCTTTTGAATTTATAAAAATAGTAAAATATGTTAAAATTTAAATTAAAAGTACGACGTTAGTAAAAAATATATAAGTATTAATTTAAAAATATTGGTATTGATTTTATAATTAAAATTGCCATTAAATCAGGAAATGGGCTAAAATTGCAATATCATGCAATTTTCTAAAATAACAAATGGACCCGTAAAATTATGAAAAAATCCTGTAAATTATATTGTTATGAAAGTGTCAGGATAAAATAAAATATTCTCTAATATGGCAAGTTTTGAGAAATAATTATTAGTATTTGTGGTGTAAAATAGGCCATAAATTAGTTTTAAAAATTCCTTAAAAAGGCCAAAATCTTTTGGGATGATCATATATGCATATATATGCTCTTTTGAGAGTATTTTGAGTATAAAAATATATAGGGAAAAATTGGGTATCAACAGCTGCCCAACTTTACCCGAGGAGGATGAAAGAGTTGTCGGGTAAAGACAAGATGGCCAATTTTGACCGGAGATGGCTATTGTAAAAAGAAATTTTACAGGAATCAGGCCATATGTAGTTCAGGAACCAATGTCGGGGATTAGGAAAAGAATGGACGCGATGGTCTAATTTGAGAAAGGTTATGAGGTCGAACAGGTTGCGGAGAACGGAGCGGGAGCGCTCCTGCTTAGATGGCCACTTGCTAGCTGGTGTACCTGTGAATGAGCGATGTAGTGTATATTGTGCATAGTTTAAACATGATGCAAGTTCCCATCGGACCATGAATGTTTTCTTCGGACAATTGGGATGATGTCCTCGGACTATGATGTCCTGGGCCATGAAGAGCATAGAAGTAAAGATTTGCAGGCCATGAAAATGGTGTTCTCGGGCTATGCCGATGGTGCCTCCCAACTATGATGCTTTTGAATAAGTTGACGATCTTTCAGCCCATGAGAAGGTGGAAATATTTCTGCCAAATTAATGCAAATGGTAGCGATCTTTAAGCCAGAACGAGAATTTAAAATGCAGGTGGCGATATTTCAGCCGTTCGAAAAATAAAGTGGCGATATTTCAGCCGTGCAGGATGGAGGCAATGTTTATTCTTGGAAGGAGGATAGGTAGCCTTGTGTAGGATGGAGATAATTCTTAGTCTCGGAAGGCAGATAAGTATCCTTATGCAGGGTGGAGGTAGAGCTTATCCTCGGAAGGCATAAAATAGCCTTACGCAAAAATGCAGATGGAGACAGAGCTTAGTCTCGAAAGGTAGATAAGTAGCCTTATGCAGGATGGAGGTAGATCTTTACCTCGGAAGGCAGAAAATAGCCTTATACAAAAATGTAGATGGAGATAGAGCTTAGTCTTGAAAGGCAGATATGTAGCCTTATGTAGGATGGAGACAATGCTTAGTCTCGGAAGGCGGATAAATAGCCTTATGCAGGGTGGAGGTAGAGCTTAACCTCGGAAGGTAGAGAATAGCCTTATGCAAAATGCAGATGGAGACAAAGCTTAGTCTCGGAAGGCAGATGAATAGCCTTATGTAGGGTGGAGGTAGAGCTTAACCTCGGAAGGCAGAGAATAGTCTTATGCAATGCAGAAATTGTAAAGGGGTGAATGGTAGTAAATTCTCTTAGCTGATAGATGATTGTGATATCGTGACTGCTGGGGATGTTGGGTGTAGATAATGAACTTGTGAATGAGCGATCATCCTGCGACTTCCAACCTTGAAGAGTACGGGTGTGTGAATGTATTCAATAACTTGCGACCTGCAGTACCTGCATTAAAATATAAATCGTGAGTTTTGTAGAGGGGGGAGGTTAGTTCGTATCCCCTGGCTCTTGACATTACACATCATTGGGGTAACGTTGCTAAACGGCAGCGATGCAGATGATATTTATGCATGATTTAATAAATATGATGTAAGTATAAATTGAGAAAAACGGTTTTATTTTGGATGAACCAACAACTGCAACGTGGTTCAAAGACACGACAACCTTGCTTGTTCCGGAATTCTGAGGGTCCTCCTCAAAATTATACCGCAGTTTACCGGGCTGACGCTGGCTGACGGTAGTGCTGAATAACTGAAGGATCATCGACCCAGGAATTTTGAGGGTCCTCCTCAAAATGCTGCCCCAGTTTACTGGGTCGGCGCTGATGAAGAGACTGATACATTGACTTCAGAATTTTTAGGTTCCTCCTCAAAATTCTTCCCTAGTTCCACTATCGGGGAAAAATATAATATTTATTAAAGTGTGACCGAACCCACAGGGCTGCCTACGTATCCCCTCTTAAACGGTAATCAAGTCAGGCTTAGTTCAAATTACATCATGAAAGAAAAACATATGATCAAATATAGTATATGCGAGAATAAGGGCTCCTCTAGTTAGAACCCGGTGAATTATGTACGGACCCTGCCAATTAGGAGAGAATTTTCCATTAGATTCATCTTATGGATGAAATATTTTATTCAATACCAGCTGCCCTGGTGTGAATATCCTTGGCTTAGCTCTCTTGTTGAAGGCTATGAGCATTCTATTATGGTGTAATTGACTGTGGCAAACTACATTCATTCTCTTTTCCGTCTATAAGGGCCAATTGCTCGTAGCGACTTTTGACCCATTCTGCATCATCTAACTCTGCTTCTTGTATGATCCTCAATGAGGGAATTTCTACCTCGGCGGGGATGACTGCCTCTGTACCATAGACCAGCATGTTGGGAATGGCCCCAGTTGATATGCAGACCATGGTACGATATTCCAATTAGGCGAACAACAAATTCTCATGCCATTGTTTGTGCTTTCGATCATCTTCCTTAGTATCTTTTTGATGTTCTTATTGGCTGCTTCTACAGCTTCGTTCATTTGCAGTTTGTAAGTCGTAGAGTTCTTATGTTTAATCTTGGATGTTTCACACATTGCTTTCATCAGGTCGTTGTTGAGATTAGAACCATTGTCGGTGATGATTGATCCTGGAATCTCGAACCGATTGACCATACGATCGCGGATGAAATCTATTACCACTTTCTTGGTTACTGCTTTGTATGATGCTGCTTCAACCCATTTGGTAAAGTAATAAATTGCCACTAGGATGAACATGTGCCCATTTGATGCGGCTGGTTCGATTGTTCCAATAACATCCATTCCCCAAGCGGTGAACGACCATGGTGAGCTTGTTGAAATAAGCTCGTTCGGAGGTACTTATTTATCATATTTGTATGTATCTGACAACGGTGGCATCTCCATACATACTGGATGCAGTGTGTTTCCATAGTCATCCAAAAATACCCTGCTCGGAGTATCTTCTTTGCCAAAACGAAACCATTTATGTGTGTTCCGCATGTCCCTGCGTGCACTTCCTCCAATAGTTTGGTTGCTTCTCTTTGCTCGACACATCTTAATAATCCCAGATCGGGAGTCCTCCTATACATGATTCCTCCGTTGTGAAAGAAGTTGTTGGATAACCTCCAGAGTGTATTTTTTGAGAAGCATTGGCAAGTTCTGGGTATTCCTCGACTTGAGCATAATAAGCCGGTTGGTCATGAATCTTGACCTGGATGGGATCAATAAAGTTTGTGTCTGGATTCTGGATCATAGACGATAAAGTGGCTAGGGCATCAGCGAACTCATTCTGTATTCTTGCAATGTGCTGGAATTCTGTCTTTCTGAATCTCTACCTCAACTCCTGTATATAATGTAGATAAGGGAGTATCTTGGAATTCTTGGTTGCCCATTCTTCTCAAACTTGATGTATGAGTAGGTCCGAGTCTCTGATCACTAATATTTCTTGAATGTTCATGTCAATCGCCAATTTAAGCCCTAATATGCAGGCTTCATACTCGGCCATATTGTTGGTGTATGGGAACCTGAGCTTGGCAGATACCGGGTAATGCTGACCCGTTTCTAATACCAGGACCGCTCCTATACCGACTTCTTTGAAATTTGCAGCTCCATCGAAAAACATCCTCCAACCATTATTGGATTCTGCAATGTCTTCTCCTATGAAAGCTACCTCTTCATCAGAAAAATACATCTGTAGAGGTCTGTCTTCTCCTCCTACAGGATTCTTGGCGAGGTGATCCGCCAAAGCTTGCCCTTTGACTGCCTTCTGGGTAACATAAACGATGTCAAACTCACTTAACAGTATTTTCCATTTGGCGAGCTTGCCGGTAGGCATGGGGTTCTGAAAGATATATTTCAATGGGTCCATCCTGGATATGAGATAGGTGGTGTAAGCATAGAAATAATGCCTCAATTTTTGAGCTACCCAGGTTAGAGCACAACAAGTGTGTTCTAATAAGGAATACCGAGCCTCGTACGGGGTAAACTTCTTGCTGAGGTAGTAAATTGTTTGATCCTTCCTTCCCGTCTCATCATGTTGTCCCAAAACACAACCAAATGCCCCATCTAATACTGCAAGATAAAGCAATAGAGATCTCCTTGGCTCGGGGGAACCAAGACTGGCGGCGTTGACAAGTATTCCTTGATTCTGTCAAAATCCCTTTGACAATCCTCAGTCCATTTAGTGGTGACATCCTTCTTTAGCATCTTGAAGATGGGTTCACAAATAACAGTGGGCCGGGTTATGAACCGGCTGATATAGTTGAGTCTTCCCAGAAAACTCATTACCTCTTTCTTGCTCTTTGGTGGTGGTAACTCTTGAATGGCTTTGACCTTTGACGGATCCAATTCTATTCCCCAGCGACTCACAATGAAACCCAGTAACTTTCCGGCAAGAACCCCGAATGCATACTTGGCTGGATTCAATTTCAAGTTGTATCTCCTCAATCTGTTGAAGAATTTTCTCAAATCTTCCATGTGATAGTAGCTTTCCTGGACTTGATGATGACTTCATCCACATACACCTCGATTTCTTTATGTATCATGTCATGAAAGATAGTGGTTATAGCTCTCATGTATGTGGCACTGGCATTCTTTAAACTGAATGGCATCATTCTGTAACAGTACATTCCCCACGGTGTGATGAATGCGATTTTCTATGCATCTTCTTCGTCCATCGATATCTGGTGGTAACCAACAAAATAATCGACAAACGACTACAACTCATGTTTGGTGCAGTTGCTAATCAGTATATGTATATTTGTCAAAGGGAAGTCGTCCATGGGACTATCCAGGTTAAGATCCCGGTAGATGACACATACTCTAACTTTCCCGTCTTTCTTCGTTACATGTACGATGTTGGATAACCATGTCGGATATTCTACCACTCCGAGAACCCTGGCTTTGACTTGCTTGGTAACCTCTTCATTGATTTTCAAACTCATGTTTGGCTTGAATTTTATGAGCTTTTGTTTTACCGGTGGGCATGCCTGATCTATCGGCAATTTGTGAGCCATAATGGATGTTCTGAGACCGATCATATTATTATACGATCAGGTGAAGATATCCTCATACTCTTTTAAGAATTCTGTGTACTCTTTTTTTTTTCTGGTGGTGACAAATGTACACTGATTCGCGTTTCCTTGACATTTTCTGAGTTTCCCAGATTAACAACCTCAGTTTCAACCAAGTTGGACGTAGGCCTGTTCTCAAAATTCTCGACCTCTCTGACAACCTCTTCTGGTATTTCATCCTCTTTTGAATCTATGTCCGTTTGTTGCATTGCCTCATTGCAAGTTACAGTCGTTGGTTCATTATCAAGGTATGTAATAGTAATGTTGTGTAAAAATAAAGTAAATGTAGAGAAAAATAATAAGAGTGAGACACAAAGACAAACTTGGAAAATGCTTTCAATTAAATTCATAACTGTTTGAAACGTCGAAGCTCTTTTCAAAAGTAAAGCCAATGCGGAAAAGTAAAATCAACTAAAAGTAAAATGTGATGCATATGCATTATTTAGCCTTGCTACCCCGAGGCTCTTCGGGCACTCGTGGTCCTGACTGACCAATTGGTGAGGTGTTCTCCTAGGTTCACAGCTTTAATGGAAGGGCCTTCCTCCCCTTCCTCCTTGAAGATAACACAACAGTCCATATTATCCTCCAGAAACTGGTTCTTCATTGCTGCCAGCGCCTCGTCTTCCTGTTATCCATATATAATGTTGGCCGGCTGAAAGGTCTGCTCTAGCTGAGGTATGGGGTGTTCCAATGGGTAGTAGGGACTGCACCTCGTCGGTGACCAATGATTTAACTCCTCGCAGGTGTACTCGTATCCCAGGCCAAAGGTGGTTCCATGCTTTTTCAGCTTGATAGGCTTGATGATGCCCTGGAGATTTTTGCCAAGTCCTTTCCCGGGCTCATACCCGTTCGAGTTATGAATGATCTCAATTTTGTTATCCCACCACTTGTCTTAGTCTATGGCATTGACCGCTCAATGTAGTGGCATGTTTCTCCACCTATTCTCCTTTTACCTCCGATCATCAGGATGGTTTGGCGACAGTATATAGGGTTGCTACCATCGCCATGAATGATCAAATCCTGATGATTCCACTCGAACTTTACAACTTGATGCAGCGTTGAGGCCACAGCTCTAGCAGCGTGGATCCAGGGTCATCCCAACAATAAATTGTAGGATGCTGGCACGTCTATGACTTAGAAGTCGACATCGAACTAGGTCGGCCCCATCTGTAGGCATAAGCTAATTTCTCTGATGGTGGATATTTGAGACCCATCAAAAGCATTGACACTAATAGCTCCGCATTTAATCTCATGCAGTCCTTTTCCCAATGTCCTGAGAGTTATTAACGGACATATGTTATGGCTGGACCCCGCGTCGACTAAGATCCTGGTGATAAAATAATTCTCGCATTGCGCAGTGATGTGCAATGCCTTGTTGTGACTAAGCCTTTCTGGTGGTAACTCATCCTCGTGGAAGGTGATCTTGTGGCTTTCCAACACCTGCCCCACCATATTTTCCATTTTGCCTCCTGTTATGTTGCTGGGAACATAAGATTCGCTCAGTATTTTTATTAAGGCGTTTTTATGTGCCTCAGAGCTTTGCAGAAGAGCCAGAATAGAAATATGCGCTAATGTTTTGTTCAGTTGCTCAACGATTGAGTACTCTTTGGCCTGTATCTTCCTCCAAAAGTCATCGGGTCCAGTTTCAATTGCCCGCCCAGAGGCTTGCTCCTGGACTCAGCTAAATGTTCCGGGGTGTATACCTTGCCTGTCCTGGTCATGCCCTGTGTGGCGATTGCTTCCCCAGTATATGTTTTTCCCTTCCTTCTAGCCTCAGTTGTATAATCCCAAGGTATGGCGTTTGACTTGAACGGGGTCACATATATTATGGAAATCGGAATTGGCGTCCGGGGAGTTAACACAACGACTATGAATAGCGCGGGTGCCTTTGGAATCCCGAACTCAACCTCAATCAATTTGGGCGCCTTTGCAGAAGGTGCTTCAAACTCGAGTGGTATAGACACATTTACCACACGCCCTCAGAGGGATGAATCTGAACAACAATGGAATTGAGGGTAATTACTAGCTTTTTAGGCCCGTCTTCTTCAACTATCAAACCGATTGACCCCTTGGGGTCCCAATCATCTTCAATCTCGATCATATGGATGCCTCCACCCTTGTGGTCAGGTAGAGGGTTGTTGCGGACATTGGGAGCGGGCTCCTTTGCTATAATGACCTTATTGTCAATAATATTTTGAATCTTGTCTTTTAACGAGCGACATTCGTCGATGGTATGACCTTTCATCCCGGAATAGTATGCGCAAGTCTTGTTTGGGTTGATCCACTGAGAGGGATTTTCTGGAGTTACGGCTGGGATAGGGATAATGTAACCAACTGATTTGAGTTTTTCGTATAGTTGGTCAATTGGCTCGGCTACGGCGATATATTGTCTAGGGGATTTACGGTCGAAATTTTGTCTGGGCCAAGGAAAGTTTTGGTAGGTAGGTTGTGACGGGTAGTGAGAAGGTTGGGAGTTGTATGCTTGGTATACCAGTGCGGGTTGAGAATATCTTGGTGAAGTAGGTTGGTATGAGGGTGGTGGAGGTGATTGGTAGGCAGGTGGTGGAATTTGGTAAGTGGGTGAGGGTGCTTGGTAATTTATGGTAGGTTGGTATGTAAGTGGAGTTGAGGGATATGTATGATATTTCATAGGGGAATTGTTCCTTTGCACAGCCATTACAAAATTTATGTCCTTTTTCTTTGACGAGCCATGAGACTGTAAAGCCTTGTTGGTAGCTTGCAATGCCTCGAAGTTAGTGACCATACCATTTTTGATGCCTTTTTCTATCCTTTCTCCCAACTTGATGATGTCGGAGAACTTTTGGCCCTTCATCAGCCTTTCTTAGTACTGCGGATCCTGAGCATAGACGAAGAACCTGTTCATTTCTTCTTCCTCCAAGGCCGGTCTGACCTTAGCATCTTCTGACCTCCAACGAGTAGCATACTCACGAAAGGTATCTGTACGATTCATCTTGAGATTTTGGATATAGAACACATCTGCTGCGTTCTCAGTGTTGAACCTAAATCGATCCATAAAGTCAGACACCATGTTCACCCAACTTGTCCATTTCTTTGCATCCTGGATAATATACCATGATAAAGCATCGCCCTTCAGACTCCTCATAAATAGCTTCATGCGGATTTTCTCGTCCCTTCTGACTCCTACCAACTTATCACAATTCATTCTCAATTGAATCCCGAGATCACCTATACCAGTGAACATCTCGAACTTGGGAGGTTTGCACCCCTCCGGTAGCTCAACATCTTGCTAAAAACAGAGATCTTCGTAATTTAACCCTTCAACACCTTTGTTACCTTCGAAACCTTGGACCCGACTGGTCAATTTCTTGAGTTTAGAGGCAAAATTATGAATGAAGGAACCCTTGTAATCTGATTCGGGTGCACTTGTATTGGCTGAGTGTAGTGGGGTACAGTGTCCACAAAGATAGGGGTGTTATGGTCTTTTGTGGTATTTTGCGGTTCGGGAATGAGCAGTGGAGTGTTATTGCATGTGTTGTAGGCTTGGTCATGAGCGGGTTGCATTGGAGGTTGTGGGGTGTTTTGTGGAGGTGCATGGTTCTGGGTGTTAACATCAGGAGCGGCAAGAGTGATTGACAGGCTTGCTAGGTTCCGGACTTGGTCCAATTCCTCTCGAAATCTTAGCAATGTTTGCTCCAGATGAGCATCAGTCTCCTTGGTAAGTGCAGCATTCTGAGAAGATTTTTGAAGTTCCTTTCTAGTGCTTGTATCTCCCATTTCTGCTAGGACTCAGGGGAGGAGTAGGTAGAGGACCCTTGGATCTTGTTGAGTATGCTAATGGTGCCAGAGTGCACGAACTAGCCTTTGGGGGGGGGGGGAATAAAAATAAAATAAAAACAAAAAGGTAAAAAGTTAGTGCGGATTCTTAAAAACAATATTGTAATATTTAAACACGTTGTGCAATAGTATAAGTCGTTTCCTAATTTGGGTGCCTTGTTGTGCCCGAGGTAGGCCTAGCAAAAAATTGAATTTGAAGAACTTATAATGCTAAATGCCTCATTTTATTAATAAAACAAGACGAGGCTTAGAACAACTGAATGATAAAAGATGTCACTAATGGCCAGTGGCCTTATTACATTAAGAAAGCATGAAATAAAATCCTAACTACTTGGTCCCAGAAGGACCTTCACCAGATTCGGTACTCTTGCCTCCCTCGTACAGCTGCATCAACGCGCGCATTCCCAACAGCATATAAGCTCGAGCCAGATGTCCGCATGCACTTCCATCGGCATTCGGACTGTTGTCAATCCTTTTATGAACATAATAATTCGGTCGCTTACATGAATATCTTCCCACTAGCTTAACAGCCTTGGGTGAATGTTGGTTACCATACCTAATCTGGGGACTTCATGCCTCATTTTCTACAAAATAAAGCGTTAGGCCCTTAACCCCACTAGACTCAACTGTTTAAATCAACAATTAGCATAAAGGCATTTAATTCTCCAAATGAATGCACAGAATATGGAGGTGTCCGTTTGGGTTTCGAGAAAATCCGAAGGACTTTGGTTTGGGCTATATTAAGGAGTCATTATGTGGACAACATAATCGATTCTTATAGGGTTTACCATGATGCATGAACAATTTAATGGAATAAGGTTTCGACTTTTGAAGTGCTAGACAAGGTACCCTTGAGTGGAAAACTCAAGAGGGAAAGGCGCGGATTCGTCGACTGCACCGTTGGTCGACTGGTTTAACCGCAAATATGCCTTTGCCACATTTAGGGGGTTGTAATATTGGAAGGGTGCAACCACTCATTATAAGCATTGCTATAAGATTTGTTTTGGCACGAGTGGAATATGATGTTTGAGAAATGCAGTTACAATAATGAAGCAAATTGCACATATTTTACGTTAATAAAGATTACAATGAACACTTGGAAATTACAACGGAATTGAAATAATAAGGCAGTAAAAGAAGATATTAGAGGGAAAGAAAAAACGAAGAGTCAAGTTAGTAATTATGATGAAGTAATTAAAGACAGGAAATAAATGGAATTAAGGAAGCAATGAAGTCACAAAAGCGCGTAATGGTACACGCCTTAAAGAAATCCCCAGCAAAGTCGCCATGCTGACGACGCCCCCTTTTATAAAAAGCAGATAAATCGGGTTTACAACCTTATGGGTGGAATGACTCTTTTATACCCTTTCGGGGAATTTGGTTATGGATTTTGGAGAGTCGCCACCTAATAATTATAGTGCATTAGGACACTTTTAGAGAAAAAGAATAAGATTTTGAAAGAAAACCAGAGCTTAGGTAAGGGCTTGAGATTATCTCGAGGGGAAAGTGTTAGGCACCCTTTAAGATCCACTAGTGTGGTTCCCGGCCGTGCTTAATTGTGACTTTAAGAAGAGTAGGAGTAAAAAAGCAAAGTTTGCACATAGGAAACATAGCAAGTTAAAAATTTTGAAAGAAGAAAGACACAAGTTGTTTTTGAAAAGAGAGAATTTTGGTTGAAAACATGTCTAAAATAAGGCATTAATAAAGAAACAGAAAGGGGGTGCTAGGGAATATGGATCACTTTGGTGCAATATCCAGCAATCATTCTCACATGAGATATTAATGCACCAGTCATCCTATCAATATTCTACCTTTCCCACGCCGTTAAGGTATTTAAACGCGATTAGCCTCGATTACTTATTACATGCTAATACCCGTCCCCGCCTATCAGTTCAAGGGTATTTGGACTTCTAATCCTAAAATGGAAGAAAAGGGAAGGAGGCATATATGGAGTTTAAAATGATAAAATACTAGGGCGTCAATCAAAACAAATAGCAAATATGTGGGGAATTAAACAAACACTCAAAGGCTCATACAAATCCCGTAGATCACATAACAACTAGTTTAATATGACTTGCATGTACTGATTTGGTCTTAATTAAAATTAAGCGGCGGACGGATCCGGTTAACACAGAGAATTCGATAAAAGGTCTCATTAGGCAACTACGATCCAATTGCTAGGGTCTGGAGTATCTTACCAGTTGTTTCTTTAAGGACTAACATAGACAGGTTTTGCAAGAAGTAGAAATTGTAGAAGTTCAAAAAGGTTTTGGAAAATTACTGGGACTTTTTTAAGAGTTTAAGTAGTAAAGTGTTCACGAGAAGAGGTTAGAGTTTGAAAGTTGTTTGAAATTAACCTCGTAAACAAAATTGAGATAGAGTTGGAAAATGAATTTTTAGCGACAAAATTACTTGTTCTTAGAGTTGCAGACAAATTTGGACGAATTATGTTGAAAACGTTGAAACAATTGCCATATTACTGATTATACGACTTAAGCGAGTTTTGAGATCCTATAGGCAGTGTATATATTCGGATTCCTTTATTTTGCTCAATGCTATTTAAACGTTTCAGGCAGACGATAGTGGTATTACCTATGGTTTGCCTATTTTTATGCAATTCTATAGGCATGATTTCTGTATGCTTAAAATGTAGAAAAATTCAAGCCTATGGATATGATATCTAATTGAAAGTAGTAAAAGTCCTATATGCATGATATCTAAGTGAATCAAATTGGTAAAAAAGTCCTATAGGCATGAATTCTAAGAGATTCAAATTAGAAAAAGTCCTATAGGCATGATTTATAAGTGATTCAAAGTAATAAAAGTCTTATAGGAATGATATCTACACTTTAACATGCAAATAACTAAAAAACCCTCCCATACCCCTTACTACTATATTCCCTAAGTTTTATTACAAAGTTATTATTACAGAACCAAATATAATAAAATACATAATAGCCCACAGCTAGATCCAAACTGCCTAATGCAATCTTGATATCCAATACATGTGCTTTACCAAATCCGGGTTCCAGATTCCAAGGCCTTCTCTTAGAGTGTTTCAAAGTTCCAAGGAACTTCAAGAGTCCAGGCAATGCTTACACCCTAAAGAGTGAATGTTGTAACATAGTAGAGCAATGTGTCGAATTACAAGCCCTTAGGCATCCAAGTTCAGAGGGAGCTCTAGGGTCCCTAAGCATGGCTTACCATGGGGGGTGGGGGGGGGTAGAACTTAAGATTTATGAGTTGGTGTAAAGTGAGAGAGAGGAACCTTAGACGGAGGTGGTCATACCCAGCCATGGCATTGACTGGCACACCCCTAACCTCTTGCTCAGATTCAAACAAATAAGAGCTGACTCTTATAGAGTCAAACTTAGGTCTGAATGATGATCAGGACACCAACGGACCCAAATTAGGGCTCAACACATTGAGGGGAAAGGTAATGGGAAAGAAATTGAGTAAAGACTAAAAATATTCTAGTTCTGGATCATAGACAACAATCCATAGTGCTGCTATGACCCATGACAAAATTCACACAAAGGGGATAGAGGGAGAGGGATTAACATAAAATAAGAAACATAACATGTTTGAAGGTAATTAAATAATGAAGGAAAGCATAAGTAAATACACAAAGAAAGGGGTTGATGCGGAGAAGTTGAACAAGGATGCTAATAAACATAGAAGAACATACCAGTTATAAATTTTAGAATAGCAGGATAGTAACAGCAAAACAAAGTCAAGAAAAGCTCCCCAAGTGTTTGGGAGTTCGAGCAGCAGGAAGTGCAGAAGTAGAATGCTCATTAGTAGTGCAAAGAAGTAGAGAAGAAGAGAGTAGTAATAGTAGTAGAATAGAAGAGAGATGAGTTCTGACTTTGGTTTGCAGTTAGAATTTGATGATGAAGTAAAAAAGAAGATCATGTATTTATACTTGAAATCAGACATGCAAGCAAGGAAAGAAAAGTAGTCGAGTATCAATTAAGATTAATCAACTAACAGAGATTCCTTTAATTAAGGAATCCCAATTTGATCAATAAAGGAAGAAAATATTTAAGGAAAGGGGATCAGGTAAACAACATGTCCATAGTATACAAATAAGGGTGAATACAAAAAAGTTATTTAAGGAAAAGTTTTTTTGAAACACACGGTTTGTGCAAATAAGGTAAGAAGACCAATTAACAAACAGTAAAATCAAAGGTCTAAGATTTTATATAAATCAACCAAGTCTGAAAAGAGAAGGGTTTTATTTAGGTCGAGTCGTGGGCATAAAATGGAAAGAAATCAATCAAGTTGTATTCAGAAGAAATTTCAAACTAATTGTAAATTTAAAAGAACCTTTTAGGGGGAAAATCATAGTATATAATGAGCATACAAACACTCTAAACACAAAGGTCAGAATCGTATGAAAAATAAAGATGACTTTTCAGAAATTGAAATCAAACTAGTTTAGAGGTGAGAACATGCAAGTCACATACACGTAGTCTGAAAAACCCCCAAATTCTACGGTTTTCATCATTAGTCCAGAGTATGGACGAAGACGGACAAATCAGACAAGAGCATAACTCAGAAAAACACTAAGGAACTTAATTGTTCCATGAAAACATGTTGAGGGAAAATACAGTAAAAGAAAAGTAGAAGGGAACATGATAGAAGAAACACACATGAGTCAAAGTAGGAACAAACAAGAGTCACACTAGGACAAAATACAGTAAGAACACCTCACAAAATCACAGTAGAATAAGTAAAATCAAAGAAACCCAAAATTGGAGAAGACGAATAGTTTTGAAACCAAACCTTTGAAAGAGATCTAAGAAAATCATTTTGAAAACCTTGAAACAAGCATAGATCTAGAGCGGATATAAAGAAATATAGGAAAATCTCGAAGGGCTAGGGTTTTAGAAGAACCCTAGAAGCGAGAAAGGCCTGGAAAAGGGTCTGCTCTGAGCCAGGTGAGCCAGAGATAGGCTCATAGGACGACGACATGCCGTAGATGGCCGGGAAACTTGAATCAACGATGAATTGAGCAAAAACCTTCAAGGTCAGACCTTAAATCCTCTTGTAGCAGGCGTACAAGAGCATGTGGAGGTGAGTACATGCCACCCAAGGCTCGAGGATGCCATAGATTCCGATGAAACATGGTAAAAGACGGTGGCAGAGGGCAAGGGTTTCAGAGGGGCTAGATAGAATTTGAGACGAAGAGGGTTTGAGGGCGGCTACTTGTAACAAATGAAGCAGGGTTTGGGGTTTTAGGAATTTTTAAAAGGGATGAGGTGATCGTGGCCAATGATCAAAATGATCAACGACCTGGGTAGGGTAATTAGGACGTTTAAATGTGGTAAGTGGGGTCAGAATTGGGGTCCAAATTGGGCTACAATTGAAAGCAATTTGAGGCCAAAATTAAAATAGCCATTTTTCCCTTTTGAATTTATAAAAATAGTAAAAGATATTAAAAATCAAATTAAAAGCACGGGGTTAGTAAAAAATATATAATTATTAATTTAAAAATATTGGTATTGATTTTGTAACTAAAATTGCTATTAAATCAGTAAATGGGCTAAAAATAATTTCATGCAATTTAATTTCAAAAATACCAAATGGACCCGTAAAATTATGCAAAAATCCTGTAAATTATATTTTTATGCAAATGTCAGGATAAATAAACTATTCTCTAAAATGGCAACTTTTGAGGAATAATTATTGGGATTTGTGGTGTAAAATAGGCAATAATTTTCTTAAAAATGCCAAAATCTTTTGGGATGCTCATATATGCATACATAGGCTATTTTGAGATTATTTTGAGTATAGAAATATATAGAAAAAAATTAGGTATCAACAACTGCTTTCTGTGATTGTTATTCTTCTTCTGTCACGGAATTAATATTCCTGGCTGTATGTTGATCTCCACAAATTTGGAAAATTCCCCAAGGTAATGGGAATTTAATAACTTGGTGTAAAGATTAAAGAACAATATCCATTTAATGGATCCACTGTCTCCCCAGGATCATGTTATAAGTCATTTCCATATCTACTACTTGAAATTTAGTTTCTTTCATAACACTTTCTGCAAAAGTTGTTAGTATTACCTCTTCTTTTGTTACCACGTTAGAATTATCGAATCCAGACAAGGTATGCGCCTTCGGAATTATTTTTTCTTCATTTTGCAATTCACGCAATACCTTCAGTCGGATAATATTTACAGAACTTCTTGGATCAATCTAAACTCGTTTCACATTAGTATCATATAAGAGTAAAGATATTACCAGTGCATCATTATGTGGAGATAATAAACCATCTGCATCTGCATCATCGAAGGTAATACTTTCTTTCAAGACTTGTCGTACCCACTTCCCGTGGTTGATAGTGACTTTAGAAACTTTATTAGATGCTGTATATGTTACACCATTGATATCTTATCCCCCGCTTATGACGTTGACGGTTCTTTTGGGAGATGGTGGTTTTAGGGGCACCTGTATGTTTTTCATGTAAGCCTCCTTGCCTTTTTCACTGAACAACTCAGTATGATACCCTTGTTTTAACAAATGATCAACTTCACTTTGCAAAAATCTGCACTCAAATGTTTTATAGCCATGATCATTATGAAATTCGCAACAATGATCGGGTTACGTCGCGTTGGATTTGACTTCAATGCTTCTTAAAATAGCTACGAGTTTAGAGGTGGTGAAATTGAAATTATTGCCACCGAATCTCGCCTTTAAACTTCTGTCATCATCTCGTGACTCTTGTTTGTTTCGCTCGTTCCTAAATCTAGATGAGGAACCTGACTCATTATTTTTATATTTGTGATCGTATCTTTGATTATCTTATCTTGACCGTGAGTCTTTTCCCGCAGGTCCCATGTATGGATCATAGCTATTTTTATCGGACCCTCTTTCATTTTCTGCATATCTCGAACTTAATTTTTCCTCTTTTTGGAATCTTGGAACAGTATCCTCTTCAATCCTCAGCTTTGTGATGTATCTATTATAAAAATCATTCCACGTTGTAGCAGGGTATTCTTGAAGGCTTTCCTTGAGTCTCCTCATGGCCTCCGAGCTTCTTTTATTCAAATTACTCGTGAATGCTATAGCTGCCCAATTGTCATGTACTGCGGTAAAGTCATTCTTTCACGTTGAAATATATTAACAAAATCTCAAAGTAGTTCTGAATCTCCTTGCTGAATTTTGAAGATATCCTCCATCCTTTTCTCTACCTTTTGGGCTCCCGAATGTTCTTTAATGAAAGAATATGCAAGCTCAGCAAAAGCGTTTATAGATTTTTCGCGTAAGAGAGAATACCAAGTTAACACCCCTTTAGTAAGTCTTTCACCAATAGTTTTTGACCAAGACTGATTCAATCTCCTGTTTCTTCAAATCATTGCCCTTTACGCCAGTTGTGAATGCCGTCACGTGGTCTCGTGGATCTGTTGTTCCATCATACTTTGGGACATCAGGCATTTTAAATTTCTTTGGAATTGGGATGTGGGCAAAAGTTGGGTTCCACGGTTGTTGTGAGCATTTATCCATATGTACTCCTTTGATTATTGCCGGAACTCCGGGGATTTACTCTATGCGCTCATTTTGTTCCTTGAGTTGTTTCTGCAAGGTTATAACTAAATTTTGAGAATGAGATTAGTTGAATTACCTGGTTCTCCCTCCTGTTATTCACTGGGGGTTCCTCCATTTCTAGAATTAGCAAGCCCAGAACAGAGATTCTTTAACGTGTTGTTGTTTGGTGTAGGTGTAGGCGGTGCAACAGGTAACCGACTGACTAGAGCCTGAAAAGCTTTGTTAACCCGTGCATCAATTACTTTTTGTAAAGACTCATATGCCCTTTCAAAATGTTCAGATTTCTCCTGTTCATCTTCACGAAACTCAGGGGTGCCCTCACGAGATTGTCGTGGTGAACCATGTGAAGAGGGGACCAGGTGAATGTTTTGTACATTTTCCTGATCTTGGTGGGGTTGATCTACTTGGTTTCCTAGAGTGTTGTCATTGTTGTTTGCCATAGTAGATGGAAATTGATTATCACATTCTCAGAAATGGAACCAATTTGTTTAACCAAAAAATAAGACTTTGGTCAAAGTTAGAAATTTATGAAAACCCGGGCTACTGATAATCAGAAGAAAATATTAAGAAATCCTTTTGAGAATAAGATAGTAAGAAAGCAAGTAAATCAAGTATATTCCAGAAATTCCTTATGCCCTACAATTGTTGGTTCCCTTTTTATAGCCCTTTGAGACTATGAGCCTTTCCTTAAGCCATAATGAGGCAATAATGAGTAATAAATATTATTTAATTGTACGTTACAGAATCATACATTAAGTAAATATTCTCTAACGTTTCTAGTATTTAATATACATTAAATACTGTATCTGGTGTCTCATAGGCATCTCCTGGGTAATCGTCCATGCTTCTTCCACTATTTTTGCTCGCATCTGTTATTGCTCGTGTCCCTTAGCTAACTTTGTTTCTTTGACTATTTGAGTGATCCACATGTCATGACACATTATCTTCAATATATAAAATCGATTTTCCCCAATACATATGTAAGAAAGAATTTTAAGAACAAGATGATAAGAAAGCAGATAAATCAAAGTGTATTCCAGTGATATTTCATGTGTTACAAGTGTTTAACATCCTCCTTTTTATAGTAATTTTGGAGGTATGTGCCTTACCCTTGTAATAATAAGGCTATTATGAGTATTTAATGACATTAATTGAGACGTTACACAATCACTACATTAAACAAATATTCTCTAACGCTTTTAAGGCATTTAATATGCATTAAATGCTGTATCTGGTCTCTCATAGGCTACCAGGTTCATTCCCTCGATCTTTGTACTTTAAATGTGTTGAGTAGGTACGGGCTCTGCATCTCCTGGGTAATTGCCCGTGCCTATTATACTACCTTTGCTTGTATCTATTACTGCTCGTGTCTCTCAACTAACTTTAATTCTTTGACTATTTGACTGATCCATGTATCATGGCACGTCATCTCCAATATGTGAACTTGATTTTTCCCAATACAGATAGTCACCCCCCCCCCCACACACACTTTTCATTTATTCATCAATTGAATATATTGAAAGTGTATTCTCATTAAAAAGGAAATTTCTATCATTGTTAATGCGATGACAAGATTGATGCTTCAATTGTCTTTTCCATTTAATGCTCATGCGCACGTGTCACTTTCTTATCAACTCTGTAGTGTTGCAGCCCAATTCAAGGCTTTTTATGGCTTCACTATTCACGAAGTGCCAGTTACCTTTATTATAGGCTTGCCATCATTACACTTTTTTCCTTTGACCGTTGTTCTCTAATATAAATATTACTTCCTTTCTTGTCTTCTTTAACATAAAGCTTTATTGAACGCTTTTTCTCCATATTGATCTTCTTCATCATGTATTCTTTTTCAAACCCTAACCCTAGGAAAGATCCTATTTTAGATAGCTTCGCAGCTTAGGATCCACCCGTGGTAGTTCCAGTTCTTCTGTGCCTTCCTCTAGTTCTGGTCTTGTTTCAGGAACTAGAGGTTCTTTCTCTTAAAGATCACCTTCTAAGGGCAAGGAATCCTCTGAACCTCTACAAGAACCCTTAGTTTAAGAGATAGTGCCCAATAATTTATCTTTCCATCAAGACAGACAATCTCTTCGACTCCAAGTTTCTGGCATAGATCATGCCAATGTTTATCCCACCATGATTATAGATGTTCTATCTTTCGTGGTTCTTAAAGATTTCCATTGGAGCAATGATTTTTATATCACAATTCCCAATCATAATCAAAGGATTACTTCTTACAAAATTGGACTTTCTTACGTTTATACGTATCCCTTTACTCTTGGATTTAAACTAGCCATTGACCCAATTATATTAGATTTTTGCCATCTCTTCAAAGTTTGTTTGGCACAGATTGGACCTCTTGTTTGGAGAGCAGTAGCTTGTTTAAGATATTTATCTAACAAGGTTGGTGTTGATTTTTCTTTCCCCCATCTTATTCATTTTACTCCCCGAGGCTTTTTCGCAATGGTGTTTTCACATTAGTACCAAGGAGCAAAAGGGTTTTGGTAAGCCCTGAAGATGATAAGGATCATGGCTGTATGCCCGATTTTTGTTGTCCCCATAGTTGATTTGGTGGGTGAAGAAAACATTCTCTTACCTGAGAAGTGGAACTTTGCACATAAGTCTTCTATTTTCTCGTACCTCTACTCTTCTCATACCTCTTTTCTTTAAATTTAATGTCTTTTCTAATGTTACTCCCTTTTCTTTTGTAGCAACCATGGGAGTTGTGGATACCGTTCCCAATTTTTGTGGTTGGGTAGATAAGCTGTTAAAGACTGCGCCTATGGAGGCTAGGTCTTGGAAATCTATTTCCAATCAGTACGGTTGGAAAGTGAAAACTCATAGTAAGAGTTTTTTTATCCTTTCGTATGTAAAACCTTCTTTTTACTGCCTTAATTTTTCAACCTTCGTTTTATCAAGATTTGCAATTCGAGGTGTTTCTACTGAGGCAGTTGATGCCTCTTGACCTTAGGAGCTCATATTTCATTAGGAAGAGCTCGAGATATACTGGTGAAGAGAAAAATTGCGAAAAATGACTCTGAGGAGGAAGAAGAAGATGAAGGTGGCTATTTAGTAACGAGGCCAAAAGCCAGGAGACGCATAATTTCTGATGAAGAAACAAAAGGTTCTCCCTGTGCCTCTCCTGCTGAGCATGTTCATCTCGTTTCTGATGATGATATTACCCCTCAGGATTCTCGTGAGTCTATAAACCGACTTTTTGTTAGCGGGTTTAAGAGTGGTGAGTTAGGGCCTGTGTTAGATGAGCCTACGATTTCTTGTTTTCCAACTCCTGTTATATCAATTCCTCCTTCTTCTTTACTTGAAGTTCTCCCTTACCTACTACTTCTGCTTGTATTGATTTGCATGCTACATCTTCTATTGTCACTTCTTCTACTGCTTCTCTTTCAGTATTTCCCCCTCATATTGTTCCTCGCACAGAGGTTGGTTATATGAGCAGAAATATAAGGAGTGTGACAATCGAAGTCCCTGCCAACAACAATGTTCTGAGGAAGTCTGGGCAAGAGGATGTTTGGCTTGAGCCTTTGATTGGCCCAATTGAGAAAGAAAAGATGAATAGCCACAGCTGGTTGATCTTGATGAATGATATTGTTCATTCCACTTTGAAGGTATGTAAAATTTTTCCTTCTTTACTTGTTTTTGCAAAAATTCCCCTTTTCGGGATTCTTATATTTCTCCTTTTTTGTTTATAGGCCAATCTTTTTTGTACGGAGTTAATGGGCAGAGTTTCTCTATTAGATAAAGTGGCCCATGACTCTATAAAGACCATTCTTAAGTGTGAGAAAGTGGCTTGTGAATCCCAATTAGAGGCTACTAATTGGAAAGGACAGTTCGAGAGTGCACAAATTGCAATTGAAGATTTGCAAGAAAATAGGAACAACCTGGAGCAGCGAGTACGAGCATTGACATCTTAGTTGGCAGTAGCCAGACCTTCCTCAAGTCAAGTTGAGAAGGACAAAGAACACCTTGAATGTTCTTTTTCAGAGCAGTTGTCCAAATCAAGTGAAGAAATTAGAGAGCTAAAAGCACTTCTAAACCAAAAAGAGGTTTATGCGGGAGAATTAGTGCAGAGTCTGACTTAGACACAAGAGGATTTGAGAGTTTCCTCTGATAAGGTTCGTGTTTTAGAGAATTCTCATGCCTCCCTTCAAGCCTCTTTTGATTCAACCTTGTATAAGAATGAAAAGCTCAAGGCTGAACTCGGTGTTTGGGAAAGAGATTATGAGCTTCTTAAAGAAACATTAGCCGTTGAAGTTAGCTGGGCTTTTCTGAACTCTCGTCGTGATGCCTTGACTAAATTTAGTTAGGAGAACTTCAATTTAGATTCAGAATTACCTAAGGTTATGAATATAATTGAAAAGGCTCAACAATAACTGGATTTCCCTTCTCCTGCAATTGAAGTTCCCGTGGTCGAAGCTCATGAAGCTGGAAATCTCGAGGCTGAAGAACTTATGGTTCAAGCTCCCGAGGCTGAAGTTGCTGTAAGTGAGGCTCCCGCAACTGAAATTTCTTTCAATCTTGAAACACGTGCGCGTGTCATGTCTCTATCTGACTCCAGCGAGCCTATTGTTGCCAGCCAAGCTGAAGCCGTGCCTGAAGTTGCTCCTGCTCAAGTTGATACCACTGCTTTTGATGTGGCTGTCTCTCTTCCTCAAACTTCTATGTGAAAGTTCATTTGAAATGAATTCATTTTCTTGTGTTGGTTTTTATTACTTTTGGAAAATTATGGTAACCTGACCTTGGTTTCATTTAAGGTCTTAAGTCCCCAAGTCTTGTTATGGGTCAATTTTCATATATAAACAATGGAATGACTAAGTTTTATACTTAATCTTAGCTTTAAATGTTTAATACGTTTTTGTTAAACTTCCGTTTTCTATTCTTGCCTTTTTATTCTCAAGGACTTATAAAATAGTTTTCTTTTTTGTTCTTTAAAAATGCTTTAGTTAATATCATGACTAGATAATTTAACCATGAGTTTTATAAAAGAGGGCCCTTTTATATTTCGATACTTAATGAAGAAGACGTCTCAACTTCATAATGGTGTTATTATACGATGAAAGAAATAGGAACACACATGCTTATTTGAATAACTTTGACAAGTTTTTATTTTCAAACTTTGACAATTTTTGCATAATACTTTACATGTATTTGAATTACATCTATAGCTTTCTCATAGCTATTTTTCTTGTAATAGGTTTTTACAAAAGAAGAACAATAGAAGTAGGGTTTTTCCTTATAACCCGTTTAATACATAGTCTTTACCCTAACTATTTTGAGGGTACATTGGATCCTTTTAGGTTCGAAACATTATTAAGGGTTTGAGAAGTGAATCCATTGTTCTCATGGGAAAGAACACTATGTTGAGTGTTTGATGGGAAAGAACACTATGATGATTGTCATGTCTTCACAGCTTTTATCTTGCACTTGCTTCTTCTAGACTTAGATTTCGCAATTCCTTTTGCCTTTTTTGTACACATGCATGTGTATATTATGTAATCCCCCAAGTGTTTATGTGTTGAAGTATGAAATCTCGAGCACTTGTTAGTTTCTTCACTTGGCCTTTTTCCTAAAAAGGAAAAACATACGTGACTCGAGGTGTGATTATAAATGAAGACTGCTTAACCCGTTTGTATTTCTATCAGAATAATTGTAACCATGGGCTAGGAATTTTAGTGTATTCCATTTTGCCTTACAGGTCGTGACTCATCATTTAGTAATGGTTAGCATTTTGCCTAGCATCGAAAATCGTTAGTAAAGACTTAATAATTCAAAAATAAAATTTAACATGGTGATACTTGACCGTGGGTATTTTCTTAAAAGTAATATCTCTTCAAATGAACAACATTCCAATGTGAAGATTGGATTTTCCCATCCATTGTTTCCAATTCATATGCTCATTTTCCTGCAATATCTTGAACCCTGTATGGTCCTACCCATGTTGGACTTAGTTTCCCCGAATTGGCATCTTTTGTAGATTAAAAAACCTTTTTAAGCACGAAGTCCCCAATTTTGAAAAATCAGAGGCGTGCTCTTCGGTGTAATATCGTTCTGTAACTTGTTTTTGTGCTGCCATTCGTTTTAGTGCAGCTTCTCATCTTCCCTCGAGTAAATCAAGATTGACACGCATCTCTTCACTATTGGATTCTTCAGTTTCCTGTACAAATAGCGTGCTTGGTTCTCCTATTTCGATTGGAATCAAAGTGTCAGCACCATAAACCAGTGAAAATGGTGTTTCTCCCCTGCTCATTTTTGTAGTTATACGATAAGCCCATAAAACCCCAAGTAATACCTCAGGCCAGTTACCTTTTGATTCTTGTAACAGCTTTTCTTCAAATTATTGATAATGACCTTGTTTGTGGATTCCGCTTGACCATTACCTACTAGATGGTATAGTATAGACGTTATCATTTTGATTTGCCAACTTTGAAAAAATTCTGTGATTTGGGCTCCTATGAATTGTGGACCATTATCACACACGATCTCTTTTGGTACTCCAAATTGGCATATTATGTTCCTCCAAATAAAGTTTTTAACTTCTTTCTCTCGTACCTGTTTAAATGCTCCTACCTCCACCCATTTAGTGAAATAATCACTAAGTACAAGCATAAACTTTACCTGTCCTTTAGCTTGTGGTAATGGACCTACAATATCCATTCCTCATTTCATGAATGGCCATGGTGCTATAACTGGATGCAATAACTCTGCTGGTCTATGCATGTTGTTACCATACCTTTGGCATTTGTCACATTAGCCATGAAACTTTCTGCTTCCTCTTCCATTTTAGGCCAATAAGAATCTGCCCTAATTAAGGTTCTTATTAGTGACCTTCTATCGACGCCCCCTTCCACCCCCACCCCTCTCTAAAAGAGGCAAAATCAGGTCTACGACATTATGGACAAAACAACTCTTATCCCTTTGTGGGAATTGTGTTATGGAGTTTGAAGAGTCGCCACCTAATGATTATAGTGCATTAGGACATTTTTAAGGAGAAGAAGATTTTGAATGAAAACCAGAGTTCGGGTAAGGGCTTGAAATTATCTCGAGGGAAAGGTGTTAGACACCCCTCAAGATCCACTAGTATGGTTCCCGACCTTGCTTAGCTGTGACTTTAAGAAGCATAGAAATAGATAGGCAAAAACTGCATATAAGGAATACAAGCTAGTGTGCAATTTTGAAAGAAGAATAGCACAAGTAAAAAGGAAATGTTAGAGAAAATATTTAAACAAAAATAAAAGGTAAGGGGGTCCTAGGTTTAACTATAATATGGATCATTCGATATAATATCCAGCACATATTCCCAAGGAGGGGTTGCTTTAAGATATTATCGCATCGTTATCATCTCCATATTCTACCCTTCCAATCCCGTTAAGGTATTTAAACGCGTTTTGTCTCGTTTACTTATTGCATGCTAATACCCGTCCTAACCTATTAGTCCCGGGGTATTAGGACTTCTAATCCTAAAAGGGGGAAGAAGGATAAGACATATATGGAGTTTCAAAGGTGAAAATGCTAAGGCGTCAACCAAAACAAATAGCACATAAGGGTATACAAATCAGACATTCAATTGGCTCATACAAACCCCGCAAATCACAACAACAATTAGTTTAGCATGACTTGCAATTACTGATTTGGTCTTGAGTTTAAAACTAATAATGAATAGATTAGTTTAACACATAAAGTTTAATAAGTCTACTTTGATCCCCTCGGATCCCGTTTGTTGAAACTTAAAGTATTTTTGAAAACCAATAATTTCAGAAAGCGGTGATTTGAAACAAGAATTTACAAAAATTCAGAAATGGCTTATGAAATAATCGAACTGCTTAAGTAAAATGGTGCAAGAAAAGTATTGAAGTACAAACTATGCAGGAAAAGAAAGGTTGATTTCCAAAAAAATACAGGTTTGGAATTAAAAAGATTCTTATAGATTCAAAATAGCGTAGAAGGCAGATTTGGTCAGATTTCAAAATAGACAGTATTGGACAAATTCTTTTATTGAAGGCGTCTAACAAATTAGTCAAGTTTGAACCCTATAGACATGACATCTACAGATTGATTTGTTGTTGCTTTTTAAACGTTCAAGGGACCTACTATTTGCCTAGCGTTTTTTGTATAGTCCCTATATACATGATTTCTATATGCATTTGATTACGGAATGTTAAAGACTTATGGGCAGGATTTTTAGATGCAATGTTAAGATCCTATTGGCATGATTTCTAAGTGATTTGCGATATTGAAATCCTATCGATATGGTTTCTAGATGAGATGCAATATTAAAATCCTATAGGCATGATTTCTAATATAAAAATCCTATATGCATGATTTCTATTATGATTAGCAGAAATATAAACCCCTCCCACACCCTTTTCACTATATCCCCAAATGCTAAGCTTTTTACATAAATGGAGAGAAAAAGACTAAGGAGATAAGTACATCAAAGCTAAAATGGACCCGAGGAAGCTCAAACCAACCTTAATGTCCAACATATGTATTTGACCTAATCCAGGCTCCAGGTTCCAAGGCTTTCTCTTAGAGTGTTTCAAAGTTCCAAGGGATTTCAGGAAGCCCAGGCAATGCTTACACCCTAAAATAATGATTAGAGTAGTGCAAGGTGTAGAATTACCAGCCCTTAGGTATCCAAGTTCAGAGGGAACTCAAGGGTCCCTAAGCATGGCTTGCGAGAGGGGAGTAAGGCTCAAAGAACTAAGAGTAAGTGTAAAGTGAGGGATTAGAGGAAGCCCAATGCAAAAGGTGGTCATACCTAGCCATGAACAGGGATGGCACACCCCTGACCTTTTACATGGCTTAAACAAATAAGAGCAGACTTGAAATGAAGTCAGACTTAGGCCTGTATGATGATTAGGACATCAACAGACCTGAGTCAAGCTCAACACATAAACGGGGGTAAGGGAATGGGACTGATTTGAGTAGAGGTCTAGAATAACGTGGTTCTGAACTAAAGGTGGCAATAGAGTACCACTCCAGTCCAAAACAATACTCACATACAAAGGGGGTCAGGAAAAGGGATCAAATATGAAAGCATTTTGCATAAAAACAGAAACAAAGTCAAACAGAAGTAGACTAAAGGGATTTGGGGAGAGGGAAATACATGAAAGCATTCATACAAGCACACAATATTAACATATAGGGATATTGGGGTAGGGATATACATGCTGATGTTTTAACTGCATAATGAACATAAACAGACATGTGAAAAGAAACAATTAAACATGTAGTTTTGGAGATGGTATTAAATCATGGACCTACCAGTTGGCAACTTCAAATGATAAAGAAAATAGGGAAAATGGAACCTTATAGATTAGCCTTGGATTTCAGCCGGCTAAACTCGAGTAGCAGAACAAGTAACAGAGAAAAGCAGAGAGGAGAAAAGAAAGTTTTGAGTGTGAACTTGTACTGTTTGTCTCTGTTTTTGAAGTGAAGATGAAGGGGGTTTTCATACTCTGAAAACAAGTAGCAACTAAGGCAGGAAAATAAATTAATATCAATCAAAATCAATCAAGGAAAGAATTCCCTTTAATTAAGGGAGTCGGACTTAGGGTAAATAAACGGAGTTCCACATATGGAAAGAAAATCAACAATAGGTTGTAGAAATAAGGGGTAAATACATTTAAGGTTTTCAAAATACACAAGGTTTAAAAAAATAAGGCAAATAAAATCGTCAATCATTCAAATAATCGGAAACTGGGATACACATTGATACTGAATTTAGTCAGAAAGCAAGTCCAAATTAAAGAATGAAATAAGTTCCTACAAATCAGTTTCCCAAAATCAAGGTTGTTTCGAAAAGGGAAAGGCTGATTATAGAAGATGCACAAAGATATGCAAGATTGAAATTAATGGAAAAGTCGTGTAATCATAGAGCAGAAGCACACAAGCATGAGATGCAATTAGAAATTCTTGCAGAAATCAGAAGCATGAAGCGTGTAAGCAGTTAGGTGTTCAGAATCAGGCAAATAACACACACATAGATGAAAACCCCAAAGTCTAGGGTTCTCTAACATTTCACGGTGTAAAAAAGAAAACAAAAGGATACTCAGGTTAACAAACTCAGAGAGGACACAAATAAGGAAAAATACAATAGTTACCGGAAACCCTAGGTAAAAGGAAAATATTCTAAAGCCATAGCAAGAAATAAAGAAATCACAGTAGAGTAGTTAAAAAAAGAAAATCGGAGAAACCCTAATTTTAGGAAGATGAACAATTTGAAGATAAAAATGGGTCAAAATGTGGAAAACACTTTGAATCTCTAGAAAATCAAATAGATCTAAGGTAGATCGTAAAGAGAAACATAGAAGAACCTTAGTGATTTAGGGTTTTAGAGAGAACCCTAGAAAACGAGAAAGCCTGGAACTGGCTAGCTTCAAGATGACAACGGACTCACAACCTTAAGGCTCGCCGGAGAGAGACCGGATATGGTCGTAGAAACTCCAGTCGGTGGACCTCTGAGATAGTGGTCTTTACAATAGGGTTTCAATCCTCGAACAAAAGGGTCGTAGAATGGATTGAGGCGTGAGTGCAGGTAGCATCAAGCCTGGAAAGCCATAGTCTCCGGTGAAAAGAGGTCAGAAAGTGACCCGAGGCGGCTAGGGTTTCAAGGGGGCTTGGGAGTGTTTGAGAGATGAGGGGGATACACGGGCGACTGAAGGTGTAAAATGATTAGGGTTAGGGGTGTACAGTGGTTTAATTAAGGAAGGCTTAGCGTGAGCCGTTGATCCCACGATTCAAAAAAAATAACATGGCGGGTTATTTTAGTGGGGTGTGGGTCGGGTCTTTTAATAAATTGGGTAGAGTAATTGTGGTTGAAATTAAAGCTATATTTTATACAAAAGGGGCTATAACTTAAATAACCAATTTTCCCTAATTTGAATTTTATAAATTAGCAAATGATGTTTGAAAATACAATTAAAAATACTTAATTAATAAACAAAGCATAAGTATTAATTTAAAAATATTATAAATGATTTATGGTTAAAAATACTATTATATCGAGAAATAGGCTAAAATTACAATTTCATGCAATTTTAGTTTAGAAATGCCAACTGAACTTGTAAAATTATGTAAAAATAGCAAGTTTTGGGAATACTTATTGGATTTTATAGTGCAAAAATAAGTCATAAATTGATTTAAAAAATTGGAAAAATACTAAAACCTTTGTGGATGCTTATAAATGCTATTTTTTAGAATATTTTGAGGATAAATATATAGGGAAAATTGGGTATCAACACCTTCCTCCTGCGTGATTGCCGCAATGTCCATCGTGTTTTGTCTCATTATGTACTCTACTTGAGAAGGGCCGAGGCATCTTGCTAAGGGACCACCGAATATTTTATGGTAGAGATTTCCTTGTTTTAAATAGTACCGAGCAGCCTTTTTTCGAAGTTCGTGTGGTTTTATTTTATCCTCAAGGGCGATATCATACTGCAAAGAGGCAACAATTTCGTTTCTCCAATACAAGGTTAAGTTATTAAAATTTACCTCATTCTTATCAGGTTCGAGAACGGAATGAAATTAATGTATAACTGAAGCATTTGCATCGTTTGCCACGTCAGCTGCATCTACTTCAACATTTTCATCTCTTAGTATTTTCACAACCTTCCAGGTTTGGAATTGCTTTATCAATCCTCGTACTTTTTCTAAGTACTGTTGCATCCTTGCTTCCATGGCTGTGTAAGTCCCCATCATTTGATTTACCATAATTTGTGAATCATTTTTTATTATAATTTGGGTTATGCCGAGTTCTCGTGCCAATTTCTCACCTGAAATCACAACTTCATACTCTGCTTCATTGTTAGTTATAAAATGATATTTTATAGCTTGTCTAATGGTTTCGCCCGTAGGTAGTACAAGAGCATTCCTAATCCTACGCCTTTTACATTGGATGAACCGTCAGTAAATAAAATCCAAGTCCCCGAGTTTGCACCATTGAAAACTTGTAACTCTTTTTTCGCTTCTAATTGCATCCCTTAGCTAAAATCAGCCACGAAACCAGCTAATACTTGAGATTTTATAGCAGTTCTAGGTTTATAAGTGATTTCGTACTCACTTAATTCAATATCTCATTTTGCTAACCTCCCAGATAATTCATTCTTATGCAAAATGGTACGTAATGGGTAAACAGTTACGACATCAATGAGATGACATTGAAAATAAGGTCTTAATTTTCTAGATGCCATGATTAAAGCAAGTGCTATTTTTTCTAGTTGTGGATACCGTGTCTCTGCATTTAACAAAGATTTACTAATATAATAGATAGGGGATTGTTTACCTTGGTCCTCCCGGACTAAAACAACAATTACCGCAACTTCTGAAATAGCAAGATAAATAGGCAACCTTTCCCATGCCTTTGGTTTTGCAAGTAATGGAAGGTTCGATAAATATTTTTCAAATTCCTAAGTGCTTGTTGGCATTCTTCATTCCACTCAAAATGATCTTGCTTCTTTATAGCTGAGAAAATTTTGAAACACTTCTCTGATGACTTAGAAATGAACCTTCCTAAGGCAGCAATTCTTCCCGTTAGTCTTTGGACTTATTTTTTACTTGTCAGCACATCAGGTATTTCCTATATTGTTTTAATATGCGCGGGATTTACTTCAATTCCTCGGTTAGAAACAAGAAAACCCAAAAACTTATCTGATGCAACTCCAAACGCGCTTTTTCGGGGTTCAGCTTCATGTTAAATTTCCGAAGTATTTGAAATGTATCAGATAAATGAGATATTAAATCCTTAGAATGCTGATTTTTTACGAGCATATCATCTATATACACCTCCATGGTTTTTCCCAAATGTTCTTGGAACATTTTGGTAATAAGCGTCTGATAAGTTGCTCCAGCATTCTTGAGATCAAAGGGCATTACTTTATAACAGTAAGTCCCTGATATAGTTGAATTATACATGTTTTATACCCCTTCTTACCTGAGCTTTGTGCATAAACTGCTTCAAATTAGTCTTAAATTTCTTACAAAGCTTTGATTGCAGGTTTGAGCGATGAGATGATATATATCACAAATCGGCTCAAAAGAGGAGTGAAACCTGCCAATCGCCAACAGATAACTCAAGTGGGAAAAAGGTCACCTGTGCGGACCGCACTAGCTGATGTGCGGCCGCACATGAATGTTCTGCAACAATCCAAGTCAAGGTTGACATGTGCGGACCGCACTATTTTGGTGTGCGGCCGCGCAGGATAGTTCAGAGAGTTACCAAAACAGAGGAAATCCCACGCAGACTGCATCCATTTCCACGTGGTCCCCACTGACAAGAGAGTAGATGTTCAGAAACTCAAGGCAACAGGCCCATGTACCGCACACCAAAACAGTGCGGTCAGCATGGGAAAAGTTTAGAGAACAAGCAAATTGGGAAAATCTCGTGTGCGGCCGCATGCCATTTCTACACGGATTGCATCACTGTAGTTGTGCGACCGCATGCCATTTCGACGCGGTCTGCGTAACATGACCTATGTGGCCGCATGTCATTCCAATGCGATCCGCATCCTCAATTACAGAATCTAGAACTGAAGACCACAAGCCCTATGTGGACACATGAAATTTCTATGCGGTCCACAACAGACCCTCAGGGGCATTTTGTCCGGTTTTTCCTGTGTAGTATAACTAGAACACTTTACTTTTTTAGGTTAAGTTTTTATCATTCTCTCTAGAATCTAGCTCGTGACTCTCAATATTAGCCTACTTTAGGCAATTTTCTCGTGTAATTAGAGTGGATTCAAGTAGATTTATCTTATAGTTAAAGAATATGTTTATTTCTTCTAGTATTTCTTCTTTTTCTGCTTGTTCCATGTCTAGCTAAACCCATTATCTAAGGTTGTGTCTCAACCCTAGTATGGGTAATTCATGGGTGTTCTTGATTAATGCTTGGATGATATTGGGTGTTTGGTATTTGGGTTGTTTGTATGATCTCACTTAGATTTGGTGGTTGCAAACACTAAGTCAAGCTTAGAGGGTTTTGACTCTTCTTAAGAAAGAGAGTCTATGACCTCACATTCAACCCAACAAGGATTTGGGATGGACTCATGAGAATGGTAGTCCCAAGTAATGGGTTAAACCTCAAGAGAGTAATCACCCTACTTGAACCTTAAGTTGCTTGGGCAAATTAGCCTACCCAATTGGTCTCTCGAGAGTCAATTGGGCAAAATCACTCTCTCTATCGAGAGGTGTGAGAGTGAGTGCTAAAGTGCAACGGTTATCCATATTTCCCATAATTATCATTCTTGTGTTAGAATTTTATACCCGTTATTAGCCACCTAGGTGAGTGTCGTGACCCTAGTGCCTTTCTCTTATGGCATAAATCTAGCATCATAAATTAGCATAATGATAAGAAGACCAATTAGAAGTTAAAATGCATTTCTAGGCTAGCAAATACATCAACTCCAAATTGAAGCTCACTATGGAATTATCGACCCCGATACACTATTAGGTTATTAGTAGCCGCGCCCGCTCATTTTTAGGTTTCAGTCCGCACCAATCACTTTTTGGCGCCGTTGCCGGGGAGCTTTATGGTGTTTGACTATTTGTTGGCTAGTTTTATGTTTTTGCTTCTTTTTCCTTCTTTTTACTTATTTTGTTTGTTAATTTTACTCAGGTACCAATGGCCTTAAATGCGAATGATCCTCTTAATGTTGGAGTGGAGGAGGTGGAAGATGTGGAACATGATGAGATTTTAACCCAAACATAAAGGAGGGGTAGAAATGCTAATGCTAATGCTAATGCTAATGACAAATTACCAGACCTTCCTCCTCCTCCACCAAGAGTTGCTCTACGAGTTCTACCCAATCAAGGGTATACAAGTGCAATAATTCCTCCCCGAATCCGGGCGGGGAACTTCCAAATTACCAATGTCATGCTCACCTTGCTCGAACAACGAGAGTATTTCACAGGCGCTTCGGACCAAAACACCTACAAGCATTTGAAAGGGTTTGTGGATACTTGTTGGGGGAGCAAGCAGGTGAATGTTTCGGAAGATGCACTGAGGCTAAGGATTTTGCTCTTTCTCATTTCGGGGGAAGGCACTGGATTGGTTGGAGAGATTGCCAAATCATTCCATCACTAGTTGGGATGAATTGGCGGGTATATTCATTGCGAAGTTCTTTTCGCCTAGTCATGTGGTAGCTCTTAGAGATGAGATCCTAGATTTCAAGCAAGAGCCAACGGAGCCTTTACATGAGATATGGGAGTGATTTCGCACAATGGTGAAAGAGTTCCCCAACAACGATATGAATGATGTGATGATCCAACAGAGGTTCTATCGGGGTATAAACACAACAAACCAATGCATTGTTAATCAGTTGGCCGGTGTTAATTTTATGAAGCTTCCATACAACGAAGCTTGTGATGTTCTTGATGAAATTGCCGATACTTCTTCGGCATGGCAAAGCCGGGCTAATGTTCCTCAAGGTGATCCTAATGTTATACACTTGCATAAGGAGTTGTATGATCACTATCAAGCCATTGCCGAACTCACAACAACAATGAACCAATTGGCTAAGGCACAACTTCAACAAGTTCAAAATCTGCGCCAAGTAAATGCCATGGAAGGAGTGAGTATGATGAAAAGAAGGCAAAGAGGTCAACAACAACCTCCGGAAAATTTTGAACACTTTGATGATGGGGATGGTGGTTATTTGAATGAATGTTATAGTGACCAAAGTGAAGTGGTCCAATAAGTGAATAACTACCAAGGTAATATAGGAAATCATGGGAATCAACAATGGCGTTCCCCAGGAAATTGAGGGAACCAACAAAATAGTGGAAATTGGAACAATAATTGGGGTAATCAAGGTAACAATTGAGGTAATCAAGGCAATTGGGGCAGAAACAACAATAATTGGAGCAACAACAACAATGGTGGGTGGAACAATAATCAAGGAGGCAATCAAGGCAATCGGGGGCAAGGCTTTCATAGGCTCCCGATGTTCCAACAACCGAGCAACCCACCCCCATTTCAGTCTCAAGGGTCGAGTTCTTCGGGTCAAGATATGGGTAGAATTGAGAACATGTTTGAACAAATGATGAAGAAGAATCATGACTCGGATGCCCAATTAGCCACCCAGAACACTTCGATCCGGAACTTAGAGGTGAAACTTGGACAAATATCATAATCTCTCAACATTCGCCGGAAGGGTGCACTACCAAGTGATACGGTGGTGAATCCCAAGAGTGGGCACAATAACCATGTCATGGCGGTGAAAACGCGTAGCGGGAGAGGGGGTGATGTGCAAGACAGTCAAGTTAGGATCGATGATGATGATTTGCGGGAAGATGATGTCCCATTAGTGGTTGAAGATATTGTTGAACCAATTGTGAGGAATGAAGTGAGAATAGATATTGATGAGGATGGGGAGGAGACCCAAGAGGCCATAAACCCGTCTAGGGAACACGCCATTGACTTGCCGGAACCTACAGTGCCAAAAGCCAATGCACCTTTACCTAGGACTCCTCCACCATATCCTCAAATATTGGCCAAGCAAAAGGGTGACAATCAGTTTAAAAAGGTTTTTGAGATGATGAAGAGTTTGACCATCAATGTGCCTTTGGTGGAGGCACTTGAACAAATGCCCTGATATGCAAAGTTCATGAACAACTTGGTTACTAAGAAGAGATCTATGGAGTGCAAAACTATCAAGATGACGCATCAAGTGATTTCCATTGTGCACTCCATAGCTCTGAAGCTAGAGGATCCCGATGCATTCACAATACCGTGCACCATTGGGAGGGCAGATTTTGCAAAGGCCCTCTGTGACTTGGGGGAAAATATCAATGTCATGCCTTATACGGTGTTCAAAACTTTGGGGATCGGGCAACCTCGCCCGACATCCATGAGGCTTAAAATGGAGGACCGATCTATTAAGTGGCCATTGGGAATTATTACTGATGTCGTCGTTCGTGTTGACAAGTTCATATTGCCGGCAGACTTCGTGATCTTGGATTGTGAGGTAGACTTCGAGGTGCCTATTAATCTTGGAAAGCTTGTCCTAGCTACGGGGAAGGCCTTAGTTGATGTAGAGGCGGGATAATTGAATTTCCGCATTGGTGATGAAAAAGTGGTTTTCCATATATGCAAGTCTATGCACCAACCAAATAGCACCGAAGTTGTTCGTTTGTTGACATTGTCACGGTGGTGATAATGAATGACACAAGCGCAATGGCAAATGTTGAGGACCCACTCGAGGCCGTGATCTTGAACATGGAGGTTGATGATATTCCAAAAAGGGTGGAGTGTGTGAATGCACTTCATGGCATAGACTCATATTCCTATGAGCCAAGGAAGCTATCTCCTAATCTTGAAAATTGCAAAACTTCACCTACCAAACCATCCATTGAGGAGCCACCGATGTTGGAGTTGAAACCACTTCCTCCTCACCTCAGGTATGAGTTTCTTGGTCCTAATTTCACTTTAGTGGTTATTCTTTCTTCTTGCTTGACTAACGTGCAGGTGGACGCCACTTTGGTGGTTCTTCAAAAGCGCAAGAGGGAGATTGGATAGACCTTGGCAGATATTTGGGGTATTAGCCCCGCGCTTTGCATGCACAAGATAATATTGGAGGAGGATGTGAGACCGTCTCTTGAACATCAAAGGAGACTCAATAAGGCCATGCAAGAGGTGGTTAAGAAGGAAATCATCAAGTGGATTGACGCCGGTGCGGTATATCCAATTTTTGATAGTTCGTGGACCTCTCCAGTTCAGTATGTGCCAAAGAAGGGAGGAATGACGGTAGTGACCAATGATAATAATGAGCTGATTCCGACTCGTACTGTGACAGGTTGGAGGGTATGCATGGACTACCGAAAACTGAACAAGGTTACAAGAAAAGACCATTTTCCCTTACCATTCTTGGATCAGATGCTTGACCGTCTGGCGGGCTGGGCGTTCTATTGTTTTCTAGATGGGTATTCCGGCTATAACCAGATTCTCATTGCCCCAGAGGACCAGGAAAAGACAACCTTCACATGTCTGTATGGCACATTCGCATTCTCGCGTATGCCATTTGGACTATGTAATGCTCCAGCGACCTTTCAAAGATGTATAATGGCAATCTTCACCGATATGGTGTAGGAAATATTGGAGGTCTTCATGGATAATTTTAGTGTGGTCGGGGATCCATTTGGTGAATGTTTGCTAAATCTTGATCGTGTGTTGGCCCGTTGTGAAGACACAAATTTGGTGCTAAATTGGGAGAAATGCCACTTTATGGTGGAAGAAGGAATTGTGTTGGGTCATAAAATTTTGAAAAGGGGGATCGAGGTCGACAAAGCAAAAATCGAGATGATCTCAAGTCTTCATTCCCCTTACTCTGTCAAAGGGGTGAGAAGTTTTCTAGGACACGCGGGTTTCTACCGGAGATTTATTAAGGACTTTTCTAAGGTAGTGAATCCATTGTGTAAGTTGTTGGAGAAGGATGCAAAATATGTGTTTGATGACAAGTGTGTGGAAGCCTTCGAGCTTCTAAAACAAAAAATTGACGACTACCCCCATTATAACCGCACCCAATTGGAGCTTACCCTTTGAGCTCATGTGTGACGCTAGTGATATTGCGGTGGGGGCGGTTTTGGGCCAGAAAATCAACAAATTATTCCATCCGGTGTATTATGCTAGCACGACGATGAATGAGGCGCAAAGAAATTACACAGTCACCGAGAAGCAATTGCTTGCCATTGTATTTTTCATGGAGAAGTTTCACCGTACCTTATGGGGCCCAAAGTGATTATCCATACCAATCACGCCGCCCTTAGGTACTTGATGACTAAGAAGGACTCAAAAGCAAGATTTATGAGATGGGTGCTTTTTCTACAAGAATTTGATTTGGAGATCATTGATAGAAACGAAGTGAGAACCAAGTGGCGGACCACTTGTCTAGATTGGAGGAGGAAGGGAGACCTTCAGATGGCCTTGAGATAAATGATTCTTTTCCGGACGAACAACTGCTTTTAGTTTCTATGCTTGACATACTGTGGTTTGCCGACATTGCTAATTATTTGGTTACCGATGTGGTCTTGTGTGAGCTCTCTTCTAACTAAAGGAAAAAGCTTAAATGGGATGCTTTGGACTTCTATTGGGATGAGCCATACCTTTTCAAAATTTGCATCGATGGTGTGATTCGCCGGTGTGTTCCCGAAGAAGAACAATTGAGTATTGTAGAAACTTGTCACTCTTCGCCCTATGGTGGTCATCATGGAGGGGATAGGGCGACGTCTGAAGTGTTGAGTTGTGGTTTCTATTGGCCTTCGTTGTTCAAGGATGACGATGATTATGTGAAAAGATTTGATGAGTGTCAACGTGCCGGAGGAATTTCAAAGAAAGATGAGATGCCCCTTAACACTTTTCTTGAGGTTGACATTTTTTATGTTTGGGGGATCGACTTTATGGGACCATTCGTGAGTTCTTGTGGCAACACTTAAATTTTGGTAGCTATGGATGACGTGTCAAAATGGGTCGAGGCCATCGCCTTATCCAACAATGAAGATCGTAGTGTGGGCTTTCTTGAAGAATAGCATTTTCACTAGGTTTGGCACACCCCGTGCAATAATTAGTGACGATGGCTCTCATTTTTTACAACAAGGCTTTCGATTATTTACTTACCAAGTACGGGGTAAACCACAAAGTGACCACTCCCTATCATCCTCAAGCGAGTGGCCAAGTTGAATTCTCAACCCGGGAAATCAAGAGTATTCTATCCAAGACTATCAATGCAAATAGGACCGATTGGTCCAAGAAATTGGATGGTGCTCTTTGGGCCTACCGTACAACATTCAAGACTCCGATTGGCATGTCGCCATATCGGTTGGTTTTTGGAAAAACATGTCTTATTCCGGTGGAATTAGAGCACTAGGCGATGGGACTTTGAAAAAAGTTGAATTTAGAGTGGGATGTTGCCGCCAATCTTCGGGTTGAACAATTGAATGAGCTTGATGAGTTCCGGTTTCATGCATACTCCAGCTCGTCCTTGTACAAGGATAAAATGAAGTATCTCCATGACAAGTATGCACGAGGGAAAGAATTCAAAGTTGGTGATATAGTTCTTCTCTTTAATTCCCGGTTAAGGTTGTTTCCGGGAAAGCTTAAGTCCAAGTGGAGCGGTCCTTTTGAAGTGGTTGGTGTTACTCCTTTCGGTGCCATTGATCTAAAAAACAAGAATGGTGAGGTATTCCGGGTCAATGGACATCGAGTCAAGCATTATATGGGCAAGTTTTATGATAGCCACGTGGTGGCGCTGATTCATTTGAAGTGACTATGATGGTAACATGTCTCGTGTCGCGACGTTAAATCAGGCGCTCCTTGGGAGGCAACCCATATCTTTTGTTTTTCCTTATTTTTCTATTGTAGAATAGGATTTTTTGAGCTGATAGTTTGTGAAGTGTTGCAGGGATATTGTTGAACCATTGCAAGGTAAAATGTACGAAATGAACAGTCTATGAACAGTGCCCACCGCGCATCCCAAAATAGTACGGTCCGCGTGGGCTTGAAAAAATTGATGGTGTAAACTCAGAAGACCTTACGCGGCCGCATAGATATTTTGTGCGGTCCACATAGGAAGTATCAGAAATGGCCACTCTTTGATAAATTTCCCATGCGGCCGCGGTCCAAATCAGTGCGGTCCGCGTGGGAATGGCCAAATTCATCAAGTCTCTGAAGTTTCCCAAGCGGCCACATGTCAAATCAGTGCGGTCCACGTGGGTTATGTGCATGACCTTAAGGGCAAAAATCCTGTGCGGATCGCGTGTCATTTCTGTGCGGACGCACAGGTAGGTGAGAACTGGGCCTCACGATTGTCTATTAATAGACACATGGGGCCTCCTTTTACTCTTTTCGCTAATTTCACTACAGCCTTTACTTCTACTGTTCATACACTCAAATTTGTCCACTGATCATCACTCTCATCAATTAACTGGTAACATTTCATCATCTAATTAAATTCGTAGCTAAATTGTTGTTATTTTCATTAAATCCCATTAGTGTAACTTCTTATTTTCTTTCTTTCTTCTTCTTAGTCGACTGATTAGATTAGCATTTGGGTAATTTTGTTGAACAATGGGCATACACTCTCCTGATAATAACTGAGTAGGGACACTTAGGCTCTTTAATGTCGAATTTTGAACTAAAATGAACGAATGTTGCCTACCAGTTAATTTGCCCAACGTGGCCGCACAACTTTTTTGTGTGGTCCGTGTGTGCTTTGATAGACAATGTTATCACCCTCTTATCGCGTCTGCGTGATCACTTTTGTGCGGTCCACATGATTTTGACGCTGCCGCGGTCCATATCAGTGCAGACCGCTTGCCCAGAAGTTCAGAAAGGGTGTATTTTACAAGTGTGATCTTTGCGGACCGCATCCACTTTTTTGCAGTCCGCGTGAACCTTGTGCGGTCGCAGTCCAAATCAGTGTGGATCATGTGGCCAGAGGTTAAGAGAGTTAGAAATTTTTGAGTTTGACCTGTGCGGACCGCACCCACTTTTGTGCAGTCCGCATCACTTTATAGTGCGGCCGCGGTCCAAATCAGTGCAGACTGCATGGCCAAAGTTAAGAGAAGGTGAATTTTGATGCTCAACCTGTGCGGACCACGTCCATTCTCTGTAGCATCTAAGCTCGTGACTCTCAATATTAGCCTACTTTAGGCAATTTTATCGTGTAATTAGAGTGGATTCAAGTAGATTTATCTTATAGTTAAAGGATATATTGATTTCTTCCAGTATTTCTTCTTTTTCTGCTTGTTCCATGTCTATCTAAACCCATTAGCTAGGGTTGTGGCTCAACTCTAGTGTGGGTAATTAATTGGTGTTCTTGATTAATGCTTGGATGATATTGGGTGTTTGGTATTTGGGTTGTTTGTATGAATTCACTTAGATTTGGTGGTTGCAAACAATAAGTCAAGCTTAGTGGGTTTTGACTCTTCTTGAGAAAGAGAGTCTATGACCTCACATTCAACCCAACAAGGATTTGGGATGGACCCATGAGAATGGTAGTCCCAAGTAACGGGTTAAACCTCGAGAGAGTAATTACCCTACTTGAACCTTAAGTTGCTTGGAAAAATTAGCCTACCCAATTGGTCTCGAGAGAGTCATTTGGGCAAAATCACTCTCTCTACCGAGAGGTGTGAGAGTGAGTGATAAAGTGCAACGGTTATCTATATTCCCCATAATTATCATCCTTGTGTTAGAATTTTATACCCGTTAATTAGCCACCTAGGTGAGTGTCATGACCCTAGTGCCTTTCTCTTATTGCATAAATCTAGCATCATAAATTAGCATAATTTTAGCTTACAATAGTAGTGATAACTTTAGTTGATAACAAATAGAAAACCCAAAAATGATAAGAAGACCAATTAGAAGTAAAAATGTGTTTTCTAGGCTAGCAAATACATCAACTCCAAATTGAAGCACCCTGTGGAATTATCGACCCCGATACACTATTGGGTTAATAGTAGTCGCGCCCACTCATTCTTAGGTTTGAGTCAGCACCGATCAGTCCCCCTGTCTGTTATGAAAGATGTTTTCTCCTTATCGTCAGGATCCATTTTGATTTAATTTTAACCTGAATATGCATCTAAAACACTTAATAGCTCATGCCCTGCAGTAGCATCAATTAGTTGATCTATATCTAGTAGAGGAAAAGAATCTTTTGGATAAGCTTTATTCAGATCTGTATAATCTACACAAACTCTCCACTTACCATTCTTCTTAGGAACCACAATGGTATTAGCTAACCAGTTAGGATATTTTACCGCGCAGATAGACCCAATTTATAATAATTTCTTAACTTCATCTTGAATCACCTAATTTTTGAAAGCTCATTGCTTTATCTTCTTTCGTTTGATTGGTGTAAATGATGGGTCTTCATTTAACTTGTGAGTCATTACCTCCGGTGGTATACCTGTCATATCAGAATGAGACCAAGCAAAACAATCCATGTTAGCTTTTAAAAATTTCATTATCATACCTCTCATATCTGGGCTCAGATTTGCTCCAACATAAACCTTCCGCTCGGGCCATTGTTCAAACAATATTACAGGTTCCAGTTCTTCAATTGTTGTTTTAATGTTTTCATTCTCCTATGGCTCTTGAATTGTGTCAGGTCTCGAATCTATATCTCTTCGTTTCTATTCAATTGAGGTTTGAACTGTGATATCCTCAACTGCTCCCTGTGATTGATGTTTCTCTTCATTCCTCGTGCTCATATCTGTCACATAATTAATACTCCTAGCTGCATGTTGATCTCCAGGAATTTGGAAAATTCCCCAAGGTGATGGGAATTTAATAACTTGGTGTAAAGTTGATGGCACAACATCCATTTCATGGATCCACGGTCTTCCCAGAATTATATTATAAGTCATTTCCATATCTACCACTTGAAATTTAGTTTCTTGAGTAACACCTTCTGCAAAAGTTGTAAGTATTACCCTTCCTTTTGTTACTATGCTGGCATTATCGAATGCAGGCAAGGTATGCACCTTTGGAATCAGTTTTTCTTCAGCTTGCATTTCACGTAACACCCTCAGTAGGATAATATTTACAGAACTTCAATCAATCAAAACTGGTTTCACATTAGCATCATATACAAGGAGAGAATTTACCAGTGCGTCATTATGCGGAGATAATACACCATCCACATCTGCATCATCGAATGGGATACTTTCTTCCTCCAAGACTTGACGTACCCGCTTCCCGTAGGTAATAGTGACTTTAGAAATATTATTGGATGTTGTATACGTTACACCGTTGATATCTTCTCCCCCGCTTATGATGTTGACGGTTCTTTAGGGAGATGGTGGTTTTGGGGGCACCTACCTATTTTTCATGTAAGCCTTCTTGCCTTTCTCACTGAACAACTCAGTAAGATACCCTTGCTTTAACAAATGATCGACTTCACTTTACAAAAATCTGCATTCAGAGATTTTGTGACCGTGATCATTATGAAATTTGCACCAGTGATCAGGGTTACACCGGTTTGGATTTTACCTCATCTCTTTTGGCCATCAGACCTTATCTCCCGTGATTATCAAATCATCTACAAGCTCAGAAGTGCTGATGTTGAAATTATAGCCACCGAATCTCACCTTTAAACTTCTGTCATCATCTCGTGACTCATGCTTGTTTCGCTCGTTCCTAAATCTTGATGAGGAACCTGAATCATTATTTTTAGATTTGTGATCGTACCTTTGATTATCTGATCTTGACCGTGAGTCTTTTCCCACATGTCTCATGTAAGGCTCGTATCTCTTTTTTACCAGATATCCTTTCATTTTCTGCACGTCTTGAACTTACTTTTTTCTCTTTTTGGAATCTTGGAACAGTATCCTCCTCAATCCGTAGCTTCGTGTTGTACCTATTATAAATATCATTCTATGTTGTAGTAGGGAATTCTCGAAGGCTTTCCTTGAGTCTCCTCGTGGCCTCCGAGCTTCTTTCATTCAAATGACTTGTGAAGGTTATAACTTCCCAGTGGTCAGGTACACGTGGCAAAGTCATTCTTTCACGTTGAAATCTATCCATGAAATCACGAAGTAGTTCTGAATCTCCTTGCTTGATTTTGAAGATATCCTCCATTTTTTCTCTACCTTTTAAGCTCTCGAGTGTGCTTTGATGAAAGAATCTGCAAGCTCAGTAAAAGAGTTTATAGAATTTTTGGGTAAGAGAGAATACCAAGTTAGCGCTCCTTTGGTGAGTGTTTCCCCAAACTTTTTGACTAATACTGATTCGATCTCCTGTTTGGTCAAATCATTGCCCTTCACGAGAATTGTGAATGCTATCACGTGGTCTCGTGGGTCTGTTGTTCCATCATACTTTGGAACATCAGGCATCTTAAACTTCTTTGGAATTGGCAGGGGGGCTAGCACTTGGCTTCCAAGGTTGTTGTGAATATTTATCCATATACACTCCTTTGATTACAGGTGGAGCTCGGGTATTTGCTCTATGCGGTCGTTTTGCTCCTTGAGCTGTCTTTGCAGGGTTAGTACTAAATTTTGCAAATGAGAATTATTTGAATTACCTGGTTCTCCCGCCTGTGATTCACTAGGGGTTCCTCTATTTCCTGAGTTAACAATCCTAGAACGAGGGTTCTCTAATATATTGTTATTGGGTGTAGGTGTAGGCGGTGCAGCATGTAATTGATTGACTAGAACCTGAACAACTTTGTTGACTTGTGCAGCAATTACTTTTTGTATGGCCTGATCTACCCTTTCAAAATTCTCAGATTGCTCTTGTGCACCAGCATGAGACTCATGAGTGCCTTCATGAGATTGCCGTGGTGAACCGAGTGGACAAGGGACCAGGTGAACGTTTTGTAAATCTCCTTGATCTTGCTGGTTTTGATTTACTTGGCTTCCTAGAGTGTTATCATTGTTGTTTGCCATAGTAGATGGAAATAGATTATCAGATTTCCGATAACGGAACCAATTTGTTTAATCAAAAAATAAATTTTTAATCAAATCTAGAATTTTAGAAGAACACGAGTTACTGATAATCAATAGAGTATGTAAGAAAGAATTTTAAGAACAAGATGATAAGAAAGCAGATAAATCAAAGTGTATTCCAGTGATATTTCGTGTGTCACAAGTGTTTAACATCCTCCTTTTATAGTAATTTTGGAGATATGTGCCTTACCCTTGTAATAATAAGGCTATTATGAGCATTTAATGACATTAAATGAAACGTTACACAGTCATTTCATTAAACAAATATTCTCTACTCCCTCCGGTCCAAAATGAGTAATTTTTTTGCCTTTTTCTTGTGGTCCAAAATAAGTGTTTTTTTCAAATTTCAAGATTGAATTAATTATTTTTTTCCTACATTGTCCTTGGAGCAAATAATATTGGAATATGTGTTAGGAGTGTTTATGTGAGATAGTAAAGGGTAATATGGTCAATTTTATTGCTAATTAATGCTAAAATGTAGATTTCTTAATTTGTGTGAAAACATCAAAAAAATCACTTATTTTGGATCGGAGGTAGTGACGTTTTTAATAATTTAATATGCATTAAATACTGTATCTGATATCTTATAGGCTACCAGGTTCATTCCCTCGATCTTTGTACTTTAAATGTGTTGAGTAGGTACGGGCTCTGCATCTCCTGGGTAATTGCTCGTGCCTCTTCCACTACCTTTGCTCGCATATGTTACTGCTCGTGTCTCTCAACTAACTTTAATTCTTTAACTATTTGACTAATCCATGTGTCATGACATGTTATCTCCAATATGTGAAATTGAATTTTCTCAATACAACAATCTCGAATAAATTTCAATAATAACTAAGTTCACATTTAAATATTTATAAATATTTAGTGAATTTTTCAAATATATTTATACTGTTTAAACAAAAATTATTGAGTTCACGTAACCAGCAAGTCACAAAGTGGATCTGCACCTTGATGGATACACTGATTAGAAATAAGGAGATTCAATAAAATAAATGTCAAACTGTTAGTTGAATGCATGACCTTAAATATTTTTCAAACCCCTTCTGTTACTATGCATGAAGATTGTATAGTGCTATTGGCATCCAATTTTCATCCCAATCTCACCAGAAATGTACAGAGAATTTTGGTAAAGAAGATGGCTCAAGTCAAAGTCGATATGTCCAAATACCCACCATTTTATCTTCAAAAGACCAAGGTTAATCTTGTCTATTGATTTGTTTTCAATCGAGAACACATCTAGGCCGTTCATTTGAGTAGCAGATAAAAAAGAAATATGGAAAATCGGGAAGCTTCTTTTACCATGTGGAGTGTGTTAATAAAATGTGTACATATTGATTCCTTTATATTCTTTCTTAGGATTCTATTAGGTAGTTACACATAGACAAATAGTAGTAGGACACATGTACCTAGCATAACAGATTTTTATTCCTTTTGCTCTGTATAAATAGTTGTACACAAGATGAATAAAATACACTAGAAAAATCTGATTACACTCTCGTTTTCTGATATGGTATCAGAGCCCTAAGATCTAGGTCCTATCTTCTTGCTCAAGTTTTTCTTGGATTTCTTCAATGGATGTGACAGATGATCCTTCTATTTCTCTGCATACTGAAACTTCTTCCATAATACAATCCCCTCAAATCACTATCACAAATGATAGATCTCATCCCTTTTACCTTCATCCTTCAGATTCACCAGGAATGATTCTTATCAATTTCCATCTTTGATGGAAAAGGATATGGAGGATGGCGTAGGGCTGTTCTCATAGCTCTCTCAGCTAAAAATAAGGTTGGGTTCGTAGATGCAAGAATCACTGAACCACCTGCAGATTCACCCTCTTTCAAGGCATGGAATCAATGCAATGATATGGTAATATCATGGCTACTCAACTCTCTTTCAAAACAGATTTCTGAGTTATTCTAAGACTACTAAGGAGATCTGGAAGGAGTTGGAAGACAGATTTGGTTAAAGCAATGGAGCTTTGCTTTATCAGCTGCAGAAAGAACTTAGCGATTTAGTTCAGGGAAGTTCCGATATTGCTGGATATTACACAAAGCTTAAGAAAGTCTGGCATGAATTGGATAGTTTTGATACATGTACTCACTGTAGTTGTGAATGTTCTTTTGGAGGAAAGAGCGGATCTCTCAGATCTCAGCATGATGGAAGACTTATTCGGTTTTTGATGGGGCTGAACGATGCTTATTCAGGAGTGAAAAGAAATATTCTCATGTCCACACCCCTTCCTAGCATCAATCATGCTTATTCACTCTTGATCCAAGAAGAGAAACAAAGAGAAATTCAAGATGCACAACATCCTCTTGACTCTGCTTTCCTAGCCACAATACAACAATATGGAGGTCATAAGAATGCTCAAGCAGACAAGAGAGGAAATTTTGAGGGAAAAGAAACACAGTTGTTTGTTCTCGTTGCAAGTAGCCTGGACATTCAGTCGAGAAATGCTACAGAACCCTTGGGTTTCCTGCAGATTTTAAATTCACCAAGAACAAAAGGTTTCAAGGGGGTATTCAGGGATATGCAATAGCTAACACAGATCCTAATTCTGAACAGGCAACCTATGGTTTGGAGAAAGGATTCACTCAAGAGTAGTATCACAATCTATGTCAGCTACTTCAACAAGCTAAGTTTACACCACAAGGAGACACCAACTCAGAAGAAAACATGACTGCCAATTGTGCTGGTATACCTAAACACTCTTCCTCAAAAAGTGCCAACACCATTATTTGGATCTTAGACTCGGGGGCATCTGAACACATAACATGTGATTTTACTATTTTATTCAATGTTAGAACCTTAATCAAGCCAGTCTTTGTTAATCTTCCTAACTCACAAAGGGTTAGGGTCACTCGGGAAGGAAATGTACAAGTTCTTCCTGATCTCACTCTCATTAATGTTCTTTTTGTTCCTGCTTTTAATTATAATCTTCTATCAGTTCGCAAACTTTGTCTTCATGTTAACTGTCTACTCATTTTTTACTCTATTGGTGCAATTTTACAGACCCCTTCAATGAAGAGGCCAATGGTTCTTGGTAAGGATAAATAGGGGATTTATCTACTCCACACCATCAAGTTTAGTAGCAGTTTGGTTGATTTCCAGAAAGACTACTGTCCAGTTTTTCTAGCTTCCAGGAAGGACTACTGTCCAGTTTCTTCTAAGTGTATTAGGGATAGTCCTAAGTCTTTAGTTTCAGTTTCATGTTATTCTACACCTTCAAATGATCTAAGCCTATGGAATTTGAGGCTAGGGCATTTGCCTTTTTTCTAATATGAGAAATATTTCTTCTATTTCTTCTTCTATTTCATCTAGTTTGATTAATCATTGTGAGATATGTGACAAAGCTAGACAAGTAAAGTTACCCTTCCAACCTAGTACTATATCCACTAAGGAAATCTTTAAATTAATTTACATTGACACTTGGGGACCCTATAAAGAACCCACTCATGATGGTTTTAGGCATTTCCTTACAATTGTTGATGATTTTAGTAGGGGAACTTGGACTTATCTCCTTAGTACTAAGTCTAATGTTTTTACCCTTTTGAAATAATTTCTTGCCATGGTGGAAAGACAATTTGGGAGGAAGGTCAAAATCATAAGATCAGATAATGCCTGGGAACTTGCGAGTGGACTAGAAAGTTCAACTTTTCTTTCTACTAAAGGGATAATACATCAAACTACTTGTGTTTACACTCAACAGCAAAATGGAATAGTTGAACGAAAATACAAGCATCTTCTGGAAACATGCCGAGCTATTTTGTTCCAGTCTAAACTCCCTATTTCTTTCTGGGTAGAATTTTTATTAACTTCTACCCATCTCATCAATAGGTTCCCTTCAAAGGTTCTTAATCTAAAATCTCTTTATGAAGTCTTGTTTGGTGTGCCACCCTCCTATCACTCACTCAGACCTTTTGGTTTCCTTGTTTATGCTTGCACACTAACTCCTCACAGATCAAAGCTTGATCCAAGATCTGTTCCATGTGTATTTGTAGGGTATCCTATAGGAAAGAAAGGATACAAACTCCTAAACCTGCAAACTATGAAGGTTTTTGTCTCTAGGGATGTCAATTTCCATGAAACCATCTTCCCTTTCACTCCTATTAAAGGGAATCAGACTATTTTTCCTTCTTCACCAACACAATCTACTGATTGTTCCTCTAGGGAGTTTTCGTCACAATCTGATACTCAGACTATTCCCTCTTCAAATCTTATTGCCTTTTCTCCTATGATTCACCCAACTTCTCCTTCTCATTATCCCTCTTCTTCTCCTATCCTCCATTCACCCTCTCTTAGTCCTATTCCTTTTCGCCACTCTCCAATTCCATCCCCAGCACCTGAACTTCAGAGGTCTAGCAGACCACACATTACCCCAGCATATCTTTCAGATTATGTTTGCAACTCAGTATTTTTAACAGTCCTTACTACTTCCTGTTTTGCCACTTCTATACAACCCGCTATATTGCCCTTTTTTGCTTTGTCTCAAAAAAATCAATCTCTCCTTAAAACTATTTCTTATATCTCAGTAATTTGAGGCCTTGGATGTAAATAAGACATGGGAAATTGTTCGTTTACCTCCCGGAAAGAAATCTTTACCATTTAAATGGGTATATAAGGTGAAATATTGGTCTGATGGTTCTTTGGAGAGATACAAAGCACGTTTGGTGATTAGGGGAGATATTCAACGGGAAGGGATATATTTCAGCGAGACTTTTTCCCAGTTGTCAAAATGACAACCATCAGATGTCTTCTTGCCATTGCAGTTAAGAAGAAGTGGGAAGTATTTTAATTGGATGTAAATAATGTCTTCTTGCATGGGGATTTGCAAGAAGAAGTCTTTATGAAATTCCCTGCATGGATGCAGTCTCCTTCACCCGACCACGTTTGCCGCTTAAAGAAGTCTATATGGTTTGTGGCAAGCCTCAAGTCAGTGGTATACCAGGCTCACAGCAGCTTTGAACTTTAAAGAGTATTCTCATTCACTTAACGACTACTTTTTATTTATTTATTAAAATCAGACGGGAAAGTTACTATTATTGCAGTCTATGTCGATGACATTCTAATAAAAGTGGATGATCTATTAGAGCAACAATATTTGAAAAAATTTCTTGATTGTGAATTCAAGATTAAGGATCTCGCTATTGTTTAGGCATGGAAATCATTCGTGAAGAAAAAGGTTTTATTTTGACTCAAAAGAGGTTTACCTCAGAAGTCTTGACTGAGTTTGAGGTTCTTGACCTTGAGCCTACTACACCGCCCATTGATCCCCTCAAAGACTCAGTCTTCACACTGGAGATTTGATTCCAGACCCGACTTTCTATCGCCGCCTTCTACGATTTGAGTAAATTTATGCAGCGTCCATGCTAAGCTCACTTGGACGCAACTTTCCATTGTCTGCTTTATCTCCTCTCAGATCCTGCAATGGGTCTTTTGCTCAACCCTAGTCCCTCACTTCGTCTCCTTGCTTTTTGTGACTCCGATTGGGGACGATGTCCTGATTCTCATCGTTCCATTAGTGTTTATACATTAGCCTTGGGGGTTATCCGGTGTCTTGGAAGTCAAAGAAACAACCTTTAGTTTCTTTGTCCTTTGCTGAAGCAGAGTATAGATCTATGCGACGAGTGGTAGCAGAGGTTACCTGGTTAGTTCGATTGCTTGAAGATCTGTCTATTTCACCTTCTTTGCCGGTTCCGCTGCTTTCCGATAGCCAAGCAGCGATTCACATCGCCAAAAATCCAGTTTTCCACGAATGTACAAAGCACGTGGAGCTCGATTGTCATTTTGTTCGGCGTCAATTTCAAGGAGGGATCATTTCTTTGACTTTTGTCCCTTCGCATCAACAGGTTGCGGATGTCGTCACCAAACCCTTGTCCGGTCCGCTTCACCACTCTATCATCGCCAAGTTGGGTGTAACTTCGTCCCCCTCCAACTTGAGAGGGGGGGGGGGGGTATTGGCGTCGAATTTTCCTCCCAATCTCACCAGAAATGTACAGAGAATTTTGGTAAAGAAGATGACTCAAGTCAAAGTCGATATGTCCAAAGACTGACCATTTTATCTTCAAAAGACCAAGGTTAATCCTGTCCGTTGATTTGTTTTCAATAGAGAACACATCTGGGCCGTTCGTTTGAGTAGCAGATAAAAAAGGAATATGGAAAATCTGGAAACTTCTTTTACCATGTGGAGTGTGTAGATAAAATGTGTACATATTAATTCTTTTATATTCTTTCTGAGAATTCTATTAGGTAGTTCCACATAGACAAATAATAGTAGGACACCTGTATCAGCATAACTGATTTTTATTCCTTTTGCTCTGTATAAATGGCTGTACACAAGATGAATAAAATACACAAGAAAATTCTGACTACACTCTCGTTTTCTGATAAGTGCTAATCAATTCAACAATAAATACATAATAACTTAACTTTTAAAATTACATTCATAATAATTTGAATATTCTGATCAATTGATCATCCTTGGATGAATGTGAAATCGCTAAAAAAAAGTGAGGGGTTAGGTGGATTATGTGGTAATGGAAGAGTCCCTATCGGAGTGCGTAGGTAAATGACTAAACAGAAATGATGAACATTCACAAAAAGGTCGCATTAATACCAATAATTATACTGCATGTCAATGGTACAGGTGGATAAAAGATGTGGGCAACAGAAGTTCGAATTAAATAAGCAAGCTGGGACTTTGGCATATGACATTGATTACTTTCTTTATTATATTTGACCAAAAAACAAATAGAGTGATTCAACAACCTCAATTTATCTCTCCAAAAGAAAAGACCCCAGTTCTCTCTCTCATATTTAAACTAGTAAATTTATAGTATAAAAAATATTATTGAATTTACAAATAGTTTTTCATAATACCCAATTATTAAATATGTTAAAATTAAAGTTTACATACTTTTGGATTGGAATTCCTAATCCATATTGGAAAACTTTAGTAAGCAATCTTTACTCTCAACCGAGAGGTTGTGAGTTCAAGTTTCCTCAAGAGCAATATGTGAAGTTCTTGGAGAGAAGGATGCCGGGGGTTTATTTGTAAACAGTCTATCTACCATATGGTAGGTATAATATCTACCCAACCCCCATTAAATAAGATTATATTGAATTGTTGTTGTTGTAATCAATATATATAGGTACAATATTATTTTTTTATTTATCTTAAATAAGGTAAAGTAAGAACGTAATTTGAAGAAAATGTTTGCTTTAAACTACATCTTTTGGAATTTTTATATCTTTATTTTTTCTTTTCTTTTCCCTTTATTTTACCTTTTATGTTTTTTTTTCTTCTTTCCGCACTTCCGTTTCTTCTGCTCTAACTTTCTGGTCACCTTTCCTAACTAATCTAAATATTTAACTCTAGAAATAATACCTCAAAATAGTTAAATTATATAAGTAAAATTACATAATTCTCAAAAATTATCTGCTCATTTTATGTAAATATTGGTTTCGAAAAAATTTAACTTTTATAATAAAATATAGAGATATTATAAAGAGGTCTGGTCGTAATTTCATGTTTGCCATTGATGTTGAACTTATATAGCATGAATACGTTTTTTTTTTTGGCATGACCAAGTGAAATACATCTTCTTGACATTTTCCCGTTACCCCTTTGTTCCAGGCTTCCAGCACCACCCTTTTAAGGGTAGGACAAAGTATTTCGTGTTCAAGTAGAGTTTGGGGAAAAGCCGCACCTCAAAGGTTGTGATAAATATAACTTACTCTAATACACGCATTTATATGAAATATTCAAGCTCTTTGGATCCGACTCAGGGCAACTACGTTTTTTTAATAATATGTTGGAATTTGAGTTCTTAATCGAATGCGACCAACAATTCTTTTATTCATTTTTTTTAAATATTTATAGTTCCATCATGATGGAAGAGTTTAATCATGACTCCAACCTATATGTATCAAAAACCACAATTACTACACTCAACCTATAATACACGAGTAAACAAAAATATTTAGCTTGGGTAGGTTGAAGATTGTGCATCCTAGGATAATTTGTAGCATCACACCTCGATGCTACGTATAAATTAAAAAGGTAATAGGAAGAAGTTTATTGTTAGGTGTTGTCATTGATAATAAATTTGTTTTTTTTTTGTCTGAAGCGTTGATGATCCCGTCAACTTCTAAGTTCTAACTTCATTGAAGCTCCCACATTACAACCTCATTTTGAGGATAGAAACAATTTTGGATAAATAGCTATGAGCAACCTACATAGCGGAGAAGGTTAAACTCGTCTGAACTATTAACCACTGCACTATAACAATTCACAACTGGGGCCAAAGCTAAAAAAGTTAAAAGGATTGATAAAGTTAATATGAACCTCTCTCATTCAAATTTCTCATTTTGTGAGTTGAGAGCACCATAAGACGAGAAGAGGTACTCTCGAATCTCTCCTATTCATCTGAATAAATATGACTCTATGAGCAATTAAAACATTAAATTGAAGTGTTATTTTTATTATTCATTTTTTTGAGTCAGAAGTCAAATTCAGGACCATCAAACGCAGTAGAGCTCTTTAAAGAGTGGGCTTGGGCCATCAGCTCATTACGAGGAAACAAATTATAATGGGAGAAATTTAAAAATAGCCAGATTTACCACCGGTCAGTTGAAAAATAGCCAAGTTTCAAAAGTTATCGAAATTTAACCACTTTTTATGTAAAGATAAATCTAAGCAAAAATACTGTTCAAAATCCGGAAAATACGCCCGTAAATTTTATGGGAGTTCCAGCATAAGTATGCTTGAACTCCCGCAAATTTTACGGGAGTTCCAGCAAATATAAATGTCCAATATAATATACTGGAGTTTGGAGTACTGGTGCTCCAGTCTCCCACAAATTTTACAGGAGTTAGAAAAGTATACCGGTCTAGCATAATATGCTGGAGTTCGTACACAAATGCACCAGAACTCTCGTATATTATACTGGACCGGTTCCTGTTGCAGCAAAATAGTAGCTATTTTTTATTGACTTGGTAAGTGCTGGCAATTTGTGATTGACCAGAAAACTGACTATACCATGATATTTTGACAATTATAATACAAGGTTTTGGGTAATTTTTGAGAGATTTTTATACAAAGATCCGCCCACATACATTGTTTACATTTTTTTTAATTATATACATAATTTATACAGAATTATATATATATAATTCATAAATTATGCATATGTTATATCTCTACCCGTTACTTTTAGTTTAAGAGGTAATTGGGTGGGTGATAGAGTTAATTCTTCAATTTTTTTTGATTCATCCGTTGGCTTTTGGATCTAAGCTACACCTACAATCATAACGGGGTAAGTGCACATTTAGCCACTAATTAGAGACGTCTTTACTCTTTAGTTGCTGTTTAAAATGTACTTACTCTTTAGCCGTTGCTTAATAAATTTTTACCCATCCAGACATAAATACCACTGTGCTAGACACGGGTGTTGTGTAAATATTAAGGACATGGTGTTCTTAACTTCAAGAATATTGTGTAAATATTAAGGACAAAGTGTCATGTATTTGCACCTTCCTTTGTTAAACTTGAGGACATCATGTCCTTAAATTCATATGTGCAATGTAAATGTTAAGGACATGTCGTCCTAAATTTCATGTGTGCAGTGTAAATGTTAAGGGTAATATGTCCTTAATATTTACACAACACTCATAAAAAAAGGGTAAAACCATCTTTTTGTATTAATTTAATAGAGTAGTGGCTATTTTTGCTCAACATTAAAAATATTGGATAAAAACCAAATACCATGTTAAAAAATGGCTATGCCACGCCATTTCTAAGGAAACTTACACAAATGTCCCAAATATATCTCAACTTACCAACTTCTAGCCATTAATAAAGTAGCCAACAAAAACTAAAAAACCAAATAATATGGTTCTTTCTCTCAAAGAATCACATGCAAAAATCACCTTCCATATTTTTAAGCGTGATTAGCAACACCAGATACAAGGCGGAAAGGAAATTTTATGAATGAGGTAGCAAATAAGGTGATGAAATATAAAAAATATATACAATATTCCAAAAATCTAAACAAAAAATAAACTTTTTCAATGGGTATAGTTGAAATTCATTGAAAATATATAGATAAGTCAATATACAAAATTTGAGGAAGATTTGGGTGATTTGGACTGCTTTTGTATCAAAATTCTTAGTTAAATCGAGTTCAAAAAAGTCTTATGTTATACATATATCAAACATGTATCATGCATGTATCTCACACACATGTATACATGGATATACATGTGATATACAATAGATACAAATATGATACATATGTGATATACAAATATTATTTTGTTCATGTTCAATTTTTACTGAATTTTAAATTCAAACCACCTCACAACTTCACTAAATCATCCCAAAACTGAGATTCAAGCTCCTTAAGCCCAATCTATTTTAATAACAACCACTTAAAACAAAGAAAAAATTTAATTTTTTCCCCCTACAAATAGATAATTAGCTAATTTGACCAATATTAATAATGTTTTATCGATTGACCAATTATTATAATGATATACCTATAAATGAGCATAGCCGGTAATTTCCCCGTTTCTACTCATAATGCCCTCTTCTACTCTTGAGCCGAGCCCAATTACGCTTTACAATACTTTCGAAATGATAACATATCATGACAGTTGTATGATTACAACAACAACAACAACTACCACTACTACCCAGTATAGTCCCACAAAATGGGGTCTGGGGAGGGTAATATGTAGATGAGCCTTACCCCTACCTGAAAGGGCAGAGAGACTGTTTCCAATCGACTATCGGCTCAGAGAAGGAAAGGAAAAACAAAAAAAAAACAAAAACAAAAGAGCATAAGTAAGTCGAGCAGAAATAGCGTAAATAATTATCTAAACATAAGAACCATAAATAAAATAGCATGCAATAATATCATACAGTAACTACCATAAATAACTATCATAAGGGAGACACAATCCAAAACACAAATCATCTATGGATAGCCCTGTCAAGCCTCACCCAACCCCGGGTGATTAGTACGAAAAACTCTAGGGGCCCCTATCCTACAACCCTGATATTAGACCTCCAGACTTTCCTATCAAGGGTCATGTCCTCGGAAACCCGCATTCTAGCCATGTCATGCCTAATCACCTCTCCCCAATACCTCTTAGGCCTCCCTCTGCCTCGCTGAACGCCGACCGTCGTCAGCCGTTCACAACTCCTCACCGGGGCATCAGGACTTCTCCTCCGCACATTTCCAAACCACCTCAGCCTCGCTTCTCGCATCTTCTCATCCACCGGGGCCACCCCCACCTTCTCTCGAATAACTTCATTCTTAATCTTATCTAACCTGGTGAGCCCGCACATCCACCTGAGCATCCTCATCTGCACAGCCTTCATTCTCTAAACAAGAGAGTTCTTCACTGGCCAGCACTCTGCCCCATACAACATTGCAGGTCTAACCACAGCTCTATAAAATTTCCCCTTGAATTTGTGTGGAACTTTCTTGTCACACAGGACTCCTGATTCAAGCCTCCATTTGACCATCCCGCTCCAATACGATGAGTGGCGTCCCCGTCAATCTCTCTGTCCCTCTGAATCACCGACCCAAGACATCTGACACTGTCCCTCTTGGCGATGACCTGAGATCCAATCATCACGTCCCTGCCTACTTCGCTCGGCTCGGTGCTAAACTTGCACTCCAGGTATTCTGTCTTAGATCTGCTTATTTTTAAACCCTTAGACTCGAGAGTCTGTCTCCATACCTCTAACCTCTCAATAACACCGACCCTCGTCTCGTCTATCAAGACTATATCATCAACAAATAGCATACACCAAGGCACATTCCCTTGAATATGTCGGGTTAGAGCATCCATCACCAAGGCAAACAAGAGAGGGCTAAGCGCCGATCCTTGATGGAGCCCCATAACCACTGAAAAATGATCTATGTCGCCACCCACCGTCCTAACCCTAGTCTTAGCTCCGTCGTACATGTCCTTGATTACTCTGATGTAGGCTTCCGGCATGCTCTTCGCCTCCAAACACCTCCATAACACCTCCCTTGGGACCTTATCATACGCCTTCTTCAAGTCGATAAGCACCATGTGCAGATCCTTCTTCTTATCCCTAAACTGCTCCGCCATCCTCCTAACAAGGTGGATAGCTTCTGTAGTGGAGAGACCCGGCATGATACCGAATTGGTTCACAGATATAGATGTCATCTCTCTAACCCTCGCTTCGATCACCCGCTCCCAGACCTTCATGGTGTGACTTATTAATTTGATACCCCTATAGTTGTTGCAGCACTGTATGTCACCTTTGTTCTTGTACAAGGGCACAACTCTACTCGACCTCCACTCATCAGGCATCCTTTTGGTCCTGAAGATCGCATTGAACAACCTGGAGAGCCACTCCACTCCTAACTTACCCATGCACTTCCAGAACTCCACCTGAATCTCGTCAGGCCCGGTCGCTCGGCCCCTACTCATCCTACCCAAAGCCCCCATGACCTCATTCGTCCTAATGCGCCTGCAATACCCAAGGTCTCTATGTTGCTCTGAATGCCCCAACTCCCCTAACTTTATGTTACGATACCCCTCCTCGTTAAGTAAGTATCAAAAGTACATCTGCCACCTCTGCTTGACTTGAGACCCCCCATCAGAACTCTACCATTCTCGCCCTTGATGCACCTAACTTGGTCAAGATCACGCGCCTTCCTTTCCCTTGCTTTAGCTAACCGGAATAACTTCCTGTACCCGCCTCTCTCCCCTAGTTCCTCGTACATGCGACCAAACGCCGCGTTTTTAGCTTTCGTAACCACCAGCTTTGCTTCTTTCCTCGCCACCTTATAAATCTTCCTGTTCCCTCTGCGCTCTTCCTCATTTATGCTCCCTGCCAACTTAGCAAACGCCGCCTTCTTCACCTCCACTTTTCCTTCGACTACATCGTTCCTCCACCAGTCACCCTGATGTCTGCCTGAATAGCCCTTGGCTACCCCGAGCACGTCCTGTGCTACCTCCCTAACCAAGTTCGCCGTATCTGACCATATAGCGTCCCCTTCCCCAGAACTTCTCCAAGCTCCGCCCTTAGCTAACCTCTTCTCCAACTCTTGTTCTTTCTCCTTAGTCAAAACACCCCGTCTAATCCGCGGTTGTCCTCGAGCACCCTCCTCCCCCTCTTCACCCAGAGACCGACATTAATCACTAGGAGTCTATGAAGAGTCGAAAGGGACTCTCCCGGAATAACCTTGCAGTCCTTGCACATACCCCTATCGTTCTTTCTGAGGAGGAGGTAATCAATTTGAGTCCTCGTCGCTGAACTCTTGAAGGTGACCAAATGCTCCTCCCTCTTCTGAAATGTCGAGTTCGCAATCAGAAGCTCGGAAGCCCTGGCAAAATCAAGCAGTGACGTGCCTCATCCGTTCCTAACCCCAAAGCCAAAGCCACCGTGCACCTCACCATAACCAACATCAGCCTCAATATGACCATTGAAGTCCCCTCCAATAACTAACTTCTCAGATTGGGCGATACTACTCACCAGATCATCCAAGCCCTCCAAAAAGCGCCTCTTAGCCTCCTCGTATAAGCCCGTTTGCGGCGCGTAAGCACTGATGACGTTGAGGATGCAACCCCCAATAACCAACTTAATAGACATTAACCTATCATTCACTCGCCTAACCTCGACCACCGACTCCCTTAGATCCCTATCCACCAAGATGCCCCCTCCATTCTTACCTCTCACGACCCCAGAATACCACAACTTAAACCCGTCTACATTCCTCGCCTTCGACCCTTTCCACCTAGTCTCCTGGACACAAGCTATGTTAACCCTCCTCTTCTGAAGAACCTTCGCCAACTCAATGGACTTACCCGTCAGAGTGCCTATGTTCCACGACCCAATCCTTAATCTATGAGCGTCCGCTACCCTCTTCCCACGTTTACCTCCCGCCCTACTCGCAGGACCACTCCCTTCCCCCTACTCACCCCTGCCACCGCCCCCCCCCCCCCGAGGACATGACCTTACACTATCATCTCCGCCGCGGGCACTATCCCTCCAACCGACTATGGAGAATAGTGACGACACACGCACTATAGCGGAATACGCAAAAAGAGGCAAACTAGATAGCAATAGAGTAAACCTCACACGGAATGCTAGGTAAAATACGTAAAAAGGTGTAAAAAGTAAACAAAAGAGCGGGAGGTACCAACTCCCGGTAGAAAAACCTGAAAGTAGGCTTTGATGTACTCAATGTCATTTTGTATATGAATTAAAAATTAAATAGTTGTATCATACAAAGTGAATCAGAAGATATACATATATTTTAGGAATTGAAATTGCATGTTGGACATTGCAATAAAGCTTTAATTTAACATTTTATAAACATATTACTGCTACTGCCTTTACTGTTTTAAAGCCAAAAACAGCTTTCTTTCCTTGAAGCAGTAGCAGCAGTAGAAGACCTTTATCAGATCAGATATACCTACAAATCAAACCCAAAAATAGCAAAACCGTGCCGCCAAGATTACAGCCATGGATGCTTTGAGGAAACAAGCTTTTAAGCTAAGAGAACAAGTCGCCAAACAGCAACAGGTCCCATCATTTTTTGTTTCTTAATCTAATTTTCTTGTTTTTTGAGCTGCGAGAAAATGTGTAATATCCTTGGAATTCCGGGGTACCCTTAATGTGTTTCTTCTTGTAGGTAATCTTAATTTATAGCGATCATCTACTAGAACTATAAAATGGAAAAATTTCAGTTTTGGGCTGTTAGAGATATGAGCTAATTTTTACTGATTCATTTAGCGAAGTTCAATTTTGATCCAATCATCTTTCTTCTTAATTCTCCAAATTGGTCTACTTTGAGCATAAGTTCTATGCACTAATGTAGAAAATATTTGCACAATCAGGTCATTTATTAGCCAATTACAAGTAAATCTCTCAATAAACATTAATTGGTAATCTGGTAAAAATGGTAACTAACCTGGTATCAGAGGTTGAAATTCACTGCAAAAAGAAATTAAACTTTCAGTGCATATAACTTAAAATCCAAAATGTGGGAATGGATACTTGAATTCTGAGAATCCCTGCATTTGCATTAGAACAGAAAAGGAAAAAAAACAACTATAATAATGAAGCTCCCCACCTTTCACAAGAATTCAACTAAGAAATTGACTTGATGGTACAAGTTGTTTGTTTTAATAGTGAGTGTTATTTTTGTAGTGTCAAAATTGATTCTCACTTGCTAGTTGTTTTGTTGCTTAAACTTCAGGCAGTCATCAAGCAGTTTAGTACAACTGGCTATGAAAGTTCAGATGTTATGGTCGTTGATGAGGTAGAGATGCGAGTACATCACCAACTGGACAAGTTGTATAAGTCAACTCGTGAAAAAAGGGTAAGGATCTAATCACTGCAATGTAAATAAAGCCTGTTTGCTGTCTACCACTTTTTTATCCATGGCGTATTGGAACATTTGATGTTCAGTCATTTACTTAACTGTGAAATTAGCTACAATATATTCCAGAATGCAACTTACTCATGCAGAAAAGAACTGGCAGATATACTGTTTTAGTCATATCAAAGCCTTCACTTTGCTCTTTCTGCATCTTGCTAATAGTTGACAATGCTAAATAGTGAGTGATTTAGCTCTTCTAGTAGGAGGAAGAGATTTATTTGTGCTTTAATTACACGTGACTTACAAGGGTATGGCCTAGTCGTCAATAAAGTGGGTTGAGAACTATGAGGTCTAAGGTTCAAATCCAGAGAAAACTACTAGGTGATTTCTTCCCATTTGTTCAAGCCTTGGTAGGTAGAGTTACCTGAAGCTAAGTAGGAGGTAGCGGGTACCCATAGAATTAGTCAAGGTGTACGCATGCTGGCCCAGATACCACAGTTATCAAAATAAAAGTTGCATCTGACTTACAAAAGGAAGGTGCCAAAATTTGAAGTGAGATCAATATTTATGTGCATTTGAATTGGTAATATTTGGTGATATGTAACGCTGCAATATAAATTTAAAAAAAAACTTAGTTGTTTCTTTATTTTGCTGTTATTTAATAAGTAGTTCAAGCGAGGAAGCTTTCTTTTATTTTGGATTTTGGAAGGGATGTAAAATGGGACATGAAGATTCTTGAGTTCGATTATAGATAGTTTTAGAGATATTTTTCATGCAGTACATGCTTTTTTTATGTTGAAAGTTTAGAGAATAATTATTGTAATAAGATGTAACCCAGATTCTCCAACATCAAACCACCCTATAGGAGATCTTCACTTACGCCCATACAAAGTCTCGTACGGAGCCATCTGAATATTGGATTGGTAATTGTTATTATATGCAAACTCGATAAGAGGTAGATGTTCATCCCAACTTATTTTAAAATCCAACACAATCCTCGAGCGTCTGAATTGTGCGCTCGGCTTCTCCATCAGTGTGTGGATGAAAAGATGTGCCGATGTTCACCTAAATCCCTAGACCTCTCTTAAATGACCTCCAAAAATGTGCTGTAAACTGGGCCCCACAGTCAAATATAATATATACTGGTACTCCGTGTAGCCGCACTATTCCGTTAATATATAACTTTGCATAATCTTCTGATGTCTTAGATTTTTATTACGTTATGTGGTTTTGTTCGCCGCAGGTTTAGTATTCCCCGTTGCTATTATTTGATACTATTTATCCTTTATTTGTCCCTTTTTTCTCTTCCATCTTTTTTTCTTTCTTGCTTTCCTCATCTTATTCTTCTTACCATTCCTGAGCCGAGGGTCTATTGGAAACAGCCTCTCTACCTGCAATAGGTAGAGGTAAGGTCTGCGTACAGACTACCCTCCCCAGACCCCTCATATTGGGATCAAACTGGTTTGTTGTTGTTGTATAATCTTCTGATGTATATGTAGATCTGACTGGTAGGAAATGAGCTGATTTCGTGAGCCTATTGACTATCACCCATATAGAATCGAACTTACGATGAGAACGAGGTAAACCCGTGACAAAGTCCATGTTTATCGCCTCTCATTTCCACGTCGGGATCTCTGTAGTCTGCACTAGCCCTCCGGGTTTTGGAAAGCGTTAAGCGCAAAAAAGCGACGAGGCCTCGCTTCATAGAAGCGAGAAACGCGAAGCGAAGCGTGCGCTTTTTTCATGAGAAGCACAATTTAACAACAACAACTACCCAGTATAGTCCCACAGCGTGAGGTCTGGGGAGGGTAATATGTAGACGAGCCTTACCCCTACCCGAAAGGGCAGAGAGGCTGTTTCCAATCGACCCTCGACTCAGTGAAGGAAAGGAAAAACAAAAACAAAAAGAGCATTAGTAAGTCGAGCAGAAATAGCGTAAATAATTATCTAAACATAAGAACCATAAATAAAATAGCATGCTATAATAACATACAGTAACTGTTAGAAAATACGCTTAACGCCAGAGGGGGGTGAATAGCGTTATAATAAAATTTAGCGTAAACTTGCGGAAATTAAAATTTGCAGGAAGTAAATAAGTGCGATAAATAATAACTTACACACAGATATATCCTGGTTTACCACAACGTGTGGCTAGTCCAGTCCCCGAGAGACTCTCTCGAGATTTTCCACTAACTTGTCAAGCTTCCGGGTGCTTAACAAACCTTTACAACTTGAGGACGCAAGCCTCAACACCTTTGCTCGGAGTTACAACACTCCAAGACTTCAACCAAGGAAACACAAGTTCCTTACAACAAGAGAATCACAATTCTCTTCCAAGTGTACAAACACTAAAACACTCAAACAATATACTCCTTTATGAGTAGGTATGAGTAAAAAGAAATAAGCTCTAGATCACAACAACTTTGGACAAGAATATGGCTCTCAAAAGCTTTATGAAATTGAATATAAAATGATAAACAAAAGTATGCAAGCTTATAGCAATGTAATGATCAGTTGTAGTATGTTGTTGTGTTTAAAACACTGAAATGAAGCTGTATTTATAGTTGAAAAACTTGGCATTACCGTTGCCTAATTGCCAATTAAGAGTTGCTGATTTTACTCACTGACAATCGATTGTCAAACCCCAACAATCGATTGTCTGCCAGTCAGACCAAAATTCAATCCCAGATTTTACGCTTGATAATCGATTACTTACAATCCATAATCGATTACTTCAAAAAATCCTTTCCAGATTTTACCACAAACAATCGATTATCCAGAATCAACAATCGATTACTCAGCAACGTTCAAAAAATCTTTTCCGGATTTTAATCAAAACAATCGATTATACAAAATCAATAATCGATTACCCAATAACGTTCAAAAAATCTTTTCCGGATTTTAATCAAAACAATCGATTATATAGAATCAATAATCGATTACCTGACGGTATTTGAAAACTTTACGACAACGGTCAGCTTCACAATCGATTGCACAAAGTCAACAATCGATTACTTGTCAGTTTTTGAAAAACATTTTAGACACTGTCTCTTTGACAATCGATTGTCCAATGTAACAATCGATTATTTAATAAATTTGAAAATCACTTGAAGACACTGTCTCAACATAATCGATTACCATTAGTTCATAATCGATTATTCTGAGTTTTGAAAAACTTTGATGGACACTGCCTCAGTCACAATCGATTGTCATTAGTTCACAATCGATTGTCATGCAGGTTTGAAAAACCTGATGCTCACTGTCTTACTCACAATCGATTGTCATTAGTTCACAATCGATTGTCATGCAGTCTTGGCTTAAAACAATCGATTATCATAAGTACATAATCGATTATCTTAGTCCAGATTTTTAAGGCATGTCTAAAAATTATTTTGACTACTGTAAATATGCATGATTTAAAATCATTTGACATTAAATTAAATATGCATGATTTTGGAAAATAGTTTTATGAGAGAAGCCATGTTACGAGTCAAGTTGTAGGATCAAGATCACAATTAAGAATGACTCAATTAAACTATAAAACTTTGTCTTGAGCTTGAATCTCGTTGTATATCAATTGTGCGCTTGTTTCTTGAACTTCGTCATATCAATTTTCGCTTCGTTTGTCATTCATCAAATCCTATACAAAAGAACACACGTTTTAGTATATTGCATTGAGAACGTGTTTCCAACAATTTCCCCCTTTTTGATAATGGCAAACATTAAGCGGGATATGCAAGACAAGCAATTTATATTGACGATTCAAGACAAGTATGTACATGCAACAAGTATGTAATTTGTTCCCCCTCAATTTGAGAATTTCCCCTTAATTTAAGCTTATAATTTGAGAGTGCATCATACAGTGCATCATACCCGTTATCTTCCCCCTTTTGCCATTAGCAAAAATAATAATAAGATGCCAAAGATGAAATAAACCTTGTTTATTTATTAAAAGAAATTACAGCAACATCAACCCGAATAATAGCAACATAATCGATTATTGATACGAAATAATCGATTTTTAGACGACGGAAACCGATTGTTGTACGTCAAGCTTTATAATTCCCCTTTCCTTTGGGGCGATACCTGCAAAAATCGTTAGACGTCTCCGACGCTCAAGTTAGAAATCATGTAACAAAAAAAATGCAATGCATGACTTAGATCAACATGGAGTCAAGGATCCCGAGTTCACTGCGAATTCGGAAGAAGGACTCTTTCTCTAAAGGCTTTGTAAAGATGTCTGCCAATTGGTTTTTGGTTTCAACAAATTCAATTTCGACATCGCCTTTGAGAACGTGATCTCTAATAAAATGATGTCTAATTTCAATGTGTTTCGTTCGCGAATGAAGAACGGGGTTCTTCGTCAAGCATATGGCACTAGTATTATCACATCTAAGAGGGATATGATCAAGACTTAGGCCATAGTCCAAGAGTTGTTGTTTCATCCATAGGATTTGAGCGCAACAACTCCCTGCGGCTACATATTCAGCTTCGGTTGTGGACAACGCAACACTTACTTGTTTCTTGCTAAACCAAGAAACGAGAGAGCTACCGAGCAAATGGCAAGTGCCACTAGTGCTCTTGCGGTCCAATTTGCATCCAGCAAAATCGGAATCGGAGTAGCCAACAAGTTGGCATGAAGAGCCTTTGGGGTACCATAGACCCACATTTGTAGTACCAACAAGATACCTTAAAATCCGTTTTACCGCAGTAAGGTGAGACTCCTTCGGACACGATTGATAACGAGCACATAAGCACACGCTAAACATGATGTCCGGACGACTAGCAGTAAGATAAAGAAGAGAGCCAATAATACCTCGATACTTTTTGGTGTCGACTTCCTTACCTTTCTCATCTTTGTCTAGATGATCGGATGTGCTCATGGGAGTTGCCATTTCTTTTGCATTGTTCATCTCAAATCGTTTCAGCAATTCTTTGCAATATTTGGCTTGACAAATGAATGTACCTTCTTTCATTTGCTTTACTTGTAATCCCAAAAAGAATGTTAACTCACCCATCATAGACATATCAGATTCGCTTGTCATTAAATCGGAAAATTCCTTGCATAAAATATTGTTAATAGCACCAAATATAATATCATCTACATATATTTGAACTAACAAAATATCATTGTTTTTATGCTTAACAAAGAGAGTTGTGTCAACTTTCCCCCTAATGAAATCATTTTCCAAAAGAAACTTACTTAATCTTTCATACCAAGCTCGGGGAGCTTGTTTTAAACCATAAAGAGCCTTTTTGAGTTTGAAAACATGATCGGGAGATTTAAAGTTTTCAAAGCCGGGGGGTTGTTCAACATAAACTTCTTCTTGAATAAAACCGTTTAGAAAAGCACTTTTCACATCCATTTGATATAAATTGAAATTCATAGAAGAGGCAAATGCAAGCAATAAGCGAATAGCTTCTAATCTAGCTACGGGAGCATATGTTTCCTCATAGTCAAGACCCTCTTCTTGATTATAGCCTTTTGACAAGCCTAGCTTTGTTTCTAGTGATTATACCATTTTCATCTAGTTTATTGCGAAAAACCCATTTCGTACCAATTATGGTATGACCTTCGGGTCTTGGCACCAAATCCCAAACGTCATTGCGTTCGAATTGGTTAAGCTCCTCTTGCATTGCCAAGGTCCAAAATTCATCCCCAATTGCTTCTGAGATGGTTTTGGGTTCAATTTGAGAAACAAAAGCAGTATGTTCTAAGGTATTTTTGAGAGAGTTTCGGGTACTTACCTTGTCTCCAACGTTGCCAATTACCTGTTCGAGAGGGTGATCTTTGATTGTCCTCCACTCGTTAGGCATATTCATTTCTTTTTTCAATTGTGGCGCTTCTTCCGTTGGTTGTTCCTCAGTTTCATCTTTATTTTCCTTGGGTGGTTCCTCTTGTATTTTGTCTTTCAAGCTGTCTAAGATACCTGCAAGATCAAAACCGGAATCCTTTCTCGCCAAGCGAGCATTATTTTCGGAAAATACAACATGAGGGAATTCCTCCACAATTAGGGTTCTTTTATTAAAGACCCTATGTGCTTTACTACGTGAGGAATATCCAATGAAAATACCTTCATCCGACGTAGCATCAAATTTACCCAATTGGTCTTTGCCATTGTTATGAACAAAACATTTGCAACCAAAAACTCTAAAATGGGAAATATTTGGTTTTCTACCCTTATAAAGTTCATAGGGGGTTTTCATGAGTATCGGCCGAATTACTACTCTATTTAGAACATAGCAAGCGGTACTCACGGCGTCCGCCCAAAAATATTTGGGTATCTTAGCTTCGTCGAGCATGGTTCTAGCCATCTCTTCGAGACACCTATTTTTCCTTTCCACCACCCCATTTTGTTGTGGTGTACGTGGAGCGGAAAAGGTATGCTCGATTCTGAGTTCGTCACAAAAGTCCGCAAAGAGATTGTGATCAAACTCTCTCCCATGATCACTTCTAATTGAAGTGACGGTTGTTTCTTTCTCATTTTGAACACGCTTAAGAAAATATTTAAAATTTTGGAAAGCATCACTTTTATTGGCAAGAAATAAAGTCCAAGTAAATCTCGAGTAATCATCAACAATCACAAAAGCATATCTATTTCTTCCTAGACTTTCAATGCGAGAAGGACCAGATAAATCCATATGAAGCAATTGCAATGGTCTAGAAGTTGAAATAATGTTTTTAGATTTGAAAGATGCTTTTGTTTGCTTCCCCTTTTGACACGAGTCACAAATAGAGTCATTTTCAAATTTTAAAATGGGAAGACCAACAACTAAGTTTTGAGAAATCAATTTGTTCAAAAGATGCATATTGATATGTGCTACTCTACGATGCCATAGCCAAGTATCATCCTCTTTACTCATTAGACAATCAACATAATCGGGTGAGGATTTAGCAAGATCAACCATATAAATATTATCCACTCTAAAACCACGGAGGATAATTTTGAAATCACTACGTCTGAACACTAAGCATTCATCCGAATCAAATAAAGCAAGATTTCCCTTGTCACACAATTGGCTTATGCTCAAGAGATTATGCTCTAATCCTTTGACAAGTAATATATGCTTAATAGAGGATTTTTCATCCTTACCGACCGAGCCGATGCCGATGATCTTTCCTTTATTGTTATCACCGAAGATAACACTTCCTCCTTCTTTGTGCTCTAATTGAAGGAATTTGGATTCATCTCCTGTCATATGCTTGGAGCATCCACTATCAAGGTACCATAGTACACTTGATCCCTTCAAGCACACCTACAAAACAAATTAATGTTCTTTAGGTACCCATGCCATCTTGGGTCCTTGGGGGTTAGGCATATTATAATGATGCGATTGAGTAATATGTCTATGACGTGTATAGCATGCCGGAGCAATATGACCAATACGTTTACAATAATGACAAGTCACATTTGGGTTATGCATCCTCCTAGGTTCATAGTAACTAGACGGATGAAAATTTCTTACTCTATTTTGAACACTATGACTATTTCGCATTTTATGAGAGTTATTTCTCCTACTATGAGCTCTAGGATGGGCAGCATTTCTAGAGTGATTGTTTCTCGGTTGAGGGCCATTGCTAGGTCTTCTAAGGGGTTCAAAATTTGGCCTAAAGTATGCATCATTTCTAGGGTGACTATTTCTAGGTGGTAAGTCATTCCTAGGTCTTCTAAAATGTTCAGCATTTTGTCTAGCGTGCATATTGGCTCTAGAGTTGTTGTTTCTAGGATAAACATTTCTATTGTTAATCCTAGGTTGAGCTTTAGGTTGTTGGGTTTAGTTTCAACCTTTTCTTCATTCTTAAAGCCTATTCCATGCTTGGTTGATTTCAAGTTAACAAGAACATCATTCAAGTTTTTGTGCGAAGAATTAAACTTATCTAATGTGCCTTTAAGCCTACTTACTTCACTCTTAAGATGCAAACAAGAAGTGCAATTTCTAGTAGAGCTTTCGGGCTTATCGCTTATCGGAACTTCTTTTTCCAAAAAACTTGTTTTCCTCTTTCAGCTTCTCATTTTCTAAAACCAGTTTTTCTAAATTCTTTTCTTTTAAAGAAAGCTGTTTTTGAAAATCTTTTTCTTTTAGAGAAGCATTTTCTTTTACGCTTTTGACTGTTTTTGAAGCTTTAATAAATTCAGTATATAATTCATCAAAAGCAGTTCGCATTTCATCAAGAGTAAAGAAGTTTTGAGACGAAATTTGACATACCTCGTCTTTGTTATCTTCTTGTGCCATGAGGCAAAGATTTGCTGCTTCGTCTTCTTCTCCTTCGCTTGACTCATCTCCGGAGTCACCTCCCCAAGAAATATATGCGCGTTGCTTTTTAAAAGGTTTCTTTTCCTTTTTGAGGTTTGGGCAATTTGACTTGATGTGCCCGGTTTCTCCGCATTCGTAGCATTTTATTTCTCCTTGCTTTTTCCCTTTGCGTTCATACTCCTTGCACATGAACTTTTGAAATCTTTTGATAACGAGTCCAAACTTGTTGTCTCCTTCCTCATCAATTTGCAGTTGACTTGTGCTCGCCTTTAGAGCTATTCTTTGCCTCCTTTGATCATCAACAAGAGGGTTAAGAATAGTAGATTCATAGGTCTTGAGATTACCTCTTAATGCGTCAATTGTGACATTTGAGACGCCGATGGATTCTTGGATTGCGTCGGCCTTTGATCGCCATGACGGAGTGAGACTTCTAAGGATCTTCTGTACAAGTTCTCTATCCGTGAATGTCTTTTTGAGGGCATGTAGATCATTTACGATTATTGAAAATCGTTCAAACATTTCGTCCACTTTTTCTCCTTCCTTCATGTGAAATAATTCATAAGCATGGGTTAGGAAATCAATTTTTGCTTCCCTTACCTGATCCGTTCCTTCGTATGTAACTTCTAGCTTGTGCCACATCTCCTTTGCTGTTGTGCAATACGATATTTTCCTGTAATCGTCAGCATTAACAGCACAATATAATAAGTTTATTGCTTTAGCATTATTTTGGACCTTTATTTTGGACCTTTCGGATGTCATCCGCGTCATACTCATCCTCGGACTTGGGAACCCATTCATTTTCCACCTTCTTGGTTGGAATTTGATTTCCCTTTGTAAACACCTTCCAAAGGTGAAAACTGTTGGATTGAACGAAGATCATCATCCTCTCCTTCCAGTACGTGTAATTTGTACCATTGAATAGAGGTGGTCGTGTGGAGCACTGTCCTTCATCAATTCCTGCAAAAGAGTCACGAGTAGAAGCCATGGATGGTTCTCTCAAACTGTTAAGTCTTCAGAGAGTATGGCTCTGATACCAATTGTTAGAAAATACGCTTAACGCTAGAGGGGGGGGGGGTGAATAGCGTTATAATAAAATTTAGCGTAAACTTGCGGAAATTAAAATTTGCATGAAGTAAATAAGTGCGATAAATAATAACTTACACACAGATATATCCTGGTTTACCACAACGTGTGGCTAGTCCAGTCCCCGAGAGACTCTCTCGAGATTTTCCACTAACTTGTCAAGCTTCCGGGTGCTTAACAAACCTTTACAACTTGAAGACGCAAGCCTCAACACCTTTGCTCGGAGTTACAACACTCCAAGACTTCAACCAAGGAAACACAAGTTCCTTACAACAAGAGAATCACAATTCTCTTCCAAGTGTACAAACACTAAAACACTCAAACAATATACTCCTTTATGAGTAGGTATGAGTAAAAAGAAATAAGCTCTAGATCACAACAACTTTGGACAAGAATATGGCTCTCAAAAGCTTTATGAAATTTAATATAAAATGATAAACAAAAGTATGCAAGCTTATAGCAATGTAATGATCAGTTATAGTATGTTGTGTTTAAAACACTGAAATGAAGCTGTATTTATAGTTGAAAAACTTGGCATTACCATTGCCTAATTGCCAATTAAGAGTTGCTGATTTTACTCACTGACAATCGATTGTCAAACCCCAACAATCGATTGTCTGCCAGTCAGACCAAAATTCAATCCCAGATTTTACGCTTGATAATCGATTACTTACAATCCATAATCGATTACTGGCAACGTTCAAAAAATCCTTTCCAGATTTTACCACAAACAATCGATTGTCCAGAATCAACAATCGACTACTCAGCAACGTTCAAAAAATCTTTTCCGGATTTTAATCAAAACAATCGATTATACAAAATCAATAATCGATTACCCAATAACGTTCAAAAAATCTTTTCCGGATTTTAATCAAAACAATCGATTATGCAGAATCAATAATCGATTATCTGATGGTATTTGAAAACTTTACGACAACGGTCAGCTTCACAATCGATTGCACAAAGTCAACAATCGATTACTTATCAGTTTTTGAAAAACATTTTAGACACTGTCTCTTTGACAATCGATTGTCCAATGTAACAATCGATTATTTAATAAATTTGAAAATCACTGGAAGACACTGTCTCAACATAATCGATTACCATTAGTTCATAATCGATTATTCTGAGTTTTGAAAAACTTTGATGGACACTGCCTCAGTCACAATCGATTGTCATTAGTTCACAATCGATTGTCATTAGTTCACAATCGATTGTCATGCAGGTTTGAAAAACCTGATGCTCACTGTCTTACTCACAATCGATTGTCATTAGTTCACAATCGATTGTCATGCAGTCTTGGCTTAAAACAATCGATTATCATAAGTACATAATCGATTATCTTAGTCCAGATTTTAAGGCATGTCTAAAAATTATTTTGACTACTGTAAATATGCATGATTTAAAATCATTTGACATTAAATTAAATATGTATGATTTTGGAAAATAGTTTTATGAGAGAAGCCATGTTACGAGTCAAGTTGTAGGATCAAGATCACAATTAAGAATGACTCAATTAAACTATAAAACTTTGTCTTGAGCTTGAATCTCGTTGTATATCAATTGTGCGCTTGTTTCTTGAACTTCGTCATATATCAATTTTCGCTTCGTTTGTCATTCATCAAAACCTATACAAAAGAACACACGTTTTAGTATATTGCATTGAGAACGTGTTTCCAACAGTAACTACCATAAATAACTACCATAAGGGAGACACAATCCAAAATACAAATCATCTATGGATAGCCCTGCCAAGCCTCACCCAACCCCTGGTGAGCAGTACGAAAAACTCTAGGGGCCCCTATCCTACAACCCTGATACTAGACCTCCAGACTTTCCTATCAATGGTCACGTCCTCGGAAACCTGCATTCTAGCCATGTCATGCCTAATCACCTCTCCCCAATACCTCTTAGGCCTCCCTCTGCCTCGCCGAACGCCGACCATCGCCAGCCGTTCACAATTCCTCACCGGGGCATCAAGACTTCTCCTCCGCACATGCCCGAACCACCTCAGCCTCGCTTCTCGCATCTTCTCATCCACCGGGACCACCCCACCTTCTCTCGAATAACTTCATTCTTAATCTTATCTAACCTGGTGAGCCCGCACATCCACCTGAGCATCCTCATCTCCGCAACCTTCATTCTCTGAACATGAGAGTTCTTCACTGGCCAGCACTCCGCCCCATACAACATTGCAGGTAGGGGTGTTCAAAAACGATCCGAAACCAAAAACCGATCCAAACCGAAGCTTAACGGCTTACTGGTAACGGCTTAACGTACGGGGAACGGATTGAATTTTTTTTATTAACGGCTTATCGGTTTTGGGATGGATTATTCAATTTTCTTAACGGCTAATCCGTTAACCCGATAAGAATATAAATATATATATATATATATATATATATATATATATATTAATTGTATATATTAAATATAAAAAAAACTAAAACCCTTGAAAATGATTAACACAAGTTTATTTCTACTTCTAAGCATTTTTATTCTCGGGATCTAGAAATTTTTTGGTTCTATTTTTAATTTATATTTGGTTGTAATCCTCCTGTTTGGCAACATGCCGGAGATGGTCAAGCTAATTTCCTAATCACGGAAATCAAATTGAGTGGCTCTGGCAAAGAAAATTGAATGCATCATATTACCTCTAAAATATTATTTTTATGGCAATTCATTATTTCTAAGACGAGGAGAATAAGAGATATTTAGTGAACATGTATGTTAGGCCGATAAACCGCCCATTAACCGCCCTATAAGAGCTAACCCGATACGAGTCCGCCCGATATCTTATCGGGTGGCTAACAGATTAATACATTTAAAAGCCGATAACCGTTAAGCCAAACCGTTAAGAGTAAAAAGCCGCGCAATCCGCCCGATAAGCACCCCTAATTGCAGGTCTAACTACAGCTCTATAAAATTTCCCTTAAGTTTCTGTGGAACTTTCTTATCACACAGGACTCCTGATGCAAGACTCCACTTTTACCACCCCGCTCCTATGCGATGACTGATGTCCCCGTCAATCTCTCCGTCCCCCTGAATCACCGACCCAAGATATCTGACACTGTCCCTCTTGGCGATGACCTGAGATCCAATCATCACGTCCCTGCCTACTTCGCTCGGCTCGGCGCTAAACTTGCACTCCAGGTATTCTGTCTTAGATCTGCTTATTTTGAAACCCTTAGACTCGAGAGTCTGTCTCCATACCTCTAACCTCTCAATAACACCGACCCTCGTCTTGTCTATCAAGACTATATCATCAGCAAATAGGATACAACAAGGCACATTCCCTTGAATATGTCGGGTTAGAGCATCCATCACCAAGGCAAACAAAAGAGGGCTAAGCGCTGATCCTTGATGGAGTCCCATAACCACTGGAAAATGGTCTGAGTCGCCACCCACCGTCCTAACCCTAGTCTTAGCTCCATCGTACATGTCTTTGATTACTCTGATATAGGCTTCCGGCACGCTCTTCGCCTCCAAACACCTCCATAGAACCTCCCTTGGGACCTTGTCATACGCCTTCTCCAAGTCGATAAGCACCATGTGCATGTCCTTCTTATCCCTTAACTGCTCCACCAGCCTCCTGACAAGGTGAACAGCTTCTGTAGTGGAGCGACCCGGCATGAAACCGAACTGGTTCACAGATATAGATGTCATCTCCCTCACCCTCGCCTCGATCACCCGCTCCCAGACCTTCATGGTGTGACTTATTAATTTGATACCCCTATAGTTGTTGCAGCAGTGGATGTCCCCTTTGTTCTTGTACAAGGGCACTACTGTACTCCACCTCCACTCATCCGGCATCCTTTTGGTCCTGAAGGTCGCATTGAACAACCTAGAGAGCTACTCCACTCCTGACCTACCCATACACTTCCAGAACTCCACCGGGATCTCGTCAGACCCGGTCGCTCGACCCCTACTCATCTTACGCAAAGCCCCCATGACCTCCTCCGCCCTAATGCGCCTGCAGTACCCAAGGTCTCTATGTTGCTCTGAATGCCCCAACTCCCCTAGCTCTGTGTTACGATCCCCCTCCTCGTTAAGTAAGTCTCGAAAGTACGCCTGCCACCTCTGCTTGACTTGAGACTCTCCCATCAGAACTCTATTATCCTCGCCCTTGATGCACCTAACTTGGTCAAGATCACGCGCCTTCCTTTCCCTTGCTTTAGCTAACCGGAATAACTTCCTGTCCCCGCCTCTCTCCCCTAGTTCCTCGTACATGCGACCAAACGCCGCATTTTTAGCTTCCGTAACCGCCAGCTTTGCTTCTTTCCTCGCCACCTTGTAGATCTCCCTGTTCGCTCTGCGTTCTTCCTCGCTTGTGCTCCCTGCGAACTTAGCAAACGCCGCCTTCTTCACCGCCACTTTTCCTTCGACTACATCGTTCCACCACCAGTCACCCTGATGTTTGCCTGAATAGCCCTTGGCCACCCCGAGCACGTCCCCTGCTACCTCCCTAACCAAGTTCGTCGTCTCTGACCACATAGCGTCAGCTTCCCCAGAACTTCTCCAAGCTCCGCCCTCAGCTAACCTCCTCTCCAACTCCTGTGCTTTCTCCTTAGTCAAAACACCCTATCTAATCCGCGGTTGTCCCCGAGCACCCCTCCTCTTCCTCTTCACCCAGAGACGACATCCATCACTAGGAGTCTATGAAGAGTCGAAAGGGACTCTCCCGGAATAACCTTGCAGTCCTTGCACATACCCCTATCGCTCCTTCTGAGGAGGAGGTAATCAATCTGAGTCCCCGCAGCTGAACTCTTGAAGGTGACCAAATGCTCCTCCCTCTTCTGAAATGTCGAGTTCGCAATCAGAAGCTCGGATGCCCTGGCGAAATCAAGCAGTGACGTGCCTCCTCCGTTCCTAACCCCGAAGCCAAAGCCACCGTGCACCTCACCATAACCACCAACATCAGCCCCAATATGACCATTGAAGTCCCCTCCAATAACTAACTTCTCAGATTGGGGAATAGTGCTCACCAGATCATCCAACCCTCCCAAAAGAGCCTCTTAGCCTCCTTGTCTAAGCCCACTTGCGGCGCGTAAGCGCTGATGACGTTGAGTACGCAACCCCAACAACCAATTTAATAGACATTAACCTATCATTAACTCGCCTAACCTCGGCCACGGACTCCCTTAGATCCCTATCCACCAAGATGCCCACTCCATTCTTACCTCTCACGACCCCACGACCCCAGAATACCACAGCTTAAACCCGCCTACATTACTCGCCTTCGACCCTTTCCACCTAGTCTCTCGGACACAGGCTATGTTAACCCTCCTCTTCTGAAAAACCTTCGCCAACTCAATGGACTTACCCGTCAGAGTGCCTATGTTCCACGACCCAATCCTTAATCTATGAGCGTCCGCTACCCTCTTCCCATCCTTACCTCCCGCCCTACCCGCAGGACCACTCTCTGCCCCATTATTCGCCAACAAAGAACTTATTAAAAATAACATATTAAGCAAATGTTTCAATTCTTGAATCAAGAAGCAAATAATAGATACTAATCAAATTTAATTTACTACAATCAACAACCACAAAAAAATAAAAAAAGAACAGGTAATTCACTGATAAATTGCAGAAAACAGAGCATAAAGCAGATGATAAAGCAGAAAACAGAGCATAAAGCATAAAACAAAGTAGAACAGAAGAAGAAGTCGTTTAGGGCACAAAATCAGCATTTAAAAGAAGAAGAAGAAGCTTACTAAGATCTGGAGAAGAAGTCGCTGGAGCAGCAGTGATCATCGCTGGAGAAAAAGTCGTTTAAGAGCGTATGTTTATTTGTTAACAGATGGTTTATTTGCCAATGTTTTTCAAAAAAACCCTAGCTGATGCCTTCTGCTCGCTTAAGCACGCGTTTTCTCACTTTTTCTACCGGCTCGCTTCTCGCTTAATTGAGAAAAGCGCACGTTATCTTTTAATAACACTGCCCTCCGGGCTTCTGGTGCTCTACTTTAAGACACGTCGAGATTTATTAAATTTACTTGGGAGGACATTGGAGAATATTCATATTGTTCTCTAGTACACGGTAAAATATTTTGTATTTAATGGTAGAAATACAGAATAACTACTTATCAAAAGAAGAAATACAGAATAATTACTTACCATGCTCTACATGTGTTTGGGGTCCAAGAAATTGTTTATTTGATATCCGCGCCAATGTTCCATGGTCTAAAGACGCTGAACTAAATGGTCGCTTAGCTTGCCTACATGTTTGCCCACTAAGGCTGATTTGAACTAGCTGAGCTTATCATAATGTGATTGGCTCATTGACATGCATTCACTTTTCTAAATAAGCATGAGCCTGACCTCGTTCGAGATATTTTTAGCAGGCTTGCTAGTCATTTTTGTTACTTCTTCTCCGACTACTGTAATTTATTCTTGGGTTGTTAAGATGCATTCAATCTTCTTCTTAAACGAGTTGAGCATAATGATGGCAAGCTTAGCTTGTTGTATCTGCTCGAGTTGTTCAGCTTGGCTTGTTCACATGTACTCATTTTTCTATTTCCTCTTCGCCTTGACCATTTTAACATACTTTTATCCACACTTGGCTTGCCATTTGTGTCTTGCTTTTGTTATTATTGTCATTGGTGAACAATGTATTGTTTACCTTTCGAGGTGCTTTGTTATATGCACAGGATAATGTATATTGTTGACAGGATAAATGCCATGCTAGTGGAGAGCATTACATTCCTATTTCTTGTCTTCTGTAGTTGTGGATCTAGGACCTGGCAAATTCATTTCTTATTTCTGATCTGAACTCATTGTGTTTCCCTTTCTGTCTGAAGTTACGATATCTCTGTTTGTATAACTTTGCAGGATTTTCAGAAAGAGATTGTTAAGGCAGCTGAAGCATTTACAGCTATAGGATACAAGCATATAGAAGCAGGTAAAACTTTTGAAGTCTATTTTGTATAAATAGATCTACCTGCAAATGGAACTCTCTTGTAGTCATATTCTCTGGCCATATTTGGGACGTTGGGTAAAAATAATGACTTTGTTTTCTGCTACTTCCAAAAGATTCTGGTACTCCTCTATGCCTTCTTTAGGATAAGGCAAGATTATCCTTAATTTTGATGTTATCTTTCTTGTTTTCTGGATACTGTTGGATAGGCTAGAAATTGTGAAGTTCTTAAGCATGCCCCCACCAACCCCATCCTTCTCTCTCCCATTTCCGTTGGAGGGGACATGGCTTTTTTTATTTTTTATTTTTTATTTTGGTTGTTTTTCAACTTATTCTATGGAAGTTTATGGTAGCCAGGAACTAAATTATCAGAAGATTGCTGCAAATATGGAGTTGAAAATCCCAATGGCGAGGTGTTAGCTAAGGCTGCTTCTATTTACGGTGATGCTCGTAAACATGCAGAGAAGGAGGTTGAAGATCTAAATAAACTGTTCTTTAGTCAGGTTGGTAAAATATTTTTCCTCTAATATGCATATAATGTTGAAGTATGAAAGATTATATAGAAAACTAATTACAAGCAAGATATAGGGTTATTATTTTGTTAGAGTTACATGAGCTAGATAAAGGTTTTTCCTCTAGACCTAAAAGTCAATGTATTGCTGGACACCAATGCAGCAGTTTAGACTCAGCTTAGCCTAAGACCATTATATCCTTACACGAATAGGCTTATAGAAAGAATGCTATGAAACTGTGAAGACAAAGAAATCAACGATTACAGTCTTAAGTTCTGGTGCTGGTAGAAAGTGACAAATGCATAAAGAAAATTGCTGAAACAGTTCCCTTGAAAAACCAAAAGATATTCTCATTTTCTTTCCAGTTTTCTCCATATACGTGGCCAGAAAGATGTGACTTCTGTGTGCCCTTCTTGTGCTTGGAGCTTTTCTCTTTATTACTGGTTTCTGGATGGTTTTCTGTAAGCAAATGCTTATAACCACCCCATTCCCCAACCAAAAAGAAGGATAAATAACTTATGTAATGGTGCTGTATATGCGGAGCTATCCACTATCACAGGGATGGGAAAGTTGATGCATGAAGGTGCAAATACTTACTCGTATATGAACATATTGTAAAAAAAGAAACTGGATAAAATGAACTCTAGAGTCCCTGCCTCCTGTGATTAACAATGGTGTGATGGCCTTTGATTCTAGTGCAGTAAATGAATTCAATCTTTCAATTCTTCCAAATTGATTAATTGTGTTATGCCTTGGTTTTGCTTCAGTAAAGAAATTTTTTTCTAAGGAGCAGCGAAGTAATTGTTAGAAATCTTGTTCAGGAAATTCATGGTCGAGGAAGCATGATGCAAAGGTTGATGAGAAGATTACTAGTTCTTGATTACTACCCTAATGTAATATAAATAGGTTAGTAGTTAGGAAATATAGTAGGAAAAGATGGTTTGAATCTGGGGATGATGTCCAAGATCAAACTAAAGAATAGAAATGCTTTGTAAATATTACTTGGTAAATAAAACAGTTTAATTACAAAAAAAAAAAAAAAAAAATTTCTCTTCAGTTCTTACAAAGTTGCAACTATTTTGTGGAAAGATGTTAGTGTTCTCACCAACTTCTGTAATTTGTCATTTGTGGCATCATTAATCAGGACTTTGTAACAAACTGGGTCCTGATTCTACTGCGAGATTTATTTAATTGGAGGATGCTAGTGACGACAACAGGGGTTGCTCTGATGGTAAGCAACCCCCACTTCCAACCGAGAGGTTGTGAGTTCGAGTCTTCCCAAGAGCAAGGAGGGAAGTTCTTGGAGGGAAGAATGCCGGGGGTCTATTTGGAAACAACCTCTCTACTCCAGGGTAGGGGTTAGGTCTGCGTACATACTACCCTTCCCTGACCCCACTAAGTGGGATTATACTGGGTTGTTGTTGTTGTTGTTGTTGTTTGAGGATGCTACTGACCTTTTTGTCATATGAAACATAATTCTCGAAGATATTCCATTACCTTCTTTTTCACTTTCGTTTTTGTGATGAATTTAGCTTTTATAAGGCTTTAAACCGGGTTGTGTCCGGAACCTACGTTTAGGGTTACTGCCTTATTCCTTGTTAAGATACTGCACATCTCTTGATACATGAAACTTGATATAGTAATCCTTGCATTCAGTACTTCATAGTTTAGCCATACGTAGCAGACTGAAAAGAGCTTTTGGATTTTCAGGTACTAGAACCATTGAGAGCTATGGTAGCTGGTTCTCCCTTAGAGGATGCTCGTCATCTTGCACAGCGTTACAGTAAAATGAGACAAGAGGCAGAGATACAGGTTATTGTAACGATTATTCCTTTTCTTTAAGGCTGTTATGATAACTGTCTGTTGATACCTGTCATATCATACTATTTGCACCGTCATCACATCCTTAGTATTGAACACAAAGTAAGCAGGCAGCCGAAGTTTCTAGAAGACAAGCTCGGGTGAGGGAAGCTCCCATCCCAGAGAATGTGGCAAAGCTGCACGCAGCAGAAACTAAAATGCAGGAACTCAAAGCCAACATGGCAGTACTTGGTAAAGAAGCAGCAGCAGCATTAGCTGCTGTAGAATCACAGCAGGAGAGGCTTACATATCAGAGGCTTGTTGCAATGGTATGTGTGCTGGTGCATATTTGCTTCTCATGGAGTTGATACTTAATTTTCCCCCATAAACAACCATTTTCATACTGTGGTTAATGTGAGCATTTTCATCTGCAGGTTGAAGCAGAAAGGCTTTATCATGAGAGAGTTGCTGTTATTCTGGGTAATATTGAAGCTGAGGTGAGCGTTAATTATTTCTCTGGAGGTATGCTTTACACCTAGGTAATTTTTTCTAACACATGAATTTGCAATTTGTACAGATAGTTTCTGAAAAACAGCGAAAAGAGGCTGCTCCTCCTGTAGCCACACTTCCTGTAAACCCTCCAGCTCATATACCTGAGAAAAATAAATACTTTTTGGCCGAGGTAACCTCTGGTTTAGCAACTGTTGTCTAAGTTGTCATAATCTTAGACTGATTTTTTTTTAATTATGCAATTTGAAAGCGATCTCTGAGGAAAAGCTGATTGAGAATCAGGATGTATTGCTGGTCTGAGCTCTATTAAACTGTGGTGCTCTAAAGACACTCTTTATCACTGTAGTTTTTACTGTTTTATTAATGAGTTAAGTATTTAATGAAGCATGGTCATAATTTTGCGCCTCTCTCAAACAGGCGGTTCATTCTTTTGAAGCTGAATCAGAAAAGGAGCTTAGCTTGGCAGTGGGTGATTATGTTGTCATTCGTAAGGTTGTTTATTTCATTCTAAAATTCCGTCCATTCTTCGTTTGACCCCTTTTTCTTAAGATATAAACATATTGATTCTAAAGTTTGGACATAAACTCACTTATACATCTACTGGAGCATCATCCTTTATAGTATCTTTAAAACCCTTTTAAATTCCTAAGCCTTTTCCAGTTTACCAGTAAAATGATTGCTGTCACTAGTCTTCTGAAGTTCTGTCTTCCAATTTATCTAAACCCAACTTCCCCCTTTAACCCACCCCCTCCTGCCTCCTTCTCTACCTCCCCCCCCCCCCCCCCCCCCCCCCCATAAAAAGAAAAAAAGAAAAAACAGAGGAAGTAGAAAGACAAAAAGCAAACAAATATTGAATACTTTATAAATGAAATAGGGAAATCACAAGCCCTTACACTCTCCTGTCCCATATAGTAGCATTTTTATTCGACTTCTCAAAACTTGTAGAGTTCAATCAATCAAACTGTTATAATTCCGAGATGTAATGAGACAATGTAGACTCCAAAAAAAGAAACCATAGTTAATTCTTCTATCCCTTCACATCCATCTTGCATTGAAGAGTGTCTTACTTTTTCCAGTTTCATACTATGTTCAGGTAACTCAATCAGGGTGGTCGGAAGGAGAATGCAAAGGCAAGGCAGGTTGGTTTCCATCGGAGTATGTGGAGAAACGACAAAGAGTACCTACTTATAATGGAGCAGCTGAAGTTTACTGAGGCTTAGCGTCTTGGTTGCTAGTACTTCTTGACCTGTTGCCAGTTAAAACCATTTTGTTCAGGCAGAGCATAGAGTCGAGCGTGTCACATATTGCTTTCAATTCCTTCAGGCTTATACTGTGGATAGAAAAGATTACAGAAAATTCTTTTGATCCTTTTCCTTTTCTCCCTTTGTTTTTCTCGTGGGCATAGAGGTGTCATTACTGGTTGGATGAAATTGAGATACAGCGAGTTAATTGTCTTCCTCCTCTCCCCGGGGACGAGGAGAGGGCTTGTGTAATTTTACATTTGAAGAAGATTGTTGTGGGAATTTGTGAATTATGAAAGAAATCACTGCTTGCTTATTAGTGAAGTCTGTTGAACACTAAAAATGATAAAGGTTGCATATGCATTGCTTAGAAGATGCAGCAAATCATGCTACATTCAATAACATAGAACGTGAAATAGGAGGCGCACATACAGAATTCTATGGATTTGGATTGTTTTTGCTTCTGTTGTTTTTTGTTCAGATGCACATAGTTATTACTTGACGAATCACTTCAGAAAGCAAATCATAATGAATTCAGTATCCAAGTATCTTTGTTTAGTTAGTTAGATGTGGGGCGAAAATATAATTGTTTCCATAATACTCATCTTATATCGTCGAGAACATAATGCAAGCATAGTTAAACTATTCAACTGCAATACCAAATACACAGTGGGAATATATTCAGAATCGGTTGTAGAGTTCATTGAGCACCTGGCTATTTTGGAGTAGTTTTCCAAAACAACATGTATATAAATGGCAATCATAGAAATCTTTCATGTTTATTCTTGTTGTGTAAAAATAAATTTTGTATTTGAGTGCATTTGGGCTTTTGATATTACCATGTATAGAAAGAAGAGAGCATTTTAAAATTTGACATGAGCATGCAACTATATGGATGTTTTGGCGGCACAAGGAGCGCGCTAGAGGCGGATCTTGAATTTCAAGATAATGGATCACTATTGTGAATAGTTAGATCTAGAATTCATATTTGACGGGTTTAAATTTATTCTCTTACCACGAATCCACCATACTTTTTGTTATCCAATCTGTATTGCTGTAAAACCAATAAAACATTAAACTTTTTGAAATAAAATTAGAAACAGAAAATTAGTAGAACCAGTTTAACGAAATAAATTTTGAAAAATAGCATAGAAATAAATCGAGCCCACTGAATGCACAGTGTGTCCTTAAGGAAATTATTCCCCTCAAGTACCCGAGATGTTAAAATATTATCCTCCTAGGATAGAACGATTTAACTCACCAGTGTAATGATACCACAAAACTCTGGTGAACGACGAATCACTCAATGGTCGTAAAACACACTGAAAAATATTGTGCAAAAGAAGAAGAATAAGATAATCAGAAACTTTAGTAAGTAAAAATTCTGGGATTCTAAGGCATATTTATAGGAAAAACTTACACAAATGTCCCAAATAAATCTTAACTTACCAACCTCTAGCCATTAGTCATAGACTTACCAAAACTATCCAACAAGTATTGAAAAACCAAATAATACGGTTCTTTCTATCAAAGAATCACATGCGAAAATCTCCTTCCATATTTTTAAGCGTGATTAGCAACATTAGATACAAGATGGAAAGAAAATTTCATGGACGGGATAGCAAAGGTGATGCAATACCAAAATCTATACAATATTTTAAAATTTTAAACAAAAGGAACTTTTTCAATGGGTATAGTTGAAATTCATTGAAAATATATAGATAAGTCAATATACAAAATTTGAGGAAGATTGGAGGTGATTTGGACTGGTGTTGTATCAAAATTCGTAATTAGATCGAGTTCAAAAAAGTCTTCTGCAGCACATGTATCAAAAATGTATCACATATATATCTCACACACAGGTACACATGGATATACATGTGATATATAATTGATACAAATATGATATATATATGTGATACACAAATGATACACACATTATTTTTTTTCATGTTCAGCTTTTACATCGAATTTCAATTCAAACCACCTCAAAACTTCATCAAATAATTCCAAAATCGAGATTCAAGCTCCTTAAGTTGTTTCCATTCTATTCTAATAATACCCACTCAAAACAAAACAAAAATTTGATATTTTTTTGCTACAAATAGCTAATTGGCTAATTTAGCTAACATTAGTAATATTTTATTAATGGCCAATTTTTGTAATGAGCTACATATAAATGAACATGGCTGGGAATTTCCCTATTTATAGCCCATTTGACACTATTTCTGAAAAGGTTTGCAACCTCTGGGAACAACCATAACTGTTGGAACAGGTGGGAAAAAATTGCGGGAAACAACAAATGGATTTAAAATAATCCGGGAAAGAAAACGAGCCGAACCGTATCGGGTCTTGGGTCATGGGTTATTCCGGTTGCAGGTAATTGTTTATTCCAGATTGAATTTTCGTTAATTCATTTAATTAATTAATTAAAAAGAATTTTGTCCAAAAAAACTAATCAAATCCGAAGCCGAAGACGAAACCAAGCAAGCGACGACAACGACTGCGCGAGACTTGCCTTCTTCTTAACTCTTTAAGAGCTAAGAGATGAGCTTCTCTATGTATACACAAAGATTTTCTTTCCTTCTTCCAACGAGGGACGAAGCACACTAGAAAAGTGAACTAATTTAAAATTTTACTTTCCTCAATTTCTTTTCCTACCATTTTTCGTTCACACCTTTTTTGTTATTAATAAAAAAACCCAACAATCCCCGAATGGCTATTAAATAAAGGAATGCACGGATGCGTGTGTGTTTCACATGCAATAATTAATTACATTTGGATAAGTATGTTTCCCTTTGAACTTTCCGTAGTGAACTTACATCGGATATACTCGGTCAATCGGTAGATTTGATATTGAGCCGTCGAGATTTTTTGTATATCTAGACAACATAAGTAACACAATCAATCCTGAACCATCTATGGTTCTCACAGTTGTGTTCGTTTCAGCCATGAACACCGCATGGTTTCATGAGTGCTTAGAGAATGGGCCTTTACTTTAATTCCCCTTGAAGTGGCTTACTCTTCACACTCTTATAGGTGATTCCTAAATGTGTAATGCTAAAGACACATTATCTGGTCATATCCTGCCAGACTTAGCAAATTATTAAAAAAATTTAAGCTTTATTGACTCATCAAAAAGCCTTAATGCTTTACCTCGATTTTTGAACATTATCTTCATCACGAGAATGTGTTGAGTTATTTGAAAATGTTAAACCGTCATTCATAACTTTGTTTGATCTCTTTGAACCTAGCTCTTGGGATCTTCAGTCTGATAGGTAGAGTTACCGCCATGATGACTTGTCCTAGGCCTTAACCCCATTCCCTTTGATGATCTTTCAACTACCTCTCTAGATAGGCCTTTTGTAAGTGGATCCGATACGTTATCTTTGAATTTACGTAGTCAATTGTGATAACACCACTAGAGAATAGTTGTCTAAAGATATTGTGTCTCTGTCGTATATGACAAGATTTTCCGTTATATATAACGCTCCCTGCCCTACCTATTGCCGCTTGACTATCACAATGTATACAAATAGGTGCCAAAGGTTTGGGCCAAAATAAAATATCTTCCAAAAAATTTCGAAGCCATTCAACTTCTTCACCAGCCTTATCTAAAGCTATGGATTCAGATTTCATTGTAGAACGGGCGATGCATGTTTGTTTGGATGATTTCCAAGATACTACTCCACCCCCAATTGTGAAAATATATCCACTCATGGATTTAACTTGAGATGATCCGGTGATCCAATTTGCATCACTATATCCCTCGATTACGGAGGGATATTTGTTATAATGCAAAGCATAATTTTGGGTATGTTTCAGATACCCTAAAACTCGTTTCATTGCCATCCAATGTATTTGATTGGGGTTACTTGTAAACCAGCTCAGTTTACTAATAGCACATCCTATATCTGGTCGCGTACAATTCACGATATATATCAAACTTCCCAATACTCTTGCATAGTCCAGTTGTAAGTCACCTTCACCTTCATTCTTTTGAAGCGCATAACTCACGTCAAATGGAGTCTTGACAATTTTGAAATCCAAATACTTGAACTTCTCAAGTGCATTTTCAATGTAGTGAGATTGTGATAATGCTAGACCTTGTGGAGTCTTGTGAATTTTGATCCCTACAATCACATCAGCAACTCCTAAGTCTTTCATGTCGAATTTTCTAGACAACATGTGCTTTGTTGTTTTTATATCTGCCATACTTTTGATCATTATCAACATGTCACCAACATATAAACAAACAATGACTTCATTGACATGGAGTATTTTTAAATGTAAACACATTCGTCACACTCGTTGATTTTAAATCTACTTGCCAACATTGTTTGGTCAAATTTTACATGCCATTATCTGGGTGCTTGTTTAAGTCCATAAAACGACTTAACAAGTTTGCACACTTTCTTTTCTTTACCAGGAACCTGAAAACTCTCAGGTTGTTCCATGTAAATCTCTTCCTCCAATTCTCCATTTAAGGAAAGCCGTTTTAACATCCATTTGATAGATTTCAAGACCATACACAACCGCTAGTGCCACTAACACCCTAATAGATGTTATCCTTGTTACTGGCGATTAAGTGTCAAAGTAATCAAGGCCTTTCTTTTGTCTATAACCTTTGATAACAAATCTTGCCTTATATTTGTTAATAGTGCCATCAACTTTAATTGTTCGTTTAAAGACCCATTTCGAACCTAAAAGCTTATTTCCCGGAGGAAGATCAACCAATTCTTATGTATGGTTATCCAAAATTGATTGATTCTCACTATTGACCGCCTCTTTCCAAAAGGTTGACTCGAAAGACGACATAGGTGCTTTAAAAGTTTGAGGATCATTTTGAAGCAAGAATGTCACAAAATCTGGTCCAAAGGAAGTAGATGTTCTTTGACGTTTGCTACGCCTTGGAACTTCTATACTTGGTGTATTTTCCTTTGGTTCTTCCCGATGTCGTTTAGGTCTTTCACTTAACGACTCGCATTCAGTTTTATATGAATAGATGCTGTCAAAGAATTCAACATTATCTGATTCTACTACCGTATTAACATAAATCTCGGGATTATCAGATTTATGAACCAAAAACAAACATGCTTACTGTTTGTGGCATATCCAATGAAAACGCAATCTAATGTTTTTTGTCCGATTTTAACCCTTTTAGGTAAAGGAACTTGTACCACTGCTAGACATCCCCACACTTTGAAATATTTCAATTTGAGTTTTCTTCCTTTCCAATTTTCATATGGAATCGATTGCGTTTTGCTGTGGGTACTCTGTTAAGTATTCGGTTAGCTGTAAGGATAGCTTCCCCCCTCCCACAACCCAGAAACTCTGCAATAATCCGGAACTTATTAATAAAGAATTCGTCATTTCCTTTAATGTACGACTTTTCCTTGCCGCAATTCCGTTGGATTGAGGTATGTAAGGTGCAGTAGTTTGATAGATAATTCCATATTCCGAACATATTTCTGCAAACGGAGATTCATAATCTCCACCTCTATCACTTATAATCATTTTGATCTTTTTATTAAATTGATTTTCCACTTCATTCCTTTATTGCTGAAATGCTTCATTTGCTTCATCCTTACTATTAAGCAAATAAACATAACAATATCGAGCGCAATCGTCAATAAAAGTAATAAAATACTTTTTCTCGCCTCGAGATGGTGTCGACCTCATGTCGTAAATGTCAGTATGAATCAAGTCTAAAGGATTTTAATTCCTCTCAACAAACTTATATGGATGTTTTACAAACTTAGATTCAACACATATTTAGCATTTTCATTTATTACACTCGAATTTAGGCAATATTTCTAAATTAATTAACTTCCATAAGGTTTTATAATTGACATGTCCTAAATGAATATGCCATAAATTCTTTGACTCCAATAAATAAGAAGAAGCTGAAATTTTATTCATACTGTCAACAACTATTACATTGAGTTTGAAAAGGCCCTCCGTGAGGTAGCCTTTTCCAACATATATTTCTGGCTTGCTTGCAACAACTTTATCAGAAACAAATATACATTTGAATCCATTCTTCAGCAGTAAAGAAGTAGAAACTAAATTCTTCCTAATAGTAGGAACATGAAGAACGTTGTTGAGCGTTAACACCTTGCCGGAAGTCATCTTTAGGAATATCTTCCCATAACCTTCAATCTTGGCTGTTGCATTATTTCCCGTGGAAATCTCTTCTTCGGGACCAGTAATAAGTAAGTCGTAAATTCTTCTTTGACAGCACAAACATGTCGAGTGGCTCCAGAGTCAATCCACCACTCTTTCGGATTTCCAACTAGGTTGCATTCCGAAAGCATTGCACAAAGATCATCAATGCCATCATTCTTCTCCACTATGTTGGCCTGTCCCTTCATCTTATCCTTCACGACCATACCTTCAGCAGTAAGGCCGTGAAAAATAAGTTGAAGCTCCTGAACTTGGGTTCCCACAGTTTTGCTGTCTATCATTTTATAGTCTTGAAACTTGGCAACCACGAACTTCTTCAAGCATGAATCTTCTGTCTTGTACTTCTTCTCAAGTGCGTCCCATAATTCTTTCAAAGTATTCTTCACACTGTGCACATCTTAAAGTCACCCTCTAAAGCACTTAAGATATGACTTTAAAGAAAATATGCCTACTTCCATGCCTCAACAATCATGAACTTCTCATTGTCTGGAATGTCAGCAACAGACACTGGAGGCTCTTCACTTGTGAATTTCTGCAGACTAAGTGTGGTAAGCCAGAAGAACACCCTTTGCTGCCATCCTTTGAAGTTGGCTCTAGAAAATTTCCTCGATTTCGGCCGGAGGAACAGCAGTGCGGCTTGACGAGGCTACATCGGTGCAACAACAATCGCAGAAGGATTTCTGTAATCAATTGCCATTTCTCACTGTCAACAAAAGAAGAGTTCAATTAATGGAAAAACCAGAACAATAAACAATACTGTAATCAATAAATAATACGTATGATAAATAAAAACTGAAGTTTTTATATACTGCTTCACAGAAAATGATGAAGTTTTTATGTTCTTCAAATAGTTTTATGAATTTCAATACTAAGATGAAATTTTTATATCTTCAAATCAGAATAGTAAAATTCAGAACGAGTAAAATATCACACAGGTTTTAATATCCACAAATAGAATACAAAATATAATAAATTAATTTCCTTAAGATTATTATCCAATCCGCATACTGTAAAACCAATAAAATATTAAAATTTTAACGAAATAAATTATGAAAAATAGTATAAAAATAAATCAAGCCCACTGAATGCACAGTTTGTCCTTAAGGAAATTATTTCCCTCAAGTACCAGAGGTGTTTGAATATTATCCTCCCACGACAGAACGATTTAACTCACCAACGTATCGGTACCAAAAACTCTAGTGTACCGCGAACCATTCAATGGCCGTAAAACACACTGAAAAATATTGTGCAGAAAATTTAGTAAGTAAATATTCTAAGGTTCAAGGCATATTTATTGTCCATTTGGCACTGAAAAGGTTTAGCAACCTTTCAGAACAGCCATAGCTGTTGGAGGAGGTGAGAAAAAATTGCAGGAAACAACAAATAGATTTGAAATAATAAGGGAAAGAAAACGGACCGGATCAGACCGGTCGCGGGTCATGGGTTATTTCAGATTGAATTTTTGTTGATTAATTTAATTAATTAATTAAATAATTGAAAAGAATTTTGTCCAAAAAGATTGATCAATATTTGACCAAATCCCAATCACAATCTGAGGCCGAAGCCGAAGCCAAAGCGGAAACCGAGCCGAGCGAGCGACGACGATGACGATGTGCGGCTTGACTTCTTTCGAACTCTTTAAGAGCTAAAAGATGAGCGTATCTATATATACACAAAGATTTTCTTTCTTTATTCCAATGAGGGATAAAGTGCATTAGTATATTGAACTAATTAGAAATTTCACGTCCCTCCATCTCTTTTCCCACCATTTTCCTTTCACACCTTTTTTTGTTATTAGTAACAAAACCCAACATACCCGAATGGCTATAAAACAAAGGAATGCACGGATTTGTGTGTGTTTTACATGCAAGAATTAATTGCATATAGATAAGTAGGTTTCCCTTTGAACTTTCTGTAGTGAACTTATATTGGATATACTCGGTCAATCGGTAGATTTGATATCTTTGAATGCTTCAGCTTTGTTGTATACCCAGACAACATAAGTCACACAATCAGTCCTTAACCATCTATGGTTCTCACGGTTGTGTTCATTTCAGCCATGAACACTGCCTGGTTTCATGAGTGCTTGGAGAATGGGCCTTTACTTTCATTTCCCTTGAAGCAACTTACACTTCACACTCATATAGGTGATTCCTAAACGTGTAATCCTAAAAACACACTATCTGGTCATATCCTACAAGACTTAGTAAATTATTAAAAATCTCTAAGCTTTATTGACTCATCAAAAATCCTTAATGCTTTACCTCAATTTTTGAACATTGTCTTCATCATGAGAATGTGTAGAGTTATTTGACAATGTTGAACCGTCATTCATTATGTTGTTTGATCTCTTTGAACATAGCTCTTGGGATCTCCAGTATGTTAGGTAGAGTTATTACCATGATGACTTGTCCTAGGCCTTAATCCCATTCCCTTTGATGATATTTCAACTGCGAGGAATGTTTGCATTTGCGATGACCGCATTTGCGAGGCAGGCTTTGCAATTGCGAAAAAGCTTGAGCTGCATAGTCCTCGCATTTGCAATATTTTGTTCGCATTTGCGAACCCATCAAGGTCCGTATTTGCGACCCTTTTGTCGCATTTGTGACCTTTGTAGAGGGATGCCCAAGTTCGCATTGATGTCGCATAGAGACCTGGACACAACTTTTAAAAACGGGACTTAGACAATTTATTTCATTTCACTTCTACACTTGGATGATTCGGGAGCTTCCAAAGAGAAGATTTCAACCTAGCATTGTGAGGTAAGTTATTTTCACTTAATGTAAGTTTAATACTTGGGTTTTGGGTAGATTAATACATAAAAATTAGTGACAATTATTGGATTGGAGTTAGACCTAGGGTTTTGATAAAAACAAGATCTGAACATGTAATTTGTTATGAAATGGAGTAAAAATCATTAATTCTTGATCCTTAGGTTATGTGTAACAACTTTCTTCAAAAAGTTTTGGAATTCAGACACGTGGGCCCGGGGATGAATTTTAGGAACTTTTCAATTAGGGTTGGAAAATTACTCTAATACCTAAAATATGAACTCTTGAGCTTGTATTGACTAGTTCTTGCGCTGTTTGATTAGTTTTGGATCGTTCAACTCCAAATTGAGGGTTTTGAGCACATTCTTGACTCAGGATATAGGCTTTTGGATGAGGTAAGTCTCTTTTCATACCTTGTAGGGGAAAATGTCCCCATAGTGTACTTAATTAATATATGATTAACTGTGGGAACTACGTATGCATGAAGTGACGAGAGTCCATACGTAACTACTATTCCTGTTATGTCCAGGTAGTTCTAGGATCACATCATATTTCGGTTTTGCTATTAATTGCTTATATATGCTATAGTATGAAAGGAAGTAAGTTGAAGGAAATCTAAAGATTTACGGGCTTCAAGTGAATTGTATTTATTTTTGTAAAAAGGGAATTAATGAATTGTTGTGTTTAAATGATGCAAATTATGTGTACCTCATCACACATATGATTCACTTGCGGGGTTATGCTTTCACCGCATCCCATGTATGATTCTTGAGCGTGGTGAATAGATTCATCGATGGTTTGTGCCATTCGACCCTCGGTTGTGCACAATTTTCTTTTTTGTTGGATCGTGCATATCGTCCTCGGTGGTATTTGTGTGTGATAATAGAACCGTAACCTTTATAATTTGTATGACTTATTGTTGGAAAGGTCATTAACTTAAATAAGGAAAGTGCTTAGAAAATTAATTGGATGAAAGGATTTCAATAATTATTATTGTTTGAGACGGTTGTTGTCTACATACAATGTGCATGAAATATGTTGAACTTCATATTATTATATTTGCTGGCCTAGTAAGTGTCGAAGTCGACTCCTCGTCACTACTTCTGCGAGGTTAGGCAAGATACTTACTAGATACATACTTTTATGTACTCATGCTACACTTATGTACTTGATTGTATAAGCTTTGAGGCAGGTGCATCTGGCCATCAATCCGACACATAGAGTGGTCATCTCAGCTCGAGACTTTCCGATAAGCTGCCCTTCCCAATCGATCTGCATCAGCTGGAGTCTCTCATTTGTTTTTATGTTTCTATCTATTTTATTCCAGATAGTAGGATAGTATGATTTTGTATATTCTACTAGATTTCCCACACACTTGTGACACCAGATCTTGGAACACACATTAGTGAAATTGTTCGCCCAAGAACATGTAGAGTTTTGAAGATTGACTAAAGAACTCAGACATAGAGTAGGTCCATCTTGTGAAGCACAATCATGATCAACCTGTACATGTGAGATGCACGTGAAGTGGATAAGTCTAACTGATCAAGCAAAAATATGTCCTGATCTGATCGAAAAGCTTGCATATTGGACAAGGAGAGAAAGACTCCTTACATGAAGAGAATACAATTTAGGATGAAGATAATGTTAGAGTTTGAGATCATCATGAACTCTTCTACGATAGAAGAGTAGAAATTTAATCCCAGTCAAACTCTGATTACTAACCTATTAAATGTCAGTGTTGTTCTCTTTTACAGGAATGCACATAAGTAGAAGTTAAACTTAAATTGAGAGCAAAAGAGCAAGGCGATTTTGCAAACAATTTATGTGTGATTTGATTGTGCAATCCTGAAGCTACTTGAACGAGATAGAAGAACTAGTTACATGTGTCTATCTTCTATTCTAGTTTAATTGTAGTAGGTGATTTTACATTATACCTTTCAGCCTTCATATAAGCAATTGTATTCAGTACGTAGAGTGTTGAAGTTAGAGTTAACTTGAAGATGTCGCAACAGTTGAGGCTATGTGCCACAATAGGATTAGAGTTAATCCTTAGGTTTACAAAGAGTTTTTGTAAATTATTTTAGTGGAAGTTTGGGAAAATCCAACTGAGTAGTAGGCCATGGTTTTTTCACATTTTGAGCCAGGTGTTTTCTATGTAGATCTCTATGTTCTTTATTTTCTGTGTTTATTATTCCACAAACAGTAGTAGTTGGAACACCTAGAAGAACCAGGTTCTTCTATAGTTCAGTTAAGCGAAAATTGGGTACCACAACAAATCACCCCCCTCTTGTGTGGTGTTGACGCTGAAAACATCAATTGGTATCAATGCGGGTTATCCTTGAAGAGATTAGCACCTTAGGAAAAGATCAAGATGAGCGCACCACCTAGAAACTGGGAAGATCAATCCACTGCTAGGACTCCGCTCTTTAATAGTCAGTACTATTCTGGAAGAATATGATGAGAGATCATATCATAAGAGAATAATATGAACTCTGGGACATAGTCAGTGATGGTCCCCTGGCAACTACAAGAATACTGAAGGAGTGGATGTGCCAAAGACAAGAGCTGAATGCACTGCTGAAGACTTAAAGAAATGAGAGAAGAATGCCAAGGCCAAGAAATGGCTTGTGTGTGAACTGGGTCCAGACGAGTACAGCATGATTCAAAACTTTACCACTACCAAGGAAATATGAGACTCTTTACAAATGGCTCATGAAGGAACTCCTGCAGTAAAGAGATCAAAGAGGAACACTGCTATATTTTTGATATGAGAATTTCACTATAAAGGAAGGAAAAACCATCCAAGAGATGTACACAAGGTTCACTAAACTAACAAATGAACTTAAATCTCTTGGAAGAATTATCCTTGAAAAAGACAAGGTTGAGAAAATCTTGACAAGAGTCTTACTAGTGACTTGGGAAAGCAAAATCGCTGCTCTTCAGGAATCAAATAACAATGCTACCCTCAATCTGGATGAACCGATTGGAAATCTCACAGCCTATGAACTGAGAAAGCAAACCATGAAAATGGATGCACCCAAGAAGGAAAGGAGTCTGGCTCTCAGAATAGCTGAAGGTGCAGATCTGAAGGATGGTGAACTAGCCATGATTACAAGATATTTCAAAAAGTACCTAATGAGAGGAAATGGTTCTTCAAGAGGTACAACCTTCAACAAACCAAGGGATCCTGAGAAACAGACCAATGAGGGTTGCTAAAAATGTGATAAGACTGGCCTCATGATCAAGAACTGTCCTCAGTGGGAAATTGAATGGAAGAAGGAAAGGGCTGAATGAAGGAATATGAAGAAGGAACATGTTCAACCCAAAAGAAACAATGGATAAACTAAGGCTATGGTTGCTACTTTGGGAGAAACATAAAATGAGGAATTAGAAGATGAAGCTGGAGATGAACAAACACTTATGGCCATCGGAGAACCAGATGATGAACAAAAGTTAAGTGCCCTTCATCTAAAAGACAAGATTAAATTTCTGTCTAAAGAAAGGTTGTCTAAACTATTCCTAGACTTCATAGATGTGCCTGAGATAATTAACAATGAGAAGGAAGAGTTGTCTAGGGAGTGTGTGATCTTAAAAGCCAAGTGCAAAAATCTAGAATCTAGGGCTAGTGAGAGTGACAGTAAACATGCTGAGTTAAAGAACCAGGTTCTTGAAGTTGATATTAGTGTCCTAGAAATTAGGTCTAAAAATTTAAAACTAAAATTAGGAATAGGTTAGAAGAAAGTTGATCACACACATCTCACATTAGAATAAAACTTAGAAAAAATGAAGGATGAGTTGTACAGGAAGGATGAGCAGATAAGAGTCTTAAAAGAAGACCTAGGGAAGGTAAAGCATGAACTAGACAGAACTTGCAAATGGAATAAGGCTTCTGATGCACATTCCTGGCTACAAGAACATCACACTGGCAATAATAGAGGAATTGGCTATGGAACTCAAGCACCTAAGTGGGACCCTAAAAGAAAGTACCTCACTCTTCCTGAAAACAAAAGTTGCTGGCGAGGCTGGCCATTACAAAACTAAATGTAATGCAAAAGAAAAGGCCAGTCAAAAGAACAAAGCCTTTGTTCAAGAGAAAAATAGGGTGCTTGGGTGGGCTAAAAAGAATTGTATTTACCCATTTTACTATAGAAAGGGACCCAAACTAGTTTGGGTTCCTAAGACTAACCCTGGATTTCTTTTTACAGGTCCAAGTAAAGGGAAGTAGCCAAATATGGTACATGGATAGTGGTTGCTCAAAACATATGACTGGAAGCAAGAACCAGTTCCTTTCACTTGAGGACTAATAAGGAGGTAATGTCTCCTTTGGGAATGGAAAGAAAGGTGAGATTATTGGGGTTGGAAAGGTAGGTAAGATAGACTCAAACTCCATTGAGAATTTATAATTGATGGATGGCTTGAAATATAGCCTAATCATGTATCACAACTGTGTGACAGAGGTAACCTTGTAGCATTTACCTCAACCAAATGCTTTGTGATTAACCTTATCATTGACAAGATTGTTTTGCAGGGAAAAAGAGTTAACAATATTTACATTGTATATTTCTCTACTCTTTCAGAAAATGAACTCACTTGCTTAAGTGTGTTGGATAATGATCCCATTCCGTGGCACAAAAGACTTGGTCATGCAAGTCTGAATCAACTCAACAAATTAGTCTCTAAAGACGTAGTGATAGGGCTACCTAACATCAAGTTCAAGGAAGACAAAGTTTGTGAGGCCTGTGCAAAGGGGAAATAGGTAAGATCATCCTTTAAAAGCAAGAAAATGGTAAGCACAACCAGGACGTTGGAACTGGTTCATATGGATCTCTTTTGTCCAATAAGAACATTGAGCATAGGTGGTAAGAAATATGTGATGGTACTTGTTGATGATTATTTTAGGTTTACCTGGGTACTATTATTAACATCTAAAGATAAAGTATTTGACATGTTTACTGCTTTTATTAGAAAGACTCAGAAACAACTAGGTAATCAACTTGCATCCAGTAGGTCTGATCATGGAACTGAATTTGAAAATGCTAAGTTTGTTGAATTTTGTGATGAGCATGGCATATATCATAACTTCTCTGCCCCTAGGACTCCTCAACAAAATGGAGTAGTTTAAAGAAAGAACATGACTCTTGAAGATATGGCTAAGACTATGCTTCTTTCTAGTAAACTGCCCCACAACTTCTGGGTAGACGTTGTAAACACTGCATGTTATATCATAAATAGATGCATGACTAGACCTCTTGTAGAGTAGACTCCCTATGAGTTACTTAAAGGGAGAAAATCAAATATATCTCATCTTAGGGCATTTGGATGCAAGTGCTTTGTGCACAATATTGGAAAGGACTCCCTAGGTAAGTTTGATCCCAGAAGTGATGAGGGAGTATTCTTGGAATATTCTTCACATAGAAAAAGCATATAAAGTGTTCAATAAAAGAATTTTGTGTGTAGAAGAAAGTGTACATATAGTGTTTGATGAAACTAACATTCTTTCTAAGAGACAGGAACATGAATATGAAGTTATTGGGCTGGTAAAAGATTTGAGTGTAGTCTCAGCACAAGCTAAAGTGTCACCAAAAGAAGGAACATGTGATGAAACATGTTCTTCCATTAGGGCAACCTGACAGGGAGAACTGATCAAAGAAGAACTGAAATCAATCCCCTAAAGGAACCTGTTTATGGCCATGTTCCTCAACAACATAACATGGGAGAAACATCTAGCAGAAATCAGTTAGTTGTGAAACCTCACAAGCATCAAAGTTCTCATCCTATTGAGAACATAATTACTGATCCAACCTCTGGAGTTAAAACTACATAACAATTAAAGAATCTGCGTGCCTTTGATACTTTCCTATCTCTTATTGAACCTAAAAAATGTTGTTGAGGCTTTGAGGATGCAGATTGGGTAAATGCAATGCAAGATGAACTCAATCAGTTCGAGAGAAGTCAAGTTTGGCATCTAGTTCCAAGACCAATGACATATCAGTTGTTGGCACAAAATGGGTCTTCAGAAACAAACTTGATGAAGATGGAACAGTTACAAGAAACAAGGCAAGACTGGTGGTCCAAGGTTACCGCAAAGAGGAGGGTACATATTATGACGGGACTTTTGCTCCAGTTGCAAGACTAGTGGCAATAAGACTCCTCATATCCTTTGTAGCACACATGAACTTCACTCTTCATCAGATGGATGTCAAAAGTGCCTTCCTGAATGGCTACCTAAAAGAAGAAGTGTTTGTGAAACAACCTCCAGGGTTTTAGAGCAAGGAATGTCCTGAGCAAGTGTACAAATTAGACAAGGCTCTCTATGGACTCAAGTAGGATCCTAGAGCATGGTATGAACGATCGTCCAAATTCCTACTTGAACATGGCTACAAAAGAGGTAAAATAGACAGTACTCTATTCTTGAGGGAAAAAGCTAACGATTTTTCTTGTGGTATAAATATATGTTGATGACATAGACTTTGGGGCCACCACTGACAAACTAACTAAGGATTTTTCCAAATTAATGGGAGTGAGTTTGAAATGAGTATGATCGGTGAGCTTAACTTTTTCTTAGGCATACAGGTCAAACAAAGCCCAACTAGAACCATGATCCATCAGTAGAAATATGCAAAGGAGCTGATCAAAAAGTTTAAAATGGATGAATCAAAGGAAATAGACACCCCCATTGCAACTGCCACTAAATTAGACATAGATGAACCTGGTTCATCTGTTGATTAGAAGTATTATAGGGGTATGATTGGTTCACTTTTATATATTACTACCAGCAGACCTAACATAGTTTTCAATTTAGGGCTTTGTGCTCGCTTTCAGGCTAATCCATAAGAGTCTCACTTGACTGCTGTCAAAAGGATACTAAGATATTTGAAAGGCACTACTGATATGTGTCTTTGGTACCCTAAAGGTAGTAATTTCAATTTAGTAGGGTATGCTGATGCTGATTATGCAGGTTTCCTTGTGGAGAGGAAAAACACCTCAGGTATGGCTCGTTTTATTGGTTCATGTCTTGTATCATGGGCCATTAAAAAGAAAAATTCAGTGGCATTATCCACTGCTGAGGTTGAATATGTTGTTGCTGCCTCTTGTTGTGCTCAATTGCTATTGATCAAACATTAGCTGGTAGATTTTGGCATTGAAGTTGGTTGCATTCCTATATTCTGTGATAACACTAGTGCTATAAGTATGACAAAGAACCATGTTCATCATAACAGGACTAAGAAAATATATGTTAGACACCACTTCTTAAGAGATAACTATGAGAAGGGATTGATCTCCATGGAATTTTGTGTTACTGATAAACATAATGTTGACATCGTCACTAAAGCAGTGAGTAGAGAAAACGTTGAGAGGAACATGTTGGAATTAGGGATGATTAAGATCACCTAATATGCCCAGCTCAGAATGCACAATTAAAAAAAAGGAAAAAAGATTTTTTTTTTTTGCTAGGAACTGTGGACTTGTGTAACTATCTAGATTAATTCTTGTTCAGCTTCATACTTTGATTAGTATACCCATGTGACATGTGTTAATATGACTCATTGATCTCTTACAAAATTTTCTCTATTACGGTAAATTGAGGCATGTTCAAGAGAATTCTAAATGAAGAACCTGGTTCATCAGTATGGGTTCATCTGAAAACTAAGTTATATTTTCTATACTCTAAACAATTAGAAATATAAATATTTAAATCACGAGCAGAAGTCCTACAATTGTCAATTTCTATAAAATTCTATATGTTAGCTTTGAACCAGTTCCGTCTGCCAAGAACTCTAAACCGAAAAAATTGCCTAAAATCTTGGGAAGTTAAATCGATCATTCAAACCTGAAATTTTAGGTTTATTAGACCTCTAATTTACCAGTGCTAAAGCTTCCGTTACCCATTAAATGTGTATTTTTCTTTAAATACACATCATTCCTTCTGCCAACTCCATAATTCCTAACCGTCAAAATCCCTCTTCACTTTCGCTTGCCTTCTTCTCCAAAATTCTAATTCATAAATTCTCTCAAGAAACCAACGATCATGAACAACCCACAAGACAATACTGGAACTTCTCCACCACCCACTCCCTCTAATTCATCTACACCTCCTCCACCTAGTACATCTCCAAACCCAGGCTGAGAAGGTTGAAAATGCTTGCTCGAAAAATAGTAGCGTCTGGGGCTATAAGGAAGAAATTAAATGAGAATTTGAAGGAAGTAAGGCCCAAAACTCGTACTCCAACTCTTATTCTGAATCATATAAATCCACTACTAAGGGGGAAGGACCTAGGTCTTCTGACTCTAAAAAGACTCAAGAATCCCCTTCTAAGGTAATTTCCTCTATGTCTGAAAATCTAGAAACTTAGGTTTGTTAACTATGTAGAATTACCAGGGTCACGAAGGAGTGGAGGTAAAAATAAATCTGAAAAATAAAAAAAGAGAGAGTGTGCATGTGATAAAAAGAGGGGAAATATGAAAGGAGTGGTTGATCATTCACCTAACTGCTGATTTGCCTGTGCCTGCTATCTGTGGGGTTGAACAAGAAAGGGTAGAAGAGAGTGGCAAGATGTCATGAGGAAGTAGTTCTGGAGAAGCTGCTGAGAGACTGTTTAATCTGAGCACACATGGAGATGAACCTGGTTCATCTACCGAAGAGACCCTAGCACCTGCTGAAAAAGGTTGGGGCAAGCTATGACCCAAAGAAACGCAGAACTCCCACACCAAAATCCCCCAGTGTTCCAAAACCCTCCAAGAAAAGAAAGGCTTCGTCCCCAACAACTACTGAATTTTCATTGCCAAAGGGTAGAGCTACAAGAAGTAGGGTGAAGCAGAGTGAGAGATATCCAGAAAGCTCTAGCTGAGAGTAAGAAAAAAATATGGCTAAAGGAAAAGGGAAGGTTACAAAGTCCTTAGAGGATGTGGAGGTTGAGGAGATGGAACAGGTCATCGGGAGGAAGTTTAACCAGTAGAGGTTTAGACCCCCAAGCCCTAAAAGCCCAAGACTTCTTTCAAGAAGTCTTTCTTTGTGTCTGAGGCTGCTCAACCTTCACTAGCCAAGGGCACAAGGTCTGGTGTGAAAGGAAAACAACTGAAAACTTCTGAAGATGAGGAATGGAGTGGAGAAGAAGTAGAAGATGATTCTGATGGTGAGCAGGACAAGCTTTCCATGTTTGGCAAAAGAAAGATCTTGAAAGGTAGAGTGCTGAAAGACCTGGTGGAGCGAGGAATGGTGAGACTGGTGGATGCGTTAGTTACTCAAGGGTAGAAAGACATGGTCCTTCAGATGGATGGTAGGCTATCCAAGAATGAGATACTTGAGTTTATGGCAAATGCAGAGGTCCAGGACGGAAAGGTTAGCAGCCTGGTGAAAGGGGTTCAAGTGTCCGTTGATGCATAAAAACTTGGAGAAATCCTTGATATACTCTATGAAGGGTTTGATGATTATACAAGGCAAAGGTGGCATTGTCTGGACTCCCTTCCTACAACCCTTGAAATTACTATGAGGTTTTGTGATGCTGATGATGTGAATGAAGCCAGGGCTATTCAGAAGAGTGAAATGAGGCCTCAGCACAAGGTCTTGTTTGAATTTGTCAATAAGTGCCTATCGCCCTGACAGGAGAGAAGGCACATTGCCAATTATATGGACCTAGTTGTTATGGAGTGCCTGGAAAGTGGAAGGCAAATTAATTGACCTAACTTCATCATCAAGCTACTAGACAGGGTCATCAATGGCTCCAAGGCTCATGCTACCCCCGTGGCTATATTCTGACCACAGTTCTAGATAGGTTCAATATGCCTCTGAATAAATGGGAAATGACCTCAAGAAAGGATCATTTTGGAATTAAAACTCTGATTGCTTGTGACTACTTAGTCAGTGCCATCCCAAATGAACCAGGTTCATCTAAGAAGACTCCTATCAATAGTAAAGTCAGGGCTCTGGTCCAGGAATATGATGCCAAGGATGCTGAGATAGCTAGACTCAAGGCTCGTGTGACAGAGGTGGAATCTGAGAGGGGTGCTCTCAGAACTAAGCTTACCAAAGAAAATGAGAAGAATGATGGTATTCTTCATAAAATGTTGAATCTTTTCCAAGCCCAAAACCAACCCTCTAGCTCCTCCAAACCTGAGGAATCCTAAGCTTTTGCTTCTCAACCTGTCCAGTACCTTCAGTGACCCAGATTAGGAATTTTTCTATCTTTTTTCCTCATGTTTTAAATTTTTTTCTTTAATTAATTACCAAAGAGAAAATACAAGAATCTATGGAGAAATTAATCCTAAAATGCCAAAATAGACTTAAAATTTCGTCCTCACGAGCGCAACTCTTTTCAGTACATACAACTTAACCTAAAAGTGGTAAAATATTCTTTTTAATAGTGGGCTAGAAAAACTGGACAAAATTGCCCCTGCGGGATCAGTGCGGGCCGCACAATTATGATCGCGGCCCCACTGGCTCTTTGACTTCCATTGTCAGGATCTCTGAAGTATCTGGCGCGGACGAATTGTGATGTCAACATATCTCTGTCACTGATAACTAATGTTTTGCTCTTGTTCAATGTTAATCTTTCCTTCATAGTTAAATATGTTTGCTTGATTACTGATGATTAAACCACGATTGCACTTACAATTGCCCTATTGGCCATGAGTACTTATTAAAAAATCTGGGACTCACACTTCGTATGCAACTTTTTGAAGATGCCAAATGGGGGTAGAGATATTGTTCTTTACACATTCTAAATAAGTGATATTTATAACCTAATTAACCTGGTCCTTGATGATAAGAGAATTTTCTAAACTTTGTATTGATGGTTAAGCTGAGTTCTTACAGGATCCAAATAAGTAAAAAGCACAGAGTTTGTCATGATCAAAAAGGAAGAATTTGTTGGCCCAAGAACAGGTGATGTTTTGAAGATTGACAAAAGAACTCAGATATGGACCAGGTCCATCTTGTGAAGCACAATCATGATCAACCTGTACATGTGAGATGCACATGAAGGAGGTAAGTCTAACTGATCAAGCAACAATATCTCCTGATCTAATCGAAAAGATTGCATATTAGATAAGGAGAGAAAGACTCCTTACATGAAAAGAACACAATTTAGGATGAAGATAGTGTTAGAGTTTGAGATCATCATGAAGTCTTCTATGATAGAAGAGTAGCAATTGAATCCCAGTAAAACTCTGATTACTAACCTATTAAATGTTAGTGTTGTTCTCTTTTATAGGAATGCACAAAAGCAGAAGTTAAACTTAAATTGAGAGCAAAAGAGAAAGGCGATTTTGCAAGCAATTTATGTGTGATTTGAGTGTGTAATCCTGAAGCTACTTGAAGGAGATAGAAGAACTAGTTCCATGTGTATATCTTTTATTATAGTTCAATTGTAGTAGGTGATTTTACATTGTACCTTTCAGCTTTCATAGAAGCAATTGTATTAGGTACCTAGAGTGTTCAAGTTAGAGTTAACTTGAAGTTATCGCAACAGTTGAGGTTGTGTGCCACACGGAATTAGAGTTAATCCTTAGGTTTACAAAGAGATTTTGCAAATGCTGTTTTGGCTCAGTGATTTTAGTGGAAGTTTGGGTAAATCCTATTGAGTAGTAAGTCGTGGTTATTTCACCTTTTGAGCCAGGTGTTTTCCATGTAAAAATCTTCGAGTTCTTTATTTTCTGTGTTTATTATTCCGTAAACTGTAGTAGTTGGAACACCTAGAAGAACCAGGTTCTTTTATAGTTCAGTTAAACAAAAATTGGGTACCATATAAATCACCCCCCTCTTGTGTGGTATTGACGCATAAAACATCAGGAATTATGATATTTTGGATTGTCTCCATGATTGAGATTCACATTTATTCCTTTCACTTAAATATGCTTAAGCATTTAAAGCTTTAAATATCTTAAATCTATAATGGAAGTTATCACGTACTAACTACGTAAATGAGGATTTACTATATGATTAGTGTTGGCTTGCCTAACAACAACGTTGGGCGCCATCACGGCCTAATATAGAATTTGGGTCATGAAAACATGGTGTCAGAGTGCTAGGTTCACATAGGTCTTACAAGTTATGGGAAAACCTCATAGAGTCTTACAGATCGGTACGGAGACGTCTGTACTTATCTTTGAGAGGATATAGGGTGTTAGGAAACTACTCTTTATTCATCTCCTATCGTGCAGTTGATGATGTACTAAATTTACTTATTCGATAAAGGGTTAAATTGTTTTCATTGGGTAATCGGTTCGAGCTCGGCTTGCATTTTTGTTATTGGGTAAAAACCGATAACTTAATAAGAATGAAATAATTTACTAGTTTACCCTTAAGTATATACTAGGGTTTTATTTTCCTAATTCCCTCTTCACTCTTCATTCATCTGTCTCTCAGTTCTTATTCTTGTTTCCGCCACAGCCCCCAAGAGTCAAGACGCAAGACTCACCACCAGTTCTCCGCCAGACGCCAGTTCCTCACCAGTTCTCTACCAGTCATGACGGCTCACTCCCTCACTCATCAATCGCATCGCATAAGTTTTGGCTCAAGATTTTTCTTGTTAATTATTTTGAAAGTGTGCTTTGATTCTTCTGCTGAAATTTCAGGTTAGATGAGTAGCAATTTTTTGATATTCAATTTGAATTAACATAGGTGATTTGTGCTATATGGTGTTGATCCATGGTGTGTATCAGTAGATACTGCATAGAAGTGGGAGCGTGCTCTTTTTAGCAAATAACAAAAGTTGACAGCTTATAGTTTACATGTTCTAGCAGTTTGAATTCTTTATTTTATATATTGCAACTTTTTTTAGTTGTTTTATCTTATCATGTAAACCGATAACCAAACCGATAATGATATATAATCGATGAACTGACAACCGATAACCAATATCTTATCGGTTTGGTTATCGGTTTATGATATTTGTAAACCGATAATCGCTAATATTTAAAATTGAACTGAACCGACCAATGCCCACCCCTACTCTGGAGAGTTTAGAGGTGCCACAGATAGGGGTAGAGGTCAGTTTAACAGGGGCCAGCCCAGCAGGCCCCCAGATTCAGCACCACTGCCACCTCCTCGAGGTGCTCCAGTAAGGCCTTATTTCAGTGCGATACCAGAGAGTTCTTACCGCCCACCAGCTATTCAGGGTTCCTATGGAGGGTATTTGGGCCATCAGGGTCAGGCTTCACGATAGTAGTCTATGGTACCATGGGGTTATTATGAGTGTGAAGATCCGGGTCACATAAAGAGGACCTGCGCCAGACTTCGGGGCAAGGCAGTGCAGTAGGGTCATCAACGTATGATTGCAGCACCAGTTGTCTAGCCGCCTAGAGGTGGGGGACAGGTTGGTAGGGGCCGTCCTAGAGGTGAAGGCCACGCAAGGGGACTTCAGCCAGCTACTATTCAGCCAGTCGACACTCCAGCTAGATTCTGTACTTTTCCGGCCAGACCAAATGTAGTGGCCTCAGATGCCGTGATCACAGGTATTATTTCTGTATGCGGTAGGGATTCTTCGGTATTACTTGATCCAGGGTCTACATATTCATATGTTTCATCTTTGTTTGCTCATTTCCTGGATATCCCTCGTGAGTCTTTAGGTACTCTTGTTTATGTGTCCACTCCTGTAGGCGATTCTGTGATCGTGGATCAGATCTACCGGTCCTGTGTTGTTACATTCTGTGGTTTCAAGACCAGAGAAGACCTTATGTTGCTTGATATGATTGATTTTTAGGTCATCCTAGGCATGGATTGGTTGTCTCCATATCATTCCATTATTGATTGTCATGCCAAGATTATTACTTTAGCGATGCTAGAGTTGTCGAGATTGGACTGAAAGGGTTCCTCCATTAGTGCATCCAGTCAGGTTATCTATTTTCTGAAGGCTCGACATCTGGTTGAGAAAGGTTGTTTGGCGCATCTAGCATATGTTTGGGACACCCCGCAGAGTCTCCGACGATTGATTTAGTGCCAGTAGTCTCGGAGTTCGCCGATGTGTTTCCTTCTGTACTTCTTGACATACCGTCGGATCATGACATTGATTTTTGTATTTATTTGGCTCCAGGTACCCAGCCTATATTTATCCCACCGTACTGTATGGCTCCGAAAGAGTTGAAGGAGAAGTTTTAGGAGTAGTTAGCAAAGGGGTTTGTTAGATCGAGTGTGTCACCTTGGGGTGCACGAGTGTTGTTTGTGAAGAAGAAGGATGGAACCATGCAGATGTGCACCTCTAGTTGAACAAGGCCACCATCAATAACAAGTATCCGTTGTCGCGCATTGATAATTTGTTCGACCAATTGCATGGTGCTAGGGTGTTCTTTAAGATCGACTTGAGATCAGGGTGTCATCAGCTGACGATTCGGGACTCAGATGTCTTGAATACTACTTTCCGTACTAGATATAGCCATTATGAGTTTCTGGTGTTGTCCTTTGGATTTACTTTATGGACTTGATGAACAGGGTGTTAAGGCCTTATATTGATTCCCTTGTTATCGTCTTCATTGATGACACCTTGATATATAAACGTAGCATGGGGAAGCACGAGCACCATTTGAGAGTAGTGCTTCAGACCTTGCGTGAGCAGAAGCTATATGCTAAGTTATCCAAGTATGAGTTTTGGCTAGAGTTAGTAGCATTCTTAGGGCATGTTGTATCAGGAGAGGTTATTAAGGTGGATCCCAAAAAGATTGAGGCAGTTCAGAGATGACCACGTCCTACTTCAGTTACTGAGATCAGGAGCTTGCTGGGGTTAGCATGTTACTACCGCCGATTTGTGTATGGCTTTTCATCTGTTGCATCACTTTTGACTAGATTGACCTAAAAGGATGCTCCTTTCCGTAGGTCCGACGATTGTGAGACGAGCTTTCAGAAGCTTAAAACAGCTTTGACTGCAACACTGATTCTAGTGTCAAAAGCTTCATTTGAAAGTCTTACCAAGACTTTATGTGAACTTTATTGAATCAAAATAACATTCACAAAATAAGATTAAGACCATCTTTCGATCATGAATTAACGTGAATAGCAGAATCAATACATTGGCATTTAAGACAAGAAAACATTTCCTTTTCGTCAAAATTTTCTTAGGATAACCAAAATTCAGTTGTGAATTTTAAAATCCAAGAACTTGGAGCAGATTGTTTTCGTCCAGATTATTTAGCCAAGGTTCGATTGGAAATTCAAAGAACAACAACAATTTTATTCAAATAAATTCCAGGAATAGGTATGTTAAGGCTATCCTTTCTTTTTTTTTGGCATGATCCAAGAAATATTACGTAAACGTAACGATATTCCATAAGTGATTCTACTCTTAGCAGTTGAGGATGTCTATATTATTTTATTCTTGTAAAGTGATATTCAAGCATGTCTAAGTATGTATTCCCTATTGAGGTATTGGATAAAGATTTTAATGTTCATAATATAGTAATACATGCATGTTCACGCATATGCATTTACCATCGAGCTACGGACGGTCGAGAAGTCATGCATTTACCATCGAACTATGGCCGGTTGGGCAGTTACATATTTACCACCGTGCTATGGCCGGTTGGGCAGACATCCATTTAGCACCGGGCTATGGCCGGTCGGGCAGTTACCACCGACTGGGCAGATATGTTTCATTATTTACCACGGGTTGGGCAGTTATATATTTACCACCGTGTGACGGCCGGTCTGGCAGTTACTACTGATCAGTTGGGCAATCATGCATCATACGATGTGGATGAGAGTATTAAGGAGAAGCATTATATATATGTAAGTACGATAAGTATGCGTATACGATGGCATTTCAGAGATTCGGGTTGATTTTTATATGTCTTTAATTAATGTTAACTTACTATTATGTTTCAATGTTGCCTTACATACTCGGTACATTATTCTTACTAACGTCCATTTTGCTTGGGGATACTGCATTTCATGCCCGCGGGTCCTGATAGACAGGTCGAGAGCCCTCCAAGTAGGCTATCAGCTCAACGAAAGGTGTTGGTGCGCTCCATTTGCTTCGGAGTTGCGTATTTGTTTAGTATGATTTAGACGTCTATTGTTTGATTTGGCGGGACTCTGCCCAACTTTTGTGACACTTATGTACTCTTAGAGACTTGTAGATATATGTCTTGTACATGAAAGATTTTATGGCCTTGTCGGCTGATGTCTTGAGTTTATGAATAATCATATTGGCCTATTAGAGCCGTATGTCATGTGTATATGATAATGTAATAAGAAAGATACGTTATGTTCATACTCGATTGAGTAAGGTACCGGGTGCCCGTTGCGGCCCATCGGTATGGGTCGTGACAAAAATGGTATCAGAGCAGTTCTGTCCTAGAGAGTCTACAAGCCGTGTCTAGTAGAGTCTTGTTTATGGGTGTGTCATGCACCACACTTATAAGCAGGAGGCTACCGGGCATCTAGGACTGTCACTCTTTCTTCTTACTCTAGATCGTGTGGTAGGGCTCAGTTGTATGAATTTAAATTCCTAACTTCTATTTTACTCGTAATGAGACATACCTACATCCGGAAAGGTGTAAATTTGGGGTGTTTAGCAGATCATGGGTGTACGAAAGGGGTAAGCCTCTTGATAAGGAACCTTAAGGCAAGAATACATATCCATTCTTATGGTAAAAAGGAACAAGAGAATCGGAAGGTAGATACAAGTTTCAGCAAGTAAAAGAAGCAGGGTGAAGAAGGGTACGATGCGCCCAGTTAATGAAGGTTAACAATGTCTATAATTGAGGTAGCGGAACAGGCATTTTGAATTATATTCAATGTATATACAATTGGTCGCACCCCTTCCATATATGCCCTATTGGGGTTAACAAAAGTAGTATAAGAAGATATGATGGATGAATTGATTGCGTCAGGTGATGTTTCCGAAGGATATTGCAAATATGCTAATAGATCTTTATGAGACACCTAGATGGTGCATTATAAAATAGTGTAGCCAGATATGAGTACTTCAAAGACATGAACTATAAGCCTTGAAGATATAAATATTACCTTATCGAATAATGAGCCGGGGTTAGTTATGAACGCACTTATGAGTTTGGAGTTTTATTCCTGCATCATATACAGCCGTAGAAGATTCTGATATACGTTAATAGAAAAAATTGAGCCCAGGTCATATATGAAGGATTGAATTGTTAAAGGATTTTATCATGAATATCTCTCATCGCCTATGAAAGGCTAAAGTAATAACTAATATCAGGAGCTGTATGTCGAAAGATATCTCAAGCCTACATAGAGGCTGGTCAGAAAAAAGAGGAGACTAAAGAGCTACATCGACTAAGCAAAACATGAGGGACCAAGAGAATTATAGACCTCAGGATCACTCTTAAGTAGCAGAGGTATAAGAAATAAAGCACAATAGCCATATTTCATAATGGCTCTACAAGGAAGCGAGTTAGAAGAAGTAATAGCCTCAGAAGAAGTCAGTACAAAGCTCCCATCAGATAGTGTATGTACCAGAGGTGTAAGTATTATAATGAAGATTCAAGTTATGGATGTGAATTACACATAGGTGGAAGGGAGTTCACAAAAAAGATAGAAGATACGATGCGAGATTTTAAGGTAAGAAGGTAAAGGTGAACAGCGTACGAGATACTCAAAGGTAGAATATGTGAATAGTCCATACTCCAGATAGAAGTCTAGAAGTACTGGAATTCAATATCCAGGAATGATAGCAGCATAGTCAGTGGCATATATCATAGCCTATGGTTTCTAGGTATCGAGGAGGCTAATTAAGACAGTAAAGAAGAGTTAGAGACGATGTAATGTCTCACTTTATGTCCCAGAATGACATAAGGAAATCTATGTTGCAAGCAATTTAAAAGGTTGTAAGTAGTATAAATGGATATATGTAGGTTGCAAGATAATGTATGGTAAAGCGAAAATGTTTTAGGAAGACAGGAGTAAGGATAAGAAAACACGAGTGAGAAGGTGACGAGAATGAATAAGTCCTCGGGATTAAGCCCATCAAAACAAGAAGAGTTGATGGTTTCTCTAAGTTATGGAAAGCCCAATATAGCCTGAATGAACTCAAACGAGTCTAAGACTAGCAGCATTTAGAAAAGATAGAATGCCACCCTCATAATAGAGTGAGGGTGTAATTGTAATAGATAAAAGATGACGTTTGGACCTTTGATTGAGTAATGATTCAACGAAGAAAAGAAACGGATCTTATGAATTGGATAGGAGAAAAATAACCACGCAAGATGAATCACATTGGGATGTTGTGAGGTACGGTTATGAGATCAGGGTATCGCCTCAGGTAGATCAATCTAATCATTTCGGACATTCCCCGATAAAACGTGAATCCTAGCAGCAATATTACATAAAAGTTTCAAGTTATCGATAGAAGATTATAGATAAACATTAAGGTAAATCGATAATGGATGGATAAAAGTTACAAAGTACGAGATGAAATTAGATAATCATTCCTAAGATAAACAGTAATGAGGAAGTATTAAAGGACTTAAACTTATACATATATGATAAGCAGTGAAAAAGTAACCGGGAGTTTGGTCGTCGACCTTAGTAACTAAAAATCTAAGTAAGAATCATGGTATAGTATGACCCATCTGAATGCATTAAAGTCATACGGATGGCTAAACGGACTCATGCGATAAGATATAGCAATATTCGTGAGTTCAACAAAGTACCAAGAGAAAAACTTCAGTATACTCATAGATACCCAAAAAGATATCTTGTCGAGTTTTTTATATGTTCCCAAAGTAAGGAAAGGTGATTGGCTAAAAGCTAAAGGAAAGAGTCTCATAGGCGCACATAGTAGGAAGAGGTCGTACAAGTTGCATGACAAAAGGTAGCAACAGTTACGATTGAACGAATTCCGATCACAAATCGTGGGGTATGAAAAAGGCCTAAAGGAAGGAATGCCTTAGCATTTTGATTTACTCACAGAACAGTTGCCATGATGGAAAAAGAGTATAAAGTATTTAGAAGACATAAGTTACGAAAATGATAAGTGCATCAGTCAAACATTCGATGACGAATGTTCTAAAGGGGGGAATAATGTTACACCCCAGATTTTCGTGCATGAAAGTATGCCATAAGTAAAATGATGAAAGTCTGAAAATGAGATATTATATTTTGCATTTTCGTACGTTAAAATGCCGTCGTACGATAAAGCTTCGTCGTAAGATTATTGACGTAAATTCGAAAATGAAATTTATTTTGGAATTATAAGTATTACGCTATTTATATCAAGTGATAAATAAGTGCTATGGAGGATAAAGGGGTACACGAATTAAATAAAAGGAATTTCGTTAAAAGTGGCCAATTTGAAATAAAATATGGGTCAAGCAATAATACCCGATAATTATGGACTAGTACCATATGTCCACGGTAATATAATATATAAAGTATATATGAAGTATTTTAAAAATAAATAAAATTAGTAATTTGTGATATTTCTTAAATTATATGTGTAATAGATTAATTAACGGGTAACGAAATATTGCCCGATTAACTAATACGTGAATAATTTTTAACAAAGTCACCTCCCAAGAAAATACGTGGCAGCCCCCCACTTTTACTAAGGTGATTCATTAACTACCTTTAATAGGTGTCAAAAGCTTCGTTTGAAAGTCTTACCAAGACTTTATGTGAACTTTATCAAATCAAAATAACATTCACAAAAAGAGATCAAGGCCATCTTTCTGTCATGAATTAACGTGAATAGCAGAAGCAATACATTGGATTTAAGCCAAGGAAACATTTCCTTTTCGTCAAAAAATTCTTAGGATAACCAAAATTCTGTTGTGAATTTTAAAGTCCAAGAACTTGGAGAAAATTGTTTTCGTCCAGATTATTTAGCCAACGTTCGATTGGAAATTCAAAGAACAACAACAATTTTATTTAAATAAATTACGGGAACAGGTATGTTAAGGCTATTTTTTCTTTTGGCATGATCCAAAAAATATTACGTAAACGTAACGATATTTCATAAGCGATTCTACTCTTAGCAGTTGAGAATGTCTACATTATTTTATTCTTGTTAAGTGATATTCAAGCATATCTAAGTATGTATTGAGTTCCCCTATTGAGGTATTGGATAAAGATGTTACTGTTGATAATATAGTAAAACATGCATGTTCACGCATATGCATTTACCACCGAGCTACGGTCGGTTAGACAGTCATGCATTTACCACCGAGCTAGGGTCGGTTGGGCAGTTACATATTTACCACCATGCTACGGCCGGTTGCGCAGACATTCATTTATCACCGGACTAAGGCCGGTCATCCAGTTACCACCGATGGGGCAGATATGTTTCATTATTTACCCTCGGTTGGGCAGTCATACATTTACCACCGTACGACGGTCGATCGTGCAATTACTACTGATCAGTTGGGCAGTCATGCATCATACGATATGGATGAGAGTACTAAGGAGAAGCATTATATATATATATATATATATATATATATATATATATATATATATATATATATATATATATATATATATATATATATATATATATATATATATATATATATATATATATATATATATATATATATATACGATAAGTATGCATATAAGATGGCACTTCAGAGATTCAGGTTGATTCTTATATGTCTTTAATCAATGCTGAGTTACTGTTATGTTTCAATGTTCCCTTACATACTCGGTACATTATTCGTACTGACGTCCCTTTTGCCTGGGGACGCTGTATTTCATGCCCGCAAGTCCTGATAGACAGGTCGAGAGCCCTTAAAGTAGGCTATCAGCTCAGCGGAAGATGTTGGTGCACTCCATTTGATTCGGAGTTGCGTATTTGATGAGTATGATTTGGACGTCTATTGTTTGGTTTGGAGGGACTCTGTCCCGACCTTTGTGACACTTATGTACTCTTAGAGGCTTGTAGATATATATCTTGTACGTGAAAGATTTAACGGCCTTGTCGGCCGATGTCTTGAGTTTATGAATAATCATTTTGGCCTATTAGAGTCATATGTCATGTGTATATGAAAACGTAATAAGAAAGATATGTTATGTTGGTACTCGATAGAATAAGGTACTGGTGTCCGTCGAGGCCCATCGGTTTGGGTCGTGACAAATAAGTTGAAGGAAATCTAAAGATTTACGGGCTTCAAGTGAATTGTATTCATTTTTTAAAAAGGAAATTAAAGAATTGTTGTGTTTAAATGATGAAAATTATGTATACCGCATCACACGTATGATTCTCGAGTAGGGTTATGCTTTTACCGCGGCGCATGTATAATTCGCGAGCGGGGTGAATAGATGCATCTATGGTTCGTGCCATTTGACCATCGATTGTGCATATTTTTCTTTTATGTTGGTTCAGATCGATCGTCCATGGTGGTATTTGTGTGTGATAATAGAACCGTAACCCTTATAATTTGTATGACTTATTACTAGAAAGGTCACTAATTTAAATGAGGAAAGTGCTTAGTTTTACTAATTGGATGAAATGATTTTTAATAATTATTCTTGTTTGAGCCTGTTGTTATCTACATACACTATGCATGAAATATGTTGAACTTCATATTATTATATTTGCCGGCCTAGTATGTGTCAAAGTCGATCCCTCGTCACTACTTCTGCGAGGTTAGGCGAGGTACTTACTGGGTACATACTTTTATGTACTCATGCTACGTTTTTATACTTGATTGTACAAGCTTTGAGGCAGGTGCATCCGGCCATCAATCCGGCGCATAGAGTGGTCATCTCAGCTCGAGACTTTCCGGTGAGTTGCCCTTCCCAGCCGATCCTAGCATCTGAAGTCTCTCTTTTGTTTTATGTTTCTATCTATTTTTATTCCAAACAGTAGGATAGTATGATTTTTAATATTCTACTAGATTGCTCACACACTTGTGACACCAGGTCTTGGCACATACATTAGTAAAATTATGATGTTTTGGCTTGTCTCCATAATTGAGATTCGCATTTATTCCTTTAACTTAAACATGCTTAAGCTTTTAAAGCTATAAGTTTTTTAAATCTATAATTGAATTTATCTCGTACTAACTACATAAATGAGGATTTACTATATGATCGGTGTTGGCTTGCCTAACCACGGCGTTGGGCGTCATCACAGCCTAATATGGAATTTGGGTAGTGACATAACCTGAGTACGCACTCGTCACCTCACGTATATGGCCTCCACGTATTTCAAATACCATAACAGTATCAAAACCTTAGGGGAATTTTACCCACACAAGGTTAGACAAATCACTTACCCCAAAACAAACTCAATCAGTCAATAAGAACGCCTTTCCCAACTCTTTTGGACTCCGAGCGGTCCAAATCTAGCCAAAAGAAATTATACACTATATAAATATAACTATAAGAAACTAATCCAGTATAAAAGTTACGACTTCAACAAGAAATTAGAAAATCGATCCAAAAAAGTCGATCTGGTCTCACGTCTCGAAATCGGGTAAATGTCATAAAATTCAAATATCCATTCAACCATGAGTCTACCCATACCAAAATTACTCAAATCCTCAAAATCTCGATAAAACCTCAAAATTTGGCACAAGAACTTTCTTCCATTTCCCCCCAATTTTTCACCCAAATCACTAATTAAATGGTACAATTAAAGACATAATCATGAAAATTAATCAAAACTAGGCAAAAATCAATTACCTCAATCACCCTCGAGAATATATCTCTAAGAATCACCTAAATCTGAGCTCTCAAGTCCAAATGGTGAAAAATGACATAAACCCTCGATTTTGGGATTTTAAGTTCTGCCCAGGTGCTCCCTTTATCGCGAACGCGGAAGCTTCCTTGCGTTTGCGATGCACAGAAACATAACAGTTCAAAATCCTCTTACGCGAATGCAAGGGCCTAGTCATGAAAACGGAGATTTTTCTGCATGACCCACTGCGAATGCATGAACCTCTGCGCAATCGCATATGCTAAAGACTAATGCCCCAACTGACCGCTCCTCTACGCGAACAAAAAGTCCCTCATGCAAACGCATAGACCTGAGGCTCCATAGCCTTTGCGAACATGGGACCAACATCGCGAATGTGGAGGCACAAATCCCAGCAACACTTAACTCCTCTACGCGAACGCGAGAGCACCATCGCGTACACATAGAAGGAAACTAGACACCAGAACTTCTGAAGGTTCAACCATCATCCAAGTCCAAATCCCAATCCGTTAACCATCCGAAATCCGCCCGAGAAACTTGCGACTTCAACGAAACCTACCAACAAGTCCATAAACATCATATGAACTTAGTAGGCCCTTCTAATCATCACATCAACCAACTTTAAAACCATGGATTGCACCCTAATTCAAGCTTAATGAACTTTTGTACTTCTAAATTTTACATCCAATGCTGAAACCTATCAAATCATGTTCGATGGACCTCAAAGTTTGAACAGAAGTCATAAATGACATTATAGACATGTTCCAATTTCTGGTATCAAACTCTGACCCTAATATAAAAAAGTCCATTCCCAGTCAAACTTACCAAAAACTTATCAAATTTCCAACTTTCGCCAATTAGCGCCAAAATGACCTACGGACCTCCGAATCAACATCCAAACATGCTCCTAAAACCAAAATCACCATATGGAGCTTTTGGAACCGACAAAACTCCGTTCCAGATTCATCTTCACACAATTCAAACTACGGTCAATTCCTACAATGTAAGCTTCCATATTAGGGACTATGTGTCCCATATAACTCCGAAACCAAAAACCAAACCTCCGGGCGAGCCCCATAACCATATGACGAGATAGAGGAAGAAGTAAATAGGGGTACCGGACTAATACTCTCAAAAGGACCGACCGGATCGTTACAATTTTCCACCATAGGATATTGTGATGGCACCTAATATCTAAAACTAGGTTAGTCTAACACATTTGAGTTAATAATAAAATCAAACTATTTATCCATTAAATCATAAACCAGTAAATGACATACAGATCTGCGAACATCCAATAGTTATACAATTTTCAAATCGATAGTACGGAGTCATAAACTCTACTGAAATTACACAAGAATCTCTAAATACAATACTGTTTTGAAACAAAGATAAATTGTAGTGACAATATTGTCCGGAGGTGACTCCGGGGCCTGAGAACATCAAGCAGATATACCTTGAAGTCTCCCATCACACAGAAACAACTCTCAACAACACTACCGAAAATACCTGGATCTGTACAAAAAATATGCAGAAGCGTAGCATGAGTACACCACAATGGTACTAGTAAGTATCAAGCCTAACCTCGGTAGAGTAGTGACAAGGCCAGGTCAAGACACCTGCTAGATATAGAAACTTGCTCAAGATATATATAGAACTAACAATGGAAAAACCATCAATGAAAAGCTAACAGCGGGAAAATTCTTTACAACCAACAATGGGATTATAAAAACACAAATAACGACAAGTAGTAAAAGAGTAATAAAGAATCAATATAATCAGAACCCGATGAGATATGAATGATCTCAAATGACAACTCAAATAATCAAATCGTTCCCAATGCATGGACTTATAATAAGAATTTTTCCGAGGCTCCACACCTCGCAAATCACAAATCATGAATCACAATTTCCAAATCTTACACGTACGTCACCTCATGCCTACAATAACAATCACCTTCATACGATAAAGCCCATGTGCTATCATGTACGTATCAATCGTGGAAAATGTCAACTAAAGTGATGGTGAGAGATGCATTTAAATACCATAAACCATAATAAAAATCTTGCGTAAAATAAGGCGTCAAATGAAATAGTGAGTATACTTTAGAAATCAATTAAATTAAAGCAAGATACAAGTACACAAAATTAAGTATCAAATGGGTTTAGTTTAGAAATCAATGAGATTGAAAAAATATCATATTTAAACAAAACAAAACGTAAACAAAATATTTATTAAATTACGAATTAAATATAGAATTTAATAGAGAAAAACGTAATAACAATCTTAAGCAAGGTAAACGTCAACTAGGGTGATGAATATAATTTGAGAATCCAACTAAAGTAAAAGTACGATAACCATTTAAAATAGTAAATCATTGGGTGAGATAATGAGTTCTTTCTTAAGAGGCACATAGAATAAAATATGTTAATAATTCTTTTATTTAAATATTTATACTACTAACAACTTAACAGAATATGAGAGAATGACTCCACGTAAATAAATTCGTATCGACAATCAATTTACCAAGTAATAACGGAGGCACAAATTGGTTTGTTAAAGTAATACAACGAATAATGTAGAATGCATGACTCATGCAAAGTCGCAATCGTTCTAATACCAAAATAACAACGAATAAGCAAACACAATCAAAATGTAGATGAATGAGAACAATAACATTTCAAACCAACAACTTGTCCCAACATATAATGTATAACAAGAATCACAACCGAAGTACCGCATCAAAATCACATTTCACAAGTTATAATCACAATCTTTTCTTATATCACCGCGTGAGCCTTACATTTAGCTTTGAGAATCATTTTTCCCTACTAGCAACACGCGCATCAAGCCCACCTTATCTCGTTGCATGTTGATCAACCTCTAGAGTTATACCACCACATGCGTATCAATATCACGATACAATCATAACTCGCACCACAAGTGCCCATATGCTACAACTTGCCAAAAAGTAAACACTACCAATATTTTTACAACAAAAATCCCATGGCATAACCACAATGTGTACAATAATCTCAACAATAACAAAATAAATGAGAATTGCTCAACAAGGAAAAATTATCTCAACAATTACCAGCTTCACCTCAATGTGATAACGACTTTTAAAGTTTCAACACCAATAATTCAACAAGAAGATTTTTCACGAAATAACAACTTCAAGTAAACGTAATTCTACAATTAAAGAGATAGCAAGACAACAAGGAAAGTAACAACTTCTACTAAAACATTGGAGAGCAAGCATTACAAGTTAGAGGTAGAAAAAGTTCTAACAACGTCAAATAAAAACATGTAAGAGTAGATTAATAATGAAAGATATAACACTTTATGACAAATTCAATTAAAGGTGTGGAAAGAGTCTAAATAATCTCAAACGGTCAAATATTACATATATCCTGTGTACACACTCGTCACCTCATGTACACATTTTTCACATAACAAAAATAACATAATCAACCTAAATTTTAAGGGGTATTTTTTTGTTACACAAAGTTAGGCAAGATACTTACCTCAAAGAAGTTAATCAATTCTCAAAGAAGCCCTTCCCGTGTAAAAAAACCTTCGGACGGCTCGAATCTAGCCAAAAAAATTTAATATCATAAATAAATCCATAGGAAATAATATTGGATAATAAACCTTTGATCTTTAATAAAAATCAAAAATCCAACACCGGGCCCACATCTCGGAACTCGATAAAACTTATAAATTTTGAACACTCATTCCGATACGAGTCCTATCATACTAAAATTATTCAATTCCGACATCAAATCAGCCTTCAAACCATTAATTTATGTTTTAGAAAGTTTTTACTAAAATCTCCAATTTCTCCAATTCAAATTATTAATCAAACACTACAATTGAGGTTGGAATCATGAAATAATAAAAATTCGACTAAAAACCTTCTTACCGCAATCCAACTAGTAAAAATTCCCTCTAAAATCGCCCAAAACCGAGCTCCAAAATCATGTGAGGAAAAGTAACTAAATTCTGAAAGAAGGAAAAAAATGCAGCAACTGTCCCAGCTAAATTCAAGTCCTACATGATTTCGAAAATCGATTTTGAAATCCCAACATGATCTTTGCGAGATTACACCCAAGACAGCCTCTTGAATCGCCCGATCTGACCTTAAAATTAGGGAGATATGATATTTTGAAGTTTTAAAACAAATCTGAAAATTTCAATGGTATTTTCGTAATTATTTACACAAGAAAAAACCAGCAATAAGAAAATCTTCGTTTTAGCACCCAAAACACATTCAGAACTTCCCAAACACAAATCATATATATATTTCAATAATAAAATATGCTATGAACTTTCTCACACACTCAAAACATCGAAAAGAGGTCATCTTGATCCGATATTGAACATGTTTAAACATCAAATCCTTAACTTAACTAGTTTCTCAACCAATGTTCCAAAATACATCCGAGATCTTTCGTACCCCATCCAGTCATGCCAAAAAGTACAAATAAATCATATAAACTTATCCAAATCCTCAAAATATCTGGGGGAACATCACAACAAAGAATCGAGGCTCAAACTGAATAGAATTTCTCTTAAGTTGTTAAATTTTTATTCTTTCAAAAGAGTGTCCGAATTACACTTAAAAACTTCAGATTACTTTCAAACTTTGCACACAAGTTCAATTCAACTATATATATAGACCTTTCCAAAATCTCGGAATACCACTTAGAATCCAATAACATCAAAGTCAATTCTTGGTCAAACTTATGAATTCTTAATTTATTCAAATTGCCAACTTTAGACAAATAGTGTCGAATTCTTCTAGGAACCTCTGAAACTAAATCCAAATATACTTGCAAGTCTAAAATCATCATATGAACCTATCGGAACAATCAAAACCCGATTCTGAGTCTGTTTACCCACAAGTCAAACCTTGATCAACTCTTTCAATATAAAGCTTTTAAAACGAGAATCATTCTTCTAAATCAATCCAGAACCACTCGAAACAGAAACCAACCATACACGTAAGTCATAATACATAATATGAAACTAATAATAGCCTCAAACCACCTAATAGAATGCTAAAGTTGAAATCCGCTGGTCGGAACATTACATTTTGGTTGCAAGTTGATATATTTTACAATAGTTTCAAAAAGTATAGGTGTGTGAATGTGTATGCGTTGTAGGGGCAGGGTTGTAAGTTTCGCCTTGAAGAATAGAAAATGAGTTTTTTGTGGGCAAGGATATTAACGATGAGGTAGAGGTATGGTATAAGAAAAATGTGTTAGGATTCTGGGTCATTTGGGGATGATGTGGTTGAGGTAGGTTAGATTTTTGATATTTGGATGAATGGAGATTTTGATCAGGGCCAATTAAGGGGTTTGTGGGTTCTGGAGATTTGGCTTTAGGGTTGGTAAGTGGCTGCTTATCAGGCAGTACATCCGGTATTAGGATAGGTAGGAGTAGTTTTGGAACCATTTGCGATGGAATTGCCATAGCTGGGTGTAGCTTTGGAGGAATTATGGGTATTGGTCAATTTGGTGGTAGAGGTAAGGTTCTTGGGTTTAGTGTTGAAAATAAGTGTGCCAAACATTTGGAGTGGATGAGGATGGTGCTATAGGGGGTATTTGATGTAGTTCAGCAAGCATGGTGGTAGTGTGGGAATGTGAAGTGGTTGGAGGACAAGAAGGGGAAATATGACCTATATAAGACAATTTTAATATATTGGTGCTGCAGTTTCATAGTAAATTTTTTGGAGATGATTTTTGATAAGTACTTCATGATAAAGTGGTCTTCCTACAGGGGCAAGGACGCACAAACGTGCATATCTACCTCTGCTAGTGAGAGCAATGCGAGAATCGATCTTTAGGAGGGTGCTAATCTGTGATGAACCGGCCGGTCGTCTTACGAATTTATGCCTCGGTCCACTATTAACTGCTTCCCCCAAGTTTATTTCTTCTAATGTTATTTGCCGAGATGTTCGGTTTTGAGTTTCGGAGAGTTTTGGGACACTTAGTCCCTAAATGAAAGCTTAAGTATTGGAAAGTTGATCGTAGTTGGAACAGTGTGAAGACGGCCTCAGAATAGAAACCAGATGGTTCTGTTAGCTCCATTGGGTAATATTAGGGTTAGAATAGTATTCGGATTGTGTTTTAGAGGTATGTATCTAATTTAGGCTTGAAATACCATAAGTTGAATTTTGGAAGATTTCAGTTCGATAGTAAGATTTTGATCCAAGGCTCGGAATGGAATTCCAAGTGTTTCAGTAGCTCCTCCATGTCATTTGGGATGTGCGTGCAAAATTCCAGGTCATTCGGACGAGGTTTGATAGACTTTTTGATCGAAAGTATGTTTTCAGAGTTTTTGAGCATTTCGAAGATTGGAAAAAGTTTGAGTGATATTATGGGTTATGTTCGTAGGTTTTGTTGAGGTCCCGAGTGCCTTGGGTATATTTCGGATGCTCAACAAGTCATTTTTAGAATTTGTTAAATTGTAGAAAATCTATCATGTGGTATCCTTCTTCGCGTTTGCATCTTCTCCTCCGCGTTCGCGAAGAGTAATCTTGGAGGATGAATTTATTGTTCTTCACGTTCGCTTTAAGCTCCTTGTGTTCGTGAAGTTTTGCCTTTCTCCTTCTTTGCGTTCGCACTCAAGCCCTCGCGTTCGCATAGTAGAATTTGGCGCTGAGGGGTTGTGGCTATTTTCTTCTTCGCGTTCGTGACAGAGCTTCCGCATTCGTGTAAGCCCCTACTATTTACTCTCCGTGTTCGCATCCCTTATCTCACGTTCGCTATGGCCTTTTTCTTGGCGGCTTCAGTTCCTTCTTTGCGAACGCGATGATCCTTCCACGTTCGCGATGCACAAATTACCTGGGCAGAATCTTAAAAATCCCAATTCGATGGTATAAGCCTATTATCACATTTTTGAATATGGGTGCTCGGGATGGGCGATTTTTGAAGACTTGTGCACCTGGGCAACTTTAGTAAGTGATCTTTACCCAACGTAGATCAATTTTCATGATTCCTATCTTAAATCTAGCCTTTAAATTTCGAATTTGATGGAAACTTTGGATAAACTTCATAGGGCGAATTATTGGATTTTGATTGGACTTTTGACATCCAATTTGAGATATTCTTATATGAATAGACTCGTGTAAGTGTGAGAATTCTTAAAATATAAATTTCACCTGATTCCGAGATGTGGGCCCGAGGGGTATTTTGGTTATTTTATATAATTTTGCGTATTAGCTTAGAATTTGATATTATAATCAGCTTCTTGAAGTATTATTTACATTATGAAATGGAATTGAATAGGTTTGGTCATTTGGAGCCAGATACTCGTGGCAAAAGCGTGGTTTCAGGTTGATTTGAGCATTGTTCGAGGTAAGTGGCTTGTTTAACCTTGTGGGGGGACCTTCCCCTTAGGATTGGTATGTTTGGTAATTGAATTGCCTTGTGTATGAGGTGAGGAGCGCATACTTGTGCAAATTGTTGGAAATTCGGCTTTCTTAAAGTATTTATTAGCGTGTTTCCTTTTCTGCTTTATTATACTTGCAAAATTAGCGCGTCGTTAGTTAGAAAAGCATGCTTAATCTACTAGATTGCCTATTTCCTTGATTGCACTACGTGAAGCATGTTGGGCTAGTATTACTTATTTTCTTGATATGAAATTTCATTTATGGTATCTTCTTGTTGTTGCTGCGTATTTACATTGGGACTACATCTATAGGATTCCGGTAGCTCCCCCATTGTTTATTTACTTTGGGACTACGGGTTAGATTCTCGGTAGATCCCCCTGCACAGTTATAAGGAACTACGAGAATGCACCCGGTAGATTCCACCAGTACTGCGTGTTTACATTTGGGACTACGGATTGGGATTTCGGTAGATCCTCGCGCATTGATAATTAGACTATGGGGCGATATCCCGACAGATCCACTAGACAATTGATGAAAGGGACTATAGGACGGTATCTTGGAGGTCCTCGTTGTTACTATTGGTATTGAGATGTTCTTACTTCCGTGTTTACTCGGTTCTTTGTATATTTCTTGTTGCATTGTATAACCTGTCTTATTTCACTACTGTATTTATTTATGTTGTCTATTTCATACAGTTGAAACCTTATATTATGTTTAACCTCAGTAGGGCCCTGACCTTCCTCGTCACTACCCGATCGAGGTTAGGCTTGGCACTTACTGAGACCGCTATGGTGTACTCATGCCCTTTCTGCGCATGTTTTTCATGTGCAGATCTAGGTACCTCTACCTAGGCTAATCACCCTTGAGGCAGGGAGATCTATCAGAGACTTCGAGGTACATCTTCCACGTTCGCAGACCGAAGATTCTCTATCTTATTCCATCTTTTAGTATATAGACTTCTTTCTTAATGTTGTCGTAGACATTCTGGAGTTAGAACATTGTACTATATTTCTTTCGGCTTGTGTTCCCGTGAGTTTTTGGGTTTTGGGATAGTACTGTAGGATTTTGTGATGTTGAGTTGTATATGCCGAGCGACATTTTATACACTATTTTCCTTCAGTTGTTCAGTTTGACATTTATTTCGCAAGTTAGTTCATTTTTTGCATTGTTTGCTTAACTAGTCGTATAGACTAGGTGCCATCACGACAGTATACAGATGGCAAACTGGGATTGTAAAAAGTTGGTATCAGAGCTCTAGGTTCATCGGAGTCTCAAAACACAAGCCGATTTCTTAGAGTCTCGATGATTGGTACGGAGACGTCTGTACTTATCTACAAGAGGCTAGTAACTGTTAGGAAAATTTCCACTTTATTTGATTTCCTTATCGTGCGATATCTTTAACATCACAATTCTAAAATTTTGTCTTCTATTCTCTCACGGATGGTGAGGACCCGTGCTACTCGAGATGATCAGGCACTCGCGCCCCTTACTGCAGTCGTCAAAGGCCGGGGCCATGGTAGAAGCTGAGGACGCGCACGTGGTGCAGCAAGAGCTTCTGCGTGAGCTTCTGCCGAGGTACCAACAGCAGATCCAGTCGGAGTCCAGGCACTTGACAAGCCTACTACTACTACTAGTCCAGCCCTTCAAGATACTTTGGCACAATTCATGAGCGTGTACACCACTTTGGCTCAGGCAGGGTTGCTTCCCCTTGCTGCAGCTACATCCCAGGCAAGGGGAGGAGCACAGACTCCCGCCGCCCACACTTCTGAGTAGTGAGTGCATGTAGAGCAGGCCCCTAAGATTATTCATGTATCGCCTGCAGTGCTATTTAAGCCCGAGGGCATGACAACAGCTTCCGAGCAGGAACTAAGGGTTGAGAGGTCCAAGAGGTATAAGTCTTCCGAGTTCAGTGGTCTAGAATCGGAGGATGCTTTGGATTTCTTGATGAGTGTTACCGCATTCTCTGTACTATGGGTATCTCAAGATCGAGCAAGGTTTCTTTCACTACCTTCCAACTTCGAGGAGCCACCTATGATTGGTGGTACACCTTTGAGTTAGAGAGTCCAGATGCGGCTGCTTCACTGACTTGGGCTCAGTTTTTTAGATCTATTCCTAAGAGAGTATGTCCCTCAGAGCCTTAGAGACGCATGGCATGCAGAGTTTGAGCCTTTGTGCCAGGGTGCTATGACCATCTCAGATTATGATGTCATTTACACAAGTTTGGCTAGGCATGTACCGGCCTTGGTTACCACTGTCTGCGAGAGAGTTCGCCTATTTATAGGGACTCATTCCCAGCATCAGGTCTAGCGTGGCTCGTGAGTTGGAGATGGATATTTCTTATCAGTAGGTGATGAGAATTGCTAGGAGGATTGAGGGTATGCATGCTAGGAAGAGAGAGGAGAGGGAGGCCAAGAGGTCTCGAGTGTCGGGCCATTTCTCAGGTACTCATGCCCCAGCTTCAGGTCGTCATGGTAGGGGTTATATGAGTCACCCCATTCATTCAGCTCTTCCAGCAGCCAGCAGTGCTCCAACTCCTCTTTGGCCTCAAGAGTCTTATTATGCACCTCCGGTTTCTAGCGTGCCTCATACGCGGGGTGCTTTTAAAGGTCAGTCTAGCATACCTGGCCCGAGCCCGTCACAACTACCACGTCCTCCCAGAGCTTGTTTTGAGCATGGTGACACACTCCATATGATAAAGATTTCCCCATACTTGGGAGGGGTGCACCTTCACAGACTCCTCATCCACAGTGTGCCCCGCAGAGTTCTCAGGCTATGATTACAGCTCCAGTTGCTACCCCACCTGCTCAGTCAGCTAGAGGTGGAGGTCGGGGAGGTAGAGGTCGCCCTAGAAGGGGAGGCCAGGCCAGATATTATGCTTTTCTTGCTCGTACTGAGGTTGTTGCCTCCGATACTACCATCACATGTATTGTCATGGTTTGTCATAGAGATGCATCAGTTCTATTCGATCCAGGCTCCACTTACTCTTATGTGTCTTCTTATTGTGCTCCGTATTTGGGTGTATCGGGATTCTTTGAGTTCCCCTATTTATGTTTCTACTCCTGTGGCAGATTATCTTGTTAGGACTGCATTTATCGGTCGTGTTTGGTTGCTCTTAGTGTTTTGATACCAAAGCTTATTTAATGTTACTCAGCACCGTTGATTTCGATATTATCTTGGGCATGGACAGGTTGTCGCCCCATTATGCTATTCTTGATTATCACGCCAAGACTATGACGTTGGCTATGCCAGGTGTACCGCGCGTTGTGTGGAGGGGTGCTTTAGATCACGCTCCCAGTAGAGTTATTTCTTTCCTTAAGGCTTTGTGTATGGTTGAGAAGGGGTGTGATGCATATCTAGCTTATGTGATAGATTTCAGTATTGATACCCCTTCAGTTGATTCAGTCCCAGTAGTACGGGATTTTCTTGATGTGATTCCATCTGATCTTCCAGGCATGCCGCCTGATAGAGATATTGATTTTGGCATTGATCTGTTGCCGGGCACTCATCCCATTTCTATTCTTCCGTATCGTATGGCTCCTCCTGAGTTGAATGAGTTGAAGGATCAGTTACAGGAATTGCTTCACAAGGGTTTTATTCAGCCCAGTGTGTCGTCTTGGGGTGCTCATGTCTTGTTTATGAAGAAAAATTATGGTTCCATGAATATGTATATTGATTATTGCAAGTTGAACAAGGTTAGAGTGAAGAACCGTTATCCTTTGCCTTATATTAATGATCTATTTGACCAGCTTCAGGGCGCACGGGTGTTTTCTAAGATTGAGTTGCGCTCAGGTTACCATTAGTTGAAGATTCGGGAGCCAGATATCCCAAAGTCAGCCTTCAAGACTCAGTATGGTCATTACAAGTTCTTTGTCATGTCATTTGGGTTGTCCAATGCCCCAACAACTGTTATGCATTTGATGCATAGTGTGTTTAGGCCATACCTTGACTCGTTCGTCATTGTCTGTATTCATAATATTCTTTTATACTCTCGGATTCGGGAAGATCATGAGCATCACCTGAGGATAGTGCTTCAGACTTTGAGGGAAAAGATATTATATGCATAGTTTTCAAAATGTGAGTTTTGGTTGGATTCCATGGCATTCTTGGGCCACGTGGTATCAAGTGAGGGTATTCGGGTGGATTCGAAAAAGGTAGAGGCAGTGCAAAGTTGGCCCAGACCATCCTTAGCTACAGAGATCCGTAGTTTTCTTGATTTGGCGGGTTACTACAATCGTTTTGTGGAGGGATTTTCATCAATTGGAGTCCCTATGACTAGGTTGAGTCAGAAGGGTGCTCCATTTCAGTGGACATGGGAGTGTGAGGTGAGCTTTTAGAAGCTCAAGATAGCTTTGACTATAGCCCTATTTTTGATATTTCCTACTGGTTCGGGGTCTTATACGGTCTATTTTTATGCCTCGAGGGTTGGCCTCGGAAAGGTGTTGATGATGATGGACGATAGGGTGATTGCCTACGCGTCTAGAGAGAAGAACTACCTTGTTCACAACCTTGAGTTAGCTGCCATTGTTCACGCCCTAAAGGTTTGGCGCCATTACTTATATGATGTGCCTTGTGAGATTTATACTGACCATCGGAGCTTGCAGCACTTGTTCGAGCAAAAGGATCAAAATTTGCACCAAAGGAGGTGGTTGGAGTTGCTAAAGGACTATGATATCACTATTTTGTATCACCCGGGCAAGGCCAATGTGGTGGCCGACGCTTTGAGTCACCGGGCAGAGAGTTTGGGGAGCTTGACTTATTTACCAGCATCAGAAAGGCCTATGGTGATGGATATTCAGGCCTTAGCCAGCCAGTTTGTGAGATTGGACCTTTCCGAGCCTAGACGGATTCTAGCTTATGTTGTTTTTCAGTCTTGCCTATTTGATCCTATCAGGGAGAGGCAATACGATGAGCCTCATTTGCTTGTCCTCAAGGACAAGCTTCAACATGGCGATGCTAGAGATGTGACTATTGGTGATGACTTGGTATTGAGGATGCAGGGTCGGGTCTGTGAACCCTATGTTGATGGTATTCGAGAGTTGATTCTGGAGGAGGCCCATAGCTCATAGTATTCCATTCATCGGGGTGCCGCGAAAATGTATCAGGATTCGAGGCAGCACTATTGGTGGAGGTGGATGAAGAAAGATATAGTTGGATTTGTAGCCTGATGTCTCAACTGTCAGCATGTGAAGTACGAGCACTAGAGGCCAGGTGGGTTGCTTCAGTAGATAGAGATTCCGGAGTGGAAGTGGGAGCGGATCACCATGGACTTTGTAGTTGGGCTCCCGTAGGCTTTGAGGAAGTTTGATTCCATTTGGGTGATTGTGGATCGGCTGACCAAGTACGCTCATTTTATTCCTGTGTGTACTACTTATTTTTCAGAGCGGCTGGCAGAGATTTATATCCGGGAGATTGTTCGTATGCATGGTATTCTAGTTTCCATAATTTTAGATAGAGGTACCCAGTTCACATCACGGTTCTGGAGGGCCATTCAGCAAGATTTGGGTACTCGGGTGGAGTTGAGCGCATCATTTCACCCTCAAACGGATAGGCAGTCCGAGCGCCCTATTCAGATTCTTTAGGATATGCTCCGTGCATGCGTGATTGAGTTTGGAGGGTCGTTGGATCAGCTTTTGCCACTAGAGAAGTTTGCTTACAATAATAGTTATCAGTCCAGCATTCAAATAGCGCCATATGAGGATTTATATGGTAGGCGGTGTAGATCCCCGGTTGGTTGGTTTGAGCTAGGTAAGGCTAGACTATTGGGCACAGATTTGGTTTAGGATGCTTTGGAGAAGGTTAAGGTGATTCAGGATAGACTCCATACAGCCAGTCCACACAGAAGAGCTATGCGGACCGAAAGGGTTGTGATGTTTCCTATATGGTTGGAGAGCGGCTTCTGCTTCGGGTTTCGCCTATGAAGAGCGTTACGCGATTTGGGAAGAAAGGAAAGTTGAGTCCGAGATTTATTGTCCCTTTTGAGATATTGAGGCATGTTGTGAAGGTTGCTTATGAGCTTGCCCTCCCTCCTAGATTGGCAAGAATTCATCTGGTATTTCATATTTCGATGCTCCGGAGGTATCACGGTGATCCGTCTCACGTGATAGATTTCAGTTCAGTCCAGTTGGAAAAGGATCTATCCTATGTTGAGGAGCCAATGGCTATATTGGACACGTAGGTCAGAAAGTTGAGGTCAAAGAACAATGCTTCAGTAAAGGTTCAGTGGTGGGGTCAGCCGGTCGAGGAGGCAACCTGGGAGACCGAGCCGGATATGTGCATCCGTTGCCCTCATCTTTTCACTACTTCGGGTATGTCTCTATGCTCGTATAAGGATAAACGAATTTTTAAGTGTAGGAGGATGGGACGACCCGGCAGGTCATCTTAAGAATTTATGCCTTAATCTCCTATTAACTGCTTCTCCCAAATTTTATTTCTGCTAATGTGATTTGCCGGGATGTTCGGTTTTGAGTTTCAGTGATTTTTTGGACACTTTAGTCCCTAAATAAGAGCTCAAGTATTGGAAAGTTAACTATAGTCGGAACAATGTGAAGACAACCTCGGAATGGAAATTCGATGGTTCCGTAAGCTCCGTTGGGTGATTTTGGGGTTAGAAGCGTGTTCATATTGTGTTTTAGAGGTCCGTAGCTAATTTAGGCTTGAAATGCCGGAAGTTGAATTTTTTAAGATTTCGGTTCGATAGTTAAATTTTGATCCGAGGGTCAGAATGAAATTCTAAGAGTTTCAGTAGCTCCATCATGTCATTTGAGATGTGTGTGAAAAATTGCAGGTCATTCGGACAAGGTTTGATGGACTTTTTGATCGAAAGTGTGTTTTTAATCAATTTCTAAGCTTGAATTCGATGAAAAATAGGTGTTTTGATGTTGTGTTGAGCGTTTCGAATATTGGAAAAAGTTTGAATGATATAATAGGTTATGTTCATAGGTTTGGTGAGGTCATGGGGGCCTCGGGTGTGTTTCAGATGCTCAACGGGTCATTTATAGAACTTGTTGAATTGCAGAAAATCTGTCAGCTGGTATCCTTTTTTGCATTCGTGTTTTCTCCTCCGCGTTCGCGAAGAGTAATCTTGGAGGAGGAGTTTATTGTTCTTCACGTTCGCGTTAAGCTCCTTGAGTTCGCGAAGGTTTGCCTTTCTCCTTTTTCGCGTTCACACCCAAGCCCTCGCGTTCGCGTAGTAGAATATGGCGCTGAGGGGCTGTGGCTATTTTCTTCTTCGCGTTCGCGACACAGCTTCCGCGTTTGCGTAAGCCCCTACTCTTTAGTCTCCGCGTTCGCATCCCTTATCTCGCGTTCGCGATGGCCTTTTTCTTGGCAGCTTTAGTTCCTTCTTTGCGCACGCGATGATACTTCCGCATTCGCGATGCACAAATTACCTGGGCAGAATCTTAAAAATCCCAATTTGATGGTTTAAGCCTATTATCACATTTTTGAATTTGGGTGCTCGGGACGGGCGATTTTTGAAGACTTTTGCACCTGGGCAACTGTAGTAAGTGATCTCTACCCAAATTAGATCAGTTTCCATGATTCCTAACTTAAATCTAGCCTTTAAATTTCGAATTTGGTGGAAAATTTTGGGAAAATTTGGATAAAGTTCATAGGCCGAATTATTGGGTTTTTGACATCCGATTTTAGAGATTCTTATATGAATAGACTCATGTGAGTGTGAGGATTCTAAAATTTTAAATTTCACCCAATTCCGAGATGTGGGCCCAAGGGGCATTTTGGTCATTTTATATATTTTCGCATATTAACTTAGAATTTGAATGTAGAATCATCTTCTTGAAGTATTATTTACATTATGAAATAGAATTTAATATATTTGGCCATTTGTAGTCGGATACTCCTGGCAAAAAATTGTGGTTTCGGTTGATTTGAGCATTGTTCGAGGTAAGTGGCTTGTCTAACCTTGTGTGGGGTACCATCCCCTAAGGATTGGTATGTACTGATACCCAATTTTTCACTAGGTAATTTTTGTACACAAAATACTTTCACAATAGCATAATATGTACATATATCAGCACACCCAAGAGTTTAGATTTTTTTTATGATTTTTAAACCAATTTATTGCCTATTTTAATATCATAAAATTCAATAATTATTCCCAAAATTATCATTTTGGTGAATAACTCATTTCGTTCTTACATTTACGCCAAAATATAATTAAGGTAATTTTTGCATATTTTTACATATTTATTTGGAATTTTTAAGGCTAAATTGCATATAATATCAATTACAGCCTATTTTGTAATAAATAACATTTTATAATTGTAAAATTAACTCCAACATTTTTAAACTAATATTTATATGATATTTGTCTACCCAGTACTTTTAATTTATTTTTAAAATTGTTATTTCTATTTTTATAAAACAAACTGTGAAAAATGGCTATATACAATCTAGCGTCAATTGTAAATTTGGCACCCCAATTTAACCCAACTCAGCCCCAAAATTGAGCCCAAATTACCCAGCCCAATTACCACTCTAACTTGACCCAGCACCCATTCAACCGACCTAGCCCACAACCCCTTTTAATCTCGGCCGTTGATCATTTAGATCAACGACCACCATTGCTTCTTACCTTTTTAATGCAAACGACCCTAAACCCTACCTCATTCTTTCAGAGACACCGCCTTTGGATCCCTTCTTTATCTCAACTCACCTCAAACCCTAGCCGCCACCTCTCACTAAACCCTAATACATGGCTTCCCAGGCTAATCGGAGGCCTATACCAACCTTTCATGGCTTCTACGTGCTCGTTTCTAAGGTCCTATGACCAGATCTTGAAGGATTTCGACCAAGTCTTTGCTTGATGACTGTTCTCCAGTCGTCTTCAACCTTTGTCCAGCCAGCCATGGTTATTCGAGTTCGACCTTTGACTCTCCTGCTCATATCGATGGTTACAAAGCCTTTCTCATCACCTGGGTTTCTTGCGAAACTCTAACCTCTAAGGTTCCTCCAATTTTATTTCAGATCTGCTCCGGATCTATATGTGTTTGAACTTTCTAAGCATTTTTCTCAAATATTCTTTAATTTTTCTTTCAAAACTCTTTATTCTTCAACTTGGATTTCATGTTAAGTTATTTAGAATCTCTTCTCTGATTCTCGACATGTTTTGTTGTGTTTTTCTTGTGTTCTTTTTCTATTTGAGTTAGCATGTTGAAAACCCTAATTTTTGGAATTTTGTTTGAGTTTCTTAGTATGTTTGTTTGTATTAGTTTGATTTACCTTGTTTTCACCTGATTAGTGTTGAAAACCCTAATCTTTTGGGTTTATTTGAGATTTTGAATTCGCTTGTTTGTTTCACTTGTTTATCGCCTCTAAACGCGACTAATTTTCGAAAACCCTAGTTACTTTGTGGCCTATTCGAGTCCCTTGAGTTTATTTGTGCATTTCGTCTGTCTGAAGTTGCTCAGCCTGATTCCTTTTTTTTCAGCATCTCTATTCCTTATGTGATTCCTTTTTGTTATGAGTTCCTACTATATGTCAAACTCGACTATGTTTTCAGAACCTAACTTTTGCATGCTTCTGATATTTTCCTAAATCACTGAAATTTTACCTACGTGACTATCATGCTATTACTGTATGCTACCTCTCCTTGCCATAGCTTGGCCTCACATGTCTATTACTTGTGTACTTCATTTATATACTGAGTCCCTTCTGTGATTGATTTTTCAAACTCGTGATTGATTTTCAAAACTTTTCCTTGTAAAATTCTGAGTTTTTACTCGCTCGTTAAGGGATAGTTGATTCTCTCTCTTTGTTTGGCCTTACCAGATCCTTCCCAAAAATAAGTGCACTTATGTACTTAGACTTAATCCCTTACTATATGGTTTTACTGCTCATTTATGGTAACAATCATGTTGCTTATAAATTGATTTTCTTTCCTTATATTAGTCCTGTTAGTGTCAATCGGGTAGTAATCCCTTGATTATAGGGAAAAACCTGTGTTAATTGATTTTGACTGTAATTGTTTCCATGTTTATGTTGAAACCTTATTTGTTACCTTTTTTCTACATGGTTTCAAAGCTATAAATACATGTACCTCTTTCTCTTTCAAGGACAAGTTCCAACAGAACAAAATCACTACTTCTTCTCTCAAATACATTTAGAATTTCTTAAGCCTTCGAGTTCTCGAACTCACAAGTTCAAAACTTTCTTCTTTGATTGTGGTTTGGCTAAAAGAATATTGTTGTTTCTTTGCTTACTTTTTCTGCAACTGGTATGTCTCTCTTTGTTTAATTTCTGCCTCTCCACTACATGTTTATTCTACAGCCTTCCCTTCGTTTGTATTACTGTTTCTATTTTCTGGAAAGTTTATTTACTTGTGTCTGTGCATTCATGAACCCCTACCCCATATTCCCTTTGTTTGTTGAGTTATGGTGCAGAAAAATATGACAACACTTAACATTGTTATTCATGTATATGGACTTCCCTGATTTCTAAACTTTTTTCAATTTCCATTCCCCTTTCCCCCTTTACATGTATTCTGAGTTTAAGACTATGGTCTAACAATGCCCTAATCATTGTCTAGACCATAGCCTGACCTTCAACGGGTCTGTGCTCACATTTGTTAGCTGAACAATCTTGGTTAGGGGTGTGCCAGTCTACCTTATGACTAGGTATGACCACCAGCCTTCCTTGACACTCCCTAACCCCTCTATTGCACTTTCACGCATTCCTAGAATATTAAGTTCTCCCCCCTCTTGTGAGACTTTCTTTGGGATCCATGAGCTCCCTTTGAACTTGGACACTTGAGGGCTGGCTCTTTCACAATGCACTATAAATCTTCCTAATTTATATCTTGGGTGTAAGCACTACATGGAGTTCTTGAAACTCCTTGGATCTCTGAAACACCCTAGATAAGAGAAGGATCTGGAAATCTGGATCTCGGAAGTGGTTCAATATCATATTGTTAGATACTAAGTCTAAATTAGGCTACTCGGATGTAGCTGTAATTTCTGATGTATTTTAATTTCTGTCTTATTTCTTGGTCTGTAATAATTTGTATAAACTCATGGGATTTTAGTGAAAAGGGGAGGGGGTTACTTTTCATGCACAAAAGGGTAGAAACCATGTTTATAGGTTTAATTTATAAACTGCGCAATTTCACACGTAAAGACCATGTCTATAGGATTTAACTTCTGCTTTCTACAACTATGCATATAGATACCATGCTCATAAGGGTTTGCATTTCTGCACATAATGATACCATTAGGCAAACTGTAGGCTTAACTATAAAGTTGCATCTAGATACCATATTTGTAACACTCCCGTTAAAAAGTGTTAAAATCAGTTAACATATAGAAAGCTTGCCTATAGTGACTTCAAGTCGGAACTGTCTCATTTGTTCAAAACAGCCCAACTGTTTATATTAATTAATAATTTGGTAAAACTGGCAGCCTTCTGCGATTTTTTGAACCTCGTAAGTTAACAAACCTTTTCTAAAACTAGCATTTTTCTGAAACTCACTCTTTTCTGATAAAGTTCGTGAAACTTTCTTTTTTCCGACCAGTCTGCATGTCTTTTGAAGCTCCTTTCTTTTCTTTTAAATCTTTTCTCAAAACAGTGCATTCTTTTTCTGAAACTCGTTTCGCTCTGATAAAAACTAGTAACTCCTTATAATCAGTTTGCTTTTCGAAATCGTTAGTTCTATCCCAACACATAGCTAAAAGTGGACTAGTCCTTAACAACTATATTCGAGCGAGCCTAATGCGGTCTTCCTGTCTAAAAGTATGTGTTGAATCAGTCTACTCATCGCTTTAATTTTAAATACCAAACCAGTACATGCAAGACATGCTAAACTCTATGGCTTATCTGATTTAAGGAGGTTTACTTGAGCCTTACTTGCATATTTGCCTTCCCTTTATTGCATTATGTGTTTTGATTGACGCCTTAATATTTTGTCATTTGAAACTCTCAAAAGGCCCCAAATCCCTTTTCCTTTAGGATTAGTAGTCCTAAATTCTTTTGGGACTGATAAGATTGGAACGGGTACTAGCATGCAATAAGTAACGACACTTTTCGCGCTTTAATACCTTAACAAGGTGAGAATGGTAGAATATTAATATAATGACCGGTGCACTAATATCATGTGCTACCCTTCTTCTGAGGAGTGAATGATGGATATTGCATTAATGTGATCCATATTATCGGAAAACCTAGGACCCCTCTCTCGTTTACTTGTTAATTTTTTATGTTTTCTTTTAAAACTAATTTTACAAACTCTCTACTTCTTCAACTCCTAAACTTGTTTGCAAAACTATGTGAAGCCCTTTGCTTTATTTTTCTACTTGTCTTCTTAAATCCACAATTGTAGCATGGCCGGGAACCACACTAATGGATCTTGAGGGGTGTCTAACACCTTCCCCTCGAGATACAACCTTTGGTTCTTCATCTCCATTCTTTGTTAAAAGTGTTCTAATGCACTATAATCATTTTCACACCTCCTTTTCCTACACCCGTAAGGGCGTAAAGGAGTTTTTCCACTTAAAGGATAATCAGAATGGAATTTAGTTATTAATTATTTAGAGTTACCACTTGGGAGATTAATGGTGTCTCAAGTCACCAGGTTAATCCTGAACTGAGGAAAAATATGACTCTGTATTACAGTCCGCGAATCAGAAATCCGGATAAGGAATTCTGTTAACCCGGGAGAAGGTGTTAGACATTCCCGGGCTACGTGGTTCTAGCACGGTCTTTCAACTATTGTATTTGATTTATCTGATTTAAGAACATACTAGATTATGTGCCTTTTATTCGTAAACTTCTTTTATCATTATTTTAAAAGAATTGCAACGTCGTAAAAATGCATCTCGAACCACGTCGCAATAAACGCAACCGTAGTTGTCGACACATTTCGACTTCGTTGATATTTGGATATGGGTCACAACAATGCGCACCTGAGTTTAGGAAAATAACTTTATTAAAATTGCGCCTAAAGTGTCGAATACGTTATTGTATTTAGGGAAGGGTGTGAAATTCGCTAAACGTCCCAACCCGAATATCTAAGTATTTTTAGTCAGCCATTTATTGAGGGCCCTGCAATTTATGTGTTTGTTTAGTGAGGCTCGTCTCATTTTTATTTGAGGCCAATATAAAGTAAGCTAAGGTTTTCTATTTAATTGTCTCTAAAGTAAAGGAAAAAACAAAATCCTAGTTAATCGAAATTATTAGCCTAAGACAGACCTAGCACCGATTTCAAACTAACATGTAGGCATCGTCCCAGGCCCCAAATGAACATTGCAATCACGTCTGAGCCTGGTCCATTCATTAAATCATTAATGCCCATATCAATAAAAGAACTATCCATCTCTAATTACTAAATCGAAGAATTGAACTAAAATCACTGAGAGTTTTCAAATTGTTCGAGGTGCGTGCAACAGTTCGCAACCAAGAAAAGTAACGTTCACATATTCAGTTTAATGACATCTTGATTACTCGAATTCCAGCTTAAGATTCAAATTATTTTACCTACTTAGCTAATGGACTTTAAGATGAAGAGTCAACTAAGAATGTGGTATTGATAAACACAAAGCAAGCTAATTATTTTCAGGTTGACTCACGCTAGTGTTCAAGACTGAATTACTAACTTTATTATTGGAAAAATGCCATCACACTTGATCCTAACATGAACTTGGCTCGTGTACTGTCAATACAGATGAGGATCATAGAACTCAGAATCGAAAATGCTTCCTGTTCAACTAGTCTTTTAATTTCAATAATGAAACCACGAAAACAGAGCCAAATTTCCTGAAGACAATTACCAATTTAAGAGTCCAACAATTTTTACAATCGCAGAACAGTCCAAGTTACACACAATGTCCAAATGTCTATGTTAGAACAAAGCAGTTCCAGTCTAGTTACAGTCTAGGCATTCAGAGATCAAATAAGTTTAAACGATCCAATTACAGCTCATATTACACAAAGTTATATGATGCTTCATAGGGTATGAGAATAACAGAATGCTTCTTTTGTTGGAAAAGAATGCTTAGTGCATAGAGCAGGAAGTTTCTTGGTTGTATTAGATTGAGGATTCATTCTGCGGTATTGGAGTTCCAATGAGGCACGGGTGGTTTTATTCATTAAGTTAGATAAATTGCAGTTTGAATAAGAGTGAATGAATTGTGAGGATGGCTCTAATATGTTCAAGATTCTACGGAGAACAATCGGGTATTTTAAAATTGTATGTGTGGTTAGAGATCGAGTTTTCATCGGAAGAGGTCAAAACTTGTGGTATTTATATGTTAACTACAGGATTCTATGTATTAGTATAACGAAAGTAAAGGTAAAAGATTTAGATTCATAGGAAGTCCTTCAGAGTAAAGTATTCTGGAATATGGTGTTTCTGGGAATATTTAAGGGAGTATTAAGTGGTTTATGGGTTTCGGACCATGTGGTTTTATGCTTGGGTCTCGTGTGGTAAGACTTGAGTTAAGGAATTGTGGTGCTACAGCAAGAAGGAAAGTATCAAGTTCAAGATGAATCAGAAGGAAATTTAGATAGAAGGAGTAGCTTAATAGTGGACTCGATCGGCATGGTAAGGACATGATTAATTCCTTGTGTGTATTCGAGCTAATGAATTCGTACAGGTATTCAACAGAGATGCCCCTGGGTTTCGACGGCTTGCTTAGCATGGTCTAGTTAGAAGAATTCAGTCTCGACAGTTTAGTTTGTGCAAATAGAATTGGGAGAGTTCTTGTTGGGCTTTATCGCGGTTTGGAGACGTATATTCTCTACAGGCATGTGGAGCATAGGATGTGTAGTGACTTTCTTCTAGATGGGACTAATGGAAATTTTTTGACTAGTTGAGTGCGTAGATGTCTGTGGTTCGGAAGGGAGATAAAGTTTTCATGTTATCCACATATGGTATGGTACATGTGGTATGTTGTGGAGGACCGAGGCTTGGGTGTGTTAGGTTGCAGTTCAGTTCTGAAAGAGAGTTCATAAAACTCTTAGGCAGCGGGTAGCCTCAGATGATTAAGGAAATGGTACTGCTAATTAGAGATGATCTGACGAGAGTCTATGTTTCAGAAAAAGGGCAATCTGATTAAGTTGATGACACTTCAGTAGTATTGCGATACTTTCTTGTTAAATCGACTAGTGATGTTCGGGTTTGCTTGGTGGCGCAGGGAAATTTTAGAGTATCTACCGTGGAATGACGGGGTATTTATGGTGTGGTATGCTTTCGAATGGCAAAATTGGGATCAGGTTCGATGATTCGTGTGCCATATGGAGTTGGAGACTGGGAGTTCTCATATTCAGGCTATGTTATAGTTGTGGATCAAGTGTATCGGCACTATTTAGTGGCTATTGACATTTGGAGGGCCGAGTGTGTCTTTCTTTGCTTGGTATGTTAGAATCTGGATATAATATTGGGGTTAGACTGGTTGTCTCGGTGTTGGGTTATTCTGGGCTATTACACCATGGGTTATGCTGAAAATGCCATGGGTTGAGTTGCGAGGTACCTTGGGTTATGTTCTAGTATATTGGGTTATATTTCAAAGACCCAACAGACGACTAGGAAGTATTGCCTTTCTCAATTGGGCCTTAGTGATGGATGTCACTGCAGAGGTTGCTATTAGTGATTCAGTTCTGGTCTTGAGGGACTTTTCGGATGTGTTTTCTGTGGTCGGGCTTGTCGTCAGGCACAGTTGTCGATTTCAGCATTGATTTGGTGTTGGGCACCGTATAGTATGACTATGGCAGGAGTTATAGTAGTGGAAGGAGCAGCTTCATACTTCCTTGATAATGAGTTCTTTGGCACGGCAATGTGGATTACGTATTCTAGCTTGAGTCGACTTGGTTGGCCCCAAATTGTATTGTTAAGGGGTATGTTGATTCGATCGTTATTGGGATTGCTACTGATCTAGGAGACCTATGATTTTCCTTTTTTGTGTTACAAGACGTTATGATTTGTTGGTTATGGGCACATATAGTGTGGTTCCATTGCGGTTTCATAGTGGAAGCCGAGCTGGAAGAGTAATTGGGAGTTGCTTGGTGAATGACGTACCTGGTATGTTCTATTGGGTTTGCGTAGTATATGTTATTTGTTTCACCGTGGGTGTAATGATTGCTTTGGTTCCAGACATCAATTGAGCATGGTTGTCGATTTGAGCATAGTGACTTCAGGTGTTTCATGTGGAGCAATATTTGGATAGGATGGCGCGTTGCAGAAAAACTGTGTGGAAATACGACCTTACGGGTCAAATTTGTATGTTCTATTTCTATGATGTGAGACGGTTTCTCAACAATGTGATGTGATGATATTGGTGAGCTTACGGTACGACTCTTTCGTTTGAGTCAGTTTCATGATGTGAGTATGATCAGATTGTTGCTTATTGGTGCGCGGACTGCACAAGTTGTGGCCTTAGCCTGTCTTGGTGTGTCATGTCACCAGAGTAATTGTGATGGGAGTAGATGAGATTGTTGGGGCCTGTAGTGAATATAAACAGATTCAATTTCAGTATGTTTGATGGGTAAATATCGAGGTTCGATTCAGAAATTTGCTATAGTCCTTGTCAAAGGAGAAGTAACCTTATGGATGACTGATCTGAGAGATGGTTTGGTTTATTGCGTGTTTCATTTATCATTGGCAGTATATGGAAGTGTTGGAATGAGACTTTAGTTGATCAGGGGTTTCTACAGGTATTCGGGTGTTGCATGTAGCTGTTGTGAATAGAAGATCGCTACATGTGTTTGAGTTACGTGTTATATCAGATAGTTGCACTTGGGGTTGCAGACATGGGTTATTACAGCTAGTTCGGGTCTATTCAGAGTATCAGTGTGAGGTTTTGATCGTATAGAGGTTTTTGAAGTGAATATGTGGTTCCATGGTTTATGGGCTGGATTGGATTGTGTAATTTTAGATAAAAGGTGTTATCGGACCTATACGAGATATGGTGACATGGGATCACCCCCGAGTATATACATGATAAGGTTATTCAGCTATTGGTTGGCTTTTAGAACAACTCTAGGGTACGTTCGAGGACGAACGTGTGTTTAAGTGGGGGAGGATGTAACGACCCAACCGATCGTTTTGAGCTTTTGCACTTTGATCTCCAGTTCCCCGACATGACTTGCCCCGTGTTATGCATTATGACTGATGTAGATCGTTGGTCTTGGTTTCAGGAAAAATCGGAATGAATTTGAAAGAATAGTCTCATTTGAAAGCTTTGAATTTTAAAGGTTTGACCAAGAGTTGACTTATGTGTACATGAGCTCGGATCGGAATTTTTATGATTTGGCTAGCTCCGTTAGGTGATTTATGACTTAAGAGCACGATCGAAATGTATTTTGAAAGTCCGTGGAAGGATTTGGCTTGAATTGGCAAAGTTAATATTTTGGCAAATTCCGGTTGATAGGTGAGATTTTGATCCGAGGGTCGGAATGGAATTGCGAAAGTTGTTGTAGTTTTGTTATGTCATTTGTGATTTATGTGCTAAATTTAAGCCATTTGGACGTTGTTTGGTCGACTTTTTGATCAAATTCATATTTCGGAAGTTTCAGAATTCTTAGGCTTGAATCCAAGGGTGATTTGATGTTTTGATGTTGTTTTGAGCGTTCCGAAGGTTGGAACAAGTTTGAATTATGTTATGGAGTATGTTGTCATGTTTTGTCGGGGTCCCATGAGGATCGAATATATTTTGGAAGAGTTTTTGAAAGATTTTTGGCGTTTAGATTATAAGCTTGTAATGATCCAAAAGTCCATTTTTAGTTCTAGAGATCGAAATTTGATTTTGAGACTTCCAGAATTTTGAGAATGAATTATACGAGTGATATGGAAAGTTTGGTCTAATTTCATCAAGTCACGATTAGGTTTTTGATGTGAATTATGAGTTAATTGTTTAACGAGTGAAATGGATATCACACTGAGTAAGCGAGCTCCAAATTGAGTTTCTATTGAAGGACTGTGTTCATATCACTATTTGTGACTCATAGGAACAAGAATCATCGAATTCCAAGTTTTTATGATGGAGTGAGAGCCTTTTTAGTGAAAACAAAGATTGTTGGTGCATCAAATCTAGTGTGCACTTTTTAGCGACCAAATTTGGCACTTTTAGCGACTAGATTTGGCTTTTAGCGACCAGAATAGGTTTAATAAAGCTGTTACGTTTTCTGCTCATTTTTTACCTTTCTTTTGTGAAAGAACACGGCATGGGGCGATTTTTTAGCAAGAAATCTTGAGGTAAGTCACTTGTGATTATTTCTACTTCATGATATTGAATTATCTTCGAATAATCCGACTAGATTACATGTTTTTGAGGTGTAAATTGGGAATTTGGACCTAGGGTTTTAAAAATAAGATTTGAAGAATTGGAGGCCGAATTTTTATCGGAATTTAATAATTTTGGTATCGTTGGACTCGTGATTGAATGGGTTGTCGGATTTTGTGAGTTTCGTCGAATTCCGAAGCGTGGGCCATGGGGCCGGGTTTGAGCAATTTCGGGATTTTGATATTAAATTGGATATTTTTGAGTGGGCTTCGCTCCCTTAGCATATTTTAATGATTATGTACTGATTGTGGCTAGATTTGGAGAATCCGGAGGTTGATTCGTGCGGGCGAGGCATTGCGGGCTAGAGTTTGGACCGGATCGAGGTGAGTAATGGTTGTAAATGATATTTTGAGGATTTGAAACCCCGGATTGCACGTCGTAGTGCTATATTGAGGTAAGACATGTGCTGAATGATGAGCGTGGGGTCTTTTACTATTGTGGATTGCGACTTGGTTCGCCCCGAGTGATGTTTTTATTGCTTATTCGATTAGAACTTATTTGAGATCATTGTTGCCTGGATTTAATTGTTATATTTGGGCTTCGTGCCAATTGTTTGGATCCATCAGGGATTATTATCACTGTCTCCACATTATTTGACATATTATCTAATCTCAGTCCTAAGTTTTAACTAATGTTTTGAATACCCATACATCTTTCTAAGACTTGAAAACTTAAACAAAATTTCGTTGACGTTTTGAGCTGAGAACTATTATTTTAATATTCCCCGAGGGGCTTATGTAAATTTCTGGACTTAGCATGGATCGAGTTGCGCGCCACAGCAGTATTATATTGATATTGAGACCGAGAGCCTGGATGATGCCGCAAGATGGCTTGATATTGCGCTTGGGCTTTAGGAGCCCCTCCCGGAGTCTGTACACACCCCCAGTAAGCGTCGTCGATAATAAATAGAGTTGGTTGCACGTCGCAGCGGTACTCGTACTGTTTTATGTGTTTAATTTATTTTATTTGTCTGCCATTATCTGTTGTTTGTGCTACTTCTTGCAATGTTTACCTCCTATTTTGGTATTATCTGATAACTGAGTGTTGTGCTAGTGGGGCGAAATCCTGTGCCTTCTGCACTATTTATTTTGCATTCAGTTGCGTAATCGTTGAAAAAGTCATTTTCAAAAGAGGCTTAGAGCGAGTTAAGAAAATTTCTAAAAGATTTAACAGCTTCATCGTTTTACTCAAAAAGGGTTTTCTCTGCTTCTATACAGTATGATGATCTGTTATTCGTGATTTCTTACTGCTTAGTTGTTATTTACTTTTATTACTCACTGAGTTGGATTACTCACTTTACTCTGTGTACCTCGTGTGCAGTTGCAGGTATTTGTTCACTCGGTAGCGGGTTTTGAGCTGGTTGGAGATCTTGTTATCGTAGCTGGCAAGGTGACCTGTCACGCGCCAAATTCAGGAGGCACAACTGGCGCTCAATCGAGTGATCCCAACTGAGCAAGCCTTTATCAACCACTACCTACCCAACTCAATTGAAATAAGGGAGACATGTTTGCTTTTATTTTAAACTAGGAATGATAGTACATTCGATAACTTAGCTCATTTTATAACACAATATTAAAACGTGGTTAAACTTCCAAGGTCCCATACAAGCTATGGTTTAGAAGAAAGCAAGGGTACAAGATTACAACATGGTCCATTCATCTGCCCAATATACATACACAATCCACACAAACATCTACGAAGCCTCTAAGGATACGAAAGACAGTGATAAAAACGCCGGCAACAAGGCCCCGGCTATACCTCAAAAGTGAAAATCCAAAATAAAAAGATACACAATATAACCTCTTGATGGAGAAAGGGGCTCACCAAGACTTTGTGACGAAGGATGCTCCTCTACACACGATCGACACTATCCGTTATGGAGCCACCTACATTCGTTGAAAAATATAGCGCCTCGGCAAAAGGGACGTTAGTACCATGGAATAGTACTAGTATGTATAACTAAACTCCATTTTACTAGAAAGAACTGTCAAACAGGTACAAGTAAATCACATGAGTAAATCAAGTATACAAAACACATAATCTTCATAAAATTTCCAAAACTTAGTTTGGGGCACCCCTTTCATATGTTCATCATTAGTTTCAATACCACCGCTGTCTCGAGCGGAGTCCGATCACGACCCGACCGACTAGGTCACCTCGTTGGAGGCATATGTCTCAATCAATATTTTATTCCTCTTATCCGAAATTCAATATCATCACATTACCACCAATGTGTGCAATATGGTGTCTGATCACGACCCGATCGGCTAGGTCGCCTTGCCTAGGCGTTACTCCTTTCTCATTAGTCAACACATCGAGATCTTTATTTCACATACCTCATATCAATTCCTTGGGACTTAAGGCCACCATTATCACATTGTTTACCATTGTCAACACTCATATTGCAAGTTGAGAACATAAGCATATACAAAAAATAAAATAATTCAAGTTGCAATCACAAGTAGGTGAACACATAGCTAGTATGCATAATTCTCTGTTTCGATATTGTCTTAAAGCCCAACCATTTCAACACATAATTGTATTTTTCATCCTTCACTAATTATAAAGAATGGTGCATTACACCCATTAAGGCCTATCCTTTATGTATATGGGCAGATAATTGCCAATCAATTTATATGCAACAACAGTCAATATATTAACCAATCCAATCTTACCACACTTTCGTAAACACCAACGGAGCTCAATTTTTAGAAAAGGGGGATTTTAACCATACATACCTCAAAGAGCTTTCCCTTAAATTTTTTGAATACTCCAACACATCTAGCAATCATAATCTATAAGGAAATAGCGGAAATCGATTAATAGTTAGAAAGATTACCCACGGTGTAACCCCCCTTAGGAATTTCATCAAACACCTAACAAGTGAAGTAGACTACAAGGTTCTACAATGGAAATTCCTTCTTCCCTTACCCAATCTCATCAAAAACTACCCAAATTAGTGCATTAATTCCTATAGCTTAGTGACGCATGCATGGCCTATTTCTAACCAATTATATACTTTGAACTCATAACTCCTTGTATCAAATTTTTAGAAGTAGAACTTACCCGGATGGAAGATAATTTAAGGTTATCTTTCTTGATTCTTGAAGACTTGAGGAAGATTTGGATGACTAAGAGTTAGGCACCTTCTTTCTCTCTCTATCTGCTCTCACTTCTCTCTAAAATCAGAAGAAAATACCCAAGTCTTAAAAACCTATTTTTTGTACTGCACGCCGTATGGGACGGCGCATGGCGCAGCGCGGTAGTGAAAAACTCTTTGCTACTTTTGGTAATTTGATCATAACTTTGTGTAGGAATGTCCGAATGACAAACGGTTTTAAGTGTTGGAAACTAGTCTCAAATACCTTTCATTTGATATGTTATTCACCACATAAAACCTTATGCATGATTAGGTGTGCTTGTTCAAAGTGGGGACTTGTGCAAGCTCCTTGGGAATTTTAGCATATTAAGAATTCTTCCAATATTTCTTTGACCTAGGCCTTTTTTTGGACCCCAAATTACTTACCATAAGACTTATACACTTATTTATAAAATACAATCGATGTAAACCATGTTAATAGCACATACATTATTATAATAAGCCTACATGGCACCACAAAGTCTTAGGTTACTTAGCGAAATTTTTCGAGGCCTTACATGACCACTAGCGTTCGCGACACCGGATTTCTTCCTTTTGATTCTAAATTCTATTCTGTATATTACTGGCCTTGTGGTTGTATTTAGACTCTTCTAGAAACTCTTGACTTGTGGCACTCCAGTTTGGGCTGTGTTTGGGTTGTATTTTCGCTAATTATTATTATAAAATCATATTTAGACTGCATATTCAGCTTTAACTATTTTTGAAGAGGCAATTTGAGTTGGTTGGATGGCCTTGTCTTCACAAGAGGCGCCATCACATCGGAGCGGGTTTTGGGTCATGATATTTACATTATTATGAACTGTTACTGTATATTGGTGTTTGGACCCGACCTATGTTCCAGCTCGTCACTGCTTTCAAACTGAAGTTAGGTTTGTTACTTTTGAGTACATAGGGTCGGTTATACTCCTATTGCACTTCCTGCACATTGCGTGCAGATCCCGAATCCCAATGTTGTTGAGTTCGATGGTTGCTGGATTTGAAGGTGTACTTTCGTCCTTGATGTAGCTGCCTCTTGTTCATGGTAGCCTTAACTTTATAAAAATCTGTTTATGTAATTTTCAAACAGAAGATGTATTTTCTTTATATCGGCTCTGTGAACTCTATTCTTAGAAACACATGATTTGTACTACCAGTCCTTGGGGAATGTATAAAATTCAGTTAACTTCTCTATTTAATTGTTTGGTTAACTTTAATGGAATTGGATAGTTATTAGTTGGTTTACCTAGCGGGTTGGGTTATGTGCTATCACGACTAGTGGATTTTGGATTGTGACATCCAAACACCTAAAGATGTCATGCCATTTAAATTCAAGTCATAACCTGTATGACTCATTGATCAAATTTAAAGATACATGAAGGACTTAAAATGCTTGAAGCATATAAAAGTTTAGAAATGTACTCGATCATATTACAAAAATCTATATGAGATTTAAAATAATCTAGGTGCATGTGGTATAATCTCCTTAGTGAATATTTGATGGAACAAGATTATATAAATGATGTTATTTGTCCATGTATTTATATAAATAAAATGGCATCAAATATTTTTATATTGTTGTTTATATTGATGACATAAACCTTGTTGGAACTCCGGAAGGTTTTAAAAGGCAATTGAATATCTTAATAAAGAATTTGAAATGAAATATATTGGAAAGACAGAACTTTGTCTTGCTATGAAAACTGAACATTTAGTAGGCAAGATCTTTATCCATCAATCTGCCTATATAGAAAGGGACTTTAAACACTTTTACATCGACAAAGAGCATCTATTGAGTACACCGATGATTGTTCGATCACTTGAAATGAATAATGATCTGTTCCGACCTCGAGAAGAGGATGATGAACTCCCTAGTCCTGATATCCTATCCTAGTGAAATTGGTGCACTTATGTATCTTGCTAATGCTACAAGGCCTGACGTAGCATTTTCTATTTATTTACAAGCAAGATATAGCTCTTCTCCTACACGGAGATATTGGAACGAGATTAAGCATATATTGTGATATTTAAAGAGAACTCTTGATATGAGTTTGTTTTATGCTAATAAAGGCAGTGCAGATCTTGTTAATTTTACAGATGGTTATTTATCTAATCCCTATTAAGCTCGATCTCAAACCAGATACGTGTTTATATGTGGAGGTACTGCAATATCATGGCGTTCCACTAAGCAATCTATTGTTGCTACTTCTTCAAATCAAGCTAAGATAATAGCTATTCATGAAGTAGGTAGAGAATCCGTATGGTTGCGATAAATGATTCATTTTATTCGAGAAAAATGTAGGTTGGAATGTGATAAAAGACCCATAATTTTATAAGAAGACAATGCTACATGCATAGCCCAATTAAAGGGAGGATTCATAAAAGGAGATAGAACGAAACACATTTTACCAAGGTTTTTCTTCACATATGATCTCAAGAAGAATGGTAATATCGATATGTAACAAATCCGTTCAAGTGACAATTCGACATATTTATTCACTAAATTTTTACCAACTTCAACTTTTGAGAAGTGGTATACAAGATTGGAATACGGAGACTCAAATATTTAAAACAGAGTTTTCATTAGGGGACGTAAAATACGCGTTGTACTCCTTTTCTCTTACTAAGATTTTTCCTACAGAATTTTTCTTATAAGGTTTTTAATGAGAAAACTAGCAGTATTACTACTAAATATGTGTAATTTTTTTGCTTCACTAGGAATTTTTTCCCACAGATTTTTTTTTAATGAGACACATTATTTTTTAATGAACATCCAAGGGAGGGATGTTATAAATATTATATTGTGGATGTCTATTTAGTACTCAGTTTTAAATAAGCTTCCTGAAGAAGCTTATTCAAATTAGACTCCGCGTAAAATACGTTTATATATTTTGTACTCTATTAAAAATAAACCTCTTGAAGAAGCTTATTATTTCAATACTTCATTGTGAATAAATATTACCTCATGTAGAAGATTATTTATAACTGGTACAATGACAACTTAGAAAAAGCTTACACAACAGCTTGCAGTAGGAGCTTACAAGCAACTTGCAGTTGTAACTTACAAGCATCTTCCACAGCAACTTGCAGTTGCAGCTTACACAATAACTTTCTTCCATATATGAATTAAGAAGATTTCAATTTATTATATACATCCGTTTGAAGTTAAATAATATATCATTCTTTCTATACTTATCTTCGATTTATACTTTATAATTTTTACAATAGATGTCCAATTTTTCCATTAAAAAAGGCAGAATAGCCTAATAAACACTTTTACTTGTCCCGCTTTGTCATTCCGACCCCGATACTCTACGAAGTTTTATCTGGACACTCGTAATTTTTAAAATATATCACTTTAAACGCCTCTGACCGTTGACCAAGCATATGTGGCATATGCATTGCTGAGCTGGATAAAATGCGTGATTGCACGTTCTAAAAAGCGAGTAACTTAGATGATTTCAATTAAAAAATAACAAAAAATGAAAAAAAAAATTCTTACACAAAAATTTTGGTTGTAATTTTACTAAGGTTCCTAGTACAAAAGAGAGAGCTTAAGACTCCAATAAAGGAGCTCGAAGCTTGAGTTTAAAATTTTGGATTTGCGAATTTGGATTGGGGTTCGATTGGGTCTTTTGACAAATAATTAGGGATACATTTGGGAGTTAATATCTCAAATTTGAGGCGATTCGAATAAGATTTAGTCAGGTTTTGAGCAAGATTTCAGCTACAACACAAAGCTAAGTTCGAAATTTTCAAATCTACAATTTTCCTCGCACTAGTTTGTGTCAATTTAAAATAGACCCGTCAACCGAGCCGGGTTGACCCGGGACCGGCCCGGACCGGACCGGTACAAGCCGAGACCGGACCAGACCGGTAGGGGGGCTGGGCTGGGCTGGGTTCAAACGGGGTAGGGGGTTGGTCCGTTAAAAACTTTTTTATTCGGAACCGGACCGGACCGGCCCGATATGGTGAACAGTACCGTGAACCGGTACAGCCCGGACCGGACCGGCCCGGTTCAACGGTAAAATTTTTTTAAAAAAAAATTTTGAATTGATGGGGCCCACATGTCCGTTGGCAACGGCTACAGATCCGTTGGCCAACGTACTTCTTTGCAAAAATGGCCATTTTTTATTTTTTTTGTATTTATTAAATTACAATATTAACCCTTCTTAAAATCTATAAATACCCCTCATTTCTTCTTCATTTCTTCACTCAAAATTCTTATCTCAATCACAATTCTCAAATTATCAATCTATCTCTTCTCTTCAATTTGCAAGATTACATATTTTATTTGTTACTCTTTTCCCGAATTTAATTTATCGCAATTTGTCATTTGGAATTTGAAGCTTGAAGTTCAAAATTGAAATACTTGCTTGACGTTTGTTCGTGGTAACACCGGATTTGCGTAATCAAGTGCTCAATTTATTGTCGAATTCGGTGCACTCCCTCCAACTCTTTCTCTTATTTAATATTTTAATTGCATATTTGATTTTAGCTTATACTTTAATTTTTACAATATGTTTAATGCTGCTAAAAGAGCGTGTAGAAAAGTTACTGGTAGGGGTGGAAGTAAAAAAAGAGGTAGTCCTGTAGCTTCTGGTAGTAATAGTAATGACCCAATAACACATGTTTCTGAATCATCGCCTAATTTTCAAAATGTAGAGATTGATTATGAATAATTACAAGAAGATTATGGAATAGAAGATAATGAAATTGGAATAGAAGATGAGATACCACCTACACCTATTAGTGGAAATGTTGGTAGTATTGGAGTTGGAGTTGCTAGTGCTACAAGGGGTAGAGACCACCAGTGGCTCCAACTTCTACTCGTAAAAAAAGAAGTCCGGTTTGGAAATTTTTTGAAATAATAGAAGGTACTGATAGAGTTAAGTACAAACTTTGTAATGAAACTTTTAAACATTTGACCGGAGGTAATTCAGGGGGAACTGGGACACTTACTAGACATATGTCGGGTATCCATCCTATAGAATGGGGAGTTAGTGGGGATGGAAGTCAAACAACTATTAACCCTACTACTGGAGGTCTATTAAAATATGATAAAATGAGGGATCGGGAGGAACTAGCAAAAATGATTACTTTGGGTTGTTTACCTTTTTCTTTTGCTTCTTCATCGTATCTTATTACGTATATTCAAAGGATTTACAATCCTTTATATAAAGGTACTCCTAGAAGTACTTGTAGAGCAGATATCTTTAGACTTTATGGACAATATCAAACATACATACGTTATTTGTTTAGTCACCTTCCTTCTAGAGTATGTCTAACTTCTTATATTGGTCATGCTGTTAATGGAAATGATTATTTGACAATTACATGTAATTGGATAGATGATAATACTTGTATGCAAAAACGTATTATCGCTTTTAAATATGATGAAGATCAGAGTCATACTGCTACGTTTATAAGTAGTACAATTGTTGACGTTGTTGAATTTTATAATCTAAACCAAAAAGTTTTGTGTATGTCTTTTGATAATGCTTCAAACAATAATGCTGCAGTTTCAATGGTAGAAGAGCAGTTGGTGTTATTCAGGAAAATAATAGACAATCTATTATAAAAAAATTTAAGACAAAGTGTAAGCAGTATAACCTTACACCTAGATTCATGCCAGACGATGTTGTTACTAGATGAAATTATACATATATATTTTTACAATGTTGCTACAAATATAGATTTCCTATAACTGAAGTTGCTAATGCACAATGTACTGATCCTATGCGTATGTTAACAAGTGATACTTGGGATGTCATTAATGATGTTGTTAAATTTTTACATAAATTTTATACTGCTACTGTTGTGTTTTCTGGCGCATATTATCCAACTGTTACTACGGCTTTAGTACATATAGCTGAAATTTCTTTGCTACTATATGAATTTAAGAAGAAAGAAAAATATATGGATGTTATTGTAAATATGCAAGCGAAATTCAAAAAATATTTCTTTCCAATTCCTCCAGTTTACTTAATTGGTGCAGTTTTAAATCCTTCTATTAAAATGTCTGATTGTCACCAATTAATGAATGCTTTATATACTTATATGGAGATTGGAGAATCTGAAACCCCAACTTTATATGATTCTATGAACAAACTAAATGAATATTTGCAACAAATATATAATTATTATGCAAATGAATGTGATAATACTGCTCGTGCTTCTGACAATGTTAATCCCGCTATGCAATGTAGCAGTTCTTCTAATGTGGATGATGAAGGCTTTGATAGTTTTAATATTTTTTCTACATTTTCTAACACTCAAACTAGTAACAGTAATATTGATGAGCTTCAATTCTACTTGCAGAAGCAAAAGGAGCCTCGCACAAAGGACTTTTCACCGTTGGGATGGTGGCATGAAAATGCAAAGCAATTTCCTGTTCTTTTTGCTATGGCTCGTGACGTGCTGAATGTGCCAATTTCTACCGTTGCATCGGAGAGTGCATTTAGCCAAGCAAGACAACAACTTGGAGACACCCGCCACTCATTGGGAAGCAATGCTTTGGAAGTTTTAGTATGTTTAAGAGATTGGATTAGATCGGAACGAACAAATCAAGGAAAGGAAGATGTTGATAGCCCAGAAGACGAAGAAATTGGAGATATATTAACCCATGGAAACCCTTCGGAATTTAACTCCCCAGAAGAAGGTCAATCAGTTCATATTGATTATGATGAACTTGCTAAGGCGATGCAAAACATTTAAAATTACTACTTCACTAGTTTACTTGTTAGAAAAAATGTAAACATTTTATTTTCTACTTATTAATTTGAAATTGAGAAATAAAGTAGCACTTGCAATAAGTGTAAATTTTTCCCATCTTACTTGTATTCATGATTTCATTCAATGATTACAAAGTATTAATATAATTATAACTTAACAGTTATACTTAATTTCAAAAAAAATTGAAAATATACTAAGCTCGGCCCGGCCCGGCCCGGCCCCTTTCAACCCGTAACCCGTATGGTTCAATTTTAACCCGAACCAAACCGGCCCCTTAAAAATCCGGTACTGTTCAACCCGGCCCGGTCCGGACCGGAACCCGGGCGGGTAGAACAAAATCCGACCCGACCCGGACCGGTTGAACCGTTAGCCACCTTTAAATTTAAATACGCAAAACTTTACTTTCTTGATTTGGGTATTTAGTTTTGAAGTCTTGTTTTTGAATCTTTATTGCACAAATAGCAAAGTAGTAGTTCTTTAACAACAGAAAGAGTGAAAACAACAATAGAGATGAATGAACAAATGGAAAAGAAAGAGGATAATGATCCCATGGCTAAAGCCAGAGAAGCCACTATTACATATGGTGAAAATCCAAAAAACACTACTGATAGGATGAAGAAGAAAGAGGGTGCTGAACAACTTGACCATGTTTTAGTTTTTTCAAGAACTGTTCGGAGCTGTTCTTTCGTTTTGGGTCCTATCGCAGGTGCCGGCGATAGAAATTGAAAGAAGATTCTTTACGTATGCTAATTCTTGAAAGGATTGACGTTTGAATTTTTTTTTATAATTTTAATTATTTTTAAACTATCACGTGACAGGGCATTTAAATATTGTTATTTTTTGACGTGGCAGCCAACATGGAGGAGATTGTATTACACAACACTCCAGCCTTATGTCATAAGCGTTTATTATATATGTTCTGAAGGAGTGTAAGTGTTCAATTGGCAAATTGTTAAGTTTGGGGACCGGCATGACAAAGTGGCACAAGTATAGGTGCCATTTAGGTTAGGCGAAATACATACGGAGACACCTAACGTTGGCACAATCTTTCACTTAACACTTAAACTAGGCACTTTCCAATTAGACACGTTTCTTAGGCAATTCTCATATCAATTAGATACAAAACTATGAACATGACAAAGAAAGTGTTTCTCAGCCTGCTTGAGCGCGTTAATGAAATAAACATGGCCAATTCCAAAATCCCTAGCAGACACCTCCACTATATCAGCTCCTCCACTTTTATGAGGATTGGAAAGAGAATTGGAAAGAGGTCTAGTTGGAAACGTGGTAATTAAAATGAAGCGACGTGTAATTCGTCAAGCTAATATTGTGTTCCATTATCATCTCCAAAAAAATAAATTGTGTTTCATCATCTTCTCCATTTTTTCACCGTATCAGCTCCTTCACTATCTTAAACCTTCATCTTCCCTAATAATTGTTAAAGCTAGTTAATGATTAAAGCTAGCTAAGTTGGTGTGAATGAGAAATGGAGGGAAGAAGACAATAGAAGGAAAATGAAGTTTCAAAGCAAAGTTCCTTTGAAAAGGAGCTTTGTACCACATCGGTGGTAGAAAGGGAAAGTTATGTGCTTATATTAGAAAGCACTTCTTCTAGCTCTTAAAGGGTTAAGAAGAGGGACTCCCCTCGCGCCGTCGTCGTCGCTCGGCTCGGCTTTGGCTTTGGCTTAAGTGTTTCTCAGCCTGCTTGAGCGCGTTAATGAAATAAACATGGCCAATTCCAAAATCCCTAGCAGACACCTCCACTATATCAGCTCCTCCACTTTTATGAGGATTGGAAAGAGAATTGGAAAGAGGTCTAGTTGGAAACGTGGTAATTAAAATGAAGCGACGTGTAATTCGTCAAGCTAATATTGTGTTCCATTATCATCTCCAAAAAAATAAATTGTGTTTCATCATCTTCTCCATTTTTTCACCGTATCAGCTCCTTCACTATCTTAAACCTTCATCTTCCCTAATAATTGTTAAAGCTAGTTAATGATTAAAGCTAGCTAAGTTGGTGTGAATGAGAAATGGAGGGAAGAAGACAATAGAAGGAAAATGAAGTTTCAAAGCAAAGTTCCTTTGAAAAGGAGCTTTGTACCACATCGGTGGTAGAAAGGGAAAGTTATGTGCTTATATTAGAAAGCACTTCTTCTAGCTCTTAAAGGGTTAAGAAGAGGGACTCCCCTCGCGCCGTCGTCGTCGCTCGGCTCGGCTTTGGCTTTGGCTTTGGCTTTGGCTTTGGCTTTGGATTTGGATTTGGATTTGGATTTGGATTTGGTCAAATGATCTGATTGATTGATAATCTTTTTGGACCAAATTTATTTAAAATTCAATCTTCATTTTCTGAAATTATTTTTAATTCCCGCGGGAAAAAAAAATAATAATAATAATATTAATTCGTTAAAAAACTTCCCAACGTTCTTATTTTTCAGGAAAAGGCATGGCCTTTCCCGAACAGGCAATGCCTCATTTTCGTATACTGGAAGCATTAAAAATTCTGCATTGTTTTTCTTTAAACCAAAAAACATATCGAGTCATAGTGTGATTTCGTTCCCGAATTTGAGTTCGTCGAAGTCGTAGGCGTTTGAGGTACCGCCACTCCTACGACAGGTATATCCGTTATATCCTGGGAGGAAATAAACCACAACCTCGGGTACAGTGAGGGGGTTAAATTCCTTAAGGACACACAGTGAATTCTGTGGTCTCGGATTTCTTCACTTCTGTGATTTTTTTTTTAAACGTTACATACGTTCTGTTTGTGTCTCTTCTTATTACTGGTTTCAGTTTCTCGTTGCTTTGAACACGGACAGCCGATAACAAGCTTAAGGAATTTATTTAATTTATTTCCGTGTTCATCTGTTGTTAACGAACTTGTATGTTGTTTGGAGACTAAATCTTCGGATTTTCTACTCCGGTTGAGATTAAAGTTTTCAGAACTTTCTACTCATTTGGGTACTTGATTTGAAGATATAAAAACTTCATCAAGTATACTACATACAGTATATTACATTCTATTTGAAGTTTGTTTTAATTCTGTTTGTGTAAATTTGATTCGGTTTGAAGAAATAAAAACTTCACCGATTATTAAAGTGTTCTGTTATTTCCTACGACAGAAATGGGAGACCAAACTCCAAATTTGAATGCTACTGCTACTGTTACTGCCACACCAGCCCCCGTGGTTGGTTCTACGAGCAATGCTGCGTCCTCCAGTCGTACTGCACCAGCACCGGCTCCGGCAGAGAAGCCCGGAAAATTCACCGGGATTGATTTCAAACGATGGCAACAAAAGATGTTCTTCTATCTAACTACTTTAAGCCTTCAAAAGTTTATTAAGGAGGATATTCTGGTTCCGCCGGAATCAACACCTGAAAATGAACGATTTGTTGTAATTGAGGCGTGGAAGCACTCAGATTTTTTGTGCAAGAATTACATTCTTAGCGGACTGGAGGATGATCTTTACAACGTCTATAGTAATGTGGGAACATCAAAAGAACTATGGGATGCGTTGGAAAAGAAATATAAAACAGAAGATGCTGGCTTAAAGAAGTTTATCGCTGCCAAGTTTTTGGACTACAAAATGGTAGATGGCAAGTCTGTTGTCACTCAAGTTCAAGAGTTGCAGGTTATCATCCATGATCTCCTCGCTGAAGGTATAAATTTAATTAATGCCTTTGTCAAAAGTATTCAGTGCCCCGTCACTTACATGTTGTTTGTTGTAGGTTTGGTGATTAGTGGGGCGTTTCAAGTTGCGGCAGTGATAGAGAAGTTGCCTCCTTCATGGAAGGACTTCAAAAATTACTTGAAACATAAGCGAAAGGAGATGACATTGGAAGATCTCATCGTCCGGTTGAGAATCGAGGAAGATAACAAGGCAGCGGAGAAAAAGGCAAATGGGAGATCAACCATAGGGGGAGCACATATAGTTGAAACTGCCCCAACTAATATGAAAAAGAGGAAAAAGGCATCGGGACCAAGGAACTATCCCAACAAGAAGAAATTCCAGGGAAACTGCCATAATTGTGGAAAAATCGGACACAAAGCTGCAGACTGTCGTGCTCCGAAAAAGGAAAAGAAGAAGGGTCAGGCTAATATGGTTGAAACAAACGAGGAGGTTGATGACTTGTGCGCTATGTTGTCCGAGTGCAACCTAGTGGGAAGTCCGAAAGAGTGGTGGATTGACTCTGGCGCCACTCGTCACATTTGTGCTATTAGAGAAGCCTTTGCTTCATATGCTCCCGCCGGGCCCGACGAAACAATATATATGGGAAATTCTGCAACGGCCAAGATTGAAGGTTATGGAAAGATACTGCTGAAGATGACCTCTGGCAAGGTGGTGACTCTCAACAACGTCTGTCATGTTCCTGAAATTAGGAAAAATCTTGTATCTACCGGACTTCTAGTGAAGAACGGTTTTAAATGTGTTTATGTTTCTGACAAGGTTGTAATAAGTAAGAACGAAATGTACATAGGAAAAGGCTACCTCACAGAGGGCCTTTTCAAACTGAATGTAATGGTTGTTGCTAATAATAATAAAGTTTCTGCTTCGTCTTACTTGCTTGAGTCAAATGATTTATGGCATTCACGTTTAGGACATGTCAATTATAGAACCTTGCGAAAAATGATTAGTTTGGAAGTATTGCCTAAGTTTGAATGCAATCAATCAAAATGTCAAATCTGTGTTGAATCTAAGTATGCTAAACATCCTTATAAGTCAGTTGAAAGGAATTCAAGTCCTTTAGACTTAATCCATACAGATATTTGTGACATGAAGTCAATTCCATCTCGCGGTGGAAAGAAGTATTTCATAACTTTTATTGACGATAGTACGCGGTATTGCTACGTTTATTTACTTAATAGTAAAGATGAAGCAATTGAAGCGTTCAGGCAATACAAAACTGAAGTTGAGACTCAACTTAACAAAAAGATTAAAATGATAAGGAGTGATAGGGGCGGTGAATATGAATCTCCTTTTGAACAAATATGTTTGGAATATGGCATTATTCATCAAACAACTGCTCCTTACTCGCCACAATCAAACGGAATTGCGGAAAGAAAAAATAGAACACTGAAAGAAATGATGAATGCCCTGTTAATAAGTTCTGGTTTACCCCAGAACTTGTGGGGGGAAGCCATTCTAACAGCTAGCCGAATACTCAATCGAGTGCCCCATAGCAAAACAAAATCTATTCCATACGAAAAGTGGAAAGGAAGGAAGCCCAATTTGGAATACTTCAAAGTGTGGGGGTGTTTGGCCAAGGTGCAAGTTCCTAAACCCAAAAGGGTAAAAATAGGACCTAAAACCGTTGATTGTGTTTTCATAGGATATGCCACAAATAGTAAGGCATATAGATTTCTGGTTCACAAATCAGAAAATCCCGACATTCAGGTGAATACGGTAATTGAATCAGATAATGCTGACTTCTTTGAAACCATATATCCGTATAAAAAGGAATGTGCGTCGTCTAGCAAAGAATCTAAACGACCTCGGGAAGAAATAAAGGAAAACATTCCTGATGAGGAAAATCCAAGACGTAGCAAACGTCAAAGGACGACTACTTCCTTTGGACCAGAATTTTTAACATTTTTGTTGGAAAATGAGCCTCGAACGTTCAACGAAGCTACGTCTTCATCGGAAGCTCAATTTTGGAAAGAGGCAATCAATAGTGAGATAGAATCCATATTGAACAACCATACTTGGGAATTGGTTGATCTTCCTCCAGGGAATAAACCTTTAGGTTCCAAATGGATTTTCAAACGGAAAATGAAAGCTGATGGCACTATTGAAAAATATAAGGCAAGACTAGTTGTTAAAGGGTTTAGACAACGAGAAGGTCTTGATTACTTTGATACATACTCGCCGGTAACGAGGATTACATCTATTCGGGTGTTAGTAGCAATAGCCGCCGTGTACGGTCTTGAAATCCATCAAATGGATGTGAAAACAGCCTTCTTAAATGGAGAGTTGGAGGAAGAAATTTACATGGAACAACCCGAAGGGTTTGTAGTTCCAGGGAAAGAGAAGAAGGTGTGTAGACTTGTTAAGTCTCTTTATGGACTAAAACAAGCACCAAAACAGTGGCATGCAAAATTTGACCATACGATGCTGTCAAATGGATTCAAGATAAATGAATGTGATAAATGTGTCTACATTAAGAACACTCCGAACCACGTCGTCATTGTTTGTTTATACGTGGATGATATGTTAATAATGAGTAACAACATTGCTAACATAAATGCTACTAAGCGCATGCTTGCTAGTAAGTTTGATATGAAAGACTTAGGAGTTGCCGATTTAATTCTGGGAATTAAAATCCATAAGACTCCTCAAGGTCTAGCATTGTCTCAATCTCATTATATTGAAAAAGTACTTGAAAAGTTCAAGTATTTGGACTTTAAAGTTGCAAAGACGCCAATTGATATGAACCTTGCTCTTGCAAAGAATAAAGTGATTCTCAATTGGATTATGCCAGAGTGTTGGGAAGTTTGATGTATATTATGAACTGTACGCGACCTGATATTGCGTGTGCTATAAGTAAACTAAGTCGCTACACGAGTAATCCCGACCAAAATCATTGGCTGGCAATAAAACGAGTTTTGGGATATTTGAAACATACTCAAAACTTTGCTTTGCATTATAACAGGTATCCTGCAGTTATTGAAGGATACAGTGATGCAAATTGGATCACCGGTTCAACTGAAACTAAATCCACAAGTGGATACGTTTTTACTATAGGTGGAGGAGCAGTGTCTTGGAAGTCATCCAAACAGACATGTATCGCCCGCTCTACAATGGAATCTGAGTTCATAGCTCTAGACAAAGCCGGTGAAGAAGCTGAATGGCTCCGGAATTTCTTAGAAGATATTCCATTTTGGCCCAAACCGTTGGCTCCTATATGCATACATTGCGATAGCCAAGCGGCAATAGGAAGAGCCGGGAGCGTTATGTACAACGGAAAGTCTCGTCACATACGACGAAGACATAATACCGTTAGACAACTACTCTCTAGTGGAATTATTACAATTGACTATGTTAAGTCAAGAGATAATGTGTCGGATCCACTAACTAAAGGCCTAACTAGAGAAGTGGTTGAAAGATCATCGAGGGGAATGGGACTATGGCCGAGGACAAGTCATCGTGGCGGTAACTCTACCTAGAAGACATGAGATCCCAAGATCTAGGTTCAAAGAGATCAAACAAAGTCATTGATGACGGTTCAACATTGTCACAATAACTTTTTGGTCCATTCTCGTGATGAGACAATGTTCAGTACCAGGATAAAGCATTAAGGCTTTTTAATGGTTTCTAAGTTTGATACGGGGTATATCAAATAGTGTATCTACGGGATGACACATTTAGGAATCACCTATGTAAGTGTGAAGTGTAAGCCGCTTCAAGGAGAACTCTGTAAGGCCAGCTCTCTACGCACTTATGAACCAGGAAGTGTTCATGGCTGAAACGAACAAAACAATGAGAACCAAAAACGGTTAAAGGGTTAATTGTGTGACATGTGGTTGTCTAGGTATACACCAAAGCTCGACGGTTCAAAGATATCAAATCTACCGATTGACCGAGTATATCCGACATATGCTCACTACGGAAAGTTCAAAGAGAAATCTACTTATCCAGATGCAATTAATCCTTGCTTACGAATCACACAGTTTTTTGTCATGCATGTTTTTCATCATATAGCCATTCCCCATTCATGTGGGGGATTGTTAAAGCTAGTTAATGATTAAAGCTAGCTAAGTTGGTGTGAATGAGAAATGGAGGGAAGAAGACAATAGAAGGAAAATGAAGTTTCAAAGCAAAGTTCCTTTGAAAAGGAGCTTTGTACCACATCGGTGGTAGAAAGGGAAAGTTATGTGCTTATATTAGAAAGCACTTCTTCTAGCTCTTAAAGGGTTAAGAAGAGGGACTCCCCTCGCGCCGTCGTCGTCGCTCGGCTCGGCTTCGGCTTTGGCTTGGATTTGGATTTGGATTTGGTCAAATGATCTGATTGATTGATAATCTTTTTGGACCAAATTTATTTAAAATTCAATCTTCATTTTCTGAAATTATTTTTAATTCCCGCGGGAAAAAAAAATAATAATAATAATATTAATTCGTTAAAAAACTTCCCAACGTTCTTATTTTTCAGGAAAAGGCATGGCCTTTCCCGAACAGGCACCAAGCCTTTCCGAACAGTCTCAATTCAAGGCTATATAAACTGAGGCAATGCCTCATTTTCGTATACTGGAAGCATTAAAAATTCTGCATTGTTTTTCTTTAAACCAAAAAACATATCGAGTCATAGTGTGATTTCGTTCCCGAATTTGAGTTCGTCGAAGTCGTAGGCGTTTGAGGTACCGCCACTCCTACGACAGGTATATCCGTTATATCCTGGGAGGAAATAAACCACAACCTCGGGTACAGTGAGGGGGTTAAATTCCTTAAGGACACACAGTGAATTCTGTGGTCTCGGATTTCTTCACTTCTGTGATTTTTTTTTTTAAACGTTACATACGTTCTGTTTGTGTCTCTTCTTATTACTGGTTTCAGTTTCTCGTTGCTTTGAACACGGACAGCCGATAACAATAATACTCTAATAAGTCATCTTCTCCTCATAAATTACCAAGCAACAACCATTTTCATTTATCATCACCAATCTCCAATTCCAAAATTCCAGCAAAACTTCTCCTCCAATCACCATAATGTTTCACTACCATAACATCAAAAAATAAATAAAGCTACGGGAAAAAAAATCATCAAGAAGAATTATCAATCTCAAACAAAGACAGCTAAAAAGTGGTGAACAAATAAGACCAACATCCTAATAAATAGAGTAAGATTACTTGGCCACTGTTATATAATTTTAATGTGTTTGCGGAAGTTCTTGACTTCATTAAAGAATTTGATAAATGGGTTTTATGACTTTTAAACTTTGGAGTTTGGATCTGTTTGACGTCGCTTGCCAGGCGAGATCAGACGATAGAAATTGGACAACGAAGAGGGAGCAGGGGTGATGTCAGCGACGGTATTGGAGACATCGACTGGTGGGGGAACGTTGGAGGTCGGGAACGAAGGGGGTATTTGTATTTTAGTGAAAATAACATTATATAGCTGAGGTGGATAGTGAGATGGACAAAAAATAATGTGGCACGATTTTTAATGGTTCCTTTTGCCATGTAGACAGAAATTGCAGAACACGCGCTTGATTAATTAGTAAACCAACAAAAAATATATTTAATTGATATGAGAATTGCTTAACAAACGTGTCTAATTGAAAAGACACATAATTTTATTTCATTTCACTTTGGAGCACATTTTAGGAGCGTGTCGGACACGTTCTAAAGAGACACGTAAAGCAGCCATTTCCTTTATGACTACTCTCTTTCTGAGAAAGAAACACGTGTCAACTCGTCGTCATGATATGATTAACGTTTCCACATGGCAAATATCAATCAGTCGAGCTCATCCAGAGGACTCAATCCCAGCCATTTATTCAATTCAGACAACTCACTTAATCATGGCCCACCACAACATTTTGCATAGCCGCTACAATCTTTGACCTTTTCTAGTTCCAACACAACAAGAATTAAGTTATTTGACGTAGGAGGGTTAACATTTCAAATTTTAAGTCTTAATTTTTACTGTTTTTAAAATAAAATTTACATAACCTGAACTAGGCAAAAGTCTACCATAATGATACTGTAATGTTTTATAATTTAAATAATCTAATATATGTACAGAAAAAAAGTTGTGGCATAAAAAAAGTTTTTTGGTTCTTAAATTGTAGCAATAGTGTTATATAGATAACCTCATTAGTTATGTGGTCTTTGAAAATATATGATTCACACCTCAAACTAAGTGTCCTAATTTAATTTATTAGATTACCGGTAATGCCTTGAATAATTAAGAATTAGAAATATTTTTTAGCAGATCGGGCCATGAAGTTATATTACATTATTTTTCGTAAATAAAATAGAGAAAATTGGGGTTCATCTCAAATAAAGTATTTAGAAAAGATAAGTTTTAGAATTTTTTAAAGAAAAATATATATTTTTAGCCGCTTCCAAAAATAATAACCAATAAAATATTTTTTTTAATATATGTGCATTACATACACGCACGCACACGCGCGCGCGCACGCATATATATACACACACTTATTTTTTGCGAGCGAATACAATTAATTTTGGCCGACCGTTATATTGTGCTCTTTTTTTAATTACACAATAGTTTGGAACAATAAAAAAGAGAATGAATATTCACTACCAATGGAATTTCTTTTACTTTTCAATCTCAAAAGCTCATTGTATTTGAATGCAATTATGTTAAATTTTAATAAGGATTTTTTTTATATTAAGTTTCTATATTGAGATGAAAATTTCTAATTTGGAGTAATATTTTTATTAGTCTGCAACATAGAAATACTATATTTTTCCTCCAAAGACTATTTTACTTCTTAAGTGTCAAATGAAAAGATTAACTAGTCAAAATTTTGCATGAATCATCATTTTTTATGATTGTTTTCTTCACTCAAGGATTTGTTTTTATTACTACTTAAAGTTTGAATTATTTAATGTTTTTAAAATGAATAAATTATTATTGCTTTTGGATATAAAATATTGATCAATTGGCTGTTTATTCAGATCAATCAGACTGTTGATAAATAACCAAAAAAAAAAGGGTTTTGAGATAAACACAAACGAGCACGTTCAAATGCTAAATTTATTACGTCAAATTGAGACGTCAGTCCGTTCACATTCTTTATGTACAACTGTGGTACAAAAAATGATCACTAGTGCCGGCCGTAGACAATCAGACCTCTTCCTGCTATCTTTTATATACACAAAGAAGGAACCAATGAGAGAGAAAAGCGCGCGTCTAGAGAGAGAGAGAGAGAGAGAGAGAGAGAGAGAGAGAGAGAGAGAGAGCCATTGGTGTCTCTACCAGGTAATATAGAGACCTATAGATACACAATAATTTGTATCTCTATGTTGACTCTCTCTGTGTACTTATCTGAATTAACTCTCCTCCGTGAAATTCACTCTCCACTGTTTCGACATCTAGTACTATTCATCTTCTTGTTGAAATGTTTTGTTAAAGTTGGTAATTGAGCTGTTTTTGAACTTTGAATTTTGAGGTATGGCTGAGCTTCTAGGGTTTGGTGATCTGTTGATTATTTGTTGGATTATGTGCTATAACTATGTGGTGCTGCTTCCTTGATTGAATTGCTGAAAGTTAATTGAAGTTGACTTTGTTGTCTTCTGGGTTTACGTTGAATTATTTTGGGGTTTTTGGTTTTCTTTTGTCGTGAATTCTTTAGAGTTTGTATGGATAAGAACTTCATTACTGGTAATTTTTCATTTTTTACAATTTATGAATGCAATTTTGATTTTTAATTACCTTCTGAATATATTGTGGAAATATAGAGTATTTCTATGTGAGACTATACTGAGTAGTTGTTGTTGTTGTATAGAGTATTTCTATGTGGCATAAAGAGTGATTTTCTTGAGCACATGTGTAGTATACCGGTTTCATAATAGAAAGAAAGAAAAGAAATTGAGTATAAGTTTGATTTTTATTTTTTAAATTTCAGACAACTGAGGAAATGAGCTTTCCTTCATGTAGATCTTAGTTAAAGATGGTTTCCTTGGAGTGTATGGGTGGTGAGGTGGTTTATAGGTTTCTTGATAGGTCTGAATTGGGTTACTTTGATGGTAAGTTTGGGTTTTCATGAGTTTGGGAGGAAAGATCAAAGGAATTTTTTTTTCACTGTTGTCTTTACTGGGTTCTGATAAAAAAATCGGTCTTTACATGGTTGTCATGGGAATGATAAAGAAAAGGTGTGCAGAAGTAGCGTATTATCTTTGTTTTGTCATCGGAATGATAGAACTTCCAATTTTTTGTGAACTTTAGGGGAATTAAGCTTTTGCTTAGGCAGATATTGATCAAAGATGGAGTCTGTGGAGTAAATAGTAATATATTGTAAGTAAAGAAGAAAAAGTATGAATGTTTTCCGACAGCCGGGGTCATGCTTTTCAGGATGGTTTTTGATCAGCTTTCCGGATTTTTTGGCAGTGTGGGAAAAAAGTTAAAACTTATTAGCTCCTCTTAGAACTTCCGTTAGTTTTAGAGTTGAAGATCAAATCTGTCACCTTTTTGCATACATCAAGGACTATACCGATCACCAGGAATATATCAAGGACCAATATAAAGCAACCCCAATATAATACGGACTATTTTGGTCATTTCTTCCGTAACCAACCATTTTTGTCCAATAAATTACATATCCGACGATCAAAGTTACTGTTTTCACCTCATACATTCAACTCTGCTCTGGCGAACATTTTTGCTTCTCAAAGCTCGCCTCCGACCACTTTCCTCCTGAAACCGGTTTGCTTCTTCTCTTAATCTGTTCTATTTCCTTTTAGGCTTTTCCCTTTTCTTTCATTTCTGCATTTCTCCTTCATTCTTTTTTGTGAATTAAACCAAACACTTAATCCAATTGCTTTCCCCCAAGTGCGTGGTTTTAACTAGGGTTTGAACGAAAATCATTTTAGTTTTTGGGTTTTTTGTTTTTGAAATTTGCTTAGTTCTTTCATTGTTTTTCTGACTTTTGTTGAAGAATTAAGCTGGTGAAATCTGCTGGTAGTTATTGTTGAAACGTTTGTTTAGATTAAAAGAATTTCATTTTCTTTCTCTTAATTATTTTGTATTGAAAACGTATGTAATTGTATATTCTGGTACGCACCATTTGAATTCAAGCAAATTCAAAACAATATACCAGATCTGGTTTGTGAATTTTGCAGTGGATGAACAAGTGATTTGCGTCTTCATAATCTCCTCCACATTATCTGTAATTATGCACATAGTCATACCTCTTTCTTTGTAGACTATGTTCCCGCCTTTTCCAATTAGGTTCTTGAAAAGCTTATATTCTGAGTCTCAAAGATCCAGTATTTTTTTCCCTTTGGGTTCTTGAAATGTTATAGGAGAAAAGCTTATTGACTGAAAATCAGGTACTGGGGGTGGATGCTTAACAATGATTTTCCTCGTGTTTGTTCCATCATATAAAGCTTCATATGTTTCGAGTTTTAGTATCTAATTTGGTGTTTGACTTTTCATTGTCAGAAAATCAGGACAGTTGCCTTAGCTTTTTGCCCTTATTTATCTGGGTTTTTCACTAGCCTTTCCTCTTTTACCCTTTTTTTCCGTGTTCTATATTCTCTTGCATTTTGATGGATGTAATATTGTTAACTTAAACCAACTTTTCTTCTAATTTCCTGGCTTTTTTGCTCTTCATTTGCTTGTATTTAAATGGATATACTGAAATGACCGCACTTTTACTAGTTCTTTTCTTTTAATATGTGTGTCCCTTATGTTTATCAATGTTTTCTTTAGCTTTTTTACGCTGAATTTTGGGATACGAACTGCCCTTTTGTGGTAGAATTTTGCTTGTGAATTAGTCAGATATCTATTTTGTACTAGTTATTTGTTTGGTTTCTTAAAGCATTGGAACTTAATTATCTGCAAAATGCAGTTTCTTTGCTTTTCTTAGATGTTATTATAGAGACATTCTTGTGCCTCCCTTTCTATGCCTCATTGATCCAGCAAAACTGAGGGTTGTTTTTGGTTTTATTCTCATAAACTATAAGGTCCGGAAGATCTTTCACTTTTCTACTGTCACCAAGTACAGCTGTTTTCTAACTTGCTTTTACATGGGGGAGGGGAGGGGCAAAAGAAAGATTTTTGTTACATTTTTTGCAAATGGTACCGCAAAGCAATATGTTCAATGGCTAATGGTAGAGTTCTGATGGGGGAATCTCAAATCAAACAGAGGTGGCAGGCGTACTTTCGGGACTTACTTAACGAGGAGGGGATCGTAACATAGAGCTAGGGGAGCTGGGGCATTCAGAGCAACATAGAGACCTTGGGTACTGCAGGCGCATTAGGGTGGAGGAGGTCATGGGGGCTTTGCGTAGGATGAGTAGGGGTCGAGCGACCGGGCCTGACGAGATCCCGGTGGAGTTCTGGAAGTGCATGGGTAAGTCAGGAGGGGAGTGACTCTCCAGGCTGTTCAATGTGATCTTCAGGACCAAAAGGATGCCGGATGAGTGGAGGTGGAGCACAGTGGTGCCCTTGTACAAGAACAAAGGGGACATCCAGTGCTGCAACAACTATAGGGGTATCAAATTGATAAGTCACACGATGAAGGTTTGGGAGAGGGTGATTGAGGCGCGGGTGAGGGAGGTGATATCTATATCTGGGAACCAGTTCGGTTTCATGCCGGGCCGCTCCACTACAGAGGCTATCCACCTTGTCAGGCGGATGGCGGAGCAACTAAGGGATAAGAAGAAGGACCTACACATGGTGCTTATCGACTTGGAGAAGGCGTATGACCAGGTCCCAAGGGAGGTGCTATGGAGGTGCTTGGAGGCGAAGAGCGTGCCGGAAGCCTACATCAGAGTAATCAAGGACATGTACAATGGAGCTGAGACTAGGGTTAGGACGATGGGTGGCGAATCAGACCATTTTTCAGTGGTTATGGGGCTCCATCAAGGATCGGCGCTGAGCCCCCTCTTGTTTGCCTTAGTGATAGTTGCTCTAACCCGACATATTCAAGGGGATGTGCCTTGGTGTATGCTATTTGCTGATGACATAGTATTGATAGATGAGACGAGGGTCAGTGTTACTGAAAGGTTAGAGGTATGGAGACAGATTCTCGAGTCTAAAGGTTTCAAAATAAGCAGATCTAAGACAAAGTACCTGGAGTGCAAGTTTAGCGCCGAGCCGAGCGAAGTAGGCAGGGACGTGATGATTGGTTCTCAGGCCATCGCCAAGAGGACAGTGTCCGTTATTTTGGGTCTGTGATTCAGGGGGACGGAGAGATTGATGGGGACGTCACTCATCGTATAGGAGCGGGGTGGTCAAAGTGGAGGCTTGCATCAGGAGTCCTGTGTGACAAGAAAATTCCACACAAACTCAAGGGGAAATTCTATAGAGCCGTGGTTAGACCTGCGATGTTGTATGGGGCGGAGTGCTGGCCCGTGAAGAACTCTCATGTTCAGAGAATGAAGGTTGCGGAGATGAGGATTCTTAGGTGGATGTGCGGTCACATCAGGCTAGATAAGATTAAGAATGAAGTTATTCGAGAGAAGGTGGGGTTGACCCCGGTGGATGAGAAGATGCGAGAAGCAAGGCTGAGGTGGTTCGGACATGTGCGGAGGAAAATTCCCGATGTCCCAGTGAGGAGCTGCGAGCGGCTGGAGATTGTTGGCGGTCGGCGAGGCAGAGGGAGGTCTAAGAAGTATTGGGGAGAGGTGATTAGGCAGGACATGACTAGAATGCAGGTTTCCGAGGACATGACCCGTGATAGGAAAGTCTGGTGGTCTAGAATCAGGGTTGTAGGATAGGGGCTCCTAGAGTTTTTCGTACGTCTCATCCAGGGTTGGGTGTGGGTCAGCAGGGTTACTTATAGATGATTTGTGTTTTAGCTTATGTACCACCTATGGCTGTTAGTTATGGTAGTTATTGTATGATATTATTGCATGTGATTGTATTTATGTTTCGTATGTTTAGATAATTATTTACGCTATTTACGCTATTTCTGCTGGAGTTACTAATGCTCTATTGTTTTTGTTTTTGTCTTTGTTTTTGTTTTACTGCTGTTTTTCCTTTTATCCTATGAGCCGGGGGTCGATTGGAAACAGCCTCTCTGCCCTTTCGGGTAGGGGTAAGGCTTGTCTACATATTACCCTCCCCAGACCCCACCTGGTGGAAGTATACTGGGTAGTTGTTGTTGTTGTTATTGTTTTAAAGAAGAAAAAGTATGACCAAACGAATTGTGTGAAATAAGTGAATGTATCTAGTTGAAGCATTCTTGATTGATTGAGACAAAAAGATTCTCACAATCCAGATTAACTCCGTCAAGCCTGCACGAGTAGAGAAGAAGGTTTATGTATGTCTTGGTGGTGCGAATTAGGTCTTTTTTTTGGCAGGAGCAATTTTGATGGGTTAGTGAGGAAACCCCCAAATTAGAGGAGTTGAGCAAAAAAACTTGGTCTTATTATCCATCTTTAAAGAAAACTGATTAGGTGGTGTAATTTCACCACTTTTGCAATTTTTGTTAAAACATGGTGGTCCAACATTAGCAAATTGTTGTTATAAATTTGTTATTCATGCTTGGATAGGAGGGAATTGTTCAATGCAGGAAAGTATCTATAAGGATATCCTTGATTTTTCTTCAGCCAATAGTCGAATTAAGGCGTGGTTTATGAGCAGGGGTTTTTTCTTGTGGAAGTTCAAAACAGATTAACAGAACACAGTGTTGGTATTTGGGGAAAGAAAGTTAATGGGAGACTTGGTTTAAGAGTAGATAATACTCTGTGCTCAAAAAATGAGTAAAAGGTAATTTTCATCTAGGAAGTTCAGCTAGTGAACGAGCAGGGGATATAACCAAGGTTTCTTTATTTCACAGAAGGTAAATAATTTTATTAATGATGGGAGAAATCCCGCATACAAGCCATATACCAAAAAATAGAGAACCTACACCAAAATATGGTTCTCGACGAAAGAGCACCAATCATCTATACACAATAGACACCTCACGGGTGCACTGAACAACCAAGGTTTCTTTTGATAGTGGGTTCAAGACATCCACTGTGCATCTGGTTAGCATAATTCTTGAACTGTAGAACTTTCAGTGTTTCCAGAATTTCGAAGTTATGCTCCTGTAGAGAGCTTAGTTGAAGCATGATATATGAAAGGAGGGGATGAAGTTGAAAGGGCAATGACCTTCTGTTTAAATGCCTCTGTTCCTTATATTTAAGTGATTTTGGTTATTGGTTTCGCAAAGTTCCTTTTGAGCGTTAATTCTTTTAGTTATTTCACTGCATACAGTTGATGACTATAAAGTATAAACACAGTGCTACCTCGTTTACTTATTTATATGTGAACCTCCTGGCATAGCCATGAATTCTAAAGTTCTTTCAATTTTCTTTGACAACAGTCTCTTGTGGCTGATGCTCTTTGTCTGAAGGGGTTTTGAATCCCAACTGATGCTTTCAAATCAAGATTGTGCTAGATATTCCACATACAAATCAAATGCCATCGCTAAAAATGAAGACAAAGCCAGCCTCATCCAGTTCGAAAGAAAAAAATGGTCTCCACGTCTGTCCAAATTCAAGTGTCATATCCAAGAGTTCTCTCTCCCGAACCAGAAGTGTGCAGAATACTGAAGAAGTTGCAGATTTGATTCACATTAGTCATGATGATGGTAGGTTTGGTTCTTAACGATTCTTTAGTTGTCATTGTGATGCTTTGAGAATGATGAATCTTTTCTCCTCACCCACAAGTTTGAACAATGGAAGTCTGTCCTCCATGCTGACATTGCCATTTTCTCCTACTGCATATCCTGTTTCATTCATCAGTTGCTTTAATTCTTGCAGTACCTATCTTGTATGAAGTATATCCACACCAAGTCGGAAGAAATGGAGACCACGGTAATGATTTGGCAGATGAACTGCTTGAGAAGCAACAGCCGCCCGTTACTGATTCTGCAACCTTTGATACAATGGTAAATATTTTACAGGTGTTAACTATTATTACCTGACATTTTCAGTTTATGTTGCAGTGTATAATAGTCTTAAATTTTTTTTTCATTTCTTTCAAGTTTCAACTATTTGGTGTCTAATGGGGGTAAGGACTCTGCCAAATATATATATATATATATATATATATATATATATATATATATATATGTAATAAAAAAAACTGAACATAGAAATTCCTAGGAGCAAACAAGGATCCAAAGAAAGGTCACCTGAATAGTTATCTGCTCTCACCATATCTCTACTTTTTTTTTTCCTGATAAGTGGCTGTGTGAACATAACAGTATGTGAAAGGGCTGAGACGCGAGCACCAGACAAAGAATAACATGTATTCCCTGTCTCAAAAATGACTTGCTTTGTTAGGAAACTCCTTCAGATAGATTATTTCCTGCTTTATCTTGTACATTTCCCTAGATTATCCATTTCCTTATAGCTGCTTTTGTTGTTGTGAACTCTTGCATTATTTTTTGTTGAGAAAAGACAGGACGCACGAGTTGACTACAACAAAAGCCTAGCCCAATTAGCTTTGGATAGTATTTGTTTGGTAAAACAAAAGCAGCTACAAAGAAATATATATTTCACATAATATAACTTGTACATTATTACTTAATTATTCCTGGCAGTTTTATTTTTAGTTTTCCATGCCATACTTGTGCCTACAGGCCAAAAGTAAGACAATTTGAATCTTGATATTGTTGCTGTCCTCCATCTTTTGAAATCACTGCAGGAGTCTACAGCAGTAACCTGCAAATCAAGCCCAGAGACTATCTTTTCACCTAGTCTGGAGATTGGTGCTCACAGTGAGTCTAATGTACCCAGTGATGGAGGTATTCCCCGAATCTTTTTGAATTCTTTTGTCGATTGTGACATTCAAAATCATATGTTGTTTTTTCTCTCCTCCTCCTAAAAAAGATGTTAGGCAAACCAACAGACCACCCTTAAATTGTGTGTTGCTTTCTTTTTCCTGAGCTTGAAAAGGATGTTGTCCAACAACCAAAACCCCCTCGGGCCATAGATGATAAGATCTGAGAAGTGCATCTCTCTCTCTCTTACAGTTCTTTGAAAAAAAAGCATTCTTACATAAACTTCTCATGTTTTTGGTTGTTTACAGCAAGCAATGATTTTTATGTACCCCGATTGGAGACGGAAGATAGTGATAGCAGCAGAAGTTCGTGTGAACATCAAACGTGCAATGTTTCAGATTTTTACATCTCTGATATGATTGTTTCTTGTTTGGCCTTCGAGGGTGAAACCATCTATGATGACAGTTTGACTGGCAGATTATTGTCTGATTACAAGTGTGAAGAGCCTAATATCTTTACTAATGTCGATGAGGAATACTTGCTGTTACCTTTTCTTGAAGACACTGCAGCAGCTAGCTATAGTCAAGACTGCAGAACATCGGGAGAAACTGCCATTCAGTCAGATGATTCGAGCTTATACATGGCAATTCACCAGCTCAGATCATCTGAACAGTCTGATGCTTTCACATATTTAGAATCTGATCATTCAGAATGCTTTGACCCACATATTTTCATAAGAAATTTGCCAGACATATTAGAAAGGCCAAATATTTTGCCAAAAGAATCACAAAGAAGCAAATCGATCACCCTTGTACTTGACCTAGATGGTGAGATTCACTACTCGGGAAATCCAATTATACTTTTCATTATCGTTTTGCTGCAATTTTTGGTTACGCTGGAAATGATGCAATGTGTAGCTTGGCATCTATGTTGCTCGGACTCTCCGAAAATGTGGCCGGATACGTGTCGGATCCTCCAAAAGTAGTGCATTTTGAAGGATCCGACACGGGTGCGGCTACATTTTGGAGAGCCCGCGCAACATAGCTTGGTGTAAAAACAATCTTTGCTTTTCCTGAGATCCAGTTACAAAGATTCTTTTATGGTAGGGAGTACCAGAGTAATCCAGTCAAATCTCTGGTACATTCATGTATAACACATATATAGCTTAGTTACTGTATTTGGTGCAATATTACTTTCAGTACATATTATATTTTACAGAGGTATGACATAGGTCCCACAAGATGGTCTAATATCTTGCATATCATTTCATGTCTCCAGAGACACTTGTTCATTCTACACTGGAGCATTGTGATGATGCAGACTTCACATTTCCTGTTTTCTTCAACATGAAAGAACACGACGTCTATGTGAGGCAGAGGCCTCACCTCAGGACATTCTTGGAGAGAGTCGCGGAGATGTTTGAAATCGTAATTTTTACCGCTAGTCAGAGCATATATGCGAAGCAGCTGCTAGATATACTGGATCCAGATGGAAAGATTATTTCAAGGCGCGCATATCGTGAATCATGCATCTTCTCTGATGGAAGTTATACTAAGGACTTAACAGTATTAGGTGTTGATCTGGCAAAAGTTGTAATTATAGATAATTCCCCACAGGTAATCTACTTGAATTATGTATTTGATGATGAATCAAGTATTATTATCTTGTTAGCTGGGAATATGCTTTCGTCGTGTTACTATGTTTACTTTAGGTCCTTTGCTTTTTGAAGTCTTTTAGCTCTATTAGAGATTCTTATGCCAATAGGAAATATAGAGAACTTCTAGTACTTATTTTATTTGTTATTTGTATCATACTGGCCTGAGATAATTTTAAGTGGAGAATCGTGTCGGTGGTGATTCATATAGCAGACCCCAACTTGTTTGGGACTAAGGTCTAAGGAGTAGTAGTAGTAGTAGTTGTTGTTGTTGTTGCATATGCTTGTCCTGTTGATGAGACGGACACAAATCTCTATGTACTTCTGGTGCTGGGATGGTAGATCCTTACCTCTCTTATTTTCATTTGGTTGTGGCTGGTAAGGGTGAGTGGGCTGGTGAGATCAAGTCACTGAAATTCCTGCGCAATCCATAAAATAGATACTGAATATCATTTTACTGCTATTCAAGTTTTCTATAGGAAGAAGAATATGTTGAAAATTATTTGTTAAAAAATAAAGAGTCTAGATGTTTGTGAGTTTTTTCTAGTTTGATGTGCTTTGGAAATTGGAGAAATGCTTAAGAGGCACGTACAGCAAGTTTGAATATGCAGAGTGCTTATTTGAGCTTGAAGTAAGGCTATTGTTTTATGTAACTGAATATTAGTTTCCCATCTTGATTTCAGGTTTTCAGATTGCAAGTGAATAATGGGATTCCTATTAAGAGTTGGTTTGATGACCCTTCAGACTCTGCACTAATTTCTTTACTTCCATTCCTAGAGGCACTGGCTGATGCTGATGATGTCCGACCTATCATTGCTAAGAAATTTGGTAACAAGGAATAAGAAGCCCTTGTTTCTTCCTAGTAGTTCCTCTAACAATCCCTCCTCTCTCTTCTCATTTAAAAAAGATTATCCTTCATTTACATGCTCATTGTTCTATCCTCATTGAGCCTTGATATAATTGGGTGTGCAATAAGAATACTAGTCCTCTTCTAGTTGAGTCAGCTTTTTGTGCTCATTACTTTCTTGTTTCTACCCTTTTGACAACCTTCTTCAGTCCATTGCTTATCTAATTTCTCACATATAGTTGCAAGAGGTTCTCATTGTGTGCAATGTACAGTTATATGCCTAGTTATTTACAAGCTTGTGTATATGAATTGATCTTTTGTGAAATAAATTTTGTGGTTGTGTTTTGTTGTCCTAGTATAAAAGCTGTCTGTTTGATCAAAATTACCTGTTTATTATATAGCTTTGGCAGGGTCTCGTGTACTTGTCAATTTTGCGAAAAATAAGCTCCCCATCAAATGCTAATTGGCAAAAACATCAGCGTTGCAGGTAGAAATAGGTTTAGAAGTTAATTGGATTATGATTAGATGATGCCTTAAAGACTACTAGCTTTTAGAAGTCAAAAATAGAATAGCATGGGCATCCAAGCACTTGCTTGTTTCTTCATGTAGGCTTGTACTGGTTGTTCCACTCTTCTTTTATTTCAGAATATTACTAGTTATATGTGTTATACTTAGTCGAAATCCATTAAACTCCTCTCAACGCCTAAGTAGAACTAGGTCCGAAGGTTACTACCTAACCATTTTGCCTATGGATGAAAGATTCCACTTGTAAGATTGACTGCCTATTATGCATCAGGAAAAGAGAACTGTTGTCTCAAGTTATAGTCATTAAGTAAGAAATTGATCAGTTAAATGTTAAAAGTTCTGGCTAACATTTCACCAGAGAATTGATTGCTTTAGAGTTGCAAAATAATAATGGTATAGTTCCACTAGTTATTTGCTGCAGCGAGAATAATTTTAGCATTTCATGCTACTGAAGGCTAATTAGAGCTGTATCGCTAGAATTCTTCTTATATTGTTAAATCACCTTTCTTGTGGCTGATACCTGCTGAACAGCTTCAGAGTGACGGCTAACTGTTAAATTTACCAAAGTAGAGACCGGATATATGTGCTAGGGTCATGTAGTTCCCATTTCCTAACAGGTTCAATTTTTAAACCTCTATTTTAACTCCTCCTCTGTAACATCTTTTTGCATGGTGTAATAACTGCCGGTCTTTGACTGGAAAATCCCCCTGCTTCTAAAGGGATCCTAAACAAGCACAAAGGAAAACAGAAAAGAAAGTTCAAGTGGACACCTTGTCAAAAAAGAAAACAGTAGAGGATACAAGTAAACATAACTCCGAGCAACATAGTCTTCTTTTTGGTACAAAATAGATAGGAAATTGAAATCTGAAAACACTTTGATCAAGTTAGCTTTAATATCAATTTTGTGAACACACACCCATTTTCCTTGCTTGGTAAATAGTTTCTTGTGAATTGAACATGGGGCTTATGCTTAACGTTTTGGTCTTGATTTCATGAGAGTGAATCCAGATGAGTTATGCTTCTGCATTTATTTTGCTCAAGATCTCATAAGATTTTAAGGGTAATGCTTTTGAAGGATCTTCTGTGCTATAAATATGTTCATACAGCTGTTTTCATGCTTGATATGATGAATACCTGGAATATGCTAGGGAGGTTTTTCTTTGGGTGGATTTTTTTTGGCGAGATGCTGTCAGGCCCATACACTTTAATTTGTGCAGATAGCTAGGTTGGCATTACTGCAATAGCTTATAAGTTATACAATTACCTTCCCGTGTAAAAAATAGTTTTTAAGTTGTAATTGTGTCAATCTGCTAATATAGGTGACAAATCATCGCTACTTTATGTAGACTCATCTTTTGGATTATCCCAAGAATGAATGCTCATCAAGATGGTTGAGATAAAGCACTAGATCACTAATGTTCATCTTTGGCTTAAATTTAATTTCTCTGAAGATTTTGGTCATTTAGCTTTAATGAGGGTGTTGCTTTCTGCCTGCTCTGTTACTCGATCTTATGTATTTGTTTTGAGTGGATGAGCTATCATGCAAAAGGATCGGCCGGTTTGACTAGGAGGTACTTGTAGTTTATGTTTGACCAGATAGCTTGATTAATCTATATTCTATAGCCTTCCCTGGTATATGAGTCATATGACAAGCTTGTGGCATCATGTAATGACTGAACTGTTTAGGAGTGGAATATGACTTAGCCCTGTGAAAACATGTAGGCTGATGTAGTGCATAATGTGCATCATTGTTGTTCAGAGTGTAGTATTGGGGTATATAACTGCAAGTATGTTCTTTTGTATTTCCTGTCTCCCATCCTTTCAATATTCCAACACATTTGATTTATAACACTAAATCAAAATGATCTCATAACCATATAGGAAAACCTCGTTCAATATCAGTCTTATTTCCCAGTATAGTAGTCAATCGGGCATAGGATGTTCTTTATTTGCAACGCATAGGCTATTATAAATGCATCATAAAAAATTTTTTGAATTAATTTCAGAATGGAACCATGGTAGAAGAAAGCATTACCATTCTTCAAAAAAAAAGGTAGAAAAAAAGAAATTAGTGGTTAGAAACTGAAACAGGATTAAGCCTTTTAAGCATGGTTGTGACAGGATGGGATCTATTGAACATCGAAGGAGGAAGAGATTCAAGGTCGTTTCTTATCGTAATGTTAGTAGATTAGCTATGGCCTAAATCTCTGACAATCTCTCCTAGTCAGTGATACATCGAACTTTGCACACGAGTGGAATGTCTTATATTATTACTGGTTTAGTGACATTAAGGAATTTTCTTTATATTTGAGACAACTTCTCCTGACTCATTCTTGAAGAACCTAATTTCCGGTTGAGGATGATATCAATTATGCCTCTTAGAATAGTCGGTGTCGATTATATAAGTAATCCACCATTCCATTCTGTTTAGGCCTACTTCAAGAGCCGAATGCAGTATTCAGGGGAATCCTTGTAGTACATCAATCTACTCAGTACTTATCCTTTATTCAGGTTGGGGCTGGCTATGTGCCACATAGACAGGTTTGAAGATGATAGTATAGGGTTTTCCCCGGCCCCTGGGTTTAGTCCACGTGTTATTTCCTTGGAAAAAGATGCTTAATATTGACATGAGGGTCTATATGCGTGGTTGAATTGTATAGACAAGTCTTTCTGCAAGAATGGGTGCATTCTAGGGGGTGACAAGGAAGTTTTGGCAGAGCTGCGAAGGCTCTAAAGTCTAAATTGGTATCTCTCGTGATCCAGAGGTTGGAAATAGACTTTCAATTGGATCTCTCTCGGTCGAACCCTCTGTGCAGATACTGAGAAGTTTGCATGATTTGGGTATCTCATGGTCCAGCTTACCGTGATATTGCTTGTCATTGATATCTGTGCTTGTAAAACTTTCATTACCCTTGCCAATTTGAATCTGTTATCTGCAGGTCAAATGGAGATAACTAATGTTTTGGCCACCAAGTGGACTAATTTTAGGTATGCAGTCTCGATTTGTTTAATGTTTTCTCAGGGTTATTATGAGAATAAACTAACATTTCTTTTTTTGAGAAATGCTAACTACTGCAGACAATATCAGTTTTTTTTCCAAAACAATCAGGTTTTTTCTCTTATTTTCTTTTTTCCTTCTTTGGTGAAGTGTCATGAACTCAAAACTGTGTTGAGATATTTTCCTGGGGCAGGGTGTGTAATTAGAAATGTTTTGTCTCATACCTTCTTGTATAGTATGTCCCTGCGGTATTTAGTTCACTGGTCATTGTCCCTTTTTATTTTTTCATGTCTTTGGTGCTCTTTTAGATTCGCGGCATAAAGAGTATTTGCTCATCCGAGGAAACTGTTGAATAATGCTTTTAGTTACATTGTTAATTTTCTTTACAAGAGAAGTGTATGAACATAGTTATAGTTTTCATCCCTTATTTGTTACGACGATTGTTGAGTGAGTTAGCGTCGTCTGTGTATGGGTTGAATTAGGCTGCCTGCTTATTAACTGTGAACTTGATTTTGGATATCATAGTCATGTAATCATGTTGTATTTACTTTCTCTGCTAACCTGTGATGACACTTGACAGTCCATATTAAAAATGGCTCAATAGTCCCCAATTAAGATTATTAAAAACAAGTTCATTGCTAGGATAAAACCCTGTGGGTTTTGGCGTTTTTTTTTTGGTTGGTGAATTCACTGTTCTCTGTGGTCTAGCTCTAAGAATGCGGATGTAGATGGTTTCTTTTGAATAATCAATTCGGTTGAGCTAATAGAAACGAAAGATAAATTTGGTATTTGCACGTGCCAATTACGCAACAAGAATAAACACTTTTAAAGCTTCTGGTTTTCAAAATGCAAGGTCTCTACTCTCAAAGGGGACCATGATCATTATAAAATTCTAAAGAAACAGATGGGATGTCCGTATGTTTTGATTTTCTTGGGCCCGTGCAGTTTTAGACAAAAAATAGGGAGAAATTTAAAAATAGCTAGATTTACAAGTGGTCTTTCAAAAATAGCCGCAGTTTAAGAAGTAATCGAAATTTAACCACTTTTCATATAAAGATAAATCTGAAAGAAAATATTGTTCAAAATTCGAAAAAACTCCAATATAATATACTGGAGTTCCGGTATAACATACCGGTCCAATATAATATACTGGAGATTGGAGCACCGGTGCTCCAATCTCTAGTATATTATACTGGAACTTTCTGCATGTTGGAATTCCAGCATAATATGCTGGAAGTTCATACACAGTGCACCGATCTTCAGTATATTATGCTGGAACTTTCCATGTTGCAGCAAAATAGTGGCTATTTTTCAATGACTTTGCAAATGCTGACTATTGTTAAATGAACCGTCCGAAAACTGGCCAGTTCATGCTATTTTCACCAAAAAATGGAGCGTTGCATCATATACAGAAGTAGTGAGAAGAACCTTTGGGTGAGGGACAATTGTTACTGAATATTTATGTACAATTTCAACGAAGAGCTGAAATGAATTAAACAACTTAATATCTATTTAAAAGATAAGGAATGAGAGCAGCGAAAACGATACAATTGCGGAAAACAATACAGTGCGTACTACTTCATTAGTTAGGATGTACATAATAACATAAACCAATAGAACTGCCACAAAGAGGGCCTTTTTCTTTTTGTTTTTCAACTCGTAAATTTTAAGGGCTTAGATCAAGTGCATTCCGTAATATCAAGCACTTACTACAACGAATTAGAATACCACGGTTTTTCCAATAACACTAAATTCGTTAATATCGTGTTGCAATAAAGGCTTAATCATGATCAAGTTACATCATATGCCTTATAATTGAGATCATGTGGCATCAGCTCTCAATGGCTTTCCTTGTTTGGGAGTGCTCCTCAGGCCGTCGTGTGCTAATCTTCCCTTGGATAAACTCCAAAGCTACGGCAGATCCATAATACGCAACAATAGCACTAATAATGCCACAATTCAGACCTAGCACATGTAGTATTTTCAAAATAAATGAGTCCAAGTGTCAATATGCATGTAAAGAGTTTTATATATGGCAAGCTTTTTAGAAACTAAGAACAAATGGCTCTACTAAGCCAAGTGGCTATAAATACCCACCATGTGGCACTTTGCAAGCCATAAACAAATGGCAATCCACTTGCTTGGAATCAAACATTTGACAATATAAGAAGCTTTCATTAGTCCTATAAATAGCCATGATTAGGCCATCATTCTTCAATCATAGAACAACAAGAAAAGCTAATCATTAGCAAAGAAGAAATTCTTCTTTCTTCTTTCCCTCCTATACGTCCCTCTCCTTCTAATTTCATCTTCTATAATATTTTAATTGGCATAAGATAGTAGTTGCTTTTACTCTTCCAAATTGCTGGATTTATTATTTTATTTTGCTGATTCTTGTATTCTCTATCTAACTAGAGATAGGCTTGTTTGATCCTGGGAAAACATTTCACATTGCTGAAATAGTTTCTTCGGACAGTGCCTAGCACGACTCAAGCCAGTTGGTGTTTTTTCGCTCACAAATAATTTTATTGCGGTATTATTATTGTTATTTTTTGGTGTTATTTTCCTACAATCTAAGAAACTATAGCAAGTAATACTATTGCAGAAATTTTTTATGGTGCTACCAATTCTGGTGATGTCTTCGCTGCTACTGTTCCAGCTGTCCTACCATATATCCATGATATTGCAAATACGTTATTACATCCATAACCTTGCCAGACACTAATGTCAAAACACATGTATGTAAATAGACATGGTTACATATCCAATGCTAATATTAAAACTTCAAAAAAATGTACCTAGATGCAATAGAAGAGTTGGGATAATTGATAATCTTGCTAAGTCAAAATTAAATATGACTAAAGCGGATAGTACAATTATTGCGGTCATTTTCCAAATAAATAATGTGACCAATGTGAGAAATTGCGTGATAGACTCTGGTGCTACTAGGCATATTTGTGGAGACAAAAATAAATTTTTGTCTTACAACCAAGTTGAGGAAGGAGATGAAACTATTTATCTTGGTGACTCAAGAACAACTCGTGTTCTTGCGAAAGGAAAAATTCTTCTCAAACTCACATCTGGTAAAACTCTAGCATTGAGTGATGTATTGCATGTTCCTAATATCCAAATCAATTTGGTTTCTGTGGGGTTATTAGAAAAAGTTGGATTGAAGGTTTCATTTGAAAAAATGAGGTCATTTTGACCAAAAATGATATTTTTGCGGGAAATGGATATTGTAATTATGGTTTATTTGTGCTTAATATTTCTGGTACTAGCAATGAAAATGCATCTTCCTTTGCTTAAATAGTTGAGTCAATTTTTTTGTGGCATGCTAGACTAGGACATGTTAATGTCGCGTATATAAAGAAAATGCAGTCGCTAGGATTAATATCTGGTTTAGACTCAAGTAATATTAATAAGTGTGAAATATGTGCTGAAGCTAAAAGCACAAGAAAGACTTATTTTTCTGTAAATAGAGAAACTGTATTGTTATCTTTAATTCATACTGATTTAAGCGATTTAAAGCAGATTATGACTAGAGGTGATAAAAGATATTATGTGGCTTTTATTGATGATTTTTCTAGATATACTAAGTTGTATTTGCATAGAAATAAAGATGATGCATTTAAATGCTTTTATTTTTTATAAAACTGAGGTTGAAAATCAACTTAGCAGAAAAATCAAGAGAATTAGATCAGATAGAGGTGGAGAATATTTATCTTTAAATGAATTTTGTGAAAACATTAGAATTATTCATGAAGTAACTTCGCCTTATTCACCTAATTAAGTCAAATGGAGTAGCTGAAAGAAAAAATAGAACATTGAAAAAGATGATGAACTCTATGTTAGTTAGTTCTAATGCTCCTGATAATTTGTGGGATGAAGCTATCTTATCTGCATGTCACCTACAAAATAGAATATACATAGAAGAACAAGCAAAAATCCTTATGAATTATGGAAGGGTTATAAACATAATTTAAAATATTTAAAAGTGTGAAGGTGTCTTGGTAAAGTTCTTTGCCTGAACCTAAAAAGAAAAAAATAGGTTCTAAAACTGTTGATTGCATGCTAATTGGATATGCAGAACATAGTGTTGCATATAGATTATTGTTTTAAAAATTGATGTGCTTGATTGTAATAATATAATTGAGACAAAGAATGTTGAGTTCTTTGAATATAATTTATCCATTATCTGATAAAATTTCTCATACACCTATTGAAACAAATAATGAAATTACCTCCAATGAGGAACTGAGAAGGAACAAAAGGCCTAGGAAAGAATATTTTTCTTATGGGAATGATTTTCAAACTTTTCTTATAATGAACCATCAAACTATTTTGAAGTTATATCTTCTTCAGATGCTAAATATTGAAAAGAGACAATAAAAGTTGAAATTGATTCCATTATGAAAAATAATACATGAATTTTAACTGACTTACCTCCTGGTGCAAAACATATTGGTTGTAAATGGATTTTCAAAAAGAAATTTAATCCTGATGGATCTTTACATAAATATAAAGTTTGGCTAGTAACAAAAAGGATTTTCTCAAAAACAAAATATAGGCTATTTCGATACATTTGCACCAGTGATTAGAATTTCTTCCATTCGAGTTTTAATTGCCTTAACTTCAAGCCGTAACTTTTTATCCACCAAATAAATGTCCAAACTGCTTTTTTGAATGGTGATTTAAAAGAAGAAATTTATATGGTTCAACATGAATGTTGTGTCATTCCTGGACAAGAAAATAAAGTTTGTGAATTAATTAAATCTTTTTATGGCCTTAAACAAGCTCCGAAGCAGTGATATGAGAAATTTGAACAAGTCTTACTGAGAGACGGTTTTTCTTCAGTTGAGGTGGATAAATGTGTTTATACTAAAGTGGTAGACAATGATTATGTGATATTATGTTTGTATGTTGATGACATACTTATATTTGGTACAAATTTAAATATTGTACAAAATACTAAATTATTTATGTCTGCTAATTTTGATATGAAAGATCTGGGTGAAGTAAATACAATATTGGGAGTTAAAGTTATAAGGAGTGAAGATGGAATAACATTGTCTCAACAACATTATGTTGAGAGACTTCTTAAGAAGTTTAAATTTTTTAATGTCACATCTGTGAGCACTCCTTTTGATACTAACTCTCAATTGAAAAAGAATAATGGTGACCCAGTTGCTCAATCTATATATGATCAGATTATTGGGAGTCTGATGCATTTAATGAATTTTACAAGGTTTGATATAGCCTATATTATGTGTAGACCGAATATATATACTCATAATCCCAACAAAGAGCATTGGTCTGCATTAGATAGACTAATGAAATATCTGAGAGGAACCATGAATTATGATATCTTATATAGTGGATTTCTTTCTACTTTAGAAGGGTACAGTGATACAAACTGGATCTCTGATTCACATGAGACAAAATTTACTAGTGGTTATGTATTCACCCTTGGTGGTGGTGTAATATCGTGGAAATCAGCTATAGAGACAATCATTGCTAGATCGACTATAGAATCAGAGTTTGTAGCTCTGGAGTTTGTTGGTTCTGAGGCTGAGTGGCTAAGAAACTTCTTAGTTAATATCCCTATAATAAAGGACGTATTGCCTCTTGTGTCTGTACACTGTGATTGCCAAGCGGCAATAGCTATAGCAAAGAACAAATTTTATAATTGTAAAAATAGACACATGAAATTGAGACATGATGTCATAAAGCAGTTGTTGAGAGATGAAATAATTTCTATTGATTATGTGAAATAAGAAATTAATTTGGCCGATCCTCTGACTAAACCTGTGGGAAGAAAATTAATTCTTCAAACCTCAAAAGAGATAGGGTTAAGGCCGACATGTTGTCAATAGAGATGGTAACCCAACCGATGTGATTGGAGATCCCATGAAGTAGGTTTATATGGATAATAACAAGTCAATATTGGCACTGATGCACTAAAAGAGAGTGCTTGAATGCTACTAATTGAGAGGCTGAATTATAACTCTTAATGAAATTCATAGTCCTCATGAATGGTGTATTAAGAGCAATATACACTTGATGAATTTACCTATATGAGAGTGAAGTGGGCTGCTCCTATGAGATTTTGGCCTAGTCTTTAGAGCTCTCATGAATAACCAGGCACACGCATGGCCTATTGGGCACAAAACTGCGTTGAACAGTAAAATTACCGGGGGTCAAAATATGATTGATAAAATCTCTAACTTACAATAAAAATTATTGGTTCATAGAAATATTATATTTCACCAGTAATTCTGTGAGCTAAATTTTATTGATCTAAGTTTGGTTCATAGTCTAGAAGACACCAAACTTATTACATTTGGAGCATACAAATCCAGCAAAATCTTATTATTCTATTTTTTTTCGAAAATATGTGGGGATTGTAATAGTATTTTCAAAATAAATAAGTCCAGGTGTCAATATGCATGTAAAGAGTTTTACATATGACAAGCTTTCTAGAAACAAAAGACAAATGGCTCTACTAAGCCAAGTGGCTATGAATACCCACCATGTGACACTTTGCATGAAGATATGTAGCTAAATGGCTAAGCCATAAACAAATGGCAATCCACTTCCATGCAATCAAACATTTAGCAATATAAGAAGCTTTCCTTAGGCCTATAAATAGCCATGATTAGGTCATCATATCATAAAACAAGAAAAGCAATCATTAACAAAGAAAATATTCTTCTTTCTTCTTTCCCTCCTATACGTCCCTCTCCTTTTAATTTCTTCTTCTATAATATTTTAATTGGCATAAGATATTAGTTGCTTTTACTCCTCCAAACTGCTGGATTTATTATTTAATTTTGTTGATTCTTGTATTCTCTATCTAACTAGAGATATGCTTGTTTAATCCTGGGAAAATATTTCACATTACTGAAATAGTTTCTTCGGACAGTACCTAACACGACTCAAGCCAGTTGGTGTTTTTCTGCTAACAAATAATTTTATTGCAGTATTATTATCGTTATTTTTTGGTGTTATTTCCCTACAGCACATCTCCACTAAAATAGCAACAACAACAACAACAACAACAACTACCCAGTGTATTCCCACCAGGTGGGGTCTGGGGAGGGTAATATGTAGACGAGCCTTACCCCTACCCGACAGGGCAGGGAGGTTGTTTCCAATCGACCCTCGGCTCATAGGGTTAGGTGAAAAATAGTAGTAAAACAAACAGAAACAAAAAAAAACAGAAACAGTATATCATTAGTGCAATAGAAATTCCAGCATAAATACCGTTAGAAACAATCTGAACAAAGGAAACAAAATACCAAAATACAATAACAAATAACCCTGCTACCCCACCCCCAACCCCGGGAGGAGCGGACGAGAAACTATAGGTGCCCCTATCCTACAACCCTGATACTAGACCTCCAGGCTTTCCTATCAAGGGTCATGACCTCTGAAACCTGCATTCTAGCCATATCCTGCCTAATCACCTCTCCCCAATACTTCTTGGGCCTCCCTCTGCCGCGCCGACCGCCAGCAATCACCAGCCGTTCGCAGCTCCTCACCGGTGCATCGGGACTTCTCCTCCGCACATGCCCGAACCACCTCAACCTCGCTTTGCGCATCTTCTCGTCCACCGTGGCCACCCCCACCTTCTCCCGAATAATTTCATTCCTAATTTTATCTAGCCTGGTATGCCCGCACATCCACCTAAGCATCCTCATCTCCGCGACCCTCATCCTCTGAACATGGAAATTCTTTACGGGCCAGCACTCCGCCCCATACAGCATCGCAGGTCTAACCACGGCTCTATAGAATTTCCCCTTGAGTTTGTGTGGAACTTTCCTGTCACACAGGAGTCCTGATGCAAGCCTCCACTTAGCCCACCCTGCTCCTATACGATGCGTGACGTCCCCGTCAATCTCTCCATCCCCCTGAATCACCGACCCAAGGTAACGGACGCAGTCCTTCTTGGCGATGGCCTGAGAGCCAATCATCACGTCCCTCCCTACTTCACTCGGATCGGCGCTAAACTTGCACTCCAGGTATTCTGTCTTAGATCTGCTTATTTTGAAACCTTTAGACTCGAGAGTCTGCCGCCATACCTCTAACCTCTCGATAACACCGGCCCTCGACTCATCTATCAATACTATATCATCAGCAAATAACATACACCAAGGCACATCCCCTTGAATATGACGGGTAAGAGCATCTATCACTAATGCAAACAAGAGGGGGCTCAGCGCCGATCCTTGATGGAGCCCCGTAACCACTGGAAAATGGCCTGAATCGCCACCCACCGTCCTAACCCTAGTCTTAGCTCCATTGTACATGTCCTTGATTACTCTGATGTAGGCTTCCGGCACGCTCTTCGCCTCCAAACACCGCCACAGCACCTCCCTTGGGACCTTATCATACGCCTTCTCCAGGTCAATAAGCACCATGTGAAGGTCCTTCCTCTTATCCCTGAATCGCTCCGCCAGCCGCCTGACGAGGTGGATAGCCTCAGTAGAGGAGCAGCCCGGCATGAAACCGAACTGGTTCCCAGATATAGTTGTCACTCCCCTCACCCTCGTCTCAATTACCCTCTCCCAAACCTTCATGGTGTGACTTATCAATTTGATACCCCTATAATTTTGCAGCACTGGATGTCCCCTTTGTTCTTGTACAAGGGCACCACTGTACTCCATCTCCACTCGTCCGGCATCCTTTTGGTCCTGAAGATCGCATTGAACAACCTGGAGAGCCACTCCCCCCCAGACTTACCCATGCACTTCCAGAACTACACCGGGATCTCGTCAGGCCCGGTCGCTCGACCCCTACTCATCCTACGCAGAGCCCCCATGACCTCCTCTACCCTAATGCGCCTGCAGTACCCAAGGTCCCTATGACGCTCTGAGTGCCCCAATTCCCCTAGCTCTATGTTACAATCCCCCTCCTCGTTAAGTAAGTCCCGAAAGTACTCCTGGCACCTCTGTTTGATTTGAGATTCCCCCAACAGAACTCTACCATCCTCGCCCTTGATACACCTAACTTGGTCTAGATCACGCGCCTTCCTCTCCCTCGCTCTAGCTAACCGGAATAACTTCTTATCCCCGCCTCTCTCCCCTAGCTCTTCGTACATGCGACCGAACGCCGCGTTTTTAGCTTCCGTGACTGCCATCTTTGCTTCTTTCCTTGCCACATTGTAGATCTCCCTGTTCGCTCGCCGATCATCCTCGCTTGTGCTCCCTGCCAACCTAACGAATGCCGCCTTCTTCACTTCCACTTTTCCTTTGACTATATCGTTCCACCACCATTCGCCCTGATAACTGCATGAGTATCCTTTGGCCACCCCGAGCACGTCCCGTGCTACCCCCCTAATCAAGGTCGCCGTCGCTGTCCACATAGCATCCGCTTCCCCAGAACTCCTCCAAGCTCCGCCCTCAACTAACCTCCTTTCCAACTCCTGAGCTTTTTCCTTTGACAGAGCACCCCATCTTATCCGCGGTCGACTCCGCGCGCCTCTCCTCTTCCTCTTCACCCAGAGACCTACATCCAGCACCAGGAGTCTATGGAGAGTAGAAAGAGACTCTCCCGGAATAACCTTGCACTAGTAATAAATTGTTTATTTTTTTTTTTTTTGGTAAACAAAGAATTTTATTACCAGTTGGTCGTTATGTACATCAGGGGGGAAAACAGCAGACTGTTGAAGGTACTACTATCCTAGTGCTTAAGGATAAACGTTCAACATTTCTAATTTTCGAGCTAGCCTTGGCTTCATTGATCCTCCGCAACATACTTCTTGAATGATTTGCTTTATAATAAGACCTGGTACTGAATATTTATGTTGAAACACCCTTTGATTTCTTTCCTTCCAAACATATTATATGCTTGCTGCTCCTATAAGCTTCTGCTTCAGAGCTTCTCCCCTTTGCATGATCTTCTGCCCACTTTAATTCCTCCGACCAATCCATGGCCCTCCGGTTAACTCCTTGCCAGAACAAGACTTTATTCCAGATATAAACAGCACAGTCACATTGAAAAAATAAGTGTGAAATATTCTCTATCCCACTGTTATTTGTATTACAACCACAATATCTCAATCCTACGCAAGTTGAAATCGACTATATGAATTCTTGTTGTCTGCTAAGTGTGTATTAATGAGAAAACACTATGCACATGCAGGTAACTCACCTTAAGCCAAATGCATGACCAAATAGAAGCTAATGCTGATTTTAGACTCGTTAAAAGAGTACCAATGCAACCCGCCTGAACTCAAGTAGGATAAATTAGGTCATGACTCAACCAAATTCTGAGTAGATTGAATCTGATTTAATCATTTTACCCTGCCTAGATCTCATCCAACCAATCTATTTGACACCCTAGGGTATACATTTTAACCCATAACAGAAACCAACAACTACGTAAGTTTGACCAGCTAGGATCATGACCTATTCAATCCATTCATAACCCAACCCATCTTGACACAAAATTTTCGTCATTGTTAATTAGCTGAACCCGCTTTAACCTATTCACAGAGGCGGACTAAGAATTTTAACTATATGGGTTTGACCTTACACTTTTTAGAACTTAACCCGGCTCACCTTTAGATAATGGATTTAGAATTTAATATTTGTTTAAATTTTAGAAGTTCTTCACATACATAGATATATTAAGTGTCAAAAATACTGGGTTTGACAAGAGGGGTTGCTTAGGTTGTGAGTTCGAGTCTCCCCAAGAGCAAGGTGGGAAGTTCTTGGAGGGAAGGATGCCGGGGGTCTATTTGGAAACAGCCTCTCTACCCAAGGGTAGGGGTAAGGTCTGCGTACATACTACCCTCCCCAGACCCCACTAAGTGGGATTATACTGGGTTGTTGTTGTTGTTTGTTGTTTAAAAATACTGGGTTTGGTTGAGGTTGTAGTCAGAACACTACATCCACCTCTGACTGTGCAAACTTAATCCAACTCTCATTTAACACCTATGATATTAGCCAAGTTTAGACCATTGAGTAGATACATTTGAGGCCCTAGAACAAAACTTAAAAACTCATGAAAGACATTGAGAAAAAACAAGCTCTTCTATTACCGATCTCGTTGTCTTTCCTCTCTATGTGACTTTCATGTGATGATTCTACCTTGACATTTAGGGGATAAAGAGAAATCAGTTAACAGAACACAAACCAAAATTCTTTAGCAAGAGTAACTAGGGCATGAACATACCCCAACTTCACTTCTCTCGGGAAGAATTTGTCCTCGAAAACGAAGAAGCCTCTGATGCCAATGTGCCAGTACTATGTGAAGGTGATATTCCATGAGCAGGGGCCCTCCTATAAGGGGATACAGAATATTTAGATCTTTCTGCCAAATGTGGTTGCCTTGAAATTTCTGGTGATACTGATTCAGGAGCAGGAGTTCCCGAAGAATGTTGAACCGCGACCTGTTGGCCCTGTGCATTATAACATGTCAATCTCTAGTGCCATATGATGGTGCCAAAATCACATGCAAAAGTTAATGAACTCCACTACCTATACCAACAGAGACTAGTAAAAGTATGTCACAAGTTGGAATTCTACACATCCAGTTGAGCACTCAGAAGACACTGAGATAAATCAACGCTAGCCGAGAGACTGTTCATTCAGTTCAATAAGATAATAAGCAATTATAAGGACGGAACCTGATGGGTTTGATTGTATTCCTCATCTGTTTGCTGCTCCAAATTATGATATTGCTGCTGCTGCAGGTGATTGTGTTCCTGTAATTGAAAATGTCCCTGTTGTTGCCATTGTTGCTGTTGCTGCATACTCTGATATCCTTGTTGACGTACTTGGTACTGGTGCAAGAGTAGTTGATAACCATGTTGTTGCATCTGGTATGCAAGTTCTTGTGACTGGCGATATTGCTGTAGCTGCTCCTCCTGTGCTTGCAGATAGTGCTGCTGTGTTTGCTGGGGTTCCTGTGGTTGCATCTGTTGTGCTTGTTGTTGCCAGAGCTGCTGCGACTGCGACTGCGACTGCGGTAAATACTGTAGCTGGTGCAGGAGAAATTGCTGTTGTGGATAAGAGCAAGACTGAATTTGCTGGAAATACTGTTGCTGTTGCGATATAAGTGTTTGCTGCCGCTGCTGATACAGCTGTTGACTTGGATGTTGATGCATCTGTTGTTGTTGCTGTTGCTGTTGCATACTAGTGTGGGGCTGTTGCAGTTGCAGCTGATGCTGCTGGTAATGGTGTTGTGACGTTTGACTCAATGCTTCCTGGTGGTCTGAGGGCCCAATTTGCTGGCTGCTCTGCTCAGAATGTTGCGGCATACTTGGTTGAGAATAAGAAACATGTGAGGAAGAGACTTGAGGGTGGTTTTCAGATAGGGAGATGTCTTGTGATGTTTGATTCATTGCTTCGTGATGGGGATTGGGCCCAATTTGCTGGCTATGGTGCACAGAATGTTGAGGTGTACTTGGTTGTGAATAAGAAACAGGTGAAGAAGACACCTGGGGATGGTGTCCAGACATGGAGATCTGCTGTGGCATATTATTCAATGGCCAGCATTGTGTACTTGGGATATTCCCCTGAGAAGTACCTGACTGACACTGCATAGTAGCCTTTTCCAGGACCTGTTGGATCTGCGGATCACTCTGAGAATCAAGCAAGTGCAGTTCTTGTTCAGCTCGTTGTAGTTCCTGTTGCTGATCAAATCCTGCAGGCACCTTTGAACTACCACTTTCAGGAACTGAGACTGTATCATTTATCTGCTGTGAACTTTCAGCAGTAACCGGACCTGGATGCATTTCTGCTGATGTAGAAAACAGACATGTTGCTGGAGATGAACAAGTAGCTGGTCCATCTCCATCATTTAGAGGATCTTGCGGTCTGCCCGTGCTTGATGAGGGAATTTGTTCACCACTTTCAAGATCATCAGAGTGCATGGAGGCAAAGCCCTGGGTTTCCTTTTCCTCAGAAACCAAGGAAAGATTCTCCAAAGAAACCGGTATCGGTGGCTGTTCAAGTTCAACATCCTGATCTTGACGGACATTTTCTGAACTTGGATGTTCTTGTGAGGCTTCTGAAACAGAAAGGGGCCTTGAGGGCTCTTTAAAGTCCAGAACTGGCCCAGGAGACTTGGATGCATCATCTCCAGATTGAGGTACGGAATCATAAGAGAATTCCATTGGTCCAGGCAAATCTTCTCTCCTCTGCTGCGGTGGATCATGACTTAGTTCCATCGACATCGATGAATCATCCTTTGATTGATCAACAGGGTTAAAAGATAACTCATTTTTCCCAGAGCCATCTCCACCGGATAGATCTTCCATTTTGGAAGATAGCTGTCCCTGTTTACCAGTTGTACCTTTGTCATTATCTACAGCCAAAGACGGCTCTGCAGAAAGCTGGTCTGGTTGCCCACCATCTTTAAGCGGCAGTAGATGCGCCTCCTCTCCTTTGGAGTGCTGGATCAAATGGCCAGAGCTTGCTCCTTTTGACGGCTGATTAACTAAGACATAGGAAATGTTTCTCCTTTGTTCAGTAAAGCTGTTCAGTGTCCCAGTATCTGAGTGTTTCGATGAGCCACTGGTCCTTATGAAGTGAGGAAACAATTTGATGTGTCGACTCCATGCCATTCTTATCTCAGAGATAGAACCACAAAGATCAACTAACTGTTGCATCCATAAATGATTATTATCAGGGACAGGTGAAAGTGGATTTTACACATCCAAAACACAAATAGCAAAACTTAGTAAATATAATTAAAGAAAGGTAACTTTACTTTATAAAAACCTAGGGCCAGATTCAGTTGGTACAAGACCATGAGGAAATGTAAAGAAAAACAAGTAAACATTTTGCTTATAGTATAATGCAGCTTTTGAAAGGGTTAGCATATCTCCTAGCAAAGTGAATCCGAAGTTTCAAGCAACCTGAGTTCTTGATTAAAAGTTGTTATTCCTGTATGCAGGTGGTAGTCACAGTTTTGGTTAGTAAAAGCTGGAAGTGGTTGGTCTAGAAACAGTAAATATCACACAACAATTGGCAATGAACCCATTGTTGAAACTGAAGCCATCCCACATACATTTTGTACTTTCAGATGAGACCAAATTATCTAAAGTAGAAAATCACTATACATGAAAAGAGAAAATCAACTTGTCATGTCTGCATACTGAGTATATCTTTTTCTCTCTCAATTTCTAGGTTTTCTCATCGTCTTTAGTACGATCAGGGCTTGGTTTGTGTTGACAGTCCTCTTCTACCATCCGGACAGAGTACTGTAGTAAAACAATTTGGATTTTCTTTCTTGTCTGCTTTTTTTCCCCCCTTTTTATGTTCTTTCATGCCTGCGAATAAATAAACTTGATTCTTCAAAGAAATTTTGATCATGCACAAATAATGTAACATCACCTTTAACTAGGAACATTCTCACATAATAAAAAGTCATAGCAAACAATTAAAGTATACCAAGTACGGATCATGAGTAGTTGTAACTCTACTGGACAAAAGAGGTAAGTTCCTAATTCAGTCAAGTCTTATTCAAATAGCGTGAGCACAACATAAACCACTAGCAGTCCAAGCCAACACACTATCAGACTAGCCCCACCCACGGTACAAAGTAGACACGCTCGACTACCTCCTAACCTTCAACCCTAATGCTCGACCTCCCCACCTTCCTATCAAGAGCCATGTCCTCAAAGATCTAAAGTCGCGTCATGTCCTGCCTAATCACCTTGCCCTAATACTTCTTAGGTCACCCTCTACCTCTTCTTATACTGCCAAAGCCAACTGCTCACACCTCCCGACCAGCGCATCTAGGCTTCTACTCTGCACGTACCCGAACCATCTAAGCCTCGCTTCCCGCATCATGTTGTCCATAGGAGCCACACCAACCTTTTCCCAAATATCTTCATTCTTAATCTTATCCGATCTAGTGTGCCACACATCCATCTCAATATCCTCATTTCTGCTACTTTCATCTTCTTGATATGTGAATTCCTGACTGGCCAATACTCAGCCACATAGAGCATAGCCGGTCTAACCAGGCTCTATAGAACTTAACTTTAAGTTTCGGTGGCACATTCTTGTCACCAGTGTAGCGTGAAGCGAGGAAAAGCGACAACCCCCATTTTACGAAAAGCGAGAAGCGAAGCGCCCACTTTTTTGAAGTGAAGCGGAATTTAAAAATATATATATAATTTGGCGGAAATTTGGGAAGAAATTTGGGCAGATTATGTGCAGATTTTTGGCAGAAACGGGGAAGAAATTTTCTACAAAAAATTCGTCAATATTTCGACGCTTTTTGGACGTCTAGAAAGAAAAAGAAAAAGAAAAAGAAAAAGAAGAAGATTAGAAGAAGAAGAAGATTGAATGAAAATAAAAACATACTTCTTGAGTCTCGAAACTTGAAAGTTTTCCTCTTTTTATTGTAATGTTGAAGCCTTGAAGAAGAAGAAGAAAAACCCTAGCTAGTTTGTTGTAATGTTAAGAAGAAGAAGAAAAACTTGTTGGTTTTTTTGAGGAAGAAAGGGCTGCTTCAAAACCCTAGAACCTTGCTGCTAAAGAATGACAAAACATAATACGCTTTTGGGTCTTTTAAGTGAAATAGACACGGGTGGACTTTTAATTTCAAGAAGCGACCGCTTCCAGCGCTTCTTCCGCTTCCATCGCTTCACGCTTTTAAGGTTGTAGCGCCCGCTTTATCGTACCTGCGTCGCTTCTACGCTTGACCCTCCGCCTCGCTTCGCTTCTTGCTTAAAGCGAGAAAGCGAGCGCTTTTTGAACATTGCTAGTCACACAGGACTCCATATGCTGACCTCCATTTCACCACCCCACCCTATACGGTGCGTGACATCCTCGTCGATCTCCCCATCCCCTGGATAACTGAACCTAGGTACTTAAAACTTCCTCTCTTGGGGATGACTTGTGAATCAAGCCTCATGTCCATGTCTGCTTCCCCGTCACGTCGTTGTACTTTCACTCGTCTTACTCCTGCTCAACTTGAAACCTTTAGACTAAAGGATCTATCTCCAAAACTCCAGCCTCTCATTAAAGGCGCCTCGCATCTCATCAATCAGAACTATATCATCAGCGAACAACATAAACCATGACACCTCTCCTTGAATATGGTATGTTAGTGCGTCCATCGCCAGGGCAAACAAGAACGGGTTGAGCGCAGATCCTTGGTAACCCCATAACAACCAAAAAATGCTCTGAGTCGTCACCACAGTCCTAACCCGAGTTTTAGCTCCGTCATACATGTCCTTTATCACACTAATGTAAGTTATAGCTCCGGGCACCTCCAAAGAACCTCCCTAGGAACCTTGTCATATGCTTTCTCTAGGTCAATAAACCAATAGTGATTCATTTTCTTAAAAAAAAATCTATCCTGTGACAGCAAGACTATGTAGCTATTCTCGTATTACAACACCTTTCTCCATATCACTTTCCTTGACTTATGTTGTTAGGGGTCATTTTGTTCAGGCATTATAGTGCAAGGATTGTTTATGCGGTGAATGAGAATCCAGGGAGTGTTATATGGTGAATAATAATGTAGAGTTCATTATGCGATGAACAATAACACATTGTGATTCTTATGTAGGGATTACTTACTTTCTAGGCATTTTTGTTCTTAGATACTTTTATCCTCTTATTGCTAATACACATATTCTTAATTTGTGTATCTCGCATAAGAAAAAATAAAATTTTTAGCATAACTATAATGCAGATATTAGATAATACCTCCAACCATATGTGGCATTAGTCATCGAGATTACTCCCTCCATCCCAATTAATGTGGCATACCTTCCTTCTTAGTCAAGAAGAATGTCATACTTATTTAGAAAAAAATTAACTTTAAACTTCCCATATTACCTAATGAGATGATTTACAGTCACAAATGTCTATAGCTTGTTTTAGTTCACAAGTTTCAAAAAAAAAAAAAAAAAAATTAACTCCATGCACAGTCAAAAAATTGGGATGAAGGGAGTATTGTTTCTTATACAGCCAACCAAAAGCAACATTACTTATACATGCATTATTTTTCTGAATCCCTCCAATACACGATATACTTCATTTGTTTATTCCTAATCCCTCCAACCAACCAAACCATTAGGTGATGTTTGGTTGGAAGTAGTGTGAAAATAATCTCCATAGAAATTTTAACATTGTTAATACAATGACAGGTTTCACTTTTCCTTTCACATAAAACAGCACTGTTTTATACAATTGGTTTCACCTTTTTTTTTCCGCATAATTAATACCGGCATAAGTTACGTGGGAGTCTATGTCTTCTTTTATGGGGATAAAATGTGGAACAACTTCAACATAGTTTAGCCTTCAGGCCAAGTAACAGTTCAGTTCCCCTTGCATACAGTTGCATTGCAATCATGCATGCATTGTTTTCATAAAAGACTGGTTTCAGGCTTTTAGGGACGGTCGATGATGTTTACCCGGTGTAAATGACTCACTTCCTTACATTTGAGTGTAGATACAGAGGTAGACCCTGCAACAGATTCCTGAGTCTTTACGCTCCTAATCAGCGGTGGAGAAACCTCCATCTTCTCTCCCTAGAGATCATTTCAGTTTTATGCCATGTCTATTTTTGTTGGGTTACGTTAGTATCTAGTTGACTCAGAATCATAGGTGATGCATGTACCTTGTGGGTTGTGGGATTCAGTAGGTCAGATATTTTTCTTGACAAAATAGTTCTGTTATCTTGTTTGCCTATGGTATCTTTTATCTCCTTTATGTTTTATGATTATATGTTCAACCAGTTGAGCGATATGACTAAGGGCTCACTTAGTGGGTAGCAACTCAGCAAACACTGGCCATGGCTCATCCAAATTTGGGTTGTGACAAGATGATGCAAGGCTGTCATAAGAGACAAACCACATCTTGCAATGAAGGATTATAGCATCCTTCAATATTGAGCAATACAGAAGCATATGCACCAAAAATAAGATATCCAACTGACACAACTCACCATACAGGTCAAATAAGCATCATTTATTATCTTGACATGGTCTACGACTACGTCATCAGAATTTCACAACCTTATATTTGCAAATTGGCTAGTTAGGAAGATCTGGAAACATGTTGGCAGATGTGAACTATTGGATCAGGTTTACAATGTGCCCAGCAGTAGCTAGCTCACTTCCAAGCCATTGTTAGTTGTCCCTGCATGTTCGCTAGTTAAGTTCTTATGTAACAGTCACACCTCTCTATAACAGCATCCTTATATAACAAAACTTCTCTATAAAAGCCAAAATTTTCCGGAACCAAATCTCAAGTTCTATCATAATATATGTTTTCTATAACAGGAATTCGCTATAACATCCAAAAATATCCGGAACAAACGAGGCTGTTATAGAGAGGTTTGACCATAGATGGTAGATTCATGAGTGTGTCGTACTGACAGTTCTTCCTTTAAGATTTCCATTCCATTAATTATTGATGGTCCCAGCACAGCTAATCACACATGAAGCTATGAAAACCTTGAACAATTTTTCCACTTAAATAAGAAATTCCCCTCACTTTCCTTCCACAGCCAAAATGGAGAATTAACAAAACAATGTAGAACTGAAACATGTAGAGGGGGCTTCTAACCTCCAAAAATAATATAGATATGCTCTCTCGATCTTTTATATCCAAGCCTTGGGATACATCTATCACAGGAGAGATTGCATTAGCTATGACCGAGTCTATTATGCTCAATTGCTTAGTTCCTTCATGCGCCATTGCAAATCTTATCAGTTCCTGCAGAAGTAGAATATATCCATTACTTGGTATTAGTCACAATCTCATGAAGAATAGTGCCAAAATAGCTTTCATCTTAGAAGAGAGGAGATGTTTTGATGGAAACTCAACTCTATAGGTTCTTCAAAGGCTATGTGCATTGCCAATTTGTTTTGCTTGGTTTAGATTGTACCCTGCTAATAATATTGACCATTTCTTGGATTTCACTAGTTCTTTGGTTCTGGCTTAGTCACTTATGTATTGGAGCCAGGAATATTTTTAGTAAGCTTAAATGCCAAATCATGTATTTCTTGCATCTTCTTGATGCTTTCTGTTGAAATGACTTACACTATCGAAAAAAAAGTAGCTTTCATCTTAGAAGCTCTTCAGGGCCTTTCCAATTTTTTATCTTTTCAATCAGAAGTAGTAATTTCCTTTTCAAAAAATAATACAGAGATGTGTGCCATTATTATATGGTGGTCTGAATTCTTAATCTAGCTGAACTGCGAAAGTTCTTATTGGAATCACCAATAACACAACAGAATTACAAGTGTTCAATTGGCGTTTAACCTTCTCAAACTCAAGAGTGTAAACCTATTGCTCACATATTGTACTACCCTCAGTAGAAAACTGAATGCTATTTTCTTTTTCTTTTTTTTTCTTAAATAACAGTATTGTCCAGGCAAGCCTGCGTGCACCTCGACCATTTCACCAAGTAATTCTTGCCACCAAGGGTTAGGCGAATGGGGAGAAATCACCAAGCATTATTTGTCTCGGTTGGGATTTGAACACTGGTCTCCAAGTTTTCACCGGCTTCATACCACTAGACAATTAAGCAGCCACACCCTTGGGTGCCAAACTAAATGCTACTTTTTTATATGAGCTGTCACAATATCTATTTCTTGCTTGGTATAGCCAATAGATTGCCTATTTCCATGGGAAAAAAAGTTCCAACTAATAGTACAATATAAGGTTTACATAACACTCTTCTACTTCTTTTTTTTAATTTAGTGAAGCAAGGTGTTCCATTATAAATTAAAAAAAGACATCAAGAAGATGCATAGTTACAGGACACACTCTTATACTTCAAAATAGCATTATATCAATCTTCTACCTATCAAAGATACAAAAGAGGAACCTGTGGACCTCACTTCTTCCTGAGTTTCTCAGGAAGAAGCAACTTCCTAAAATTCTTAACCTTACAACATGCTAATTCCAGAAGGGCACTCATTTGGAGGAGGGAGCACTAAACTTGACATTACCTGCTAGTTGCAGGAAAGTCATCCTAACAGAGAAGGAAAACATACCTCATAAAGAAGTTTGCAATCAGGGATACGCTTTATTCCATCAATTATTACATCTCTTGCAGCTTCCACACTAGCAGTGATCTGGCACCAATGGAAGGTAGTATCAGATTCTGTCCAAGAAAATGAGTAAGACCCATAGAAAGGGCTATTACCATTAAGTTGTGTTAACTGCAGTGTGAAATGGTTTACGAAGACAAGACCTTGTGCCAAACAACATGCCTCATTCATCCTTTAATGAGCTAGATATCAAGTGACAATATTTTCTCCTGATAACATTTGAGCAACAATCTGCTGGCACAATCTGCTATCTCCCAATAAATGTAATAAATTTCTACATTTAATTATGTGCATAGACAAGTAAATCTTTTAAGCATGATTGCTAATTTAACGACATGAGATTCCAAGCTAATTTAAAGGGAACTTTGCAGATCTTAGTACTGATTTAGGAAACCCCAAAGCTCGTCTTTTCTGCATGAAATCTGTATCTTCTCATAGCTTAAGATTTTAGATAAGGTGGTCACTTCAACAAAAACCACACCATCTTCATATCTGGTATCTTGTCAATTCTATAACCACAAGAGTAGACTCATCCAACAAATCAATAATCAAGAAAGACTTAGTTTCACACCCTAATATCCTTATGCAACTTTAACTTATTAGCAAGCCTGGAAGATGGGTTTCCCCACCACTTCATAACTATTCCACCATCCAGACATTCTCTCTTCAAAGTCCGTCGTGCGTAACCATGTATTCTCAAATCTTCTCCTCCATCAAGCATAAAAGGAGAGTGGTTTGTCAGTCTCAGAAGGGGAATCTGAATCACACCGGAGCCATTTTCTCCCTGGTGATGGACAAAAAATCTATCAAGGCTCGATCTAGATGTTGAGTCCTTCAACCAGCCCAATCGAAATTAGCCTGTCAAGCGGACATTCAATAAAAAAGTGATCATCGATAAACTCCGAGAACTCCTCCATCGTTCTAGATTCCACTTTTCCTTTGATAATGTTAAAAGTCCCTTCCTGACACCCAAGTGATATTCCACTCCCTCAAAGCAACCACCATAGTTCACCTACAACCCCTTCCCCACCAAGACCCATACACTACCCCCGATCCCCACTGTGACCCATTCCCGATGTTTCTAAACCAAGTTGCTAACATGAAATCACCTTTTTTTATCTCCATAATCTCTAATTTCCTCTCCTCGCACAGTAATAGTATATCTCTAGAGTTCCCCCGAGCCAGTGAATAGTCATGTTCTCCCATCTCCCCCATTTCCCCGCACACTTCTACAAACCACTTTGAAACCGCCTCCATTTTAGTTTCTTGAAATCAAAGCAAATTTACCCCTATTCTTTTATTCCTACCTTGATGGTGGCCCTTTTGTTTGTTCATTTGTCCCCCACACACAATACCCATCTACCACTTTTTCTTTCCCCCCATTTTTCACCTTCCCTACCGCCTTTATCCTTCCCATCTCCCATTCCTCCTACAGTATGGGATGATGTTGCCTTTCCCCTTTTTGTATGACCACCGAATACCCCTCCCCCCCCCCCCCCCGAGGTCATATCAACACTTTCTACACCTACATCTCCTGTTGACTCTTGTTCTCTGTCAAGTAAGAGTTCACTAAATCCTCTTATCCATAATATGAAACTTCTAGGATCTTTCCAAAGTTAAGATATTTTTCTCCGGCTCATTTGGATAGCTTCTTCTCCTTTTTGATGATTGCGAAGGTTGAGGAATCTATCTATATAGAATAGGAGAAGCAAAAACACTACATTAAGACAAGTGTCTTAACCACAAAAGGCAAAATGGCATTGTTAAGACAAAATAAACTACTTTTCTAACTAATTTTGTTTTGAATTTTAAATTTTGAATTAATTGGTTATACTACTTGAATTAATAAATATAGATATCTTATAATCATCAATAAAAAAAGAAAAATGCAAAAAAATATTCTACTCATTCAAATTGGGGGTTAGTTTCACGTTGGAGTTTTGAAATTATTTTACAATAAAAAACTACCAATTCAAGTTGGAGAATAATTTCTTCCTAACAAAAAAAATATTAGGATATTATACATAAGATAATACATTAAATATAAAATACATTTTATTGATTATTAAAATTATTAGTACATTTTTTATAAAAACCATAAAAGTCTTATCTCTTTTTTGATGAATTCCAAAATTATAATTTAGTAAAAAAAAATTAAAATATAAAATGAGAAAACTAATCAAATATTATAGTAGAAATGAATGTACGAAAAGAGGTGGATAAAGATAATTTTATAAGATTTATATTTTGAATTAGTTAAATAAACAAAATATAAATAAATAACACTCAAGAAAATTATTGAAAAATTTAGACAATTGAAGAATTTAAACAATATAACATAAGTATAAAATTTTATATTTCAAGAATAAGAAAATATATATGTATATTCAACTAGAAGAGAAGTAGTATCAAAACGTTAAGTTAATTGATAAATTAATAAAAATCTACATTAGTAAATGTATAGTACGAAGTACTTGCTAATTTAATAAAGAATAAACAAGGAATAAACAATTTATTTGATTACTATAATGCTTTGTATGATTGTATCCTTTGATTTTGTATAGATTTGATTATATTTATGGACACTACATTAAATAATAAAATAGTAACTAATATTTATTAAAATAATATGATATGCTAGATCATAATTTTTAAGATTAATATTCCGTCAAATTATCAGTGCATCGCATGGGTTCTAACACTAGTCTATCTATATAGAATAGGAGAAACAAATTCATATTATTGTGCCAAGTGTCAACACAGAAAATGAACATGTGTCCGATTTTAGGACAAACCTCCAAATAATTTGGAGGTTCAAATTTATTTTTAGAAAAAAATCGTAAATGACACATTTTGTTTAAAAAAAAACAAATTTTAAAAATAATAAGTAATTTTACATGGCACAATTTAAGGACACGTTTAAAATATAAATAGGTTAAAAAAAATTAAAACCTACCAATTCAATTAACGTCAAGAGTCCATGTTCAAAAAAATGAAACCTGCTAATTCAATTAACATTTTAATACCAAACCGTTATCCCACTTTTCTGGGCATTTTTTTAATTTATTAATTAAACTTGAGAATTTAAAATTTAAAAAGAATTTAAATATAAAACATGTTCATAAATGTAAACCTATCAATTCAATTAACATGAAGAATTCCTGGGAGAAATTTAAAAATAGCCAGATTTACAACTGGTCATTCAAAAATAGCCCAGTTTCAAAAGTAATTGAAATTTAGCCACTTTTCATGTAAAGATAAATCTGAGCGAAAACACTGTTCAAAATCCGGAAAATATGCCCGCATATTATACGGGAGTTCCAGGATAACTATGTTGGAACTCCCGTATAATATGCGGGAGTCCAAGTATAATTATGTTGGAACTCCCGCATAATATACTGGAGTTCGAGTAAGTATAAATATCCAGTATAATATACTGGAGTTTTGAGCACTGGTGCTCCAGTCTCCCGTATATTATACAGGAGTCAGCAAAGTATACCGGTCCAGCATAATATGCTGGAATTCGTACAGAAATGCACCGAACTCTTGTATATTATATGGGACCGATCTCTATTGCAGCAGAATAGTGGCTATTTTTTATTGACCTGGTAACGCTGGCTATTTTTGATTGACCAGTGCGAAAATTGGCAATATTGTACTATTTTAACAGAATTCCTCCCACGTTTTTCCGGGTAGGTTTTTTAGTTTATTCAAATTGAGAACAAACTGGCACATTATTTCAAAGGAGGGAACAGTTACGTGTTTTGGGAATGAAAAGAAAAATCCATCTTTTACTGTATGGTTAAAGCTTTTAAAAAAAATAATCTTATCCAAGCTTTTAAAAAATAATCTATCTATATAGAATAGGAGAAGCAAATTCATATTATTGTGCCAAGTGTCAACACATAAAATGAACATGTGTCTGATTTTAGGACAAATCTCCAAATAATTTGGAGGTTCAAATTTATTTTTAGAAAAAAATCGAAAAGGACACATTTTTTTTTAAAAATCAAAATTTTAAAAATAATAAGTAATTTTACATGGCACAATTTAAGGACACGTTTAAAATATAAATAGGTTAAAAAAATTAAAACCTACCAATTCAATTAACGTCAAGAGTCCATGTTCAAAAAATTTAAACCTGCTAATTCAATTAACACTTTAATACCAAGCCGTTATCCCACTTTTCTGGGCATTTTTTTAATTTATTAATTAAACTTGAGAATTTAAAATTTAAAAATAATTTAAATTATAAAACATGTCCATAAATGTAAACTTGTCAATTCAGTTAACATGAAGAATTCCTCCCACGTTTTTCCGGGTAGGTTGTTTAGTTTATTCAAATTGAGAACAAACTGGCACATTATTTCAAAGGAGGGAACAATTACGTGTTTTGGGACTAAAAAGAAAAATTCATCTTTTACTGTATGGCTAAAGCTTTTAAAAAAATAATCTTATTCAATCTCTAGATAACTCTTACATTTTAAACACGTGGCTAAAATTCTAAATCTAAAATAAAACTCCTATATTACAGTTGGTCTCCTATACAATTGTTTAAAATTCTAAATCTAAAATAAAACTCCTATATATAGTTGGTCTCCTATACAATTGTGTCAACTTTTACACTATCCAACTTGAAATAGTAGTAGAAAATTTCAAATATTGGTTATGTTGGAGGATGAAATAGCGTCATCCATGACGGAATTGTCCTGAATATTCTCTAAAGAAAATCGCAAGAGATGGACCGAATCATTGTTGCAAAGTGTAATTCAGATCGAGAATGCACACTAGAAAGATGAAAAGGTATAATTTAATTAGATATAGGTCTACATGTGTTTATAGTTACTTTAGTTTTTCTGGAGTGTATTGTTATTTAATTTATCTGCCCGTGTTGATAGAAATAAGAACAATCCAATAAGTTGAATGACCTTAGTCTACGAATTCAAAGAAATTTTTTTGATTCATTTAATTATAACGTATTCTTATTCCTTTGGGATCATACTATATTTTCATATTATTTGTAGCACAGCTTATATAATTACGATATTTGAGTAATTTCAAAATTTATTCCATAATTATATGATTCGTTTAATTTAATTACATTGAACTTTCATTATTGAATAGATAAGACGATAAAAATGATTTAGTTAAACGCATAATCTAACGTGCTCAAATAAACCAAATTATACTCTAATATGACTAATATTCTTTGATAATATCCGTGCATCACGCGGGTACTAATACTAGTATTTAGAATAGGAAAGCAGCATCTCAACCTAAAGGATGGTATGACGAAATATGAAGCGATAAAAGTCACAAATAGGGGGTAATATAATTGAAGCTCCTTAAAACTGATATTCCATAGAGATTTGTCAAGAAAGCATCCATAATTCTCTATCTCTCGCACCCCCCTCCCCCTCCCCTCCAAATCAGTGAAGCATTAAAAGCTATCATTTGATACTATTGAAACCACTAAACCAACAATTGCTAAATAATAAGTATTTAAGCTGCAAAGTGGATTGCATACCATGTGTTTGAGACGATAATAAAAAACGTATAGCGTAGGAAGGCATTGCAATTTCTCCTCCTCCACTGCCATTTTAATTGCTCTTTCGTAAATATCACAAGCAGCAGAACAATTTCCCTGCCAAATTTCAGCGAGAAATGTCTTACGATAAATTCTTGTTCCCTGATTTAAGAGAACTTGTGTAACTTAGCATGTACCAGACGTTTTTCCATATTTGCTCGATTAGCAACATTTTGAATGAAATAGGAGTCCCAATCTATTATAATAGGAGGAAAGGAAGCACGAGCACCATCTGGATCTCCAATTTGCTCCATATATCTAGCAGTAAAAAGATAGATTTCTGGAACATTCTGCAAGAAGCACTTAGAGATAAGAGTCTGCTTAAAATTAAACATTCTAGTATGTAGTGACCAGAGAAACTCAACTGTATGATTTAGTTTGAAATATTATGTACTTTTATCTTATCACTCTCTTGTAGATACAAGTGTTTCTAGCACGTAATTTCATTCACTTGTAAAATTTGGTGCAGAATTTGTGCTAGCAACAATTCACAAACTCAACCATCAGAAACTTGGAAAGAAAAATTCAACTAAATTAGTTCAAACGAAGCTTATTTTCAACAAGCTGCACTGCTTTAGAAAAAATAGGCTGTAGGAAAATAATGTGCTTCCTGGTGCCCTCGCATTGAAACACGCAGTGTACTACTCAGCCTTCCAAATTTTCAAACTTCTCACTATTTCTTTTTTTCTTTTATGAAACCTTTTCATTATTGATTATTTAACTGGGAAAATTGGTTTCCAGAATGCATACGGGCCAGGAACCATTTCCTCACAAGAACTGGCTAGACATTGCACTTATCCTTTTTTTTTTGTGTGTGTGTGTGTGTGGGGGGGGGGGGGGGGGGATAAGTACTCTAATATGCAGTATAACAGTGACTAGTGAGCATATTTGCAGATAAATCCAAGTGATCTAAAGTACGAATCTGAGGTTGGTTAGAGAATGAAAAACAAAAATCATTCAGGATTATAACTGATTAACTTTCACATTCACTTGACCAAATCCAGGTACAGCCATAAGACAGACCAATCAATTAAAGAAAAGTGATTTAACATTCAAGTGAAGAGTGAAGTGGTTTCAGTGCCTGTACACAGGAAGAATCTTGAAGTATACCTTCGAGAAAACTTTTGTTGCTCGTTCTAAAGCAAACATTGCTAGCTCTCGTCCACCCTTAGTCTCCATGAAATCCACATAACACATCCAGAACTCAGGGTAGTTGGCACAGGATATCAAGCACCTCTCATAAAGTTTTAGGGCCTGTAGCAGAATAGTTTACTATTTTGGAGCAAAATCAAGCAGGAATCCCAGACATCTTCAGAGAACACTAAAGCATACCCAATCAAAATCTTCTTGCTTTTCAATGAAGTCGAGATAATCATGCCAGTTCTTCAGCTCATTGTTGTCAAGAGGAGTTGCCTGGAAATATCGCCTCTGGACGTTTGATTCAAAACTTCTAATTTTGTCCTCTAGTTGACATGCTCTTTGGTATAGCTGATTTCCAACATATTTGTACTTATACAGTGCTTTCAACCTGACTGAATCATCACTAGGATCCTGAATATCCTTGACAACTTGAGCAATTTCTCCACTCGATAACACAACTGTTGCATCTGATAGCTCTTTTAGTTGTAATTCACGGCTGTCATCACTGAGATGTAGAATCCCCTCTTCTAAATTGGTTACAAACTTCTTAAAGCTGGATAATTAATAAGGCATATGAACTTTTTTAGTATTCACAATTGAAATGCTTTGAATCTGAAGCAGATAAAATATAATCTAATAGAATGTGGCAAGAAGTGGCAGGTGCTGAAAGACCCAACGCATTGAATTATTCCATTATATTAAAATCTTCGCCCTTGCCTTACCATGAACCAGCTCAATGATGTTAAGGCACAGTTTTTGCTTTTTTGGTAGACCTAACAACTGTTTATCCATTTTTCAGAAAATAAATTTTTATTAATAATAGGAGCCATGCAAATCTTTTACTGTCCTGCAGGAGTGTTTGAAAAGAAATGAATCAGAAAATAACAGAAACATTTCAAAAGGCCTACTTAGTGTCACTGGTTGGATAAGAATTAGCTGATATGGACAATCTGGGTACAAAAATTGCCCCGTCACATCCAAATAACTTTGTTAGCGGCTTAGCGCACAAACTTTATCAGCACAGAGCATATACCTTTTAGTCATACAGATACTTCTTTTTGGAGTAATCCAATCCATTTAGCACCTGAAATTCTACCGTAGCCAGAAGGACAAGAGTCTTCGTCATTGGAAGTTTAATATAATCAAGTAATATGACCTACTTTCTGAGCATAGATAGTGAAGAACCTTAGTCTCTCAGCAATTAAAGTATGAAGTATAGCGTCACAATCAGCACATCAAGGGAAGTCTAGTATATATATGAGATCAGTTTTCAGCATTCGAACATGACTTACCAGTAATTTTAGGTACTCTTGTGCCACTAAATATGAGGTCATGAATCTGCCCTTTAATCTAATTTTTTTATCAAACAATTTAAATTTATTTTATTTCAGCAGAATATGCATCCAATACTATTTTGATCAAACATTGCTCTCTGAAAATTTAAGAGCAGTAGTGCTGGGTTAAATTACCAGAAAATAATAAAAATTAATTCAAAATAGAAATTTAAACCAAGACGAACCCTCAATGTTAGAATGGAGAAAGTAAAGAAAGACCTACTTCTCATAGTACTTATGCAACTTCTTTGTGGGGAAGCATAGAGCCTGTACATAAACTAGAGCAAGGAAACCCCACTGCTCCTGCAAGAACTCAAAGGACATGTACTTGTCCCATAAGACATGACAGAAGTAGTCCTTCCCAACAAGGGAGATTCCTTTGGTAAATAACCTGTCATAAAAGTTTAAGAGAATATACAGATTATAGGAATAACTATTTATGATCTCACTGAACATGTTCACATAGCTTAGAATTGAATTTTCAGATGTTTTTAATGAATTTCAGAAGTGTAAATATATTGTTGCAACCTTTCACAGGGAGGATTTCACTTTATATGAAAACAAAAAGAGGAATATGAACAGGTAAAAAGAAAAAGAAACTAGGTCTAATTATATTCAGTATCAAAAGCTGTGATTCAACCAATCCTCCATGATATCGCAGTTCAGCATTTGCAAGAGCTACATTATCCAGGGATGCTACTTCTGTCTATGTGGTGCAAAGCACAGATGGTTCCAGATTCAGACAAAGGAAACCAGCTACGGCAGCTTGATGGCTAGTATAAGAATAGTTAATTAGGAAGAACACTCTAAAATTGATACAGATTACTCATATAGCGGAGCCAACTTGTTTGGGATTGAGACAGCTGATTTAAATGAATGTGATGATGCAGTGATGCTCTCCTTTAGCTAATTCAGTAATGATTTCCACTGTAGCTTTGTCTTGTTAACATTTTCATCATTATAGTTAATGACTAATGTAGCAGGTATGTCTGGCCTCTTTTCATAGAAACTTATGGAAGTACAATTTCGAAGGATTTACCTACGAATATCAGATGGATCCTCGAAAGAACTCACGGCAAAGGTACAATAGTCAACCCACAGACCAACAGAAAATGGTGTTGATTCCACAGCACGCTCAAAGATTTCAACAGCTTTTTCAGCATTGCATAGTCGTGCCTCGTGATAAGCATATTTTTTCCAATTCCAGTGGCACATTGGAAACTTAGACAAAAAGGAGTCAAACGCCAAACAAATCTTATTTCTATCATCCTGCAGTATTAGGAACAGAATCACTTGTATTTCCATTGAGTCAAAGCGCACAGGGCAAAAATAGAAGAATGAACAACAACAACAACAACTACCCAGTATAGTCCCACCATGTGGGGTCTGGGGAGGGTAATATGTAGACGAGCCTTACCCCTACCCGAACGGGCAGAGAGGAAAATTGCTAAAAGACTTAGCTTCTACCCAAGCTTTTTGCCAATCCGGAACAGGAAAATAGTTTGAGTATTGGATACACCTGCTCCTAATATAGAAGTACAAACGGTTACAAGAGAGCAGCTCTTGCAAGCAGGTAAGTGCTACATGATGCATTGGGGCCAAGAGTGCAACCAAGAAGCATATGATGCTAAGAGAGTCGAATGGCAATGAGTAATGGAGATCAAGGCAAGAGAAGTTAAAAAATTAGAAGTGAAGAGCAACATATTCTATCAAGCAAATAATGATCCAGCTTCAGTTTTCTGGTTTGGTTACTTAATGATGATAAACAAAGTTTTACGTGCTTACATGGTGAAGCATTCTGGGTTACTCAGCTGGATCCATGGACTCTACCTCTTTCTTTCCTGCCAGCTGAGTAACCCAGAATGCTTGTTGGGGGTTAGCCAATTATCCTTCCTTTGATGCAGTTCAGATTCGATAATGAATCCCTCTAAATAAAGGGGGTGATGCATGCAAGGGCGGCCAAGAATGTACTTGAGTAACTTGTGATACTAAAATAGTAGAATGGTGATGAGTAATACGGATCAAAGTTGTTAAGTCCCACATTGGTTGAGGAAATTAGTTGTGATCTCCTTATATGGTCTTGGGCAATCCTCCGGTCATGAGCCAACTTTTGGAGTTTAGTAGGGCCAAAGGTCTATTTCTTCACATGGTATAAGAGTCAAACCCATATATCCCTGTTATCGTGTTTCTCATTGTTGGGCCACCATTTTATGTTATCCATGCTCTAGTTCTCCAGTCCTGGACATGCCGAGGGGTGTTAAGTCCCACATTGGTTGAGAGAATGGGATGTGGTCTCTTTATATGGTCATGGACAATCTTACCTTCATGAACTAGCTTTTGGTCTCCATTTCCTCACAAAAAGAAGTTAGAAATTAGAAGTTAAGAGCAACATATTCAGATATTCTACCGAGTGAGTGATGACCCAGTTTTAAAGATGCACGACTCTTGATCTATGGGGAACTTGGACATGACTCATGAAGGAAACTTATAGCGTTTAAAGTCTTTCCAACAATTTAAACATTTTGTCAATTGGACTCTTCTATACAAAGTTTTGTCCATTTCACTAAAACATATGGAGCAGAGTGTGAGAGCACGACTGTACAACAAGAAGGCAGCAGCCAGAACAATCGCACTAGAATTGGATAATGCCATCTTGTAGAGTAGCTTAGCGTAGGAGTGCTGCTGTACACAAATTTTTATGTTGTTTTGAGAGTTTTTGTTCTTTTTTTACTAAGCCCCCAAGTTTTCATAGCCATCTATCAAAATTTTCATACTTTTATGCAATGTTACTTTGAGAAAGGCTTCTCCCAAGTTCTATTGAAGTAGTCTACTCTGCTACTTAAGATTAGATGTTTGTAGCATTCGTCCACCTTGATAGATTAGGTTAGTTTCTTGTATTATCATTGGGCCGAAGCTTATATACCTTGGTTTGTGATCAATTTCTAAGTAATTGGGTTCGATATCCTTCTACTCCATCCTTACCTTTTGGGTTTTTGATTCAATTGACGATTGAAGTTTCATATACTCCACTTTGACTTTTTGTTTAGGCTTTTGATTTCTTTCTCTCTCTTTTTCTTGGAAAATGTAATGAAACTTTTATCAAAGAATAGCGCCCAGAGAGCACTATGGATGAATAGTACAACCCCAGCAAAATGCATCTTAGTGCGCTAGCTACGTTGAAAAGAACTAAGGAATTAATCATTTTTTATTGTAACTGGAGAAATTAATCATCTTACACAATCTTCCCGTACATTCTCGTTTTTTAACCAAAAAGCTAATAGAGCTAAACATCTATGCTTTAAGGTACAATTATTTCCTTTTGCTTTCAAAGAATCGGTGATCTTCTTCCTTCCATAAATCCACCAAATAGGCACTGGTATACTGTTCCATAATGCCTTGTCGCCTTTTACTCCTATTCTATTCCAACAATTGCTCTGGCATGCATCATATAACCTTTTGCGCTTTTGGTTCTATTGAGAGTTGAAGTTTAACATACTTCAACTTGCCTCTGATCCTTGAGTTCCACATCTATCAATATATCACAAGTGTCGGGCAAATGCTCATCATAAGTACCACATCTAGTCTAGGCATGTTGCGCTTAATTTCTCTCGTACAATCATCAAAATCCATGACCATAAAATTGCCAAACCTACCATTGATCATTGCAGAGGACACATCCAAGCACAAGAAAAAATGCTATTTTGCTTTTTGGACTTGGATTACTGTCATTCTTATATGAACTAGAAGATGCACTATGGTAAAGTTTAATATGACATGATTTAAAAACCCCAATATAAAGTTGTATCCCTCATCAAACATGATAATAAATTTGACCCAAATGAAGCCAAGCAAATTTCAACTTACATGGTAGGTTTTCTCAATCTCTGATATCAGTGAGGTCCAAGAATCAAGGTCTTGTGACCCTCCAGAAATCATCTCATTGAGTCTTTCATGATGAACTTCAATAAAAGAAGCCATGAGTCTGTATTCAGAATCAAGCAATGCCAAAACATGAAAAAAGAAAAACTGCACATGTTGCATGACTAAATGAAGCTAGGTATAAGAAAAATAGAGAGACAAAAAGGATAAATAGCTTAGTCAAGCTTCCTGAAGTTTGCTATAAAAGGAAAACCCGTGGAAAATGAAAATTAAAATGGTGAGAATATCATTAATGTCAAACTTAAAAGGAAAAGAAAAGAGAAACAAACGTGTAAATAAAGCCTTAACATATGCCTTCTTTGGTTCTCAGTTGCAGTCAATAACTGTTATTCCACGCAAGAAAGGACAAGCCACCGAGAATATCACATTTGATGTGTATGCACATGACAAAATTGTCGATCTAGAGTGAATGTGTTTCCATTATTTTTTTCCTTTTTACAACTTACATTTAATGTATTCATTAGAGCATCAAGGCATGAAAATATCTGAGAATGGAGGTTCAGATTCCAGCTTAATCATATCATCTATTGGATAATGAACAAATGAGTGCTTCCCTAGAGTAGAAACCAAAAAATCATATTTCTATTAAAATGGATCAGCCAAATAGAAGAAGGAAGATCATCTAAAACTGGTAACAGACAAAAGCATCACTCACCTGCTCTTGCAAAGTAAGGTAATGCTAGGTTTACGGCATTACCCCTAAGACCCCGACTCAAGGTAAAAGTAAAAGTAGCAGACACAACACGTAGTAACATCAACAAGATAAGCTGATAAGGAGAGAGGGTGATAGAATAGTCGAAGCGAAAGGATCAACATATATTAAAAGAAACCTACGGATTATACAAGAAAAATCCAACAGTTGTGCATTATCTTCTCAAAAAATTACACACACACACACATGAATTACAACATTTCATGAACATCATAATTATTCAATCTGACAAAAGGAGAAAATTCAAAACAGTCTTCAAACAGCTTGTTTTGTTATTTCTAAACAAAGCATCCTTTATGATAAAACTTGTTCATTTCAGAAAGGAAAAGGCGAAAAATATGAGCTAAAATTCTAGTGAAACTGGAACCTAAAATGGTCTCCCACTTCATTCCATTCCAATTTTTTCTAATAAACTAGAACCTAAAAATAGTTTCTAATTCCGTGGAGCAGTGACGGAGCCACCTTATAGGAAGGGGTGTCAAAATGACACCCTTTTACGGAAAAAATACATTGTGTAGGTAGGTAAAAAAAACAAATTATATGTATATATACTATGTATTGACACCCCTTAATTTCCTGGTATATTTACTTTTATATATTTTGACACCCTTTAACGAAAATTCTGGCTCCGCCACTCCCGTGGGGGTGCATCATTCCCTGCAACCACAAGAACAAGGACGAAAAGTGGGATGTGCAGATTGGGCGCATGTCACATGTTTCAAACCCTGCCATTAATACGAAGCCTAGCATTTAAGTGGGAGCAGGATAGAGGAACTGGCCCATACTCTGTCGAGCTTCAAAACCTATGGGCAAACTGGGATTGGGCCAGGTAGCTCACATGGAATTTCTGGATCATTATTCATGAAAAAACAATCACAAGAAAAATTCAAATTGTATCCACATATACCATGACAAAATCATTATGAATCGACTTATCATCAACTATATGACACGTTTGTGCTAGTCATATCCATTTTTATTAACATGACTATTGTTTAACCAAACAAATTTGAGATTCCTTTATCTTCCTAGAAGTTACAGGTATTGTGCTAGGTATCAGCAGGGGTTGGGCCAACTAACTCATACGATGTCTTAGTTATCAAAAAAGAAATAATCGTAAAATAAGTTCATTTTCTAATGGAAAATTCTAGAAAGGTTGAGCTATTTACCTTCAATGGGAAGAGGTCCCTCAGCAGCATTGTGATTCTGTACCTCCATAGCTGGAGAACTCTGTTGGAAGCCGCCAACAAGTTCAACTACGGTTCACGTTCGATGAATGTATGCTTTTGTACATACACACGCAGAAGAAGACCGGACTACGAGTCGCCGGAGAAAAAGATGCAACGGTCTCCTGATGCCGGCAAGTGTTACTGCACACTTCTGTCCGTCACTAATATTTAACCCTCGTACATTTGCATTGGATTGGATAAATATCATTTACTTGATAAAAATAAATAAATTATAGTTGAGGAAGTGCAATTAGTATCTAAATACTTAGCGGTGGCTGAAAATTGTTGTAATCACATCCGAGAAATACCTTTTATTTATTTATTTTATTTTATTATATTTTTATACAAAATATGTTTGTGAGGATAATATTGAGAATAATTTTATATTTGACCAATTTTTCTAACCCATAATAAAAAGAATTGTTGTAGAAAAATATGTGAAGGTTCATGTCTCGTATCATTTATTTTTGTTCTTTTGAAATGAAGCAGCTCCTAAATTATAAATTTATTCATAGCAATTTAATAAAAATATGAGAGAGTTAGGGCAGCCCGATGCACTATGCTCCTACCTCTCGTGCATAGCAGGGTGCGGAAAGGATCGAACCATAAGTATCTATTGTACACAGTCTTATACTGCATTTTTGTAGAAGGCTATTTTCCACGGCCCGAACATGTGACCTCCTGTCACATGTATTTATAATAACTCTTATTAATTTTTTAAAACTAAATATTATTGTTTAAAACACTAGTTACTTCGAGTGTGTTTGGTACGAAGGAAAATATTAAGTGTTTTTATCACTTTTTTCCCTTGTTTGGTTGGTGAGTGGAAACATTTTTCGAAAAAAATATTTTCTAATGTTTGGTTAGAGATTATAAAATATTTTTAGTAAAATTATGTTTTATGCTACTCTCCTCAATCAACCGTCACCAAATTAATACTCTTAATGATAATTCTATTTAGGGTGGATGGTGGGTGAGGTTGAGGTGGGGTGGGTGTGGGTGAGGTGTGTTGGGGGTTGGGCGTTGGGGCTGTTGGTGGGGGGTTGGGCGTTGGGGTGGGTCGGTGTGGATGGGAAATAGGGTGGAGAAGGTTGAAAAAGACTTTTGTAAAATGTTCAGGGAAAATAATTTCCTCCAATTGAAGGAAAATGAATTCATGGAGAAAATATTTTTCAGAATATTTAACTCAACCAAACATGGAAAAATTATAAATATTTTGGTTCATACCAAACACACCCTTAATCATAATTGCTTTTAACAGAAAAAATATGTTTTTTGAATATATGTAATAAATGGTAGTACTGTATGAGGTAAAATCCGGCTCGCCCCACTCCCGTCTAAGCGGACACGTCCCTCATGAAAAAGTCGTCCTCCAATCGTGTCGCCTCAGGCAAAGACGGCTCGAGCAAGGACGTCCAAATCAACTAGGTGGAGGAACAACGCCGTTTAAGGCATTGCTTCCTTCATATGAGGAAGCCACCAACTTTTGTACTTTTCTTTTGATTATTTTGAGAAATGTCTCCTAATATATGAAGGAGACATTTACCTTTGTAAGGGGACATGTGCATTATTCTGAGTAATACCATCATTCTACTTTCTCTCTCTACTGCTAGCAAGCAAGCTTCTCTCTATCTCTCTTTGATACTTACACTCTCCATAACCTTTTATATTTTCAGATCTATCACGATCTTAGCTAAATAATCTTTTCTAGAGCTTATTATACTTGATTACGATTTACATGTATACTTTTTTTTATTGTTTTTAAGCTTACAAAGTGTGTATATCTTTTGAGCCAAATGATTTGGCGTCGTCTGTGAGGATTTTGAGAATCAAAGTTATAGTTTGTGCCTAGAAAACCACTAACAACCATCCCCTATATTACACGAACGAGCATGGCTGACAACTGTGCAAAAAAAAAAAGTGATAAACGAGGTTGGGGTAAAACTCATGGATTCTCTTAGCGAAGCATGTGAAGATAACGTCTTGAACGCAACCCCCAGCACCACGATGAGTGGAGGAACACCACCTCCTCAACCCAGGGATTTGACGGATCCATGAGAAAGGGGAGATTCCACATCTACATCTAAGGAAGCACCCCCAGAAGTCAAGGAGTTACTGAAAGAGTGGATAACAAGCACTCTAAGCGACTTGGTCGAAAAGTTACCACAATATGGCGTAATACGCACATCAGTAATGTATCTCACTGCAGCCGAAGATGAACCCGAGGTCGCGCGAGTAAACAATGTGCTCACCGACACTCAAACTAACAGCGGAGCACTCGCAGCCATCCTCGGAAAAATGGAGTAACTGGAACACGAAAATAAATCGCTATGTGACCAACTGAAGGAACACCAAGAAAGGGTAGATAAGATCCCGGTGCTCCTAAAATGCTGCCAAAGCGCGACGTAGGCAGGTTTGTGGAACAACCTTACACAGAGGAGGCCGCACCATACTCTATCCCAAAGACCTTCAAGATGCCTCCCTATTTTAGGGTATACGACGGGACTACGGACCCCGAGGACCATCTAATTCATTACGTCACAGTTGTGAAAGGTAACGATTTGGCAAAAGAATAGGTATCGTCCGTGCTTCTGAAGAAGTTCGGCAAAACATTGACAGGTGGAGCTTTGACGTGGTACTCCCAGCTACCAGCTAAGGGCATCTTCACGTTCGAGGAAATGGTGGACAAGTTCATCACAGCACATGCAGGAGCAAAGAAAGCAGAGGCAAGAGTCAACGACATCTTCGCTGTTCGGCAAACCATGGGACAGGGTGAGAATGAGCCTACCAAACGTATCGAAAGGTATGGTAGTCACCGCTTTCTAGAACGGGCTAAGCAGGGACGGCTCGAGGGCGACCAAGAAATTGCTAAGTCGCCTCATGAAATACCCTCCCACCACTTGGGAGGAAATCCATAATGCCTACTGCACCGAGGTGCGTGCAGATGAAGACGACCTCAATGGTCATACCCCGAGGCTAACGACGATACTCCCAGAGATCAGGAGGAACCAGCGCAATGAAGGGCGATGGGAACAAATCTCGCGTCCCAACAGGGAAAGACATCAACCATACGTCAGATCATCTCATTCGCCGCCACCAAGGCACGCGAACGCACTACAACAATATGTAGGCCCCTACAAAACGAGCGAGGTATGCCCCCTTTATTATCTGCACATAACTTTTGTGTTTCTCCTTCAGAGGTAGTGTACGCGCTAGAGAAGCTGGGCAACAAGGTACAATGGCCAACAAAGATGAAGTCGGACCCTACCACCCGAAAGTCAAACGCCCTATGTGAGTTACACTAGGAGTGAGGGCATAAAACCGAATACTGCATAGGTCTACGGAAGGAGGTGGTTAGGATGCTGAACCAAGGGTTCCTGAGAGACCTACTCAGCGACAAAGAAAAACTCAACTTTGTACGGGGACGGGAACAGCCCAACGGGCTGCCAAGGTCACCCTCACTGACACGCACAACCAACATGATCATCGGGGATGAAAATGACTCGACGATCAATCACGTCAAGTTTACCACCACTCACAAGTTAAAGCAAACCATCGCCCACGAACGGTATGACGTCTTCGAAGACAGTATCACCTTTGATAAGTCCGATACCGACAGATTGTCTTTTCCTCATTACAACGCTTTAGTTATTACTTTACGCAATGTGGATATATATATTAGGAGAATTATGGTTGGCGATGGTAGCGGAGCCTGTATTATCCACCCGAGGGTCCTTGCACTTTTGGGACTTAAGGATAAGATAATACCGCGCTGCATAACACTGATTGGTTTTTACAATGCAGTGGAAATAACCTCTGGAGAAGTAACACTACCCGTCCTGGCGGGGGTAGTCACGCTAGAAACCATTTTCCATGTGATGAACCAAGAAACGACATACAACGCCATCATTGGACGTCTGTGGATACATGCCATGAGAGCAGTCCCCTCCAGCTTTTATGAAGTGATCAAATTCCCTAGCCCATGGGGGGTGTTCACCATACGGGGTGAACCTCACACTGCCCAAGAATGCTACAAAATAGCTCAAGACTACACCCGCACCAAACAACTCCAGGGGGCAATCGCAGAAGCATAGCAATCAGCTCTGTCGGGGACTAAGGTCCATCCGGCAGAGGACGCCATCAAAGATCCTGATATCATAGAGGCCAGCAAAGCCAAGGTCGAGAACCTCGAAGCCGTTCAACTAGATGACAAAGACCTCATGAAGAAGGCCTACATCGGCCACAGCCTTTCAAACCCAAGTAAGTATCATGAATTTTTATCTAACCATGCATGCATGTTCGCTTTTTCCCATTCAGATATGCCAGGGATTCCGCTAGAGATCGCCACTCACAAACTGAACGTTGATCCACTACACCCGCCCGTGCGGCAAATGAGGAGGAAATTCAACGCCGCCATCAACGAAGTGGTGAGTGAGGAAGTAGACAAACTATTGGCAAATGGTTCCATTAGGGAATCCAAGTACCCTGAGTGGGTCGCCAATGTTGTTATGGTCAAGAAGAAAAATGGAAAGTGGCGAATGTGCGTGGACTTCACCGACCTGAACAAGGCATGCCCAAAAGATCGTTCCCACTGCCCCACATCGATCAACTAATAGGCGCGATGGCCGACACGAACTATTGAGCTTCATAGATGCGTATTGCGGCTACAATCAAATCATGATGGCCGAAGAAGATGAGGAGAAGACGACCTTCATCACTCACCGAGGAACATACTGATACAAAGTAATGTCATGCGGACTAAAAAATGCAGGAGCCACGTACCAAAGGTTGGTGACCGAGCTGTTTAAGGAGCAGCTTTGCAAAACAATGGAAGTCTATATCAATGACATGCTAGTAAAGTCGTCCAGAAAGGAAGACCACCTTGACCATATGAAGGAAGCCTTCGAAATATTGAGATGATACGGGATGAAACTAAACCTCGAGAAATGCACATTTTGTGTGGCCTCGGGAAAGTTCTTAGGATTTCTCATATCGCAGAGGGGTATCGAAGTCAATCCAGATCAGATCAAAGCAATAGACGCAATCCTGAAAGTGCTAAGCAGTCAAAAACAAGTACAGAAGTTGATGGTCGGATATCCCCCCTCTCCAGGTTCATCTCACAATCCTCTGACAGGTGCCATAAATTCTTTAGTGTGTTGAAGAAAGGCCAGGGGCTACAATGGAACGAGGAATGCATCGAGGCCTTAAAGAATTTGAAGGCGTACCTATCATCGCCGCCTCTGCTGGTCAAAGCAAGCATAGGTGAACCACTTCTGTGTATCTAGCCATGTCTGAAGTCGCCATCAGTGTTGTCCTAGTGCGCGAAAACATAGGTACGCAATCTCCATCTATTACATTAGAAAAACACTAGTGGAAGCCAAAACTCGGTACCCACACGTTGAGAAATTGGCGCTAGCACTGGTAGTAGTTTCACGAAAGCTACGACCTTATTTTCAGTGCCATCCCATAAAAGTGGTAACGACCTTCCCCCTGAGGAGCATCTTACACAAGCCTGAACTATTAGGCCGACTCGCTAGATGGGCCATTGAGCTCATCGATCATGACATCTCGTACCTTCCAAGAAATGCCATCAAGTTTCAACTCCTAGCCGACTTCATAGCTGACTTCGGCGCGGAAATCCTGCCGAAGGCAGAACTCGAGGCCGGACATGCCTCCCCCATTAACGACCTATGGGTCCTCCACACTGATGGCGCCACAACCGTATCAGGATCGGGACTGGGACTCATCCTCGAGTTCCCCAGGGGCGAAACAATTTTCCAGTCCATACGATGCCCTGAAATGACTAACAACGAGGCCGAGTATGAGGACGTTATTTGCAGGTATGAAACTAGCCATCAAAAATGGGGCTTGACATATCCTACTCCATTGCGATTCTCAACTCGTGGTAAACCAGGTCACTGGGACTTACCAGATCAGATAACAAAGGCTACAAAAGTACCAGACTGAAATTTGTAGGCTAATGGCTGTGTTCGATGAATGTCGCTTCGAACAAATTACGAGGGCATGGAACATCGAAGCGGACGGCCAAGAAAAATTGGCCTCGGCCACCAAAAACATCAACAAGGAAAGCGTGGTCCCCTCCTCGATTCACCCATCGACCACACTGAGGTATTTTCTTTAAATCTAACCTGGGATTAGCGCAACCAGTTCGTGTCCCATCTACAGGACGGAACGCTTCCGCACGACAAGAAAGAGGCGAAGAAACTCTGCGTGCAAGCCACCCGGTACTGTATGATCAACAACGACCTCTACAAAGGACGTTTGGCGGACCCCTGCCAAGTGCCTAGGCCTGCACCAAACAAGGTCAGTACTCGAAATGGTACATGAGGGTCATTGTGGCACCCATACGGGTAACCGCACCCTCATACGATGCATCATACGCACCGGCTACTACTGGCCCACCATGAAGAAAGAAGCGGCAGAATACGTTCGCTGATGTGAACAATGTCAAAAATATGCCCCAATGATACACCAGTCGGGGGAACCAATACACTCAGTCACCTCTCCCTGGCCTTTCATCAAATGGGGAATGGACATACTAGGACCCCCCCCCCCCCCGCGGGACGGGAAAAGGTACGATTTTTACTTATTTTAACTGACTATTTCTCCAAGTGGGTGGAAGCAAGTGCGTACGCACAAATGCACGAACAGGAAGTCATCGCCATCATATGGAAGAACATCATATGCCGCTTCGGTATTCCCAAAGAGATTAGTTGTGACAACGGATGACAGTTCATCGGTCAAAAAATAGCCGAATTCTTCAAAAATGGCGCATCAAGACTATACTCTCCATGCCATACCACCCTCACCGCTAACGGTCAAGCAGAATCCTCTAATAAAACAATACTGAACAAACTGAAGAAGAAGCTTGAAGATGCCAAAGGGTTATGGCCCGAACTGCTACCCAAAGTATTGTGGGCACACAAGACCACACCCAAGTCCAGCACAGGGGAAACTCCATACTCATTGGTTTAAGGAACTGATGTGGTCATACCGTTCAAAGTAGGTGAACCAAGCCTGAGGTACTCATACACCAGTGGAATGGAAAACGACGCAAACAAGCTCCAAGACCTCGATGAAGCCGAGGAAAGAAGAGAAATGACCCACATAAGAATGGTGGCCCAAAAATAGCAAGTCGAAAGGTACTATAACAAAAGAGAAAAAGTAAGGACGCTCAAAGTATGAGACTACGTCCTCAAAGCAAAGGCATTGGACTCCAAAGACCCAAGTGAAGGAAAATTGGGCACAAACTGGGAAGGGCCCTACAAAATCACAACAACAGCCAGCAAAGGGGCACTTCAGTTGGAAACAATGGAAGGAAAAACACTCCAGAACAACTGGAACGTCGCCCACCTCAAATATTTCCATTTCTAAAAGGCGTCTCCCAAGTTGCACTATTTTTCCCTCACCCGAGTTTTGTCCCAATCGGGTTTTCTCGGGGAGGTTTTTAACGAGGCAACGAAGGGAACACCTGGAGATATTTGCGGAACAAGTGTATCATGTTGGACTCTCCATACGATCTCCAGCCCGACCTAATACAAAGACTGGACTAGCAACATCTCTAATATGTAAAAGGATACGACCATCTGCATCTCCAATGTGTAAAAGGCTACGGCCATCTCCAATGAATGAAAAGGCTACGGCCATCTTCAATCATCTGCATCTCCAATGTGTAAAAGGCTACATCCATCTCCAATGAATTAAAAGGCTACGGCCATCTCCAATGAATGAAAAGGCTACGACCATCTCCAATGAATGAAAAGCTAGGGCCATCTCAAATGAATGGAATGGCTAAGGCCATCGCCACTGACAGTCGACCCAATGTTGACTACGACATAATGAAAGACTTGACGACACTCGAAGTCAATTACATGGCTAAGGCCATCAACATCATCATGGCTAAGGCCATTGATTCAACATGGCTAAGGCCACCGTCGCTAATAGACGACCTAATGTCGACTACGGCATAACGAAAGACTCGACGATAGTCGAAGTCAATTACATGGCTAAGGCCATCAAAATGATCATGGCTAAGGCCATTGATTCAACATGGCTAAGTCCATAGCCGCTAGGAGTCGACCCAATGTCGACTACGACAGAACGAAAGACTCGACGACAGTCGAAGTCAATTACATGGCTAAGGCCATCAACATCATCATGGCTAAGTCCATTGATTCAACATGGCCAAGGCCATCACCACTAACAGTCGATCCAATGTCGACTATGGCAGAATGAAAGACTCGACGACAGTCGAAGTCAATTACATGGATAAGGCTATCAACATCATCATGGCTAAGACCATTGATTCAACACTGCTAAGGCCATCGCCGCTAACAGTAGACCCATAGTCGACTACGGCAAAACGAACGACTCGACGACAGTTGAAGTCAATTACATGGCTAAGGCCATCAACATCATCATGGATAAGGCCATTGATTCAACATGGATAAGGCCATCGCCGCTAACAGTCTACCCAATGTCGAATACGGCAAAATGAAAGATTTGACGACAGTCAAAGTCAATTACATGGCTAAGGCCATCAACATCATCATGGCTAAGGCCATTGATTCAACATGGCTAAGGCTATCGCCGTTAACAGTCGACCCAATGTCGACTACGGTAGAACGAAAGACTCGACGACAGTCGAAGTCAATTACATGGCTAAGTCCATCAACATCATCATGGCTAAGGCCATTGATTCAACATGGCTAAGGCCATCGCTGCTAACAGTCGACCCAATGTCGACTACGGCAAAAAGAAATACTCGACGGCAGTCAAAGTTAATTATATGGCTAAGGCCATCAACATCATAGCTAAGGCTATTGATTCAACATGGTTAAGGCCATCGCCACTAACAGTCGGCCCAATGTCGACTAGGGTAAAGCGAAAGACTCAATGACAGTCAAAGTTAAGCTCAAAACTACAAATTGCAAACATGACAGAAGTTCCAAGGAACTAAAGAAGAATAACAATAGGAAAAAGGCATGTACTATTATCTCCAAAAGAATATACACATGTACCGCCTCAGAAAGAGGTCTTATTTACAACAAAAAGGGTACAAATACAAAACCCTAAGAACCCCGATCGCCCTGGCCGGCACAACCAACACTCAAACCATTACCACCCCCTGGCGGGTAGTCCCTATAAATGCAAGAGGAAGAATCCAGGCGGTTAACACCCTCAGAGTTATATCCCTCTCTAACGAGCGAGTCGGAGAGGTAGTCGGACGCCTCACGAGCAACGCGGGTTAGACACTGTTGTTTATCTACCTCCGCCTCGGACACCTGACCAGCTGCCAAAAGCTCTTTAAACACAACCAGTCTGGCATCATGATACACCCACATATCATGCGCATCACGGCGCTCAGCATCCTGTGGGAAGGCCCAAGTAAGGGCCTCAATCTCAGCCTCCTTAGCTTTAAGCTCATCGGTTAAAGCCGCAACTCGAGCCCAAAGTTCAGCGGCCTCCGCTGCCACTTCACGGTCGATCTCCAACTCATCTTCCTTCGCCTGAAGGAGAACCTCCAACTCAGTGTTTCATACAACCGCGGACACAAGTTTTGTTCATCGTCCCTCTCCAGCTCGTCCAGTGGTTTATGTAATTCTTCTTCCATTTGCGTGAGGCCCTCACGGAACAGCCTGAATTTAGACCTCTACAGCAATTTTTTGTGGGTTTCCGCCCTCTTCGCCAAGCGCCGCCCCCTCTCTACTTCCAAGACAAGAACCTGAGAAACAACAAATGATAAGTTAGTACGTGGGCGGACCACCCCTGTAACACTGACGAGAAAGAGAGTCAAATTTACCTGTAAGGCCGAGCCTGCCACCCTTCGAGACATGCCCTTGTCACTGATCTCCGCCAACGCCTCGCCCTCGGTACCCGCACAAAGAAGGGTCATATCTGCAGCTGCCTTATTATAGTTCTCCATAGGATTATAGCCGCTGGGAATCACGATACGGCGAGTAAACCTACCGGCCGTCATCTCAACACGAGCTAGAGAACTCTTTCCTATGTCTGCCCTCTCCGCGGGCGCAATTGTCCCTACTGCTATGGTCGACGAGCCATCCTCCCGAGCAGAAGGCGATCCAGCCTCGACATCAGCCATCCTCCGAGGAGCGGTCCTCCCCGAGCGGATTGCATAAGCCATAAATAGCCGCCCCGACTCGCGACGAGGTAATTGTACCCTCTCATCCTCAATGGCTTTCCTTTTACCGGTGATCAGCCGGTGCCTCCTACTTTCAAGAGGCTCCTCATCTTCAGAAGCCACCTCCTCTAGCTGCAAAGGTGACCCTAAAGGAAGCTCCTCATTGCCGGACGTGACCCTGGTCCCCCTCGCGGGCACGACCTCTGATGCCACCGCCAGAACCTCCTCCGATGCCACATCCGTCATCATTTTAGGTGCCGCCTCAAACGTTGCTCCCGGTGTAACCTCCTGCTGAGGGGCCGAGAAGGCGCTATTTTCAGGTGAACCCCCCACAGGAACGTCCTCATCTTCAGAGCTCGGCTCCGCCCTAGACGGGCCGGCATCAATCCTCCTCATCTTGGCCTTCCTAGAAGTGCCTCGACCTGCCGCGAAAAAAATGTGTCAAACATGGGAACCCTCGAATCAGGACGAGGGAAAAGTAAAGAACAAGGGAAGACCATTACCAGTCGGGCCGTACATACTGTAGAATTGAGCCTTGATACAACACTTCTCTACATGTGGGATCATCCTCTCCACCAACGACCCGATATCGTCCCTATAAGAAAGGGACAAAGAATTTACAGGCATACGAGCCACCACTATAAATAGAAGACAAAGGATCCGTAAGAGGTTAAGCCGTCATAACAAAAAGCACTGAAGAGAGCACAAAGGGATACTTACACTTCGGGTTCCACACCTCCGGAAACCCTTCGCGGTTAACCACCAGATGCTCCGTCCGAACATAGAAGAATCTCTTCCAATAGCCTCGGTTGGCCTTGTCGTCAGATTGTACTACGAAACTCTTCTTTCCGCGGCGTGTCAAATGCAACATTAAACCCCTCAGATAACTTGCATTGAAAATTTGCAAAAGGTGGTATATCATGAGCGCACACCCGACTTTTCCCGTGTGTGTGGTGAGTAACCTCCAAACCTTCAATGTGTAAGGGGTGAGTTGAGCCGGGCACGCTCTAAAGAAGCGGCAAAGATCCTCCGCTAGAGGGTTGAGTGGGAAACTGTATCTGATTCGGAATGCATACTCGTAGAATGTACAGAACCCGGGCCTGTGCACATTGGCGTAGTCCTCTCCGGCAGGATCTATCTCGATATGATTCGGGAACCCATGCGCCATCCTGAGGGCATCCAAGTGAGATGGCGTCAATTCAATGTGTCCCCAAGGTGAAGGTGAGCTTTTGTGACTAAAGTCATTCCTTTTGCTCATGTTTTTCGTAAGAACGTTAGCCACAAACAGAGGAACGATGGCCTCTCACACCTCCTCCGCCTCACCATCGGAGGAAGATAAAACCTTAGAAGGGGCGTTATCTTTGGACCTTTTGCTGCCTTTATGATGTTTAACCATGATATAGTTTGCAGAGAAGAGTGTTTTAGCAATACAAGGTTCGATCCCTAGAAACAGCAGTTCTCAAGTAAAGCAGTGGTTGCCAAAAAAACGGGATGAAAGAAAGGGAGAAATGTCCTCTAAAGGTTCGAATGGTGTATCATTTTAAACCGCTCCGTTGTTGATAGGGGCGAAATACAAGAAAATCGAAGCGACATCATTTAAAGCTGGCGCGGGAAACCCAAATGTCATGTCAGGATCTGAACTGTCTCCGGAGCAAAAGTAATGATAACGTACGTGACCGGTGATATCACTCTAAAAAGGAGCCGAACGTCAACGGCTTTATATCGTCACATGAGCATACATATCTGTCTATTGAAGACGTCCATCAAGCACGCCTCCAACGGACGGAGGGACTAACTGTATGAGGTAAACTCCGGCTCACCCCACCCCGTCTAAGTGAACACGTCCCTAATGACAAATCCGTCCTTGAATCGTGTCGCCTCAGGCAAAGATGGCTCGAGCAAGGACGTCCTAATCAACTAGGTGGATAAACGATGTCGTTTAAGGCTTGGCTTCCTTCATATGAGGAAGCCACCAACTTTTATACTTTTTTTTATTATTTCGAGAAAGGTCTCTTAATATATAAATGAGATATTTACCTTTGTAAGGGAACATGTGCATTATTCTGAGTAATACTATCATTCTACTTTCTCTCTCTACTGCTACCAAGCAAGCTTCTCTCTATCTCTCTTTGATACTTAAACTCTCCATAACCTTTTATATTTTTAGATCTATCACGGTCTTAGCTAAATAATCTCTTCTAGGGGTTATTATACTTGATTATGATTTATTCATATACTTTTTTGATTATTTTTAAGCTTACAAAGTGTGTATATCTTTTGATCCAAACAAGTACTATTTTACATTTCTTTGATGGACATCAGCGTCCATTAAAACTTATTTACTTGTCCATGTGCTAACATTTTAGCATTTATGTCTTCCATCTTTTGCTATATTAAGGGCACATAGGAGAATGTACGAATAAAAAATACAAACAAGCATACTATCCATTTAAATATATACTAGTATAACTATGATGATACTGTGTATTGATAAAAGTATTTTGTGTGAGCATTACTGTGTTCAAACAAAATCAGAATAACTGTATAAGAATAAAGAAATATAGAAAATAGTAGAGAATCAGAAATTTTCGAGTCCACAAGTTTATTGTGTGTCCTTAAGGAATTTTAACCTCCTCACACGTTTCCAAGGTAATGGATTAAATCCTCACAGGATAAAACGGAATAAACCTTCTTGGAACAGTGGTAATACAAACTGCAGGATACCAACAAACTCAAAAAACTGAGCAAAATCTCACTTACTAATTTGAGAAGGAGTAACTGCGAATTTGGATGGAGTATATTCAGAAAGAGAGAAGTTCTGGAGTGTTTTTCGTATGTATAAGATGTAGCCTTGCCTCAGAATTTATAGGCAAATATCATAAGAGGTGTCTGGAAAAAGGTTCGGAAATACTCTGGCTGCTGCGGTTCTACCGCGGTCGCGGCAGAAACGCGGCCAGGTAGGTTCTGGCGTATTTTTGCGTATTTTCAGCAGTGATTGGGCATTTAATTAATTATTAAAACCAAAGCCGAGCGAGCGACGACGGTGGCGCGAGGGTTCATTCTCTTCAACTCCTTTTAAGAGCTTTAAGAAGTGATTCTATATATAAGCACTCAAATATAGTTGTCCATCACCAATGAGAGACAAAGTGCAAGACAAAACTTCACTTATTCAAATTTTCATTTTCGCTCCACTTTATTTTCCTCCATTCCATTTTGTTTCCCTCTATTTTCAATTCACACTTCTTCTACTTTGAAGCCAAATGGTTTAAAGTCTTCAACATTTTGTAATTTAAGTTGCATTACATGGCAATAATCTAGCTTAATGCGGTTATCGTAGATGTACAATAGCTCGAGTAGTCATATGAGCATAAATTGCAGTAAAACTGAAATGTTGCTTCTCAATATTGAATCCATTGGAACAACTAAAATAATCCAAACTAAAATAAAGAGTTGACCACTATAATTAACTACTTACCTACATTTGATGTTTACGTCAAACTGTATTAACTCACTATGATTAATTAATTTAATTAAATTAAAATATATATAATTTATCATGATTAAATGATTGAAATCCATATATAAGACACATGTCATATATTTATTGGTTTGGTGTAAGTACCCGATACGGGTAAACTTTTACGTTGTAAGAGACTTTGGAGTCTTGAGACGAACCAAGCTAATTTGAATCTCTTTTATTTCTTTCTATGGTACAATGTCATCTAAAAACAAACTAAAGTAACGAGAATGTTCGGAAGTGCCGAAGGAGGGTGGATGATGATGATTAACATTAGTATAAGCATGTAGGAGACAATATTGCTTTCTAAAATATTATGTAAAATAGGAAAAAGAAGAAAAAAACATGGAAGAAAAGGTTGAAATCATTGAATTGTGGATGTTGAAGTAGCAATATTTTGGTAACTTTATTTTATATTACAACATTATTTTATGATAAATTATATGGTATCTAGAATACTTTGAGTTTAGTAAAATGGACCGTGCATTATATAGGGGAAATCTGTATAAGATGTAGGACATATGTAAGCTTCATTTTGGACCGCGTGATATCGATGTTATTATTTGTACAGTTCTTCCTTTATTGCCATGCTCCCACCTAATGTTTGTTAGAGGGATGTCGTTTACCACTTATTGATTGTGTGGATAAATAGTAATGGTAGAAAATTCACTAATTGACCAAAGCCAAACAAAAGATTTGAAGAAAATATTCATTTTTCTTTTTTCAAAATTGACTTGCCATTAAATTTATAAAACGTGTGGTCCTGCAATAAGAAATGGTAATCTTTTCCATAGAAAATTCATAAAACAAAATAAAAAAGAACTATAGTCGATATTGTCAAACTTAAATAATAAAATGAAAAGATACACCTAGAACAAGGAGGAAAGAAGAATAGTGCATGTGACCTCTTACACTTTGATTTTGTTTTTAAAAACAAAATCAAATGGTAGGATCCACCGTCCACCACTCAATCAAGCCTTTTCTCATTTCAAAGGGTCACTTTCTTTACAATGTCCAAAGATTTGTTAAATCAAGAAAAAGTCAAGAAAATCAACATAGTAAATCCTTGAGATTCTGATCTGATATCTGCATTCGTATCTCTCTTTCCCTTCTGTCAAATATTTTCCGTATCTTCTTGAAATCAACACCATATCATCATGTCATTCCCCTCATATAATAACCTACCTCACCTCACAATCACCAACCAACATAACCAAAATTCTTCACATACTACACAATTCACAAATTCAATATCATCATACTTGAAATGGCACAAGTTGCAACAATGGATCATCAGTTTCATGTTCTAGCTGTTGATGATAGTATTATTGATAGAAAACTCATTGAAAGGCTCCTCAAGACTTCTTCTTACCAAGGTACTTTGATATTTCATCTTTATTTAATTTCCCAAAAAAAAAGTTATGTCAACTGTTGGATCTTGGTTTCTAATTTTTTTTCTTTCTATTTTTGTAGTTACTGTTGTGGATTCAGGAAGTAAGGCTCTAGAGTATCTTGGATTGTCAAGTGATGAGAATGAAGGAGTAGAAATTGACCATTCTCATGTACGAGAAATTGGAATCAATTTGATTATTACAGATTATAGCATGCCTGGAATGACTGGTTATGACCTCTTGAGAAAGATTAAGGTATGTATATTGTGACAAAAAATTAAAAACTATTGAATTTTCATTATACAATTGTTTAGATTGTGTAAAATTTTTTATAAAATTGTTGACTAATAGGAATTTTGTCAATTTTACAGGGATCATCATCTTTAAAAGACATCCCAGTAATTATTATGTCATCAGAAAATGTTCCATCAAGAATAAATAGATGTTTGGAAGAAGGAGCTGAAGAATTTTTCCTAAAGCCAGTCCAACAATCAGATGTGAATAGAATTAAGCCCCATTTAATGAGGGAGAAAATACAGAAAGTAACTCCAAATAGTCTCAAAAGAAAGGCTATGGTAGAATGCATATCTCCTGAGAAAACAAGAAAATACAACAATTTGTGTGGCGTCTTTTGGCAGAACATTTGTGAGTAATTAAAGGGATGTCAAATTCTTCGAGTTAATTAAAGCAACAAGGAGTTTTCTCCTTAATTGAAACAAGAAGGTTTCAAATGGAAGGGAAAAAAGCCATGGTTCGAGAGGAAAGAGGGAGAATTATCGCGGAATTTTTTTGGACATTCGGTACCAAGTAAATGAATGCAAGACATGTATCGAACAGATTTATCACAGCTTAAAAGAAATTCCGTACCAAGCAAATGAATGCAAGATATCTGTCTGAACAGATTTGTCACAAGACTTATAGATGCCAATGTCCATACAATTTGAAACAATTGTTTTTTTTTCAGATACATACTTGTAAATGTTTAAGATCATTAAAATATGCAATTCTGGATGTAAATGCTCTTTGTGTTGAGAGACATGATCCAAGTGATTTTTGTAGAGTGGGTTTACAATGAAGCTACTGTAATCAAGCAGATCTGATTTTGGTCTAATTTTTATCCTACTGATATACATAATTCATATTTCCTATTTGCTTGAGAAATCAAAAACTTCTGCTCATTAAAACAACCTGATTCCTTTTTCATGTTTTCAAATATATTTTCAGTTTACTTGTTGTAGATCCAATTAATTTTTTGCAATTTCAATGACTTATTTCATTTGGTAATAGAGATAGACGATTCCATCTCTCTTAAATTGCACGCTAGAATAACAACAAAAAAAATAATTAAAACGCATATGATTTTAGTTTTTGTAGAAAAAATTGTAAGCCGAATGATTATTCGAGAAATTAATTCTTTGAAATCATTTCTTTCGCCATCAAATTTCTCCATATGAAACAATAAACTCCATTGAAGAAGGACCACATATTCACAATAATAAGTTAATAACTACGAAATAGAATTTGAGTCATAAAAGTAGCAATAGGTTACCCAAAAAATATCAACAAATTCTAAAAAGAAAAAAGAAAAAAAAAGAGGAACCTCCCAACTCCAGATTAACAATGAAGCAAAGATGAAAATATTTTATTCAGAGGAAACCAGAAAATAATCATAACCAAACAGTCAACGATAGCACAGCTTTCACCAAACAGAAGCAGAGCCCACGCAAAGACATGTTCAGTGATTTGCTGGAGTAGTTGGTTCCATGGTAGAAGTGAAAAATAGTTTCTTGCTTGGTATTATAAGTTGGATGACCATTTGAGAAAAAAATCATAAGTTCAATTAATATAATGAAAAAGTTTACTTATTGGAAGGGCGTGATCTTCTTCACTACAATTAATTTATTGGAGTCCAATATTGAATATAAACATTATATTATTCTTATTGACAATTGACACTTCAATAATCACATAAATCAACCACCAATAATATGCCATCTTTTTAAATGATATAACATGAGCTAAGATGCATTGTCCTACTACTTAATCTTCGGTATGTCAAGACTAAGTATTTTAGAATATCTACATTATTACTTTATATACTAATTATGTTATTTAGCCGTTGCATGAAAAGGATTTGGGCATCGACATGTCAAATTGTTGGTCTTCTATATTTGAAAATGTATTCGAAAAATAAAAACGATGTAAAATCAGAAATGTAGAATAACAAAATTAATCCGAACCCATTGAATTTATAGTGTTATCTTAAGTAACTTAATTCTCTTCTTGTACCCGAAGTTTAGGATTATTTCCTCCAGGACGGATAACCTCGCTGGTGTAACGGCACTTCAAGTTTGCCTTCATCTTAACTCTTCATCTTGACTCTTCTGATGGGTGTGTGTGTGTAAGTGTATATATATATATATATATATATATATATATATATAACCATCAGAAGTCTTTTACACCTCCAATATGGAACAATGTCCCTTTGTTAAGAAGGAAAAATAAAGATTTAATTTTTCCTCCATTTCCCATTCACCCTCTTTTGAGCTCTAAGAAGATTAAACCTAATAATCCCCCACATGAATGGGGAATGGATCACCAAAATATGCATGAAAAACTGTGTGATTTACAAGATTAATTGCATCTGAATAGGTATATTTCTCTTTGAACTTTCCCTAATGAACTTATGTCAGATATACTCGATCAATCGGTAAATTTGTTATCTTTGAACCGTCGAACTTTGGTGTATATCTATACAACCATAAGTCACACAACAAACCTGTAACCATCTTTGGATCTCATTGTTGTATTTATTTCAGCCATGAACACCGCATGCTTTCATAAGTGTGTAGAGAACTGGCTTGCAAAATTTTCCTTGATGCGGATAACACTTCTCACTTACATAGGTGATTCCTAAATGTGTCATCCTGTAGATACACTTTTTGATATACCTCATATAAAATTTATAAACCATTAAAAAGACTTAATGTTTTAACCTTGGTATTGAACATTGTCTCATCACGAGAATCGACAAAAAAACTAGTTGATAATGATGAACCGTCATTAATAACTTTGTTTGATCTCCTTGATCCTAGATCTTGGGATCTCCAGTCTTCTAGGTAGATTTACCGCCACAATTACTTGTCATCGGCCATAGTCCTATTCCCTCGATGATCTTTCAACTACTTCTCTAGTTAGGTCTTTTGTAAGTGGATCTGACACATTGTCGATTAACTTTATGTAGTCAATTGTGATGACCCCCTAAAGAGTAACTGCCTAACGGTTTTATGTCTTCGTCGTATATGATGAGATTTACCGTTATACATATCGCTCACAGCCCTTCCAATTACCGTTTGACTATCGAAATATATGCATATTAGTGTTAACGGTTTCAGCCAAAATGGAATATCTTCTAAGAAATTCTAGATCCATTCAGCTTCTTCACCGGCTTTATCCAAGGCTATAAACGTATCCTTCATTGTAGAGCGGGAAATACACGTTTATTTGGACGACTTCTAAGATACAGGTCCTCTACCAATATTAACTACATATCCACTTGAAGACTAAGAATCAGTTGAACTGGTGATTCAATTTACATCACAGTATCCCCCAATCACTGCGGGATGATCGTTTCATCCTCATCCAATGAGATTGACCTGGATTACTCGTGTATCAACTTAATTTACTTATGGCATAAGCTATATCTAGTCGAGTATAATTCATGATATATATTAAACATCACAGCACACGAGCATAATCCAATTGCGGTATGCTTTGACCTTTATTTTAGCAAGTTCAAGATTCACATAAATTTGAGTCTTTGTAACTTTAAAATCTAAGTACTTGAATTTTTCAAGTACTGGTTCAATATAATAAGATTGTGCTAATGTCATAACTTGAGGAGTCTTATGGATCTTAATACCCATAATTAAATTGACAACTCCTAAGTCTTTCATATAATACTTTGTAGTTAACATACGTTTGGTCGCATTTATATTGGCAATGTCATTACTCATTATCAGCATATCTGTCACAACCAAAATTTCCAAATATGGTCGTGATGACAAGGCCAGCCAACTGAATAACAATACCTCTTTTAACAATTACTTAGCATGAATAAGTCAAAATTCATAGATAATATAATCATAAGTGCGGAATAAATGTGATAAAACAAGGAAACCATCCCGACTCAGCCTGAAATCAGGGTGTCACAAGTCATGAGCTACTACAAAGTCTACTAAAATTCTACAAGTCTGGAACTAGGTACAAAGTTTGAAGGTAATAGGAATAATAGAAGATAAGGGAGAAACGGGGCTGCGGACGACAACAGCTACCTCGTCACTCCTATTCCGCCCGGTCTGGAAGGAATCAGCGCTCAGGAACGAACTCTGCTCTACATGTATCTGCAAACACGGTGCAGGAAGTAATGCGAGTACTCCGACCCAGCGAGTAATAAAAATAATAATGACTGAAAGTATAAAATATCATAAAGGCACAAAAAACATTATCTCAAGCAATAAAATCAGTTATACAATAAAACCGTGAAGTATCGGATAAATCTCTTTTAGGAACAGATAAGACCAATAATTTCAACAAGTAAGAAATAATCAGAAACCTGCCCCTCTGGCTCAATATCAAACTCTCATTACAGTATCATCCCCACGGGTTCACTCATAACTCGCATGGTGTAACATTAGTCTCTCGGGCTCACTCCCAACTCACAAAGTACAACATCAACCTCCCGGGACCACTCCCAACTCAGAAAGTACAATATAAGCCTCTTGGGCTCACTCCCAAGTCACCTGAGTACCCACGCTCACTGTGGGGGTGCAGACTCCGGAGGGGCTCCTACAGCCCAAGCGCTATATCATCATAAGGCGTTAAAGCATGTCATATCAACATAAGGCCTAAAGCCTTCTCACATCACACTCGAGGCCTGGAAGCCTCCTCACATCAATCAAAATATCCTCACATATGACCCTCGGCCTCAATCAGTCCAGAAAAATAATCATAACCCGCTTGGGCATCAGTAAAACAAAGGTTCTCAGCTCAAAAAATATTAGAAATATCATTTAATTCTCAAGTTAAGAAAAAGTGTAACTGAGTTCATGAAACCATATAATTCAATTGGACTGAGTTCAAATAATATTTCAATTAGTGAGGAAAACAGTGATGGAAATTCACAAAGGATTTCAAATAGTTGGCGCGAAGCCCAAGTATGGCAATAAGCCCAAATCATGGTGAAAAACGACAAGTCTTTATCAAATACGCGGTAAAATATCAACCGGGATGGACCAAGTCGCAATTCCCAATAGTAAGTGACCCCCGCCCTTCATACAACGTGTGTCTCATCTCAAAATAGCACTACGTTGTGCAATCTGGGATTCAAACCCTCATGACATCATTTAGAATCATTACCCACCTCGAACCGGCTATTTCTTTAACTCGCGACTCCTTTGCCTCTCAAATTGGCCTCCACGTGTGTCGAATCTATCCAAAACCACAACAACTGTGTCACATTATGCTATAGGAATAATACCCAATTGAAAATAACTAAAAACATCAAAATTCATGAATTTCACAAGACCCGAGCCCCGGGCCCACTTCTCGAAAAATTAGAAAATTAACATCATCGGATTCCTTATCTCGCCACGAGTCTAACCATACAAAAATTATCCAATTCTCATAACATTTTTTACCCTCAAATCCATGGTTCTAACCAACAGGGTTTTCTATACTTTTCCAACAAAATTCGCGGATTAAACGCCAAAACTAGTGATAGATTCAAGTTATACAACCAAAATTGAGTTAAGAATACTTACACCGTTGTTCTCTCCAAAAATCTCCCGAAGAATCACCTTATCCGAGCTCTAAATTGGTAAAAATGGAAAATGGGTTCGTCCCATTTTCAGAACTTGAAAAACAATCTGCCAGAAAGTTTCGTGTGCACTGTTCACCTTGTGTTACTGTGCACCCGCGTTACTGTTCACGGGGTACTGTTCATGAAACTATTCACGGATTCTGTTACGGGGCACTGTTACGGGTACTATTCATGGGCATTGTTCATGGGCACTATTCAAAATGACTGTTGACAGTGCTGTGAAAAAAATGCAGCACCTTTATTTTTCGTGCCTAAATCGATCCGTTAACCTTACGAAATACACCCGAGGCCCCGGGACCTCAACTAAAAGCACCAACATGTCTTAAAACATTATTCAAACTTGCTCCAATCGTTAAAACACCTCAACTAATGCCAAAATCATCAAATTACATCGAATTCAAGCCTAAGTTCTTTTAAAACTTCTAAATCACGCATTCGATCAAAAACCCGACCAAACCATGTCCGAATGACTCTAAATTTTGCACACACATCCCAAATCACCTAATGAAGCTGCAGAAACTCTCGGAATTCCATTTTGATTCCTGGATCAAAATCTCACCTATCAATTGGAAATTGCCAAAATACTAACTTCGCCAATTCAAGCCTAATTCTACATTGAACCTCCAAAACCGCTTCCGATCACACTCTTAAGTCACAAATCACCTTCCAGAGCTAACCGAACCATTGGAATTCACATCTGAACCCTCTAACATATAAGTCAACTCCCGGTTAACTTTTCCAAACTAAGCCTTCCTCAAAGACACTAAGTGTCTCATTTCTAATCAAAATCGCTCCAAATCAACTTGATTACATATGACACAGATAACGAAGCATGTAGAAACATAAAATGGGAAGAATGGGGTGGTTACTCACGAGAAGACAGGTTAGTTCGTCACATCCTCCCCAACTTTAACAAAAGTTATCCTCGAACGTGCCCAGAGTTGTCCCCAAAAGCCAAACAATCGCTTAGTAACCTCGCCACGCATATACCCGGGGGTGATCCCACGTCACCCTATCTCATATAGGTCCGACAATACATTGTAACTGAAATTTTGCAATCCAATCTAGCCCATACACCATAGGACCACGTTTCCACTTTTAAAATCTTTCATATAATAAGAATCCCACATTTATACTGTGAATAAGCTCGAAGAAGTTGTAATAACCCACACCTGCAACCTCAGGTGCTATTACATGATAGGCCACATAATTCAAACGCTTGTAGTGATAACTCTTAATCATAACAGATGCACACAACACCGAATAGCAATAGAAAAACTCTTATAAACTAAAGTCTCATCTCACACTTTCATATGTTGCCAATGATGACTAAATCACGTGGTATGCCATAACCATTTCCCATATCAACCATTCATGAAGTCATTTCTCCTTTGGAAAATGCTACATCTAATTTCTGAGTCGTAGCTCGATCCTTTGTATTCATTAATGATCCCTCTAATCTCTTCTAATCCAATACACTACTATGGTTACATGACACATCAATACAGGCGTAAGCCACAACTCGCACAGTACGCGCGCCAATAAGCAATAGTCCGAGTATACTGAATTCATGAAAATAACTCAAGTGAAAGAGTTGTACCACAAGCTCACTAGTACCACCACAACACAAGGCTGAGAACCCGTCTCACATCATAGAAACAGAACACCCGAATCTAACCGTGAGGAATTCAGACACTAGTTCACCTGGACACCCCAAGTCACCATGCTCAAAACCATCAACCAAGTGCAATTTTATGTCTAGTACCACAAGCGAATCATCATGTCCACAGAGAAGTACATAATACAATGCCATACCAGTAAACCTCGCTATTGCAGAATCCAGTTACCCCAAAAAGGGAAAATACCTCAAAGAAGAGAGTCACTTTGCAAGTTCCACAAGTACCACCCCAACAATATGCTATGAGCTCGTCAATCACAATGAAACTAAGATACATGAATAGAATAATAATAACTGGCTCTTCTATAGCTCACATTGACATCAACTTCACGAGAAACTTAGTTTCCAACAACATAATCCACCTTACATGGTCACAGACCTCCGGTCTAAGCATATCATATATAAGCAATCCAACAAGTAAACATGTATATGCTAACTAAAACAAGATTCTCATGCTCTGGACTAGGATAAATAACACTCTACATCGTAGGCATGAGCAAATTGTGTTGTCAAAGCTCAAATTAGCAAGTTAACACAGAATTAGTAATTTCCAAGTTTGTTCTGGAATTTAGCATATTGGAAATCTCAAGTATAGTCCAGATAGTTCTCAACAGAGTTACAAATAAGAGAAACATTATACCTTTAAGTTCAATATCCCACTCTACGCATATCATAGCCTACGCATCTTCTGAGCATGAATATTGGCTCGGTGCTTGCACACATGTTCAAACCTCACATATATTAACACTCACAGCGTATAGTTATCACCATCACATCCAATGAGTTAGATAAAAATACTCTCCTCAACATGCCCACTCCCGAAATTGTATATTTTGAGAATTCCCCGTCTCGAAATTCATAGATCACATAAACCACCGTAACTGATCACAACCTCAGCACCCAAATGACTAACACATCCCTCAAGTAAGATCATCCCCAGATAATTATTTTCTACAATACATAACAAGATCGAAATATCGGTAGTCGATCAACCAAGTGAGTGTTGTAATACCAATAGACATTTGTTAGTTAAAATATACTACGCACCCTTCTCAGGTCTTACCGAGCAGTTATAAAATTCAATTTAAATATTTGAAGCTGATTATTCCATCCATAATTTATGAACTTCCTTTAAGAATGAACTTCCACCTCGCACATGAAAATATTAAGCATGTACCACACAGCACGTCTATCATGCCATCTTGTTTTAAACACAAAATCTCATTAGAATTTATGGGCTATGGGAAAATTACATTCCGACAGTTAGAAATCTTCTATTTGCTCCCATTTAGAAGGAGATCATAATATACAATATGTTCCGTGCACCGGTAGAAGATATTCGGCTCAAACCATGGTAAAAAAAACCATCAAGGAAACCTTGAAATATGCGCACAAAACCAAGATATCAATACGAGGCAAAGGATACTTGTTATTCACTGTTACTTTATTCAATTTCATGTAATCAATGCACATTCTCATTTTTCCATCCTTCTTCTTCACAAATAAGACTGGTGCACCCAAGGTGACATACTAGGCTGAATGAACCCCTTATCTAGGAGCTCATGTAGTTGCTCCTTCAATTCTTTCAACTCTGCTGGTTCCATACGATATAGAGGAATAGAAGTGGGTTGGATGCCCGACACCAAGTCAATGCAAAAATAAATATCCATGTCCGGAGGCATGCCCGATTGGTCTGCAGTAAATACATCAGGAAAATCCCTCAAAACTGGGACAAAATCAATACAAGGAGTCTCAGCTCCAACATCTCGCACAAAACTAGATATGATAGAGAACCCTTCCCAACCATACGATGGGCTTTAGAGAAAGAAATTACTCTACTAGGAACATAATCAGTCTTACCACGCCACTCGATCCTCGGAACACCCGGAATAGCCAAAGTGAATGTCTTAGCATGATAGTCTAGAATAGCACGACACGAAGATAACCAGTCCATGCCCAGTATAACATCAAAGTCCACCATGCTCAATAGAAATAAATCAACTCGGGCCTCTAGACCCCCAATAATCACAACACATGATCGATACACATGGTCCATAACAACAGTATCACCCGCTGGGGGTAGATTCATGAACGTGTAAAGAAAGAAACTATCGGGGCGTACCCAAATAATGAGAAACATATGAGGACACATAAGAAGAGGTGGAATAGGGATCGAATAATACCAAGGCATCTCTGTGGCAGACTGGAACAATATAGCTCTCAACCGTGCAATCAACTTAATTAATAGCAAACTCCCCAACTTGGCTCAAATCCATAGATCAAAACGCGCTAAATAAATCATAACGCATATACTTTATTGTTTTCGCAATACCATAGTGAGATTGAACTCACTCCTTCATAAGCTTGTGGAAACACAAATCATCTGAAATTCTTGCATTCACTCACACAACGGTTAAGCCCACTCTCTAGGCGACCAAATTTTTATTAAGTCCCAAATTTTGCAATTGGGCCTATCCACCTACCAGAGAATCACCAAAATAATCCTAACAACACATCCACAACTTGACAAAGCATCACAATGTATATCAAAAACATTAATCTCAATATTACATGTATTATATTATCAAAATTGATATATGGACATGCATTGCACCTATTTGAATTATAACACATAGAAAATACCTTTCGATCCTCCATTATTAGGCTATTCAACCAAGTCAGAACATTTTCTTTCCTTAATGTTTTCGGCCTTCAAGGTGGTCTCCTCGACTCATATATTTCGTCATAATACATTTACAGAAGCGATATCAGCTCCCAGACTTATCTAACATGTATGACAATTAGTTTCCCCTCATAAGCAATTACCCATTAGCTTTACCTTTTAGTCAATATTTTTGTATACCTTCCACTGTCATACACATTACACAATCACTTAATCTTCCTAAGTATTAAACTCATACCGTAACATAAAATTTACTTCACTCCAAATAAGAGACATGAAAATATTCTTCACGCGCCCATAACTCGGGGCTACACATCCTATCACAATGGAAATCATACACTCAATAGTTCATCTATCATTCAGTAGACCTCTCTCGTAACTTCCAGGTCATATAGATACATCTCGCAGTACTAACATACTCATCACGTAGCTATCAAGACATTATTCCCACTAATAGGGATAATAGCGAACATATAAGTTCAAAACACTTGCTCACACAATCAGCACCTCGATGCTCAAGTCATAGGCAAAGACCTAGTCTTAAGTCCTTCAAACTAGCCCAACATCAACTCAAAGAGATCACGTGTTGCCCGTCAATCGAGGAATTATAAGCCACCAAGGCACATCTAATACTGAGCGCTCGTTCATGCATACGTTCACGTGGAAAGAATTGTAAGAGTTACTTTTCAAGCTGAATCAAGGACGCACGATAAGAATTTCAAGAATATGAAGTTTTTCCTAAGGGTTCTGCAGCCTCTCGAGAATAAATACAGACATCTCCATACCAATCCGCGAGACTCTACTAAAATTGCTTATAACTCGCGAGACCTAGTAACCTAGGCTCTGATACCAACTTGTCACGACCCAATTCCTAAACCTAATCGTGATGGCGCCTCTCGTGAAGACGAGGCCAGCCAACAGAATATATATACCTCTTTTAATATTTACTTAGCATGAATAAGTCATAATTCATAGATAATATAATCATAAATGCGTAATAAACGTGACAAAACAAGGAAACCATCCCGACTCGGCCTGAAATCGGGGTGTCACAAGTCATGAGCTACTACAGAGTCTACTAAAATTCTACAAGTCTGGAACTAGGTACTGTTGGAAACACGTTTCAAATGCAATATACTAAACGTGTGTTCTTTTGTAGGTTTTGATGAATGTCAAACAAAGCAAAAAGCGATATATAGCAGTGCTCAAGGACAAGCACAAAATGGATGCATTACAAGAAGCTCAAGACAAAGTTTAGAAATGTTATAATTGAGTCAATATTAATTGTGATCTTGATTCCTCAACTTGGCTCATAACATGGCTTCTCTACTAAAATTATTTTTTCAAAATCATGCATATTTAAATTAAGTGTCAAATGATTTTAAACTATGCATATTTCCATTTGTTAAAATGTTTTCCAAGCATGCCTCAAAAATCTGGGCTAAGATAATCGATTATGTACTTATGATAATCGAGTATCTCTAAGCCAAGACTGCATGACAATCGATTGTGAATTAATGATAATCGATTCTGAGTAAGTCAGTTAACATCAGGTTTATGCAAACTGCATAACAATCGATTGTGTACTTATGATAATCGATTGTTAACTGAGGCAAAGTTTTCAAAACTCATAAAAATCGATTATGAACTAATGGTAATCGATTAGAATGAGAAAAATGTCTCCCAGTGTTTTTAAATAAAATGATAATCGATTGTGGCTTTTGATAATCGATTATATATGAGACAGAGAGTTTTGAAATTAATTAATAATCGATTATTCCATTTGATAATCGATTATATATGAGACAGAGTTTTGAAATTAATTAATAATCGATTACTCCATTTGATAATCGATTGTTGAAGCTGACCGTTGTCATATATTTTCAATTACCTTCAGGTAATCGATTGTTGATATTTAACAATCGATGTTTTGCGTAAAATCTGGAAAAGATTTTTTGAACGTTGTTAAAATAATCGATTGTTGATTTCCGGACAATCGATGTTTTATGCCAAAAATTGGAAAGGATTTTTTAACGTTATAAATAATCGATTATTGACTTGAAGTAATCGATTGTTGACGTAAAATCTGGGATTGAATTTTTGATCTGATAGGCAAACAATCGATTGTTTAGTCTTGACAATCGATTGTCACTGAGTAAATTCAGCAATCCTTAATTGGCAATTAGACAACGGTAAGACTGAGTTTTTCACCTATAAATACAGGTTCAACTCAGTGTTTTCACAACAACAACATATACACTTTGAGTATTTTCATTGCTAAAAGCTTTCTTACATTGATCATCATTTTTCATTCATCCATAAAGCTTTTAGAAGAGCCATTCTATTGAGCTAAGTTGTTGTGATCTTGAGCGTACTATTTCTACTCATATCTACTCATTAAGGAGTGCTTTGTAAAGTGAGTGTGTTTTGTGTTTGTAAGAGAATTGCGATTCTCGTTTGTTGAGGAACTTGTGATTCCTCGGTTGAAGTCTTTGGGATTGTTATCCCCGAGCAATTGAAGTCTTTGGGATTGTTATCCCCGAGCAATTGAAGTCTTTGGGATTGTTATCCCCGAGCAATTGAAGTCTTTGGGATTGTTATCCCCGAGCAATTGAAGTCTTTGGGATTGTTATCCCCGAGCAATTGAAGTCTTTGGGATTGGTATCCCCGAGCAATTGAAGTCTTTGGGATTGTGATCCCCGAGCACCTAGGTGAGGCTTGTGTCCTCAGCTGTAACGGTTTGTTAAGCACCCGTAAGCTTGACAAGTTTAGTGGAAATCTCGAGAGAGTCTCTCGGGGACTGGACTAACCACGTTTGTGGCCAACCAGGATACATCATTGTGTAAGTTTATTTTACTGCACTTGTCTTAATTTCTGCAAAGTTTTTTAATTCCGCACTAAAACGCTTAATATTTTTAAAACGCTATTCACCCCCCCCCCTCTAGCGTAGAGCGTTATTTCTAACAATTGGTATCAGAGCCATACTCTCTGAAAGACTTAACCGTTTGAGAGAATCTTTCCATGGCTTCTACTCTAGACTCTTTTGCAGGTATTGATGAAGGACAATGCCCCACAAGACCTCCTTTGTTTAACGGGACTAATTATTCATATTGGAAAGAAAGGATGCAGATATTTATCAAAACAAACTGCCCAAATCTTAAAAAGGAGAAGAAACCCTTCAAGAAGCAACGAGCATACATATCTTGGGGAGGAGATTCCGGAGACGAATCCAGTGAAGAAGAAAATGAAGAAGCGGCAAATCTCTGCCTCATGGCACAGGAAGAAAATCAAAGTGAGGTAAGTCAAATCTCTTCTCAAAATTTTTATACTCTTGATGACATGAGAAATGCCTTTGATGAATTGTATGCTGAATTTCTCAAAGTTACAAAAACCGTCACTAGCTTAAGAGAAAGTGCTTCTCTAAAAGAACAAGATTTTCAAAAACAGTTTTCATTAAAAGAAAAAGAATTAGAAAAATTGGTTTTGGAAAATGAGAAGCTACTAGAACAAAACAAGTTTTATGGGAAAAGAAGTTCTGACAAGCCCGAAAGTTCTACAAAAAATTGTGCTTCTTGTGTAGACCTTAAGAATGAAGTAGGTAGATTAAAAGGCACACTAGATAAATTCAACTCCTCTCATAGAAACTTGAATGTGGTGCTTGATAACTTGAAATCAACCAAGCATGGAATAGGCTTCATAAATGAAGAAGAGGTTGATGCAAAAACCCAACCACCTAGAGCTCAATCTAGGATTAATAACAAAAATGTCTTTCCTAAAACAAACATGCATGCTAGACAAAATATTAGGAGATCTAGACATGACCTTCCGCCTAGCAATCGTCACCATAGACATGATGCATATTTTAGGCACAACAGTGATCATGCTAGAAGATCCCGAAATGTTCAACCTAGAAATGATTATGGTGCTCAAATTAGGAGAAATGAAAATAGAGTAAACAATGTGCATTATTCTAGCTACTATGAGCCTAGACGCATGCATAATCCAAATGTGACATGTCATTATTGTAGACGAATTGGTCATATTGCTCCCGCATGCTTTACTAGACATAGACATGCTACTCAAACATATCATTATAGTATGCATAACCCTCAAGGACCCAAAATGGCATGGGTACCAAAAGAGCATTGATTTGTTTTGCAGGTGTGCTTGAAGGAATCAAGTGTAGTAGATGCTCCAAACACTTGACGGGAGACAAATTCAAAATTCCTTCAATTAAAGCACAAAGAAGGAGGAAGAGACGGAAAAGTCGAGTTAGTTTTTTTTCAAAATCGGAAGTATTTTCGAAAAATTTAAAAGACAAAATACAAGGAAGACAAAGGCAAAATTGTGGAAGAAGCTTCTTAAATTGAAAAATGAGCCAAAAGACCAAAATGAACGGAAGATGTTCAAAATCAGGTAATTGGCAAAGTCGAAGGGAAGGTAAGTACCCTAAACCCTCTTAAGAACATCCTAGGACAAAATTCTTAAGAGTTCACGTTTTTCACCCGACTACACTAGTCTCAAAGTTATTATTTCATTTATAGATTACTGACTTGAGCGTCGGAGATGTTTAATTCTATTTTGCAGGTATCCCCCAAAAGGTAAGAGGAAAGTATAAATTGTCCTGATACAAGAAAAATCGATCATAATCGATTATTTATGCTTACAATCGATTATCAGTATCAATAATCGATTATTAATTGATTCAATTTTTTTTGAAATCTTATTGAATGTTTACATTGCTTGATAGAATTTAAGTATCATCATTTTTAGCATCCCCCTTCCAAACAATCGATTATCAGTTCTGCCAATCGATTATTTGCCAAAATCCAAACTCTCTGTGAGTGAAACAATCGATTACTATATATTGACAATCGATTATCTGTTTTAAACTTATGTTACCGTTTTGTCTCTACAATCGATTCCTGTCAGGTCATAAATATGAAAAACAATCGATTACCAAGTTTGACAATCGACTATCTTTTTCAAATTTTTTTTACCGTTCTGGCGTGTAATCGATTTGTCAGATCTTTTTCATTAATGATAATCGATTATTCTATTCAAACAATCGATTATTGAACGGTCAGTGAATTTATTTTTACCGTTTCAGACTTCAAATCTCTTCAAATCTTTTCCAATAGGTGTAAGATTCATTCCTTCTCTATATATAGGCTACACATATGCTCTTGTATACTCACTCAAGCCTCCCAAGCATCAAATTATCTTGTTATCTTTGAAAAATCCTAGCACATCTTCTTCAAAAATGTCAAGCCGCAACTCCAAACGTGCTCGTTCCAAACAAGGTGCTTCTTCTTCTCGCCATCCATATCAAGATGGATCGGTTCTATTCTTTGAATCCGATGAAGAGCTCACCCGTTTCTTAACCAAATTTGAGAAACGCCTTATTCTCCCTCCTCGCTTTTCAACAAACGCTCTTGTTGCACCATTCATTCCAGCCGCGAATATGCTAAGAGAGTGCCAACTTTTCAATTTCCTACTCCTTACTCACCCCTACTACAACATTACTTTGGTTGAAGCTTTCTACTCCAACCTTCACAAAAATGATGAGGGTGAACTCGTTACCAATGTTAACGGCATTTCCATTCTAATTTCTGAAGATAACCTCCACCTCATTGCCGGCATTCCGCATGATGGTGAAGACATCTACCAGTACATAAATGATGCCGGGGACATGATTGATGAAGCTAATCTCTTCCGCCAAGCCGGAGTCGCCTATGATGAGTCTTCTTCCCGTCGTCCCACCATAAAGGGTATGGACCCGAATTATCGTTTCATTCTCTATTTCATCACTCGTGTTCTCAAACCCCGTAAACTCAATCACACCACCATTTCCCAAGAGGATGCCAAATTTCTTCATGCCATTGTCACCGGTGTTAAAATCAATTGGTGCAAGCTTATTCAATCTCATATGTTCAATGCCACCAGAGATGACATACCTCTCCCCTATGCCCTCTTAATAATGAAATTTCTTGAAGCTTCCGGGGTCAATATTGCTAATGGTCCTCTCAAAAAGAGCACCAAAATCTGGGAAATTTCGGAGTCTTCCTTTCATCATGATGGTGATCATGCTCCCGCTCCTCCTCAAAATCGACAAGCCCGTCGTGCTCATCCTCCTTAGGAGCCTACCCTCCGGACTATTTCTGACCAAATTACTCAATTAACCCGTGAGATCCATGGTTACTTTGATCACGTGCATTATGCCTATGCTCCGGTGGTGCCATATCAAGCGCCTCCCAATGATGATGAAGGGGATGGGGGTGATGAATGATGAAATTGTTGTTTTTGATGATGTGAAATTGTTGTTTTCGATTTGTTGGTTAGTTGTTGTTCGTTTTATTGTGTTTGGCTCCACCCATGTAATGCTATTTTTCCAATAAATAAACTTTTGTTTATTTCATATTTTTTATTCTTCCCTTGTGTATATTTTTTTGCTAATGGCAAAAGGGGGAAGAAACGGGATATCAAGAAGTATGCTATACTTCATTCATGCTTAAAGTGAGGGGGAACATGAATTGAGGGGGAACATCAAATTGCATACTTTACACTTGTCTTGGATTATAAATAATTATTGCATATATCCCGCTTATGTTTGCCATTATCAAAAAGGGGGAAATTGTTGGAAACACGTTTCAAATGCAATATACTAAACGTGTGTTCTTTTGTAGGTTTTGATGAATGTCAAACAAAGCAATAAGCGATATATAGCAGTGCTCAAGGACAAGCACAAAATGGATGCATTACAAGAAGCTCAAGACAAAGTTTAGAAATGTTATAATTGAGTCAATATTAATTGTGATCTTGATTCCTCAACTTGGCTCATAACATGGCTTCTCTACTAAAATTATTTTTTCAAAATCATGCATATTTAAATTAAGTGTCAAATGATTTTAAACTATGCATATTTCCATTTGTTAAAATGTTTTCCAAGCATGCCTCAAAAATCTGGGCTAAGATAATCGATTATGTACTTATGATAATCGAGTATCTCTAAGCCAAGACTGCATGACAATCGATTGTGAATTAATGATAATCGATTGTGAGTAAGTCAGTTAACATCAGGTTTATGCAAACTGCATAACAATCGATTGTGTACTTATGATAATCGATTGTTAACTGAGGCAAAGTTTTCAAAACTCATAAAAATCGATTATGAACTAATGGAAATCGATTAGAATGAGAAAAATGTCTCCCAGTGTTTTTAAATAAAATGATAATCGATTGTGGCTTTTGATAATCGATTATATATGAGACAGAGAGTTTTGAAATTAATTAATAATCGATTATTCCATTTGATAATCGATTATATATGAGACAGAGTTTTGAAATTAATTAATAATCGATTACTCCATTTGATAATCGATTGTTGAAGCTGACCGTTGTCATATATTTTCAATTACCTTCAGGTAATCGATTGTTGATATTTAACAATCGATGTTTTGCGTAAAATCTGGAAAAGATTTTTTGAACGTTGTTAAAATAATCGATTGTTGATTTCCGGACAATCGATGTTTTATGCCAAAAATTGGAAAGGATTTTTTAACGTTATAAATAATCGATTATTGACTTGAAGTAATCGATTGTTGACGTAAAATCTGGGATTGAATTTTTGATCTGATAGGCAAACAATCGATTGTTTAGTCTTGACAATCGATTGTCACTGAGTAAATTCAGCAATCCTTAATTGGCAATTAGACAACGGTAAGACTGAGTTTTTCACCTATAAATACAGGTTCAACTCAGTGTTTTCACAACAACAACATATACACTTTGAGTATTTTCATTGCTAAAAGCTTTCTTACATTGATCATCATTTTTCATTCATCCATAAAGCTTTTAGAAGAGCCATTCTATTGAGCTAAGTTGTTGTGATCTTGAGCGTACTATTTCTACTCATATCTACTCATTAAGGAGTGCTTTGTAAAGTGAGTGTGTTTTGTGTTTGTAAGAGAATTGCGATTCTCGTTTGTTGAGGAACTTGTGATTCCTCGGTTGAAGTCTTTGGGATTGTTATCCCCGAGCAATTGAAGTCTTTGGGATTGTTATCCCCGAGCAATTGAAGTCTTTGGGATTGTTATCCCCGAGCAATTGAAGTCTTTGGGATTGTTATCCCCGAGCAATTGAAGTCTTTGGGATTGTTATCCCCGAGCAATTGAAGTCTTTGGGATTGGTATCCCCGAGCAATTGAAGTCTTTGGGATTGTGATCCCCGAGCACCTAGGTGAGGCTTGTGTCCTCAGCTGTAACGGTTTGTTAAGCACCCGTAAGCTTGACAAGTTTAGTGGAAATCTCGAGAGAGTCTCTCGGGGACTGGACTAACCACGTTTGTGGCCAACCAGGATACATCATTGTGTAAGTTTATTTTACTGCACTTGTCTTAATTTCTGCAAAGTTTTTTAATTCCGCACTAAAACGCTTAATATTTTTAAAACGCTATTCACCCCCCCCCCCCTCTAGCGTAGAGCGTTATTTCTAACAGGTACAAAGTCTGAAGATAATTGGAATAATAGAAGATAAGGGAGAAACGAGCTGCGGACGACAACAACCACCTAATCACTCCTAGTCCGGCCGGTCTGGAAGGAATCAACGCTCAGGAACGAACTCTGATCTGCCTGTATCTGCACACACGGTGCAAAGAGTAATGTGAGTACTCCGACCCATTGAGTAATAAAAATAAATAATGACTGAAAGCGTGAAATCTCATAGGGGCACAAATAACGCTATCTCAAGCAATAAAATCAGTTACACAATAAAACCATGAAGTATCGGATAAATCTCTTTTAAGAACAGTTAAGACCAATAATTTCAACAAGTAAGAAATAATTAGAAACATGCCCCTCGGGCTCAATATCAAACTCTCATTACAGTATCAGCCCTGCAGTCTCACTCCCAACTCACAAAGTACAACATTAGCCTCTCAGGCCCACTCCCAACTGTAACGACTCGGTTGGTCATTTTTAGAATTTACACCCCGTTCCCCTATTAACTACTTCCTTATATTTAATTAACGATATTTGGTGCGTTAGAATTGAACTGGAGTGATTTTGATAAGAAATGCGACACTTAGTCTCTTTTAAGAAGGCTTAAGTTGAAAAAATCAACCGAGCGTTGACTTATGAGTTAGAGGGATCGGATATGAATTCTGATGGTTTGGTTATATGAGGGAGATGATTTGGGACTTAGGAGTGTGTCATGAATATTTTTGTGATGACAGGTGTAGAATTAATCTTGAATTGGCGAAGCTAGTATTTTGGCGATTTCCGGTTGATAGGTGAGGTTTTGATACGAGGTTTGGAACGGAGTTTCGGAAGTTTTTGTAGTTTCTATATGTGATTTGGGATATTTTGAAAAAAATTCAAGTCATCCGGACGTGTTTAGGCCGGGTTTTTTATTAAAAGCGAGTTTCAAAAGTTTTGGTTGAACGTAGGCTTGAATCTGTTGAGGATTGGTGATTTTTGTGTTGTTATGGATGTGTTTTATGATTAGAACAAGTTTATATGATGTGTTAATATGGGTTTTCTCTTTTGGTTGAGGTCCCGGAGACCTCGATATGATTTCGGATGGCTAACGGGGACTTTTGAAGTTGGAAAATTTCATAATCGACGAAGTTGTAAATGAGTGCGCACAAGACCTCACTTTAAATGATCATATATCCAGTTATATAAGGATTTATGTGAGGATCTACCTATTAAATTAAATTTCTTTGAGTCTAGTTTCCAACGCAACAAAACCGTTTGTAATTTGGAGTTGTATACAAAACGTTATGGTCATTGTATTGGGCATGTGTCAGTAGCGCGGCCTTAGCGCGAAAGCACATAGCCAGCGCTAATTGAGTTTTATTCTGCCTCATTAGCGCGGGATTAGCGCGGGCGCGCTAGTGTCAGGCCTATAAATACACCTAAGGACGGGAAATGACATTATTTGAGTCATTTCTCAAGCCTAGGGCTTCCCCAACACCCCCAATTCGACCAAGGCACCAAATGGCACTCCTAAGGTAAGTTTTTAAGTGTGATTTCATCGTGATTTCACTTCTCAATCACTAGTGACAACATGATTTTGATTGAATTTCGTAGGATTTATTCAAAATCTCAAGAACACCCCAAAGTTGACTTTCACGATTTGGTCTACAAGAGGTAGTTCTACACCTTAGACTTACACATATGTGGTTAATATGGAATTATGAGTATGAATTATGTATTTCAACTTATGGTATGTTGATTGGAGACCATAAATTTCCAATTTAAATACATGAATATGGTAGGGATTTAAGGGTGTTTATTTTATGAAATTTTGTTGGTTGGGTGTGAATGGATGGTCATACATTTGTATTTGGAAGTTATAAATTGGTTAGGAATGACGATGAGATGAATTGTTGGTTAATGGTTATAGTTTGAGGAACCAATAATATAGTTATGAGGTGTAAGTTATGGAATTTAGTACCAATATTGGCCCTATTGAATGTTGTATTGTAGATTGAAGTTACACAACTATATTGGATCATTGTAGTATCATTAAGGGGAGAATTCTAGACATGTATGGCTAAAAACCTCATCTTTTAGAGATCGAGCTTCATCGATGTTTGTGTGATCTTGGTCATTTTCATAATTTCACGTATTAGGTTAGAATTTAACTGAAGCATAAATTACTTGAATTATTATTTACAATATGCAATTTAAGTTGATAGAGTTGAGCCATTTGGAGTCGAATACTCATGGCAAGGGCGTGATTTCAGGTTGACTTGCACTTCTTCGAGGTAAATGGCTTGTCTAACCTTGTGTGGGGGACCTTGTACCTTAAGATATGGAAATTTGGTAATTGAATACCTTATACGTGAGGTGACGAGCGCGTACTTGTGCTAATTGTTGAAAATCCGTTTTATTTAAATTATTAAATAGTGTTTTCTTGCGTAATTGCCTATTCTAAATGCAATTTAACATGAGTTAGCTTAAGAAAAGCATGTTAGTAACTTATTTGATCTAATTGACTAAATTACAATATTTGTCCTTTTGTGAGCATGCTAGGCTCTAGATCTTTACATGTTGCTTGTACTTGACTTCTTTCTATTAAATATTGAATTGTGGGATGTGTTTAGGATTGGGACTAAGGGTTCAATTCTTGGGAGATCCTCTGTTATTGATATAATGGATTACGGGTTCAATTCCCGGGAGATCCTCTGTTATTGATATGATGGACTACGGGTTCAATTCCCGGGAGATCCTCTGTTACTTATATGATGGACTACAGGCTCAATTCTTGGGAGATGCTCTGTCATTGATATGATGGATTACGGGTTCGATTCCCGGGAGATCCTCTAATATTGGTATGATGGACTGTGGGTTCGATACCCGGGAGATCCTGAGATATTGGTAAGATGGACTGCATGTTCAATTCCCGGAGCTCCATGCGGCATTCTGATATTGAGTGAGTGTTCTTGTATTCGTAGATTGTATTTGTAGCCTGTTCCGTTTTACTTATTGTTTTTAATAGATACTCTGGATTTACTTTATTCGTATTGTCTATTAATTTCACATTTATTATTATGTTTATCTCACTAGGGCCTCGACCTTCCTCGTTACTACCCAACCAAGGTTAGGCTTGGCACTTACTGAGTACCGCTGTGGTGTACTCATGCTACTCTTCTGCACACTTTTGTTGTGCAGATCCAGATACTTCTGGTTGAGCGCACTATAGGTGATTTCAGAGCTACACTTGTAGACTTGAGGTATGCATCTGCTACGTCCGCAAATCCGAAGAGTCTCCTTCCACTCTACCTTTTAATTAGCAGCTCCATTTCATGTATTAGTTGTTGTAGACATTTCCGGATATTAGAGCCGTATGTTATGTTCTTACTCTTAGCCTGTGTTTCCCGTGGGTTTCCGGGTCCTGCAGGTTGTTTCATTATTTTGAGTTGAAGTGTATGTGTCGGGCGACACTCTATACATTTTCCTATGTTATTCAGTATTTGTTTATCATTTTCGTAAAGGCTGTTAAATTTTTGCAGTGTGTTAGGCTTACCTAGTCGCGAAGACTGGGTGCCGTCATGACAGGTTCACGATTGGTGAACTAAGGCCGTGACACCAACTCACAAAGTACAATATCATCCTCTCGGGCTCACTCCCAACTCAACTAGGTAGCCGCATTCACTGTGGGGGTGCCGACTCCTGAGGGGCTCCTACAGCCCAAGTGTTATATCATTATTAGGCCTTACAACCTATCATATCAACATAAGGCCTTAAAGCCATCACACTCGAGGCCTGGAATCCTCCTCACATTACTCAACATATCCTCACATATGGCCATCGGCCTCAATCACTCCAGAAAATAATCATAAGCCCCTTGGGTATCAGTACAACAATGGTGCTCAACTCAAACAATATTAGAAAGATCATTTAATTCTTAAGTTGAGTTCATGAAACAATATAATTCAATTGGACTGAGTTTAAATAATATTTCAATTAGTGAGCAAAACAGTGATTGGAATTCACAAAGGATTTCAAAGAGTTGGTGTGAAGCCCAAATATGGCAATAAGCCCAAATCATAGTGAAAAACAACAAGTTTTTATCGAATACGTGGAAAAATATCAACCGGGATGGACCAAGTTGCAATCCCCAATAGTAAGTGACCCATCTCAACATAGCACAACGTTGTGCGATCCGGGGTTTCAACCCTCCTGACATTATTTAAATCATTACTCACCTCGAACCGGCTATTTCTTTAACTCGCAACTCCTTTGCCCATCGAATTGGCCTCCACGTACGTCGAATCCCAAAACCAAAAATGAGTGTGTCACATTATGCTATAGGAACAATACCCAATCAAAAATAATTGAAAAACATCAAAATTCACGAATTTGACAAAACCCGAGCCCCGAGCTCACTTTAAAAAATTAGAAAATTAATATCATCGGATTCCTTATCTCGCCATGAGTCTAACCATACAAAAATTATCCAATTCCCATAACATTTCGACCCTCAAATCTATGATTCTATCATAGAGGGTTTTCTATACTTTTCCAATAAAATTCGCGGATTAAATGCCAAAACTAGTGATAGATTCAAGTGATAAAACCAAAATTAAGTTAAGAACACTTACCCCGTTGTTCTCTCCAAAATCTCCCGAAGAATCGCCTTATCCGAGCTCCAAATTGGTAACAATGGAAAATGGGTTCGTCCCATTTTCAGAACATGAAAAAAATCTGCCAGAATTTTTTGTGTGCACTGTTCACCCAATGTACTGTTCATTTCGTATTACTGTTCATGGGTACTATTCACGGACACTGTTAGGGGGCATTGTTATGGGTACTGTTCATGGCCAATGTTCATGGCACTGTTCAAAACGATTGTTCACAGTGCTGTGAAAAAAATGCAGCAACTTTATTTTTGTGCCTAAATCGATCCATTAACCTTCCGAAATACACCGAGTCTCTCGGGACCTCAACTAAATGCACCAAAATGTCTTAAAACATTATCCAAACTTTCTCCAATCGTAAAAACACCTCAACTAATGTCAAAATCATCAAATTACATCGAATTCAAACCTAAGTTCTTTTAAAACATCTAAAACACGCATTCGATCAAAAACTCGACCAAACCACGTCCGAATGACTTAAAATTTTGCACACACATCCCAAATCACCTAGTGAAGCTATAGAAACTCTCGTAATTCCATTACGACTCCTGGATCAAAATCTCACCTATCAACCGAAAATTTCCAAAATAATAACTTCGCCAATTCAAGCCTAATTCTACATCGAACCTCCAAAATCCCTTCCGATCACACTCCTAAGTAATAAATCACCTCCCGGAGCTAAATCAACCATCGGAATTCACATCTGAAACCTCTAACACATATGTCAACTCCCGATTGACTTTTTCAAACTAAGCCTTACTTAAATAGACTAATTGTCTTATTTCTTATCAAAATCGCTCCAAATCAACTCGATTACATATGACAGGGATAAAAAATTATGTAGAAACAAAAAATAGGAAGAACATGGTAGTATCTCACGAGACGACGGGTCGGGTCGTCACAATCCTATTAGCAAACAATGGCAATGTGATTTGTAATATTTTTAATGTGCATACATTTATCACATTCATTTATCTTAAAATCATTTGACAATATTATTTGGTCATTTCGCATACCATTGTTTGATTGCTTATTTTAGTCCGTAAATTTACTTAGCAAGTCTACATACCTTCTTTTCTTTGCCTGGAACCACAAAACCTTTTCTTTCTCCAAATCTCCAATTAAGAAGGTTGTTTTAATGTTCATTTGATAAATTTCAAGACCATATACCACAACTAATTCTACTAACGTTCGTATGGACGTAATTCTTGTAACTGGAGAATATATATCAAAATAGTCATGACCTTCTGGTTGTTTATACCCTTTGACCACAAGTCTTGCCTTATATTTGTCAATAGTACCACCATCTTTCATTTTCCTCTTAAAAAACCCAATGGTTTATTGCCTAGAGGAAGATCCACCAATTCCCATGTATGGTTGTTCAATATGGATTTTATTTCACTATTGACTACCACTTTCCAATGTAATGATTCGGAAGAAGACAAAGCTTCTTTAAATGTTCAAGGCTCATTTTCTAATAAGAAAGTCACAAAATCTGGTCCAAATAAAGTAGACGATCTTTGACATTTACTATGTTTTGGATCCTCCTGATTATACATACTTTCTTTTGTTCTTTCTGAGGTCGTTTAGATTCTTCACTGGTCGGTTCACATTCCTTTTTATACAGATGTATATTTTCAAAAAATTCATCATTATCTAATTCTATAACCGTATTATTATGTATGTCAGTATTTTCTGATTTGTGAACCAAAAATCGATATGATTTACTATTTGTTGCATATCCTATGAAAATACAATCAACAAATTTCGGTCCTATCTTTATCCTTTTGGGTTTAGGAACTTTCACTTTTGCCTAACACCCCCACACTTTAAAATAATTTATATTGGGCTTCCTTCCTTTCCATTTTTCATATGAAATGGATTGCGTTTTGCTATGGGGTACTCGGTTTGTATCCAGTAATCCGTAAGAATGGTTCCCCCCCCCCCCCCCCCCACACACACACAATTACAATTGCATACCAGAACTTATAAACAAAGCACTTATCATCTTCTTTAATGATTGATTCTTTATTTCCACAATCTCATTAGATTGGGGCATTTAAGGGATCGTTGTTTGATGAATAATTCAATATTCTAAATATATCTCTTCAAAAGGAGATTCGTATTCACCATCCCTATCATTTGTTATCATTTTAATTTTTTGTTAAGTTGTGTTTCATTTTTAATTTTTTGTTGCTTTAATGCATCTATTGCTTCATCTTTATTATTAAGTAAGTAAATATAGCAATATCGAGTATTGTCGTCAATAAAAGTTATGAAATACTTCTTTCCAGCTCGAGATGGTATTGACTTCATGCCGCAAATATTTGTGTGAATTAATTTTAAAAGGTTTGAATAACGTTCAATTGACATATAAGGATATTTAACATACTTATATCTCACACATATTTACATTTTGATTTTTCAGATTCAAACTTAGGCAATACTTCCAAATTAATCATTTTTTGTAAGATTTTATAATTGACATGCCCTAAATGTATATGCTATAAATCATTTGACTCAAGTAAGTAACAAGAACTTGAAATTTTATTATTGTCAACAACCATTACATTCAACTTAAAAGGCCCTCAATAAGGTAACATTTTCCTAAGTACATCTTGTTCTTACTTATTACAACTTTGTCTGAAATAGAAATACACTTAAACCTATTATTGACGAGAAATGAAATAGAAACTAAGTTCTTTCGTATTTCAAGAACACGACAAACGTTGTTCAGAGTCACCACCTTGCCAGAGGTCATCTTCAGGAATATATTTCCATAACCTTCAATTTTGGCCGTTACAGAATTTCCCATAAAAATGGTCTCGTCGGGTCCAGCGAGAGCAAATGAAGCAAATGCTTCTCTAACAGCACAAACATGGCGGGTGACACTAGAATCAATCCACCACTCCTTAGGATTTACCATTAAGTTGCATTTATATAACGTAGCGCACAAGTCATCAATATCATCATTTGTTTCAACCATATTTGCTTGACCATTTTTCTTCTCTTTCTTCGGAGTATAACATTTTGTAGCTTTGTGTCCAACCTTTCCATAGTTTTGATAGTTTACGTTGAATTTCTTCTTGCTGGGATAGTTGTTCGGTTCAAAAGACTTCTTCCACTTTTTCATATTAGTTGGAGCAGTTTCAACAGTTTTTGCTCCCATAATTTTTGATTTCCCGCGTGTATTCTTTTCTGCAACTTTATTATCCTCTTCGATCCTCAATCGAACGATGAGATCTTCGAGTTTCATCTCCTTGCACTTGTGGTTTAAGTAGTTTTTAAAATCCCTCCATAAATGAGGCAACTTCTCAATCACTGCTGCAACTAGAAATGCCTCATCGATGACCAAACCTTCAACGTAAAATTCGTAATTAGTAATAAAATTAATACTTTTAACAAAAACACTAATTCAGATTATACCTCCAACAAGAAGATTATGAATTATAACTTGCAACTCTTAAACTTGGGTAATGACAAGCTTGTTATCTACCATCTTATAGTCCAAAAACTTGGCTCCTACAAACTTCTTCAAACCGACATCCTCGATTTTATTACTTATTTTCCAATGCATCCCATAGTTATTTAGAAGTTTCTGGATTACTATGGATGTTGTAAAGATCATCCTCCAATCCGCTAAGAATGTAATTCTTGCACAAGAAATCTGAGTGCTTCTATACCTCAGTTACAATAAAACATTCATTATCACGAGTTGATTCAGGCAGAACCGAAACTTCCTCCTTGATGAACTTCTGTAGACTTAAAGTAGTCAAATAGAAGAACATTTTCTGTTACCAACGTTTGAAATCAATTCCGAAATTTTTTCGTGCTTTTCCGTAGAAGCAGGTTGTGGCACAGAACGACTTGAAGTAACAACATTGATTGTAGAGCCAACCACGGGGGTTACTATTTCTGTCATTTCTGTTAACAACAAAACAAAAATAAAATTAATTAACAGTGAAGTATTTAAAATCTTCAAACTGAATAAGTTTAAGAAAACAGATTAAATACCACGGTAAAGATTTTATTTCTTCAAACCGAATATAGAACACGTCGAAAATCACAAAGATTTTAATCTCGTAATGTCAACCAAGGATTAGAAAATTAGAAGATTTAACTCTCCAAATTGAGAGTAGAAATCACTAGTATTTAGTCTCCCATACGCAGAATATAAGATGAATACATAAAAAATAATTAAGTTCCTTAAGGTGGTTAGTCTTCTGCATTCGAAAATATATTTAAAAAATAGAAACAATATTAAACCAGAAATACAGAAGAATAGAATTAATCCGAACCCACTGAATTCACAATGTTTCTTAAGGAACTTAATCCCCTCCTAGTACTCGACGTTTAGGATTACTTTCTCCCAGAATAGAACGGATAACCTCACTGGTGTAATGGTACTTCAAATCCCAGTGACAACGAACGCAAAGAACGATAGTAAGTCACACTTACTGCTTTCTTTTATGTTAAAACAATGCAGAAAGAATAAGGGTAAATCAGAATTTTCGTAATGAAAATCTGAGGGAATGCTCTGCTATTTATACCCAACATTAAAAAATAGCTATTGTTTTGCTGAAACACAGAAACTTCCAGCATAATATGCGGGATTATGGAGCTCCTGCGTATAAACTTCCAGCATAATATGTTAGAACTCAAGGACATGAAAAGTTACAGCATAATATGCGGGATTATGGAGCTCATGCACATAAACTTCCAGCATATTATGATGGAATTCCAACACATTATAAAATTTTATCATATTATGTTGGAAGGTCATATTTAAAAATTTCGAACTTCGGCGTATTATGCTGGAATATTTTCCTGATTTTTAACAGTATTTTAGTTCATATTTTATTTTTACATAAAAAGTGACTAAATTTTATTTACTTTTGAAACTATGATTATTTTTAAATTACCAATTATAAATCTGGCTATTTTAAGTGTTATCGGGATATAGATTAATTGGACCTTCAGCAAGCTCTAAACTGGACCACTAGTTTAGGCCCAGATATTGGATGTGACATAAACAACTAGGAAAGAAAAATGACCTATTTGCCCTTGTAATTTATGTAGGACTTCTCCCTCCGATAAGAGTAAAACTATTTTCCTCCATTTTTTGTTTTGTTTATAACCTTTTATGTTTCTTCTCAAAACGAAATGTAAAAAGAAATTCAGAAAAAAGGTGATGGAAAGGATCAATCCAATGTACCTTATATTTCACACATTTAAATACTTTGCAACTACCTAAATATATCCGAGAAATTTGAATTAAAAGACATACTGAAATCATATGTCATTTTAATCTGATCATGACATCATGCTATTTAAACTTTACAAATATGATGAAATCCTCCCACCTTCATCCGTAAGGATTAGAATATCTCACATTAATGATAATTTCGGTCAAGAATAAAGAAAAGGAAAAGCAGCTCAATAGTTTGGCTTTCTTTTGTTATCTCAATAATCTCGCTATTTGATGCGTGGCTGCTATTTTCCATGTCGGATCTATCATCGGACCAAGAGCTCAGCACGTGACTGTTTTTCCCAGCTAAAGTTACCGCGCACGTGCAACTATGCATTGATGCATTTTTTAGATTGTTTAAAGATACTTAATATTGGAGCAATACCTTTATCCTTGAAATTTTTTATAGTTTAAATTTCTTTCATAAATAACATACTTTTATAGTTATAAAAATATATTAAAATATAAAATCACAATCTCTAAGATCGCTTTAATATATATATATATAAACAGTTCTTTTGGTTAATTTTATACTAGTATCTTTGAACGTGCGTTGCACGTTAATAATAGTACGTGATAATTTAAATATTTATTTATATAAAGGAACAATAAAATTTTATTAATGAGATAAATTTTATGTAAAATAATGCAACAAATATCTAAATATCGAAAAATATTATTATAGTAGCATAATACGTGAATTTAAAATAAAAGGACATTATCAAAATTTACACAAATGATCAATTTTGTTATGTTAGTTAGATAATTATATATTATAATTTAAAAACTTTAATATGATGGTATCTTAACGAATATTTTTTTTGTGATAACATTTTTTTCAGTATGTGACTTTCTAATGCTTTGGTTACTCTTGTCACGACCCGATTTTCCACCATCAGGAGTCGTGATGACGCTTACTATAGGAGCTAGGTAAGCTAACATTTACGTATTTTTAATTAGCATTCACAATAACATAAATAAAACGAAGCAGATAAATATAGCGAGAGACTTTTAAATACTTTGTTAACTGAAAACAGGAATACTAAAGTTACAAAATACACTCCTACCCAGTATCTGGTGTCACAGCTCACGGACTACTAAGAAGTACTAAAACAAGGATCTCAAAGAAATACATATAAATGCCTGTCTCGATACAAGGAAAACAAGCAATACCGTAGAAAGGGGCTTCGGTCTGCTAACACCAGCTAGGCTACCTAGTAAGTCCCTGAACTAAAATCAACGCAGAACAATACTGCTACTGAGGTCCAAAAGCTGCTCCTAGATCTGTGCAAAAAGATGCACAGAGTGTAGCATCAGCACAACCGACCCCATGTGCTGGTAAGTGCCTAGACTAACCCAGGCGAAGTAGTGACGAGGCTAGACAGCACCAACAAAAAATAACCTGTGCAAATATATATATATAATAGCAGGAAAACATGCAGAATTTAAACAGCTAGGAGGAGGGAGCATGTTGTGGGGGTGTGATAATTCAGACATAGATTCAACAAACAAGAACATAAAACCGTACAACCACCAAAGAAAAGGAAAACAGGATACTCAACATATAAAATCAATATACTTGGTCCACACTCCATTGTGGCGCGCAACCCGACCCTCCGATTATATATTGGTTAGTGTTGCGACGTGCAACCCGACCCTTCCGATTTTATATTTGTTAGTGCTGCGGCGTGCAACCCGACCCTTCCGATATAATTCCTCACTCAACAACAACAACAAATGAGGCAAGGAAGTAATGAATAGTGGAAGAAATCCACGCAAGAGAATTAAATCAACCAATTAGATCCTGTCAAGGGAGCAATATCGACAACTAAATTCAACAAAATATGACGTCAAGGGAATACCCAATAACTACACGTCCCGACAAGGGAGGATACAATAAATACTGTAATCTCGGAAAGGGAATAACACTCCTCTCTTAATTACTTATTTCTCGAGTATCAATTTCTAGTCCGAGCCAATGCCCCAAATGACAAACCAATCACAAATAAGACTCACGATTATGCTAGACTCAGGTGTATAGATAATCGTCACCATGCCTATACACCGACCCCACATAGCAAGTAACAAATAACATCGTAATCCTATTCTCTCAAGCCAAAGTTAGAGCAAACACTTACCTCGGTCCGAAAATTGCAATCAAATCTCTAACACTGCCTTTTCTCTAGAATTCAACTCTGAGACAATGATATCTAGCCACAATTTAGCTCATTATTATCAATAATGGCTCAAGGACACAATTACATAGCCTAGAAATGAATTTCCAATCATTCTTCCAAAAATACCAAAATCCGACACCGAGCCCACATGGTCCAAACTCAAGGCTCGGACCCAAATCTGTTCACCCATAACCCCACGAGTTCAAATATATAATTTGTTTCAAGATTCGACCCCAAATTGAGGTTGAATCACCCAAAATCCCCAAAGCCCTAACTCTACCCAAAAGCCCTAATTTTTAGTTTGATTTCATGATTTTATGCTTAGAAATTTACTAATTAATGAAGAAAAGTGAAGGAATTAGGTGGGGAATTACATACCCAAAAAGTCTTGGAAGAGGGGAGCTTCAATGGGGTCCTAAGGCTTGTTGGAGGAGAGAGCTCGTGAGAAGAAGTGATGAATGCCCGTAATGAAATGTTCTGCCTTTAAAAAAAATCACTGGAGCAATTAATCTATGCGTTTGCGACACCTGGGTCGCGTTCGCGAGGAAGGAGGAGGAATAGGCATCGCATTCGCGAAGTGACTCTGCGAATGCATAGAAGAAAAATCCAGGTTCCCGCCCTTTGGCCTATGCGTACGCGTTTGGCCTCACACGAACACAAAGAAGAGCGGACCAATGCTATGCGAACGCGATTGAGGGAGTGCGAACTCGAAGCGAAAATAATTGTGCTATGCGAACGCGAGCCTAGTGATGCGTTCGCGAAGGAGAAAAATGTTGTTTGCAACAAGACTGGAAAATCTGATGTATTTCTAAGTCCAAAAACACTCCGAACCCCTCCCCCACTCCGAATGCACTCCCAAGCCCTCGGGGCTTCCAACCAAACACACACACTAACTCAATAATGTCCTACAAACTTACTCGAGCGATCTAATTGATAAAATAACATTAAAATCGAAGGATGAAACCTCAAAATTATCATTTTCATTTCAAAGTTATTAAACTTCCCACTTTAGATATTTAGGTTCGAAACACGTCAAACGACGTTCGATTTCGATCAAATTTCACAGAAAGCGCTTAATGCATATCTAAGACTTGTACCGAGCGTTGGAACCAAAATATGTACCCGATACCTATATTTTCTAACGCATTTTCTTTTCAAAATTCCATATCTTTTTTCAGAAAAAAATTTCTTTTAAAAATTCTTTACTTGGGCTCGGGACCTCGAATTTAGATTTCGGAAAAATGTCTGAGTCACATATTTTTCTACGGACCTTTCGGGACCGTCAAATCACGGGACCGGGTCCTTTTACCCAAAATGTTGACCGAAGTCAACTTTATTAATATTCACATCAAAATTCATCAAAATTTTCAGAGAATTCACATATTTCAACATAAAATCTTTCCGGCTACGCGTCTGGACTGCACACACAAATCGAGGCAACTAAAAGAAAGGTTTTCAAGGCCTCTAAAGCACGGGAAAAGAAAGAGTTACGGTGATGACCCTTTTGGGTCGTCAAATTCTCCACCTCTAAAACAACCGTTAGTCTTCGAACGAACAAAAGAAAGAAGTACCCGAGTCGGGGAATAGATGAGGATAGTGGCTCCGCATATCATACTCGGACTCCCAGGTCGATGCCTCAGGAGGCTGACCTCTCCACTGAACACGCATGGAAGGGAAACTCATCGACCTTAACTATCGAACCTGCCGGTCTAAAATAGCCATCGGTTCCTCTTCATATGACAGATCCTTGTTCAATTGGATAGTGTTGAAATCTAATACGTGGGCTGGATCACCGTTATACCTTCGAAGCATGGGTATATGAAAAAATGGATACACAGCTGACAAGCTAGGCGGCAAGGCAAAGTCTATAAGCCACATCTCCCACGCGATCAAGAATCTCAAATGGGCCAATAAACCTAGGGCTAATCTTGCCCTTCTTCCAGAATCTCATCACGTTCTTCATAGGCGATACACGGAGCAATACTCGCTCACCAATCATGGAAGAAACATCTCTGACCTTGCGATCTGCATAACTCTTCTGCCTAGACTGAGCTGTCCGAAGTCTGTCATGAATGATCTTGACCTTATCCAAGGCCTCCTGAACTAGATGTGTACCCAATAACCGAGCCTCTCCTGGCTCAAAGTATCCGATCGGGGACCAAAATCGCCTACCATACAACACCTCATACGAAGCCATCTAAATGCTGGACTTGTAGCTGTTGTTGTAGGAAAACTCTGCTAACGGCAAAAACTGGTCCCATGAGCCTCGAAAATCAATAATGCAGGCTCGGAGCATATTCGCAAGGATCTAAATAGTCCTAAACAGATTGACCGTCCGTCTGGGGATGAAATGTTGTACTCAACTGAATATGGGTGCCCAACTCTTGCTGAACGGATCTCTAGAAATGCGAGGTAAACTGTGAACCTCGGTCCAATATGATAGATACGGGCACCCCATGAAGGCGGACGATCTCCCTGATGTAAATCTCAGCTAATCTCTCGGATGAATAAGTTGCTGCCACAGGAATGAAATGTTCTGACTTGGCCAACCTATCAGCTATAACAAAAACTGCATCAAACTTCTTCCGAGTCATCGGAAGGCTAGTAATGAAATCCATGGTAATCCCCTTCCACTTCCACTCGGGAAGCTCAATCCTCTAAAATAAACTATCGGGCCTCTGATGCTCATACTTAACCTGCTAACAATTCAAACACCGAGCCATGTATGCTACTATATCCTTCTTCATCCTTCGCCAGTAATAGTGCTGCATAAGATCCTGATACATCTTCACGGAGCCTGGGTGAATAGAATACCACGAATTATGGGCCTGCGCTAAGATCAACTCTCGAATACCATCGACATTGGGCACACAAACTCGCCCCTACAATCTCAACACACCATAATTTCCCAAAGTCACTTTCTTGGCACCTCCACGCTGCACTACGTCTCTCAGGACACATAAATGGGGATCATCAAACTGCCGCTCACGAATATGCTCCAACAACAAAAATCGAGCAACCATGTAAGCTAACACTCTGCTGGGCTCAGAAATATCCAACCTCACAAGTCGATTGGCTAAGGCCTGAACATCCAAGGCAAGCGACCTCTGGCTGACTGGAATAAAAGCAAGACTACCCATGCTGGCAGACTTCCTACTCAATGCATCGGCCACAACATTGGCCTTTCCCGGGTGGTATATGATAGAAACATCATAGTCTTTCAACAACTCCAACCACCACCTCTGCCTTATATTCAACTCCTTCTGTTTGAACAAGTACTGAAGGCTCTTGTGATCCGTGTACACCTCACACGTCATGCCATATAGATAATGCCTCCAAATCTTCAAAGCATGAACAATGGTTGCTAACTCTAGGTCATGAACTGGATAATTCTTCTCATGGATCTTCAACTGCCTCGAAGCATATGATATGACTATGCCATTCTGCATCAATACTGTGCCAAGCCCAATAAAGGAAGCATCACAATAAACGGTATAAGGCCTTGATCCAGTGGGCAAAACCAATACCGGTGTCGTAGTTAGAGCGGTCTTTAGCTTCTGGAAGCTCGCCTCGCACTCATCTGGCCACCTGAACTGGTCACCCTTCTTGGTCAATATGATCATCGAGGATGGAATGGATGAAAACCCCTCCACGAACCAACGGTAGTAACCTGCTAACCCCACAAAAATGGATCGCTGTAGCTAAAGCTGTTCGAGGCCAGTTCTTGATTGCCTCTATCTTCTTTGGGTTCACCAGAATACCCTCTACTGATACAACATGACCCAGAAATGCAATAGAGCTCAACCAAAACCCGCACTTCGAGAACATAGCATACAACTGACTATCCTGCAGAGTCTGAAGAACCACTCTAAGGTTCTTTTCATGCTCCTCCTGACTGCGGGAACATATAAGAATATCATCCATAATGACTATCACGAACGATTCCAAATTGAGCCTAAACTCTCGACTCATCAGATCCATGAAAGCCGTTGGGGCATTTGTCAACCCAAATGACATCACCAAGAACTCATATTGCCCGAACCGAGTGCTGAAAACTATCCTAAGGACACCGGATGCCCTAATCCTCAACTGATGTTAACCAGATTCCAAATCTATCTTTGAAAACACCTTAGCAATCTGAAGCTGATAGAACCATATCCTAAATCCTCGGCAGTGGATACTTGTTCTCAATCGTCACTTTGTTCAATTGCCGGTAATTAATGCACATCCTCATCGAACCGTGCTTCTTCTTCACAACTAACATTGGTGCACCCCAAGGCAAAACACTGGGTCTAATAAAACCCTCCTCAAGCAAATCCTGAAGCTGATCCTTTACTCTTTCAACTCTGGTGGTGCCATACGATACGATAGAATGGAAAGGGCTGAGTGCATGGTGCCAGATCAGTACAATAATCGATGTCCCTGCCAGGCAGCATGCCCGGCAGGTCTGAAGGGAAAACCTCAGGGAAACTCATGAACAATAGGAACAGAAATAAATAGACGGGACCTCAGCGCTGGAGTTGCGAACATAAGCCAGATAAGCTAGACTCCCCTTCTCGACCATTCGTCGAGCCTTCACATAAGAGATAACATTGCGAGTGGTGTGACCTGGAGTCCCTCTCCACTCTAGTCGGGGCAGTTTCGGCAACGCCAAGGTCTCGATCTTGGCATGGAAATCCAAGATCGCATGATACAGAGAAAACCAATCCATCCCTAATATGACGTCGAAACCCGCCATACCCAAGAGCAACAAGTTAAAACGGGTTTCAATACCCCTGAATACCATAACAAAAGAACGATGAACCCGGTCCAACGCTATAGAATCATCCACTGGTGTAGACACATATATAGGGATACTCAAGGCCTCACTAGGCGTAAACAAACATGGCGCAAAATAGGTTTACACATATATTTACGTAGATTCGGGGTCAAATTGCACTGAAGCATCTCTAATACAAATCAGAATGGTACCTGTGATGTCTGCATCTGAAGACTCGATCTCTAAACTGGCTGTTGGCTAACCCCTACCTCTGGTGGTCTGAACTCCACCTCTAAGACCTCTACCCCCGCCTCTAGCCGTCTAGGTAGGCTGTGGAACCTCCGGTTCCTGAATCACATTATGAGAACTCTAATGTTGAGAGCTGCCAGAAGCTCGAGGGAAATATTTGGCAATGTGCCTCATGTCACCACACGTGAAACAAGCCTTCAGCCGCTGGGAATAACGAAGTGGTGGCGCACTGACAGGTGCTGACGGTGAGCGGAAAGACTGCTGATCAGAATAACACGGCTGGGAACACCTCAACCTCGGGAAAACCCTCATGTTGTGACCATACTCACTGCACTCATAACATCTACCTGAACACTGCAGCTGAGGAAACTGGGGTTGACCCGGTCAACCTGAACGACCACTTGAAGTACCATGAGTGACATGAGAAGTTGACTGAAAGGGCCTGGGAGGATGGTCTCTACCGTAAGTACCTCTACCTCCATACGAGGTACCGCTGAATCTGCCTGCATGACGGGGCCTCTTATGCGACCCACGACCGCCTCCCTGTGGCAGAACCACCTCAACTCCACGGCCCACACTGGCCGTCTCCTGAAAAGTGGCCTCACTCTCGGCCTGAACCGCTGTACCCGGCTGGCCTGCCACAGGTGGATGAACCCCTGGAAGCAAATCCGCTCGAATGACGCACTCCACTAAGCCTACTAATCTGACCAATGCGTCCTGAAGAACTGGGGTGGCTATGAACCCCTCTGGGACCTGAGTGGGGCCCACAGGAGCTGCTGGAGCTGGAATCTCCTCTTCAAAACCCACTTGAAGTTTCGTCTCTAGGACTGATACTCGGGGCTCGGAATACTGAGCGATGGGTGAAGAGGCGCGTGTCTCGCCATCTGCGAAAGAATATAGTAGAAATTCAATCGGTGTTTGAGAGACGGAAACGCACGACATGAAAGAACAAAGTGAAATTTTCCTAACTCTGTAGCCTCTAGGGGATAAATACAGATATCTCTGTACCGATCCCTCAGACTCTACCGAGTTTGTCCGTGAGTTGTGTAACCTAAGTAACCTAGTGGTTTGATACTAACTTGTCACGACCCGGATTTTCCACCATCAGGAGTCGTGATGGAGCCTACTATAGGAGCTAAGAAAGCCAACATTTACACATTTTTAATTAGCATTCACGATAACATAAATAAAACAAAGCAGATAAATATAGCGGAAGACTTTTAAATACTTAGTTAACTGAAATAGGAATACGAAAGTTACAAAATACACTCCTACCCAGTATATGGTGTCACTAATCACGGACTACTAAGGAGTACTAAAACAAGGATATGAAAGAAATACATATAAATGTTTGTCTCGATATAAGGAAAACAAACAATACTGTAGAAAGGGGCTTCGACCTGCGAACGCCAACTAGGCTACCCCGGAAGTCCCTGAACAGAAAGCAGCGCACGAACAATACTGCTACTGAGGTCCAAAAGCTGCTCCTGGATCTGTGCAAAAAGATGCACAGAGTATAGCATACACACAACCTACCCCATGTGCTGGTAAGTGCCTGGCCTAACCCCGGCGAATTAGTGACGAGGCTAGACAGGACCTACCGAAACAACCTGTGCAGATATATATATATATATATACACACACACACACAAAATAGTAGGAAAACATGCAGAATTTAAACAGCTAGGAGGGGGGAGCATGATATGGGGGTGTGACAATTCAGACATAGATTGAACAAACAAGAACATAAAACCGTACAACCACCACAGAAAAGGAAGACAGGATACTCCACATTTGAAATCAATTTACTTGGTCCACACTCCTTTGCGGCATGCAACCCGACCCTCCGATTATATATTGGTTAGTGCTGCGGCGTGCAGCCTGACCCTTCCAGTTTTATATTTGATAGTGTTGCGGCGTGCAACCCGACCCTTTTGATATAATTCCTCACACAACAACAACAACAAATGAGGCAAGGAAGTAATGAATAGTGGAAGAAATCCATGCAAGGGAATTAAATCAACCAATTAGATCCCGTCAAGGGAGCAATATCAACAACTAAATTCAACAAAATATTACGCCAAGGGAATACCCAATAACTACACGTCCTGGCAAGGGAGGATTCAATAAATATTGTAATCCCGTCAAGGGAATAATCATAATACTTCCTCTCTTAATTACTTATTTCTCGAGTATCAGTTTCTAGTCAGAGCCAATGACCCAAATGACAAACCAATCACAAATAAGACTCACGGTCATGCTAGACTCATGTGCATAGATAACCGTCACCATACCTATACACCGACCCCACATAGAAAGTAACAAATAATATCCTAATCCTATTCTCTCAAGCCAAAGTTAGAACAGACACTTATCTCGGTCCGAAAATGGCAATCAAATCTCTAACACTACCTTTCCTCTAGAATCCAACTCCGAAACAATGATATATAGGCACAATTTAGTTCAATATTATCAATACTGGCTCAAAGACACAATTCCATATCCTAAAAATGAATCTCCTATCATTCTACCAAAAATACAAAAATCCGACCTCGAGCCCACATGGTCCAATATCGAGGCTCGGACCCAAAACCGTTCACTCATAACCCCACAAGCTCAAATATATAATTTGTTTCAAGATTCAATCCCAAATTGAGGTTGAATCACCCAAAATCTCCAAAGCCCTAATTCTACCCAAAAGCCCTAATTTCTAGTTTGATTTCATGATTTTAGGCTTAGGAATTTACTAATTAATGAAGAAAAGTGAAGGAATTAGGTAGGGAATTACATACCCAAAAAGTCTTGGAAGAGGGGAGTTTCAATGGTGTCCTAAGGCTTGTTGGAGGAGAGAGCTCGTGAGAAGAAGTAATGAATGCCCGTAATGAAATATTCTGCCTTTAAAAAAATCACTGGAGCAATTAACTCTATGCGTTCGCGACACCTGGGTCATGTTCACAATGAAGGAGGAGGAATAGGCATCGCGTTCGCAAAGTGACTCTGCGAACGCGTAGAAGAAAAATCCAGGTTCCCGCCTTTTGGCCTATGCATTCGTGTTTGGCCTCATGTGAACGCGAAGAGGATCAGACCAATGCTATGCGAACGCGATTGAGGGAGCGCGAACGAGAAAGGAAAATAACTATGCTATGCGAACGCGAGCCTAGTGCCGTGTTCGCGAAGGAGAAAAATGTGGTCTGCAACAAGACTGGAAAATCTGATGTATTTCTAAGTCCAAAAACACTCTAAACCCCCCCCCCCCCCCGAAATCACTCCCGAGTCCTCGAGGCTTCCAAGCAAATACACACTCTAACTCAATAATATCATACGAACTTACTCGAGCGATCAAATCGCTAAAATAGCATCACAATCGAAGGATCAAACCTCAAAATCATCATTTTCATTTCAAAGTTCTTAAACTTCCAACCTTAGATATTTAGGTCCGAAACACGTCAAACGACGTCCAATTTTGACCAAATTTCGCAGAAAGCGGTTTATGCATATTTAAGACTTGTACTGGCTATCAGAATCAAAATACGAGACCGATACCTATATTTTCTAACTTATTGTCTTTTAAAAATTCCATATCTTTTTTTCAGAAAAATAATTTCTTTCAAAAACTCTTTACTCGGGCTAGGGACCTCGGATTTCGATTTCGGGAATACGTCCGAGTCCCATATTTTTCTACGAACCTTTCGGGACTGTCACATCACGTGTCCGGGTCCGTTTACCCAAAATATTGACCGAAGTCAACTTTATCAATATTAACATCAAAACTCTTCACAAAATTCACATATTTCAACATAAAAGCTACCCGGCTACGCGCCTGGACTGCTCATGTAAATCAAGGTAACTAAAAGAGAGGTTTGCAAGGCCTCAGAAGTATGAAAAAGGAAGAGTTACGGTGATGACCCTTTTGGTCGTCACAACTCTGCCTTAACCAAACCACTTGTTATCGATCATGGTATTCCTATTGAAAGTTCAATAAATAGTTGTTCCTGCAAGAAAACATATTACAGTAAATATAGTCTAATATTTAGGATATTTTTCCTTGTGCTTTATTTATTATATTTGCAAAACATAAACATACTAAAAAATATTTTCATACAAATTTAATAGGATATTCCTTAGTTTTGAAAAATGAAAGTGAAATTCAGGGATAAGAATATACTTAGAAGCACATTGACAAGTACCATATTTTTTCCATGTATGGTGTTCTTGTCAAAACATCTATATATATACCATCTGTGTGCTATTACATAAGCTATTCGACGTATTTAGTTTTTCAGTAGCATGACGTGCATATTTTTCTTTAAAATTAACTTAAATACAATGGTGAATTTTAACGTAGTCTATTTTATGTATGGTGACACTAACATAGGTAAGAAATAATAAACTTGACAATAAATATATATGGCAGAAGACCATTTGGTATTAAAATATTTAAGTATTCGTCTTGGTAGTAACTATTGGTATCATATGATGTTGAGTCAAACACAGAAAAACATTTTATTTTTACTATAAAATTTGCAATCAATAGTTTATTTAGTTGATCAACATAATCATTTCTGCTAGCTAAGATATTATTTTAATTTTATCATGCGATTTGCACAAATTGCATTTTAATATAATAATAGAAATATTTTTCTAATTAAATACACTACTATTACCATTGGGAATGATAACTAAGTGTTCATAAAGAATCTTATTTGTTTTCGATACGAAGCAAGAAGATACTGAGTAGTGAATACTAAATTTATTTTTAATTTATAATTTTTGTTTGTTGAATATTTTATTTGAGGTCAGAAGTATAACTTTGGCAAGTTCGCTTTTACAATATTTGCATTTATTGATTTTGGAACTCCTGGTAGTACTTGGCACAAATTACCTCAATGATCATTAATTTTCATCAAATAATTCATTAATATCCAGTATCTCTCTAGAACTTGGGGCAATTATTTCGATCATTTGACACTTAGCCATAAATGTTTTATCCCATATTATCAATTTTGCCTTCCTTATAAATTTAGCACTATTGCTCTGCTTTGATATATTTGTGATGATTATTTATGTTGTTTGAAAAGGTACTCTAAAGTGGATGGCCTCACAATAAAATCGTTATTTGTATATCACTTGCTATTATTACTAACAGTATCATGCTTCTTAATGTAATATTTATAAATAATGCACGACATAAACATATTAATTTTTTATGTAATATGTCACTACACAAAAATTCCTCCCAAGGAATCGTGATGGTACTTAGTCTCTAAACTAGGTAAGTCTAACATTAACTAAAATAACAATAATATTTATTAACTTCAAATAAATTCTCTCTAAACAATTTACAATTCCCAAAACCGGTAGTACAAGTCACAAGCCTTTCTAAGAGTCTTTATACAATATAATTACATCACTGTTCCAAAATAAATGGAACAAATGGAAATAAGTACAACTGAAGGTGACTCTAAGGACTGCGAATGCTATAGCATGTTTACCTCGAGTCTCCACCGCAACGAATAGCTACCAGCGATCAAATGCATGGATCTGTACACAAAAATATACAGAAGTGTAGTATCAACTCAACCGACCCCATGTGCTGGTAAGTGTCTAGCCTATCCCGACGAAGTAGTGACAAGGCTAGGACCAGACACTCACAAAAACCTGTACAGTTTATAACGTACAAAATAATAGGAAGCAAATAACAATAATGACAATGATGATCAACCAATGATATAAATACCATGCAACAAGAACACCAAAATGGCTTCTCAACAAATAATAAATACAAGTACAATCAATTATTCAAGTCCTTCAAATTTAAATCTTTCGTCTATAAATTCTCCAAGTACTAATCTCTAAGATAAATACTTTTCAATAAATATATTTCTAATATATTTCCTTTAGATAAGTATCTTTCGAATATAATTCTTTCGAGTAAAGGTCACCTTGTGACGCCTTATTTCATAATCATAAATAATATAGGTCTCAGTCCACTTTGATATTTTCATGGCACATCGTGCTTATATTTATATCACAATTGCACGCACAACTCACGTGCCATTAAATAAAACTATGATATTTTCCCCAGCACCTCATGCCTATATCATAAATTGCCATTAATAGAAATCATCATATTTTTCCCGGCACCATGTGCCCACATGCTTATGTCTCACATTTCGCGACAAAATTCTCACGTTACTCAATTCATAGGGTCCATGACCCAATACAGTTAAGAATGTTCAAAAAAGCCTCATTTACTTAACATAAAGTAGAGTGCAACTTCCAAACCAATTAGAGAATCAACAAGAAGAGACGAAGTTATTTTTAGAAATCATTTGATAAAGAAAATACTCTTTTCATTTAAAGTACAATTATTGAAACTTGAAGTATTGAACTTTATATACATACATGTATAAATGCGTTGAAATAATGCAAACACTTTGGGTTCTAACACGAAGGGTCACAACACTAAGGAATTCAACAGTTTAAACACTTGAACTGATAACAACAAATAAACACAGCAGTAGAAAGTGCACGGCATCACCATTATAAGGAATCAAAATCCAGCCACTAACAAGAATAAGAAAAACAAAGCAGATTTCACTTTCAGATCACATCTTGTTGTGGTAGGCGTACCACCCTCTCCCATTTCATTATATCTTGTGGTAGGCGTACCACTCGCTCCCATTTTATGATTTATAAGTGGACTGCGTGTCACACAATCCCATTTCATAATTTATAAGTGGACGACGAGCCATACGATCCCATTTCATTATCAACACTGTGCACAATATGTCACCAGCAACTAAGGCCAATAACATTACATATAAATGGTCGGCGTGCCACACGATCCCATTTCATAATTTATAAGTGGACGGCGTGCCACACGATCCCATTTTATTATCAACACTATGCACAATATGTCACCGGCAACTAAGGTCAATAATAATAGATATAGGTGGTCGGCGTGCCACACGATCCCATTTCATAATTTATAAGTGGACAGCGTGCCACACGATCCCATTTCATAATTTATAAGTGGACAGCATGCCACATGATCCCATTTTATTATACCGTTGCGGCGTGCAACCCGATCCTCATTATATTCATGCCAAGAACTCACCCAAACTATAAACGCAACTCAAGTACGAGGGGAGTGACAATAATTGCACAAGGTCCCAACAAGGGAATACAATCAATAGCTCAAACATCCCGGCAAGGGAACAATAATGTTAAACAAGCCCGGCAAGGGAATCATAATATCAAAACAAACATCCCAGCAAGGGAACCATAATATTAATAAAAACACATGAAGCGCAATAAACTACAATGAAGTCATAACAATTATTATACAAGACTCACACAAATAATTCTTTCATAGAATCAAATAAGAATGTGGGATTATCAATTTAAGACCCACGGTCATGCTCGACCCACAACGTATAGATACTCGTCACCATGCCTATACGTTGGACTCCACACGTAACAAATAGCAAATATACTCAACTCCTATTCCCTCAAGCTAGGATAGATCAAACACTTACATCGAAGACCAACTCAATCCTTAAGCAATGCCCTTTTCTTTCCGAATTTGCCTACAATTAAACACCAAGAAGTTAAAGAATCGCCCAAAAATGGTGTTGGAGAAGAGAGAGTTGAGAAATGAGATGAAAATCTCGGAAGTGTTCTGTTTTTGGACTTAAAATCTATCTTTTTGTACTACCGCGCTGCGTGGGGAACCGCGGGGCACGGGGCGTTAGTACAAAAATAATTTCGGAGATGAAATTTCGGACCCTGCTGGATTTTGTATAGGCGCGGCGCGCCTCGCGCCGCAGGGGGCGCCGCGGTAGTGCAATTTTCTACGATGCTTTGGTAATTTGGTCATAACTTTGCGGAGGAATGTCCGAATGACAAACGGTTTGAAGCGTTAGAAACTAGACTCAAAGAGCTTTAATTTGATAGATTGTTCATCAGTCAACTCGTTAAATAAAGATATATATGCTCGTCCAAAGTGAGGTCAAGTGCGTACCCATTTGCAACTTTAGTCTATTATGAATTTTTTCCAACTTGGCTTAGACATAGGACTTTCCTTAGACCCCATATGTCTTATAGTACGTCTCATACACTTGTTATCATATCCATTCTGGATTCGTTTACTCATATTTCACTTCCAATCAATTTAATTCAACTTAAGCTCTCTTTTTGGAGATTAAGTGTTTCAATCCCTTTCAAAAACCTTTCCGAACCAGAACTAATTCTCTTGGCAATTTACATAAGAATCGTGAGGCATGAATTTAGTAGTATATGGGGAGACGAAATTGTACTTATTCAAAACGATCGGTGTGGTCGTTACATAATCGATCCCAGTTAAATTGCAAATATCAATTTCTTGGAAGTTTTGTTAATTTTACCAAATTCGCCCGTGCTCAATGAATGAGGCAATGCCTCCTTTACGTATGTAGTATGAAACGGCGGTGGAAATTATCTAATTTATACAATATGACTATAAAACATAACAATATGTAGGAATCTTGCTTTGTATATGAACCGCATGCGAATTATCATAAATTAGTAAAAGTTTTCAATGCTACAATTTTATCCTCACATGAAATTATATTAAAAGTAATATGATTACATGACTAAAGATATTTACTTGTTCAATTTTATATAAATTAAAAAGCTCGAAAGTAATTATATTAATAGAATTTCTAAAGGTAATTATGTAGGATTACTATGGTATAGTATTATGTCCTAAAATTAATATGATTGTACGGCTAATCTTTAGAATTCCGGTTATTTCCTTTTATTATGAGTTATTATACTTAATATTATAAGGTTATTTTTGAAAACCGACATTGTATTCTTATTTTTTATAATAACGAGTCTCTGTGTATGTGTCTCGCACATATAACAATAAGCGCACCTGATAGTTAACACAAGATATGTGAATAAACTTGTTATCGGAAAAGAATTAATCCCATATAATTTATGATATTAGAAATGCTATTTTCGGTCGGGCTTGACATCCACGGGATGGACGAGGGTCGACAGAAAAGTCGAAACTCCACCACCTTTAATACATATTTGTTTGCTTGTTGTCAACTAACAACCTAAAATTAATTTTTTATTTATAATAAAGTAAATACAATAGTATACATCTTGTTCGGACTTTGCGAGAGTTTTATAATGACAAGAGATATATAATTGAAAAACTCCTAAAGTCTTGGACAACTGTCATAGATCTATGGTTGATAATGCACTTGAGGTAGATTAATAAAGTAGGAGTCACGATCCTAGTTCACCAATCGTAAACATGTCATGACGACATCTAATTTCCAATACTAGGTAAGCCTAATATTTGCGAAAATAAATAATTGTGAGAAATAGAGAAAACCAAATTAAATATCTAGAAAGAAAATTGTACTGAATGTCGCTCGACATATACACCTCAACATCACAAATGTGAAACAAATCCAAAAATCCGGAAACTCACGGGAAACACAGGCTAATAGAATGAAATAATATGCTCAACACTAGAATGTCTAACAACATGAAAGGAAAGAGAGGAACTATCTGCTAAAGCCGTAATAGAATAGAGACTCCTGGTCTGCGGACGTAGCAGATATACCTCAAGTCTCAACTAGATATCTCCACCACGAGGATGATACGCCGGGAAGGAAGTACCTAGATCTGCACATGAAAAACATGCGCAGAAGAGGCGTGAGTACACCACGACGATACTCAGTAAGTGCCAAGCCTAACTTCGATCGAGTAGTGACGAGGAAGGTCAGGGCCCTACTGAGGTAAAATATAATAATAATAATAATAATAATGTACAGTATGAAAACATGTAGAATAGTGGAAATAGCAGCGAAATAAGACAGAAACTACAAGTCAACAACAAATAATCGAAATAAGAATAAACACGGAAAGGTACAGTACAAAACCAAATGATGCCACGAGTATCTCCCAAGATACCATCCCGTAGTCCTTTATCAACTGTCTAGTGGATCTCCTGGGATACCGTCCTGTAGTCAAATTATCAATGTGCAGGGGGATCTACCAGGAATCGAACCTGTAATCCCAAAGTAAATATGTAGGGGGATCTATCAGGAATCGAACCCTAATCCCAAAGTAAATAAACAAGGGGGAGCTACCGGAATCTCACATCCGTAGTGTCCCAATGTAAATACACAACAACAGCCAGAGAATAATAAAAAATGCAATAAAATACCAAGGCAACATGGAGTCTAACCTAACATGTTTCACGTAATGCAACAAGACAAATTGAGAAATTAAACCAATTAAGTCAGCTAAACATGCTTTTCTAGGCTATCACGTGCTATATGACAAGTAAACAAAGCAAGTAAGAAAGGAATAGCAACTTGATCATTTTAAGTATGAACCAGGTGTTCAACAATTAGCACAAGTATGCGCTCGTCACTTCACGTACAAGACACTCAATCATCAAATAACAAGTCCTAAGGGGAGAAGGTCCTACACACAAAATTAGACAAGTCATTTATCTCGAACCAACTCAATAATCAACTAGGAACCACACCTTTGCCACGAGTATCCAACTCCAAATGACCCAAATTTATTCAATTCAATTACATATCATAAATAATATTACAAACAACTTATTCCACTATTAAATTTAAAGCTAGGCCGTGAAATAGGTAAAATGATCAAAATGCCCCTCAGAACAACGCCTCGACATCAAATAATGTTCACATTTTCAGAATTCGCATACTCTCACGAGTCTAACCATATAAAAATCTCCCAAATCAGAGGCCAAATGCCTACTCAAAACACAATAGTTTCATCTAAGAAGTTTTCTCCAATTTTCATGCAAAATTTCGAAATTAAGAATGAATTTGTGATTAGATTAGTGGGTTTTAAGTTTAAGGGAGTAGAGAATTTTTACGCAGTAGTTGCCTTTGAAATACTTTTGAAATTGCTCCCAAATCCGAGATCCCAAACTTGTATTTTGAAGAAAATGGAAAACCCTCAGATTTTGAAATGTTAAGTATTGTTCAGAACCATAAAGCATCGCGAACGCGGAGAGAAGCTCGCGTTCGCGAAGAAGGAAAAAATAAGTGGCCAAAAATTCCCTTCGCGATCACGAAGGTAGGACTGCGAACGCGGCCTGGGGGTCATGAGCTATACGAACGCGAACGCATTGAGGAAATTAGTGAAGCTTCGTGAACGCGTGGGTCTAAACGTGAATGCGGAGAAGGGCCTGGTCTTCCTCCAGAATTACTCTACGTGAACGCGTGGAGGAGAACGTGAATGCGAAGAAGGGGAGAGCTACTGCTACGCGAACGCGAAGAAGAAAGTCAGACTTGCAACAACTAAGAATTACTGCAGCATCTTCAAACTCCAAATTGCTCCGTTGAGCATCCGAAACACACCTGAGGCCCTCAGAACCTCAACCAAACCTACGGACATTTCCCATATCATCATTCAAACTTGGTACCAATCCTTAAACCACCTAAAACAACGCCGGAAACTCGAATTAATCAATAATTTGAACCTAAGAACTTCAAATTTCAAAAAAACTCGCTTTCGATCAAAAACCTAACCAAAACACGCCTGATTGACCTGAAATTTCACGTCCCAAATGACATGATGATGCTACAGAAACTTCCATAATTCTATTCCGACCCTTGGAGCAAAAATTCACTATCGGACCGGAAACTTCAAAAATTCAAACTTCGGCATTTCTAGCCTAAATGAGCTACGGACCTCCAAAATACATTCCGGACATGCTCCCAGCCCCGAAATTACCTAACGGAGCTAACGGAACCGTCAGATTTCCATTCTGAGGCCGTCTTTGTAATGTTCTGATTACGGGCCACTTTCCAACACTTAAACTCTCATTTAGGGACTAAGTGTCACAAACCACTCCAAACACTAACACCGAACGTCCCGATAAACCAAAATAGCATACAAAAATGAACTTAAGGAAGCAGTTATCGGGGCATAAATTCTAAAAACAACTTACTGAATCGTTACAGTAGGATACTTTCATTAAACTTATGAATCCTTGTGTTAATTAATTTGAGTCACTTAGCGTATAATTCACCATTGTTTAACGATATTATGTGGACTTAGTACGTGGAGTTTCACTTTAAAGAATTCAATGTCTAGCTAGTTTACCTTAGTGTTAAGGATATTAGACAGCTCTAATTTCTTACGATTTTATTCAACATGAAATTATGTCTGAAAAATAACTTAAGCATAATGCCAATAAATTTTAATTTCTTCCTCGTTATCTAATCTTGATTGTGCGTGGCAAATGTGATCCTTTGGTCCTTCCTTTGATAAGCAGTTATGTAAGTTTATAATTATTAATATAGTTATCTTATTTATAAAAATAAAAATTTATTAATGTTCAAAACTTGAAAAAAGGGCCTAAAATCAGATTTCAAAAAACATAAAACCAAACACAAAGTCGTTTGAGTACGTTGGATTGGAAATAAAATACCTTAAAAAATACATAAAACTTCTCTTGTGTTATGAAATAATATAAAGACAAGAACAATAATACAAGAACAAGAGCAATAGAAAGAATAGAGAGAGAAGTATTCTTATTGATACTTAGGGATTGTTAGGGATTATTTACAATGGTAGAAGACCCCTTTATTTATAGGGAGGGGGATGATTTAGCTACCAAGAATTGAACTCTAGAATCTCTTTAATTATAGACATTCACCTTAAATAGGAGATTTCATAACACTCCTCCTTGAATGTCTATTCAACAATGTGCCTCGTTAAAACCTTAAAACCAAAACCCAATGGGAAAAATTAAAGAAAGGAAAAAGAGTACACATGTTTGAATATGCGCCTATTGGTTGCCTCGTTAAAAACCTCGCAAGGAAAACCCAGTGGGACAAAACCTTGTAAGGGAAAAAGAGTGCAACGCGCATTAACTCCCTCTAATGAGTACATCAATTTATATCCTTGAGCATTTGCATTCCAATCTTGTGCATCATCTTCAAAACGATCTTTGGTAGACGTTTGATAAATCAACCATATTGACTTGAATAAATATTCCGCACCTTGAAATCATCATTCTTGATAGATATGAACATCTTCATATAATGTCGTGGAATAACTCTTCAATATCTCCATAGATGCATTCTCAATGCCATCATGCTTATAGTTATAGCAAGATACATATGTACACAAATTGTACTAAGGATGTGGTACTTCAGGACCAAGAATTGCATATGCTTCAAGCAACTTAAATCTTTCAAGTTAAGTCATATAAGCCATATAATAGACTTTAGATGCATATCAAGTTTTCCATGTCATGCTAGACAAATAAGATATCAAAAACTGATTATACATACCTTTGACTTTATACTTTCAAGCATTTGAACTATAGGTTCAAAACTACATGTCTTTCATATGGAATCAATTCTTCTTGAATTGTATCTCTTCCATTTAGTTACTTTCTTTGGGTCAGCAAATGCGTATAGTATGCTTTGCAATATGTTGCAATTGAATTATCCTTTTATGAACTTCAGGTTCATATCATGATATTCGGGGATATACATATACAAATGATAATTCATCCCATGTAACATTTTCTCAAGTGTTTATCATGTCTCCCCCTCATGTTAGAAAAGCTAACTTGTTTCCTCAACTTTGGGAAATCATCTTTGTGCATTATCATGTCAATATACACGGCACATTAATAATAAGATGAAATTATTTGGTTCTTGACCCTGAACCACTTGTGAGGGGAGAATATAATATACTCTCGTATACAACGTATATCAAACTGATATATATAACTTGTTCTCATAAGAAACAATTTAGCTATTAAGTGGAAGCACTCAATAATTATCTTGCTAAACCAACTATGATATAAACCAACTTATCAAGATGAACTATCTTGAGTAGAAAATCTGGAAATTATGCTCGAAGTTAGATTACTGAGCAATTTACCTCGCAAGCACCGGCCAGGCTGCGGGTTAATAACAATTGCGCATGTAACCATATCATAGATGCATCATATGTGGTATACATGGCAGGTGAATGGGCCCATATTCACCTTTGATATTTCCAGAATTTATGGGCTTCAACCCGAACTCTTTAGTTGGTCAGTTCATTAATGAGAACAAGTGATACAAGAGAATTCGTAAAGAACTTTCTAGTTCTTTGATATTCACCTATGTGAATTTGCACATCATACTTAAAATGAGATGGCTAACACGAATGCCAACTGAATAAATTATCAATATTGGTAAACTTCAAATTTACACCATGACATGTGCACTTATCAACAAACTTCAGGTTTATTATGACATGGGTTTTTATACCAATAGATATCCACTTTATTGTGGCATTCTTTCGTTTGTGTAGTACAAACTGGAGAACAAAGCGGGTAGCTTTTCATATGCAAATTACCCCGCTACAAGTTGTAGTAATAGGAGATATCAAAGCCTTCCTTTATTTATAGTCTCAATATAATCAATCGCTTTCGCGTGTACTTTGGAAACTGAATAAGTTTCTTTGAGACTTACTACAGCACAATACTCAATTGTGTTTCTCCAACATAGTAATAATTGGCTCTTCTAGAGCTCTCAATTAATTTTGTACTACCACAGATTCACCAACATCCATGTGGTGAATATCTTTCTTAAAGAGAAAGTTATACCATTATGGTCATGTCAAACTTATATGCAAGATATGTTTCTTGCATTATCGTTGTCCTTTAATAGTCATATTTCCAAAATACTTTGGCGTACAATAGGTACGTGACCAACGATCATTCATGCCATATATCATCTCAAACCTCCTTCTAGGGGTGAGTGTGGTATCATCTCAAACACAAACCTCCTTCTAGGGGTGAGTGTGGTATCATCTCAAACCTCCTTCTAGGAGTGAGTGTGGTATATTTAATACCAATTTCATGTTCATATTCTTCCAATAATGAATATGTATTCGTGAATCAGATGTTGTCACATTCACTTCGGGGATATGTGATTTTGTTATCCTTTTCAAATCTATAAATGCGTCAGGCATTTGATTTGCTATTCTTTGCAAATGGATAATCTTTTGTGCCTCTTTCACAAATAGAGGTATGTGGATCAAGATGAGATAATGATGCATTTTTCCACAAAATTTCCCGTTTGGTTTCACCAACTTCTCCCCCTAATTTTGGGAAAAGTGTCTCATCAAATTGACAGTCTGCAAATCGTGCAGTGAACAAATCTCCCGTCAATGTTTCGAGGTAGCGAATAATGGAGGGCGATTCAACCTCAACATATATTCCTAACCTTCTTTGCAGATGCATTTTGGTGCGGGATGGCGGTGCTACAGGCACATATACTGCGCATCCAAAGATTCTTAAATGGGATATATTGGGTCCATGACCCAAAACCAGTTGCAACGGGGAATATTTGTGTCAATTCGTCAGTCAGAGACGAACTAGCATTGCTGTATGCAAAATGGCGTGACCCCAAACCGAAGTGGGCAGCCTCGTTTTCATGAGTAAATGAGGTATTCAAGATTATACTCATGTATTGTCTCAATCCGATATCCATTTTGAATGATATCTTTAAAACTCAACAAGTTTCTCTTGGACTTGGAGGAGAACATTGCATTCTCTATGATAAATATTGTTCCTTTAGGCAGAGTTATAGTTGCTCTTCCGGAGCCTTCAATCAATTTACTTGTAGTAACATCTGCCTTACACATACTTAAATAAGAGAAATATTTCTTCTTTTTGAATATCGTATGCGTGGTACATGAATCAATTAAACAAATATTTTTACACAAGCCTTTTAATGCAATAAACTGATCTTACCAGAATAACTTGCATAACTTTCATATGAGAGAATAATGATGAACATGGTGACTCAACAAGGATTATGTACAAGTTTTGGTACATTCATTTTAAACTTGATAAAAGACACTAATGTTTCTGCTATCTAACAGTATACTCATGTTGAGAGCATAATACTGCTTCTTACTTAATAACACATTGATACTAACACCTAATATGAACATATCTTTTAAAGTAAGATGTAGGCGAACTATATATGATTTTTATTCAAAATTTTAATAAATAGGTTTCATAGATAAAACATAAGATGAATTCTATTCTGTGAATACAACATATAATACACATATTTAAATATAAAAAATGGAATCCAATAAAGCATTCTTTTGTAAATCATGCGGATGAACTAAACGATTGCACCATACAATAAAACAATTATGGAGTCTACATCAACTAAAAACAAATACCACAACTGGGCATATTTAATAACAGAAGTTTACTATATACAATTCACAATTTTATACCACAAGCGTTATAGGATGAAACATATATAGTTATAATAGTGTAACAACATGTGAAATTTATATTAATAAACAATACCTACCTTGTAGCGCACATATAACAAGAAAACCATTCCACAAGATATGTGGATCTTTGACTAAAATATATTCAATTTTCAAACCTTCATCAAGGTGATGGCGCAAGAAAATCAAGGCCTTAGCACAGTTTCAAACCTTCATCAAGGCGATGGCGCAAGTAAATCAAGGCCTTAGCACAGTTTCAAACCTTCATCAAGGTGATGGCGCAAGAAAATCAAGGCCTTAGCATAGTTTTGGGTGGATGCATTATTTCTGTCTTTAATGGCGTCTCCAAGACCCATAGCATCTAAGTGGATTTCAGCATCCAACACCCATGTCATATAGTTCTTGCCCGAAATTTCAAGGGCAACGAACTTTCTTTTCATAATGTCAGACATAAAACAAATTTACATCAAGAGCGTGTTCATACTCACGGGCTCTATTACAATTATCACATTCACTTCAGGGAATGGATCATAATCATGTGCTTTACATAATCTCATGTCAAATATTACTTTTATAAAGTGAAAGATTATTTTGAGAATCTTTATTATTCTCATTATCACAATAATGACGATTACAATTTCGTCTATTGCCATGTCCACATCCATTGATACCTTTACGGTAATAATTTTGTCTTCTTTCAGACTTATCACATACTGCTTCCACATTCTCTAAAGGGAATGGAGCAAATTCAATGGGACGGATTTTCAATTCTTTGCCCACAATCATACATGAATTTAATCATGGCAGGACATAGAGATTTTACCACTTCATGTGGTTACAATTTCTTACAAACTCCATTAGAGTTATAATCAAACTTTGTTGTCTATGTTTGTATATAAAATCAAATTATAGAATTTCAAGAATTTGAAAGGGAAAAGTAAGTTACTTACCTTTAAGTTATACCAATAAATGTTGTGATATCGAATATACCTCTTGAGTTTCCATCCCGTTGCTTTACTTTATGATGATACCATCTCTTCTATTTTTCCGTATAGAAAATCTGCGCGGCTTTGCTTTAGCATCATATGCGGTAATGAGAACTTGCGAAAAACCTCACCATGAAATAAATTAATTGCTTCGCATCCATGCAGAGTAAGCATTGAACTTTGTTTTGTTGCGGCAGCAACAAACAAATTAAGTTGATGAGTGCACCAACCAACCAGGAAACTAAACCCTAGTGGCCATGGAGAATCAAATTTTTTTTTTTTTTGTATAGAAATTGTTGGAGTAAGAAATCAAATTCAATTGGTTAGATACTCGTGCTGATAACGTGTTATGAAATAATATAATGACAAGAACAATAATACAAGAACAAGAGCAATAGAGAGAATAGAGAGAGAAGTATTCTTATTGATACTTAGGGATTGTTAGGGATTATTTACAATGGTAGAAGACCCCTTTATTTATAGGGAGGGGGATGATTTAGCTACCAAGAATAGAATTCTAGAATCTCTCTAATTATAGACATTCACCTTAAATAGGAGATTTCATAACATCTTGAATAATAGTTTGATGTTAGTTCCGGATACCAAAAGAAAAATACTTTAAGAAAATAAAACTAAGCCAACTTTTGTTTTACAATTGGAATTCAAAACGAATACTTACAGTTTTTCTTCAAAATTTTAAACTAATTATTTTAATTTGAGTACTTTGAAAATATTTGACAATGTTCAAATGACCAAACTTCTCATTCTAACGTGTCTATTTTCAGTTGTATCATTCCTTATAAGTTGTTGCCAAAATTAGTATAAATAGTATAGGGTATAAAAGTCCGTCAATATTTTAAAAATATTTTAGTCATTCAGTATTTACTACCCTTATTCTAAAGTATCTATTTTCAGTTATTTCATTCCCATATATAAGTTGCTGCCAAAACTAATATAAATAGTAAAAGATATAAAGCCCGCCAATATTTTAGAAATATTTTAATCGATTAATATTTAGTATAGAATATTTGTGCTTTTATAATAATATATGAATATGAATAATTGTAGATATAGATAAATGGATAGACATGTGTTACACGTAAATCTTCAATCAACATGTTCCCTTGATATATATTTGGGAGTGTTAAATTCCTTCCCCAAAGAAAATTTAAGGTTTTGGATAAGTATTTCATCTAATACAACTCTTCCTCCTAATGACCCTTGTGTTATTTTTATGAATATTTGTATAAATTACTTCGATTTTTGTAGGATATAGAAGTCCTTACAGTGATAGAACGTAACTCATAATTTTGTTAGAATCCCAAAAGGAATCAACCCTTTGAAGAAAAGTTTCAATACCATTGCAGTTGTTCCATGGAAGAATCAATGGTAGGCTTGGCGTTTGTATGTCTAGCTTAAATGAAAAAGAATTTCAATCTTAGGTGATTTATAATTATATCCTTAAATTATATTAATATTTAAGGTTATAAAAGTCGATTAATATTTCAAGGATATTTTAATCGTTCAATATTTAGCTTAAATTATTCGTGCTTTTATAATAACTAGACTCTATGTATGCCTCGCACGTAAAGTTTTAAAACTGAAAATAGAAAAACGATAAAGTAAACACGATTAATTCTTGTTAAAAGAAAGAGTTGATCATTTCATGCATCATATGAGGATATCAAAGATATCACTCTTTTAGCTAATTCATATAAGAAAAGTCTCTGAAAGGAGTAGAGATGACGACAATAATTATTTCCAGCATGGACTTATATGAATTATTAAGTTAGCACTTATGAAAAGGAAAATAAGTTAAATTTGCTCTTATTCAATTTCAAAGAAGGCCAGGACTATTAAATAGATAGAACTCACAAATTTTCGCTGTCAATATTCTTGCTTGATCAGTTATGTTCTACACGTGAATGATTAACCTAAAAAGATTTACAAGCCTCTCCTATAAATGCTATATAATTATGTAAGTCAAAATCAAGAGGATACAATTATCGTCATAATAAAAAGTATTCCAATCCAACGTTAAGAAATTTGCTAATTATCATTGTATTATCAATATTTTCTACATAACCACAATTTATATGCATAGATTTAGATCCTTTGCATGTTACTAGACAATATATAACTTTGTAGCATCGGATGTAATTATCCAGGAATTCGTCTTCAAAAGAGATAGTTTTATGCCCATGTAACATTTAGACGAAGCAAAGAACCGCATAAAAAATTAGTAATCGATGATAATATAATTTCCAAACACATAAAAGGAAACAAAAAATCTTTCATTACCTTAGATGCATGTCGATGTTTGTGCAACTCAACCAAGCGTTGTAGCGGATGATCTCTCAATCTATTTTGTATGATCTGTTATTTTGATTTATCGAACTATTTGCTAGCATCTAAAGCCTTCGTATAAAATTTAAGAAGAAGACAAGACGAAAAGTAAGTGAATTGAATTCAATATCACAGGCACACGAACAAAAAAATCAATAAAAGATAACAACAAAAGTATAATGTAATAACTGTAACTATAAAGATAAAATAAAATATTATACGTTGGAATTTTTTCATGCGGATTGGCTTTGGCATCCATCGCTAACAGAAACTTATGATATCAAACACCAATTATGTAAATCACGTGTAAACTGTGTAAGCAAAGGTTTTTATTTATAGAGGATTAAAGTCTGCACTTAATTACAATCAATTAAAAAGTAGGTATTCAAAATCCTAGTATGAGAGAAATTTTTAATTTTACACTTTTATCCAATATGAAATTATATAATTAAAGAAAGACTTTAAATTTAAGGGCGTAAAAGTAAGTTGATATTTCAGGGAAATTTTAGTCATACAATATTTAGAATAAATTATTCGTAGTTTTATAACAACTAGCATTTATGTACGTGCCTAGCACGTATAATATCCCAGCCACAAGATGAGAAAAACTGTAAATCAAAATATTAATGTAAGATAGTCGATCGATAGTAAAAATATATAACAACAGATGCAACTAATTGTTTATGCAAGATATGTGAAATTGATAACCATAAAAGTGTTAATTTTCATGCAAATATTAAAGATGATACTCTTTAATTAGCTAATTTGTACCATTTATATTTTATTATTACTGTCAGTTTTTAATTGGTTATTTGTATGAATAAGTGGGAAAGAAAGACTAGTGAGTAGTATTCCAGTCAAACGAAATGAATGATCTTAAACGTAACGTCATTAACTGATTATTTTGTAATATCTATTAGCCACAAGAACCATTATGCCTTATTAGATTAGCAACTTTTCTGCATTTGTTATGAAATCTCCTATTCAAGATGAATGTCTATAATTAGAGAGATTCTAGAGTTCTATTCTTGGTAGCTAAATCATCCCCCTCCCTATAAATAAAGGGGTCTTCTACCATTGTAAACAATCCCTAACAATCTCTAAGTATCAATAAGAATACTTCTCTCTCTCTATTCTCTCTATTGCTCTTGTTCTTGCATTATTGTTCTTGTCTTTATATTATTTCATAACACGTTATCAGCACGAAGCTCTACTATCGCCAATTTTACCGTCAATCCTTTTTAATATTCCTATGCGCCGCCCATGGGTTCATTATCCTCAGGCAGGGTATTCGTCCTCTAATTTTCCTCCGGTTTTCAACTTTCGGGTGCTGCTACCCTACTTAACATGTCCTTGATTGACAACATATTCAAATTACATGGGAAAGCAAATATGGGAAGTATTGTGGAGTTCTGTACAGTGGATGTTCAGGGGAGCAACCATGTGATGGACTTGATGCTTACTGTATGAAGCATGATCTTTGTATACAACGAAAAGGCAGGTTTTGCTTCATAGCCGAATCTGCTCTCTCAACTCAATCGCCGCCCTTTTCTAATTTCTATGCGGAAAAATAGAAGAGATGGTATCATCATAAAGTAATGCAACGGGATGGAAACTCAAGAGGTATATTTGATATCACAACATTTATTGGTATACCTTAAAGGTAAGTAACTTACTTTTCCCTTTCAAATTCTTAGAATTCTATAATTTGATTTTATATACAAACATAGACAACAACGTTTGATTATAACTCTAATGGAGTTTGTAAGAAATTGTAACCACATGAAGTGGTAAAATCTCTATGTCCTGCCATGATTAAATTCATGTATGATTGTGGGCAAAGAATTGAAAATCCGTCCCATTGAATTTGCTCCATTCCCTTTAGAGAATGTGGTAGCAGTATGTGATAAGTCTGAAAGAAGACAAAATTATTACCTTAAAGGTATCAATGGATGTGGACGTGGCAATAGACGAAATTATAATCGTCATTATTGTGATAATGAGAATAATAAAGATTCTCAAAATAATCTTTCACTTTATGAAAGTAATATTTGACATGAGATTGTGTAAAGCACATGATTATGATCCATTCCCTGAAGTGAATGTGATAATTGTAATAGAGCCCGTAAGTATGAACACGCTCTTGATGTAAATTTGTTTTATGTCTGACATTATAAAAAGAAAGTTCGTTGCCCTTGAAATTTCGGGCAAGAACTATATGACATGGGTGTTGGATGCTGAAATCCACTTAGATGCTATGGGTCTTGGAGACGCCATTAAAGACAGAAATAATGCATCCACCCAAAACTATGCTAAGGCCTTGATTTTCTTGCGCCATCACCTTGATGAAGGTTTGAAACTATACTAAGGCCTTGATTTTCTTGCGCCATCACCTTGATGAAGGTTTGAAAATTGAATATATCACAGTCAAAGATCCACCCATCTTGTGGAATGGCTTAAAGAAGAGATATGACAACCTGAAGTTGGTCACTCTGCCACAAGCACGATACGATAAGAATCCAAAAGCAAATAGTTTATAAACTATATATTATCGTTGCGGTGGAAACTGGCACTGGTCAAAGGCTTGCCGTATACCATGACATTTGGTTGACCTTTATCAAGCATCTCGAAAGAGTAAACTGTTAGGATTATGATTCCTACTAAAAACAACAACCTTCATATCGAATAATTCGGATATATAAACTACATGAGCGGAAGCTAACCTGAATCCATATGTGGAAATGTTGAACCTCCTTTGAAGATTGTCCTTATGTTCTTGTGAATTCCTTGATCCTTCCTTCAAGTTTCTTGAAGTTGTATATCACCACAAATGCCTCACAAGACTTAAAACAATATATGTGAATTGTTCACAATAGTAAAGGTTATGACAATAATCAAATTTGGTATATGGTTTTCCACCCTATTTGCAAGACAATGGACAATATGGTTCTTGATTCAATGGGAAGAAGAAGAACTTGTCTTGCACTAGAATGGGAACCATAACCCCACTTTATAACTCCAGGAGTTACATAACCCAAGAGACAAGAGTTACAAGACAAGAGTTATGTCTTGGGTTATGTCTTGCAAGAGTTACATAACTCAAGAGTCACAAGCAAGTAACCATAGTTATTTATGTAACCTTAGTTAGCCCATCATAAACTAAGGTTACCCTTTTGGGTATCTACACATTAGTCCTACACTTTAGTATGACAATACATTGGCCCCCTTAACATAATGTCCATAAGACCACATAATTAGGCCAAACCAAAAGATAGCACATAACATATAATTATCCATATATTGTTCATATGTGTGTAGATATAAGTCCATATATCTAGATATAAATCCATATATCTTACAATCTCCCATTTGGACGAGATATACAAACATATGTACAATCCTTAATATTATATGTTACAAACCTTAGGTGCACAAAATTGCTATCACAATAAAATTGTCATGAACAATCCGGTCCATCAATCATACCAACATAGGACCTAAGAGCTCGTCGTTACTCATTCGTAACTAGAACCAATCATAGATCACGTATATCAATATAACCAACGACATGGATCAAGTGTAGGTATGTAGCATGGAAATAACATAAAGTGTGGTCAATAGAATGTCTATTTCCAACTGGTTCTCTTTATTGAGATCATACTTAAACTGTAAGAGTACAAAACTTTTAAACTGAATATCTGCGCAGATATAACTGAATTACTGAATTTCTGAATATAATGAACAATACATAGTGCAATACAAACTCCCACTAAAATACATAATCCTTATCTGATTTGACACCCATACAAGCAATATGCTCATGAAATACTTTTGGTGTCAATTCCTTAGTGAGCGGATCCGCAAGCATGGAGTTTGTACTTATGTACTTAATGCACAATTGTCCATTTTGTACTCTTTCTTTAACAACCCGAAATTTAACGTCCTTATGTTTTGCTTTCGTCAAATTACTGTTGTTATTAACATATGCAACCATGGTTAAATATGTTATTAGCATAAATGGCAAAATTGGAGTCGGTATACCTGATGATCTCAAACTGGTCCGAACTCCAATATGTAAGCATGTAATCCTTTGTTCTATGTATGTTCCTCATGACCCTTTTGGCTGCCTACCAATGGTCCATACCTGGATTGCTTAGATATCTGCCTAACATCCCAACAATGTATGCTATATCAGGTCGTGTACATACCTGAGCATACATCAGACTACCTACCGCCAAAGCATGAGGCGTCTTCTACATTTCCAAAAATTTCATAATTATTATTTGGGCACTGTTTGAGACTAAACTTGTCTCCCTTAGTAACAGGGGTGTTGCCTGGTTTACAATCCTGCATGCCAAATCTTTTCAGAACCTTATCGATATAGCCCTTTTTGTTACAGACCGAGAACACCTTTAGAGCGATCTCGTTGTATCTGAATTCCTAATACAAAAGAAGCTTCACCAAGATCTTTCAACTCAAATTTCTTTGAAAGAAATTTCTTAGTTTCAAGTAATAATGCTATATCGTTACGGGCAAGCAGTATGTCATCGACATATAAAACCAGAAAAATATACTTACTCCCACTGAACTTATGGTATATACAGTCATCAGCAACATTCGGTTCAAAACCAAAAGATGTAATGACTGCATGAAACTTATAATACCATTGACGAGAAGCTTGCTTGAGCCCATAGATGGATTTCTTTAATTTGCAAACCTTCTTCTCTGATTCATCCGAAACAAAGTTTTCAGGTTGCACCATATAAATTGTTTCCTCAATGTCAACATTGAGAAAAGCAGTCTTAACATCCATTTGATGAAGCTCAAGATCAAAATGTGCTACTAATGCCATTATAGTCCTGAAAGAGTCTTTCGATGAAACTGGAGAGAAAGTCTCTTTATAATCAATGCCTTCTTTCTGAGTGTAGCCTTTTGCGACAAGACGAGCTTTGTACTTAATAACATTGCCCCCTGAATCCCTTTTGGTTTTAAAAATCCATTTACAACTAATAGGTTTCGTACCTTCGGGCAATGTAACAAGCTCCCAAACGTCATTATCGCTCATAGACTTCATCTCATCATTCATGGCATCAATCCACTTTTGAGAGTTAGAACACTTAATAACTTGACGGAAGTTGATTGGATCATCTTCCTCAAGTCCAATATCACTTTCTTGTTCTTGGAGAAATACATAATAATCATCCGAAATTGCATTTCTCCTCTCTCTAGTGGATCTCCTTAATGGCATTTCAGTTTCTTGAGGTTGTTGAGTTTGATTTTCATTAGTTATATCAGGGTCCTGATGGGGGAGATTTTCGAGATTGTCTTGAACCGGAGTTGCTTCAACAACTTGAGGGAAAGACACATGTTCTTCCTCAAAGACAAAATCTCTAACAACTTTATCTCCCCCACCCCCCAAACTCAATATCCTCAAAGAACCTAGCATTACCCGTCTCAAAAATTAGTTCGTGATGTGGGATCATAAAACTTAAAACCCCTGAATTTTCCAGAGTATCCAACAAAATAGCTACTAACCGTCTTAGCGTCCAGTTTCTTTTCATTCGGCCTATAAGGCCTTGCCTCAGCTGGACAACCCCAAATGTGAAAATGCCGAATACCGGGTTTATGCCCAGTCCAAAGTTCATATAGGGTTTTTATTGTAGCTGCAGTTGGAACTCTATTAAGAATATAAGCTACGGTTTTTAATATGGATTGGGACTTTTCATGAATAAGATACAGGTACCCATAACGAGAGTAATCGTCTATGAATGTGATAAAGTATTGTTGACCATTCCGACAAGGAGTAGGAAATAGCCCACAAATATCCGTATGCATCAATTCTAAGACGTTCGAATCTCTCTTAGCACCTAATCTAGTTCTTGTTTGTTTGTTTTCCCTTGATACACTCAATACAAAATTTCCGAATTTGAGGAATCAAGAGGATCAAGAATTCCTTCTGACACGAGTTTCTGAATTCTTTGAATGGATATATGACCCAAACGTTTATGCCAGAGTGAAATAGAATTCTCATTAGTTAACTTTTGGTACCATTAAACTTGTATGCAAAGTTTCTTTATTTGAAGTTATTGTATCAACCAAATATAAGCTATCAAATGTTGATAAAACACCAGTACCAATAAGATTTGAATTCCGAAAGAGACTAACTTTATTGTCCCCAAATGTACATTTATAACCGGATATGTGCAATTGGGGAACTGAAATTAAATTCCGTCTAAAAGACGGTACAACAAAAGTCTCATTCAAATCTAAATGAAAATCGGTCTTAAACAACAGCCTAAATTTGCCAATAGCTTCAACTGGCACCTTCTTGCCGTCACCCTCATAGATGTATCTTTCACCATCTTTGGGTTTTCGGCAGTTCAGGCAACCCTGCATAGATATCCTTATGTGAGCAGCATAACCTACCCACCAATTATCCTTAGGTACCGAAATTATATTAACTTCAGAACAAACAAGAGACAGAAATGTACCTTTTTTCGCACGCCAGGCATGGTACTTGGTACAATCTCTCTTCACATGATCAGTCCCATTACAGAGAAAGCAACCTAATCCAGTAATTTCAACCTTAGGTTCCTTATGTTGCTTAATCTTGGGCCTTACAACCGCAACTTCCTTATTTTTCCTCTTCTTAGAATCCCTTGAAGAGGATGCCTTAGAAGAAGATGCCAAATGAGCACTTTCTGCCTTATCTTGCTTAATCCTTTCCTCTTCTTGCACACAATGTGAAATGAGCTCATTAAGAGTCCATTTCTCCTTCAGGCAGTTATAACTGACCTTAAACTGATTAAAGTGTGCCGGAAGAGATATCAAAACAAAGTACACAAGCAGTTCCTCAGGTAATACTAGCTTGAGTAACTTAAGTTTCGAAGCAAGATGAGACATTTCCAAAATGTACTCCCTAATGTTTTCCTTGCCCTTATACCTCATAGAAACAAGTTTACTCAATAGTGCACTTGTTTCCGCCTTTTCGTTTTGAATAAAACGCTGTTCGAGGTTTTCAAGGAAAACTTTGGCATTAGGTTCATCATTCATAGTGCCCCTGAATGATTCTGGAATTGCACGCTTCATGATCATTAGACTCATGCGATTCGAGCGTTCCCACTTCTCCATCGCTCTCTTTTCATTAGGAGAGGATGTATCCTCAAGAGGAGTAGGTTGCTCAGTCCGAAGGGCTAAGTTAAGATCCATGCAACCGAGAACGATCATTACATTCTCTTTCCATTCCTTAAAGTTAGTGCCGTTAAGCATAGGGATGCTATTGATATTGGCAGAGATCGTAGAAGCAGAAGAGTTTACTGAAAATTGAACAAAGGATTACTAAATACATGCTTACAAAACTTGAACTTTAACTTTATAGATTCAAAGTTAGGCATTTCCCATTACAAGATACCTAGCACAACATTGATTTTAGTCTTTGGACAGAAAATCAACTTGTAAGTGGTACTCTTGGTGTAGTGATCAAACATAGACAATAAACTCCTGTCAAATATTAAACCTTCCTTTGGGCCGATTTAATATTCACATGGAAAACCAAATAATCGTCTCATATTTACCACCACAAGAATGTTCGAATTCCTGCCAAATAACACCTTCCTTTGGGCCGGTGTTAAACGCATGGAAGACTAACATCCACAGTCATCTTATCTTTTAAAATTAATCAATCTACACAATAGAGGTTACTTTGGCAACATAGTGCTTCAATTGAATAACTAAAATATTAGATGCTATAAACTTTAGTTCCTTAAGCCATTTTATGAATCTCAACTTAATGTGTTACATATTTTGATATGTAACACTTGAATATTAATCGTTGTTTACTGAATTGGACAATTCTATAATATATAAGAATTGATGGACTATAAAACAATTAACATTCACTGAAACTTAAGAGAGTTGAAACGTTTTTCTTAAACTTTACTGGACCAGACAATCGATTGTCAACACAGACAATCGATTGTTTGGTTTTTTCTGAAAAAATTTTAAGTCACTGGATGTGACAAGGAAAAATTTTTCTAAGTTACTGGACCAGAAAATCGATTGTCAAAACAGACAATCGATTGTTTGGTTTTTTCTGAAAAAATTTTAAGTCACTGGATGTGACAAGGAAAAATTTTTCTAAGTTACTGGACCAGACAATCGATTGTCAAAACCAGACAATCGATTGTTTGGTTTTCTGAAATTTTCAAATTACTGGATCATCCAACAATCGATTGTCAGGTTAGAAAATCGATTGTTTGAATTTTTCTAAAAAAAAATTCAGTTACTGGAAACGTTTCAACTCACAAAAAATTAACTGCCAGACTTTTAAACGTCTCAGACAATCGATTGTTTAAGGCAACAATCGACTGTCTGACTGGCAGTGACCAAAAAATAATCTCCAGAATAACACATGATTTTCAACATGGATTTTAAACATAAAAAACATGTTGTTAACCAACTAAAATCATGCTATTTACAATGTTTTAACATCATATTAAAACATCAAATCAAAACATAACATTCATAAGATCATGCTATTTCATGGTAGAATTTCATAAACAAAATTCTTATATAACTAAAACATGAATCCTAACATAACATGATTCTTATGAACATCCAAATTATCCAAAATGAAGGGTGGCTCTGATACCAATTGTTAGGATTATGATTCCTACTAAAAACAACAACCTTCATATCGAATAATTCGGATATATAAACTACATGAGCGGAAGCTAACCTGAATCCATATGTGGAAATGTTGAACCTCCTTTGAAGATTGTCCTTATGTTCTTGTGAATTCCTTGATCCTTCCTTCAAGTTTCTTGAAGTTGTATATCACCACAAATGCCTCACAAGACTTAAAACAATATATGTGAATTGTTCACAATAGTAAAGGTTATGACAATAATCAAATTTGGTATATGGTTTTCCACCCTATTTGCAAGACAATGGACAATATGGTTCTTGATTCAATGGGAAGAAGAAGAACTTGTCTTGCACTAGAATGGGAACCATAACCCCACTTTATAACTCCAGGAGTTACATAACCCAAGAGACAAGAGTTACAAGACAAGAGTTATGTCTTGGGTTATGTCTTGCAAGAGTTACATAACTCAAGAGTCACAAGCAAGTAACCATAGTTACTTATGTAACCTTAGTTAGCCCATCATAAACTAAGGTTACCCTTTTGGGTATCTACACATTAGTCCTACACTTTAGTATGACAATACATTGGCCCCCTTAACATAATGTCCATAAGACTACATAATTAGGCCAAACCAAAAGATAGCACATAACATATAATTATCCATATATTGTTCATATGTGTGTAGATATAAGTCCATATATCTAGATATAAATCCATATATCTTACATAAACGCCCTGAAACGAATTTTGTCTCTGACGACAACTTTGACATCACCCACTTGGATGTGGCAGACTTCTTTGAGCAACCCGAGGGGAAAATAGACCACCTAAACGGTGATTGGTCCGTGATGAAAGAAGATGGAGTTATTTGATTTTGTTCTACTTATTTGTATTAGTTAGTGAATAAACTAATAGCCATTAGTATTAGCTCGTATTAGTTAGTTCATGATGCAATGTTAGCAGTAGTTCTTTAGAATGTCTTCAATATGCTCAAATATCAATAATATTTTTATTTTCCAGTAGGGGTAATCGACTAGCCTGAAAAACTAGTCGATTATCTAATATTTTCGCATTAAAGCTGAAAAACAATTGATCGACAATCGATTGTCTATGTCTAACAATCGATTGTCGTTAGACAGTGTAATCTGGAATTTTTCAAAAATCATCCACAATCGATTGTCTATGTCTAACAATCGATCGTTGTTAGACAGTGTAATCTGGAATTTTTCAAAAATCATCCACAATCGATTGTCTATGTCTAACAATCGATTGTCGTTAGACAGTGTAATCTGGAATTTTTCAAAAATCATCCACAATCGATTGTCTATGTCTAACAATAGATTGTCGTTAGACAGTGTAATCTGGAATTTTTCAAAAATCATCCACAATCGGTTGTCTATGTCTAACAATCGATTGTTGTTAGACAGTGTAATCTGGAATTTTTCAAAAATCATCCACAATCGATTGTCTATGTCTAACAATCGATTGTCGTTAGACAGTGTAATCTGGAATTTTTCAAAAATCATCCACAATCGATTGTCTATGTCTAACAATCGATTGTCGTTAGACAGTGTGATCTGGAATTTTTCAAAAATAGTCAACAATCGATTGTCTTTGTTTAACAATCGATTGTCAATGCTCAACAATCGATTGTGTGTGTTTAACAACCGATTGTTTTATGAAAATGCTTAAACTGAAATTTTCAAGCTGCATAGTAATCCATATAATCGACTATCTGGTTTAGTTTGTCAACTGACCGCAGCAGATTTTGAAAATATTATTTAAATGTGACACAAACGGATTGAAGTTGTTTATTCTCATGTTCGTATATTTTCTTTTATATGTCAAACCATGGGAAGTAAATTGGTTGAAGGCTCCGGAAGAGCAACTGTAACTCTGCCCAAAGGCACGACGTTTATCTTAGAGAATGCAATATTCTCCTCCAAGTCTAAGAAGAACTTGTTGAGTTTTAAAGATATCATTCAAAATGGATATCATATTAAGACAATAGATGAGAATAATCTTGAATTCTTCATGAAAACGAGGCTGCCCATTTCGGTTTGGGTTCACGCCATTTTGCATGCAGCAATACTAGTTCGTCGGCTGCCCACTTCGGTTTGGGGTCACGCCATTTTGCATGCAGCAATACTAGTTCGTCGGCTGCCCACTTCGGTTTGGGGTCACGCCATTTTGCATGCAGCAATACTAGTTCGTCGGCTGCCCACTTCGGTTTGGGGTCACGCCATTTTGCATGCAGCAATGCTAGTTCGTCAGCTGCCCACTTTGGTTTGGGGTCACGCCATTTTGCATGCAGCAATGCTAGTTCGTCGGCTGCCCACTTCGGTTTGGGGGCACGTCATTTTGCATACAGCAATGCTAGTTCGTCTCTGACTGACGAATTGACACAAATATTCCCCGTTGCAATTGGTCTTGGGTCATGGACCCAATATATCCCATTTAAGAATCTTTGGATGCGCAGTATATGTGCCTGTAGCACCGCCATCCCGCACCAAAATGGGTCTACAAAGAAGGTTAGGAATATATGTTGAGGTTGAATCGCCCTCCATTATTCGCTACCTCGAAACATTGACAGGAGATTTGTTCACTACACGATTTGCAGACTGTCAATTTGATGAGACACTTTTCCCAACATTAGGGGGAGAAGTTGGTGAAACCAAACGGGAAATTTTGTGGAAAAATGCATCATTATCTCATCTTGATCCACATACCTCTATTTGTGAAAGAGGAACAAAAGATTATCCATTTGCAAACAATAGCAAATCAAATGCCTGACGCATTTATAGATTTGAAAAGAATAACAAAATCACATATCCCCGAAGTGAATGTGACAACATCTGATTCACGAATACATATTCATTATTGGATAAATATGAACATGAAATTGGTATTAAATATACCACACTCACCCCTAGAAGGAGGTTTGAGATGATACCACACTCACCCCTAGAAGGAGGTTTGAGATGATATATGGCATGAATGATCGTTGGTCACGTACCTATTGTACGCCAAAGTATTTTGGAAATATGACTATTAAAGGACAACGATAATGCAAGAAACATATCTTGCATATAAGTTTGACATGACCATAATGGTATAACTTTCTCTTTAAGAAAGATATTCACCACATGGATGTTGATGAATCTGTGGTAGTACAAAATTAATTGAGAGCTCTAGAAGAGCCAATTATTACTATGTTGGAGAAACACAATTGAGTATTGTGCTGTAGTAAGTCTCAAAGAAACTTATTCAGTTTCCAAAGTACATGCGAAAGCGATTGATTATATTGAGACTATAAATAAAGGAAGGATTTGATATCTCCTATTTCTACAACTTGTAGCGGGGTAATTTGTATATGAAAAGCTACCCGCTTTGTTCTCCAGTTTGTACTACACAAACAAAAGAATTCCACAATAAAGTGGATATCTATTGGTATAAAACCCATGTCATAATAAACCTGAAGTTTATTGATAAGTGCACATGTCATGGTGTAAATTTGAAGTTTACCAATATTGATAATTTATCAGTTGGCATTCGTGTTAGCCATCTCATTTTAAGTATGATGTGCAAATTCACATAGGTGAATATTAAAGAACTAGAAAGTTCTGTACGAATTCTCTTGTATCACTTGTTCTCATTAATGAACTGACCAACTAAAGAGTTCGGGTTGAAGCCCATAAATTCTGGAAATATCAAAGGTGAATATGGGCCAATTCACCTGCCATGTATACCACATATGATGCATCTATGAAATGGTTACATGCGCAATTGTTATTAACCCGCAGCCTGGCCGGTGCTTGCGAGGTAAATTGCTCAGTAATCTAACTTCGAGCATAATTTCCAAATTTTCTACTCAAGATAGTTCATCTTGATAAGTTGGTTTATATCAAAGTTGGTTTAGCAAGATAATTATTGAGTGCTTCCACTTAATAGCTAAACTGTTTCTTATGAGAACAAAGTTATATATATATCAGTTTGATATACGTTGTATACGAGAGTATATTATATTCTCCCCTCACAAGTGGTTCAGGGTCAGGAACCAAATAATTTTATCTTATTATTAATGTGCCGTGTATATTGACATGATAATGCACAAAGATGATTTCCCAAAGTTGAGGAAACAAGTTAGCTTTTCTAACATGAGGGGGAGACATGATAAACACTTGAGAAAAAGTTACATGGGATGAATTATCATTTGTATATGTATATCCCCGAATATCATGATATGAACCTGAAGTTCATAAAAGGGATAATTCAATTGCAACATATTGCAAGCATGCTATACGCATTTGCTGACCTAAAGAAAGTAACTAAATGGAAGAGATACAATTCAAGAAGAATTGATTCCATATGAAAGACATGTAGTTTTGAACCTATAGTTCAAATGCTTGAAAGTATAAAAGTCAAAGGTATGTATAGTCAGTTTTCGATATCTTATTTGTCTAGCATGACATGGAAAACTTGATATGCATCTAAAGTCTATTATATGGCTTATATGACTTAACTTGAAAGATTTAAGTTGCTTGAAGCATATGCAATTCTTGGTCCTGAAGTACCACATCCTTAGTACAATTTGTGTACATATGTATCTTGCTATAACTATAAGCATGATGGCATTGAGAATGCATCTATGGAGATATTGAAGAGTTATTCCACGACATTATATGAAGATGTTCATATCTATCAAGAATGATGATTTCAAGGTGCGGAATATTTATTCAAGTCAATATGGTTGATTTGTCAAACGTCTACCAAAGATCGTTTTGAAGATGGTGCACAAGATTGGAATTCAAATGCTCAAGGATGTGAATTGATGCTCTATTCAGGGGGAGTTAATGCGCGTTGCACTCTTTTTCCCTTACAAGGTTTTGTCCCACTGGGTTTTTCTTGCAAGGTTTTTAACGAGGCAACCAATAGGCGCATATTCAAACATGTGTACTTTTTTCCTTTTCTTTAATTTTTTCCCATTGGGTTTTGTTTTAGTTAAGGTTTTAACGAGGCACATTATTGAATAGACATTCAAGGGGAAGTGTTATGAAATCTCCTATTTAAGGTGAATGTCTATAATTAGAGAGATTCTAGAGTTCTATTCTTGGTAGCTAAATCATCCCCCTCCCTATAAATAAAGGAGTCTTCTACCATTGTAAACCATCCCTAACAATCTCTAAGTATCAATAAGAATACTTCTCTCTCTCTATTCTCTCTATTGCTCTTGTTCTTGCATTATTGTTCTTGTCTTTATATTATTTCATAACAGCATTACTAATTTTTCATTGGTTATTTGTAGAACTCGACTACCCCTTATAAAATAAAGGTTATTTTATAATTTATAGATCATTATATGAGATATTTGCGTTTGCATTACCAAAAATAATAATTATATCCATATTTCATAAAAATTACAGAAAAACAGATAATTTTAACTTTTTTTTTGAATAAACAGGTATTTATTTTATTTCGTAAAAAAAGTGTACTTACAAAGCATAAATGCTGACCATCTATTATCGTATGCTATATACAGTCACTACCCTATTATCATTCTAGGATAAACAAAGCACACTATAATAATACGTGTGATACAAATATCGTGAAGAATGTTTATCTCATTTTAAAACTAAGAAAAATGATCGAAGTTATATAAGATCCTCCACTTATACCTTGAAGCCTCTCTGCAATGAAATACCTATGCATGTTTCATTATTCTTGTTGAATGGTCAAAATGTTTCTACTCTTAGATGAAGTAGACTTTCTTTTAGTTATCGATGTTCGACATTCATTGCACAGTAAGGTTTATTTGGCAAATAAATAAAAAATCCTACCTTAAAATAGCCAATACTAAATAGTTCTTCCCATTCCAATTGTGTATGTCCACCACCAAACAATATGCAAACTTGATCATCTCCCTCAATTTACAAAACTCTTCCTTTACAATTGTTGAGTTATTTATGCATGCCTTCTAGAATCGATCTTCCTTTCAATCCCACGTGAGATCTCCAAAATAAGGTGCATCTCACAGCTTCTTCCAAAAAATTATGTAAGTCTAATAATCAAAAGCCAAGTTAATTGGAATATTTATAACATTAAAAAAAGCAAAAAAGAAAAACACTTTTGCAATTAGCAACAATAATCCAAGCTTTAGTTGTTAAATAATAAAAATAAATACAAGATTTTTCGACCAATAGATGACTAAAAATATACTAATCAACATTCAACACAAAGGATAACATTATACTAATAAATCACTGCCTTACAATCATAGATTCGTTGTCAAAACATAGAAGATATATAATAGCCATAGATAAAATAATTTTCAAAATTAAAAAATCTCTCAACAACATAAATATGTGTTATAAAAGCATATTTTTGGAGTTCTAGAATAGAAACTACAGTACATGTACCATTCTCAATAACCATGCATGGCTCGATGGCTGTGAGAAATCAATATAACTAAAAATAGTAAAAAGGATTAATCAATCTCAACACACAGCTGGTCTTGGTTGCCCAAGGCCCTTTTGGCACACGTAGCCAGAACTAATAATATATTTGGAGAACTTTGCTTCTTTCTAGAACAAGCCACAATTTATATCTAATACTCCCAAAAAGGTTAGTGATAAATAACGTGGAACAATGGCTTCTTTTATAACATTACATGTTTATTTTTTTCTATATGAATTCATTCAAAAAAATTAAATCCCATACAAATTGGAGAAAAATAACTGAGTGAAAGCATATTAATGTCCAAAAAGAAGAAGGATATGTTGTCCAAGAAGAAGTAGACAACAAACTCTGCAAAGAGAGAAAGAGTAAATATTGGAGATGTGGGTAGTAGCAAATTGGTGCGGAAGGACGAATTCAAAGCTAATTTGGATTGGACATACTTTTTCCGCATAAGTATAATTTGAATCGAAAATAATTTTAGCCCTATGTGATTTATAATTATATCCTTAAATTATACAAATAATTAAGGTTATATAAGTCGATCAATGTATCTGGAATATTTTAGTCGTTCAACATTTAACTTAAATTATTCGTGCTTTTATAATAATATATATAGGGTACGCGCTTTGCGCGTGTACCCATACTTTTTAAGAATCACAAAATATTAGATTATGTATTGAGTTATATAAGATATAAAATGAAATTCAAAAAAAAATTCCTAAAAATAATGGATATTGTTCTCAGCAGTTAGCTCAATAAAGGAAAAACTTATGTCTCACTAAAGTTTTTAGATGCCTAATTGTAATTTAAGAGACAAATGTCGGAATATTTTACGAAAATTATATTGTTGATATGACTTGAAAACAAAAAAATAGAAATACTTTTAACATAATTTTTAAATATTTATCAAACAATATTACAAATAAAAAATCAAATATTTTGGTCTTTTAAAGATTGGGAATGAAAAGATTGGCCATACAAGCACCTCCTAAAAATATTTGTAGTGACAATATTAGTAGCACATACTTAGAGTTTTTCCTATTATATATATGTTTATATTTTTATTTATATTATGTAGAGTTGTTTGTATTTTATCGATGATGATTTAGCTGTATTGCATTAATGATAAATGTCGTTGATGATTTAGTTGTATTGCATTAACGACTATACTATTGACTAAAAGAAAAATAAAAAGTTATTCTTATTACAAAGAAACTGTTATAAACTAAAGTAAAGACAAGAACAATTATGCAAGAGCAATAGCAATAGAGAGAAGAGTAGAGAGAGTTCTTCTTATTGAGTTGAGAGGGGTGAATTACAATGGTAGAGAGCACCTCTATTTATAGGGAGGAGGAAGATCTTGCTACCAATAATAGGACTCTAAAATCTCTCTAATTAAGTACATTAAAGACATTCACCTTAAATAGAAGTGTAAGAATCTTCTATTTCATAACACTCCCCCTTGAATGTCTATTCAATGATGTGCCTCATAAAACCTTAAAACCAAAACCCAATGGGAAAAATTAAAGTAAGGAAAAAGAGTACACATGTTTGAATATGCGCCTATTGGTTGCCTCGTTAAAAACCTTGCAAGGAAAACCCAGTGGGAAAAACCTTGTAAGGGAAAAAGAGTGCAACGCGCATTGACTCCCCCTAATGAGTACATCAATTCATATCCTTGAGCATTTGCATTCCAATCTTGTGCATCATCTTCAAAACGATCTTTGGTAGAGATTTGACAAATCAACCATATTGACTTGAATAAATATTCCGTACCTTGAAATCATCATTCTTGATAGATATGAACATCTTCATATATTGTCGTGGAATAACTCTTCAATATCTCCATAGATGCATTCTCAATGCCATCATGCTTATAGTTATAGCAAGATACATATGTACACAAATTGTACTTAGGATGTGGTACTTCAGGACCAAGAATTGCATATGCTTCAAGCAACTTAAATCTTTCAAGTTAAGTCATGTAAGTCACATAATAGACTTTAGCTGCATATCAAAGTTTCATGTCATGCTAAACAAATAAGATATCGAAAATTGACTATACATACCTTTGCCTTTATACTTTCAAGCCTATGAACTATAGGTTCAAAGCTACATGTCTTTCATATGGAATCAATTCTTCTTGAATTGTATCTCTTCCATTTAGTTGCTTTCTTTGAGTCAGCAAATGCGTATAGCATGCTTTGCAATATGTTGCAATTGCATTTTCTTTTATGAACTACAGGTTCATATCATGATATTCGGGGATATACATATACAAATGAAAATTCATCCCATATAACACTTTCTCAAATGTTTATCTTGTCTCCCCCTCATGTTAGTAAAGCTAACATGTTTCCTCAACTTTGGGAAATCATCTTTGTGCATTATGTCAATATACACAGCACCTTAGTAATAAGATGAAATTATTTGGTTCCTGACCTTGAACCACTTGTGAGGGGAGAATATACTCTCGTATACAACTTATATCAAACTGATATATACAACTTCGTTCTCATAAGGAACAATTTAGCTATTTAAGTGGAAGCACTCAATAATTATCTTGCTAAACCAACTTTGATATAAACCAACTTATCAAGATGAACTGTCTTGAGTAGAGAATCTGGAAACTATGCTCGAAGTTAGATTACTGAGCGATTTACCTCGCAAGCACTGCCAGGCTGCGGGTTAATAACAATGGCGCATGTAACTATATCATAGATGCATCATATGTGGTATACATGGCAGGTGAATGGGCCCATATTCACCTTTGATATTTCCAGAATCAAGGGGCTTCAACCCGAACTCTTTAGTTGGTCAGTTCATTACTGAGAACAAGAACTTCTAGTTCTTTGATATTCACCTATGTGAATTTGCACATCATACTTCAAATGAGATGGCTAACACGAATGTCAACTGAATAAATTATCAATATTGGTAAATTTCAAATTTACACCATGACATGTGCACTTATCAATAAACTTCGGGTTTATTATGACATGGGTTTTATACCAATAGATATCCACTTTATTGTGGCATTCTTTCGTTTGTGTAGTACAAACTGGGGAACAAAGCGGGTAGCTTTTCATATACAAATTACCCCGCTACAAGTTGTAGTAATAGGAGAATCAAAGCCTTCCTTTATTTATAGTCTCAATATCATCAATCGCCTTCGCGTGTACTTTTGGAAACTGAATAAGTTTCTTTGAGACTTACTACAGCACAATAGTAAATTGTGTTTCTCCAACATAGTAATAATTGGCTCTTCGAGAGCTCTCAATTAATTTTGTACTACCACAGACTGAGGTTCGAGATCCTCACATTCTTGCATTCCGTATTTTCAAGAGTCTCAGGCTCAATAGATTCTTCGTGAATCTCGGAATTAATCAAATCATGAGCGTCCTCATGTGATTCTTTCATAGTGTCATTTAGATCGTTCTTTTTCCTCTTTCTAGGATTTCGATCTTTGGAACCTAATGGTCTGCCACGCTTCTGGCGTGCATTTGACTCATTGGATATGACACTAGATATTTGTCCAATAGGGACTTCAATACGGATCGGAACATTTTCCGCGTGAATGTGGGATTTCGTTATCCTCTTCAAGTCCGTAAATGCGTCAGGCATTTGATTTGCTATTCTTTGCAAATGGATAGTCTTTTGTACCTCTTTCTTTCAAATAGAGGTATGTGGATCAAGATGAGATAATGATACATTTTTCCACAAAATTTCCCATTTGGTTTCACCGACTTCTCCCCCTAATTTTGGGAAAAGTGTCTCATCAAATTGACAGTCTGCAAATAGTGCAGTGAACAAATCTCCTGTCAATGTTTCGAGGTAGCGAATAATGGAGGACGATTCATACTCAACATATATTCCTAACCTTCTTTGCAAACCCATTTTGGTGCGGGATGGCGGTGCTACAGGCACCTATACTGCGCATCCAAAGCTTCTTAAATGGGATATATTGGGTTCATGACCCAAAACCAATTGCAATAGGGAATATTTGTGATAATTCGTCAGTCAGAGACGAACTAGCATTGCTGCATGCGAAATGGCGTGACCCTAAGCCGAAGCGGGCAGCCGACAAAGTAGCATTGCTGCATGCAAAATGGCGTGAACCCAAACCGAAATGGCAGCCTCGTTTTCATGAAGAATTCAAGATTATTCTCATCTATTATCCATTAACTTTGCAAACGCAAGGTTGCGTGATGGCAACAAGCACACATTAGTCCATCTACAGGATGCGTCTATCAAGACCATGAAATACCTAAACTACCCACTAGGTGGGTGAATAGGTCCACAAATGTCCCCTTGTATACGTTCCAGAAACTGGGGTGACTCAGTCCCAACCTTTGTTGGGGATGGTCTGATAATCAGCTTGCCTTGATAACACGAAGTGCAAGGATATTCATTACTTGAAAGAATTTTGAAATTCTTTAACGGATGCCCATATGAGCTTTCTATAATCCGTCACATCATGGTTGATCCTGGGTGACCCAGTCGATCATGCCAAAGTACAAATGTATTGGACTCAGTATTCTTTAGATTTACTGTTGAATGTGCCTCAATTGCACTAATTCTTGTCCAATACAGGCCACAAGATAAAGACGGGAATTTCTCAATAACCCTCTTTTGGCCGGAGACATTCTTTGAAGTGAGGACGAGATATTCGAGATTATCTTCATCCATTGTCTCAATATTGTAGCCATTCCGGCGTACATCTTTAAAACTCAACAAGTTTCTTCTTAGACTTGGAGGAGAATATTGCATTCTCTAAGATAAACGTCATGCCTTTGGGCAGAGTTACATTTGCTCTTCCGGAGCCTTTCAATCAATTTACTTCCCATGGTATGACATACAAAAGGAATACATTAACATAAGAATAAACAACTTCAATTCTTTTGTGTCACATAATATTTTCAAAATCTGCTGCTAACAGTTGACTAACAAAATCAGATATGTTATCCATTATCAAGTACTATGCAGTTTGAAAATTTCAGCGTTTTTCATAAGACAATCGATTATTAAACACACAATCGATTGTTAGAACATAGACAATCGATTGTTAAACACACACAATCGATTATTTGTTATTTTTGAAAAATTCCAGACCTCACTGTTTCAAGACAATCGATTGTTAGACAAAGACAATCGATTGTTGGCTATTTTTGAAATTCCAGACCTCACTGTTTCAAGACAATCGATTGTTAGACAAAGACAATCGATTGTTGGCTATTTTTGAAAAATTCCAGAACACACTGTTTCAAGACAATCGATTGTTAGCCAAAGACAATCGATTGTTGATCAATTGTTTTTCAACTTTAATGCGAAAATAGTTGATAATCGACTAGTTTTTCAGGCTAGTCGATTACCCCCACTGAAAAATAAAAGTTTTATTGATATTTGAACATATTGAAGATATTCTAAAGAACTACTGCTAACATTGCTTTATGAGCTAACTAATACGAGCTAATGCTAATGACTATTAATCTATTCATTGACTAATACAAGTAGAATCAAACAGCTCCGTCTTCTTTCATCACGGTTCCGTCACCGATTAGGTGGTCTATCTTTCCCTCGGGTTGCTCAAAGAAGTCTGCCACATCCAGGTGGGTGAAGTCAAAGTTGTCGTCAGAGACAAAATTTGTTTCAGGGCGTTTTCTCTTTCGAGATGCTTGATAAAGGTCAACCAAGTGTCTTGGTATACGGCAAGTCCTAGACCAGTGCCCATTTCCACCGCAACGATAACATATAGTTTCTGAACTATTTACCTTAGGATCTTCTGGACCCCGTTTCTGCTTTCGGTGGTTATCTCTCTTTGGGGGGTGACAGACTTCTTTGGAATTTCTTCCTTGTCCACGTCCTTGGCTTTGACCCCGTTTATGACCGTGATCATGGTCCCTTTTATGTTTGGCATAATGCGAGTGCACCATATCTGCTTCAGGCAGTGGTGTAGACCCAGTTGGTCTATTTTCGTGATTTCTCATTAGCAGATCATTATTTCGCTCAGCCACTAGTAAGAGAGAAATCAGTTCAGAGTACTTGGTAAAGCCTTTCTCTCGGTACTGTTGCTGCAGTACCATATTGGAGGCATGAAACGTTGTAAACGTTTTCTCAAGCATATCGTAATCGCAGATGTTATCTCCACATAGCTTCAGTTTAGAAGTAATTCTGAACATAGCAGAATTATATTCAGAAACGGACTTAAAGTCCTGTAGCCTCAGATGGGCCCAATCATATCGTGCTTGTGGCAGAGTGACCAACTTCAGGTTGTCATATCTCTCCTTTAAGCTGTTCCACAAAACGAGTGGATCCTTGACGGTGAGATATTCAATCTTCAAACCTTCGTCAAGGTGGTGGCGCAAGAAAATCAAGGCCTTCGCACAATCTTGGGTGGATGCTTTTTCTTTATCTTTGAGGGTGTCTCCGAGACCCATAGCATCTAAGTGGATTTCAGCATCCAACACCCATGTCATATAGTTCTTGCCCGAAATTTCAAGGGCAACGAACTTTCTTTTCATAATGTCAGACATACTCGAAAATTAAATTAGGAAGAGGGAAAATACCTTGGATTTTCGAGAATGATACTTGAGACGGTAGAGTCTCGTGCTGATAACGTGTTATAAACTAAAGTAAAGACAAGAACAATTATGCAAGAGCAATAGCAATAGAGAGAAGAGTAGAGAGAGTTCTTCTTATTGAGTTGAGAGGGGTGAATTACAATGGTAGAGAGCACCTCTATTTATAGGGAGGAGGAAGATCTTGCTACCAATAATAGGACTCTAAAATCTCTCTAATTAAGTACATTAAAGACATTCACCTTAAATAGAAGTGTAAGAATCTTCTATTTCATAACAGAAACCTTAAATATTAGATCTTTTAATGTTCGTAGAATAAAATGAAAGATCATTTCCTTATTTGAAGTATAATCTCAATTGGATTTAAACTCTTAAATATCAAGACCTAATTCAATAAGGAAAGATATAATAACCAAAATTTAATTAATTTCAAAGTCCTAAATTTTAGAAAAGTAACTTAAATTACTATTTTGTTCATTGTAAAATTAATTTTTAAATGGTAAAAAGGGCGAACGATATTTCGCTAAATGCCTTCATGCTTTTAATAATACAGATAAATATAGATTAAGCCAAATACCATTTATATATATAATAAAATGAGATGCAAAAGCACAATTTTTAGACACGTGGCGTAACCATAAATAGCCAAGTGACATTATTAAGATAAAACTACATTTCTATAAAAAAAAAAACCTTTCAAATTTTAAATTTCTAATTAGGTGGTTACTCTATTTTGAATATATATATGTGTCTACATATATATATATATATATATATATATATATATATATATATATATATTATAATTAGCTATAATAAAAAAATAAAAATACTAAATAAAAAAATCTATCCATTCACATTAGAGAGTTGTTTCAAGTTGGAGTTTTAATTTATTTTAAAATAAAAATAAGAAAAATAAATAATAAAATACAAAACAACTACCCATTTAGATTGGGGAGTAGTTTCAAGTTGGAGTTTTAAAATTATTTACAAAAAAAGAAATTGTCTTTTATTAAAAGTAGAAGAAAAGGCAATCTCATTAAACCAAGTGGCATAACTACAAAAAGCTACGTGACATTGTTAAGACAAAATAAACTAAAAATATTTCGAATTTTAAATATTAAATTAATTGGTAACTTTATTTAAGTTAATAAATATAAATATCTTATAATTATCTATAATAAAAACAAAATAAAAAACTAACCTTTCAAATTATGGAGTACTTTCAAGTTGAAAATTTAAAATTATTTTAAAATAATAATAAATAATTGCTTAGTAGTCTCAAAATATTAAATCAATTGACTAGTTAATAAAAAGTCAAATTAGTAAATGTATATTACTAAGTACTTGCTAATTTGACAATAAGAATAAATAAGGAAAAAACAATTTATGTGTTACTATATGATGTGTATCCTTTGAGTTTGTATAGATTTTGTTATATTTTTGCACATTGTATTAAATAATAAAATATAAATAATAATTATTAAAATAATATGATATGTTAGATCATAATTATAATATTAATATTCTGTCAAATTACGCACCTCGCGCGAGTTCTAACACTAGTTATATCTAGAGTAGTATTTGTTTGATAAGAACGATGTAAAGATCAATTAAGTCAAAATTATATTGTTATTTTAAAATACAATATTTATTTTGATTGTTACTCAATTTATTGTATCGTATTGTTACGTGCGATAAAAAATGTCACTTTACGCAACGATGAATGTTCTTGTACTTTCTTGTAATTGAATAATTATATTTTATCCTTTATCCTACTTTTTTCGTATATTAATTTTAGTTCGTTATCATATTTTTCTAGTAATATTATAAGTTTAAATATTCATCAAATAATATATAATATAATATAATAATAATATAATATAGGAACAAAACAATACATACATTATGAAATTATGAAATGATGCGTAATAACCATCCAAACAAGCATTTTAATCAACGGTGTTGGAATGGCTTAAGCATAAAAAAAATATCTCCCGCAAAAATTGCCACTTTGCAGGGCAGAATAGCAAAGAACAATCTAAAAACTCCAATAATTCAATAATCCAAACGAGGCACTTGTCAAATATCACCATTTGTCCAACTAAGAATGCTTCAATTTCTTGTACGTATAAATCACCATCTTTTTCATTCTCACTCCCCACTCCATTTTCCTTTAATCTCCACTTTGTTCCTCTTCATTCGCCGGCGAAAAGCTAAATAAATCGATGAGCCTTTCTCTTTCTCTTTCTCTTTCCCTCTCTACGCCTACACACTGTTTTGCTTCCTATAATAAGCAGCGTTATGCTTTGGGATCTCCTGAATGTCTTCACACCAGGATTTCTCATCACAAGTTGCAGCACCGCTCCAGTTTTCTTGGATATAACCCTCTCAGGTATGTTAATTATCATTTATTTGAATGATTCAATATGAGAAATTCATTTCACTTTGGTCTATTTTCCCTCTTTAATCGTTTTGTTTGATTTTTCATTTCCTTTTACAGAGTTTCAATTGATTTGAGTGGAGGGATGATGAGGAAGAGACGTGGAGGGGCTGTTTGTTATGTTGCAGCTCTTGCTCCTACAAATCTACAGTGGGTCTGTTCTATCTCCTCTCTGTAAGTCTCCTTTTACTTAATTGTTATTCTTTTTTTGCTGCTATGTTTGCTGTAAAATTGGAGCTTCTAAAGTTTGAATTTTTGTAGTTTTAATTTTTACCAAGTGAATTGGGAGTATGGGGAGACAAATTAAATAACTAAAAGACCCCAATCTCATAGTTGTAGGGAGCATATGAAGTCCATTAAAGCATTTACATTATTCAAGCTGTACACCAAACACCTAGATTCAAAATGTGATTAGCTTCTGAAATTTCATTAGAACATCTACAGTTCCTCTCCATTCATAAGGGCCAACATGATGCATTATGGGATTGTGTGACCAAGCTTTCTAAGAGAGTTCTGTGATCTTTTCCCTGTTCAACTATGATATGCATCTCTAAGGGATTCGGCATTACCACTGGAACCCAGGTAGATTTAGAAACATATTCTGTATGTCAGTAATCACGTCACAGTGTAGGAAAAAAGGAGATTTTGTCATACATATCCTTCTTTCACATTTTATCACTTACTGCACAAAACAGTCTCTCTTTCTCTCTTGCTCAGATCTTCATTTTGTGCTGTCCAATTAAAACGAGACACTCTTAGAGGAGCCTTAGTTTTTCAGATTAATCGACGAGGCCAAATCCAAGATTCCAATCTGAAGCATATGATAACACCCGTATCCAGTAAACCTCTTTTGCAGCTCACTAAATCTTCCTTTTTAATAATCCAGGTGTTCAATTCAGTTGTCAACAAGGAGGTAATCCTCTCCAATTTCTAGTCTTGATTCTCCTCTTGAAGTGATACTCCGCCTCTTATTTTCTCTACAATAGGCTATAGTACATTTAGGATGTGGCTGAAGCTGAATAAGTTTTTAAATTCCTCCTTACGAGGGATGTGACTAAACCAGTAATCCTGCCAAAATTTGATCTTCATACCATTTCCCAGTTCAACATATAGATGTTGCCTCTGGATTCTTCTCATAGATTTCACATATGCATCAATGGTCATGTAAAACTTCTCTCTATATGATTGTAAGTCTATTTCGTCTCCTTTTAACCCCTTCAATGATCACATGATGGCACATGCGGACCAGTTCAGGACATGGCCAAACTCCAAGCCATCTCGTATAACTTTCTCGCAAGATTGCGTAAAAAACCATATCCTTTTATAAGGTTTTTTACTTTTTGGTATACTCCTTGTATAACAGGCATGTTTTGCCCCTTTTTTAATGAAATTTATTACTTTATCAACCAAAAAAAAAAATTAACTTTCTGGCATTTTATCCTCCATGTGTGCAACTTAGACTTTCAAAGCTTCCAGGTTACTTGATGATTAATGGTCATTTACATGCTTATGTTTGTACTTGATATTCCAAGGCTAAGGTATACAAGGAAATCAGGCTGCTGGTAGCACCACTGGTTAGAAGCATCAGCCAGGAGCGAGCATTGGCCCTTGGCATTGGAACACTAGCTTTGTTTTCCAAGCGCACTTTCGTTAATGCTTGAATTAACCTGACACTGTGCACGATCAAAAAGATAAAAAGAGAGGGACATGTGCAGAAGTCTTTTGTATAGACTGTACACTTGTTCCCGCCATGTAACATTAGTTAATATCGTTTCCAGGGATTTATTTTTGCGTCTCTTTTTTCTAGAGTCTGAGTGCATATTAATTTTCTTCGATTCAAGTCTGTATTCTTAGAAGATTCAAAGTCCATGCCCCTTGATTGATAAGTGTTGTTTGAAAGGATTTAGCCTGTGTAATAATTTTAGATGCTTGCCAAACTTGTTCTTTTTGGCATAAAGAAAAATTTCCTTTTAGTTTATCTCACTTTTTGGACTCTCTAGGTTCTGTTTTTGGATAGTGTTTCATGGAGTCCAGGCTTCTTTAAAATTTTCTGTACATTCTTGGTACTGTTTATCAATAAATAGTTTACCTTACCTATCCAAAAAAAACTCTTATGTAATTTATGACAAAGAAACTACTTTTGTTTTCCAAGTAAACCTTGTGCTGCATGCTGCACCATAATTTGGATATTGCAATCTGACTGTCGTTGAATTTTCTAGCGTTCTCATGATTGCAAAGGGCACTGCTATTCACAAGTCCTTTCTTGTTCCTTTATTTGCTTTACAAGCTCCTACGGCGGTTGTCTCGTGGATCCAGTAAGTTTCTTTTAGCATCTGTGAACTAGGTCGTGCTTACCTCTTTAAGCTGGACGTTCTTGCATTACAGCAAACTGATGAAAAATGACTTTCAGGGGTGAATATGGTATTTGGTCTGCATTTTTGGCACTTATTGCTCGTCTCTTCTTCTCCTTTCCTGGTAGGTCTACTGGTTGGTCTTTATTATGCCTATGATTTAAACCTCAAGTCTAGAAAATTGATTATCTTTGTTTTTTGGTTTATGTATTTTGTATGTTGTTGGATATCATTATCCAGCCAATATTCCCTTGTGAAGCAGGCTAGTAAATTGTACCCGGTGCTTTTCCTAGTCCTGTTTTAAGGTGAAGATGTCAGCCATTTTTTCGCGGTAGAAACTAAGGGAATACTGCTGAACTTTTGCATGTTAACAACTCTTAGTGAATTTAGCATGATAAGTCAAGGAACAGGATAAAGTTATAGTAGGAAGCAGAATCAGGATATCATGTATTCATGCTGCTTAGCAGAAAATTGTTAACAGACATTGTGAATTGAGCCCATTCAGTTTTACCAAAGGTGATAAGTAGATTGTTGTGTTTAGATGCTGTATGTTTTAAGCTACGATCAATCACACAAATGATTTTCTTCGAAATATCTGACTTTGATCTTGACCATTTGTAGGTGAGTTGGAATTGCCATTTGTAGCATTGTTGATGGTAATTGTGGCTCCTTATCAAGTTGCAAACCTAAGGTTAATATATCTTCTTCAACAAATAAACGTTCCTTATTCTGGTGGACTGGAGTTATATCTGATTCATATTGCTTGGCAGGGGAACAAAGGAAGGTGTTATTCTTTCCTTGGCAATAGCAGCTTATCTGGGTTTCCAGCATTTCACACGTGCTGGCAGCTTGCAGAAGGCATTTGATCAAGGTTCAATAATTGCCACCCTAGCCATCATTTGTATTGTTGCTATGCCATGCTTGCTCTTGATTTGACTTGAAAGTACAGTGATTGCTCAACTGAGTCCCATAAATTACGATTCATTTGAGGGGTCAAGATCACACTAATTAATATCTTTCTTTAAGTCCCTCTTATGTTAACTTCAAGCTGTATATCTAGTCAAGTATGTGGGTCAAATTAGGTTAAATGTATTCATGCAGGAATAAATTAAATGATCACTGAGAACAAGCTTTCATTTATATCCCATTAAATTCTGTACTTCGGGTAACATTTTGGATACTTATCGACGAAACAAAATGCTTCTTATTTTGGGTTTTACCGTTGACCTAGAAAAAAGAAAAGTGTCTTCTTTGGGCTCACATTGCATGGAATGAGTTTGCGAGTTCCAATGGTTCCTCCAAGGGACAAAGAGCCCTCCTTTCAGATTCTACTCAAAATGTAAAAGGCTAAAGTTGTAAAGAGGGACTGACTGCTTCTTGTATAAGCATAGTGTCGGCACCACTGCCATGCAGGACTTGAACATACATTTTATACGTTCATCTTTCTTGAAGAGTGAAGTTGCTTGCAGCGCATGTTTAACATTCTTCTGAAGTAGTCCAAAATATTCTAACTCAATTTTATTATGTCTCTAATGTAGCTGTATAAAGAGGGGCATCTATCTTGCCCCATTTCTTTCTGATAATGTACTTAAAATAAGTAGTAACTGGTGCGAGGAAGAAAAAAACAAAAACAAAAAGAGGTCAGAGTTTCAATTGATTCTTCAAAATTTAGTTGTGCTTTTGCAATTTAGTGTATGCTGTAATGCTGCTGTGTTCTCTGTATATGAGGAGTAGCACACTTCATATGCCATTATTTGGACGACAAATGGTAGATCTTATTAGTCTCCTGTCAATGGGTCGGTTCCTGATTTTTTTACATAACTCTTCATTGAAATGATCCTAAAACAAGATATCGTGTCTAAAATATTTATTAACTGCAGAAATATTTTAATAGAGAATTGGCTACATTAAGATGTTCTTCGCTAGGTACTGGCTTCCTACTTGGACTAAAAGCCATAAATGGATGAATTATAGCAAGTTTAATGTGTTGAAGGCCATGAGGATTTTCACATCTCGTGATGATCGGCCTCTTTAGAATCGATGGAAGTATGGAGACAACTAGTGTCTTCCTGTAGCCCCAGTGAACAATGGCTTGCCCAATCTGTTCAGAAATGAGTTATTGCAATTGCCACCATGAAAGAAGCCATGGAGAAGAGTAACTGGATGTTGCTTGATAAGTTATCTGCTCCATTAGGAGTACCTGTTGGCTCTAAACCATAATCTGTTGGTTCTGAACCAGAACCATTCTGTCCAACTGGGGTGTATGGATTTACCGGCGTCATTGTGCTGCAATTGCAAGGAAACAGGCAAACATCTTTACTTTTCTTGCTTAGGAGATAATTTAAATTCTCAAATAATTTCAGATAGTTTATACCTAGGACTTGGAGGTGGCAGGGTAGGAGGTGGCTGTGCAGGGGGTGTAGTAGGGGTTGTTTTTGATGATGCATAGTGACAGCTCCCAGAGCCTGCAGCAATGAAAGGGAAAATTAGAAGCTTTGCCAACTTTTTTGGATTAGCAGATTGAAGAATTACTTATATGTGAAGTTTAGTAGGTTAGGTGTAGTCTTCCACTTACTTGGGTCAGTGTTAGTAAGTTGTGCTGTTCCCCCAAAGTCACAGCTTGTGGGAACTGGATTCTTTTGGTAGTAGTCATTGAAAGCATAGGAAGCATGGTCTTGAAGTGTGTTTGGCTCATAGCAGCTTGCACCAGACTGAATAGTTGCACAATCTGCACCTCCAAAGCCACAAGCATAGTCCAGTGCTACTTGCAAAGCAGTTGGTGAAGCACCGGGGCTGGCTATACACCAAGATCCAGTAGATGGCCCCGGATTGTTGGTCGGGCTTGGGTTTGGGTTTGGGTTTGGATTTGTATTCGGGTTTGGATTTGGGTTATGATTCATGGGCGGGTTTGGGTTTGGGTTTGGATTTGTGTTTGGGCTAGGATTCGTGAATGGGCCAGGGTTCGTGAATGGGTCTGTGGTAGATGGCGGGGGGATATCCATCGTGGGGGGGTTCGGGTTTGGATTTGTTGTACCAGGGGTTGTTGGATTAATAATGGGAACATCTTTCTGGGCAGAGAACATGGAAGGTGAAATGGTGATGTCCTCTTCTCGAAATGCTAGTTTTTTGCTTTTTCTGATGGCTTTGGTGGAAGGTTTGTCCGCAAAGCTTGTACCTGAAGTAAGTAATACCAAATAGGTGTCAGTTTGTTCTGTCTTTCGTTTTTTTCTTTAGTTTCAGCATGTTGAAAGAATGAGTAGTACATCACAAGGTTGTTTGATTCCAGATTACATTCTTGAACCAAAGAATTTGTGTTATTAGCAGTTCTTGTATTATGTTCTTAGGTCCGTCTTCAGAAACATGGAGTTTCATAAAAACCTACTTTTTGTGTTGTCCCATCAAAAGACAATTTTATTATCTATGGATGAAATTAAAATTTCGTTGATTTAAGTACTTTTTTTTTTCTTGGACAAAGGCAAACTCTTTTGACCAAACTTTTCTGTTTAGAATTTGTCGTTATAGATTCAAAACTTATAGGTGATGAAATTTGCAAATTGCCAAAACTTGACTCGTGAGAATTTTACAACGACTTGTATGTCCAAAATCCGGATTGATTAAATCATAATACTTCAAATGGATTCATACAACAGCTTGCTGTAAAGGTGAAAACTTAGAACAGTATATGCATGCAAAAGAATATTTTGATAGTAAGCCAATGGATTATTTCAAATCAATGAATTCAAATGAGCGGTACAAAATTATATAATTCATTCAAATAAATTGATATTCCTCTTTTCCCAGCATAATCTCACGCAGTGGGAAAAACTACCTGATTAAGAGAAATTCACTATCTCAGATGCCTAAAGAATTTGTGAGTACTATAAACAAATAAAAAGAAAATTCGTTATATCATGAAACTTAGTAGGCGTTTGGACATAAAAATTACTAGTATTTGGAGTTAAACTGAAAAATTGTATTTGGAATTTAAATTATGTTTGGACATGCATTTCACTTGAAAAAATATTGTAGTTTTGTGAGTAGGAAAAAAAGTTTTTCCGAAAAATTTGAAAAAGTGCTCAAAATCACTTTTTGATTTTTAAAAAACTCATTTTCGAAAAATCTCCAAAATCTTACAATATTCATGGACAAACACATTTTTAAAATAGATTTTCAGAAAAAAGGAAAAAAAAATATCTATGGACAAACGGACCTTAATTTTAGGAATGGAAAAATCAAAAATTAGCTTCGGCAAATTCATGATTGCAATTTCTTGTGTATATCGAAATATGTATAGTCCAAATTGTTAACCGAAGACTACAATATAAAGGATCAAAGACAACAAGTAGTAGTAGAAGTATCACCTAAAATTTACTACTAGCATTTAAAATCATATACCATGCCAAATTATTTGGTATTGAGGTGTAGTTATTATTGTCGTAAATTTCAAAATATTATAAAGTAAACGAGAAACATATTGATATTTACCTGAAAAAATAAGGAGACAAAAGAGAAAGCAGCAAGAAACTCTCATAGCTGTTCTTCCTTGTTGTTTTGTATTGGAGAGTTTGGGAAGAGAATAATATAAGTAGTTTCTCAAGGAAGAGAAGTGGTAGAAACATAAGCTGTAAAGAGGAAGCAATCTTTCATTGTTGCATGTAATGTGTATATATAATATAAGGTATGAAAAAAGTTAAGGAGGGAACAGAATCCTAGCTTTCTTGCATTAGAGTAGAGGTTTTTAAGTTTTTCATTGAGAAGAATATAAGAAGACTTGAGAAAGGAGGCATTCGGTAGCAAGAAACTGCAAGCAATGGGAGGTGCCTAAATAGCAAAAGGTTGTCCCAATAAGGCAAAAGCCAACAAACATAATCTTGTTTGGGATACAAATCTCAATTTGAAAACCATATAATAATTAGGAATTTTTACCTAAATATGTCATATAACAAACCTTATTATTATTATTGTGCCTTGTTTGGTTATTACCCGCATATTCCATGTTTTCGTTACCAAAAATGTACCAAATCATATCTGGCTGATTTTATAGCCTAAAATAGCCCCAGATTTTAAGCATCCCAATTAATGTTTGATTCTGTCTTAATTAAATGATCTTTTTAAAACCCTAAAAGATCTAATCGCAGCGCAAATCTCTCTGCGTGAATCTCTCATACGTAGCCATCAGTTTCGAAAATCTCTCATTCTACTACATCCAATACCGAAAATCAGAATTTACAGTGTGATAGTCAATCAAATTGTAGTTCTTCTAGATTTCAGTTTCGAAAATCTCTCATTCTTCTACATCAAATACCGAAAGTCATAATTTACAGCGTGATAGTCAATCAAATTGTAGTTCTTCCAGATTCCAGATTATTGAAGCTATGTTTGTTTATACAAATTGTAGTTAAATTGTAGTCAGTTTGTAGTTAATTGTAGTCCGTTTGTAGTTACTTGTAGTCAGTTTTTATTTAATTGTAGTCAGTTTGTAGTTACTTGTAGTCAGTTTGTAGTTAATTGTAGTCCGTTTGTAGTTACTTGTAGTCGGTTTTGATTTAATTGTAGTCAGTTTGTAGTTACTTGTAGTCAGTTTGTAGTTAATTGTAGTCAGTCTGTAGTTAATTGTAGTTAATTTGTAGTTAATTGTAGTTTTAATTAAATATGTCTGAAAATTGAATTTTTTTGTAGCTACTGGCTTGTATGTGTAGCTGAGAACTGCAAATGGCATTTCAAGGCAACGTCAATTCATGATTCTTCATTGTTCAAGATAAGAAGTTTTAGCCGACAACACACATGCTGCCGAATGGACGAAACATTCATACAGCGAAAATGTACTGCAACAATAGTTGGTAGCATTGTCGTTCCAAAGTATTGTGATCCTAAGATTGTTTACACGCCAAAGGACATACAAACTGACATGTTATCCGACTTCAAAGCAGAGAGAGAGAGAAATCGGTTTTGTAGAGGGTTTCTGGCTTTGATACAATTTTATGAACTGAAAGTATGGTGGATTGTGAAGAACTTCTCGATCTGAAACTGTTCAAGCTTCGACAATGGTGGATGAAATTCAAGCAGAGAGAGAGAGAGAAATCGGTTTTGGTAAAAAAACGTGGGGGGGGGGAGGGTAATTAAAAAAGGGGAGAAAATCGTGGATTTTTTTTGTAAGAGAGAGAAGAAACGTGTACAATAAAATCTGAAAAGTTGATAATAAGTTGATAATTAAACCTTAAATAGAATTTTGGTACATAAATTGAAAGGTGGTATACTTAAATGTAATAAACACAAATCTTAAACATGGGTGGTAATAAGGTTTGCTATATGGTATGTATATGTAAAAATCCCTAATAATTATTGCATATAGAGGCGGATCCAAAATTTTAACGTGACGGGGACTTCATATTTTCCTCAATCAATGCCCTAAAGGCTTTTAGTATTCATGGTGCCAAGTTATTTGAAATCTTATTTTTAAGGTATATACATATACACATACAAGATACTACATATAGCCGCCTCTGATTATATAGCTATAATTACACACCATAGTAATTTTAAAGACGTGTATACCTTACAACAACAACAACAACAACAACTACCCAGTATATTCCCACCAGGTGGGGTCTGGGGAACCACAGCAACCCACTGACGTGTATACCTTAGTTGTAGTTTAATTCTTAATATCATATTTGGTTATGCAAGTGACAATTATATAGTTAAGTTTCTAAAATTTTAGAAAATAAATATTAATATTCCTATAGCATTTCTATACGAACTTTTTTCAGATGTTCTATAAAAGTGAATTCCTCAGTTCGAAATTTCAAATTTTTTGTTTCTCTCAGATATTCGTTGTTTATACTATGATTTAAATTAAGGTGGTTGAGTTTGTGACAATTTTCGTCCCTTTTTTTCTGCCTAACTTTTCCACTGTTACTAACGACTACCTCAAGAGGTAAAGTAAGAAGGAGAAGAAAAAATGGCATTTTTGTTGTTACTACTTGCTTTACATTTTATGCTAAAAGTTGTGGGATATCTTTGTCAAATTTCCCTTTGCCAATTCGACAATCTTATGAAGTGTACAGATTCAAACTGTCTAAAGAAAAGCCTATAGAAACCACTACTTAGGTGACAACATTCTTATAATAATAATTGCATTTTGATACCATACTTCATATTAGAAGCCTAATCAAGATTCCTAACACATAATAGAATCGTATTTACACTTTACATAATCAAAATATTGTTGTCCACATTGCCAAAGAAAAAAGAAATACCAGAAAGGAAAATTAAGGTAACTTCTCAACTTTACCTTTTCTGGTCCCTGCCCCTTTTCTCAGGTGTTACAAATCTTTTGGAATTTAATCATTACTTTGCTCCAAAGTATCCTTGGCCTGGAGATTAACTTTTCCCGAATTCAATGTAAAATGGATATAAAATCAAGGATTTAAATACACTGATAATAACAATCCATGTTCAATTAACTGGCTATATCAGGTTACTATAAACATCAGGCACTGAAGCTATTTGTGGTATTATCATTTTATCAATAATCTGACCCTTTTGTTTGCCATTACTCTCCAGTCTCCCCTAAATGCAAGTAGTATTCAGTTCCAGAGACTAAAGATGGAGGAATCTAACAATTAATAATTCTTCCCTATTCTACTGCAAACTTCATTTTTGGCATCTCTCCTCAATGAGTAGTAATATGTACGCCTCGTTTGGTAACATCTAAGACAGTTGTGTTTTTTATTCCAGAAACATTTACCATTTATTCAAAAAGTTCATCATAGAATCTCTCGATCCACTTTGTTACCAACTTGGAACACAAGTTTCATTGCTAAGACAGACAAGTGAAAAACTTTAACCCCCTTTAAGTGTCCAACTCCACCTAGGGGCATCGATGTCCTCAGTCATTCATTTAGTTCAATATGAGGTACACATTCCTTCACAAGATTTTGATTTACTCAAAAAATATATATACACAATATTGCATTGTACATCAGGCAAAATGCTAGTTATCTATGTACAGTTGTACACACCTTGTGCTACTAGCATTCACTGGCTCCTGCCATCAGTAAGATTAAATACAATAACACACCTCAGCTGGTTCTTGCTGCTAATTTCATCATCCAGTGGCCAGTTCTGCACTTGATCTGATTAAAGTTGCTGATATTGATTTGATGTGTGCTTCAATAGTGATGCCCAGACAATAGGAGGTTTGGAATATGTATCCAATCTTGGTTTTGTCCTGGTGGTGCCCATGCAAAGGGGGAAGCTAAACGACTTTGAAGGCGAACATCTGTTAAACGCATATCAACCAAGTGTTGCACAATCATAGGACTAGCCCAAGTTCATCCATCATGATGAGGAATCACAATGGCACAGAAAGGAAAACGAGCAAGCTGTATGTAAACAGAAGTGCTATTATAAGAGACCATAAACTAATAAAGAAACAAGAAGAAACTACGAAACTTTACCTTATCCTCCTTGTGGCTTATGGCACTTCGACAGATGATTGGTGACTTCATTCCAAGCTGCAAATATTATATAGTTTTAGATTCAGAGAAACAATATGCTGTTAACACATGTAAATATCTTACCAGGAAAATTCCTGAAATCTGGGTCAACTCCATTTCCATTAATATCCAAGTTATTTGGTGTGACATACTTCCCGATTGTTACAACCACACCTGAGCCATCAGGCAGCTCGAACACAGACTGAATCAGCCCCTGCAATGATGCGAAGAATACAGTGATGTTGTAACTCAGAAAGAAGAACCAGCAAATCTACCCTCCCATACACCAGAACTTTGTAGCTATGGTAAAAATATATAGTTGGGTTTCAAGCTACTTCAACCTCACAGTGAAAGGCCATATACAGTGCCAACTGCACAGATCTCCTCCCAACAACTAAAATGACAAAAAGCAAATATACTTAATTCACGGTCTGAGAAATTAACTGATTATAGAGCAATATCCTTAAAATAGTCCCCTTGGGATCTGGTTACCCAAATAATGGTTTTTCTTCGTACAGTTCCTTCCCCTCACTTGCTTAGGCCTTTAAGTGAGCTTGTGTAATTGTATTCATCTCAGCACAACTCTTCTCCAGACAGCTGTGCAATAGTTGCAGCAATTTCCAGGAGCATGTCTTCCCAAATAGAGTACTGTTAAAGGAGCTGCAACACGAACGCCTCAGATAGGGAACAGGAAGGAGCTGAGATCCCCGACTCAGCCACTCTCTGTTCTTAAGTAAGTGTTCCCCACTTCAAATCAAATGAATATGTTAATTACTGTTGAAAAATAAACTTGATTTTGGGTTATGTGTTTTGGATTTGGGCTTGCAAGTATCCAAGTATATTAGATCAAGATTGTAGTCCATTATCTAGAAACTTCTTGTAATATGTAGTAGTCAAAGTGTGTAGAAAAATCTTGTAAAATATCTAAGTCTAGAATTATCATGAGAATACTTAGGAATTATCTAGATACTAGTAGATGATGAAGTGTTCTAGACTATTCCATTGTGTAGTATAAATAGAGGTATCACCCCTCATTTGTAATTAAGCAATAAGCAAAGCATTCAAGATCAATCAAGCTTCTAAATCATCAATCCTCTCTTCCACAAATAATATATATATATATATATATATAGCCTCCTATTTCCAACAAATTGGTATCAGAGCTTGGTTTGACAAGATGATGGCCAACAATGTCATCACGTTTCCTCGCCTCACAAAGGATAATTATGATCGATGGACCATCCAAATGAAGACCTTCCTAGGTGGAAGACCTATGGGAGATTGTGGAGCAAGGTTATGAGGAGCCTAAAGACAAGGGCTCACTCACGAAAGAAGAAAAGCGAGACAAGATCAATGATCAAAAGGCTCTTTCCATCATCCAACAAAGTGTAGATGATGGAGCTTTTGAGAAAATTGCAAGTGCAACCACCGCCATGAAAGCATGGGAGATCTTAGAGAATTCTCACAAGGGAGTTGATAAGGTGAAAAAGGTTCGACTACAAACCCTACGAGGTGAGTTCGAATCCTTAAATAAGAAAGACTTTGAATCAATTTCCGATTATTTTACAAGAGCCTTGGCAATTGTCAATCAATTAAAGAGGAATGGTGAAACTTTAAGCGATGTAAGAGTCATTGAGAAAATTCTTAGATCATTAGATTCAAAATTCGACATATAGTCGTAGCCATCGAAGAATCTAAAGATCTAGAATCAATGACTATCGATGAACTCATGGGTTCACTACAAGCCTATGAAGAGAGGTTCAATAAGAAAAATAAGGAGCCTTTGAAGCAAGCTTTACAAGCAAAACTCTCTTTCAAGGAAGAGAGTAGTGAAAAGACACATCAAACGAGTCAACGCGGTCGTGGTCAAGTACGTGGCTAAGGACGAGGGCGAGGATATATCAAACGTGGAGGCTATAGTTCTTACAAAAATGAAGAAAGAAGCCAAGATTTTCACTCGACAAGAGGTCGCGGGAGAGGTTACACAAGTAGAAGGCCAAGGTATGACAACTCTCAAACTAAATGCTATAATTGTCATAAATTTGGCCACTATACTTCGGAATGCGAGAAGTCAAACAATTACGTGCAAGAAAAAGCAAATTTTGCACAAGAAGATACCGAAGCCGTGGAAAACACTTTGTTACTAGCATGCAAAGGTGGAGACAACGGAGGATCGAATTTGTGGTATCTTGACACGGGTGCAAGCAACCATATGTGCGGTGACAAAAGCATGTTTGTGGAGTTAGACGAGGCAATAAGTGGAAATATCACCTTCGGAGATTCCTCTAAAGTCCCGGTTAAAGGCAAAGGTAAGATCCTCATCCGCTTGAAAAATGGAAGGCATCAATTTATCTCTAGCGTGTATTATGTGCCCAATATGAAGTCTAATAAACTGAGTGTTGGACAACTCTTAGAGAAAGGCTATGATATTCACATGATAAATTGTAGTCTTTCTATAAGAGACCAAAGAGTAGGTTTGATTGCTCAAGTGCCAATGTCAACGAATAGGATGTTTTTGCTAAATATTCAACATGACATTCCAAGATGTTTAAAAGCATGTTTCAAAGATAATTCTTGGCTTTGGCACATGAGATACGGGCACTTAAATTTTGGAGGCTTAAAGTTATTATCAAGTAAAGGAATGGTGAAGGGTTTGCCTCCAATTAATCATCCGGATCAAATATGTGAGGGATGCCTTCTAGGAAAGCACTTTCGAAATAGTTTTCCAGTAGAGGCTTCTAGTAGAGCGAAGAAACCTCTAGAACTTATTCACACGGATGTGTGTGGACCCATCCATCCACCATCTTTCGGTAAAAATAGATAATTTCTTCTATTCGTTGATGATTTTAGTCGAAAGACATGGGTCTATTTTCTAAAAGAGAAGTCGGAAGTCTTTGGAATGTTCAAGAAGTTCAAAGCGTTTGTGGAGAATCAAAGTGGTCTCACCATAAAGGCGATGAGATCTGATCGTGGAGGAGAGTTCACATCCAAGGAATTCAAGGAATTTTGCGACAACAATGGCTTACGACGTCCATTAACTCTTCCGTATTCACCTCAGCAAAATGGTGTTGCAGAAAGAAAGAATAGGACCATCCTTGATATGGCCCAGAGTATGTTAAAGAGCAAAAGGATGCCTAAGGAGTTTTGGGCCAAGGCAGTGGACTGTGCGATCTATCTAGCAAATCTCGCCCACTAAAAGCATCAAGAACAAAACGCCCATTGAAGCTTGGAGTGGAAGGAAGCCCGGCATCTCACACCTACGAGTGTTCGGAAGTGTGGCATATGCTCATGTGCCAGATCAGAAGAGGACGAAGCTCGATGATAAAAGCGAGAAGCTCATATTCGTGGGCTATGACTCAAGTTCGAAGGGTTACAAGCTATACAATCCCAAGACCGGTAAAGTAAAATCAAGTCGAGACGTGGTGTTCGATGAAGAAGCAACATGTGATTGGAATGTTCCCGAAGAGGAGAACTACGATTTTCTCCCTAATCCGTTCGAGAGTACTATAAGGAATGAAGAATATCTAGAGGTTCAAGAACCTTCTAGTACACCATCTCCGCACTCTCCACATACTCTAACCACACCAAATGAAGCGACACCAACATCAGGAGGAGAATCAAGTAGGCTACAACATCGCACAAGGAGCATTGAGGAGTTGTACGAGGTAACTCAGCCTATGGAGGATCTAACATTGTTCTGCCTTCTTGCCGATTGTGAGCCAATAAGCTATGAAGACGCAGCAAAAAGCGAGAAGTGGAAACGTGCCATGGACGAGGAGATTCAAGCAATCAAGAGGAATGATACGTGGGATCTCGCTACTCTACCAAAGGGGCATAAGGCTATTGGTGTAAAGTGGGTGTACAAGGCCAAGAAGAATTCCAAAGGTGAAGTTGAAAGATACAAGGCAAGGTTGGTGGCGAAGGGATATAGTCAACGAGCCGGCATAGACTATGACGAGGTATTTTCTCCTGTCGCTCGTCTAGAAACTATAAGATTGATGATCTCACTTGCGGCTCAGCATAATTGGAAGATTTATCAAATGGATGTCAAATCTGCGTTCCTTAATGGCCACTTAGAAGAAGAAGTCTATATAGAACAACCTTCGGGATACATCGTGAAAGGCCAAGAGAATAAGGTGCTGAAATTGAAAAGGCCTTATACGGGTTGAAGCAAGCGCCTCGGGCATGGAATAGCAGGATAGACAAGTATTTCCAGCAGAATGACTTTACAAAATGCCCACGTGAGCATGCCCTCTACACCAAAGTAAGCAAGGATGGAGATGTTATGCTTGTGTGCCTATACGTGGATGACTTGATATTCACCGGTAGTAATCCCAAAATGTTCGAGGAGTTCAAGAAAGCAATGGTTCGGGAGTTTGAGATGACCGACATTGGACTTATGGCTTACTATCTTGGGATCGAGGTGAAACAAAAGAAAGAAGGAATATTCATATCCCAAGAAGGTTATGCGAAGGAGGTGCTGAAGAAGTTTAAGATGAATGACTGCAAGTCGATGAACACACCTGTGGATTGCAATCTCAAGTTGTCAAAAGATGATGAAGGATACTTGGTGGACCCAACACAATACAAGAGTTTGGTTGGAAGTCTGAGGTACCTAACCTGCACGAGGCCAGATATTCTCTACGGAGTTGGACTAGTAAGTCGATATATGGAAGCACCTACAATAAATCACTTGAAGGCAGCAAAGAGGATACTTCGCTACATCAAAGGTACGATTGACTATGGTCTGTTTTATTCGCCTTCTGATCACTTCAAGCTAGTTGGATACAGTGATAGTGATTGGGCCGGAGACATAGATGATCGTAAGAGTACGAGTGGTTTCGTGTTCTATATGGGAGATACGGCGTTCACATGGAGTTCGAAGAAGCAACCCATTGTGACTCTGTCAACGTGTGAAGCCGAGTATGTAGCAGCAACATCGTGCACCTGTCATGCAGTGTGGCTCAGGAAGTTACTAAATGAGCTTAAGTTTTCTCAAAAGGAAGCTACAGAGACATATGTGGATAACAAGTCTGCGATTGCTCTAGCAAAGAATCCAGTCTTCCATGATCGAAGCAAGCACATCGATACGAAATACCATTACATCAGGGAGTGTGTTACAAATAAAGAGGTGCAGATAAAGTACGCGAAGTCATTTGACCAAGTTGCTGATATTTTCACAAAGCCTCTAAAACACGAGACGTTTCAGAGATTACGGAATATGCTCGGAGTGACGAAATCAAGTTTAAGGGGGGCTATTGAAAAATAAACTAGATTTTGGGTTATGTGTTTTGGATTTGGGCTTGCAAGTATCCAAGTATATTAGATCAAGATTGTAGTCCATTATCTAGAAACTTCTTGTAATATGTAGTAGTCAAAGTGTGTAGAATAATCTTGTAAAATATCTAAGTCTAGAATATCATGAGAATACTTAGGAATTATCTAGATACTAGTAGATGATAAAGTGTTCTAGACTATTCCATTGTGTAGTATAAATAGAGGTATCACCCCTCATTTGTAATTAAGCAATAAGCAAAGCATTCAAGATCAATCAAGCTTCTAAATCATCAATCCTCTCCTCCACAAATAATATATATATATATATATATATATAGCCTCCTATTTCCAACAATTACCACCAATGCTAATTGCTTTTCATTTGGCTGCTAACATGCGCCAATGTGGAGGTCTATTAGTCCTGGCAACAACAAATAGTGGCACCAGACTAGCTAAGGATTCAATTAGACCCCCTTTACATAAGCAGGACTATAGCATGGGAAAACCATAAAGAAGATAGATTTTTAAGGTTGATAGTTAATGGAGAAGGCTTCAACTGGTAGACATAATTGGTTCTATCAGATGATTCAGAAAGCATTGATTATTATTCAATTGAAATGAATGATTTGATATTCTAATCTAATGACTGAAATGTCAACGATCATAAAATGTGAAAAGAGACAACTTCATTAGGTCTGTAGTTCGCTCATTCGAGATGAAGAACCTTTTATCTTCATCTTAGTCACGTAAACAATCATAACCAACAAGAGTATGCCACAGTTGACGATGAATTGTAGAGATCGCAGAGTGGGTATGTGGGTCTTAAATGGATTGTACTAAAGGTCCTCAGAGCCCCATGCACATTAGTTATCCAACTATAATTCTGGCCTCAGGCCTATATATGTTAACCCCATCCCCTTTCACAAATTCCCCAAGTCCGATGCTTATTCGATTTTTTTCTATCGTGCTTATTTTTCCAATGATAGATAATTCATGAAAGAGGAGACAAATCATGTCATGACGAAGATAGGATGCTGCAGACAGGGTAATCATGAGTCTATATCAAGCTTTTGTACTTGTTTGAGAACTGACGAATGGGATGGCCATAATGCAAGAGGGGAAAGTAGGGTAAGAAAGGAGTGATGGTAAAGGTTCAGATTCAGTCAGGTCATCATACATGAGTATACACTGCAAGCATTTTGATCTTGGAAAGTTACATACAAGAAATTCCTAAGTTATACCTAATCATGTATCTGATTGGAAAAACTTTCTGGGGGAAACAAAGAAGTCTTGTTTAGTTAAAAATGTAGCATACCGTTGACAGAAGTTACTTCACAATTTATAAACATGTTGTTAGAAGTCTAACTGTATTAGAAGTCTAGTCTAAACTGTATTAGGAGTAGGCTAGGTTATGTGTATTATATATAGGGCTCATTGTATTATGTTTCCATATCAATTATATATTCTTCTCCCGTGCCTTCTCACATGGTATCAGAGCCTTGGTGAGAATATTATAGCTGTGCGTCATTCCAGCTACTTCCGGGAAGAAAGACCTCGTCGCCGTGCAATTTTCCGGCGACTTAAGAGGCTGTCCGTAACTAAAACTACCCTTTTTGTTGGTTCTGTGCAAAATCCGAGACCACCACGAGGTTCGGAAGAGAATTCCGACCAACCCCAGAAAAAATCACCGGAAACCAGCCAGCCACGCGCCCCCACGCGCCGGCAATACCCTCGGCGCGTGAGCCCACGCGCCGGCGCGTGAGGGCCTTTCCGGCCACTTTTTCAGTTTGCTCCAGAAGGACAGTTTGGTCGGCCTTCAATTCCGACCCTACCCATCCTTGTTTCGTTCGATTCCGACAACTTTCAGTTTTTTCCGGCGACTTTATTGAATTTTCCGGCAGCTACAGTACTTTCCGGCCAGAATTTCTTCAGGACAGTTTGCTCAACCTTGAATTCCGAGCCTATCCATATTTTTATTTTTCAATTCCGACAACTTTGTATTTTTCCGGCAGCTACAGTGCTTTTCCGGCAGCTACAGTAATCCTGTTTTCCGGCAGCGACAGTTTTCAGTCCTCTGTTCAGTTTCAGCGAGTTTTCAGTTGATAATCCAACGATGTCTTTGGGACTAGATGCTTTCGGGCCTAAAAACCAGGGTTCTGGCAGTTCCGGTATTATGATTACCTCAGAACCTTTAATGGGAGGTTCAAACTACCTAGCTTGGGCTTCGTCTGTCGAGTTGTGGTGTAAAGGCCAAGGTGTTCAGGATCATCTAACCCAAGAGTCTAGTGACGGAGATGCAAAAGCCAAAGCACATTGGGAGAAGATTGATGCTCAGTTATGCAGTATTTTGTGGCGATCTATTGATTCCAAGTTGATGCCCTTGTTTCGTCCATTCCAAAAATGTTATTTGGTTTGGGAAAAGGCTCGTACTTTATACACTAATGACATATCTCGTTTCTATGACGTGATATCGCGGATGACAAATTTGAAGAAACAGGAATTGGATATGTCTACTTACTTGGGTCAAGTGCAGGCAGTTATGGAGGAATTTGAGACGTTGATGCCAGTTTCTGCTAGCGTTGCAAAGCAGCAAGAGCAACGACAAAAGCTGTTTCTAGTTCTTACTCTTGCTGGGCTTCCTAATGATCTTGACTCAGTACGCGATCAGATTTTGGCTAGTCCGACTGTCCCCACAGTTGATGAATTATTTTCTCGCTTACTTCGCCTTGCTGCAGCACCAAGTCACCCAGTGAGTTCATCACAGACACTTGATTCATCTATCCTCGTCTCCCAATCCGTGGACAATCGGGCTTCTCATACTATGGAGTATAGACGAGGAGGAGGTCGTTTTGGAAGATCTAGACCCAAGTGTTCTTATTGTTATAAACTTGGTCACACTCGTGATGTGTGCCATTCTTTACATGGTCGACCAACAAACAATGCTTATGTTGCTCAGACCGAGCCTACAGGTAACCAGGGATTTTCTGTATCTGAAAGGGAGTATAATGAGTTCCTTAAATATCGAGCAAGTAAGCAGACGTCTCCACAAGTAGCCACTGTTGCTCAGCCTGATACTTCTGTTGCTGGTAATTCTTTTGCTTGTGTTTCCCAGTCTAGTCCTCTTGAACAATGGGTGGTGGACTCAGCTGCTTCTGATCATATCTCTGGTAATAAATCCCTTTTGTCAGATATTACGTATTCACAGTTTCTTCCCAACGTTACCTTAGCTAATGGGTCTCAAACTAAAGCAAAAGGAGTTGGACAAGCAACTCCTCTACCCTCTGTCACTCTAGATTCCGTCCTTTATGTCCCTGGCTGTCCTTTTAATCTTGCATCTGTGAGTCGTTTGACTCGTGCCCTCCATTGTGGAATATACTTTATTGATGACTCTTTTATTATGCAGGACCGCAGTACGGGACAGACGATTGGAACAGGACTTGAATCAGACGGACTCTACTACCTTCACTCCCTAACATCCTCTAAGGCCTGTCTAGCTGCAGATCCTCCAGACCTACTTCACAGTCGTTTAGGACATCCTAGCTTGTCCAAACTTCAGAAGATGGTGCCTCGTTTGTCCAGTTTATCCACATTAGAGTGTGAGTCATGTCAGCTCGGGAAACATACCCGCACCTCCTTTCCTCGTAGTATTGAGAGTCGTGCAGAGTCTGTTTTTTCTTTAGTTCATTCGGATATATGGGGTCCTAGTAGAGTATGTTCAACCTTAGGATTTCGTTATTTTGTTAGTTTCATTGATGATCATTCAAGATGTACTTGGATTTTCTTAATGAAAGATCGTTCTGAGTTGTTTTCTATATTCCAAAATTTTTGTGCTGAAATTAAAAATCAATTTGGTGTTTCTATTCGCACCCTTCGCAGTGATAATGCCTTAGAATATTTGTCCTCTCAATTTCAGCAATTTATGTCCTCTCATGGAATTATTCATCAGACCTCTTGTCCTTATACCCCTCAGCAAAATGGGGTTGCAGAAAGAAAGAATCGGCACATTATTGAGACTGCTCGCACACTTCTCATTGCATCTCATGTTCCGCTGCGTTTTTGGGGCGATGCAGTTCTCACATCTTGCTATTTGGTTAATCGGATGCCTTCATCTCCCATCCAAAATCAGATTCCGCATGAGGTATTGTTTCCTCAGTCACCCTTATACTCTGTCCCCCCTCGTGTGTTTGGGAGCACTTGTTTCGTTCATAACTTAGCTCCTGGGAAAGATAAGTTAGCTCCTCGTGCTCTCAAGTGTGTCTTCCTTGGTTATTCTCGTGTTCAGAAGGGCTATCGTTGTTATTCACCTGATATTCGCAGGTACCTTATGTCAGCCGATGTCACATTTTTTGAGTCTAAGCCTTTCTTTACCTCTTCTGACCATTCTGACCATCTGGCTATATCTGAAGTTTTACCTATACCGGCCTTTAGTGAGTCTATCTCTCCTCCTTCACCTTCCGCTACAGAAGTCTTACCCATTCCGAACGTTGGACCACCTACTGTGGCTCCTCCTAGACTCCATGCACAAGACACTCCACTCTTGACATATCATCGTCGTCCTCGCCCAGCATCCGGCCCGGCTGATTCACTTCCTGCACCTGCCCCTGCTCCTACTGCGGACTTGTCTCTTCCGATTGCACTTCGGAAAGGTATACGGACCACCCTTAATCCTAATCCCCATTATATTGGTTTAAGTTATCATCGTTTGTCATCACCCTATTATGCTTTTCTATCTTCTTTGTCCTCTGTTGCCCTCCCTAAGTCTACAGGTGAAGCATTGTCTCATCCAGGGTGGCGACAGGCTATGACTGACGAGATGTCTGCTTTACATGCGAGTGGTACTTGGGAGCTCGTCCCTCTTCCTTCGGATAAATCTACTGTTGGTTGTCGTTGGGTGTATGCAGTCAAGGTTGGTCCAGATGGTAAGGTTGATCGTCTTAAGGCTCGTCTTGTGGCCAAGGGGTATACTCAGATATTTGGGCTTGATTACAGTGATACCTTCTCTCCAGTGGCTAAGATAGCATCAGTCCGCCTTTTTCTCTCTATGGCTGCTGTTCGCCATTGGCCCCTGTATCAGCTGGACATTAAAAATGCATTTTTACACGGTGACCTTGAGGATGAAGTTTATATGGAGCAACCACCTGGGTTTGTTGCTCAGGGGGAGTCTCGTGGCCTTGTATGTCGCTTGCGTCGGTCACTTTATGGTCTAAAGCAGTCTCCTCGAGCCTGGTTTGGTAAGTTTAGCACTGTTATCCAGGACTTTGGCATGACTCGGAGTGAAGCTGATCACTCTGTATTCTATCGGCATTCTGATTCACGTCTCTGTATTTATCTAGTGGTCTATGTTGATGACATCGTTATTACCGGCAATGACCAGGATGGTATTACTAAATTGAAGCAACATCTCTTTCAACACTTTCAGACTAAGGATCTGGGCACACTAAAGTATTTTCTGGGTATTGAGGTCGCACAGTCTAGCTCTGGTATTGTGATCTCACAACGGAAGTATGCCTTAGATATTCTTGAGGAGACCGGAATGACAGGTTGTAAACCTGTTGACACTCCAATGGATCCGAATTCTAAACTTCTTCCAGGACAGGGGGAGCCTCTTAACGATCCTGAAAGATATAGGCGGTTAGTTGGTAAACTAAATTATCTTACAGTGACAAGACCTGACATTTCCTTTCCTGTGAGTGTTGTGAGCCAGTTTATGGGTTCGCCATGTGATAGTCATTGGGATGCAGTTGTTCGCATTCTTCGGTATATAAAATCAACTCCAGGTAAAGGTTTATTGTTTGAGGATCGAGGCCATGAGCAGATTGTTGGATACTCCGATGCTGATTGGGCAGGATCGCCTTCTGACAGACGTTCTACTTCTGGATATTGTGTCTTAGTAGGAGGAAATTTAGTATCTTGGAAAAGCAAGAAACAGAATGTGGTTGCTCGGTCTAGTGCAGAAGCAGAATATCGAGCAATGGCTATGGCGACATGTGAGCTTGTTTGGGTCAAACAGTTGCTCAAAGAGCTGAAATTTGGTGATGTTAGTCAGATGGGACTTGTGTGTGATAATCAAGCAGCTCTTCATATTGCGTCAAATCCAGTGTTCCATGAGAGAACTAAGCACATTGAGATTGACTGTCACTTTATCAGAGAAAAGATACTCTCGGGAGATATTGCTACAAAGTTTGTAAAGTCAAATGATCAGCTTGCAGACATTTTTACCAAGTCCCTCACTGGTCCTCGTATTAACTACATATGTAACAAGCTCGGTACATATGATTTATATGCACCAGCTTGAGGGGGAGTGTTAGAAGTCTAACTGTATTAGAAGTCTAGTCTAAACTGTATTAGGAGTAGGCTAGGTTATGTGTATTATATATAGGGCTCATTGTATTATGTTTCCATATCAATTATATATTCTTCTCCCGTGCCTTCTCACACATGTACTTGTACCATCTAGTATGCCCATAAAGAAGTTCAAATATTGAAAATAGAGACTACGTCAATATGGATTCACGGAAGGCAAAGACAATAACTATAAATTCAGACCTTGCCATATGTCTTGTCTCCCACGAGAACAGCTCTACAGTTATCGTGAAGTGCAGTTGCAACCTGAAGAGAAATTCAGAAATTAGAACACAAATATTTCAAAATTCAAGAACTGGTGTAACAATATAGTGTGAGTAGCTCACAATTTCACTGGCACTTGCAGTTTTTTTGTTAACCAATACCTGCATTGGAAGTCACTAAGGCCATCAGAGTGGTAAAGACAAATAGTAACATTTGCGAACTAGACAGAGAAAAGGCTTCCTAAATTTGCAACATTAACCACAGCCACTCCACGATTCTACAGTCAAGAAACCAGAAGCCATAAGCTTAAAATCAAATTGTTAGATCTGTATCAGTTGTGTATTTCATTTATCCACTTCTTTTATCAACTTCAGCAAATTTAAGGAATCTACTCTAAGTTTGAGCCATGCAGCCACTTATGATTCCATATAATCAGGAAAACATTAGCACAAATCACCAAACTGTTACATATGAATAGCTGCTTTTCATTTATCCACTGCTCTTACCAACTTCACCAAATTTAAGGCATCAAACGTTAAATTTTGAGACAGCTTAAAGCAAAGACCCAAGCTAATGCTGAGGCATGAGATATAAGAGGATTAGAAGTCAGATATCTAACACTTCTTTAGACTTATATGGTAAAACTGCAATCTTTGAATATTTAAGTGGTCAATTTACTTTAAAGAAAATTAGAAACAAACTTCTACTTGCATCTACAATCCACTTTACCTTAAAAGCTCAAAGGTTTTCATGCAAAGTCTGCTTCATATTTGACAGTGAAAGGTAGGTTAGTTTCTCATTCAGGACAATACTAATGCAATTGTTCATTTAAAAAAAAAACAAAGAGAAAAACCTGCAATTTAAGAAAGTTTTGAAGGATTCTTCTATTTTACAGATGATGTCATTGATGTGGCTCTTATATAATGAAAATTGCAAATTTCATTCATGAAGAGTCTCTTACAATTACTGGAGCTGTAATAAGAGGTGGAGCTTCTGCAACAATATTCCTTCTATACTGTGGATCCCTTCCAACAGTGGAAATCACCTGCAAATGCATATAGATCTCAGAATAAAAGTTTCTTACTGAATGGTAAGTATTTAAAGCTGATAATTCAAGCACATCCATATTGCACAACAACGAATGTTCCATATAGAAGACCAGAACTATGGTGTACCGTGTCTCCTTCATTCAGAAAAAGTTTCGCAATTTCAATGCCAGCCTGAAAGGAGAAATGTTGCCACTTTATATGAAAATAAACTGTCAAACTCATAGATCAAATCAAACAAGGGGTAAAGGAAAACCTGCACAAGTCCACCTAGGTTATCTCTGAGATCAAGAACAAAAGATGAGGCACCCATGCCTTCAAGTCGCTTAATTGCTGCAGAAAAAGATGCTTTCTTTCAATTGCTGAAACTGAAAGAGTTCAGACCATGTCTCAGGTGTGAGATATCCAGAGTGGACAAACCTTTTCTGGATAATACTTTCAATTCTTAACAAGTTAGGCCATACAGTCCAAATGCCAACAATACAAACTTTATTCCAGAATACAATAGCACACAATCTCCTGTCATTTCATCAGCTATTCAGGTCTTGACGAATCAAGGATTTATGATTCTAACATGTAATGCAGTTCAAACAAAGATGCCCAATGATTGAAAGATGTTGAAAGCTCCACAATGCAATTATAGTCATCACAGAGTTGTTTCAACCTGTTCTTCAAGACATGCAAAACCCTCTTACTGAGATATGTATGTATTAAATTTTGTGCTTAAACTTGACTTCTGCTTTACTAGCTTTCAGCTTATCTGACAGAGCCATTAGGTACATAAAACCCTCTAGTGAAACAAAGCTGGACTTCATTTCATATTTATATCCTCCATTTTAATGTTTACTTCTGGCATCAGCATCTTCGCATCTACCATCCCCCGTTATTCAAGTGATAGTTGTCCTCTTACTGTTATACTCTTAACAAGAATGTTTTGGTAAAAAGCAGAAAACCTTTAATTTCTTACATGAAGTTCTTTAGTAGCGCTTAAACTAGTAACATTCTCTTTCAGTTATTGTGCTCAATAGAGGGTTGCATATAGAACAGATATTTACCAGTAACCAAATCTTTTCTGGCCAATGCATTGAACTCCTTTAGGCGCACATAACCAACAGAAACAGAACCATTTTCAATCTGCTCCAAACGATAAAAAACCGGCGTCTTAGCAATAGACTGCCTCTGCACATCAATGGATTGAACAGGTCCACAATTCCCATGCTTGACCTGCAATTATATCATGAGAACCAGAATGAAGATATTATCGAACAGTAGACCTATCGAGGTCTGGCAATGTACGGAAACACAACCATGATGTTCACAAATGTCCCACTTGGACCTAGTAACAGCGAAGATGCTTCAAAGGCAGATTTATCCCGCACATTCACCCCATTCACTGACACTAGTTCATCTCCCTGCCACGAGGTCACATGAAAGATACACGTTAACTTTTGTCTACTGAATGTTAAATCAAACTAGAGAAGGGAAAACTGTAGAGAGAATGTGACGAAGTAGGGATACATTCAATGACTAGACCAAATAAACAGACCTTACACGACATACCTGTCGTACACCAGCGCTATGGGCAGGGCCATCCAATAGGATCCCTAAAACCTTCAGTTTTGAACCTCCATTGCCATCGGGAACATCCCTGAGGTTAACTCCAATCCCAGTCATATCATATCTAGCCATCTTGGAGAACTTTCAATGACAAGCAGTACATGTCATGGAACAAGGACACTGAAAGGTTTGTGAGTAAAAGGTTTTATTTGAATAAGGAAAACGCAAGACAGATTTAGAAAGAAGGAATGAAGAGAAATCATCTGTCTCATGATTTACCATACGATAGCCATGCTTGACTGAGAAGATGATTAAAAGCCGAAAAATACTAAAAGTCATCTCTAACATACGTGTTTCCTTCAATAAAATGGAAGGACGAGATAAGGAAGGAAAACTAACAAAACGAATTATGCGTACACAATCAGGACAATTATACTAACATATATTGGTATCACAAAAAAAAAGCGTGGACAGAATGTAAAGGAACTTAAGATAGTTTGATGCCCTAATGCTAACAACGAAGTGTCAAACCTCTTCCAAACTTCACTGATAAATGCCTTTCAACCTATAAACGGAAGTATATTTCGAGTATACTTAAAGTTTTGTAATAGCGAACTCGGAAATATGATTTTTGTGCCATATAACTATCCAAACCCAAAAAGTTATTGTATTCCCATGTGTTAGTCTTCCATCCTTCCATAACAAATTGAATGCCAGTTTTAACATACATGTCAAAAAGTCAATCAACAACTACACAGATGCAAAAATAGGTGTAAAGAGGACTTGTTATATACCTCTTCAGGAGAAAGAAAACGTGTATAGGGGTCACCCAAGCTAGCCAACATCCGCTTGATAATATCATGAGCTTTTGACCTTGTCTGAATTGATGAACTTAAGATGTCATCTTTCTTTTTCTGGAAGTAACAAAATATTTAGCCATGGATTGATATGCAAGAGAAACCCTTTATCTCAAAAGGATAGATAGAGAGAAAAAAAGTATACTTACAAGCCAAGATTCAGGAGACCAAGAACGAGGGCTGGTGTTAAGAAAGCTGTCGTTCACAATCTGCCATGCCTCTTCCACAATCCTTTCATTGCTCACCACTTTTGATACTTCAGTAGTGTACACCTCCTCCACCTCGTTCTCGGGGCAATTTAATGAGTTAGAAGATTCAAGTACTGAAAGAGATTCCAGAGCAAGGATGGAATTAGGAGCAGAAACAAGAAGCCCCAATGATAGAACTAATGAGATCCCAGTTGATAGAGCTTGTTGAAGGGGTTTCTGTGCATAGCTGAGAGAAGCTTTTTTGGGAAGAATTGAGGTTTTGCGCGGTGCAAAGGAGGTTAACAGTGGTGGAGGTAAGGGGCTGTGAAGGAGCCTCATCTTCAGACTGAAGTAGTAGTCTTTTCTTTACACGAACTATCGCAGTTTTGACACTTCCTCCAATAGTACACTTATTAACCAACTTGGGGCGTTGTTACAGTTACGTTTACTGTGAATACCACCGTTAGTCTTATAATTAATAGTCTTTAGTCTATATCTAACCTTTAAAAGTTATCCGGTATTAACTAATAAACCAAATCAAATATATAGATTAAATAAAATTAATTCCAAATTTTATACCGAAATTATTATCCTTTTATCTTATACTTAGAAAGGGGGTTCCTGTGAAGAGTGAAAGACTTTTGAGAGTACGTTGCATCGGATAATTTGATGGTCACTAAACGAATCTTAAAGTTCTATTCCAAATTTAAGGACTGCTATTAAACTATAGTTTAGTGACTTGTGATGTCCAAGAAATAATAAAACACACTATAACCAATGCATAAATCATAATACGTGTATAGCTATATCTAATCAGTATGTAATTAATATATGCCAGCTAGAAATTAAGGGATTGTCACACGAACAACCGATCATATTTATTGTTTTACTTTTTCTAGTCGATATATATAGATTAGACATTAATTATTATAGTTATACATATAGTATACATATTGTTTGACTCAAAAATTATCAAATACTTTCCGAACAAATCAATCGAAATAGATCAAGGGTAAATCCTACTAAAGAATAATTAACTCTAGATCCGAGATGAATAATACGAATTAAAAGACATAGTTGAATATAAATGTTGATGGCGATTATGATTAGATTTAATAGCATAAATAAATATGCATTAAATAAGAAAAATATGAATAAAGAAAAAGATCGACCCGGTCTTCAGTGAGACGGATCTTCTTTCTTTTCATAAAGATGAATAATAGATATGTACAAGAGCTTCATGACCCTATTTGGATCTGACAAAAGTATTGGATCACATATCCTTTCATTTCTTTAGAGAGGTATGTTTACATATTTTTTAGAGAGAGGGAGAGGGAGATCGAGAGAGAGAGAGCCCTTTTTTACAATGTTAGGGTCTCTTTTATATAATAGGAGACCCACATCGAAATAATCAAAAAGGTACAATTTACAGCAGTAGAATATTCCTTTTGAGTTTTCCAAGGTAAACCAGATGATTCATGGCATGTACGTCCACGATCGCTGATGACGGTCCGACCCTGGTGAGTACGTCCACGACCGTTGATGACGGTCCGAACTTGGTGTGTACGTCCACGGCCGTTGATAACGGTCCAACCTTGGTGTGTACGTCCACGACCGTTGATGACGGTCCGACCTTGATGTGTATGTCCACGACCGTTGATGACGGTCCGACCTTTGGTAGGTACGTCCACGGTCTAGACCTCGTATTGAATTTCTCCTTCAAGTACTGAAGGAGATTCCCTCCACTCACATTTAGGCCGCTGCAGCATATGATGTTGCTGCTTTGGCATTAGAAGTTCCTGATATTGAACTTCCCGGACTCAATGTGTTCGCATGCAATGCCAGTTCCCCTAACATCAGCAGGCATATGCATTACGGCTGAAGTTGGAGATGAAGGAGCAACGGGTCAAGAGTCTTTGATGAAGAGGAAGTGTTTGGCATGCCAAGATTGTTGGTTGACGTGGCAGAGGTAATGCTCATGAGCCTTCCTAAGATAAAGACGTCATATACTTTCTGGAGTAGCCCTTAAATATTAATAATCAAACATGTGACATGCATTAGCTTTAAGAGAAGGTATCAATAATCAAGCCACTCTCTTGGTGCGCCATGTACATAAGTTGAATAGTGTGACTACTAAAGTTATATAGATGTGGTTGTGTCATGGACTTAAATTGTAGACGAGATCAGAATATGTCTCACTCTGATTTTCTTGTACTCCTAATACAATTCAGATACTGGCTTGGACGAGGCCGAAATGTTAATCTGTTGTAATTCGAGCGAGGTCGAATTTTTCTTTTTGGCGAGGGCCTTTATCCTTAGAGGGTGTTATTTCGAGCTAAGCCAAAATGTTAACCCGTTGTTATTCGAGCGAGGTGGGTGTTATTTCGAGCTAAGCCAAAATGTTAACCCGTTGTTATTCGAGCGAGGTCGAATTCTTCTTCTTTGGCAAAGGCCTTTGGCCGGGGCCAAATTTTACGCAGTCTTGTAGTTTGACCGGGGCCGAATTTTACGTGGCCCAAATCTTAGGTCGAGTTGGGAGTACTTACTTGAATGGCGAGGGTGCCTCACTTGCGCCTTGATTCGTTGGAGGTTGGTCTTTGCTGAGATCAATGATGAAGGCGCTTGGCCTGAGTCTTGGTTCAACTGTTGTTGAACTTTGTTAAATTTGATGGCGAAGGCGCATAGCCTGAGTTTTGGTTCAACCGTAGTTGAATTTTCGGGAAGACGCATAGCCTAAGTTTTGGTTTAACCGTAGTTGAAATTTTTTGCTAAGGCTCATAGCCAGGGTTTTGGTTCAACCGTAGTTGAAATTTTTGGCGAAGGTGCATAGAGTTTTGGTTCAACCGTAGTTGATATTGTTGGCGAAGGTGCATAGCCTGCGTATTGGTTCAACCGTAGTTGAAATTTTTTGCGAAGGCGCATAGCCTACGTTTTGGTTCAACCGTAGTTGAAATTTTTGGCGAAGGCGCATAGCTTGAGTTTTGGTTCAACCGTAGTTGAAATTTTTGGCGAAGGCGCATAGCTTAAGTCCCAGTTCGAACGAGGTCGAACTTATCAAATTTTGATGGTGAAGGAGCACAGCCTGAGTTTTGGTTCAACAGTAGTTGAAATTTTTGGCGAAGGCACATAGCCTGAGTTTTGATTCAACTGTAGTTGAAATCTTTAGCGAAGGCGCATAGCCTGAGTTTTTGTTCAACCGTAGTTGACATTTTTGGCTAAGGCGCATAGCCTAAATTTTGATTTAACCGTAGTTGAAATTTTGGCGAAGGCGCATAGCCTGAGTTATGGTTCAATCGTAGTTGGCATTTTTGGCGAAGGCGCATAGCCTGCGTTTTGGTTCAACCGTAGTTGAAATTTTTTCGCGAAGGCGCATAGCCTACGTTTTGGTTCAACCGTAGTTGAAATTTTTGGCGCAGGCGCATAGACTGAGTTTTGGTTCAACCGTAGTTGAAATTTTTGGTGAAGGCACATAGCGTAAGTCCCAGTTCGAACGAGGTCGAACTTATCAAATTTTGATGGCGAATACGCATAGCCTGAGTTTTGGTTCAACCGTAGTTCAAATTTTTGGCGAAGGCGCATAACTTGAGTTTTGGTTCAACCGTAGTTGACATTTTTGACGAAGGCGCATAGCCTGCATTTTGGTTCAACCGTAGTTGAAATTTTTTGGCAAAGGCGCATAGCCTGAGTTTTGGTTCAACCGTAGTTGACATTTTTGGTGAAGGCGCATAGCCTGCGTTTTGGTTCAACAGTATTTGAAATTTTTTGGCGAAGGCGCATAACTTGAGTTTTGGTTCAACCGTAGTTGACATTTTTGGCGAAGGCGCATAGCCTACGTTTTGGTTCAACCGCAGCTTAAATTTTTGGCGAAGGCGCATGGCCTGCGTTTTGGTTCAACCGTAGTTGAAATTTTTGGCGAAAGCACATAGCCTGGGTTTTGGTTCAACCGTAGTTGAAATTTTTGGCGAAGGCGCATAGCCTGAGTTTTGGTTCAACCGTAGTTGACATTTTTGGCGAAGGCGATAGCAAGCATTTTGGTTTAACCGTAGTTGAAATTTTTGGCAAAGGCGCATAGCCTGCGTTGGTTCAACCGTAGTTGAAATTTTTGGCGAAGGCGCATAGCCTAAGTTTTGGTTCAAACGTAGTTGAAATTTTTGGCGATGGCGCATAGCCTAAGTTTTGGGTCAACCGTAGTTGAAATTTTTGGTGAAGGCGCATAGCCTGAGTTTTCGTTCAACCGTAGTTGATATTTTTGGCGAAGGAACATAGCCTGCGTTTTGGTTCAACCGTATTTGAAACTTTTGGCGAAGGCGCATAGCCTGAGTTTTGGTTCAACCGTAGTTGACATGTTTTGCGATGGCGCATAGCCTAAGTTTTGGTTCAACTGTAGTTGACATTTTTGGTGAAGGCACATATCTTGCGTTTTGGTTCAACCACAGTTGAAATTTTTGGAGAATGCGCATAGCCTGAGTTTTGGTTCAACCGTAGTTGAAATTTTTTGGGAAGGCGCATATCCAGAGTTTCGGTTCAACCGTAGTTTAAATTTTTGGTGAAGGCGCATAGCCTGAGTTTTTGTTCAACCGTAGTTGACATTTTTGGCAAAGGCGTATAGCCTACGTTTTGAAGGCGCATAGCCTGAGTTTTGGTTCAACCGTAGTTGAAATTTTTGGCGAAGGCGCATAGCCTGAGTTTTGGTTCAACCGTAGTTGAAATTTTTGGCGAAGGCGCATATCCTGCATTTTGGTTCAACCGTAGTTTCAATTTTTTGGCGAAGGCACATATGCTGAGTTTTAGTTCTACCTTAGTTGACATTTTTGGTGAAGGCGCATAGCATGCGTTTTGGTTCAACAATAGGTGAAATGTTTTGGCGAAGGCGCATAACTTGTATTTTGGTTCAACCGTAGTTGAAATTTTTGGCGAAGGCGCATAGCCTGCATTTTGGTTCAACCGTAGTTGAAAATTTTGGCGAAGGCACATACCATGGGTTTTGGTTCAACCGTATTTGAAATTTTTGGTGAATGCGCATAGCACGAGTTTTGGTTCAACCGTAGTTGACATTTTTGGCGAAGGCGCATAGCGTACATTTTGGTTCAACCGTAGTTGACATTTTTGGCGAAGGCACATAGCCTGCGTTTTGGTTCAACCGTAGTTGAAATTTTTTGCGAAGCCGCATAGCCTGAGTTTTGGTTCAACCGTAGTTGAATTTTTTGGCGAAGGTGCATAGCCTGAGTTTTACTTCAACCGTAGTTGATATTTTGGCGAATGAGCATAGCATGCGTTTTGGTTTAACCGTAATTGAAACATTTGGCGAAGGAGCATAGCATGCGTTTTGGTTTAACCGTAATTGAAACATTTGGCGAAGGCGCATAGCCTGAGTTTTGGTTCAACCGCAGTTGACATTTTTTGCGAAGGCGCATAGCCTGAGTTTTGGTTCAACTGTAGTTGACATTTTTGGCGAAGGCGCATAGCCTGCATTTTGGTTCAACTGTAGTTGAAATTTTTTGCGAAGGTGCATAACCTGAGTTTTGGTTCAATCGTAGTTGAAAATTTTTGTGAAGGCACATAGCCTGAGTTTTGGTTCAACCATATTTGAAATTTTTGGCGAAGGCGCATAGCCTGAGTTGTTGTTCAACCGTAGTTGACATTTTTGGCAAAGGCGCATAGCCTACGTTTTTGTTCAACTGTAGTTGAAATTTTTGGCGAAGGCGCATAGATTGAGTTTTGGTTCAACTGTAGTTGAAATTTTTGGCGAAGGCGCATAGCCTGAGTTTTTGTTCAACCGTAGTTGAAATTTTTTGCGAAGGCGCATAGCCTAAGTTCCAGTTCGAACAAGGTCGAACTTATCAAATGTTGATGGTGAAGGCGCATAGCCTGAGTCCCAGTTCGTACGATGTCGAACTTACCAAATGTTGATGGCGAAGGCACATAGCCCGAGTCCTAGTTCAAACGAGGTCGAACTTATCAAATTTTGATGGCGAAGGTACTTAGCTTGAGTCCCAGTTTACTTAATTTTGCTGGTACCAGAGAATATGATGTATTTCCTGGGGGAGTCCCAGTTTGCTTAATTTTGTTCGCATTGGAGAATATAATGCATTTCATGTTCGTGTATCTCAAAAAATGCTCATGCCGCTATTCCATTTAGAGAATCAGTTAGTTAGAATAAAATAAAAGCATTGATTACCTCGATTTGATCGGTCGACGAGTGGAAAAGAGTGACCTTATTCCCTTTTTCGGTTATTCTTTCAATAGCCACTACCAATTTTGGCGTGGATTTCCGCTTTAGTAAAGTTTTTTTGTTGTACAGATAAAATACTATATGATAGAGGAACGGTTGGGGAGGAATAGGGCACCAAATGACCATATCTCCTACTCTTTATGGACTTAAATTCCCTTATAAAGATGATCCACTCAATGGAGGACGTGAGAATCACGCACTTTGATTTTGGCGTCAGTGGCGGAGAAGACTGTATAGACGAGGACGAAAATCACGCCACCAAAATCCCATGAAATACCAAGAAGTCCAACGCCATCGCAGGTTGGCCAACGCCATGTGCTTTGAATTGATGCAAAGTTTATATTGAGTCATATTGATATGATTCCTTTGAATGTAAGCACTCCGTAATACCAAAGGAAAAAATGATGTTCACATGGACAAACAGTAACAATATGTCGGTTACCACGAAAGATGGAAATGACATGTAATGACTTCATCATTATCCAGCAACGTTAGGGGTGATGGGACCAACCCGCTTCTTGTGCCCAATAACATTAGCAACACTAACATAAAGGAAAAGAATTGTGGCAAAAGCGTGTCATGAAGGCATTAACCTCTCTCTGCTAACAACAAAAACAATTATCTTTTGGCAAAAAATTAAAGAACAAACTCAGAGATGGCAATCACTCATATTAATTAGGCTTTCTGAATAAGTTACTATACATTGTCATGAGTTTTGATAGTAGTCATGTATTACATGCTGACTTATCTTGTCATTCTAGTAATAAACAGGGGTTCCCTTTACAGATCGGCCTCACAAATTGAGGATGATAAGTTTAAAAATGAGCTGAATAGAAGAAAAGTAACCTTGATAAGTTTTTAGGATCTAGAGAAAACTAGAACCTTAACTAGAAAATCCCTACAGACGGTGAGAAATTGTTTGACTCAAAAGTTATCAAATACTTTTTGAGCAAATCAATCGAAATAGATCAAGGATAAATCCTAGTTAAGAATAATTAACTCTAGATCCGAGATGAATAATACGAATTAATAGACATAGTTGAATATAAATGTTGATAGCGATTGTGATCAGATTTAATAGCATAAATAAAGATGTATTAAATAATAAAAATATAAATAAAGGAAAAGATTCACCCGGTCTTCAGTGAGACGGGTCCTCTTTCTTTTCATAAAGATGAATAATAGATATGTACAAGAGATTCATGACCCTTTTTGGATTTGATAAAAGTATTGGATCACATATCTTCTCATTTCTTCAGAGAAGTATGTTTACATATTTTTTAGAGAGAGGCAGAGGGAGATTGAGAGAGCGAGCCCCTTTTTACAATGTTAGGGTCTCTTTTATATAATAGGAGAACCTCCTCGAAATAATTAAAAAGGTACAATTTACAGGGAATATTCGGTAGAATATTCCTTTTGAGTTTTCCAAGGTAAACCAGATGCTTCATGGCCTGTACGTCCACGACCGGTGATGACGGTCCGACCTTGGTGTGTACGTCCACGGCCGTTGATGACTGTCCGACCTTGGTGTGTACGTCCACGACTCTTGATGACGGTCCGACCTTGGTGTGTACATCCACGGCCGTTGATGACGGTCCGACCTTGGTGTGTACGTCCACGGCCGTTGATGACGGTCCGACCTTTGGTGTGTACGCCCACGGCCTGGACCTCGTGTTGAATTTCTCTGATCTAATTTTGATACATACACATATATTATATATCCGCCGGCTATTTTTATTTAAAAGATTAGGTGAACGCTTATTTAGGTTAATTCATCAGAAAAAAATAAATAGTAAACTCGATCGACTATCCATGTAAGGATCTCAAACAAAGGCATCTTTGCTCAATTTACAAGTTACACATTTGACCGGTTAGTCAAATAGTTACAACCACTAGTCTCTCTCTCTCTCTCTCTCTCTCTCTCTCTCTATATATATATATATATATATATATATATATATATATATATATATATATATATATATATAGCTTTAATACTTTTTTGTGTATGTTATCCGTTAATATATAAAAAAACATAGTATATTTTTGAAATTTTTACTTCATATAGCAAAAATTAACACCTTATTTATTTTAAATAAGTACCATTTAAAAAATTATATTTTATAGATACCTTTTAATATTTATAGCAATACATCTAATTTTGGTTACCTCCTACCCCTAAGCCACTAAATACGCTATTAAGTTACATTATTTTCTTTCTTTCTACTTTGATACATGTCATTCTCTTCCCCGTTTCCTAAAAACACGATGCTCAATCTCAAAATTCTCTCGCCGACATCACCTACTATTAGTCACAAATGATGACTAATGGTGCTTTTGCCTTTTTTTCTCTTCTCGTGTTTTTCGTCTCAATCGGTTATCCATTGTACTGTTTTGAGCCTTAAATTTCTTTGGTTATGGGACTTTGCATCCATGACCAAGAACCTTGACTCATTCGCTGTCGAATTGTTGGGGATCCTTTGCCACAAAATATGACTCGCCGCCAAAGCAGCCTTATCCAAATAATCGCCACCCCACTATGCAATCGCGATCAGCTTCTGCTACCGATGCGTCCAATTTTGCTATGCATGTTATCTTTGGCATAGGGTCTCCAATGTCTGCTGTAAGCACGTAATTTTTGCACTATATAAAATATTCCGACAAAAATCCTAAAAAATAAATTTTTCTTACTTATTTGCTATGTTTAGGAATTTTGTAGATTTTTATTAAATAAAAAATACAAAATATCACGCATGGATTTTGGGACTTACCTTTATATTTTTAGGATTAATTAGTAATTATTTGTTTTATAAAAAAATGAAAATTACAAAACATACATCATTTTTACACTTTTTCTTTTACTGATTTTTTCTTTTAATCTAGAATTAAATAGTTTTTATAATTTTTATAATTAGTATAATTTTATATTTTTTAGGATTTTTAATTTTAAAAAATAAAAAAGAAAAATTGGAAGAGACATTCCCCAAAATATATTTCTCCCAAAGGCCTTTCCTACATCAAACATTCCCCAAAATATTTCCAAAAAAAAGATATATCCTCACATAAGACCTCCCCGCATAATGCCTGGGGGGAGATAAAGAGAAAAGGAGAGAGGGTATCACATATTAGAGGAGTGAGAACAAAAAAGAGATACGGAAGAAAAGGAACATGGAAAAGAAATTAGAGTGACAAGGAGGAGAGGGAAACAGACTGAGGGAATAACAAAACCAGGGCAGATCCGCCCGATCTATCTCCAGAAAACCAGCATCTTCCACCATTTTCCTCCATAAGTTCAGCCATGTAGGAGCTTCAAAAATAGAGGTCCGTTTCAGTCCGAAACCCAGCTGTAAACTCACTCCAAAAATACCTCAAATCCGCTCCAAAAACAATAGAAAATATCTCAATAACCAGCCCCCAAACCACCCCGTTATAGCTTCAAATACTCTCAAAAACTGTGGGCCTAACTCAACCCCAAAAGCTAGCTTATGAGGTGAGGATTGCCTAAACCATATGAGGAGACGAAGGACCTCAAATCTCTCCTATGTGGGACAACTCAACACCCCTCACGCCCAGACCTTTGGAGCGTGGACAACATAAATGGGGGCCCAACATCGGTAACAATAATTGGGATGAGTCAGTCTCTGATACCATGATAAGAATAAAAATTGGGCCTAACTCAACCCCAAAAACTAGCTTATGAGGTGAGGATTACCCAAGCCATATAAAGAGACCAAGGACCTCAACAGCCCTTGCCATCAAAACACGCCAATTTCAGTCGAGTGAGATTTAAAATTTCGGGATTCGAAGTTCGCCTTGCCAGCGAGCCTCGAATTTCCGAAGAGTCGATAGAGTTTGCCGAAGCATCCATGGTCTGCCGAGTGCTAAATTCCATTCCTGTTTAATTAATGTCCGTTTTTTTAACTTCTAAATTTGGATCTTCATCTTGGAGTTCATCTTGTATTGGTTCGTGTGAAGCTTGAATAAAGCGAGGCCTTATTAATATGGTTTCGAATATCTAATTTGCTCTTTGGTTTTGAATACTCTACTTATTCGCTTTCGGGAAAAAGTTGAAACGTATATGACTTGGGTTTATATTTGTTTGTTAGTTGATTTGTAAACAAATAAAATTATATTATAGAAAAGGAAATGGTAGCAGTAAATAATTTCTGAAAAAACCAAACTCGTGAACAAGCCATCAACCACGTCACTCTCATCATTATAAATACAAGGTCATACTTTTACAACTTGCCCGGGAGGAGAGGAAACGTAGGTGTTCGTTTCCAAGTGTTATTTTTTGTATGAAGTTAATACATAATAAATTCTAGTAATAGAAATAAAGTTGTTGTCTCATGAGAGGTGTGTTATTGGGATTTTAGGTAATATAAAAATTGGGTGTTGGTCTGAATTTTGCAAGAAATTAGACCAATTGTGTTGGCCGAAGCTCCCCTTGTTAAATAATTAATCCGTCTCTATGCAAGTTTTTTTTAGCTAGTTTGAATAAAATTCTCAAGTTCATTTAGCTATTAGTTGATTAGTCTTTAATAATTTGAGGTGTGACATGCCAAACAAAAATGATAATTGCATGGTCCTCATTTTAATTAATCTTGAATTGTTCCTTAGAACTCGAGGCGTGATGTTTAGCTAAATTTCATGGCCCTTGCAAATTACAAACGCGAAATTGCTAAACTCGGGTGTATATTTATGTGACCCAAATCCAAATCTCAACGGTATTAAAATAAGTCAAAACTCACTGGTGCATTTATGTGACGTGGGTCGAGATGTGTTTTAATAACGTTGTAAAATTCTTTACTCAAGAATTTCTGATTTGCGGACTTCACTTGGAAAGTCGAAATTTTCTCTAATTGGGATTCAAGATAAACCGGTGACTTGGGACATCAAAAGCCAAACTTATCCCAAGTAGCCACACTAAATAAATAAATAATCCCGATTCGAAAAATGTCACTTAAAATGAAAAAATTCCCTTATACATTATCCTTCGGGATAGGTGTGCAAAAAAGATGTGTGACAACTGCATATACATGCATGTTGGGAACATTGAGATTCATGGTTTTTACTCAACGGCGGATTCGCCGGAAATTAGGTTTTTTTCTTGAAAAAAGACGACGGATTTTGGGGCTGAGCAACTTGATTTTCTGTTAATATTTCAATGTATCACGTTATATTTTCATGTATTCATGTTTTTTCCCCCATTGTAATTCAATGTATCTCGTTTTATTCTATATATTTTATTGTATTCACTATCTTTTTTATTGTATTTCAATATATCATGTTGTATTCTGTGTATTTCATTGTATTCATTGTCTCGCTATATGCCATGAATGTATTCATATATTTTTAATTAATAATTTATGTATTCAGATGTATTATATAATTTCTCATAAGATTGCTATATTTTCGGGGTATTTTTTGGTTGCGAATTTTTTGTAGTTGAGTTTGTTGAATTATATTATGAGTCTATTATATTAATTTATTCACTTTGCGTTTAAAAATAATATAATCCCATATTTCACGCTGTGAATATAGCCGAATACAATAATCTGTCCAGTTGTAATCCCATTTTCATGTCATGAATATAATCGAATACGCTCGAATACAACAACTAATTAGCTGCATTTCCCTGATTTATGCCTATTTTTGCTACTATATTCATGAATATAATAACTTAAATAGATCTAATACATCTTATAACAATAGAAAATATATCTACAATCCGTAATATAAAAAATAATATCTATAGATAGTCAATTACCATTAAAAGATAGTGCTTTAAGAAAAGAAAAATTATCAGCTATGTCCATTTATAAGTAGCTTATTACAAAAATTGGTCAATTGATAAAATATTACTAATATTAGCCAAAATAACCAATTAGCTATTTGTAACAAAAAATATCAAATGTTTGCTTTGTTTTGAGTGATGTTATTAGAATAGATTGGGCACAACTTAAGGAGTTTGAATCTCAGTTTTGGGATGATTTGGTAAAGTTTTGATGTGGTTTGAATTGAAAATTCGAACTAAAAGCTGAATATGAAAAAAATGATATGTATATCACACTATGTATCATTTGTGTATCACATACGTATCATATTTTTATCAATTATGTATCACATGTATATCTATGTATACATGTGTGTGAGATACATGCGTGGTATATGTTTGATACATGTGTCGCAAAAGACTTTTTTGAACTCGATTTAATTACGAATTTTGATAACAAACCAGTCAAATCACCTCCAATCTTTCTCAAATTTTGTATATTGACTTATCTATATATTTTCAATGAATTTCAACTATATCCATTGGAAAGGTTCCTTTTTGTTTAGATTTTTGGAATATTGTATAGATTTTTTGTATTTCATCACCTTATTTGCTACCCCGTCCATGACATTTCATTTCCTTCTTGTATCTACTGTTGCTAATCACGCTTAAATATGAAAGGTGATATAGCATGTGATTCTTTGATAGAAAGAACCCTATTATTTGGTTTTTTTAATTTTTGTTGGCTAGTTTTGGCAAATCTATGACTAATGGCTAGAGGTTGGTAAGTTGAGATTTATTTGGAACATTTGTGTAAGTTTCCCTTATGAAATTTTTTCTAAACTTCATTTGTAGCCACTAGGGCCAAACTTATATCACCTGATAGCAACAAAATCACCCCTTACAAGTAATAGCCTCAAAACAGTAACAAAGGCTAGCAACTGAAAAAGCTGAAATTATACGCTCAACGCAAACAAAAAGAAAAGCAACCCTAATTGATTTTTAATCCTAAATTCACGCATTCAGTATGAGATCTTCAACCTCCAAACACTATAAAAGTCGCCCAATTATTCACATTGTTAAAGAAATTCCAGGATTTTTGAAGATTAAACCCAGAGAAGAGCTCCCAAAAATTCACGCTGAAATTTATTTTTTTTGCACAATTGTTGCCTACAATCAGCTTAATAGAGCTAAGATTTTATTCTTAAATTGTAAAATTGATACAAAATCAATAAATGTCTATGGAGATTGTGAGTGTTGTAACTGCAATTCCAACTTCGATTCCGATTTTACTTCAACATAGTGATGAATGGGTAAGTGAGAGTAAATTTGTTAATTCCCTTGTTAATAACGTGTTGATCAATTTGGACTGTAGCTATGGTTATTTTGTTGATGATATATGCAAGCAATTGGGTAGAGATTCAATTACGAGTGCAATGGAGATAAAATATACAATGATGGATGGCTATGTAGCAATTCCAATATACAATGATATGGGTGTGCGCTTGTATATGGAGATGAAAAAGAAAAACCTGGATATCACTAAATATCTATTATGCATAACATTGAAAACTGTATATTCAAGTATTGAATGCTCGTATTCAAGTTCATACTTGGGTGGCAACTTATTTGCAACAACTTCAACTGGAAACTTACTCGCAACAACTTCAATTGGTTTATAATGTTAGAACGTAGAAGAAGTACATATAACTAATATTGTTGAGATGATGGATAATCATGTAAAATAAGACAAAATTGAGATATTGAATGAAAGTTATATAATAGACAATCCACAACATAAAGAAATTGCAGAAGGTCAGTTGTATTGGGACAAAGATACACTTAGTGTAATGAAGCACTACTAAATATAGAAAAAATGTCAATTTATAGTGGATAAATCATCTATAACAAGGTATGATTTCTACTTGTGAGATTTTGCTTATGAGATCTGTATAAAAAATGTATAATTATTGTATAGTAAGATTGCACTTCTCTGTAATTTTTTGTATACATATCTGTATAAAAAATGTATTATTATTGTATAGTGAGATTGTACTTCTCTGTAATTTTTTGTATACAAATATGTATAAAAATGTATAATTATTGTATAATAAGATTGCACTTCTCTGTTATACTTTATATACATATATGTATAGAGAATGTATAATTATTATATAGTGAGATTGCATATGTATAATGCTTGTTTATTTGAGACACAAGTGTAAAAATCTAAAGATGCATTATCATAACACTATATTTTAAATAGGTATTATCTTACATGCGTGGATGAAAGCTGCAAATGGCGTCTTAGATCTTCAAGTCTACACAAATCAAATGTCTTCAAGATTAGACGATTCAATGATGTTCACACTTGCCCAGAGATGAGTAGAGTATTTTACACAACGTCATGCTACTTCGTCGGCTATAGCAAAAATGATTTGCCACAAATATACCAATCCAAAAATAATATACACTCCGATAGACATTATGAGCGATATGAAACAATAGTATGTGATTAATATGAGTTACATAAAAGCTTATAAAACAAAAGAAAAGGTGCTTGAACTACTAAGAGGGATACCACGTGAATCTTATAGAAAACTGCCGGGTCACTTGTATATGATAAATATGACAAATCCTTGTTCTGTCACAAGGTTACATAAATCAGAGGACGTACGCTTCATGTATGTTTTTGTCATGCTAAATGCATCGATCATAGGATGGAAATATTGTTACCCTATCGTAGTGGTTGATGGGACTTTCCTCAAATCATCACACAGAAGAACAATGTTAACAGCTAGCGCACAAGATGCAACAGGTGAATATATTGCAAACTCATAAAATAATTATATATTGTTGTTTGTAATCTTGCTTGCCTCAGTTTTAATTCTCACGGAGGAATTGTTGTATGCAAGATTATTGATTTTGTAATAAAAATATTCTCACGAAGTTTTTACTACCCTTTGGCACAATTCAAGCAAGAAAACTATTTCAGCTTTAATCGTCACTAGTTTTAACTCAATTAATCACATAACCTCACGAAGTGTTATTAATTGGCTACTTTTAGTGAACTAAATATAGTTGTATTAGCAATAAACAATTATTCCTTAGAGAAATACATGTAAAAAGTGAGATTTTATTACAATATATTATCAAGTGAATTTAACGATTCCCAACTCTTTTAAATTATAAATCTTCTGAAAGTTCTTGATTTTTATTTAAGTAACTAACAAGTCTTAAACCTCACTCTCTTTTCATCATTTTGGTTCTCTCAAATAGTAGCTAAAATATTATAAGTTTGTGGCATAGATTTCTCAATCTATGTGGGACGATATCTTAAACTATATTAGAATTTGACTAAGCACGAGCAGGAAAATCCTATACACATTGGCCTCATCAAATTTTTGGCGTCGTTGCCGGGGATTGGCATAAGTCTACTTCAAATTAAATATTTTATTACTAATTTGAGAATTTATTATTATATGTATTGGTATCCTTATTTTTGTTAGTATTATCTTCACCTACTACATATTTCTATAACTATTACTATTATATCCATTCCAATATATATATATATATATATATATATATATATATATATATATATATATATATATATATATATATATATATATGTATATATATATATATATATATATGTATATATATATATATGTATATATATATATATATATGTATATATATATATATATATGTATATATATATATATATTTCCATAGTAATATAAACATTTTTTCTCTCTCGTTATTTCTCATTGTTGTAACTATTACCTATTGTTTTTATTATTAACATGTGTAGATATAATTAATGTGTATAGTACAACTCTTATAATATTATCAGCAACTTAACGTTATCGTACTTTCATCAGAAAATACTATTTGTACTAACTATCTTTTCCTTTAATATTGACAATTATTACACTAAGTGTACTATTCACTACTACTACTTTTCTTTTACTATTTTCTTTTAGTGATACTGTTATTGTAGGAGTTAAGTTTAATTGTCATCAAAAAAATTTACTTAAAAAAAATTACTTAGTTTATAACGCGCTCTTCTACAATAGATTTGGCACATGATAATCCTGAAATTGAAAGATCTCTTCGTTTACGCAGGAAAGAACAAACATCATTTTCTCAGAGTATAGTTTGTGAAGGAATGGAAAACCAGGGAGTAGAAGATATCAATCCACACGAAGTGTCACCACCAGTCCATTTATGTCACGGCCCAAATTCTGATCGTGATGGCGCCCAACACTCTACTAGGCAAGCCCAATCATTATTCAACACTTAACCCAATTTATCAAAAATAGCGGAAAGAAATATCAATTAAGCAAGATTAAAGTACTGAAGAATTTAACAAAATACACAAATATAATCTCACTAGAACCCTGTGTCACGAATCTCAGCCTCTAGAATACAGAATATCATCCTAATACATGGTATATCCAAAGTCTGATAATGCAGAAACAAAGAGATAGGATAGGAGGGAGAAGATCAAAAGACTGCGAACGCTGTGCAACTACCTCGATACTCCCAGAAGCTGGATCTGCTGATCAACTAGATCTACTGAGCCTGAGACTGCCCTGGATCTGCACACAAGGTGCAGGGAGTAAAGTGAGTACTCCGACCCAATGAGTAATAAAATTAACTACAGTATGAAGATAAGAAAATTCAGTAAATACACAAAGTAAGCTAAGATCCAAATATACAGCAACATATGGAACAAAGCAGCTAAACAACAATATAAATACAAATACATGAATGCAATGCAATGCATATGATGGTACATTTCAGTACCCATTGTGGCGTGCAGCCCGAGCCATCCATATTTATTTATCGTCGACGGTGCTCACCGGGGTATATACAGACTTCAGAGGGGCTCCTACAGCCCAAGCGCAATATCTTGGTTAGCCATTGTTACATGACCAATTTATATCATACAGTTCCATTGTTACCACTGTTCAAGTATATCATACAGTGTCATTGTTACCACTATTTCAAGTATATCACACAGTGTCATTGTTACCACTGTTTCAAGTCACTTTATAATCAGCCCAGAAAATAATATAATAAGCCCCTTGGGCATTTACAAAATAGAAGTTCCCATCCCGGAATACATTTAAAAATATCATTTAAGTTTTCAACACTTAGAATCATGGCTAAGTTTGCAAAACATCATTTAAAACCTTGGACTGAAATTAAATGATATGCAAATCATGCTAAGCAGTAATATTAATCCTCAAAAAAATTTATAAATCGGCACAAGGTCCCAAATATGGCATCAAGCCCTGTAATATTAATAAAGCATGTGTATGAATCACCAGTATAGTATAAACATCACACGGGATGGACCAAGTCACAATCCCCAATAGTATCCGACCCCGCACTCGCCATGAAGTGTGTGTCACGCCTCAATATAGCGTTACGATGTGAAATCCAAGGTTTCAAACCCTCAGAACAGCATTTACATCTATTACTCACTCCAAGACAGCGAAAAGTCTACTCCGTGATGCCCTTTCCTTTGGAATCGACCTCCTCACGCGTCGAATCTTGCCAAAACCACAAGGAATATATTACAATAGGCTAAGGGAATATAATCCAATCTAAAAGACTCGAAAATCATGAAATTTACAAAACCCAAGCCCTAGACCCACTTCTCGAAAAATTACGAAAGTCATATCATCGTATTCCTCGTCTCGCCACGAGTCCTTACACATAAAATTTACCAAAATCAAAGTTCATTTGACCCCTCAAATCACCAAATCTTATTTTCAAATCCCTAGGCCTAAATCCTCAATTTTTCTACAATTTTCATGCTCAAATCTATACATAATTGATGTACTTAACTCAAAATAGGTGGAGATAACTTACCTTCACATTGCTGATGAAAATACCCTCTTGATGCTCTCCAAAATCGTCCATACTTTGAAGAAATGAAGAAAAATGAGGTAAATTCGTGTATAAAAAAAATCTGCATGTGCTTCATCGAGTTGTACCTTGCACGTGTGCTATACAAGTTGTACATCCTATTAAAATTATTCCTTATCGAACACATTCTTTTTAAACACCCTTAACGTCTTGTATGAATATCCAAATGACAAACAGTTTGAAGATTTAGAAAGTAGACTCAAAGATCTTTAATTTGATAGGTTGTACACCATATAAATCTTTATGTATCCCGAAATATGAGCTTCTAAAGTGCATTGTAAATTCTGCCAAAATTGCTCTAGCAACCCTTTTCGATCCATCATAACTTTCTGAGATAATATCCAAATCGCAAATGGTTTAACTTTCTGAAAACTAGAATGTATGGGTTACAACTTTCGTGTTTTGCACCTTTTTTGATTTCTTATATATTACAAGATATGAGCTTCCAAACTGGACTACTCGCACCTGAAAATTTTCTGGGCACAGCCGAATTTCTGCAATTTTCTGCAATTTTTCCTAAGTCCGAAATCACTCCGAGACACCTCTGAAACACTCCCGAGCCCTCGGGGCTCCAAACCAAATATGAACACCGACTCTAAAACATCACACGAACTTGCTCGAGCGATCAAATCGCCAAAATAACATCAAAATCAATGATTTGAGCCTTAAATCCAAGAATTCTTTCAAATTTCATAAACTTTCAAATTTTCTAATTTAAGGCCGAAACCCGTCAAAAAACGTCCGTTTGTAAATAACTTTACAGGAAGCGCTTAGCCAACATATATGGCCTATATCGGGCGTCAGAACAAAAATACGAGCCCGATACCATTAGTTTCTGATCAAATTTCATTTTCATTTTCCTTAAACATTTTCAGAAAACAATTTCACGGAAAAATTCATTTCTCTGGCCTGGGACCTCGTAATTCGTTTCCGTAAACACATCCAAGTCCCATATTTTTCTATGGACCTTCCGAGACCTAAAAATCATGGGTCCATATCCATTTACCAAAAATGTTGACCAAAGTCAACTTTAACAATATTAAATATCAAAGTTCTTCAAATTTTTCACATAATTCATATATTTAAACACAAAAATACTCAGGACACACTCCTAAGTATCAAATCACCTAACAAAACTATCCGAACCATAAAATTTGCATTTCGACTCCGATATCAAAATTTTTACTTCCGGTCATATTTTCTCAAAAACCTTCAATTTTCCATCTTTAAGCTGGACGACTCCAAAATGACCTACGGATCTCTGAATTCACTTCCGATCGTGCTCGCAAATCCCGAACCACCATACGGAGTTACTCCCAGTCTCAGAATCCCAAACGGACATCAATAACACTTAAATGCATTTTAAACCAAACTGATGCAATTTCTTCTAAAATGCTATCTTCCACGATAGATTCCAAAACGCTCCCGGGCTATCCAAAACCCAATCCGGGCATACTCCCATGTCTGAAATCATCATACGAACATGCTGGAGCCTTCGGATCCCAATTCCAAGGTCGTTTACGCAAAATTCCAATCCTAGTTCATTTCTTCAATTTTAAACTTTCAAAATGAGAATTTCTATTTAGATTTTACTCCAAACTTCCTGAATTTTAATTCTGACCATACACACAAGTCAATATGCCTTAGATGCCGCTCATGACCTTAAACTGCTAAATGACGCGCCGGAGCTCAAAAAGACCGATCGGGTCGTTACAATCTCCCCTACTTAAACATACGTTCGTCCTCGAATGTGCTGAGAACTACACTGTGTTGGAAACACGTTCTCAAGGCATTATACTAAACGTGCGTTCATATTTGTAGGTTTTGATGAATGACAAACTATGCGCAAATTGACATATGACGAGATCCAAGCACGAGCGCAAAATTGATATATAACGAGATTCAAGCACAAGACAAAGATCGAGATTAAGTTTTATATGAGTCGGTATTTAATTGTGATCTTGATCCGACAACTTAAACTCAAGACTTGGCTTCTCTCGTAAAAATAATTTTAAATCATGCATATTTAATTTAGAGCAAAATGATTTTAAATAATGCATATTTACCTTAGTCAAAATGATTTTTAAACATGCCTAAAAAATCTATCGATTATGTACTTAAGATAATCGATTATGTTTAAGTCAGCTGCTTGACAATCGATTATGAACTTATGACAATCGATTGTGTTAAGGCAGTGAGCATCAGATTTTTCAAATCTGCATGACAATCGATTGTGAACCTTATGACAATCGATTGTGCTGAGGCAGTGTACATCAAAGTTTTTCAACGCTCAAAATAATCGATTGTGAAGTTAATGACAATCGATTGTGAAGAGACAGTGTCCATCAGATTTTTCAAAGTCACAAAATAATCGATTGTGCACATATGACAATCGATTGTGTTGAGGCAGTGTCTTCCAGACTTTTTCAAAGTTATTAAATAATCGATTGTAAATATATAACAATCAATTGTCACGAGGCAGTGTCTAAATTGATTTTTCAAGTCTGATATATAATCGATTGTTAACTTAGTATAATCGATTGTATAACTAACCGTTGCCAAAATATTTTCAAATACCGTCAGGTAATCGATTGTTGATATTCTATAATCGATTGTTGAAATTAAAATCTGGAAAGGATTTTTTGAACGTTGCTGAATAATCGATTGTTTTACGTAAAATCTGGAAATTATTTTTTGAACGTTGCCAATAATCGATTGTTGATCTTAGATAATCGATTGTTAAGCGTAAAATCTGGGATTGATTTTTGGAACGATTGGCAAACAATCGATTGTGGCTTCTTGACAATCGATTGTCACAGAGTAAAATCAGCAGTTCTTAATTGGCAATTAGGCAACGGTAATACAAGGTTTTTCAACTATAAATACAGCTTCAATTCAGTCTTTTGAGAATAACAACACACAACAACTGATCATACAATTGCTAAAGCTTGCATACTTTATTGCTTGTCATTTTATATTCATTTCATAAGCTTTTGAGAGCCAAATTCTTGTCTAAAGTTGTTGCCATCTTGAGCATATTCTCTTACTCATATCTACTCATTAAGGAGTGTCTTGTTTGAGTGCTTAGTGTATTGTACACTTGAAGAGAATTGTTATTCTCTTGTTGTAAGAAGGAACTTGTGTTTCCTTGGTTGAAGTCTTGGAGTGTTGTATCTCCGAGCAAAGGTGTTGAGGCTTGTGTCCTCAAGTTGTAAAGGTTTGTTAAGCACTCGTAAGCTTGACAAGTTAGTGGAAATCTCGAGAGAGTCTCTCGGGGACTGGACTAGCCACGGGTTGTGGTGAACCAGAATACATCGGTGCGTTCTTTCTTATTTATCGCACTTATTTATTTCCTGCAATTTTTTAATTCCGCAAGTTTACGCTAATTTTTATTATAACGCTATTCACCCCCCCTCTAGCGTTAAGCGTATTATCTAACACACTGAAGTAGTCTGAAATCACTTGTTAAACACATCATGCACCTTCCCGTGCTACCACTACTCCATTGAGCAGATTAGATCGATAATTCTGTAGATATACTTATTTATTCAAGCAAATAAGCCATTAGGTCCAATTCCAACATCCTGAATTCCCTCCCAAGCCAGTTTCTATCATACGACCACCATATCAATCTCCACACGCTGTTCCTAATCATGACTGCATAACTTTGCTGAATTCAAACTTTGCATCACTTTACTCATAGGACCATAATAACATTCCTTAAACATAATAGTCGAAATTCCACAAATCTGATGCTCCCATTGCATCTCATGACCTACACAGGTCTTGATCTAGTTTTTTTCAACACCAATACGACTAACGAGATGTGTCGAAATTCACAACCAACTACTGAATCAAATATTCAAGGGATCTACACTCCTGACGAGTTCCATTACCTTGTCCCAAACCTAAGAATGATCTTTGCTCTATAATATACTTCATATAATCAGTTTGCACTGACCCCAAATCAAGTAACCTCGTCTCACCCAGTACAAACTGCTCAGGCAATAAGCCACCTCAGACATAATAAAAAATCCCACAAGACGCCACCATGTGCCAGTATGCTATCAATTCTAACGCGATACAAAAGGAAGGTGAACTCTAGAAGGAGCTACTCAACTCGCACACTAACATAGACTTCCTCAGAAAATATGGAAACATAACATACAAAAGCAAATATGGGCACTGAACTGAACTGAACATTGTTGCGACGTGCAACCCGATCCAAACAATATACCCATGGCGGTGTACCACCTGATCCACATATAGAACTCAAATAAGGAGATATTCGTCGAGCTTAATAGCTCATCACATCAAAATACTGAATATCAGTCATAAACACACTAAGGTGCATAATATCATTCCCAAGGAAACATATAGCGGTATAGGCTACAAACGCGAGCACAACTGAGGTGCGATACATGATCTAAGTCTCATCCGGCTCATATAACATCACCGCTGAGCGGGACCTCAACACATATGGAATTTACCAAGCCGTCTCACAACTCATACGGTGCAATATATATTTACATGAATTAACTGACCATGATATAAGACTGCGACTATCCTTCCATAAAGAGCGTATTGCTGAAATAAACACAATTGGCCTGACGTAAGGCTCACTTCCACATTTAAATCTATCCACCGACCTCAAGTTGATCCTGATCGTGCCAAGCTAGGCCAATAATCTTTCACAGGTCCATTACCCGATAAACAGAGTGCCTTCCAGGCATAAGTTCTCAAATGGATGATATTACTAAAATCCTCATACTTGGTTTAAATTTCTAATTAATCAAGTGACTACATGTCACACTTATACAATCTTCCCGCGGGACAAGCTCCCACCATCTTTTGAAATAATTAACGGGCCTGCACATTCAAACCACCGGTTACACTAACACTGAAAAGTGATCAGGAATCCCTAACTAGGATGCAAGGCCTTTCTCACATAACACGGATCTCAGGTGATACTGACGCCAATACCCATCTTACTCAAAACACTGAAACTCCTTTCCTGCGCATCTGAGCTCTTGACATCACATTCATTGACCAAACTACGACCTTGTTCCTTACTTCAAATTCCATACCAGTCGCTGCACCTCACGTGCCGATATACGATAGACACGATCTCCATCACAACTCTGGAACCGACGATTATCTAATACTTCATCACATAAGACTTTCCATTTAACGCACTTCACGAGAACTATAGAAACATACAGGCGAATTCTCATAACCATCGAATATGCCAATCTCTAAGTAGTGGTCCAAACCACCATAACACTTTCAAGGATCCGCCTACTCATAACAGGCCCTAACAGAAGAATGATTCAGAATAACATCAATCACTACGGCCGACAAGCCTCACACGCACCGCCACAAATCACATGCATAACTCGATCACGCTGAACGAACCGATCACTGACACGAATATGCCAACTCAACTATCGCTAATCAATCTACTTCCTTCCAGTTTATCCTTGATTGCCTAAGAAATAATAATATCTCCCTTCAACACCTAACTTATTCCAACTGCACTCACCCCGAGTGACCTTAAATCATGAGACCACACTGTCTCAAAAACCATGACCATTTCATGTCTCTCAAATGTTACACCGCAAGTCAAACATCATAGAGCATTCTGTGTCTTTCTTCATTAGCTGCTTCAAAAGCATTACTCTTAACTGTACTTATAAACTCAGAATCATTAGGCACCACACTTTGCCTCTTGAATTCACTAGGATCGCTATTAAGAGCCACCCGGCTCTGACTTGGCCCCGAATGCAACCAACTCTACTGAAATTTTATAACATATGAATACCCTCTCGATAAATCACCCAGAGGGATCACTTCCCTCAAATCCTGCACCTATACGAGCATAAATCATGAATCTTCCCTCAAGTCTGAACATGAGCCAATAAGGCTAACGATAGCATGCATTCAATAATTCATTTACTCAAATTGCCACTCATGGTCCTTTTTCGTAGCTACAATAACCCATCAATACGCTAATAACCAGAATTCACGCAGGTAATTAACCATGCAACCCTATTGTAAGCGCTGGGACTCTCCCACTTAGCTCAAAGCCACTATTACATGACTCTCGAACACATTAGAACCATTCTCTCAAGTCATTTACTCTTGTTCAAACTGCAATTCACCTGATCCAACTAACATAGCCACCCGTGCCTCATTAGCACTCTGAAACCCCAGGGTATGACCTCATTCCAATGCAACCAAACATCTTCCTGCTCCATGCACCGAGCATTCTTTACCAATGACAGCTTAAGACATAATGTGATTCTCACACATCTATGAAGCACAATGTAGCCTTTGTCAAATTTCTCCCTCGCCCGTGCCATCTTCGGACCAACTTTTGCAACCAGAGCTGATTTGCCAGCAAGCCTCGAATCGTAACCAACATAGCACATGACTGTACAATTATCTAATCAATAACAAACTCCCCAACTTTGCTCGAGGTCATAGATCATAACACATATACTCTATTGATGCCGTAATACCATGCTGAGATTAAACTCACTCCTTCATAAGCTTATGGAAACACGAGGCATCGAAAATTTTAACTTTTTTGCAATTTCTTTTTTGCATTCACTCACCCCACATTTAAGCACACTCTTTAGGCGACAAAATTTTTACTAAGTCCCAAAATTTTCAATTATTTCGGCAGAGTTTCCTTTATAATTGGGCCTATCAACCTGCTAGAGAATCACCAAAACTATCCTAACAACACATCCACAACTTGACAAAGCATCACAATGAAAATCAAACACTTAAATAGTCCACCTATCATCCAACAGGTCTCCATCGTCACTTCCAAGTCATATAGATACATCTCGCAGTTGTAACATACTCATCACGTAGCTATCCATCCATAATTCCCACTAATAGGTACAACACCAAACATATAAGTTCAAAACACTTACTTAAATATTCAGCACCTCAGTGGTCAAGCCAAAGGCAAAGATCCGGCCTCAAGTCCTCCAGACTGGCATAACATCAAACTCACAGAGATTACACCTCGCCCCTCGATCGGGGAATTACAAGCCATCAAGGGACATCTAATACTGAGCATTCCTTCGCGCATACGAATATATGGAAGGAACTGTAAAAGTTACTTTTTCAAGCTGAATCAAGTACGCACGATAAAATTTCAAGAATGTGAAGTTTTCATAAAGGTTCTGCAGCCTCCCGAGGATAAGTACAGACGTCTCCGTACCGATCCACGAGTCTCTACTAATCTGGCTCATGACTCGCGAGACCAAGTAACCTAGGCTCTGATACCAACTTGTCACTGCCCAAATCCCGGTCGTGATGGCGCCCAACACACTACTAGGCAAGCCCGACCATTATTCAACACTTAACCCAATTTATAAAAATTAGCGGAAAGAAATATCAATTAATCATGATTAAAGTACTGAAGAATTTAACAAAATACACAATATAATCTCTCTAGGACCTGGTGTCACGAATCTGAGCCTCAAGAATACAGAATATCATTTTAATACATGGTATATCCAAAGTCTGATAATGCCGAAATAAAGAGATAGGATAGGAGGGAGAAGATCAAAAGGCTGCGAATGCCGTGCAGCTACCTCGATACTCCCAGAAGCTGAATTTGCTGATTAACTGGATCTACTGAGTCTGAGACTGCCCTGGATCTGCACATAAGGTGCAGGGAGTAAAGTGAGTACTCCGACCCAATGAATAATAAAAGTAACTACAGTCCGAAGATAAGAAAATCCAGTAAATACACAAAGTAAGCTAAAATCCAAATATACAGCAGCATATGGAAGTGAGCAACTAAACAACAGTATAAATACAAATACATGAATGCAATGCAATTCATATGATGGTACATTCCAGTACCTACTGTGGCGTGCAGCCCGAGCCATCCATATTTATTTATCGTCGACGGCGCTCACTAGGGTGTATACAGACTCCGGAGGGGCTCCTACAGCCCAAACGCAATATCTTGGTCAGTCATTGTTACCTGAACGGTTAGCCATTGTTACCTGACCAATTTATATCATACAGTTCCATTGTTACCACTGTTCAAGTATATCATACAGTGTCATTGTTACCACTGTTTCAAGTATATCACACAGTATCATTGTTACCACTGTTTCAAGTCACTTTATAATTAGTCCAGAAAATAATATAATAAGCCCCTTGGGCATTTACAAAACAAAAGTTCCCATCCCGGAATACATATAAAAATATCATTTAAGTTTTCAACACTTAGAATTATGGATGAGTTTGCAAAACATCATTTAAAACCTTTGACTGAAATTAAATGATATGCAAATCATGCTAAGCAGTGATATCAATCCTCGAAGGATTTTATAAATCGGCACAAGGCTCCAAACATGGCATCAAGCCCAGTAATATCAATAAAGTATGTGTATCAATCACCAGTATAGTATAAACATCACAGGGGATGGACCAAATCACAATCCCCAATAGTATCCGACCCCGCACTCGCCATGGAGTGCGTGTCACGCCATAATATAGTGCTACGATGTGAAAGTTCGGGGTTTCAAACCCTCAGAACAGCATTTACATCTATTACTCACCTCAAGACGGGAAAAAATCTACTCCGCGATGCCCTTTCCTTTCGAATCAACCTCCTTGCGTGTAGAATCTTGCCAAAACCATAATGAATATAATACAATAGGCTAAGGGAATATAACCCAATCGAAAAGACTCAAAAAATATCGAAAATTACGAAATTTGCAAAACCCGAGCCTTGAGCCCACTTCTGAAAAAATTACGAAAGTTATATCACCAGATACCTCGTCTCGCCACGAGTCCGTACACATAAAATTTAACAAAATCGGTGTTCATTTGACCCCTCAAATCACCAAATCTTATTTTCAAATCCCTAGGCCTAAATCCTCATTACAATTTTCATGCTCAAATCCATACATAATTGATGTACTTAACTCAAAATATGTGGGGATAACTAACATTCACATTGATGATGAAAATCCCCTGTTGAAGCTCTCCAAAAATCGTCCATACTTTGAAGAAATGAAGAAAAATGAGCTAAATCTGTGTATCAAAGAATCTGTCTGTGCTTCATTGAGTTGTACCTTGCACTTGTGCTATATAAGTTGTACATCCTATTAAAATTATTCCTTGTCGAACACCTTCTGTCTAAACACCCATAACCTCTTGTATAAATATCCAAATGACAAACGGTTTGAAGATTTGGAAACTAGACTCAAAGATCTTTAATTTGATAGGTACACCATATAACTCTTTATGTATCCCGAGATATATGCTTCTAAAGTGCATTGTAAATTCTGCTGAAATTGCTCAAGCAGCCATTTCGATCCATCATTACTTTCTGAGATAATATCCAAATCGCAAATGGTTTAACTTTCTGAAAACTAGAATGTATGCGCTACAACTTTCGTATTTCGTACTTTTGCTGATTTCTTATAGATTACAAGATATGAGCTTCCAAACTGGACTACTCGCACCTGAAAAATATTTCTGGGCACAATAGAATTTCTGCAATTTTTCCCAAGTCCAAAATCACTCCGAGACACCTTCAAAACACTCCCGAGCCCTCGGGGCTCCAAACCAAATATGAAAACTGACTCTAAAACATCACACAAACTTGCTCGAGCGATCAAATCGCCAAAATAACATCAAAATCAATGATTTGAGCCTTAAATCCAAGAATTCTTTCAAATTTCATAAACTTTCAAATTTTTCAATTTAAAGCTGAAACTTGTCAAACATCGTCCGTTTGTAACCAAACTTTATAAAAAGTGCTTATATGGCCTGTACCGGGTGTCGTAACCAAAATACGAGCCCGATACCATAACTTTCTGATCAAATTTCATTTTTATTTTCCTTAAACATTTTTAGAAAATAATTTCATGGAAAAATTCATTTCTCGGGCCTAGGACCTCGCAATTAGTTTTCGGAAACATGTCCAAGTTCTATATTTTTCTATGGACCTTCCGAGACCGAACAATCATGGGTCCATGTCCATTTACAAAAAAGGTTGACCAAAGTCAACTTTTACAATATTAAATATCAAAATTCTTCAAATATTTCACATAATTCATATATTTAAACACAAAAATACCCCGGACACACTCCTAAGTATAAAATCACCTAACGAAGCTATTCGAACCATAAAATTCGCATTTCGAGTCCGATATCAAATTTTCCACTTCCTGTCAAATTTTCCAAAAACCTTCAATTTTCCATCTTTAGCCGAACGGCTCCAAAATGACCTACGGATCTCCGAATTCACTTCCGATCGTGCTCCCAAATCCAAAACCACCATACGGAGTTACTACCACTCGCGGAATCCCACACGGACATCAATAACACCGAAATGCAATTTAAACCAAACTGATGCAATTTCTTCTAAAATTCTATCTTCCACAATAGGCTCCAAAACGCTCCCGGGTTATCCAAAACCCAATTCGGGCATACGCCTAGGGGTGTGCATTCGAATCGGTTTATCGATAAATCGAATCGATTATTTGTTATCGAAATCGAAAAAATCAAAATCGAAAAAATCGAAACCTTATTGAAACGATAACGATAAGCATATGTACAAATCGATAATCGATAAGTAATTATCGATAAGGGTCAAAATCGAATCGATAAATCGAATGCACACCCCTATACTGTAGACATTTGTAAAATAAGTAATTACCTATATGTGTAGATTAGTATAACATACAAAATGTATATATATTCCGCTACTATTTTGAAAGCAGCTATGCAATATTATTTTCCCTAATCTATACCCTTTCCTTTACCCTAAGTCCCTTACCTACTATTTCCTCTACCACATTTAAGGAATGATAAAGATCAAGGGAATGAAGTTCAAACTAATGGAAAACAAAATTAGCCGTGATGATGTATTTTGTTTTGTTTTGTTTTTTATACTGTTGGAGTGTTGGTGGCATACATTTGATCCCTTACATTAGTTTTGTTGTATGTGCTTGTTGATATAATTTTTATGTTATAAATGGTGTTCATCTTATTTTAGCTTCTTTTTGTCCATATAAATTAGGTGCGTTTATAGCGATATACTTTCCGTGGAATCCCGCAAATTTTCTTATTGGTGTAATCGATAATCGAATCGATAAGCCCCCAAAATCAAAATCGAAATCGAAAAAATCGAAACCTTATCGAAATGATAACGATAAGCATATGTACAAATCGATAATCGATAAGTAATTATCGATAATGGTCAAAATCGAATCGATAAATCGAATGCACACCGCTACATACGCCCATGTCCGAAATCATCATACGAACCTGCTGGATCCTTCGGATCCCAATTCCGAAGTCGTTTACTCAAAATTCCAATCCTAGTTCATTTCTTCAATTTTAAGCTTTCAGAATGAGAATTTCCATTTAGATTTGTCTCCGAACTTCCTGAATTTTAATTCTTACCATACACACAAGTCAATATACGTGAGATGAAACCGCTCATGGCCTTAAACTGTTGAATGACATGCCAGAGCTCAAAACGATTGATCGGTTTGTTACAATTTAGAAGATCAATTTGATGAAGTGGCGCCAAGACCAACAAATAGAATTCTAATGGATTATGCTAAGCCTGACTGCTTCAACTGTGAATCTAGTGTCATAAAACCTCCAGTAGCAACCAATAACTTTGAAATTAGGACCGGCCTAATTCAAACAATTCAACAATCTTGTATCTTTACAGGAGATTCAAGCGAACATCCACACAGTCATTTATTAATGTTCTGGAACTTGTTAAAACTGCTAATTATAATGGAGTTCTTCCTGAAGCAATCAAGTTATGGCTATTTCCTTTTTCTTTAAAAGGATATGCCAAGACTTGGTTGCGAAGTTTACCTCAAGGGTCAATTACTACATGGGACCATATGACTTAGAAGTTTTCGAATAAATATTTTTCTCCTGCTAAAACGACAAAGTTAAGGCAAGACATATCTAATTTCTTACAGACTGATACTAAGTTAATTTATCAAGCTTGGGAAAGATTGAAAGCAATGTTAAGAAAATGTCTGCACCATGATATTCCTGAACACATGCAGTTGTATATTTTTTATCACGGGTTAAAACCCTCTTCTAGAAATGTGATTGATGCAGCTGCAGGAGGTTCAGTGATGGGAAAAACCACAGAAGAAGCATTGCAGTTATTGAATGAAATTTATGAAAATGCTATTCAATGACCATCTGTGCGTGTAATCATCAAAAAGGTTGCTACGGTAAATAAAGTTGATGTTTTAAACACACTAACACAACAAATTGTTTCTTTGGCATAGAAATTTGAGTCTTTTAAGGTGAATACAAAACAATCAAGCCAGTCTGAGGCTTGTTATATGTGTGGAGGAAACACCTGAATCATGAATGCCAAACAATCACTCAAAATGATGAACATGTCAATGCATTCAGTTACTAGCGATACCCCTTTGGAAGTCCAATGGCACATAAATATCCAGGATTTCAATGGAGCAATCCTAATGGTGCCGAGAACTCTCAGATCTCCAGAAGCCAAAGGTACAGGGTCCACCTGGTTACCAAAATTAAAACCATGGGCAATCAAATTTCAGACCTTATCAGCAAGCAGCTCCATATTAGCAAAGGCCTCAGCAAACATATCCAAGTCTTGATGACCTTTTGTACAAATACATTAAGGCTATTGATGAAAAAATGGAGAGCCAAAATTCAGCCCTTAAAATTTTAGAAATCCAGCTGAGCCAATTGGCAACTCTTGTGTTAGAAAAAATTCAGGCCCCTTGCCAAGTAATACTGAGAAAAACCCAAAGGAAAACCTTAAGGCCACCACCTTACGATCAGGTAAGGAGCTTGATGAACCCAATAAAGTCAGATAAGAAAAGAACAAGTTAGAACAACAATTAAACAAGGGTAAGAATGTTTAAACACCCTTTGAACCATTAGAAGATAAAGAAGTAAAGAAAAAAGAACAGAAAAAAATTGAAAAAATTATTTCTCTCCCTGTGACAATTCCTTTCCACACAAAAATAAAAGAGAAAAACTTGATGGCGAATATGCAAAGTTTTTAGAAATCTTGAAATAAATTTATATTAATATTCCTTTAACTTATGCTTCGATAAAAATGCCTTCATATGCAAAAATTTTGAAAGACATTTTGTCGAGTAAAAGGAAATTGGAAGAAATTTCTATGGTAATGCTTACTGAAAAATGTTGTACTATACTTCAAAATAAGCTACCACAAAAACTGGGTGATCCTGGCAGTTTTACCATTCCATGTACTTTTGGAGGAGTATATTTTGAAAAAACACTTTGTGATTTTGGAGCTTCAATAAATTTGATGCCATTTTCTATCTTTAGAAAATTGGATCTTTGTGAAATGAAAGATATAGATGTTTCTATTCAATTTTCAAATCAAAATACTAAGAAACCTAAGAGAATAATTGAAAATGTGCTTGTAAGAGTAGATAAGTTTGTTTTTCCCGTAGATTTTATAGTACTTGAAATGAAAGAATGTCATGTTGAACCAATTATTTTGGGTAGACCATTTCTTGCTACAGGTAGAGCAATTATAGATGTCCACCAAGGACAGCTAATTCTAAGAGTTGATGAAGAAAGGGTCAATTTTTTACATTCAAAAGATGCTAAGATTTTCAGGAGATGAATCATCATCTTCATGTTTTTAAATTGACATAATTAGTTATATTACAAATTAATATATAGATGATTAATTAACTCCAGACTCAATTTAAATATTCTTGGCCAAATCAGGCACTATACAACATGATGGTCCCATTATCAAAAGAGAAGCTGAAATATTAGAAAAAGATTCTGAGGATCAGGAGATGCAACCAGAAGGAGTTCAACCAAAACTTGAACTCAAAATTCTCCCATCTCATATAAAATATGCTTACCTTGAGAAAGAACAATTTCCAGTGATTATGTCATCTTCTTTGACCGCAGAACAAGAAGAAAGATTAACTCAAGTCTTGAAAACACACAAAGGAGCCTTGGGGTGGACTATAACAGATATCAAAGGGATTTGTCTAGCAATTTGTACTCATAGAATCATCATGGAAGATAGCTACAAACCAATAGTCCAACCCCAAAGGAGATTAAATCGAGCAATGCATGAAGTGGTAAAAAAGGAGATTATAAAACTTTTGGCAGCATGTATCATTTATCCTATTTCAGACAGTCCTTGGGTAAGTCATGTTCAGGTAGTACCAAATAAAGGAGGTATGACAGTTATAAAGAATGAAAATAATAAACTCATACCTACAAGGACTGTTACAAGATGGAGAGTCTGTATTGATTATAGACGTTTCAATGATGCTACCAGAAAAGATCATTTTCCTTTACCCTTTATTGATCAAATGCTAGAAAGAATTGCAGGATACAGTTTTTACTATTTTCTTGATGGCTATACAGGGTATAACCAAATATCAATTGCACCTGAAGATCAGGATAAGACAACTTTCACATGTCCTCATGGAACATATGCTTATAGGAGAATGCCATTTGGTCTGTGCAATGCCCCTGCTACATTTCAGCATTGCATGTCAGTAATTTTTTCTGACATGACTGAAAATTTTCTAGAAATTTTTATGGATGATTTTACACTCTTTGGCAAAACATTTGAAGATTATCTTTACCACTTGACTTAGTTCTTAAGAGATGTGAAGAGACAAACTTGATTTTGAATTGGGAAAAATGTCATTTTATGGTTATAGAGAGAATTATTTTAGGACATAAAATCACTGCTAATGGGATAGAATTTGATAAGGCTAAAATTAATCTTATGTCAGGATTACCTCCTCCCACAACTGTAAAAGGCATTAGAAGCTTTCTAGTTCATGCAAGATTTTACAGATGGTTCATAAAGGATTTTTCAAAGATTTCAAAATCTCTTAATAACCTCTTGATGAAAGATGTTAAGTTTTATTTTTCAGGTGATTGTATGAAATCTTTTGACACCCTTAAGGAGAAATTATCAATTGCCTTTGTAGTTGTATCCCCTGATTGGACTCAACCTTTTGAGGTTAAGTGTGATGCTAGTGATACGGCAGTTGGAGCTGTTTTAGGCCAGAGAAAGGATAAGATTTTTCGTCTCATTTAATATGCTATTAGAACAATGAATGAGGCTCAACTTAATTATGCCACAACAGAGAAACAGTTACTAGCACTAGTATTTGCTTTTGATAAATTTCGTTCTTATTTGATAGGAACAAAGGTGAATGTTTTTACTGACCGTGCAACTTTAAAATACCTCTTAGAAAAAAAGGATGCTCGACCTATATTGTTAATATTGGATTTTACTTCTGCAAGAATTTGACCTTGATATAAAAGATAAAAAGGAACAGAAAACTAGAAGACCCTTCCCTTGAGTTCAGCGAGATAAAAGAAGAATTTCCTGATGAACATATTTTTCAGTTGACTCTGTTGTAACTCAACCACCCTGGTTCGCAGATATTGCTAGCTACTTGGTTGGAAGATGGACACCCCAAGATCGCTCTTACCAGCAGAGAAAGAAGCTTATTTCTGATGCTAAGTATTATTTGTGGAATGAACCTTACTTGTTCAAAATTTATGCAGATAATATCATCAGAAGGTGTGTACCTGAAGAAGAGATGACCAAAATTTTGTATCACTGACATGATGGAGCAATTGGAGGTCATTATGCCGCAAATTTAACAGCTTTTAAGGTTTTGGAAGCTGGATTCTTCTAGCCGACACTCTTTAAAGATGCCCAAACATACGTTGCACAATGTGATAGGTGTTAGAGAATAGGAAACATCATTAAAAGAGTTGAAATGCCATCGTAATCGATACAGGTATGTGAAATATTTGTTGTTTGGGGAATAGATTTCATGAGACTTATTTCCTCTTCTCACTCTTTTCAATATATTCTTGTGGTTGTGGATTATTTTCAAGATGGGTTGAAGTGATCCTTGCAAGAAAAAATAATGCTCGCACAGTGTGCAATTTTCATAAGAAAAATATTTGTACTAGATTTGGCACACCACGAGTCATCATTAGTGACCAAGGAACTCATTTTATGAATAGGCAATTCTCTACTTTGCTATCAAAATATGGTGTGACTCACAAAACTAGAACACCATATCATGCTCAAACACCGGGGCAAGTTGAGGTTTCCAACCGCAAGTTAAAAAGAATTCTTGAAAAAACAGTTGGAATTTCAAGAAAAGACTGGTCTTTAAAATTAGATGATGCATTATGGGCATACCGAACGGCATTCAAAATGCCAATTGGAACATCCCCATATAAATTAGTCTTTGGAAAGCCTTGTCATTTGCCAGTTGAATTAGAACACAAAGCTGTTTGGGTATTGAAAGAATTAAACTTTGAATTAACCTCTACTGGTAAAAAGAGATTTTTTGAGGTTAATGAATTAGAAGATTTGAGGTTGTAAGCCTATGAAAATGCCAGAATTTTCAAAGAAAAAATAAAAATGTGGCATGACAAGTTGATCCGACAAAAAAGTTTCAAATTTGGAGATAAGGTACTTCTTTACAATAGCCGAATCAGGCTACTCCCTGGAAAATTAAAGTCCATATGGATAGGTCCTTATAATGTTACAAATGTTACTCCATATGGTGCTATTGAGATTCAACATATTAGTGGTGGAGACAAATTTAAAGTAAATGGTCAGAGACTAAAATTATAATTTGGAGGGCAGTTCGAGAATCAACCATCAGGTACTCTAATTGAATGAAGAATCATGTAGAAAATAAGTCGAGTTGGCGATATTAAACTCAGAACTAAATTTTTCTACCCGTAGCCATTGAGGATCAAGCAATGGAGCCTTGTAAGTCCTTTATAAATTTGCATAATAAAATTGTTGTGACGACCCGACCGGTCGTCTTTGGAATTTATGCCATGTTCCCCTATTAACTGCTTCCCCTAAGTTCATTTCTTCTATTGTGGTTTTCCGGGACGTTCGATAATAGAATTCGGAGTGTTTTGTGAAACTTAGTCCTAAATAAGAGCTTAAGTGTTGGAAAATGGTCCATATCAGAACAGTATGTAGATGACCTTGTAATGGAAATCCCATGGTTCCGTTAGTTTTGCTAGGTGATTTCGGGGTTAGGAGCGTGTTCGGAATGTAATTTGGATGACCGTAGCTCATTTAGGCTAAAAATGCCGAAAGTTAGAATTTTGGAGTTTCGGTCCGATAGTAAATTTTTGATCTGAAGGTCGGAATGGGATTCTAGAAGTTGCTGTAGCACCTTCATGTCATTTGGGATGTGCGTGCAAAATTTCTGGTCAATCGGACGTGTTTTGGTTAGGTTTTGAATCGAAAGCGAGTTGGTTAAGTTTTGAAGTTTTTAAGTTCAAATCATTGATTAATTTGTGTTTCCGGCAATGTTTTATGTGGTTTATGGATTGATACAAGTTTGAATGATGTTATGGGATATGTTCGTGGGTTTGGTTGAGGTCCCGAGGGCCTCGGGTGTGTTTCGGATGCCCAACGGTGCATTTTGTGTTGAAAAACTGTTGCAGATTTTCTGCTATAGATGTTGCTGACTTTTACTCTCTGCGATCACATCCTCATCCATGCGATCGCGTAGTGGAAGTTCAGAGGTGGCCCTTTTCCTTTAATGCAATCGCACAACTCCTCTTGTGATGTCATAGCTGCTGCTGCTTCTTCTCCGCGATCGCGAACTCCTTCCCGCGTTCGCACTGAGTTAGCTGAGCCGGTGTCTTAGAGCCCAACTCCTTCTACGCGATCGCAAGGCCTCGATCGCATAGGATCGCTTCCTTTCCCTCCGTGATCGTAGTCCCATCCCTGAATTTGCATAGACCATTTTCCAGGGCCCTTCAATTTTACTCTCCGCGATCGCAGACGTGTTCCTGCAATCGGATTGAACAAAGTATCACAATAGTTATAAACTTTTCAAAAACGAGGGTTCTTCCATTTTTATCAAACTCAAGCTAGAGAGCTCGGTTTTGGGAGATTTTTTGAGGGATTTTCAGAGGCAAATATTGGGTAATGATTCCTTACTCATTTATGACTAAACCCCACTAATCTAATTGTGATTTCAATCTTTAATTTTTAATTTTCGAATGAAAATTGCCGTAAAGTACTTAGACCTAATTGTGAGGATTTGAAGGGGAATTTGACCTCCAAATTGGGAGATTTGTATATGGTTAGACTCGTGAGAATACGAGGTTTCTGAAAATATGAAAATTATTCGATTCCGAGACATTGTCTTGAGGGGCATTTTTGTCATTTCACCTATTTTCACGCCTTAGCTTTAATTTTAACAGTGTAATTAGCTACTTGTGATGACCCTCATTTGCTTATCCTCAGGGACACAGTTCAGCATGGCGACACTAGGGATGTGACTATTGGAGATGATGGGGTATTGAGGATTCAGAGTCGGATTTGTGTACCCGATGTTGATGATATTCAGGAGTTGATATTGACCGAGGCCCATAGCTCGTGGTACTCCATCCATCCGGGTGTCACAAAGATGTATGAGGATCTGAGGCAACATTACTGGTGGAAGCGGATGAAGAAGGACATAGTAGAGTTTGTAACTAGATGCCTCAACTGTCAGCAGGTAAAGGCTGAGCACTAGAGACCAGGAAGGCTACTCCAACATATGGAGATTCCAGAGTGGAAATGGGAGAATATAACTATGGATTTTGTGACTAGTCTTCCTATGACGACGAGGATGTTTGATTCTATTTGGGTTGTCGTGGATCGGCTGACCTAGTCCGCTCCCTTCATTCCAGTGTATACTTATTACTCAGCGGAGCAGTTAGCAGGGATTTATATCAGGGAAATTGTCCGCCTGCACGACATTCCAGTTTCTATCATCTCATACAGGGGTTCGGTGTTTACGTCACGATTCTGGAGAGCCATACAGCACGATTTGGTTACCCAAGTGCTCATGAGTACAACTCTTTACCCTCAGACGGATGGACAGTCCGAGCGTACTATTCAGATTCTTGAGGACATGCTCCGTGCATGCGCAATTGAGTTTAGAGGGCCTTGGGATCAGTTATGGCCATTGGATGAGTTTGCGTACAACAACAGTTATCAGTCCACTATTCAGATGGTGCCTTATGAGGCCTTATTTGGTAGGAGATGCAGATAACCGGTGGGTTGGTTCGAGCCGGGCAAGGCCAGGCTATTAGGCACTAATATGGTTCAGGATACGGTTGAGAAGGATAAGGTGATTCAGGATAGACTCTGTACGGCCCAGTCCAGACAGAAGTGTTATGCGGATCGGAAGGTTCGTGATGTTTCCTTTATGTTTGGTGAGCGGGTTTTGCTTCGAGTCTCGCTTATGAAAGGCGTCATGAGGTTTGGAAAGAAAGGAAAGCTGAGCCCGAGGTTCATTGGCCCATTTGAGATTTTGAGGCAGATTGGGAAGGTTGCTTATGAGCATGCTTTACTTCCTAGTTTAGTCGAGGTTCATCCAGTATTTCATGTATTGATGCTTCGAAGGTATCACGGTGACCCATCTCACGTGTTGGAGTTCACTTCAGTCCAGTTGGACTATGACTTGTCCTATGTTGAGGAGCCAGTGCCAATATTAGATAGCCAGGTCCGAAAGCTCAGGTCAAAGGATATAGCTTCAGTGAAGGTTCAGTGCCGGGTCAGCCGGCCAAGGAGGTGACTTGGGAGACCCAGCGGGATATGCGCAGCCGATACCCTCATCTTTTTGCTACTGCAAGTATGTTCTCTATGCTCGTTCGAGGACGAACAAATGTTTAAGTGTAGGAGGATGTGACGACCCGGCAGGTCGTCTTTGGAATTTATGAATCGTTCCCCTATTAACTGCTTCCCCTAAGTTCATTTCTGCAATTGTGGTTTGCTGGAACGTTCGGTAATAGAATTCGGAGTACTTTGGGACACTTAGTCCCTGAATGAGAGCTTATGTGTTGGAAAATGGTCCGTAATCAGAACAGTATCAAGATGACCTCGGAATGGAAATCTGATGGTTCTGTTAGCTGATTTTGGGTTTGGGAGCATGTTCAGAATGTAATTTGGATGTCCGTAGCTCATTTAGGCTAGAAATGCCGAAAGTTAGAATTTTAGAATTTCCGGTCCGATAGTGAATATTTGCTCTGAGGCTCAGAACGGGATTTCGGAAGTTGGTGTAGCACCGTCATGTCATTTGGGATGTACGTGCAAAATTTTAGGTCAATCGGACGTGTTTTGGTTAAGTTTTGAATCGAAAGCAAGTTGGTTAATTTTGAAGTTTTTAAGTTCAAATCATTGATTAATTTGTGTTTCCGATGTTTTTAGGTGGTTTATGGATTGGTACAAGTTTGAATAATGTTATGGAATATGTTCATGGGTTTGGTTGAGGTCTCCGGGACCTCGGATGTGTTTTGTATTCCCAACGGGCATTTTGTTGTGAAAAACAGCTGCAGATTTTCTGCAATAGATGTTGCAGACTTTTACTCTCTGCGATCACATCCTCATCCATGTGATCGCGTAGTGGAATTTCATAGGTGTACCTTTTCCTTCAATGCTATCGCACAACTCCTCCTAAGATCGCATAGCTGCTGCTTCCCCTTCTCCACGATCGCAAACTCCTTCCCGCCTTCACACTGAGTTAGTTGAGCCGGTGTCTCAGAGCCCAACTCCTTCTACGCGATCGCAAGGCCTTTAATGAGATCGCATAGGTCCGCTTCCTTCCCTTTCGCGATCGCAGGCCAATCCCTGCATTCGCATAGACCATTTTCCAGAGCCCTTCAATTTTACTCTCTGTGATTGCAGACGTGTTCCTGCAATCGCAATGAACAAAGTATCAGAATAGTTATAAACTTTTCAAAAGAGAGGGTTCTTCCATTTTATCAAACTCAAGCTAGAGAGCTCGGTTTTGGGAGATTTTTCGAGGGATTTTCAGAGTCAAATATTGGGTAATGATTCCTTACTCATTTATGACTAAAACCCACTAATCTAGTCGTCATTTCAATCTTTAATTTCAGATTTTTGAATGAAAATTGGGGTAAAGTTCTTAGACATGATTGTGAAGATTTGAAGGGGCATTTGACCTCCGATATGAGAGATGCTTATATGGTTAGACTCGTGAGATACGAGGTTTTGAAAATATAAAAATTATTCGATTTTGAGACATTAGCCTAAGGGGCATTTTGGTTATTTCACCTATTTTCGCGCCTTATATTTAATTTTAATAGTGTAATTAGTTACTTTTGATGTTATTTACAATATGTAATTGGTTTGAATAGATTTGGGCCACTCGAAGTCAGATAGTCGTGCCAAGGGCATTGTTTCTTAGTAGTTTTGTACCGGTTTGAGGTAAGTATCTTGTCTAACTTTGTGCGAGGGACCTCTCCCCTTAAGATAACTTTACTGTTGTTTAAATGCCTAGTGAGCAAGGCGACGAGCGTGTACTTGCGCTAATTGTTAAAAATTAACCTTACTTGACTTATTTAGACTGTGTTTCTTCACGTTTAAGTGTTAAAAATGCAATTTCACTTGTTTCAGCTTAGGAAAAGCATGTTAGTAACTTATCTTCTCTATTTGACTAAATTGCAATATCTGTCTTTCTTGCGAGCATGCTAGACTCTAGATTCTTACATGTGTCTTGTACTTATCTTCTTTCTGTTAAATATTGAATTGTTATGAAGTGTTACGAATGGGTTTACAGGACGGCATCCCGGAAGTTTCCCTGTACGTATTGTATTTTGAGATTGGAAGTGCGAGATACAAAGATATCTCCGGCACCGGATTGATTGATTTGAGGATACTAGGAGTTCCTCGGGATACTGGGAGATCCCTCATGTTAAATGGAGGATACTAGGAGATCCTCGGGATACTTGGAGATCCCTTGTGTATATGATGAGGATACCATGAGATCCTCGGGATACCAGGAGATCCCCGATGACAAATAGCCTGTAGTGATTGTTCTTGTCTCGTAAAATTGTATTACAGCCTGTTCTGCTCTTCTTATTATTTTTGTTAGATATTCGAGATTTACTGTATTCCTACTATTTACTTATTTCATATTTACTATTATGTTTATCTTAGTCGGGGTCTCGACCTTCCTCGTCCCTACCCAACCGAGGTTAGGCTTGGTACTTACTGAGTACCGTTGTGGTGTACTCATGCTACTCTTCTGCACACTTTTATTGTGCAAATCCAGGTGCATCCGGCCAGGCGTATCATCAGTGAGTTCGGAGCTTGTTATCAGAGACTTGAGGTATATCTGTTGCGTCCGCAGACCGGAGAGTCTCCGTCCATTATATCATGTAGTTATCAGTACTGTTTTCCTGTTTTTCCTCCGTTTTATGAAACATCATATATTACAGTTGTACTTATATTTTCACAGCCTGTGTTGCCCGTGGGATTCCGGCTTTTGGGATGTTGTTTTCAGGATTTGTGCGATCAGTGTATGTGCCAAGTGGCACCGTTATACATTCTTATTCTTTTTAGTGTTTGTTATTTTTTTTTTCGAACTGTTAAATTCCGCAATTTATTAGGATTACCTTGTCGCGAAGACTGGGTGTCATCATGACAGGTTCACAATTGCTGAACTAGGGTCGTGACAATTGCTTAGCCAATTGATCTGACTAATATCCAGGTTATTGTACAACCAGAATATTTTATGAAGGCCTCTACAAAAACAGAGTTACCTATACAGGAGTAATTTCATGGTGATCGGTATGCCTAAGTGACTGGTTGGTTAACCTTTTAATTGTGCAAATTAATTATTGGCTGGGGTAATTTTTGGTTTATATTTAAACCAAGACCAAATAACTGATAATGTCTTAAATTATTCAGTCTATTACACATAGAATATGTATGATCATAGTTTCTTTTAAGCTTTCTTCTGTGATTGTAAATTTTGAAAGCTAAAAATATTTTTAATTTATTTTTTCAAAATTTCTTTAGTACTTTATGTATTTATAAATTTTTTATATATATATATATTTAGTATAATGTTTTAATTTTTATTTTCTTGTTATTATTGCATTAATGCATGTGACTGTATTTATGTTGCTTATGCCTTCATACGTATTTACTTTATTTCTGCAGGAGTACCTATGCTTTATTATTTTGTTTTGTTTTGCTTGTGTTTCTAATTTCCCCTTTGTTTTCGTAATGCAGCTTTTCCTCCCACATCCTATACGCCGGGGGTCGTTTGGAAGCAGCCTCTCTGCCCTTTCGGGCAGGGGTATGGCTCGTCTACCTATTACCCTCCCCAGACCCCACCTGGTGGGACTACCTGGGTAGTTGTTGTTGTTGTTGTTGTTTTAATTTTTATTTTTTTTCTTCTTAAATGATGCTGTCGCTGTAGGTTTTTAATTATTAAAGTAAATTCTTTCTATTATACTTAAATATTAAATATTTTTTTCATTATCATATCAATTCTATGACTATGACTTTAATTTTGTGAAGGCAAAAACTAGTGACGCCAACTCGCGAGATCAAAGGAATTGAGAAAAGTTATTATCACAAGAAGGTAGACTCAATAATTTTCTAGAACTTGCTCTAAATGTTCTTCGAGGCGAAATAATGGATGACAATCTAGGGGTGTGCATTCAAATCGATTTATCGATAAATCGAATCGATTATTTGTTATCAAAATCGAAAGAATCAAAATTGAAAAATCAAAATCTTATTAAAACGATAATATAAATCGATAGTCGATAAGTAATTATCGATAAGGGTCAAAATCGAATCGATAAATCGAATTCACACTCATAGACTGTAGACACTTGTTAAATGAGTAATTACCTATTTGTGTAAATTAATATAACATGTAGAATGTATATATATTCTGCTACTATTTTGAAAGCGGCTATACAATATTTTTTTCCCTAATCTATACCATTTCTTTTACCCTAAGTCCCTTACCCTATTATTCCTCTACCATATTTAAGGAATGATCATATTTAAAGATCAAGGGAATAGAGTTCAAATTAATGGGAAAAAAAGAATTAACCATGATGATGTGTTTTGTTTTGTTTTATTTTTTATACCATTGGAGTGTTGGTGGCATACATTTGATCCCTTACTTTAGTTTTGTTGCATGTGCTTGTTAACATAATTTTTATATTATAAATGGTGTTCGTCTTATTTAACTTCTTTTTGTCCATATTAGTTAGGCGCATTTATAGCGATATACTTTTCGTGGAATCCCGCAAATTTTTTTATTGGTGTAATCGATAACTGAATCGATAAGCCCCCAAAATCGATAAATCGAAATCGAAAAAATCGAAACCTTATTGAAACGATAACGATAAGCATATGTACAAATCGATAATCGATAAGTAATTATCGATAAGAGTCAAAATCGAATAGATAAATCGAATGCACACCCCTAGATGACATTGATCTTGAAAGATGAAATTAGGCTTTCTTTAATACACCTTTTAGCCTCTTTTAGTTTATTCTCTCCAAAAAAATTATCTCTTAGAACCTATCTTTGAGCCTTTATCCTATTTTTTTTTCACCATGGTCTATAACCCCCCCCCCCCCCCCAAAAAAGAAAAAAAGAAAAGAAAAAAGAGATGTATATTACTATTACAGTTATTACTTATTCCAGCCATGATAAGTAATGTTTGTGAGAAAAAAGGAAAAAGGGAGATGTAATATATAAGTGTGTGTGTATTCTTATATCTGTTTATGTTGATAAATCATACCAATAAAAAAATATACTGCAAAAAACGGAATAATTAGTATCAAGGAACATTTGCTCCAAGCTGGAAGAAGAAAAGTCACAATAAAAATATCTTTATCCTACCAGCCTGAAGTCTGACATTATAAGCCAAGAAAAAGTCCTAAATAGATTTCAAAAATCAGTGCTAAATCTGTATTAGTGGAGATTGACATGAAGAGCAAGCCTATGGATGAAGAATTGTGATATTCAAAATGTGTGATAATAAAGTTATCAACTCCGAATGATTCAAGCGAAAAGGAATGCAAAGTTTGTTTCTTCAAAAGTAAAATCAGAAGCAAATTAAAAGATTTGGTGAAGCTTAAAAGATTAATCATTTGGCATGATAAAAGAAGTTATTTTAAATAAATTTTCTATCAAAGACCAAACGTTTTGAAGAAAATATTTATAAAAAAAAAAAACTTTTATCAATAGAAATATTTTTCCTCGGGGACGAGCAAAAGATTCAAGTGTAAGGGAATTTGATAGATATAAAATATTCATATATTATTTATTTAAAACTATGCTATTTTACAAAAAAGTATTTATATAATATTTCGATTCTCTATATTTTCTAACAATATTTTGCAGGAGATAAGAATGCTATTAATTAAGAAAGAAAGTGAAAGAAACAAGAAGGTCGTAACATATTCACTCCACCTCGTGAGAAGATCACGACGCATCTTCATCATGACGTAGCTTCCTCGAGACACACCTTCCTCAATATGCATCTTCATCAAGACATTCTCCTCAAGATACATCTTCCTCACTTGAGATCACAACACTTTCAAGAAGAAATGCACTTCTATAAATTGAAGGCAACTCTCTGTGTAATAGGCATCGAGGAATAAGGATTAAAAGAGTCACTTTATTTTCTAAAGTTTTGGTCTCTTATTCTTACTTATTCTTCTTTCATTACTTCTTTTAATTTTCAGATTTCCTATTAGTATTGGAAATATAAGTCATAGAATTCCTTTCTTTTTCAAATACTCGATAATCGAGTAGTCTCTTTGTGTTGGGATAGTTGATAAAGCTTAATTCTCACGGAGGAATTGTTGTTGGCAAGATTATTGATTTTATAATAAAAATATTCTCACAAAGTTTTTACTACCCCTTGGCACAATTTAAGCAAGAAAAATATTTCAGTTTAGTCGTCACTAGTTTTAACTCAATTAATCACATAACCACACGAAGTGATATTAATTGGCTACTTCTTAGTGAGCTAAATATAATTGTATTAGCAGTAAGCAATTATTCCTTAGAGAAATACATGTAAAATTGAGATTTTATTGTAATATATTATCAAGTGAATTCAGTGATTCCCAACTCTTTTAAATTATAAATCTTTCGGAAGTTCCTGATTTTTATTTCAGTAACTGACAAGTTTTAAACCTCACTATATTTTCATCATTTTGGTTCTCTCAAATAGTAGCTAAAATATTACAAGTTTGTAGCATAGATTTTCCAATCTCTGTGGGATGATATCTTAAACTATATTAGAATTTTATTAAGCACGAGCAGAAAAATCCTATACAAATTGGCCTCGTCATCCTTTAAAGTCTCATCATCACCAACATGCGTCTTGCCCTTTTTCTTGTTATCCTTCAAAGACTTGTCATCAACAACGGAATGCGACTTGCTCTTTTTCTTGTTATCCTTTTTTTATTTGATCCTTCAATCTACCAATAGACTCATCATCACTAGATGCATGTCCTTTTTGTTTTTTCACTCCATAATCCCATTGCAATATACTATATCGATTCCATATCCCATCAATATCAATAGCTTTAGGAATATTGTTGTCTTGTATGATGTACTCAGCAAATGCAGTAACACAAACACCACAATCACTACATACAAGGTAGCACATAAATATTGAATAAAAGATAGGATAATATCCAAATAGGAATCCATATACAAAAATGAATAAGAGTCAGAAATATTAAATAATAATTTACATGTTATCTTGTGTTGGCAACCCATCAACGACATGAATCTCAAAAGGATCATTGGCGGGGATTCCCATAGGATTCTTCTATATATCCCAAAAACCAAGGAACATTACATCTTAAAAAGGAATCTGAATAATAGTAGACCAAGGAACATTACATCTTAAAAAATACTCAAGTATGTACTCAGCCATCCGATCTGATTCAGTAATCAAATTCATGTCTTTATTTTTCTCCAAAAACTCCTTGCACAAATTTGAAATCAAGCAGTTAAACCAGCAGTCAGTTATTGTGAATCTTATTGGAACATCAACACCGTACTTCCCTTTCTTTCTCAAATAGTAAAAAATTATATCAACATGCTGAAATATGAAGAATATACACACAGTCAGAAAATTATAGTATGAGAAAACTAAAAATTTAAATCACCCAGTTTATATTTTACAGTTAAAGCGTTGACTTACTGAATCACACAAGGGTAGGCCGGAATATGCAAATGTGAAGAACCATTTTCTTTCTCCAATATCATCAACTCCAAATTCAATATTTAGCTTACTTCTAGCCTATGTATAAACACCGTCCCTGATGAATCATGATAAAAATATATGGTTCATTACACGAAACAAACAAGAAAAAAAACTGAAACATAAAACTTACGGCGCATTAGTCCTTAAGTCTCTGTTGATGAAAGTGTCCTACTTACACAATACTTTGAAATCAATAGGATTGTCAACATTTCCCTCAAAAGGATACTTTATAGTCAAGATGGACTTCTTTGGCTTAGTTGGCTTATTTTCAACAACTTGGATGGTGCCACCAAAGTCAAATGTGTTTAAGAATAGTGACTTCATGACCCCTGTTGGTTTCCTTTCTCTAGGGTTAATTTCAGGTGTGTCATGATCAACAACAACTATATGATCTTCTTGCATAGTAGCAATATTTTTCTCCACTCCTAGACAATCACCATGTATAATATTTTGATTGAAATACTTTCTGGTGATTGTAGTTATTTGAGCCTTAGCATCACTACTCCAACTATTGTCCTCACAACTATTTTTACCAAGTTGTACAAAATCAACCATCAAACTCCCCATATTAGCAGTATTTTTGTCATAAAACTGTTGGGTGATTGCAGTGATTTCAGGCTAAGCATCCTCAATCTAGGCTTCGTCATCACCAACTCCTTCACTACTTTTACCATCTTGCATAGAATCCTTCACCATACCCTCCATAACATCAACAATTTTGTCACGACCCTAGTTCACCAACCGTAAATATGTCATGACGGCACCTAACCCCCACGACCAGGTAAGACTACCATTTGCGGAAATAATATAATTGCAAAAAGTAGAGAAAACCCAAATTAAATATCCAGAAAGGAAATACTACTGAATGTCGATCGGCATATACAACTCACTAGCACAAGTCTAAAACAATCCCAAAACCCGAAAACTCACGGGCAATACATGTTATAGAAATGTATACCAAAGGCTCTAAACTCCAGAATGTTTAACAACAGAAATATAAGAAGGCTAAGTACTATAGATAGAGTAAAGAGGGAGACTCGTCAGTCTGCGGACGTAGCAGATCTACCTCAAAGTCTCTGTAGTCCTCCAGCCTCACAGATAATGCGCCTAAGTAGAGGTACCTAGATCTACTCATGAAAAATATGCGCAGCAGAGGCATGAGTACATCACAGCAGTACTCAGTAAATGCCAAGCTTAACCTCGGTCGGGTAGTGATGAGGAAGGTCGGTTCCCTACTAAGATAAACATAATAGTAATAATGTGCAGTATAAAAACAGGTAAAAATGATGGAAACAACAGTGAAATAAGACAGAATCTACGAGTCAACAACAAATAACTGAAATAAAGAATAAACAAGGAAAAATACAATTTAATATCAGTGATCCCGTGAGGATCTCCCAGGATACCGTCCTGTAGTCCTTTCTCAACTGTCCGGTAGATCTCCCTGGATACCGTCCCGTAGTCCATCATAGATGTATGTCCGAAGGATCTCCTGGGATATCGTCCCATAGTCCAACTGTCAAGGTGCAGTGGAGGATCTACCGAAAATCTAACTCGTAGTCCCAAAGTAAATGTGCAGGGGGATATCGGGAATCGAACTCGCAGTCTCAAAGTAAACAAATACGAGGGAGGGGGAGCTATTGGAATCCCACATCCGTAGTCCCAATTTAAATACACAAAAACAGCCAGAGAATAACTAAAAACGGAATTTAACACCAAGGAAATAGGGAATCTAGCCTAACATACTCCACGTAATGCAATAAAGATAATTTAAGCAATTAAACCAATTAAGTCTGCTAGCATGCTTTTATAGGCTATCACAAGCTATATGGCAATTAGCAAAGCAAGTAACAAAGGAAATAACAACTTCATTATTTAAGTAAAAGAAAACCGAGTGTTCAACAACTAGCACAAGTATGCACTCGTTACCTCAAGTACAAGGCACTCAATAATCAAATAACAAGTCCTAAGGGGAGAAGGCCTCCGACACAAAGTTAGACAAGCCACTTACCTCGAACCGGTACAAATCCTCTAAGGAACCACGTTTTTTCCATGAGTGTCCGTCTCAGAATGGTCCAAATCTATTCATTAGATTACATAACGTAAATAATATTGCAAACAACTTATTACACTATTAAATTTTAAGCTAGGGCGCAAAAATAGGTAAAATGACCAAAACACCCCTCAAGACAATGTCTCAAAATGGAATAATTTTCACATTTTCAAAGCATTAGTACTCTCACAAGTCTAACCATATATAAATCTCCCAAATCGAAGGTTAAATTCCCCCTCAAAACTCAATAGTTTATCCAAGGAAGTTTTACCCAAATTATCCAATTTTTTATCCTCAATTCAAATTTTAATGGTGTAATTAACTATATAATGATGAAGTATAACCACAATGGATCAAATCAATGTTACCCAATGATCTTCTCTTCAAAACCCACTCAAAACCGCCTTTACCCGAGCTCTCAATTGATTTTTCTAACTTTGAAACTCAACCCTCGAATTCTCTTATTTTAGAAGAGTTTTTTCCGCTTCTACGGTCAAGGGACCACTTCTGCGATCCCGCATCTGCGGACCAAGTGCCACTTCTACGGCTTCCACTTAAGAGGGACATTTTCGCTTCAGCGGATGCTTACAACGCAGAAGTGATTCTACTTATGGGAATTCTTATCGCTTCTGTGGTTCCTGGCCATATGCCCAAATTCGATTCTACGGTGCCCTAAGCTGTTGTCGTGACTCCACTTTTGCGGCTCCCAAATCGCAGAAGCGAAAATACCAGAAGTCTTCAATTGTTGCACACTTTGGAATTTCTCCGTTAACCACCCGAAATCATTCTGAGCCCCCCGATGTAATGACCCGAACGATCGCTTTGAGTACCAGCACTCTGTTCAGCAGTCAGAGCTCGTGAACAACTTCATTTCGGGTATTATGACTTGTTCGCATGGTCGAAATCTAAATTCAGGGAGGTCAAAGTTAAATTTAAATGAAAATTCCCATTTCAGAAGCTTTAAGTTTAACTTATGAACTAGGATTGGATTTTTGAGTACACGACCTCGGAATTAGGATTTTAAGGGTTCAGCAGGTTTGTATAATGATATCGGACTTGGGCGTATGCCCCGTTTGGGTTTTGGATAACCCAGGAGCATTTTGGCGCATATTGTGGAAGTTAGCATTTTGGAAGAAATTTCATAAGTTTGGCTTGAAGTGCATTTTAGTGTTGTCGATGTCTGTTTGGAATTCCAAGACTAGGCGTAGCTCCGTATAGTGATTCTGTATTTGGGAGCGCGATCGAAAGTGAATTCGGAGGTCCGTAGGTCATTTTGGAGTCGTTTGGCTAAAGGTAGGAATTTGAAGGTTTTTAAGAAGCTTGACCGGAAGTGGAAATTTTGATATCGGGCTTGAAATGCAAATTTTATGGTTCGGATAGCTTCTTTAGGTGATTTGGGACTTAAGAGTGTGTCCAGAATATTTTTGTGATGACCGGTGTAGAATTAAGCTTGAATTGGCAAAGTTAATATTTTGGCAAATTTCGGTTGTTAGGTGAGATTTTGATCCGAGGGTCGTAATGAAATTCCTAAAGATTTGTAGTTTCGTAATGTTATTTTGGACTTGTGTGCAATATTTGAAATCAATCGGACGTGATTTGATAGGTTTCAGCATCAAAAATAGAAGTTGGAAAGTTCAAAGTTCATCAAGCTTTGATTGGAGGTTGATTCATGATTTTGGCATTGTTTGATGTGATTTGAGGCCTCGATCAAGTCCGTAATATGTTTTGGGACTGGTTGGTATGATTGGTTAGGGTCCCGGGGGCCTCGGGTGTGTTTCGGGTTGTGATCGCGCTCTTATTTGACATTTCAACACCGTATAGTTGGGCTTAAAGGGGTACCATATTAAGTAAATGAGCTCCAAATTTAATTTTGTTTGAACCATTAGATCCGTATCAAAATTTCGGAGCCATGGGAAAAAGAATAGTCGAATTTTGACATCGTATGAGGGAGTTATGCTCATTTCCGTGTCGGGAGAATCTGGTGTCTGTCAGAACCACAAAAGCGGAATTTGACCGCAGATGTGGAACCGCAAAAGCGGTCCTGCATATGCGAAAATTGTCCGCAAAAGCGGAAAATGAGCCTGGACAGTGTTCAAACCCGAGAAGTTTAGTATTTTTGGCATATCTTGGGTTCTAGAGCTCCGATTGAGGTGATTTTTGCAGTGTTGTTCTTGCCTCAACAAGGAGGTAAATATCTGACCTTTATTTTGATGTTTTTCCATGATTATTTCTATTGGTTGCTATTTTTATCCGTGTTTGGATGGTAGTAATTGGGATTTTGAGCCCCAAAGTTGAAAAATGGTAAATCCTTGATTTGAGGGTCGATTCATGGACAAAATTGGATCATTTTATGGACAAACGCCATATGATTTATGGGTAATATTTATTTTCAATAAGTTTCATAATCCGGGCACGTGGGCTCGAGGGCATTTTGGTCATTTCTCAAAGTGGAGTTGGAAAATTGTATAATTTGAATTGTTAGCGAGTGTTTGGGTATATTCTCATTAGTTTGCCATTATATGGCTAGTTTGGAGTATTTTTGCGTTGGTTCAAGCTTTCGGAAAGATGTGAAGCAACGGTTATGAGTCTTCGGAGCGATGTGAGTCTCCTTTCTAATCCTATGAGGGGGAATTACCGCATAGGTGATTAAGCTAATTATGTGCTCCTATTTATGGGGGCTACGTAAGCACGAGGTGACGAGAGTCCGTGCGTAGCTACTATTATGCTATTGTCCGGGTAGTCTTGGACCCAAAAGCATGTTATACTTGGAGCATTATAAATCATTGATGGTTTGAAATGTTTTAATCATATTAAATTAATAAGCGGATTTCTAAAAAGACCAAAGCTATGTTTTTCTCAAATTATTAAAAGGGAATGGACCTTACTTGGATATTTGCTCCATGCTGACGGTTTGACTGATTATCTATCTGCGTGTGTTTATATTTCTGTTGGAACGGGCCGATCGCCTCGGTGAAATGGATGCATCTATGGTATAGGCTGTTCGGCCCTCAGCATTGCACAAATTTACATTTTTGTTGGAGCGGGTCGTCACCTCGGCGTGATTTGCGCATGTTTGTGCAGTTATCTTGAACTCATTTGAGTTGTTTTATGCCTCATTATGGCTCGAGATCATTTATTTAATAATAACAAGAAAACTAAGAAAATTTTCCATGAAAGAATTGTATGACTACCTGTTTTCCCATATCTAGATTAGAATCCTGTTTATAAAACAAATTCACTGCTTGGATATATTTTTAGGATAAATAGTCATTGGACTGCTAGGGAGTGTCAGGATTGACCATCTCGTCTCGACTCCTTCGGGATTAGGCAGGACACTCATTGGGTACACGTTGTTTTTGTACTCACACTACACTTGCTGTGCATTTTGTTGCACATGTATATGTGATTTCAGTAGTCTTTTAGACGTAGCAACACGGATGATTCTGGAGAATAGAGAGATGCATCATTCGAGACGGCCGCAGCTAGGGTAGTCCCTTTCCACTATTGTATTTATTTTCCGTCCATTCTATTCTGGACAGATGATGTATTTTTATTTTTCTCTTATCAGTAGATGCTCATGCACTTGTGACTCCGGGTTCTGCGATTGTGTGAAATATTGTATTGATTGCTTAACTTTAAAAGAAATTTGATTTGAAAATGGCATTCTTTAGAATTTCTAAATATGGAAGAAAAATCATGTATTTCCAAAAGTGTTAAAACGAGATTTTATTAAGTAATATGGTTGGGTTACCTGACAGCAGTGTCCGGTGCCATCAAGACCCTTAGTGGATTTTTGGGTCGTGATAATATGGTATCAGAGCACTAGGTTCACGTCGATTTCACGAGTCATGAGCAAGTCTAGTAGAGTCTCGCGGATCGGTACGGAGACGTCTGTACTTATCCTTGGGAGGCTACAGGGCTATTAAGAGTACTTTGCTTCTTGATTGCCTTATCATGCGGTTAGATTCCTTTGAGTCTTATGCCTTTGATTCCTTCCTACTCAGTATTACGCGACGCAGCGCTTGCTAGAAATTAAAAATTTGAAGAATTGCAATGGCACTATAGATGTGGTGCGGGATGTTTCTCCCAGTATAGTTGATCGGACTGTTATAGTCGCTCTATGAAAGAATATCGTATTATTTTGGCTCAGCAACGGTATTCTGAGGGCCTTAAGTCTACGCACAGGTTGCCATGATGCTTATAAGCTATTATTCCGCGGTATGTTGTGATGGTAGGATATTTGCCCACGTGTCAAGGCAGTAGATGAATTGAAGGGAAGTTTACTCAGCGTGTGATCAAGGGATTCAGTATTTTATCCCCGACAAGGGGAAAGGCAATCGGACTAAGGATGGTCAGATTTGGGTTAGTGGAAGTAATGAGACCGGTATCTACAAGCGTGGTCGAGCTTTCTATTATGAGGGGGTGTTGTGGCCTTAACAAAACGTATTAAGTTTGTTGAAATTATAATCCGCTAAAATTCACCTTATGGCAGGATATTGTGAAATAAGATTGGAGATACAGTTGTCAGATATCGCATGGCGCGGTGGTTTAAGATCGAAGCAGAATCTTTTAATGTTGATGGATCGATAAATATGGCCTTTGGAAAGGTTCTAAAGTTAGCAGCAATGGAGGATTCAAGTGCCACGAAGATATATTTCATTTAAGGCAACATTTGAATAGTGAAGTACGAGGAAGAACATGTGGGAAGTGTTAGGCGGTGTTTAAAATTAATAGAAGGCCAAGTAGGAGAAGCAGGGTCGAGTGGTCGATTAAAGAGATGAGTTCCGCCAAAGTGGGAGAGTGGCGGGTGTTGCATATGGGCTTGGTAGTAGGATGACCACGCGCCTTATGGAGAGCTTGGAATGATTTGAGAATATCAGAGATGAAGTGATTGGGGCCTAAAGAGCTAACTTGAAGCATGGGCCATTATGCGGCAAGAGATTTGTATAGCAAAAAAGAGCTGCCTGGAATGAAGAAGAATGCAACATAATTTGAATTGGAAGGATATTGCCGCGTATTTAATTGATGTCCACGAGAATAAATGGACTGTTGCAGTCAGGGGGTGAGCTTGGACTCACGATAGGTTATTGGAGTCATGGTGACTATACCCCGTGCAGCAACGTTTAAGGATATCGGAAGTGGCTTCTACAAGTGGGTTATTCCCTGTGAGCAGGTTAGAGGTCGCGTGGTTGGCGAAGATTCTGCAAGGATTTTTTATAAGTTGTTCAACAAAGATATCGGTCGCGCGAATGAGGTTGATAATTCAGAGTTTCTACCGCATGGTTCCGAGAATTTTGGCGGTTGATTGCACAAGGTTATGTCAATAAGAGATAAAGAATTCTAGTAAACTGAGGAATTATGAAATGATGGCTTCAAGCTAAGTGGGAGAGTCCCACCGCTTATGGTTGGGATGTATGATTAGCTACTTGCGTGATTTCTGGTTATTAGCATATTGATGGGTTATTTCGGCTATGAGAAAAGACCATAAGTGGTAATTCGAGAAAATGAATTGTTGGAGGCATGCGATGGTTGGAAAAAGATTCAGGATTTATGCCTCGTGTAGATACAGGTTTCAGAGGAAGTGATTTCGCCGAGTGCTTCGCCGAGAGAGTATTCGTAAGTTATAAGAGCTATGGAGTGAGTTATATTCAGGACCAAGACAGAGTGGGTGGCTCTCAATAATAGTCCTAGTGAATTTAGGAGCTCAAGTGTGGTCCTCAGTAATTTCGAGCCTATGGGTACAGTTAAGAATCAAGCTTTGTAGCAGCTTGTGAGAAGGTGCCCAGAATGTTCTATGATATTTTGACTTACGGGTAGCATTGAGAAATACGAAATGGTTCATGGGATTCGAGACAACATGGTCTCGTGATTCAAGGTCACTCGAGTGTGCAGATACAGTATACTTTGTGTTGAATGAAAAAGCATTATTTCTATGGCAAACACGGATTTAGTGGAAGGAAGTAGATTGATTAGCCATGGTTAACTTAGCATATTGGTAGTGGTGATCAGTTTATCCGGTGTGATCAAGTCATGCATGTGAAGAGTGGCGGTGCATGTGATGATTGTCGGCCACAATGATTGATGTTATTCAGAAGCATTCTTCTGTTATAGCCTGTTATGAGTAGGCGGATCCCATAAGGGTTATGGTGGCTTGGACCACTACGTAGATTGGCATATTCGATGGTTATGAGAATCCACCTGTATGTTGCTATAGCTCTCCGAAGTGGGTTAAATGAAAAGTTTTATACGATAAAGTGTTAGTCTATCAATGGTTCCAGAGTAGAGATGGAAATCGTCTCCTATCGTAGGTTGGCACATTGGGTGCATCGAGTAGCAAGGAAATTCAAAGTAAAGATCAATGTTGCATCTTGGGCTGGAAAGGATATCACGGGCTCAGGTGAGCAAGGAAGTGGTTGAATGATTAAAGTAAATTGGTATTGTCTTCAGCGTGATCTCTTTTCAGCGTTAGTGTATCCGAAGCTTTAAAGGTACAGACTCGATACTTATTTCATAAGATTGTGGGAGCGTGTCCCACGGGAAGATTGTGTAAGTGTGACATGTAGTTGCTTTATTGACTAAAGATTTAACCAAGTATGAGGATTTTGGTAATATCATCGATTTGAGAATTTAGGCCTGGAGGGCACTTTGTTTATTGGGATATGAACGGAGGTGGTTGCTCCGGTTATAATGGTTATTCCTATATGTTATGAGGAAGAATTAGTTACTATCAACCTTGAAAGGTCATTAGCCAAGTTTGTGCAATCAGAAATCGGCTTGAGATCAGTGGATTAATTTATTTGTGGAGGGCTTTATATCCGGGTAGTTGTGTTTGTTTCAGCGAGTGTTCCCTGTGGAGGTACAGTCGGGGTGTTATTTTGTCGTCATCTATTCCAGATAGCGATGTAGTGTGCCGTATGGGTTGTGAAACAGCTTGGTAAATTTATTATGTGTTGAGGTTCCGCGTAGCGGTGATGTTATATGAGCATGATGGCTCTTGAGATTCAGATCAAGTATTGCACCTCAGTTGTGCTTGAGTTTTGTAGCCTATAGCGCTAAATGGTTCCTCAGGGATGGTATTATACACCTTAGCGTTTCTACGACAAATATTCGATAGTTTGATGTGATGCGTTGTTTAGCTCAATGAATATCTCCTTATGTAAGCCTGTATGAGGATCTGGTGGCACGCCACCACGTGTAATCATTTGGATTGGATGGCACGCCGCCATAGTTATGATGTGTGGATTGGGTGGCACGCCACCATGGTTATGTTGTTTGGATCGGGTTGCACGCCACAACAGTATGATGTTCAGTACAGTTCCCCCATAGTTTCTTTTATGTGTTCTGTTTCCCATTTTTTGGAGGAAAGTACGTATAAGTTGTTAGCCTGCGTCGCGCGTATGTTTCGCAGGCGGGGTAATTAGATGTCCGTTTCAGAGTTCATATTCTTCTTGTATCATATCCTAATCGGTAGCCTATTGGCACATGGTGGCATCATATGGGACTCTTGATTGTGTCCGAGGTGGCTTATTGTCTAAGCAGTTCTTACTGGGTGGGATGAGATTATGGAATTTAGGATCAGTGCAATCTGAGCACATGAAGTACATTAAGGAGCAGAGATCCTCATTTGGTTTAGAATGTGGTAATGGTTCTGTCAGAGGTATGAACCCAATAACTTGTTGATTCAGCATTTGGTTATGAATTCCAGCGCACCTCTTCCGTCGTGTCAGTGTTGTAAAAGTTAGAACAAGACCTATGTAGGCCATGAGGTGCAATGGGAGCATCTAATTCGTTGGATTTTGGCTAAGTTGATCATCAAATATTATCGTGGTCCTGTGGATTTTGTGTTTCAAGGTAAGAATCACGCAAAGTTATGCATTCATATTTGAAGACGGCGTGTGGTGAATATTTGGGTGATATCTTGTTGAAAACAGGCCTGACATAAAATTCCGGAGGTTGGAATTGAGCTCTAAGACTTATTTGTTTGAATAAAAGGGAATATCTTCAGAATATATTGGGCTAATGTGCTCAACTGAGTTGTGGCAGCACGGGAAGGTGCATAAGATGCTAAACAATGATTTCAGACTACTTCAGCATAGTTCTCAGCACGTTCGAGGATGAACGTCTGTTTAAGTGGGAGAGAATGTAATGACCCGATCGGTCGTTTTGAGTACCAGCGCTCCGTTCAGCAGTCGGAGGTTATGACTTGTTCGCATGGTCGGAATCTAAATTCAGGGATATCAGAGTTAAATTTAAATGAAAATTCTCATTTTAGAAGCTCTAAGTTGAAAGAATGAACTAGGATTGGATTTTGGAGTACACAACCTCGGAATCACGATCTGAAGTGTACAACAGGTTCGTATAATGAATCGGACATGGGCGTATGTCCGATTTGGGTTTTGGATAACCCGAGAGCGTTTTGGCACCTATTGTGGAAGTTAGCATTTTGGAAGAAATTTCATAAGTTTTTCTTGAAGTGCATTTCAGCGTTATCGATGTCCGTTTGGAATTTTGAGACTGGGCGTAGCTCCGTATAGTGATTATGGATTTGGGAACGCGATCGGAAGTGAATTCGGAGGTCCATAGGTCATTTTGGGGTCGTTTGGATAAAGGTAGGAATTTGAAGGTTTTTAAGAAGCTTGACCGGAAGTGGAAATTTTGATATCGGGCTCGAAATGCAAATTTTATGGTTTGAATAGCTTCGCTAGGTGATTTGGGGTTTAGGAGTGTGTCAGAAATATTTTTGTGATGACCGGTTGGCGAATTCTGGTTAATAGGTTAGATTTTGATCCGGGAGTTGTTCTGAAAGTTTCTGTAGCTTTGTTATGTCATTTTGGACTTGTGTGCAAAATTTGAAGTCAATCGGACGTGATTTGATAGGTTTCGGCATCGGAAATAAAAGTTGGAAACTTCAAAGTTCATCAAGCTTGGATTGGAGGTTGATTCATGATTTTAGCGTTGTTTGATGTGATTTGAGGCCTCAAGCAAGCCCGTAATGTGTTTCAGGACTGGTTGGTATGATTGGTTGGGGTCCCCGGGCCTCGTGTATATTTCAGGTTGTGATCACGCTATTATTTGACATTTCAACACCGTATCTTTGGGCTTAAAGGGGTACGATATTAAGTAAATGAGCTCCAAATTCATTTTTGTTTGAACCATTTGATCCGTATCGAAATTTTGGAGTCATAGGAAAAAAGAATCATCGAATTTGGACATCGTATGAGACAGTTACGCTCATTTCCGTGTCAGGAGAATTTGGTATCTGTCAGAACCGCAAAAGCAGAATTTGACCGCGGATGCAGAACCTCAAAAGCGGAAATAGAGCCGTAAAATCGGTCCCGCATATGTAAAAATTGTCCGCAAAAGCGGAAAACGGGCCTGGACAGTGTTTAAAACCGAGAAGTTTAGTATTTTGGGCATATCTTGAGTTCTAGAGCTCCGATTGAGGTGATTTTCACGGCGTTGTTCTCGTCTCAAAAAGTAGGTAAATAGATGAAATTTATTTTGATGTTTCTCCATGATTATTTCTGTTAGTTTCTATTTTTATCCGTGTTTGGATGGTAGAAATTGGGATTTTGAGCCCCAGAGTTGAAAAATGGTAAATTCTTGATTTGAGGGTCGATTCATGGACGTTATTGAATCATTTTCTGGATATACACCATATTAGTTATGGGTAATACTTATTTTAAATAATTTTCAGAATCCGGGCACGTGGGCTCGAGGGCATTTTGGTCATTTCACAAAGTGGAGTTGGGAAATTGTATAATTTGAATTGTTAGCGAGTATTTGAGTATATTCTCATTAGTTTGCCGTTATTTGGATAGTATTAGAGTAATTTTACGTTGGTTCAAGCTTTCGGAAAGATGTGAAGCGACGGTTATGAGTCTTTAGAGCGAGGTGAGTCTCCTTTCATAGGTGAGTTAATTTACGTACGCACGAGGTGACGAGAGTCCGTGCATAGCTACTATTATGCTATTGTCCGGGTGGTCTAGGACCCAGAAGCATGCTATGCTTTGATCGTTTATAAATTATTAATGGCTTGAAATGCTTTAATCATATTAAATTATAAATTATTGATGGCTAAAAAGACTAAAGCTATGTTTTCTCAAACTATTAAAAGAGAACGGATCTTACTTGGATATTTGCTCCACGCTAACTGTTTGATTGATTATCTATTTGCATGTGTTTATATTTCTGTTGGAACGGGCCGCTCGATCCTCGGCAGTGCACGAATTTACATTTCTGTTGGAGCGGGCCGTCGCCTCGGCATGATTTGCGCATATTTGTGTTGTTATCTTGAACTCATTTGAGTTGTTTTATGCCATATTATGGTTCGAGATCATTTATTTATTAATAACAAGAATACTAAGGAAATTTTTCATGAAAGAATTGTATGATTACCTATCTTCCCATATATAGATAAGAATCCTATTATAAAACAAATCACTGCTTGGAGATATTTTTAAGGATAAATAGTCATTGGACTACCAGTGAGTGTCAGGATTGACCATCTCATCTCTACTCCTTCGAGACTAGGCAGGACACCCATTAGGTACACGTTGGTTTTGTACTCATACTACACTTGTTGTGCATTTTGTTGCACAGGTATATGTGATTTCAGTAGTCTACTGGACGTAGCAGCACGAATGATTTAGGGGACTAGAGAGCTGCATCATTCGAGATGACCGCAGCTAGGGTAGTCCCTTTTCAGTACTATATTTATTTTCCGTCCACTGTATTCTGGACAGATGATGTATTTTTTATTTTTCTCTTTTCATTAGATGCTCATGCACTTGTGACTCCGGGTTCTGGGATGGTTTGAAATATTGTATTAATTGCTTAATTTTAAAAGAAATTTGATTTGAAAATGGCATTCTTTAGAATTTCTAAATATGGAAGAAAAATCATGTATTTCCAAAAGTGTTAAAAAGAGATTTGATTAAGTAATCTGAATGGCTTGCCTGACAGTAGTGTCCGGCGCCATCACGACCTTTAGTGAATATTTGGGCCGTGACACCCGAGACCTCAACCAAAAGCACCAATACCACCTAAAACCTTATTCAAACTTGTACCAATCCTTAAAACACCTAAACAACACCGGAAACCCGATTAAACCAATGATTCAAGCCTAAGAACTTCAAATTTCTTCCAAATACGTTTTCAATAAAAAACCTAACCAAAACATGTCCGAATGACCTGAAACTGTGCACACACATCCCATATGACATGAAGGGGCTACTTCATCTTCCATAATTCCATTCCGATCCTCGGATAAAAAACTCACTATCGGAACGGAAACTTCAAAAAAATGCAACCTTTGGCATTTCAAGCTTAAATGAGTTACGGGCTCCCAAAATACACTCTGAAATACTGGATGAACTCCTGCCAAGCTGGGAGGTAAGTCAAGGTCATAAGCCACCTCCCCAACTCGCCTCAAGATCTCAAAAGGGCCGATAAATCTCGGGCTCAACTTTCCTTTCTTTTCAAACCTCATGTACTGGGCTGTACGGAGTCTGTCTTGAATCACCTTAACCTTCTCTACCGCATCCTGAACCAAATCAGTGCCCAATAGCCTAGCCTCACCTAGCTCAAACAAACCAACCGGGGATATGCATCTCCTACCATATAATTGCCTCGTATGGCTCCATATTAATGTTGTACTGATAACTATTGTTGTAGGCAAACTCTGCCAATGGCAAGAACTGATACCAAGCCCCTCCAAACTCAATCACGCACGCGCGGAGCATATCCTCAAGAATCTAAATGGTGCGCTCAAACTGTTCATCTGTATGGGGGTGAAATTTTATGCCCATCATCACCCGATTACCCAATTCCTGCTGAACGGCTCTCCAGAACCGCGATGTAAACTGAGTACCTCAGTCCGAAAAAATAGAAACTGGAATGACATGCAGACGGACAATCTTCCCGATATAAATATTTGCCAACCGCTCCGATGAATAAGTAGTACACACAGAAATGAATGAGCGAACTTGGTCAGCCGATCAGTGATCACCCGAATGGCATCAAACTTCCTCGCCATTCGAGGGAGACTAACTACAAAATCCATGGTGATCCTCTCCGATTTCCACTCCGAAATCTCCATATGCTGAAGCAACCCATCCGATCTCTGGTGCTCAACCTTCACGTGCTGACAGTTGAGGCATCTAGCAACAAATTCCTCTATGTTCTTCTTCATCTGCCTCCACCAGTAGTGTTGTCGCAAGTCCTGATACATCTTCGCAGCACCTGGATGGATGGAGTACCGCGAACTATGAGCCTCAGTCAATATTAACTCCCGAATATCATCAACATTGGGTACACATATCCGGCCCTACATCCTCAATACCCCATCATCTCCAATAGTCACATCCCTAGCATCGCCATGCTGAACCATGTCCCTAAGGACAAGTAAATGAGGCTCATCATACTGCCGCTCCCTGATATAATCGAACAATGAAGATCGAGAAACCACATAGGCTAGAACCCGACTGGGCTCCGAAAGATCCGATCTCACGAACTGACTAGCTAAGGCATGAACATCCATCACCATATGTCTCTCTAAAGCTGGTAAATATGCCAAACACCACAAACTCGCCAAGTGACTCAAGGCATCGGCTACCACATTGGCCTTGCCCCGGAGATAAACAATGGTAATTTCATAATCCTTCAGTAACTCCAACCATCTCTTCTAGTGCAAGTTCAGATATTTTTGAATGAACAAGTGTTGTAGCCCCTGATGATCCGTGTAAATATCACAGGGCATGCCGAGCAAATAATGACATCATATCTTTAAATCATGAACAATAGAAACTAACTCAAGGTCATGGACAAGGTAGTTTTTCTCATGAACCTTTAGTTGTCTGGATATGTAGGCAATCAACCTACCGTCCTGCATCAACACCGCTCCAAGTCCAACCCGTAAGGCATCACAACAAACTGTATAAGACACTGAACCAGTAGGCAATATCAGAATGGGGGCTTAAGTCAAAGTTGTCTTGAGCTTCTGAAAGCTCGCCTCACACTCATCTGTCCATTGAAATGGAGCACCCTTTGGGGTCAATCTAGTCATATGGGCTATAATCGATGAAAACCCCTCCACAAAACGACGGTAATAACCCGTCAAGCCAATGAAACTGCAAATCTCTATAGCTGAGGAGGGCCTGGGCCAACTTTGCACGGCCTACACCTTCTTCGAATCCACCCGAATGCCCTCACTCGATACCACGTGGCCTAGGAATGCCACAGAACGCAACATAAACTCACATTTTGAGAACTTTGCAAATAATTTCTTCTATCTCAAGGTCTGAAGCACTGTCCTCAGGTGCTGCTCATGATCTTCCCGACTCCGGAAGTATACAAGAATATCATCTATGAAAACAATGACAAACGAGTCGAGATAGGGCCTGAATACACTATGCATCAAATGCATAAAAGTTGATGGGGCATTGGTCAACCCAAATGACATAACAAGAAACTCGTAATGAACATATCGAGTCCTGAAAGCAGTATTCGGGATATTCGGCTCCCGAATTTTCAACTGGTGATAACCTGAGCGCAAATCAATCTTAGAAAATCCATGTGCGCCCTGAAGCTGGTCAAATAGATCATCAATACGAGGCAAAGGATAACAGTTCTTCATCGTAACCTTGTTCAACTGACGATAATCGATATACATGCGCATAGAACCATACTTTTTCTTCACAAACAAGACAGAAGCTCTCTACGGTGAAACACTAGTGTAGACATGTGATTTTTGACCCTCCCCGATATTTTTCATATTCTTGGCGTAAAATAGTTAATTTAGCCATAATAGAGTTATTTCAGCTAATTTTGACTATTTTGCTTTATTTTCATCACAAAAAGAAAAATTACAAAAAAGGGTATTTAAATTTTAGTTTATGTATTTCTCATAAGCTTGAAAAAATACGAAAAAATAGTACTTTATATTTTTATGTTTATATAACTTCGAAAATACTTTTAATAAAATAGTTCCATTAATATTTTGTAGTCATTTTAAACTTAAAAAATACAAAAACTATTACTTTATAATTTATACTTATATAATTTCAAAAATAAAAAATAGTTTTATTAATCATTTTAATCTTAAAAATACAAAAATAGCTTTGTTTTAATTGTCAGTCCTATTTTAATAGCTATTTTTGCTATTGTAGGAGTAATTAAATAAGACCGTGTTTTCTCCCGATTGCGGGGAATGAATAACATTTGAGTTCAAACGATTATTTTTAGGTCTAATTTTCGGACCTATCCCGTAACACCCTTACTAACATGCTAACACATGCTAACATGCTACACTTTACACACAAGGAAAGCACAAGGCACATGGAAGGACACTTTGAAAATAGAATAAAATACACATATAACACACACTGGAACTCACGTTTGGGGAAGGGGAAGACCTGACCATATACCACTACTGTTCGATCTTCTTCCGGGAGAAGAAGACCAGACGTTCCTCCGCATCAGTCGTCCAAAACAACCCCTACTGTTCCAGCACGACCCAACGACCATACAGTCACCCCGCAGCTTCAGTTTGTCAGCGAACAGTCCATCGCCATCGCCAGCTTCGACCTCCAACAAAACAACAACGCAAAACAGCCCCCTCCTTCACGTGAAAAACAGTCCAGCTTCACGTCAAACGACCAAACCACCACTGCCACCAAACACTAGTTCACTGCCCAGTCACGCCAAACCCACCGCCCGGCATCCAGTCCGTCGACCTGACGTCGCCATTGACGCAGCAGGTGCTGCGTCGTCCATCTTCCTCAGCCCAGCGACAAACCATGTAGCGGACCAAACGTCCACCAGTTATTTTCCGGCGAGTTTCGAGTGCGATTTGGAGTCGAGGTCGTCATCGAGGTTACGCTCGTCATCCTCTGTTCGTTTTCAGATCTCTATCCAAGGGGCAGGTGCATGTTTGGTTTGATCTATTTTCAGCTTCAATATAGGTCATTTCGTATTTCATATCTTTATTTTGTGCATTGCTTGACGTATAATATTGCTGAGTTTATGTTACTTGTGCTGTGTATATGTGTATGTGGTGATTCGTTCTTAGTTTGAGAGTTGGTGTGGCGCCGATTTTCAGTTGCTCTCGTTAGCATTGTAACTACAATTTAGTAGTAACCATTTCTCACTCGTTTGTTTTAAGTTATTTGCTTTACAGCTCTATTGAATAGGTTTTGTTAGAATTAGGTAATGAAGAAGAATTAATAATTAATATCATGTTTATGGGTCAAGTGTTGAGTCTTACAAGATTAGCAAACACCATTGTGTTTATGTCTGTTGTGCACTGTCCAATGGTCTAAGCTTTAAGAGTAGTGTGGTAAAGGTAATTCTTTCGTTTGTTTGGCTCAAGCTTTAAGAGTAGTTGTAATATTTAATTTCGAATTAGTTTTGAATATGAACATTTTTAGTTTAATATTTTTCCTTTAATAAAATTGAGGTATGCCATATAATCACTTAGTTTTTGGCCCTCCGTGCTTTAGCTTGAATATCTTTTAAAGTAGAATTGAGGTGCGCCTTGTCAAACAAAATTGACAAATTGCGTGACACTGTTTAATTATGCCTTTAAAATATTTAGAATTCGGGACGTGCCATTTAGCGAATTGTCATAGCCTCCCGCAAAAATAATAATGCGTTAGACTCTTTAGGCGCGTATTTTAATAAAATTACCTCCTTAAACTCGGGTGTGCATTTATGCAACCCAAATCCATATCTCAACGAAGACAAAATGCGTCGACATACTATGGGTACATTGATTGTGACGTGATTCGAGATATGCTTTCACAACGTTGCAATTTTTTGTTAAAATAACAATAAAAATAATAAAAACGGCTAAAAGAATCATGACTTGCACTAAGTACATAACTATTAAAATCAGATAAGTAACCCGAATATAACAGTTGAGCGACCGTGCTAGAACCACGGAACTCAAAAATGCCTAATACCTTCTCCCGGGTTAACAGAATTTCTTATCCAGATTTCTGCTACGCAGACTGTAATACAGAGTCAATATTTTCCTCGATTCGGGATTCAATTAGTGACTTTGGACACCATAAATCTCCCAAGTGGCGACTCTAAAATAATTAATCCAATCCCGTTCGATTGTCCTTTCATTGGAAAAAACTTCCTTCGCCCTGCGCTGGGCGTAAAAAGGGGGGGCGTGACAACTAGGTCGAATAAAACCCTTAACAAGCAATTCCTGTAACTGATCCTTCAACTCATGAGGAGCCATATGATACGGAGGAATGAAAATAGGCTGAGTGCCCGGCAATAAATAATACCAAAATAGATGTCTCTATCAGGTGGCATACCCGGAAGATCAGCTGGGCGTGGCAATCAAGAATAGCATGATGGGGCGAAAACCAGCCCATGCCTAAAATAATATCAAAGTCAACCATACCAAGTAATAATAAATCCGCTCTGGTCTCAAAACCACGAATAGTAACCAAACACGACCGATAAACGCGGTCCACAACAAGAGAATCTCCCGCGAGAGTAGAAACATAAGTACGAAAGCTCAATGACTCTCGGGCTATGCCCAAATACATAGCAAAATAAGAAGACACGTAAGAATAGGTAGAGCCTGGATCGAATAAAACCAATACCTCTCTGTGACAAACCAATATAATACTTGTAATGACAGAATCAGAGGCAACAACCTTGGTGCGAGCAGGAATAACATAATATCGGGCTCGACCCCTCTCTCGAGGGCGGCCTTTATCTCCCCGGTCTCCGTCCCTGGTTGGTTGGGCAGATGGGGTGGCAACTGAAGCTGTGATCATGGCCTGAGAACTTTGAGAAGCACACTGTGGCTGAGCAGACTGTAAAGATGCACCCCTACCAAGTCTGGGGCAGTCCGTTACCATATGGTGTGTATCGCCACACTCAAAACATGCTCTGGGAGGATGTGGTGGCTGCGATTGTCTAGGGCCAGGTCTGCTGGACTGACTCCTAGAAGCACCCCGTACAGGAGGCGCGCTAGAAACTTGAGGTGCGTAGTAAGGCTCCTTAGGTATAGTTGGAGCTAGAGCACTACTGGATGCTGGAAGACAGAATGAACGGGGCGACCCACAAAATCCTACTATGTCGACCTGCTACTGGAGTACGACACCAGAGTAGTGGCTCGACTCTCGAGACCTCTTGGGCTCTCTCTCCCCTCGCTCCTTGGTGAGCATACCCTCGATCCTCCTAGCAATTCTCACTACCTGCTGATAATGGATGTTCATCTCCAACTTTCGAGCCATGCTAGATATGATGGGTGGGACAAGGCCCTCAATGAACCTGCGAACTCTCTCGCAGACTGTAGCAACCAAAGCCGGTGCATGTCTGGCCAACCTGGTGTAACGGATGGCATACTCTGAAACTATCATAGTACCCTAGTGCAAGTGCTCAAACTCTACGCGCCATGCATGCCTGAGCCTCCGTGGAACAAACTCTCTCAGAAACATATTAGAAAACTGGGTCCAAGTCAGTGAAGCAGCCTCCCCCGAACTGTCTATCTCATAAGTGTTCCACCAATCATAGGCGGCTCCCTAAAGCTGAAAGACGGTAAAGGAAACCCCACTGGACTTCACTATAACCATAGTGTGAAGAATACGATGACACTACTCTAGAATTCTCAAGGCATCCTCCGATGCTAAATCGCTGAACATAGGAGGCTTATATTTCTTAAACTTCTCAAGCCTCAGCTGCACGTCCTCTGATACAGCTGACCCACCATCGACCTAAACTGGCGCTGCAGGCAGTATAAGAATGATCTTTGGGACCTGCTCCATATGCACTCTCTGCTTTGGAGTGCGGGCTGCGGGAGTATGGGCCCCTCCCCATGCCTGGGATATGGTTGCAGCGAGGGGAAGTAATCCCGCCTGAGCCAATGTGGTGTACATAGACATGAACTGAGTTAATGTCTCCTGCAAAGCTGGAGTAGTAGTGGCGGTAGGCGTGCTAGGTGCCTGAACTCCGACTGCATCTACTGGCGGTACCTCAGCAGCAGCTCGCGCAGGTGCTCTGGCTGCACCACGTGCGCGTCCACGGCCTCTGCCCTGGCCTATGATGGCTGCAGTAGGGGGCGCGGGTGCCTGATCATCCCTAGTAGCACGTGTCCTCACGATATGTGAGATAATAGAAGACAAAAGTTTTTGAATCGAGGTCAAAATATAGCACGACAAGGAATTTAATGAAGTGAAGATCTTTTTCCTAAGCAGTTACGTAGCCTCTCGTAGATAAGTATAGACGTCTCCGTATCGATCAGTGAGACTCTAATAAATCGGCTCATGTTCCATGACTCCTTTGAACCTAGAGCTCTGATACCAACTTGTCACGACCCTAATTCACCAATCGTGAACATGTCATGACGGCACCTAGCCCCCACGACCAGGTAAGCCTAATATTTGCGAAAATAATACAATTGCGGAAAATATAGAAAAACCAAATTAAATTTCGAGAAAGGGAATTGTACTGAGTGTCACTCGGTATATATAACTCAGTATCACAAGTCTAAAACAATCCCAAAACCCAGAAACTCACGGGCAACACATGCTATAGAAATGTATAGCAAAGGCTCTGAACACCATAATGTTTAACAACGGAAAGATAAGAAGGCTAAGTACTACAAATAGAGTAAAGATGGAGACTCATCGGTATGCGGACGCATCAGATCTACCTCGAAGTCTCTGTAGTCCTCCTGCCTCACTGATAGTGTGCCTGAGTAGAGGTACCTAGATATGCACATGAAAAACATGCGCAGAAGAGGCGTGAGTACACCACATCAGTACTCAGTAAGTTCCAAGCCTAACCTCGATCGGGTAGTGACGAGAAAGGTCAGGTCCCTACTGAGATAAACATAATAATAAACATAATAATAATAATAATAATGTGCAGTATGAAAACAGGTAAAAATGATGGAAACAACAGTGAAATAAAATAGAATATACGAGTCAACAACAAATAACCGAATTAAGGAATAAACACGAAAAAGTACAATTCAATATCACTGATGCCATGAGGATCTCCGAGGATACCGTCATGTAGTCCTTTCTCAACTGTCCAGTGGATCTCCCGGGATACCGTCCCGTTGTCCATCATATATGTATGTCCGAAGGATCTCCCGGGTTACCGTCCCGTAATCCAACTATCAATGTGCATGGGGGGGATCTACCGGGAATCTAACCCGTAGTCCCAAAGTAAATGTGCAGGGGGATCTATCGGGAATCGAAACCCCAGTCCCAAAGTAAACAAACAAGGGGGTTAGCTACCGAAATCCCACATCCGTAGTCCCAATTTAAATAAACAACAACAACCACAGAACAACCAAAAAAGGAATTTAAAACCAAGGCAACATAGAATCTAGCCTAACATGCTTCATGTAATGCAATAAGGCAATTTAACCAATTAAACCAATTAAGTCATCTAGCATGCTTTTCTAGGTTATCACAGGCTATATGGCAACTAACAAAGCAAGTAAGAAAGGAAATAGTAACTTGATTATTTAAGTAAAAGAAAATCGAGTGTTCAATAATTAGCACAAGTACGCGCTCGTCACCTCACGTACGAGGCACTCAATCATCAAATAATAAGTCCTAAGGGGAGAAGGTCCCCACACAAAGTTAGACAGGCCACTTACCTCTAACCGGTACAAATCCTATAAGGAACCATGCTTTTTCCACTAGTGTACGACTCCGAATAGCCCAAATCTATTCAATTTAGTTACATAACGCAAAATATTGCAAATAACTGATTCCACTATTAAATTTTAAGCTAGGGTGCGAAAATAGGTAAAATAACCAAAATACCCCTCATGCCAACGTCTAGGAATTGAATAATTCTCACATTTCCAAAATCCCTGTACTCTCACAAGTCTATCCATACAAAAATCTCCCAAATCGGACGTCAAATGCCCCCTCAAATCTCAATAGTTTAGCCAGTGGAGTTTTACCCAAATTATCCAATTTTTTATCCTCAATTCAAATTTTATTGGTGTAATTAACTATATAATGATGAAATATAACAAGAAGGGATCAAAGAAACGTTACCCAATGATCTTCTCTTCAAAACCCACTCAAAATCACCTTTAACCGAGCCCTCAATTAATTTTCTAACTTTGAAACTCAACCCTTGAATTCTCTTATTTCAGAACAGTTGATTCTGCTTCTGCTGTCAAGGGACCTTTTCTGTGGTCCCGCATCTGCGGACCAAGTGCCGCTTCTGCAGCTCCCACTTAAGAGGTCCATTCCGCTTTTGTGGATCCTTACATCGCAGAAACAATTCCATTTTTGCGGAATCCTTACCGCTTCTGCGGTTCCTGCCCATATGCCCAAATTCGCTTCTGCAATGCCCTAAGCCGCTTCTGCGAAGCCACTTCTGCGGTTCCCAAACCGCAGAAGCAAAAATACCAGAAGACAAAAGTCTTCATCTGCTGCACACTTTGATATTTCTCCGTTAACCACCCAAAATCATCCTGGGGGCCCTGGGACCTCGACCAAAAGCACCAATACCACCTAATACCTTATTCAAATTTGTACCAATCCTTAAAACACCTAAACAACACCTAAAACTCGATTAAACCAATTATTCAAGCCTAAGAACTTCAAATTTCTTCCAAATACGTTTTCGTTAAAAAAAACAAACCAAAAAACACCCGAATGACCTAAAATTTTGCACACACATCCCAAATGACACGAGGGGCTACTTCAAATTTTGGAATTCCATTCTTTATCTCGGATAAAAAATTCACTATATGGCCGGAAACTTCAAAAAAATACAACCTTCGGCATTTCAAGCCTAAATGAGCTAAGGGCTCCCAAAAATAATCTCCAAACACGCTCCCAACCCCAAAATCACCTAACGGGGCTAACGAAACCATAAGTTTTCCATTTCGAGGTCATCTTCATATTGTTCTGACTACGGACCACTTTCCAACACTTAAGCTCTCATTTGGGGACTAAGTATCCTAAAGCACTCCGAATCCTAACAACGAATGTACTGGCAAACCAAAATAGTAGAAATAAACTTAGGGGAAATAATAAATGAGGGATAGGGGCATAAACTCCAAAAATGACCGATCGGGTCGTTACAAGTTTGCTCTAGACTTACCTCATTGTTAATATTTTTCTCCATAACTTCCTCACTACCAAAATTATTCTATGAAACTTCCTTATCATGATGCTTGTCATCTTTTTGATTACCTTGTTCAGAAATAATATACAAAAAGTTGTAAAATTATAGTAAAAGGTAAAAATAACAAATAAGCGTAGTCATGAGAATACCTTTGAAGCATCACGTACAGAGCTTTAAAACCCTTTTTAAATGAGGAAATCATTAAGTTCTCCAAGATGAAACCTTGTCGTTTACCTATAAAAGGAAAAGTGAAACCAAATATCAATTAAGTTGTCAGAACTACTCAAAGACAATAGAATTGTACCTTCTTGATTTAACTTCTGAGAAGTTTCAGCTCTTTCTCGCTTGAATTCAAGTTACTGAACTGTGGATCTGAATTCTCATTGTTGATAGATTGTGATTCTGCCTTATTTTTTGAGTGCTTCTTGGCATGTGTTTTAACTTCAGCCACGACTTCATGTATCAAAAATGTATAATGCATGTATCAGAAATGTATTTATGTATCATAAATTACCTGCTCCTGACAAAAAAAAAAAACTCTTTCCTCAACCTCTTAAACATCACCTTCTTCTTTACTTTCCACCTAAGTATGCATGGCACAAGATCTCCAATCCGGTAAGCGATATTTTTGCGAGTATAGGGGCAGCATTCATAAAACCCACACTGGAATGCCAAAGGCAAACCACCATATCGGTACATCTCTCTCCTACTACGACTCTTATCTTTCATTGAATCCAATGTGGCATTAAAAACTACTTTTCCCCAAGGGAAAGTCTCAAAATCACCAGATTCAACCAATAGAAAATCATCTTTTGTTATCAAATCATCATTCGTAGTAGAAAAAAGGAAATTGTGAATGAAATACAATGCTGCAATCTTTAATGCATCCTCGTCAGATTTTCACATTTTGTTTAAGAAACAGCCAGTTAACGATTTTTTAGACACTTTCGACATGCCTGGAAAGTACAATTCCATCAACCGACTCGACTGGACAGATTCATAATCCTTATTGGGATCACCATTACACTTTAAACGTGTAATAATACAAAATACTACAAGTCCAAAGCGCAACTTGGTGCTATTCACTTTAATCCATAAATTATTATCTTTAGGCGACACTACTTCCCTAAGCAATAGTGAATGGATAAGTTGGTTTTGCATAAAAAATTCGAGCAAGTCCACAAAATAACCAAAACATGTTCTTCTAAACATCTCAATTTGCTGATCATCCAAATTATCTTTCAAATATTCTACTATACTGCAGTTTGTATGCACACTGATACGGGTACTATAATGATCAGCCAAAGGAACATAGTAATCCCAAAGCTGCAAACAACACAAAAATATAAATATATATAAGCTTCATAACAATCACAATTACACACTTTAAACATTACTTATACAATGTGTGGATATATGATACACTATATATATATATATATATATATATATATATATATATATATATATATATATATATATATATATATATAAGTTGCACATTACTTACTGACTTGATACATATTATATACAATATGAAAAAGAATGGTACATTTTATATACAAATTTGGAACATAACTGCCATATTGGTTACATTTCTACATATTAAAATAAACTAGGCGCACACAAGTCAAAGTTATATCATTAGAAAATACCTTCAAATCAGATGAGCTAGAACATTTTTGATCAACATGAACTTTTCTCTTTTTTGATGGAACATCATCCCTATCACTTTTAGCCTTCCTTTTAGAACCTTTACCCTTATCATTCACAACATCCTTTTTCGCTCTTTTATTCTTCCTTTTGGAACTTGTGCCTTTTTCAACAACTACATGCTAAGCAGTGCGTGACCTCGTTACTCTATCGCTGGGAGTCCCACTATGAGAATGAGTCATTCTATCAACAAGAGTATTTTGCTTTCATTCACTAGGGGTATTTTGCATTGCTTCAACAGATTTATGGGTCGCATGCCCCAAAACGCACCCAAATTTTGATAAATCTTCAAAATCATCATCATCATTACTAATGAAATTAGGGTTATATTTCACTAATTGACCGGCTAATTTAAGAGAATTTGAAGATGCCTTCGTCTTCCTTTTTTTCTTCAAAGACTTCTTTTCCCCCATTATAGAGACGACTATGAACAAAAATCGAAAAACCTAGAGTCGACTATGAAGAAAAATCGGAAAACCTTAAAATTTTAACTTATATTGGAACCAAAAGTAAAAATGCAGAAGCTGTGTTTGAGAATAAAGGTGGTTTGAGAAAAGAGCCGAGTTAAAGGAGTGAATTAAAAAACGTGGGTGATTTATGGATTATGGGCTAGTAGATGCAATAAGATTGGGCCGGACAGATATTTCGGGTCTAAGGGAATATTTTGAGCTATTAAAATTTTGAAGGGCTATACAAGGTAGTTTTCTATAGAGGCTATACTGTAACATTCTGATAGGCCCATTGTAGATTTTAGACTCTGGTCAACTCTCAGAGCCCAGAACGGAAAGTCTACTTACTAATGGCCCATTATGAAAAAGCCTTTTTTTCCCAGCACGGCATCTGCTGTAAGGAAAGCTGCGTGGGAAGTTGGAAATTTGGACCAACCAATCAATGACTTTAACATTAAAAAAATTTATGGATAAACATCTTTTGGTAATTGAATTCCGATACTTTCATCGTTGAGCGAGTGGACTACACACAATATAATCGTACGTGCTCAAAACTCATCACTGGGCCCACTTCCAATAACCTTTCTATCACTTGCTCCTACGGAGCGTGATGTCTCTTTTGCAGGAATCAGAGTTTAGTTAAATATCCATTACACGGCTATATTGTTGCACCTGTAATATATGAAGTTATTCATAAATTTTCATGTAAATTGTAATTCTCACCAAATTATTATTTTTTTTTAGTTTTTGAGTATTTCATTTCCTATAAATATTTAAAGAAAAAGATTATGTATTTTTCCCTATTTTAGGTATTAATTAGTAATAATTTAATCCAAATATATTTAAAGTAAGCGCCATAAAATATGCCACTCTACTGAATTCCCGACAGCAAACGAGCAAAATACTTGACCCAGGAAATACCTTGTGTTTTACTAGTAAATATTAAGAGACATGAAAAATCTTCGTACAAATTGTGAAATAATCTAAAAGAAACCGTAGGCATTTAATTTGGGAACGAATGAATACTAATTTATTTCTTGTTTCTTTACGAATTTATGAATGCTAATTATTTTATTTTCTATTTTTCATTAAAATAATCCACAAAAAAATTCATAAGTCCAACAGAAAAAAAGTAAAATTTTGAGGAATCTTTTGTAGTGCATTGATTGGCTATCTAAAATTTCATGAGGGTGCAGTTATACAACATGTAATAACCTTCTCTTTTTTTTTCTTCTTCTAAAAAAGTAAACTTTAAATTATACTATTACGATAGACAAGTGAGCTTGTAATTTTTTCCCCACATAATTCTAATTATAAAAGGGCACAATTTTTTAGTTTAAATTCTGTGGCCTTCTTGTACATAATAAATTTTGCACGATAATAAGATGATTTCATAATTTTCAAAATTATATTAATTAGTTGTTCATATTTAATCAAAATGTAATAAAACCTCACATATTCAATATAACTTGATTAATTATATATTCATCCCTACAATTTTTGCTATGTAAATAGTAAGAAATAGAAAAAAAGGACTATGTTTTAACATAGGAGGCTTTATGAATTTCAATTTCAAGCCTAGTCCTTTCCCTCGAACAAAACTTTGTACTTGAATATATGCATGTTCATGTAAAAAATAAATATACTACGCACTAGTAAAAGAATTCTCCAAAAAAATAAAAGAAGAAATCCTCCCACTCAGTACAAAGTCAAACAAGAATATTTTTCTCAAGCAGTTATAAAAGTACTGATTATTCTATCGTAGTAAAACTTCCAAAACCAAAATCTCGAAAAAGAAAAAGAGGAAAAGGAAGCAAAAATTAGAAGAAGCATAGACAGATACAAAAAAGAGATACTTTTGTTATGAAATAATATAAAGACAAGAATAATAATGCAAGTACAAGAGCAATAAAGAATAGAGAGAGAAGTATTGTTATTGATACTTAAAGATTGTTAGGGATGTATTACAATGGTAGAAGACCCCTTTATTTATAGGGAGTGGGATGATTTAGCTACCAATAATAGGACTCTAGAATCTCTCTAATTAAAGACATTCACCTTAAATAGAAGTGTAAAAATAACACTCCCCCTTGAATGTCTATTCAATGATGTGCCTCGTTAAAACCTTAAAACAAAACCCAATAGGAAAAATTAAAGTAAGGAAAAAGAGTACACATGTTTGAATATGCGCCTATTGGTTGCCTCGTTAAAAACCTCGCAAGGAAAACCCGGTGGGACAAAACCTTGTAACGGAAAAAGAGTGCAACGCGCATTAACTCCCCCTGATAAGAACATCAATTTATGTCCTTGAGTCTTCGCATCCCGATCTTGTGAACTAGCTTCTTGAAGGTTGACTTTGGTAGAGATTTTGTGAACAAATCAGCCATATTGTCGCTTGAACTAATCTGTTGAACATTGATATCACCATTCTTTTGAAGATCATGTGTGAAGAATAACTTTGGTGAAATATGCTTCGTTCTATCTCCTTTTATGAATCCTCCCTTCAATTGAGCTATACATGCTGCATTGTCTTCATACAAAGTTGTGGGTAGTTTATCACACTTCAAACCACATTTGTCTTGGATATGATGTATTATAGACCTCAACCACACACACTCCCGACTTGCTTCATGAATAGCAATTATCTCGGCATGATTAGATGAAGTAGCCACAATTGATTGCTTAGTCGATCGCCAAGATATGGCGGTTTCTCCACAGGTAAACACATAACCCGTTTGAGATCGAGCCTTGTGTGAGTCGGACAAATATCCAGTATCAGCATAACCAACAAGATCCGGGCTGCAATTCTTGCCATAAAATAAGCCCATATCGGTAGTTCCCTTTAGGTACCGCAATATGTGTTTGATCCCATTCCAATGTCTCCTCGTAGGAGCCGAGCTAAATCTTGCTAAGACATTAACTGAAAAGGATATGTCAGGCCTTGTAGTATTTGCAAGATACATTAGTGCGCCAATTGCGCTAAGATATGGTACTTCAGGACCAAGTAGCTCTTCATTCCTTTCTTGTGGTCGGAATGGATCTTTGTTCACATCAAGTGATCGAACAACCATCGGTGTACTTAAAGGATGTGCTTCATCCATGTAAAACCGTTTCAGTACCTTTTCTGTATAGGTAGATTGATGAACAAAAATTCTGTTTGCCAAATATTCAATTTGCAAACCAAGACATAGTTTAGTCTTTCCGAGATCTTTCATCTCGAATTCATCATTTAGATAATCAATTGCCTTTTGGAGTTCTATAGGGGTTCCAATAAGGTTTATGTCATCGACATATACGGCAAGTACAACAAATTCCGATGTTGTTTTCTTTATAAAAACACACGGGCAAATAGCGTCATTTATATAGCCTTCTTTTAACAAGTATTCACTAAGACGATTATACCACATTCGTCCAGATTGCTTTAGACCATACAAGGATCTTTGCAATTTAATTGAGAACATTTCCCGAGATTTTGAATTATGCGCATTTGGCATCTTGAGTCCATCGGGAGTTTTCATGTATATCTCATTATCAAGTGAGCCATAAAGATAGGCAGTAACCACATCCATTAAGTGCATGTCAAGCTTTTCATGGACAGCAAAACTTATGAGATAACGAAAGGTTATCGCATCCATTACAGGCGAATATGTCTCTTCATAATCGACACCAGGCCTTTGAGAAAAACCTTGTGCAACAAGGCGTGCCTTATATCTTTGTACCTAGTTTTTCTCATTTCTTTTGCGTACAAAGACCCATTTATAGCCGACAGGCTTAACACCATTAGGTGTTTCAACTATAGGGCCAAAAACTTCACGTTTTGCCAGCGAATTCAATTCTGATTGAATTGCTTCTTGCCACTTTGGCCAATCCTGTCTTTTTCGACATTCTTCAACAGATTGAGGTTCGAGATCCTCACATTCTTGCATAATGCTAGATGCGACATTATAAGCAAAGGCATTATCCACCACAATATCCACTCGATTAATATTTGCCTCAATATTAATTGGATTTAGGGATAGTTCCGTATTTTCCAGAGTCTCGGGCTCAATGGATTCTTCATGAATCTCAGAATTTGTTAAATCATGAATTTCCTCATGAGATTCTTTCGTGGTGTCATTTTGATCATTCTTTTTCCTCTTTCTAGGATTTCGATCTTTGGAACCTAATGGTCTGCCACGCTTCAGGCGTGCATTTGACTCATTGGATATGACACTAGATGATTGTCCAACAGGGACATCAATACGGATTGGAACATTTTCCGCGGGAATGTGGGATTTCGTTATCCTCTTCAAGTCCGTAAATGCGTCAGGCATTTGATTTGCTATTCTTTGCAAATGGATAATCTTTTGTACCTTTCTTTCACAAATAGAGGTATGTGGATCAAGATGAGATAATGATGCATTTTTCCACAAAATTTCCCGTTTGGTTTCACCAACTTCTCCCCCTAATTTTGGGAAAAGTGTCTCATCGAATCAACAGTCTGCAAATCGTGCAGTAAATACGTTGCCTGTCAATGTTTCGAGGTAGCGAATGATGGAGGGCGATTCAAACCCAACATATATTCCTAACCTTCTTTGCGGACCCATTTTGGTGCGGGGTGGCGGTGCTATAGGCACATATACTGCGCACCCAAAAATTCTTAAATGGGATATATTGGGTTCATGACCCAAAACCAATTGCAACGGGGAATACTTGTGGTAATTCGTCGGTCTGAGACGAATTAGCATTGCTGCATGTAAGATGGCGTGACCCCATACCGAAGTGGGCAGCCTCGTTCTCATAAGTAATGGCCTTGCAATCAACTGCAGGCGTTTAATTAACGATTCTGCAAGACCGTTTTGAGTGTGAATATGAGCTACAGAATGTTCAACTTTTATCCCGATTGATAAGCAATAATCATTAAATGCTTAGGATGTAAACTCAGCAGCATTATCCAGTCTAATGGACTTGATTGGATTATCTGGAAATTGTGCTCGTAGTCGAATTATTTGTGCCATTAATTTCGCAAACGCAAGGTTGCGTGATGACAACAGGCACACATGAGACCATCTACAGGATGCGTCTATCAAGACCATGAAATACCTAAACGACCCACTAGGTAGGTGAATAGGTCCACAAATGTCCCCTTGTATACGTTCCAGAAACGTGGGTGACTCAGTCCCAACCTTTGTTGGTGATGGCCTGATAATCAACTTGCCTTGATAACACGAAGTACAAGGATATTCATTATTCGAAAGAATTTTGAAATTCTTTAACGGATGCCCATTGAGCTTTCTATAATCCGTCTCATCATGACCGATCCTGGGTGTCCCAATCGATCATGCCAAAGTACAAAGGTATTGGAATCAGTAACCCTTTGGTTTACTGTTGAATGTGCCTCAATTGCACTAATTCTTGTCCAATACAGGCCACAAGATAAAGACGGGAATTTCTCAATAACCCTCTTTTGGCCGGAGACATTCTTTGTGATGACGAGATATTCAAGATTATCTTCATCCATTGTCTCAATATGATAGCCATTCCGGCGTACATCTTTAAAACTCAACAAGTTTCTCTTAGACTTGTAGGAGAACATTGCATTCTCTATGATTAAAGTCGTGCCTTTGGGCAGAGTTACAATTGCTCTTCCGGAGCCTTCAATCAATTTACTACTTCCAGAGATTGTAGTAACGTTTGCCTTACACATATTTAGTTGAGAGAAATATTTCTTTTTTTTGAGTATTGTATGTGTAGTACATGAATCAACTAGGCAAATACTTTTACAGTTGGATGTTGATCCAAGTTCGCTTTGTGAGATATCCATATTTGCTATCCCATAGTTTGACATACAAAAGAGATACACGAACATAAGAATAAACAAGTTCAATTCGTTTGTGTCACATAATATTTTCAAAATCTGCTGCTAACAGTTGACTAACAAAATCAGATGTGTTATCCATAATCGATTACTATGCAGCTTGAAAATTTTCAGTTTAAGCATTTTTCACACACAATCGATTGTTTAATATTGACAATCGATTGTTGATTAATTTTGAAAAATTCCAAATCACACTGTCTAACGACAATCGATTGTTAGACATAGACAATCGATTGCGGGTGATTTTTAAAAAATTCCAGATTACACTGCCTAACGACAATCGATTGTTAGACATAGACAATCTATTGTGGATGATTTTTGAAAAATTCCAAATTACACTGTCTAACGACAATCGATTGTTAGACATAGACAATCGATTGTGGATGATTTTTGAAAAATTCCAGATTACACTGTCTAACGACAATCGATTGTTAGACATAGACAATCGATTGTCGATCAATTGTTTTTCAGCTTTAATGCGAAAATATTAGATAATCGACTAGTTTTTCAGGCTAGTCGATTACCCCTACTGGAAAATAAAAATATTATTGATATTTGAGCATATTGAAGACATTCTAAAGAACTACTGCTAACATTGCATCATGAACTAACTAATACGAGCTAATACTAATGACTATTAGTTTATTCACTAACTAATACAAATAAGTAGAACAAAATCAAATAACTCCATCTTCTTTCATCACGGACCCATCACCGATTAGGTGGTCTATTTTCCCCTCGGGTTGCTCAAAGAAGTCTGCCACATCCAGGTGGGTGATGTCCAAGTTGTCGTCATAGACAAAATTTGTTTCAGGGCCTTTACTCTTTCGAGATACTTGATAAAGGTCAACCAAGTGTCTTGGTATACGGCAAGTCTTTGACCAGTGCCCTTTCCCACCGCAACGATAACATATAGTTTCTGAACCATTTGCCTTAGGATCTTCATGATCCCGTTTCTGCTTTCGGCGGTTATCTCTCCTTGGGGGTTGACGGACTTCATTGGAATTTTTTCCTTGTCTATGTCCCTGGCTATGACCCCGTTTACGACCATGACCATGGCCCTTTTCATGTTTGGCATAATGAGAGTGCACCTTATCTGCTTCAGGCAGTGGTGTAGACCCAGTGGGTCGATTTTCGTGATTTCTCATGAGCAGGTCATTATTTCGCTCAGCCACTAGTAGAAGAGAAATCAGTTCAGAGTACTTTGTAAAGCTTTTCTCTCTGTACTGTTGTTGCAGTACCATATTGGAGGCATGAAACGTTGTAAACGTTTTCTCAAGCATATCATAATCGGAGATTTTATCCCCGCATAGCTTCAATTTAGAAGTAATTCTGAACATTGCAGAATTATATTCAGAAACGGACTTAAAGTCCTGGAGCCTCAGATGAGCCCAATCATATCGTGCTTGTGGCAGAGTGACCAACTTCAGGTTGTCATATCTCTCCTTTAAGCCGTTCCACAAGATGAGTGGATCCTTGACGGTGAGATATTCAATCTTCAAACCTTCATCAAGGTGATGGCGCAAGAAAATCAAGGCCTTCGCACAGTCTTGGGTGGATGTTTTTTCTCTATCTTTAATGGTGTCTCCGAGACCCATAGCATCTAAGTGGATTTCAGCATCCAACACCCATGTCATATAGTTCTTGCCCGAAATTTCAAGGGCAACGAACTTTCTTTTCGTAATGTCAGACATAATCGAAAATTAAATTAGGAAGAGGGAAATACCTTAGATTTTTCGAGAATGGTTCTTGAGACGGTAGAGTCTCGTGCTGATAACGTGTTATGAAATAATATAAAGACAAGAACAATAATGCAAGAACAAGAGCAATAGAGAGAATAGAGAGAGAAGTATTCTTATTGATACTTAGAGATTGTTAGGGATGTATTACAATGATAGAAGACCCCTTTATTTATAGGGAGTGGGATGATTTAGCTACCAATAATAGGACTCTAGAATCTCTCTAATTAAAGACATTCACCTTAAATAGAAGTGTAAAATCTCTCTATTTATAACAACTTTTATTTATTAAGGCAGGGAGAAAAGAAAGAAAAAGGAAAAGAGAGGGTTTTCCCCCAAAAAAAAAAAAAAGGGATTAGGAAAAACACATTTATTTACGAGTATTAAAGGAGTAAGAAGCCCACAATAGAGAAATCCCAAACCCACGGAGAGAGGAGAGAAAGCAGCAAAAACCCCTTCACTGTGTGTGTGAGTGTTTTTTCGAAGATACATATCTCTATAGTCTATACACAAAGTGAGAGAGACCGAAAAACCTAACTTTAATAGATCTGAAAGAGGAAATATACAGTGGGTATTTGTTGTTTTTTTTCTCTCTTTTTTCACAGAAAAAGAGTTGTAACTCTTAAAAAAGATGAGTAGCAGAGGAGGCAATGGTGGAGTTGGGGTACAAGCGATACCAGCAGGGTCAAGGAAGGTGGTGCAAAGCTTAAAGGAGATAGTTAACTGTCCTGAGCCTGAGATCTATGCTATGCTCAAAGAATGTAATATGGACCCTAATGAAGCCGTCAATAGGCTTCTTACTCAAGGTCTTTACCCTAAATCCTAAAAAGATCTCTCTTTTATTATTTTAAAGAAGAATCTTTTTCTGGGTATTGTTTAGTTTTAGATATTATTGCTGGGTTTTAGGGTTTTTGTGTTTTCTCCAATGTTTGGGAAGATTTTGGATTTCTTGATTTTGTGATAAGGTTACTTCCTTTATCGATAAGACCTAAGATAATATGCTTTTTTTCCCCGCTGGTGTTTTGTTTCTTTAATTTTTTGCTGATATTGGGTGTTAGAAATAGTGAGATTTTTTAAGGAGTAGGAACAAGAAAAGAATAATTGGCTTTTGCGTTTGTTTGTTTGTTTTATTTTTTGGCTTTTCATGCGTATAGGTCCGGATATTCTGAGCATTACTCTCTTAATTTGTGATGCTTTGTTTAAGAAAGAAGAATGACACAGTGGGATTGTGTGTGTGAAGCATCTGTAGTTGCAGTGTTCGATTTATACGTTTCATCATGTAGAACACCCTTTTCTTAAGTGCAAGATTTGAATTTTATGCTATATACCTGGTAGTTGGTTCCATATTGTTAAAAGCTATATTAACCGGTTGAGCATGCCACTTGCGATTCGGGTAGTTATGCGCAAAGCAATCAGATAGAGTGGTGATTTTCCTTGACACTGATTTTAAAATATAAAGGAGAGAGAAAAATATAGTATTAGGGGCTTTTAAAACTGCATGCTTTACTTTGAATTGCTTCTGCTTTCTCTCTTAAAGCCCCAAGAACTTGTTACTTTTTGTGCTTCACTTTTAGAACATTGGTTACTGCAGTTGAAATTCCTTATTCAGAATTCAGAGTTTGATATATTTTGCCGAGTCCCAATAAATCTTGTTTGCCTTCCTTTATGCTGTTTATGCTTTAATTTTTTACTTTAGTTGACCATAGTTTGTTATTAATTTTGATCACCTTCTAATTGGAGTTCGTTGACTGCCCAGATACTTTTCATGAGGTGAAGAGCAAACGTGAAAAGAGAAAAGAGGTTCGTAAACTTTATTGAAGCAGGAATTCTAGAGACAATTGGTTATGGAGCTGATTTAACATTTGTCCTTAATATCTATGTTCCTCTTATGATTTTTATATGATACGAGTGAAGGGGAAGTAGTCTACTCAGATCTCTTACTACCCTGGTTTGATAATTAACTTCTGAGCTCTCTTTTTTGTTTTGTTGTCTTGAGTGGTGCATGACACTTTCCTCTTGATATGTTTTATGTCTATCTGATGGGTTGCATGCTCTAGCAGAATATTATAAGGTGCTATTACGTTGCTTTCTTAAATGGGTTGTTGATTTCTTTATACTTCACTTATATTCATCTTTGGTTCAGAGTAAGGATACGACTGAACCCAGGCCGCGTGGTTCAGTTAGCAATTCAGGCCGTGGAAGCAGGGGTGGTGCAGAACGGTATGTTGGGCGTGGTGGGTCAGGTATATGCATGATAATGCACAATCTTTTCAAACAGAATTAGGTCTGACTTTCTCATAGTTTGTCATGTTATCTCGTGAGGGTATAATTTTGTTTCTGGCCTCCTTTTTCCAGAGCCTACCAAGCCTACTCCTGGATACAAAAAGGAGAATGGATCTTATACAAGTAATCTGGCTTCTACTCCTGGAGTTTCCGTAAGTAATATAAGCAGGAGGGCTGCAACCATCAGGTTAGTAGTTTTGAAGTCTTAAATGGTTCAGTTTCTTTCAAAAGGACATCAGTTGTTTTTTTAAATGCTTGTGTTGGTTCCAGTATGGTATTCCTTAACCCACAGTATGTTTCTTTCTGTTGAAGTGTCTTTGGCATTAATTTAACTACTTAATAGCTATGATAAGTAATCACTGCATTGACTTATGAAGTTGCATATTCTTTTCAGTCACTTCAATAATCATGCAGTGTAAGCTATTTACTAATGCATGTGACTAAGCACACTTTCAGGTTCTTTTAAGAGATGCATAATGCTGGTTTGAATTTTCTTTGAATGCTTTTCCAATACGTGTTACAGTGCTGCTGCTGCAAATGAAAGTAAAAAGCCAGCAGCAGCAGCAGTTGATGGTGTTTCATCAGTGTCACAGCATTCTTCTGGATATCAACCTACTTGGGGCGGGGTGCCAGGTCAAGTTTCCATGGCTGATATTGTGAAGATGGGTAAGCCGCAGAGCAAAGTGCCGAGTGTACCTAATGTATCTCACCACAATGTCAATGCCAACCAAAACCATATTCAAGGGCTCCCTTCTGGTGCATCACATCAAAATATTCAGTTTTCTGATGATCATACATCCAATGTTTCTGATGTATATCGAGAGTCTGGGGATTATCGAGTGCAACATCATTCAACCGATGAGGAATGGCCTCTAATTGAGCAGCCATCAGTTGCTAGCCAGCCCTCTATCTCAGAGCCTGCTGCAGATTCTGAGCTGCATCCTGATCCAGCTAACATATCATATGACAGAATTAATCATCAAACTGATATTGATGAGGTACAGGGGACTGATGACAGCACTGCTGAAAATCTTGGTAGTCCTCCAAGCAGAAATTTGCAGGAGGAGAATGCTGGAGGTGCATCTATTTATGAGAATGACCTCTACAGATTTCAGAACCCGAATCATACTTTTGACCATCAAGAAGGTTAGTATATCATAGTTTTGAGTTGGTATTGTGATATGCTTTTCATTGTTGAAAATATGTATTATTTGTCGTCAAATAGCTTATGTAATAGCTCGTTTGACATAGTATTGCTTATTGTTTGTTTTTCATTATTCTCTCTGAGATTTCCGGGTTTGGCAGGTCTTTAGTCCAGTAAACTAAAGATTCTCTCTGTTCCCCTTTGACATTAGTATAATGTTATCGTTGTGTGTTCTTAGAGCAACTACACCAGACCTTCCTTTTTAGGAATACAGTCCCGGTGTTTGGTCTCATCCTATCAATTTAGCTTGAATAAGCTGGATTTGTTTGTCATATCACCTTATGAGGGAAGTGTAGCATAAAGAACCTCTTTGATATAAACAATATACTTTTTCTCCCAGCATTTTGTTTCTTTTAGATCTTAAATAGGAATTTTTTTCTTGCAGTAAGTGCATTTTGGTATTATTAATGTATTATAACGGTGACGTCCTACATTATCTCTTTGATTTGCTGGGGCATCTGATACATGTATAAAGGACAAAAGGCTGAAGTGCCAATCATTTGCTGTTCATAGGTGGCCCCATGCAGAGTTGAATTTATCCCGTACAGTTGAAGCTTGGTGTTATTTTGATAAGTAATTTGATGTTTGGGGTTTATCCTTAAAAATTCAAAGATGCCTTAAAATTCATACTTTTCAGCTGGCCCTATATTTGAAATGGAAGAAAAGTCTAACTAATCTCAAGCCACCTAGAAACTTCTCTTTTTGGGGGGAGGGGGGCAGCATCCATGGAGATGCTTGCTAGGAGGCATGTACACCTGCTTTCCATGTCACTATTAGTTTCAACGTAAAGTGAAAAGCAGTGTGGTTTATCTGTGAAATCAAATTGTTTGTTCCTTCATATGAAATTCTGCTACATAGAATCTATTGAAATGTCTATTTTTTGTGTAATAATTCTCTGCCATCTGCTTGCAGTCGAAGACGTTAACGTCTCTGTTTCATCAGTTGCTGCAAACTTTCAACAGTTAAATGTACATGATGATCGAGGGTTGTCACCTGAGGGAGATGGTCCTTCTGTTGTAATCCCAGACCATCTTCAAGTTCAAACTGCAGACTGCTCTCACCTGAGCTTTGGTAGCTTTGGTGCTGGTATTGGTGGGTCCTTTTCTGGGCCTTTGGCATCTGCTGCAGTGAAAAGTAGCTTGGAAGATGCACCTAAGGATGTGGAGGGTTCATCAGCTGGGCACTTGGGATCCAGGTATACCTCCTTCTTAACTGTGGATTTTCTTTAACTCATTGATGCACCACCAAATCTCTGCTGGTCGCTTCTTCCACTTAGATGATGTGGAAAGTTTCAGTCACTTGTTTTGCCTCATAGGTTAATTTTGCCTCTTCCACTTACATGCTGTAGATATGCATTTAATTTTGCTTCTGATTTACTAAATTCAACTACGTATACCCTTGCACTTTCTCTTAGTATTTTTGTAGTTCGCTTTTTTTTTTTTTAAATGTTCATCATATTAGTCAGTCAAATCAATCATTACCATTCTCCAAACCCAAGTAGGTGAGGTTAGCTTCATCTGTATGGATCCTCTATACCAGCTTCTTCTATTCGGACTCATTTCATTCCAGTCAAATAATTTATCATTTAGGACAAATGGGTGCAGTTTTCTCTGCGCTCTCAAGACAAGTTAGGGTTCCTTAAAGCTAACTCAACAGTGCATTTTTAAACTTTTGTATAAACATCTTCATATCCTTAAAGTATAAAATAACAATCTTACAAGATAGCATAAATATCTTATTATTGAGGTATTTATAAATTAATCTCCCAGGCAAAGCATGGGAGCTGAAACTATTCCTCTTAATTGTTGGTGTATCTTTGTATTGCAGAGCTCCCGAATACTATGGTGATGAGTCTCTTGGACATGCATCTGAGAGTAACTTGTACCATAGAACTAATGCAAGCTCTGGAAATTATGATTCACCTTCTGCTTCACAACCAGAGCAGTTGAAAACAGAATTAAGTGAACATGGAAATCAATACTCGTATCCCTCCTCTGCTGGTGGCTACACATATGAAACTGCACAACAATTAACTGCAGCATTTAGTCAGCCACAGACAAGTTCCCATATGCAAAATCTTGCTTCTTTCTCTAATGTAATGGTAGGAGCTTCCTCTTTGTCAAGGATATAAATAATTTCTCTGCTCTTCATTGGATGTTTGCCTGCATATAATTTTGCGTTTTGAAGTTTGAAGCTAATTGTACTGAAAGTTTGTCGGGTGAATTATTTCAAGAAAAGTACATTGAACTGATTTCTAGTAGTTTCTGGGGCAGGGGTGTGTATTATAGAACTTGTCATAAGTCAGCCCCTAAGGGGAACATATAATTGGCTCTGTATGTTTTACTTTTGACTTTCACTTTTAATTTGGTTGCATAGAGTTTGCTTACTATTAGCTTGCTATTCTGTTAGGTTTAAAATGACATATGGAATGACATGGTAGAGTTGCGGGTTGGTAGCTTTATTCTATTATCTTAACAGGGTGGGTGGGGTGGGGTGGGGGGTTTCTAAATGTGGAGTGTAGTTTGGGTTCACACTACACATTGCGCATGGATAGATGTTTGCCTAATAGTGTAGTGAAAGATGTGAATGCATTCATATCTTTTGTAAGTCTCTCTTTTTTTTATCGGTGCAGTGAGAGGGGTGGGGGTTGGTGTAGAAGTTTGTGACATGTTATTGAGATGATTATTCTTGAAAATTTACATCTTCAAAGAATCAATGATCTATTCACAATCTAGTAATTTTGACCATTCTTATTCTCTCGAGTCTTATAGTTACTCTTTTGAAAGTTAATTTTGGCGGATATCACAAGTACAGCATGATTATTTGTGAACTTGTTATTATTCACTATATAGGCTCTGGTCTGTGGTTACATATTATAACTTTTGAATAGCTCTTGCACAATCGAGGAAAATCTGTTGCTAGTTATAGACAATACTTTTATTGAACTTTGCTTGAGACAATCAAATTAACTAAATTGAGTGATCGCTGAGGTCTGTTAGAGTGAAAGATGACCGTGGATAGTCTTTTTCCTGTAACTCATTTGGACTGCCCTTTTCTTGTGGTCCTTTAATCTTTTCCTAGAATGTTTTGAGGAAAAAGCTAATACCAGAGTTTCCTTCTGAATAATCTGTATTTGAAGTTGATAAATACTCTATAAAATAATAGTGGCAAATGTGTGAAGAATCTAATTCTGCGGCACTATTGTGGGGGCACTTAGTATAAGTGGTAATTTACTATTTTCCCTAGTGTATCTATGCTCTTTCAGGAATTGTTTTTAGTTTTACAAACTCTAGAAAGATAAGACCTATAATACCTGCTTTTCCCATGTGAGAAGGGGCTGTAGGTCAATGGAGTACAAGAGAATCAAAAGAGGAACATTTAAGTTCCCACCAGAATTTTCTACGGCGAGGTACTCATTTTGCTATTTTGTTTGAGCAGGCCTTCACAAATTCATTGCCAAGTACCTTGTTGGCTGCTAATGTTCATGCTGGTCGTGAATCTGATCCTTCATACTCACCATTTTCTGCAACACAAGCAATGCCCACAAAATATGGCAACTCTGTCTCTTCAATTGGAGGTTCAACAATTTCCATGCCTGAGGTAATATCTTGATGAAGTCGATTCATTTTTCAAAGTGAATTTCTTTTTCTTCATGTGCACTTGGTGTATTGCTCATCACTTGTTGCTTGCGAAATTTTTCATGTACCGTAAAACGCAAAATATGTTATTTTTTTTACCCTTTTTAGAAGTAGTTTTAATGGTTTTTATAGTTGTTTGTTTGTGCATAATGAGAATGTTGTACATAATGGATCTAATTGCATCTATAACACTGGTGGGATCTCTTAACAATTGAGGATGAAATTTCAAAGATAGCTTCTGCCTTCTGCTGCTTGAAACTAAAATTTAAAGGTCATCTCTCTGAAGTCTTAATGTCCATCCAATGTTTTTGGGCAGACAGCTTTTGACATTTTGTAAAACTCATGTTGTGTGGGTTGGTGTTTTTAGTCTGTATACAAAAAAAATGTATACACAGAGAATAGTTACTTGTCATGGATCTTCAAAATATCTCAAAGGCTAATTTGTTTATTTGTGTGGTACAGTTCAGAGGGTCTAGCTCATTAAGAGAGAAGAAAATTACCCTTTGATTTTAGAAAAGGTGGCCGAAGTTGTGTATAATATTCTTATGATAATGTTACCTTATGGTGTTCCTGGTCAAAAGAACTGTTAACTTTTGATTTTCTCATTTAAGATTTTCTTTTGGGTTGTTGCAAAAGAAAAAAAAAGGCAATAAGTTAATAATAATCTGAAATTAAAAGATTGACAAAAGAAGTGAAATGTGTTTCCTTTAAATAACCTATAGAAACAATCCATTCCACTAAGAGAATTGTGTTGAATTTTAATTGGCAATGCATATGAAAAGGTGGTGTAACCATATGGATAGAGATTTTCCATCTTATGTCTTCTTCCTTTCTAGAATAATAAGTTTTGCAGATATCTTCCTTAATCTTATGTCATGGTGTACATCATTGATATTGTTTCTGTGGACTTGCAGTCTTTGAGGACTGTTGGTTTTCAATCAGCACAACCTTCACCGCAGACACTTTCTGGAACTAGTGTCACCACCGGACCTGCTGTGCCACAACATCTTGCTGTACATCCCTACTCCCAACCAACACTTCCTCTGGGACCGTTTGCTAACATGATTAGTTATCCCTTTATGCCTCAGAGCTATACGTATATGCCATCTGCATTCCAGCAACCATTTGCTGGTAACAGTACTTATCATCAGTCGCTAGCAGCAGTGCTCCCCCAATATAAAAACAGTGTTTCTGTCAGCAGCTTACCTCAGTCGGCCGGTGTTGCTTCTGGATATGGTGGTTTTGGAAATACAACAACTATCCCTGGTAACTTCCCGATGAACCCGCCTGCTGCTCCTTCTGGTACTAACTTGAGTTACGATGATATGTTGAGCTCTCAGTACAAGGATACTAATCATTTGATGTCTCTTCAGCAGGTAAGCAATTCACTTGCTATAAACGCTGTTCGATTGTTTAAAGTCAATAGGACAAATTGCTGTCGACTCGCTTTCTCTAATATAATAGGTTTTGATTTTTTCCTCAATTGGACTAATAGTTTTGATATCAACTGCTTTTGTCGATCACCGTTCTTCCTTTCCGTGATTCGAAGCTCATGTATATACTCACTCTCCCTGCCTTTCAGGGTGAGAACTCAGCTATGTGGCTTCATGGACCTGGCTCAAGAACAATGTCAGCTGTTCCTGCCAACACATACTACGGTTTCCAAGGTCAAAACCAGCAAAATGGTGGATTTAGGCAAGCTCAACAGCCAATGCAGAATCATGGATCTTTGGGCTACCCAAATTTCTACCATTCTCAGGCTGGGATCTCATTAGAACATCAGCAGCAAAATCCAAGGGATGGGTCCTTGGGTGGCTCTCAAGGCCAGCCCAAGCAGTCTCAACAGCAGCTATGGCAGAACAGCTACTAATAATCTCTTAAAGCCTCCTTTTTCGGAGTCTTGTAGTGAGTTTGAAAGTGGCCTTTCCAGGGTGTTGCTTTGGAAATAGCTTAAATTCACATGTCCCAAGGGGAATCGACTGGCTGCTGCCCTGTGCCTCGAGGTTGTACTTCACGTATTTGTCATCAGTCAAATGTAACGTAGGAATGTGAGCTAACGTCGTGCTAGTGGACTTTTCTTGTTTTGTTAACTCTTTGTTTCACAGTTAACCCCTTGCTTTATCTATAGTGATAAGTGATGTTCTGTTTCCACTAAGCAATGTGTTGCGATCCTTCTTAGTTTCCTAACCAGTTTACCCTGCTTGCTGCATAAGTGATTTGCATGTGGTATTTTTATTATCAGGTTTTACTTATTTCTTACTTCCATTGAGCCTAACATTCCTGGCACAGTAGGGTGGAATGTACAAAGATGTCCCTTTATTTGAAAATATAGTTGATGTCCTTAGTAGTATTTAAGAGAAGACAAGTTTTGTGGTTCAGTCCTATACGACTCACCTAAAAAATGCTCTTTGATTATGTGAGCTATTTTATATGATGTTTGCAAAGGCAATTGACGAATGTGGTATAGAAAACCTTTAATCTCATCTATCCTATTTGGTATCGAATGTGGTCAAGTTTCACTTGAGAAATTAGACATGCAGTTTAACTTCATGCTTTGATTCTATAGCAAAACCGAGTGGCTTATTTCATGAATAATTGTGGACTCGTATCTTTTGACTGTTGAGGTTACTAATCGCTTATAACGAAATGATAGATCTAATTGGAGCATTTTGTAATTTATGCTTCATTTGTAGTTTAGAGTACGAAACCTAGTAAGCTAGATTTAGATCATTACCATCGGATCATAACGAGCTTTATACACATCAGTTTACATCTTTTGCTTTTTAGTTGCACAATGAATTGTGACTAATTTGTCCTAGTAAATACATCATTATTACTTCAATTCAGCTACTATTGTAAGTTTTGAAAATTTATCATGAATTTTCTTCTTATATTGACATGTAGTGACTCCATTATGGCATCAAGATTGGTATAATTTGGCATAGCTTTAGCAATTCTTGAGTTGAAAAGGTATTTATAGATTCTAGAGCTCAAGGGAAGGTTCGGAACCCTAGTAGCAGAATGGAATCAGTTTACCGGGCTGACTTCCATGCCAACACGAGCAGTTTAACTCATCACTACCCCGTAGCGTTGAGAATTGTTTTTGCTTTTTTTGCTAAAAACTTTTTCAAAAGTATTCAAACCTGTGGAACTGACCAGCATCACAATTATAAGATAATTGCAAGCTTGAATGGCAAGGGAAGATCACAACTTTGAGTAAATTAGAGAACAATAAATAGGCGATGCACCATCCTTACTGCTACATATATTGTCCCCGACTTAATTCATTCCATTAGACACAAACTCAAAGGAAGACCACAAGCTCGGGGCACGCTGAAACAGAATATTTCAGCTTGTTGAAAGGTAGTAGAATTCAATCTCAGATGGACACAAAAGATACGATTTGATGTGTTATAAACATGATTTTTCCGGGGACACAAAAGATGAACCAAAATAAATTAACTACGTTAAAGGCACATAATAAGGGGACCAAGAAAAGAAAATCAGGAAAAGAAACTATATGAGGACACAATTCACATTGCAAACGAGTTCTTTCCCCCCTCTCTACACAAGAATCAAGTTTGCATTACATCTTGGGCCTGTTCAACAATGTCCAAAACATGTAGAAACAAGAGACTGGGCATAAGTTGGAACTGTAAGCTAAAACACATGCAACTTGATGCTCATTGATTAGTTCATTCAGGAGAAAATCAATACTTGCAAAGGCCTTGGTTTCCCTTTCTTTCGTTGACCCAATAAATCATTTGAGAAGAGACCTTGCTAAATGTTCTCGTGCAGTTGCCAATGCTTGACTTATAGTCTGTAGAAAACCAGAAAGAATCGTAGTGAAAAGATGAGTTAATTGCACATGGGTGCTAATTGAGGAAACAACTATTCGATCAGTTTGAAGGATAGAGCAATGTTTACCTGCTCTGACAAAGACGCCCCAGAATCCACGCTATTGCTTGCCACTTTCCCGGCAATAACATTTGCATCCGTTTCAAGAACAATTCTACAAGAGATAAGAAAGTAAAATGGAGGATCTTCATAAGATTGTAAGTTAATCAGAAGTAGTTTCAAATTCTTCATCAGCTTATTTTCCTGTAACTGAAATTGAGAGCAAGATTGAATGTTTGCAATCTTTTCCATTTTCCTACTTCAGTTCTCAAGGTCAAACACTCTAATAAGTAATAAGTGCTACACAGGGCAAGTAAAAAAGAAATAACTACAATTCTATATAACTACAAAGACAAGAAAGTAAAGGATTCTGACTTGTAGTATCTGTATTAAATGAGTAAAAGTTGCAAAGCAAGTTAAGATGAGTAAAAGCTGCAAAGCAAGTTAAGACAAAGATTTTATTTACTTAAAATTTGAGATAAATAATCTGATCATGGTACAATTCTCTTACCCGCCATCGACAATTTCATCAAGACACAAAAGAATAAGGTCCAAATTTTCAAGTGCCTCCTTCTTCTCTACGTTGCCCCTAAAACAAAAGGCATTTGCAGCAAGATGAGTACAGGAGGACGAAAATATCAAGGGATGCATATCGAAAAGGAAAATGTTGCTCTTCTGCACAACCTAAGAAGAATACCAACAGCATCAGAGAATCCCTGGAGCACACTGGCAAGAATTATTTCATTTTCATTGTCACTCCCGGTAACAAAGAAATGAAGATCTTGGGAAAACTTGTAAACAACAATATAATTATCAAACATTGTTATCTCCGCTGCAGAAGAAGTAAGAAGAGTGGTCAGACAGATCAAGGTTCTCTTTCTTTCCCATCACAAAGAGTTTTAGCAGCAACCGGGGAGACCCAATATGTTGCAGAACTGCTTAAGCAAAAGGGTATTCTTCAGTAATTGGCATAAAGACTGTTCTCAATATATATAGAGTAATTACTGAGCAAGACTTCGAATTCATATGGCCTAGAGACAACCAACTTCTAGAAGAGGACATGCAAGCAAACAAAAGAATTGGGCTTTCTTTTAAGATTATTATTGTCAACCTATTACCTAGCACCACTAACCAGAGTTCCCATTTGGTAAATTAGCAAAACTTCTAATAGCTTGTCTTTATTTTTGGCACTTGATTTATGACTACCACAAGAGGCCTATAATAATATTCTATGTTTGCAGAGACTGGTAATATCTACTGCATAAGATAGTCCCACAGACAACTCTAGGGCAGAATGGAGCCTAACCAACTGGCAGGATGACTTTTGCTTCCTTTGCATGTTGACAGGGAGAACAAAATGTGCAGTCAGTAATACTTGAAAACATGAAACAAAATAAAGGAGATAATTTTGACAGAGCACGACCAAATCAAATAAATAAATCAACAGTAAAAGAGAGATCATACCTTCTGCCCTGGCATTAGTCTTTTGTGTCTTGGCAAACACAGTCTTCTCAAAAGCTTCCCTTGCAACATTTGTTGGCCAATCATCTGAGTAGTACTTTACAGCAACACGCTTTCCTTCGGAATCTAGAAGCAGAATGTTCTTAACTGCAGGGCAGATCTCCTACAAGAGGATGTGAAGGATATTATAGCATGATCTTTTGTCTAGATATCCAGATATGAAAACAATAAGGGACGAACTTCTTTTCATACTTCGTAGAAAAATAGTTAAGAACGTATATCGCCACATCTGACAGAGATGGAAGTCATGCATAAATTGCTCTGGTTCCATCTATTAAAGCTTCAAGTTTAACCATCATTTCAAAAATTCCAAGATACTCACTGTTGCATATTTCTCCTTTTACTTTTTCTATTCAAGCACGTGTAACATATAATCATATTCCAAACCAAAGCATAACTGTAGCACAAATAAAGCTGCCTTCCCTTTTTCATGGACTCCTACACAGCTATAGATGTCAACCAGAAACTACTTTATCTCCGATTATATCCAACTCCAACATCAACTCATCAAGTCTCCAAGTCATGTGGAAAAACAAAAATATCCAAACACCTAAACCAGATTTTCGCTCAGTGGCTTTTTACCTTTATTCTCTTGATGGAAAATCCTCACTATTTGATAAAATAACTTTGCCTCACATCATATGCCCCTGTTATAAAGCACGATATTTCCTCCTTCATGGGCAAGACTTTTCCATTCTAAAGAGATGAATGCAGCATCCCATTTCAAGAAATATGAGTCTAAGTTTTAACCCAGATTAGCCTTAAATGTGTGGGTTGGTGTCTTAGGCGGATCCAAGATTTGAACTTTACAGGTTCAGGATGCCACTGAACCCACTGACCCCATTCGAGTTACTGCGTTCAAAATTAATATTTAGTAAACATTTAGTTAGAATTCTTAACACATATACACGGTACGAGCTAAAGTTATTGGGTCCAACTTAAATGTTGGTGTTCTTCCTATTAGGGTGTTGCAAAATAATTTGCTGGTGGAATATATAGTGTAAATAATCCTACTAGTTCATAACACAAAAGTTTTTATCTTCCTTCTGTTAATTCTTACGTTTTTTTCTTCCTTTTGTTAATTCTTTTCCTTTTCTCCATTGTTGGAGACTTAAAAAAGCTAGATCTGATAGATATACCGTCCCAATTTTACCTCCATATAACAAACGCTGAAAACAGGTCAATAATCAAAGAGATCAAGCGAAAACCACTTTAAGCCAGCTTTTCCAATTCTACCAAAATGAAAACCCCAAATACACAAAATTCATTTTCTACCAGCACTGACGGATAAATTCAACCATACAATACATAAGATCAGTGATAAACGAGGATGCGCTTGTTTTGGGCAAAAAAAAATTTTTTTTTAAAAGTTTCGTTTTTTTTTCATATGGAAAAATAATAGCAAATGGGTTTAAGAGAAAGAGAGAAAAAGCTGACCATTGTGAGTGGGAATTAAGGAGAAAGAGCTCAGAATTGACGTTGAAGAAGGCGGATCGCTCGACCTGCGAACACACCGTAGAGAAAGGAGGGAGGGAACCTATTTGCTGGGGCGTGATACTCGCTTCTTACCTTTTGCTGGGAATTTATTGTTGTTGATGTGTATAATTTTCACTAGGCGTTACAACTTGTGAAAGTTGTTTGCTTGTTTTTGAAGTTTCCTGAAAGGAAAAAGGTTTTAATTTTTAATTTTTAACTTTTAATTTTTAATTTTTAATTTTTAATTTTTAATTTTTAAGTTTTATTTTCTATTTTCTATTTTATGGTTCTTTTGGCCTTTTGGGTAGGGGTGAGCATCGATCGGTTCAGTTCGGTTTTGGAAATTATCGATATTGCCTATCGATTATCGGTTTACAAATATCATAACCCGATAACCAAACCGATAAGATATTAGTTATCGGTTTTCGGCTTATCGGTTATTGATCATTATCGGTTCGGTTATCGGTTTACCCAATAAGATAAAACTAAAATTAAAAGTGATGAACGCTAAATATTAAAAGTGTTGAATGCTAAAAATTAAAAGTGCTTTGAAAATTAAAAGCACCTTCACGTGAGTAAATTAGAGACAGAACTATGATGCTAATGTGTGTCTTACTGTCATTATAAATTAGAGACAGAAAAATCAATTTAAATAACTTTTTCATATCATACTGATGAACTTAATTCGCTAAACAACAGAGTTAAATACTGAGTTTCATCCATGTTTTTGTGTCACTGTGAGTTTGATTTAAAAGAAAACAGAGGCAAAAATCAGAAGCAAACAGAGGCAAAAATCAGAAGCAAACAGAGGCAAAAATCTTAAGCAAACAGAACAATTAACAAGACACAAACAGAAAAATCTTGAGACAAAACTTACACGAAGCGATTGACGAGTGAGGGAGTGAGTCGTCGTAACTGGTGAAGAACTGGTGAGGCTCAGGCACTGGCGTGGCGTCTGGCGGAGAACTGGTGGTGAGCTTGAGAGTTGAGGCTCAGGCACTGGCGTTACACGATGCGATTAACTGTTGGGAGTTGGAGCTGCGGTGGAAACATAATGAGAGAGACATACAAGAGACGACTAATGACTGAAGACTTAGTGAACGGAAGAGGGAAGGGAATTAGTAAAATAAAACCCTAGTATATACTTAAGGGTAGATTAGTAAATTACTTCATTTTTATTGGGTTATCAATTTTTACCCAATAAAAAAATACAAACCGTGACCGAACCGATAACCCAATAAAATTTTTTTTACCCCGTTACCGAACCGTTAACTCAATAACCCAATATTGATAACCCAATAAAGAATTAATGGTCTGGGTTATCGGTTTAACCCGATATATGCCCACCCCTACTTTTGGGGTATTCATGCAGTTAAGTCTATCTTTTTTTTATTTTTAATATTTGAATCAAATTAAACTAATACTATATAAATTTTGTTTTGGATTGGCGATTTGGTTCAATTATGCAGTTATGTTCTATTTCCACGTATGTAGTAAAGAATGCAAATAAAATGATACTTATTCTGAAATAAAGTAATTTAGTAAACAATAGAGACAGAAAGAAGGAGGAGTTTTTCCTTTTTGATTGTGTGTATTTATCCATCTATTATAAAGCATTTATGTAGACATGAAAAGTAAAGAATCACTATTACAAAATAGTGGGAGGAACGAACACTAAATAGTGGGAGGATTGACCATTAAAATAGCGGGAACATAATTGTTTGACCCAAAAATATAATTTTGTTCAAGTAATTAATTTCAATTAAACATAAGTTAATCTTAGTTAAGAATAATTTTCTCAAATCTTAATGTCAAAAAAGGCCGAAGAGAAGCGTTTTTGGAGACAATAATAATACTATGTAATAAATGCCTTTTACTATCAAGAACGATAACAATACGTATGATATACAATAAATAACAATATAATGGCACTCATGTAATTAAGAGAAATAATTTAATCTGTAAAAGGTGGAATAAAAGAACCTTCCTCCTGACAACGATTGAACGATAGATCCTTAAACAATTGGAAAATCCTCAGATTTGAGAAGAATCTTAGTGAAAGTAATGTCATGTATTGAAGAATGAATCTTTTTCCAAGTGTTGTTCCTACAGAGTGGGTTTCACGTGCCTCTCTTCTCTTTCTTTTTTCTATTTTTATGGGATCCCTTCCTAGAGGACCCTAATAGTACAGATGCAAGGAATATTCATTAGAATAATCCTTTCCAATTTTTTTTTTGAAAACTAGCCGTTACAATTCTATCGCTGGTATTCGACCACGACCCTTATGAATAACATTAACTGCGGCTCTCCTCGGCTTCTCGATCATGATCCTCACTGATGATTTGACCGCGGCTCTCTTCCTCGACCTTGATCATCATCGGTGTCATGGCCTCGACTCTTTTAGACCCTTCAGCCACGACTTATATAACTTATTGGATCATCTCGAATAATGATTTGAGGATCCTTCTCGTAGTGCCATTTTGACATGAATATCCTAAAGGCAGATTTTGACCATACAATAATCAATATACATTAAATGATAGGACCCAATATAGACATCTATAACTATTATCTTTAGTACTCCTCCTTGAATGTCCATGATAAAAATAAAATTTCAAGTGAAAGAAAAAAAAACACGTTGTCATTTGTTATATGCATTGTGTCCTTCCTCATTAAAAACCTCACCAGAAAATTCAGTGGGACAAAACCTTGGTTAATGAAAAAAGAGTGTAGCGCATAGTTACTCCCCTGCAGAGGCGGATCCAGGATTTTCGGAGGATGGATTCATCATTACTTTTAAAAAAAAATTAAACCAAAAGGTTGGTAGGGGATTTGATCCTCTGACCTTAGGCTATTGGAAATAAGAGACAAAAACTAATGCGCCACTTGGTCTCTTTTGACCATGGGTACCATCAAGTATATATATTTATTTTTGTCAACTTATGTACATCATATCTATACTTTAACCCGAGAACCATGGGTTCACGTGAACCATATTTTACATGGTAGATCCGCCCCTGCTCCCCTGATATAAATATTACTTAATGTCTCGAAGACGACACATTCCAATCTTGTATATCAGCTTTTCAAATGTTGAGGTTGATAATGTCTTAGTGAACATATCAGCCAAATTATCACTTGAACGAACTTGTTGAATATCTATTTCACTATTCTTTTGAAGATCTTGAGTGAAAAAGAATTTCAGTGAAATGTGTTTTGTTCTATCTCCTTTGATGTATCCTCCTTTCATTTGAGTTATGCATGCAACATTATATTCATAAAATATTGTTGAAATATTCCCTTTCCGCATATATGCTTAATATTATTCCGGTGTCTTTGTGTTTGGGAAGAACTAAATCTTGCTAACAAGCTTATCGAGAAAGCTATATATGGTTGGAAATTATTGGCAAGATACATTAATTCTCCAATTGAACTAATATATGGTACATCGGCACTAAGAAGATCTTTATTATTTTTATGAGGTCAAAATGGATCTATATTTATATCGAGTGATCTCACAACCACCGTAATACTTAATGGATATGCTTTATCAATATAGAATCGCTTTACAATCTTTTCAGTGTATGCTGATTGATGGACAAAAATTTCATCTTTCATATACTCAATTTGTAGACTAAAATAAAAATCTATTTTTCCAAGATCTTTCATTTCAAATTCGTTCTTTATACAATCTACTGCTTTAGGAAGCTCCCAAGAGTTCCAATGATATTTAAATCATCAATATACATGGCGATTATAAAAAATTTCAGATTCAGACCTTTTTATAAAAATACAAGGACAAATTGAATCATTCTTGTACCCTTGTTTCAATATGTACTCACTCAGGCAATTATACCACATGCACCCTAATTGTTTCGTATAAGGATTTCTGAAGCTTTATTGAACAAGTTTCTCGAAGACCTTTTTATGCTTCAGGCACTTTAAATCCTTCTAGAATTTTCATAAAAAAATTCATTGTCTAATAAGCTATATAAATAAGATGTAACAATATACATTAGACGAACATCAATTTTTTCATGCACTACCAGATTTATAAGATACTTGAATGCGATAACATCTACTCTTGCGCCACAAGTCGCACTTTATATCTAACGACTTTATTTTTATCATTTCATTTTCACATAAAAATTTATTTGTACCATACTGGCTTCATTCCTTCAAGTGTTCGAACTTAAGTCCGAAGACTTCGCATTTTTCAAGTGAAGTTAATTTTTATTTCGGCTAATCATTTCTTCGTCTATATTCATCGATAGATTTTGGTTCAAGATCCTCATCTTTTTTCATTATTTCAACAACAACATTATAATCAAAAACGTTACCGATAACACTATTATTTCGGTTCCATCTTTTTTCTATTGAGACATAACATATTGAGATGGAGAATCGAGAGATCTCATCATTTTCAGTAGAACCTCCCTTGAGGTCTTATAATTTGTTATGCCTCTGTGCTCTTCTTGAGCCACTACCCCTATATTATGATCACTTTGATCATTTTCTCCTTTTCTTTTTAGGAAATTTTCATCTTTAGAATCGATTGGTCTACCACGTTTCAAGCGTGGTTTAAACTCAGTTTCTTTAATTGATTGGACTATCGGGATATCAACTCAAATTGGAGCACTAGCAGCAGAACTATGTGACTTAGTCACTCTTGGTAGGTCAATGAATGCATCTAAAAGTTGATTTGCAATATTTTACAAATGAATTATCTTTTGAACCTCTTGTTCACATCGGTTTGTTCGAGGATCTAAATGAGATAGTGATAACGCATTCCAATCTATCTCCTTTCTGAGCTGTTTATTTTCTCCAATAATGTTGGGTATACTGATTCATCAAAATGACAATCAGAAAATCATATCGTAAATAAATCTTCAGTCATAGGCTCCAAATATATTTTACAATAGGAGGAGATCCATGCCCAACATATATCCCCAACTTTCTTTTGGAACTCATCTTTGTGTGTTGTGGTGGTGCATTTGAAATAAAGATCGCACAACCAAACATTCTAACATCGAAAATATTTGGCTCCTGAAAAAGCCAATTGCAATGGAGAGACTTTATGATAACTTGTGGGCCTTATCTGCACAAGTGTTACTGCATGCAAAATAGCATGACTCCATACTGAAATGGAAAGTTTTACTCTTATAAGTATTGATCTAGTAATAAATTGGAGGCATTTGATCAATGATTCCGCTATACCGTTTTGCGTATGAACATGAGCAACTGGATGCTCAATTGTTATCCCAGATGATATACGATTATCTGTAAGGCCTAAGATGTAAACTTACCAAATAGGTGTATTCGTGTGCCGGTACGGTACAATATTTAAATATTTTGGTATTCGATTTCGTAAAATTCCATGCCAAATATCGTACCTAATTAAATTCAGTATGGTTCGATTTTTCTCCTTTCGATTTCGGTTTAGTCGGTTCGGTAACTTCGATTTATTCAGTGTGAATACTAACTAGCACATAAAGTCATAAACGATAATAGTCTTAATTAAAGTACTCAAAAGTACAAAACTAAAAATATTTGTTAATAAAAGTTTTGTCCCAAATCAGTAAATACCAACCTAGAAAGAGAAAACTTAGAGAAATATCTTGTTACTTGCTTAGAATTAATTGATGAACATAGAAAATAAGTATGCACAACCTAGTTTTTACTCATTTGTTTAAATTGATTGATGCCCTTCCTCTAATTATTGTGAAATTTTACCGTGAATCAATTCCCAAAATTAAGTATATTTTGTACTTAGACTCAAATGTTTACTTTATACTCTTACTACTCCCTTATATGGCGAGAATTAATCTGTCTCAAACAGATTTCTTTCCTTAATTAACCATGTTAGTATCCGTCTGAGAAGTAATCCCTTGATTAAAGGGAAGTACTTGTGTTAATTGATTCTAATTGTGATTATTTCCATATATGTGATAAAACCTTACCTGTTACCTTATTCTCTACTCGTTTTCAAACTACAAATACCCTACCATCATTTATTTAAACACAGAAACAACTGAGTTAAAAAACATACACTTATACTCATAACTATCTCTTTCTCTACTACTACTACTTGTGCTACTGCTTTGTCTAGCCGGCTGAAAGCCAAGGCTAGATTGTGAAATCCTGCTTACCTTACCTTTCTGCACCTTGCCTGCTCTACTGGTATGTCCTAGTTAATTGTTTCAAGCCTCAACAACAACATGCTTCTTTAATTGTTTCAGTTTCCATCATTTTTGTCTAATTCTGCTTGTGGTTCTGCAATCAAGTTACATTACCAAAAAGGATGGGAAATATGCATTTTAGCTATCAAAAGGGTAGAAAGCATGTTACTAGGTTTACATTTCTACATGCGTAATAGAATCCATGCTTAGGACTCATTTCATGCATTAAAGATCATGCTTATTAGGATTTACACTTACTATTCTCAGCATGTCCATTTCACTATCATATCACTTTGAAATTCCTGCACTAAATGTGTTTATAACCGATGTTTCTGCAATCATGTTCCTACGTCCATGCAAACTTATTGATCATGTTTTAGGTTAACAAATGTATCATCTCTGCATATTATGGAAATCCTGTTTTAAACGCTGTAATATTTGAGCATATAGAAACCCTGCTTAAGATTCTGCATATACATCATTCCGCACATTAGATATCATGCCCTTAGGATTTCATTTACTTATCTCTTAGGCTAATTAGAAATATATAAAAAGGGATTTGAAATCATTCTATTCAGTCCGTACAACTAATTGGCCATAATTATGTGTGTTGAACACCTAGAACAACATGTTTAGGTAATAAGAATAATCTCCAAGCGTCTTAATAATTCTGAATACTTCTTACGCCTAGGCAAGCCTTATGTAATACTTAAACAAAAACTGGAATCGCCTTTGTTAATTATAAACTGCTACAACCAACATACATGCTTGATTCTGACTTCGTTTCTGAGTTATATAATGAATCTGGTTCTAACTCAAACACCCTGCTTTAGGATTATTAAAATTCAGACCTTAAATATATGTAAGTCATGCTATTTATATGCACTAATTGTGGAGGTATACATGAGCCTTTTAATTGCTTACGTGTTTCCCCTTTAAATGCAATCCTACGTGTTTTTGTATGTCGTTTTAGCCTTTTTACCTTTAAACCGAAGAGTCAGTCTGAAACCTCCCTTTTATAGGAATAGTAGTCCTAAATTCCTCTGGGATTGATAGGAATGGGACGGTTAATAGCATGCAATAAAGATCGAGACCAATCTGTGCTTTAATACCTTTACGCGGTGGGAAGGGTGGATATGGATATGATGACCGTTGCGCTAATACTACGTGTGTGACGAACCAACCTATCGTCTCATGTGTTTTCATCCCGATTTCCCCATTTAATGTTTACTCATGTTTCAATATGTGCATTTTGAAGAATCTTAAGTGATTCGGATAGAGTTTGGTAAAAAGTGAGACAATTAGTCTCTTCAAGAAAATACTAGTTTGGAAAAGTCAACCGGAAATTGACTTGTGAGTTAGAGGGATCGAAATGGATTTTCGATAATTCTATTAGTTTCAGGGGATGATTTAAGTCTTAGGAGCATAATAGGAAGTAATTTTGGAGGCTCGGTGCAGAAGTTAGCCTATTTTGGCGAAGTTAGGATTTTGGCAAAATCCGATCGGTATACAAAATTATTATCCAAGGGTCGGAATGAGATTCCGAGAGTTGTAGTAGCTTCTTTAGGTGGTTTGAGATGTGTGCGCAAAATTTCAGTTGATCCGGAGGTGTTTATGTCGGGTTTTTGATCGAATGTGAGTTTCGGAAGTTTTAGTTAAACTTAGGCTTCAATCCATTGTGATTTGATGATTTTTGTGTTGTTGGATGTGTTTTTAGGATTGGAACAAGTTTGTATGAGGCTTTAGAAGGTGTTGGTATTTTTGGTTGAGGTCCCGGGGGCCTCGGGGTCGTTTCGAATGGTCAATCGGACCATTTTGGACTTTAAGGATTACTAGTTTTTCAGTTGTTGGTGTTGTAGAAGGTTGTTCTTCGAGTTCGCATGGGTGAGTTGCGGATGCGTAGAAGGAATTATAGGGCCAGGATTTTTGATCTTAGCATTCGCGAAAGGTCGTTTGATTGACCATCGCGTTCGCGTTCCAGGGTCGCGATCGTGTAGAGTGTGTGGACGCGTGAAGGTTCCAGGGCTGTTGCCCTTCGCGTTCGCATAGGGGAGATGCATTCGCGTAAGCTTAAGGTCCCAGACCTTCGCGTTCGCATGAGTGCAACCACATTCGCGTATGTTATTATGGCAGAGGTGGAAATTTGGTCATCGCGAACGCGAGAGGTCCCTCGCATTCGAATAGAAGGAAATACACCTCGGCAGAATGTTTATAATGATATTTCATCCGCAAGCCTAAGTCATTTTTCTCCATTGTTGAGTATTTTTAGAGCTTCTTGGGAGAAATTAAAGAGGTATTCGAAGATGATTGATTGGAGGTAAGTTATATGGACCCAAAACATGATTTAATTGTGGAATTAAATCATGTTTTTGAATGAAATTCATGGAATCTTAGCTAAAAGGGGAAGAACTAGGGCTTGGGTTTTTGAATGAGAAATTGGAATTTGAGGGAGCATTTGGACTCCGATTTTGATTAATTTTACATGTATAGAATCATGGCGAGATAATGATCGTATTGATGTAAAATTTCTGGATTTCGAGAAGTGGGTCCGGGGCTCGGGTTTTGCAAATTTTGTGGTTTTCGATATTTTTTGAGACTTTTTGATTGGATTATATTCCCTTAGCCTAATTTAATGTATTCATTGTGGTTTTTTCCAGATTCGACGCGCGTGGAGGTCGATTCAAGAGGAAAGGGCATTGCGAGCTAGTCTTTGGCTGGCTAAAGGTGAGTAATAGATGTAAATGCTGCTCTGAGGGTTTGAAACCCTGGACTTTCACATCGTAATGCTATATTGAGGCGTGACACGCATTCCACGATGAGTGTGGGGTCATTTACTGTTGGGGATTGAGACTTGGTCCATCCTGAGTGTTAATTCTACTATATGGCGATTGAGACACATACTTTATCACTGTGAATTGAGCTTATTGCCGTGTTTGGGGCCTTGTAACGACCTGTAGAATCCTTAGGGGATCCTAATGTGTTTTTCTCACTTGTATGCATATCATATACTCTCAGTCATGTCTTCAACAGTTAAAAACAATATAACAAATGTGTTAATACATGAATATTAAATAAAAAAGGATATGAGGGTTGAGATCCCTATAGTATATCATGCTCGATTGGCTGTGAACTTAATTGACTGAGATGGGTCGGGGACCCGATAATGATGATGTTTCTTTTGATATGGATCGGGTTGCACGCCGCATCGATGATATACATTGATATTGAGGTCGATAGCCTGTTTGATGCCAAGACATGGCTGATATTGCGCTTGGGCTGTAGGAGCCCCTCCGGAGTCTGTATACTCCCCTAGTGAGCGCCATCAACGTTAAATAAGTGGATCGGGCTGCACGTCGCAGTGGGTACTAGAGTGTACTGTTATATGTATTTTATTCTTTCATGCATTATTCATTGACTTATTACTTGTTGGTTACTGCTTTTATTGTTATGATCTAAACTGCTAGATATACAGTGTTTTGTGTATTTTATGCGTTTTCTTACTTTTAGGCTGTAGTTATGTTTATTACTCACTAGGTCAGAGTACTCACTTTACTCCCTGCACCTTGCATGCAGATCCAGGGCAGTCTCAGGCTGAGTAGATCCAGTTGATCAGCAGATTTAGCTTCTGGGAGTATCGAGGTAGTTGCATGGCGTTCACAGCCATTGGTTTTTTCCCCTCTATCCTTATCCTTAATTTTCGCATTATCAGTTTTAGACAGACTTTGTAGTAGGATGTTAAATTCTATCTTAGAGGCTCGTGATCGTGACTCCGGGTCCTAGTTGGGCTGTATTGTTATTTTCTTGGATTTTCCGCACTGTTATCAGTATTTTAGACCTTTGAATTAAATGTCATTTAGCTTCATCTGTTTAATAAATGGGGTTATTGTTATAAATGGCCGGGATTGCCTAGTAGTGTGATGGGCGCCATCACGACCAGGTTGGGGTCATGACAACGTGTATCCCCTCTCCGGGGAGTGTCATACCGGGTATTACATTGAGATGATCCATATTACAAATAAACCTAGGACCCTTTTTACATTTGCAAACATGTTTAGATTATAAATCTTTTCAAAACCATGCCTTTCAATAATTGTTTGCACTTGAGTGTTTAACTTAAATTCCCTCTTACTTAAGCCTTATTTGATTACTTGCTAATTGTACAAATTCACAAAAAAACTATCTGGCTGGGAACCACACTAGTGGATCTTGAGGGGTACCAATCACCTTCCCCTTAGGATATTTTCAAGCCCTTACCTTATCTCTGGTTATCAAACATAGTTGTAGTTGAACCTTATAGATGCCCTAACGCACCCTAAAATCGTTAGGCGGTGACTCTTTAAAATACCCAATTCCCAAAAGGAAATAACTCATTACCCCATGAATGTCGGAACCCCGGAAACTCCTCTCCGAAGGGAGAGAGAAAAAGGGGGGCGCGACAATTATCACTATTTTATTTTTGTAAAATGTCTTGAAGATAATTTTTTCTCTATGCAAGTCCACACATATTTATTAAATTATTTTTTTTATTAGAGCAACGCATTTAAGATCAATATCTTATATTGTATTTAACAACAAGCAAGGTAGATATGGATATGATGGCCGTTGTGCTAATACTACGTGTATCCCCTCTTCTGAGGAGTGTCATACCGGGTACTGCATTGAGGGGCTCCATATTACAAATAAACCTAGGACCCTTTTTACATTTGCAAGCATGTTTAGATTATAACTCTTTTCAAAATCCTGCCTTTCACAAAAAAAAAAAAGATACAAAAAATAGTGCATTGGCATTTAGAATTCGATTTTATATTTTAGCTTATTAGTTAATTATAACAAAAATAGCCCACTGTTGCATTTTTAATTGTTAATTGTGAATTCGTCACGAAATAGTTTTTAAACAATTGTAGGAGTTAATTAGTTTAACTTTGAAATATATTAGGACTTTATTTTAATTTCTTGAATTTTTTAATATCAAATCAGAAAAAATACAAAAGATACAAAATAAAAACAAAAAGTAAATAAGAAGAAAGAAGAGAAAACTTTTTAAAAGAATGAAGGAAAATGATCTTGTTAAAATGCCCAAAATTGGGCTGTTGTTTTTCGAATCCATGCCCAGAACCAAACGGGCCTAGCCCTAAAGACCAAATCATTCGCCCAGGCCCAAATCATCCCCACCCGGTTCAGTCCCCGCTTCCCCTTAAACGACGTCGTTCCATCACTTAAATCGTGGCCCTTGAATTTTAATCTAATGTATGAGAAGCGTCATAGGTTTATTAGTATAAAATTGTCCGAATAACACCCCTCACCCCTCAGTCATTGTCCCAAATCACCCCTAATGGGCTCTGTGTAACACCACCGCCCGCCGCCGTCGGAAATCGCCCACGACGGCGGCCCACCTCCAAATGCCACCAAAAATAAACCCTAGATTCCCTGTTCCTTCCTCTCTCCGAACCCATACCCCCTTTTTCCTCGAATCACAGCCAAAATCTTTGAATCTTAGATCAAAGAAACTCCGGCCAAAATGTTACCTTGTCCAAACACCACCAAATTTACACCACAAGACTGCTCTGTGTCCTCTCCCTTAACTCCGTCCCTCAAATCCCGCCGGAACTGTTCGAATATCAGTTTAAGTTTTTCCGGCCAAAACACTAGTCACACCAACTTGCCCCAAAATGATACCATATGTCCCCTGGCCCTGCTCATGAAGAACTCAATGTCATTAACACTCAATTCCCACCAGAGATGGCCGAATTTGAAGTGTGAAAGTCAACAGGACTTCGAGCCATGGCAGTGAGTTTTTGTTTTCTTGTTTCCTTTGTTTAATTCTTTTATTTTGCTTATGTGATCATATTCGTTAAATTCTAGTTTAAGACGTGTTTTGAGTTTCTATTGATTTTGATCCTAATTTTGTGTCTGATTGTTGTTCACTTAGACTGTAATTCGCCTTGCTTTTCTTTTAGTTTAGTTTGATTATTAGCATGACTTAATTAGAATATGATTTGTTACGGTTAAAACTTGTTTTGGTAATCGATTAATTCTGTTGGATATGTTTGGATATTAGTCCAATTGGGTTCAAATCATTCTTTGATGTGTGTTCTAATTCACATTGCTTTATTAGCTGATTACTTTACCGTTGTCTGGATTGCTGAAGATTGTTAGTTAACTAAGGTTACAACAACAACAACAACAACAACTACCCAGTGTATTCCCACCAGGTGGGGTCTGGGGAGGGTAATATGTAGACGAGCCTTACCCCTGCCCGAAAGGGCAGAGAGGCTGTTTCCAATAGACCCTCGGCGAATAGGATAAAGGAAAAAGCTGCATTGAGAAACAAAGGTAAAATTAGAAACACAAGCAAGACAAAGCAAAATAAAACAAAATAATAAAGCATAAGTACTCCCGCAAAAATAACGTAAATAATTATGAAAACATAAGCAACATAAAGACATAAATACAGTCGCATGCAATACTAACAAGCAGTAACTACCATACTAAAACACTAATCACCTAATCAGCTATGAGCCCCTAGCCTACAATCCTGATTCTAGACCTCCAGACTCCCCTATCAAGGATCATGTCCTCGGTAACCTGCATACTGTGATACTGGTCATGTCCTGCCTAATCACCTCTCCCCAATGCTTCTTAGGTCTCCCTCTCCCTCGCCGACCACCAACAATCTCCAGCCGCTCGCAGCTCCTCACCGGGGCGTCGGGGCCCCTCCTCCGAACATGCCCGAACCACCTCAGTCTCGCTTCCCGCATCTTCTCGTCCACCGGGGCCACCCCTACCTTCTGTCGAATAACTTCATTCTTGATCTTATCCAGCCTGGTGTGCCCACACATCCACCTAAGCATTCTCATCTCCGCAACCTTCATTCTCTGAACATGCGAGTTCTTCACGGGCCAGCACTCCGCCCCATACAACATCGCAGGTCTAACCACGGCTCTGTAGAATTTCCTCTTGAGTTTATGTGGAATTTTCTTGTCACACAGGACCCCTGAAGCGAGCCTCCACTTCGACCACCCCGCTCCTATCCGATGGGTGACGTCCCCGTCAATCTCTCCGTCCCCCTGGATCACAGACCCAAGGTATCTCACTCTGTCCCTCTTGGCGATGGTCTGAGAACCAAGCATCACATCCCTGCCTACCCCACTCAGCTCGTCACCAAACTTGCACTCCAGATATTCTGTCTTAGATCTGCTTATTTTGAAACCCTTAAACTCAAGGGTCTGTCTCCAAATCTCTAACCTTTCACTAACACCGGCCCTCGTCTCGTCTATCAATATTATATCATCAGCAAAGAGCATGCACCAAGGCACATCCCCTTGGATATGTCGGGTTAGAGCATCCATCACTAAGGCGAACAACAGGGGGCTCAGCGCCGATCCTTGATGGAGCCCCATTACCACAGGAAACTGGTCTAATTCGCCCCCCACCGTCCTAACCCTAGTCTTAGCTCCATTGTACATGTCCTTGATTACTCTGATATAGGCTTCGGGCACACTCTTCGCCTCCAAGCACCTCCATAACACCTCCCTCGGGACCTTGTCATACGCCTTCTCCAAGTCGATAAGCACCATGTGAAGGTCCTTCTTCTTATCCCTGAATTATTCCGCCATCCGCCTGACAAGGTGAATCGCCTCTGTGGTGGAGCGTCCCGGCATGAAACCGAACTGGTTCCCCGATATAGTTGCCGCCTCCCTCACCCGCGCCTCAATCACCCTCTCCCAAACCTTCATCGTGTGGCTTATTAATTTGATGCCCCTGTAATTGTTGCAGCACTGGATATCCCCTTTGTTCTTGTACAGGGGCACCACTGTACTCCACCTCCACTCATCCGGCATCCTTTTAGTCCTGAAGATCGCATCGAACAGCCTAGTGAGCCACTCCCCTCCAGCTTTACCCATGCACTTCCAGAACTCCACCGAGATCTCGTCAGGCCCGGTCGCTCGACCCCTGCTCATCCTACGCAACGCCCCTAAGACCTCCTCTACCCTAATGCGCCTGCAGTACCCAAGGTCTCTATGGCGCTCTGAATGCCCCAATTTCCCTAGCTCTATACTCCGATCCCCCTCCTCGTTAAGAAGGTCCCGAAAGTACGCCTGCCACCTCTGTTTGATTTGCGATTCCCCCGTCAGAACTCTACCATCCTCGTCCTTGATACACCTGACTTGGTCTAGATCACGTGCCTTCCTCTCCCTTGCTTTAGCCAACCCGAATAACTTCTTATCCCCACCTCTCTCCCCTAGTTCCTCATACATGCGACCGAACGCCGCGTTTTTAGCCTCCGTGACTGCCATCTTAGCTTCTCTTCTCGCCTCCCTGTAGACCAACCTGTTCGCTCTCCGCTCCTCCTCGCTTGTGCTCCCGGCCAACCTAGCGAACGCCGCCTTCTTCACATCCACTTTTCCTTTGACTACCTCGTTCCACCACTCTCCCTGATGTCTGCCTGAATATCCCTTAGCTACCCCGAGCACGTCCCGTGCTGCCCCCCTAACCAAGTTCGTCGTCACTGTCCACATAGCGTCCGCTTTCTCGTAACTTCTCCAAGCTCCGCCCTCCACTAACCTCCTTTCCAACTCCTGTGCTTTCTCTCCAGACAAAGCGCCCCATCTAATCCGCGGTTGACCCTGGGCGCCCCTCCGCTTCTTCTTCACCCAGAGATTGACATCCATCACTAGTAGTCTATGAAGAGTTGAAAGAGACTCTCCCGGAATAACCTTGCAGTCCTTGCACAAGCCCCTATCGCTCCTTCGAATGAGATGTAGTCAATCTGAGTCCTCGCCGTCGAACTCTTGAAGGTGACCAAATGCTCCTCCCTCTTCCGGAATGACGAGTTCGCAATCAGGAGCTCGGAAGCCCTGGTGAAATCAAGCAGCGAAGTGCCACCTCCGTTCCTGGCACCAAAGCCAAAGCCCCCGTGCACCTCATCATATCCACCCGCCTCAGCCCCAATATGACCATTAAAGTCCCCTCCAATAACTAACTTCTCAGACTGGGGAATACTCCCCACCAGATCATCCAAGTCCTCCCAAAAGCGCCTTTTAGCCTCCTCGACTAAGCCTGCATGCGGCGCGTAAGCACTAACGACGTTGAGGACTCCACCCCCAATAACCAGCTTAATAGACATTAAATGAGTTCAAGGGCATTTCGGGTAACTAGTAAGATACAAAATACTGTAGATTATACCTGAAGTTCCTAGAACCTTCTTGATGGGTAAAATTAGAATTTAAAAAAAATAAGTGTACTTACATGAAGTACAAGTCAGTAAACAAAGGGTGAAAAGTTAAAACCGGAAAATAAAAGAGGGATTGAAATGAAAGAAAACAAAAATCTGAGTTGCATTTCATTTTTGCCTATAAAAGGCATCACAGATGCCTTGAATAACATTTATCAGCCATAAAATTCCCCCCAAAATCCTCTTGCAAGATCTGATCCTGCATTTCGAATTTCAAATCACAGAAAGTTCAAAACTCTGCTTCTAGATCTTAGTTATATATAGAAAAACCGAAGAAAAAAAATTTAGAAAAAGTGTCCAAAACTCAAAAATATAATTACTGTTTCATTCATTTGAAAATGGATTCCAACTATTAGCTACTGGTTCACAGTTTGAGTTCAGTTCTATTGATTTGAAGGTTCAAGGGTGTTGTTGTTTGATTTCAAGTAATTTTTGGGGTTTAATTAGTTGTTGTGGGTCATTTGCTGTTGCTGTTGTTTCTGTTGAAAAATTTCCGGGTTGCTTTGGTTTCGAATTATTCCTGTATTGGCTGGTTGCTGTTGTGATTACTATTGCTCCGTTTGGAGTAATTCCTCAGTGTAGCTATTGCTGAACTCCTTTCTTCTGTTGAAAATTTGATTCCCAGGTAGACACATGATCTCAACGTTGATGTAACTTCGAGATTGAGCATGAGATAAAAATTGTTCAGGCATTTATTTGCTGGATGTGGCATTTGTAGTTAAGGAGACAAATGATAGTTATGGTGTAGTCCAATTTGATTAACACTCAATGAAATTTAGACACTGAAATTTGTACTTAATTTGGACTGTTTTAGACTGTTAATTTGTGTTTTAATAGTTTAATACTGATTTCAGTCAAAAATCGAACATCAGGATTGTTTAGATCCATAATTAATTCAGAAGTCTACATGTAGTACGTTCCAATTTCGACTTCAATTTAACTATATTTTTTCAAAACTAAGCAGGCTGATTGTCGATGCCCTCTCATTTACTTCATTAAGTTCGCCATTTCAATGTAGGAATAAGTAATTGTATGCTAGTGGTTAATGCCAATAGTTTACTTGAATTTGAATCAATTAATTTGTCCGTGAATGTTACTAGAATCGAATAACCAAGCTATTTAATTCTTCCTCATTATAATTTGTTGAGTGCACGTTAAATAATTTGAATCAGTCCCAGTGATTCTGTGCTTAATTGGAATTGAAACTGAGATCAACAGTCCATTTCGGACAGTTTAGGGCTTCAGTACTGTCATAGATGGCCCAGGTCATTTGGACCTTTACGCACACTTAGATAAGGGTCTGTTTATATGGGTTATATTCAAAACCCAAAATGAGTGAAGATTTGACTTCATATGAATTCAATAGACCTAAGTATACTAATCCTTAAACAATGCAAACTAATTAGGGCACTTTTCTTTATTTTTAGAGATAAAATAAATAGAAAAATCATAGTCACTTTAGGATTGGTCTGTAAATAAAAAATAATAAGACGAGCCTCGTCAAAATAAAATACAAATTGCGGGGCCCTCATTCAATGCTTTACTAAAAATACTTTGACTTCGGGATAGGGGTGTATTTTGGCACGGGCGGGGCTTCGCGGTCTAGGGTTTCGTGTGCCGGGCCTGGCGGTCCTGGCGGTTGAGACTAGCCCGTGATGGGCCTAGCCCACAATGGTCCTGGGCCTGGCGGTTTTTAATTTATTTTTTTTGTATATATTGTATATGTAGTGTATATTATGTATATATTATTACCCAAAATGTCATATCTTTTTTAGTCTTCCTTCCCCCAATGGAATGAGCATAACAAGGTACTAATAGCACAATTAAAAGGAAAAAAGCTAAAAGAAGATGTGCCAATGGTGGTACTAGTAATTAGTATATTGTGTTATACTAATTAGTATATTTTGTATATATGTATATTCCCTTATATATTTTCTTATAGTTTATATATTGTAGCTTATAAATAATTCGAAGTAAATACAAAGAAATATTGAGAAAAAAGATATTCAATGATATGTCTTATAATTTTTATTACCCAAAATGACATATCTTTTTTAGTCTTCCTTCTCCCAATGGAATGAGCACAACAAGGTACTAATATCACCATTAAAAGGAAAAAAAACTAAAAGAAGATGTGCCAATGGTGGTACTAGTAATTAATATATTGTGTTGTAGTATTGTGTGTGTGTGTGTCTATATATATATATATATATATATATATATATATATATATATATATGTATTCTCTTAGTAAATGCAGGATTTGTAACAGTTAGATAATCACAATAATTACCACTTCTACCAATATCAATAGTAATAGAAATCCGATTAGGTATATGTGTAAATAAATAGCGATGTTCATAAATATCGGCCTTATGAGAATTTGGTGGTGGTGGAAACGATGCTTGTTCATGACGGATTTATGAGATTTGTTAGAGATACAATGTAGATTATGATGTATCTTGTATATTGGCACATCTTCTTTTAGTTTTTTTTTCCTTTTAATGGTGGTATTAGTACCTTGTTGTGCTCATTCCATTGGGGAAAGGAAGTCTAAGAAAGATATGCCATTTTGGGTAATAAATATTATAAGACATGTCCTTGAATATCTTTTTTCTCAATATTTCTTTGTCTCTACTTCGAATTATTTATAAGCTACAAATATATATATATATATATATATATATATATATATATATATATATATATATATATATATATATATATATATATAGCATATAATATATACTACAAGAAAATATATGCGAGAATATATATACATAACATACAACCTAAACTACAAGAAAATATATAAGTAATAACATATATACATAAGATACAATATATATAAGAGAATATATATACATTATACATAAGAGATACAATATATATAGTACAATAAAATATATAACTATATACATTATAATATATATATATATATATATATATATATATATATATATATATATATATATATATATATATATATATATAGACATAATATACCTTATATATACTACATGAAAATATATACGAGAATATATATATACATAATATACAATATATACTACAAAATATATAAGGGAATATATATATACAAAATATACAATATATACTAATTACTACAACATAATATACTAATTACTACTACAACCATTGGCAGATCTTCTTTTAGTTTTTTTTCCTTTTAATGGCGGTATTAGTAGGTGCTCATTCCATTGGAGGAAGGAATACTAAAAAGATATGCCATTTTGGGTAATAATATATATATAATATACACTATATATACATTATAAACAAAAAAATTTTTTAAAAAAAGAGCCGTAGAGCCCGCCTGGGCCCGTCAGGCCCGCCAAGATCGGCCTAGGCCCGCCTGGCGGTCCCGGACTCACGGTATTTAGTTTTGGACCGGCCCGTAACGGGCCTATAAGACCACCAGGCCCGGGACCGCCAGGACCGGCCACCGGGCCCGTGAGGCCCGCCAGGACCGCGAGCCGGTCCGGTCCCGGTTCAGGCTCGGGCCACAGTACACCATTACTTCGGGATGAGCCGTTTAGCGAATTTCTCGGCCTTCCCCAAAGATAATAACGCGATAGACGTTTTAGGCACGTCTTTTAATAACTTACTTTCCTAAACTCTGGTGCGCATTTATGCGACCCAAATCCAAATCTCAACAAAGTCGAAATGTGTTAACAACCAGGGTGCATTGATGTGACGTGGTTCGAGACGCGATTTCACGACATTGTAATTCTTTAAAATAATAATACAAGCGGTTCAAAGTTAAAATGAACATAAGTTACAACATGTATTAAAATCAGGTATTTAGCCATTTACAACAATTTAAGCGACCGTGCTAGAACCACGGAATCCGGGAGTATCTAACACCTTCCCTCGGGTCAATAGAATTTCTTGCTTAGAATTTCTGGTTCGTAGACTCCAATTGGGAAGTCAAAAATTTTCCTCGGTTCGGGATTCAAGATAACCTGGTGAGTTGGGACACCAAAAGCCAAACCTTTCCCAAGTGGCGACTCTAAATAAATAATTTCGATCCGAATAATGTTACTTTAAATGAAAAAACTCCCTTATACATTATCCTCAGGGTAGATGCAAAAAGGAGGTGTGGCAATACCCCATGAATGTCGGAACCCCGGAAACTCATCTTCGAAGGGAGGGAGAAAAAGGGGGGTGTGACAATTATCACTATTTGATTTTTGCAAAATGTCTTGAAGATAAATTTTGCTCTATGCAAGTCAACAAATATTTATTAAATTATTTTTTTGTTAGTTTAACGCATTTAAGATCTATATCTTATATTTTATTTAACAACAAGCAAGGTAAGATAGTAACACGATCTATTAAAATAAAAGCTTAACAATATATGAATTTGTTAATAAATAACATACTGATGCATACGTATTACCATAAACCAAATGAATATATAGTGATGTACTTGAAGGAGAATCGAACACAACTAAAATCTAATTGTGAAAGTGAAGGTGACAATCGTGCTGATAACATATTAAGAAATAAAAGCAATTTAGTAGATAATAGAGATAGAGGAAATGAGTTTTCCCTCTTCAATTGTGTGTATTCATCCATCTATTATAAAACCTTTATATATACATGAAAAGTGAAAAATCACTTCTACAAAATAGTGAGAAAAATGACCACTAAAATAGTTTGGGGGGGGGGGGGGGGGGGCATAATCACTACACATTAAATGATGGGGTTCATTATGGACATCCATAACTAATGTCTTCAACAATACTACATAAGTTTGAAAATCAATGTATGAGGATGACAATTGGACAATGACTCCTATGTATACAAATATAGACGGAACTGTTATGAAATAAAAATAATTTAGTAAATATTAAATAGAGCTAGAAAGAAGGAGTTTTTCCTCTTCAATTGTATGAATTTACCCATCTATTACTAAGTCTTTACGTAGACATGAAAAGTGAAGAATCACTATTATAAAATAGTAGGAGGAATGACCACTAAAATAATAGGAGGGAATAATCACAACACATTAAAAGATGGAGGAAGATCATGCGAGAAATTATGGAGTTACAATCATAATTTCATAAGTATTAGATGGAGGAAGATCATGCAAGTTTCCGAGCAAATGCCAAATTACACATTGCAATAATGGTCGACCGAGGCAAGTTCGACCTTCGATTATATTTTGGTCGACTTCTGTGCTTGTCGGTGTGGCCGCTGGTAACCAATAAAATTATTGTCATGTAATGAATATAACCGCTTATAAAAATACAAAATACGACTGCATATAATAAATCCTTATGCTCCGCACTTTCCCTAGACCTGTGCATAGTGGAGCTTAGTGCACCGGGATGCTATTTTGGTGTGGCCACTGCAAGCGTCTCACTCCTCAGATCCATTTTCTTTTTTTTTGGGTCGAAATTAACTGTTGTTTCTTTTCTCTTTTCTTTTCTTCATCACAAGTCATTGATCAGTACAAACAAAAGAAGAGTCCGCGAGTTCTCTCTCTCTTGCAAAGCTCATATTAGATCGCGAAATCCTTGTGTCAGTAATCAGTTGTGCTAAAAGATCAAGCTTTTCATTGGACAGTTGCAAGATAGTTGTGCCAACTGTTAAATAAATTTTCCTATCGAGTTGGCTTGCTACTGCGAGGCCGGGATACAAGCCCATAAAGGAACTGAAGACTACCAGTCTGCATTGCAAGAGTTTTGTTCTTTGATGTTCAACAACAACAACAACCCAGTATAATCTTAATTAGTGGGGTATGTGGAGGGTAGTATGTACGCAGACCTTACCCCTTTCCAAATAGACCCACCGACATCCTTCCCTCCAAGAACTTCCCACCTTGCTCTTGGGAAGACTCGAACTCACAACCTCTCGGTTGAAAGTGGAGGTTGCTTACCATCAGAGCAACCCCTCTTGTCTTGTTCTTTGATGTTCAAGTCTCTTAATTTATTAGCTCTCTGCAGGTGTAAATTGCATTTTATAATGATGAATATATATGGTTGAATACACTTATTTTATGGAAGGATACTATTAAAGTTGTGTTTGCAGAAACCATCACTTATAACCTGTTTGGCCAAGCTTCTTTTTGTCCAAAAAATACCTTTGGCCAAAAATTGAGGTATTTGATCAAACTTTTGGGAGCAAAAAAATGCTTTTGAGGAGAACCAGAAGAAGTTTTGGAGAAGCAGAAAACAACAACTGCTCTCCAAAAGCACTTTTTTGAGAAGTACTTTTGAGAAAATTACACTTTTAAAAGCAGTTTTTTAAAGCTTGGTCAAACACTAATTGTTGCTCAAAAGCGCTTCTCAAACTAATTAACCAAACACAATTTGTTTGTCACCAAAAGTACTTTTAAAAAAAAAATAAATTGATTTTTGGCCAAACGGGCTATTAGGCTGCCTCACAACTGACAGTGTTTGCTGTCTATGCCTCAAAAGCTGAGAGTTAGATTTATATATGACAGAAAATCACTTGGCTCAACAAGGTCTGACCAACAAGAATTTCTTTTTCATAAGAATTTGTTCGACTCAATCATAGATGTAATAATCCTTTTAGAAGCATTCTCTTTTCTGGTTCTTTTTTCCCCATTATCTCTCATCAAGAATGTTCTTTAGGAGAATCAGCATGGTCTATAAATCTCTTATTGAGTCAACGTACATAATATCTGCTACAGCACAGATGATGTTTAAAAGTACAAAAAATAAGCACATCTTCTTTGCCACTTCGCATTATTTTTAACAGAAGCCTAGACAACATGAAAGCGAATATATAATAAAGGATTAAATTGATTGAATTAAAACACATTCTTTGTATACCTTTTGCCTCAAAATCTGATCTTATGGCTACTTTGGTCCGCTAGTTTTAGAAGGGCCACATCTCTCCACCATAACATCATACAATTGCTTCCCATTAAAAATAACAGGGAAAAAATGGATTTGTCCCTCAGGTTTAGTCTGTTTCTCTTTAAAATAAACCAAAATGGGAAAATTAGGCCACCATAATTCCCAGTTCATAAATGTTGAATATTTCCATCGGTTTTTTCCACCCACAAATACATTTTCGCCTGACTCCTTGAGTTGCTCCCCAACTTTGACCTCAAGAGCTTCATCATCGAACACAAATCTAACTCTTGTTGTCTGGAATAGTAAGAGTAATCCAAGAAGACCAATAGGCACAGCTGCTGGTAGATTTTCTGTATAAAATAAACCACCAGATGTTCCTAGAAGAACAATTGGAATACGGTAATCGGGGTCAGGGACAATAGTAGTAATTTCCTTGTTCTTAATTTTCCTCTCAAACAATGAGGTGATCACAGTGTGATGGATTCTTTTGAAGTTTCTGCAGGTCAGAAGAGCAATATGGCTATTAATTATCTCTTTGCCATAGAATGAGCTTTGGAATTTGGGTCCACCAACTAATTCTCTTTGTTTTGCTTTGGGTAGAGTGATGAAGGAGGAAGCAGACACCAGAGCGCTCTCCATTGCAATGACTGAGAAGCTTATACTTGTAACTTTTCTATCCTTTCATTTCAGTAATATAGAAGATATAGTTTTGAGGATCACTTTGTATTTCTTTTTTATTAGCAAGATCACTTGTGCTTTTCCTTTTTGGATCTGTTTGTTTAAGGTTAATGGGCCTTTATGTTTCATCATGGGCCAGATAAGAGGGGTTATGGAGAAGGCCCAGATGATATGTATGAGAATCTTGCATTATACTATTATTATAGGGAACTTACACAAATATTTCAAATAAATCTCAACTTAGGCCTCATCTTTTTTTAAGATTAAGACGTCTGAATTTGAATACACATATGAATATCAAGATGTGTATTAAAATTAAGACATCTGAATCTGAATACACATTTGAATATATTAAGATGTATATTAATATCTGAATAGAAATAAGACAAAATACATAGTCTGACACCTGAACTATACACCAAATCCCTGTTATACACTTTCTGAGGGCATATATCATATTACACAGGCAACCTTTCAAAATTGTGCATAGTACACACCACTTTTTTCTTGATCAATTTTTGAGAATAAGCGTAGTGTCACGCACTAATAACGTCATAACACGTGTTAATAATTTATAAAAAAAATAAATCACTTAAACTAATTTCTCTTTCCTCGTCTCTTTCTCCCTCATAAGAAAGCTTTCTCTTTCTCCTTCAGAAGAAAGCCATCATACTTAATTTCTTCTTTTTTTTAAAGACCCACATTCTTCATCATCTTTATTCTTCTTTGCTATACTATTTCTCCTTACTCTATAAACTTTTTACCATTTTTTAATTTCTAGGTTTTGTTTGTTTTGCTTGCTGCAGAATCACCATTGTTATCGATGGGTTTACCACAACAACAATGGCCGAAAAATGGAGGTCGTCGTCGTTTGCCTTTTTTTATCCGAACGAGACCAGATTTGAACGAAGAACACCAGCTTGCTGGAAAGATCTGACAGCTCCACCCACGGAGAGAAGATCTAAGCTCGTCGACCATGAACTGACAACTAACGACCTGGCAATGGAGCTCTCGACTCGTTGCTTGAGGTCGTGGCCGACATTACGAGTTACGGCTGACATCTTCTTAAAGGAGATGGAAGAGGGAGGAGATGAGGAGGTTGCGGTTGTCGCCGCATTCTGGGAGCAAAAGAGGCTCCAAATAGGGAAGAAGGGCATTGATATATTTTTTTCTTTTCATTTAATTATTAAATTAATAAAAATAAGGGGACAAATAAGATTTAGACACGTCTGCTTATATAAGGATTTGGACATATAATTTATTGGTTTGACGCGCTCATTTTTTTTGTTAAACACGTGCGTGCCATCTGGCAATAGTAGTGTGTATTATGCACAATTTTAAAAGGTTGCGTGTGTAATATGATATATGCCCTCAGAAAGTGTGTAACAAGGATTTGGTATATAGTTCAGGTGTCAGACTAACTGTTTGATTTTTAACATCTCAATGTATAAAATTTATATTTATTTTAAAATTAATAAACATAAAATTCAAATAAAATACTAACCAATCTAATATTCTATCAATAAAATATATAGTTTTCAAAAAATATGATAGTTGCTGGTGGTGATGGCTAACGGGTGAATGTCGACTAGAGGCGGTGGTTGGTGGTAGTTTTGGTTGATGATGGTAGTTCATGCTAGTAGTTAGAAGTGATTGGTGGTGGTGACAAGTATGATTGAGGATGGTGGCGGTAGTGGGTAGTGATATTTAATAATATCGGGTGGTGGTAGTTTTTGTGATTGAGGAAGGTGATGGGGGGTTGATGGTAGGTTATAATGATGGGCAGTGTCAGTTGTGGTTGGTGATGGTGATGGGGTGGTCTGTTGTGGTAGTTGAGGCAGATGAGTGTTGATTGTCAGTGAGAATGATGATGGTCGAGTGGTGGGATGGTAGGTGGTGATCGTCGATAATGGAGGCTATGACTGAGGATTTGGCGTGGCGATGGTGGAGGTGGCTGTGGTGGGGGAGGGGTGGTGGTGGTTGAGTATGGTGCTGGTGGTGGCATGGTGGTAGTTGGTAACGGTAGATGGTGACGGCAGTTAATAATTAATATGCAATAACATCATAATAAAATTAAGTCTCTGTTATAGATCTTAACCATACAGACCTATTCAGACCCATTAAGTAGTCGTGAAGTAAAAAAAACAAACACACTTAATGATTAAGATCTGAATAAGTAAGATTCCGGCTTTAAAAACAAACGCAATTAATGTATGAGATCTGAATGATTAAGATTCAGACCTCCACTAAATGCAAACTAATGAGGCCTTACCAACCTCTAGTCATTAGTCATAGACTTACCAAAACTAGCCAACAAAAATTGAAAAAACAAATAATAGGGTTCTCTCTCTCAAAGAATCACATGCAAAAATCACCTTCCATATTTTTATGCGTGATTAGCAACATTAGATACAAGATGGAAAGGAAATTTCATGTACGGGGTAGCAAATATGGTGATGAAATACAAAAATCTATATAATATTTTAAAAATCTAAACAAAAAAGAAACATTTTCAATGGGTATAATTGAAATTCACTGAAAATATGACGTCAATATACAAAATTTGAGAAAATATCGGAGGCGATTTGGACTGGTTTTGCATCAAAATTCGTAATTGAATCGAGTTCAAAAAATTCTTCTGCGGCATATGTACCAAACATGTATCACGCATGTATCTCACACACAAGTATACATGGATATATATGTGATACACAATTGATACAAATATGATACATATGTGATACATATACCCAGTTTAGAGATTTCGTCAACGGGGTCATGCTCTTTGAGATAGCGTTGACCGTCAATTTTTTTTCATGTTCAGTTTTTTACTTCGAATTTTCAATTCAAACCACCTCAAAACATCACCAGATCATCCCAAAACTGAGATTCAAGCTCCTTAAGTTGTACCCAATCTATTTTAATAACACCTACTCAAAACAAAGAAAAAATTTAATATTTTCTTGTTACAAATAGCTAATTGGCTAATATTAGTAATATTTTATCAATTGGCCAATTTTTGTAAGGAGCTACTTATAAATGAACATAGCTAGTAATTTCCCATTATTATAGGATTATCAGATATTTTAACTTCATAAGAAACAAGCTTTGGTAATTTACTTTTTTAATTGGTTTAACAAATTAAATTGCAGAAAATGCTAATTAAAGACTACGATCGTTATGTCAGAGTAAGCTACTTTTGAAACCGTTGTTTTTCAGGATGTGTTATAAGTTTATTACTTTATCGAAACATAACTAAACTGCAGGGATTCAGGACTATTTTTCTGCTTTGTTAACCAAACACATTTTTAGAGTTCACATGCTAAGAGGCTGACAAAGGACGTTGGCTCGAAACTAGGTACATGACGAATGTGAGTATATTTTGCTGGTTTCATGAAACTTAGGGTGATTTAGCTCCCGTTTGGCTATAGATTTTGGCTTCATTTTTTCAATAATTTTTTGAAACTGTGGAATATGATCATGTTTCCCATTTTCCAAAAACTGCCTTCCACCCAAAAAACTTCAACATTTCTTCAAATAAAAAGCATGTCCAAACACAACTTCAGCTTTCAAAAATTATTTTTAACACAACTTCAAAAACTCTTATTTCAAATTTCAATCAAATCTATGTCCAAATGCTAGCTTAATCACCTATTATTGTCAAAATTTAAAAGTCACAATGCATTCTTCCTGCAGTAATGCAATTGTTCAAAAATAATGATGAGGGCCTGCAAAAATTGCATCAGAATTTTCCTAGGAGATGTTCGTTCTTCCGGCTTTGAGGTAATCTCTGCCTTTTCTTGTCGAGAATCTGTGTCCAAATACACTTTTTCTGTTAGTTCTCAAGGTTTATTCTTCTTTGTCATATCTACCAAAAGACACACACATACGAAAAGGCTGCAATCAAAGAGGAAATATACTATATTACTTTCTTGAAATAAGTTATGATTGTGACATGCAACATTTCTTGACCTCAGACTCAACAAGCAGACAGACAAGAGGGGTTGCTCTGATGGTAAGCAACCCCCACTTCCAACCGAGAGATTGTGAGTTCGAGTCTTCCCAAGAACAAAGGTGGGTAGTTCTTGGAGGGAAGGATGCCGGGGGTCTATTTGGAAACAGCCTCTCTACCCCAAGGTAGGGGTAAGGTCTGCGTACATACCACCCTCCCCACTAAGTGGGATTATACTGGCTTGTACTTAGACTCTACAAGCAGACAGAAAGAAATCCATTAATTTATAGCTGAAAATAATGAAAGAATTCAGCAATCCGATTGTCACACTAGCATCACTCTTTAGATGGGAGAAGGGATTGCAGTTCTTTATCATTTATCCTGCAATATCTTTACAGTTCTAACAATCGTTCTTTTAAACTTCCAGCTCTGTTCTCTCTATCAAATTCTCCACTCGTATCGTTCCAAAACCATTAAAGATTACACCAAGTTGACAAACAAATGAAGGGAAGTAACAAAATGTTGTTGCTCCTTGGTAGCGCTCCTACTGTTGTTTGCGGCAGATTGTATTTTGTAGTTTACAGCTTTCTATTGTTTTGATCCTTAAAAATTTTCTTACCCTGAATGCAGACTAATTACAATTCTCCACGTTGAGAAAAAGAGAAAATCTTGAATATCCGTACTGGGAAATCTTGACATGACATATCATTTGCCTTCAACTAATCATCAAAATCTAGCAGTGGTATCTGCAAAATAACAACAAATTACTAAAGATTCAGACGACCTAATCAAAAGCTAAAATATAGGAATAATCTGAAAAGGATGGAGAGAGACATAATCTCCCTTGAGCAGCTTTTGGAACGATTCAATCTGATGCAACTCAGTTTAGAGCTACAAATAATTTTTCGTTAAGTCACTGGAAATAGTGACTTCTTTTATAACAGTCAAATCAATGTTAATTGTCTGTGCTGTTATCTTTCAGGTTTCCAAATGAAGTGCATGCAGTTTTCCTACACGCTAGACAGCAAGCGTAGCACCACGAGACAGTCATATGAGTGGAATTTGTCGATCATCATTCAGGACAGCCTTCATTAAGGTTCTTAATAATAACTTTGAGTTGTATAATTCAAAGGACTTAATTGGATGTTAAACAACAATTGCAAGATGGTACTGTGTTTAATTGAATGTTAAGCAACAGTGAGGCGTACCATGTATAATACTAATGAACTTGTACAATCCAAGAAACAGCTAGAAGCACACATCACAACAACAACAACAACCCAGTATAATTCCACCTAGTGGGGTCTGGAGAGGTTAGTGTGTACGCAGACCTTACCCCTATCTTTGGGTAGAGAGACTGTTTCCAAATAGACCCCAGCATCCTTCCCTCCAAGAACTTCCCCCTTGCTCTTGGGGAGACTCGAACTCACAATCTCTTGGTTGGAAGTGGGGTTGCTTACCATAAGAGCAACCCCTCTTGTCTATATAGGTGCACATATCACATTTAACCAAATTACAACAACTGATGCTTTGGATACTTTAGTTTATAGAAGTTGTGTTTTTGTGATACTGTTTGACTTACATACAGTACCCTAACTTTAAGACAATTTGCGAAAAAAATGTTTTCGATGGAAAAAGTCAAGTGCTTTGCACATGACATAGCCTTTTGAAGGTTCATTGTCTGTTTTCATCTATGAATAATTTTTGGAGGGAATAAAATCATTGACTCCAAACTCTATTGGTTACCTCTAGCATGCATACAAATTGTCAAACTCACTTTTAGTACTACATTAAGATGATTTAAAACTGCATGTATATAAGAGGTAACGGGTAGAATTTACAGCTAATTAATGGCCTTATCACCTCCTAGTCAGGCAGCTGGCGGAACAATTTAGGGATAAGAAGAAGCACCTTCATATGGTGCTTATCGACTTGGAGAAGGCATATGACAAGGTCCCGAGGGAGGTGCTATGGAGGTGCTTGGAGGCGAAGAGTGTGCCAGAAGCCTATATCAGAGTAATTAAGGACATGTACAATGGAGCTAAGACTAGGGTTAGGACGGTGGGTGGCGACTCAGACCATTTTCTTGTGGTAATGGGGCTCCATCAAGGATCGGCGCTGAGCCCCCTGTTGTTCGCCTTAGTGATAGATGCTCTAACCCGACATATCCAAGGGGATGTGCCTTGGTGTATGCTCTTTGCTGATGATATAATATTGATAGACGAGACGAGGGCCGGTGTTAGTGAAAGGTTAGAGGTATGGAGACAGACCCTCGAGTCTAAGGGTTTCAAAATAAGCAGATCTAAGACAGAATATCTGGAGTGCAAGTTTGGCGACGAGCCGAGTGGGGTAGCCAGGGAAGTGATGCTTGGTTCTCAGGCCATCGCCAAGAGGGACAGTGTCCGATATCTTGGGTCTGTGATTCAGGGGGACGGAGAGATTGACGGGGACGTCACCCATCGGATAGGAGCGGGGTGGTCGAAGTGGAGGCTTGCTTCAGGGGTCCTGTGTGACAAGAAAATTCCACACAAACTTAAGAGGAAATTCTACAGAGCCGTGGTTAGACCTGCGATGTTGTATGGGGCGGAGTGCTGGCCCGTGAAGAACTCTCATGTTCAGAGAATGAAGGTTGCGGAGATGAGGATGCTTAGGTGGATGTGTGGGCACACCAGGCTAGATAAGATTAAGAATGAAGTTATTCGACAGAAGGTAGGGGTGGCCCCGGTGGACGAGAAGATGCGGGAAGCGAGGCTGAGGTGGTTCGGGCATGTACGGAGGAGGGGTCCCGATGCCCCGGTGAGGAGCTGCAAGCGGCTGGAGATTGTTGGAGGTCGGCGAGGTAGAGGGAGGCATAAGAAGCATTGGGGAGAGGTGATTAGGCAGGACATGACTAGAATGCAGGTTACCGAAGACATGACCCTTGTTAGGGGAGTCTGGAGGTCTAGAATCAGGGTTGTAGGCTAGGGGCTTATAGAGTCCTTCGTACGCCTCACCCGGGGTTGGGTGTGGGATAGTAGGGTTACCCATAGTTGACTAGTGTTTTAGCTTATGTCCCCTTATGGTGTTAGTATGGTAGTTACTGCTTGTTACTATTGCATGCGACTGTATTTATGTTTCTTATGTTTACATAATTATTTACGTTATTTCTGCGGGATTACTTATGCTTTATTATTTCGTTTTGTCTTGCTTTGGTTTCTAATTTTGTCTTTGTTTTAATGCAGCTTTTCATTTTATCCTATGCGCCGAGGGTCGATTGGAAACAGCCTCTCTGCCCCTTCGGGTAGGGGTAAGACTCGTCTACATATTACCCTCCCCATACCCCACCTGGTGGGAATATACTGGGTAGTTGTTGTTGTTGTTAATGGTCTTTATCACCTCTACAAAATTATTTTGGACCCTCAAAATATCTGAAAAAATAATGCTTAAGGCACATGGCTTCCAGCTGACACAAAATTTACATTGTTAAGGGGAGGTAACGTTTTTGTGGATCATTTTTAAGTTAGGGCATAATATGCATACAGAAAAGTATAACAAAGAATTCATGTCCCTTATAAATTAGGTACCAAAAGTGCAGTCGGATCACCAAATGATTTAAACCTCTACAGCTCTACAAAAGGTTAAGGGGCTGGACACAAGGGACAAGTCAGGGATCTCTTAGGAGAATTACATTTGAAGGCTCATCTTGAAAGAACTGTGCAATAGGAAACTAGGTAGGTTCTGGAAATGGCAAGAGTATAAATTGGCAGAAGAATGGCACACATAGATACCACTTGCAATACTTGAAAGACAAAGTGCAGACCTCAAAGATTCCACTTGTAGCACCCAGTCTCCCAACTAAGGCCGAGTTCATAGGAAATGTACTAGAGAGGATAGCAATTCTTGCTGAAAAAAAGATGTTTACTGAAAATCTAGAGTCGAAAACTTTTTGTTCAGTGGATAAAGCTGAACATGATACTAGTAAGAAACAGCCATGTGGACCTAAGCCATGTTATAGTTGAGAATCTAATCTAGTGGATTGAAGGATCTCAAACCAAAGGTAATCAAGTTTGACGAGAGGCAACTCTGTAGCAGGCACATCTTAAAACAACTGTAAAACCTGGCAAATTACGGTAGTTGGGTAGCCTCCGAAGGTATGAACAACAACAACAACTACCCAGTATAACCCCACAAAGTGAGCTCTGGGGAGGTAATATGTAGAAGAGCTTTACCCCTACCCGAAAGGGGAGAGAGACTGTTTCCAATCGACCCTCGGCTCAGTGAAGGAAGGAAAAACAAAAACAAAAACAAAAACAAAAGAGCATTAGTAACTCCAGCAGAGATAGCGTAAATAATTATCTAAACATAAGAAACATAAATAAAATAGCATGCAATAATATAATAGAGTAACTACCATAAATAACTATCATAAGGGAGACACAAGCCAAAACACAAATCATCTATGGATACTCTGCCAAGCTTCACCCAACCTCGGGTGAGGAGTACGAAAAACTCTAGGAGCCCCTATCCTACAACCCTGATACTAAACCTCCAGACTTTCCTATCAAGGGTCATGTCCTCGGAAACCCGCATTCTAGCCATGTCATGCCTAATCACCTCTCCCCAATACTTCTTAGGCCTCCCTCTGCCTCGCCGAACGCCAACAATCGCCAGCCGCTCACAACTCCTCACCGGGGCATCAGGACTTCTCCTCCGCACATGCCTGAACCACCTCAGCCTCGCTTCTCGCATCTTCTCAATCCACCGGGGCCACCCCCACCTTCTCTCGAATAACTTCATTCTTAATCTTATCTAACCTGGTGAGCCCGCACATCCACCTGAGCATCCTCATCTCTGCAACCTTCATTCTCTAGACATGAGAGTTCTTCACGGGCCAGCACTTCGCCCCATACAACATTGCAGGTCTAACCACAGCTCTATAAAATTTCCCCTTGAGTTTATGTGGAACTTTCTTTTCACACAGGACTCCTGATGCAAGCCTCCACTTTGACCACCCCGCTCCTATATGATGAGTGACGTCCCCGTCAAACTCTCCGTCCCCCTGAATCACCGACCCAAGATATCTGACACTGTCCCTCTTGGCGATGAACTGAGATCCAATCATCACGTCCCTGCCTACTTCGCTCGGCTCGGCGCTGAACTAGCACTCCAGGTATTCTGTCTTAGATCTGCTTATTTTGAAACTTTTAGACTCGAGAGTCTGTCTCCATACCTCTAACCTCTCAATAACACCGACCCTCGTCTCATCTATCAAGACTATGTCATCAGCAATAGCATACACAAAGGCACATCCCCTTGAATATGTCGGGTTAGAGCATCCATCACCAAGGCAAACAAGAGAGGGCTAAGCGCCGATCCTTGATGGAGCCCCATAACCACTGGAAAATGGTCTGAGTCGCCACCCACCGTCCTAACCCTAGTCTTAGCTCCATAGTATATGTCCTTGATTACTCTGTAGGCTTCCGGCACGCTCTTCGCCTCCAAGCACCTCCATAGCACCTCCCTTGGGACCTTGTCATACGCCTTCTCCACATCGATAAGCACCATGTGCAGGTCCTTCTTCTTATCCCTGAACTGCTCCACCAGCCACCTGACAAAGTGGATAGCTTCTGTAGTGGAGCGACCCGGCATGAAACCGAACTGGTTCCCAGATATAGATGTCATCTCCCTCACCCTCGCCTCGATCACCCGCTCCCAGACCTTCATGGCGTGACTTATTAATTTGATACCCCTATAGTTGTTGCACACTGGATGTCCCCTTTGTTCTTGTACAAGGGCACCACTGTACTCCACCTCCACTCATCCAGCATCCTTTTGGTCCTGAAGATCGCATTGAACAACCTGGAAAGCCACTTCACTCCTGACCTACCCATGCACTTCCAGAACTCTACCGGGATCTCGTCAGGCCCGGTCGCTTGACCCCTACTCATCCTACGCAAAGCCCCCATGACCTCCTCCGCCCTAATGTGCCTGCAGTACCCAAGGTCTCTATGTTGCTCTGAATGCCCCAACTCCCCTAGCTCTATGTTACGATCCCCCTCCTCGTTATGTAAGTCTCGGAAGGTATGGAGAATACAACAATATATTTCCTTTGGATCAACTAAGGCTCCAAGACATGAAAATTTTTGAAATCTGCTTTTTTCCATTTAGCTACAATTATCTTTAAAAAGAGAAAGGGCGAGTGAGAGTGAAGCAACAACAAAACAATAAACAAACCCAGTATAATCTCACATATTGAGGTCTGGGGAGGGTAGTGTGTATACGCAACCTTACACCCCTACCTTGTGGAGAAGAGAGGCAGTATACAATAAACCCTCGGCTTGGAGTGAGTGAGAGTGAAGCAAAACAGTTGAGAAACAGCCATGTTAATCTAAGCCATATTACAGTTGAGAATCTAATCTAGTGGATCAAAGGATCTCTACCCAGTAGGTAATCAAGTTTGACGAGAGGAAATTCTGTAGCAAGCTCATCTTAAAACAACTGTAAAAACTGGCAAATTAAGGTAGTTGGGTAGACTCAGAAGGTATGAAGAGTACAACAATATACTTCCTTTGGATCAACTAAAGCTCCACAAGACAAAAATTTGAAATCTGCCTTTTCAATTCAGCTACGATTTTCTTTAAAAAGAAAAAGGGTGAGTCAGAGTGAAGCAAAATCATTAATTTCTTCATGCAAATACGTAATATGCACCAGTGAAGGTGCATGTTTAGTTCTACATATGTAACATTTTCAGTAAAGAATAACGCACAGCAAGCTTTGAACTAGCATTATTTGGACATAATTTAGCTTCTCAGGGACAAGCAAGGAGATTTTGCTTATGTCACTGTGTAGGTGCTTTCATAAATGAAGTGCCAAAACCAAAATGCATACACTAAACTACTTTAGATCTATCACTTGCAAAATTTTCAATTCCAGCCTACGACATAGTCTTAATTTCAGAGAGACAAAGGGTTTACCTGTAATAGGGACTCATCTTGAAACAGGTTTCTGAAGAAGAGCTGTCAAATAAACTTCCCCATTCTTCACACCACTGGCATCATTCTTATTTGCTACTGCCCACTTCACCTTCCTGTAGTTCAATTTCCAAATCAGGGGTTGGAAAACCTTCTCAAGATCCGCCTTTTTACTAAAGAAATGGTCCAACCATAAATACCCACCACCCCTCAACACTCTATCAACATCAAAGAACAAGAACTCCATCATTGTCAATGGAATCCACCTATTCACAGCATGGCCACATCTTACAAGATCCACAACCCCATCAAACACAGGCAACCTCTGCTGCAAAGGCACATGTAATGGCAACAATCCCCTAAGCGCCACAGTCTCACTATAAGGGGCACCCAAATTCATATTTGTGGTCACAACAGTAACATTTTGCAGCTTCATTTGTGCTGCAAAAGTTCCTGTACCACCACCAATATCAAGTGCCAGCCTAATCACACTCTTTGAGGACTTGGTAAGCTGGAGAAACTGTGGGATTGGGAGATCCAGATCTGATTTATAACTCAAGAATCTTGATCCCTCAACTTTCATATCAAATCCCAAATTGGGATTTTTCTGAGACAGACAAGTAAAGCTTTTGCAAGTGTAACTGTTCCACAACAAGGCCTTTTCAGGGAGTGTAGAAAATGGGGTTTTAGGAAGTGAAGTGGGAATACTAGAAGGGGTTCTTGAAAAACATCTTCTCCTAGGAAGAGGGTGGCAGCCTCTGAGGATAAGGGACTCAGCTACTGAAGAATCTGAGGGGCAAAGACTAAAGGGTGTATAGTTCATGTACTGGTAAAGCAAATCAGGATGGTCTTTACAAGAAGAAGCTATAGGTGAAAGATGGGTGTAAAGGAGGAGGTCAGAAGGAATGGAGAGTGTAGATTTCTTGGCAGCAGCAGCTGGAGGAGGAGGAGGATGGAGGCGCATGAGGTGGTTAATGGTGGCGCGTATGGTTTGAAGCTGGTGAAGAAGGTGGTCAGGAACAGGAGCAGCAGCAGGGGGCTTGGATTGGAGATTGGAAGAGAGATGATACAAAGAAAGAATGTTGGTAGCTACCATTGCTACTAACAGAAGCAAGTTTAGACCCATTGTGAACCCCATTTTTTGCTCCCTGCAAAAATTTTCTTAGCTGCTGATGCACTTAAAGAGAGTGCAAAAGGTTAAAAAAGCAGAAAGTTTTGTGCTTTACTACTATTACAACCGACCCAGAGAGGTTTACATTAAATGTAGGATTTGTTTTTAGATCTATGAACGAAGACAGGTTTTCTGGTGTCTGAATTTGCGGGTGATTTTTTCTTTTAATAACATGTGAATGTTTTGTTTGATCTGAGATGTGAGTGGGCAGTTGGGATGTAGAGTGTGGACTTGCATTTCTGAGTCAATTTGTTTACTTGGTTTTACTTCTTTTGTGTTTTTGTGTTAGGACAAAGCGACAGGAGAAGTTATTTTTTATTTAAGGGTAGGAGTAAAGTCTGTCTACATAGTATACTATACTATATGTCACTAAGTGAGATTATAATGAGTTATTGTTGTGTTTTTGTGTTAGTATTTTACTGTTCATATTGTCTGTGAATCTTAGTGCCTTTATTATAAAATGCTCAAGTGGAGTTCGGAAGGCACGTGAACATGGGGATTCCTTTCATTTCTACACATTATTGCTTGCCCCTTTCCATTTTAGTTTATTGGGACTATTTTCTAGAGTAAACACCTAGTGTTTCATCGCGTGATTTTATGCAGTGTCTCACGCAACTGATATTAATTGTATGTTTTATTAAGTGATTTTATGGTGTGTTTCACATAACTAATAGTTGTGTGAGATCTTTTTTTATTTCACACATTTGTGAATTCATATGTTACACATTTAAATCCACAAAATTATGAATTCACAAAATTATGAGATAAGAAAAAGGCCTCACACAACTTGTGAAACACAAAATAAAAAATTTCTAACTTTGTTAGAGATCATCTGGTTTCGAACCAAATTATACATGAGTTATGATCCCAAAATGATGATACGATGAAGAATAATCATTAAATTATTTCATATAACTTCTATAGATTGATAATATAAAAAGTTTTAATACATACAATTTTTTTAAAAAATAATTCAATTTAAATTGAATGATAACTTTAAAAACAAGACGAGTAACGTGTTGTACGAAATTCAGTTTCATTGGTAATAGAAAAAATACAAGAAAAAAAATTAATTTATTGCTAATTTTTGTTTTTTTTCCTTGAATTTTTTTAAAGCACAATATTTAAGTAATCAAATTCAATTTGAGTTCTAGTTAAACAACTAAGTTAGTATATCATTCAATCTCATTAGATTTCAGATATCAATTTAAGCTACTAGTGTTTATTTTTCGTTAATCAATTAGTATATTATGATTTAAATTTTTAATTTAAAAGCATATAACGAGTTAAAGAAAAATTGATAGATTGAGCGAAAGAAAAATAATTTGATTCGACGCTAGGTCCGGTTGGGTACAGCTTGGTTGGCCTACTATTTGTTATAAACCAACCAGATACGCATATAAGTAGAGTAACACAGCGTCTTTCAAACGCTGTGTGTTCCTCTTCTTCTCGTCCAATATTCCTGCAATTCAGTTGCTCAAATTCATTACTAAAAGATGGTAATCTCACATACCCCTGCTTGTTTTTTCTTCATGCTCTAAACATAATTTTGGATGAATGAAATGTTAGCGTTTTAATCTCGAAGACTATTTATTCTGCTTAGGGCTCTCGCAGTTCCTAAAATGGTTACTTTTCTTTGTTTCTCTTTCTGGGTTTTATGTCAAATCCTGGTCTCTCTTCTATATTAAGTTATGAATTTTCTGGTATTTATTTGAATTTTGATGACTTTTTACCTTTTCTTTGCCATCTGACATTTGCTAATTTTATCTGGGCAAAGGGAATAAGGGACAGTTAGAGCTGCGATTGTATGAATCTCGGTGGAAACAGTGCCTTAGTTTATTTTGGGAGTAAAGTTGGGGAAAACAGTGCCTCAGTTAGAGCTGCGATTGCATTTTTCTTTGGAATTTTTCTTTTTCGGTTTTGGCTATAATGCATTAAGGAATTTGTTTATTGACTTTAAAATTTAGTTTACCAATTCTAGTGAAGCTTATTTTAGTTGGACTATTGTTGGAATCAGTGGTTAATTTTGAAGCTTGAAAATGTCTGATCTTGTTTGTTATGAGAGATTGATTCCTCCCTCTTTTTGTTGCAATTTTTGTAGGCTGACTCAGAATTAGAAGCTATCAGGCAAAGGAGAGTGCAGGAGCTCATGGCTCAACAGAGCATGGTAAATAATAGTCTCTTTGTATCTATGCTTTCTGTTATTTTGGTTTGAGTCATACCTTGTCAAGATTTGAACCTTACAATATCTTCACTAACTGTAAATTTGGGCAAATAGGGAAGTCAGCAAAACCCTGACCAGCAGAAAGCCCAGGATGAAGCTAAAAGGTTCATTTTTTGGAGCTGGTTTCTTCAATATGTGGTTCATTGTTAGTATTATATTAGTTCTTGCTTTCAATGTTTGATATCAACTATAGAAGCAATTGATGTAGGGAGGCTGATGAGCGAAGGCAAATGATGCTTACTCAGATTCTGACTTCTGAAGCAAGAGCTAGAGGTAGGTGCATTTTACGAATTCTTCTCCAAATTTGATGACTTAGCCTTTATGAATTAAGTTCTCCATTTTTTTGGGTTTAATTTTGTGTTTATATTCAAAGTTATGTATATTGGTTCTGAATATGTTGGATAGAGTATCTAGTTTGTCAAAACTAAATTTCATGGATTTGGAATCCTAAATTTGTTACCAGTTATATCAAATGCGAAAAGCGCAAAAAAGCTCTAAGGTCCATTGGGCTTTAATGAAAAAATGCGCACATGGAGAAAAAGTAAAATTATGTATATGTTATCCAACACTAATAATCATAAGCATGAATAACAAATATATGGACAAAGAAATTGGAAAAAAAATTACGAAAAAGTAAAATATCAATTGTTTAATGTCGCTTTTACAGGATTACACTCATTGCCAAGGAAAATTATGCCTTAGTGCCTTAATGAAATACTAAAGCACACACAAAGTGAGGCGAAGCGTCAACATATTTTGAGCCTCGCTTCAGAGCTTATGCGCGCCTTTGACAACACTGTTTGTTACATGGCAGGAGTCTATACTTCAGAAGCATCTTAAAATCTTTGAAGGTAATTACACTATTTTTATTATGAAATATAACTCAAAGTAACAATATATAACAACTAAGAGATATAGAGAGAAAGACATGAGAGATTCTTATTTCTTACTCAATTGCGTTATTTTTCCTATCTATTACAAAGCCTTTATATAAGTATGAAAAGTGAAGAATCACTATTGTAAAATAGTGAGTGGAATGGCCATTATTTAGTAGAATGGTCACTATTGAGAAAAATGGCTACTATTGACTGGAATGGTCACTACATAAATATGTCATTGAATATGTGATTGAATATGTCATTAAGAATTTGAGAGGAAGATCATGGGGAAGGTTATGGAGATAATAGAGAAGAGTAGAAATCCACCATAATTTAATTTTTCTTATAACACACCCCCTTGGATGTTCATAGATAATGTGCCTCACTAAAACCTTATTAGAAAAAAAAATCATGTGAAAAAATTATTCTAGTGAAGGAAAAAGAATACACATGTTTAGAAATATGCTTTTTGGTTGCCTCATTAAAAACCTTGCAAGAAAAACCAGGGGGACAAAACCTTGTAAGAGAAAAGAGTACACTGCGTATTAACTTCCCCTGGTGAGTGCATCGATTCACACCCTTGACCATTCACACCCCAATCTTGCACACTAGTTTCTTGAAGGTTGACGTCGGTAGAGATTTGGTGAATAAATCAGCCATATTATCACTTGAACAGATCTGTTGCACATTGATATTACCATTCTTTTGAAGATCATGTGTGAAAAATAACTTTGGTGAAATATGCTTTGTCCTATCGCCTTTTATGAATCCTCCCTTCAATTGGGCTATGCATGCTGCATTGTCTTCATACAAAATTGTGGGTAGTTTGTCACACTTCAAACCATATCTGTCTCAGATAAGATGTATATATACCTCAACCATACACATTCTCGATTTGCTTCATGAATAGCAATTATCTCAGCATGATTAGATGAAGTAGCCACGATTGATTGCTTAGTCGATCGCCAAGATATGATAGTGCCTCACATGTAAACACATAGCCTGTTTGAGATCGAGCTTTGTGTGGGGCAAATAAATACCTTGCATCGGCATAACTAACAAGATCGGGACTGCAATCATTGCCATAAAATAAGCCCATATCAGCAGTCCCTTTAAAATACCGCAATATATGTTTGATTCCATTCCAATGTTTCCTTGTAGGAGCAAAGCTACATCTTGCTAAGACATTAACTGAAAAAGTTATGTCAGACCTTGTAGTGTTAACAAGATACATTAGTACCAATTGCGCTAAGATATGGTACTTCAAGACCAAGAAGCTCTTCATTCTTATCTTGAGGTTAGAACATGTCCTTATTCACATCAAGTGATCGAACAATCATCGGAGTACTCAATGGATGTGCTCCATCCATGTAAAACTATTTCAATACCTTTTCTATGTAGGTAGATTGATGAACAAAAGTCCAGTTTGCCAAATTTACAATTAACAAAAGACATAATTTTGTTTTTTCGAGATCTTTTATCTCGAATTCATTATTTAAATAATCAATTGCCTTTTGGAATTTTGTAGGAGTTCCAATAAGGTTTTTGTCATCAACATATACAGTAAGCACAACAAACTCCGATGTTGTTTTCTTTATAAAAACACATGGACAAATGACATCATTTATATTTTCCTTTAATAAATAATCACTATTATTACAGCAGCGCCGCCAAGCAGTATGACTAAGCAAAGATGGGTCAAAGCCTTTGGTATTCCACTGCATGCATGGAATACAAATACATTTCACTCTATTGGGAATTACTGTGGCGGCTTTATTGATACTGATGAAGATACAAAGTACAACACACATCTTTTTTGGGCCAGGGTGAAGCTCTGCACAACACTTTAGAGCTGGCTGTTGGTAATTTTAAGTATAAAATTTCGATTTTGGAAGACAAACTCATAGAAATCATTACCGCCGGAGGTAACAGTGGTGCCGGAGTGGAGAAGGTAGAGAAGAAGGCCACTGCAGATGTATCTTCCAGCCATACTACAGAGGTAGCTGTCCAATTCTCCAGTGCTAACGGTTTCCATGTGGGACCGAGCAACTTATATGCTAAGGGTTTACATTTGAAACCGAGCCATTTTAATTCAAAAAAAAGTAGAAGCTGTCCAATCCTCATGTGCTAAGGGACTACATGTGGAGTAAGCCACTTTAATTCAAAAAAAGTTGCTATAACAAACACTGCCCAAAAGCTAGGTCAATCTGTCAAAGTAACAAAGAGTCAGGGGAAGCCGCAACACTTGGGCCATAAACAAGATCAATTGTATTATTCAACGGGCCCAAACAGGTAAAGGGGAAAGAGGCCCAATTATTACAAAACAGAATGGAAGGCTATTGGGCTCTTTACAAATCCATGCATTAATATAGCAAATGGGCCAGTAGCTGAGAATAAATTTGACCCCCTTTTGGTGGAAATACAAACAACCCCCGTAGAAGTCCTTCAACCATCGTCACCTCCATCAGTGGCCACACATGACATATCTTCAAAAGCAGATGACGAAGCAGAGCCGACAATAAATATCCTCAGTTATCTCCAACCAAGGTTGCCAACATCATTGCCACCAGCAATGAGTTCCTCTGATGCAGATTTTTTCTCTTCTTCTGAACTTCTTTCTTTACCATGGTACACTATGGGTGCTTCCAACAGTCAGGTAATCCAAAACCTAGTGGTCATTGAAACATCACGGTGGACAAAGGCAGTTATGTCGAAAGCATGCAAGGCTTTTGGGTTGAATGCAGCTGGTTTTGAGCATGAGATCCTCGATATTATACTCCGAATGGAAGGTAAAAGGCAGCTACAACTGGAAAAGCAAACAGATGTGGTTAAATCCAAAGTAAGAAGCAAGAATAAGCAAGAAGTTGAAAGCAGGTACTACAAAGCCTTTTCTGGATGAAAATTAAAATCCTCAGCTGGAATGTGCAGGGTCTAAATGATGGGAACAAGAGGAATACAATTAAATCTCTAATGCAGAAGTGGAAAGTGGACATAATGTGTTTGCAAGAAACAAAGATTGAAGAGTGGCCAGTTCCTTTAGTTAGACAACTATGGGGTAACCGTTGGGCAGAATGGGCTGTTATAATATCAGTGGGTACTAGTGGAGGAGTCATTGTGATTTGGGATAGGAGAAAGTGGAACATTCTGAGTATCGAGCAGGGTACTTACGCTATATCTTGTATGTTGGATAGCACACAAGAAGAATTTCGATGGTGTTTTACAGGGGTCTACGGCTCTCATACAAATCTTGAAAGAGAAGAGTTGTGGTATGAACTTGCAGTCGTCAGAGGCATTTGGAATGAGCAATGGGTGATTGGAGGTGATTTCAATGTGTATAGATATGAAAGTGAAAGGTACAATTGCATAAGAAGATCCAAGGCTATGAATCTTTCTCTGACATCATTCAGGACCTTGACATAATTGATCTTCCTCTCCAAGGGGCTTATTATACATGGGCAAGGGGTGAGAACTCATTACAAGCTTCTAGGATTGATAGATTCCTAGTCTCTAATGAATGGAGTAAAAGCTTTGGGACTATGAAGCAGATTGCTCTTCCAAGAGTGATTTCTGATCATAATCCATTACTTTTAGAATGCGGTGACTGGGAAGCTAATCCCTTCTACTTCAAGTTTGAGAATATGTGGCTACAAGTGGAGGGGTTCATTGACAAAGTTAAACACCGGTGGCAAAGCTATGAGATCAGAGACAGACCTGACTTTACTCTAATGCAAAAACTAAGATGCCTAAAGAGGGATATAGTTGACTGGAATAGAGTGGAATTTGGCAAGTTGGAAGCAAAGAAAAATAAGACCATGGAAGAGTTGTCCATGTTAGAGCAATTAACTGAAGGCAGACTTCCATCTCAGGCTGAAAAGGAGAAAATGTTGAGAATCAAAATGGAGATACAGCAAATAGCGAAAGAGGAAGAGATATCATGAAGACAAAAATCTAGATGTCCATGGCTCAAAGAAGGAGATAGAAACACCAAGTATTTCCAAAGAATGGCCAATTGTCACAGAAGGTCAAATTGTATAGACAAGTTGAAGATTGGAGATGAAGTCATAGATGACAAAGAGACGATCAGAGAGGAAATTCAGAACTTTTACCAGGGGCTGTACACGGAAAAAATGCAATGGAGACCCACTGTGGACTTTGATAATCTAGCATGTATCTCTACAGAGGAGAAAGATTGGCTAGAAAGAACATTTGAATATTTGATGAACGTTTGAAGTGCTTGCAGTAATCAGAGCATGTGCACCAGATAAATCCCAAGGGCCAGACGATTATACTATGGCATTTTTCCAGAAAGCCTGGGATATACTCAATTATGATATAATACAACAACAACAACAACTACCCAGTATAATCCCACAAAGTGGGGTCTGGGGAGGGTAATAGGTAGATGAGCCTTACCCATACCCAAAGGACAGAGAGGTTGTTTCCAATCGACCCTCGGCTCAGTGAAGGAAAGGGAAAAACAAAGACAACAAAAAAGGGGCATTAGTAACTCCAATAGGAATAGTTTAAAGAATTGTCTAAACATAAGAACCATAAATAAAATAAATATAGTCCATAAATAAAATAGCATACAATAATATCATACAGTAGCTACCATAAATAACTACCATAAGGATGACACAATCCAAAATCCAAATCATCTATGGATAGCCCTGCCAAGCATCACCCAACCCCGAGTGAGGAGTATGAAAAACTCTAGGAGCCCCTATCCTACAACCCTGATACTAGATCTCCACACTTTCCTATCAAGGGTCATGTCCTCAGAAACCCGCATAGTATCCATGTCGTGCCTAATCACCTCTCCTCAATACCTCTTAGGCTTCCCCCTGCCTCGCCGAATGCCGACAATCGCCAGCCGCTCACAACTCCTCACCGGGGCATCAGGACTTCTCCTCCGCACATGCCCGAACCACCTCAGCCTCGCTTCTCGCATCTTCTCATCCACCGATTCCACCCCACCTTCTCTCGAATAGCTTCATTCTTAATCTTATCTAACCTGGTGAGCCCGCACATCCACCTGAGCATTCTCATCTCCGCAACCTTAATTCTCTGAACATGAGAGTTCTTCACTGGCCAGCACTCCGCCCCATACAACATTGCAGGTCTAACCACAGCTCTATAAAATTTCCCCTTGAGTTTCTGTGGAACATTCTTGTCACACAGGAATCCTGATGCAAGCCTCCACTTTGACCACCCCACTCCTATACGATGAGTGACGTCCCCGTCAATCTCTCCGTCCCCCTGAATCACCGACCCAAGATATCTGACACTGTCCCTCTTGGCGATGACCTGAGATCCAATCATCACGTCCCTGCCTACTTCACTCGGCTCGGCACTAAACTTGCACTCCAGGTATTCTGTCTTAGATCTGCTTATTTTGAAACCCTTAGACTCGAGAGTCTGTCTCCGGACCTCTAGCCTCTCATTAATACCGACCCTCGTCTCGTCTATCAACACTATGTCATCAGCATGTATAGCTCTCATCAATTATGATATAATGGGAGCTTTAAACCACTTTCACCAAAACTGCTTCATGATCCACTCTTGTAATGCCTCCTTTATAGCTCTAGTTCCAAAAAGGAAGGGTGCTATTGAACTTAAAGATTTCAGGCCCATAAGTCTCATAGGTAGTATATACAAGATAGCAGCTAAGCTTTTAGCTGAAAGGCTCACATATGTGATTGGGAAGCTTATTTCAGGAAATCAAAATGCGTTTATATGCTATTTTGATCGCTAATGTGGTGTTGGATGAGAGATTGAAGAGGGGAATCCCAGGTATCATATGCAAACTGGACATTGAGAAAGCTTTCGACCAAGGGAATTGGTTCTACATGTTCTCAATGCTAAGGAAAATGGGATTTGGCAGCAAGTGGATTAGATGGATCAAACATTGTCTGACAACAATCAAATATTCAATTCTAATCAATAAAAATCCAGTTGGCTTCTTCTCTCCGCAAAAGGGACTAAGGCAAGTAGATCCCTTATCCCCTTTTCTTTTTATTATCGCTATGGAAGGCCTCAGCAAGATGCTAGACAAAGCAAGTCAGCTGCAATGATTTGACGGTTTCAGTGTTGGAAGGTCCCTAGAAAGTGAACTTACAGTTTCACACTTGCTTTATGCGGATGACACACTAATTTTCAGTGGTGCTGAAAAAACTCAGGTCCGATATCTTAATCTAACCCTGCTCATTTTTGAAGTTGTTTCAGGGCTTCATATCAACATGTCCAAGAGTATCATTTATCCTGTTAGTGAAGTTTCTAACTTAGAGGAGCTAGCTGATGTTCTATGTTGTGCTACTGGTTCTTTCCCAACCACATATCTAGGATTACTATTGGGAGCAAAGTATAAGTCTACTATAGTGTGGAATGGAGTGATAGAAAAGGTGGAGAAGAGATTGGCAACATGGCAACTACAATATCTCTCTATGGGTGGCAGGCTAACGTTGATTAGCAGTGTTATGGACAGCATTCCAACCTATTACATGTCACTTTACCCTATGCCTAGTAAGGTGCTCAAGCAGCTGGACAAGCTCAGGAGGACCTTTCTTTGGAAAGGGAATAGTGAGGGGCATAAGTTCCACCTTGTCAAGTGGTCCAAAGTAACCCAACTCAAAGAAATTGGTGGACTTGGTATCAAAGATTTGGCAAAACACAACAAGAGCATGCTAATGAAATGGCTAGGAAAATTAGGGGAGGAGCATACCAGCTTGTGGAAGAAGGTGGTGATAGCCAAAAATGGACAACAAAGCCATTGGTGTACTAAACTAAGCAGAGCTCCTCATGGAGTGGGGTTATGGAAACACATTAGTAACCTTTGGGATGATTTTTCACATATGTCTCTTTCAAGGTTGGGAATGGTTCTCATGTTAGATTTTGGAAGGATATTTGGTTTGGAAATTGCCCACTGAAGGAAAGCTTCCCTGTACTATTTCAGATAGCCAATGATCCCAATTCTACAGTTACGGAATACAGATCAGAAAACGCATATGCCCCTCTTTAGAAGAAACATGCATGACTGGGAGTTGGACAATGTTGTTGGAAAGACTGGGAAGCCTCATCGTGAATGAACAGATTCGAGACAAGCTCATATGGGAAGAGATAGTGCAGATTCCTATACAGTCAAGGCAGGCTATAGGCATATCTGTGAACAGAATGGAATCATAGACTCTTGGCCGTGAGAGCTCATCTGGAGGACAAAGCTTCCCACAAAGGTTATTTGTTTCACTTGGACAACCCTTAGAGAATCCTGTTTAACTCAAGATAATCTTTGTAAAAGGATTTTTCAGTTGGTGTATAAATGCTACCTATTGCCAACAAAACTTTGAGTCAGTCAACCACCTTTTTCTGCATTGTCCAATGGCAGCAAATATATGTAATATGTTTCTAGCAATATTGGGGCTTAAGCTGGACACAACCCCAGGGCATTAAGGAGTCAGTAGAAGGATGGAGCAAATGGAAAGTTGACAGAGCCATCAAGAAAGTATGGAAGATGATTCCAGTATGCATTTTTTGGTGTCTTTGGCAAGAAAAGAATCGTAGATGTTTTGAAGGCACTTCAACTCCACTACATGCTCTTAAAGCTAAAAGTCTTGTGTATCTGTTTAGTTGGAGTACTCTAGGGCCTGTAAATAATGTTATTCCCCTTCTAGACTTCATTAGCTCACTTATTCTAAGTTAGCCTCTTTCTACTTTTGACTCTTTTTGTTAGCTCCTTGGCAGGTTTTTGTTATATTGTAATGGAGCTAACATTGATCCTTCTTGTAACTTTTGCATCTTCTTGATACTTGCATCTTCTTGATGCTTGCAATAAAGCAACTTATCTCATCAAAAAAATAAATAAATAGTCACTAAGGTGGTTATACTACATTCTTTTTTGATTGCTTTAGACCATACAAAGATCTTTGCAATTTGATTCAAAGCATTTTCAGGGACTTTGAATTATGTGCGTCACGCATTTTAAATCCCTCGGCAATTTTCATGTATATCTTATTATCAAGCGAGCCGTAAAGTTAGGCTGTAACCACATCCGTTAAATGCATGTTAAGCTTTTCATGGACATCAAACTGCAAAACTAATGAGATAACAGAACGTGATAGCACCTATAACATGAGAATACGCCTCTTCATAATCGATACCATGCCTTTGTGAAATTCTTGTGCAACAAAGCGTGCCTTATATCTTTATACCTCATTTTTCTCGTTCCTTTTACGTACAAAGACCTATTTATACCAACAGGCTTAACACCATTAGGTGTTTGGACTACGGATCCAAAAACTTCACGTTTCGCAAGTGAATCCAACTCAAATTGGATTGCTTCTTGCCATTTTGGCCAATCACATCTTTGTCGACATTCTCCAACAGATTGAGGTTCAAGATCCTCATTATCTTGCATAATGCTAGATGCAACATTGTATGCAAAGACATAATCCACCACTATATTCAATCGATTCAAATATATCTCAATACCGATTGGGTTTATTGATAGTTCCTTATTTTCTTGAGCCTTGTGCTCATTGATTTCCTCATGAATCTCAGGATTTGTTAAATCACGAGTTTCTTTACGAGACTCATTCGTTATCATTTATTTTCCCTTTTCTAGGATTTCGATCCTTAAAACCCAATGGTCTGCCACACTTTAGGTGTGTTTCGACTCATTAGCTATGACATTAGAAGATTGTCCAACAGGGATATCAATACGGATTGAACATTCTCTGTAAAGATATATGATTTCGTTATCCTTTTCAGATCCGTAAATGCATCTAGCATTTGATTTACTATTTGCTGCAAATGGATAATCTTTTGCACATCTTTTTCACAAATAGAGGCACGTGGATCAAGATGAGATATTGATGGATTTTTTAAAAAAATTACCTGTTTGGTATCACCAATTTCTCTCCCTAATTTAGGGGAAAATGACTCATCGAATTGACAATATGCAAATCAAGCAGTCAACAAATCTCTCGTTAATGTTTCAAGGTAGCGAATAATAGAGGGAGATTCAAACCCAACATATATTCCTAACATTCTTTGGGGAACCATCTCGGTGCGATATGGCCTGTAGCACATATACCGCGCACCCGAAAATTCTTAAATGGAATATATTAGGTTCATGACCTAAAATTGTAACGGGAATATTTATGATAATTTATCTGTCTAATTATAACTAGCATTGCTGCATACAAAATGGCATGACCCCAAACCGAAGTGGGTAACCTCGTTTTCATGAGTAACAGTCTTACTATTAATTGCAGATGTTTAATCAAAGACTCTGCAAAGCCATTTTGAGTGTGAACATGAGCTACAAGATGTTCCACTTTTATCCCAATTGATAAGCAATAATCATTAAGTATTGGGATGAAAACTCAGCAGCATTATCAAGTCTAATAGACTTAATTGGATTATTGGAAAATTGTGCCCGTAATCGGATTTATGCCATTAATTTTGCAAATGCCAGGTTACAAGATGACAATAGTCATACATGAAACCATTTAGAAGATGCATCTGTTAAGACCACAAAATATCTAAACGACCCACTAGGTGGGTGAATAGGTCCACAAATATCCCCTTGTATATATGTTCCAAAAACGCTGGGGACTCATTCCCAACCTTTGTTGGTGATGGTCTAATAATTGACTTGCCTTGATAACAAGAAGTGCAAGAAAATTCATTATTTAAAATAATCTTTAAATTCTTTAATAGATGCCCATTTGAGTTCTCTATAATTTATCTCATCATAATTAGTCCAGGATGTCCCAATCGATCATGCCAAAGTACAAAAATATTGTAATTAGTAACCTTTTGGTTTACAATAGAATGTGCCTCAACTGCACCAATTCTTGTCCAATACAAGCCACAAGATAAAGATGAGAACATCTCAATAACCCTTTTCTGGCCATAGACATTCCCGGTAACGATGAGATATTCGAGATTATTCTCTATCTATTTTCTCAATATGAAATCCATTTTGGCGGATATCCTTAAAACTCAACAAGTTCCTTTTGGGCTTGGAGGAAAACATTGCATTCTATATAATGAGTATTGTTCCCTTAGGCAGAGTTATAGTAGTTCTTCCAGGGCCTTCAATTGGATTACTACTACCAGAAAATTGTAGTAACATATGCCTTACACATACTTAAATGAGGTCGTACATGAATTAATTAAACAAATATTTTTACAATTGAACTTTGATCCAAGTTTGCTTTTAGAGATATCCATATTTGCTTCCCATGTTTTGACATACAAAAAGAAGCACATGAATAAATATTAGTAGTATTTTCAGAGAAAAAGGAAAGAAATAAATTTTAAACCAATTATTCAATAATGACCTTTTAATGCAATTTCAAGCAAACTCATATTAGGACTACAAATACCAAATCAAAATCTCCAACCAGTGTAAATATTCAAAGGTATAGAAGTTATATGTTGGTTGAAATAATTAAGGGCTATATATTAATAATTAAATATCCGTGCAGAAAAAATAGCTAATTACGTGAATCAATGACGCTAGTCATTTCTATTCATTTGGTTTAAAAATTGACGTTTAAGAAAACAATTTGAAACAAAACAGTGTAAAATAATTTTACCAACAAGTATGTTTTAGAAAAACCATTTGCTTGAACACAAATATTATAGGCTGACAAACCATTTGTTTGAACACAAATATTATAAGTGCGGACAAACCTGTTATAGATTACTAGAACTGTATTTAATTAAAATGAACTAACACTATTCCATAAAATAAATAGTACTAATTAATACTAATGACTATTGCTCATGTAAAGAACGGTGATTACATGATGTTTATTCACTAGTTACTACGAATATGCAAAAAAATAATATTAATCAAACTACTCAATCATCTTTAACCACGGGTCCATCACCGATGTTACAAGAAAAATTAAATTATGGTGGGTGTCTACTCTTTTTCATTATCTCCATAACCTCCCCCATGATCTTCCTCTAAAATGCTTAATGGCGTATTCAGTGACATATTTATGTAGTGACCATTCCACTCAATAGCGGTCATTCCATTAAATAGCGGTCATTCCACTCACTATTTTACAATAGTGATTCTTCACTTTTCATGCTTATATAAAGGCTTTGTAATAGATAAGGAAAAATAACACAATTGAAAAAATAAAGAATCTCTCCTCTCTTAGCTTGTTTTTCGTTGTTCTGTATAGTTACTTTGAGCTATATTTCATAACACGTTAGCTCCTAAGGTATAATTTTTCTCTTCTTTTAATTATGACTGATATTATGAAAAGAAAGTTTGTTGCCCTTGAAATTTTGGGCAAAAACTATATGACATGGGTGTTGGATGCTGAAGTCGATTTAGATGCAATGGATCTTGGAGACGCCATTAAAGATAAAAATAAAGTACCTACCCAAGACTGTGCTAAGGCCTTGATTTTCTTGCGCCATCACCTTGATGAAGGGTTGAAAATAGAATATCTCACCGTCAAAGATCCACTTGTGGAATGACTTAAAGGAAGGATATGACAACTTAAAGTTGGTCATTCTTCTACAAGCCCGATATGATTAGGTTCAGCTGAGGCTCCAAGACTTTAAGTTTATTTTTGAATATAATTCTTCAATGTTCAAAATTACTTCTAATTTAAACTCTGTGGAGATAGTATCACTGACTATGATATGCTTGAAAAAATATTCACATTATTTCATGCCTCCAATATGGTCTTGCAATAGCAGTATCAAAAGAAAGATTTCAAGAAGTACTCTGAGTTGATTTCTCTTCTCTTTGTGGCCTAACGGAACGACGACTTGCTTATGAGAAATCATGAAAATTGACCTATTGGGTCCACACCATTGCCTGAAGTGGATGAGGTGTATTCCCATTATGCTAAGCATGGAAAAGGTCGTGGCCATGTTTGTGGTCGTGGCCATTGTCGTGGTCAGGGAAGAAATTTTTCTGTTGTTAATCATTCCCCAAAGAAAAATAACAACCAAAAGTGAAAAAGAAAAGATGAGAAGCCAAAGGCAAAGGATTTAGAAATTGAATGTTATCGTTGCGGTGGAAAAGGGCATTGTGCAAATATTTGTCGCATACCAAAACATATGGTTGAATAATGGCCTTAAGCTAAAGACTTGGAGCATCAGATGAGCCCAATCATTTCGTGCTTGTGGAAGAGTGACCAAATCTAAGTTGTCATATCTTTCCTTTAAGTCATTCCACAAAACAAGTGGATCTTTGACTGTGAGATCTATTTTCAACCCTTCATGAAGGGTGATGATGCAAGAAATCAACGCCTTAGCACAGTTTTGGGTAGATGATTAACTTTTATCTTTAATGGCGTCTCCAAGACCCATTGCATTTAAATGAATTTCAGCATCCAATACCCATGTCATATAGTTCTTGCCCAAAATTTCAAGGGCAACAAACTTTCTTTTGTCATAGTATCAGTCATAATTAAAAGAGGAGAAAAATTCTACCTTAGGAGCTTTTTGAGAAGGTAGAGTCTCGTGTTAATAACATTTTATGGATAATAAGGCCTTTATATAGGCATGAAAAGTGAAGAATCACTATTGTAAAATAATGAGTGGAATGTCCATTATTTAGTGGAATGACTACTATTGAGAGAAATGACCACTATTGAGTAGAAAAGACTACATAAATATGTCATTAAGCATTTGAAAGAAAGATCATGAGGAGATAATGGAGAAAAGTAGAAATCCACCATAATTTAATTTTTCTTTATGCATTTGAAAGAAAGATCATGAGGAGATAATGGAGAAAAGTAGAAATCCACCATAATTTAATTTTTCTTATAACAGTTTTAATAATAAAGCATCTTTTTTATTTTTGATGTAGAACCTGACTTTCAATTCAGACCCAACGTATATTGCTTAAACATTTTGACCTTGTAACTAGAACATATATGATGCAATAGAACGCCATATATTGTTTCTTAGTTTCCATGTGAATAGGATTCGACGTTTTCAAAGGCGTTTCTAAGGCTTGAGGCTTGCCTCAAGGCAAGGCATTGTAAAATTGCCATGGGGGATAGAGGAAATTGAGAGTTAGTCCAGATTTTGCGCAAAACCAAATTGTCCCAATTTTCCTTTTCAGTTTCCTATACAATTAGCAGCTTTTGACTTTACGGATTAGCAATAAAGAATGTATGTTGTGGTGTTTCCTGAGGCAAAAGTGTGTTTAATTTTTGTTTTGAAGAATGCTTAGAGAAAAAGCTGTATTATGATGAGTAAAAATCAGTCTGGTGTTACTTTTTTGTGGTATATGCCATATAGTAAACTTTTTATTTTCACTTAAGGGACCTAAGCAACAACGACCCAGTAAGATCCCACAAATGGGATCTGAGGAGGGTAGTGTCTACGCATACCTTACCTTACCTCTAGGCTGACTTAAGCAGTGTTTTTAAAGCAAAAAATACAAAAAGCAAAAAGATCCGTGAGGCTTGAACTCTAGGATGACCTAAGCAGTGTTTTTAAAGCAAAAAGTACAAAAAAGCAAAAAGATCCGTGAGGCTTGAATCGAAACGTGAGAGTTGAAACCTGACATATAAATTTTGTACTTTAATAATCAAATCGCAATTAAATTAATTAATTTCAGCGTCCAATATTCAGTAATGTGGATATTGATCCAACTACTCAAAGTTGAGATTAAACTAATTGACCCGTTTTCGATTGGATCACTAGTTTGAAGCGCATGCCTTCACATCGCTTTAAGCGACACAAGCGATGGCTTTTGATAACTACGTGGCCTAAGTGAAAGTGGAATTCAGTTTGGGACTGAAGGAATATTTGATTAAGTCTAATATCAGTTCTCCATGCTCTATTTATCTGCAAGCAAGTACATTTGGTTTTGCGAGTTCACTTTGTCAAGTTGAAAGTTGAAACTATAATCCAAGGCTACGTCGGGGCTTAACAAGTAAGAGAATTTCGCTTAATGGCAATATAATCAGAGTATGGATCAATGCACGTAAGTATGTGGCCCAAGTGGTCAATAAAATGGGTTGAGAACCATGAGATCTCAGGTTAAAATCCCAGCAGAGGCAAAAACATTAGGTGATTTTTTCCCATCTATCCAAGCCTTGTTGGATAGAGCTAATTGGTATTTGTGCTGGTAGGAGGTTGCAGGTACCCGTTAGAATTAGTTGAGGTGCGTGCAAGCTGGCCTTGTCACCATGGTTATCAAAAAAAGAAAAGAAAAGTAGAGACGTATGGATCAATATCTAGATTTCTTGTATCTGCTGCGAGGGAACATGTAGCTTATTTTGATTGAGGTTGATTAGTCATGTACTATGTATGTACCATCTTGGTACTTTGTTAATAAAACATTACCTTATAGAAAAGTGTTGGTCATCCTCTGCTCCTTCATCATCAGTGATGCATATTTGTTACCTCTAAGTGCTCCTTCTAAGAGAAACTAATGGATATGCTTACATCCTTCTTATCTAATGATCTAGTCTAATTCTTGGACAAAGAAATTAGTTATTGGCCATTATTCTGTTAAGTAGGTATTCTACATAGTTGATTAGTTGCTCTAATTACCAAGGCATTATGATTAGAAAAGTTGGTGGGTCTTTGCTCTTTCATTTTCAAGTACTTGCTTTAACAACACAATGAAGCAGGTCTACCTTTTCAAGTCCTGTTAATGTTTCATGTCTATTTTGTTGTTCTTTGACAGTTTACCTATTTCCATTGATTTTATTACGAGTTACTGGTTCCCTATATTCATCTTACTCTTATCCATATAACCTGTGGCCTGGATTTCATTTTTGTATGAGCAGTTGCTCGAATTGCTCTTGTGAAGCCTGACAAGGCCAGAGGAGTGGAAGATGTTATACTCAGAGCTGCTCAGTATGGGCAGATCACAGAAAAGGTAAGTTTTGTTTTTCTTTACTTCTTTGGCAAAATACACAGATAGCCCCTCAAACTTGTCAAAAACTTTCGTTTAGACACCTCAACTCAGGCCCATGACCCCTTGGCCAGTAGACATGTGCGTAAAATGTGCCTAATAGACACGTTTTTGCTGAATATGGCAGCTCGTGTATTTCTCACTCGTTTTGAGTGGCCGTTTGCTTGAAAATATGAATTTTTTAACTGGAAACTGGAAAGTTGAATTTCCGGTTACTACATGTGTTTTTGGCCAGTTTTCGCTCATTGTCTTCTTAGTTTTCTTCCTGCAAACCCGTACCAGATTCAAACCTCAAAAATCTCCTCTTCCTTATTCAAACTCATACAAGATTTAAACCCCAAAGTGTAGAATTACAGACCGGAGGAGAGCAACATGGGTTGAATTTTACTCACTATCATCTTTATTCTAAACTTTCATCTTCTAAAACACCATGACTTTCATTCTCTCAGTTTTCCCCCTCAACATGCCAGCTACCACCACGTACGTTACTCTCTTTCCACTTGCACAAACACACTACATGGCTCTCTGTAAGATATCACACACCAGTACGCACTCACTTGAATCATCCACAACACTAGGCCTACCTTTTTCATCTCAAGGATAAATCACCAGATGATTCATCTGGTTTCACAGTCACCACACATACACGAAATTACCTCACATCCTCCACCACCTGCGTAAGGTAAAACCACTTGAAATCTTTCCTAGCATAAGAACATAGTTAGTTACTGTAGCTGGTAATCTTTTTAAATTTTAAGAATCCTTAGTGAAGTAAGAGCTACATGTTGACGGGTATGAGTACCGAGGATCTGGAATCATAAAACTGATGTGCCCCATCTAACCCATTCTTCACAGAGAACAAATTCACTCCCTCGCGAACACTCTTCACATTAGAATACCTTCGCTTCATTTTCCCAAGGGTGAAAAGAAGCAGCTTAATTATGTGTATTTTCTGTGTCTTTTCTTAACTTTTTTTTAACAGACGCATGTCTCTTTTTTTTATTGGTTTACAGCTTAATACTACAAATGTTTTGTTTATTTGACTTGCTGATCTTAAAGGGCTTAATAGGCACATATCTGACAACATAAGGTGTTCAATAGATCATGACCTCTGTTGAAGTCTCAAAAAAGAATTCTTTAACAAGCTGATGGCTGTTTGTGTATTCCACCTACTTCTTTTCTTTAATCTTTTCCTTTTATCTGGTTGTTGTATGGTTGTCCTTACTGCTCTGCTTGGAATGATTTTTTTTTGTAGGTTTCTGAAGAGAAACTTATACAATTACTTGAACAAATTAACACCCAAACTACTAAGCAAACGAAAGTAACAGTAAGTCAGCTCTTCTGCTCTGATTTTTGATCCTTCTCCATTTCATAAAGCAGAACCTGAATCTTCTTGCGTGTTTGTTCTGCCCCTTCTCAGATCCAGAGGCGTCGGAACGTTCTTGAGGATGACGATTAGAGTGCTACAAGATATGGCTCGCTTGATTATATAGTGCTGTATTTGTATTTTATATGAGACATGATTGCGGTTTGCACTTTGCAATGTACACTCACAAAGTTTATCAACCTTTTGGCTATTTTAGTATTATGTTGCTATGATTGAGTCCTGTTTTCCAGGTTTAGAATACTTCTCGTGTAATAGTTGTCAAGAGAGAAATAGAATGGGCTTTGAGTCCGTTTGGGTTAGCTTATTAAAAGTTTGTTAATAAGCATCAATTGCTAAATTAAGTAGTTGCATGTAATGGATAATAAGGGCGATTTGCCGTACCCTATTTTTATGCTACCTTTTAATCTATACCCTGGTTTTAAAAACTATTGATTTCGTAACCAACTAACAAAAAATCCGTAATAATATGACCATTATATCCCTTCCAAAACATATAAAAGTTTGTCTCTCCTACGTATTCCCAGATTCAAATTCCAGATCTCCTTCGCATTTCCTCCATCAGTCCGTCTCTCCTCAGAACGCGTCTCGCATTCAAGTTCCATATTTAAATTCAAATTCAAATACATTGTAAGTGTTCACATTCTTCTCCAGAATTCAAAATAGTTTTTGAATTATATGTTTCCTGATTAATTGATTAAAGTTTTTTGACGAACTTCATTGATATGCTTAATTTGCAATTCTACATCTATTTGATGATGACTAAGCTGCAGTTATTTACTTAACAAGTTGATTATATGATTGTTTTGTTGCTGAATTTTTTTTGTCAATAATTAAAAGCTGAAGTTTTCCTCGTACACCGGGTAAAAAACAAATAAAACATAAGTTAAAAAATCATAATGCACCAAAAAAAATTCGGCCTAGTTCTAGGCCGAAGTTTATTAGGTATTATTTAAAAACTTAAGCATCTACACTGAATAAATAAAAAAATCATAATGCACCAAAAAAATTTCGGCCTAACTGCTAATTTTTTTTAGTTATTTATTAAAAACTTAAGCAGGAGGGCAAAGTTTTCATCCTTCACTGACTAAATTAAAAAGTCATAATGCACCAAAAAAACTTAGGCCTAACTGCTAAGTTTTTTAGTTATTTATTAAAAACTTAAGCAGGAGGGCCGAAGTCTTCCTCCAACACTAACTAAATTAAAAAATCATAATGCACCAAAAAAAACTTAGGCCTTACTGCTGAAATTTTTTAGTTATTTATTAAAAGCTTAAGCAGGAGGGCCGAAGTTTTCCTCCAACACTGACTAAATTAAAAAATTATAATGCACCAAAAAAACTTCGGCTTAGCTGCTGAAGTTTTTTAATTATTTATTAAAAACTTAAGCAGGAGGGCCGAAATTTTGCTCCTATAGTGGCTAAATTAAAAAATGGATGCACTAAGTATTTTATTATCATTTTTCGAAAATTTCATACCAAAAATGCTTAAGTTTTCAGGAATATATATAAAATATTTCATATAATTTTTTGTATATAAAATTTTTTTAGTTCATCTGCTAAATATTGTTAATATTCTGTCGAGCAATATTTAATTTTTAGATAAGTTTATGTTAATTGTTCTGTTATTTTATAAGTTTAAAAATAACTTTTAGTTCATGCTTGAAGTTTTCATCAAGCAATGTGTATTTTATTATTATTTTTTTGAAAGAACTTCATACCAAAAAATGCTTAATATTCGGATTAATTATTGTTAATTCCTGCTGAAGTTATAGTTCATTTCCTCTACTATTTTTAGAATTTGAATATAATTAATATTAAAAAAAGTGCATAAAAAGACATATGACAAAAACTTAATATTTCATTAAAACTTAATAAAAGATAAAAATAAATTACATAAATAACAAAATAAAAAATAATCGTCCATGTCATCATCATCATTATAGTCGTTTGTGATGAATCGCCATGTCATCATGCCACATAGGCGCCATTTGTCATATATTAATGCCATGTGGAAACTTACATAAGAAGAAGGCTAGTACTTGTAAGAAGATTCTAGAGAAGTATGGATGTTTTCTTAGGAAGAACCTAGATCCTTATGGATTTGCTAGGAAAGTCCTCGGAATCTTCTGGGCTTGTAGAGAATTCTATAGAAAGCCCTTATCTTGTATATATCAAGGAATTGTATAATAATTAATTTACACACTAGCCTCTAGGAGACTAGTATATAAAGGGGGACATTCATTTGTAATACATCAAGTAAAACAATCAAGTTCTCTCTAATACAAAGCTTCCTTTAGCAATTCTCTTGTGTTCCTTCTTCCATTCTCTTAGCGATCTTGAGTGTAATATGGCTGACTTGGCATAGCAAGAACGTGATGAAGTTGTGCAAGAGCGTGAGCAAGTTGTCAAGTGGCGCACATGTACTTAATTAAGAAGGACGTGAACTAAGGACGTTTTCCAAGTCCTGTGGGAGAACGAGCTATACATCAAGAGGGAGAAATGTGAGTTCGCACAATCAAAGGTGCACTTCTTGGGCCATGTCATTAGAAATGGAGAACTACGCATGTACGAGGCTAAGGTATGTGCTATCCAGGAGTGGGAAGCACCTACAAGGGTAACAGTGTTCAGATCCTTCCTTGGACCTGTTAACTACTACCGTCGGTTCATCAATGGCAACTCAGAAAAGGCCGCACCATTGACTGAGTTGCTAAAGAAGAACAATCCGTGGGTTTGGACGGAGCATTGTCAAAAGGAGTTTGAAGGCCTTAAGGCAGCTGTAACAAAGGAGCCAGTCTTGGCATTAAATGACTTTGCCAAGACATTTGAGGTGCACACAGATGCCTCAGACTTCTCTATTGGGGGTGTCCTGATGCAGGATAAGCACCCCATAGCATTTGAGAGTCGCAAGTTAAATGAGACGGAGCGGCGTTACACGGTGCAAGAGAAGGAAATGACTTCAATTGTGCATTGCCTTCGTACATGGAGAAATTATCTGCTCGGGTCGAGGTTCATGGCCAAGACCAACAATGTGGCTACCCAAAACAGGAAAGGTGGCAAGACTTCTTGGCCGAGTTTGATTATGTGATAGAGTACAAGCCGGGCAAAGGTAGTATTGTAGCTGATGCCTTGAGCCGGAAAGCCGAGCTTGCTTCCATCACTTCAGCAACTTGGGACATTTGTGAGGCCATAAAAGAAGGCATGAAACATGATCCAGCAGCCAGAAAACTTATCGAGTTAGCCAACCAAGGCAAGACGAGACGTTTTTGGGTAGAAGACGACGTATTACTTACCATAGGTCGACGGGTCTACGTGCCTATGTTTGGAGACATTAGACGACAGATCATAAGGGAGAGTCATGACACAACGTGGGCTGGTCATCCAGGTCAATGTCGCACTAGGGCCTTGGTTGAGTCAGTCTACTATTGGCCACGCATGAGAGATGACATAGAGTGTTATGTGCAGACTTGTCTTATCTGTCAACAGGACAAGGTTGAACAACAACAACCCGGAGGACGTTTGGAGCCACTACCCGTTGCATAGCGTCCATAAGAGAGCATGAATATGGACTTTATCACTTGTCTACCAAAGTACGGCGGTTATGGTACTATTATGGTGGTCGTGGATAGATTTTCCAAATATGCCACCTTCTTGCCCGCCTCACCAGGTTGCACTGCCAAGGAAGCCGCCAAGCTATTCTTTAAGAACGTGGTGAAGTATTGGGGCTTACCAAGGCATATTATGAGTGATCGAGACCCCCGTTTTACTGGAAACTTTTGGAGAGAGTTGTTCGACATACTTGGCACGGAGATGCACTTTTCCACTAGTTTCCACCCACAAACAGATGGACAAATGGAACTGGTCAATGCCTTACTAGAATGCTACCTGAGGCATTATGTAAGCGCACATCAGAAAGATTGGGCAAGGGTCCTAGACATCGCCCAATTCTCTTATAACTTGCAGCGGAGTGAGTCCACGGGGCGGACACCATTTGAGCTAGCCACAGGCCAACAACCACAAACTCCACATTCATTACCAGCCGCATTCGAGGGAAAAAGTTTGGGATCTTATCATATGGCCAAAAGGATGGGAGGAACAACTCGACTTTGCTAAGTCCTACTTGGATAAAGCAGTTAAGAAGATGAAGAAGTTTGCGGACCGGAAGCGGCGTCCCATACACTATAGAGTTGGGGACATGGTCATGGTGAAGTTTAACCCAAGGCAGTTCAAGGCACTACGGGGCATGCATCAGAATTTAATTCGCAAGTACGAGGGGCGATTTAAGATCATTGCCAAGGTATGAAAGATATCATACAAGCTTGACATGCCATCATACCTTAAGATCTACTCTGTCTTCCATGCCAGCATGCTTAAGCCACATCATTAAGATAAGGATGATCCGAGTAGGGGCCAATCAAGTCGAGCGCCAATGACTATCACGGCCTCGCATGATCGAGAGATTGAGGCTATCATAGATTACCAGGCCAGGTGAAAACAAGGGCAGAAAGCCACCACTATGTTCCCTGTCCATTGGAAAGGGAACGATATGAAGACTTGTGGCAATTCAAAGATAAGATCTGAGAGTTTATGCAACATCATTGCGCCGCGGTCGTTGCAATATTGGGTAGGGGAGAGTGTGATGACCCACCATGTCATCATGCCACATAGGCGCAATTTGGGATATATTAATGCCATGTGAAAGCTTACATAAGAAGAAGGCTAGTATTTGTAAGAAGATTCTAGAGAAGTATGAATATTTTCTTAGGAAGAACCTAGATCCTTATGGATTTGCCAGGAAAGTCCTTGGAATCTTCTAGGCTTGTAGAGAATTCTAGAGAAAGCCCTTATCTTGTAACTATCAAGGACTTGTATAATAATTAATATTTATACCCTAGCCCCTAGGAGACTAGTATATAAAGGGGGCCATTCATTTGTTATTCTTCAAATAAAACACTCAAGTTCTCTCTAATACAAAGCTTCCTTTAGCAATTATCTTGTGTTCTTTTTTCCATTCTCTTAGCGATCTTGAGTGTAGTAGGGCTGACTTGGCATAGCAAGAACGTGAGAAAGTTGTGCATGATCGTGAGCAAGTTGTGAAGTACCGCACGTGTAGTTAGTTAAGAACTAAGGACGTGACACGTCGTTGCCAGATGGATCACGAGCATCTTCATCACCAAGACTATCAAATCTTGCATACATCAGAAGCGTATCAACCTTGTTCTTATTCTCTTCCAGCTCCCTGTTGTACTTGTCTATGTGCTCATCCAGTTTAAGCTCAAAAGCCTCTAAAATGTCTTGCTTGATTTCTTCCAGCATTTGCTTGATGGCAGCATCCATTTTCCTCGTTTTTGTATTTTGTGTCTGCTAAAATATGTGTTTAAGTGGATAAAATCATAAGGAATAACATGCTTATATAGGGGAAAAAACTTCTACATGGTATATGAAAAGGCAAAGAAGAATTTTAAAGGTTATCTAATGAAAAACGTGCATGAATCTGATAGGAATGTATTTATTACACTAACACATACCCCCGAATGCAATATAATTAATACTTTAATTGTGTAGGTTACTGTTGTATACTATGCAATTAATGCTTTTCACATGTTACCGTTTTCTGTAAAAAACTTCGGCCTTATGTCCTGAAGTTTTTTAGTTCATTTCTAAAAACTTCGGCACCTACCTGTTGAAGTTTTTCCCCCTGCATTGAGGAATCACCATCATAAAAAAACTTCAGCTAATATGCTGACGTTATTATCCTTATCTATAAAAACTTTAGCACTTATAAGCTGTAGTTTTCTTTGCATGATTCATTAATTATGTCATACATCTTTTTCCAAAAAAACTTCAGCAGATGATGCCTAAGTGATTTAGTTTATTTGTAAAAATTTCAGCATAAATAACCTAAAAATTCTTCTGTTCACTTTCCTAATACTTGCCACTAAACATGAATCTGCAGGATGAGTTCGATTTGCGTTGTTATAACTTTCAATGGGAATTGGACTCCTAATTATAAATACTTGAATCATGATACAAAACTTGTTCTAGTTAATAAGGACATATCATTCAATACTTTCCTGAAGAAAATTAGTGAAGTTGCAAATATTGATTCAACCAGATATACATTATAAGTATGATTTGATATCAAACTAAATACAAGCAAAGGAATGCTTGTAACTTCAGATGAAGAACTCAGTATGTGTATCCATTTACTTTTAACTGATTCAGCCTACAAGAATTGCCATTTCGTCATCGAACAAATACAACCTTCAAAATCAGCAACATTCAACATATCTCTTGCATATGCAATAGATACAGAACCTTTTGTTGACTATCAACATTAAGTACGATAGCTAATAATAGAAGTAGACACCGGGCAACAACCTTCTAACATTACAACTGCTTTAGAATACATAGTGCTGCAACAATTACCCCCTCCTCCAATTAATCCATACCAGTTTGTCGATGACCAAGAAGAAGAAGGACAACTAATAATGCAAATTGACAACCAACACAGAATCCAACAAAGCTTTCTTTCACATTTTTCAATGATAAACAACAATGAAGCTGAAGTAAATACGAAGCTTATACCAATAACATCACATAGAATTGAAGAAATTGCTGGAAGTTCTTGTGCTTTTCAGAAATCAAGAAAAAGGGTGAGGAGAAAGTGAAAGAATCTCCACCATGTAAAGTACTTAGGCACGATGCGTTGACTGAGGAATTAAGAGTTGGATCAATCAACAAACAAAACATGAATAAATTTTTCTGCAGCTTGGAGATAAATCAAAAAGTTGAATTCACTGCAGTTAGATCATGTTCGAAGAGATATGATCTGAAGTGCATCATGGACAAATGTGGTTGGAATGTACGTGCTACCAAAATAAAAAATTCCACACTGTTCAAGGTGATAAAATATGATAACATCCATGAATACTCGGTTGATGCAAAAAAATCAGATCATAAGCATGCTATATCAAATTTCATAAGTGAACAAATTATAGAACATGTTCGTGACAAAAAGATAGAGGTTACACCAACCTTTGTAGAAAATGAAATGAAAAAGTAATTTTTAGTTAACATTAGTTATCACAAGGCATGGAGTGCTATTCAAAAGTTGTTGCTTGCATTAGGGGAACACCTGAAGAGAACTACCAGATTCTTCCTGCATACCTACATATGATGGTGGCCAAAAACCCAGGAATATACACAAGCATAAAACGAGATGCAAGAATAGGTAAGCAAAACAATACTAACCATCAGTCTGAAGTTTCAAATGTTACTATTTGAAAATTTTCACACCTTATGATTTGTTTTTTTGTGTTCTAATGTATAGATTTGCTTACTTGTTCTTTGCTCCTGCGACATCACTAGCTGGTTGGTCCTACTGCAGACCCATTATTACAGTAGATGCAATGTTTTTGAAGTCAAAATATAGTGGTGTTCTATTTGTTGTTGTATCAAGGATGCAAGCAATCGAATCTTTCCTCTATGTTTTGGTGTAGCAGATTCAAAAACAATGAAGCATATATTTGGTTCTTCGGGGAAATGAGAAAAGCAATTCAAGTCCATCATGAACTAATTTTCTTGTTTGATAGAAACCAATAGATCACATATGATATTAGAAAATTTTTTCTTGAAGCTCACCGTGGTATATGCCTCTATCACTTTGAGAAAAATTTAAAGCAAAGATATTCAAAGGCCACGGTAATAAATCTTTTTCAAAGTGCTGCAAGGTCATACAAACGTGAAGATTTTAATTAGTTAATGTCCCAACTCAAAATTATTGACAAGAAAACATACAATTATATAATGGAAGAGCCTTCCAAGAGATGGGCTCAATCGTGGTTCCCACGACGATGTTATGATATGCTAACAACAAACATGGTAGAATCAATGAATTCTTTTGTACTAAAAGGGAGAGAAATGCCAATTTTAAGAATGTTAGATTACATTCAAGAAAAGCTGGGAGAGTCGTTTTATGAACGGAGAAAAAAGGCAAATGAAACTTTTCACAAAGTATCAATATGGACAGAAGAAGAGATGACTAAAAAGATGGACTTGGCTTGCAAAATATTTGTAAGTATGTTTATTAACTTTAGCTTTTTATATCTGTTGCAGTTATTTACTGCTTACATTTAAAAAAATCATACTTTTTCTTTTTCAAGCAAAAATACCCTAATATAATTTATCTTTACTTTTTATTCCTTGTTAGGTGTTCAACCTTGACTCATGTTGTTTAGAAAAAATAGTGAAGGAATTGAATTTATGGTGGTCTTTAAAAAGAGAACTTGTGACTTCCTAGAATTCCAACTTGATGAATTGCCCTGTCCACATGCAATTGCTGCCATTAATAAGAGATATTTGCAGAAATCTGATTACTGCTCAAACTGGTATTCAAGGGAAACGTGTTTGAAAACATATGAAGGACATGTGACTAACGTGGGAGATAAAAAATCATGAGAAATACCATAAAATATACAATCTGAGATCACAAAACCTCCCGATATAGAGATTTTACAGGGTAGAAGACAAAAGAAGAGGCATATACCTGCGACTGAATCATCAGTACCATTCAAGTCTACCAAATACAGTCGAATCATAACATAACAACTTGCTTGTCTTCTCCAGCACCTCATCCATATTCCAAGAAACACAGTAAAAAAATACTCCAAGCTTCAGTAATCCTTGGTTTGAATTTAGACTTTCTTTATTGTATTACACAATTCAAATGTGATTTTTTTCATAGGAATAAAAAAAAGCTCTTCGACAATTTTATATACTGCTAAAGTACGAATCACTCATTTTTGTTGCGCATGCTTATAGGTTTGGTTGCATTTTAAAAAGGTACGCATGACTTCTGTAAGAAAAAACTTCAGGTTACAGTATGTGAAATACATATCCTTAAAAAAATACACAACACACACAAACACACTCACACACACATATGCATACAACACATGAAAAGAAACACATGTACAAACAAAAGTTATAGCCTATCTAAGCAACTAAAAAGTATAAAACAAATACCAACAAATAAAAGATAATGCAATATAAAGTTAAGAACAAACAGGGTGACAATAACATTGATATAAAAAGAGGTCAGAACAACACACATATTACAAACAAAACTTCAGCTCTTTGAGCCAAAGTTATACAAAATTAACCTAAAAAACTTCAGCTCAATGGGATGAAGTAAGCAAAAGCATAACACTGATAAACATTAAAAAAAGATTACAAACACTAACAATCATCATCATCATCATCATTATCACAATACTCCTCAATTTCCCTAAATATCCCATAATCATCACTGTCGGAGATTACTATAGGGTAGTCGGGCAAAGACCACTGAATCCAAGGATATCAATCTTCAACTTGTCGAATTCATCGCGCAGGTGACTGCGCTCAACGATTACTCTGTCCATAAGAGCAAGAGGAGTCTTCAGGTTATTTTGCAGCTTGGAATAGTCATTCCAGTTGTGAAACTAAAAACTATCAAACTGATACACAACCTTGTCGAACGAGGTTGAATAACCTCCACAACTACGTTTCATGTTAAGCTTGTTCTGGAAAGATTGATTGGCAAAAATCTGTTGTCTGATTTTCTCCCAATCAGCCTTTATTTGATCCCACAAAGGCATAAGCTTAGACACCGGTTAGTTATTGTACCACTCACACTTCAAACTCTCCCACATCTACATAATTTCATCCATATTAGGCTTCCCACTTCCGCTTGCACCAGACACTTTTTCTTTAGCAAAAGCTGAAAGACTAAGGATGAATACAAATTTAAAGAAATATGATAGAACTCTATGAATGACTATGGAATTTTCAAGTGAAGAGATTGTTAATATAGAGAAAGAGTTCACCTAATCAATTTAATATCTATAAATATAAAAGTAACATTTCAGATATTTTTACTATTTTACGTTCAGAGAAATCGAATGAAACAATATAAGTAGGTGATAAAAATATGTATGTTGTAAATGCAAAAAGAAATATAACTTCAGCCCTAGTAAAACCCATATAGTTAAAAAATAACTTCAGCCTGAAAAATAACTTTTTAGATCATTTACTATATAGTCAAACAAATTTAAATGAAGGATAATGTAATTAACAAAAGACAAAAAGTAGATAGTAAATGCAAAAAAGATAAGTATCAACTTAAAAAAATACCAAAATATGCTAAAGTTTTTGTCCTAAAGCTTTTTCGAAAAACTTCGGCCAATGTGCGGAAGTTTTGTAGTGTGTTTCCAAAAACTTCAGCACTTAATTAGCCTAAGTTTTTGGTTGGATTTATAAGTTTTTGTCCTAAAAGCTTTTTCAAAAACTTTGGCCCAATGTGCTGAAGTTATTTAGTGTATTTCTAATAATTTCAGCACATGATCACCCTAAGTTTTTTGTTGGATTCATTAGTTTTTGTCCTAAAGCTTAAGCTTTTTTCGAAAAACTTCGGCCTACTGTGCTGAAGTTTTTTAGTGTATTTCCAATAACTGCAGCACTTTATCAACCTAAGTTTTTTGTTGGATTTATTAGTTTTTGTCCTAAAGCTTTTTCGAAAAACTTCGGCCAATGTGCTGAAAATTTTTAGTGTATTTTCAAAGACTTCAGCACTTGATCAGCCTAAGTTTTTTGTTGGATTCATTAGTTTTTGTCCTAAAGCTTTTTTGAAAAACTTCGTCCCAATGTGATGAAGTTTCTTAGTATATTTCCAAAAACTTCAGCACTTGTCAGCCTAAGTTTTTTGTTGTTCTTCTAAAGCTTTTTCGAAAATCTTCGGCCTAATTTGCTGAAGTTTTTTAGTATATTTCCAAAAACTTCAATACCTGATAAGCAGAAGTTTTTATGTTGGATTGAATATTTTTTGTTGTAAAGAATTTTCAAATAACTTGCACATATACTGCTTAAGTTATTTAGTGTATTTAGTAATGAGCTGAAGTTTTTGTCCTATATATTTGAATCAGTCCAAGTTACATAATTCACACAAAATAATGTATATTCACAAAATACAATTTTATTTTCACTTACATCCTTGGAAAAAAAGAAAATTCTAGTTCTTTGTTTAAAAGTTATTTTCTATTCAAAAAATTCACAAAGTGTCTTCATATTCTCTATAGTCATGTCCTAGTTGCTCTTCTTGGTTTTTTTAACCACATTCCATGAACCTTCACTATGTCTTCCACCAAAGCGTTTTCTGTCAGACACAAGTTGACGAAGTTAAGTCATACAATATATTTAGCAACTACCATCTTCTTTTCATAAGAAAAAAAAAAAGAAAATATTGGCCAAAGACATGCTTATTGGTGTGCATCTGGGAATTCGTGGGAAGCAAAGACAGTGAAGGAAAAGTCCAAAAAACTTTATATGTGATGGAGACTGGCTACATCAAAAACTCGATCCCCGGGATATTTTCTCTTTTTCCTAAAAGTTATATTTATCAACTATTAAAAAGAACAAATGTCCCGGCGCTCGAGTGTTTGATCTGGCCAATCTCTTTCAGATATGAAGTATTTCGACTTCTCATTCATTATCTTTTCTTCCCACGAACTCCCTTCTACACCCAATAAGTATGTCTTAGCCAATATTTTCTTATTTTTTTGAAATATGATAGAACTATACGGATGACTATGAAATTTTCAAGTGACGAGATTGTTAATATAGGCAAAGAATGCACCTAAACAATTTAATATCTATAAATTCTGAAGAGATTGTTGCATATATTTTTATCAGAGAAATTAAATGTAAGAACATAAGTAGTTGGCAAAAGAAGTAAGTGGTAAATGCTAGTAGTTGACATAAGAAGTAAATGGTAAATGCTTGTAGTTTATAAATGCGATAAAAAAATAGTTAAAAATAAGGCCACAAAAAGTAGTTGATATACGTGATAAATCACAAAAAGTAGCTAGAAAATGCAAAAAACTTCGGCCCAATGTGCTAAAGTTTTGTAGCGTATCTATAAAAACTTCGGCACTTGGTCAGCCTAAGGTTTTATTGGATTCATTAGTTTTTTTCCTAAAGCTTTTTTGAAAAACTTCGTCCAATGTGTTGAAGTTTGTTAGTGTATTTCTAAAAACTATGGCACTTGGTCAACCTAAGTTTTTTGTTGTTCTCCTAAAGCTTTTTCGAAAAACTTCGGCCTAATTTGCTGAAGTTTCTTAGTACATTTTCAAAAACTTCAGCACCTGATAAGCAAGAGCTTTTGTGTTGGATTCAATAGTTTTCTTATGACTTTTAAACAAAATTTCAGCTCAAAAAGCATAAGTCACGATTAAGTTTTTTCAAACAAAAATGTACTAAAAATTCATGATAAAAGACACAAACATATTTGTATGACAAAAAAGTGAACTAAAAAATAACTAATGTATATTCACAAAATCCAAATTATGTACAACCAATCCTCTAATCAAAAAATTTACACAGAGACTCTTCAAAATCTTCATAATCATGTCCTTCTTGTTTTTCTGGAGTTTCATAGCCGCTATCTCCTTTCCACTTTCCATGAGCCCAATGATTGGCAGCTAATTCTCTCCTTAATGCCAATGTCCGACTTTGATCGAAATTGAAGACATCTTCTTTATCAATAAACTTAAGAGCAAATATACCACAATAAACACTACAACAAACACATGAAAAAGAAATTAAAGAATAATTAAGACAAGGGCAAAAGATAATAAACATAAGATGCATGGTAAAACATGTGTAAAACACGTACTTGGTAGTCTGTTTTGGTGTGCCCATCCCCTTAATTTGAAATTTTTCCACAAGACCGTCCCCAAAAATTTATTATGTTTCCCAAAATTCAAGCATTTGAGACTGTGTGAAATCAACCGGGCATAAATTTGACATGTTCAGGTGCACGCTTGTATGTTGCATCGCCCATGGAATCATATACAGATACAATTTTATCTGTAAAGTCCAGAATTCAATAAAATAGTGCATAGAGATCTGGTCCTCTATTGACTTAAGTTGAAATGGAAACAATACTTTTTTGGCAGATGCCCATGAGATACCATAGGAAAGGTCGAGGCTTTTTACGTAGTTGGCCACCTTTTCATTCGTTGATTCTTCCTCATACCAACTATAGTCCGTAAGTGGCTTAATATCCGCTTCTTCTTTTTTTTCAATCTATTTTTCGGGTATCTTCCTTCTCTTTGATTTCATCTTAAGAACAACAATTCTATTTTGCTTCCTTTTCTCAATTATCTTCATCTTTTTTTCTGAAGGATGAATACTATCCAGGATAGTCATATACTGATCGAAAAGTAAATATGTTACTGCACATCTTGATTTTACATAACGTGGACGGTGATAGAAATATTTTTTGTGCAAGTGATATACGCCCACATCAATGTGCTGCAAATGGACAACGACAAAAGATAACATGTGAAATTACCACAATGAAGTTTAGAAAAAATACATTACACAACTACAAACAGCATGACAAAACTTAAGCATATTCAGTTTTATCAAATAAGCTAAAAAACTTCAGAAGTTTACTATGAATAATGCTATGTTACAAAAAATAAGCTGAACTTTTGGGAAATACAGTTGAAAACCAATTCAAAAAACAAACTTAATAACTTACTTCATCCGCAAGTTCAGAGTCAAGATCCATAATGTCACGACCTGACCGGTCTTTTTGAGCCCTAGCATGACGTTCAAGAGTCTGAGGCTATGAGCATCATCATTTCAGGTATTGTGACTGGTACGTAGTGTCGGGATTGAAATTCAGGAAGATCGCAGTTAAATTTAAATGAAAATTCTCGTTTCAGATGCGTTAAGTTGGAGAAAATGGCTTGGTATTTTTAGGAAACAACCTAGGAATCATGATCTAAAGGTTCCAACAGGTTTGTATGATGATTTTAGACTTGGGCATGCCCCGATCGGGTTTAAGATGTCCAGGGAGCGTTTTGGCACCTATTATGGAAGTTGGAATTTTGGAAGAAATTTCATAAGTTTGGTTTGAACTGTATTTCAATGTTATCGATGTCCGTTTGGAATTTCAAGACTTGGATTAGCTCCGTATGGTGATTTTGGAGTTGGGAGCGCGATCGAAAGTGAATTCAAAGGCCCGTGGGTCATTTTGAGGCCATTTGTCTAAAGATAGAAATTTGAAGGTTTTGAGAAGTTTGACCGAAAGTGAACTTTTTGATATCGGATTCAGAATCTGATTTTGGAAGTTGCAGTAGGTCCGTAATGTCAAATATGACTTCTGTGAAAAATTTGAGGTCAATCAGACGTGATTTGATAGGTTTAAGTATCAAAAGTAGAAGTTGGAAAGTTTAAAGTTCATAAAGCTTGAATTGGAGGTTGATTCATGATTTAGCATTGTTTGATGTGATTGAGGCCCCAAGAAAGTCCTTAATGTATTTGGAGATTGGTTGGTAGGTTTGGTTGAGGTTTCAGGGCCTCGGGTGGATTTCGGGTGGTTAACGGATCGAGTTCGGAGTTTGAAGAAGGGGATGAGGTTGCTGCTTCTGGTATTTCTGCTTCTGCGGATTGGGACCGTAGAAGAATCCCCATAGAAGCGAAGAGAATGCTGCAGAAGTACTGGAGGTGGAGCAGCCCAGGACCTTAGAAGCGGCCCAAGATTCGCAAAAGCGGAACCGCATATGGGCCGTCTTTAGAAGCAGAAATTGGGCTGGAGCCCAGGACCGCAGAAGTGGCATTTTTGACCGCAAAAGAGGAACCTCATAGGCAGAAATAATTCCGTGGAAACTGAAGTAGCTGAGGATGTGAGGTCTTTTAAGTTCAGGGTTGAGTTCATTTCAACCCCATTTTTCTTCCATTGGATTCGATGAGGAGCAGCTTGGAGGTTCCATTTTCATAACTTGTCATGAGGTAAGTAATTTATGTCAATTTTGAGTCAAATACAAGATTTGTACATGGATTTAGACTTGGAAAATTGTAGCAATTTGAGGTATTGGTGGAAAACCTAGAAATTTGCATTTCTTGTAATTTGACCGCAATTTCGGATATGGGATTTAGAGAAAATTATATATTTGAGTTCCTAATGTCATGGGCAAAGTTTATCTTTGAAAAATTTTGGATTCTGGGCACGCGGGCTCGAGGACATTTTGTCAACTTACCAATCGAGGTTATGAATTGTTATAAATTGTATTCTAATGAGTACCTTAGCATATATTAATGGATTTAGATAATAATTGGCTAGTTTTTGAGCATTGCGCGTGGGTTTAAGTCTTTGGAAGAATGTGGAATGCCGATTATGAGTCTTCGGAGCGAGGTGAGTCTCCTTTCTAATTTTGTGAGGGAGAATTGACACCATAGGTGATTTAAATTTGTTATGTGCTCCTATTTATGGGGACTACGTACGCACAAGGTGACGAGAGTCGGTGCGTAGCTACTATTATGCTATTGTCCGAGTAGTCTAGGACCCAAACACATGTTATACTTGAATTATTTGTGAACCCATTGATGACTTAAATTGCTTAAATCACATTAAATTAGTAAATGAATTTCAAAAGGATTAAGCTTCATTTCTTAAAAATTGTTAAAGGAAAAATTGGTTTTATCTGAATAAATGATCCCCGTTAAGTTCCTAATTGATTGATTGAGCATGTATTCCTTATGTGTACCTGTGTCGCAAGCATGATCCGCGAGCAGGGTATGTGTTTAGTTTTGGTACAGGCTGAACGCCTCGTCAGATTAAATAGATGCATATTTGGTACGGGATGTTCAACCCTCGGCAGTGCACAATTTACATTTCTATTGGAGCGGGCCGTCTCCTCAGTATGATTTGCGCATGTTTGTGTTGTTGCCTTGAAATTATTAAAGTTGTTACTGCCTCACCCTGGCTTGAGATTAATTGGTTAATAATACAGAGGAATTTTGGAAATTTCCTATGAAAGAATTATATGTTTACTCGTTTCCCTTATTCGGATTAAAATCAGGTTTATAAAATAAATCACCTTTTAAGATGTATATTAAGGATAAATCATTACTGGACTATTAGTGAGTGTCAAAGTTGACCATCTCGTCTTAACTTCTTCGAGATTAGGCGGGATACTTATTAGGTACACGTTGTTTTCATCCTCATACTACACTTACTGTGCATTTTTGTTGCACATGTATATGTAACTCCAGTGGCCTACTGGGCATAGCAGCACAGATGATTCTGGACTAGGTGAGCCACATCATTCGAGACGGCCGCAACTAGAGCAGTTCCTTCCAGTGTACTGTATTTACTTCCTGTCCACTATATTCTGTACTGATGTTGTATTTGATTCTTTTATCAGTACATGCTCATGCACTTGTAACACCAGGTTTGGGGATGATTTGAAGTATTGTATTAACTATTTAATATTTAAGTTTGATTTGAGACTATATTCCTTACAAATTTCTAAATATGTAAGGAAAATCCTCCATTTCAAAAGTGTCAAAACGAGATTTTGATTAAGTAATTTAATTGGCTTTCCTAACAACGGTCTCCGGTGCCACCACGATCCTTAGTGGATTTTGGGTTGTGACAACATGATATCAGGGCACTAGGTTCTCGTCGGTCTCACGAGTCATGATCAAGTCTAGTAGAGTCTCGCGGATCGGTACAGAGACATATGTACTTATCCTCAGGAGGCTACAGAGCTATTAGGAGTACTTCCCTTCTTGATTTTCTTATCGTGTGGTTCAATTCCTTTGAGGCTTATGCCTTTGATTCCTTCCCAGTCAATATTACGCAATGCGAGCACTTGTTATAATTCAAAAATTTATGGATTGTAATGGCACTACAAATATGGTGCGGGATGATTTTCCCAGTATAGTTGATTAGACTATTTATGGAGAGATATTCTAATATTTCAGCTCAGAAGCAGAACTTCTAAGAGCCTTGAGGCTAGGCACAGGTTGCCATGATGCTTATGAGTGATTATTCCACTGTGTCGTTGAGATGGTAAGATGTTTGCCCACGTGTTGGGGCAGTGAATGAATTAAAGGGAGGTTTACTCGGTGTGTAAACAAGGGATTCAATATTTTATTTCCGGCAGGGGAAAGGCAGTCGGACTAAGAATGGTCAGATGTGGGCTGGTGGAAGTAATGAGCCTTGATATTTGCAAGCGTGGTGGACTTTCTTTTATGAGAGGGCGTCGTGGTTCTGATTGAACATACTAAGTTGGTGGTGTCAAAATCTGCTACAATTTGCCTTTATGGCAGGATATTGTGAAATAGTATTGGAGGTACAACTGTCAGATATTGCATCGTGCAGTGGTTTAGGATTGAATCAGAATTCCTAATGTTGACAATTCAATAAAGATGACCTTTGGAAAGGTTTAAAAGTTAGCAGCCATTATGGGTTCAAGTGCCACGAAGATAGAGTTTATTTAAGGCAGCAAATGAGCAGCAAAGTTTGAGGAAAGACATGTGGGAAGTGTCAGGTGGTGTCAAAATTTCCTCGAAGTCCAGGTATATGAATTAACGGTCAAGTAGTTGATTAAAGAAGCGAGTTTGCCCAAAGTGGGAGAGTTGCGGATGCTGCATATGGGCTTGGTAGTAGGATGACTACATGCCTAAGGAGAGTTTGGAATGATCTAGGATTTTAGCGATTGGTAATTTAAGTCTTCAGATGTAAATTGAAGTATGGGACATTATGCAATGAGAGATTAAGTATAATGGAAATGAGCTTCTTGAAATGAAGAAGGATGCAACATAACTCTGAATTTGGAAAGGTTTTGCGGCACATTTAATTGATGTCCACAAGGAGTGAACGAACTGGAGCATCTAGAGAGTGAGCTTGGAATCACGATTTGGTTGTTGATGTCATAGTGATTGCATCCCATGCAACAGAATTTGGAAGGTATAGGGAAGTGCTTTCTGCAGGCGGGTTATTTCCAGTGAGCGAATTAACGGTCGCGTGGTTGGCGAAGCTTCTGCAAAGAATTATATTGGTTATCCAACAAAGTGATCGATCGTGCGAATGTGGAAGATGATTCAGAATATGAAAGATGGGGATTTACATACAAATTTCGAGAATTTGCGACGGATGATTGCATAAGGTTATGTCAACAAGAAATAAAGGATTCTAGTGAATTCCGGAGTTATGTAAATGTGGCTTCAAGATAAGTGGGAGAGTCCCACCACCTAAGATTTGGTTGCATGGTTAACTGCTTGCGAGGTTTCTATTTATCTGCATATCGATGGTTGTTTCAGCTATGAGAAAAGACCATAAGTGGTAATTTGAGCGGATGAATTGTTGGAGGCATGCTTTGGTTTGCCTTATCGGCTCGTGTTCAGACATGGAAAATGGTTCACGATTTATGCCTTGTATAGATACAGGTTTCAGAGGAAGTGATTTTTTCGGGTGCTTTGTCGAGAGGATATTCGTGTGTTATAAGATTTATGGAGTGAATTATATTCGGGACCAAGTGAGGGTGGGAGGCTCTCAATAATGGTCCTATTGAATTCAGAAGTTAAAGTGTGATGCCCAATAATTTCGAGCCTATGAGTACGGTTAAGAATCAAGCTTTGTAGCAGCTTATGAGAAGGTGCCCATAATGTTCTACGATATTTTGACATATGCTATAGCATTTGAGAGATATGAAATAGTTCATGGGATTTGAGATAGCATAGTCTCGTGACTCAAGGTCACTCGGGGTGAGTGTGGATGGAATATGTTATGTGTGGAATGGAGTATTATTACTCCCAAGGCAATCAAGGATAAATTGGAAAGAGGTAGATTGATTATCCACAGTTGAATTGGCATATTGGTGTCGGTGATAAGTTCATTCAGCGCGATCAAGTTATGCGTATGATTTGTGGCGGTGTGTGTGAGGCTTGTCGGCCACCGTAATAGATGTTATTCAGAAGCGTTCTTCTGTTATGGCTTGTTAAGTGAAAGTGAATTTCAGAAGGGCTATGGTTGCTTGAACCACTACTCTACGGTTATGGGAATTTACCTGTGTGTTGCTATGATTCTTGTCACATATCCTTTTTACGGCACCCGCGAGAGGGCGCAAGGAATTTTTCTAATTAAAGGACAATCGAAACATGATTTGTTTATTTAATTTAGAGTAGCCACGTGGGAGATTTATGTTGTCCCAAGTCACCGATTGAATCCCGAATCGAGGAAAATATTGACTCTGTTTAACAGTCCGCGAACCAGAAATCCGGATAAAGAATTCTGTTAACCCGGGAGAAGGTGTTAGGCATTCCTGAGTTCCGTGCTTCTAGCACGGTCGCTCAACTGTTATATTTGGCTTATTATCTGATTTTGAAACATGATGTACTTAGTGCAAATTATGACTTTTTACCGCTTTTATTATTATTGTTGGTATTTTAGAAAAAGAATTACAATGTCATGAAAATGTATCTCGAACCACGTCACAACCAGTGTACGCGTGGTCGTTGACACATTTCGACTTCATTGAGATTTGGATTTGGGTTGCATAAATGCACACCCGTATTTAGGGAGGTAATTTATTAAAGACGCGCCCTAAGCGACTAGCGTAGTGTTGTTTTGGACAAAGCCGTGAACCTTTGTTAAACAGCCCGTTCCGGAGTCTAAGCAATCTTGCATAACAAACATGTACAGAGGGCATCGTAAATTGTAATTTTGTTTTGGCGAGGCACGCCTCATCTTATTTTAAATGATATCTTAAAGCGTCTAAACTTTTCTATTTCGTTACGTCTCTAAAACTGAACAGAAGTAACAAAATCCTATATTATTTACATGCTAGAGCTTATTACGCCTAAGTGTACAAACGTAGTATGTTAATTTTGAAAATGAGCATGGGGGAAGGAGGGCAGCGTTAATAGTTTGGGCCCAGGCCCGACGAGCACAAACAAAACTGAGGCCTGGGCCATCTTATTTTGATCCTTGAGGCCTAATTACATTATCTACATATGTTAAAGCTTTTAAGGAGCAGAAAGATGGAACATGCTGTCTAGCTAAGTGAGTTCTTGCAGGTTTAGTTATATAATTTATCTACTAAAGTAGCTTAAGCTGTCTATCCATTACTTACCTAAAATCTGTTCATGCTTCTAAAGGAAATGAATTGAAATGGCAGAAAATAAATTACTGCATCACTATCTCTTTAAAACTATCATATGAGGGGAAGAGTTCGCAATGTAGACTAATACATACTTATGCTCAGCTATGCATCACAGGCTGCTCATACGATTATGATGAATACTACATACTACATATACAACTTGATATACGAAATACAACTAAACAAATTGTGAGCTCTAATGCTCCTTTTTATTTATCCTTCGAACTTTAGCTACATGGTGTACCAGTGTAATAGCTTGTGTACCTGGTATTTGGCAAAGCAAAGCAAAGGAAGAAGTCAGTAGTGCCGCAGTAGCACAACACAACAACAACAGGTTCAGCAACCACAACAGTAGACCAGTAACAAACAGTGCATGAAGACCCCAGGAATAGATTAACCAAATAGAAAACTTAAGGAAACCCAGCAACAACTTCAAAAAACCCAAGGTATATCATACTATAAAAACTGGTAACACTCCAGAAGCAGTCACAGTTAAAGCAAAAGTGAGGCGAAGACAAGAAAAGTGGTATTTCTGCTTGTGAACACTTAAAGGAACGAAATGAAACTCTGAAGTAAACCTCAGCTTAAAACTTTCAAAGAGGAACTTAAAATAAAAATGATCCCCACGTTTTTCAATCAGCCTTAATCTTTTAAGTTGGAAATTTTTGATCTCTCCAAAATTCTTTCGAAAATCTCATCTTCTTCCCCCTTTTCTAAGTGTCAAATGACTCTTATTTATATCTAAAACCAGGCTCTCTTCCCCTACCCTTTAATTATTATTACTACCCTCTTTTTATTATTACCCTTTCAATTACCCTTCCCATTTCTTTAATTTTCAGCCCCCCGTATATTCCCTTCTATGTCTATCTTTTAACCTTTTATCATTACTTATACTATTCCTAATTCCAATTAAGCAAACACTGTCATTACTTAGTGGTCCCCCTCTACCAATTAGTTCAAATTAAAGCTGTTAAGGGCCTATAGGATAAACCAACTCAGTCAAACCAGATTTCCCTATTGTCTATTCCTAAAACACCTTGAAACCTACTGTCAATGCTCTCAAATCAGAATTTACTGAAACCTTGACATATCTAAAATTAAAAATCTGATTACTTACTAACTATTGCAGCTATAACCAATCCTTAAAAATTAAATGACTGAGTTTAAACAAAAGAACCGAATCAGACCTACTGCACATAAAACTTAAGTAGACTTATGAAAACTGAACTGAAGCAAAATCAAAATCACAAGGATACAAGGTTTAAACTTAACACAGTTCTAAATCAAATTCTATGCATACCACAGGATCATTGTCAGTATTGCCAATGCCCTGAAGCTAATTTCCTAAATTAGTATATACAACATTTGCTCCCAAATCTTTTGACGACATTTATTTAAACGATTATACTAACATAATTGGTACCAACCAAATAGAATTAAACATTCAAAGTAGGGTGATTCAGATTTGGACAGAAACAAGGAATATCAGAAAACCAACTAATCGACGAAACTTATCAATCGATTACACAACCTATAATGTATACTAAACAATCGAACACAAATAATTCGACCAAATAAAAGGTATGATGAAGATGGACAGAATAATCGAAAATTTTGAAAAATCAATAAAATTAAACTAAACAAATATAAACAAACACAGAGATGGAACAAACGGGAAAGGAAAATTTCCTTAAGCATTTGGGAACTGGACGATCCTGACTTGGACTCGAACTCAGGTATTTTAAGGTCGAACAGACCTTAGTTGAAGTGTTCTCAACTGAGAACTCTTCGATTAAGGTCGATTAGACCTCAAATCCTCACTTAATTGGACAGACCTCATCATTTGATTTTTAGGGTTTTTGAGGGTCTGATTTGGGGCTTGAATGTTTTTGGGCAGATTCGAACAGAGCAAAAGTGGTTTATGGTATGAGGGAGGTCTGAGGAAGGCCTGGGGATTGATCGAGCTAAACTAATGTCGGATTCAGATTCAGGGTGTTAAGGGGGATCTGATGAGATCAATGGCTTGGATCCATTCATTAATGGAAACGATGTTGCTTTGCTTACCTCGAGACCTGGTCGGGCTTTGGATAGGAACAGGTCGGGGCATTGGGGCGATTTATGGTCGTTGGATCAAATGAAATGAAAGGTGTGGATCAATTGGCCTAATAAGATGTCGTTTGGGTTGATCTGAGAGAAGACTATACCGTTTGATCTTGGGAGATCAACAGTTTAGATTTTTCCTACCAAAATAATGTCGTTGGATGGTCTTGGAGACAGATCAAATTGGACCAAACCTGGGGATTGTTTGGGCGTGGTTTTGGGTTAAAAATTTATTTGGGCTAGCCTAGTTTAAATTAAAAAGGCACAATTAAGATTTTCCTCTCTTATTAACTTCTTTTTTAGTTAAGACAATTCTCAAACTTGTACCAAAAGACAATTTGTTTTATTTTTTGATTCTTTTGGATTAATTTTCGTTAAGCAAAATTCACGTGCTAACAATTCTCTTGAACAGAGTTAAGTGAAAAGTTCGTATATGATGAAGTGTTAAATATTAATGATTTCGGAGTTATGATGAAAATCGTGTTCTATCATATATTGGCATGTTGGGTGCGGTGAGATGTGCGAAAATTTGAAGTGAGGGTCAAGGTTGCAGTTTGGTGTTGACAAGGATGTCACAGGATTGGATGAGCAAGGAAAGGGTCGAATGATTAAAGTAAATTGGTATTATCTTCAGTGTCACTTGAGATCGATGTGTTGTGAAAGAGGCTTTGCATACTGGTAAGTATTTTGATTTCTTTTCAGCATTAGTGTGTCCGGTGGTTTAGATGTGCGGCCCGTTATTTATTTCAGACGATTGTGGGAGGGTGTCCCTCGGGAAGATTGTTTAAGTGTGACATTTATTCACTTGATTGGATAAAGATTTAAACCAAGTATGAGGATTGTGGTAATGTTATTAATTTGAGAATTTATGCCTGGAGAGCACTTTGTTTATTGGGTTACGAACATAGGAGGTTGCTCTGGTTATGATGGTTGTTCTTATGTGTTATGAGGAAAAGTGGTCTACTATGGACCTTTGGAAGGTTATTAGCCAAGTTGACAATCACAAATCGGCTTGAGATCAGTGGATTGATTTACATGTGAACAGGACTTTATGTCAGGCCAGTTGTGTTCGTTTCAGCGAGCTTTCCTTGTGAAGGAACAGTCGGGGTGTTATTTTGTCATCAGCTATTCCAAATAATGATGTATTTCACCTTAGTTATTTTCCCATACTTCTTCTGACATTCTGGACCCATCCGGTGGAGTGAGTTGGTTACTTTGGATAACCAAACCTGACCAACTCCACACCAATTCAAACAAGGCTGTTCTATTCAAGATGGTCTTGCAACAACGCTCTTTCGTTTTGTTGCCTTCTCTTCCGTTTGCCATGTTCATATTTTGCAACTTGTAGCAAGCCCTGACAAACCTTTCTCAAGAATAAACTGCTTTGGGAAAGTCAAAAGAAACGACAGAAAAAGGGAGAAAATCTTTTTGAACGAACGCTGGGAAAAAGAAAAGAAAAGAAATGACTTATCTGGGTGGTGTACTAGCCCCGATGATCATTTCATATATTCTGGAATAATCGACCCAGTCTATTGGTATTAATCAATTTCTGATGACTTCATTTTCCGGGGATAAACAGGTGCCCAACTTTTTCCCAAATGCGAATCCTTTCCGCCAGTCTTATCTTGTTGCCTCATAGTGCCCTTTGAAGGGTTTTCACTACTAAGACTCTCTTATTTCTCTCGGCTCTCGTCGCCTTATGGTTCCTGTGAAGGTTTTCACCACAAGACTCTCTCATTTTGTTTTCTCTCAACTTTCGTCGCTTATGGTGCCTGTGAAGGTTTTCACCGATAAGACTCTCTCATTTTACTTCCTCGGCTGGGAATGGGAGTGTTACCAATAAGATTCTCTCTACTGGGAAATTCTTTGACTATCAACTTTACCGGGGATTCTCTTGGCTAGCAATTCTGCTGGGGATTCCTGCTAGCAGTTCCCTCTACTCATGATCTTCCCTCGTCTGGGGATCAGTGTATTATTCCTGGCTTTCACTTGCCTTACTCGGCACCTTTCGGATACTGATCAAGAGGTCTTTTTGGTTATAACATGTGGGTTTTGTGGGCTTGAAAGAAAAAGGGGTATCAAAAATTCGAAGTGACTTCAATGGGTGAGAGACTACAACTCTTGGAATAAAAAAATTTCTAACAACCTAACTTTTGCCCCGATTCCTGCTTGGGGATTTTGATTTTCTTGCGACATTTCGTCACACTATGACCAAGCCGTGAGGCGCCTATGTATCCTTTGTTGAGGAATCAGGCCAAACGTAGTTCCCAGACATTTGTTTTCTTATGATTTTCTTATGATTTTTCTCTTTTTTCATTTTTTTAACGATTCCAAGTGAGGGGTATGAAAGAACAAATACGGCTCAAAGGGGGAAACAAAGGTTGATAGTGTTTAGGTAGATGAAAGAATTGCCTCTATCATTTCGTTATCCGATGAACACCAAGTACAAACAAACAAAATAATGATAAATACAATCAACGAATTTACACATAGTATCTCTTGACTGCGTCAGAATTGATAGCCATGTCAGTGCATCTTCCTTCGACATCCGTCAAGCATAAAGTGCCATTGGATAATATCCTGGTCACAACAAATGGTCCTTGCCAGTTTGGGGCGAACTTGCCCTTTACCTCGACCTGATGCGGGAGAATCCGTTTCAATACCTACTGCCCTACTTCAAATTTCTTGATGTGGGAGAATCCGTTTCAATATGGATGTTGATTTTGGTTTCCATCACATTGTCAGCATCCTCCTAATTGACAGCTTTAGTTTCATCCAAGTTGGGTTTGGGTTTTTCTTCGCACTGGCTTAGTTACCTGTTTACCTTCTTTAAAGACTTCATCCTCATCATATTCCGATTCACTGTCTCTTATATAATTATCTTGGAATTAGATTTATCAATTAGACTGGGCCGAAGATCCGTCGTGCATGCCATATCATCAGAACCAGTAAAAAGAGTACTGTTCAGACAGCGAAAGAAGAAGAAACAAAATTAAACAAAACAAGAATAGAAAATTTTTACTTTAATAAAACAGGGAACAACAGGGTTTACACTTTTGCTAAAAATAAAACAAAATTTGGATTACACCCTAGAATAATCCAGAAAACGTGAAAGACAGATCAAGGCCTACTACCAAGACTCCCTCCGGGTAGGGAGAGGAGTTGCTATCCGATTGTTGAGGTTGGACGTACGCCCCACAAACAGTATATCAGCCCTACTGGAACCCTCTCCAGCTTCTAATACATTGACGTCGACGAACATCTTTGGTCCCCTACTTCGTGCACCAGCTCGATCATATGGGTGTGGGCAATGGGTTCTGGTTAATGTTAGGTCCCTCAGGTTCCTAAACCTCAATTTTGTTGGCATCGATAAGATCTTGTATCGCCCTCTTCAGCTTCCAACATTTTTCTAGATCATCCCCCGGCATTCCCGAACAGTACTCGCAGCTTAGCGGTTGGTCCACATTTGGAGGTGGAGGATTTGGCAACCTATTCTCCACAGGACTCAACAAACCCAACCGCTTTAACTTGTGAAATAAAGCGGTATAGGTCTCTCCCAACTCGGTGTGGGTTCTTTTTTTCTGTATTTTTTTATTTCTGTATGCCGGATTTTCCCGAAAATCTGCCCCTGGAGGGTTCCTGTTGGCCCTGGGTGGTGGATAGGTGTTTTGTGGAGGCGGGTATGTGTTTTGGGGGTTGAGTGTAGGTTTGGGCTTGGTATACAGCGAAGTGTGGTTCTTGTGGTGGATAGTGTTACTGTGGTGGGATATATGGGGAATGTGGATAATTTGGCTGGTGGGGACTAGGTTAGTTATAGCAGTGCTTTCCGGATCTGGACAAACTACTAGCTTCGACCGTGGCCACTCCTTTTTTCCTTTTCTTCCCACACGCACCTCCCGTGCCGCTTTGAATAGCCTGAGTCGTTGTCTTAAGCGCTGCGTAATTCAGGATTTTATCAGACTTCAATCCCTCCTCCATCATAACCCCTATCTTTACTACTTCATTGAAGGATTTTCCAACTGTCGTCACCAAGTGACCAAAGTAAGTTAGATCCAGCGTTTGCAGGAAGTAGTCCACCATTTCGCCCTCTCTCATGGGAGGATCAACCCTGGTTGCGTGTTCTCTCCAGCGGAACCTGAAATCACGGAAGCTTTCTCCGGGCTTCTTCCCACTCCTCAGTAATGTGAGACGGTCAGGGACTATATCTAGATTGTATTAGAAGTGACATGCGAAAGCCTGCGCTAGATCATCCAAGGTGTACCAGCTGCTGGGATCCTGTCTGGTATACAATTCCAGTGCCGATCCACTTAAGCTCTGGCCAAAGTAGCTATCAGTAGATCATATATGCCGCCCGCTCCTCTCATTTTGCTACAGAAACCCCGTAGATGTGCCATAGGATCGCCATGCCCTTCATATAGATCGAACTTGGGCATCTTGAACCCTAAAGGCAACTGGACGTTAGGAAAAAGGCACAAATCCTTGTAGGCTACGCTGACTTCGTTGCCTAATCCATGCATGTTCCTGAAGGTTTTCTCCAGGCTTCTAACTTTCCGCATTACCTCGTCCTGTCCTGGATTCCTGGCTGACTTTTCACTCTCCGCCGGGACCTCAAATTGGGGATTTTGGGTATGTGGTTGGGGTGTTTTAAATGCGGGTTCTGGGGGATAATATTTTGCATCGTGAGCCTGAAACAACGGCTCACTAGTAGATCTTTGCAGCGTGGCTGGTGGGGGTCCATGAAAACGGGCACATTTGAAGGTGGCTGATTCTGGTTGGGTGGTGGAGCTTAAGAGTCATAGGGGTTTCTTCCCTGGAAGTAGTGCTGACTCGGGAAGCTTGTTGACGGGCCAGGGTGAGGGTATTCTGGCATTAGCCCAAGTGAATGAGTAGGAGTAATGGTTGATTCATGCCCCTTTTGCACTTTAGCCAAGGCCAACGGCATTGCATTCATCTCCAACCCCATTCTCTATCTTTTCCAAGGCTTCTTTTAGCAACTCTGCCTCGGGCCTCCATTCCTCAACACTATTCTCAGAATTGGTTATGCTTTTGGATATAGGCCCTTTAGATCTATTCTGATAATGGTATGGTGCCAGTACGCTCTAACAAACTAACTGATAGAATTTTGAAAAATAACAAACTTGTTAGCGTTAGAGATTTAATAGATATTGCAATTGCACGTTGGAGGATGCAATTCTCTTAGGCAGTTAACCATTTCTAACACGTTTTTGCTCCGACCGCATGCATCATTCTTGATTATTTATGATTCCCTCTTCTTCTTCTTTTTAAAAATAGAAGACCCGGTATTGCAAACACGGCCTTTCAGCGCCTCGGGGACGAAGACTATAAGGCTGTGTGGGTCAATTGGCGAAAATCTAAAATGACCCAAAGATGGCCATTAATGCACAGTTAGCCTTCCAGCGTCCCTTTCGGGAACATTTGGCTATTTTGACAACAACGGCGTCACCTAACTTATTTATGATGAAAATGAATTGTTTTGACACATTCTTTTTGGCTATTTTTTGCAAAGGGGAGGTTGGACCCGATGAGGGTTGCCTACGTATCTCACACCATGTGAGAATCAAACTGGCGTAGTTCGCCAATGAAATCAAACTATATTTGAAAACAAGACTCTTTTCTTTTGTTTTTTTTCCTTCAAATAAATCAAACTAAAAACGACTCTTTTTTTCATTTTTTCAAAATTTTGGTAGAGTTCCACCACTATTTGGAAATTGATTTTCTAAAAGCATGTAATTAACACTCTACACTGCTAAATTTTTTTTTCTTTTTTTTTCACATTTTTTCAGTATTCAAAGTTGGTCAGCATGCCAGTCTGAAGCAAACAATTGCATAAAACAAACAGGATGCAGTAGGATGGTCTTTTTAGTTTAGTTTGCTTGTCCTGGACGGACCCAACCCCTGTGTTGAGTCCCCTAAGTCAAATACACATGATGCAAATAAACGTTCCTACTAGAGATCCGGCATGAAGTCTTGTGGACAACTCGAGTTGGGAAGGGGTAGCGTACCGTGAGCAATGCTTTTCCAGCTTTAGCTACTGGACCCTCCCCGTTCTTAAATATGGGTGACTGATAATCCTTCACTAGGAACCCAGGCCCACCGGCTTTATCTCAACAAAGAATGTGAAGCGTATCCTCGATTCCCGAGGTTGTATTCAGAATACTCATAGGGGGTGCGCAAGAAGACAGTTTATAATACAGTTCAACAATATCAAAGCGGTAAAACAGTCAACTAGAACAGTAAGAACAAATAATGTAACAAAATCAGATAAAGACAAACATAACAATTTATCTAAGCTCGAATTTCTAACCCAGAACCAGTGGTTCTGGGTTATTGATCCCCAGCAGAGTCGCTAGAGCTGTCACACCTCCTTTTTCCGGCACCCCCGAGAGGGCGCAATGAGTTCTTCCAATTAAAGGACAGTCAAAACGGGATTTGTTTATTTAATTCAGAGTCGTCACTTGGGAGATTTATGGTGTCCGCGAACCAGAAATCCGGATAAAGAATTCTGTTAACCCGGGAGAAGGTGTTAGGCATTCCTGAGTTCCGTACTTCTAGCACGGTCGCTCAACTATTATATCTCGAACAACGTCACAACCAGTGTACGCGTGGTCGTTGACACATTTCGACTTCATTGAGATTTGGATTTGGGTTGCATAAATGCACACCCGTATTTAGGGAGGTAATATATTAAAGATTCGCCCTAAGCGACTAGCGTAGTGTTGTTTTGGACAAAGCCGTGAACCTTTGTTAAACAGCCCGTTCCGGAGTCTAAGCAATCTTGCATAACAAACATGTACAGAGGGCATCGTAAATTGTAATTTTGTTTTGGCGAGGCACGCCTCATCTTATTTTAAAGGATATCTTAAAGCGTCTAAATTTTTCTATTTCGTTACGTCTCTAAAACTGAACAGAAGTAACAAAATCCTATATTATTTACATGCTAGAGCTTATTACGCCTAAGTGTACAAACGTAGTATGTTAATTTTGAAAATGAGCATGGGGGAAGGAGGGCAGCGTTAATAGTTTGGGCCCAGGCCCGATGAGCATAGTACAAAACTGGGGCCTGGGCCAATCTTATTTTGATCCTTGAGGTCTAATTACATTATCTACATATGTCAAGCAGAAAGATAGAACATGCTGTCTAGCTAAGTGAGTTCTTGCAGATTTAGTTATACAATTTATCTACGAAAGTAGCTTAAGCTGTATATCCATTACTTACCTAAAATCTGTTCATGCTTTTAATGGAAATGAATTGAAATGGAAGAAAATAAATTACTGCATCACTATATATTTAAAACTATCATATAAGGGGAAGAGTTCACAATGTTGACTAATACAGACTTATGCTCAGTTATACATCATAGGTTGCTCATACGATTCTGATGAATACTACATACTACATATACAACTTGATATACGAAATACAACTAAACGAATTACGAGCTTTAAAGCTGCTTATTATTCATGCTTCGAACTTCAGCTACATGGTGTACCAGTGTAATAGTTTGTGTACCTGGTATTTGGCAAAGCAAAGGAAAGGAAGAAGTCAGTAGTGCAGTAGTAGCACAACACAACAAGAGGTTCATCAACCACAGCAGTAGACCAGTAACAAACAGTGCAGGAAGACTCCAAGAATAGATTAACCAAACAGAAAACTTAAGGAAACCCAGTAACAACTTCAAGAAACCCAAGATATATCACACTAAAAAAAAACCAGTAACACTCAAAATGCACTCACAGTTAAAGCAAAAGTGAGTAACTCCCGTTGTTTAAGGGTAAAAGGTTCATGAATAAGGTAGTTAAGAAAAACGTTAGCCGGGGTTGGGAAGGGAAGAGCGAAAGGCTTAGAGCTTTTTTTCAAGCAGCCTACTCTTCTCAAGGAGGAAGACTTCTTTCAATATAAAGCAAGGTGTAAGCAAGCTTCTTTCCGACCAGACTGACCTGGCAAAGAAGTATCTTCCTATAGATAGCTCCTTGCTTATAAAAAGATTTATAATGAGAATCAGCTGAAGCTTATTCAGGATTGATCTTTCAATATAAAGTGGTATTTCTGCTTGTGAACACTCAAAGAAACGAAATAAAACTCTGAAGTAAAGCTCATCTTAACACTTTCAAAGAGGAACTTAAAAGAAAAATGATCCCCCCCTCTTTCAATCAGCCTTAATCTTTTAATTTCTGGAAAATTTTATCTCTCCAAATTCTTCTGAAAATTTGATCTTCTTCCCCCTTTTCTAAGTGTCAAATGACTCTTATTTATATCTAAAACCAGACTCTCTTCCCCTCCCCTTTAATTATTATTACTACCCTCTTTTTATTATAACCCTTCCAATTACCCTTCCATTTTCTTTAATTTTCAGCCCCCCATATATTCCCTTCTATGTCTATCTTTTAATATTTTATCATTACTTATACTATTCCTAATTCCAATAAAGCAAAAACTCTCATTACTTAGTGGTACCCCTCTACAATTAGTTCAAATTAAAGTTGTTAGGGGCCTATAGGATAGACCAACTCAGTCAAACCAGATTTCCCTATTGTCTATTCCTAAAAAACCTTGAAACCTACTGTTAATGCTCTCAAATTAGAATTTTCTCAAAGCTTGACATATCTAAAATTAAAAATTTGATTAATTACTAACTATTGCAGCTATAACCAATCCTTAACAATTAAATGACTGAGTTTAAACAAAAGAACTAAATCAGACTTACTGCACATAAAACTTAATAGAACTATGAAAACTGAATTGAAGCTAAATCAAAATCACAAGGATACATGGATTAAACTTAACGCAGTTCTAAATCAAATTCTATACAGACCACAGGATCATTGTCAGTATTGCTATTGCCCTGAAGCTTATTCCCTAAATTAGTATATACAACATTTGACCCCAAATCTTTTGACGACATTTATTTAAACGATTATACTAATATAATTGGTAGAAACCAAATAGAATTAAACATTCAAAATAGGGTGATTCACATTTGGACAGAAACAGGGAATATCACGAAACCAACTAATCAATGAAACTTATCAATCAATTACACAGCCAATAATGTATACTAAACAAACAAACATAAATAATTCAACCTAATAAAAGGTCTGATGAATATGGACAAAATAATCAAAAAATTTGAAAATTCAATAAAATTAAACTAGACAAATAAATAAATATAAACCAACACAAAGATGGAACAAATGAAAAAGGAAAATTTCCTTAAGCATTTGGGAGAACTCAGGTATTTTAAGGTCGAACAGACCTTAGTCGAAGTGTTCCCAATTGAGAACACTTTGATTAAGTTCGATTAGACCTCAAATCCTAACTTAATTGGACAAACTTCATCATTTGATTTTTAGGGTTCTTGAGGGTCTGATTTGTGGCTTGAATGTTTCTGGGCAGATTCGAATGGAGCGAAAGTGGTTTATGGTATGAGGGAGGTCTGAGGAAGGTCTGGTGTGAGTTTGGAATGGTTTTGGTTCCATTTCAGTTTGGATCGAATCTTCAATTGAAGATTCGAGGAAATGGGGATTTATTCAAGCCAAACTAATGCCAGATTCGCATTTAGGGTGTTAAAGGGGATCTATGGTGTTAATTTCATAGCCAACAGACCATAGGCCGCCGGGTTTCAGGCGAGAGGGTGAGGTGGCGGCTAGGGTTTCCATGGGGGTCGTCTCTAAGAGAGACGAAGAATAGTGGTGAAGCGGGGGTGTTTGATTTGGGGGGCTGAGTTAGGAGATAAGGTTATATAGTTTAGGGTGGAATGAATCCCGGCAGATCAATCTGATGAGATCAATGTCTTGGATTCATTCAATAATGGAAACGACGTCGCTTTGCTTACCTCGAGATCGGATCGAGCTTTGGATAGGAATGGGTCGGGGCATTGGGGTGATTTATGGTCGTTGGATCAAATGAAACGAACGGTGTGAATCAATTGGCCTGATACGACGTCGTTTGGGTTGATCTGAGGGCAGGCTGGACCGTTTGATCTTGGGAGATCAATGGTTCAGATTTTTCCTACCAAAACGATGTCGTTTGGATGGTCTTGGAGACAGACCAAATAGGACCGACCCTGGGGTCGTTTGGGCGTGGTTTTGGGTGGGTTTGGGCTACAATTTTATTTGGGCTAGCCTAAGTTAAATTAAAAAGTCCCAAACAATATTTTCCTCTCTTATTAACTTCCTTTTTAGTAACACATTAACAAAACTCTACAAATAAATTATAAAACCAAACTACAAAATATTAATCATCCCACAACAACAATTAATACACAAGTTAAAACATTTAATTAAAAATAAAATCACACAATGGCACATTTAAATGACTAAAATAGAATAAATGCATATTTTTGTGATTTTCCCTTTTAAAACCGAACTATGGTTTAATTTATTCCTAAATGAATAATTAAATCTTAAATATGCATGCAACATCTATTTTTATATTTTTTATTAATTAAACAAGATAAACATTCACAGACAAAATATAATTACCCAAAATGTCACGCAAAATTCTCAAAATTGTACCAAAAGACAGTTTGTTTTATTTTTTGATTCCTTTTGGAGTAGTTTTCGTTAAGAAAAAATTATGTGCTCACAATTCTCCTGAAGTGAGTTAAGTGAAAAGTTCGTATATGATGAAGTGTTAAAGTATTAATGATTTCGGAGTTATGATGAAAATTGTGTTCTATAGTATAATGGCACGTTGGGTGCGGTGAGATGTGCGGAAATTCGAAGTGAGGGTCAAGGTTGCAGTTTGGTGTTGACAAGGATGTCACAGGATTGGATGAGCAAGGAAAGGGTCGAATGGTTATAGTAAATTGGTATTATCTTCAATGTCACTTGAGATCGATGTGTTGTGAAAGAGGCTTTGCATACTGGTTAAGTATTTTTTATCTGTTTTCAGTATTTGTGTGTCCGATGGTTTAGATGTGCGGACCCTTTATTTATTTCAGACGATTGTGGGAGGGTGTCCCACGGGAAGATTGTTTAAGTGTGACATGTAGTCACTTGATTGGCTAAAGATTTGAACCAAGTATGAGGATTGTGGTAATGTCATTAATTTGAGAATTTATGCCTGGAGAACACTTTGTTTATTGGGTTACAAACGGAGGAGGTTGCTCTGGTTATGATGGTTGTTCTTATGTGTTATGAGGAAAAGTGGGCTACTATGGACCTTTGGAAGGTTATTAGCCAAGTTTATACAATCGGAAATCGCCTTGAGATAAGTGGATTGATATACATGTGAACAGGACTTTATGTTAGGCCAGTTGTGTTCGTTTCAGCGAGCGTTCCTTGTGAAGGAACAGTCGGTGTGTTATTTTGTCACCAGTTATTCCAAATAATGATGTATTTCACCGTATGAGTTGTGAGACGGCTTGGTATATTCTTATGTGTTGAGGTTCCGCGTGGCGATGATGTTATGTGAGCAGAATGACTCTTGAGATTCAGATCTTGTATCGCACCTCAGTTGTGTTTGAGTTTTGTAGCCTATAGCGCTATGTGTTTTCTCAAGGATGGTATTATGCACTTATTGTGCTTGCGATCGAAATTCGATATTTTTATTGTAAATGAGCAGATTTAGTTCGAAGTGCAGTCTCCATATGTGAGATCTATGTATGGATTGAGTGGCACGCCGCCATGGGTATGTTATTTGGATCGGATTTCATAACGCAACAGTGTGATGTCGATTATGGTTTTTTATATGCTATTTTTGTGTGTTTTACTTCCTATCTTCTAAGGAAAGTCCGTATTAGTACGAGGGTTAGGTAGTTCCTTCTACAGTTCGACTTCCTATTTGTGTTGTGTTCATATTGGTGGCATATTGGCACATTGTGGTGTCATATGATATTTTTGATCGTATTCGGAGTGGATTATTTCCTGAGCAGTTCGTACTGGGTGAGACGAGATTATGGGATTTAGGATCAGTGCAATCTGATTATATGAAGTATATTAAGCAGCAAAGATCATTATTTGGTTCAGAATGTGGTAATGTTTCTTGTCAGAAGTATAGACTCAATGATTGGTTGACTCGGTAGTTGATTATAAATTTTGGCACATCTCATCCGTCGGGGCGGTATTGTCAGAGTTAGAGTAAGACTTGCGTGTGTCATGAGGTGCAATGGGAGCATCTAATTCGCTGAAATTTAGCTAAGTTGATCAAAAAATGTTATCGTGGTCCTGTGGAATTAAGTGTTGCAAAGTAAGAATCCAGCAAAATTATGCACTCATGTTTAAGTACATTGTGTAGTGATTGATATGGTGATCTTATGTTGGAAACATGCCTGGTATAGAATTCCGGATGCTAGAATCGGCTCTAAGGCTTATTTGCTTGAATAAAAAGGGAATATCTGCAGAATTTATCAAGATAATATGCTCAGCTAAGTTGTGGTAGCATGGGAAGGTGCATGAGGTGCTAAACAGTGATTTCATACTACTTCAGTATAGTTCTCAGCACGTTCGAGGATGAACGTATGTTTAAGTGGGAGAGAATGTAACGACCCGACCGGTTATTTTGAGCCCTAGAGCGTCATTCAGCAGTCTGAGGCCATGAGCAGCTTCATTTTAGGTGTTGTGACTTGTACGCATGGTCGGTATTGAAATTCACGAAGATCGGAGTTAAATTAAAATGAAAATTCTCGTTTCAGAAGCCTTAAGTTGGAAAAAATGGCTAAGATAGGAATTTTGAGTAAACAACCTTGGAATCAAGATTTGAAGGTTCCAGCAGGTTTGTATGATGATTTCAGACTTGGGCGTATGCCCAGATCGGGTTTTGGATGACCCGAGAATGTTTTGGCGCCTATTGCGGAAGTTGGCATTTTTGAAGAAATTTCATAAATTTGGTTTGAAGTGCATTTTAGTTTTATTGATGTCCGTTTGGAATTCTGATCCTGGGAGTAGTTCCGCATGTTTATTCTAGAGTTGGGAGCGCGATCAGAAGTGAATTCGGAGGCTCGTGGGTCATTTTGGAGCCATTTGGCTAAAGATAGAAATTTGAAAGTTTTTGAGAAGTTTGACCGGAAGTGGACTTTTTGATATCGGGTTCAAAATCTGATACTGGAAGTTGTAGTAGGTCCGTAATGTACAATATGACTTGTGTGCAAAAGCTGAGATCAATCAGACGTGATTTGATAGGTTTAAGCATCGGAAGTAGAAGTTGGAAAGTTCGAAATTCATAAAGCTTGAATTGGAGGTTGATTCATGATTTAGCATTGTTTGATGTGATTTGGGACCTTAATCAAGTCTGTAAGGTTTGGTTGGTTATTAGGTTTGGTTGAGATCCTGGGGCCTCAGGTGGATTGGTTAACGAATCGAGTCCGAAATTTGAAGAAGGGGTTGGGGCAGCTGCTTTTGGTATTTCTGCTTCTGCGAATTTGGGACCGCTCCCAGAAGCGAAGAGGAATCCTCACAAGCGGCTGGACGTGGAGTAGCCCAGGAACGCAAAAGCAGCCCAAGATCCGCAAAAGAGGAACCACATATGTGGTGGGTCATCCGCAGAAGCAAAAATTAGGCTGGAGCCCAGGACCGCAAAAGCGTCATTTTGACCACAAAAGGGGAACCTCATAGGCAGAAATAATTCCATTGAAACAGAAGCAGCTGAGGTAGCAAGGTCTTTTAAGTTTGGGGTTGAGTTAATTCAACCCCATTTTTCTTCCATTGGAGCTGATAGGGAGCAGCTTGGAGGTGCCATTTTCGTCACTTGTCATGAGGTAAGTAATTTATGTCAGTTTTGAGTCAAATACAAGGTTTATACATGGATTTAGACTTGGAAAATTGTAGAAAATTGAGGTATTGGTTGAAAACCTAGAAATTTACATTTCTTGGAATTTGACCGGGATCTCGGGTATGGGATTTAGAGAAAATCATATATTTGAGTTCCTAAGGTCATGGGCAAAGTTTATATTCAAACAATTTCGGATTCCGGGCACGTGGCTGAGGGAATTTTTGTCAACTTTCCAACCGGGGTTAGGAACTTTTATAAATTGGATTATAATAAGTACCTTAGAATATATTAATGGATTTGTAAAATCATTGGCTAGTTTTGGAGCATTGTGCGTGGGTTCAAGTCTTCAAAGAATGTGGAATGCCGATTATGGGTCTTCGGAGAGAGGTGAGTCTCCTTTATAATTTTGTGAGAGGGAATTGACCCCATAGGTGAGTTAAATTTGTTATGCGCTCCTATTTGTGGGGGCTACGTACGCAGGAGGTGACGAGAGTCCATGCATAGCTGCTATTATGCTAGTGTCCGGATAGTCTAGGACCCAAACGCATGTTATACTTCGATTATTTGTGAACCCATGGCTCAAATTGCTTAAATCATATTAAATTAGTAAATGAATAGAAAAAGGATTAAGATTTATTTCTTCAAAAATTGTTAAAGGAAAAATTGGTTTTATCTGAATAAATGTTCCCTGATAAGTTCCTAATTGATTGATTGAGCATATATTCCTTATGTGTACCTGCGTCGCATGCAAGATTCACGAGTAGGGTATGTGTTTACTTTTGGAACATGATGAATGCCTTGGTAGATTAAATAGATGCATCAATGGTACGGGCCGTTCGACCCTCGGCAGTGCACATTTTTCATTTATGTTGAAGCGGGTCGTCGCCTCGACATTATTTGCGCATGTCTATGCTGTTGCCTTGAACTTATTAATGTTGTTACTGCCTCACCCTGGCTCGAGATTAATTTGTTAATAATAAAGAGGAATTTTGAAAATTTCCTATGAAAGGATTATATGTTTACTCGTTTCCTTTATTTGGATTAAAATCAGGTTTATAAAATAAATCCACATTTTAAGATGTATATTAAGAATAAATCATTACTGGACTATTAGTGAGTGTCAAAGTTGACCATCTCATCTGTACTTCTTCAAGATTAGGCGGGATACTCATTGGGTACACGTTGTTTTCGTACTCATACTACACTTGCTGTGTATTTTTGTTGCATAAGTATATGTAACTCCAGTGGCCTACTGGGCATAGCAGCACGAATGATTCTGGGACAAGGTGAACTGCATCATTCGAGACGGTCGCAGCTAGAGCAGTCCCTTCCAGTGTACAATATTTACTTCTTGTGCACTGTATTTCACACGGATGTTGTATTTAATTCTCTTATTAGTAGATTCTCATGCACTTATGACACCGGGTTCTGGGATGATTTGAAGTATTATATTAACTGTTTAACATTTAAATTTGATTTGAGACTATATTCATTAAAATTTTCTAAATATGGAAGGAAAATCCTAGATTTCAAAAGTGTTAAAACGATATTTTGATTAAGTAATTTAGTTGGCTGGCTTGACAACGGTGTCCGGCGCCACCACGACCCTTAGTGGATTTTGGGTCGAGACACATAAGCTCGGTAAGAATGATTTTTGTATATGAAGTCCAGCTAATGTGAATCGATTGGAATCATATTCACTGGCATCCATCTCCAACCAGTCTTTAAATCTTTCCATTAATCCACTGTCTTTATTAGCATAATGGAAGGGGCACCTTCTTCTATTCTTTCCTACTATCCAATCTTGCCCCCTTTGCTTTTTCTTATAAACTACATAAGGAGATCTAAACCAAATAGCCATACACATCTTTTTCCCTTTTTTATTTTGTTTTCCTTTTGCTTGCTCTTCCTGTTGTTCCGTAACAACTAACTGTTGTTGTTCAGCAGCAGGGGGAAACTACAGCCATCGTGGCAGATGCTTGATCAATTCCCTACTGTTCAAGACGTTCTTGTGTCTCTTCATGAATAACAACAACATCAGAATTACCTTCTGAATCAGCCCCTTGTGTACTACCAAATGAAATGAACATAAATTGAAGTTGGGATATCACTGGTGTCACACATGGGATGTGTGAGAATTAGAAATCTTCCTTCTCTTAAGATTTGGAAGTAGTTCCGATGCATCAGATGAGATCTCCAAAAGCAAGGAAAATATAAACATATATAAAACTGATAGAGAGGACACATTAAGCAAAAAAACAGCTAGCAATTGAATTGTAGAAAATAACTATATGGTCTAAGTATTGCGACACAGATGGTGTTTGAACTCCAACAGATCCTGTATCTTCATGCAAAAGAAATGCTAACTAAATTTTATAAAATAATACCAACACACTTCACACTTGTCTGTGACTCAACAGGTGTGAATATATGGATTTCTCCTTTTTCATATTGTTGCAGAATCTCACCCAATTCTTTTCGAGCTGCCTCCAGTGTTTATGAAAAATCATTCAAAAACATAAAAAATAAAATAAAATATGTAAAATTTCAAAAGGTAAAAAATATACTTCAATCAAATATAATAAATTCATGATCTATAAAATACCTTTACGTTTGTCTTCCGTTGTGGTTTCACCAAGCAGTATGCCTTTCTTAATATCGCAATTTCCAGCATCATTCAATTGTTAACCAACGTCGACGATCATTGCAGTATTATCTTAAAGGTTTTTCTCAACTCTACCTTCATTCAATTGAGAATTATCAGAGATTTTTTGAGTTGTGGCAATTGAACCACGACTACTTTCAACTTTCATAGCATATTCATAAAAGAGGGGGAATAGATCAACTAGTTTTTCTATATATAAAACATAGAAAAAATTAATACATGTAGTGAAAATTTCACTACAGTATATTATAAAAAAAATAGTTAAAACTTTAACTTTTAGAAGGCTGAAGTTAGCCAGCCACAAATAAAAACTTCGACAGTTACGAAAGAAACTTCAACTCTACAACTGAAGTTCGACAGTTATAAAAAAACTTCAGCTCTGACAGTTATAAGAAAAACTTCAGTTCTATGGCTAAAAGTTTACCAGTTACAAACCAAAACATTCACCAAAAAACATGCTGTAGTTTAAAAAACAAAAACACATGAAAAAAAAACTTCAGCTCCTGTATAAGGTATAATTGAAATATTATAAACTTCACACTTTGTACCCGTAGTAACAATTTCCTGTGTATTACCACCTACAATTTCGTTTCAAATAGCTAGTGCTCTTGCATATGGATTGTTTTTCTCAAAACATTCATGAACATGTGCTTGATATCCATTTCCTTTTCCAATATCACAGCTTGGTGCATGTTTTTCAGTGCCAACAACTTGGTCATCTGCACCTTTCTCTCCACCTTTACTCTATCTACAGATATTAGATTGTTTCTCTCCACCTTGTTGTTAAACATGTTCAACAACCGCTTCATTATGTGCAAGCATTATCATCTGCGACTTTACGCAATGCATCATGAGCAGTATGTTCTTCAGTCTCAACAACTTGATTAGGTGCACATTGCTTGCTTCCATTATTCTCAGTTAATAAATGTGCGTCATCATTTACATCTCTGCTCAATCTATCTGCACTGCAACTGTGCTCTTCAACTTGTTCTTGAACATGTTGATCGCCTTCAAAAGCCGATAGATCTTCGTAACAGTCGTTCCTCCTGTCATATTCTCGATGCTTACTCAAATCAAAATTTGCATCGTCCATTCTATTTGATTTGTTGACAATCGTAAATAACTGTTCAAACTTCTCATCGAGATATTCCTACAAAAAAATTACTAACAATGATTAATTTGAAATAAAATCAGCACAAATAAAAAGATGCTCTATAAATTAGCTTACCTTCACTTTTCCAAAAATCGCATCCACAATAGCAGTTCGCTCCTCCTTTTTAAACTTATCAAAAACTTCGTTCACGATCATGCTTCTTTCTTTTTCATTTTGCCTTTGAACCTATGTCATTAACCTCAACAATAGATACACAACAAAATGTCAGATATATAAGAAAACTTCAGCTCAAAAAACATATTGTACTTTTACAAAAACAAACCCAAAAAACTTCAGATCAGAACTTACAGAGCATAATGTATCAATTAATACATCTTCATCAAAGTCAAATGTAGACGAGGTAGAACGACTCTTGGTACGAGATGATTGGAAAATAAAAGGAGTTGGATTCGGTTCTTTTAGTTGATTCTGACTATGTGGTGATTCACCAATGTCATGAGTTTGATTCGCTTCTTTTGATCGACTCTTTGTAGGTGGTGATTTACCAATGACAAGAGTTCGATGCAATTCTTTTGATCGACTCCAAGTACATGGTGATTTACCAGTTGAAGGAACTGCATTAATTACATTTGAACAAATCCGGGTGCACAGTAATTTCAATTAAACGCATTAACTTCAATTGCTATTATGTAGGAATTATATTCAATACCCTATATTGGCGATAATTCTGTTTAATAAAAAAAGTATATTATGAGGAGAAAAAAACTAATACATCAGCATACTAACACAAATACAAAAATAAAAAAAAAGTAACTTACTGAATGAGTTTTGAACATAAGATTAAGTTCGGGAAATTTAGGCTCTCCCACGCATACATAATGTAACATCCTAGGGACCTGAGACATATCAACGTACTCATCTGGTGCTACATACTTCTCTCGAACATCTGGGAAGCGCTCATAGAACCAAACGCATAACGGATATGGAAATCTAGTAAGTTTATACTCAGTTGCATGATGTTTGTTCTGCTTGTCCAATACATGTTTCAGTGAATGAATGAGCTTCTCATAAGCCACATTACCCCAAGGATATTCAGCACAAAGCTTCTCGTCTTTAACGATAGATGCATACTCCTCAAGCACACTTGACTCGGTATTTTTCCCAAACAGAATAGACTCTACAATAAGAATTTTCATAAGCTTAACTGCATCATCATCACTCTCGCATACGTGTGCATGATTCAGAGCATTCTTTGAAATTTCATTGCGAGTCATACAACTTTGAATATACTTCAAAGTCACACCCTTGGACTTACTAAAATAGCGCTTCAGAATAGTGCTCTCTCGATTAAATGGTTTTTCAAAATTATATGTTGTGATCCGCAAATCACACATAATGTGTTAGTCTTCAAGGATGAAGGAAACATTATGTCCAAAAATCTTGAAACTAATGGAGTCTCGATCATTTGTGAATATTCTAGAAAGACACAGATAATGAACCAACTTCATTCTGTATTTGAAATTCTCCATAGCAATAATGTATCTAAATGCACCATTAGTAAGCTTATCCCTTTGTGTAGGAGTCAAGAAATTTGCAATTGAAGTCTTCAAATCATGGTTACTCTTCCAGTAACCCTTAGAGTTAAACCATTTTGTATACTCAAAATATTTTTCTCCTGGTCTTGTAGGTGGAGGAAGAGGGACATAAGGACCTGGTGCTACTATAGGTAGTCTAGGGTTTTTAGGTACTTTGCCTTCTTTACCTACTTTAGGATCTTTAGGTGCTTTAGGAGCCATCTGTCCAAAAAAAGTAAAAGATACAAAAAATAACATTAGGATATTATCAAAAAAATTATTTAAAACTTCAACACCAAAGAAAACTTAAGTTCAATAAGTATAAAACAAAAACTTCAAAAAGATTTCAGCTCTAGAGCGGAAGTTTGATAGGTATAAAACAAAAACTTTCACTCTAGAGCTAAAGTTCGACAGGTATGAAATAAAAAATTCATCTCTGGAGCTAAAGTTTAACAGTTACAAAACAAAACTTTAGCTCTAGAGCTGAAGTTCGACAGGTATAAAATAAAAACTTGAGCTTTACCGGTAACAAACACAAAAATTTCATCTTCTAAAATTGGAATTCACCAGTTACAAACACAAAAAACTTCAGATGCTAAAGATGGAATTCACCAGTTACAAACACAAAAACTTAATTCTAGTTCTCCATACAAGCACAAAACATTCAGCAAAAAAACAAAAACACAAATTCAAATCCAAAAATAATGCCAAAACATGAAAAAAAAACTTCAGCTCCTATCTAAGATATCATTATCATCTGTTTAACTCTGAAAATCTTTAAAAGTTTGAACGTCTAATCACAGAAGAATTTATAGAATTTTCATTAACAATATAAATACTCATTCAGAAAACCAAAAAATACAAACTTAAAAGTAAAACTAATGAACTTATCAAACTAAACCGTATCATAAATACATGACTATCAAACCCAAAATCAGAAATTAAATTGTAAGATAAAACCCAGAAAGTTAATGCAATGTACCTATGATTAAACCGTAATGTGGGAACAACGACGAGTAGCAGTTAAAAATTCAAAACAACGATGAAAACCCTTTGATTTTAGAGAAAAGCAAATCAAAAAAATGCAAATAACAGGAGAGAGAGAGAGAGAGAGAGAGAGAGAGAGAGAGAGAGAGAGCGACAGAGAGAGTAGAGGACTAGCGTGAGTATACTTGGAGAGAAAGTTGTCTTTTAATAAAGAAGGGTAAAATAGCCTTTTCAAATGGCTTTTAACAAAAAAAATGAGTACGGGTGCAAACAGAAAGACAAAGCCGCTACAAGTTAAAAAGGGGTGCCCATATAGGGCACTTCGTGCAATTTTTACGGATAATAAGCAGACTTTGGTGTGTTTGGTTGGGCAAAAAAATGTAGTAGTCTTTTTTTCATCACATGTCCTTTCATCCCTGGGTACTCTCTTCAATCATGAGGACCATTTGGCCAAACCCCCACCTAGTATCTCCAGATTCATTTTTCTTCAAAAGTACTTCATTTTAAATAAACAATTATGCTTCAACTTTATGCAAGTTAGGATCGATTATATTGCAAGTTAGGGTCGACTATGTGACCTAATTATTTGTATTGCTCTATATAAGCATTTCATTTTCAGTTATTAATATGTAAGGGTATCGATGTAACTACCACTTCTATTACATGAACTAAACTAGAATTATAGCACAATATTTCATTGTAATGTTATACTTGTCGACATTTCGACTAGCTGACTTGTCGTCATTTCGACTAGGTGACCCCTTTGCAGTCGTGGTAGTAGTTATTCTCCCTAACATGACCTGCATATTATCGAACTTTTTACTGTTAGAAGTTCAAGTAAGATTATAACTGGTAAAAGGAAAACGACGCTGGAAAACAAAGGCAACAAAGAAAAGTTTGATTTAAGCTACATGGAGAAAACTTGTGCTTCAAATTTTGCACATTTCTCTTATAGTTTACTAACTTTTATACTTCTTAAACTGATATGCTTAGATAATAAAAAATTTGGTGTACTCAACCCTTAGACCAAAGAAACATGAAATTCTTAAAATTGCCTTCGCCTCAACACAGATGAAAAGGATTTTTTTAATTTTTTTTAAATACCTCTTACTAGAGGTGCTTTATCTCATCTAGAATTCAAGCGAGGGCAGCAATCAAAATTGAGAATTTTAAAATAAAAAAGAGATACCTTACACAAGTTTTGATAAAAAAGAGTGGATAATATTTTGTGGACCTAGGGATAATGCAAGGCATTGTGGAGAAAGCAAAGAAGAAATCTGTTGAAGGGCAGCTCCTGCGAATAGTTCTAGCTGAAACTTTGTATAGAATATGGAGTGAAAGAAAACATAGAGTTTTTGAAAAGGTACACAAAGATACTAAGAGCATCATTAAAGAAATATCATACACATGTAATATACGGGCTGTAGGCAAGCTTACAGAAGTCCTACAACAAAGACTTCTATAGGGTATAAGAGCTAAGTGTCACATCCTTAGTCTTAAACTAAGCGCACGAGCGACACTTGACAACTGCTCACAATCTTGTACACTCTGCTCACGTTCTTGCTATGCCAAGTCAGCCTTACTACACTCAAGATCGCTAAGGAATGTTAGGACACATGAGAATTTCCAAAGGAAACTTTTGTATTAGAGAGAACTTGATTATTTTGTTTAGTTGATGAATTACAAATGAATGCCCCTATTTATACTAATCATCTAGGGGCTAGTATGTAAATAATAATTATTCTACAAGTCCTTCCGTATTTATAAATTAGTCCCTTCTCTACAATATCCTACATAACTAGAATATTCTAAGGACTTTCCTAACAATTCTATAGGGTTCTAGGGACTTCCTAGGGAAACCTCTATATTTCTCTAGAACCTTCCTACAATTGCATAAATATCTAGAACATTTCCAAGGAAATTCTCCATTGTTCTTGAATATTCCACCAAGATCTATTCACTAACTTATGTAACCATTCCATATGACAAAAATATATACCAAGTGGCACCTAAGTGGAATAATGATGTAGCAGGTCATGACACTCTCCCCCACCCAATTTGTGCCGCCCTCGGAAAAAAGCATCAACACATATGCGTGTACCTCGCCTTGACGTCGCCAGAGATCCTTGTCCATTATCCATGATGCCCTATGAAGTGGTTATCCTTCCCATTTCTCAAGGACTAGCCATGTTTCTTCTTACGCTATTTGAACTTTAGACGGCTAATAGTGATGGCCTCGGTCCTCAGCCCATCGGATGCCCCTCCTTGCTCTTGGCTTGAATCTTCCCATGACCCAACCAAGTCTAGCAACTTCTCTAGCATCAGTTCCATGTTTCCACTCCCTATTTGACTGCCCTCCATGTTCACAACCTTGCTGGCAAACTTGACCCCTCTGCTTGGTGCATCGTCTGATTCTGATAGCATACCATCACTTTCTAGGGACTTCCTAGGGAAACCTCTATATTTCTCTAGAACCTTCCTACAAGTGCATAAATATCTAGAACATTTCCAAAGAAATTCTCCGTAGTTCTAGAATATTCCACCAAGATCTATTCACTAACTTATGTAACCATTCCATATGACAAAAATATATACCAAGTGGCACCTAAGTGGAATAATGATGTGGCAGGTCATGACACTCCCCCCCCCCCACCCAATTTTGTGCCGCCCTCGGCACAAAGCATCAACACATATGCGTGTACCTCGCCTTGGCGTCGCCAGAGATCCTTGTCCATTAGCCATGATGCCCTATGAAGTGGTTCTCCTTCCCATTTCTCAAGGACTATCCATGTTTCTTCTTATGCTGTTTGAACTTTAGACGGCTAGCAGTGATGGCCTCGGTCCTTCGCCCATCAGATGCCCATCCTTGCTCTTGGCCTGAGTCTTCCCATGACTCAACCAAGTCTAGCAGCTTCTCAAGCATCGGTTCCATGTTTCCACTCCCTATTTGAGTGCCCTCCGTTGTCACAACCTTGCTGGAAAACTTGACCCCTCTACTTGGTGCATCGTCTGATTCTGATAGCATACCGTCACTTTGTAACTTGCCATCCTTGCAGTTTCTCCTATGTCACCCTTATGTGCTTGAGCAAAGTTCCGTATCATTGCTTCAAGCTTTCCCAACTCTGGGCATTCACTTGCCTGATATGACCATTTGTAGAAGTAGCACCCTCTCATATGCACGTACTCCCTACCATTTTCCAGCCCCTTGCCGTTTCTCTTGGACCCTTGTCCGTTATGGGATGTCCCCTTGCCATTACCCTTGTATACCTCAGTTATGCATTTCCCGTTGACCTCGTCATGATCTCCCTTATCCCTCTTGGCGTTGCCTTCTTTGGACTTGGCAGGCTCCATCTTAAAGTCAACAAGTGACTAGGCTACTCTAATGGCCCCATTCACGTTGGCTATTTTATGCCTTCTTAATTTATGCTTTGCCCAATTTTGCAACCCATCCATGAAGTAGAAGAGGAAATCTTCCTCGGACAATGAAGATATTTGAATCATTAAGGTAGTGAACTCGCTTACATACTCCCGAATTGTGGCCTCTGTCGGAGCTCCCTTAGCTTCCTCCAGTCTGCCACCTCGCGTGCAGCCCGTGTACCACCATACTACTTTTGCTTCTGTACCTTCAAGTTGATCCCTTCTGCAAGTACCAAGCCATTGGTAATTCCGGCCATGGTTTCCTACAAAACTTCCTTCTAGCAATATCTTGTATTCTTTCTAACATTTCTTAGTCATGACCTTTGCTTTGATACCACGTTGTTACGTCCTTAGTATTAAACTAAGTGCACGTACGGCACTTGACAACTCGCTCACGATCTTGCACACTCTGCTTACGTTCTTGCTATGCCAAGTCAACCTTACTACACTTAAGATTGCTAAGAAATGTTAAAACACATGAGAATTGCCAAAGGAAACTTTTGTATTATAGAGGACTTGATTGTTTTGGTTGGTTGATGAATTACAAATGAATACCTCTATTTATACTAATTACCTAGGGGTTAGTATGTAAATAAAATATATTCTACAAGTCCTTTCGTATTTACAAATAAATATCTTCTCTAAAATATTTTACATAACTAAAATATTCTAATGACTTTCCTAATAATTCTATAGACTTCTAAGGGAGAAATTTTATTTTGTGGGAGACTCAAGTAGCGTCAGTTTTATGACAACATTCCATTGTGACATGACACACAAGACCCATTTCATTTGCTCGTTACCCTCTTTTCTCCTCATTCACCGCCACTCACTTTTCTTCATATTCCTCTTTTTTAAATCCTTCTTTTATTTGAAACAACTCTTAATCCAACTAGACCTATATACATTTTGTCCCATAGTAACCATAGTCACCGAGAGCTCTGTTGCATAATTTTTTTTTTTTTTTGAAAATGGTAAAATCATCAAATTAGCGTATTTTCAATGTCCTAAACTAATTACCCACAACATTTATAATTTCTATTGTCACTCTATTTTGATTTTTGTAATTAGAAGTTGAAAAAATCGGGAAACGTTTGGAGAGTCAGTAAGAATGATGGTATTTGGATGGTTTAACTAGGTTTTTGGAGAAAATGAAAATATAAGATGTGAATGAATCTACAAGAGTACTTAATGTTGATATTTAGGGGCCGTTTGGTAGGATGCATTAGGTAAAATAATGTATGTATTAGCCTTGTGTGTTAGTAATACTTTGTTTGGTACACTTGTTGAACATATGCATTAGTTATGCAAGTATTAGTTATACACCCTATATGGTATTATCCTATGCATAACTAATGCATAAGAAATCATGGCATTAACAATGCAATGGATTTTAATGCATGCATTAACTTAGCTAAAGACAAAATTATCCTTCAAAATTTATGTTTAATTAAAATATATTATTATATTAAAGAAAGTTTGAAATAATCCAAGAAAGTGCTAAATAAAACTATCCCTAGTAAATAAATAAATACTTATTATATTTTCTTTTTTTTGTACCCAAGGGTAGGGGTAAGGCCTGCGTACATACTACTCTCCCCAGACCCCACTAAGTGGGATTATACTGGGTTGTTGTTGTTGTTGTTGTTGTATATTTTCTTTTTTTATAAATAAATATTAAGCTCTACGCTACAATATATGTAGAAAAATTAAATAATTTTTAAAACCTTTTTTATATAAAAACATTCCTTAATATATATATTTTTAAAAAGATAAAATAATGAACTAGTTATAAGGGTATATTTGTAAATAAATAATTCTTTTAGAAATTGTATAATTTTTTAATACATTAAATCATACAAAGGATAAAAAATATCTCAGTATAAGTAATGTTAACATTATTAATATTAATATTAATAATACACCATATTCAATATTATTCTTATACACGACCCCTTAGTTTTTAAGAGAACAAAGATGAAAATGAAAGTATTGTTTGGAGATGTGTGCTTGAAGAAGATTTTATGGCCACTCGCGTAAATAGAGAAGAAAAGGGAAGATCTGGAAAGAGAAAGAAACATGGGATCACCGCCACGTGTCTCTTAAGCAATAAGGTCTCACACAACTTTTGTTGGTAAGTGAGATTCAAAATAAAATTTTTCGTTCTAGGTTTTTATACGAAACCTTTATATTTTTTTAGAACCTTTTTAGAAGTGAATAAATATCTAAAAAAATTCTTCATAATTCTAGAATTTTTCACCAAAATTTATTTCCTAACTTATGTAGCCATTTAATAAGGCAAAAATATATACATAGCACCTACGTGGTATGATGATGTGGCGGGTCATAACATAAGTATATAAAAATAAGGTAAAACAATATGTTAAGGACAGGAGTACATGATAAAATTGTGTAGGCCGAATTGATCACTATACGATATAATTTGATTCTTGGTGGTTAATAATATTGTGAATTACCAACAAAAAAGTTAATGCAAGGCGTTGTCAATATTGACAGAGCTGCTCCGATTAATTTGGTAATTTATTTTGTCTTTTAAGTTGTACCCATCAAAAGGTTGACGTTTTCCCAGACTATCCATTGTTTGGTCCCGAGAAACTTACAGAATGGAGAGTACAAATATAGTAACATCTGTCTTACTTTTCATGAGTTTGTGAGAAACTAATTTGATAGAGATCACATCAAAAAATTTGAGTCATTAAAGGAATTTGAATTTTTTTTTTTTTGGTAATTAAGAATTTATATTAATCACCAAAGTGTTCGTCGTACAAGTCCGTAGGTCAGTTTATAAACAAAAACTGCCTATCCAAAAAATTAAACGCAATCTAGAGTATGTCTAAGGATCAAGCATTACAAAAAATATTGTTGGAGGTAAATCTTAACTCTAGGGGTTGCTCGGACATTACATATGTAAGCAATGCTCCTAAGTAGATTTTCACTGGGACAAGAGGTGCTACTAAAAATGCGTGCATTCCTTTCCAACCAAAGAGCATAGAACATTTCTGCATGAACCATTTTAATTACATGGGCTTGTGGAGATTTGCCTTTAGAATTTGCTACAAGCTAGTTCACAAATTGCTGCCAGTTCAGTCCAGAAGGCTGTGAGAAGCCAAGCCAATTCAAGATGAGTTGTCTCAGTTGCTCGGCATATGGGCAATACAAGAACAAGTGGTCTCTAGTCTCCAATGAGTGGTTGCACAAAACACAGTTAGCATCAGTGCTCAAGTTCCATTTTGTCAGTCTCTCTCGAGTAGGAAGCCTATCCTGAAGTAGTAACCAGAGGTTAAAGAGAGCTTTGGGGCGGGCAGCATTCTGTATAGTTAAGTTTTTCCACATCACTCTAGGCAATTGGCCAATTTGTTGCAAATAGATATGGCGAATAGAACATGTATCGATGTGCAGTGATTGGTATTGATGAAGCATCTTGGCACTCTCGATAATTTTCCGTACCATCCAACTAGCTTGCGCAGGAGTTTGTATATCTTCCAGTTGGTGCTGTTTAATGTATACCACATGAATCCATTTTACCCACAGGAGGTCTTTTTTGTGAGCTAAATCCCAGGCTAACTTTGCTATAGCAGCCTTGTTCCACAGCTGCAGATTGATCACATTGAGTCCTCCAGCAGATTTTGGTTGACAAATCCTATCCCATGCTACATAGGCTTTCTTAGTGATATTACCTGATCCAGACCATATAAACGATCTGCACATAGCCTCTATGAGTTTGATTACTTTAGAAGGGAGCAGGAACATCTGAGCCCAGTAGGATTGGATACCAGAAATGACTGTCTGAACTAGCTGTAGTCGACCAGCATAGGATAATTGTTTAGTTGTCCAGGAAGTAATCCTTGCTGTGATTTTGGCAATCAAAGGTTGCCACTGGAAGATAGTCAACTTTTTGGTCGATAATGGGACTCCCAAATATTTGAAAGGTAACTCCCCACGTATATACCCAAGCTGAGCAAGGATTTGTTGTTGTTGGTCAGGTTGAACACCTCCAAAATATACTGCACTCTTCTGCATGTTGGCTGTCATCCCAGATGCAGCAGTGAAATGAGTAAAGAAAGCAAACATGTTTTGTACAGAAAGGTTGTCTCCTCTTGAGAATAGAAGTAAATCATCTGCAAAGCTAAGGTGAGTGATGTCAAGCTTCTTACACCTTGGATGAAATTTAAACTCTTTAGATTTCTTCAGTTCTGCCAAAGATCGACTCAAGTATTCCATCACTATAGCAAATAGGAATGGTGAGATAGGGTCTCCTTGTCTCAGGCCTTTGGCAGCCTGGAAAGGTTTTGTAGTATCTCCATTTATTAGCACTGTGTAACTGACAGTTTGTACACATTCCATGATCCAGTTTGTGAATCTGCTTGGGAAATCCAGAGTATCCAAAACTTGCTGAAGGAAAGGCCACTCCACTGAATCATAAGCCTTCTGGAGATCTATCTTGATCATACATCTAGGAGATATATGAGCCCTTGAGTAATGCTTGACTAGTTCATGAGCTAGGATGATATTATCAGCAATTCTTCTCCCTGGAACAAAGCCTGCTTGTGCATTGCATATGATGCTGGGCATAACACTTTGCAACCTATTAGCCAATAACTTGGAAATAATCTTGTACAAAACTGAGCAGCATGCTATTGGCCTAAACTCCCTGACTGTTTGTGGATTGGGTACTTTAGGGATCAGTGTTAGGGAGGCACAATTGATAGGCTTATGCATTTTTGTGGTTGCAAAGAAGTGCTTGACAGCTTGTAGTACCTGCTTTCCTGTAGTTGGCCAGGTTTGTTTGAAAAATATAGCATTAAAACCATCAATACCTGGGGCTTTGCCATTACCTATTGCCTTTAGCCTTTATACATGATTGTTTTTATGTTTGGTTATTAGGGATTTATACTCGAGTCTTTCTCATATGATTTATATGCCTGAGGATGATTATAACAGTATTAGGAAATTAAAGGGTGTTCTCAATGGATTTGTTTTATTTACACTACAAGAAAAAGTCTTATTAGGGACCAGCATTTAGTGACGAGTTTAAAATATGGCCTCTAAAAATATATTTATAGGGATGAGAATTTTTTTTGGACCCTAATATGCTTTTTAATTTTCAAAATACACGATAAGATGAATTTTGGTCCTTATAAAAGTCAATATGTGATCTCTAATACTATATTTCAGCGGATAGAACGTGAAATCTATATTTATATTAATATTTACTTAAAAGGAAGAAAGTCAGAGCTAATATTTTGCCAAGTGTCAAATGCATAACATGCCATGTAGCAACTTTAGGACAAATTATTTATTTTAGGTAAAATTAGTTTCTCTTATTAAATTTTGAATTTGGAAACAATTAGTAATTAGCTATTCTATATTTATTTATTTTTTTAAAAAAGCAGTTATTCTATATTTCAAAGAAGAAGAAGTAGTTCTTCGCTTCTTTTTTTTTTTTAAAAAAAAAAAGATAACCTCATTCCTATTAAATAGGTATATAGATATTATTTAAAAATTGAACATTTGAAAACATACGTTTTTTGCTCTTGACTTTGAACCATAAAGACCAAACTTTATTTTTAAAAGAGGTTTATCTAATTCAAAATTTCAGTTCTTTTATAAGAAAATTAATTGATTTAAAATATACATTGTTTACTCTTTATATTTAAAAAAGAAAACAATCACGAAATCGCTCAACCACACGATCGAAAGCCACGCACGATTGAAACTCACGAAACCACATGGAACTTCTCCAAACTGACCGTCAACTTCTATTTCTCTCAACTGAAAGTTGGTTCTTAAATTCAAAAGCTTTCTAACTTCTATAAAAATTTCAAGAAAACCTACAGTTCCGGCATAATATGGCTATAAAGTTAGGGTTGTCTGTTTGTGGTAGTACCAGACTGTTACAATTCAGATGCTACTTTAGAACTAAATTAGTTAATTTGTTATAATTAGTTATTTTTATATTTGAATTTAAAATATTTAAATATCTATATGGTAGTTATTCGAATTCTGTGGGAAAATTTTGAATTGAGTTAAAAGATAAACTTTTTAGATTAAAAAAGAAAAAAGAAAAAAGAAAAAAGAAAGAAGAAAGAAAATCAAAACCTTAACTGCTATCGCAGTTTATCCATGTTATATCTCTTCCTAAAATATTTCTCCTAAATTATAGGCACATACTACATGTCTCTCCACTCAAAATAACAAAACAAGAAACTGAAACATATTTCTTTTTTTTTCTTAACTAATTAACTCATTATAAGGATGACGATAGAAATTTTCTTTTAAAAAACAAGCAACATATAATTTGCGTAATTCAATTATGAATAGTAAATGTTTTTATAGTATAATTATGAATTTAATAGATAAAATCCCGTAAAGAAAAAAGAAAAAACTAAACTTCCTTCCCCACCCCCCCTCCCCCAACACCCCATAAGCGAGGTTCTTTTGTTTATTATGAGAAGAAAAGGTCATATTATGGATAAGGCCACATAATTGACGTCTAATAGATTTAAGAAAAAGGAAATTTTAAATAATAAAACACACACACATATATATATATATATATATACATAGATATATATATATATATACATATATATATATATATATTATATATATATATATATATATATATATATATATATATATATATATAGGAGAAGCAAAAGCACTACATTAAAACAAGTGTCTTAACCACAAAATGCCAAGTGGCTTTGTAAATACAAAGTAAACTACTTTCTAACTAATTTTTTTTAATTTTGAATTTTGAATAAATTGGTTACACTAATTGAATTAATAAATATAGATATCTTATAATTATCTATAACAAATGAAAACACAAAATAATATTTTACCCATTCAAATTGGGTGAGAGTAGTTTCAAGTTCAACTTTTTTAAAATTATTTTAAAATAAAAGGAAAAAATAGCTATAAAAAATGAAAAAAGAGAAGAAAAACTAACCATCCAGATTGAGAAATAGTTCAAGTTGGAGTTTTAAAATAATTTAAAATAAAATTTAAAAAAATAATGAATTACTAATTCAAAATTGGGAGTAGTTTCAAATTGGAGTTTTACAAATTATTTTAAAAATAAAAAATAATGAATTACCGATTCGAATTTGGAAGTAGTTTCAAATTGAATTTTTAAAAATTATTTTAAAATAAAAAAATGAAAAGAAAAAACTTTCTGAGTAAAATATTAAATATTGTAATATGCTAATAAATATTTCTACTAAAAATGTAATAATATTAGATATTAGATGATGTAATAAACAAAAATACATAACAAAAAATTTATTCAATGCTCTCCCTATATATCTCCCGACAGTATACGAGAGATTTTATTCATTAAAATTTAGGTAATATTATTAAGAACAATAGAATAAAATTAAAAAAATATTTTATCAATAATAAATTACAAATCTTCTCATATATGACAAAAAGAAAGCGAGTATTAAATATTTGCTAAGATAATAAAAACAAATATAGAACAAAAATGTTATTCACCAACTATATAAGTACATTTGATTTAATAAAATTTTCATTATTGGGTATACCGTATTGAAAAGTAAGATGATAATTGAATTTTATTAAAGCAATATAATTTAATAGGATCAAACAAGCCCGATCATAATTTAATTTAATTAATATTTTGTATTATTAACCGTGCATCGCGCGGGTACAATTACTAGTTAGAGCTAAAGAGAGGATATTTATACAACGAATTAGTTTTTACGCCTATTTTCTAGGAATTGGGAATTCGGCCGTTACAGTTTCGCCTATTTACCCTAGAAATCGCAATCCTACAAGTATTGTTTTTATTCCACGATTTCAACTCCTCACCCACACATTCCTCTTTCCTATATTTTCTTGTAACATGATTTCATAGTTTTTTCAATTCAGTTTTCTACTTTTACAATATATACATCTATTCTTTCTCCCTCTTCTGCATATCGAACAGCAATTGTCGACTACAAGAGTTTATGGATATGCTTCATCTTCCTTACAGTTTCTTTCAAAAAGGAAAAAGGCATACGATTGCAATTTCACTGATCCTTCTTCATGGAAAAATAAAAAACACCCCTTTCCGGACCAAGTAGAAACAACATACGAAATTAGAAACGGCGCAAAAGAAACTCAGTTACAAAAGGTTTGTTCTTTGATTACCATTATCATCTCTTAATATTTATGTATTTTTGATCTGCAAGTTCAACTATAAGACTATTAGAGTAAAAAATATATTATAATCTCTGTTTCTCTCTGTGTATAAATGAAAGAAGAAGATAATTTTGATGACACTGATGGTACAGAAGATTCAATTATGCGTTACGCATTCTCTATAGTGAATGATCTACTGTAGAAGAGTAGAATAAAGTATTCTTATAAACCTCTCTTCTAAAAAAATTGATCTCATGAAGTATGTTGGAGAAGTTCAACATAATCGATGTTCTTACCATCACACCGCTAAGTGTTTCAAAAGAAAACACTCATTCACCTTTCCCTCAGGATGAAAACAAGGGTGAATGATACCATTCATGTCCAAGTACATGTTATCAAATTCCATGCCATTAGGGTTTGGCTACGAAACATCCACCGGAACAAACAGCCCATGATTTTCCTCTTTAGGCTCTTCCTCTACCACGTCCCCAGGTGAAAATGCTATTTTTTGCATTTCATTTCAAATTTAGTTTGTATCCACTACATGGGCATATAAATTTCTTCATTTGTTTGGTTTTTTCTTCTTGTTCTTCACAATGAAAACTGAAGTGACAAAGCAACTAATTATAGATGCCGTAATCCTAGTGGGCTGTGAAGTTGGAAAACAAGATATACAAGGTAAAAAATATTACTTGTGTAAAGTGACAAATATAGTAGTTCTTGATTAAAACAAAAGTTACAAATATAGCTAGTGTCTCATTAGATAACAATCATTACACTTTTTTAACAGCGGAATGATAGCTATTGTATCCTTTTGTTTATTTAAGAAAAATAAGACACAAAATCAGTGATTTAACTTTAAAGTGTCTTACGTGTTTTAATTTCTCATTTTTTGTGTGTTATATATTATGCATATCAACTTGTACTTTATCTGATTCTTGTGTATGTTGTTATATATCATTTGTGGAATTTACATCTTCTGTTAATTACGAATTTGCTGGTTGTGCATAGTTGTTTGTCGTATTACTGGTTTCTTAATATATGCTAGTGGTTTAGTGTTGTGCTGACTTTCTCTGGTGCTATACTGAGTTCTCTGGTGTTGGCACCAGACTGAAAGCTTAACAAAATGAGGCTAATATCTGGTGCTGACATGAAAAGAAAACTCACATGGTATGATTTAGTAGCTCTTGGAGTTGGGGGAATGCTTGGTGTTGGGTTTTTGTTACTACTGGTCCAGTTGCTCATAATGTTAGTTTGGAAAAGTCAACCGAGTGTTGACTTATAAGTTAGAAGGCTCGGAACGGATTTCCGATGATTCGATCAGTTTCGGATGGTGATTTTTGACTTAGGAGCGAAATTAGAATTGAATTTGGAGGTCCGGTGAAGAATTAGGCTTGAATTAGCTAAGTTAGAAATTTGGCGAAGTCCGGTTGATAGGTGAGGTTTTGATCTGGGGGTCGGAATGGAATTCCAACAGTTGCAGTAGCTCCGTTAAGTGATTTTGGATATGCGTGCAAATTTTCAGATCATTCGGAGGTGTTTAGGTCGGGTTTTGGATCAAATGCAAGTTTCGGAAGTTTTAGTTTAATTTAGGCTTGAATCCGTGGAAATTTGATGATTTTGATGTTTATGATAGTGTTTTTATGTCACGAGCAAGTATGAATGAAGAAATAAGATGTATTTGTGCTTTTGGTTGAGGTCCCGAGGGCCTCGGGGTGATGTCGGATGATGAAAACGAAGATTTTGAAGTTTGCAACAGGTCTGTTGTATAGGCTTCTGGTATTTCCGCAAAAGCGGAAGAATAACCGCAAAAGAGGCTACCGCGAAAGCGGTCAGAGACCGTAGAAGCGGTCATGGACTAGTTGGGGGACCGCAGAAGTGGTCAAGGGGATCGCATAGGCGGAGACCGCGAAAGCGGTTTAGGACCGCAGAAGCGGTCGCAGTTGACTCAAAGGAGACCGCAAAAGCTGTCTATTAACCACAGAAGCGACAACCGCAGAAGCGGTTAGTGTGTCGCAGAAGTGGAAATCACAGGGAATTAATGAAACAGTGTTTGTAAATTTCATAAGTTAAGAAAATACTTTTGACTTTGGGAAGAGACGATTTGTGGGCGATTTTGAAGAGGGTTTCGAGGGTTTCCTTCGGGTAATGATTCTTGGCCTCGGATTATGTTTATATGGTGTAAAATAGTAGATTAAACAATGAAATTCAAGGGGTTTAAGGTTAAAAATGGTGGTTAGGGCTTGAAGCCTAAGAGAGAGTAAAATGGTGATTTGAGAGGGTAAACGAACTCCATTTTTTATAAAACTTTATACGTACGTACTCATGGCGAGACGAGGAATCCAAAAATGAAATTTTCAGAATTTTTCGAGAAGTGGGCCCGGGGCTCGGGTTTTACCAACTTCGTGATTGTTAGCGTTTTTCGAATAATTTCAATCGGGTTATGTTTATTTAGCCTATAATAACCTATTCGTTGTGGGTTTGAATAGATTCGACGTTCGTGGAAGAAGATTCGAAGGGAAAAGACATTGTAGACCAGTCTACGACCGGTTAGAGGTGAGTAGTTTGTATAGATGATGGCCTGAGGGTTTGAAACCCCGGTTTATCACATCGTGATGCTATGTTAGGGCATGACTCGCACACCATGGCAGGTGCGGGATTGTAAATAATTGGGGATTGTGACTTGGTCTATCCCGAGAGCTGAATATGAATTATTGGCATCTGGTACGCACATTATGTTGTTGATACTTGGGCTTGATGCCATGTTTGGGGCATTGTGCCGATCTCTAATACCCGTCTAGGGCGAATATCTGTGTGATAACATGACTTGCATAATCATTGATCTCAGTCCTGTGTTATTCACTGTTAATAAATGCTAAGTCACCGTATTTTTGAAATTGACTAATTAAATTGTATTCACCCTAATAAATTGGAAACTGGCAAAGAATCAGATTGAATCTGTCGTGTAACTTACATGCATACTGTGGACTGAGATTGGCTCGGGCTACACGTCGTAGCGGTTATATATTGATATTGCGCTTGGGCTGAAAGAGCCCCTCCGGAGTCTGTACACACCCCCAGCGAGCGCCGTCGATGATAAATAAATATGGATGGCTCGGGCTGCACGTCGCAGCGTATTCATTTGCATTGCATTGCATCTTTGTCTGATACTTGGTTGCTGTTATGATACTGTTTTGATGTTAGTTCATAGCTAAGTTATAGGAATGTTAGTCATAGCTTTGCTGTGTGGTATTTCGTGGATTTCTTACTTTCAAACATTTTCTATGCTTATTATTCACTGAGTCGGTAGTACTCACCCCTACTCCCTGCACCTTGTGTGCAGATTCAGGTACACCAGAGGCCTAGCTGATTCTCGTAGTCTCCAGAGATATTTCCAGAGTCGTTGAGGTAGCTGCATGACGTTCGCAGGACCTGGGTGCTCTTCATTATTTTCTCAGTTTATTATTATTTACTCTCCCAGATTTTTATTTTGATATTCAGATACTATTATTATTACTCAGTTTGGTTTAGAGACTCTAGACTTGTGACCCCAGATCTTATGGGTGTATTTTCGATTGTCGTACTTATCTATATTACATTATTAATATTCTTGGATTATTATTTTGTTAAATTCTCTGTTTGAGACTTAAATGGTAAATCAAAGCAATTGTTGGTCAGGCTTACCTAGCTTTAGGGCTGGGTGCCATCACGACCGGGTTTGGGTCGTGACAAGTTGGTATCAAAGCCTAGGTTACTCGGCCTCACAAGTCAAGAGTCGATTTAGTAGTCTTGTTTATGGGTGTGTCGTGCAACACACTTATCAGCAGAAGGCTACAGAACTTTTAGGAAACACCTCACTTTCTTGAAATTCATATCGTGCAGCCTTGTTAGCGTGAAACTAAATTTCTATATTCTATTCTCTCGAAGATGGCAGAACCCATGCTAATGGACGTGGCGGATGACCACTAGTACCACCCACTAGAGGACGTGGACGCGGTCATGGTGCTGGATGAGGCGGACCAGCAGGGGCAGCATCTGCAGACCCACCAGCTGCCCAGGTCCAGGATCAGCCTCCAGTTGTTGATGCTCCTGCAACACCTATTCAGGAACCAGCAGTGCCCATCGTGATTCCTGGTCTCCAGGAGGCTTTGGCTCAATTTTTTTCCGTCTGCACTGGCCTGGCTCAAGCGATTTCAGCCACTACAGTAGCGGCTACTTCTCGAACTGGGGGTGGTCATCAGACCCCCGATGCTCGCACTCCCGAGCAGGTTGTTCATGGCTTATAGACACATGAGGTAGCTCCAGTTCAGCTAGTTTAGCCAATTGCACCGGTTGTTCCAGTTGTGCCGGTCGCATCTGCTCCAGCTAATGTGGTTCATGTTATGCCGGATGACGAGCAGCGGCGTTTGGAGAGGTTCAGTAGGCTCCAGCCTACGCCATTTAGTGGTGCTGAGGGCGAGGATACCCAGGGTTTTCTTGATAAATGCCAGCGTATGCTTCATACAGCGGGTATTCTGGGGTCTAACGGAGTGGCTTTTACCAATTTCCAGTTCACAGGAGCTGCATTCACTTGGTGGGAAGAGTTCGATAGTTGTAGGCCTATTGGGGCAGCGCCCCTCACTTGGCAGCAGTTCTCCACGATATGTTTGGAGAAGTATGTGCCCCAGTCTCACAGGGAGGAGCTGCGTCGTCAGTTTGAATGGTTGACTCCGGGAGATATGTCAGTGACTCAGTATGAGTTGCGGTTTACTCAGCTGGCTAGGCATGCCATGTGGATGATCCCGATAGATAGAGAGAGGAACAGGAGTTTTATAGATGGCCTCAACTATCTGATCCGTATATTTATGACTAGAGAGAGGGCTACAGCAGCTACATTTGAGGAGGTTGTTGATGCGGCTCGACTGATCAAGACAGATCGCTGTCTGGAGCGTGTGGAGAGGGAGGCCAAGAGGCCTCGAGGCTCAGTTAATTTCAACAACGCTCCGTCTAGGGGCCATTTCCAGCAGGGTAGAGGTCATTCCGTCAGGCCCCCTCAGTCCGGACACACAGAGTCCAATGGAGCCTCTTTAGGCCGGGGCCATCAGGGTCATCACCAGAGTCAGCCTGCACTGAGTGCTCTTCCAGCTCAGAGCTCTACTCCTGCTCCTTCAGCTCAGGGTTCGTCGGCAGCGAGGGGTTCTCATCAGTCCCCTTCTCTTACGTCAGTTCGTTGCTATGATTGCGGTGAATTGGGTCACATGAAGAGGCAGTGTCCTCGACCCCGCAGTAGGCATTCTCTGCAGAGGGATCAACCCTCATCTTCAACACAGGTTTTTTCAGCTCTCACTCAGTCAGCCAGGGGTGGGAGCTAGGCATCCAGAGGTCGCCCTAAGGGTGAGGACCGTACTGGTGGTGTCTAGGCTTATTTCTATGCTCTTCCAGATCGGAGGGATGCTATTGCCTCGGATGCAGTTATCACAGGTATTATCTCAGTCTGCCACATGAATGCTTCTGTTTTATTTGACCCGGGTCTACCTATTCATATGTATCCTCTTATTTTGCTCATCATTTGGGTACGACCCGTAGTTGTCTAGCCTTGCCCTTGCATGTATCTACCCCGGTGGGTGATACTATTATTGTGGATCATGTCTATCGATCCTTTCTGGTAACTTTTGGGGGTTTGGAGACCTGAGTCGATTTATTATTATTGGGCATGGTGGATTTCGATGTAATTTTAGGTATGGATTGGCTATCTCCATACCATGCTATTTTGGACTGTCATGCTAAGACAATTACACTAGCTATTCCGGGTATTTGGAGGATCGAGTGGCGAGGAGTGACTGATTATGTACCTAGCAGGGGTGATTTCTTTCTTAAAATCCCAACGGATGGTATGCAAGGGGTGTTTATCATATTTGTCTTTCGTGAGAGATGTGGAAGTCGAGGCTCCTAGTCTTGATTCAGTTCCCGTTGTTAGGGATTTCCCTGACGTGTTTCCAGCAAACTTGCCGGGCATGCCGCCGGACATGGACATTGATTTTGGTATTGATCTGTGTGTCGGGCACTCAACCCATCTCTATTCCTCCCTATCGTATGACACCAGCAGAGCTAAAGGAGTTGAAAGAACATTTTTAGGAACTCCTGGATAAGGGGTTCATTCGCCCGAGTGTTTCACCTTGGGGTGCACCGGTATTATTTGTAAAGAAGAAGGATGGCACAATGAGAAAGTGCATTGACTACAGGCAATTGAATAAGGTGACAGTGACGATCAAGTACCCACTACCCCGTATTGAGGATTTATTTGATCAGCTTCAGGGAGCAAGGGTGTTCTCTAAGGTTGACCTTCGATCAGGCTATCACCAGCTGAAGATTAGGGAATCAAACATTATGAAGACGGCTTTCAGGACAAGATATGGGCACTACGAGTTTCTAGTGTATGCCTTTCGGCCTGACTAATGCCCCAGTCGCATTCATGCACTTGATGAACAATGTTTTTGGGCCTTATCTGGATTCTTTTGTGATTGTGTTCATTGATGATATTCTGGTGTATTCGCGTAGTCAGGAGGAGCACGTGCAACACTTGAGGGTGGTCTTGCAGAGATTGAGAGAGGAGAAGCTTTATGCAAAATTCTACATGTGTGAATTCTGGCTGGATACTGTGACTTTTCTGGGACACGTGGTGTCTAGTGATGGTATTCAGGTTGACCCAAAGAAGATTGAGGCGGTGCAGAGTTAGCCCAGACCGTCCTCAGGTACTGAGATTCGGAGTTTCCTCGGTTTGGCGGGTTATTACCGCAGATTCATTCAGGGTTTTTCATCTATTGCCTCGCCTTTGATGAAGTTGACTCACAAGAATGTTCCATTTTCGTGGTCAGATGAATGCGAGGAGAGCTTCCAGAAGCTCAAGTTGGCATTGACCACAGCTCCGGTATTAGTATTACCATCAGCTTCAGGATCTTAGACGGTGTATTGTGATGCTTCGATAGTTGGGATCGGTTGTGTGTTGATGTAGGATAGTAGAGTTATTGTGTATGATTCTCGTCAGCTAAATCCCCATGAGAAGAGCTACCCTGTTCATGACTTAGAGTTAGCTGCAATTGTGCATGCCTTGAAGATTTGGAGGCATTATCTTTATGGTGTATCTTGTGAGGTATATACGGACCATCGCAGTCTTCAGCACTTGTTTAAATAGAAAGATCCTAATTTGAGACAGCGGAGATGGTTGGAGTTACTCAAAGACTATGATATTACCATTTTGTATCATCTCGGGAAGGCCAATATGGTGGCCGATGCTTTGAGCAGGAAGGCTATTAGCATGGGTAGTGTAGCGCACATTCCAGTTGGGGAGAGGCCCCTTGCGGTTGATGTTCAGGCCTTAGCCAATCAGATGGTGAGGTTAGATATTTCCGAGCCCAGTCGGGTGTTGGCAAGTGTGGTTTTCTGGTCTTCTTTGTATGACCGCATCAGAGAGAGGCAGTATGATGACTCGCATTTGCTTGCCCTGAAGGACAGGGTCCAACATGATGATGCCAGAGATGTAACCATTGGAGCTGATGGTGTATTGCAGATGCAGGGACGGATTTGCGTGCCCAATGTGGATGGTCTCCGGGAGTTGATACTAGAGGAGGCTCACAGCTCGCGGTATTCGATTCACCTGGGAGCCGCGAAGATGTAACAGGATTTGAGACAACATTACTGGTGGAGGAGAATGAAAAAGGACATTGTGAGTTACGTGGCTTGGTGTCTCAACTGTCAGCAAGTCAAATACGAGCACCAGAGACCTTGTGGTGTACTCCAGCGGATGGATGTTCCGGAGTGGAAATGGGAAGAAGTTTGATTCGGTTTGGGTGATTGTGGATAGGATGACCAAGTCCCCGCACTTCATTCCAGTATGCACTACCTATTCTGTGTAGAAGTTAGCAGAGATTTTCATCCGGGAGATTGTACGGTTGCATGGGGTCCCGGTTTTCAATGTATTAGATAGAGGTAACTTGTTTACTTCCCAGTTATGGAGGACTTTTCATCGGGAGTTGGGCACACAGGTACAGTTGAGCAAAACATTTCATCCCCAGATGGACGGACAATCCGAGCGTACTATCCAAATATTGGAGGACATGTTGTGTACATGTGCTATTGATTTTGGAGGTTCTTGGGCTGAATTCTTGCCACTTGCGGAGTTTGCCTATAATCATAGCTATCAATCCAGCATTCAGATGGCGCCATATGAGGCCTTGTATGGGAGACAGTGTAGATCACATGTTGGCTGGTTTGAGCCCGGCGAGGCTAGATTATTGGGGACAGAGTTAGTTCAGGAGTCCTTAGAGAAAGTAAAGATAATCCAGGAGAGACTTCGTACAGCTCAGTCGCGTCAGAAGAGTTATGCGGACCGGAATGTTCAAAATCTATCTTATGTTGTGGGCGAGAAGGTCTTGTTAAATGTTTTGCCTATGAAGGGCGTTATGAGGTTTGGAAAGAAAAGGAAGCTGAGTCCAAGGTTCATTGGACCTTTTGAAATACTTAGGAGGATTGGGGAGGTGGCCTATATGCCTGCTTTTCCACCTAGCTTGTCGGGGGTTCACCCGGTGTTTCATATTTTTATGCTCCAGAAGTATATTGGGGACACGTCCCATGTGTTAGACTTCAGCACGATCCAGTTAGATGAAGACTTGACGTATGATGTGGCGCCGGTGGTATTTTGGGTCGTCAGGTTCAGAAGTTGAGATCAAAGGACATAGCGTCGGTGAAGGTGCAGTGGAGAGGTCGGCCCGTGGAGGAAGACACTTGGGAGACCGAGCAGGAAATGTGGAGCAAATATTCTCACTTGTTTGATACTCCAGGTATGTTTCTTGACCTGCTCGAGGACGAGCATTTGTTTAAGTTGGGGAGGATGTAACGACCTGACGCGTTGTCCCGTGAATTACTGCCCCGTCTTCCCCGTATTATGATTTTATATATTTCAATATATATATATATTTGGAGAGTTTGAAGTAATTTGGATGGAGTTTAGATAGAAATGGGACAATTAGTCTCTTTATGAGAAGGTTAGTTTGGAAAAAATCAACCGAGCGTTGACTTATAGGTTAGAGGGCTCGGAATAGATTTTCGATGATTCGACCAGTTTCGGATGGTGATTTATGACTTAGGAGCGAAATCAGAAGTGAATTTGGAGGTCCAGTGTAGAATTAGGCGTGAATTAGCTAAGTTAGAAATTTGGCGAAGTTCGGTTGATAGGTGAGATTTTGATTCGGGGGTCAAAATTGAATTCCGACAGTTGCAGTACCTCCGTTAGGTGATTTTGGATATGCATCTAAATTTTCCGATCATTCGTAGGTGCTTAGGTCGGGTTTTGGATCAAATGCAAGTTTCGGAAGTTTTAGTTTTACTTAGGCTTCAATCCGTGGAAATTTGATGATTTTGTTGTTTATGATAGTGTTTTTATATCATGAGCAAGTTTGAATGAAGTAATAAGACGTATTTTTGCTTTTGGTTGAGGTCCCGAGGGCCTCGGCATGATGTCAGATGATGAAAATGGAGATTTTGAAGTTTGCAACAGGTATGTTGTATAGGCTTCTCGTAATTCCGCGAAAGCAGAAGAATAACCGCAATAGCGGTCAGAGACCGCAGAAGCGGTCATGGACTAGTTGGGGAACCGCAGAAGCAGTCAAGGGGATCGCATAGGTGGATACCACAGAAGCGGTCGCGCTTGACTCAAAGGAGACTGCAAAAGCGGTCTATTGACCGCAGAAGCGACAACCGCAGAAGCGGTAAGTGTGTCATGGAAGCGGAAATCACAAAGAATTAATGAAACAGTGTTTGCAAATTTCGTAAGTTAAGAAAACACTTTTGACTTCGGGAAGAGACGATTTGTGGACGATTTTGAAGAGGGTTTCGTTCAAGTAATGATTGTTGGCCTCGGATTATGTCTATATGGTGTAAAATAGTAGATTAAACAATAAAATTCAAGGGTTTTAAGGTTAAAAAATGGTGGTTAGGGCTTGAAGCCTAAAATAGAGTAAAATGGTGATTTGAGAGGGTAAACAAACTCCGTTTTTGATAAACTTTATAAGTGCGGACTCGTGGAAAGATGAGGAATCCAAAGATGTAATTTTCAGAATTTTTTGAGAAGTAGGCCCGGAGCTCGGGTTTTACCAACTTCGTGATTGTTAGCGTTTTTCGAATAATTTCAATTGGGTTATGTTTATTTAGCCTATTATAACCCATTCGTTGTGGTTTCTAATAGATTCAACGCTCGTGGAAGAAGATTCGAAGGGAAAAGGCGTTGTAGACCAGTCTACGACCGGTTAGAGGTGAGTAGTTTGTATAGATGATGGCCTGAAGGTTTATAATCCCGGTTTATCATATTGTGATGCTATGTTAGGGCGTGACTCGCACCCCTTGGCAGGTGCGGGACTGTAAATGATTGGGGATTGTGACTTGGTCCATTCCGAGAGCTGAATATGAATTATTGGCATCTGATACGCACATTGTATTGTTGATACTTGGGCTTGATGCCATGTTTGGGGCCTTGTGCCGATATGTAGTACCCGTCTAGAGCGAATATCTGTGTGATAACATGATTTGCATAATCATAATCTCAGTCCTGTGTTATTCACTGTTAATGAATGCTAAGTCACCGTATTTATGAAATTGACTAATAAATTGTATTAACCCTAATAAATTGAAAACTGGCAAAGAATCAGATTGAATCTGTTGTGTGACTTACATGCATACTGTGGACTGAGGTTGGCTCTGGCTGCACGCTGCAGCGGTTATATATTGATATTGCGTTTGGGATGAAGTAGCCCCTCCGGAGTCTGTACACACCCCCAGTGAATGCCGTCGATGATAAATAAATATGGATGGCTCGGGCTGCACGCAACAGCGTATTCATGTGCATTGCGTTGCATCTTTGTCTGATACTTGGTGCTATTCTGATATTGTTTTGTTGTTAGTTCATAGCTAAGTTATTGGAATGTTAGTCATAGCTTTGTTGTGTGGTATTTCGTGGATTTCTTACTTTCAGAAATTTTCTATGCTTATTATTCACTGAGTCGGTAGTACTCGCCCCTACTTCCTGCACCTTGTATGCAGATTCAGGTACACAGGAGGCTTAGCTGATTCTCGTAGTCTCCAGAGATATTTCCAGAGTCGTTGAGGTAGCTGCATCACGTTCGCAAGACCTGACTGCTCTTCATTATTTTCTCAGTTAATTATTATTATATACTCTCCCAGATTTTTATATTGATATTCAAATACTATTATTATTACTCAGTTTGGTTTAAAGGCTCTAGACTCGTGACCCCAGATCTTACGGGTGTGTTTTCGATTGTCGTACTTATCTATATTACATTATTAATATTCTTGGATTATTATTTTGTTAAATTCTCGGTTTGAGACTTAAATGTTAAATCAAAGCGATTGTTGGTCAGGCTTACCTAGCTTTAGGGCTGGGTGCCATCACGATCGGGTTTGAGTCGTGACATTTATAACTTCTTTCTAGCCATGATTTTGTTGCATCCACACTGTTATAATTTTTCTAAATGAAATTTTTTATTTCTTTTATAGGTTTTGGATATTGAAGTTTATAAGAAGCAGGTTTTTGACGATGTACAGATTGACCATAAATCGTTTTGCTGGGAATGTCAAGAAATGTTTACATTACAGTCGAGAAATGTTAGTGATATGTAGTTTTTTGATAAGGGTTTATGAACACAATACTGTAACTCGCTTACATTATTGATGTACGGTGCAAGTAACTGATGTGATTATATTTGGTAATTATTTTATGAAAGCAGTATTAATTATCAGATTTTTTGGTTGCAAATTGAATATAATTTAGGGATGTGTGACTTGTTTCTTTATGGATAAGACTATTAGTCCTTTCCTCCTTTTTAGAAGTAGAAATTTTGGTTGCTAAATATGTAGCTTTGAGTGCTTGCATGTTCGACTTAAGGACCCGCTTTAAACTTTTCGTGAAAGTTATAACGACCAGTTTTTTACTGGCCGCAAAAGATTTAACGACCAGCTTTAACCTAGTTGCAAAAATATTTTAAGGACCGAATATTTAGTCCCTAAAATATGCAAATAGGTAACAGGAACATGGTCCTTAAAAATCATTTAATATTCAGTTTTAAACTGGGCGCGAAAGAATTTTACGACCAGTTCAATATCTCGTCCTTAAAGGCCTTTAGCGGCGGAAGCTATAAGGACCAGATTTATGGTCGCTATTGACCATTAGGGACCAATTCCTTACTTTCAAGGACCAATTTTTCCTTTGCTAATGAGCATTTTTCTTATAGTGTCAGTCAACTATTATGGTTCGTTTGATGCATTAGGGAAAATAATGCATGTATTATTAATCTCTTGTTTGGTACATCTGGTCAACCAATATACTATTGCTGCAAGCATTAGTTGTATAACATAGTTGGTATATCCTATGTATTATTAATACATAGCAAACCATAGTATTAGCAATACCAAGTCTATTAATGTATGCATTAGCATGGTTAAAAATAAAATTATCCTTAAATTCCCTTAAAGCTAAAAAATATGGAGGCATTTTTGTAAATAATTAATTTTTTTTAAAAAAATTATACAATGCATTTTAATTTCTAATACACCACATCAAATTTAGTGGATAAAAAATAATCTTTGCATAACTGTTAATTGCATTACTTACACATACCTTACTAATCCCTGCAACCAGGGGTGTATAAAGGAAAACGACAAACCGTACCAATCCGATAATCTGAGTCAAATCGAGGAAAAAAATCCAACTATGGTTTGGTATTGGAAAGAATCGGACTATAATTGGTTTGGTTTTAACTAAAGAAAGTCAAACAAAAACCAAACCAACCCAACATTTCATACATAAAAATTTTAAATACATTTAATATATAAATATACTTATTGTGATGTAATTTATAAATATTTCTTTAAAAAAAATCATAATTTATCTTTTAAAATATTATTTTAAGGTTGGACTTAGAACTTTTGAATGTTCCGATAAGTTTTATAGCCATCAACAACAACAACCAGTATAATTCCACTTAGTGAGGTCTTGGGAGGGTAGTATGTACGCAGACCTTATCCCTACCCTAGGGTAGAGAGGCTGTTTCCAAATAGAAGTTTTATTGCCATTAACATTAGTAAATTAAATAATGTTAACAAAAGCACATACCAAAATAGCAAATGACATTCAATTCAATACCACACACATAGAATGTATTGAATATCTATATTTTGTTTTGCAATAAATTAGATAAAAATGCATAATCTTTTTTTTATTTTTCTTTAGCGTTTAGTCATGTAATTAATACTCCCTTATTAGCCTACTGTACTTTTAAATTATGTTTATTTTTATTATGAATTTTTAATTAGCAATACTTATATTACATAATTATATTGTCTTTATTGTAGAATATTTTAGGATAATGCCAAGACACATCTCATATTTTGTATTATTTTCTTGAAAGATACTTTATATAGTTGTATCTTACTAGGATTAAAGAAATATTTTGAGCACAATTTATATGTTTTGTTCTATAAAGATTTTACGAGAAAAAAACTCGAAAAAATCCAAAAACTCGAAAATCCGAGAGTGAAAAACCCAAGTTTTATTGGTTTGGTTTGGTTTATAGATTTAATAACCCGACACAAATGATTCGGTTTAGTAATTGTGAAATTCGAATCAACTCGACCTATGTACACCTCTACCTGTAATATTAATACACCATATTCGGCATTTTCTGGAAGACTCCCTTTGTTTTACTGATCGTAATAGTTGACTAATTATCATTAAGCTATCAGGCAACTACTGTTTAATTTAATCATTGAATGTAATTGGGCATAGTAAGGATAATTTGCAGCAGTGTCATTTTCAGGAAACGGTGGCTTATTATTGTAGCACAAAATTATTTTGAAACGTTTTTGGTTCACTACTGGGACATGGGAGTAGGCTGGAAACCGTGTCACCTTTGCTATTAGCTTCACTGTTTTGTTTTTTTGGGAGAGGCGAATTCACGATTTAAATTTTATGAGTTCAGCTTTTAAATTTTTAGTATTAAATTTATTATATATTTAAAGTTATAGGTTTATATTTATTATTTTTATAATTTTAATAAATTTTTACTTTGCGTCAAAAGTTATGGGTTCAATTGAAATCGTCCGCCCCTGTTTTCAGATCTCAGTTTATGGGCCAATAAGTCTTCTACTGTTCTACACCTCACCCAACAAAATCATAGCCCCAGCATTTAGCAAGTCCCCACCAGTCGCTTCATTTTTCTTACAGGCTAGTTTTAGAGAAATATTTGAATTTAACAAATAAAAAATGACTTTTAATATATTTCAAAAGTATCGTCCGAATTTTTAAACTTTAGAAATTTATATAGATGTTTTGAAGATCTTACAATATGAATGGCATGTAACTTGAGATGTGATATTAATAGTTTATTTGGCCAGCTAGAAAAATTAATTTATTTTGATAAATTATTTTCAAAAGTATTTTGGTGAAAAATAATTTGTGTTAGACTAATTAATTTGAAAAGAATAAGTAAGTATAACAATTAGTGTTCGATTAAGCTTTTAAAAAATATCTTTAAGTGTATTTCTCAAAAGTACTCTTCAAAAAAATACTTACGTGGAGAAGTTATTTTTTCTGTTTCTCCTTAGAAGCATTTTTTTTTCCTCTAAAAATTTGACCAAACAGTATAATTTTGAAGGACATTTTTTTTTCAGCTTGAAGAAGTTTGATCAAACAAGTTATAAATTGGTAGTTGAACTATATTTAATTAAAGTTGAAATCGTAAGCCTAAATTTCGACGTTATTCTAAATTTTCTGCCATCTAGGACAAAGGAGAAATTGGAGGCCAGGTACTCATTTCTTCCATCATTTATCATTATTGACATGTTTGGAAATCTTGGTGTCTTCCATGCTTTTTTGTACCCCTAATCTTCTGTTACTTTGTTGTTGTCTTATATTTTGTTTTCTAATCGCATTACCTTTTGTTAGTTTCATATTTTATTTTGATTGTCATTTGCTTGTTATTGTGCCTTTCTTTTTCTTTTTTTTCTGAAGAAACGTCTTCACCAAAAATAGTATTTTTATCTTTTAAAATATAAAAGTAAGATTTGCGTATATTCTATCCTTTCCGAACCCTATTTATAAAACTACATTGGTACGTTATTGTTGTTGACATGTTTGGAAATCAAGGGAATTATTTGAACACATTTTACAGAAATGCCAATTAGTACTTTCTCTATCTCAATTAATATGAAAGGGCTCGGAGTACAGTCGGATCAATTATTTAATTTTAGTATGAGTTCAGAAGTGGATTCTTTAATTAAGTTTTTAAAACTAAATTTATATTTAAAAATTACTATATGAAAAGCACTATAAATCTATATTGTTAATAAATAGAATATTAAAAAGAACTGCAAAAATTATAGACAATGAAAAAGCTACTATTTAATTCCACAAATAGTAACACCATCATATAAAATATCAAACACATCACCATGAATGGGTATTTATAGACATAAGGGGCATTATCGATGTGTAGTCAGTTGCAATATTCAGCATAGAATACATTTGACGTATGTATTTTGGTAATGTAAGATAGTTGCCAGTTCTTAAAAAAAGTCATAGCCAATTATGTTACTTTAATATGCAAAGCGCATTATTATTATATTTAATTATGTATTATTAATTAGTCGATTTTTGCACCCTTTAAGTCAAAATTATTCTGTTGACAGCTAAACTATGTCGGTGTCATCTTATTTATTTTAATAATGAGAACCCACAAAATGTCCTAAATGTTTCACCTAAACATTAATTAAGAGTCTATTCCATGTGGCTCAATCATATTGCTTCAACTTTATTGGAACAGCTCAATCATGGACAAGTCCTGGTTCATCTAGTATTCCTACAGGTAAAGGATAATCCAGATAATTTGGTCCTGTTATTTGATTGTACAGTACCTATCTTTCCTTGTACTCTTACTTGAGTTATATATAAACAAATATATTAATGTACTACATATAGTGTGAGAGAAATATTAATGTTGTTTGGCTCAAGTTATGTACTCCTTTCGTTTCAATTTAGATGATATAGTTTGACTTGATACAAATTTTTTTTTAAAAAAGAAAATTATAAATATGTGGATTTAAAAAGGGGCTAAAGAATCATGGAGCCATAGTATCTATCTGATTATAAAAGCTTCTCGTTAGGGTAAAATGAAAAGCTTAAAGTTAAATTATTTCCAAATATAGAAATGTGTCATTCGTTTTTAAACGAACTAATAAAGAAAGTGTGTCATGTAAATTAAAACGAAAGGAGTATGTTATTTACTATCATAATTAGTTGGGATTGAAATCTGGTAAAGTTGTATCTGTGTGACATATATGTCACGGCTTGGAGCCATGAAAGCAATCTTGCATTAGAGTAAGTTGTCTACATCACACTCTGTGGGTTGCAACCTTTTCTTAGAACCGGTGTGAATGCGAGATGTTTTATACATCAGACTGTCTTTTTTTAAAGTAGAATTTTCATAAAGTACTATAGTTTAGATCTTAATAACTATGATTAACCTAATTACCATTCGTAGCTATTGTTCATGTGTTACTAATTTCTATCACTTGATTCAAACGCGAAACAAACTGTAACCAAGGCACGAATACAATATGTATAAATTGTAATCAATGCGAAATATAAAAGGATATACAAAGGGTACAACTTGTATCAAGTGTATACAAAGATATATATAGACAAAAGATAAACTTGTATTGGCTGTATTTGTTCTCACAACGAATACAACTAAGGTAAAACAATTAATATTTTATTTTATAAATTTGTTATAAAATTTAAATATAACTATAAATAATTAATTTATTAAAAATATAATTATAAATGATAAATATAATATAAATATTTGATTTGTCACGTAATTTTTCCTTTTTAAATTTGTTTGGACTAAATAGCTAAAATCCAAGAAGAGCGCGTGTATGTGGCAACCAGACATGACGTCTTTTGTAAAGTTCAGCGAAAGTACGAAATTACGAATTGATGGAAACGAAAAAAGATAGCCGCAAAACTTATGACTCAATCAAAACAATTATGGAAAAGATTGTATAAGGCGGTGTTTGGGTGCGAAAAATAAGTCTATGGGACAAAAAGAGCATACAACTACTTTCCCCAAATATACAGCTACCGCCTTGCAATCCAGCCGTCAACCTCCAAATTGTGTTTTGTTTGTGTTTAGCTCAAAGTTCTCAAACACTTTATAAGTATAAAATAATAATAATAATTGAAGGTCAATCATAACAGATCGTAATAAATTAAGAGACCAAACGAAAAGAAAAAAAAGGCAAGCTTTTTGAATTAAGGAAAAATATATAAGAAGCCTTTTATTGATGATATTAGTTTGGTCTGCCTCTCTATAGAGAAGTTCATAGCCTTATAATGATATTCTTTATGCCCCTCGTATGAGTACTATTGTATGTTCCCCTTTTCTTGGGAGAAGTGGTGAAGAAGAAGAAGCAGTCCCTTTTTAGGGTTCTTTCTCTTAATATTTATAGCTGTAAATCGGATGAGCTGGCGATAAGTGGCCATGACCACGCCGGTGTACAGCTCGTGCGATGATATACAGGTTGTAGCCTCCCTGATAACGTCACGTACCCACGAATTATTAATGATTGCAAATGGTCGTACCACTTGTAATTTATACTTTAGCCTTTGAAATAATTAAGGTCGTTAATTATTGGGGGATCAGATTTTGACCTACACAGTTAGTCCCTCCGCTTATTGAGGTCGCCATGGCCGAACTTGATGAGCGGACATTGTCTCCTGCTACCTTGGTCGGGACCGAAAGTGGCCATGGCCAGTTATTCATTGAAAGTTGTACCGTTAAAATCGATAGCCTTAGACATGTTGCGTTGACGGCATTAGCCGCAATGGAGTCAAGTTGGTGATTTTAGTTGTATTTTTTAAGGGTATTAACCGTTCGAACAACGGAGATGGCCGTAGCCATTTATATAGTGGAGATGGTCGTAGCCGTTCATTCTTCGGGGATGGCCGTAGCCTCTTATTCCTTAGGGATGGCCGTAGTCTTTTATACTTTAGAGATGGTCGTAGCCTTTTATTCCTTAGGGATGGCCGTAGCCTTTTATACTTTGGAGATGGCCATAGCCTTTTATGTATGGGGAATGGTCGTAGCCGTTTTCAACCGAGGTTATATCTTCATACCAACGGCCTTGGGCCTAGTAAGGTGTTAACCTTATTTTTGGCGGTCGAGATGTATATCGTGCGGCCGAAAAGAGTTATGGGTGCGCCTGGCGCGCATCTTTGCAACATCCGAAGTTTGAAGGCGTACGGAACGTCTTTTCGATAATCTTAGGTCGTCATAGCCATTTTGATGGCAAAACATCAGTTGGCTACTAAAAAGTCGTTTCGTGGTGCTTGTCATAATGACTCATGTTTCTATAGAACTGAATCGTTTGGCGGTTGGCCAAATAGTTAATGATGGCCATTGAAATTCGTGAAAGCCATTTGTGTTACCTATAAATAAAGGGTTGTGTCGTTCACCTTTTGCATTTCCATATTTGTCTAAGTGAGATATCTGAAGAAACTTCCATATTATTAGTTCATTCTTCTTTTGTGTTCTTCGTTGTTCTTCATTCGACACCATCTTTGCTTCCCTTTCTTTGAATCTTATTCCTTTCTCGTTTATCAATCGATAATGGCAAGCAATCCTCGTGTTACTCTTGCTCCGGCAACTCTTCCGGTGGCTGAAGGGTTATCTACAGCGGTGAAAGCTACTAAATCGGCGGAAATCGATGGGATTCCATCGGTGACCGATATCCTCTCCTTGCCCGGAGGTCCGGCGACTGATTTCACCGCTGATGAGGGGGAAGATAAGGTGAATGAGGCCCTATTGATGGGGGGAAGTGGGTATTGGTCAGCTACGAGAACAGTGGGACATTCCCCGCTTCGCTGATATTTCACTTGCTAGACGCGAGAATAGGGTCCACATCGACCGTATGGGGTATTGCATTTTCTACGCTTATCCTTTCAGATTGGGATTCAGGCTCCCTCTTCCGATGTTGGTGGTGGACTTCTTCCGTCATTACAGGGTGTGCCCTGGCCAGCTCGTTCCCTCCCTCTACAAGCTTTTTGCTATGCTCATTAAACGTGCGGAACTGGCCCGAAGGGAGATCACGTTGAGGCACGTGCGGACTCTCTACGCCCCTCAGAGTGTCCGTGGCACTATGATTCGGGTGGTTCCTCGTGGGTCAAAGGGCTTGACTGCGGAGTTAGATGATGCGGTTGACTCTTACACTTATGAGAATTTCTTCTACATCAGGACTGAGCATTTGTGGCTACTGAGTTCCCAGAGACTTAGAACCATGCACGTAAGTCCTTTATTCGTCAAATTCTACTTTCTGTCTTTTCTCATGCCTTGTTATGATAGGTTTTAACTTTGACTCATATTTGTAGCTGAACGGCCGCTGCTGGCTCCACTACCCGGCATTCGCGAATGGGTCGAGGCCGTGCTCCCTCAAACAGCAGGGATTCGTATGTGGCCGTCTTTCTAGGAAAGGCATGGTCGTAGACCTGCTTCTGGTGAGAATTTTAGCTTCCCTTTTGTCCTGTTCTTGTTTTATTCCATTTGGCATCTTCTCAACTTTGTTCTTTCTTTTATCAGGGAGGGCACGCCGTGTGAGGGCCCCTCATCTAGCTTTTCGCATGCCGGGTGTAACCGCACGGCTTGTGACAATGCCGACCACGTCCGATTCCGAGGGCGACTTCGATTGAATCTTCTGCGACTCATGCCTTGTTATGATAGGTGAAGGAACGTAGCCTGAGTTGTTGTTCAACCGTAGTTGAACCTTGTAAAACTTTTTTTGTTGGCGAAGGCGCATATGCTGAGTCCCAGTTCAATTTGTAGTTGATTTTTTTGGTGAAGGCAAGTAGCCTGAGTCACTGTTCAATCGTAGTTGAACCTTGTAATTTTTCATTGGCGAAGGCGCGTAGCCTGAGTCCCAGTTCAACTTGTAGTTGAACTTTTTGGTGAAGGCATGTAGCCTGAGTCGCTGTTCAACTGTAGTTGAACCTTGTAGTTTTTCATTGGCGAAGGCACGTAGCCTGAGTTCTAGTTTAACTTGTAGTTGAACTTTTTGGTGAAGGGACGTAGCCTGAATCTTGTTGTGTCGGTGTTTGAGGGTTGAATCTCGGTTTTGATTCGAGATCTTGAGAAGCTCACGTGCTATCCTCCCAATCGGGGCATGTGGGCCGGCTTGCGGTGACTCTCAGTTCGAGATATCTCCAAGCCGATTTCTGGCTGGATCTCGCATCAGAGATGCAGGGGTGCCTTACAGAAATCCTCCCTCAGGGGGGATGGGGGAATTGTTTTTTTCTTCTTGCTTGTACTATCCGAGAGAGGAGTGACAGAGGAGTTGGATCTCGATTTGAGATCTTCAAGTTCCCTCTGTCCGATATATCGCTTCAGCTTGTTTGAGCTGGGTTGTTCTTTGGCGTTTCTTTCCTTTTGGTCCAGGAAGAACTGCACGATTCTGCTATGAAATGTCCACAGATGGCGCCAAATTGTTTTGCTCAAAGTTATCATACACTTTGCCGGTATAAAAACAATCGAAATAAATCAAGGGCCAATCATAGCAGATCTTAATAAATCAAATGGCTGAATAAAAGAAACAAACAGAGAGATTTTTTGTATTAAGTAGAGATATATGGATAGCTTTTTATTGATGATATAGATTTGGTCTGCCTCTTCATAGAGAGGTTCAGAGCCTTACAATGATATACTATCTTTTTTCGAGAATCGTGATGAAGAAGAAGAAGCAGCCCCCTTTCTAGGGTTCCTTCTCTTTGTATTTATAGATATAAGATGCGTGAGCTGGCAAAGACGGCTGTGACTATAATGAGGTTCTGCCCTTACGATGACGGATAGGCCGTAGCCTTTATGATCGAGTTGGCTGATAATCGGGTATCGTAGTTAATAAGTGGTCATACCATTTATTAACTACGAATTAGTTTAGAATATAATTAATCTCGTTAACTGTCTTGAGGTCATATTTTGACCCATACAATACATATTAAAATTTTTGACTCTTATGATTAAACTTATTAATATAGTATAAACACCAACTAAGTGTTTTTCATGTTTGATTATAAATTACTTTTTTTGGTATTAATTTTTTCTTCTGACTGGGATGCGAAAAATTGGAGATGGTAAAGAATGGAGACATTTTGAAAAGGTGACCTTTTCCTCTCGTCCGAAAAGTATGTTCAACTACCTTTCGCAGAATGGTAGTTTAGCATAAAGCCATATAAAAAATATAAGTTTTGACAAAATTAAAAGAGCGACACAATAGGGTAAACTAAAGTAACGATTAAATTTACTTTTTGAAGAGTGAATACTACAGTAACTTTAATTAAAAGATATGTGCACTCGTTAAAGAGTATTGCAATCTATAACTTTGAGTACAAAACTGTCTAGTGATGCTTGCTCAGATATTATAGCATCTCCACTCACGAATATAAAAATATTATAGATCCTCTTAAATTATAAGAAAATTTAAAAATAAAAACCGTGCAAAACTACCCCTAAACCAAGTACAGTTACTAAGAGATGATATCTCCTGCTGCACACGAAGAAATGCTTGCAAACACAAATGCACTGCAAATCAATAATTCATGAAAATTATAAGATAACACATGCTTATACACAATAAATCCACTTGACATAAGTGTACGTGGAATGTTTTAGCTTGTCAAAAACAAGATAGACAAACAAGTTGACAACGTATAATAAGACTACTTATATTATAAAAATTATTTTGGTTAACAAACACAATATTAACAATTAGTACATTTTGTCGCTCGGTATAGTACGTACTTAAATACTTGCAATATGAAATATATAGATACTATCGCATGCTATTTTATTTATGGTTATTATGTTTAGATAATTATTTACGCTATTTCTGCTGGATTTATTAATACTCTTTTGTTTTTGTTTTTGTTTCTACCTTTCCTTTACTGAGCCGAGGGCCGATTGGAAACAACCTCTCTGCCCTTTCGGGTAGGGGTATGACTATTCTACATATTATTCTCTTCAGACCCCATTTTATAGGACTATACTGAGTAGTTGTTGATGAAATATATAGATATTAAGCTCAATGTGAAAAGACATAGGGCACAATAAACTAATCATTTACTGAATATTATCTACACTTAAATACGTCATGGATTGATAGCCAAAAAAAAGAATTAATTGTAACTTTTTAATATACCAAGGATAATAATGTTCTAATTTGTTCCTATTCGATAGCCAAACAAGACCTATTCCTCTCTCATAGTCTCTTCTGTTCCATAGCACCAAGACTCACAAATTGGGTGTCACGTGAAAACAGCCATTTTCAAGGACTATCTCCTGGTTTCTGGTATTCCGACCGGCGAATTAGCCGTTATCCGTAGAACCCATTATGGAGAAAGAGCCTCTCCTCCCTTATGTCAGCCCGAGGACACCATCCCACCCACCCCCATACCCTCCCCCTATCTCCCTTTGCCCATTACCTGAAGACAATGAAATTTCAATCCCTCCCCCTCTTACCCCTTCCGAACTCAAAGAACGCCTTATCTTTGGTACCTCTGAAGCTTCTGCCACTGCTCTTGATGCTTTCACCTTTAACAACTTCACCTCTCCTGAGCTCTCTGCTGCTTCTCCTTCTGCCCAAAAAGCCAATCTTGAAAACACTGATATTAACATTTCTTGGTTGCTTGACCCAAATTATCCTTCTTGGACTAAGAGTAATCTTCATAGGTCCAAAACTGCACCAGCTATGGCCGCTATTAATGATATTGACCAATCACCTGTTCCTAAGCCACCCCAGTTTGGTAAAAACACAATTGTAAGACAGGGTGTTGTGCTTTTGATTCTTTACTTGACTCTTGGTGTGGGTATTTATTCTTTATTTAGGGATCATTTTAAGGCTACTGAGACTCACCCTGTTGTTGATGCTTTGTACTTTTGCATTGTTACTATGTGTACTATTGGTTATGGTGATATAACTCCTGATAGTACACCTACCAAGTTGTTTTCCATCTTGTTTGTGCTTGTGGGGTTCGGTTTTATCGATATTTTGCTTACTGGGATGGTTAGTTATGTGCTTGATTTGCAAGAGAACTATCTGTTGAGGAGTATTAAAAGTGGGAGTGTACATGATGCTAGGTCTTATATTATTGATGTGAAGAAGGGGAGAATGAGGATACGAATGAAGGTGGCACTGGCATTGGGTGTTGTGGTCCTGTGTATTGGAATTGGGGTTGCGGTTATGCATTTTGTTGAGAAGCTTGGGTGGTTGGATGCATTTTACTTGTCAGTTATGTCGGTTACCACTGTGGGATATGGCGATAGAGCGTTCAATTCAATGGCTGGTCGTATCTTTGCATCCATTTGGTTGCTTGTGTCTACACTTGCAGTTGCTCGAGCCTTTCTTTACTTGGCTGAGGCGAGAGTAGATAAACGTCATAGGAGAATGGCAAAATGGGTGCTCGATCAGGATTTGACTGTTTCACAATTTCTTGCTGCGGACATTGATAATAATGGATTCGTGAGGTAAAAGTTGTCTTTTCCTCTTGAAATTATTGCTATTTGTCATAAAATAACTTCATAAATTTTTACTCTATTTGCTGATACTTGCCATAGTCAAACTCAAGGAATCTGTAGATGAGATGTATGCTTGGATTTTACCTTTGGGTGTAGTGTCATATGATTTTGCCCTTTAGACTTTAGTTGTTTGCGTCTGTTGGAACATGAGTTTTGACGCAAACAAATTAGTCAAAACTCAAACCTGTAGTTCGTCTAGAATATTAATTTGTGGATGGGACTGTTCATTCGATCAATTTGGCAGAAAACACAAATACCTGGCAGATTGTGGATCTCTTGGAATTATTATGTAGGAAAACTGATTTGTCTTTTATGCCCCTTAATTTTATAAGCGAAAGAGTAACTGAAGTAGCTATGAGTAAAAACGACAAGATCCTATTTCTTAGACTTAAATGCTTTTCAGGCTTGTATACTTTACTGTCTAACATCGCACTTAGAATACTGAATTCAGGGTGCAGTCATAGTAGATGAACTGTCTCACATTCAAGAAAAGGTACAGAAGTTTTCTGTTCAAACCAACTGAAAAAAGAAATTGGTCAATGTTGAGAGGGTAGTGGTTCATTGGAATCAAGCGGTAGGATATATATTGGCTTCATTTCTTGTAAGAGAGAATTTTTCATCATTGAAGTAGGCGGAACAAAGGAATAGGGGATGATCATGTGCGTAGAAGCTTTATCTCTAAAGATTTATTTGTTGGCGAAGCACAGAGCTTATTTTTTTAATTGCAGATTTCCTTCCTCTAATGACTTGCTTTGTTTTTGTTGCTTGACATGCTTTTTCAGAATTTAATGAGCATAACTGAATAATATGGATACCTAAGGAGAGAAGATATTCCACTTCCAACCGAGAGGTTGTGAGTTCGAGTCTCCCCAAGAGCAAGGTGGGAAGTTCTTGGAGGGAAGGATGCCGGGGGTCTATTTGGAAACAGCCTCTCTACCCCAGGGTAGGGGTAAGGTCTGCGTACAAACTACCCTCCCCAGACCCCACTAAGTGGGATTATACTGGGTTGTTGTTGTTGTTGTTGTGATACTTATGGTTTAGGAAGTACACTGTATCTGGTATATGTTAAATCTTTTGCATTCCTTCAACATATAGAAGGAAATTTCCTAGTTTGTACTCTTTCTGGTACTTTCTTGGTACTCTTTAATGAAAAGTATTGCCTTTTTCATTAAAAAATCCAAGGAGACACGTATAAAAAATTGTACAGAATTAAGGAGACACTGAGCTTGATATGTGTCTGAGCCTGTGCAAGCTTATCTCCATACTAATGCTTGACCCATGTTTAGCAAGAAGTGAAATTTGGAAAACACATGTGCATAAGACCGTGTTGGATCTATGCAGATTACAAATGAATGCTTGAATCGTTAATTTGCCAGTAGTTGCCATCCAAGATTCGGTCTGACTTAATTTGTTGACATCGGTCCATTTGGAAATGGCCTTGCTTGAAAATGCAAAATAACCTACGCGAAATATAATTGCTCATAACCTAATTCAGAGAAAAGGTAAAGTACATGGTACGTAGAGATGAAAAAATCCTCTTTGTTGCACTTCCAGTTCCTTATATATTTGGTTCTTTTGCACTTAAAGTGACCATGCTGATCATAAAACTTATTTGTTGCCAAGCTTGGTCATTTTAGCTTCACTCTCGCAACTTGTCTGTGCTGTACGAATTGAAACTGTATTACTGTTATACTTCCAATGCAAGCAATGCTTTGATCTTCCTGATGTTTGTATATTTGGTTGGTATTTGTCCTCCTATTTACAGCTTTCAGAGATATGCTAGCCAGATGAATTTAGCATAGAGAAGTTACTAGAACTTGAAGAAGTTGAAAGCATGTTGATTTTTAAGTTTAGATGCAGAAATAGGCAGAAACTGCGACCATCGTACATATGAGTGTAGAAGATTCTAGTTAACATGCAGGGATAATTTAGTTTTTCCATTCCATTAATAGAGCACCAAAAGGGTAAAATGTGGTTTTGGTTTGATTTCTGCCTGCGGCTACTTACTTTTTGAACCTTTATACTTGATTTAGTCCTGTTTAGGAAGAAGTCTAAACTTTTAATATGTAAGATCTATACATCCTGTAAGCTCTCTAAAATCCATAGGTAGTTAATGGTTGTTAATGATACATCTCGTAAAAATTGTTTCAGTTTATGAGATGCACTCATTGCATATTTTGATAGCTTTAGATTTCATTCCCCTTCTCTCCTTTTTGTAATGCCTCCTTTCTTATCTTTTTATCCAGTTATAGTATTGCACACAGTCATCATGCATCAATAGCTATATCAAATATTATAATTTGCTCAGGATGAAATAAAAATCGTTCCAGAGTACATTGATCTACAATCAACAAAAAGAGGCACCAAGTTAGGAAGATAAGAGGATAACACATGACAGCTAGAGTAAAGTAAATTAGTCCAAAAATATTACCATCATTTTGAGTTACATCAAAGAGTCATTCCTTTATTGCTGAAGTACCTAGTATACCTTGTACAGACATTATCAGTAATTGTTAAAAAAAACCTGAATATGCCTGCCATAAGTTTAGTAGCTTACATAGCTCGTAATAAGGTGTACTTGTTAGGAACCCTTAATGATAGTAATAAGACATTAAAGACGAAAAAATTTAGCGATTCGGAATATTTTAACTTTAATTGTTTGAGAGGAGCATATCGACTTTATCCAGAATATATAACAAAGAGTACGGATTTAGAGTCGATAATCTAGTCTAGTTAACCCGAACCAGAGAGAATCACCTTACAAAGTTCACTCACAAAGGAGGTTTGCACAAAGTGTTTTCAATACTGAATTTTCTCACAATATTACTCTTTACAAGATCCCAAAAGGGGAAAATAACAAGAGACAAGACTGAAGGGTTGAATAAATGCATGATGTCTGATAGATAAAACATGCCCATTTATAGGCAAGAACTAGCGTTAGTTCTACGTCTTGATCCGTGAACTGCCACACATCCACTCCACTCCACTCTACGGTTATATGGTCTGCAAGACATAACTTAATCAAAGTAGGAGCCATTAAGAATAATCTTCATCAGAAACAAAGTTCCTGATCTAAAAAAAAAAATCTTCATCACAAGCAGGTTGGTCCTACAATTTGAAGGCGGCAGGTGCATCATTACAGTTAACATACAACTAACAATGGCCTTAAAGTGTGAGTGGGGTGTGTTTGTTCGATTCGATATGATTTGGTTTCGTTAGGTTTGGTTTTTGATTTTTTTTTTGAGTTAATTCGTTTTGTTTTATTTGGTTTTGATTGATTAATATATAAATTGATCACCTCATCGAAATGAATTCGATATGATTTTTCTGGTTCAACTTTTTATTCAGTTAAGATGGCAACGATCTCTACTATGCACTGTAGTAACAATTCCATGGTATAAGGATGAAGTAACATGGACCTTTCATTATGTAGCTTTGTTGTAATAAGAATATGTTACACACCGGAAGGGATTTCACTCCTGCAGTACGCCAGTTAGCAAGACCATTTCAATAATCTGCTATCTCTAACTCAAGGGAGAAGAGTTTTAGCTAAGAACCATGATACTTAATTCTCAAGTTGCTTATTAAAGGTGATAGCTCAAGATTCTTGGAGCATTTTCAGTAAACTCATTTACCATAGCTAAGCTAACAGCTTAAATATGCTTCTTGTCCTAGTTCTGTGTCTTTTGAAATACTTGCAAACTCTCATCTCATGTATTAACTTTGGCATTCTTGACTGATCCCACTAGCTTATGAACCAATCAACTACGTAGATCAGTTATTCTAAACAGCCCTAGCAATTGTTTCAGTGGTAGTGATAGTTAAAGTTGAGTGTTGGTCGTAGTAAATTTAATCAAGTTATTTAGCTAGATGAGAGTTTTTTGTTTTGACTGCTTTTGGGTTAAGGCTGCATAGAACTTCAGGATCTATACCTTTCACATTCAAGAATTGCCAGATTGATTTCTGAACTGTATCCAAGTATAGATAGTTGATGAATCTTTCGTACACTGTCCTTGATCAATATTAACAGAAATGCACCGACTCATTTCAGATTTACATTTAGGTATCCCCTTATCCATGGAAGTCCTAATAACTTTAACTAAATAAAGTTATTAGGATTCCATGGACAAGGGGAAACCTTTATAGTATGTTATATGGACAGTCTTGCTAGAGAGGAATGGCAAATATTTTGAAGGGGAAACAGCCCATGTTTCATATGTAGAATACAGATGTAAAGAGAAGTTAGTCTTTTTATGGAAAATTTTGTATATAGCCTAACAAATATTTTGTTAGACCCTCTGAAGCTTGTGGAGGACAAGTCCTTGTACATTTTTTCTGTACTTTCTTGGTACTCCCTCCGTTCCAATTCATGTGAACCTGTTTGACTGGGCACGGAGTTTAAGAAAAAAATGAAGACTTTTGGAATTTGTGGTCCAAAACAAGTCCAAATGGGCGCAGAGCATTTTTATGGTTATAAAAGCTTCTCATTAAGGGTAAGAGTTGTAAGTTTAAGCTAAAATGTTACCAAATTTAGAAAGGGTTCATTCTTTTTGGGACGGATCAAAAAGGAAATAGGTTCACGTATACTGGAACAGAGGGAGTACTTTTTATTAATTAAATAGCTTATGTTATAAAAAAGATCATTTTGTTGCTTCTCCTGTCTTGGGAGAAATTGGCATTTCATGCCTAAATAAATACCGATTTTTGGTGTCATATAAATCCAAACTATCCAGTGGTGATGTTTCCAAGAAATGAGTCATAAGAAATCTTAGTTTAGCTCTTCCCGTCTTTGAATTTAATTCAACTTTCAAATTAAACTTGGAATTGTCAAAATATCTGAATCCTCTTTTCCAGTGAATGCCATGAATATTTGTGTGGGTATAATTGGGTTTATGATTTTTGGGCCTTTCTGTGAAGCTGTAAGGTAGCTTGAGTTCTTCTAGTCTAACCCAATCATGAGAGCGCAGAGTGCGTGACTTTAATATAATTGCAAGGTAATTTGACTTGCCATCCGAAGTTCCAATTCTTTTCTTTTGACCTTTTGGGTTACAATTTGCCATCCAGTTTCTGTGTGCAATCCTGTAATCTTTCTGTTCATAACTCTCAAGTGGTACCAAAATTTTTAGCGTCACCTGCAATTTGAGCATTTTAAATTAAATAGTGCTAAGTAGTCACCTGAAATTTAAACAAAAAGTGGGAATTGCATAGCAAATTTAAAAATGTAGTATGACAGTATCTGGTTTAATTGACTTGTTTGCCAAGCTGAATGAAGGGGGTTTAGACTGCAGTTTCTTTCTTTGATCAACTGTCAGAGTCGTTTTTGGCTTAAATTCCCACTATTGTTAATTGATTCTTGGACTTTGCCTACTGGAAGTTTGATTGTACGGTTATGAGAAATATGTGTTGCTTTTGCACCTTCTCCGTGTGTCAGTAGAATTAGAACATGTGATATTGATTTTGCATCTTCTATGTGTTGCAGTAAAGCCGAATATGTGATATACAAACTGAAGGAGATGGGGAAGATCTCAGACAAGGAGGTAATGCTGATTTGCAAGCAGTTTGAACGGCTGGATGCTGGCAACTGTGGAAGGATTACTCTTGCTGATCTAATGGAAAGCCACCACCACTAAGCGTTGAATTGGTGGCTTTTTATCGGACAGTAGGGAGAGGAAAAAACATGAGTTACTGCATCTAAGATTGGCAACTGGACAGGACTGAGAAATGTCTTGGTAAATATGGCCTGGTGGAGAAATTGGAAAACCTGAGTTTTCCCAAGTTTTATGGGAAGGGTGCTCCATTCTTGCAGAGATGTCAAGTTCTAAAGTGCAGGATCTTTGATGAAGTAAGAATGGAAAATTTTGAAGTGTCTTGGAAATGCAACACTGAAAATCTTGCAAAATTCTGAAGCAAAAAAAAAAAAATATATTTGTATATAACTATATGATAAAAGTGATCTTAGAGGGGAAAGATGATATTCTCAATTATGATACCTAATTAAGTATTTTGGGGAAGCTTATTTCTGAAAGTATCTTATATAACGTGCAATTTTATACTATTGGACTGAGACGAGCTTAAAGGAAGCGACGTGGACAATTAATGAGGTTGCATATAGTATATTCTTCAACGTACAACCCAGTATAATCCCACCCACTTAGTGGGGTTTGGGGAGGGTAGTATGTACGCAGACCTTATCCCTACCCTGGGGTAAAGAGGCTGTTTTCAAATAGACCCCCGGCATCCTTTCCTCCAAGAACTTTCCACCTTTGCTCTTGGGGAGACTCGAACTCACAACTACTCGGTTGGAAGTGGGGGTTGCTTACCACCAGAGCAAACCCATGTAGGAGTTGTAATCCATATCTTGGTTTCCAGGGAAGGAAAGAGATCCTTTTTGGTATTAGAAAATGGTTTTTCTTATTATATACTTTTCCGTTCCCTTCATAAAAAATACATCTAAGTATGCGATAATCATTCTTCTTTCCGTTACTCTCAATAAAAGATATTGAACAATATAAAAAGTGTCTGAGAAATAAATTTTCGATCACTTCTTTTGTCATCCAATTAAGGGCTAAGAGCCTAATACAGCTAGATTATTCACCAATTCGAGTGCTAATTAGATCCCAATCAGTAACATATGCATCTGACAAGACTTGATGTTTTTTAAATGGTTCACCTATATGAAGACTTCGTGGGTGTTTGGACATAAGAAGTGAAATAAGTGGATTGAAAATGGTATTTGAAAATTGAATCTTTGTGAATGTTTTAAAGTGAATTTTAAAAAATAGTTTTTTGGAATTTTTTAAATTTTAAAACTTAACTTGAAATTTTCATGGCCAAACACTAATTTCGGAAAAAAGTGAAAAAACAAAATTGGAAAAAGTAATTTTTTTAATGGCCAAACGGGCCTTACTTAGCAATGGGGTTAGGAAAGAAAAACTTGGCAATGAGACGAAGATACAATGTCAAAATCATATACATGTATTATATATATTTACCTAATTAAGTTTCCAGATATATAGCCTTAAGAATTTTTATGAGATATGTGGTCTTCAAAGACCTTGACCAATGGGCAAAGACTTGGAGTAGAAATCTATACCATTCAAAAGATTATAAAATGGAGTATTTTAGTATGTGAAATTGAAGGGTGCAGTTGCACTATGATCTGAACTTGTCTAGTTTTCCTCCAAAAATTAGTATTATTGTGCTACTTGATGGTTGTCAACTTTATTTTTCTTTATAACTTTCTTGGAGGTCAAAGATTAATTATTTTAGGCCTGCTCATGAATATAAAACTATACAATAAAGTAATTATGTCAGGTAAAAAGGAGAGATTTTTATAATTGAATACTTATTCATACATAAGCAGTCAATTTGATCACCGAGCATATGATAGGAATCCCATATTTTTAAAGTAAGATTAAAGAAATTATTGGTTAATTAAAAATGGAGGAAGAAGAATGCCAAAGTGGTTAGAATTGGTCAAAAATATTCTAAGTGAGTCTATTAGAATCTAATCGTCCCAAGACCCTTCACACTTGGGCCATTATTGGCTTAAAACAAGAAAACAAGGGGAGGGGATCAGAAATAGCTCGACTATAATTGGTAATTGAAAAATGATTACAATTTTAAAAGTAATTTAAATTTAGCGATTTTTAATGTAAAAATAAAATTTGAACAAAAAACTCTTAAAATCTGAAGTAATTACAGCATAATATGCTGGAGTTCAAATATTTTTTTACATATGAGATACTAGCATAATGTGGTAGAGTTCCAACATAATATATATGATGGAAGTTTATACGCATGATCTTCATAATCCAACATATAATGCTTGAACTTTACGTATTTAAGTTAGGGTATTTTTGTCCAGATTTTACCTTTGCATAAAATAATGGCTATTTTCAGTGACTTTGCAAGTGATGTCTATTTTATGATTACTGGTCCAAAAACTGGCTAGCCCAGGTTATTTCCATAGAAAACAAGTAGGAGAAAAATGCACAGATATTGTGTTCTAGCTCATTTAGTTTGTGTAATTGATTTCTTATCATAAAAAATTGAGTGAAGCATCTCATGTTGTTTAAGAATTGAACATGTTGACTAATTTCCAAGTGGAGTAGATGGATTTTCATGATTGGAAATGTTGACTTTTGAGAGTTTTTGACTCAATATGTTAATGAAATAATACTATTTAAAATAAAAATAAAATATTTCAGGATGGGCACCAATAATGCGGCGTGAATAGAATTCATTAATAATTATTTGCATATTAATTAGTTGTTTTGAAGGATAAAACCGTTATTTATAAATCAAATTTACATAAGCAAGATTATCATTCATTCATGTGCCTCAAAATGTCATTGAATTTAAACTAACTCCTTACTTATAATTGGAAATTAACGAGGTAAGGAGACTATTTTCAAGAGAGGGTTCTAGGTTAATTTTGCTTTTAATGTTTGTTTATATTTTATTTCTGATCTTAACTTTCTATCATTAACAAAAGGAAGTTATGAGTGAAATAATAAAGAGGAGTGTTATTACTGCTTTAAGGTCTGCGTACATACTACCCTCCCCAGATCCCACTAAGTGGGATTATACTGGGTTGTACTTTTGTTATGACTGCTTTAGCCTTTATGAAAGAGAGAAGATTTCAAAATCATAAAGTATATGGTAGAGGAATGGGAGAAATTTAGTAGCAATTTATATGACTCTCATAATGATTTCATCTCCTTTACATTTTATGCGTAAAAGGGGAGTGTCATCTCCTTCATTAAATGATTAAACAGTTCGTGCATGACAATTTCAAAACCATTAGACTTGAGGGTATTGGTAAAAAAGGGGAGAACACCTTGCTATGACAAATACCGGTATTTATTCCGGATATTTTTGGATGCTATCATATAATATTGATAGAGACTTCCCAAACAACACAAAATACATTTTTTTTTCACATATAATGGACACAAGTATAAGGTCAACAATTTCATGCTTCTCGATCTCTTTTTCTCCCAATTGATTTTACAATTTTATTCTCATCCCAAAAAATTCCTCTCCTCTCTACAATAGAGCTCTTAAATAAGAAATAATTGCTAATTTCATTTATTTATTTTAACATGATGAGATGATGACATTGGATATGATTTGGAATTGTAAGTTGTAACTCTATCCATGCACTATTTAGGTGCACCATTTAAATTCTACCACATTTCTCCCTTGTTTTATTTTTAATTTCCCAATCCATTGGAAACTCTCTCTCAAATTTCTTTCTTTATTTTATATATATCTCATCAGCTCTCCAAAAAAATTTGCCTACGATATACTCATAAATGATTGAGTACAATATATGTACAGATTATATAAAGGTTCATTAATGTAAATCCTTGTATATGTTCTTAGTTTTTGTTTATTAATATGTCTAATTGTCTCTCTCAAATGTATCAATTTATAGACGAATGCAAAATTTAAAAGTAATGGGTTCAACCTTTAAAATTTTTAATATTAAATTTTTAATAAAATAGAGTATTATTTATTCAAATTTCTAATTAAGGTTTCTCACCATATATTCATGCTTTATGTAAAAAAAAAAATCTGCATGTGTTTTTCTTCTCCCTTTCTTGTTTGAGAGGATTAATAAAGGAGATGATAAATGTATTATGCATGCATGAGGAATTTCCAAACGTCACGCTTTCTCAAAAGTTCTATAATTAGCTCTTAATAAGTGATTAGGGTTCCATGATTGACTAGTTTAAATGCCTAAATTACTTGAGCGTTACTAACAAGTCATTATTTTTGCATGATTTTTTTACTACTTATTTATGTATAATGCATTTGAGAATGTGAAAATGACACATATCTGTATGATCTTCATTAATAATGACATTCTTTTTCTCTTGTTACCAAATTATTTTTCTATTCGTTCCCTCTAAATAATGCAGATGCTCATCGTCATATATAACTTGGGCAAGAATTTTATGGCTTCTCCTTATCGATAAGTTGTTGGATGAGAGGCAGCAATGAAAAAATCGACAAAAATCATTTTCTTTCATTTTGTTCTGTGTCATAGCCACCCAAGAGAATGGGGTAGGTATATTGGAGGGGTTAGTGGTTGGTTAGGAATACGATTCTGGCATCGTGATGATACATTATGTAACTATATATTAATTTTCGCATTATGCTAATAATTAAGATCTGGTTTAAAGTAGAAAATGTTTATACTTTGTTATAACCATGATAATTACTTTTGTCCTTGTATTTTTTCTTACCATCAAATTCTACACATTTAGCATTTCTTTTTAATTTTCTTTGTTTTAGCTTTTTTATTAGCCATTAATTTGTGATTGATGAGCAAAATGAAAAGGACTTTATTCCAGAAGAAAATTAATTATATATTCTCATACATGTGTTCCTTCAGAATTTTGACAACTTCAACTCATCGAAATGTTTAGTGTATGGGTCAAAATCTTACTTGTGATTATTAATGAGATTAGTTCGCTCTTAAGCATATTAGGGTAACAACTAGCATAATCATTCGTTAATAATAAGCACTCGAAAGCCACCAGCTTTATCAATGAGGCCACGGCCTACTCGCTATCGATGGGAATCCCCTCGACATGATCACGGCTGCCTAACGCCAGCTGGCAAGATTCATAGCTATAAATACTAAGAGAAATAACCCTAAGGGGGATGGGGAGGGGGGCTGCTTTTTCTTGTTCCTAACCATTCTCGAGGAAAGAAAGAATATCATTGTAAGGCTCTGAATCTCTCCATGGAGATGCAGACCAAGTTAATATCATCAATAAAAGATCTCTACCTTTCTCTCCTTAACAAATAACACTTGTCTCTTGCATTTTCCGTTTGGTCTTTTGATTATTACGATTTGCTATGGTTGGCCCTTGATTTATTTTGATTGTTCTTATGCTTACAAAGTGTGTATATCTTTTGAGAAAAATAATTAGGCGCCGTCTGTGGGGATTTCATACCAGAATCGCGTAGTTCATCCTCATACCAAAAGGAAAGAAAACACCCAAAAAGGAAAGCAACCTAGCCAAAATGAGCCAAAGTAGCACAGCGGATGAAGGGAACTTGAAAGCTCCGGGAAGAGTCCGAAGCCCCGACTCCCCCCCCCCCCCCCATTCTCAAGAAAGAGTTCATAAGAAGAAGAAGAAGAGAAAGCAGATACCCCCCTCCACCTACGGGGAGAACATGTATGAGAGACCCTCATTCACTCGATACGAGGCCCTGCCGGAAAATGACACGAAGGCATATCGAACCAAGATCCATAACATCCACAAACAGGCCAGGAAGACTACACACAAATCGGACAAGATCTCAAACGAAAACCTAACACCAAATGCCCTACGCACAACGGGTCATGCGAAAAGGCAAAGGTTCAACTATGAGCTGAATTGGAACTCAGGATATGTGCCTTCGATATCAAAAAATTGCAAGGATCCAACTACGGTTGAGCAACAGCTTAGGCTATGTGCATTTGCCCAAAAGTTCAAATATGTGTTGTGTTAGAATATACGCTTAACGCTAGAGGGGGGGGGGTGAATAGCGTTATAATAAAAAATAATGTAAATTTGCGGAATTAAAAATTGCAGGAATAACGTAATTGTAGTAATTAAAAAGATAAGGAGAGAACACACCGAATTTTATCCTGGTTCACCACAACACGTGGTTAGTCCAGTCTCCGAGAGGCTCTCTCGAGTTTTACACTAACTTCGTTAAGCTTACGGGTGCCTAACAAACCTTACGCTTGCTCGTAGATATACACTCTACAAGACTTCAACCTGCTCGAGGATACCGCACCTCAAGACTTCAAACCAAGGAACTACTTTTCCTTCTTACAACAAGGGATTAGAATATCCCTTCAAGTGTGTATAAACACTTAGCACTCAAGACAAGACTCTCTTTATAGAGTAGATATGAGTAAAAACAATACGCTCAAGAACACAACAATTTTGTCAAGAGTTTGGCTCTCAAAAACTTATAAAATGAATATAAAATGATTGCAAAGAGAGTATGTGAGCTTTAGCAAGAATGTATTCAGTTGTTGTGCTTAGAAGAGTGAATTTGAGTTGTATTTATAGTGCTCAAAACACCCAAAACCGTTGCTTAATTGCCAATCACAAATTGCTGATTTTGTGCTAGGATAATCGATTATCTGATTCTGCATAATCGATTATCTGCCAACGTTCAAAAATCAATCCCAGATTTTAAGCAGAATAATCGATTATCCAAATCGTATAATCGATTACCTGACAACGTTCAAAAATCAATCCCCGATTTTATGCTTAACATAATCGATTGTCTGATTGTACATAATCGATTATCTTTCAATGTTTGAAAATACTTTGGCAACGGTCTTTAATATAATCGATTACCAGAAAAGCCATAATCGATTATTTTGCTACTTTGTAAAATCTGATGCTCACTGCCTCAACATAATCGATTAGTCTAAGGCACATAATCGATTATCTTGTAGCTTTGAAAAATCTGGTGAACACTGCCTTAACATAATCGATTATCATAAGGTACATAATCGATTATCTTGCAGCTTTGTAAAATCTGGTGTACACTGCCTTAACATAATCGATTATCATAAGGTACATAATCGATTATCTTACAGCTTTGTAAAATCTGGTGTACACTGCTTTAACATAATCGATTATCATAAAGTACATAATCGATTATCTTTGTCCAGATTTGAAAGACATGTTTAGAATTCATTTTGGTTAAAATGAAATGTTTTAAAATCATTTTGCTTTAAATTAAAGATGCATGGTTTGATGAAAATGATTTTACGAGAGAAGCCAAGTCTTGAATCAATTGTCGGATCAAGATCACAATTATAGAACGACTCATGTATAACTTTGTTGCTTTACTTAATCTTGATCTTTGTTTCTCTTGTGCTTGGACTTCGGCATATGTCAATGTTCCGTTCACGTCGATTTGTCATTTATCAATAACTACAAATATGAACACACGTTTAGTTTAGCGACTTGAGAACGTGTTTCAACAATTTCCCCCTTTTTGATAATGGCAAACCAATATCGGGATATGCATATTAATTAATTCATAATGACGATCCAAGACAAGTGTATAGATATGCAATAAGTTCCCCCTCAAGTTATGAATTCCCCCTCAATTTATGCCAATATGAATTAGTGTGCATAGCCCATATCTTCCCCCTTTTGACATTAGCAAAAAAATAACTAACTCTTTATTGATTAAACAATATTGCAAATATATGAAAATAGAATATTATGAAAACTAGAAAAACAAAGAGACAAGATATCATTCATTATCATCATTGACTCCCGTCTCGACATATGGTACATCTTCCCGAAGGACAATTTGGGCATACGGATAATTGACGTGATCAAAATATCCATGGAGCTCGTGAGTCAATCGATTGACATTCATATTAATACGATTTAGGGAAGTGGACATGGAGGCAAGTTGCTCGGAAATAGATTGGAGGGATACATCGGACGGGCCGGATGACGACGTCCTTGAGGTGGAGGAGGAGGATGCTCACCGATATTGGAAAATGAAAATTCTTGAATTTCCCAATGTTTTGTCGCCTTTTTGTGAGGACCGACGGAGGTGTCGATACCGGAAGCAACAAGAATGGTCATAATGACAAAAGCATAGGGGAGTGGCTTATCTTCCCCAATTGCATCATATAAGTGAGTCATGACGAACTTGCACCAATTGATGCGAGCCCCGGTGATAATGGCATGCATGAGTTTAGAATCCTCATGAGAGATAGTTGTGTGATTGAATTTTCGCGGTTTTAGAACGCGAGTGATGAAATAAAAAATTAGGCGATATTCCGGGAGCATGTTTGTAATGGTTGGACGACGATGGTCCGGAGTTGCAATAAATTCACCGATGCCAATTTGGGTGAAGAGAAGTTGTTCATCAAATAACGTGCCTTCTTCCCTAGTATAGAGAGAAATGTCTTCCCCATTGCGTGGGAGTTTAGTGAGGGCTTGAATATTTGCCTCAGATAGAGAAATTGAAATTCCATTGGCGTTCGAGACAATTTCACCATCTTCGTCCTTCTCGAGATTTGAATAGAAGGCCCGAATTAGGGGAGGGTGAATGTAAGGAGTGTGAAGATATAGGAATTCAAGGAGTTGGCTTTGTATAAGCATATTTGCTGTGGATGGAGGGGCGCTTTGATTAAGGAAACGATCCGTGGAAAACCGAGGAGGAAGGATTTCTCAATTTTCAAATTTTTCCATGAAGCGAATAAGTTCGGCTTCACTATTGAATCGTAAATAAGAACCATCTTTATAACAATGAACTAGTGGACGAGTGACGGAAGAGGAGGCAACATTTTTGCCGGAACGAGATCGTTTGGAAGTTTTGCCCGTCATTTTGAATAAATAGTAATAGCCTTTGAAGAGTTTTGAGAGATTTTTGAGAATTTGGGAGCTAAGATTGATGTTTGAGTGAAGACATTGAAGATATAATGCACCTATTTATAATGTGAAGAATGAAATAACATTAAAGTGAAGAAATCTGCAAAAATTTAAGGAGCAAACGGTCAGAAACGACAACTATTTTGAAATACAGATTGAGAATAATCGATTATGGAACTATGGTAATCGATTATTCTGACACAGTGTGCCCAGTAATTTTCTGACTCGGGGGATAATCGATAGTGCTTTTGAGATAATCGATTATTTCAGGAAATGTAGTAACGGACATCCATACGGAATAGGAAAATCGATTACACTGTTTTAAATAATCGATTATTCTTACATAGTGACTTAACACCTGAAAATAAATGTCAGCATAATCGATTAGGGATATGTGATAATCGATTTTTATATTTAACAGCTAAAATCCTGCAAAGCCAAAACTGTTAGATAATCGATTGTAGTATTGTATAATCGATTATGTCAATTTTCCAGCATAATAAACATAAAACGTAAATGGGGAATAATCGATTATTGACTTTAAAGAAATCGATTATTCTGCACCAGTGTCTGATAATTCCCCCTGTCTTTGAGGTGATACCTGCAAAAAAGAATTAGGCGCCTCCGACGCTCAAGTTAGTAATCGTTAAAACATAAAAATGCAATGCATGAATTAGATCAACGTGGAGTCAAGAATCCCGAGTTCACTACGAATTCGGAAGAAGGACTCTTTCTCTAAAGGCTTTGTGAAGATGTCGGCCAATTGATTTTTGGTTTCAACAAATTCAATTTCGACATCGCCCTTGAGAACGTGATCTCTTATAAAGTGATGTCTTATTTCTATGTGTTTCGTTCTTGAGTGAAGAATAGGATTCTTCGTCAAGCTTATGGCACTAATATTGTCACATCGAAGAGGAACATGATCGATACTAAGGCCATAGTCCGAGAGTTGTTATTTCATCCAAAGGATTTGAGTGCAACAACTCCCCGCAGCTACATATTCATCCTCGGTTGTGGACAACGCAACACTAACTTGCTTCTTGCTAAACCAAGAAACTAAGGAGCTACCGAGCAAATGACAAGTGCCACTAGTGCTCTTGCGGTCCAATTTGCAACCTGCAAAATCGGAATCGGAATAGCCAACAAGTTGGCATGAAGAATCTTTGGGATACCATAGTCCCACATTTATTGTTCCAACAAGATACTTCATAATCCGTTTTACCGCAGTTAAATGTGACTCCTTCGGACATGATTAATAGCGAGCGCATAAACACACGCTAAACATGATGTCCGGTCTACTAGCAGTAAGATAGAGAAGAGATCCAATCATACCTCGATACTTTTTGGTGTCTACTTCCTTACCTTTCTCATCTTTGTCAAGATGGTCGGATGTACTCATTGGGGTGGCCATTGCTTTGGCGTTGCTCATTTCAAAACGATTTAGCAACTCCTTGCAATATTTGGATTGGCAAATGAAAGTGCCCTCTTTCATTTGTTTCACTTGTAGCCCCATGAAGAAGTTTAGCTCACCCATCATTGACATTTCAAATTCGCTAGTCATTAACTTAGAGAATTCCTCGCATAGAAAATCATTAGTAGCACCAAAAATAATATCATCGACATAAATTTGAACTAATAGAATGTCATTGTTTTTATTTTTGATATAAAGTGTGGTGTCAACTTTCCCCCTTTCAAACTCATTGTCTAAGAGAAATTTACTTAGACGTTCATACCAAGCTCGAGGAGCTTGTTTAAGACCATATAAAGCTTTCTTAAGCTTGAAGACATGGTCGGGAGATGTAAAATCTTCAAAACCCGGGGGTTGTTCAACATACACTTCCTCATGAATAAACCCATTGAGGAAGGCACTTTTGACATCCATTTGAAATAATTTGAAATTCATAGATGATGAAAAAGCAAGTAATAAACGAATGGCTTCTAGGCCTGCAACGGGTGCATAGGTTTCTTCATAGTCAATGCCTTCTTCTTGATTATATCCCTTAGCAACTAGCCTAGCTTTGTTTCTAGTGATTATACCATTTTCATCTAATTTATTCCGAAAAACCCATTTCGTACCAATTATGGTGTGATTATCGGGTCTTGGCACCAATTCCCAAACATCATTACGTTTGAATTGGTTAAGCTCCTCTTGCATTGCCAAGGTCCAATGCTCATCCCCAATTGCTTCAGAAATGGTTTTAGGTTCTATTTGTGAAACAAAAGCCATATGTCCTACAGTATCTTTAAGAAGGTTTCGTGTACTTACCCCTTTCTCGATGTTGCCAATTACTTTGTCAAGAGGATGGTCTTTAGACGTCCTCCAAGCCTTAGGCATCATCGATTCTTCTTCTTGTGGTGGTACTTCTTCCGAAGTTTGTTCCATGACTTCATCTTGAACTTCCTTTGGATCCTCCTTTTGTACCTCGTCTTGAAGATTGATTTTCTTTAAAGCATCTGCAAGATCAACACAAGAATCCGACCGATCCAATGCCGATAATCTTTCCTTTGTTATTGTCTCCAAAAATGATATTTCCTCCTTCCTTGGGTTTTAGTTGAAGGAATTTTGCTGCATCCCCGGTCATATGTTTGGAGCATCCACTATCAAAATACCAAAGTGCACTTGATCCCTTCAAACACACCTACAAAACAAATTAATGAGATTTTGGTACCCAAGCCATTTTGGGTCCTTGTGTGTTAGGTGCAACATATTGGTGTGATTGTCCTGCAGTGAAATGTCTATGTCTAGTGAAGCATGCGGGAGCAATATGTCCAATTTTATTGCAATGATGACAAATGACATTCGGATTGTGCATTCTTCTAGGATGATAGTAATTTGGGGGTCTAAATTTATTCACTCTATTTTTAGGAACATAGTTTTGATGTAGTTTTCGAAAATCTTGTCTAGGTGGTCTATACATGCCAACATTTCTTCTAGCATCCACTCTATTTTTAGGAAAATAGTTTTGATGTGGTTTTCGAAAATCTTGTCTAGGTGGTCTATACATTCCAATATTTCTTCTAGCATTTGTTCTAGGATGAATTGCAATTCTAGGATTAAAATTTCTAGGTTGAGCGATGACATTTATTTTGTTTGGCCTAAGTTGAGTCTTAGGTGGTTTAGGAATGGACTCAACTTTTTCTTTTGGCTCATGTTTGAAGCCTATACCGTGCTTAGTGGATTTCAAATTTACAAGCACTTCATTGAGATTTTTGTGTGAAGAATTGAATTTGTGCAAAGTGCTTCTAAGACTTTCTACTTCTTCCTTTAGAGATTTGCAAGAAGTACAATCCTTATTTGAGCTTTCGGGTTTATCGGCGCTTCTTTTGCCATAAAACTTGTTTTCCTCTTTTAATTTCTCATTTTCAAGAGTAAGTTTTTCAAAATCCTTTTCTTTTGAAGAAAATTGTTTTCTTAAATCTTTTATAGATTTAGAAGCGCTAATAAACTCTTTATACAACTCATCAAATGCATCTTGCATTTCTTCTAAAGTGAAGTAGTTCTTAGAAGTAGTACATACCTCATTTTGCGTTTCTTCGTGTGCCATAAGACACAAGTTTGCGGTCTCGTTTCCATCTCCATCACTTGATTTGTCTCCGGAGTCGCCTCCCCAAGAGATGTATGCTCTTTTTTTATTGAATGGTTTCTTCTCCTTTTTGATGTTTGGACAATTTGATTTGATATGCCCGATTTCTCCGCATCTTCAATTGGTCGCCTTGTTGCTTACCTTTTCGTTCATACTGCTTTTGCATGATCTTGTGAAATTTCTTTATAACGAGTCCAAGCTCGACATCTTCATCACTTGACTCCTCATCGTTTTGAGGTTGAGTAGTTGATGCTTTGAGCGCAATCTTTCTTTTCCTTTGATCATCCAAAGGAGAGTTAAGAATAGTTGATTCATAAGTTTTACGATTACCTCGTAGTCCGTCGATGGTGACGTTTGTGATGCCGATTGATTCTTGGATAGCGTCGGCTTTGGAACGCCATTCCGGAGTGAGGCTTCGTAGAATTTTCTGGACAAGCTCCTTATCCGTGAATGTCTTTTTGAGGGCGTGTAGGTCATTGACGATTTTTGAAAATCATTCGAACATGTCATCTATCTTCTCGTTTTCCTTCATGCGAAACAGTTCATATTCATGGGTTAGGAAATCAATTTTAGCTTCCCTTACCTGGTCCGTACCTTCGTAGGTGATTTCTAATTTGTCCCACATTTGCTTGGCAGTGGTGCAACATGATATTTTTCGATAGTCATCGGGGTTCACTGCACAATACATCATGTTGATTGCCTTAGCGTTGTTCTCTACTTTTCTGATATCATCGGCATCGTATTCGTCTTCTGTTTTTGGAACGAGTTCTTCTCCAACCTTTTTGGTAGGTTGTAGTTCTCCATTTTTGATAATTTTCCATAGTTGGAAGTTGTTTGATTGTATAAAAATCCTCATTCTCTCCTTCCAGTAAGTGTAGTTGGTGCCATCAAAAAGTGGTGGCCTTGTGAAGCATTGTCCTTCACCTAGTCCTGCATAAACACTACGAGTAGAAGCCATGGAAAGTTTCTCTCAAACTGTTAAGTCTTTCAGAGAGTATGGATCTGATACCAATTGTTAGAATATACGCTTAACGCTAGAGGGGGGGGGGTGAATAGCGTTATAATAAAAAACAATGTAAATTTGCGGAATTAAAAATTGCAGGAATAACGTAAGTGTAGTAATTAAAAAGATAAGAAGAGAACACACCGAATTTTATCCTGGTTCACCACAACACGTGGTTAGTCCAGTCCCCGAGAGACTCTCTCGAGTTTTACACTAACTTCGTTAAGCTTACGGGTGCCTAACAAACCTTACGCTTGCTCGTAGATATACACTCTAAGAGACTTCAACCTGCTCGAGGATGCCGCACCTCAAGACTTCAAACCAAGGAACTACTTTTCCTTCTTACAACAAGGGATTAGAATATCCCTTCAAGTGTGTATAAACACTTAGCACTCAAGACAAGACTCTCTTTATAGAGTAGATATGAGTAAAAACAATACGCTCAAGAACACAACAATTTCGTCAAGAGTTTGGCTCTCAAAAACTTATAAAATGAATATAAAATGATTGCAAAGAGAGTATGTGAGCTTTAGCAAGAATGTATTCAGTTGTTGTGCTTAGAAGAGTGAATTTGAGTTGTATTTATAGTGCTCAAAACACCCAAAACCGTTGCTTAATTGCCAATCACAAATTGCTGATTTTGTGCTAGGATAATCGATTATCTGATTCTGCATAATCGATTATCTGCCAACGTTCAAAAATCAATCCCAGATTTTAAGCAGAATAATCGATTATCCAAATCGTATAATCGATTACCTGACAACGTTCAAAAATCAATCCCCGATTTTATGCTTAACATAATCGATTGTCTGATTGTACATAATCGATTATCTTTCAATGTTTGAAAATACTTTGGCAACGGTCTTTACTATAATCGATTACCAGAAAAGCCATAATCGATTATTTTGCTACTTTGTAAAATCTGATGCTCACTGCCTCAACATAATCGATTAGTCTAAGGCACATAATCGATTATCTTGTAGCTTTGAAAAATCTGGTGAACACTGCCTTAACATAATCGATTATCATAAGGTACATAATCGATTATCTTGTAGCTTTGAAAAATCTGGTGAACACTGCCTTAACATAATCGATTATCATAAGGTACATAATCGATTATCTTGCAGCTTTGTAAAATCTGGTGTACACTGCCTTAACATAATCGATTATCATAAGGTACATAATCGATTATCTTACAGCTTTGTAAAATCTGGTGTACACTGCTTTAACATAATCGATTATCATAAAGTACATAATCGATTATCTTTGTCCAGATTTGAAAGGGTTCAACTACGGTTGAACAATAGCTCAGGCTATATGCCTTCGCCCAAAATTTCAACTATGAGTTGAATTGGGAGTCAGGCTATGTGCCTTCAACATCAAAAAATTGCAAGGGTTCAACTACGGATGAACAATAGCTCAGGCTATATGCCTTAGCCCAAAAGTTCAACAATGAGTAGAACTGGGACTCAGGCTATGTGTCTTTGACATAAAAAATTGTAAGGGTTCAACTACGGTTGAACATAGCTCAGGCTATGTGCCTTCGCCCAAAAGTTCAACTATGAGTTGAACTGGGACTAGGGCTATGTGCCTTTGACATCAAAAAATTGCAAGGGTTCAACTACGGTTGAACAACAACTCAGGCTATGTGCCTTCGCCCAAATCTTACTTGTGATTATTAATGAGATTAGTTCGCTCTTAAGTATATTAGGGTAACAACTGGCATAACCATTGGTTAATAATAAGCACTCAAAAGCCACCAGCTTAATCAATGAGGCCACGACCTACTCGCTATCGACGGGCATCCCCTCGACATGATCACGGCTGCCCAACGCCAGCTGGCAAGATTCATCGCTATAAATACTAGAGCAAGAACCCTGGGGGGGGGGGCTGCTTCTTCTTGTTCCTAACCATTCTCGAGAAAAGAAAGAATATCATTGTAAGGATCCGATCCTCTCCATGGAGAGGCATACCAAGTTAATATCATTAATAAAAGATCTCTACCTTTCTCTCCTTAACAAATAACACTTGTCTCTTGCATTTTCCGTTTGGTCTTTTGATTATTACGATTTTCTATGATTGGCCTTTGATTTATTTTGATTTTTTTATGCTTACAAAATGCGTATATCTTTTGATCAAAACAATTTGGCGCCGTCTGTGGGGATTTCATACCAGAATCGCGTAGTTCTACTTCATACCAAAAAGGAAAGAAAACACCCAAAAGGAGAAACCCAGCTCAAATGAGCCAAAGTAGAACAACGGATAAAGGGAACTCGAAAGCTCCGAGAAGAGTCCGAAGCCCCGACTCCCCCCCATTGTGAAGAAAGAGTTCTTAAGAAGAAGAAGAAGAAGAGAAAGCAGATGAACCCCCTCCACCTACGGGGAGAACACGAGCGAGAGACCCTCATCCCGCCGATACGAGGCCCTGCCGAAAAATGACACGAAGGCATATCGAACCAAGATCCATAACAGAATGACCTCCACAAACATGCCAGGAAGACTACACACAAATCGGACAAGATCTCAAATGAAAACCTAACACCAAATGCCCTACGCACAACGGGTCATGCGAAAAGGCAAAGGTTCAACTATGAGCTGATATGGAACTCAGGCTATGTGCCTTCGATATCAAAAAATTGCAAGGGTTCACCTACGGTTGAACAACAGCTCAGGCTATGTTCCTTCGCCCAAAAGTTCAACTACGAGTTGAATTGGGACTCAGGCTATGTGCCTTCGACATCAAAAAATTGCAAGGAATCAGCTACGGATGAACAATAGCTCAGGCTATGTGCCTTAGCCCAAAAGTTCAACTATTAGTAGAACTGAGACTCAGGCTATGTGCCTTCGACATCAAAAATTGCAAGGGTTCAACTACGGTTGAACAACAGCTCAGGCTATGTGACTTCACCCAAAAGTTCAACTATGAGTTGAACTGGGAATCGGGCTATGTGTCTTTGACATCAAAAAATTGCAAGGGTTCAACTACGGTTAAACAACAGCTCAAGCTATGTGCCTTCGCCCAAAAATTCAACTATGAGTTGAACTGGGACTCAGGCTATGTGCCTTCGACATCAAAAATTGGAAGGGTTCAACTATGGTTGAACAACAGCTCAGGCTATGTGCCTTCACCCAAAAGTTTAACTATGAGTTGAACTGGGACTCAGGCTATTTGCCTTCGACATCAAAAATTGAAAGGGTTCAACTATGGTTGAACAACAGCTCAGACTATGTGCCTTAGCCCAAAAGTTCAACTATGAGTAGAATAGAGACTCAGGCTATGTGCCTTCGAAATCAAAAATTGCAAGGGTTCAACTACGGTTGAACAACAGGTCAGGCTATGTGCCTTCGCCCAAAAGTTCCACTATGAGTTGAACCGGGACTCGTGATATGTGCCTTCGACATCAAAATATTGCAAGGGTTCAACTACGGTTAAACAACAGCTCAAGCTATGTGCCTTCGCCCAAAAATTCAACTATGAGTTGAACTAGGACTCAGGCTATGTGCCTTCGACATCAAAAATTGCAAGGGTTCAACTACGGTTGAACAACAGCTCAGGCTATGTTCCTTCGCCCAAAAGTTCAACTATGAGTAGAACCGAGACTCAGGCTATGTGCCTTCGACATCAAAAATTGCAAGGGTTCAACTATGGTTGAGCAACAGCTCAGGCTATGTGCCTTCGCCCAAAAGTTCAACTATGAGTTGAATTGGGAGTCAGGCTACGTGCCTTCGACATAAAAATTTGCAAGTATTCAACCACGGTTGAACAATCGCTCAGGCTATGTGCCCTCGCCCAAGAGTTCAACTATGAGTTGAACTAGGACTCGGTCTTTGTGCCTTCGACATCAAAAAATTGCGAGGGTTCAACTACGGTTGAATAACAGCTCAGGCTATGTTCCTTCGTCCAAAAGTTCAACTATGAGTTGAACTGGAATTAGGCTATCTACCTTCGACATCAAAAATTGCAAGGGTTCAACTACGGTTGAACAACAACTCAGGCTAGGTGCCTTCGCCCGAAAGTTCAACTATCAGCTGAACTAGGACTCCGTCTACACGCCCTTGACATCAAAAATTGCAAAACTTCAACTACGGAATGAACTAAGAATCCGGTCGCACACCTTCTCCATCACGAGCCCAACCCCGTTCGGACGGTAAGGCAGAATGCCCTAGTCCCGAAAGTTAAAGGGTTCCAACCCCATTCGAACCAGCACCCAGGCCAAGCGCCTGCACCATCGGACGCTGTAAGGCCCGTTCCTCAACGAACGAGGGAACAAATCTAGCACTAAAGTCGCCACTAAAGTAAGTACTTATAACTCGAACTGAGAGTTGAGCCGCAAAAAGTTCGACCCCGGTCGAATTACAAGGCCACGGCCAACAGTTCGACCATGCCCGAACTAGGACTAATGATATATGTCGCCCTCGCCATATAATGGCTACAACCTACTCGCACCAAGTAAAGAAAAATGATAAGGAAAAAACGTCTAGTCATGGCTAAGGTCGTTGACACCACCTAGTTTTTCGACTAAGGGCGAACAAACGACCCGAGAATAGGCGAAATCACCCAACTGACCAAGACCATCAATGTCATCATGGACAAAGGCCACAGATGTTATCACAACTAAAGTCGTAGGGAGATCAACACGCCCTCCCAGAAAACTCTAAAGGCGAAACCCCCTTGAATGAGTGCAAAAGAAAACTTGGAAACAAGAAAAAGAACATAAAATTGCATATATATATATATATATATATATATATATACAGCTTTATTTACAACAGGTCGCCTCCATTTACATACGGCCAAGGCCGGCGAACTAAGAAATATTATCCAAACGGTAACAAAAAACAAAACGGAATAAAACTATCTCTACAAAAAACTTTCCACTCAGTGCCACTCGCGCCACCCTCAACGCCACATGCGCCACCATCAGCACCCTTGGAACCATCATCGGCCTCCGGAGTGGCCGGGTCGAAGCCACAACCAAGAAGAGCTTCACGGGCCTTTTGACGGGCCCCTTCATAAACAGCTTTGGGCACAACATCGGCCTCCCCCAATTTGCTGTACACGTCGATCTGGGCCTCAACAAACGACCAAAGATCTCGAGCGAGGCCATAAGAGGCAACCTGGTTCCTTTAGGCGCTGATTCACGTCCTCCAAGGCCGTAATACGATCTACTGCAATGTAGGCATCCCGTTCGTAAATGACAGTGTGTTTTCCAGCCCGCCACTCTGAACGCGGTAGCAGATCTCTCCAGCTCCTGTTCCCTCTCGCGAACGCGGACCGCCGCCTCCAACAACCCAGCCTTCGTTGAAGCATCCCTGGCTTGCCACCTCGAAGCAGTGAGATCCTCGTCTAGCATAACCACCTGCCTGATCAGGGCCTCAAAGGCCTTCGCCACGGCCTCCTGGCTCCGGCGCTCCTTCTCAGCTGCAACACTCCTCTCGGCCTCCACCTCGTCGTCCTTACGACGAAGTTGCTCCTCGAGAGCATTTACCCTGTTTTGAGTCAGCTGCACTAGAAGCTCCCGCCTCGCCAACTCTTAAACAAACTCCCGGCTGCGAGGGTCATCCCTCATGCGCTCACGCATTACGCGGCACCTATCCTGGTAGCAAGCGTTGGCTCGACGCATGCTCTCTACTTCCAAAAGGAAGGTTTGCAAGGAAAAACACCAGTTAAAACAGAAGGCAAATCAAGGCAAGAAAAGGAACGAAAGGAGATCATCAAACATACCCTAAAACCCATCACGACCACCTTGGTCATTAGTCCAATGTCTGTAATTTCCCTCATCGACCTGGTCTCCTCCTCCGAGCACAAAGGCACAAACATCGTAACCAAATTATCCTCCTTAAGCAGCAGATTCTATTCGGTAGGAATCTCAACATACCAATATGGTCCCTCTGCATGCGCCGTCGCGTTTGTGAAGCCTTCCTGGATCATGCGGACGTTATCAAGATCCAAGTCAGATTCATAGTCAAATTCCCCTCCCGCGACGCCCCTTCCTTCCTTAACCGTCCAAGAGGTCGAGGCTCCCGCCCTTGCCAACGTGTTGACACTCACTTCTCCCACCAAAGTAGCTGCTGAGGAACCACCTTCCCTCTCAATAGCAGGAACTAATAATTGAGCCGCCGATGCGACAGTTTCATTGCGGCATGTGCCAACCGGGGTAGCCCCCATTGTGTTTTCGCCCTCAAAGGAAGGCACACCCGCCTCATTCCCCTCCGTATCTGACAACGGGGAGTCCAAATATACCACCTCTGTAGTAGAAGTGAAGTCGACCCTATGCCTAACCAACAGCCTCTCCTCATCCTTCTCCTCTTCGTTCAAAGGTGACTCCACCCTGGGGCGAACAACACCCGAAGACGCCTCGACCCAAGACGTAAACCATGCTGGGGAATGTGCCGCCGATGACTCAACTGAAGTCGCCCTCAGACCTAGACGTGGCATCGATGCCATAAACAGCCATGTAGTCGCACCCGGCCTGCGAAAATCAAGTCGAGGGGACCTCATATGGTGCACCACCTGATCAACAAAAGATAAGAATTAAAAGGAGAAAAACTCAACACAACTGAACGGAAACGACACAATAACTCAAAATACTCACCAGAAGCGGGCCTACGGCCGTGTCTTTCCTAGAAGGAAGGCCATGTACGAATCCCTGCTCTTTGAGGGAGTACGGCCCTGACCATTCACTAATGCTGGGTATAGGAGCTGGTGGTGCCCGCTCAGCGACAAACACAAGATAGAGTCAACACCTATCAGGACAAAGAACAAGAAAGAAAGGAAGGCAGAATCCAAAAAATGGAAAACTTACGTATATGGTTCAAAGTCTACGGGAACCCCGCAACGTGCGTAACCAAATGCTCGATCCTGATGTAGAAAAAATTCTCGTAGTACGAGAATCAACCGCATCATCTGACTCTGCAGTCAGACCCCTGGCCCCACGAGGGACCATTCGAATCATGGTACCACGGACCCTCTGAGAGGCATACAGAGTCAGCTAGTGCCGTAGCGTTATTTCTCTTCGGGCCAATTCCTCGTACTTGGCAAGCATGGCAAAAAGCTTGTAGAAAGAAGGGACGAGTTGACCAGGGCACACTTCATAATAATGGCAAAAATACGCTACCAACGCCGGAAGGGAAAGCTTGAACCCTAATCTGAAAGGGTAAGCGTAGGAAACACAATTTCTAGGACGGTCGATGTGAACCCTTTCCTCGCTCCTGGCAAGGGAGAAGTCGGTAGAATGAGGGATACCCCATTGCTTCATTAATTGGGCGATGCCCACCTCCCCCATTAGTGGGGCCTCATTGACCTGGTCCTCCCCCTTATCAGTAGTGAAGTCAGTTGCCGGACCCCTGGACAAAGAGAGAATATCAACCACCGACGGGGCCCTACCGACCTCTGCCGATTCGGTGGCCCTCGCCACCATTGAATACCCATCAATCTTCGAAAGAATATCCAGGTTAAGGTCTGAGTGAGAACTGCTTTCTATCACTGATTACTGAGTAATGAGTGAGCAAGATTCACGGAAGAAGGAGCAAAGATGGAGATTGAGTGAAAGAAGACACAGAAAAACACAAATTAACGAGGAAAAAAACTGAGAGAAGTTTCTTCTGCAGAAATCTTACTTAAACAGATGCTGAAAAGTGAGAAACGGATGGCATAACTCGTTATTTATACTGCAAAAATGGCTTTCATGAATTCTAAAGGCAATCATTAACTCCATAACCAACCGCAAAATGGTTTGAATCCACAGTAACATGTGTCATTATGACAGATATCACGAAATGGCTTTGCAATCGTCATCGACACTTCACATTCGAAGCGAGTTTAACGACCTGAGTATGTTGGAAGGACGTCTAGTACACCTCCGTACACCAAGTACCATTGCAGTGCACATCAAGCGCACCCATATCCACAACAACCACCTGTGGGAATACATCGCCCTAGATGAAAACGTCATACAGACATCTTCCATGTATAAATGGCTACGGCCGTCTCCTAAATGTAAACGGCTACGGCCATCCTCCAAGTATAAGTGTCTACAGCCGCTTCCTAAAAGTATAAATTGCTACGTCCATCTCCTAAGTATAAACGGCTACGCCCATCCACCGAGTGAAAGTGTCTACGTTCGTCTCCCAAGCATAACTGGCTATTGCCACCTCCCATGTGTAAATGGTTGCGGCCTCCCTAAGTATTACTGGCCACGGTCATCGTCAATGCAAAAAATGGTTACGACCACCTCTTAAGTATAAATGGCTACGGCCATCCTCAAAGCATAAACAACTACGATCGTCTCAGGTCACGGTCGAAACGACATCCGATCCCCTCTTCCGAATCTGTTGAATCGCATTCGGTAAAGTCTGCTCATCGAGTTCGACCGGATCTCGACTTCAATAAGCGGATGGACAAACTGTATGGGTCAAAACCTTACTTGTGATGATTAATGAGATTAGATCACTTTTATGCATATTTAGGGTATCAGATGGCACAACCATTCGTTAATAATAAGCACTCGGAAGCCACCCAGCTTAATTAATGAGGCCACGACCTATTCGCTATCGACGGGCGTCCCCTCGACATGATCACGACTGGCCAACGCCAGCTGCCAAGATTCATAGCTATAAATACTAAGAGAAAGAACCCTAAGAGGGGAGCTGCTTCTTCTTCTTCCTGACTATTCTCGAGGAAAGAAACAATATTATTGTAAGGCTCTGAACCTCTCCATGGAGAGGCAGACCAAGTTAATATCATCAATAAACGATCTTACCTTTCTCTCCTTAACAAATAACACTTGTCTCTTGCATTTTTCCGTTTGGTCTTTTGATTATACGATCTGCTATAATTGGCCCTTGATTTATTTTGATTATTTTTATACTTAGAAAGTGTGTATATCTTTTGAGCAAAACATTTAAACCATGTGCCTTTGATTTTATTCAACAGAGCAATTTTCACAAGGTAGAATTATTAATACAACTATTAGAATATATAAGAAGTCTAATATATTTTGGCATATTTTTGGTACGGTAACTAATTTGGTTTTCAAAGCTATGTGACACATTTGATTAATTTATCCCTTTCCAAAAATCTGCAAGTAAGTCAGGTTGATTGGCAATTCATGCCTACTTTTTGTTACTTTGCAACTAACAATCAGGAAAGGAGGGATCATGTCAATTTTGTACATTTATTAAAATCTTTTTATTCCTTCTAAGTAAAGTTATATACAAAGCATTAATTAAAGGAAATAACTATGAACGAACAAAAATTATATTTATTCATCTAATGAAAAGATCATTCAATCGAACAGTATTCCTAGCTGCATATCTTTGAGATTTCAACCTAGGATTTTTAGTATTGGGTTACAAATTTAGAGAGAGGGAATTTATTTCTAAGGGTTTGAAGAATGGAAATACTTGCCGGAGGTCAACAAGACAAATATTAATCATACACATCTAAAGAGAGGTGAATAAGTATGCAGACTTTCTGGCAAATAAAAATCATAAATATGAAAATTCGATTTGCTAGTTTTGCTACATGCAATAAAAGAAATTAAGTTTTTGCTCGGGGGAAATTAATACTGTACATGTGCATGCGTAGCTTATAAAAGATTTAGATGTATGTATTTAATATTTTCCATTGCACCAAAAAAAGTCTGTCACGATCCGGAATTTTCACCATCGCGATCGTGATAGCGTCTAATATTTCACTTGCTAGCCAAGCCAACGTCAGAGATCATTAAATCAATTCTTAAACCTTTCAGTGATTAACAACAATTAAACCATAATAAGTTAAACTAATGTGAAAATCCATAACAGTCTTAATGGTTATACACAACTACCCGAATTTGGAATCACAATTCACGAACTTCTAAGATTTAACTACAAGTAAATATCTGAAAGAAATCCCACTTCCTTCGAAACAAAAGAAGCAATAAAGAGGATGCATAGAAGGGGACGTCGGGGCCTGTGGACGCCAACAGATGTATCTTGAGTCTCCGATCATGTGAAGCCAACAACTAACCTCAGAATCAATTCGGACCAGTACCGAGATCTGTGTAGAAAGTGTAGAGTCTAGTATCAGTACAACCGACCCCATGTACTGGTAAATGTCGAGTCTAATCCCGGTGATGTAGTGACGAGGCTAAGACAAGATACCTACAATTAAACATGTATAGTATAACAATATATATACCAATAACATCGATAAAAGAAACAAGACAAGTAATATTGGGGGAAGGACATGCTGAGGGGATCATAAGATAAAGGATCACGACAAAATTAAAAACTTTGATCAACCGATATAATTAGAACAGGTAAGGACAAGTAATCACATCAAAAGAAAGTACACGGTATCACCCTTGTGCTTTTACTCTCAACCTCACCATATGAATCAATTAGAAACGGCACTGTATCGTACTTCATGCATTAACTCTCTCATAACATGGCACGGCATCACCCTCCATGTATTAACACTCACAATATGATACGATATTACCCTTTGTACATTAACACTTACAAAACATGGCACGTCATTACTCTTCGTGCATTAATACTCTCACTTACCAAAATAATGAACAATAACAACATGGAGATTGAAATATCAAGGACAAGTTTTACTTTAACATTTGGTTCCACAATAACAACTTCTACTTTGAGTCAATACTCAACCAATACCAAAATTCGCAAAAATAATAAGAATGATCAACATGACGATAAACTAGTCTAAGCATGCGTAATTTGATCACGAAAAGTTACAATTTCACGAATAAGACTCACGTACATGCTATGACTCAACAATAACGCATAGGTACTCTTCACCTTATATATACGTCGTACTCAACATTCAAACACGTAGAAAATAGGCAAATAAGACCTAATCCCTTAAGCCAAGGTTAACCATGATACTTACCTTGCTCCAACAGCCAAACTCAAAGGTCAACCACAACTTTTCTCTTCAAACAAGCCTCCGGACCAATAGAATCTAGAAAATTACAAACCAAATGATTTAATTAAAGCCTTAGGAACTATCCACGATCGTAAAGAATTCAATTCAAGCCACTTTTTAAAAAGTCAACAAAGGTCAACACGCATACCCACTTTTTCCAAACCCAAAATTTGGACCAAACCCCGATTACCTATTCACCCTTGAGCCCGGATATATAATTAGTTTAGGAATCCGACCTTAAGTTGAGGTCTAAATCCCCAAATTTTGAAATCCCTAGTTTCTACCCAAAATTTTCAATTCCACCATGAAAACCTTAGATTTTAAGTTGAAATCTTTTAAAATAAAGTGAAAAATTGTAAGAAACTAGTTTAGAATCACTCGTCAATGATTTGGAGAAGAAATGGTCTTTGAAAAATTGCCTAGAGGGTTTTCTTGTTTTGAAAGTTTTAAAAAATGAGCAAAAATCCCGTCTAAGTCTAGTTTTACCAGCTGCAGATGCCACAAAATATTTTTTGTAAACCTAAAGATTAACACTAATCCCGTTGTGGCTCACAGCCTCAGCTGTTGCGACAACTTCAAGTTAGTTGTAACTTGAATACTCTAAGTACCTAATAGATTTGCTTCTATGAAAGCTGAAAGGTACAACTTTAAATCACCTACTACAATTGAACTAGAATAAAAGAAAGACACAATGTATCTGGTTCTTCTATCTCGTTCAAGTAGCTTCAGGAGTGCACACTCAAATCTCACATAAATTTCTTGCAAAATCGCCTTGCTCTTTTGCTCTCAATTAGTTTAACTTCTGCATTTCAACAACACGTGTAAAAGAGAACAATCACTGTCATTCAATCGGTTAGTAATCAGAGTTTAATTAGGACTCAATTGCTGATCTTCTATCGTAGTTGAGTCCTTGAAGATCTCAAACTCCAACACTATCTTCATCCTGAATTGTGTTCTCTTCATATAAGGAGACTTTTTCCCCTTATCCAATATGCAACCTTTACGATCAGATCAGGAGATATTATTGCTTGATCAGTATGACTTATCTCCATCACGTGCACCTCACATGTATAGGATGATCATGACTGTACTTCATAAGATGGACCTGATCTATGACTAAGTTCATTTATCATTCTTCAAAACTTCACTTATTCGTGGGCCAACAATTTTTTATGATGAAAAACTCTGTGCTTTTTATTGATTTGGATATGTAAGAACTCAGCTTAACCATCAACACCTAAACTTAGAAAATTCAGTTATCATCAAGGACCAGGTTAATTAGGTTATAAATATCACTTATTTAAGAATAATGTGTAAAGCACAATAGCTCTTTTCCCTTTTGGCATCATCGAAAAGTTGCATACACAATGTGAATCCCAGATTTTAATAAGTACTCATGGCCATTGGGGCAACTGCAAGTGAAATCATGGTGAAATCATCAGTAATCAACAAACATATTTAAACTATCAAGGTCAGAATAATCATTAAACAAGAAAAAATTAGCAGTTGTCATTGATTGAGATATGTTTCCACCAACAATCTATAAAAAGAAAGAAAAACATTCAAACCATGATTGAGTCTGATTATGGAGGTATTGAATGCATATGAAGCAGCATCGGTGCAGCTGATTAATAAAATAAAATCTACAGTATATGTTCACTATTCTGCAAGTGAGGAGGTGGCGGGGAAAGTTGATAGAGTTACTGGGATAGGGAAGCAGGAGTTTCCCTCCATCTACCTTGGATGCCCTATCTTTTATGCAAGGAGAAAAATGGAGTTCTATGAAGGAATGATCATCAAGGTGTTGGATAAAATTGAGGCTTGGAAAGGAAAATTATTATAGATTGGATGAAGGGTAGTGCTGATCAAAATTTTGCTGCAAAGCATGCCCATTCATCTGCTTTTAGCAGTGAATCCTCCTGCTGATGTAATCAACAAGTTACACAAATTGTTTGCAAGGTTTTTCTCGAGCAATTCTGTGGAGGGAAGGGCTAGACATTAGGCTTCATGGGATACCTTGTGCCTGCCTATAGAAGAAAGAGGAGTGGGGTTTAGATCACTTCATGACATGTCCAAGGCCCTTTTTGCAAATTGTGGTGGAACTTTAGGACCAAGCAATCATTGTGGAGCTCGTTTATGAGCCAGATATATTGCAAGAAGATGAATGCCATTATATTTCCCTGGAGAGGTGGTTCACATGTTCGGAGAAGGATGTTGGAACGCAGAGATATAGTGGAGCATCAGATATTATGGAAATTGAAAATGGGATCATCCCTTTTTAGTTTGATAATTGGACATGCTGGGGTCTCTTTATTTTGTCACACCACCAGAATTCATTATTGATGAAATAGTGCAAAATGTTAATGATGTACTAGTAGGAGGACATTGGGATGACATGCCACTTACACAAATCTTACCTGATGATCTAGCTGATCATATTCTGGAGAACATTCCTTATCCTGCTAATTCAGATGAACTGGACAAGCTTGTTTGGAGCTTAGACACAAAAGGGCAATTCAAAGTTAAGACTGCCTGGGAATACCTTAGAAGAAGGAGAGATCCTGCACTTTGTTACTCTAATATATGGGTGAAAGGACTGCCATTTAAAATATCATTCTTTATGTAGAAGTTATGGAAAGGGAAATTACCTCTTGATGATACAATAAGGAGAATGAGATACTTCATGCCTTCAAAGTGTTGGTGCTTCCAAAAGAAGAGATAGTAATTCATGTGTTCTATCAATCCTATACAGCTTCAAAAGTGTGGTCCTACTTTTTCTCTCATGCTGGAATTTCTTTGGAGGGGCTGAGCTTACATCAAGCTATAGTAAAATGATGGACTATGTCGGCGATCCCTAGGCTTAACCCAATCTTTCTAGCATTGCCTAGCATCATAATTTGGGAGTTGTGAAAAAGAATGCATAATAATAAACATGGGGAGCATGTATCAACTAATAGGTGGTGTTTCAGATATGCATAATTTTGCGTTACTTATTAAAGTGAGGAAGCCTGGGATTGCACAGGTTCCATATAGATTGCCAGATATATTGAGGATGATGAAAAATTATACGCCTAAGCTGAAGTTTATTAAGGTGGTATGGTAATTTCCAATGGAAGGCTGGACAAAGATAAACACAAATGGGGCTTCGAAAGGAAATCCTGGAAGGAGCTCAATTGGATTTTGCTTGAGGGATGAGCAGAGTGATATGATTTATGCGTGTGGAAAAGAAATTTGAGAGAGAACTAATACACAAGCAAAAGATAAGGCTATTTTGGAGGTTTTGAAACATAGCATGACTGATGGCATCTCTAATATCTAGGTGCAAACATATTCTATGTTGCTGAAAAAGGTCATCGAAAGGGAATGGAAGCCACCTTGGGTTATTGAGGAAGAGATAACTAAGATTAGGAGGCTATTACTGGTATGCAACGGCAGAATTTCTCATATCCATCTAGAAGGGAATAAGTTAGCTGATCACTTGGTTAACTATGCTTTATATCATGGGAATATTGAATGCCATTCGTTTCACCATCTAGACACACAAGGTAGGAGGCTAGTTAATGGGGATAAGATGCAGATCCCTTACTTGAGAGTGAAGGTTTCTAGAAATTAGGAAGAAAGAGGAAAGAAAATGAAGGGGATTTGGTGAGGGATCGAATGCAGGATCAACATCTTCAAATCCTAGAGGAGGAGATGATGTTGATCATTTTTTCACTAACCTTGTGTTCTTTTTTGCAGGAAATGTTACTGTGCTCATGCCTTGTCACCTAATATGACTTTTATGGATGGTATTAACACATTGTGCTCATTCCCTTGAGGAAGCAAAAGTGACATGCACAAGCATGGAAAAGTAGTGCTAGGACTACATTTCTTTGGACCTATTTTTATCCTTAAACTGACAGCAAATTACGGGACTACTGGAGAGGATTGGTTTCAAACCTTCTAGAATGAAACATAGTCTAATACAAGAGGTTGCATGTAGGACAAGGAATTCTACAAAGGTCAATTATACAGCACACGAATTTGACATCAAAAGGGACAACTGCAATTGTATTTGCAGACAAGTGCATGTCAGGTACGGAGGGGAATTGGTCCAATTTGTAATAGGAATACATATACATACAGGGAGTCTGGTAGTAGGAAAAATAATGAGGAACCAACTGAAACGTAAAGAAGGCAAGATTCATAAGGAGTACACAATGGGCAAATGGTGGATGCAGAATTTGTCAACTACATATAGGCAGACTAAATGGGCAACGGCAAAGCAATAAAAAATAGGCTACGCGTGTAAAATCTGGACAACATCAAATGTCTATGAGTGCAGGAAATGGAAAATGTTGTGTCATTGGCTCGAAGGATAAGTTGATTTACAATTAAGCTACATTAGAATCATGTGATATCAAAGTTGAGCATCAAGCTCAACATTGATAATAGGAATTATGTAGTCTTCATTGCCTATTACTTTCAGTAGTTAGGACATCATAATACTTTGTCTTTGCTATTTTTTTTATATATAAACAAAACTAGCCATAGGCACTGCCTAGTGGATTATTAAAAAAATAGAAAAATTGTAATATGGGTCACGGGGGGTACTAGAACAAGTTCAGGAGACAGAAACTAGGAGTCCTAATTATTGGAGGAATTGGAGGGTTGAGTTTGGAGAAGATTTGGGATGTTCTGAAGAATTCCATCATTCTTCTCCTTTTCTTTGGCAAGATCAATTCTGATACCACCACTCTCAGTTTTTGCTTCAACCAAATGAGCCTTGGGCCTAGCACTTTCTATATCCTTAGTTGTACATTCCTAAACCAGAGTCCTAACTTTGCTGTTTTTGGGTGTCTTCAGAGATGAACTAGGTTCAAATAGGATGGCATTGACTGGATAGTCACAGGCAAGAAGAGTTTTGATGTCAATGTGTTCCTTGCTCGAGGCCATTTTCTATTTATTTAGAGAAACATTGTGCATGTCTAGAACTGTGGTTAGTATGAAGCCATATGGAGTGGCATGGGCCTTGGAGTCATTTATGACCCTGTCTAACAGATTAATAATGAAGGCAGGCCAGTTGATTTGCTTTCCTCTCTCCAGGAACTCCATAAGAACGAGATCCATGTAATTAGCAGTGTTCCTTCTCTCCTTTCTGGGCAATAAGCACTTGTTGACAAATTCAAACACAACCTTGCGCTCAGGCATCATCTCACTTTTCTGCATAGCCCTAGCTTCATTCACCTATTCTGAATCAAAAAACCTCTTTGTGATTTCAAGGACAGTAGGGAGGGAATCCAGGCATGGCCACCTTTGCCTAGTATAATCATCAAACCCTTCAGATGGTATGTCCAGGATCTCTCCCAATGTTTCTGCATCAAACTGCACTTGAACTCCTTTCACCAAGATACGAACAACTTCATACTTAACAACAACATTGACCATAATTTCAATCAACTCATTTTCTGGCTAGCCTACCATCCATCTGAAGGACCATGTCCTTCCATCCCTGAGCAACTAAATCATCCACCAATCTCATTATCCCTGGTTCCACCAGGTTCTTCAACAATCTACCTTTTAAAATCTTTCTTCTAACAAAACTGGCAAGCTTGTCTTGTTCCTTATCAGAATCATTTTTTTCTTCTTCTCCACTCCAGTCATCATCATCAGAAACTTTTGTTTGTTCGGTTTTCACTGCAGATCTTGTCCTCTTGGCTAGTGTGGGTTCAACACCCACATGCACAGAAAAAGACTTTTTGGAGGAAGTCTTGGGATTTTTAGGCTTGGGTGTAGGAACCTCTACTGTTGTACCCCTTTCTTGATGGACCAATTCCATTTTCTCTTCCTCAACAGCCTCTGAGGATTCTACAATCTTTCCCTTTTTCTTATCCGTTTTCTTTTTCTTGCTTTCTTTTAAGGCTTTTTTTGGATTAGCTGGCTTTGTTTTACCCTGCTTCTTGTGGATCTACCCCTAAACACTGAAGAGGCAGTAAGTGTTGGGGATGAAGCTATTCTTTTGTTGGAAGGCTTAGGATCATTTGGGGATTTTGTTGTGGGAATTCTGTGTTTCTTTGGGTCATAGCTTGCCCCAACCTTTTTCAATAGATCAACCAAGATCTCTTCAGTAGATGAAATAGGTTCATCTCTCTATTTGCTCAGATGAACCAACCCCTCGGCAGCTTCCCCAAAACCACTTCCCCTGACTTCAGGCAACTCGCTTCTACCATTTCATGTTCAACCCCACAAATAGTAGGTACTACACTATTCCCAATTCCCCTATCTTCACCACGTGCACCCTCTCTCCCTCTTTTCCTTTTCATAATTATTTTTACCTCCACTCCTACGTTTCTCAATGAATTCAACATCCCTAATTGGTCCAACCAGAAAAAACCTAGTCTCTAAGTTTTCAATAACAGATGAACTTACCTCAGTAGGGGATTCTTGCGTCTTCTCAGAGTCAGAAGACCCATGTCCTTCCCCCTCAGTCGCTGATTGATAGGATTCAGACTCAGAGCTGGAGTCAGAATTTGGGGCTTGTATTTCTTTCATTTGGCTTGCTTTCAATCTTTCATTTAGAGTTTTACTCAATGCCCCAGATGCTATAGTCTTTCGAGCAAGCATTTTCTACCTTCTAGTCTAGGTTTTGGAGATACACTGGGGGGAGTAGATGAGGATGAATTTGAGGGAGATGGTGGTGGAGGAGTTCCAGGATTTTCTTATGGATTAGACATGATTGCTGATTTCTTGAAAGAGTTTGGGAATTTCAGAGAAGAGAGCAGGTGATACTGAAGACGAGTTTCTGACGGTTTGGAGCTATGATGAAGGTTGTAGAATTGATGTGTATTTAAAGTGAGTTACACATTTAATAAGTAACAACAACCTTTTTCAGTGGTCAAATTGGAGTCTAATCAACCTGAAATTTCAGAACTTGAATGATCTATTTGGCTTCCCTAGATAGTAGGCAAACATTACGGTTTAGAGCTATAGATGGAAAGAACTGGTTCAATGCTAACAGATAGAATGTTCTAGGAATTTGACAAGTATAGAACTTCTGATCATGATTGAATTATTAATCTTTCTAATTGTGCAGAGTATATAAAACATACATGAGCTTTCATATGAACCCATACTGATGAACCGGGTTCTATATTTAGTACCTTCTTGAACATGACTCAAATGCTATAATAGAGAAAATCTTGTAAGAGATCAATGAGTCATATAAACACATGTCACAGGAGTATACTAATTAAATTATGACGTTGAGTAAGAGTTAATCTAGATATGTACACATGTTTAGAACCTAGAAATGTTTTTTTTTATTTTCATTTTTTTATTGTGCATACTGAGCTGGACCTATTAGGTGATATTAATCATCCCTAATTCCAACATGTTCCTCTCAAAGCTTTCTTTACTCAGTGCTTTAGTGAAGATGTCAATAACTTATTTATCGGTAGCACAAAATTCTGTAGAAAACAATACTTTCTCATAGTTACATCTCAAGAAATGGTGTCTAACATCTATTTACTTAGTCTTTTTATGATGAATATGGTTCTTTGTCATACTTGTAGCACTAGTGTTATCACAGAATATAGGAATGCAACCAACATCAATTCCAAAATCTACCTGGTGCTATTTGATCCATAGCAATTGAGCATAACAAGATGCAGCAGCAACATATTCAGACTCAACAGTGAATAAGGTCACTGGATTTTGCTTTTTAGTGGCCCATGATACAAGACATGAACCAAGAAAGTAAGCCATACCTGAGGTGTTTTTTCTGTCCACAAGAAAACCTGCATAATCAGCATTAACATATCCTACTATATTGAAATTACTACCTTTAGGGTACCAAAAAGATATATTAGTACCTTTCGAATATCTTAGTATCCTCTTGACAACAGTCAGCTGAGATTCTTTAGAATTATTCTGAAAGCGAGCACAAAGCCCTACACTAAAAACAATGTCAGATCTGCTGGCACTAAAATACAAGAGTGAACCAATCATACCCCTAAATAACCTTTGATCAACTGATGAACCAAGTTCATCAATGTCTAATTTAATGGTAGTTGCAATGGGTGTGTCTAGTTCTTTTGATTCTTCTGTTCTAAAATTTTTGATAAGCTCTTTTGCATACTTCTACTGATCGATCATGGTTCCATTAGGATTTTGTTTGATCTGTAAGCCTAAGAAGAAGTTAAGCTCACCCATCATACTCATTTCAAACTCACTCCCCATTAGTATTGCAAAATCCTTACTTAGCTTATCAGTGGTGGCCCCGAAAATTATGTCATCACTATATATCTGCACCACAAGGCGATCCTTATCTTTTTCCCTTAGGAACAAGGTACTGTCAATTTTATCTCTTTTGTAGCCATGTTCAAGCATAAACTTTGATGGTCATTCATACCATGCTTTTGGAGCCTGCTTGAGTCCATAGAGAGCCTTGTCTAATTCGTACACATGATTAGGACATTCCATGCTCTCAAACCCTAGAGGTTATTTCACAAACACTTCTTCTTTCAGGTAGCCATTAAGGAAGGCACTTTTGACATCCATCTGACGAAGAGTGAATTCCATGTGTGTTGTAAAGGATATGAGAAGTATTATTGCCTCTAGTCTTGCAACTGAAGCAAAAGTCTCATCATAATCTATGACCTCCTCTTGGCTGTAACCTTGGACCACCAGTCTTGCCTTGTTTCTTGTAACTCCTCCATCTTCATCAAGTTTATTTCTAAAGACCCATTTTATACAAATAACTGATCTGTCCTTGGGTCTTGGAACTAGATGCGAAACTTAACTTCTTGCGAACTAATTGAGTTCATCTTGCATTGCATCCATCCAATCTGCATCCTGCAAAGCCTCAACAACATTTTTAGGTTCAATAAGAGATAAGAAAGCATCAAAAGCACACATATTCTTAAATTGTGATCTAGTTTTGACTCCAGATGTTGGATCAGTAATAATGTTCTCAATAGGATGAGAACTTTAATACTTGTAAGGTCTCACAACCAACTGGTTTCTACTAGATATTTTTCCCATGTCCTGTTGCTGAGGAACAGGGTCATGAGCAGGTTCTTTTAGGGAATTTATTTAAATTCCTCTTTGATTAGTTCCCCCTATCAGGTTGCCCTGAATGGAAGAACCTGTTCCATCACATGTTATTCTTTTAGTGCCACTTTAACCTGTGCCGAGGCTTCAGTCAAATCCTTTACCAATCCAATGGCTTCATCTTCATGTTCCTGTCTCTCAGAAAGAATGTTAGTTTCATCAAATACTATATATACATTTTCCTCTACACACAAAGTTCTTCTATTAAACACTTTATATGCTCTGATATGTGAAGAATACCCCAAGAATACTCCCTCAGCACTTATGACATCAAATTGACCTAGGGAGTCTTTTCCATTATTGTGCACAAAGCACTTGCATCCAAATGCCCTAATATTAGATATATTTGATTTTCTCCCTTTAAGTAACTCATAAGGAGTCTTCTTTACTAGAGGTCTAGTCATGCATCTATTGATAATATAACATGCAATGTTTATAGCCTCTGCCCAGATGCTATGTGGCAGTTTACTAGAAAGAAGCATAGTCCTAGCGATGTCTTCAAGAGTCATGTTATTTCTTTCAACTAACCATTTTGTTGAGGAGTACTAGGGGAAGAGAAGTTATGATCTATACCATTTTCATCATAGAAATTAGCAAACTTAGCATTTTTAAATTCAGTTCCATGATCAGACCTAATAGATTCAATTTGATTTCCTAATTATTTCTGAGTTTTTCCAACAAAAGCAGTAAACATGTCAAATGCTTCATCTTTAGATGTTAGAAATAGTACCCACGTAAATCCAAAATAATTATCAACAAGTACTATTACATATTTCTTTCTACCTCTACTCATGGTTCTCATTGGACCAACATAGATCCATATGGACCAGTTCCAACGACTTGGTTGTTTACTATTTTCTTGCTTTTGAAAGATCATCTTACCCACTTCCCCCTTGCACAGGTCTCACAAACTTTGTCTTCCTTGAACTTGATGTTAGGCAACCCTATCACCAAGTCTTTAGAGACAAATTTGTTTAGCTGGTTTAGACCGGCATGACCAAATCTTTTGTGACATAGGAGGGGATCATTATCTAACACACTCAGGCATGTGAGCTCATTTTCTGAAAGAGTGACTATTTTCGCTGTAAAAGGATTGACTTTGGCTAGTCGTCATCTGCAGTAAGGTTCTTTAGTACATTAGCTTGTAGGCATAGTACAGTGACAAGAGATGGGTAATACAACCCGTAGTGTTGAACTTTAACCTCTAGAATATTTCTTGATGTATCAACAATGCCACATCAACCCATCCCCTATTCATGAAAGACCATATTAAGCAAGCTCGAAGGATGTTCACTTCAGATAAAATTTTGAAAGGCAAGAGACAAATGTTGATTAAATACAACCAACATTTGGCCTCGAACTTTAGAGCACTAGCGTGGAACTTGTTCCCATATTTATACCACTGGATATCTGCATCCGGACGACAAATTATGTTGGGGAACGTGGACCATGGTATTAGCTTGCTGTTATACGCCTAGAACGTGTCCATGTAATCTCTCTCTACTGGGGGTAGCCTATACACAGATCTATAGATGCATTGATTTGTTGCTTTCGGACTGTAACATTGTAGTTATCATGTTCTGGTAGGTTGGCATAATATTCCCTCACTAGCATTACATTCGCCGTGATTGGCTCTTAGAAGAAGATGTCAAGTCCATGCCTCCTCAACTCGTTTGGGATGTTGGGACAAGTCATAGACAAAGCATTAGCATCCATGGCTTGTTCATGCACTATTGTTTTCTCCTCCTTTTTGTGGAATCTGTCTTGTGCCTTGGCTGACACAAACTTTGCACTGTTGAATGACCTAGTATCAACTGATTTTCTTAGCCGTACACCAACATTTGTTGTAGCTGAGCGTTTGGATGAGGAACTTGATGATGAGAGTTTACGAGGGGCCATAGTACCTGCAAGTAGTTTAGAGTTAAGTCTATTCAATTGGGTGACCAAATCGGGCTACTTAGACTTCACCACATAGTTGGCCACATTACTTCCTTCTAAGAGGCATTTTATCAAACATATTGTGAGCATGTTGATTTTCAAACTTTTTCCAACTTTATAACACAATGTATTCAACCTCAACCAACCCAATCACTACTTTACACCATCATAATCCTATTTTATCAATTTCTCAGCCCAATCAACGCAACAACATATGTTTAAATCATGTATAAATACTACATTCTAATGTATAAATAGAAAAAGTTAAGAAACTATCCTCAATATATATATATATATATATATATATATATATATATATATATATATATATATATATATATATATATATATATATATATATATATATATATAAAATCTTAACAACCCAATAATAATGTTGCATAATTAATGTAAACAAGAAAAATTTATGACTTTTATATGTATATATATAAAATCTTAACAACCCAATAATAATGTTGCATAATTAAAGTAAACAAGAAAAATTTATGACATTATACTAGAGATATGCGAAGAATTTGAATATCGAACAAACATAGATAATTCTAACTATTTTCACCATAAAAACGAAACTAATATGAAAAATAAAATAAAATAAACTGACAAGAAGAAGATGAAGAAAACATACCTGGAGATGGGTTGTGGGGTGAATGAAGAAATGAGTTTATTTGATGAAGAAGAATAAGAAGAAAGAAAATAAATTAGGGTTTTGATTTTGTGGAAGATGGGAAATGGTGTTTTGGGTTTTTTGAGAAGAGAGAAAATGTTTTGGGTGGGGGTGATTTAAGATTTTAGAGAGAAATGAAAAGCAAACAATAAAATTTAAGACAAAAAAAAAAAAGAAAATTCGGAACTTACCTGGACTAGCGCGGGTCGTTTGCTAGTCGCGTTAGTTGAATTAAAGGGAGGCAGAAAGAAACCCGACTTGCGCGGGTCATGCGCTAGTCATGCGCTCCCGCGCTAGTCACTGGACATTTATTCTTTTTTTTATTTTATATATATATATATATATATATATATATATATATATATATATATATATAGCCTCTTAATAAGGCTTAATTATAAACTTTAATTAACAAAATGTATTTAAAATACACTTGCGGGTTGCCTACCACACAACGCCTTATTTTACGTCCCAGCACGACTCCACAATTCGTTGCACATCAATAAAGTCTACTGATGTCTTATGACGATTAATGTTACCACCCCAATAGTGTTTTACTCGCTGCTCATTCACCAAAAATGTACCACTGTAGTTTATGTCCCTTAATTCAATGGTTCCATGAGGAATCAGACTTACCGCCACAAACGGGCCTGCCCAACGGGATTTAAGTTTTCCAGGAAAATGTTTCAGCCTTGAATTGAATAGAAGAACTTCTTGACCCGGCTCAAACTCACGATGTTGAATGTGCCTAATTCGCCACAGTATCTTTCAAGTATTTGGCATACTTTGGAATGTCCCAAATCGCATCCCTAGACGGGCCTGTAGCATCGAAAGCCTGTGGTTGAGCAGGTGTTGCATCTTCTCCCATTTCCACATCGTCCTCTCCTTCTTGTTGGTCTTCTCCTTCCTCATCGCCACTGTCATCAGAATTAGGAGCAGTCAATTCAGCTAGATGTACAATTTCCTTACATGTGGTGACTATTTTCGCTGTGAAAGGATTGACTTTGGCTAGTCGTCCATCTGCAGTAAGGTTGTTTGGTACATTAGCTTATAGGCATAGTAGGGTGACAAGAGATGGTAATACAACCCGTAGTGTTGAACTTTAACCTCTAGAACATTTCTTGATGTATCAACAATGCCATATCAACCCATCCCCTATTCATGAAAGACCATATTAAGCAAGCTCGAAGGATGTTTACTTCAGATAAATTTTTGGAAGGCAAGAGACGACTGTTGATTAAATACAACCAACATTTGGCCCCGAAATTCAGAGCAATAGCGTGGAACCTTTTCCCATATTTATACCACTGGATATCTGCATCAGGTCAACAAATTATGTTGGTGAACATGGATCATAGTATTAGCTTGCTGTTATACGCCTGGAACGTGTCCATGTAATCTCTCTCGACTGGGGGTAGCCTATACACAGTTCTATAGATGCATTGACTTGTTGCTTTCGGACTGTAACGTTGTAGTTATCATGTTCTGGTAGGTTAGCATATTATTCCCTCACTAGCATTACATTCGCTGTGATTGGCTCTTAGAAGAAGATGTGAAGTCCATGACTCTTCAAATCGTTTGGGATGTTGGGACAAGTCATAGAAAAAGCATTTGCATCCATGGCTTGTTCAGGTACTAGTGTTTTCTCCTTATTTTTGTGGAATCTGTCTTGTGCCTTGGCTGACACAAACTTTGCACTATTGAATGACCTAGTATTAACCGATTTTCTCGGCCGTACAGCAACATTTACTGTAGCTGAGCGTTTGGATGAGGAACTTGATGATGGGAGTTTACGAGGGGCCAAAGTACCTGCAAGTAGTTTAGAGTTAAGCCTATTCAATTGGGTGATTAAATCGGGCTAGTTAGACTTCACCACATAGTTGGCCACATTACTTCGTTCTATGAGGCATTTTATCAAACATATTGTGAGCATGTTGATTTTCAAACTTTTTCCAACTTTATAACACAATTTATTCAACCTCAACCAACCCAATCACTACATTACACCACCATAATCCTATATTATCAATTTCTCAGCCCAATCAACACAACAACATATGTTTAAATCATGTATAAATACTACATTCTAATGTATAATAAGAAAAAGTTAAGAAACTATCCTCAATATATATATATATATATATATATATATATATATATATATATATATATATAATCTTAACAACCCTATTATAATGTTGCATAATAAAATTAAACAAGAAAAATTTATGACATTATACTAGAGATATGCGAAGAATTTGAATATCGAACAAACATAGAAAATTCTAACTATTTTCACCATAAAAACGTAATTAATCTGAAAAATAAAATAAAATTAACTAACAAGAAGAAGATGAAGAAAACATACCTGGAGATGGGTTGTGGGGTGAAAGAATAGATGTGTTTATTTGATGAAGAAGAAGAAGAAGAAAGAAAATAAATTAGGGTTTTGATTTGGTGGAAGATGGGAAATGGTGTTTTGGTTGTTTGAGAAGAGAGAAAATATTTTGGGTTGGGGTGATTTATGATTTTAGAGAGAAATGAAAAGTAAAAAATAAATTTAAAACGAAAAAAGTAAAAAAGAAAATTCGGAACTTACCTGGACTAGCGCGGGTCGTGCGCTAGTCACGCTAGTTGAATTAAAGGGAGGCAGAAAGAAGCCCGACTAGCGCGGGTCATGCGCTAGTCATGCGCTCCCGTGCTAGTCACTGGACATTTATTCTTTTTTATTTTTATTATATAAATATATATAGCCTCTTAATAAGACTTAATTATACACTTTAATTTACAAAATGAATTTAAAAAACACTTGTGGGTTGCCTACCACACAACGCCTTATTTTACATCGCAGCACGACTCCACAATTTTGCACATCAATAAAGTCTATTGATGTTTTGTTACCACCCCAATAGTGTTTTACTCGCTGCTCATTCACCAAAAATGTACCACTCTAGTTTATGTCCTTTAATTCAATGGTTCCATGAGGAATCAGACTTACCACCACAAACGGGCCTGCCTAACGGGATTTAAGTTTTCCAGGAAAACGTTTCAGCCTTGAATTGAATAGAAGAACTCCTTGACCCGGCTCAAACTCACGATGTTGAATGTGCCTAATTCGCCACAATATCTTTCAAGTATTTGGCATACTTTGGAATGTCCCAAATCGCATCCCTAGACGGGCCTGCAGCATCGGAAGCCTGTGGTTGAGCAGGTGGTGCATCTTCTCCCATTTCCACATGGTCCTCTCCTTCTTGTTGCTCTTCTCCTCCCTCATCGCCACTTTCATCAGAACTAGGAGCAGTCAATTCACCTGGATGTACAATTTCCTTACCTGTGGTGACTATTTTCACTGTGAAAGGATTGACTTTGGCTAGTCGTCCATATGTAGTAAGGTTGTTTGGTACATTAGCTTGTAGGCATAGTAGGCTGACAAGAGATGGGAATACAACCCGTAGTGTTGAACTTTAACCTCTGGAACATTTCTTGTTGTATCAACAATGCCACATCAACCCATCCCCTATTCATGAAAAACCATATTAAGCAAGCTCGAAGGAAGTTTACTTTAGATAAATTTTTGGAAGGCAAGAGACGACTGTTGATTAATACAACCAACATTTGGCCTCATACTTCAGAGCACTAGCGTGGAACTTATTCCCATATTTATACCACTGGATATCTGCATCCGGTCGACAAATTATGTTGGTGAACGTGGACCATGGTATTAGCTTGCTGTTATACGCCTGGAACATGTCCATGTAATCTCTCTACACTGGGGGTAGCCTATACACAGTTCTATAGATGCATTGACTTGTTGCTTTCGGACTGTAACGTTGTAGTTATCATGTTCTTGTAGGTTGGCATAATATTCCCTCACTATTATTACATTCGCCGTGATTGGCTCTTAGAAGAAGATGTCAAGTCCACGCCTCCTCAACTCGTTTGCGATGTTGGGACAAGTCATAGACAAAGCATTTGTATCCATGGCTTGTGTAGGCACTATTGTTTTCTCCTCCTTTTTTTGGAATCTGTCTTGTGCCTTGGCTGATACAAACTTTGCACTCTTGAATTGCCTAGTATCAACTGATTTTCTCGGCCGTACACAACAACACTTGTTGTAGCTGAGCGTTTGGATGAGGAACTTGATGATGGGAGTTTATGAGGGGCCATAGTACATGCAAGTAGTTTAGAGTTAGCCCTATTCAATTAGCTGACCAAATCGGGCTACTGAGACTTCACCACATAATTGGCCACATTACTTCCTTCTAAGAGGCATTTTATCAAACATATTGTGAGCATGTTGATTTTCAAACTTTTTCCAACTTTGTAACACAATGTATTCAACCTCAACCAACCCAATCACTACTTTACACCACCATAATCCTATTTTATCAATTTCTGAGCCCAATCAACACAACAACATATGTTTAAATCATGTGTAAATATTACATTCTAATGTATAATAAGAAAAAGTTAAGAAACTATCCTTAAAAAAATATATATAATCTTAACAACCCTATAATAATGTTTCATAATGAAAGTAAACAAGAAAGATTTGCGACATTATACTAGAGATATGCGAAGAATTTGAATATCGAACAAACATAGAAAATTCTAACTATTTTCACCATAAAAACGTAATTAATTTGAAAAATAAAAAAAATTAAGTAACAAGAAGAAGAGGAAGAAAACATACCTGGAGATGGGTTGTGGGGTGAATGAAGAAATGGATTTATTTGATGAAGAAGAAGAAAGAAAGAAAATAAATTGGGGTTTGATTTGGTGGAAGATGGGAAATAGTGTTTTGGGTGTTTGAGAAGAGAGGAAATGTTTTGGGTGGGGGTGATTTAAGATTTTAGAGAGAAATGAAAAGTAAAAAAGAAAATTAAAAAAAGAATTTTTTTTCTTATGGCAGACCTGATCTATCGGAAGTGCGAAGAATATTTTCGTCGCAATTCGATGTTCAAGGTTATTGTAACGTTGGGCAGTTGGAGTTTTGTCACATGTTAATCAGGTTTGATCTCTTCAATGATTATGTTCACTTCCACTCAAAGTCAACTGGATATCTTAAATCCAAAGGCGACGAATATTTCTTCAGAACATTCCCATGGACTTTTGGATTCAATCCGAAGGAGGAGACGTCGATAGCAGTCGTGTGGATTTCTCTTCCAAGTCTGCCACCAAATTTCTTTGCTAAGAGATCGTTAATGTCTATAGCCTCAGCTTTGGGAAAACCTCTTGTTGTGGACAAGGCGACGCAGGATAGAACGAGACCTAGCGCGGCAAGAGTTAAGGTTGTAGTTGATATTTTGGATAAACATCCTAAAAAGGTCAAGCTACAGATTTTAGATAGAGTTTTAGGTAAATCTATCGAGTTCCATCAAGAAATAGTGTACGACAACTTTTCTAAGTATTGTACTTATTGCAAGCATCAAGGTCACGATGAGAAGATGTGTTGAATTAAAAAAGAAAAAGCTGGAGCAGAGGTGGTGGCAGAGGAAAATTTGGATAGTGATCTGCCTGGTAACGAGGTGGATGATGTTGACAAATTACAAGGGAGTGCAAGGGACTATCTAAGTGCTAAAAGAACTGGACAAGAAGCTAAGGATTTACAAGAAAAAGATGGTAATCCAGGAGTTGAATTAACAAAAGTCTCACAGCATACTTTACAAATTGCAGAAGGAGTGACTGTGGAAAATGCAGACTTGAAGGATTTTGTTGGTCGAATTGATTCAGCTGCACAACCTGGTATTGTAAAGGATGTTACGAAAAAGACTGCTGATATGAAGACTACTCAACCTACTATAAATGATAGGGGTGATGCAGATCAACATGTAATGGCTAGGAGTGCTATGGTTGCTGGTGTATCAGATGCACCATATGCAGCAGTTCCAGTTGAGACTATGGAGGAGGTATTGAAGTTGGATAAAGGACCTCCTAAGCCTTCTAGAGATGTACCTGCTTCTAATATCTATGCACGAACATATGTGGCTACTGCTGGGGCAATGCAGACTACTGCAGATCGTATTACTACTAGTGCACATGCTGGGCAAGTGGTTGATGGTGAGGCACTAAAACTGAATAAAGCATCAGCTTTGGTAACTTCTGAGCATACCAAAACAACTGATATTCACAAAGGACAGCATCGCAATGTACAACAGCTAGGAGGTGATGCAAGGGAGTACTTGAATGCTAATATTGCGGGATAAAGAATTGAAGGGGTTTGACCTAATGTGATTATTGATGCAGCTCAAAATACCGTTGCTGCTTCAAATGTTACACCTGAATTTAAGGAACAAATAGTTCACGTTGACGAACCTGAAGACCGGGGCAGTTTCGCTACATTAGAAGGTGATGCTAGGATTACATGAATGATAACTTGCAGAACGTCGAATTGAAAGGGTACTACCTAATGTGATTGCTGATGCAAGACAAACAAATTTTTCTGGTTCAATTACTCCAAATGCTGAAGCTCTTTCAATGCAAAATATTCATATTGCTCTGCTTGGTAAAACTCATTTGCCTGCTCATATGAATGTCTTAACTGGAAAACAATCGGATGTGGTGGATTTGGAACCTATTGCTGCATCAAGGGTAGCAGCAGGTGAAAATGCAAAAAGGCCAGACAAGTTTTTAATAGACCTCTCTGCATAGGATAAATTTATCGAGCAGCAACACTTGGTGCAGAAAAATCAGAATCAAAACAGTGTATGTTTTGGTCAGGCAAATGTTTCAAACTTAGAGGCTTCTGATATTTTGAAAGTTAACACAGAATCAACTGTTGTATCAGTTCAACCACTGGAGAAGTCATCTTTGCCAAATCTAATTCATGTTTCAAAAATTACTGGACAACAAGGATGTAATGAATTGAATAAACCATCAGCTCTGGTTACTACCGAACCTTCCAATATAACTGAAAAATGCAAACGACAAAATTACAATTTCAATGTGCACCAGCTAGTAGCAGGGAGGTAAATGTTCCACCTACTTCAGATCTAAATTTTATATCATTGGATGGCTTTAAATGGACTTAGCAAAATGAAGAGGTGAAAGATCACTGTGATGTTATGGAATTGGAGCTTGCAACATCTTTAACAAAGGTTAACAAGAATATCATCCACACAGTTCATACTGAGGCAGTTCATGCATTTCCTAGATGTCATGATGATCGACAAGTAACTGAGTGATCACCAGGACACTGTGATTGAAATGCTTCAAAGAACAGCAAGGCCTGATTTGGTTCAAAAACAACACAGTGTGAATTCTTATACAGGTCATGGTGCTGCAGATGTCCATAATGCTGACTTAGTACAAGGTGAGTTTGATCTACAGGGGGATGTTTTTGGCAGATCACAACCTACTCAAGCTAGACAACACATAAGGGAAGCTAGACAACATATTGATAAGGATAATTGGACATCGGTTTCCAACAAAAAAGAACTCCAATAAGCAAAACACAACAACAGATTGCACAAAATAGTACAGATGTACCAAAAAATCAAAACTTTTTTGCTGCACTTGGCAATGCCAATGAAGATGATGGAAAGTTCACTAGAGATAACTTGCAGATGGTTGACAGTTATCATCAAAATAACTCATCGGATACAGCGGCATTGGATAAATATCATGTTAATGATCCAAATAGGCAAATGCAGGCAAAGGATCAAAATGTTATCAAAGATACACAGATTGAAATGATGTCCGATACCAATCCTAAGTTCAACCAATCTTTGGTCACACTGACTCAATCATTTGAGTCAACTGACGAGCATGAGGGTGAATATGGGCAACCATCAATCTCCTTTGGCAATAACAAAGAAATAATTCAAGCAAAGATGAGGAAGACCGTCATTAATTCGAAATTGTGGAAAGACCAATGAGAGCTTGATGACGATGAGGGCTGCGGTGTCGATTTTGCTGGCTTTTCATCTAAAGAAGACGATCAAGAAGTTGATCAGGATAGTGCAGGAGAGGAAATTGATGCTTCTATCGAACAAAAATTCAATAGGAAACCTGCAACATCAAAATCGACCAATCTGAATTGTCGTGCATCTGCGGCAACTACAGCAAATCCAAACGGCAAGTTGAACCATAACGCTCCAGTTTTTGTTCCAACAAATACTGCAAAAGCAGTTATTTCAAATAAAGCAACACCAAAGTTCGACGAACATGCAACATGAGTTAACGTCCAACTAAACCAACACTCAGTTGAAAAAATAGTTGCTGATCGAAACACAACAAAGCTGAAAAAAACTGGGCAGAATCAGCTTGTAACAACTGAGCCAGTCAGTACTTTGGAGGAGAGAAAACGATGGAATGAGCCAACCGTTGGATTCTATTCATATTTTAGAGCAGCAGCAAGGGGATGCAACTAACTCTCTTTCTGCTGATTGCAACACAATAGCAGTTTCACGGGTGGGGAAGCACCACATCGTAACAACTAATCCATTATTCTCTTTAGAAGAAAGACAACTCTTGGATGTGATGCTAAGTACAGATACACTAAATGCTTTAACTCATGATAATTCCAGTCAAAGTCGTGGGAACATGAGCAGGAACAAAGATAAAACAAGGCAATTTTGGGTAATGTACAAGCTGAAAAAACATTGATAACACAAGGTGATTTTCAAGATATGCCAAATCCAATATTCACAGGTAGACAAATATATAACGAAGGGGAGGAAGAGGATATATTAAAGAAATGTCGGGCTGACGCTTCAAGAAATGGTGATTTGTCACTAATGCGTAGTGAAAGAAGTAACAAGTCGCGTGCAAGGGAATAGAAGTTGGGACGATAGGGTGACTGAAGACACTACCATAAGGAGACCCCCAATGAGAAATGCAAAACAAAAACAGCTCAATCAAACAATTTCTACAAAGTCCAATCGCTTGAAGAAAAAACATGAATTTTGAAGTATTTTTGGAAAATTTTGTGGAGGAAGAGAATATTCTACAAATGGAAGTATTCACAAATCTAGAGAAAAGAGAGCACCATGTTGGTTTATTCATCAGTTTATTTTACCATCTCATTATTCTTATAGTTTGAAATATCATTACAGAGTACGTATAAACTCTGTGATGATCATAAAATTCTTAGTTCTTGCTAGTTCTTTCTTTTTACAAGCTTGCTAGTAGGTGATGCTTTTATTTGCCTCAACAGGATCAGTAGGATAAGGTTTAACCTGGTAGTGTTATATGGGTAACAACACCGGTGCTACCCCTTATTTTTACTTTTCCTAATTATTGTAATTCTCTTTTTGAAATATTAATAAATTCGAGTCCTAGGTGCTTGCCTAGTGGATTGCCAAATAAACAAGAAAATTCGGAACTTACCTGGACTAGTGCGGGTCGTGCGCTAGTCGCGCTAGTTGAATTAAAGGGAGGCAGAAAGAAACCCGACTAGCGCGGGTCATGCGCTAGAAATGCGCTCCCGCGCTAGTCACTGCACATTTATTCTTTTTTTTATTTTATAAATAATTTTATATATATATATATATATATATATATATATATATATATATATATATATATATATATAAACCCTCTTATGAAGGCTTTATAAAATGTATTTAAAATACACTTGTGGGTTGCCTACCACACAACGCCTTATTTTACGTCGCAGCACGACTCCACAATTCATTGCACATCAATCAAGTCTACCGATGTCTTGTGACGATTAATGTTACTACCACAATAGTGTTTTACTCACTGCCCATTCACCAAAAATGTACCACTTGAGTATATGTCCCTTAATTCAATGGTTCCATGGGGAATTTTCATAGGCATGCAATCTAAACTCATCAAGTTCATTGAGTTGTAACAGCCTTTTTTCACCGGCTAAATCCATGTCAATGTTTAACTTTTTGATTGCCCAATAAGCTTTGTGTTCTAACTCAACAGGTAAACTGACATGCTTTTCCATATACTAACCTGTATGGAGAAGTAACAATTGGATTCTTGTATGCTGTTCGGTAAGCCCACAAAGCGTCTTCTAATTTAGCCGACTAATCATTCCTATTTGCATTGACTGTTTTCTTCAAGATTTGTTTAATCTCCCTATTAGACACCTCGACTTGGCAATTCATCTGAGGGTGATATGTAGTAGCAACCTTGTGTCTAACTCCGTATTTGGAGAAAATATTTTTTAGCAGTTTGTTGCAAAAATATGGGCCTCCATAACTTATCAACACTCTGGGGGTCCCAAAGCGTGTGAAAATAGGTTTCTTTACAAAATTTACCACAACTTTTGCATCATTTGTTGGAAGAACAATGGACTCAATCCACTTAGATACATAATCAACTGCGACCAAAATATATCTATGTCCATTGGAATATGGAAATGGCCACATAAAATCAATTTCCCATACATCAAACAGCTCTACTGCCAAAATATTTTGTAATGGCGTCTCATTTCTCTTTGTAATTGTACCTGTTCTTTGACACATGTCACAATTTTTAACAAAAGAATGTGCATCTTTAAATAACTTTGGCCAGTAAAAACCTGATTGTAGAACCTTCTGCGTTGTTCTGTCTCCACCATGATGACCTCCATTAAGAGAAGCATGACAATCACGCAATATTGCGTTCATCTGCTCTTCAGGGACACACCTTCTTACCAATTGATCTGCGCATTGCTTGTATAGAAAAGGCTCGTCCCACATGTAAAATCTCACATCATGTAAGAATCTTCTTGTTTGATCAACTTTGAACTCTGGTGGAGTCACCCCGCTTGCAATGAAATTTACATAATCTGCATACCATGGAGTTTCATTCGAGGTAATGGCTAGTAACTGTTCATCTGGAAATGTTTCTTTTACAAATTCCACTTCACTTACATGGCCTTGGTTTTCCAATCTGGACAGATGATTTGTAACTTAATTCTCAGTGCCCTTTCGATCTCTAATCTCCAAATCAAACTCCTGCAAAAGAAGAACCCATCAAATTAATGTTGATTTGGCATCTTTCTTTGCAAATAAATACCTGATGGCGGAGTGGTCTATGTAGACTATGACTTTGGTTCCCACTAGATAGGACATGAACTTAACAAATGCCCACATTACCGCAAGCAACGCTTTTTCTGTGACAGTATAATTCAATTGAGCTGGATTAAGAGTTCTGCTTGCATAATGAATGGAGTGAAATATTTTATCCTTCCTATGTCCCAAAACAGCTCCAATGGCTATGTCACTAGCATCACATATTAACTCAAATGGGAGTTCCCACTCTGGAGCAATGATAATTGGTGCAATAACTAGTCTTCTTTTTAGCTCATCAAATGCTTTCACACAAGCATCATCAAACTTGAAGGATGTATATTTTTTCAAGAAGCATGCACAAAGGAGAAGAAATTTTTGAGAAATCTTTAATAAACCTACGATAAAATCCTGCATGCCCTAAGAAACTGCGGATGCCTTTGACGGATATTGGTGGAGGCAATTTTTCAATTGCTTCCACCTTTGCCTTTTCCGCTTGCAGACCATCCTTTGAAGCTTTGTGTCCCAAAACTATACCTTCCCGCACCATGAAATAGCATTTTTCCCAATTTAGCATAAGATTAGTCTCTTCACACCTGGCAAGTACTTTATCAAGGTTTATTAAACAATTATCGAAAGAACATCCAAAACAGAGAAGTCATCCATGAAAACTTCTACAAATCTCTCAAAGATATGAGTAAAGATGGCATCATACACCTTTGAAAAGTCACAGGTGCATTACAAAGACCAAATGGCATTCTTTTGTATGCATACGTGCCATAAGGACACGTAAACATGGTTTTCTCTTGGTTCTATGGGGCTATATTAATTTGATTATACCCAAAGTAACCATCCAGGAAGCAGTAGTACTCCTGGCCAGCCAACCTATCAAGCATTTGGTCAAGGAATGGGGGGGAAAAGTGGTCCTTCTGAGTGGCATTGTTTAATTTTCTGTAGTCAATACAAATTCTCCACCCTATTACAGTTCTTGTTGGAATCAAATCATTGTTCTCATTTACTACTACAGACATCCCTCCTTTCTTGGGGACACATTGCACTGGAGTCATCCATTTACTGTCAGAGATAGGGAATATAACATGCATCAAGCCCTTTGATCACCTCTTTTCTTACCACCTCTTTCATGTTGGAATTCCGGCGGCATTGTTGTTCTATAGTTGGCTTGTGTTCTTCTTCCATGAGGATTTTGTGCATGCAGAAAGCAGGACTAATACCTTTGATGCCGGACATTGTCCACCCAATTTCTTTCTTATGCTCTCGCAATACTCTCAACAATTTTTCCTCCTGCAATTTAGATAAATCGGAAGAAATAATAACAGTTAATGGATCAAAACTACCCAAATAAGTATAAAGAATGTGAGAAGGTAAAGGCTTCAATTCCAGTTTTGGAGCTTCTTCAATTGATGGTTTCGGAGGTGGGCCTTCTGGCATGTTCAAAGGTTCAAAAGGACTTAATCCTCTCAAGTATTCACAATATGCATTCAGAATATACTTCATTTCTTCCACCTCTTCATCAATCCCCAGACTTTCAAACAATACAATTGCCTTCTCTAAAGAATCCTTCAAGTACACACTTGGGGCTATGAGTTTCTCATTCATTCCATGACCGAGATCATAGACAATTCTTCATAATGTCGTGGAAGTTCCATAGCTTTATATACATTAAACACAGCTTCCTCGTTGTCAACTCTCATTATCATTTTACCTTCCCGGACTTTAACTACAGCAACCCTAGTGGCTAAATGAGGTCTTCCTAAAATAATAGGAACTTTTTCATTAGCTTCAAAATCCAAGATGATAAAATCAGCTGGAAAAATAAATTTCCCAATTCATAACAGCACATCTTTGATTACCCCTTCCGGGTAGGCTATGGACCTGTCTGCAAGTTGTAAAATAACAGTGATGGGTTTTGGATCTCCCAAACCCAGTCGCTTGTACAAGGACAATAGAATCAAATTTATACTTGCTACCAAGTCACAAAGTGCATGGCCTACATCAACATTACCAATTCTCACTAGTATAGTAAAGCTGCCCGGATCCTTAAGCTTTTGAGGAAGCTTATTTTGAACCCTCGAAGTGCACTCTTTAGTGAGTGCTACTGTTTCAAAATTTGTCAATCTTCTTTTATTCGCCACAATATCTTTCAAGTATTTCGCATACTTTGGAATGTCCCAAATCGCATCTACCGAAGGAATGTTCAATTTAATTTGATTCAACATAGTGAGAAATTTGTTGAAAATGCGATCGTCATTCTTCTTCTGCAACCTTTGTGGAAATGGTGGTTGTGGTCTTGGAATGTTCAAAGGTGCTGGGATTTTATCATCGGTCTTTTCCTCTTCTGTTGCTTTGGGAATTAATTCACCTTCAGGAATTTGCTTGTTCTTTTTCTTCGATGGCACCTCTTCTGACTCCTTTCCTGTTCTAAGTGTAATTGCACTCACTTGAAGATTTTTTTCTGTATCACTTGGAAGAGCACCTACTGGTCTAGTATTTTTATTTGCAGCCAGATGTCCCATTTGCCTTTCGAGATTCCTAAAGTCCGTTCTGAGTTTTTGATTATCTTGCAATAATTTTTTCAACAAATCATTCGTACTTTCCTCTGCTTGCTTTGGCGGCCTTTGAGGTTGATTAAAATTCCCTTGGGGTCTAAATTGATTTTGATTTTGTTGATTTCCACCCCAGGAGAAATTAGGATAATTCCTCCAATTTGGGTTGTAATTGTTCCCATATTGAGCTTGTTGATTCATCGGACCTATGTTTTGTTGTCCAACATAATAAATAGATTCAGGATTCACGGGGCACATGTCACTCGTGTGATTGTCACCACACACTTCACAACAAACAGACATTTGTTGAACCAGCTGCATTAGTTGTGATGGTCCCATTGTCATTCTGGTCATTTGATTTGCCAATTTTTCTAGATCTGCTCTCATGGCGGAAATGTCATCCAGCTCAAGTAACCCTGCTTTCTGTTTCATTGCTCTCCTTGGTTCTCCTTCACCTTGCCAATCATGATCATTAGCAGTAAAGTTATTTAGCATAAGTTGTATTTCACTGTATGGTTTCACAAAGCAACTACCTCCACAAGCCAAATCAAGATTCATTTTGGAAGTTTCGTCTAAACTATTAACAAAATTATGGCCCAATACATCATCAGTTTGACAATGATGAGGACAATCTCGAAGTAGTTTCTTGTATCTTTCCAAGCTTGGCAAAGAGTTTCACCATCATGTTGTTGAAACCCAAGAATCTGACCCAGCATAAACTTTGTCTTTTGGTGGGGAAAAACTTGATTAGGAATTTCTTTGCTAGATTATCCCAATTGTGGATTGAATTAGCAGGATCTTTCTGCAACCATTCTCTAGCCTCCCGCAGGAATGAAAAAGGAAATAAGGTAAGCCTGGCATAATCCTTGGAAACATTCGAATACTTGTAGGTATCCGTTATTTCCAAAAAAAATTGAATATGCCTTTGTAGGTCTTCATGCGATAGACCAACACATTGCCCAGTGGGCTGTATCAGCTGCACCATGTACTGTTTAAGCTCAAAGTGACCGGTGATTTTAGGCTTCACAATAGCTTGAGCATATTAGCAAGGTTTGGCCTTGCTGCTTCAATCACCGCACGTTCTGGATTACCCGCCATCACTGTTGGCTGTGGTTGAACTAGAATGTCCAACTCTGTTTCTGCTCTGTTTTTAGCTTCCCACTCCTTCCTTGTTCTATGAATTGTTCGTTCAATTTCAGGATCAAAAAGGAAGAGGTTGTTTGTGCTTCTACTCCTCCGAATTCAAGAGAAGAGCATGCGTGACACAAACAAAGTAGATGGAAAATTTAGGTTTGTATTAACAACTAATAAAATCTTAAAACAGTCAAGTAGCTAATTTCAACTCCCCGACAACGGCGCCAAAACTTGTTGCGACCAAAACACTCATGCAAGTGTACGCGATCGACAAGTAATATAGTAATAAGTAAAGTATCGTTCCCACGAGGAATTGTGATCAACTTCTCGACTATATTAGACTCAAACAATTATCAATACCAGCGAAATTATCCCAAAATATTTAAAGAAACCAATTTACAACTTACTTAATAATTGTACAATAATTAAATACAAAATTACTACACCAAGTTCACAATATGTTTATAACAATTTGGGTAAATATATTCCAGGGTCATGGACTGGATAAAGATCATGCTATTTTTCTAGCTTAAAATTGAATTATTGAATTATTCGGGTTATTGATTATAGGGTTAATAATATCCATAATAATCTTTCGAGTTCTTATTTATCTATTCAAGTTAACTTAATACCTATATGTCTATGGTATTAATATTAGCAAGAATGCATTTACAACTCCTATTCTTCAACCAAACAAGGCAATTAAGTATATGACTATCTTAATTGCAAATCCTTCACCTGATTCCCATGATTCAGATCTTGTTCTATTTGATTCTATATGCGATCAAGAATTTCCTTTGTCAAGTTTAATTCAAGATCCGTAAATAGTATTTCACTGCTAGCTACGCAGTAAAATAATTAAGATCAGGATCAAATAAACAACCCAAAATGATAACTTCAATATTTTCAATCTAAGCTTCAAATAGCATAATTATCTAACATCCATGACCCAAGAATACTAGAAGTTTTTAGCTACTCATAATCATACAAAACTTAACAATAAACGTCTTAAACATTATATAAACAAATATTATAAAAAATTTTAAAAAAACTTGATGAATCCTTGCTTCAAGATTGTAATCTTCTTCTTCTCTTCACTTCAAGAATTGAGTTTCTCTTCACTTTCTCTCTCTAAAATTATTTCTTCACCTAACAATCTGATCTAGATCTCAATAATGGAGCTTTACTTTATGTTAATTGAGTGGGATTAAGGGGAAATTCCAATCTAACCCCTCAATAGGGCATTTTTCGAACAGGACTAGCGCGGGAGCGCACAACTGGCGCATGACCCGCGCTAATGGGGTTTCCTTCTGTCCCAGATCGCTGCACTAGTGCAGGAGCGCACAACTGGCGCATGACCCGCGCTGGGGGGGGGGGGTTAGTCTGTGAAGATTTTGTTTCTCAATTTTTCGTCATTTGACTCCATTTTTCACTTGATCACCATCATAAATCCTTATTTTCTATTGAACTCCTATGAGACGTTAAAGTAGTGATTAGAGCCAATTGTTACATTATTTGAGCATTTACAATGGGCAAAACATCCTTAAGTTGAGATAAAATGTAGGCTATATCTAACAATTTAGCCTATTCAAGTTCATAGGCAGTGAGGTCTCCAATTAGTTCATCCAGTTTGAGGGTAGCAATATTTTTTGATTCCTGAATAGAAATGATTTCGCTTTCACAAGAGACTAGCAGAACCATTGTCAAAATCTTCTCAAATTTGTCTTCTTCAAGAATAATCCTTTCAAGAGACTTAAGTTTATTTGTCAGTGTGGTGAACCTTGTATACATCTCTTGGGTGGTTTCTCCTTCCTCCATGGTGAAATTCTCATAATACAACAGTGTTTCTCTAAACCTCTTCACTTGAGGTGTTCCTTCATGAGCCACTTACAAAGTGTCCCAGATTTCCTTAGCAGTGGTACAACTTTAAATTCTATTGTATTCATCTGTACCTAGTCCACACACAAGCCATTTTTTGGCCTTGGCATTCTTCTCCCATTTCTTCGGGTCTTCAGCAGTGCAGCAGCTCTTGTCTTTGGCACATCCACTCCTTCAGCATTCTTCTTTGTAGTTGCTAGAGGACCATCAGTGACTATGTCCCGAAGTTCATAGTCTTCTCCTATGATGTGATATTTCATCTTGTTCTTCCACCATGAATAATACTGACTATTGAAAAGTGGAGGCCTAGCAGTAGATTGTCCTTCACAGTTCCCAGGTGTTGCACTCATGTTGATCTTTTCTTAAGGTGTTAGCCTCTTCAAGGATACCCTCCTCTAATACCAATTAATATTCTAAGCGTCAATACCACACCGGGGAGGGGGGGAGGTAATTTTATGTGGTACCTAATTTTTGCTTTAGAAGAACCTAGTTCTTCTAGGTGTTTTAACTACTACTATTTGCGGAATAATAAGTATACAAAATAAAGAACGCGGAGATTTTTACGTGGAAAACACATGGCTCAAACGGTGTAAAAACATCACGTCCTACTACTCAGTAGGATCTTTTTTCAAACTTCCACAAAAATCAATGAGCCAAAACAACATTTACAAAAACTCTTTGTTAATCTAAGGATTAACTCTAATCCCGTTGTGGCACACAACCTCAATTGTTACGACAACTTCAAGTTAGCTATAGCTTGAACACTCTAAGTACCTAATACAATTGCTTCTATGAAAGCTGAAAGGTACAACTTTAAATCAACTACTACAATTAAACTAGAATAAAAAAGAAGACACAATAAAATTAGTTTTTCTATCTCGTTCAAGTAGCTTCAGGAGTGCACACTCAAATCTCACATAAATTACTTGCAAAATTGCCTTGCTCTCAAATTAGTTTAACTTCTACGTTTGTGCAATACCTGTAAAAGAGAACAATCATTATCATTTAATATGTTAGTAATCAGAGTTTTATTGAGACTCAATTGTTGATCCTGTATCGTAGTTGAGTCCTTGAAGATCTCAAACTCCAACACTATTTTTATCCTAGGTTATGTTCTCTTCATATAAGGAGACTTTCAACCCTTATCCAATATGCAACCTTTACGATCAGATCAGGAGATACTGCTGCTTGATCAGTATGACTTATCTCTTTCACGTGCACCTTATATGTATAGGTTGATCATGACTGTGCTTCACAAGATAGACCTGGTCCATGACTAAGTTCAATTGTTATTCTTCAAAACTTCACATGTTCTTGGGCCGACACGACTCAAGGATCGCATTTGCGATCGCTACCCTTCCCAGGTTTACTTCGCAAGTACGAAAAATGCTTCACAATTGCGAAGACTGTATGTCCAGCCACTCCTCGCAATTGCGAGAAATAACTCGCAAATGCGGAACTTGCAGAGGTCGCAAATGTGATATCTGATCTCGCAAATAGCCTACACCAGCAACTGAAATGCGAGCAATGTTCTAAGTCCTATTTTCACTTTGTAGCCTATAAAAAAATCACCCGAGCCCTTGAGCTCCAAATCAAACATGTACACAAGTCTAAAAATATCATACAAACTTAATCGCGCAATAAAATTCCAAATTAACACCTAGAACTACGAATTTAGCACTAACTCAAATAAAGTTTTTCAAAAAAATTTTGAAACTTCTAATTTCTCAATCGGACGTCCGAATCACGTCAAACTAGCTCCGTTTCTCACTAAATTTCACAGCACAAGTCATAAATATGGTATTGGAACTATACCGAATTTCGGAACCAAAATAGAGACCCGATATCCTAAAAGTCAAGCATTGGTCAAATATGTCTATTTCATTAAGTCTTTAACTTTAAATTTTAGAAAAGGTCCCTATATCTCGGGCTAGAGACTACCTATTTCGATTCCTGACATACGCCCAAGTGCCAAATCGCGATACGGACCCACTGGGACCGTCAAAATACGAATCCGAGTTCGTTTACCAGAAACATTGACCGAAGTCAACTCAAATGAAGTTTTTAGATAAATTTCATATTTTTATCAACTTTTAACATAAAAGGTTTCAGGAAATATGTCCGGACTGCGCACGCAAATTGAGAAGGGTAAAAATGAAATTTTAAGACTTCAAAGCATATAATTGAGTTCTCAAACACAAGAACTTTCGGTCATCATAAGGTCATTCTATACAACACTTTTGATTAATATATAGTACAATTACTTGTAAAATTTTGCTAGATAAAACAGAGGATTTGATTGGGAGATTGATGGCTAGTTTTGTCACCCAGCAAACTACTCAAAGGATGTAGGAAAAGTGTCATAATACATATATATGATTAAGCAAACCAATAAATATGCGCCAGCGAAAAGTAAAATGAAATTTAAAAAGGGGTTAAATCAAAGCTGTTTGAACAATTAAGCTGTCATTTTGTCATTAAGTGTGGCATCTCCATCAGTTTAATCGGTCTCACTAAGGCTTTCACTTTGCTCAGTCTTCTACGGAACTAAAAAGCGCACATATATTGGATTAATTTTTTTTCTTTTAGCATAGCAAAAGTATAAGAATGTTTAAAAAACTAAATTTCAACTATCATAATTAAGCTCATTTGTGGTTGGTAATAAACCATGCAAAAGCCTTGAATTCATTACAATAGCTGTCCCCTCGTTTTGCTCACGATTAACAATGTTCAAATTGCTAAATGAGTGTATTTAATGTTAAAGTTACTAGAATTTGCTAAAATCTTCCATACAGCTTCAAGCTACATTAAGTACACGATACGTTCATATATAATGAGAATCCTTAGTTAATACTCGAACGAGTTCATCAAAAAATAACCTTAATGCCTTTTTTTTGGGTTGTAAACGAAATATTATATAGAACTATATATGCATATTCTCCAAAGAAGAGTGCCAGTAGGAGCATTAGAGTTAATATTACAAGCCGTAGTTAATTTGTCAAAAGAAACGTTTCAGTTGGTTGGCTATCCAAATTTTCATATTGTTGGTTAGGGTTCAATTTCCCACCAATCCCCTCCCTAAATTTTCCTTCCCCTAACCCCCTATATATATAATAAAAAATTTAAAAGGAAAATTATAATACTTTGTTTGCTTTAAAAAAAGCTTCTAAAACAAAAAGCAGAGGAACTGGTAAGTACACAAAATGACACAGAATTAATTATCTGAGTGTCATATATACATATTAGAAATTGATGACCACATAATTAGGAGTTAAAATATTATAGTGTGAGGCTTAAGCTAGTGGGAGAATTGTTTACTACTAGTAGACTAGTAGTCAACTAAATATACTAAAAGTATAATGGAGTTAGAGGCAGATGCATAGTCCAAATTATGGGGCACGTGAACTCATGATCTTTCCGTCAAATTAGGTATTTTATATATATATTTATATTTAGTATTTGATTATATTATTTGTTGGCACCCATGTTTTAAAAAGACTGAATGTGCACTTGATTGAATATTAGGTTATTCACCTAAAAGAACCTAAATCAGTTTCCATTTATTACTTTTTCTTTCTTTACATTTTTAATGATGCACTCATATTCAAGAAATCCTGGATCCTGAATCCCGCCTCTACCCCTTAAGTAGTTTTTATGTATGTCAAAGCACATAAAGGGTGGGTAGATAAGATAAAGCAATACTTTTTTCCAAGTCTTTAGCTTTTACTACTGTTTGGTTTTTTCTTTTGACCTGACCTCCTTTTCTAGAATTCATCGTCATTTTAAGGTGATGCCAAGGTTGTTTCCCATCCTTTCAATTATTTGTTTGTTGTCAATATTCAACTTTATTAAAATTAAAGTTGTTTCCCTTTCTTTCTAAGTTATCATCATTACGTATGGATTTTGATTGAAATAATACCTAAATTTTGAAGAAGGTAAAAAAGGAACATAAATCAAGAAATATAAGAAAATGATATTTTCCAGTCTACCATAAGGATCTCATGTGTGGACTCGTCAACAAAAGAACAAATCAGTATAACATTTCCCTTCAATATTTGCTAGCTACGTGAATGATGAAAATATGGAATAAAATAAAGAGGAGATTTTCACACTATGTTAATTAAACTTTTATTGGATTGAGAACAAGAGTACTACCACTATTGCTACATCGGAATAATACAAGAAGAAAAAAAGTCAACATTTCAACTCTATAATTATACAAGAAAAGATTCTCATTTACTAGTTTGGTCTATAGTAATTTTATTGGTATAATATCATGCAATTTGTGTCTAACTTAATCTAAAGCTACGGGTTTTGCTTCGTTTGGGTATGTCGGACTAATAGATATACATAGGGTTAGGGTAGTAGCACGGGAGTACAAATTTGCATGGCACACGCACCCAAAATAAATAAATAAATTTTTAATAAAATATGGTCACAATCTTGCCGCAATTCTAGCGGTATTTGGGAGGACGTCATTGGATTGAGTAAAGAATTGGAAAACCTTCAACTCTAATCAAAGAGGTCAATTATATAATTTAATTAATTTAGTTGAACGTACGATTATTTAGATAAAGGTGCTTAGGTTAAAGGTCAAAGGAGGAGTTCCTTTTTGTGTTAATACAAAGACAAAGTCATAAAGACGTGAATTATTTCAAGGGAGCTGGGCATTTATAATATGAGATGGTCTACTTGTCCTTAATTTTTTTCACTTTAGGACAATAATATCTCATGGATACATATCTTAAGAACTAAAAAGATTTCGATTAAAGTTTTATGTTTATATTTTTTTAATACAAATAAACTTCTTTGCCGCATAATTATGAGAATGCCTACCCACGACAAAATTGTAGATAGAATGCATGCTGACAAAAAGAAGGAATACCCTAAGGACCAAAAATGAGATCGACGTGGTCCTGAATTTTTATTTCCAGTTATTCACTGATGTTTAGGTATGGAAATCGGTTTCATACTTCAAGTCATTTTAAATAGATCTTAATTATCCACGTATTCAATTCTCAACGAGTCGGTCTTCTTGGACAGATGTTCATCCCCGTATAATACTAGGCTGTAAAGAAAATGCTAGTGTTTTTCTACATATATAGTACAATATTATTCACCAAGGGTGAAAGTTTTAGATCAACATTGACCTTTTAAAAGTTATACAACTTGTCCTAAAGGTCATGGGCCATGTTATTAATTGGTTTTTAGGTATACTTTTATTAGATTCCTTTTACCCTTGTTTCATAAGTATACGTTTGTAGATTCGAGTGCAAAGTTTGGACCATAGGACAAAAGCAAGTAGAGGGCTAAAACTCCCCACCATAGTATACCAACAAAAAAAGGAGAAGGACAGTCAAAAGACTAAATCAAACGTGGTCCTGAAAAACCTTTTCTCCATCGTTCGCCGATATAAATTTGATTCATACTTGAATTAATCCATTTTAATAAATCTTGTCCTACGACTCCATCCATACAAAATCTCAACGAGCTAGTCGGACTTCTTCGCAAATGTTGTATCCTCTTTTCCTTGCTAGACTCCTACAAAGTGATACTTTTTCCAACATGTATAATTCTTCATTGGGGGAACGTAGCTAATGCTTGTTACCACTATAGAAATGAATAGATACCATAAACGATTGTGTCCGATGAATAAAATTCTTTGACCGTTACCGAGAATAAATGAAAAATGGGTAAAATAAAATGCTTCCTTCTTTAATGGCCTTATAGGGTATGAATTTGGTTAGTCAGATCCAAATACCGACAACAACAACAACTATTTAGTAAATTTCTACAAAGTGAGGTTTGAGAAGATAATATGTAAACAGACTTTACTCCTATCCGAAAGGATAGAGAGATTGTTTCTGATGGACCATCGGCTTTATAAAGAAAAAAAAAACAAAAACAAAAAGGCTTGTCAGGAAAATACCGAATAAGAGAAAAAAAAAAAGGCTCGTGAGGTGCACACGGTGCGAAGAAAGAAAGAGAATGACGTCGGTTGCGAATCAGCAAGAAAACAAAGAGGGACAGCTACGAAAGAAGGGAAAAACCAAAGAGCAGCGGCCACGTGCCAAGTACATGTGTCGGCTACGGTCAAATGACGGTGCGAAGTAGGGACGCGTGTTTCAGTACCCAACTAAGTACTAGTAGCTGTTGTACTCCTTTCCATATGCCCAAATGTTTGACTCAAATAACATCGGACCGGACCGGACCGGGACTGTATGTGTTAATCCCAATCCTTTTTGCTGTTCAAGTCTTCCGCTGACTTTCCCACCCCTCATTAATGTTTTTCAAGCTGATAATAGTTATAAGGTTTTCTCCCTTTTACTGATAAAAATACAATATTATTACTGTATTATAGATGAACATTTTATGCTTTTGATACAATTTGGTTCAATAGATTATCAAGGTTTAGTTAAAAACTTAAAAATGAAGGTGATTTTTTATAAAATAAATGATAAGCCTAGCTGGAGGGAACTTCAGGCATAATTAGCTACTACAATATTTAAAGAATAATAACAACTTTCATTCTGACAATTTCAACAACATTCTTCTCATTGACTCTTATTACGCAACATAACGTAAAAGAAGAGACATTCCATCAACAGTCGATATAATATTATTTTGATAATAATTTCAACATATATATAGTTAAATAATTTTCTGACTGGTTCAACATCATTTCTCAAGTCTTAATATCACTATTACTTACATAAATATTTAACAAACACATTAAATAGGACTTAAGTTATATGCATTGACTACATAACAATTTCTTTACCTTATCAATTTAAATGAAACCATAATAAATAATAGTAACAAGTTAATAATACCATTTATAAAATAAGATTTGCTCGGAATCACCTTATAAATAATGAACTGATTGCATAAATATGGTTATTTATAGTGCATAAAATTTATCAAGAAACCCTAATCTCTATATATTTGAAAAATAAGCATCGAGTCGTGAGTCATTCATCTCCGATCCAAATCAACAAACTTGTATTTGTCCTTATTTCTGCTTTGTAACAAGAGTAGAACAAGCTGTAAAGCAAATTTGCTTTCCATAATATACGTATTGTTCAGTAAAAAAGAGACAGGAACTTGGTATCTGAAGGTGACAAATTTGACCACATTTAATTTCAGTGTTAAGCAAAAGATAATTACCATAACCTACTACCAAAATTATAACTTTTTTTCATTAAATAATCATTTTCCTCTTATTGCCCCCGTAGTTTAAATTATTTTTTTTCTGTAACGCGAGAGAAGTAGTAAAAGAAAATACGATTTACCTTAAAACAATATTTCAAAAAAGAAAAGAAAAATCCAATAAAAAAAACAACGAAGGAAAATGCTTATGGTAGATGCTCATAGTGACAGATGACTAGACCCTAACAATGAGACTTAAACTTTGTCAAACCTTCTTTACAAATGTGGGGTCAACATTGTATTTTTCAAAACTTATAAATATAATCTCTTTCCACCATTTAAAATTAAAATAGGATAAAAATAGACCTTACCACAGCTAGCTCAAACCAAAATCTTCTTGTCAAAGTTTAAATACAAACACATTATCAATCTCTTGTCAAACCCCAACCTCCCCTCCCCCAAAAACTCCCTCCTCCTCCTCTTCTTCTTCTTCTTCCATGGCTGATGAACTAAGAGATTTCTATTATCACCAGCCATTTCAAGAAGATATTAGGCTTGGTTACAATAATCTTTATTCTCAAACTAGGGTTGGAGATAGTAATGATTCATCTGTGGTTCAGAATATACATATGCTTGATCCTTCCTTTATGAGCTATATTAACACTCATGAGTATTTACATGGATCAAGTAGTGATTATGCTAATTCACTTGGAAAACCCTTTGGATTTTCAGCTCCATCTACACCTTCTGATCAGGCATTTTCTTCTATTATTAATAAAGATCATGATGTAATACCTGTTTTGGATGCTATTAATAATAATGATGATGTTATTGTTGGAGGAGGAAGTGAAACTCCAGTTACACCAAACTCTTCAATCTCTAATTCTTCCTCCAATGAAGCTGCTGCTGATGATCAGGATTCGAACAAGAGTGCTGATAATACCAAGAAAGATAAGGAAGTGAAGGAAAGTTTAGAAGATGGCGAAGATGCATCTAAAAAAGAGTAAGTACTTGAATATTTCACGCTAGTACCTTTTTTTTCTAATTTATTTATGAGAGATATTTAGATTTTTTTTTGCTCTTTCTATATTTTGATGGATTATTTCATGGAAATGATGATAAATAGGAACAAAGCAAAAAAGAAGGAGAAGACACAAAGGCCACCAAAATTTGCATTCATGACAAAGAGTGAGGTTGATCATCTTGAGGATGGATATAGATGGAGGAAATATGGACAGAAGGCTGTTAAGAATAGCCCTTATCCAAGGTAATTTTTCCCTCATTTCTTTAAAACCCTAATAAAGCATAGTTCTCTTCTATCAAGAGTTCATATTATAAGGTAGTCAAATCTATAGTAATAAACTAGTGATATTAATGTTAGCGAGCCTTTTCTTTTTCTTAGTCCACATGGTTACCTACTAATAAAACTGAAATAGGACTATAAAGATTGTGTTCCCACTTTCCTATGTTATGTTTCTATTTTCTTATTGATGAAAGCTGAGATTCTAAGTTGTAGACCGGTCAATCTTATTCTATGAACAATCGGAATTTAATTTATACTTCTATACTATCCTTCCTATCTTCTATTCGAGAGTGGTAAATGTTCAATCTTTCCATCTCTCACTACCGTCATGATCTCCTGTAAGCACGAAGCATTACTGTCTTTTTTTACAATGTTTAACACATAATAGTTGAGCTATATATGTCATCATAAATTTCCTTAAGGTTTTGATCAAGAATATGTCATAATAGTATTCTTGTTGTTTGTGACTGTAGAAGCTATTATAGGTGCACAAGTCAAAAATGTCCAGTAAAGAAACGTGTGGAGAGGTCATATCAAGATCCATCAATTGTAATCACAACATATGAGGGTCAACACAACCATCATTTGCCATCTACTCTACGTGGAAACGTTGCTAGAATGTTGAATCCTTCCATGTTAAGTTCACCTTCGCCATTAATGGCCGCGCCACAAGCTTTCCATCAACAACTTATGAATATGGCACAAATGCCTCATCAATTCTATGGCAATAATGCTTTTGGTATTAACCCCCCTACGAACAGCAGCTCCGTTATGTATAATCAAAATGTAATAACTCAACATGAGCTTCATCAACAGCTGCAGTTTTCTCCTGATTATGGACTACTCCAAGACATGGTTCCTTCTATGTTTCTTAAACAAGAGCCATGAGATTCTTGAGGCTTTGAGACTTGTGTGCTCTAGCTCTAATATTTTTATTAACCCTACTTGAACCTTATTTATTTATAGCTTTTTTTTCTTTTTCTTTTTTTGATTTGTAAGATGTAGTGTCTAGTAATTTAGAGATATAGATGGACCATGAATCGATCTCTTACTTATAATCTCAAGTATTTAGTACTTTCACATTATATATATCTAATTTTCTTTTCTTTGAGATTACATAGATTATCTTTTGAATTCTTTTTTACCTGAGGTTTTTCTTTCATTGGAGAAAGCAACGAGTCTTCCTCCTCTTGATGTGGATTTGATCAACATATTAATATGAGGTAATTAAATAAAAGCATGAATTTCTTTTTCATCTCGGATTTGTTTGAATCATCTTATGCCATATATGTGCATTTTCACATGTAGAGATGACCAAAAAAAGTTAAGAGTACTTGATGTCATAGCTTCGCTTGTTAGAATATTATGCAGTGCATTTTATTGTTCTTATAGATTTCTTCCTTGCAGTTTATATCTATATGTCAAAATTGTTAATTACATATTTAAGACGAACAACTGACCGTAGGCTAATAATTTGATTTAGTTTCTTTTTGGAAATAGAACAAGTCATCTATTAGCTTTTCTAAAGAAAGTTCTATGTATAAAACCCCCTTTTTAAGGAAGATTTTGCAAAACAATGACTATTCATTCATTTAAACTCCTTTTATGCAAGGTAATATATATTTGTTGAATTAGCCATCAATTCCAACCGTGAGGTTGAGGGTTTGAGTCTCCCCAAGAGCAAGGTGGGAAGTTCTTGGAGGGAAGAATGCCGGGGGTCTATTTGGGAACAGCCTCTCTACCCAAGGGTAGTGGTAAGGTCTGCGTACATACTACCCTCTCCAGACCCCACTAAGTGGAATTATACTGGGTTGGTTGTTATTGAATTAGTCATCACGTGGTTTGACCGCAGTTTTCTTTCTCCTCCTTTTCGATGGCAAAAGGACTTTCTATAATAGATGTGATATGTGAAAGTTAAGGGGTATATGGAGTATGAACATTAGTGATAATTGTCATTTCCATTTAAATATATTAGTAAGATTTTAATTATTTTACGATATACTATTTGTTATTTTTTCTAGTATGGAAAATATTCTTGGACTCGTTTAAACGTTACACTTTTGGCCTTGGCCATTTCAAATTGAATGAACATGTCTGAAATTAAGACATGAAAGAACAATGATGCATATAGAGGAACTTGAAATTCGTAAATATATTCATGTGATCACAAGAATTAGTGTATAATGATACTTGTTGGAGGACTAAATTGGCATTTTTGAAGAGAAAAAAAACTTAATTAGTTAAATGCATTGAAATTCAAATTAAATGGGCGCTTTCTAAATTCAAAAATATCGAACGTTAGTTAGTTAACAGCCCCATGGTATCAAAGAAACCTTCATTTAATTCCTGATAATATATATATATTGTTAAGAAAAGTATTCTATTTGGAGTGATGTCTATCTTGTAGAGAGTTTTACTTTGACGCTAAGTCATTTTTCTCCTATAAATAAAGGGGTCTTATCCCATTGTAAATAACCCCAAAATTCGATAAGAATTTTTTCTCTCTCTTTCTCTGCAATATTGCTATTGTTCTTTTATTGTTTTATACACGTTATCAGCACGAGACTCAACCGTCTCAAGAAGCTCTTTGAGAAGATTAAGATACCGTCTCAAGAAGCTCTTTGAGAAGATTAAGATATCTATAGTTTGAGAGTTTATTATACAAATCACACAAGTTGCGGATTGATGCAAACAGGCTGGCGATATCAAAGAATAGTGATCGCTAAAGATTTTATTTTTTGGAAGCTTGATTAATTTTGATTGTGGCTGGAGTTGTAACAATTACTTGCCAACAAAGCAAATAACCTTCTGGAAGAAGCGAGTAGTTAATATCGTTCTTACGCAAAATAATCTGAAAGGTTTCAAATTTTTGTATGATCCTGAGCTACAACTTTTTGAATTACGGCTTGGAATGTCAGTCTTAAATTTAGGAGGACGTTCATGAAGAATATTACGATTATCTTCATAAGAGGGGCTCACGCAAATCTTCAAAACTATGGCTTTGGATACATGTACGATGCTCAATTTTTACATAATATTGAGCATAATGATTGTTAATCGTTTTATGAACTTTCTTCAAGATTAATTCTAGATTTAAGGTAAGTATTTTACTTTTTTTTTTCAAATTCTTGTAATTCTGTAATTTGATTTTAAATACAAGCATAGACGGTAAATTTTGATAGCAACTTTAAGGTAGCTTGAAAGATATTATAACCACCCAAAGTGGTAAATTTTTTATGTCTCGCCATGATCAAATTCATGTATGATTGTGGGCAAAGAATTAAAAATCCGTCCCATTGGATTTGCTCCATTCTCATTCCCAATAGAGAATGTGATAGCAGTATGTGATAAGTCTGAAAGAAGACAAAATCATTACCGTGAATGTATCAATGGACGTGGACGTGGCAATAGACGAAATTATAATCGTTATCATTGTGATAATGAAGATAATAAGGATTCTTAAAATAATCCTTCACTCTGTGAAAGTAATATTTGTCATCAATTTGACAATATGAGATTTTATAAAGCACATATAGATGATTATGGTCCATCATGATGTGAGTGTGAATACATCTAATTTATGAATACATATTCATTCTTGGAAGAATATGAACGCGCTAGTGGTAGTGAATATACCACACTCGCCTCTAAAAGGAGGTTTGAGATGATATAAGAAAATAATGTCATTACTATGGCATGCATGGTCATTGATCACATACCTATTGTACGCCAAAATATTTTGGTAATGTGATTATTAAAGGACAATAATAATGCAAGAAACATATCTTGCATATAATTTTGACCATGACCATAATGGTACAACTTTCTCTTTAAAAGAAATATTCATTATATAGATATTGATTAATATGTGATAGTACCAAATAAATTGAGAACTCTAGAAGAGCTAATTATACTATTTTGGAGAAACACAATTGATTACCAATAAGGTATTGTGTTGTAGTAAGTCTCAAAGAAACTTATTCAGTTTCCAAAGTATATGCGAAAGCGATTGATTATATTGAGACTATAACTAAAGAAAAGATTTGATATTTTCTATTACTACAACTTGTAGCGGGTAATGTATATGCGAAAAGTTACGCACTTTATTTTTCAATTTGTACTACACAAGTAAACGAATAGCACAATAAAGTGGATGTTTATTGATATAAAAACCCATATCATAATAAACCTGAAGTTTATTGAGAATTGCACATGTCATGGTGTAAACATGAACTTATCAATATTGATAATTTATTCAGTTGGCATAATCAATTTTACCATATCAATTTTAAGTATGATGTTCAAAACTAATAGAGAATTCACATGGGTAAATATTAAGGAACTAGAAAGTTCTTTATGAATTCTCTTATATTGCTTGTTCTCATTAATTAATAAACCAACTAAAATTGTGATTGAATCCCATGAATGTTGGAAATATGAAAGGTGAATATGGGCATATTCACCTGACGTGTATACCACATAAGATGCTTTTATGAGATGGTTACATGTGCGATTATTATTAACCCGCAACTTGGTGTTTGCGAGGTAACTCTCTCAATAGTTTAATATAAAGCATATTTAGATTTTTTATTCAAGATAGTTCTTCTTGATAAGTTGGTTTACATCACAGCTGGTTTAGCAAAATAATTAATTGAGTGCCTCTACTTAATAGCTAAACTATTACTTATGAGAACAAAGTTATCTATATCAGTTTGATATAGGTTATATACGAAAGTATATTACATTCTCCCCTCACAAGTGATTCAGGGTCAGGAACCAAATAATTCCATCTCAATATTATTGATGTGCGGTGTATATTTTGATTAACATCATAGAGCACACAGATGAGCTCTCAAAGTTGAGGAAATAAATTAATTTTTCTAACATGAGGGGGATACATGATAAACAGTTGAGAAAATGTTACGTGGATTATTTGTATATCTAGATCCTCGATTACGATAATATGAACTTGAAGTTCATAAAAAGATAATTCGTTTGCAATATATTGCAAAGCATGCCATACGCATTTGCTGACCTAAAGAAAGTAACTATATTCTCATTGCAAATGCTCATATTAAGTCCTAGAAGGACAAAATCTATGGTACGCTTAAAGCGCATAGACAAATCGATTTCAAATAAACTTCTTAATAAAGAAGATGAGCAAATGATCAAAGTGATCATAATAAAGATGGCAAGTGATCTAGAAGATCACATGACATAACACTTCATAAAATCTCATGAGAGATTAAGGTATCTGAATATATGAATGAAGATCTCTATGTTATGCCTTTATGAAAATTTATTGGAACCGATATAACACGTTCTTCGATGACATCTATCATAGCGTTAAGTATAGATGAGGATCTTAAGTCTATCGAACATAGACACAAAACTATTGGCCAAATGGAAGAGATACAATTCAAATAGAATTGATCCCATATGAAAGACATGTAGTTTTGGACATGTAGTTCAAATACTTAAGAGTATAAAGTCAATGGTATGTGCAATCAGTTTTCGATATCTTATATGTCAATGCAAGGCATAAAAACTTGATATGCACTAAAGCCTCTTTAGATGGCTTATATGGATTAACTTATATGACAATCCTTGTAGGACTTAAACCGCTTAAAGCATATATAATTTTTGATCTTGAAGTACCACATGCTAAGTGCAATTTGTTCACATTTGTATCTTGCTATAACTATAAGCATGATAATGTGATAGAGGATTTTCAAGGTGCAATATATTCATTGGAGTTAATATGGCTGATTTATTCACCAAAACTCTACCGACGTCAACCTTCAAGGAGCTAGTGCACAAGATTGGGATGCGAAGGCTCAAGGATGTGAATTGATGCTCTCTTCAGGGGGAGTTAATGCGCGTTGCACTCTTTTTCCCTTACAAGGTTTTGTCCCACTGGGTTTTCCTTGCAAGGTTTTTTAACGAGACAACCAATAGGCGCATTTCTAAATATGTGTACTCTTTTTTTTTCTAGAATTTTCTTTTCATTGGGTTTTATTTTTGTTAAGGTTTTTAATGAGGCACATTACTTATTGAGTAGACATTCAAGGGGAGTGTTAAGAAAAGAATTCTATTTGTAGTGAATGTCTATCTTGTAGAGAGTTTTACTTTGAGGCTAAGTCATTTTTCCTCCTATAAGTAGAGGGGTCTTACCCCATTGTAAATAACCCTAAAATTCAATAAGAATTTTCTCTCTCTCTTTCTCTGCAATATTGCTATTGTTCTTTTATTGTGTTATATATATATATATATATATATATATATATATATATATATATATATATATATATCCTAAAATACAACCGTCGTGTGAAGAAAAGCAAAAGTCAAAGACACCACAAAACAAAAGGGTAACCAAAAATTTCGGCTGCCTTTTGATGGGAAAGGCTCAACGGTCAACCAATGGCTATTTGACTTAACTCTCTATATATATATGTGTTCAAAACTAAGTTCATAAAAATACAAGTTGCAGCAGAATTTTAGGCAAACATTTGTTTTTCATTGAAACTTTTCCGTAAAATGTTAGAAAGTTTCCTTGTTTGTTTATAGTTTAACGAAAGAATCATTAAAAATATAGTACTCCTCATTATTTGGTGTGAAAGCACTGGAGTTTTCGTGAAAAACAATATAATGGTCTTATTCCATTATATTGTTTTGGTCATATATACTGCTAGTCGAGTACACATCTGTTCATATTGACACCTTTGGTTTTAGAGAATGCCTGTAATTTTATCAAAAACATTTAAACATCCAATCCACATCATCAAAAGACAATGAGCGGACTGTTTGTCACTCTACAAATAATTAGTAGCGATAATAATCTTACTGAAGTAATTTTGGCTTTGATAAAATGTGAAAATTATTTGATCATCTATTACATATCCAAAACTTTAAGGTAATAAGTGGAAGAATCCACAATATATATATATATATATATATATATATATATATATATATATATATATATATATATATATATCAATGTGGTTAGATTCTCTAACAAGACCAAATTACCAAATTTCTCTAAAATATACAATTTGAAATTTAGCTTTAAATTTCTTGTTGACTTTTAGTGGTTGGTTTTTTGAATTGGACGTACAAAAATGAGACTGATCCTTCCTTTCATGTAATTAAATGTTTAGGTATATTATGTAAGACTAAGATGAGACCAATATTCCTCCCATTAAAAAACTACATAATAAGCATTTCTTTTTGTACGCAGGACTTAATATTTGGATTCAAAATAAAATATAAAATAATTGGAGATGGGGTATCGGTTTGAGTGAATCAAACATTGGCTGACAATTGAAATAATATTGAAGATGTCAATACTATTAAATTAGGTGAAGCACATGGAAACACTCTAAAAAGTCAAACTTCAAATAGCATCCGCCAGATCAGGAAAAATTGGAATTACTATGAAGATCCAAACAGAACAGTGGTCAATTTTGTTATTATTAGGATTAGTATTTATCGATAGAGAAAATAATTGGCCAACGATATCATAGATTTGGCATGGGCATTACATTAAACTATTACATATGGTAGGAAAAATATATTAGCAGAAGCACAAGATGACAATACATGTATCATGAGAAGATAATTGCATTCGTCCTTCCACGCAATTCTTATTACTATTAAAGCCTTTTATTGATTTGGTATAAATATCGCGCACATATAATTTTTATCTAGAAATTACTTTTTTAAAAAAGTTTTGAGCTCATTAGTGTTCATTTGGAAATCAGATAACTAGAAGGTCTATTATAAAATTACGAAGTTCAATTCGCATCATAAATTATCCTTCTCCTTTTTTCATTTCCTAGATCTACCTAACCAAAAACAATTTAGAATGATACTAAAAATATTTGTTTTCCCAACGGGAAATTTTTATAACAGATGTGTAACGCAAGAAAGAAGGCAATTGTTTTTGTATTATTTTGAAGTTTTTGGACAAGAGGGGTTGCTCTGATGATAAGCAACTCTCACTTCCAACCGAGAGGTTGTGAGTTCGAGTCTCCCCAAGAGCAAGGTGGGAAATTCTTGGAGGGAAGGATGCCGGGGGTCTATTTGGAAACACCCTCTCTACCCAAAGGTAAGGGTAAGGTCTGCGTACACACTATCCTCCCCAGACCCCTCTAAGTAGGATTATACTGGGTTGTTGTTGTTGTTGTTTGAAGTTCCTGTATTGCATGGAGAGGCTGGTATATGTTGTTGCTTTCCACTAAATTCTGCCGAAATTTTAGGCTAATTATCAATGTTAGGATATGTTTTTCGTAATTTTAATACGGCATCAAGTATATGTGAATTAAAAAAGAATCTGAAAGTAACATCAGATTTATAGAAGTAATCTTCATCTTGATTTGTTTGCTTTCTGATACACGGCAACTAGCTTAGTCAAAATAATTTTAATTCATAATTGGCTAATAACTTTTCTCAATCATGTGCTTTTGATCTTATTGTAAGTCATCCATTGTGTGTTATTAACAATTTATTATCTTGATTTTCATCAGTTATCAAATAGTCTAGAAGAGTGATTAGTATAATTGTGGGAATTAGCATACAACATTGGGCTTCAATCGGTTCATAATTGGCCCATAACTTTTCAATGGGGCATTTGCATCTATACCCGTTTTTTGTGCCACGTTTTAACTTTTGCCGGCTTTGTAAAAAAATTTGCAAGCATATCCGTTTTTTCGCATAACTTCATCATACATGACTGAAGTAGCAAAGGCGGCAACGCAAAACTTCAGCACCCTAATAGGCGAGCCTGAAGTTCAGCTCTAGAGCTGAAGTTTTTGTTTGTAACCGGCGAACTTCAGTTCTAAAGTTGAAGTTTTTGTCTTTGTAACCGGGAAACTTCATTTGCCACATCATCTTTGACCAAACTGAAAGAATACGTAAAGCTGAACAAGCACTCCCCACCTTAAAATTAAAACATTGAACCAACTCTTTTGCTTGAAGTTTTTTTAGTCCTTAAACTGAAATTGAAGAGCTGCAGATTAATCTATAGCGATCCAACCAGCTACGGAGTATTAGTTAGTAATGCGAAATACTGTGAGAAACCTAAACATTGCCAATAGTATATTTTTACATGTTTATTATCGCGATTGCAATACCAGATATTGCATTGAGTAGGCCCACCAAGAAGTTTTTCATCCGCAAATCGCAAGTTTATTCAGATGTATAAGTTGGCGTGAAAATTTATAGAATTCACGGGAGAAATAAGAAGAAGCAGATAGGGATGAACCTTACTTCTGGGAAAAGAAAAATAAAACTTTGAGGAGGAGAAGAAGGAGGGAAAGAGAGTAGAAGTTGTTTAAAAAGTGGGTACAAGTTAAAAGTTTAAAAAGAAATAGGTATAGGTTAAATGGGGGAGACCAAATAAGGCGCCCCGTGCAATTTTTACCTTTTCACAAGCAAGTGCATGTAGCCAATTAACGAGTTAGTACATAGAAATGACACTAGGTAGCCACTCTAAAGGACTGCTATTTAAGATTAGCCGGTGCATCCTGAATTACAATTTTCGGTTCAACTTTTTAGGACAAAAATGTCCTGAGATAACTTGAAGTTAAGATTTTTAGTTTAAATTTTTAGGACAAAATAAATATTGGCTAATTTCTAAATAGCATCCTGAGAATGGCTATCTGTGTACTTCCCAATTTCGACGCAGTTGTTAATTGTTAAATAGTTTTCACTGTCACTAGTTCATTGTCATTATAGTATGAGAAAATCTCATTTTATACCCATTAATTTCAAACTATTTATTCTTTAATGCCCAAGCCCAAACTATTTACTACTCCTACCCATGCGCCCTAAACTATTTACCCGCCTTTATTATGTTCCTCTTCTTCTTCTTTCTTATTTTACCTTCCAATTCTTTGCTCAGCTCCCCATCAATCAATACCCTCCGACGCCTGCTTCTACAACTCACTGTTAACTACTATGCCAAGACTTGTCCTAAAGTTGAAATTCTCATTGGCTCAGTAACCTCCCAGATATTCAAAGATGTCCCTGCCTCTTGCCCTGCCATCATTTACCTCTTTTTTCATGATTGCTTTGTTGAAGTGGTGCTATTATTTTGAAGATTATTTGATTCGATATGGTGATATAAAATATTGCTTATAGTATCTTCGAGTAAGCTTCCCATATCTAAATTTTTATGTGTATTTGAATATCCACAATTGTTGGGATGGAAGCACAATTTTATTTTTGAAGATTTCTTGTTTAATTCAAAGTGAGTGCTATTAAATATTGCTTATAGTACCTTTTGGAAGTCCATACTAAAATTTGATAGCATCTAGAGCTGATTTGAGATCAAAATTTTCAATTGAAAATCGAAGAATAATACAGCTACAGTAATAATCGAAGAAGAATGCAGCTACCTAACAGTATACCGCTATAATATACTAATATACTATAGTAGTGTATAGTTATACTGCAACAGTAAACTATTATAGTATATAATATATTGTTATGGTATACTGTAATAATATGCAAGATATTGTAACAATATACTATAATAGTATACAATATACGATAATAATATACTTATTACCCGTAAATTCACTTGCCTTTTCCCTTTTAATTTGTTTTAAGCTTTTACCCAGTGTGAGGGGCAAATTGAAAATGTAAAAAATAAAATAAAAATTATTGTATGCTCTATAATATAAGGGTATACTCTTACAATTAGATCATTTTAGAATTTTTTAAATTTTTTATTGAGAACTGATGTTATTTCATTTTGATAATTGACTTAAAAAAATTTAACTCTTTGCGTACAATTGTATACCTTGTTGGTATAGCTATATACTATACTGGTATCATATGTTTGTTAATATTTTTTGGTTGTATTAGCTATATTTAATTGGTACACAATTTAATTCTTTTAGTAATAATATATAAAAAAGGAATAATAAAAAATAGTGAAAACAATAAATGAAATGGATTATGAGAGAAAAAGAATATAAAAAAAAAAGAAGTTAAACAAAATTAGAAAAGAAAACGAGAAAAAAAATAAGAAGAAAACGAGAAAAAAGAAAAGGAGAAAAGAAAAAAGAAAAGAACAGAAGCATAAAAATAAAAAAGAATTGGAGAATAAAGAAAAAATTCCCTACAAAACCTACTATAAATAGGAAATGTAATTAGTTTATGGGTAAGCAACAATAGGGGTTGCTCAACCGAGAGGTTGTGAGTTCGAGTCCCCCCAAGAACAAAGTGGGAAGTTCTTGGAGGGAAGAATGTCGGAGGTCTATTTGAAAACAGTCTCTCTACTTCAGGGTAGGGGTAAGGTCTGCGTACACACTACCCTCCTCAGACCCCATTAAATGGGATTATACTGGGTTATTGTTGTTTAGAAAACAAATGGTTGACAAAGGTAAATAGTTTTATTTTTGTGGGTAACTGTGTCAAAACCCCTTATATTATTGTTGGAAGCATGTTGAATCAAGGCAATACCTCTGTAATCTTCTACAATTTCGGACCATGGAATAGCAATCTGAGAATTTAAAAAATGTCTCCTTCAAGACTACACAAACGATATAAGAAAAACAATTGAATTAGCAATGAATCATTCAAGTCTGCTGATTAGAGAACATAAGTAGACATACCACGCCAACATTTCTCTCTTACACTGATTAACGTGGAAATATATATGACTATGAAAGGCAACGGCAAAGAGAAGAAAAAAATTGTATACACGGCAATTGATATCATACAACTGGTTGTCCCTTGGAGACGCAGGTTTTAATTCTGAAAATAATTGCTTGATTTAGCAACTGCAAATAATACTCCTCAAAACTGTTCGCATGCTGGCTTTGAATACCAACATCTCCATCCCATCCAAGAAATAATATGACTGATTTCTCATCTAGTTTATATCTTTCTAGAGTAATCTACGACTGTCCCATCCGAGTCGTGGCCATACAACCTGTCTCAGAATGAAGCTGTTCAGACAAATGGTTCTACCATATTATTCCAAGCAGGAAAGTACACGCTAGGATGATTCATGTGATTATGTATGCTAGCGATCTCATACACCTATTTATTGAGGGAACGGGAATGAGGTGACAGAGCACATGGCATCAACTATGCATTGGCAAAAAGAATAAGAACTTTGGCATGGAGGAAAATATTTTCCATTAGAAAGGTTCAACGGGGAAATATTTTACCTTGAAATAATGATTTCTGGATCATTTTCAATGTTTGATTAAATATAAGAGTCGGTAAAATATGAAAACGGTATAAGAAAGGTTAAATAGTGTTTTGATAATATATTTGAGTACTAAAGATTGATAACAGTATTCAAGTGTTGGTTGGTATCAAACAAATGATATGGAGTAGGACATGACATATCTTTAAGTAAAAGAAGACATTTTCTCCCTTTCGTAGAAAGTAGTGTCCTTAGAAAAACATTTTAAAAATTCAAGACAACCAAACACTTTTACATAATTTTCTTTAGAAAAATACTTTTTAACAAAAACATTTTTCATCATGCTAACCATACAACACTTTTTTTGTTTTGTTGATAAGTTGGATAAGTACTTACACATCAATGAGGGATCTGAAGAAGAATAAAGGAAAGGCAATATATGCACACAGAAATCACAACCCCAGCAATGAAGTTGTGAAGCAGCTTCTGATTGTCTCTCGTGGGTACGAAAACTGTCTTGAGAGTGTTGGTTAGTTCAAAAAGCCTATATGATATCTGCAGAAAGGAAGTTGTAGGCCCGATTGAGAATACAAATGGAGAGAAAATGGATCAGACGAGATCATAACTAAAAACGTTCAGGACAATGAAAAGAGAGAACATAAGCTTACCAAAACATAAATTGCAGTGACAAGCATAAAATTAAGCATAGGATAGTCTGGAATAAAGGACAGGAGCCACTTAGGCTGTCCATTCGGCATATTTGATCTGTACATGAAATCAGGAAGCACTAAGAACTCAAAGCATGCTAACCTTTATCAACTCAGCCAACATCTATTAAACAATCTCTGACAAGATGCAAGCATTGAAGAAAAATTACTCTAGAGACATTACAAGGAAACTAGATAAGAAATCATTACAAGGGAACTTTAGAGACAGGATGGAAATGAAGTATATTATGTAAGATTAAGGATGTCCGTCATTTACAGATATGGAATTGGTACAGTAATACCCCTGTGAATTTTTTAACCACACGGGAAATGCTTAAGTTTAGCATATTACTTGGGAAACATCACAAGGTGATAGAAAGTTTTGGATAGATCACAAATGATTAAATTGAGGGTGCAACTATTGAATTGCTAGAACAGCCACCATTTAAAAGTTTAAATTGCTAAGAGAGGGAAACTTCTGTTGATATATATTTTTGGGTTTGACATGTACCCCCTTATGAGCAAGCTGATTCCTTTTCTTAGGCCAAGCATGTGGAACGTGTTGATTGGTGACAGTGGGACTCGAATGCAGGAAATCAGAAATACCAAATTAAACAGTGCTAGTTGGCCCATGTAAAAGCTCAATTTTAAATGTGGGACTTCATTTATTTATTTCAGTCTGAAACAACAATCATTATACTTAGAAGAACAGTAAAATCCACACACCTCAGCCAGATGTGGAACTGGGAGATATACGTTTCCAATGTGACTTTGCCCAGCCACCTAGAAAAATTGAGCAGTTAACCATTAAAGAAGAGGAAATAAACACAGCTCCAACTATGTTTAAAACAACAAACGAAAAGATTAATCTGCTGGACAGGAAAAGGAAGGGATAAAGTCTATGAATGAGCACTGCCGCTAAAATCTAAATGGGTCAATAGAATCTTACGCAAAGAGAGTCAAAGAGAAATTCCGTAGCTCCTGAGTAAAATTCCGCAAGCAGATGTAAACACTGAAAATAAAAAGAAAATTAATGAGAAAGTAGCACAAGACATCAGGAGAGAAATACAACACTTTCTTTGGTTTGGCACCTTGTAGGCAAGCAATAGTTGGTGTTGTATACAAGTTCACATTCAGAAATAAAGGGCTAAAATAGAATTTAAAGAAAGTTTAATACACACGTTATGGGAATCCACGAGGTGTAGGGGTGGAGCTTGTTGTATGCGGTCTTGTCCAGCTTGTAAATGTATTCATACCAGAAGTACCCAACCTGAGGAAAACGGAATGAAAAGCTTCACAAATTGGAGGGAGAAAAAAAAAAGGAAAAAAAGAGACACGCTGCAGCAGAAAATTAGTTGAGGCTATGTTAGAAACAAGATAAATCCTACTCACAGCTACAGCAACAGCAACAACTGATGTCTTGATTGTTCGTCTCCTCTTGGGTTCAGACTCCTCCAGTTTCTCCATCCACTTCTCAACCTGAAAGGATAAGATATTCCAAATATAACTCTTACAGAACAAGTGAAAGAAAAAAAAACTAGGAATTAGTTATTAACATTACATTAGGGTGAAAGTAGGCATATATCATGCCAATAATCCATATATAGCGGTCCAGTCCAGATCTAAAATGCCATTCATGCAAGCGAGGGAGATCTGGCTTGGCTGGATCACTGTATCCTACAATTTGAGAAAGTAGAAAACTATAGTCAGGTGATAAGGGATTACGGAACGATCTATAGAAAAATACAAAAAGAAAGGACGACAAGAAAAAGGGGGAAAAGATCCTTTAGCGCTCATACTATTACTTGAAACACAAAATACATTTGAAACAATTGTTTAGCATTGACACTACAATTACATATGTGACTTTTCTTGCATATAATGAATGAATCTAAGATCAGCATCTCTTAACATGATTATTGTTCCATATAAGTGATTTTCATGAAAACATCAAATCAAATTCTGTAACTATTTCTGAACCATGTCACTTATGGTGATATTAGTTCTGAGAACTACTTATAACCGAAGTTATAATGATGGCATTTACCATTACTTAGCGGCATACATATTTATCTTAAGCATACTGTTGCATGAAAAAGTGGGTACAATTTTCCACAACTTAGTTGAAGTGACTTGCAAACCGAGGTTCCTTGTCCAAGCACACAAAACAGTAAATATTAAAAGTGATTTTGGAAAAAGAAAAAGAGTAAGTGCACCGCAACCAACCTAACATAAATGCGAAAGGACCCCAAAGAAATTCAAAAACTCCAGGAATCTCCCAAATCAGGATAACCACGACAAAGCACATAACTAGCTTCAGAGCCATCACTGATCTTTTCTCGTTATAGTTGTAGCCAATGCCAAGGGCTCCATACACCATGAGAGTAAAAAGTGTGTGCATTGGGCAGATGTAATACAGCATATAGTCATTGTTAAGAACAACACAACAAAATATTACAAAGAAATTCAGCCTCCACATCATCTGCACACAGGACAATGTTTACCATATTAACAACACTGAACCTAAGAAATGTAAGATACCCCAAGAGTCTTCTGATTTAAGGTAATAAAGTATTAACAGATAGTGTTACCTGAGCAAACCGAGCCAAACTAAAATCTTTTCTGATGTAATAATAGGAGAAGTTCCCAAAACCAGTCATCCAAACATATGCAGCAATGAAAATACGAATGGCATTGTATATCTCTGTTGCAGCAAAATAATGATACATCAAAAAGAGGACCTGTTGCAAACAAAAGAATAGATTATTTAGACTGTGCAAATGTGGAGAACATCATATACTGTAGGAGTCTATGCAAAGAGCAGTTCAAATACACAGGAAATAAAAATATACACATGAAATGTTGGGATACTTCTTTTTCTAAAGTTTTGGAGATACTAGAATATAGGAGTGTGCATTCGATTTATCGATTCGATTTTGACCCTTATCGATAATTACTTGTCGATTATCGATTTGTACATATGCTTATTGTAATAGTTTTAATAAGGTTTCGATTTTTCGATTACAATTTATTAATTTTTGGGGCTTATCGATTCGGTTATCGATTACACCAATAAGAAAATTTACGGGATTCCACGAAAAGTATATCGATATAAACACGCATAACTAATATGGACAAAAAGAAGCTAAAATAAGACGAATACCGTTTATAACATCAAAATTGTGTCAACAGGCACATGCAATAAAACTAAAGTAAGGGATCAAATGTATGTCACCAACACTCCAACGATTTTTAAAAAATAAAAATACATCATTATTACTAATTCTATTTTCTATTAATTTGAACTTCATTCCCTTGAGCTTTAAATATGATCATTCCTTAAATGTGGTGGATGAAATAATTAGGGGTATGCATTCGATTTATCGATTCGATTTTGACTCTTATCGATAATTACTTATCGATTATTGATTTGTACATATGCTTATCGTTATCGTTTCAATAAGATTTCGATTTTTTCGATTCGATTTATCGATGAATCGATAACAAATAATCGATTTAATTTATCGATAAACCGATTCAAATACACACCTCTACTTGAATAGACAAATTATGAGCATTCAAAAGAGAACCTGCATGATTTACTGCTTCTTAATATAACACATTGAACAAAGAAGTTGTGCAAGAATTAAGCAACTATGTTGTAACACATTCACATGAGAGAGAGAGAGGAACAAAGGGTGCAAATGGAAGGTATTTCCATAAAGAACTATCCAGATTTACTTCTTACAAAACTGAAGAATAATTAGATCAAGAAAAATGTGACAGAAAACACTTGCCTGCATCCATCCTTTCCACTCCTCTGTCTGATGACGGTTAAGATAAAGCAAGGATTTTCCAGAAAATGCTGATTTGTCATTGTGTTTCTTGAAAGAAGTCATTGCTGAAACTATGATCAGAAGACAATACAGAAAGAGGAAGAGGTCCCGATTGTAGCTCTGATCAAGGAAAACAATATCAAACAGCAAATTGTTACTTTGAGCAGCTGCACTTGCGGGGTTGCAAATATACATCTTATAATTCCGCAATGGAGATGGCACACTTTAATCCAGCAAACGATGCAGAAATCATTGGACATTATCTCCTTCATTCTAGTCAACTACCAATGCAGATCCTGTACTAAACTCTCAATACCAAGAACTACATACAAAACTAACGGGATGGGCACGAGAAAGCAAAGAAAACAACAATTTATCAAGAATGAGCTGAAGCACGTGGTAAAACATTTAAACATGGAAAATTTGAAATTCCCAAAATAAACCAATTATAGTAGAGAAGATCCAAAATTTCTAGAAAGTACGAACGAGTTTCCACATTAGCATGCATATCATATATATGCTAGTACATCTTCTCTAGAATAATACTAAAATTAGTTCCTTTGGAGCAAAGCATGCTAAAGTTTTGACAAAACATTTTGAAACAACATTAAGACAAGTTACACAGCACAATTTCCACATCCAACAGTTCAATCAGGATATCACATACAGGGGTGGATAATGGTCAAGATTCCAAAGTAACAAATCATTTAGGCTGAACTGGCTGTGTACATTTAACACAGTATGCAGAGAACACATTACTCTAGGTGCACCACAAAACGCTCATGCGCCATTATCCATGAGGTTACTGAAAATCATGATCTAGCAAGCATATCATGATGCATTATTTTTAAGTTAAAAGATTATGAACCTTAGTAGAATCTGCGAAGAAGTTTGTGCGGTCACAGATATAGAAATAAAAAAGGATTCCCCCAAATTCGGACCTGTATGAGATTGAAAGAGAAACGGGTTAGTATGAGGAGAAAAATGCATCCCGCATACTGGAAACAACCAAGGGACTCACATTGCCCTTAAAGTAGCTCGATTTTCGAGCAAAAAGGAGTCCTCCATTGTTAGAAACCTATAAAATAATTAGAAAATGTTTAATGAAGAATGAATTAAGAAAGTTCAAGGAAAATCCACCACTATGCACAGTGCACTGACCTAACTATATTTGTTTTTATTGATGAACTAGACAACTTTGTAGATGCAGATTTTGACAGACCTCCTTCCAGCAAGACAGCTCGATCTTCTTCTGTGATTGTTGCATTTTCCAATTCAACTAGATTATTATCTGAATGACTGCTGTCACAGAGAAGCCAACAATATCAAATAAGACAACTAATAATGTAGGATAGTACAATTGCTTGTATATATGTTGTACAGCTAAAGGAACCACAGCTGCTTTCAGAAATCAAGTAGTCTAGTGATACTGCTCACTAGTGACTAACAAATAGCAGTCATGTCTCAGTACTCTACAAGCTCCGTAGTGAAGGGGATACTTTTTCCTTTTCCTTATTGGATGGAGATCAATTCGGTGGTTATTTGCATGTCGAAAATTGAGTGGGTCAACTTAGTGGGAAGGGGGGTTGGTCTACGTCATGGCAAGGAGCTGTTTAACTTACACTTTAGATGGGAACAACCACTTCTTGTACTCCAACCACTCGGAGTATAACCATGCAACAAGGACGGGGATAAATCCAAGCAAAAATGACACCTGAGACATGAAACGGGAGATCGTTCAGTAGATTCTACAACAAATTTGCCTTAATGAAATAAAGAACAAAACAAAATAATGTTCGACATTGAGGCAGCGCAGGTACAGTTCTTACTCTAAAGATAATAATATGCAAAGATAATTCCATAAGAACAGCCATTTCGGCCTTCAGATTCCATCTTCGTTATCAAAACATGAATAATTTGTTTATCGACAGTTAATAACCTCCAACAGCAACAACAATTAACATGTTTTCTGCTCGTTACTAGACAAACACAAAAACTCAGTTCACAGGAAATGAATCTCCTCATATCAGTGCTCTTAGATCAAAATTCATTTTCACTACTAATACACTTCTTTGAAGTTGTACACTACCGTAGTTCAACTCTCCAACGGATCCGGACCCAAAAGAACTCACAATTATTACTACAATCCAACATTTCCGTTGTTTAACTCTTATTTAAAGGATCCGATTCCAAAACTAAACTAGATTTAACTTCAAAAAGAAAAAATCAAACTCATCACTATAAAATGAAACGATCAACACAAGCATTAGTACCTGTCCAGGCGTCAGAGGTCCGGAAACTGCCGCCATTTTCCAAAACAAAAAAAATGTATATAGAGATCACCGACAAGTGAAATGCGCTGAAACAGGAGAGAGAAACAAATGGAATGGATATTCCCTTCTGATTGAAGCTCAGCAATGAGAATCTGTATTTACATACATTATATGTACGTATATTGAATGGAAGACGATGAGATTATGTATAACAGGAGAAGAATTGGTTGAAACCTCCCCTATTATGAAATAAAATGGAGAGATCTGAAGCAATGAAGAAAATGGAGGAGGAGGATCACCAGTTGGGTTTCGGGTGAGGTGGGTGGGGTTGGGGATGTAACGACGTCGGTCACTACGCGTTTCTGTATTTTGGTTTTGGATTCAGATTTTATTCAGAAAAAATGTCTCTGTCCCTTTTTCTTTCACTACCAACCGTTGATGGTAGCGGTTGTGGTTTTGGGTGGTTGAGTTTTTCTTTTTCTTTTATTTTTATTTTTATTTAGTTGCTAGTACATTGTTTTCATACGCGTTAATTAGCTGTTAAGGTTTAAGTTTAGAGATTGTATTAAAATTACCACATCCTATGTATTCTCACTTGCGCCAAGGGTCGATTGGAAACAGCTTTTCTGCCCTTTCGGGCAGGGGTAAGGCTCGTCTACATATTACCCTCCCCAGACCCCACCTGGTGGGAATATATTGGGTAGTTGTTGTTGTTGTTGTTGTATGTACTCTCACTACATTGAAGATATTAAATAGATAATTTTCCTTAAATTTATATCATAATAGAATTAATTAATTAAAAAAATATATTTAGCTTTGAGTGACAACTCGGTTGTAATATTGTATTTAAATGTCCTTCCGTTGTCCGTACACTTCTTAAGAGACATACTAGACCCTCAACCCTAAAAATTTAAACAGGTCACACTTAATTAGAACAAAATAAATTGGAAAAAGAAAATCTTTTGAGAGAAAATAGTTCTGAATGTATTAGATATGTAATGAGGATCTCGTTGATTATAATATGCATTGAACAAAACCTAATTAACTAGAATACTAGAGATAAACTGATTCAACTCTACTACATGGAAAATTAATTACTGATATATCATCATATGTAGAATTAATAGTTATCCTTTTTGCTTTAACAAGTTTAATCATGAATGCACTAATAAGCAAGCCAATAATTAAGCTGTACTCCCACCTGCTCATATATAAAAAATCATTATCGTTACTGAATTCTTTGTGGATTTAGGCTACATGCATTCCCTATTAATCCAATATTGCCATTTAAGATAACAAGGCTCAATTGGGACAGAGAATATATAATGGTAATGATAAGCTTAATGCAGTGCATATAAGCTCATTAAATAAACATGATTAATCCATACTTAATTTGCTCTATGAGTACAAATAAAGCAACAACTTAATTTGTTAGGTGAGTTAAAGAGATACTGAAAAAAGATTTTTGTTTAACAAAAAAACTGAATATTTGGTTAAAGCTAGAAATTAAGAGAAAAATTTGGTTACTCATAATCAAGAAATGAGAGATTTTGAAAATAACAATAAAGCAATGAGTAAGTATGTATTTCAGTATAATCTCAATGAAATTTCGTGTCTCGCAGATGATGAGACATTCTCATTTTATAGTTGATTATAGGAGAAAGTGTAATATCTTTATCTTAATGAGGCAATTATAAGCAATAAATGACATTAAAAGAAACGTTACTCAATCATTTCTATTAAATACAAATTCTCTAACGATTTGGCATTTAATACTAAATTTGGACTCTTTTACGCTATCAGATTCATTTCTTCAATTCCTTCTGATTTTTTGGCTTTAAATGACTCGAACAGGTATGAGTCTCATTTCATTTGAGTAATAGCTCGTGCCTTTAAGTGTCTTCTCTCCCGCATCTGTGGTTGTCCGTGCCTCCTGACTGATTACCACGCTTTGACCATTTGACCAGTCCACGTGTTATGATACGTCATCTTCAATATATAAATTTATTTTTTTCCCAATAGAGATAGTCCCTCCACTTTCCATTTATTTATTAATTAAATTTTTGGAAAGTGTTTCTTCATTAAAAGGGGAATATTTTTCCATAGTCAATGCTATGACAGTACTGACGCTTCAGTTGTCTTTTTCTATTTAATGCCCGCACACATGTCACCTTCTCATTGGCTCTGTAATTCTACAGCCTTTTTTCAAGGATTCTTCAACTTCACTATTCGCGAAGTGATAGTTGCCTTTATTATAGGCTTTCCATCATTACACTTCTTAGTCTTTGACGGTTGCTTTTATATATAAACTTAACCCTTTTCCCTGGTCTTCTTCTCCACAAAGTTTTACCAAGTATCTCATTATTTACTCCTATTCACTTCTTCCTTAGTTCACATCTTTCTACCATGTCATCTTCGAATCCTAACCCTAGGTCCAATTCTTAACAGTTTTCCCAATGCCCCTATAAGACACAAAAGTGTTAGATGAGGCAGGCTTCGTGGCCTAGGGTTCATTCGTGGTGGTACCTCTGGTTCCATCACTCTTTCTTCTAGCTCTGGCACTATTTTTAGAGGTTCTTTCACTAAGAAATCTTCCTCTAAAGGCAAAGAATCTTCTGAGCCTATTCAAGAACCTTTGGTCGAAGAAATAGTGCCAACCGACTTATCTTTCGAGCATGATAAAGAATCCCTTCGTGAAAATTTGGATAGAGCTGACACGTATCCTTCTTTAATTACTGAACCGTTGATTTCCACTATTCGTAAAGATTGTCGTTGGAGAGATGACCTTCGTATAGTTATTCCTAACCAAAACCGGAGAATATCTTCTTATAGGATTAGATTTTCTTTTGTTTATACTTATCCCTTTACTTTGGGATTTATTCCTGCTATCGACTCAATTATACTCGATTTATGTCGTTTTTTCAAAATTTGTTTGGCTCAAATTGCTCCCTTGTATGGAGAGCAGTAGCTTGTTTAAGGTATGTATCTGTCAAGACTGGTGTTGACTTTACCTTTTCCCATCGTATTCATCTTTACCACCCCAAGCTATTCTGCAATGGTGTTTTTACCCTAACTGCAAGAAGTAAAAGGGTTTTGGTAAGCCCTGAAGATGATAAAGATCGAGGATGGTACACCTGTTACATCGCGGTACCCACAGTTGGTTTGGTGGGTAAATCAAATATTCCTTTTCCTGATAAATGGAACCTTGCACGTAAGTATTTCATCCTTACCGTATCTGTTCTTTTTAGAATTTCAACTTCTTTTCTAATTTCATTATTTTTTGCTTTTTTGTAGCAACCATGGGAGACGTGAAACTCGTTTCTAATTTCCGTGGTTGGGTAGATTCTATCTTGAAAGTCGTGCCTATGGAGGCGCGAACCTGGAAATCTATTTCCAACAAACATGGTTGGAAAGTGAAAACTCATGGTATGCATTCCTTATTATTTCTCGTATGTTAAATTATTTCCCCTCTTTTAACTTTTTATCCTTCTTTTTATCAGGATTTGCTATTCGAGGAATGACAGCTGAAGTAGCTATTGCCCTTCGAGCCTCTTCTGGTACTCCCCTTTCTTTGGAGAGAACACAAGCTACGCTGTCAAAGAGGAAAGTTGTTGAAGAGGATTCTGAGGATGATGAAGATGAAGACACCTCTTTGATAGCCAGGCCAAGAGCTAGGAGACACATCATTTCTGAAGTTGAAGCTGAAATTTCTGCTGCCCATGCCTCATCTCTTACCGAATCTGTTAACATCATTTTTGATGATGAAACCATTCCAAGGTACATCAATGAATCCACTCAACGTCTATTCATTGATGGTTTTGAAAGTGGTGAACTAGGTCCTATTTTATGAAGTTCCTCTTTCCTCCTCCATTCACATTCTTTTTATTCCTACTTTGGTTTCAAGTGCTTCCTTGCCCATTTTATATGTTCATGCTCATTTACCTATTTCTACTCCCTTTCCTGCTCCGACTCCTTCGACTCCTGTTATTTTCACCTCTTCTACCGTTCCTCCTTCTATAGCTCCCCCTTCCTCTATTCAACATGCAGATGAGGGTTCCAGTAGCAGAAGTTTGGCTATGAGGAGTGTAACACTTGAGGTTCCTACTAATAACAGTCTTTTAAGGAAGTCTGGTGGAGCAGATGTATGGCTCGAGCCTTTAATTGGAGACATTGAAAAAAAGAAGATGAACATTCACATTTGCTTAACTCTGATGAATGACATAGTTAATTCTACGTTTAAGGTATTCTTCCTTTACTTACTAATATGTTTTTTTTATCTCTAGATTCTTATTTTCATGAGTTGTCATTGTAGGCTAACCTCATTGGCACAGAATTGATGGGAAGAATTTCCCTTTTAGAAAAGAAGGCTCGTGAGTCCGATAAGACTATTCTCGAGGCTGAGAGGGTGGCTAAGAAAGCTCAGCTGGAATCAATTAATTGGAAAGAACAGTTTAAAAATGCTCAAGAAACGATAAAAGAATTGCAAGAAAGCAACCGTAACCTTTAGAAGCAGAAGCGGACTCTGACTTCTGAATTAGCTGGAGCCAATGTTTCTTCTAGTAAAGCCGATAAGGATAAAGAGCACCATTGTTATTTCTCAGAGCAGTTATCAAAGTCAAGTAAAGAAATAAGAGAACTTAAGGCACTCTTGGACAAAACAATAGTATGCAAGAGAGTTAGTACAAAACTTGACTCAAGCTTAAGCTGATTTGAAATTCTCCTCTGATAAGGTACGTGCCTTAGAGAGTTCTCATGCCTCCCTTGAAGCTACCTTTGATTCAACTTTAGCTGAAAATCAAGTGTTAAGAATGATCTTGTTATGTGGGAAAAGGAGTATAAACTTCTTGAGGAGAAATTTGACATAGAGATGAGTTGGGCTTTTCTAAACTCTCGTCGTGATGCTTTAACTGTCGTGATGCTTTAACTGAGGCCAGTCAAAAAAATTTTGTTTTAAAGTCGGAATTGGCCAAAGTTTTAAAAGCCATTGAGATGACCCAACGGCCACTTGACTTTCCTTCTCCGGCAAATGAAGCTCCCGTGGCTGAAGAACCTTTAAATGAAGATGCAATTGCTGTGACAGTTGAAGTTGAAAATATTTCAATTCCAACTCCCGAGGGTGAAACTTCTATGAATCGGTCTGTGGAAGCTGAAGCTTCCATGACTCTTGCTCCCCTAGATGAACCTAACACTTCAATCCTAGCTGAAACTGCTCCTGTTGTTATTTCTTCAGAAGTTGCCACCACACCTATGGCGTTCCTGAAAGTGAAGCTGATATCGCAACTTCTGATGTTCTAGACCTTCAGTGACCAGTTTATGTTTCCAAACTTTATTTTTATTTGCTTTTTTGATTGGTGGTTTATCCCTTGGTCAGTTTTTAAGGGATTTTTTGGAAAAGGTCTCCAGTTATCATTATGGGGCACTTGTATAAATTTTTTGTTGACTAAGTTTCTACTTAGTCTTTTTAATTATATCAAGAAGTTTGTTAGTACTTCAATATGTTCTATTCTTGCCTTTTTCTTATCTATTTAGGACATATAGAATAGTTTTGCATTTATCCTTTGAAAATGCTTTATGATTCTTCTCATGACTTATTAAAATAAGGATTATAAAATAGGGCCCTTTTATATACATCGACACTCAATGAAGAAGACGTCTCAACTTCATAATGGTGTTAAAATACGATAAAAGAAACATGAACACACATGTTTTGTTTGGAATAAATTTGACAATTTTTTATACGAACTTTGACAAGCTTTTGAATATTACATGTATTAAAATACATCTATAACGTTCTTGTAACTGTTTTTCATATAACAGATTTTTACAAGATAAATATAAATTAAACAACTTTTTTCCTTATAACCCGTTTCAGTACATAGTCATGGCCCTATCTTCATGATTAGGAAGGATTTGAGAGGTGACTCCATTTTTCTCATGATTTGAGAGGTGAATCTATTGTTCTCATGGGAAAGAATACTATGATGAATGCTGAAACTCCGTAACTTTTGCTCTTCACTTGTCTCTTTGTAGCTTGATTTTTTCAATTTTCATTCGATTTACGTATCTGTTTTTCTGCATGTATTTATGTATAATATGTAGTCCCTCAAGTGTTTGATCGATGAAGTGTGAAGCCTCGAGAACTTGTTAGTTTCTCTCAATTTGGTCCTTTTCCTAAAATAGAAAAACATACGGGACTCGGAGGTGCGATTAAAGATGAAGATTGCTTAAAACGTGTGTATTTCCATCAGAATAATTGTAACCCTAGGGCTGGAAAATTTAGAATATTCCATTTTGCTGTGCAGGTCGTGACTCATCATTGGCATGGGTAAGGACTTTTGCCTAGCATCTAAAATCTTTAGTAAAATTTTAACAATTCAAAGAAAATTTTTACATAACGATACCTGACCGTGGGCACTCTCTCAAAAGTAGAATCTCTTTAAGTGGAAAACATTCCAATGTGAGGGTAGAATTTTCCCATCCATTGTCTCTAACTCATATGCTCCTTTTCCCGCAATATCACGAACTCTGAAGGGTCCTTCCCATGATGGACTTAGCTTTTCTGGATTAGCAGCCTTTGTAGATTGGAACACCTTTTTAAGCACGAAGTCCCCAATTTTTAAAAATCTGAGGCGTGCTTTCCTGTTGTAATACCATTCAATTACTTGCTTTTGTGATGCCATCCTTATTAATGCAGCTTCTCTTCTTCCTTCGAGCAAATCAAGGTTCACCCACATCTCTTCATCATTTGATTCTTCTGTTGCTTGAGCATATCGTGTGGTTCACCTATTTCAACTGGGATTAAGGCCTCAACACCATAAACCATTGAAAATGGTGTTTCTCACGTGCTTTTTGTCATTGTATGATAAGCCCATAATACTCCAGGTAATACCTCAGACCAATTACTTTTTGAATCCTGTAACCTTTTCTTCAAGTTGTTGATAATGACCTTGTTTGTGGATTCCGCTTATCCATTACCCACTGGGTGGTATGGCGTAGATGTTATCCCTTTAATTTGCCAACTTTGAAAAAATTCTGTGATTTAAGTTCCTATGAATTGTGGACCATTATCACACACGATTTCCTTTGGCACTCCAAAGCGGCATATTATATTCCTCCAAATAAAGTCTTTAACTTCCTTCTCTCGTACCTATTTAAATGCTCCTGCTTCTACCCATTTAGTGAAATAATCAGTAAGTACAAGTAGAAACTTCACCTGTCCTTTTGCTTGTGGTAATGGACCTACGATATCCATTCCCCATTTCATAAAGGGCCACAGAGCTATGACAGGGTGTAGTGGCTCAGCTGGTCTATGCATATTATTGTCGTACCTTTGACATTTATCACATATAGACACAAAACTATTTGCTTCCTCTTCCATTTTAGGCCAATAATACCCTGCTCGAATCAATGTTTTTACCAGCAACCTTACTCCTGCGTGATTTCCACAATGTCCTTCATGTATTTCCCTCATTACATATTCTGTTTGGGAAGGTACGAGACACCTTGCTAATGGTCCACCGAACATCATTCGATAAAGATTTCCTTGATATAAACAGTAGCGAGCAACCTTTTTATGGAGCGCGTGTGCCTTCCTTTTGTCATCGGGTATGGTTCCGTACTACAGAAAAGCAACAATTTCGTTTCTCCAATCCCATGTTAAATTATTAAAATTTAACTCATTCTTATCAGGTTAGAGAACAGAATGAAATAAATGTACAGCTGTAGCATTTGCATCTTTCACGTCTGCTGCAGATGCGAGATTGGCTAAAGTATCTGCCTCAACATTTTCATCTTTTGGTATTTGCATAACCTTCCACGTCTGAAACTGCTTTATTAATTCTCGTACTTTTTATAAGTACTCTTGCATTCGTGCTTCCCTGGTTGCGTAAGTTCCCGGCATCTGATTAACGAGTTGTGAATCACTCTTGATTATAATCTAGGTTATGCCAAGTTCTCGATCCAATTCCAAACCTGCAATGACAGCTGCATACTGTGCTTCGTTGTTAGTTATTGAATGACACTTTATAGTTTGTCTAATAGTTTCACCCGTGGGTGGTATGATAACTATTCCTAAACCTACACCTTTTACGTTAGATGAACCGTCAGTGAATAAATCCAAGTCCCCAGATTTGCACCATTAAAAACTTATAATTCTTTTTCTGCTTCTAATAGCATCCCCTGACTGAAATTAGCTAATACTTGAGATTTCATAGCAGTCCTAAGTTGATAAGTGATTTCGAATTCACTTAATTCTATAACCCATTTTTCTAATCTTCCTGATAGTTCGTGTTTATGCAAAATGTTTCGTAATGGAAAAGCAGTAACTACAACAATGGGATGACATTGAAAGTAAGGTCTTAATTTTCTAGATGCCATAATCAAAGCAAGTGCAAACTTTTCTAAATGCGGGTACCGTGTTTCTGCATCTAACAAAGACTTGCTTACGTAATAGATAGGAGATTGTTTACCTTGATCCTTCCGGACTAAAACAACACTTACCCCAACTTCTGATACGACAAGATAGATGAGTAACTTCTCTCCTACCTTTGGTTTCGCCAATAACGGTGGATTTGACAAATACACTTTCAGATTCCTAAGTGCTTGTTGACAATCCTCGTTCCTTTCAAAATGATCCTGCTTGTTTAAAGCTGAGAAAAATTTGAAGCATTTTTTTGAAGAATTGGAAATGAATCTCCCCAGAGCTGCAATTCTCCCAGTTAGTCTTTGAACTTCTTTCTTACTCATAAGTACATCGGTGATTTACTCTATTACTTTGATCCGTGAAGGATTTATCTCAATACCACGATTAGAAAAAAGAAAACCCATAAACTTTCCTGATATGATCCCAAATGCACATTTTTCTGGATTGAGTTTCATATTAAACTTTCGTAAAATTTTAAATGTGACAGATAAATAAGAGATGTGATCATGAGAATGCTAGGTTTTGACAAGAATATCTTCTATATATACCTCCATGGTTTTACCTAAATATTCGTGAAATATTTTAGTAAACAACCTTTGATAGGTTGCTCCAGCATTTTTGAGACCAAAGGGCATTACTTTATAACACTAAGTCCCCTTGTCTGTGATAAAAGAAGTTTTCTCTTAATCACTTGGATCCATTTTATTTGGTTGTAACCTGAATATGCATCTAAAAACTTAAAAGTTCATGCCCTGCAGTTGCATCAATTAATTGATCTATATGCAGTAAAGGGAAAGAGTCTTTTGGACAAGCTTTGTTAAGATCTGTATAATCTACACAAACTCGTCACTTACCATTTTTCTTAGGTACTACAATTGTATTATCTAACCAATTAGGATATTTTACCTCACGGATAGATCCAATTTTTAATAGCTTTTGGACCTCATCTTGAATCACCAGGTTTTTGAAAGCTCCTTGATTTCTTTTCTTTTGCTTTATTGGTATGAATAATGGATCTTGATTTAGTTTGTGAGTCATCACATCCGGTGGTATCCCTGTCATATAAGCATGGGACCAAGCAAAACAATCCACGTTAGCTTTAATATATTCAATTAACATACCTCGCATGTCAGATCTTAGATTGGCTCCAAGATAAACCTTCCGTTCAGGCCATTGCTCAAATAATATCACAACTTTGAGTTCTTCAATTGTTGTTTTTATATTTTCATCCTCTTCAGGCTCTTAAATTGTGTCAGGTCTCGAGTCTAGATCTGTCCGTTTTTGCTCAGCTGAGGTTTGAACATTGATACCTTCAACTGTTTCCTGTAATTGTTATTTTTCTTTATTTACACTGCTCGTATCTGTTACTGCGTTAATACTCCTGGTTGTTTGTTGATATACACGAATTTGGCAAATTCCCTACGGAGATGATAATTTAATAACTTGATGTAGAGTTAACGGGACAACATCCATATCATGGATCCAATGTCTCCCTGTGATCATATTGTAAGCCATTTCCATATCTACTACCTGAAATTTAGTTTTTTTTAACAACACCTGCAGCAAAAGTTGTTAGAATTACCTCTCCTTTTATTACCACACTTGAATTGTCGAACTCGGACAAGGTATGCGCCTTCGGTCTCATTTTTTCTTCAGCTTGCATTTCACGTAATACCCTTAGTAGTATAATATTTACGGAACTTCCTGGATCAATCAAAACGCGTTTTACATTAGTGCATGTACAAGTAAAGATATTACCAGTGCGTCATTGTGGGGGTCATCACTCCTTCGGTATGTGCATCACCTAAAGAAATACTTTTGTTTTCTAAATCCTACCATACTCATTTCCCGTGTGTAATCGTTACTTTAGAAACCTTGTTGGAAGTCGTATATGTTACACCGTGAATATCTTCTCCCCCACTTATAACATTCACGATTCTCTTGGGTAATGGGGGCTTTGGTGGTTCTTACCTATTTTTCGTATAGGCTTTCTTACCTTTCTCACTAAATAACTCAGTGAGATACCCTTGTATCAATAGATGGTCCACTTCACTTTATAAGAATCCGCATTCTGAAGTTTTTTGCCCGTGATCATTGTGGAATTTGCACTAATGGTATGGATTGCGCCTATTTGGATTTGACCACATATCTTTTGGCCACCGTACCTTATCTCTCGTGCTCCTCAAAACAGCTACGAGCTCGGAGGTAGTGACAGTGAAATTATATCCACCAAAACTCGCCTTTAAACTTCTGTCATCATCTCGTGACTCTTGTCTGTTTCGGTCATTTCTGAACCTTGATGAAGAACCAAGTTCCACGTTCCTCGATTTTTTATCATATCGTTGATTATCCTACTTTGACCGTGAGTCTTTTCCTAATGGTCCCATATATGGATAGTACCTGTTTTTACCTGATCTTTTTTCAGTTTCTCGCCTCCTGGAATTGCTCTTTTCTTCATGATGAATTTTAGGTACGGTATCTTCCTCAATTTGCAACTTTGTACTGTACCTGTTATAGATGTCATTCCACGTGGTTGCAGGGAACTCTCGAAGGATTTCTTTAAGTCTTCTCGTGGCTTCTGAACTTTTCTCATTTAAGTTGCTTACAAAAGCTACTGCAGCCCAATTATCAGGTACATGAGGTAAAGTCATCCTTTCACGTTGGAATCTATCAACAAAATCTCTGAGCAACTCTGAGTCCCTTTGTTTAAATTTGAAAATGTCTTCCATTCTTTTCTCAACCTTTTGAGCTCCCGAGTGTGCTTTAATAAAAGAATCCAGGCTCAGCAAAAGAGTTTATAGAATTTTCAGGTAAAAGAGAATACCAGGTTAATGCACCCTTGGTGAGTGTTTCTCCAAATTTCTTGACCAACATTGATTCTATTTTTCGCTTGGACAAGTCGTTGTATTTTACACCTGTAGTAAATGCAGTTATGTAGTCACGTGGGTCTGTTGTGCCATCATATTTTGAGATGTCAGGCATTTTGAAAAGAGAGCAAATAATAAGTTAAAATCCCCACTAATCAACTCCCCCAAACTTAAGCGTTTGCTTGTCCTCAAGAAAATAAGGTAATTCCCACATTCACTAAAACAAAACAGAAGGATATTTCAGCTGCCCTAATGTGAATCAATCATGCTTCAATTGGGACTAATAATTACCCTCAACATAACTGAATTATCAACAATACAAAACCTTTTGAGTACCATAGTTCTAATGTGACACAAGAGCGTCAAGAGTTAACTCACCAAGGAAGCTCGCCCTACTACGTAGGTTGTGGAACCTAAACTCCTCCTCCTCTACTCTCCATAAGAAAATCTCACCTCAGATTGTAACATTAAAAACAAGGTTTGTGAAGAAGTATGCTCATCTCTCTCAAGAGAATGTCATAAGTCTGGCTCTAAGTACCATAAGCTTGCCTTTATATAAATCACCACTAATGTAAGCTCACTCAACTCGAAATCATATAAGGCTTTTGCGGGAATGTAGTGAAGGCTTTTGGATCAAGGTAGGACTTATTGGCATATGATGGTTTCATCTTTCCTTACGCACTCCATTTTCTTATTTCGGCTCACACTTTCTTGACTCTTTGAGTCATTTTCTTCTTCCTTAGGAGAACTAGAGAGACAGACTGTCACTCTTTATTTCTCATGATGATCATTTTTCTCCTTTTTCTAATCATTCCATGCCTTTCATCGTTGCTTTCATTGAATCCCTTCACTTTCTATCTTATTCACTTTCTTTTTTGACTTTTTGGCTTTTCTATCTTCTATTTTTATTCATTTATTTTTGTTATTTGCATCTTTTATCACTTTCACATTCCTCGTCTCTCTCCAAAACTTATGATTTTGCTACTTGTATAACAAGAATGCCAAGGAAAGATCGAGTGCCAAGAGAGGGCCATTAGAGAATGGCTAAAGGCTTGTAACGTGGTTATTGAAAGAAGAAGGGCTTCAGATCAAAGGGGCTGGATACGAATATCATATTGGTAGGATACAGAAGCTTTCAAGTTTCAAATTGGATCAAGGAGAGGCTACAATCATTTCTCAAGTCGAGCTACACTAGAATTTCGCCTAGACAAACATTCAGGGCAAGTTCTACACTTATTGGCACAGACTTTGGACTTACAATTCAATACCTTACCTCACAAGCTATTGGAATGTTATGGAAAATAGAATCTAGGGCCCACAATAACCCTAGCTAAGATTGAGCTCTATAAATGGCTCCAAGAAGCCACTCGGTGATTGTTTAGTCAACACAAGAGTCTAAAGGTCACAACTAGAAATTTTTTTAGCTAATAAACTTGTTTCTAACCATAAGGTCGAAGGTAAGTATGTTAGGCCCAAGTGAAGCCTTTTTGAGACACTTCTATTCATTTATACTATTTACACCAAAACATAAAGAAAATGGACTGAATTCCTTAAGAAGGTTGTCACGCCATCTATCGGCGGGAAGAGCCAGCCGATTCACACAATATATACCTTTGGAAATAACCGTGACATTATGAAAACCAAAGGCTTATTGTTCACATAAAATGTAAAAAGAAGCTTACAACTTAAAAAAAGAAAATACTAAAAGAAATAAAAAGCTATTAAGTAAACTACAGAAATCAAACTGAATATATACAAAATTAAAGTAACGTGAATATATACATAAATGAAAAATGAATATATACATCAAATGGTAAAAATATATACATACCAAAATGTAAAAGTAATGAATATATACATACCAAAAGTGAAAATAAAGTAAAAATAAAGAAAAATAGTATCATAGTTATTGCATATCAATGTCATCAAAGCATCACCAATCAAAATATACCACCCCCACCCTCCCCCCATCCCCCAAAATAAAAATAGCATTTTCCTCAATGCTAATATAAAAATAGGATCAGGAAAAAGGTTAGAGAGTGAAGAAAACTCCCTATGCGGTCTGTATTGGGTCAGGCACATGAGTGGGTTCCTTGGACTGCACAGGATCAGCAGATCCCTTCGGGTCCTCTAACTGGATCTCCAAATCCTGTGATTGGGGGACCACAGGGTTGCGGAGCATCTGGATCATCTCCTCAGCACTATGTGTAGTGGCAGCAGGCTCCTCAGACTGGCCAGCTACTGGTGCCTCATGCTCTGCTTATTGTGCTACTAGGACTTGCTTCTCCATGTCCAAATCCAGTGGGATGTCTCCAGCATAAGTAAACCTCTCTACCCCCTTCTTCAGCTGCTCACTGACTCCTTTGAGGCTCGAGTCTTCTTCATCTTCTTCATTTGCTTGCCCAGATCCTTGATAGCTTTTCCATGTATATCCAAAGTCTTTGGGATTGTCTTCTGGTTGTCCAGGAGGTCCTATGGTTTTCCAGAAGCTCCTTCAATGAATTCTCCACTGATGGAGGTACCTGAAGCTGTGTTAGGGCTGAATGTGTTGCTACTGCACTGGATAAGACAAACAACTTTGATGTAGCTGCCTGCATCCAATTGTTGATGCTGGATAATGTTTGAGAAACCTGTAGTATACTTTGAGGGTAAGTGGAAGATGAGGGAACAGATAATGGAACTATGATAGATAGACCGGATGAAGGAGGAGGCATGGCAGCTGAAGATCCCCCTGCTATGGAAGGCTCTGACGCGGTGGCACTACCCTTGTCTGTTTAGACTAGCCTGTGAAGATAGCGGATTTACCCTTTTCTTTAGAGTTGTCCTGTCCTTGGAGTCTATACCAGGAGAAGGGCCTTTAGGCTTTGCCTTTGTGTCATAATGCTTCTTCTCAACTCCTTGGTCCTCAAAATACATGGTGAGGAAGTTGGGTTAGGAATATGATCTTTCTTCCTTTCCAACTGCCTTGGTGATGTGGTAGTACATGAGGTTCACCACATTGATAGGATACCCCACCATGATGGAGGCTATGAAGACTGCCCGGGTGATTGGGAGGACATTATCATGCTGACACAGGTCCAGCCGGCTGCACACAAATGCGGACCACCATTTGGCTTCAAAGTTGAGGGTGTTTCTGGCTATTGGGACTCACAGAGAACTAAGGTTTCGCTACAGTTGTCATTATCACCTAGAAGACAAGCTTGAACAATTCCTAACTTATAGATATTAAGGTTCTTGTGTTTAACTAATTAACTAACAAATTAAAATACTAAATTAACAACTAAATATACTAAGGGTTAGAGACAAGATTCAGGAGGTCTAGAGTTTTGATTTCCCCAATTGTTGGAATCCTTCCCGCTATGTCTTCTATAATTTCAGCTAAGTATTATCTACCAATCATGAGCACTCTTATTACCGTAAATATCTCTCGAGTAATTAGGACAATTTACTAAATGCACTCTCCCGAGCTACGCCAGCTGGATTTTAATACAGCTCATTTCATATTGCACCCAAGGCTTCTTTATCCCTAATCCCGCCTTTAAACCCGCAATTATTGATCCCTCATATACTTTGGGAGTGGTGTTGTTCAACAATTACCTAAATATGCACTCTTTCCCGAGTTATGCATACTAAATTGGCACAGCTAATTGAGAGCTCTTCAATCAACCAGAATATAAATGTAGTTGAACAAATAGAGAAAAGCTATGGCTCAATTATTGAAAAACATAACAAGAATTTATCCTACAAAATGTTCTATCAAAACTCTAGATAAAAAATTAGCTATTCATAATAGTATGTAAAACTACAATACTAAAAGTTATAACCAACAATGAAAAATAGGAAGAGGAGTGGAAAACTCGTGGAAGAATTCTACGCCTTGCTTCCAATGTGTTCTTTCCTCCTAAGGTCGAATATATGTTTCAAATCTATCCTCTCTCTTTCTTGGCCGGCTTCCTTGGTTTAATATAAAATTTAGGGCTTAAAATCTCGTATTTTGAACATATGTCCCTAAAATTTCTGCCTACTGCCATAGTTTTGCCACGGTCGCGGTAGAACCGCGGCCAAACATGCCCTCTGATTCTTCAGTTGTCCGCGACCATCTTCTACTGCGGTTCTTCCATGGTCGCGGTGTAACCTTGGTTTTTCACCCTATTCCGTTTAGAATTTGGAAAAAAATAAAGCATGAAAGTTGTAGCCATTTGCGTTAGCTTTCCAACCATATATAGTGGAGCCAAAATGGAGTATTGAATAAAAAGTTATGTGTATTTTACAGGATAGTGCGCAATATGCCTCATCGATCTTCGTTTGTTCTCAACTATCAAATGTGACTCCGAATATGATCCCGACTTAATTTATTGAGCTATTACTCAGACTTCAAAGCTCTAAAATACTTAATTTTATTCAATATCATCTATATAACTTTGAATCACTCCTATAAGGCATAAAACACACAGTTAGCACAAAATACTAGCGATTAAAGCGCAAACTCAACTAAAGGGCAGTAAATTAGAGTGTAATGATCGACTAAAATACGTAATTATAGCCGATTATCAGTCCACCATTACTGGAACTTCAGATAAGGTATCTCGCTCACGAATCTATCAACCCAGACCTTGGGCTTTCTGGACCTGGCCAATCCTCCCACATTGGTATCACCCTCTCTCCCATCATCCAGGACCCCAACATCATCATCAAAAGTAATAGGGGCAGTTGGTGATTCCAAAGTTGTAGCAAGTGGGAAAGATGGTGCTAAAGCCTAACTACCTTCCTCTGAGCCATCAAATAACTCAAAAAGGAGGTAGGTTCATCAACTAGATGAATTTCCCTAGAATTATGTGGGAATATGCGTTGTCATAGAGTATCCTTCCGAAACATCCCCAAAAGGGACATATTCATTGGTGTCAGAATGGTCCGCGACTCTATCCGCAGCTTTGATGGAGGCTCTTAACTTGCCAATCGACTTTTACACTGCTAGGGTAACTTAGTCTTTCCTTTACCCTTGCCTGGTGAGGGTTCTACCCTCCCTTTAGATGTATCTCCTTTACCTCAGGAATGGACCACTTTCTACAACAGACAAGCAGTAAATATAGTCAGAAAAGGGCTTCAAGCATGTGTTAAACAGAATATAAATGAAATGGAACACTGCTTCTCAAAATAGGGCATCACGGACCACGTAGTAAGTGTGACCGCAAAATGCGCACCACGGATCACGTAAAAGTGAACACGGCCGTGAAGAGGTTAGGCTCAGACTACCAACTCTCAATACTTGATGAACCGCGGACCGCAAAAATTGAAACATGGCCGCAAATGACCTATCGCGGATAGCATAAAAGTAAACGCGACCGCGGAAGTAAATTATAAGCTCTCTGAAGTTTAGAAGCGTGGACCGCAAAAACATGGATGCGGCCACGGGGGTTCAACCGCGAATCATGAAAGAGTGACTGGAGCTGCGATAGCTAAAAAAGCCTCAGTGCATACCATGAAGTTTTGAATGCGAGCATGAAGTTTTGAATGCGACCGCATACCCTACTGCGGTCTATGAAGTTTTGAATGCGACCGCATACCCTAGCGTAGACCACGAAAAAGTGACCGCGGCCATGAAAATCAAATGAAATTGGCACCGAAGAACTCCTCTAATTAGAGTTTTCACCAATTACACAAATTGAAGCAATTAAACTTTCAAAGTTACTAACCCCGGCCCCCACTAGGCATACAAACACTACCCACATGTATGTAAGCAACAATGAAACCTTAATTTATCATTAGGGAATGCATTCAATCCAACTAAAAAGAAAAATTAAAACAAATAGAAAGAAAAGAAAAACTATAATATCAAACCATTGAATTTAAACATACTAGTTGTATAATGTGGGAAATCTACATTTGAAGTGAATGAGATGAGAATAAGAGCAAGAATGAATGCACTATGCTTTTAGGTGTGTTTTAAGAGTAATGGATCATAAAGTGTAAAAAGTTTCAAGATCTTCTATTTATACTTAGACCCAGGGGACCCACTGACTCACCTGAGTGCGACTATGAAATTTTATTACAGTCTGCACTCGTTACCTTTTTGTAGAGACGCTTCAGATACACTGGCGCGATCCGCAAAATATTGACTAGGGCCGCCAAATTTCCGCGGTCCAGGAAAATGTGAACATGAATGCCAAGAATGAAGGGACTTTGACAGGCCAACTTTAGAGAGTTGGCATTTTCCATAAACCAGTTGCGCGGTCCGCGTCAAAGTTGAGCGGCCGCGAAGTGCTCACGCGGTCCGCAAAATTTTTTGGCGCGGTCCGCAAACTTTTTCCACTTAGCCAACTTTTCCCTTGTCAATTTCCTATACTGCACAACCAATTCCTACACACACTACACAGCCAGTTAGTCCAAAACAATGTCTAATCTAAGAAGAAAATTAAAAGAAAGAAAAATACATGGGTTACCTCCCAAGAACCGCTTGATTTAGTGTTGCAACATGACGCATATTACCATCATTCACTTGTAATGGATCAATTCCATAACGTGGGCATCATCAAACTTACTAAGGTAGTTCTTTACTTGGAGCTCATTGACTCTAAAGATCTCACCATTCTTGTTTTTCAAATCTAGAGCACCAAAAGGAGTCACATGCACCACTTCAAAAGGACCGCTCCACTTCGACTTTAGCTTTTCTGAAAACATCCGTAACCGAGAGTTGAATAGGAGAACAAGGTCACCTTCTTTGAACTCTTTTTTCCGGATATACTTATCATGTAGGTACTTCATCGTTTCCTTATACAAGAATGAACTGGAGTAAGCATGGAACCAAAAATAATCAAGTTCATTCAATTTCTCCACCCAAAGATTGGCAGCTACATCTCACTCTAGGTTCAACTTCTTCAACGCCCACATTGCCTTATGCTCTAATTCCACCGAGAGGTGACATGCTTTCCCAAGCACCAAAATATACGGAGACATACCAATTGAAGTCTTATAGGTTGTTCTATATGCCCATAAAGCATCGTCAATTTTGCTTGACCAATCAGTCTGGTTTGCATTGAAAGTCTTAGAAAGAATACTCTTGATCTCCCTGTTGGAGACTTCAACCTAAGGTGCCTAGGGGTGATAGGGACTTGACACCATACTTGGAGAGTAAAGTGTTAAAGGCCTTGTTGTGAAAATGATAACCCCCATCACTAATGATAGCCCTTGGGGTTCCGAACCTTGTGAATATGTTTTTCTTCAAGAAAGCCACGTCACTTTGTGCTTTATTGTTAGGCAAAGCCACAACTTCAAACCATTTGGATACTTAATCCACAACAACAAGAATATATGTGTTCCTACACAAACTCACAAATGGACCTATAAAGTCGATGCCATATGCATCAAAAATATCAATCTCAAGGATGGTGGTGAGAGGCATCTCATTCTTCTTGGAAATCCAACTGGCTCTTTGGCAATCATCACACCGCTTAAAAAGATGGCTAGCATCTTTGTACAAGGTAGGCCAATAAAATCCACAGTTTAGGAATTTTATAGAAGTTTTCACCCCACCATGGTGACCAACATAGGGCAAATAATGACAAGCTTCAAGAATATTCATTTGCTCTTCTTCTGGAGCACATCTTCGGATAACAACATCAATGCAAATTTTGAAAAGATATGGCTCGTCCCAATAATAACACAAGCAGTTCTGTTTGAGCTTCTTCCATTGATTTGAAGAGAAATCATTCTGAACAATTCCGCTCACAAGATAGTTAGCCACATCTGCAAACCAAAGCATCCCGGTCAAAGATATGGAAAGGATTTATTCATTCTAAAATGAATCATTGATCTCAAGGCCATCACAGGGCCTCCCTTCCTCTTCCAAACGGGACAAGTGGTCCGCCACTTGATTCTCACTCCCTTTTCAGTCTATGATTTCAAGATCAAATTCTTGTAGAAGAAGTACCCACCTCATCAATCTAGTATTTGAATCTTTCTTACTCATTAAATAGCAAAGCACCGCGTGAACGGCATGAACAATCACTTTGGTACTCATGAGGTATGGGCAACTTTTCCATAGCAAAGACAATGGCTAAGAGTTCTTTCTTGGTCACCGCATAGTTTACTTGGATATCCTTCATAGTCTTACTAGCATAGTAGACCAGATGGAATATCTTCTTGATTCTTTTCCCTAATACCACTCCTACCGCTACATCGCTAGCATCACATATGAGCTCAAATAGTAAGCTCCAATTTGGTGAGGTAATGATGGGAATGGTAGTCAACCTACACTTGAGTAGCTCAAAAGCCTTCATACAATCATCATTGAACACAAATTTTGCACCTTTTTCCAACAACTTGCACAAGGGGTTCACCGTTTTTGAGAAATACTTGATGAACCAACGGTAAAACCCTACATGCCCTAGAAAGCTCCTCACTCCTTTGACAAAAGTATGAGGACGGATTTTTTATATCACTTTAATATTTACTTTATCCACTTCAATACCATTCTTGGAGATCTTATGGCCGAGGATAATTCCTTCCTCAACCATAAAGTGGAACTTCTCCCAGTTAAGCACCAAGTTGGTCTCTTCACAACGTGCTAAGAATTTATCAAGATTATTCAAACACTCATCAAAAGAATCGGCCACAACAGAGAAATCATCCATGAAAATCTCAAGGAAATCCTCCACCATTCGTGAATATTGCCATCATAAACCATTGAAAAGTAGCTGGTGCATTACATAGACAAAACGACATCCTTGAGAATGCAAATATGCCATACGGATAAGTGAAGGTGGTCTTCTCTTGGTCTTCAGGTGCAACAAGAATATGGTTATACCCAGAATACCCATCCAAGAAGCATAAGTATGTTCAGATAACCTATCAAACATTTGATTAAGGAATGGAAGCGAAAAATGGTCTTTCCGTATGACTTTATTGAGCTTCCTATAATCCATGATACCCTTCAACCGGTCATAGTTCTTGTGGGGATCAACTCATTGTTGTCATTTGTAATCACAGTCAAGCCCCCTTCTTCTGGACACATTGTACCAGTGAAGTCTATGAACTATCAGACATATGGTAGACAACCCCAACATCCAGCCACTTGATAACCTCTTTCTCGACAACCTCTTGCATGGACTCATTCAACCATCTTTGATTTTCCATGTAAGGTTTGGCATATTCCTCCAATATGATTTTGTGCATGCAAAAGGCATAGCTTATACCACGAATATCTTCGAATGTCTAACATATTTCTTTCTTTATCCTTTGGAGCACCGCAAATGTGGCATCTACCTGCACGTTAGTTAAGCATGAGGAAAGAATAACAAGTAAAGTGGAACAAGGGCCTAAGAACTCATACCTGAGGTGTGAAGGCAAAGGATTCAACTCTAATATGGGAGGCTCCTCGATGAGGGATTTGTTGGTGGAGTCTTCCAGTTCTCAAGGTCCAACAAAAGTTTCCGGGGCTCATATATATATGAACCCATTCCTTGCAAAGCATTGGCATATTCAACCAAACCTTCATTCTCATCCACATCATGATTCAACCATACAGCTTCCAATGGGTCTTCCATATTAGTCACAACACTTGTGTCTTCAACAATCACTCCGGTCACAAGATCCACAAACGAACACACTTCATTGCTATTAGAGTGCCTCATTTATTTGCAAATATGGAAACCAAATTTTTCATCACCCACCCAGAAGGTGAGCTCCCCTACTTCCACATAAAATAAGGCCTTCCCTGTAGCTAGGAAAGGTCTCCCCAATATGATCATAATCTCGAATTCAACCTCACAACCAAGTGTATCACAAAATCTACATGAAGTATGAACTTGTCGACCCGAACCAGCACATCATCAATTATCCCCAATGGCCTTTTCATTGTCCTATCCGCCATTTTCAACCTCATGATGTGGGCCTTGGTTTCCAATCCCTACTATGTTGAACACATAATATGGTATCAAGTTAATGCTTGCCCAAAGTCAAACAAAGCTTTTACGAAATCGGCACTACTAATAGTGCATGGGATTGTATAGGCACCAGGGTCTTCTAACTTTGAAGCCATGGAGTGTACAATAGCACTCACTTGATGTGTCATTTTGATCATTTCATAATTTATTGATCTCTTCTTTGTTACCAAGTCCTTCATGAACTTAGCATAACCTGACATTTGTTTTGGAGCTTCAACCAAAGTCATATTTATGGACAAACCTTTCATCATATCAATAAATTTCTTAAATTGGTTCTTATTATTTTGTTTTGCAAGCCTTTGAGGATATGGTGGAGGAGTCCTTGGCAAAGGAGTCTTGGACTACCATTTTCGGCATGTCTATCACATGTTCCTTAGACGGGCTCAAGTAATTTTGCGTCTCCTCCACATTGAATGTCTATCCTTGCTTCATCATTCAAATTCTCATCATTCACTTGAACATTATTGATTTTCTCATCGTCTTCTTGCACCAACACATCATCACTCATAATCTTTCTTGGATTAGAGTTACTAGCATCTCCACATCTACCACTTCTTGTTGTCACCGCCATAGCATGGCCAGTATTGTTCCCACCATTCGGGTTTACTACTGTGTCACTTGGTAGGTGCCTCCTTAGAGAGAGTATTCAAAGCTTGAGAAATTTGGCCAAGTTGGACTTCCAAGTTGCAGATAGAAGCATTGTGGGAGGCCACTTGGGCATCAGAGTCGGCGTTTTCTTTATTATTTGCTAAGACATTATCTAAATCCATCCCATCTCATTATTGGAAGAGCTAGGACCTTGTGATGGATATGGAGGCAGGTTGTTTGGTTGTCGATACATCGGAGTCTTTAAAAGCCCGACCCCCGATTCTCTTGATTATTGTTGTTCCAACCCCCTTGATTGTTATTGCCTCCCAATTGCTATTATTGCTGAGACCCCAATTAGATTGGTTTCCTTGATTATCCGAATTTTGATTATTATTGTTTCCCCAATTGCTTTGGTTGTTGTTGTTTCCACTATTCTAATTTCCTTGTTGACCTTGATTTCCCCAATTTCCTTGTAATCTCCACTATTATTGGTTCGGAGCATTGCCCCATTGACCCTGATATTTGTTCACATATTGAACCTCTCACTTTGATCATCATATAAATTATCTTGATTGTACCTGCTACCACTTTGCTCAAATTGGTTCTGAATTTTTTGAACTCGTTGACCTCGTTGCCTTCTCTTATTGATGAGCATATCCACTCCTTCCATGGCATTCTCTTGTTTTGGCCCTTGAACTTGTTGCAACTAAGCCTTGGCCAATTGGTTCATGGTAGTAGTCAACTCGGCCATTGCTTGATCGTGGTCAGGAGCTCCTTGTGTAGGTGAATAACATTTGGATCACCTTGTGGCACATTCTCGACTTTGCCATGCTGAAGAAATATCCTCCATCTCATCAAGTATTTCATATGATTCGGCATATGGCGTATTCGTGATGTTTCCCCTTGCAAGTTGGTTAACTACACATTGGTTTATACTGTTGATCCCCTTGTAATAGGTATGTTGGATCATGGCCTTAGTCATATCATTGTTTGGACACTCCTTTACCATTGTGCGGTACCTCTCCCAAATCTCATAAAATGGTTCATTTGGCTCTTGTAGAAGCAAGGATCTCATCTCCTAATGTCACCATATGTCCCGGAGAAAGAAACTTTGTGATGAACTTCTTGGACAACTCATCCCAAGTAGTGATGGAATGGTGGGGTAACCTTTCTAGCCAATCCAAAGCCTTCCCCCTTAGAAAATGGGAAAAGCCTTAACTGCAATACATCCTCGAAAACATTAGTTTGCTTTCTCCCAAGCATGTATCAACAAAACCTTTGAGATGCTGGTAGGCATTTTGTTGTGGAGCTCCGGTAAAGAAACCCCTTTGTTCCAAGAGAGTAAGCATGACATTGGTTATTTGAAAGTTTCCCGCCCTAATCCGGGGCGGGACTATTACACTTGCATAGCTTTCATTGGGCAACACCCGGTGTGCTGCCCTTGCTAGAGGTGGGGGAGGGTTTAAAATATTATCATAAGGTGGTTGGCCTCTCCTTTGTGCTTGAGGTTTGGGTTGAATATGATATACGTGATCATCATCTACCTCCTCCCCCGGTGGAAAAGTTTTGAGGGATTTATTGGTAAGATTCATTTGGTACCTAAAAGCAATTCTCACACAAATTAGAATAACGAAAGGAAAGAAAAACAAACACCCAAATACTAAGATATATAGCTAAAACCGTCTAACTCCCCCGCAATGGAGCCATAAATTGATCGGGTCCAAGCCTACACTAGTATTGATTAGCAAGGATGGTCGATGCATTTTTACCCAACAAGGCCGGGATCGTATCCACAAGGAGTTAATATTTTTCGGAGTTAGATTTATATCCAAGTTTAGATGCGGGTGTTGCTCTTAATTACACTTCTACACATGGTTAGTTTGTTTTCTACTTCTACTTTTATTTTATAGCATGCAATATTTGAAACTAAGTATAATATTTCTTTTATTGATTTCCAAGGGTTTAAAGGGACTAGGATAGTGACTTCTACCTAGGTGGATATCTAACGGGTAGCAAGAATTTAGGGCAATCATGTGATTAATTTGGATCGTAACATAGCTATCACACCCGGGTACTCACCCTATACCTCTCGGTAGTTTTAGCGATTTTATCCACTTTGGCTTTCTCAAGTCCAAATGGGTATTCATGCAATTCAAGTGATTTTTGCTCAAGTCGGCTATTACTATGTCTAGGTTTAATGCTTTAATTGGGGCTATCAATTTTTTTTAGTTCACTCCAATCCTTGTTAGCCTAGTTTTTATAGAATTAGTCCCTCTTTATCAAGTAGAGACTAAGTCATAAAGGCATAAATCAATATTTACAATCACTAATTCAATAGTTCTAGCAAGAACTAGGCTAAACATCAGTAACCTATACACATTCAAGTCCTAAAATTCTAGACCCACCAAATACCCACACTACCATTGAGTCATACCCCTAGCTATGGGTTTAGCAACTCAAGCAAATAGCAGAAATCAAAGATGAAATAAAGATAAAATCCATAATACTAGATTAAAAAATGAAAAGCTAATGTTAAAAGATGAATCTAATAAAAAATTACCCAAAACAGAATATCCAGTCGTCTCACGTGCTCAGCAAAAAACTTAAAATTGTCAAAAGATCTATTTATACTAAGATAAAAATTTGGACAAAATACCCTTGCGGAGGTTTCGCAGCCACGTAAATTCTTACTGTGGTTGCACTATTGCTTTCGCGGACGTGTAATAGTGACTGCGCTCTGCATTTATGACTTTTGGATTTCGGCTGAGGTTTGTTCGCAGGCCGCATAATTTTCATCACGACCATGTAATGGATTTTTGTGGCCGTGTAATTTTACCGCGGAACACACTCCTTATTTTTTCTTGAAATGTGAACTCTTTGAATCTCATCAACTGCGGTCCGCACAATTTCACTCGCGACCGCGGCTGAGACTTTCATAGCCGCACATTAATAGCGCGGGCCTCACTCAACAGTTGTCCTTAAAATGCACTCTTTGATTCTTCACTTTGCGGATTGAGTATTTGTGATCTCAGCTCGCGTTGTGGCTTCCGCGGTCGTACAATATTTGTGCAGCCCACAGTTCAGGTCTCCTGGCCCAGTCTTGGATTTTGTTCTAGATTTGACTCCTTTATGAGTTCATTATGCATCATTTGGCTCATTTTGATCAGTTCCTCCATGCAATAATATTATGTTTGTTTTCGGGAATACCTTTGTGCATTTTAAGCCCAAAACGCAAGTAAAAGAGAACAAACAATAGAGTTAACATCCCCACTTATCAAATATCCAGCTGTCACTTGGACCGATGTACACAATCGATATCAGTCGAAGATCAGGGTCAAGGATGATCAACTGAGGGCTACTTCTGGGTCCGTTTATCCTAACAGGACCGTGGATAGAATCAAGAGGGATATCGACCTGGAACTATGGTCTAATGGAGATCGATATCAACCGTATAGTGGACACCGTAGAGGCCGTGGCTCTGGGTGAAACTCTGCACGAAATGAAAGAAAAAATGATCGAGGTCAAAGTTCACGGGGACTCAAGAGCAAGAGTGGTTTCTATAGGGATGTGGGGACCAAAGAATCACCGCGACTATCGGAGTATAACTTCAACATTGATGCATCCTCCATTGGACTTATCGAAGATACAAAATGGCCTCGACATCTGAGACTGATCTAGCCCAGAGAAAATCCAACCAAGTGTGCAAGTATTATGGTACTAATGGCCATAAAATAGAAGATTGCAGACAGCTAAGGGAAGAAGTCACCTGATTGTTCAATGAGGGACACCTTCAGAAATTCTTAAGCGATCAAGCCAAGAATCACTTCAAAAAAAAGAGATTCAAATAGACAGAATGAGCAAGAAGAGCCATAAGACGTGATTCACATGATAGTTGGAGGGATCAATACTCCTTAAGGACTAGTATTTAAACGCACCAAGGTGTCGATCACAAGGGAGAAGCGAACTCCAGATTATGTACTATAAGGAACATTGTCTTTCAATAATAATGATACAGAAGGGATCGTACAACCCTATAATGGTGCACTAGTAGTATATTTACTTATGAATATGACTCAAGTTAAATGTGTTTTAATTGATCTAGGTAGCTCAGCAAATATCATTTGATCGAGGGTTGTAGACCAGCTTGGCCTATAGGATCAGGTTGTGCCCGCGGTCCGAGTGCTAACCGGCTTCACCATGCCATGTGAAACCACCAATGGCGAAATAACTTTGCCAGTAAACATGGCTACGAACATCCAAGAAATGAAGTTCCATGTGATTGAGGGAGATATAAAATGCCCTATTCGGAAGGCCATAGATCCACAACATGAGGGCAGTGCCCTCGACCATTCACCAGGTTCTAAAGTTCCTGACACTATAGGGAATCAAAGCAGTTTACGAGGCACAACCTGGTGCCAAAGAGATATTTGTAGTTGATAAAGTAATTATGATATCAGCATTCTCATCGACAAAGGACTTAGGATTGAAAGCGAAATATGGGTCCAAATAGAAATTATCTGTGCCAGCTTTGACTCAATCGGACAAACAATAAATTGACGAAGATGATGACTTCAGGTTTCCGCAATCTTTTATCACCCCCAATGATTTTGATGCTGCCAAGTAAAGGGTAAAAGAACTGGAACAGGTCGTGCTGATCGAACATCTGCTCGATCGGAAGGTATACATGGGCATGGGGTTAAATCCCGAGCTCAGGGTAAAACTTATTCTATTTTTTATAACTAATATGGATTGTTTTGCTTGGTCCCATCTCGATATGATAGGGACATCCCCGAAAATTACCACCCAAAACTAAGCCTAGACCAAAAATTCCATCCGGTCAAGTAAAAAAAAAGATCCTAGTACGAGATCAAATACACTTTCATCAAAGACGAGGTAACCAAACTTCTCAAAATATGGTCTATCCGGGAATTAAAATATCTTGAATGGTTAGCAAATGTAGCAGTAGTTCCTAAGAAGAGAAACAAGCTTAGGATGTGCGCATATTACAAAGACCTAAATAAATCATGCCCCAAGGACTCTTTTTCTTTACCTAATATCGATCGCATGATCGATGTCACGGTCGTCCACGAGATCCTCAATTTTCTCGATGCCTATTCCGGGTACAACAAAATACGGATGAACTAAGAAGAGTAGGAAAAAACCTCGTTCATCACTAAATATAGTACCTACTGCTATAATGTAATGCCATTTGGATTAAAAATTCTGGTGCAACGTACCAACGACTCGTAAACCAAATATTTGAGGAACAAATAGGAAAAATAATGGAATTTTATATTGAAATTATGCTAGTTAAGTCTGTACGAGCAGAGGACCATTTAAAGAATTTGCAGGAAACCTTCGGTATATTGAAGAAGTACAACATGAAACTGAATCCAGAAAAATGTGCATTCGGGGTTGGATCCGACAAGTTTTTCAGATTCATGGTATCCAATCGGGAGATCGAGATCAACCCCGATAATATCATAGCTATCGAGGATATCACGATAGTGGATAATGTGAAGGTTGTAGAAAGGCTGACCGGGCGCATTGCAGCCCTAAGGCGATTCATCTCGAGGTTGTCCGATAAAAGTCATCAATTTTTCTTGTTGTTGAAAAATATGAACAACTTCACATGGGCCGCATAATGTCAACGAGCTTTAGAGAAACTTATGCGGTACTTCTGGAACCCACTATTACTTCATACACCAAGGGCAGATGAACGATTGTACTTGTACCTAATGGTATCAGAAAAGAGGTTAGTGGTGTCATAGTTCTGGAAGAACAAGGTACACAATTTCCAATTTATTATGTTAGTAGAACCTTAGATGAGGCCGAAACTAGATAATAAGCCTTTGGTTTTCTTAATGCCAGAATTCTTTCCAAAGGTGGATTATAGTGTGAACCGGGTGGCTCTTCCTGATGATGGATGGCATGACAACCTTCTTAAGGGTTTGAGTAAATTTTTGTTTTCGTTTTTGGTAGTTTGTACTTAAGGGTACCTCAAGCAAATCTTCGCTTGGGCCTAATACATTTGCCTTTGATCTCATGGTCAAAGACAAGTTGTTGTGTTTAGGATGGTGAAAGTCGTGACCTTGAGACTCTTGCATTGACCAAATAATCATCATGTGGTCTTTCGGGACCATTGTGTTCTCAAATCGTGTCTAAGGTTGTTGTGGTCCCCCGATTTTCCTTTATCAATTGTTGTGAGAAATCGAATTGTGAGTCCAAGTCCCGTGCCAATGGTCTAGAACTTGCCCTGAATGTATATTGAGGCAAAATTTTGAGTGAAATTTTATTTGATAAGTGATTATAGGCTCTCCTTGATCCAAATTATAGTTGAATAATTCCATAGCCAACCAATGATATAATCCCTAGCTAACCCTTTTGAGCCTTAAACCTTTTTCTTTTAAGAACCAATGCTATAAGCCTATACCTGTTCTAAAATATACTCTCTCTTGGCACCCGATCGTTCCTTGAGCAATGGTAAAAGTATAAGTTTGGGGGGAGAGACGAGAAAGGAACAAAGTGGTAAAAGGTACAAAAGTGAAGAAAAGGAAGACAATGAAAATTGAAGAAAAGAAAAAGAGAAAATAAAGCCCAATGTTAAAAAAGAATAAAAATAGAATTAAGAAAAGCAAAAGAGAAAAAGGTGTGAAAAATTTTGAAAAAGGAGAAACATTTTGAAATGCATAAGAAAGAGTGATATTGTGTCTCTCTGACCCCTTAAAAAGAAGTGAGATACTCAAACATTCAAGAGAATTGTGTCAAATGAATCAAAAGAAGTGCTTAAGGGAAGATGGATCCCATTTAAATCAAAACATTTCCTACCCTGAACCAAAAGCCTTCACATTGACTCCACAAAGCCCTATATGATCATGAGTTGAATGACGCTTGCATTGATACTTACATGTGGGGCAAGCATATGGTACTTAGAGCCGCACTTGTGACCTTTCCTTGAGAGAGATGGGCGAATTGAGCCAAAAACAAAACAAAAAGCTATGAGCCTATATAATAAGCTAAAAATGAATTTTTTTTACGAAAATAGAAAATAGAATGAATATGTAGAATAAGGGTTTTGAATATACAACGGTGGATGAATATATACAATAGTGTGACTTTACATACAGACCAAAGAGAAGATAAAAATTACGATAAAAGTAACTAAATGTAAAGTTATATACAGACCAAATAAAAAACAAAAAGGCATAAACTAAATCAGTATATACATACAATCATCCAAGGATAAAATGTAGGGCGCACCCCTCAAATAAAAGCGGGCATGGTCCCTAATGCCAACTAAACAAATAAACACCAAAAAGTATAAGGAAAGGATATGAAGACTCCCTAAGCCTCGTCTTTCTACATGGGAGCATGAGTGGTCCCCGGGTCCTCTGTACTGGTTCCGGGTATCCTGCTGCTCAATCTAGGACTAGGGCTTGGACCTGGACAGGCTGTATATCAGGTACATCCTATGGCTGACTGGTGGAGGCCTCCGGTGGGTCTGCCAACTAGATGATGGCCTCATCTACACTAGGGAGCTTCCTCTTCTTCTTTGGAGGCCTCTTGTCTGCTCCTGCTGTGGCTCTGATGCTGGTACTACTGCTGGAGCTAGATCCTCAAATAGCAAGTCTAAAGGCAATTGGTTTGCCTTTAGTTTGTCCACATCCGCTCTATGCTCCTTCACAATCTCCTTAAAAGCCCGTGTTTTGCGCAAATTTTTGTGCTCCCTGGCAAGCTCCTTCAGAGCCTTTCCATGTGAATCCAATGCCTTAGCCAAGGCACTCTTCATAGTGAGGATCTTGTCCTGGTTGGCAAGAATATCCTTAAGTGCACCCTCTATGGACTGTGGAATCTGTGTTGACTGTGGTGTCGACTGAGCTACAATGGTAGAAGTCAATGTGGAAAACCTGGATGACGCAGTCGACATCCAGCTGTTCAAGGTATGAAGTGCCTGGCTCAGCTGGTGGGCAGTGATAGGATGGGCCCGGGAAGATGGAATCCCCGGGCCAGCTGAAGTAGAAGAACGAGGAGGCAAATCAGCAGTAGTGGAAGGTCTGGGAGGTATGTCAGCAACTGTAGAGGCAGACTCAGTGGAGGGCTCTACCGCAACTAGTTCTTTAGACTGGCCAGCTGGGGTAGAAGCAGACGGTTTGTAATTCTTGTCCTTGGGGTTGTCTGGCCCCTTTAAACTATACCACAAAAACAGATCCACATGTTTGACCTTAATGTAAAATGGTCTCTTCTCCACCTTTAGGCCTCGAAAATACATAGTAAGGGTGATTGTAAAAGGGTAGTTCCAGTCATACTCGACCCCCATTGAAGAAATGACACGGGACATCACATCACGTTGATGGGGTATCCTGCCATAATCGATGTAACTAGAACAGCCCGGGCAAATGGAATAGTCTAATCATATGTAGTGGGATCAAGCCGACTGCATCTAAAAGTCAACAACCCCCTAGACTCAAAGTTAAGGGTCCTTCGAAGTATTTTGGCCCATGCTGTCAACCACTTTGGAAAAGTACCTGGGATTTCTAGGTATAAAGCTAACCACGGACGAACCTCCTTTCCCATTGCCAACTTTTAATAATACAGGGACTCATCTTCTTCGTGGAAGCCTAGGTATTCATTTATCACCTTCCCGGTAAACACCAAATTTTTATTTCGTACCTTGGTCACTTTGGTACCCTTCAAGATATGGGCCACATTGCTATAAAACTCCTCGACCATGTACTCATTCACCTTCAGACAATCATCCCAAAAATTCTCCCAACCCACTCGAGCTTAAAACTGTCCATGCACATTGAGGTGTAGGGGTGGCAGGTCTCTGTCAATAAAACTCCTCTCAAGAATCAACTTTCGTAACGGTCACCATTCCCTAAACTTGTGGAACGCTACCTAACTGACAAATCTATCCTCCCAAACTATGGGATTTATAGTCCGGTCAACACCCCCAACCTAAGGCACACCACCCCCAGGTACCTCCTCATCTCCCTTATCACTACCCTTATCGCCTCCACTTGCACTCTCCCCGGATACTGAAGCTGTGGGAGAGGTGGAGTATTCACTATTGCTAGCTGCTGAGCCCTCTAATGACTCGGTTAGGACATGATCTGCTGCTTGGGCAGCTGGTGATAGTGGAGGAGAATCATTAGTCAATCTGAATTTGGAGATAAAGTGAGTTAACATTGAGTCGGAGAAGATGTCTTGAGAAGGCATGTACTCACTCCCCGATTGGTCACATGCTCTATCAGCAGCCTTGATTCTTTCCTTGTGTTCTTTATGTTCTGTCTAGATCGGGGAGTGAGTTTTACTAGTTTTCCTTTGCCTCCTTGGGAGGACTCACCTCGGCCGGGTTGTTTAGCGCCTATACCTTTTTGTTTAACCATTTTCTGCAAGCAGAAACATCCAGCTTTGTTAGTATCAGTACAGGCAGTGAATCAGTTGTGAAAAATGAATTGCAGAACAGAAGCCAAAAGTTGCAGAAAATTTTGCAGAAACAGTGCAGTGGAGGCTGCATAAAAAGTGAGTGCGGCCGTACTGGGGCCACCCCGAATTGCATAAAAGCTACCGCGGTCCATATTAAGGGTAAGGTCTAAACATTCATCCTCTGAATCTCACCAGCGTGGCTTGCACAAAGTGGTATCACGGCCGTGGTGGGCTAGCACGAACCACACAAAGTGTAGTGCGGCCACGCTGGGCACAAGTCAACTTTCAGAAACATTATCACCATGGTCTGCACAAAGTGTTAGCGCGGACCGACTAAAAGGGTTCGCGGTCCACGGAGGGTAATTAGTCAAGGTACTGAGTTAGGGTTCTTGGGTTTTGCATTATTGTTTAAGTTTTCACCTAGAGTTTGTCCTTACTTAATTACCTAGTTCAACATTTTCACCAAACACACAAAACCCAACATTTACACTAACTTAAGCTAACAAAAAGGGAAAAATGGGAAGAAGAAGAAGAAGAAGCTATGGGATGCTGTGAATGAAACAAAAATTGAAATTATAAAATTAAACAAAAAGAAATGATGGAAATGTTACCAGATGTGGATATGAAATGCAAGTAATCACTCTAAGCCAGAATCACAGTCAATAGATACGATGCACAGTACTTTTGTGTTTTTGAGAGTCAATTTTTTAGAAAAGAGTAACCGGTGACCCCTGTGGTCTATTTATCCTTGGACATGTGGGACCCAATCTTACCTACCAGTGCGGCCGCACAAAACAGACCGCGGACCGCGCTGGTTTTGTTCAAGAGAAGTTTGAGGAGGCAACCTCCGCGGTTCGCACAAAATGGAGCGCGACCGCGAATGTCCATCGCGGACTGCACTAAATACAATGCGACCACGATGGAAAACTTCAAAGAGTAACCCACTTGGCTCATACCAGAGACTGTTCAATTTTTCCATCATAGTTTACACTGCATCAACATAATCCCTGCAACATCTCACAATCAATTAGCACAAAAATCAAACCTACACTACAAAGAAAATCAAAGAAAACAAGAAGAAAAAGACATGGGTTGCCTCCTAAGAAGTGCCTTATTTAACATTGCAGCACGACGCATGTTACCATCACATCACGTTAGATGAAGAAGTGCCACCACGTGGCAATCATCAAAATTCCCAGGATAATTCTTGACTCGGTGCCCATTAACTCTGAAAACTTCACCATTTTTTATCCTTAGATCAAGAGCACCAAACGGGGTCACAAACACAACTTCAAATGGCCCCACTCACTTTGATTTCAGCTTACCCGAAAATAGATGTAACCGAGAATTGAACAAGAGAACCAAATCACCAACTTTGAACTCCTTTCCACGAGAATATTTGTCATGAAGGTACTTCATCTTGTCCTTGTACAAGGACGAACTTGAGTAAGCATGGAATCTAAACTCATCAAGCTCATTGAGTTGTTCAACACGAATATTGCCGCAACATCCCATTCTAAATTCAACTTCCTCAAAGCCCACATGACCTTGTGATCTAACTCAGCCGGTAGATGGAAAACTTTTCCAAACACCAACCAATATGGATACATACCGATCGGAGTTTTGTAAGCCGTTTGATAAGCCCAAAGAGCGTCAACCAACTTTTTTGACCAATCGGTCCTACTAGCATTGCCCGTCTTTGACAAGATGCTCTTAATTTCCCTGTTGGAGACATCCACTTTATCACTAGCTTGAAGATGATGGGGAGTAAAAACCTTATGATTGACACCATACTTGGAAAGCACGTGTCGAAATCCTTGTTGCAAAAGTGAGACCCAATATCACTAACAATCACCTAGGAGTGCCAAACTTTGTGAAAATGCCCTTTTTAAGAAATGCCATAGCACTCTAGGCTTCATTGTTAGGCAAAGCCACGACTTCAACCCACTTTGAGACATAATCGACCGCCATTAGAATGTAAGTGTTCCCACAAGATCAAACACATGGACCCATGAAATTGATGCCCCAAACATCAAAGATATCCACTTCAAAAGAATTGTATCGAGAGGCATCTCATCCCTTTTTGAAATTCCACCCTCTCTTTGGCATTCATCACATCTCTTTACAAAATCACCCATATTTTTAACAAGGTTGGCCAATAGAATCCACAGCTAAGCACTTTAGATGCCATCCTCACCCCGCCATAATGGCCACCACATAGAGAGGAATGGCAAGCTTCAAAGATTCCAATTGTTCTTCCTCTGGGACACATCGACGAATCACATTATCCGTGAAATTCTTGAACAAATATGGCTCGTCCCAATAAAAATCCAAGCTATCCCGCTTGAGCTCATTCCTTTGGTTAGAACAGATCTCACACGTGATTATTCCGGTCACAAGGTGATTGGCAACATCAAGAAACCATGGCATACCATTCATTGACACCGCAAGGAGTTTCTCGTGGGGAAATAAATCATTTATCTGAAGTTCGTCACAAGGCCTCCCCTCCTCCTCCAAACGGGTCAAGTGGTCCTCCACTTGATTCTCGATGACTGTGTAGTTCCTTTGAGTTTCATTTATGGTCTTACTTGCGTAGTACACCGTGAAACATCTTGTTGATCTTTTGGCCCAAAACAGCCCCAACCGCAATGTCACTAGCATTGCACATGAGCTCGAAAGGCAAGCTCCAATTTGGTGCACGATGGGGGTAGAAGTCAACTTAATCTTGAGAAGCTCAAATTCTTACATACAACTCTTATCGGACAAAAACTTTGCATCTTTTTCTAGGAACTTGTACAAAGGGTGTACCACTATGGAAAAATCCTTTATAAACCTCTGGTAAAAACTCGCGTGCCTAAGTAAACTCTTCACCATTTGACAGAAGTGGGGGAGGAAGCCTTGTATCACCTTTATCTTGGCATTTTCCACTTCAATTGCTTGCTTTGATATTTTGTGACCCAACACTATACCTCTTCTACCATGAAATGGCACTTTTCCCAATTGAGTATAAGGTTGGTGTCTTCACACCAGGCCAACACTCTATCCAAATTTACCAAACACTCATCAAAAGAATACACAACCATGCTGATATCATCCATGAAAACCTCCAAGATATCTTCTACCATGTCGGTGAAAATAGCCATCATGCAATGTTGGAAGGTCGGCGGAGCATTACACAATCCAAACGGCATTCGAGAGAAATCGAATGTGCCATAAGGACGGGTAAAGGTGGTTTTCTCTTGGTCCTCTGGGGAAATTAAAATTTGATTGTACCCCGAGTAACTATCCAAAAATCAATAGAAAGAACATCCCACAAGACGATATAGCATTTGGTCGAGGAATGGCAACGGTAAATGGTCTTTTCGGGTCACCTTGTTTAGCTTATGGTAATCCATACATACTCTCCACCTAGTGAAAGTCCTAGTAGGAATGAGTACAATGTTGTAATTGGTAACTACAGTCATACCACCCTTCTTCGGTACACATTGCACCGGAGAAGTCCAAAGAACTATCAGAAATATGATAAACCACACCGGCGTCTAACCACTTGATTACCTCTTTCTTCTCAACTTCTTTCATTGCCTCATTTAATATTCATTTATGCTCCATGGAAGGCTTTGAATCCTCTTCCAAGATGATTTTATTCATGCATAATGCGGGGCTAATTCCCAGAATGTCAGCTAGAGTCCATCCACTTGCCCTTTTGAAGCACCACCAAAGTGGCCTCAACCTGAATGTTAATAAGGCAAGAAGAAAGAATAACTAGTAAAGTAGAACTTGAACCCAAGAATTCATACCTGAGGTGTGGAGGAAGTGGCTTCAACTCCAATATCGGTGGCTCCTCAATCGATGGCTTTGTTGGTGGAGTTTTGCAGTAATTTCCTAGGCTCATATGAATATGAACCCATACCATGCAATGCATTCACGCACTCCACTCTACTAGAAATCATCATTGACATACATTTGCCGAAGCGCGGCCTCAAGGGGATCTTTAATATTGATCATGGAACTTGTATCATCCACTATCACAGCTACAAAAATGTCCACAAATGAACACACCTCGGCATTGGGTCGTCTCATGGATTTGCAAATATGGAAGACGACCTTCTCATTCCCCACTCGGAAAGTTAACTCACCTACTTCAACATCAACCAATGCCTTCCTCGTTGCAAGGAAATGTCTACCAAGAATAATCAGGACCTCAAAGTCCAATTCACAATCCAATATGACAAAGTCAGACGGCAATGTAAACTTGTCCACCCGAACAAGTACGTCATCAATTATTCCCAAAGGTTGCTTCATCGATCGATCCACCATTTGAAGTCTCATTGAAGTTGGTCTAGGTTGTCCAATTCCTAAGGTCTTGAAGATCGAGTACGGCATCAAATTTATAATAGCCCCAAAATCACAATGGGCCTTGGAAAAATACGCACTTCCGATAGTGCAAGGGATAGTAAAAACCCTGGGGTCTTCAAGTTTTGGGGCCATAGAATGTATGATACCACTCACTTGATGAGTCATTTTAACTGTTTCACAATCCATCGACCTCTTCTTTGTTACCAAATCCTTTATAAACTCGGCATACCCCGATATTTGCTTAAGTGCCTCCACCAAAGGCACATTGATTGTGAGGCTATTCATCATGTCAATGAAATTTTTGAACTGGTTGTCACTCTTTTGCTTTGCTAACCGTTGAGGATAAGACAGAGGTGTCCTAGGCAAAGATACCTTGACTTTAGGCACCATCGGCTCGGGCATATCAATCACGTGTTCCCTAGAGGGGTTCACGGCATCTTGTGTTTCCACCTCGGCCTCATCAATATCAATCCTCACATCATTGTTCACATTTTCTTCAACCACATCTTCAACCAATCAAGGGTACATCATTATCCCGCAACACAATATCATCATCCACAACTTGATTTTATCTCGAGGCATTTACATCATTGCCTCTCCCGCTTCTTGTTGTAACCATCATCACATGATTGTTATTTCCACCCTTCAGGTTCACTACCGTATCACTTGGTAGATCACCCTTGGGGAGAGTATTCAAAGATTGAAAATTTTGGCCTAGTTGCACCTCCAAGTTCCGGATAGATGTATTATGAGAAGTCAATTGCGCATCAGAATCTTGGTTCTTTTTCATCATTTGCTCGAACATACTTTCAATTCTCCCTATATCATTTCCAGATAACTCGTACCTTGAGAAGAAAAGAGGGTGGATTGTTCGGTTTTTGGTACATTGGAGGCCTTTGAAAGCCTTGCCCCCCGATTGCCTTGATTTCCATTGTTGTTCCACCCGCCTTGACTATTGTTGTTCCCCCAATTATTTTTGTTCCCATACCAATGGCCTTGGTTGTTTGTTTGATTATCTCAATTGTTGTTTTGATTGTTGGTGTTCCAATGGCCACCACCTTGTTGTTGATTACCGCAATTTCCTTGGGGTCGCCACTATTGATTTGAAAAGTTGCCTCTATTACCTTGGTAGTTGTTGACATATTGGACCTCTTCACTTTGATCATCATATCACTCATTTGAAAAACCACCACCATGTTTGTTGTCATATTGCTCACAATTCCCTTGAGATTGTTTCCCTCTTTGCCTCCTTTTTAGCATAGACACACCTTCCATGGCATTGACTTGGCGCGGATTTTGGACTTGTTGCAATTGCGACTTTGCCAATTGGCTCATAGTATTGGTAAGCTTGGCAATATCTTGACCATGATCATGCAATTCCATGTGCAAATGGATGATTGTGGGGTCACCTTGGGGCACATTTGCTCTACTTTTCCATGTCGAAAAAGTGTCGGCCATCTCATCAAGTACCTCACTTTCACCATTTTTCTATACCGTTCTCATATCTCATGCAAAGGTTCCGTTGGCTCTTGCTTGAAGGCTAATATTTCATCCCGAAGTGTCGCCATATGACTTGATGAGAAGAACTTGGAAATAAATTTTTTCGCTAATTCATCCCACGTTGTGATGGAACGATTGGGGAGTCTCTCGAGCCAATCTATTGCCATTCCCCGAAGTGAGAACAAGAAAAGCCTCAATCTAAGTGCATCCTCAGATACATTCGTCTGCTTGCTCCCCCAACATGTATCTACGAACCCTTTATATGCTTGTAGGCATTTTGATGAGTTGCGCTCGTAAATACCCTCGTTGCTCGAGCAAGTTCAACATGACATTTGTTATTTGAAAGTTCCTCGCCCGGATTCGGGGAGGAATAATGGCACTTGCGTATTCTGTTGAAACCAAATTTTTCTCTAGGTATTTTTATATTTGAAATACTTTCAAAATAGCATATATATGCATGTATGGCCATACCTAGGTGTTTTGGTATTTTTCCATATTTTTAAAGATTTTTCAAAACCAATTTATTGCCTATTTTAATACTACAAAATTCAATAGTTGTTCCCAAAATTAACATTTTTGGAGAATAATTCATTTTGTTCTCATTGTTACACCAAAATATAATTTAAGTATTTTTTGCATATTTTTACATATTTTTTGGTATTTTTAAAGCTAAATTGCATATAATTGTAAGTATAGCCTATTTTACAATTAATAGCATTTTAATATTATAAAATTATTTCCAGTATCTTTAGATTAATTTTATGCATTATTAATTATTTCAAAACTTTTAATTTATTTTTAAACCATTTTCACTATTTATAAAATAAAAAGGAACAAAACTAACTATTTAAAAACTGGCCTCACTTCGTTTCAATTGTCGCCCATTTTTGTATTTCAATTATAGCCACATTAGAACCCCAAATTAACTCAATTTCAGACCCAACCAATAATCCGTTTGAACCAACCCGCCCGGATTGCTTTAATCCAGGGCGTTGATTGTTTTGATCAACATCCCGGATTACCCTTTTCCTTTTTAATCTAAACGACCTCTTTACCCTACCTCACTTCTCACCAAACACCTCCTCTAGAATCCCCCATCTCCTAACTCTCTGTCAACTTCTCTCAAAAACCCTAGTCGCCACCTTCAATTACCACCCAAAACTGACCAAATCCATGGCTTCCAAAGCCATTGATAGCTTGTATCTACCTCATGCGACTCCTACACGCTTGATTACCATGGTTTCAAGGCCAAATCTTGAAGAAGCCTGGGCCGGACCTTGTCCGATTCGAAGATTCCGACCGTCTTCGGCCTTGCTCCGGTGGCTCTTGGTCTTTTGAGCATGTTTCTGACCTCATCCGACTTAGATTGGATTTTTGAAGCCTTTCTCATCTTAGGGTTCTTCTGAAACCCTATCCATTCAAGGTTTTCTCCGATTTTCTTAGATCTTTTATGTATTCATGCTCTATATGAGCTTGTTGAATGATTTTTCTAACTTTTCTTTTAAAAAATTACTTTTCTGAGACTTTCTTTGACGATCTAGGGTTTTTTTAAAGTGTTTAAGTGTCTCTCTGACTTTCTTTTCCTTTTTTTGTGTATTTGCCTCTACTGTGTTCTTATGTTTTTCCCTCTACCAGGTATGTTCTTATACTGTGTTTTCTACCTTCCGTTCTTGTATGTTTTTCTACTGTGTTATCGATACAATGCTGTTGTATGGTTTTCTTCCATGTTCTGCCATTTTCTTCTACCATGTTCTAGTATGTTTCACCTACTGTATTCTTTCACCTTGTACTTAAGTGTCCTTACTATTTTTCTTCTACTGAACCTTGTTTAAGTCTCTTTTAAAATATCTTCTAAAACATGTTTTTCTACTGTTCTAATCATTCTTTCTCATGATGCTTTAAATTAGTTTCCTTTCTCTATTTGTTTTGAACCTTTATACTATATTTACATGTTATTCATGAGTTCTGCTGCTTAGAGAAGCATGTTAGAAGTTTTGGTTCTTTTCTAAAACCTTTAAACTTGTTTCGATTTGACTGCTTGCCCTCTCGTCTTTGCTTTGTGGATTGCCCGAATTGGGGTTCTTTTTTCAAAACCCCCAACTCTTTTAAGTTTCATATGATTCTGACCTTTTGATAAACTCTTCTAAACTCTGTTACTGGGTTTTCTTCTGATTTTACAATGGCCTAATAATTTTCTCTCATACTTAACGTGTCTGTATGTCTTTGTATGTGATGAATCTTTCTTGAAAAGGGCTTTCCAACTTGTGATTGATTCATAATTCCTTTAATTAGGGCTAATTGATTATTTTTTGATTTCCCTTAAGTTAAAACATTTTCCATCTTTCTGACTTGGTTCATTCATAACAAATCTCTGACCTCTGATTTCTTGGCTGTTAATTAATTTTCTTTCCTTAAATTGTACAAACGTGTATTTTAGAGACTCTGTCCTTAAATAACCTTTATGTATTCGTCGTCAACTGCATGCTTTACATAAAGTATTTATTCAATTCTTTTCCTTTAATAGTTTTACTCCTTTGAATCTGAATCCCTTAATTAAGGAAGCCTTGTGTAATTGCTTATCTATCGGCTTTCAAATTATTTACCTTGTTTTCACATGCTTTCTACACTATAAATACACGACTTAAGTTTTTACAAAGACACACTGAATACACTTCAGAACATCACTCAATACTAACAAGCTCTTCTAAAACTTTCTGCACTCTGGCTTTTTGCATGACTTCTGCTTTCATCTGCTTACTTTTCTGAAACTGGCATGTCCTAGTTTTGATTCTAGCATCAACTCCAGTTCTTACGTCCATGCTTTACTTCTTTATAGAATTTAACCTTTACGGTAATATGCCTATGCCTTGCTATGTGTTACTGCAATGAGTCTCATTCCCTATATCCCTTTTGTATGTCTGAGTTGTGGTTTAAGGCATGGCAATATGCAAAGTTATTGTCCATGGGAAAAAACTGGATCCATTGGGTCCTAGGATCTTTCAATCTCCCACTCCCCATTCCCTTATATATCTTTGAGTTAAGGTCTAGCCTGAAAACATCAAAATTACTGTCCAGAGCTGAACCTGACCTTCAAAAGGTCCTAACTCTCCAATTTATTTTAGTTGCCAGGCTGGTCAGAGGTGTTCCAGTACTCCAGTTGATGGGCATCACCACCAGCCTGCCTTAGCATTCCCTAATCCCCTCTATTGCACTTGTACTTATTCCTAGACTCTAAGTTCTGCCACCCTCCTATGAGCCTTGCCTTGGGACCTTGAATTCCCTCCGAACATGGACATTGGAGGGATAGCCCTTCTATGCTGCACTTTAATCCAATTCTACAATAATATCTGGGGTGTAAGAATTTCCTGGAGTTCTTAAAACTCCTTGGAACTTTGACACACCCCAGATAAGAGAAAGTCTTTAGAACCTGATCCCGGAAGTTTGTTCATCTCATATTATTAGACCCTGAGTCTGGATTAGGCTCCTTGGTTGTAGCTTAAATTTCTGATGTAATTTACTTTTATTAATTCACTTTGGTTTGTAATAATTTGTAAGAACTTCTGGGGTTTTAGTAAAGAAGGGGTAGGGTCATTTATGTATGCATACGGGTAGACATCATGATCTTAGGTACTTTATTCTTGTAATGGCAGCCTGTTTTCCACTTTTGCATTTCACATAGAGATCATGACTATAGGATTCTGCACTTTTGCATTTCATATGGAGATCTTGACTATAGGATTCTGCAATTTTACATTTCATATAGAGAACCTGACTATAGGATTCTGCACTTTTGCATTTCGTATAGAGATCCTGACTAAAGAAGCCGCTGACCACATGGAAGATCTGAGGAAGCTCTTCAACAGACGAAGGAGGTACAATCTGACGGTTCATACCTCAGTCCACTATCATTTGTGAACCCATCTTTAAAATGCTGAAGAAGGACACCGCTACCAAATAGGTTGATGATTGCCACAAAGCATTTGACAGAATCAAGGAATACATGTCAACGCCGCCAGTTTTGGTTCCGCCCGAACCAAATAGACCTCTATTGCTATACCTTGCAGTATTGGAAGGAGCATTCAGTTGTGTTCTGGGACAAAATGATGAAATGGGGAGAAATGAGCAAGCCAACTACTATATCAGCAAGAAGTTCACCCCGTACAAGGCCCGGTATTCTCTATTAGAGCGCACCTGTTGTGCTTTGACTTGGGTAGCTCAGAAGTTGAGGCATTATTTCTGTGCTTATACCACTTATTTCACATCAAGAATGGATCCACTGAAGTATATATTCCAGAAGTCCATGCCCACTGCTAAATGAATTTGACATTGTTTACGTGACTCAGAAGGCAATCAAAGTACAAGCCTTGGCAGATCATCTCACCGAGAATCCCATGGACGGAGAATATGAGCATCTAAAGACGTATTTTCTCGATGAAGAGGTATATTTCATAGGAGAAGATACTACAGAACCCTATGATGGTTGGAGAATGTTTTTTGATGGAGCCGTAAATTTCAAACAAGTTGGCATAGGAGTATTCCAAGTATCAGAAACCAACCAACATTACCTAGTATCTGCCAGACTCAGGTTCCCATGCACCAACAATATGGCTGAATACGCAGCCTGTATCTTGGGCCTCAAGACGTCCATTGACATGAACATTCAGGAGTTGCTAGTGATCGGGGATTTAGACTTGCTCATACATCAGGTCTGAGAAGAATGTGCAACTAAGAACTCTAATATACTTCCTTACCTGCATCATGTACAGGAGTTGAGGAAAAGGTTTATCAAGACAGAATTTCAGCACGTCCCCAGAGTGCAGAATGAGTTCGGTGATGCATTGGCTACTCTATCATCCATAATCCAACATCCAAATAAGAATTTCATTGATCCCATCCTGATAAAGATTTATGATCAGCCAGCCTACTGTGCTTGTGTCGAGTAAGAAGCATACGGAAAATCATAGTTCTATGAAATCAATGAATATTTAACAATAGGAGAATTCCCAGAACATGCCAATGCTACTCAGAAGTGCACCCTTCAGCGGTTGTCTAACAACTTCTTTCATATTGGAGGAATCCTATGCAGGAGGACTCCCAATTTGGGATTACTGAGGTGTGTCGAAGCAAAAAAAGCATCCAGGTTATTAGACAATGTGCACGCAGAGACCTGCGGTCTACATATGAATGGTTTTATCTTAAAATAGAAGATACTCCGAGCAGGTTATTTTTGGATAAAATATAGAAAACAGACTGTATCGGGTATGTCCGAAAGTGCCATCACTGTCAGATACATGCGGATATGATAAAAGTACCACCAAATGAGCTTACTGCAACAAGCTCGCCATGGCCATATGCCGCTTGGGGAATAGATGTTATTGTACCAATCGAGCCTGCCGCATCAAACGGTACAAGTTCATTCTAGTGGCAATTGATTATTCCACCAAATGGGTCGAGCATCATCATATAAAGCAGTAACCAAGAAGGTTTATGGAGGATTTCGTCCGCAACCGTATTGTTTGACCATTCGGCATCCCATAGTCGATCATTACCGACAATTGGTCCAATCTTAATGGTGATCTAATGAAAGCAATGTGTGAAGCATTCAAGATTAAACACAAGAACGCTACAGCCTACAGACCTCATATGAATGAAGTTGTAGAAGCATCCAACAAAATTATCAAGAAGATAACGAGAAAGATGATAGAAAAACACAAGCAGTGGCATGAGAAGTTATCATTTGCCTTATTGGGATGCCGTACCATAGTCCGGACACTAACTTGGGAAACTCCCTATATGGTTTTTTATGGTACAGAGGTGTTCATTCCCGCCGAGGTAGAAATTTCCTCCTTGAGAATCATATTAGAAGCAGAGTTGGATAATGCAGACTGGGTAAAGAGCCGCTAAGAGCAGTTGGATCTTATAGATGAGAAAGGATAAATGTAATTTGCCACTGTCAATTGTACCAGAATAGAATGTTTAGAGCTTTCAACATAATAGTCAATCCAAGGAAATTTACACTGGGGCAACTGGTGATAAAGAAAAAATTTTCGCATCAAGATGAAGCCAAAGGGGAATTCTCTCCCAACTAGAAAGGTCTGAGCATGGTTCATCGCGTTCTAACCAGAGGAGCCGTCATACTTGCAGAAATGGACGGAGAAGTTTGGCCAAAACCAGTCAATTCAGATGCAGTCAAACGATACTATGTGTAACCATTTATGATTTCTCTTATGATGTAAGTTGAACGATGCCTGACATGATTCTCGTTTGAGAGGGGATACGTAGGCATCCCTATGGGTTCGGTCACAATTTAATAAAATTTCCATTTCCCCCCCCCCCCCCCCCCCCCCGCCATTGGAAACTAGGGCAGAATTTTGAGGAGGACCCTCAAAATTTTGGAGCAAGAGAGGTTGCAATGTCTTGAACCGTGTCATAGTCGTCAGTTAATCAAAAAGAAAACTATTATTTTCAATTATGTATTTATGTTACATTATTTTACTAAATCATGCATGAAAATTATTCGAATTGTTGTGTTCAGCAATGCTACCCCAATTATATACTATGTTGAGCAGGATAAGCAAGGTCCACAGGAGGACGAATTGACCTTCCCCTTTTTTCACAAAACTCACAATTTTTCTTTGGATGCAGGCTCTAAAATTCACAAAACATTAGATATATTTATGCACTCATAATTTCTTAGGAAATGCAACTTCTCAAAATCATCACGTGTTCACAATTTCTATCCATACACAATATCCCCAGCAGCCACAATGATGCACCCAGCTATATCATCTACCAACTAAGAGATTTTATTACTATTCGCCTTTTATTACCTGCATTGCATAAGGCTACCTTTCTGACTTTCGAGACAAAGCACTGTCTCCATTTGCATTTTTTGCATAAGGCTACCTTTCTACCTTTCGAGACTAAGCACTGTCTCCATCTGTATTTTCTGCATAAGGCTACATTTCTGCCTTTGGAGACTAAGCATTGTCTCCAACTGTATTTTCTGCATAAGGCTACTTTTCTACCTTTCGAGACTAAGCACTGCCTCCATCTGCATTTTCTACATAAGGCTACCTTTCTATCTTTTGAAATTAAGTACTGCATCTATCTGTATTTTCTGCATAAGGCTACATTTATGCCTTTCAATCCTAAGCACTGTCTCCATCTGCATTTTCTGCATAAGGCTACCTTTCTGCCTTTTGAGACTAAGCATTGTCTCCATCTGTATTTTGCATAAGGCTACCTTTTTGCCTTTCAAGGCTAAGCATTTTCTCCATCTGCATATCTTTGCATTCCATAAACTTTTCTTCTGGCTTCCGAGGTTAAGCTCTCCCTCCATCTGCACCTCTCTGCATTGCACAAAGCTATCTTTTTGCCTTGCGAGACTAATATTTGTCTACCTCCTACATGGCTGAAACATCGCCACTTTATTTATTTTTTTCTCTCGCGTGGTTGAAATACCGCCACCTTTTATTTACGTCTTGCGTCGGCTGAAAGATCGCCAACATCTGAATTTCATGGGATGAAAGATCGCCAAATTGTCAAAAGGTGTCATTGTTCGGAGGCACCATTTTCATAGCCCGAGAACACCATGCCACGGCCTGAGGACCCCATCTTATCTTTTGCATATTATTATTCAAAGGCATCATGGTTCGGAGGCATCATCCTCATAGCCCGAGAACATCATTTCATAGCCTGCGAATCCTTTATCATACGCTTTATGGCCCATGATGTCATGGCCTGAGCACGTCATCCTACCCGTCCGAAGACAGCATTCATAGTCCAATAGGAACTTGCATCACGTTTAAATTTGTGCACAACATATGTTTGTACAGCATTCATAATCCAATAGGAACTTGCATCACGTTTAAATTTATGCACAACATATGTTTGTATTTCTCACTTGCAGGTACACCGGATAGCAACAACCATCTTAGCAGGAGCGATCCCGCTCTAATTCCCGCAACCTATCATATTTCAACCACTTGTCTCAACAGAAACATCCCGTTCGCCTTTCAAAATCTCCATCGGCATAGTCTGTCAATGGATCCTGAACTACATATAGCCTGATTCCTGTAAGACTAGGGATATGTAGGCAGCTCAGGTACTAGAGTTTGATCAAAATTCTTTGCAAATCGGCTCCTTCAGTCAAAATTGGTCATCATGTCATTACCCGATAACTCTTTCAACCTTCACGAGTAAAGAGGGGCAGCGTTGATACCCAATTTTTATCTAGATATTTTTATGCTTAAAATACGTTCAAAATAATATATATATATATATATATATATATATGCATATATGGGCATACCCAGGTATTTTGGTATTTTTCCAAATTTTTAAAGATTTTTCAAAGATAATTTATTGTCTATTTTAATACTACAAAATTCAATAGTTGTTCCCCAAATTGTTATTTTTGGTGAATAATTTATTTTATTTTGATATTTTCATCAAAATATAATTAAGAAATTTTTGCATATTTTTACACATTTGTTTGGTATTTTTTAAGCTAAATTGCATATAATTACAATTATAGCCTATTTTATAATTATAAAATTATTTCCTCTATTTTTAGATTAATATTTATGCATTATTAATTAATTTAGCACTTTTAATTTGTTTTTAAATCATTTTCACTATTTTATAAAATGAAAAGGGACAAAACTGACTATTTAAAAATTGGCCTCATTTTGTTTCAATTGCAGCCATTTTTATATTTCAATTATAGCCACATTAGACCACCAAATTAACCCAATTTCAGACCTAACCCAATAACCCGTTCGAACTAACCCGCCTGGATTGCTTTAATCCAGGTCGTTGATCGTTTTGATCAACGGTCTAGATTACCTCATTCCTTTTTTTAATCTAAACGACCCCCTTACCCTACCTTCCTTCTCACCAAATGCCACCTCTGGAGCCCCCCCTCCTAATTCTCTCTCAACTTCTCTCAGAAACCCTAGTCGCCCCCTTCAATCACCACCTAAAACCCACCAAATCCATGGATTCCAAAGCCATTGATGGCTTGTATGTACCTCACGTGACTCCTACATGCTTGATTACCATGGTTTTATCAAATCTTCAAGAATATTGGCCCATACCTTGTCCGGTTCGAAGATTCCGACCGTCTCTAGCCTTGCTCCAGTGGCTCTTGGTCTTTTGAGCCTGTTTCAGACCTCATCCGACTTAGATAGGATTTTCCAAGCCTTTCTCATCTTAGGATTCTTCTGAAACCTTACCATTCAACATTTTATCCGATTTTCTTATATATGTTGTGTACTCATGCTCTATCTGAGTTTGTTAAATGATTTTCTAACTTTTCTTTAAAAAAATTACTTTTCAAAGACTTTCTTATACGATCTAGGGTTTTCTGAAAGTGTTTAAGTGTCTCTCTAACTTTCTTTTTGTGTGTATTTGCCTCTACTATGTTCTTATGTTCTTCCCTCTATCACGTATGTTCTTCTACTGTGTGTTCTACCTTCCGTTCTTGTATGTTCTTCTACTATTTTTTCGATACCATGCTCTTGTGCACTTTTCTACCATGTTCTGCCATTTTCTTCTACCATGTTCTAGTATGTTTCACCTACTGTATTCTTTCACCGCGTACTTAAGTGTCGTTACAATTTTTCTTCTACCGAACCTTGTTTAATTCTCTCTTAAAAGATGTTCTTAAGCATGTTTTTTGCTACTGTTCTTATCAGTCTTTCTCATCACGCTTTGAATAAGATTCCTTTCTCGGTTTGCATTGAACCTTTCTACTATATTTACATGTTACTCAAGAGTTTTGTTGCTGAGAGAAGCATGTTAGAAGTTTTGGTTCTTTTCTGAAACCTCTAAACATGTTTCGATTTGACTGCTGGCCCTCTTTTCTTTTCTTTGTGGTTTGCCTGAATTGGGGTTCTTATTTCAAAAACTCCCCAACTCTTTTAAGTTTAATTTGATTCTGACCATTTTATAAACTCTGTTACTGGGTTTTCTACTGATTTTACAAGGGCCTAATAATTTTCTCTCATACTTAACGTGTCTGCATGCTCTTTATATGTGATGAATATTTCTTCAAAAGGGCTTTCTAACTTGTGATTGATTCATAATTCCTTTAATTAGGGCTAATTTATTATTTGTTGATTTCCCTTAAGTTAAAACATTTTCCATCTTCCGACTCGGTTCATTCATACGAATCTCTAACATCTAATGTCTTGGATGTTAATTGATTTTCTTTCCTTAAATTGTACAACCGTGTATTTTAACACGTCTCGGAGACGTTAGAAACCAGTAACAAAAATAGGCCTTCAAAAAAAGAAAAAAATTTCTTTCACAACCGGTTCCAAAAGGCTACCCTCGGCAGAATCTTAAACTTAAGAACTTTTCGGTTGAACCCTCGAACACAACCTTATTGTTTCATGCTAAGGAACTCCAATATTTTTAGATATGAATGATAAATAAAAGGAAAAAAATTCAGAGACGGAAAAGGGTAGAAAGCCTTATATATATACATAAACGATCCTTTTACAAAGGTCAGATTGACAAAATACAAAATTTATAAAGTCCTAAGGGCTACTTTTACTTCGAGTTTGAGAAATCATTCTCACTCGACTAGAAAGACTAAGGGTTAATTTATTCGGAGTTCGAGCACGCCCTCGCCCAATCATTAAGCTTACGAGATACCTCAGCTCAAATTCAAATGATCATTCAGGGTCCATTGATTAGAAAGAATCAAGGCCATCTCAAACCTTAGACCTTCGAATACAAATTCATAATTATTATGCTAAGGCACTTTGACCTTTACATAAATAAACAAAAAAATATTTTGAAGCCATGGAAGGGATAATCTTTTATCTATTCATCAAAATCTTTTTACATGGCCAACACCGCCCGATGGATGTTCTTCACAACATGCCAAAGCAGCCTCAAATGAAATAGAAAAACTATTTAAAAGCCTAAAAGTCCTAGTCATCTCTGGGAGTTGCATCTTTACCCTCGGGGCCCTCTCTGTATTAGGATCTGCTCAGGCTCTCAAAATCGTCATCATCAAGGTAAGTTAGCCCCCTGACTTCAACTTCAAGCTGCTTAGTGCTCTAGATCTTGGTTGTAAGATCGAAACCCCAAGCATGGATCTTATTAAGAGTCTCTTTTTGAGATTGGCATTTGGCATGCTCGACAACCAAGTTTTCTCGAACCTTAGCATCCTTGGAGACCTCCTTTGCTTGAGCATGAGTATCTTATGCATCGGTTCGATAAATATCCACCACTACATCAGCATTAGCCTTGGTCACTTCGATCTCCGATTTGGCCACTTCGAGATCTATGTCCAGTTTCTCCCGATCGAAAAGTACTCAACCCAATTGAGACTGGAGCTCCTCAATTTTCTTGGCATGCACCAAGGATTTCTCTTTCATGCTTCGGAGATGGATTTCAGCCATTTGAGTCCGAGCAGTTTTCTTTTCTGAGGCAAGGTGATCCATATTTTTCTTCCATTATTCGGTCTCACATTTCAGTACATCTACTTCCTCACGGAGTTGCCCGATCACATCGAGCTTTTGTTGGACCTGCGGGTTAGAACCATTAACTACCACGCCCGAATCACCATTATAGCTTCAAAGATTCTTTCTACCTGTTCAGCCAGTTCAACATGTTCTTTCTGAGCCATTTCTCGCTCAGCACGTAGGCCTTCAGCTTCCCCTTCTCTTTGCTCACTAAGAAGCATAAAGGCATCCTTTTCCTCAGTAAGCCCTCAGACATCAGCCTCATACTGGCTCATCTCCTCTCAAGATCGCAAGAAAGCCTCATGATGAAACACCGAAGCCTACAAGCATAGAAAAAGGCTCTATATAAAGAGAGAAAAGTCTAAGTACAAAAATAGACATCATCAAGGAAATCTGGGATTATCCGATTTAGAGCTTGTTGGGCTTCGTTGAAGAGACATGGTATTTCCACCTTATACATCTTGGCTTGGTCTTCTTTAGTGACCAAGATTTTGAGATAGCTAGCCACCCCTATGGGGGCAGAAAGAACCCGAGCATCCTCCAGGATCGAGATAATAATTGATCTATTATGCACGGGATCAACAATGTGGGCCAGAAACTGATTGGCCAATTTAAAGCTCAAGAAAGCCTCACTCGAGCTCTTCCTCAGTACATCCAAGTCACCCAGATCGTACACATCTTCCACTCCAACAAAATAGCCACAGAAATGGTATTCTGCCCCATGGACCCATTCCCCGTGGCAAGTCTCCACCACCTAAGCTTCATGCATCATCAACTCAGTGAATGAAGGAAACAAGGGGGAGTCCGATACATATCACCCTAAGTAAATCTTTTGGGGCACCTCCTTCATCTCAAGGAGCCTCGAGCATGGTTTTTGCACCAGCATCAATCGCCTCCTCGATAGTCTTCACACCTCGAGGTGAAGCATCTTCAGCTCTTTCTGGATCGAGGACTTCGGCTGAGGCTTCCCCATCAACCTCGTCAAGTTAAGGTAAAGCAATTTCAGCTCCCATTGGCTTACTGATTCCTTGAATCTCGGTGCCACCTCGAATACGGGCCACGAGCCCAGAGTCTTCTTCTTCGTCGGCCTCATCCCTTAGCCATTGCATTGACTCCAAAGTTAGGGGGATGATGTTTCGCTTGGGTTTACGAGCCATTTTCTTTTTGGGTTTCTGCCCCTCAGAGTTCGTCAAAGTTTTCCTCTTCTTCTTCTTCAACGGCTTCGAGTCAGATGGTGGGGGAAGGATTTCTTCATCATTAGACATGGGCTCGTCGTCACAACCTTCCCGAGACCTACAAAAAAAGGAAAATGAGTAAGCTCTGGAAAATATTCAAACAATGATCGAATCATTAATTCACGAAGAAAAATTTACCATGACTACTAGCCTCCCATAAACCCTTCACCAAATCACGCAATGCGCGCTCAGTATGTGTCGACTACAATATTATTTTCCTGACCCAGTCCTCGAGTTTGGGAATTGCACTCGACATCCGAGAAACAACTGTATCAAGTAAAACACTGATAAGAACATGAAAAAGGAAAATAAACAAAAAATAAGCACGGAAGTATATATGCGATTCATATTCCATTTCTCATTAAATGGCATACTCTCGGCCGGGATCAAGCCTGAGGTCTTCACTCCAACAAATTAGTCTATCCAGTCCCGATCTTTATCCTCATCTATGATCAAAAAAGGTGCCCTAGTGGCACGACATTGAAGATTTATTAGTCCTCCTCGATAGAGTCGGGGGCTATACAGGTGAGGTGGTCGAGGGTGAAAGAAAGCCCTTCGACTTTGGTTACGAAGAAACGAAGTAATATCACTATCCTTTGAAAATAGGGATTAACCTGACCGAGGGTTATCTTGTAATTCTTGCATAAGTATATGATAATCGAATTCAAGGGACCCAACGTGAAGGGGTAAGTATAAAAACTTAAGAACCCATCCACATAGGTGGTGATTGATTCTTCTTGAGCGAGCACCACTACATGTTTCCGATTGCAATCTTTTTTTAACTTGGGAGAGAAGGTTATCAGGTATTGAGCATATATACCTCGATACTGGCTCACATCGACCTGGTATCGATGAGGTATTTTCAACCTTGAAGTTGGAATTGAGGTCATACCCTCCGGGAAAGAACTCCTCAGGGCGTGGCTCCACCTATAGTTCCTCGCCGGTCGACCATGACGATGAAGCAGTCTTCTTTTGTGGAAAGATTTTTGAAGTCGTACCCATTTTCTTATTTGAATGAAGAAGTATGGGAAATGAGAATGGGCACTTGGACTTTTGTGATGAAACAAGCGAAGAAACACCAAGATCTGCAAAAGCAAAGTTTTGAGGAATGCAAAAGATTTTGAAAAGAGTGAAAAAGAATTGAAAGTAAAGTTTGAAAAATGAAGAAGAGGGATATTTATAATTTCTTAATGATGGTTCAATGTCGATAAAGGTCGAATGTCAACAGACGCGTATTAAATGCCTGGAAACTGTACTGAGGAGATGTTTTGTTACCTCTATTTCTTATGTCATGATGTAGCGAGGTGAAGTTCGAGGGCTTAAATCGTTTCTTGTGATTACTCTCACAAACGTGGGGACAATATGTATATGGTCAAAATCGGGCTCGCCCTTATTTATGATTAATCGAGACCGGGGGTGACAGGCCGAGATTCGATCCCATGTCATACCGGACCGTGACACGAGTTATATTGCCAATCTTGTGACTCAGGGACTGATCGAGATCGATATAAGCCATGATTGAGACCGAGCAAGATAGAGATCAATGGAAGCCTGCTGAGCCAAATAACGGAAGGCCGAGATATCCACGACCGGGAGAGGATCACGATGCAAATCCCGACATGTAAAGCTAATCATGGAATTTCTTACTGTATTTAGGATTGTATTAAGGATAGTAATCCCCTACTATATAAATGGAGTCTGATTATTTGTAAAAATCATCATATTCACATCACATAAAGCAATATACTATCTTTCTCTTAAGCTCTCAATACTTTTTCACTTTTTTCATATTATTTAAGTAAAATACTTGTTTGATTTGAAAGCGACCTAGCTCGAGGATCAAAGCTATGCATTTCATTTTGTTTGCTTTATTTTTACTTGCATTTAATTTCAACATCAATTTACATTTTCTCTCAATTTGTGCCAAGTAAAATCACGTGTCCTTAAAATCACTATAAATTCAATTATTATCCATTTTATTGGGTAAAAGCACTTATACTTACTTTAGTTATTCCTAACAAATCTTTATCAAAACTTTGTTCCATGCATATGCTAATACTACCAAGGTCTAAAAGTTATTCGTAATTTTTTACTTATTTTAAATTTATTTTCGTTCCTGACAAATCTTTATCATAATTTCTATAATGCAAGTACAAAATTGCGTTCCCACAAAATAGATGATTATCATGGTGAAATTCTGTTAAATATTTGAAGCTGCAGAATTTTGAAGAACTAGGTGACGTCAAAGAGAGCCAAGCTGCCAACTACTAACATCAAATTCTCGATTCAACCAACAACTATAAAAATCTAATTTTCTAGATCAGATAATGCTGCATAAACTGTGATAAACATAAAAAATGTTAGTATAATTTTAATAATAGTGTTCTATTTTGACCGGAAAACTGAATAACACTACTAGAAAATGGTTAATTTCGGTCGCCAAATTAGTTGAAAATCGATTGGAAACCATGAATTTCCGACTACTTTCCGACCAAAATTGGTTGGTCGAAAAAAAATTTTCGACAGAATGCGGAATGTTCAAAAGGATAGAAGACCAAATTATTTTCAAAAAGTGGTCGGAATTTGACCGATTGAATCAGTCGTAATAATATAAATAAAAATAAATATATATTTAGAATTAAATAATAAAAATATATAATTTCTGACCGAATCATAAAAAAAATTAATGATTAGAATTAAATTTCTTTAATTTTTGACGGAATCAATCGCAAACAATTAAAATTTCTGACCGATTCGGTCATATATCTGGTTACTTTTGAAAAAAAAAACTAGGCAAATGTACGACCGTTTCAGTCGGAAATCAATCGAAATTTTTTTGTGAAACTAGGCAGAATTCTGCTCAATTTTGAGCTACACCGCCTGTCAAACAATTATAATACAATAACGCCAATAACTCATCAACAAATATAACATCTAAACCAACAAATACAATCTTTAATACAATCAAAACAAATAAATTCATTAAATCTAACAATTTTGGGCATAAAACATCCAAATAGTAGCCCACATTCAAGTTTAAAAATAAAACATAAAATTTTCTCTCACAATCAAGTTTATCAATCAACCAAAACCCTACACCTAAATTACTACAAATCATATTCAGTTTGTTCATCCTTATCATTAGATAGATCAGGCCCATGTTTTTTCATGAATTTGTGCATTTTAATAAATGTTTTGAATTGGGAGTCCAACTGTTGCTTCAAATCAAGAATTTCTTTTCCCATATCTTCAATCTGTTCTTGATTTTGAGAAGAAGAAGAATTGGCTAAGATTGGATTTGGATGACATGTAGGCCGACGTACTCCAAGTCCATAGACTCTGCCTTTGTTTACTCCATGCGCTGCCTCTGTCCACAATGAAACCATACATCAAGTGTTGATTAAGTTGAAGGAGGCTGATTTTGTTACCATTATGCCACCCTTTTATGATAATCTTCCTTAAATATAAACATAACTATTATGTAAATAAATTAGTATATTAATACTCGTTCCGCTTATGATGCTTTATTACTTACTCCCTCCGTTTCAATTTATGTGGACTCATTTGAATTGGGCACGCAATTTAAGAAAAAAGAAAGACTTTTGATCTTGTGGTGTAAAATGAAGCACATATATTTTGTGTGGCTATAAATTATTGTGTAAAGGTAAATTATTTCCAAATAAGGAAAGGGTTCATTCTTTTTGGCACGGACTAAAAAGGAAATAAGTTCACATAAATTGAAATGGAGGAAATATAATTTTTCTTTTATATGTTTTTAATGCCTATGAAGTCCAACAATATTATTTACACTTGAGGGGATTGCATGTGTGAACCAGTGACAGATCTAGAATTTATCTTTATTCTATGATTAAATGATTTTTAGTATAAATTTCACTAATTAGAACTTTGATATAGTGGGTACTTATGGCCACTTTATAAACTTTTTAAATATTATATGTGCATAGATAAAACAGTTTGGCCAAAGTCAATGGATGCTAAGCACACATATCTCCAAGTGTAAATCCATCATTGGTATGAATACTATAGGTGTATTACTTTGTATAAGGCGATTAATTTTATTTCTACAAAAAGTTGTTTGCTCAAACACTATATCTTAATTAACAGTGGGTTAACTTGATGATATTAAGGCAGAGATTTAAACAAATGATTCACCATATGAAAGAAAGAAAGGAGATATGCAAGATATTATTTCATCTGAACAAAATGAACTAGTTGTATGTTCCTTTTCACTAGCTAAGACTATATACAATAAATGGGCTTACTTCCCAGAATTGGGCCTAGTAACTTGTACATAATATGGTATAATGAGTCATTTGGGATGAGCTTCAAATTAGGCCTACTTTCGTACTTCAACTCAAACACCCTCTGCAAGGTAGAGTGCGACTGCACACCGAACTTGAGCAAGAAAGAATGATGTACCAGACCTGTATGAGGCTTGGTGAAGACATCAGCCAGCTGAGAGGAAGTGGAAACATGATGCAAAGCAATCAAATCTTCACCAAGCTTTCATTCTAATGAAGTGGCAGCGGACCTCAATGTGCTTGATCTGCTCATGGAAACGGGATTTTTAGCAATATGTATTGCTGCTTGGTTAATACAAAAAACAGGAACAATAGCATGAACTGAGATACCAAAATCAGATAGTAGTTGCACAACCCAAACCAACTCAACTACAACCTTACTGATGGCTCTGTATTCAACCTCAGCTAAAAAAAAGACACAACAAGTTGTTTCTTGGCCTTCCATCCGATAAGAGATCACCTAATAAAATGCAAAAGCAGTGACTGGTCTTTTGGTGTCTGGGCATGCAGGAGAGTCACTGTCATAGTATGCAGACAAGGAGAGATCAAGAGAATTGATGATGAAAACTCCAACATCAGATGACCCCTTAAGGTACCTGAGAATGTGTAAAGCAGCATGCATATGGGAAACAGATGGGCTTTGAAAAAACTAGCTCAGATGTTGCATTACAAATGATAAATCAGGCCTGGTATGGATAAGAAAATTACGTTTACCCACCAGACTTCTATACTGCTCAGGAGATGGCAGAAACTCACCCATATCAGCCTTCAATTTTTTTTTCAAATCAAGGGGGCTAGTAACAGAACTAACATTTCACAATAGTATTCCTTGAGAAAAACTCTGATAAATTTCTTCTGGTTCAGTAACAACCCATAAGGAACATAGGAAAATTCAATACCTAGGAAGTAACTGAGAGTCCCTAAATTTTTTATTTTAAATTGAGTGTCCAGAAAGGTCTTCAAGGCAGAAAGTTCCTCTAAATTATTACCAATCAATATGATTTCATCTACATATACAACTAACAGAATAATAGGTGAACATGAATCTTTGGAGAACAAGGAGTAATCATTCAAGGAGTGAGCATATCTCCTGGAGCATAAAGCATGAGAGAGTTTGGCATACTATTGCCTAGATGCCTATCTCAATTCGTAAAAGGACTGTTGGAGATGGCAGATCAAAATAGAGGAGGAATCAGAAGGTGAAGTGGCACACAATCCAGGGGAAGCTTCTTATAAACCTCTTCATCTAAATCATCATGCAAAAAGGCATTGTTGACATCTAATTGAAAGAGAGGCCAGCTTCTTTAGACTGCAACAATAATTAGACATATACCAGTAGAAAACTTCACTACAGGAGAGAATGTCTCATTGAAATCCACACCCTCAACTTGAGTGTCACCCCTAAAAACTAGTCTAGCCTTGTATCTCTCCACAGTCCCATAAGTCTTGTATTTGATTTTATACACCCATTTGAATCCAATTGGTTTCTTCCCAACATGCAATTCAACTACAGACTAAGTGTGATCAGCCTCGAGAGCTTCAAATTCTTTTATCATAGATTCTTGCCATTCAGGAATAGAAGCAGCTTGGTGATAGGAATGAGGCTCAACTTCAGCAATGTCAACTAAGCTATGAAGGCATGGAGAATTAGAACCTGAATCACATAAAGAAAGATGGATATCACAGGTAAATTATTTGAGATGAGTAGGAAGAGTATGGGTCATGGCAGACCTCCGAAGGACAGGAGGGGAAGGAACAGGAGGAGGAGCAGAGGAGATATGAGAAGAGATAGGTTCCGAAGAAGAATGAGAGGAAAATGAAGAAGAAGGAGAGGAAGGAGTGGGAATATCAGGACATGAAGGAGAAGAGGGATCAGAAAAACAAGAGGAGGAATGAGCAAGGAAAATAGTAGAAGGAGAAGTAGGAGAGGATGCAAAAGGAAATATGTCCTCCTAAAAGACTACATCCCTGGATACTAGAGTGAGCTTAGTAGTGAGGTTTTAAAGCTAATACCCTTTTTAGTGAGGTGATATCCTAGAAAAACACAAGGTTCAGCCTTAGGCTGAAATTTGTTCCTATAGCACTTAGGAACTGTTGAGATGCAAAGGCATCCAAATGTTTGAAGTGAGAATAGGAAGGAGGCTGTCCAAATAGTAATTCAAAAGGTGATTTATTCTGAAGAAGATTCGAAGGAAATATATGATTAGATATGTGGCAGTAAGTACACAATCACTCCAAAACTTGAGAGATAGTTTGGACTGAAAAAGAAGAGCTCTAGAGGTATCTAGTAAATACCTATGTTTTTTCTCTACTACACCATTTTGTTGTGGAGTGTGGGAACTAGATATTTGATGAATAATACCAGTTTCAATAAAGAATTCCTTGGCAGAATAACTAGAGCCAAGTTCAAAAGCATTGTCACTTCTAATAATCCGGATAATGGCGTTGAATTGTGTTTTTACCATGGCAACATTAGCTTTGATTAAAGAAAAGGCATTGCTCTTGAACCCCATAACATAAGTCTAAGTAGCTCTAGTAAAGCCATCTACTATAGTCAAGAAATATTTGCAACCATTGTAAGTAGAACAATCAGATTGTGAAGAAGCAGAGGAATGCACAAGACTGTAGAGTCCATGCTCCAGTTTACCAATGACCAGTGGCTCTTTAGTGAAGGGGCTTGTATCAAACAGGCAAACTTAACAAATAGAACAATGCAATCTAGCTGAGAAACAAGCTTAGACACAGAGATGAGACTGTAATGAAAGTTAGGGACATAAAGCACATGATACAGTGTAAAAGAAAGGAAATGAAGGGAACCAGTGCAAGTGACTTTGACTTTGTACCCATTAGATAAACTGACTAGGTAAGGTATAACAGGAGGTTTGATATCAAAGAGAACAACCTTATTAGAAGTCATCTGGTCGATGGCTCCAAAGTCTATAATCCGAATGCAATCATGTACTTTAGTCAACATGTAAGCACCATAAGAGATATTTTTAACAGATTCAGAAGGAGAGAGTTTACCAACAAAATTGGCAGAGGCCATAAGGTTGGATTGTGGCAAGGATTCTAAAATTTGTGGCATAGACTGAAGCAGAAGTATGAGCTGCGTGTACTTGTCTTTAAAAAGGCCAGGAATCAAAGATCCTTGATCAATTGAACCCTCAGCTTGAGAATGAGTACCTTCAGGATCAACATTGGGACTTTGTACCTCTACGTTTGCAGCAGTCCTCCTATCTTTGGTTAATTTGAAAGAAGTTGGAAATCCATGAAGTTTTAACACTTCTCAACAGAATGCCCAGGTTTCTTGTAGTATCTACATACCACATTTCATTTATTCTGATCAAAATTAATCCTTTGATTGAACTGTCTAGTGGGTGGACCTGGAAACTTGTTGTTGGAATGAGGATTAAGAGAACCTGAAACTTTGTTGGTGAGGTGAACATTGAATGAAGCAGAATCATCACTAAATTGGGATGGAGAGGACAATTGTCTTTGTTTCTCATCTTGAAGAAGAAGACTATAAACAGTATCAAGAGATGGAGGAGCCTACATAAGGAGATTGTTCCTAACTCCAAAATAGGTCTCATTGAGCCCCATAAAAACTGATGTAATTTGTTCTCCTCATCCCCTCTCTGAAGTTCAGACTTGGCAGAATATGTACATGAACTTCCACGAGAAGCACACATGAACTAAGTTCATCCCATAACTTTTTTAGCTTATTATAGTAGGATGCTATGTCCATGGACCCTTGATTAGTTGAAGATACCACCCCATACCTTCGATTAAGTTGAGTCCAAATACTTTTTGCAGTATCTGAATACTGGCACTCTCAGCTATGTCAGGTGATAAAGAATTGGTCAGCCAGGAAATGAACATGTTATTACAACGATCCCACTGTTTAAATTGGGGAAAGTTTTCAGGTGGCTTAGTACATGAACCGTCGATGAAGCCTATCTTATTTCTAGAGGACAAGGAGACAATCATGCTATATCCCCATCCCCCAAAACCACTACCAGAGCATGGTACAGTGACAAGTGAGACACTAGGTACATCAGAGAAAAGAGAAAAAGAGGGCTCGAGGGATTAAGTGTTAAATTTGAAGGAACCGATGAAGACTCATCATTAGGGTTCACCATTTTGTGAAGTGCAATCAAACTAGAGCAAAATACTACACTTATTCAGTAACAAAGAGCAAAATACCAACACTAAGATGAACACAATAAAGTAATCAGTAGATATGATAAGGAACGAGTGTACGCGTCGTCTTTGCGGCCTAAATACGATGAAGGCCTTGAAATTTACTAAAAAACCCCAGACTTGCATTGATAGAGGAACTGACGGTAAACCCTAATCGAAGAACTGAAGCAATCCACTGAAAATCTGTTAAAGCAACTTGAAACGACCTCTGTCAACTTAAATTGAGCTGAAAAATTGTCGAATTTGACGTATCTACAACAGAAAAATAAAACTTTGATGACGATCGAAAAAACCCTAAATCTCCACCAAAATCTCGGCTGGGAATCAAGCCCCAACACAAAGAGCTGTGGGCCAGGTTGCTTTAATTTGCTTTATCGGATCAATTAGTGTGCAGTGGGCAAGCTCTTTCCCAAGTCGCTTTTGAGAAACTTCAATCATAATGGATGAGGATAACATCGCGAGAAATCTAGAGGAGAACAAGAACAAAATCACTGGTCTGATGGATTGTTTACTTGATGAGACTAAGGCAGAGATTGAAACAAATGATTTACCATGCGAAAGAAAGAAATGAGAGAAGGAAGATATTATTTCATCTGAACAAAATGAATTAGTTATTTATTCCTTTTCACTAGCTAAGACTATACACAATAAATGAGCTTACTTCCCGGGATTAGGCCTAGGAGCCTGTTATATAAATAAGCGATATATACATACCATATAGCAAACCTTATAATCACCCATGTTTAAGGTTTGTGTTTATTACATTTAAGTATACCATCTTTCAATTTATGTGCCAAAATTATATTTAAGGTTTAATGATCAACTTATTAAACATAGGCATGATTTGTGGAACTGAAAATCTTTTCAGTTTTTTTTTTACACGTTTTTCTCTTTCATCCAAACAAAACCGATGCATTTATCCCCTTTTTTAATTACACCCCCCCCCCCCCCGCACGTTTATTTACCAAAACAGAATTCTCTGGTTCTCTGCTTTAATTTCATCCTCCATTGTCGAAGGTGTTAACTGTGTCAGATCGAGAGTTTCATCTGCCACATTTTCAATCCTACGGTTGCATCAAAGTCCCAAACCCTCTACAAAACCATTTTCTCCCTGTCAGTGCTTCAATTTCATCCTCCATTTCCGAACCCTAAGCAAAGTTTTCTCAAGAAAACACAGTTTCAGTCACTAAAATCGTATTCATAGTAAAAAATGGTGAAAAAAACTAGTACTCCCAAAAGACAAAAAGTAGCCGATAATCCATCTTTTGATTTGGGTGTTTTTACACCTAAATCAGCAGTCAAAAAATAACAATCTGTCCATGCAAGTGGAAAAGAAAGTGTTCCTGCATCGCCAAGACAAATCAAAGCTGAAATGCGAACCACGCACTTGCACGATGTTGATGTTACCGGTGTAAAACAGAAGCCGATAAACAAAGCAAGCGAAAGGGGAAAAGCTTGAGGGTCGATGATGATGATTTTGTGGACGATTCACCCAAACTTCAAACCACAAAAATACAAAAGGTGTCTCCTTCCCCCTCAAAAAAAAAGATGAAACACTCTAAAAAACCTACAAAATTGGTTCCTCAAAAAATTTCATTGAAGGTAAACAATTTTTTTTTCTCCTCAATATTTTGTAGTTTAATATTTTTTTGCCAAAAATAGTATGCAAGTGTTTTTTTGGTGTTTAAGTATTTTTTGTCAAAATCTACTGTATTATTGCATACTAGGTTTGTTTATACAAGTTGTAGTTAATTGTAGTTTTTTGGAGTTAATTTGTAGTTAATTGGCAAAATGTACTGTTGATTCAAATTTGTAGTTTTTCGTAGTTTAATGTAGTTGAATGTACTTTTTATTTGGAACTGTGACTGTTGACTCAAATTTTTAATTAATTATAGTTTTTGTAGTTTACTGTACTCTTTATTTGGAACTTTGATAAAAATACAGTGTATAAAAGTAGTTACATTGTACATTCTCAATAAATTTATAGTTATAGTATAGTTGCTTGTTGTTATAATGTAGTTTAATGTAGTCTGTCACAATGTAGTTGATATGTGGTATGCAATTTTATAGTGTTGTTTGGAACTGTGATTAGAAGACATGATATATATGTAGTTACAGTCTAGTTGATTTGTAATTTGTAAAGTAATTTTTAGTTATGCTTTTAGTAAAATAACTTGTCGTTAGAATGTAGTTCATGTATTCTGTCACAATGTAGTTTATCTCTGGTCTGCAATTTTATAGTGTTATTTGGATCTGTGATTATAAGTCAGGGTATATATGTAGTTACAGTGTAGTTGATTTGTAATTTGTAAAGTAAATTCTAGTTATGCTTTTAAAACTATAATTTGTAGTTAAAATGTAGTTTCATATAGTCTGTCACAATGTAGTAGATCTGTGTTCTGCAATTTTATAGTGTTATTTGGAACCCTGATTAAAATTCAGGGTATATATCTAGTTACAGTGTAGTTGATTTGTAATTTGTAAAGTAAATTGTAGTTATACTTTTTGTAAAATAACTTCTAGTGAGAATGTAGGTAAAATGTAGTGTATTGGTTAAAATTGTAGTTTTATGATATGTTACATTATATATTGTAATGCTGAAATCAAGCGTCATTCTAACCACAATTAATATACCTTTTTTGCAGAATGGACCTTACTATGCTCAACATAATGTTGATTATGGTGTGATCCAATTCCATAGCTTGTGCGATCCAACTATACCTAGCCAGATAAAGGCTTTATTATCCCCAAACCTATTACGTGGTTTCAAGAAAACATGTTTTGGTTATTTATTAGATATGCCCCCAATCTGCATGCAGAACCAATCAATTCATCTTCTAATGAAGTATGAGTTATCAAAGTCTACTGACAACTACTTTTATGTTCTTTTAAATGGACAAAAATTGATTTTTTCCTTGAGAGATTTTTGTTTGATAACTGGTTTTAATTGTGTCGATAGTTTATCGGACTATGGTTACAATTCTAATTATGTTAGCCATTTAGTGACTAAATATTTCCCTAACAAATATCGGGTCGAGAAATGGCTTTTGAGAAATGTAGTAACATCCAAATCATGGACAAATGATTTGGATGTTGTACAGTTGTGTATCCTGTATATGTTGGAATTCTTTGTTTGTCCTTATGGTAAGGACAATGTTAGTTTGATAGACAAGTTTACGTATTTTCTTATAGAGAGTGGTAATTTTGATTCGTACCCATGGGGTGCAAAATCTTTCAAGCAAGTTGTTGAATCTGTCAGACATCGTCTCAGTCCCAACATCCATTCTTATCTTATATGGGGATGCTCGTTATCCTTACAAGTGTGGCTATACGAGTGTTGTTCTTCTGTCAGCACCGAGCTTGCTACACGGTGCTCTGACTCCTTTCCTCGTATTTTAAGATGGTCGTCTACAAAGGGACAGATTTGGTTAACTGTTCTTGAAGAAAAAATCATCAAGCCTGAGTGGCTCAAGGTATTCCTTTTAACCTTTGTATAATTCTTCAATTACTATTATAGTAACTACATGACATCTACAATTTTCTTTTCAATTTACTTAACTGTCATTTCCATCTTTCAGTTCTCAAACATGGTTGCATCTGGGGAAGAGATTGGAGCGCTTAATCTCCCAAAAAAGATTAATTATGAAGAAGTTAGTCAACCATCAAAAGTCCCAACTGCTGCTTCTCCGACAGTTGAACCTGAAGAGGCTAATTCCCCAAATGACATGGAATCTGTCAGTAGCCAGATCAGGAAGTTGGAACAGAAGCTTGAGCAGGTACTGTGAGAAAATACAGTTGTGTAGTCATTATTTAGTACCACTTACCTTCATTCCTTCGACATTGTAGTTTCTTTTTATATTAGTGTAACTAATAGAATATTCTTACCAACTAATAGGCATAATTAATTTTTAGGTTGATGGAAAGTTAGATCAGTTAAAGAATGATGTTTTTGATGAACTCTCAAAACTTCGAGAGTTCATAGATGATTCTTTGAAAAGTTTAATGAATGTTGTCAACAGGAGGAATGAATTGGATGAGTCAAAGGTAAGAATTTACATATAATTTATTCTAACACTATATAATAGTTATGATAATAAATCATTCTAAAACATTCCTCTCAAAATGTAGTTTGCTGCTAGTTCAACAAAATATAACGAACAAAACCAAGCAGACAAAAACAAACATTTTCAGTTCAATGTTGGTCCTCAACTCCGTGCAGGCACCAGTACACCATGTATCTACATCATTCCTACATACATATATACAAACTTCAAGGATTGCTAATAAATAATCAATTTTCCTTTTCAGCTCCCACTTCTCCTCAACATGTTGAACAACAAGTTGATTTGTATGATGACTTCCAACAAGCAGCTGATGTAGCAAAAGAAGGTATTGCTAATAATGTATTCTTTAACAATTGACTATAAGTAACTACAACTGACTACAATTAACTACAAAATAGTTGATTATACACTGTTATAATGCTTTTAAGCATATGCATTATTTTTGTAGCATATGTTGAAGATAATGTTCCACAGTCACCAATTCATGGTGTAACTGTGACTGAAGTTGTCGAAGAATGCCTTGAAAAAGAAGAGGAGATTGGAGTTATGCGTGGAGGAATTGAAAAGAAAGGTGCGACACTGGACGATTTTGAACTTCCGGAAAACCTATCACAGATGGTCATGTATGGTGAGCCAATACAAGTTGATTCAACCCCTGTTCATCAAGGAAGAACAAGGTTACCCGGAAAACATGCACGATCACCATTCACTCCACTCTACAGTACTGAAGGCAGCACGTCTGTTGGGCCAAAATTGTTTTACCTAAAGCACCCATTCACAAATATCATTGGTGAAGATGTTGATCCTGAACTAATAGATAGTTTTACTACCTGGTTATACCATCGAACTGACAAATCATCTAGGAGGTATGGTGCTTAAATGTTTTATGTTTGTATGTACTTGTCTTCTATATCTTTGAACCTTTCTAGACTTTAAAGTTGTAAATGTTTTTGATTTTTGTTTTTATTTGTTTAATTCTATTATTATTACAGGAGGAAAAACTTCTATTCAAATAAGGATAACCATCTCAATCCTTGGTTGGATTTGGGTTGCGAAAAAATTGATAAGAAGGACTGGTTTTACGCCCTTGCTCACCCCTGACAATTAATTAATTGTACAGTAAGTATATGGTTTATCATTGCAGTTTAGTCTTTATCTATTATGTTTAAATGTAATTAATTGCTTAGGCTTCATGAATAGGAACTGCAGTCATTTTGCCTCCATATATCTCTGGTAGCTGGCTCACTGTTATTGTCAAGCAAGCTGATTTGTCTAATTGTAGATAATATATAGTTATTCAACACTACCAGATAACTACAACTGACTACATTTAAACTACAAATTGCATTAATATACAGACTTGAACTACATATAACTACAATTACATCTAACTACATTTGGATATAAGTAAATTGAAATACAGTTTAACTACAAATGTAGTTAATCTGTAGTTATTTTGTAGATGTTATTTGTCTATACTACAACTTATTATCTCTGGTAGCTGTCTCAGTGTTATTATCTCTGGTAGCTACAACTGACTACATTTAAACTACAAATTGCATTAATATACAGACTTGAACTACATATAGCTACAATTACATCTAACTACATTTGGATATAAGTAAATTGAAATACAGTTTAACTACAAATGTTGTTATTTCTGTAGTTATTTTGTAGATGTTATTTGTCTACACTACTACTTATTATCTCTGGTAGCTGTCTCGGTGTTATTGTCTCTTGTAGCTACAACTGACTACATTAAACTACAAATTGCATTAATATACAGACTTGAACTACATATAACTAAAATTACATATAACTACATTTGGATATAAGTAAATTGAAATACAGTTTAACTACAAATGTAGTTAATATGTAGTTATTTTGTAGATGTTATTTGTCTACACTACAACTTATTATCTCTGGTAGCTGTCTCAGTGTTATTGCCTCTTGTAGCTACAACTGACTATATTAAACTACAAATTGCATTAATATACAGACTTGAACTACATATAACTAAAATTACATATAACTACATTTGGATATAAGTAAATTGAAATACAGTTTAACTACAAATGTAATTAATATGTAGTTATTTTGTAGATGTTATTTGTCTACACTACAACTTATTATAAATTGCACTTTTACTTTTTTCAGCACATTGATGTTATAATGTACTATTTGAGAAAAAAGGAGAAATATGGCCCCAACATCAAAAGTAGATTTACAACAACCGATTGCTTGTTCAAGACAAAAATTGAAAGTATCTATGAGAAGTTCACTACTGCTCCAATGGATCAAAGGAATTCTGTTGTTAAAGCCGAGGATGATATTGGAGAAGACATTATGGGCTATAGAATTCTTGCTAATGTAGCATGGGATCTTGTGGACTATGTGCTAATGCCTGTTAACCTTGTAGAGAACTTTCATTGGTTGTTGTTAGTGTTTGACATAAAGGACCAACAACTGTACGTTTATGATTCATTGGTAAGGGCAAAGCGTAACCAAATTGTTCAAACCTTGGTTGAAAATTTTTCAGTCATTATTCCTCTTTATTTGTCATGCACTGGTTTCTACGGTAAACGCAAAGACATTGACTTCAAGACTACAAAGTCATACATAGAGAAACCAGTTACGGACCGTCTTGACATACAATGGATGGTTGCTGAGATTCTACAACAAAAGGAAGGCTCACTGTAAAAAACTAATCTCCCTTTCTATATGTTTAATTAAATATTTTTTATGGTTTGGTATTTAATGAAAAATTCTCATATTCTGCAGGGATTGTGGTGTATTTGTGGCTGCCTTTGCGGAGTATATTAGCAATGGTGATTTGTCTATACCAAAGGAAGATCTTACTGATATTGACAAACACCGTAGACGCTATGGAGCTCTGTTGTGGGACTACGCCACAAAGAAGCTAACAGATGGTTCAATCAGTGAGAGTGAGGTTACCGGCAGGCTTGCAAGGAGGAAGGGTCCACCGGCAAAGAATGAGAGGACTAAAGTTGAATGAAAGAAGAAGTAGAGTATACTGTTCATATTTGGTAGTTGGATTTGAAAACAATGTAATCATTAGGTCATTTTGGTTGTAATGAACAATTTTTCATGAATACATTATACACGAGTATTCGAGCTATCTAATAGCATATTTGCCGTAATAGCTATCTAATAGCATATATAATACCTTCAGTTGCCATTTTATATAACTGTCAGTTCTTATATAATTGTGGGAATAAATTATTTATGTACGATGACTACAATTACCTACACTTGCATATAACTACAACACTGCACTACAATTAACTACAATTGCTTATAACAACAAATTGTTGGAAGTCCAATGCTACAAACTACTGTGGCAGTACATTTGCGCTGTTGTGTTTTCAGATAAAACTTCTTATCTTTAACAATGAAGAATCATGAATTGACGTTGCATAGAAATGCCATTTACAGTTTTCAGCTACACATACCATCCAGTAGATACCAAAAAATACATTATTCAGACATATTTATTAAATACTACAATTAACTACAACTGACTACAATTAACTACAAAGTTCATATAACTACAAAAATTGTACTACATATAAATAAAATTCAATATAACTACATTTGCATATAACTAAATTGAAATACAGTTTAACTCGGAATTCACATTAGGTGATTCCGAGTAACACATTTAGAATACCCTTACAGTACATTATAACTACATTCTGCCAAAAGTTTACATTACTCAAATATATGAGTAAACTTCTTTATTATCGTCAAAACGTAGAACAGTTACACAATAAATTCCGATAATTTGGGATCACTAACATGTATTTTGAATAACTATTGTAGCTACATTATATTCATTTCTTTTTCGGCACATTCTTGCAAGTTCTTTTGTTATGCCCTTCACCTCCACAATTGCCACATGACACCTTGTACTTCTTTGAGTTTATTTCATCAAATGTTTTATATCTTTCCTTGTGAGGTCTACCTGGCTGCCTTTTATCTCCAGCCGGTGGCTTTACTACATCATCCAAAATATGTTGTGGAACATCCCATTTGGCTTCATCAGGAAGAGGATTAAATGGCAATTCATATGTAAGAAGAAGGCTCTTCATTGTGTAATACGGTGAGCAATAGTTGTCCGGCCTTTCATTCCTATGCCTTAATGCTGCCAAAGCATGTGCACATGGAAGTTCATCAAGTTGGAATTGTCCACAGCTACATTTCTTGTTTTCTAAACATACAATGTACCGCTTCACACCATCTAACACAGTATGTATATGATCTGTTGAAGCCCTCACCTACAATTCAAGACCAAAAAGAAAATAATAAGGTGTCAATCTAGGAGAATTTAGGCAATTTAACTACATTGATTTATCTAAATACAAACTAACTACATTCTAACTACAAAATTATTAAATCTATTACCTGCTGCATCCATGGTGCTTGCTGTCAGCATAATACCCCTATATGCTGATTTTAAGAATGTCCCATCAACCACTACTACCGGCCTACAATGTTGCCAACCATTTATTGATGTACAAAGAGCAACAAATGCATACAAGAAGCAATCATCTGCTGCCTTCTTCAATTTAACAACAGAACCGGGATAATTCTTCTCAAGAATATAAAAATATTTTGGTAATCTGTTGTACGAGTCACACGGATTCCCCCTCAAAAACTGTAATGCTTTTTCCTTTGCTCTCCATGCTTGCAGGTAGCTTAGGTTGACTCCATGTTCGGAAACATGTCAGTTTGTTTGTCCTTTGGCGTGTAAACAGTCTTAGGATCACAAAACTTTGGAACGACAATGCTACCAACTACTGTTGCAGTACATTTGCGCTTTATGAATGTTTCGTCCATTCGGCAGCATGTGTGTTGTCGGCTAAAACTTCTTATCTTGAACAATGAAGAATCATGAATAGACGTTGCCTTGAAATGCCATTTGCAGTTCTCAGCTACACGTACAAGCCAGTAGCTACAAAAAAATCCAAATTTCAGACATATTTATTAAACACTACAATTAATTACAAACTGACTACAGTTAACTACAATTGACTACAATTAACTACAACTGACTACAATTAACTACAAACTGACTACAAGTAACTACAACCTGACTACAATTAACTACAAACTGGCTATCACGTCACTACAATTGAACACAATTAACTATAACTGACTACAATTAACTACAAACTGACTGCAGTTAACTACAAACTGACTACAATTAACTACAACTGGCTACAATTACCTACAAGCTGACTACAGTTAACTACAAACTGACTACAATTAACTACAACTGACTACAATTAACTACAACTGCCTACCTAGCTTCAATAATACAGTAATTTTTCAAATAAATAACTAACCACATACCTTCTATTACTTGATCTTTTTACTCTGAACTGGAACTTGTGCATAACTGCATAATTCTTCATTGCAACAACTATCGTCTTCTTGTCCTGGTACACTTGTCCTTCTTCAATACATGTTTGAGTAGATTCAATTATTATTTCACTTTGATATTCCTCAATAGCTGGTGAAGATGGAATTTCTATTAACCGTAGTGATCCTGAAGAACCTGCAGACAATACATTCACATTGTAGTTTCATTGTAGATAAATGGCGTCAAATTGTAGTTGATTAGAGAACACAAAAATCTCAGATTTCAGTTTCGAAGCAAACATACCTGTACTGATGGGACATTCATTAGTTATTGCCAATTCAATATTGAAATATCTTACACTAATACATAAGGGATACGAACCTAAGTTTTTATTCTCTTTTTTCGTTTCCATATATACACGAACACCCATATCATTCCTAATCTACAACGGAGGACAATTATCATTCACAATGTATTTTATTTCTACAATTTTATCCGATGTATCAATCGATAATTGTTCTGCAATTGTAGACTGGAGAATTCGTAGCTTGCATTATCATCAACCAAAATGGCATCAACTTCAAAATTTCGGAATCTGCCATAGTTATCCCAATAACCATTAGATTTCAGCATTATCGGAATTTTTGACATTGTAGAATCTCCCTACTGATTGACTATCACGCTGTCAATTCTGATTTTCGATTTTTGATGTAGAAGGATGAGTAATTTCCGAAACTAAAATCTGGAAGAACTACAATTTTATTGACTATCACGCTGTAAATTCTGATTTTGAGTATTTGATGTAGAAAAATGAAAGATTTTCGAAACAGTAATCTGGAAGAACTACAATTTGATTGACTATCACCCTCTAAATTCTGATTTTCGGTATTAGATGTGGAAGAATGACTGATTTTCGAAACTGAAATCTGGAGAGATTCACGCTGGTTAAGAGATTTTACCGTTTTTGATTGACCATTTAATTGGGACAGAATCAAATATTAATTGGGAGCATTAAAAACAGGCACTATTTTAGGCTACAAAATCAGATTGATTTCGTTGGGAGCCTTAAAAACAGGCACTATTTTAGGCTACAAAATCAGATTGATTTCGTTTGGTACATTTTTTGTAACGAAAACATGGAATATGCGGGTAATAACAAATCACAAGGCACAAAAATGGTAATAAGGTTTGCTATATGGCATAATTAGGTAATGTGGTCTAATGATTCATGTGGAATGAGCTTCAGATTGGGCCTGCTTCGTACTTCAACTCCAACAGGAGGAATCTCGACCGTCTCGCCATACTTGTGGATGTTGCATTTTCCATTATTCCTAAAAAAATGGATAATTTCACATAAATACAGCTCACACACCTGACTTGCAACATAATAGCCTAGATATTACTTTGCAAATTTATAGCCCAAAAATAATAGGTTAATTCCCGAAAAAAGCTTATTTTAGACAATTAACAACTATTATTGCTCCCTCTTTATACAACCAATTATTTTTACTCTCTTGATTTTCTTTGGTTATTAAGCATTTGATAAAAAGATACAAATAAGCCACAACGCAACTCAAAAATCATATCCTAAATAATACATATTATCTGAAGGTAAGAAATTCAAATACCTTTATGTACAATTATTGAAGCAATCCAACAGGATAAAAGAAAAATAAAAAAATTGATAACTGAAATTAGAATTCCTCCAACGCGTTCATATATGTTTCATATAGCACATACACGAAAAAGAAGAAAAGAAGGAAGTGTCAAATTTCTGTAGAGACCACTTACATGCTAGCAACGTATATACATCCTTATAAACTGAAAAAAATATATTTATACAATATTATAACAGTGTATAAGAGGTGTATGTATACCATATATGCAATTATACACTATTATACAGTGTCGATACAACCAGCTACATAGTTATGATTTTCCAAAACTTCAAACTTCAAAATCCTCCAAAATTAGTGGTTGTTTGTTGGTGCAAATCAAGTTTGAGAGCTATTTATTTTTAAATCTGTATGGATTTTCATGCTTCTTTCAAAAATCTTCTTCATTCTTCTGCTTGCCACAATGGACGATAGACTCTTTCTTCGAGCCATTAATGGCAGAACTGCTTGAGGGCTAAAGGAGGGGGGATAGTGGGGTCTAGTTTAAGAGAGGATGAGGGATCTATGTGGGTTAGAGAGAAAGAAGTGAGAGGCGGTGAGAGAGAGAAGTGAGAGGTGGTGAGAGAGAGAAGGGAATGAAGAATGAAGAAAATAATAAAAACCCTAAATGTATGTCTTTAATAGTAGACTAAAGGCTGAAAAGTTTCTTTCAAATTATGTACAATATGGGTTATATAGAGTAAGAGCTTTAAATGTGGGTCGTTTTCGATTGGGCTATTAAGCCAAGTGACATGGGGCTGTAATTCTTTCTAAAAACGGATTTTTACCTACCTATGCAATATATGAAACTTTATTACCCTAAATGTGTATAGTTTGTTAATTACCCGCACAGTCCACGTTTTACCTACAAATTTTGTACCATTCGATTATTAGGCATTAAAAGAACAGAATATTTCCTATAAAAAAAATTAAGGAAAGAATCTTGGTGCTAGTTTATTGGCCTAGTGGTTTCCTTACAATCCTCCACTATCCCCTTTAATAAGTTTTCTGTTGTGAAAAAATCAAAGCCACCATATGACAGTAGTATAAATTACTCCACCCGTATAATAAACTAATTAGGTCAAAGATCTTACACCACCAGATCTTACACATCACTCATTCGAGCTACATTAACTGAATTCTCGAGTTTCAACAACTCAAAGTTGAAAAATTCTATTCTTCCATATATTTTCCACCATTGATAGCCATTAAAAAGCTTGAAAGCTTTGAATTCAAATTTGGGCTTTCAAAAATCATTATTTGTTTGGATTGTTGTAAATAATTCGGAATATGTTTAGGAGTTTATATCTCAATTTTGAGAGGTGTTGGTGAAGATTAGACTTGGTTTTGATTGAATTACATATTGAAATTCGTCAAAGAAGAAGAAGAAGATATTTTTCCAGAAATTATAGATAAATTGTAGAATTGTAAATAAACTGTAGATAATTTGTAGATAAATTATAGATTGGGAAGACTAAAACTTCTACAAGTCTTCTACAATAATGTCGAAAATGCCAATTATTCTACAATTGAAATGGTAATTGAGATATTAAAATTCAATGTATTCAGTTTGTAGATATTTTGTAGATAAAATGTCTACAAATAAACTACAAATCAGTTTAAGTATTGTATAAAATTGTATTGTTTTTAAGAATATTTGCAAAATTACTACATTTATACTACAATTAAACTACAATCTTATGTCAAAAAAAAAATATTGACAACAAAATTCGTTGTTCATCTACAAAATTTCTACAAAAAAACTATAAATAAACTATAATTGCACCACACTGTCAACTTTATTGTCTTCCATATATCTCAATTTTTTCAATACTAAATGATCTCAAGAAGTAATTACATAATTTAACATCTTGATTAGATTGCTCAACTTACAACAGTTTTATCAACAATATTATACAGAATTTTCAAAATTGAGATCCTAACCTGGAACACCTTGATCTTAGATCCTGGTTGAGCTTTCGCGAGCATTGTCTGTACTGCTGCAACCGAATCCACAGCGGACTTTAGTAACCAACTGATTCCTACTTTCATGCGGTGCTGATCAGTTGGTAATCTGATCAAATGTGCTATTTTTCTTGCAGTATGACCAACAAAACCTTCTAAGGTCAGCCCATCGGTGAAGCTTGGTGAAACAGCAGCGTCATGCCTGCCAAGAGTCATCATCTCACCTAAAATTTGATACCTAAAAGGCAACAGTGGGGGAATTAACTGAAGGTAAAACGTGGGGGGTGTGGGGGATGGGAGGAGAGAGAGGCGGATAAACTAAAATTGGAGAATATACGCTCCTAAAATCACGCTTAGTATAAATGAAGCAATAATTATACTCTTAATTTGAATTATGGTATAAATAGTAATTTTGTATGCTTAAATGTAATTAACACAATCCTTAAACAATGAAAGTAATAAGATTTTATAGTAATAAGATTTCATATATGATATAGGTAGGTAAAAATCCAAAAACTAAAGGCTACAAGACGGATAACGTAATGAAGATATTATACATAGAGAGTGACATCGTATTTATGGTACAACAAATATTAGTACCTACTCAGCTGGAAGGACCGCGAAACCAGGCATTACTAATTTGAGAAAGGACAGCATGCATATCTACTGATGATGTGCCAAGATTTAGCAACCACAAAACAATAAATTGTGACTTAAATTCAATGAGAATTGAATAAAAATTCAAGTCGCCATTCATGACTTAAATAAGCAAATGGCTATTTAAATCAAAGGAGAAAGACCCTTATTTTTGCACCATCTTATTCTTGGTTCGTTTTCAACAAGTATTATCAAATACAAGGTGAGCTTCTTTTCTCAGGATCAATTTTCTAATTATCAAATATTTTGTTTGGTCATCTGTAGAATATATCAACTTGTTAGCCGCAAATAGGTTAGGGAAAGCAAAGATTTAATGGCAGTCCAAATTAAAAGCAAAAGAATAGACTTAGCTCTTATTTCCTAATGTTTTAGTGTTGTATCTTCTTGTAGCAAATGGATTTACTGCATTTTTATACTGTAGCTAGCAAAAGTCATCTAACTAACACAATCTTTGAATCTAGTTTGCTGTTTCTAACCCTCTTAGAACTGTATTTTTGTTCTTTCATGAAGGGTTAATTATTTTCACTTATAGCCACTATTTTTATCCATTATAATCGTAAAGTTATTATTTTTATTGCAGGTAAAGTCCAATTACTTTTCGTTATAGTTAGTAACTGAAGTATAGGTAATGTTCATTTGCTGACTTTTTCGTGTTATAGCGTAAAATTCATATGTATTTATAGAGAAAATCACACATATATATAGTTGAGTTATATACTTCAATGTGATAAAGATTATTTAGCGGTTTTGTTATTTTGTAATAGACATAAGTTCAATGACAATCATATGCACGAAAGACCAAAAATTGTTACTCGTTTTAATTTCATCTTCTTAGTCATTTATTAATTTGCATCACCTTTTTATATGGCATTTTGTTGCAGCAGATGACGAAGCTAAAATGGAAGCTACCTCTTATAATGTAATTCATCAGTACAAATGGTGGATCCAAATGGTTATTTACTCAATATTTGTTCTATCTGGCCATCTATAGGTACACTCTTAGGTCGATTATATTTTGATAAAGGAGGAAATAGCAAATGGTTAGCTACATTAGTACAATGCGCATTAACTCCCCTTGAAAAGAGCATCAATTCACATCCTTAAGCCTTCGCATTCCAATCTTGTGCACCATCTTCAAGAGATCTTTGGTAGAGATTTGATAAATAAATCAGCCATATTAACTTGAATGAATTTGTTTCACTTTGAAATCATCATCCCTAATAGATGTATCATCTTCGTATGATCTTGTTGGAATCGTCAGTTCTATATCTTCTCATAGAGGTGAAAAACTCTTGCTATCACATTATCATGCTTATAGTTATAGCAAGATATATTCGTGCACAAATTGCACTAAGGAAACAGTACTTCAAGATCAAGAATTGTATATGCTTCAAGCAACTTAAATCCTTCATGGATTGACATATAAGTTAAGTCATATAAGCCATATAATAGACTTTAGATGCATATCAAGTTTTTCATGTCATGCTAGACAAATAAGATATTGAAAACTGATTGCACATACCATTGACTTTATAATTTCAAGTATTTGAACTACATGTCCAAAACTACATGTCTATCATATGGAATCATTTCTACTTGAATTGTGTCTCTACCATTTGGCCAATGTTTTTGTGTCTATATTCGATAGACTTAAGATCCTCATCTAAACTTAGCGCTATGATAGATGTCGACGACAAATATTTTATATCGGTTCCAAAAGTTTTCTATAAAGACATAACATAGCGATCTTTTCATTCATATATTGAGGTACCTAAATCTCTCATGAGATTTTATGAAGTGTTATGTCATGTGATCTTCTAGATCACTTGCCTCCTTATTATGATCACTTTGATCATTTGCTCATCTTCTTTATTAAGAAGTTCTTTTTGAAACCGATTTGTCTATACGCTTTAAGCGTATCAAAGACTTTGTCCTTCTAGGACTTAATATGAGCATTTGCAGTGAGAATATAGTTACTTTCTTTGGGTCAGCAAATGCGTATGGCATGCTTTGCAGTATGTTGCAATTGAATTATCTTTTTATGAACTTCAAGTTCATATTATGATATTCGAGGATCTATATATACAAATGATAATTCGTTCCATGTAACTTTTTCTCAAGTGTTTATCATGTCTCCCCCTCATGTTAGAAAAACTAACTTGTTTCCTCAACTCTGGGAAATCATCTTTGTGCATTATCATGTTAATATACACTGCACATCAATAATAATAAGATGAAATTATTTGGTTCCTGACCCTGAACCACTTGTGAGGGGAGAATATAATATACTCTCGTGTATAACGTATATCAAATTGATATAGATAACTTTGTTCTCATAAATTGTTTTAATATTAATTTTAAAACAAAAATTAGGAGGAGAAAAAAATACATTAACTACACAGATCAACTATGGACTGAGATGTTGGTGCAACATCATTTCGAGATAATTTGGGGAAAAATTATATGCTACATCTTAATAGTGTGACATGTTAGTGCTGAAAATTATATGCGCACAGAAAGAAACAATAATAGAGTTTTCTTAATTTCTTAAAGTTTTAAGTACTGTTAAATGCAGCCTATTAAAACATAATCTGGTTATTGAGGAGGGGATATGTCCAAATGTACAAAATAAAGTTTACTACACAGCCATTCCCTCATGTTTCGAAGCTTTCCACATAGAGTATGTAAACAGCAGGCAAGAAAATCGGCAAAAAAATAGTGCATATAAGTTCAACCAATTTTTTCTGTAAAAAAATTTCGGCCGTTTCTGCTTCCGCTTGTTGATCCTATTTTTTCTTAGGAGTTTCTTCTCTTCTTAATTTTCTCAAAGAGATTCTTGAGATAGTAGAGCTTCGTGCTGATAACGTGTTATAAAACAATAAAAGAACAAGAGCAATATTGCAGAGAAAGAGAAAGAAAATTCTTATTGAATTTTGGGGTGGTTTACAATGGGGTAAGACCCCTCTATTTATAGGAGGAAAAATAACTTAGCCTCAAAGTAAAACTCTCTACAAGATAGACATTCACTCTAAATAGAATTTTATTCTTAACACTCCCCCTTGAATGTCTACTCAATAAGTAATGTGCCTCATTAAAACCTTAACTAAAACAAAACCCAATGGGAAAAAATTCTAGAAAAGGAAAAAGAGTACACATATTTAGTAATGCGCCTATTGGTTGCCTCGTTAAAAACCTTGCAAGGAAAACCCAGTGGGACAAAACCTTGTAAGGGAAAAAGAGTGCAACGCGCATTAACTCCCCCTGAAAAGAGCATCAATTCACATCCTTGAGCCTTCGCATTCCAATCTTGTGCACCATCTTCAAGAGATCTTTGGTAGAGAATTGATAAATAAATCAGCCATATTAACTTGAATGAATTTGTTTCACTTTGAAATCATCATCCCTAATAGATGTATCATCTTCGTATGATCTTGTTGGAATTGTCAGTTCTATATCTTCTCATAGAGGTGAAAAACTCTTGCTATCACATTATCATGCTTATAGTTATAGCAAGATATATTCGTGCACAAATTGCACTAAGGAAACAGTACTTCAAGATCAAGAATTGTATATGCTTCAAGCAACTTAAATCCTTCATGGATTGACATATAAGTTAAGTCATATAAGCCATATAATAGACTTTAGATGCATATCAAGTTTTTCATGTCATGCTAGACAAATAAGATATTGAAAACTGATTGCACATACCATTGGCTTTATACTTTCAAGTATTTTAACTACATGTCCAAAACTACATGTCTATCATATGGAATCATTTCTACTTGAATTGTGTCTCTACCATTTGGCCAATATTTTTGTGTCTATATTCGATAGACTTAAGATCCTCATCTAAACTTAGCGCTATGATAGATGTCGACGACAAATATTTTATATCGGTTCCAAAAGTTTTCCATAAAGACATAGCATAGCGATCTCTTCATTCATATATTGAGGTACCTAAATCTCTCATGAGATTTTATGAAGTGTTATGTCATGTGATCTTCTAGATCACTTGCCTCCTTATTATGATCACTTTGATCATTTGCTCATCTTCTTTATTAAGAAGTTCTTTTTGAAACCAATTTGTCTATACGCTTTAAGCGTATCAAAGACTTTGTCCTTCTAGGACTTAATATGAGCATTTGCAGTGAGAATATAGTTACTTTCTTTGGGTCAGCAAATGCGTATGGCATGCTTTGCAGTATGTTGCAATTGAATTATCTTTTTATGAACTTCAAGTTCATATTATGATATTCGAGGATCTATATATACAAATGATAATTCGTTCCATGTAACTTTTTCTCAAGTGTTTATCATGTCTCCCCCTCATGTTAGAAAAACTAACTTGTTTCCTCAACTCTGGAAAATCATCTTTGTGCATTATCATGTTAATATACACTGCACATCAATAATAATAAGATGAAATTATTTGGTTCCTGACCCTGAACCACTTGTGAGGGGAGAATATAATATACTCTCGTGTGTAACGTATATCAAATTGATATAGATAACTTTGTTCTCATAAATTGTTTTAATATTAATTTTAAAACAAAAATTAGGATGAGAAAAAAATACCTTAACTACACAGATCAACTATGGACTGAGATGTTGGTGCAACATCACTTCGAGATAATTTGGGGAAAAATTATATGCTACATCTTAATAGTGTGACATGTTAGTGCTGAAAATTATATGCGCACAGAAAGAAACAACAATAGAGTTTTCTTAATTTCTTAAAGTTTTAAGTACTGTTAAATGCAGCCTATTAAAACATAATCTGGTTATTGAGGAGAGGATATGTCCAAACGTACAAAATAAAGTTTACTACACAGTTATTCCCTCATGTTTCGAAGCTTTCCACATAGAGTATGTAAACAGCAGGCAAGAAAATCGGCAAAAAAATAGTGCATATAAGTTCATACCAATTTTTTCTGTAAAAAAATTTCGGCCGTTTCTGCTTCCGCTTGTTGATCCTATTTTTTCTTGGGATTTTCTTCTCTTCTTAATTTTCTCAAAGAGATTCTTGAGATAGTAGAGCTTCGTGCTGATAACGTGTTATAAAACAATAAAAGAACAAGAGCAATATTGCAGAGAAAGAGAGAGAAAATTCTTATTGAATTTTGGGGTGGTTTACAATGGGGTAAGACCCCTCTATTTATAGGAGAATAAATAACTTAGCCTCAAAGTAAACTCTCTACAAGATAGACATTCACTCTAAATAGAATTCTATTCTTAACAAGTATGTAATTTTAAAATAGCTATCACTTTTTATAGTGGTGTCAATAAAACAACAATTACGCATTGTATTGATTTCTATAAATTTTTGTAACACTTGCCCGAGATGTAATGTTTATACATATATGACTACTCTAGATGAAACTTTTTTTATTAGCTAAATTATATATTTTTCAAAAAATAATTTCTTCTATGCAAAACTAAACATCAAAAAATAAATAAGAATACCATTTATTTCATATCAAACACACCATACTCTCCTAATATCGGTCATCACTTATTCTAATGCTTGTCATGCATGCTATTCACAAAGACATGTATATTACTATCAGAAGAGAAGCCACGAATTTCTGTTAAAATATCATGATATAGCCAGTTTTTACACTGGACAATGAAAAATAGCTAGCATTTATTAAATAAATAAAAAATAGTTATTATTTTGTTGCAACAGGGGTCGGTCCAGTATAATATACGGGAGTTCAGGTGCATTTGTATACGAACTCCAGCATATTATACTGGACCGGTATACTTTGCTAACTCCTGTAAAATTTGCGTTAGATTGGAGCATCACTGCTCCAAACTCAAATATATTATACTGGACAATTATACTTGCTGGAACTCTCGTAAAATTTGCAGGAGTTCCAGAATAATTATGCTTGAACTCCCCTAAAATTTACGGGAGTTCCAACATAGTTATCCTGGAACTCCCGTAAAATTTATGAGAGTTCAAGAATACTTATGCTGGAACTCTCATAAAATTTGCGGGCGTATTTTTTCGGATTTTGAACAGTATTTTCGCTCAGATTTTAAGTGGCTAAATTTCGATGACTTTTAAAACTTGCCTATTTTTCAACGACCAGTAGTAAATCTGGCTATTTTTAAATTTCTCGCATAATTTCCTCAAAAATATTCAAATTTGGAAGAAGGAAAAAAAATCTGTTAAAGGGTGTTCAATATCTCTAAAACCTGATATTTTACTTATATATAAAATATAATTTTTCGACAAAGGATGATCAAGTGACCACCCTACCAAAATGTGACTTCGCCCCTGGCCACTATCCAATTTCTTAGTCTAGTTATTTTAAACAACATTGAAATTCTACATATATAACAACTCAAATCATGAATTTCCTTATTTTTTGTCTATTTCTTTAGAGGTGTTTTTTTCTTGATGTATTTAAATGACTTGAGTCACTCTAACCAAAAAAATAAGGAAAACTTTCATATTGATCAATGGCCCAATCATTTGCTAACAATAGAAATATTTGACGTAATTAAACATATTAAAAGAAAATGAGGACAAAAGAGAAAGAAATCGGAGGGTGATAGTCCATCCATTAAAATTGCGTGGAGTAACCACTTTTTAAAGTGGTATTTATTTTTTAGCCATTATTTATAATGCTAAGCATAAATAACTATTAATCTATCAAAATTAATATAAAAGATGATATTACCCTTTCTTCTATGTCTTTTCCTTCCTAAATGGAAATGCATATTAATCTCTCCTTGTGCTTCCTGCAAATTATTAAGGCTTCGTTGTGCCAAAGACTATCTTTACTCCTTACTTTCCTCCTGATGATCCCCACAAGTTTGCCATTGTTTTGCTCTTTACTTTCCTCCTGATGATCCCCACGGGTTTGCCATTGTTCACAAGTAGGGGCGGATTTACATAGTGGCAAGCGGTGTCATGAGATATCGCTTCGTTAAAATTTTTACTATTTATATATATATAAATAATAAGTAAAATAGAAATATAAGATAAAACCATTAAAAGTGACACCACTTGCAACAAAACATCTTAGTAGTCTAGCGGTTGTTAGCTTCAAGTATTATGTGAGAGGTTTTGGGTTTGAACTCCCTAGGCTTCACAAAATATTTTTTAGCTGTTACGGTCCTTTTACTAGAAATAGTGACACTACTTATAAAATGGTTGTGCAACAATTCAAATCTACGTTTCTTTTATAAGTAAAATAAAATGGGTCCTGAACTTAGAGTTGGAAGCTCAAAAATTAAGGACACTTGGTCCTTATTTAGAGTTAGAAGCACAGAAACTAAGGACATGTAATCATTAACTTAGAGTTACAAGCACAGAAGTTAAGGATAGGTAGTCCTGAATTTCGAGTACCAAGTTTAAAAGTTAAGGACATGTAGTCCTAAATTTAGAGTTACAAGTTCAAAGGTTAAGAACATATAGTCCTAAACTTAAACTTATAAATTAAGGACAGCTAGTCTTAAACTTGCAGTAACACGCTCATAAATTAAAGACGCTTGGTCTTGAACTTTATGAGCAGAAGGGTATTTTTGTCCAGGCGGGAAAAAATTTATTAAAGTTATGGCTAAATACTAAAGAAATTTTAAACAGTATTACTGGCTAACTATGCACTTCCCCCTGAATAAAGCTAGGGGTATTATCACTTTTATTCTACGTCAGAATTTATTTATATTCGATAGTCAAAAAAAGTATAAAAATTGTGTAATTTATGTATATATGTATGTATATATATGTGTATATATATATATATATATATATATATATATATATATATATATATATATATAATCCCTACAAAGCTGCCAAATACAATAGCAACAATCTATTTAGCACTCAGATATCCACAGTAATAAAAGTTTCGTGGATCGGATGAACAAAGCATAGCAAGTGAAACACATGAACACACAGAACTACGGCTGTGTGATGTTTAAATTCATTGGCGGGTGACAAAACTCTATTCCGACTTAAAAGACGCCAATCAAACAAGCGTACTGAATTATCAGCAGACTTGAGTGACACACCATGCTCAAGTTAGAAATTTGTACATGACAGCTTCCTTGATTTTTTCTTTTTTCTGCACGAGTGGCTGATGATGATTTATACAAGAGGAAGTTACTATATAGGTAGATTGGGCTCGAGTCCAGATCCATCTTATGGACATGTTTCTATAGAATTAGTTGTGTGGATCGTAGATTATATAATTTAATAAAGGGAAAATTATCATTTATAGTCCTTTAAAATTTTAATAGCCCATGTTTTGGTTTATTTGCAGAAAATTGCCCTTCGGCCCAAACATATTGCATATAGTAGCCGAAAGAAATGAGTATGACAACATAAGCGCTTGTAACTCAGTGGATAGAGTGCTTGTTTCCTAAGCTAAAGGTTGTAGGTTCGTTCCCTGCCTGACGTGATAGAGCAGCCTTTTTTTTTTGCAATATATAAATATTGTATCCTAAGTTCGACAGTGTATCCTTGGTGTATATTAAGCCCATCTTGAGTGTGCTTATATATATATTTAGTCTACACCAAATGTATTTGTATCGTGAATGTATAATCTCTCTGAACAATGTATCAAAATTGTATATAATGTGTATTTTCTAATATGTAAACATAGTGTATCTAAATTATACAAGTTTGTATGTGTAATATGTGCACACTATTTATTTGGAATGTATCATGTTTTTTTGTATATTAACAATCCTTTTAATATATTTTTATAGTTACATTTATTTTGTATATTTTTTATATAGTGATAGTCTATTTTGTATATTTTTTTTGTAATGTGACAGTCTATTTGTATATTTTTTGTATAGTGATAGTCTATTTGTATATTTTTTATATAGTGAAAACTATGCATGAGATAAAAAATTAAAGACGGTTGAGACCTAAAGTTAGACTATGCATTTGTTTTTGCCATTTTTGTTTCTTCTACAAAACGCAATTAATCAAAAATCTTCAGCTCCATTATTGCTGCTATGGCCACAACAGCACAAAGAAACCTCTCAATTTTCTACACTAGAAAAGAAAAAAGCAACGAAAACAAGAGCTAGAACCTAATGCCTTTTCTTCAGATTTTAAACCCACTCTCTTTCTCTCAAATGAAAAACCAGCAAACACATACAAAGAAAGAGATCTTATTTTCCCTTCTTCGAGGACGCCTCCCCTCCTTCTGACTTCACCTTCTTTGAGTTCTCAACTAAAAAGAAACACACACAAAATTTAAATAGCACAAGATTGGGAGTGGGGAAAAACAGAGAGAGCACACGAAAAATAGAGGCTAAAGCGAGTGAGTAAGAGAGATCAAAATCACCACTGTTGGCCACCATTATTCGCCAAAACTGTTTGGTTTCAATTGAAAACCTTCAGATCTGCTTAAACTGACTGGAGAAAGGAAAGAAAAAAAAAGACCTTGCCTCTGTGTAAAGATTGGATTTGAAATATAAGAAATGACTGTGTTTGGTGATAGTTGGGTCGATGACTAGCTATTTAATTAGTTTTGGATTACAAAATGTATACTGTAATTTTATGGCTAGCGGCTGATATTAGTTTCTAGCTGCTGGCCATAAATGAAGTTTGTTCTATAATAAAAACCAAAAAAAATGGAGGAAAGTACTTAATGTTGTGGTTGACATAAAATTAGAAAACATAAGTAGTTAATAAAACTAAAAATATAAAATTGTGTTATAAACGAAATTCTAGACTTAAACCCTTTTTTCTCTTTCCTTTTTATAGTTTTGTTATCTGTAGTAAGGGATTCCGAAGAAGTTTATTAAAGTATCGAGCTAATCTAGTCACTGCATGTCTTAATATTTCATAAATTTTTAAATTTTTTCATGTGGTACATGACAAAATTACCTATGACAAATTTACATGTAGTAAATGTTTAATTAATCTTTTGTAAATTCATTTTCACGCTAGTAAGTTCGCTTCAATAACAATCCAGTATAATATTATTTAGTGGGGTTTAGAGAGGGTAATGCGTACGCATACCTTGTGTGAATTCTCAAAATCAGGTAATTATCATTACTAGTATGGCACATATTAGTCCCATCTCAATTATATAAGAGTTTTCCAATGAAGTTTTAAAGGTTTTGTGTTACTTCACCCATTGCTGTATCATATTGTTAATCAACTTTTTAATAATTTTGATACGTAATCTGAATATAAAATTAAAACTTATATAAAAAGTAGTATAGATCCTTATAAGTGTTATAAACTAAAGCAAAAGACAAGAACAATAGAGCAAGAACAATAGCAATAGAGAGAAGAGTAGAGAGAGTTCTTCTTATTGTGTTGAGAGGGGTGAATTACAATGGTAGAGAGCACCTCTATTTATAGGGAGGAGGAAGATCTTGCTACCAATAATAGGACTCTAAAATCTCTCTAATTAAATACATTAAAGACATTCACCTTAAATAGAAGTGTAAGAATCTTCTATTTCATAACACTCCCCCTTGAATGTCTATTCAATGATGTGCCTCGTTAAAACCTTAAAACAAAACCCAATGGGAAAAATTAAAGTAAGGAAAGAGTACACATGTTTGAATATGCGCCTATTGGTTGCCTCGTTAAAAACCTTGCAAGGAAAACCCAATTGGGACAAAACCTTGTAAGGGAAAAAGAGTGCAACGCGCATTAACTCCCCCTAATGAGTACATCAATTTAAGCCTTGAGCATTTGCATTCCAATCTTTGTGCATCATCTTCAAAACGATCTTTGGTAGATATTTGATAAATAAATCAACCATGTTGACTTGAATAAATATTCCGCACCTTGAAATCATCACTCTTGATAGATATGAACATCTTCATATAATGTCGTGGAATAGCTCTTCAATATCTCCATAGATGCATTCTCAATGCCATCATGCTTATAGTTATAGCAAGATACATATGTACACAAATTGTACTTAGGATGTGGTACTTCAGGACCAAGAATTGCATATGCTTCAAGCAACTTAAATCTTTCAAGTTAAGTCATGTAAGTCACATAATAGAATTTAGCTGCATATCAAAGTTTCATGTCATGCTAAACAAATAAGGTATCGAAAATTGATTATACATACCTTTGACTTTATAGTTTCAAGCATATGAACTACAGGTTCAAAGCTACATGTCTTTCATATGGAATCAATTCTTCTTGAATTGTATCTCTTCCATTTAGTTGCTTTCTTTGAGTCAGCAAATGCGTATAGCATGCTTTGCAATATGTTGCAATTGCATTTCCCTTTTTATGAACTACAGATTCATATCATGATATTCGGGGATATACATATACAAATGAAAATTCATCCCATGTAACACTTTCTCAAGTGTTTATCATGTCTCCCCCTCATGTTAGTAAAACTAACATGTTTCCTCAACTTTGGAAAATCATCTTTGTGCATTATGTCAATATACACAGCACCTTAATAATAAGATGAAATTATTTGGTTCCTGACCCTGAACCACTTGTGAGGGGAGAATATACTCTCGTATACAACTTATATCAAACTGATATATATATAACTTAGTTCTCATAAGAAACAGTTTAGCTATTAAGTGGAAGCACTCAATAATTATCTTGCTAAACCAACTTTAATATAAACCAACTTATCAAGATGAACTGTCTTGAGTAGAGAATCTGGAAACTATGCTCGAAGTTAGATTACTGAGCGATTTACCTCGCAAGCACTGCCAGGCTGCGGGTTAATAACAATGGCGCATGTAACCATATCATAGATGCATCATATGTGGTATACATGGCAGGTGAATGGGCCCATACTCACCTTTCATATTTCCAGAATTTATGGGCTTCAACCCGAACTCTTTAGTTGGTCCGTTTATTAATGAGAACAAGTGAGACAAGAGTATTCGTAAAGAACTTTCTAGTTCTTTAATATTCACCTATGTGAATTTGCACATCATACTTAAAATGAGATGGCTAACATGAATGCCAACTGAATAAATTATCAATATTGGTAAACTTCAAATTTACACCATGACATGTGCACTTTATCAATAAACTTCGAGTTTATTATGACATGGGTTTTATACCAATAGATATCCACTTTATTATGGCATTCTTTCGTTTGTGTAGTACAAACTGGAGAACAAAGCGGGTAGCTTTTCATATACAAATTACCCCGCTACAAGTTGTAGTAATAGGAGAATCAAAGCCTTCCTTTATTATAGTCTCAATATAATCAATCGCTTTCGCGTGTACTTTGGAAACTGAATAAGTTTCTTTGAGACTTACTACAGCACAATACTCAATTGTGTTTCTCCAACATAGTAATAATTGGCTCTTCGAGAGCTCTCAATTAATTTTGTACTACCACAGACTGAGGTTCGAGATCCTCACATTCTTGCATTCCGTATTTTCAAGAGTCTCAGGCTCAATAGATTCTTCGTGAATCTCGGAATTAATCAAATCATGAGCGTCCTCATGTGATTCTTTCATAGTGTCATTTAGATCGTTCTTTTTCCTCTTTCTAGGATTTCGATCTTTGGAACCTAATGGTCTGCCACGCTTCTGGTGTGCATTTGACTCATTGGATATGACACTAGATATTTGTCCAATAGGGACTTCAATACGGATCGGAACATTTTCCGCGTAAATGTGGGATTTCGTTATCCTCTTCAAGTACGTAAATGCGTCAGGCATTTGATTTGCTATTCTTTGCAAATGGATAGTCTTTTGTACCTCTTTCTTTCAAATAGAGGTATGTGGATCAAGATGAGATAATGATACATTTTTCCACAAAATTTCCCATTTGGTTTCACCGACTTCTCCCCCTAATTTTGGGAAAAGTGTCTCATCAAATTGACAGTCTGCAAATAGTGCAGTGAACAAATCTCCTGTCAATGTTTCGAGGTAGCGAATAATGGAGGACGATTCATACTCAACATATATTCCTAACCTTCTTTGCAAACCCATTTTGGTGCGGGATGGCGGTGCTACAGGCACCTATACTGCGCATCCAAAGCTTCTTAAATGGGATATATTGGGTTCATGACCCAAAACCAATTGCAATAGGGAATATTTGTGATAATTCGTCAGTCAGAGACGAACTAGCATTGCTGCATGCGAAATGGCGTGACCCTAAGCCGAAGCGGGCAGCCGACAAAGTAGCATTGCTGCATGCAAAATGGCGTGAACCCAAACCGAAATGGGCAGCCTCGTTTTCATGAAGAATTCAAGATTATTCTCATCTATTATCCATTAACTTTGCAAACGCAAGGTTGCGTGATGGCAACAAGCACACATTAGACCATCTACAGGATGCGTCTATCAAGACCATGAAATACCTAAACTACCCACTAGGTGGGTGAATAGGTCCACAAATGTCCCCTTGTATACGTTCCAGAAACTGGGGTGACTCAGTCCCAACCTTTGTTGGGGATGGTCTGATAATCAGCTTGCCTTGATAACACGAAGTGCAAGGATATTCATTACTTGAAAGAATTTTGAAATTCTTTAACGGATGCCCATATGAGCTTTCTATAATCCGTCTCATCATGGTTGATCCTGGGTGACCCAGTCGATCATGCCAAAGTACAAATGTATTGGACTCAGTATTCTTTAGATTTACTGTTGAATGTGCCTCAATTGCACTAATTCTTGTCCAATACAGGCCACAAGATAAAGACGGGAATTTCTCAATAACCCTCTTTTTGGCCGGAGACATTCTTTGAAGTGAGGACGAGATATTCGAGATTATCTTCATCCATTGTCTCAATATTGTAGCCATTCCGGCGTACATCTTTAAAACTCAACAAGTTTCTCATAGACTTGGAGGAGAACATAGCATTCTCTATGATTAACGTCGTGCCCTTGGGCAGAGTTACAATGGCTCTTCCGGAGCCTTCGATCAATTTACTTTCCATGGTATAACATACAAAAGAAATACAGGAACATAAGAATAAGCAAGTTCAATTCTTTTTGTGTCACATAATATTTTCAAAATCTGCTACTAACAGTTGACTAACAAAATCAGATATGTTGTCCATAATCAATTACTTTGCAGTTTGAAAATTTCAGCGTTTTTCATAAGACAATCGATTATTAAACACACACAATCGATTGTTTGAACATAGACAATCGATTGTTAAACACACACAATCGATTATTTGTTATTTTTGAAAAACTTCGGATCATACTGTTTAAGACAATCGATTGTTAGATATAGACAATCGGTTGGTCATTTTTGAAAAATTCGACCTCACTGTATAAGACAATCGATTGTCAAATATAGACAATCGATTGTTGATCACTTTTGAAAAATTCCAGACCACACTGTATTAAAGACAATCGATTGTTGATTATTGACAATCAATTGTTTTGTAGTTTTATGCGAAATATGAGATAACCGACTAGTTTTTCAGGTTAGTCGATTACCTCTACTGGAAAGTGAAAATATTATTGATATTTGAGCATATTGAGACGTTCTAAAGAACTAATACAAACATCATATCATGAACTAGCTAATACGAGCTAATACTAATGACTATTGATTTATTCATTGACTAATACAAATAAGTAGAATAAAATCAAATAGCTCCATCTTCTTTCATCACGGACCCATCGCCGATTAGGTGGTCTATTTTCCCCTCGGGGTGCTCAAAGAAGTCTGCCACATCAAAGTGGGTGATGTCAAAGTTGTCGTCAGAGACAAAATTCGTTTCAGGGCGTTTACTCTTTCGAGATGCTTAATAAAGGTCAACCAAATTTTATGGTATACGGCAAGACTTAGACCAGTGCCCGTTTTCACCGCAACGATAATATATAGTTTATAAACTATTTGCTTTTGAATTCTTATCGTATCGTGCTTGTGGCAGAGTGACCAACTTCAGGTTGTCATCTCTCTTCTTTAAGCCTTTCCACAAGATGGGTGAATCCTTGATGTTGAGATATTCAATCTTCATACTTTCATCAAGGTGATGGCGCAAGTAAATCAAGGCCTTCGTATAGTTTCAAACCTTCATTAAGGTGATGGCGCAAGTAAATCAAGGCCTTCGTATAGTTTTGGGTGGATGCATTATTTCTGTATTTAATGGCGTCTCCAAGACCCATAGCATCTAAGTGGATTTCAGTATCCAACACCCATGTTATATAGTTCTTGCCCGAAATTTCGAGGGCAACGAACTTTCTTTTCATATGACACAATTACATCAAGAGCGTGTTCATACTTATGGGCTCTATTACAATTATCACATTCACTTCAGGGAATGGATCAAAATCATGTGCTTTACACAATCTTATGTCAAATATTACTTTCATAAAGTGAAAGATTATTTTGAGAATCCTTATTGTTCTCTTTATCACAATAATGACGATTATAATTTCGTCTATTGCCACGTCCATGGTAATGCTTTTGTCTTCTTTCAGACTTACCACATTCTGCTACCACATTCTCTAAAGGGAATGGAGCAAATTCAATTGGACGGAATTCTTTGCCACGTCCATATTCATTGATACTTTCATGGTAATAATTTTGTCTTCTTTCAGACTTACCATATACTGCATCCACATTCTCTAAAGGGAATGGAGCAACTTCAATGGGACGGGATTCTTTGCCCACAATCATACATGAATTTAATCATGGCATGACATAGAGATTTTACCACTTCGTGTGGTTAAAATTTCTTACAAACTCCATTAGAGTTATACTCAAACTTGATTGTCTATATTTGTATATAAAATCAAATTATAGAATTCCAAGAATTTGAAAGGAAAAAATAAAATACTTACCTTTAAGGTATACCAAATATATTTTCAGTATTTCTTTCTTTCCTTTTTCTTTTCAACTTTTTCGTTCCTTTTTCTCTTCAACTTTTTCGTTCCTTTTTCTCTTTTTCTTTCTGTCCTTTTTTTTTTTCTTTTCGTTCTTCACGTTTTTGATTCTCAAAAGAGAATAAGGCTTCTGCCTTTTGTTTCTTTTCTTTTTCTTTTCCTTCTTTCTTTGAAGCAAAACCCTACACAAACAAAAGTTAAGACAATCGAAAATTTTCAATTGGTTAGAGACTCGTGCTGATAACGTGTTATAAACTAAAGCAAAAGACAAGAACAATAGAGCAAGAACAATAGCAATAGAGAGAAGAGTAGAGAGAGTTCTTCTTATTATGTTGAGAGGGGTGAATTACAATGGTAGAGAGCACCTCTATTTATAGGGAGGAGGAAGATCTTGCTACCAATAATAGGACTCTAAAATCTCTCTAATTAAATACATTAAAGACATTCACCTTAAATAGAAGTGTAAGAATCTTCTATTTCATAACAATAAGTGTGATGTGTACTTGTGCAATTTGCATATTTTGTTATATTTGTTCGTCAATTGTGGATTCGTTTCTATCACATATAGTTCACGTCGCACTAGTAAATCGCTCACCTTCTTTTGTCCGAGTTAGGATTATTTCTTCATCATACCCCACATGTCCCTCCTTGATTCCTTCGTCATTGAATCTCATATCTACATCTCTTTCAAACTGGTGAAGATTCTTTCATTAAAAAATAGGAATTACAGAAAATTCGTTTTGTGAAAACTCCATCAATCGGAAATAGATCGAGAATTAAAACTTTGATGACTTTAAATTTTAAAACTTCTACCAATTAAATTTAATTGTTAGATTAAAAATTGTAGATTCATATCTTTTTTTATTTGATTTTAGTGGATTTTTAATATAAATTTATGCTCAGCCTTGAGAATACTTGAATCGAATTCTGATGAAACGATTGCGGAATAATTGCCGAAGTATCCATGAGAATGATTCTGCAAAACAAACAATACATTTCGATCATATTACACTTAAACTTTAACTTGGAAAAAAACAACAACTAGGCTTCTATTCCTTAAGGAAAAGCTGATGAAAAAGGAAAAAAGAGAAAAGAAACAAAATGGAATAAGGAAAAAAAAATGAGACAAAGATGGCATATAGAAGAGTAAAGGAAGAGGAAAAAACAAAATCTTTAAAAAGTAAAAATATTAGGGGGGGAAAAGAAATACAAAGGGTACAAGCATAACCGGGGTTTTACTTTTTTATAAATATTCTTAGATACCCTTTCCTTTACTCGTGTATTTGTTTCTATTTTTAATCTAGGACTAGGATGGAAGAGAGAAAACTAGTTGCGGCACCCAAATTAATAAGTGTACATAATTTTTAATATTAGGTTACCATGTCACTACAGTTAATTACAGTAAATTTTATATTTATATATTACTTAATCATAATAAATTATTCTTTTATGCATAATGTTTGAGGATAAAACTTTAGTGCGCTAGATGAGTGGCTATAGCCTGTGGAAGCAACGCACCGGTTATGCATAATTAGGTAAATACGTATACGTATGTGGTATTTATATTGATTTATTATAATCAAGTGATATAATAAACTAAAGATATATACAATTTCATCATAATTAGTATGGTTGCACCACTCAATCTAGTTGGTTTTTAGAATATTCAAATTGAGGTCAAACAAATACAGAAAAATAAACACACAAAAGGCTCGAGGATGTCCCCACCTAAATGAAAGAAAATGAAAAGGAAAAGAAAAGAAAACTCCTAAGCTAACTTATACTACGACTTCTCCACCATGCTCGCCAAGGCCTCCAAAATATTTACATATTTCTTCGGGGCATACTCCGGATAATAATATATACAAAATTCACGGGGCATTCCCCGAATAAATCTAACTACGAGTAACTATAGGAACGACCTCTCGCCTTAAATTGAAAAAAATCCTAAAGTTTACCTACCCAAATATGATCGGCCTTAACATGCTATTAACGGATATTGTAATATAAAAGGAAAGTAACAGAATATTTAAGGTCCTATTTCATTTTCATTTTCAATTTCACATCCCATTACCCGATATCCATCATCCATAATATACCAAAAACTAAACAAAATAACAATCCAACACCACTGTAGCATCCAAAACTCATTGAGAAGAAAAGGGAAATATTGAAATGAAATAAGTATAAGAGCAGATCAATACATGAAATAGCCAACTTAATATTAGTCAAGAAATAAACTATCAAAATTATCTACCACAAAAGCACACATGAAAGTGACGAAATAAGAGATAGAGAAAGAATTGGACCTCACGGAGAGCAAATTTGTAACGTTAACAGAGAAACTTCAAGAAAATCTTACTGCTTGCTGCTGACCGGAAAGGTGAACCTTGGCGACAATCTCGACAAATTCGAACAAAAATACACCGGAGCTGGTGACAACGATTGCCAGTAAAAGGCAAGAACTTGATCTACCGGTTATCATCTACGAAGCAGTGCTTTCCCGGACTTGGGGAATGCTGGTGTCCCCCGAAGGATTGCTTATAGGAGTTCGTAACACGCAGCGGAAGACAATAACAATCCTAGATGGATTTTTTATGTATTAAAATTTATTTACGTGTCAAAGATCGGGTCTAAGACGTACCTGGTGAAGAGAGTTTCTTTTTCAAAATTTCTTCGATAGTGCGAAGACTCTATGCGTATCCACACCGAGACCGATCCTTGCTATCAACTCTTTGATCGATGAAACCCGCGAACAAATTGAACGAAGAATATTGTGTTGAAATTTTTCTCAAAAATCTCAACTCAAATTAGTAGAACAAGAAACACTTTTCTTGTAATTGTATTTTTTTCTCTTGGCTTTGTATTGCACTCTCACTTTCACAAAGTAGGTTTTTTTCTCAAGAAAAATTGAAAACAAAAAAAATCTTTGTAAATTTTCTCCATCACCATTTATATAGTATCACCTATAAACCCTTTTTCCATTTTGGTTGAGGTAATAATTCCGAATTATCCTTCTTTGAGGAGTGCCGAAAATTTTTTTGGACCTTTTTGAATCCAATTCTAAATTGGATTATAATTTATGTCCAATTCTAAATTGGATTCTATTAATGTAAACTTTTATATTAATACAATATTTTCCTATTGAAAATATTAATCTCATTCCAAATAAGATAAAACTTCAATTACATATTAATAATCCAATTCAAAATTAGATTTATTAACAAGCCTTTAATAATATTATATTTTATATACATCTATTATATAAAATAATATTAGTTATATATATCACATATATTTCAACCAAGAGATATTATTTAATTCTATTCCAAATAGAAACTTCAATTTATTCACGACACTAATTATATTCTTTGTGCTAGCAAAGAATATAATAATATTTCATTTTGACTAATAACTAAATTTCTTTGACTAATTAAATTCTTTAATTTAATTATCAAATAATAAGTTAATTAATCCTTTAGCAAAGATCAGAACACTCGTTAGTGTGCGACCCGACCCTATAGGTTCAATACTAAACCGGTAGTAAATTAATCATATCAATATACTAATTAAGGGTGGCGTCTAGCAACACTCCTTAACGGCCGGATAGCATGAAGTATACAATTTACTCTCAAGAACCAGTAGAAGAATAATATAGTAATTCCTTCTGTCCTTATAGCTCTGGATCACCCTAGGATATGGTTCAAATGTCAAATCCTAATAGGCGATCAACTATGTGTTCACGTCAAATATAATCGACCATTGAATGACCTAAGAAACTCATTTCTTCTTTCATTCGATTGCCCTGGCCAAGGTCTTAGTTTGGTCGTTTATAATTCATGACAACATGGAGCTTAAACTCATTACCAAGAGTTGACAGATTCCGTCTTGATCAATCACTAATTCTACAAGTATTTAATCGTACCCAATATCCTTTCAACTATCGCCCTAGGGCCATAGGTGTCTAGTGTCAAAGCATAATAAATAACTTGTCAATTACTATAACGATCTCAAGTCAAAGGAAACGGTTACATCACATCCTTTAAGAAAATATCCTATTGACAATTATGGTAATTCTAACCATTGGGAATTATCCAATGAGTCGCTTCAACGATCATATCTCTATATGCATCATCTATCTATGTGATTTAGTTAATGAGATCAACTAATCTTTATCCGATAAAGACGATTACATAAATATTGATCTAATCAAATTACTAATGTCCAAATTAATAATCCTACGATCAAGAACAAATTTAGAAAAAATTGTAAAAGACTTTGCTCTCATTATCATGATCTCTATCACGATGACGAATCTCAAAATTTAATCAAGGACCTTATCAAGTTAATCAAACAATTAATAATAATGATAAAAGAATATCAAATGCTATATATTTTATATCAAATGACATTCACAAAATATGTTCAAGTTATCAAATATGATATTGGATCTAGGGCATATCTACTATATCCCTAACAATCTCTCACTTGCACTAGAGCCAATCGCTCTTGTACTTCATCCTCAATTTCCACTTGTGCTTGTCAAACTCCTTTGCGCCAAGAGCTTTAGTGAATGGGTCTGCAGCATTTTCCTTTCCATCAACCTTTTGAATCTCGATGTCTCCACGTTCAATGATCTCTCTTATCAAGTGATACTTTCGCAGAACGTGCTTGAAATTTTGGTGTGATCTTGGTTCTTTTGCTTGAGCAATGGCTCCAGTATTGTCACACTATAATGAAACTGCACCTTCCATTGAAGGAACTACACCAAGTTCAGTTAAGAACTTTTTCATTCATACAGCTTCCTTAGCAGCTTCACTAGCTGCTATATATTCTGCTTCAGTCACTGAATCAGCTACTGTAGCTTGTTTGGAACTTTTCCAACTCACTACACCACCATATGAGGTGAATACATAACCAGAAATAGTTTTTCTATCATCCCTATCTAAAGAGAAACTTGCATCAGTATAACCTTCAAGTTTCAACTCAAAATCCCCATAGATGAGGAATTGGTCTTTAGTCCTTCTTAAGTACTTAAGAATGGTCTTCACCACCTTCCAATGTTCCTCACCAGGATTTTCTTGATATCGGCTAGTCACTCCAAGTGCATAAGCCACATCAGGACGTGTACATGTCATGGTATACATGATAGCTCCCACTGCACTAGCGTATGGGATCCTACTCATGCGTTCTCTCTCTTCAGGTGTTTTAGGACAATCCTCCCTACTGAGAGAAATTTCAATGCCTATCGGTAGATAGCCTCTTTTGAAATTATCCATGTTATACCTCTTTAAGATAGTATCAATGTACAAAGACTGAGAAAGTCCAAGCAGCTTTCTAGATCTATCTCTATAGATCTTTATTCTTAAAGCTGCTTCTCCCAAGTCTTTCATGGAAAACTGTTCAGATAGCCAAATCTTGGTATTTTGCAATGTCGGTACGTCATTCCCTATGAGCAATATATCATCAACATACAACACTAAAAATATAATTGTGCTCCCACTAACCTTTTTGTACACACAAGGTTCTTCTTTGCATCTAACAAAATTGCACTTTTCAATTGTTTTGTTAAATCGAATATTCTAACTTCGAGAAGCTTGCTTTAATCCATAAATAGATCTTTGTAGCTTACAAATTTTATTATGATCAGACGAAGATATGAAACCTTCAGGTGGTGTCATGTACACATCCTCTTCCATCTCACCATTAAGGAAAGTTGTTTTCACATCCATTTGCCATATTTCATAATCATAGTATGTTGCTATAGAAAGCAAAATCCGAATAGATTTGAGCATTTCCACGGGAGAGAAAGTCTCGTCATAGTCGACTCCTTCTTTCTGACGGTATCCCTTGGCAACAAGATGTGCTTTGTAGGTCTCCACCTTTCCGTCAGCTCCAATCTTTTTCTTAAAACCCCATTTACAACCTATAGGTTTTATATCCTTTGAAGGTTCAACTAAAGTCCATACTTTATTTTCCTTCATGGATTCCATTTCGGATTCCATGGCCTTTTGCCACTTCTCATAATCAGAATTTTGTGTAGCCTCTTCATAGGTCTTAGGGTCATCATCATTATGATCAACCTCATTTGATAAATCATCTTGTACCAATAAATTTAATCTAGTTGGTACATGAAGTTCTCGTGTAGACCTTTGAAGAGGTACTTGTACAACCTGTTCACCTTGTGTTGGATTTTGTTGTTGCTCAATATGGTTTGGAACTGGTTCATTAACCTGTTCTTGAACTTCATTTAGTTCTTCAACTTCAACCGTTGAAGATGGCAATTTCCTTGGCAACTTCAAAACATCCAATAAAGGTTCTTCAACTTTGGTCTCATGATCTTTATATTGTGTTGATTCATTTGTTTCTTGATCTTCATCAAGTTCTATTTCTCCATTATAATTTCCTTCCAAAAGAAATTCCCTTTCCAAAAAGGTTTCTCCTCTAGCCACAAACACTTTATGGTCAGAAGGGTGATAGAAATAATATCCCCTTGTTTCCTTGGGATACCCAATGAACCTACACTTATCAGATCTTGAGTCAAGTTTATCAGACTGTAGTCTCTTAACATAAGCTGGACAACCCCAAATCTTAATATGTTTAAGGTTAGGCTTACATTCCTTTCCATATCTCATATGGTGTTGTAGAGACTGACTTAGTGGGAACTTTATTAAGTAAGTATGTTGCTGCTTCCAAAGCATATCCCCATAAAATTTATTGGAAGATCAGTGAACCCCATCATAGATCTCACCATATCTAATAAGGTTCTATTTCTCATTTCAGACACACCATTATGTTATGGTGTTCCTGGAGGTGTCCACTGTGAGAGAATCCCATTCTCTTTGAGATATCTCGTAAAATCTTCACTAAGATATTCTCCACCTCTATCAAACCTTAGTACTTTGATACTTTTACCAGTCTGCTTCTCAACTTCACTACGGAATCTTTTGAACATTTCAAAAGATTCAGACTTGTGTTTCATAAGATATACAAATCCATATCTTGACATATCATCAGTGAAGGTGATGAAGTAAGAATATCCACCTCTAGCTTGAATTTTCATGGGCCCACAAACATTTGTATGAATTAGTCCCAATAATTCAAAAGCTCTTTCTCCACTTCCAGTAAATGGAGATTTGGTCATTTTTCCTTTGAGACAAGATTCACAAGTTGGAAATGATTCAAAATCATACTCGTTAAAGTACCCTTCCTTGTACAACTTGTTGATTCTTTTCTCTCTAATATGACCAAGCCTACAATGCCAAAGGTATGTTTGATTTATATGATCATCTCTTTTCCTCTTAAGACTTGAAACATGCATAATCGAATTAGCATTCACACTAGGTAAGACATAGACATCATGTTGGAGATAGCCATTCACATATAAATTATCACTATAATAAATAGAGCAAATACCATTGCATATATTAATGCGAAAACCACGTTTGTCTAACATAGAAGCTGAAATTATGTTCAAAAAAAATTTAGGAACGTAATAACAATCATCAAACATAAGTACTTTGCCCGTAGGCATTATTAAAGAAATTGATCCTATAGCTACGGCCGCAACTTTTGCACCATTTCCAACTTGTAGATTAATTTCTCCTTTCTTCAACTTTCTACTTATCTGCAACCCCTGCAACATATTGCAGATGTTATAGCCACTGCCAGTATTTAATACCCATAATGAAGAATTAGTAGTAGTTAAAGAAACCTTGAAAATATTTTTCATTAAAGTCTTACCTTGTTTCTTGTCCTTTAAAGTTGCAAGATAATCTTTGCAATTTCTCTTCCAATGTCCTATTTTCTTACAATGGAAACATACAACATCAGATTGGTCAGCTTTGCCTTCTTTACCTTTGGGTTTGGTCACACCACCCTTGGGCGCAGTAGGCTTTTTCTTGGGTTTACTTTTACCTTTAACCTTCTTCTTAGAAGAGTTTCCAACAAACATGATAGTTCCTTTCTTCTTCTCAGATGCAAGTTGATTCTCATAATCAATCAACATGTTAAGCATCTCATGAAGATCACAATCCATTTTATTCATATTAAAATTAATAACAAATTGTGAAAAGGATTCTGGTAGTGACTGCAAAATCAAATCTTGAGAAAGCTCTTTACCCAGTTTGCACCCCAACTTCTCAAGCTCTTCAATAAGATCAATCATATGATTGACATAGGGTCCAACTGGTAAGTTTCCAGTCAATTTGGATCCAAATAAAGCCTTAGATAGTTGGTATCTTGCCGTCCTGCTTTGTGTACCAAACATCTTCTTAAGATGTTCAATAATTGCAGTTGGATCCATATCATGATGTTTCCTCTGCATTTCAGAATTCATAGAAGCGAGAATAATGCATTTGGTAGTAAGACATTCTTCCAAGTATTTCTGATAAATCTTGGTAGCATCATCATCATTTACATCTGGGACTTCCTTGGCGGGCTTATCGATCACATCAATAAGCTTTTCATGCATGAGAACAATTCTCAAATTTCTGTACCAATCATCAAAGTTTGGTCCTACCAACTTGTTGGTCTCAAGTATTCCACGCAGTGATATAGCAGACATATTGAGAAATCTAAAATATAAAAAAGAAAAAAAAGTAATATAAGAACATATTTGCATATATCATAAAGACATGGACTTTTATCTAAATGATATTTCCACTAATTATTTTAAACTATTTACCCTCATTATAGTTTACGAAATATTTATTTCTTTTAGTGGAGTAAAGGAATCCTTTAACAATATGTATGAGCCCTTGGAAATCAAGTCGTTTCTCACATATATTTTAAAGGTAGGTACTCTTACCAATTGTATCCCCATACAATTTCCTTAAATAGCTCTATGTTGAATAGTCCCCTGGTAGTCAGGTCGATCCTATTGGCATAGTTGAGTTCAACCATCATGACGGCAAAGAACTTATTAAATTTTGTACTCCCCCGGGTTGTCCAGGCGTCTAGTGTAAATTGAATAATTCTTTCAATCCATATATCTAACTCAATATATAATTTAACATATTCTCGAACTATAAGTCTCCTGGTAGTCAAACCGCTCCTTATAAACAAGAAATAAGTAAAATTAATTACCTTGATGGATAGCTCTATAATAAAATATCTTATATTTTATTATTTAAAAAACTCAAATTTTAGTAAGAGGGAATTGTTACAAAAATAATTTTTAATAACACGAAGATCGAATCTTTTATAGCATGTGAATTTAGTTCAAGTTGTCTACATGCTTAGCCCTAAATTAATTTACATCACATGTAATAAATAATTCAAAATTATGTAATGAGCAAGCACATAGCATAAAACAAAATTCAACATCCTCTAACATATTTATCTTATATATCACATCAAAAGAATTCATGCTAGAATATTATTATTAATTAACATCTCATGAACTAATAAAAATTAAATTAACAATAGAATCATGTAACCTGTTATAGATTCCCATTGTATCTAATACAAAATTTCAATTCAAGTTATGAACTATCTCAATAGTTATATGAATGCATATTTTATCCACAATAAAATAATATCATCATTCAAACGATTTGACTATTGCACAAGGCACATCTATTAAGGTTTGAACTCTTCAAATATAATATTAAAATATTTCGTAAATAAATTTTAGACACAATAAACCATGGCTCTGATACCACTGAAGGATTGCTTATAGGTGTTCGTAACACGCAGCGGAAGACAATAACAATCCTAGGTAGATTTTCACGTTTTAATATTTATTTACGTGTCAAAGATCGGGTCTAAGACGTACCTGGTGAAGAGAGTTTCTTTTTCAGAATTTCTTCGATAGTGCGAAGACTCTATGCGTATCCACACCGAGACCGATCCTTGCTATCAACTCTTTGATCGATGAAACCTGCGAACAAATTGAACGAAGAATATTGTGTTGAAATTTTTCTCAAAAATCTCAACTCAAATTAGTAGAACAAGAAACACTTTTCTTGTAATTGTATTTTTCTCTCTTGGCTTTGTATTGCTCTCACTTTCACAAAGTAGGTTTTCTTCTCAAGAAAAATTAAAAACAAAAAAAACCTTTGCAAATTTTCTCCATCACCCTTTATATAGCATCACCTACAAACCCTTTTCCAATTTGGTTGAGGTAATAATTTACTTAGGGTAAAAGTTTATTCCAAAATAAACTTTAAGGAATTTTGTGGGAAAATTCCGAATTTTCCTTCTTTGAGGAGTGACGAAAAATTTTTTTGGACCTTTTTGAATCCAATTCTAAATTGTATTCTAATTTATGTCCAATTCTAAATTGGATTCTATTAATGTAAACTTTTATATTAATATAATATTTTCCTATTGAAAATATTAATCACATTCCAAATAGGATAAAACTTTAATTACACATTAATAATCCAATTCAAAATTAGATTTATTAACAAGCCTTTATTAATATTATATTTTATATACATCTATTATATAAAATAATATTAATTATATATATCACATATATTTCAACTAAGAGATATTATTTAATTTCTATTCCAAATAGAAACTTCAATTTATTCACAATATTAATTATATTTTTTGTTCTAGCAAAGAATATAATAATATTTCATTTGGACTAATAACTAAATTTGTTTGATTAATTAAATTCTTTAATTTAATTATCAAATAATAAGTTAATTAATCCTTTAGCAAAGATCAGAACACTCGTTAGTGTGCGACCACATAGGTTCAATACTAAACCGGTAGTAAATTAATCATATCAATATACTAATTAAGGGTGGAGTCTAGCAACACTCCTTAACGACCGGATAGCATGAAGTATACAATTTACTCTCAAGAACCAATAGAAGAATAATGTAGTAATTCCTTCTGTCCTTATATCTCTGGATCACCCTAGGATATGGTTCAAATGTCAAATCCTAATAGGCGATCAACTATGTGTTCACGTCAAATATAATCGACCATTGAATGACCTAAGAAACTCATTTCTTCTTTCATTCAATTGCCTTGGCCAAGGTCTTAGCTTGGGCGTTATAATTCATGACAACATGGAGCTTAAACTCATTACCAAGAGTTGACAGATTCCGTCTTGATCAAATCACTAATTCTACAAGTATTTAATCGTACCCAATATCCTTTCAACTATCGCCCTAGGGCCATATGTGTCTAGTATCAAAGCATAATAAATAACTTGTCAATTACTATAACGATCTCAAGTCAAAGGAAACGGTTACATCACATCCTTTAAGAAAATATCCTATTGACAGTTATGGTAATTCTAACCATTGGGAATTATCCAATGAGTCGCTTCAACGATCATATCTCTATATGCATCATCTATCTATGTGATTTAGTTAATGAGATCAACTAATCTTTATCCGATAAAGACGATCACATAAATATTGATCTAATCAGATTACTAATGTCCAAATTAATAATCCTACGATGAAGAACAAATTTAGATTAAATTGTAAAAGACTTTGCTCTCATTATCATGATCTCTATCACGATGAAAAATCTCAAAATTTAATCAAGGACCTTATCAAATTAATCAAACAATTAATAATAATGATAAAAGAATATCAAATGCCATATATTTTATATCAAATGATATTCACAAAAATATGTTCAAGTTATCAAATATGATATTGGATATAGGGCGTATCTACTATATCTCTAACATCCCGTCGAGTTATACACGCCTCAATTCACTAAAATTTCTTTAAGTAAAGAAACACGATTCTGAAACTCTCCAATTGGTATATTATAGTATTAGACGTCTTTTTCTTTTCCTCCCTAATCCCCTCAATTTTTGTCGTTTTCTTTTTGAGGTCAAAAAGCAGATGAACAATAGGGTTTTTCTTGTTGTTTTATTTTGGTTATGAAGAAGATGGTCTTATGGCTGCTCCTCTCCAAAAGGCCTAGGTTTTAATTTAATGTGTCTTTGATTTTTAAGAAGACCATGAAAAGGACTTTTTAGGTTTTTCCCTCCTTAGGGGGGAAAAATCTGATGGGGGTGTTGATGGGGTATTGGGTTGGGTCTTAGAAATTGGGGTTGTGTAGTGGACTAAGAAGATTGAGCTTCAATTGGCCGAATTTTTGCTTAAAATCGGCTAAGAAAAATGCTCAAAATTTAACTTACTTTTAAATATACTTATATGAAGATATAAAATAACTCCTAATTGATTTTACTAAACCATCATATTTAAAGTAAAATTAAAAAGTTAAAGTTGGAATTATTTTTTATATTTTTTTAAATTTTGTAATAAAAATAATATAAAAAAGTCAAAAATTAGTTGAAATAACTATATTAGACATAAACTAAATTTTTTATGCTAAAATAGGTAAAAGTCTGAGAAGTGTCAAAAATCACATGTCTACAATACATATATAACGCCGAATAATTGTTTATACGGATCCGTCCCATCGTGTCAGCATAGCGTGATTTATCCGTGCGATATATATATAATGCGGTTATAAACCGCACTATACTTTAACTGATAAAATACTGTTAAAATATAGCGCGATTTATTACCGCGTTTGGTAACTCTTTCTTTTTTTTGACCTATTAACGTCACACTTGTCCAAAACCCCAATAATTTGGTTCCGGACTCTTCATTGTATAAACATCAAATACGATGAGGTTTAACCATGTAATTGTCAGTTAGTCACTCATCACCAAAAAGATTGTGGGAGTGGGACTATAACTGGTCACTAACTTTAGAATCTTTTCAAAGATACACTCCCATGAGATTCCTTCCTGCTTGGGACCCACGGCAACCGTACTTTTCAGATTTTTTCTTTACTTGGACTGCAGCTCCTATTCCAGCCTTACATCTTTTCTTTGTTGATATCTATTGGAATCAAAATATCTAACTGGTTCAATTCGGATAATACTGAAAAAATCAATTAACTTCCTATAATTTATCACAAAAAATTAATTGGAGGAAATAAATGAAAGTTTGTCTACAATATTTATGAAAATTTATGTGTATTTTTTGTTATAAAAAATCGTTTAATAACTTTTTGGTTACAAGTAAAATAGCTTAGCAACTTTAGCATAATAAAATATAATTTTAGTGACTATCCATTTTGGGCAAGGGTAAGGCTCGTCTACATATTACCCTCTCCAGACCCCACCTGGTGGGAATAACTGGATAGTTATTGTTGTTAATGTTGTTGACTATCCATGAATTTTTCTCATTGTTTAAACTTTAAACCATCAAAAAGAATTGTGCTTCCGAGTATGCAATAAAGTCCAATTAAGTGATTTCTCCACTATCATCATGTGGTGCGGTGGATGGGGCTGCTTCTCCCTTAACCTGAGGTTTCGAGTTCGAGCCCTGTATATGAAAAAATCATTGGTAGAGAACACTACCCCTCAAATAAGACCTTACCAGGTGCAAATCCGGATGTGATCGGGCTCCAATGCAAATACCGAACACCAAACAAAAAATCAAAAGAAAATAATTTCTCCAATAAGACCTTGAAATAAATTTGCATCAGTTTAATACTAATTTTATGCCCAGCTGAACCACTGGAATAATTGTCTTATGTGTAAAAAAAGAATTAATTTTTCCACCTTCATGAATTAAACCAAGTTGATTTGTTGCAAATTTTATGTATCTGTCTCTTAATTTGAAAAAATTAGCTAGAGCCTCATTATTTTTTAAGATTAATATTAATATATATATACATATATATATATATATATATATATATATATATATATATATATATAAAGATATGCATTAAAGTTAAAACATCTGAATCCGAATACACAACTGAATATTAAGATGTGTATTAAGATGTTAATATCAAATGATTAATATTATTTGTTTTTATCATCTGAACGTATAAAATTTATCTTTATTTGGAAATTAATAAATTTAAAATAAAAATAAAATAGTAATTAATTTTAATAGCTAACGATAATCGCCATTACTATATATATATATATATATATATATATATATATATATATATATTAGTAATTATAATAGCTAACGATGGTGCTTGTGAATACGAACTAGAGGCATTCGTTAGTAGTAATTTTGGTTGATGGCAGTAGTTCTTGGTAGTAGCTAGTGATAATTAATAGTAATGACGATTCAAATATATTTTCCCTAACAATAATAAGTACTCAAGCCCTTTTGTCAAATATTCAGATGAAATAGCTTACCTCATTTTGGTGGTTGAAATATCATTTTCCGCACCCCACTCAGCAGTGGTGCCCAACTTGTTCATTATCTATTCCAATGCGTTCTAAACCAATAAAATACCGGAAAACTTACAGAAATATCATATATAAATTTTAACTTATCAATCTTTAGCTATTATTTTAAAAATCAAAACAAACAAGAAAATTTTTAATGGGTATAATTGAAATTCATTGAAAACATATAGATATGTCAATATACAAAATTTGAGGAAGATTGGAAGTGATTTAGACAGGTTTTGTATCAAAATTTATAATTAAATCGATGTCAAAAAAATTTCTGTGACACATGTATCAAACATGTATCACGCATATATCTTACATACAGATATACATGTGATACACAATCGATATAAATATGATACATATATGGTACACAGTGTGATACACGTATCATTTTTTCATATTCAGTTTTTACTTTGAATTATCAATTCAAACCACCTCAAAACTTCACCAAATTATCCCAAAACTGAGATTGAATCTCGTTAAGATATACCCAGTTTATTCTAATAGCACCCACTCAAAAGAAAATAAAAATTTAATATTTTTTGCTACAAATAGCTAATTAGCCATTTTAGCTAATATTAATAATATTTTATTAATTGATCAATTTTTACAATGAGCTACTCCTAAATGGACATAACTGATAATTTCTCAAAAATACCCTCATATTCTGATATTAACCACACTTCCACACTCTGTGGGACTCTTTCTCTGACACCTAACAATATTTTAATTACCCAAAAGAAACTGAACTTTCAACTTATTTGATTTAAAATCGTTAATTAAATACACGTCCGCAGCACTCTATGTTTGATTAGAGTAATTATAACATGTTACTCCCTCTTATCCAAATTAAGTGATTTTTTGGCCTTTTTTTTTGTGATTCAAAATAAATAATTTTTTTTAAATTTTAAAAATGAATTAATTATTTTATTCCTACATTATCCATGGAGTAAATCATCTTGAAGTATATGTCAGGAATGTTTATGTGAGATAGTAAAAGTTAATATGATCAATTCAATTGCTAATTAATACTAAAAGGTGGATTTCTTAATCCGTATGAAAACACCCAAACAATCACTGAGTTTGGACCAAAGGGAATACTGCACTATCTGTTGGACAAAAAAATATTGGTTATTTGGCTCAACCAATTAGATTTGTTTAAAGAAGAGTTAATATTAGTTTAAAATGATATCCGAAGATAAAGTTATGTATGTGTAACGATCTGACCCATCGTCCCGTGAGTTACCTCTCTGTTTTACCCGTTTTATGTTTCTATATGTTTAATTATATGTGTTTGGAGAATTTGAAGTAATTCGGGTGGGGTTTGGTTAGAAATAAGACAATTAGTCTCTTTATGAGAAGGTTAGTTTGGAAAAGCCAATCGAATGTTGACTTATGAGTTAGAGGGCTCGGAATGGATTTCTGACGATTCGACTAGTTTCGAGTGGTGATTTATCACTTAGAAGAGCAATCAGAACCGAATTTGGAGGTCCGGTGTAGAATTAGGCTTGAATTGGCTAAGTTAGAATTTGGGGAAAGTCTGGTTGATAGGTAAGATTTTGATCCGAGGGTCGAATGGAACTCCGATAATTGCAGTAGCTCCGTTATGTGATTTTGGATATGCGTGCAAATTTTCAGATCATTCGGAGGTGCTTAGATCGAGTTTTAGATCAAATGCAAGTTTCGGAAGTTTTAGTTTTACTTAGGCTTGAAATATGTGGTAATGTGATGATTTTGATGTCTATGATAGTGTTTTTATGTTACGAGCAAGTTTGAATGAAGTATTAGGACATATTTGTGCTTTTGGTTGAGGTTCCGAGGGCCTCGGAGTGATTTCGGATGGCTGTAACGGGGATTTTCAAATAAGAAAGTGCAGCAGAAAATTGCAGAAGTGATTTACTTTATGTGATCGCATAGGTATGTCTGCGATCACATAGAGGGTTTTGGAGGGGCCCTGGAATTGCCCTATGCGATCACGTAAAAGGCTCTGCAATCGCATAGGTGTGGGATTGTGTTCAGTGCGATTGCGTAGCGGCGAATACGATCGCGTAGTTATAGGGCTCAGTGTTACGCGATCGCATGGGTTGTTATGCGATCACGTAAGAGGAAGTTGGAGGGCCGGATTTTTGGTCTATGCGATCACAGGAGTAGGGTGCGATCGCATAGAAGGATAACTGGGCGGATAGAATATTTTAAGGGTTTTTTCACCCGCGACCTATTCATAATTTCCACCATTGTTAAGCAACCTAAGGAGCTATTTGAGCGATTTAAAACGTTTTTTCAAAGGATATTGATTGGGGATAGGTCTCTTGACTTAAAAACATCATTTTTAGGAAGAATCAACCCTTAATTCAATGAAATTGGGTAGAAATTTTGGAGAACTAGTGCTTAGTTTTTAGAAACGAATTTTGGGGATTTGAAAGGTCATTCGAGCTCCGTTTTCGACAAACTTTATATGTACGGATTCGTGGCGAGACGAGAAATCCAAGAACATGATTTTTAGAATTTTTTGAGGAGTGGGCCCGGGGCTCGATTTTACCAACTTCGTGAGTTTTAGCATTTTTCGAATAATTTCAATCGGGTGATGTTTATTTAGCCTATAATAACATATTCGTTATGGTTTTGACTATATTCGATGCGCATAGACGGAAATTCAAAGGGAAAAGGCATCGCGAACCAGTCTACGACCAGTTAGAGGTGAGTAATTTGTATAGATGATGGCCTGAGGGTTTGAAACCTCGGTTTATCACATCGTGATGCTATGTTAGGGCATGAATCGCACTCCATGACAGGTACGAGATTATAAATGATTTGGGATTGTGATTTGGTCCATTCCGAGTGCTAAATATAATTTATTGGCGGCTGATACGCACCCTGTAGTGAATATATCTGGGCTTATTGCCATGTTTGAGGCCTTGTGATGATTTATAATACCCGTCTAGGGTAAATATCTGTGTGATAACATGATTTGCATAATCATTAATCCCAGTCCTGTGCTTAATCACTATTATAAAATGCTAAGTCATCTTATTCCTGAAATTGATTAATTAAATTATATTCACCTTAAAAATTGGAAAAAATGAGAAATTAGATTGAATTTGTTATGTGACTCATATGCATACTGTGGACTGAGCATGGGTCGGGCTGCACGCCGCAGCGGTGATATGATAATATTTCACTTGGGCTGAAGGAGCCCCTCCGGAGTCTGTACGCAACCCCAGTGAGCGCCATCGACGTTAAATGGATCGAGCTGCACGCCGCAACGTATTCATGTGCATTGCATTGCATCTTTATCTGATTCTTGACTGTATATTTGATATTTCTTCGCTGTTAGTTCATAGCTAAGGTATAGGACTTGTAGTTTTAGCTTTTCTTTGTGGCATTTCGTGGATTTCTTACCTTCAGACATTATATATGCTTATTATTCACTGAGTCGGTAGTACTCACCCCTACCCCCTGCACCTTGTGTGCAGATTCAGGTACACTGGAGGCTTAGCTGACATTTGTAGTCTCAAGATATTTTCCAGAGTCGGTGAGGTAGCTACTTGACGTTCGCAGGACCTGGCTGCTCTTCATATCCCAGTTCATTATTATTATTATTATTATTATTATTATTATTATTATTATTATTATTATTATTATATACATTTCTTGACTTTTTATAATTTCATTCAGATATTATTATCCAGTTTGTTTAGAGGCTCTAGACTCGTAACCCCAGATCCTCTGGTTGTGTTTTTCGGGTGTTCGTATTTATCCATATTACTCTATTAATTTTTTTGGATTATTACTCTAAAATTTCTATAATATTCTTAAATTGTTGGTTTTTCAGACTTAGTGTTAAATGGAAAACGATTGTTGGTCAGACTTGCCTAGCTTTAGTGTTGGGCGCCATTACGATCGGGTTGGGTCGTGACAGTATGTCAAGACCAAATAAATAATATAACCTATCCATATAGTGATAAATATGAGCAGAAGTAGTGATATTTAATGATCTAAAAAGATGGAATATGACATTAAATAGAAATAAATGGCATTTAGCTAAATATAAAGTATGAGTCACTCAAAAAAAGGGATGAGCTCAGTGGATATTGTTTCTGACAATAATAAATGATTGAAAAGCCTTTGAGCATTTGAATTGTTCTTGGATCCAGTAGGAAAGCTACGCAAGAATCTTGGTAAAAAGGTTATTTTGGTATCTATACGATAAGACCAGATTCTTCCTTACAAAGTATTCGCAACAAATTTCGTAAGATGAAAAATTAACTGCAACAAAAATAATATGAAGAAAAAGAGATTTTATTGATAAATATTTGTGAGTACAATTTTATGTATCCCTTGATTCTCTTCTTAAAAATTCTCCGTGATTCGAGGGCTTGAGAAGCGTCTTTCTCGAATCTAGGATTATGTGGACCTACTTGTTATGTATTTAATCACCATGAACGTCGAGCAATACTTTGTCGTTACGGGTTGATCTCCGGGAAGAACTATGTTGATCACTCATTTGTTGAAGAACTAAGCACTTGATGATTGATCTCTCTGTTTGTGGATGCCTTCAGCAATTGCAGAGTGTTCTTCTCCAACTCTGAATGTCCCCTGAGAGTTATGTAACCCGTCTATTTATAGTTGTAGAGGATGGACAGTGCAGCTACATATGAACTCTCTGTCTTGATTCTGATTGGCTCATGTCATCTTAGCCACTTGGCAACCTGTGGTTGGTTCTTGCTTTTTGACTTGGATTCCTACATTATTTAACATGTGGCAACATCTTTTTTGGTTTGCAGATTGACTAGATATGCCATGTGACTTGACATGGCATGAATCTGGGCCTTAAGATGAAATCGACCTTGGGCTTGAAAATAATAAAATGGACTAGTTTAACTTTTAAAGCCCAAATTAGTTATTTAACCCAATTGAATTTAATCCAAATTTCATATCGATTAGGCCCAATAAATTTTATGTGCCTACAGATGCCTCCCTACTTCAAAATTTGTCAAATATGGACTTGTCAAAAGTCGAAGACGAGGCTTGAAGTATCCTGAGAAGAAAATAACTATTTCTTCCGTGAGTGAACTTTCAAGTACTCTCGAGAGTTACTCCTTCACAATAGACATGTTGTCATATATACCCGTGTCTTTCTAGGTATGTTTCCTACAATTTTGCCAATATATTCTCTACTGATCGTGAGCACTTTGTCATAATTCTCTGTCGAGCAACTACAATAATATACTAGACATATTCTCTGGAACTACGCTAGTTGACTTTATCTAACCGCTCATTATGACCACGTCAAGACTTTATTATTTCTAATCCTGCCTTTAAACCCGCTGCATTTATTTCTCACATATGTTAGGAGTGACGTTGTTCAAAAACTACCTAAATATGTACTCTCTTTCGAGCACTACACACTAATAGGCATAGTCAGTTGATGGTCATTCAATCAACAACAACAAACACATAGTTGAACAAGTAGAGAAATCCAACAGCTCAATTTTATAAAAAATAATAAAAATTTATCCTACAAAAGATTCTATCAAAATCTTAGATAATAAATTAGCTATTCATAATAGTATGTAAAACTACAATATTAAAAATCATAACCAACAACGAAAAATAGGAAGAGGAAGGAAAGACTCGTAGAAGAATTCTCCGCCTTGCTCCTATTGTGTCTTTGCCTCCTTAGGTCGAATCTGTGTCAAAAATTGGTCTCCTCCACTTCCTTAGGTCTACATTATGTCAAAAGTATGCCCAATCCTTAGAAATACTATTTTTACATGTTTATATATCAAGTAGGGTCGGGTCCAAAAAATTATACCTTCTCCTATGCGAAGAAGGACAATATTTCACGTTTGGACTGCCGCTGTCAAACCGCAGTACAACTGCAGTATATGGCAGGAATACTGCTTCAGCTCCGCTGTCGTGGTTTCGACTGCGGTTTTCACCCTGTTTCAGTTGAAATTTGGAAACATATAAAGCATAAAAGTTGTATCTCTTTGAGTAAAATTTCCAACCATATATCGTGAGCTCAAATGAAGTTTTGAGCAAAGAGTTATGTGCATTTTACTAGACAATGTGCAATATACGTACTCAAGTCTTCATTTTTTTGCTTTATCATCCGTTGATCCCTGAATACGACCTGACTTAATTCCTTGGGCTTTTACTCAGACTCCAAAGCTTCAAATCACTTGAATTCATTCCAAAACATCTAAATAGTTTGGAATCACTCCTACAAGGCATAAAAGACACTGTTAGTGCAAAATACTAGCGATTAAAGCTCAAACTCAATTAAAGTACAGTAAATTTGAGCATAATAAGCGACTAAAATACGTAATTATAGCCTATCATCACATACCTCCTTGTGATGTATTTAATTGCTAAGAATGTCGAGCAACACTTTGTCGTTACGGGTTGATCTTCGGGAAGAACTCCGTTGATTACTCCTTTGTTGAAGAACTAAGCATGATTTGATCTCTCTATTTGTGGATGCCTTTATCAATTGCGAAGTGTTCTTCTCCAACTCTGAATGTCCGCTGAGAGTTATGTAACCCCTCTATTTATAGTTGTAAAAAATGGACAGTCCAGCTACATATGAACTCTCTAGCTTGATTCTGATTGGCTTATGTTATTTTATCCACTTGGCGACATATGGTTGGTTCTTGCTTTTTGACTTGGATTGCCACATCATTCAATACGTGGCAACATCTGTTTGACTTGCAGTTTGACTAGATATACCGTGTTACTTGACACATGGCACGAGTCTGGGTCTTAAGATGAAATGGACCTTGGGCTTGAAAATAATAAAATGGACTAATTTAACTTGTAAAGCCCAAATAAATTATTTAATCCAATTAAATTTAATTCAAATTTTATATGGATTAGACCTAATAAATTTTATATGTCTACACAAAGTCAATATGTTATTTTCAAAATGAATCTCTTCCTTTGTCATTGTGTATCTTTCTATTTATGGGAAACATGTTCCTAGAAACTCTAATAACAGTACAAGTGCAGAGAATATCTACTAAAATATTCTCTTTAGTGTTGTATCTTGAAACTAGCCTTTATAACTCTGTCAAGGGTGTTCGACCTCGATTGTCGATGACTCATCGACCTTAGTCCTTGTTGACTCTTTGACCACGATCTTCGTTATTCCTTGAACCACTGCAACACATGACGCCTTAGGGATGTCTCACTAATGTTATCATGACTTAAGAATTCTAGAGATAGATTTTGACCCATAGACTATCATCTCTCTTTTTCTCGTATGGGTAAAAACACTCGAGCAATGGTGTCGTTTGCTAATAACTCTTGCCCAATTTTTTGTTAGTTAATTTTATTTTTCAGTAAAAATTCTTTATGAAAAAGAAATAAATGGAAAACAAACATACTATTGAGGAATACTTTCCTTTTTAGCCCTTCATTTGGTTGTACAGAAATAAAAATAGCCAGATTTACTACGGTTAATCGAAAATAGCCACAATTTCAAGAGTAGTCAAAATTTAGTCATTTTTTCATGTAAAAATAAAATCTTAGCGATTGTTGATCGCTCCATTACCCCGGCACGATTTGACGACTCCTGCCCAAAGATGACAGGTTACGAGTACAAAAATAACCTTAAATTTTGAAATATGCTGGATCTTGATTTTTTTATACATATGAGCTTCTAACGTAATGTACTGGAATTTCATTTTGTGTTGCAGTTCAGCACAATATGCGGGAAGTTTGTATGCATGAGCTTCATAATCCAGCATATTATGCTGGAACTTTCCATATGCTGGAGTTCCAACATAATATTCCCAAAATTTATACACAAAAAGTTTATATCCAGGAGTTCAATAATCCTGCATATTATGCTAAATGTTTTTATATTTCAGCAAAATAATGACTATTTTTTAATTACTTTACAAACTCTAGCTATTTTTTAATTATCATTCCAAAAACTTGCTAGCCCATGCTATTTTCTCTTTTTTTTCTCTCTCTGTCGTTACCTTGTTCTCACTTTTTCACGTTGCTTCTCGTGGCCTCTTTGTGTTGCTCTTCTTGTTACCTTTGTTTTATGGTTTGATTATACGGATATATCTAAAATTGTCACAATTTTCTATTTAGCGTTTTTAATTAGGTCTGCAAGCGTTCCTTACGTGAAATAATTAGTCATATAAATCACTTTTGTGTGAAAGATGAACTTAAGAAGAATTATAGAAAGTTTTCCAAAAGAAATGTGAAAATACCTTGTTCCAAGTGTAATCAACGATTTAATTAGCTAATTTATTCACATAATTATGGAGCTTGTAGACACACGCTTGAGGTATTTCTAAGCTAATAAAAAATATGTCTTATTAATACATTTTGTGTTTACTATAAATTTAATTGAAACAAAACTAAATTAAAATATTTAAATGAAAAGTGGTGACAACTTTAGGTATCCATATATATATTCAGCCTTGTTTCATTGACTTTGGCATGACTTGCGTGCATTGCTGACGGTCAGATTGAACATTTCAGAGACAACCACGTGGTGAAGAAAAATAATAATTGCTGACCTGGCAGTATCATTTAATATTTTCATTTAGTTGAAAGTTCTATTGCACAATAAAGAATAATTTGGAAACTATTCCCACTGCCAGTTTGCCATTGGGATTAGCCAAGTATTAATTGTGCTTGCTAAGTTCTGCAAATTATTCTTATTGCAAATAATTAATTTTAAAAGTTTCATTATCACTGTTACATTTAAAGTACAAAAAAACTACTACTATATCGTAAAGAGACCAATACGGTCTGTGTTACTTCACAGTTAGAATTTCTTTTTAAAAAGTTCGAGTCACTGTATTCACTGTTTGAAATAACTATCTATGCTTATGCGTATCACACCGAAAATGAGCACCTTAATCTAAGAAATCGGTGCGACATAAATATTACAACCTAAAAAGAAACCTAATTACCTAACCAGTAACAATTCATGAGAAGTCACAGTCGAAAAAAGTGGATGGATACTTGTAACTTGTGATCTCTATTCTTTAACTCTTTCTTTTTAACCTAAAAACATACTACTATATCATCCAAGGATTTCCTAATTGAAGGTTATGATAAAACTGTAAGAAAAGTAGTAGATAATATTGACTAAGAATACTTATCAAAATACAGTGTCGTGGCAAGCCACTACTTTGAAAGCGATTTCGGTCCAACAAGATGCAAATCGTTAAGGTCGGTCGCTCCCCAAGATTCCACAGCACCTCCAAATACGTGCATTCGTGACTGGAAGTTTAGAATGTTGAAATTAGTGCACGTTTTTTATTGATTAGTTGAATGAGTCATTAGTTAGCATGTTAGTTAGTCACTTGAAAGACAAGATGTTGGAGCATCTCAACTCAAAGCTTTTGCTACGACTATCGACTATAAAGAGGAGTGGATCATGGATTCTGTTTGCTCGCACCATGTGACTGGAAATGATTCGTTACTGTCAGAGTTGAGGCCTCATAACAAAGAACGTGTGATAGTCACTGCTGATAATACGGTGCATCCGGTGGTAAAGGAGGGCAAGGCAATAATTGATTGTCCGAAGGACAAAAGTGTTGTGGTGAATGATGTCTACCATGTGCCAGGTTTGACGAAAAACTTGATTTCAGTTTCTCAAATTACTGACTCTGGCAAGTATGTACTTTTTGGTCCACATGATGTCAAGATCCTAGAAAATGTTCGAGATGTGATTGCTGATGTTGTTGTGGCCGGGGAGAAGAAAGAGTCACTGTTTGTTATGTCTGCGGTTGATGCTTATGTTGAGAAAACTAGTCGTTATGATAATGCTTCAGTTTGGCATGCAAGGCTGGGACATGTTGGCTTTCAAATGCGACAGCAAATTTCTTCAAAGAAGATGGTAGACGGTGTTCCTCCTATTAAAGCTTTGCCAAAAGGTGTGGTTTGTCAAGGCTGTCAATTTGGCAAATCACATGTGCTTCCTTTCCAAAACTCAGCAACTCAAAGAGACAACCCATTTGAACTTGTTCATGCAGATTTGATGGGTCCTACGAGAACTCAAAGCTACATCGGTCTTCGATATATGCTGGTTATTGTTGACGACTTCTCAAGATATTCTTGGGTGTATTTTCTCAAGGAGAAAAGTGAAGCTTTTTCAAAGTTTCTGGAATTTGAACGTTCTGTTTATGGAGAGTTTAGGACAAAAATCAAAAGCTTGCGGACTGACAATGGTGGAGAGTTCTTGTCCAATGAATTCTCACAACATTGTGTGGCAGAGGGAATAAAGAGGCAAATGTCTTGTCCTAGAACTCCCCAGCAGAACGGTGTTGTTGAAAGGAAGATTGGCCACCTTACCCAAGTATGCTTGTCTTGGTTGCATGACAAAAGTCTTCCTCGGGAGCTGTGGGCTGAAGCAATGCAATGTGCATCTCATGTCACTAACCGAATCCCTCCTTGGTTAGGTACTGAATCACCTTTTGAGCTATTATACGGTGTGAAGCCTGATGTAAGCTATTTCAGAATATTTGGTTCTATTGCTTATGTACATGTTCCTAAAAGTAATTGAACTAAATTGGATAGCAAAGCCAAGAAGTGCTTGTTTGTAGGGTATGATCCTTGCAGAAAAGGGTGGAGATGCATGGACTTGGAGACAAAGAAGTTCCTCACTTCAAGGAATGTAGTCTTTGATGAGATTTCCTTGTTCCGGGAAGCAGTTGCAGAAGGTACGAGCATAAGCTGTCCGGTTGGAGGAGAAGATGTCTTTACTGATCCGGATGTCATTGAAGATGATGAGTCTCCTAAGGATCAAATAAAGCTCACAGATGTTGAGTCTCCTATCAATCCAGCAGAGCCAGAGCCCTTGTTGAGAAAATCCGGAAGGCAGACACATTTACCTGGTCACTTAAAAGACTTTGACGTCCAGATAAACAATTCAGTAGTTTCATGTTTATTCTCTGGAACGTGGGACAGCCGAGAGCCTTCTTGTTATGATGAAGCTAAGGGCATTCCGGAATGGGAGGAAGCTATGCGGGAAGAAGCAAATGCTTTGAAAAAGAATGATACATGGGAGCTGGTGCCAAAACCTGAGAATGTAGTACCTGTTACGTGCAAATGGGTATACAAGCTGAAAAAGAGGGCGGATGGAACCATAGACAGGTTCAAGGCTCGCTTGGTAGCTCGAGGTTTCACTCAAAATTATGGCTATGACTACGAGGAGACATTCAGCCCAGTTGCAAAGATGACAAGTGTGAGAACCATCATCTCTTTGGCAGCACATGAGAACTGGAAGTTGTGGCAGCTAGACGTGAAAAACGCGTTTCTCTATGGTGAACTTGACCGTGATGTGTTCATGGAGCAGCCACAAGGCTTTGTTTCTAAAACATTTCCAGACTATGTGTGTCGGTTAAAGAAGGCATTGTACGGCTTGAAGCAGGCTCCACGTGCTTGGTACGGTAAGATTTCGCAATTTCTTACCTTCTGCGGATTCAAAATTTCAGAGTCTGATTCAAGCATGTTTGTCAAGATAGCTTCTAGTATGCGTATAATAGTGTTGTTATACGTTGATGACATGATTATTACTGGGAGTAGTGTGGCTGAGATCTCTAGACTTTGTGATGATTTATCTATTCGGTTTGAGATGAAAAACCTTGGTGAGGTTGGCTGTTTTCTTGGTTTAGAAGTTCAGCGATTGGCGAATCGATATTTTGTGTCTCAGAAGCGCTATGCTGAAAGCTTGCTTGAGCGCTTTAGCATGGGGGAGTCTAAAGTCATGTCAACTCCGATGGAACCTAATCTGAAATTAAAGAAGGATGAGGGAAAACCATTGAAAGATGAGAAAAGGTTCAGGCAACTCATTGGCAGCTTAATCTATCTGACAATTACTAGACCTGATATTGCATATCCACTTGGTGTAATTGCTCAATTTATGGAGAGGCCACATGTTGCTCACTGGGAGGCTGCAAAGAGAATTTTGTGATACATAAAGGGAACTTCTCACCTTGGACTAAGCTATGACAAGAATGAGAAATTTCTTTTAAGTGGCTTTGTTGACGCAGATTGGGCTGGAGATGTTGATAATCGGAGATCAACAACTGGATATTGTTTCAATATGGGGTCAGCAGTGATCTCATGGTGCAGCAAAAAGCAGCAGAGTGTTACTTCGTCAAGCACGGAAGCGGAATATGTGGCAGCAACAATGGCTGCACAAGAGTGCATCTGGGTGAAGCGTTTGATAAAAGACATATATGCTGAAGTTGATTATGCAGTTCCTATTCGATGTGATAATGAAAGTGCAATCAAGTTGGCTGAAAATCCAGTGTTTCATGCTCGTACGAAACACATTGAAGTTCACTATCATTTCATTAGGGAAAAGGTGCTTGGACGAGAAATCAAGCTAAAGGGTGTGCAAACTACTGATCAAGCAGCGGACATTTTCACCAAAGCTTTGGCAAAGGGAAAGTTTGAAACTTTCAGAGAAGCTCTTGGAGTAAAGAGCAGAAGCATGCACTAAGGGGGAGTGTTGAAATTAGTGCACCTTTTTTATTGATTAGTTGAATGAGTCATTAGTTAGCATGTTAGTTAGTCACTTGTTAAGTGGAATAAGTTTGTTAGTTTTTTACGTGGTTAGCAGTAGCTAAATGTTAGGAGTTATTTCGGTGTTTTAGTTAGACTCATTCTCTATAAGTTTACTTTGTATCTGCTTTTTCAATTCACGGTAACAATAAAGACTTAGTCTTTCCCTTCACAGACTGATTCATTTTCTTTCTTTTATCTTCTCAATTCTCTGTTTTCACATAGAATTTGCACAAAACAGTTACCCAGAAAAAAGAGAAGATGAAGGTATTTTCTGTAATTGTTACATAAATTAAAGAATGTTGTAGGAAGAGAAGTAATGATTAGCAAGATGGATTCTTGTTAAGATTGAGTGATTATAATGGCTAATTCATAGCATATTTTTAGGAAATTAAGGAGGTTGCATGTATGACAAGTGTCGAGAGACTTTTGACACTTGTCCTATTATGTTAGTCCACTTGGCTCCAACATTGACAAGTGTATCTTGTCTTCTATGCATGAAAACATATGTTAGATTTGCATAGCCATTCAACACTTGGCTTTAAGGCTTCATGCAAAAGGCCACATGAAAATAGACAGGACATAAAATATTCATGACTATTGGTTTTAAATGGAACTTCAAAAGGAAATTTTTGATTTTGCATTATGAACAATTCCAACAAAAATTTCATCTTTAAGGAGATTGATTACTTACATATGAATTTGTTTTTGGTCCAAATTACTTACATATGAATAGAAGTACATAATGTACATGTGAAATTTTGTGAATATTGAAGAAACTTAGTGCCATTTTTTTCTGCAAATTTTATCGCGTTTTGTAGAGCTGAAGAAGTCAGCAATATGAAGTAAAAGATATTAATAACGTGGGAAATCTAAAATGTTAGCGGAGCACGTATTTAGGAGAAAATAAAGTTGAAGATGTTATACAAAGTGAATAAAAAGACTAAACATAAATTGTTAGTCTCATAGTTGTTATAATGTTAAAATGTTCTACATTGGAATTTAAATGACATATTTTACTTATCGAAAGTCAATTTAATTAATCTTTACAAATAAATAGGATTAGTTTAATTTGATATTTAAAATTAAAATTAAAATTTTCATAACTATATGAAAAACACAAATTGTACTCTTCTCATGTCAATATGATAAAAAATATATTTTAAAATTGATCAAATTTCACACAATTTGAATTTCGAGAAGCAAAATACGTCATATTATTAAAATAGAGAGAGTATTATTTTTCACAAAAAAATATCTTATTTTAAAAGTAAAGAGGAGTGTGGCGGTCGTGCAAGCAAGCAAAATCGAATATATTAGATGAGCTTGGTGCACTCCGATCCATTCCCTTACTATAAAATGTTCTACAATTATACAAACCGCACGGTACACAAAAATCAAATAAAGGAGGGCATATTTTATAGAGGAAATTGGGTAAAGAATAAACGACATAGCGCAAAAACAATATGCATAATGTAAGAAACAAATCATTAAAATAAAAATTTTAAATCATTAAAGACGGAGTAAAAAAAAAACAATATGCATAAAGCAAGAAGCAATCACTGTATTGTAAATTAAAGAAAAGAAGAGAGTCTAAATAAAAGCAATGTCATAATTAGGGGTGTACATAGGCCGGATTGGTTCGGATTTTATAATTACCAAATTAAACCAATTGTGTCGGGTTATTAAATTAAATACCAAACCAAACCAATAAACTCGGGTTTTTCGCTCTCGAATTTTTTTAGGATTTTCTCGGGTTATTCGGGTTTTTTCTAAACTTTTGTCAATAAAACCTTCATAGAACAAAACATATAAATTATGCTCAAAATATTTCTTTAATCCTAGTAAGATACAACTATATAAAGTATTTTCCAAGAAAAATTATCCTAAAATAAAATTGTGTAATATTAATATTGGTAATTAAAAAGCCATAATAAAATAAATATAATCTAAAAATACTAAGTCATGCTAAAATATGTAGACTAATAAGGGAATATTAATTACATGACTAAACGTTAAAGAAAAAATAAAAATAGGTAATGCATTTATCTAAATTATACCAAAAAAATAGATATTCAATACATTCCCGTTCATAATATTGAAATGAATGTCTTTTGTTAGCATTAATATTGATTTGATTTTGGTTTTAATTTGGCTTTTTTCGCATTTAATTTACTAATGTTAATGACTATAAAACTTATTGGAGCATTCAAAAAGCTCTAAGTCAAACCTTGAAATAATACCTTAAAAGATAAAATTATGAATTTCTTTAAGAAACATTTATAAATTACATCACAATAAGTATATTTATATATTAAATATATCTAAAAATTCTATATATATATATATATATATATATATATATATATATATATATATATATATAATGTCGGGTTGGTTTGGTTTTGGTTTGACTTTCTTTAGTTAAAACCAAACCAAACCAATTAGGGTCGGGTTTTTTTTCCAATACCAAACCAAATCAAACCAAACCATGGTCGGGTTTTTTTTATCGGTTTGACTCAGATTATCGGATTGGTACGGTTTGTCGGTTTACTTTATACACCCCTAGTCATAATATTACGAAAGCAAAATGTAAAAAAGGAAATGTTAGTGTACTTATAATAAAACATTTGTCGTTATGCAGAGGCGAAAGCAAGGTATTGATACCGGGTTCAATTAAATCTAGTGATGTTGATGCAAATTATAAATTTATATGTAAAATTTTAATAATATTGTAATATAAACCCCCAATAGTTCAATGGTAAAAACTTAAATCCAAGATCTGCGCATGCTTTTATATATAAGTGAGTACTTCTATTTGGTTGTCCGTTACATCGCTCAGACTTTTCTCCAGCTTTTCAGGCGTTTCAACTATCAATGGAAGGAGCTCATGAAAAGCTGCTGCACCTCACTTGTCAGTTACTCTCTACTCTTCTTCTTCTTCTTAGTCTTCTGAATTGTCTGTGTCAAATCAGGTGTGTACGGCTGTATATACAAAATTGGAATTTCAATGATTTTGGGTAGTTGCTAGATTTCATGTCTATATACCCTTTTTTGTCTTCTCCCCACTTTCTGCCTTTAATTCACAGAAAAATCCTGTCATCTGTAAAGTATAGGTTGTAATTCCTTGTACATATATGTTTGTATCGCCATCTCCGGGTGTTAATTAAGAGTAATTAACGATCAACAAAAGAAAGAAATGATAATGTTAGTAATATCTACTTTCATTAAATTGGAGTTGAAAAATTTACTTCCCAATTTGATTAGTGTGACGTAGGAAAGATGTATTTTTCTGTTTTTTCCGGACCAATTCGTATTTGCATCGCGCTAAGATTTACTGAAGATTAAAACAATTCGCGCTAGCCAGGATTCGCTGTTCCATCACACCCTTCTGGGTATTTCTCTTGCTCCAAGTATGGCAAAAATGTTCTGTTTTGATTGTTAATCTTTTCTGTTACGGCTTAAGGTATATATTCAATTATTTTCCTATCTCTAACTTTGATCCTATTTTCTAAAGTCTTGCATGAGAACTTTTGAATTGATCGCTCCATCTTTATCGATCGTCTATAAGTTTAATCTATTCATTCAAATTTGCTCTTCACTCTTCAAAACTATATATTGAATAGATTTTCTTTTTCTTTCTTAAAAACTACTAGAATTTACTACTAAGTTGTTAAATTGTGAAGCACAGGTCAAATAGTATGAGTTAGTTACTGTTAAGGACTGAAAAAAGACAACTGATTTGGGTCGAAATTGAAATAAAAAAAAAAGTTGTTCTGGGTCGAAGGAAGTATGTTCTTTTAGCTGAATCTTTGGTCTGTCTATCACTTTCGTATTGGGTTGATTCCTTTTTAGACAAGAAGACGATTAGTTAATATAGTAAAGTTTTAACCTTGCTGTCGTGGGGGTGAAACGATTGATATTCACCAAACACTCTTCTTCCTTTGCCTCCATGTTAGAGAATCCCGTCCCACCAGAAAAAAAGGTGGAAAAAACAAAAAAGATTAGGACATTCAGATAAGGATAAATATCTTATAAAGCATATTCTGTGAATTCCATAATATGTTTGAATCAATTTTGGATTTAATGACCTACGATAACATTTTGTGGGGATCTTGTAAGAGGTTGATGTCTAGGGAGCACCACTTGAAATATGCGTAGATGCTTGGTGCACTATGATTCTGATGAATCATTTCATTTTAGTATCCTCTTTCTCTTAATATTATGACATTGTTTGAATCTTGAAATGTCAAATGGTTAATAGAGGTGCAGAGGAGGCTTCCAATTAAGTAGAGTAACACACTAGAATTCGAACCCCTGCAATTTTTACTCAGATTGTGACCATTAGATTAGATTGTCCTTTTGTGTACTTGAAGTTATTCAATATCAAGATTCAAGACTATACAAGAATGGGTAGCCAATGTGTTTAATTGACATCTTTCTGTTTTTCTGCTGGCCTGTTTCATTTGACAGTCGAGGAAGCGGAAGGAATAAATACATCTGAAAATGCAAAAACCAGCAGACTTCAATCAAGTAAATTCATATTGTGGCTCCAAATATTTATCTTCACATTCTTCGCTCTAGCTGGCCAAGCAGTTGGAACTCTCTTGGGCAGAGTATACTATGAGCAAGGTGGTCAAAGCAGATGGATTGCTACATTGGTACAAACTGCTGGATTCCCTATTCTTCTACCTATCATTTGCTATCCTTCAGCCACAAATCACAACGAAGAACAACTTATTGTTCAGCAGCCTAATATATTTGTTCGTGCTTCGGTTTATATATTCCTTGGTTTATTTCAAGTAGCAAACTCTATGTTATATACAGTTGGGGTACAGTACCTTCCGGCTTCTACATATTCTCTAATTTCCGGTTCTCAATTGGCGTTTAACGCACTCACCTCGTTCTTCCTCAGTGGGCAAAAGATCACGCCACTTATATTGAACTCTGTTGTGCTTCTCTCCTTTTCATCCTCGGCCATTATGTTCCAAAATGAGTCGAGTGACAGCGGAGAAGTATCTCAGGCATCCCTCTTAATAGGTTTTGTAGCTACCACTATGGGGTCTCTTGGATACGCATTGCAGTTCTCTCTAACAGAACTCGCGTTTCAAAAGGTTTTCAAGAGTGGCTCGTTAAAAGTCGTCATGAAAATGTCGTTTTTTATTGGTCTGTTCGTGACACTCACTTCTACAGCAGGGCTTTTTGCCAGTGGCAATTGGAAGGATTTAGGGAGGGAAATGGGAGGGTACAGATCAGGGAAATTGTCATATGTTCTGAACTTGGTTTTTACGGCCATTTCGTGGCAAATGTATGCTGTTGGTTCAATCGGATTGGTTTTCAAGGCGTCGTCTTTGTTCTCTAATGTGATCATCAACTTAGGATCTTCAGTTGTGCCAATTTTTGCTATGGTGTTCTTGAAAGATAGGATGAGTGGTTTGAAGGTGTTTTCGCTGTTATTAGGTTTATGGGGATATGCATCATATATCTATCAACACTATCTTGATGATTTAGAGGCAAAAGCAGGAGATGAAACTAAATCGTCATCAGTTGAGGATGATGATTTTGAGGCCTCCCTTATTTAGGATGATAGTTTAATCCATGTTAGTTCGATCTGTAATATTGTTAACAACTGTTGGAATTAGCTATTCCTGAATATTACTCTATATATATATATGTATATTCTAATGAATGGGAAGGTACAGTTCTAAGCTATAATAGAGAAGGTTTAGTCACTAATTAACTGTTCATATATAACTTGTTCACAGACAGTGGTTGCACGTGCACTGCTGTTTATATATTGAATTTGTATCTGGCAATATTAATGATCATATTCATCATAAAGTCATATGCTTCATCTATTTTTTAATCTGTATATCAGTGTGTGTCTGTTGTCATGTCTATTGAAAGTAGCAGACAAACGGATGCTTCATCTTTGTTTTTATACCATGTGAAAACTCAGAACATCAAGAAAATTGCCATTAATTTAAGGTTATGTGCTGTTTTACTTGTCTGTTTTGTTGATTTATGTATTAATTATGCCTCTGGCTATATTGATCTTCCTATTTATCAAAACAAAAGCATCAGGATGCTTAAGATAAGGCGGATTACAAGATAGCTCAATAATTTGAGAAACATATTCAAGTTCATAAAATATTAGCATCTGTCTCCAACAATTTTTAAATTGTCATAACTACAGTACTTTTAATAAGCAAAATCAGATTTAATGTACAGGGGTCGTTTGGTACAAGAGTGGGATTTCTCAGGATATCCAAATGGGTGGGTTATTCTATGAGATTAGCTATTCCACCTGCTAATCCCACTATTTTTAGTATAAGAAATATCCCTAAATTAGTTTATATCCCAAATCAAATATGCAATAAAGCTAATCCCAGATTTTATTTCGAGATTATTATTCTTATCCTATCGACCAAACGACCTCTTCGAGTTTCTTTTGAGGAGAGTTGATGGTGGTCATTTTCTTTTTCTGGATGATCTAATTAAAGCATAACACCATTCGGGCGTGGCATGTGGAGGAGCATAATGAAGAATTGTGAATCCTTCAGTGGCGACATTTCTTTTAGGGTGGGAGATGGAATGAGAATCAGCTTTTGGAATCACAGGTGGTGTGGAGAGAATACTCTTAGGGTCTCCTTCCCCACGTCTTCAGAGTTTCAAACAAGAAGGAATTGATGGTCCATCAAATTCGTAAGGAGCATGAAGGGGGAGTAATATGGGACCTCTAGTTTAGAAGAAACATGCAAGACTGGGAGATTGCGGAGCTCCAAGTTTTATTGACACTGCTATACGGGCAAGACACGCCTTTGCCATCTTGTGATTCTTGGAGATGGGTTTGCGTGACGATGGTCTATTCACCGTAAAGTTCTTTTACCAGAGCATGTTGGTGAGAGGGGAGGCCTCTTTTCCATACTCCTCAATCTGGATTCTAAGGCACCCACGAAGGTATGCTTCTTTGTATGGCTAGCAGCGAGGGTAAGGCTGTATTGTGTGGCGGTTCTGGGTCTATTTATGCCTGGCGTTCCGGGTCTCATGGTTCCGGTTCTGGCGGTTCCCGGTCTGGCGGTTCCGGCGGTGCTGGCGGTTCCGGGTCTGGCAGTTCTCCAGGTTGGAACCGGCCCGTGACGGGTCTAAGCACCATGCGGTTCCGGTTCTGGCGGTTCCGGGTCTGGCGGGTCTGACGTGTTTTTTTTAAGTCAATATGTTGTATAGTAGTCATTAGTATAGTGTAGAATAAATTTTATATGGTGTATTAAGTTATTAATATAGTATATATTGTGTTGTAGTAATTAGTACATATTGTATATTGTTATGAAATAATATAAAGACAAGAACAATAATGCAAGAATAAGAACAATATAGAGAGAATAGAGAGAGAGAAGTATTCTTATTAATACTTAGAGATTGTTAGGGGTGATTTACAATGGTAGAAGACCCCTTTATTTATAGGGAGTGGGATGATTTATCTACCAAGAATAGAACTCTAGAATCTCTCTAATGATAGACATTCACCTTAAATAGGAGATTTCATAACACTCCCCCTTGAATGTCTATTCAACAATGTGCCTCGTTAAAACCTTAAAACCAAAACCCAATGGGAAAAATTAAAGTAAGGAAAAAGAGTACACATGTTTGAATATGCGCCTATTGGTTGCCTCGTTAAAAACCTCGCAAGGAAAACCCGGTGGGACAAAACCTTGTAAGGAAAAAAGAGTGCAACGCGCATTAACTCCCCCTAATGAGTACATCAATTTATATCCTTGAGCATTTGCATTCCAATCTTGTGCATCATCTTCAAAACGATCTTTGGTGGACGTTTTGATAAATCAACCATATTAACTTGAATAAATATTCCGCACCTTGAAATCATCATTCTTGATAGATATGAACATCTTCATATAATGTCATGGAATAACTCTTCAATATCTCCATAGATGCATTCTCAATGCCATCATGATTATAGTTATAGCAAGATACATATGTACACAAATTGTACTAAGGATGTGGTACTTCAGGACCACGAATTGCATATGCTTCAAGCAACTTAAATCTTTCAAGTTAAGTCATATAAGCCATATAATAGACTTTAGATGCATATCAAGTTTTCCATGTCGTGCTAGACAAATAAGATATCGAAAACTGATTATACATACCTTTGACTTTACACTTTCAAGTATTTGAACTTCATGTCCAAAACTACATGTCTTTCATATGGAATCAATTCTTCTTGAATTGTATCTTTTCCATTTAGTCGCTTTCTTTGGGTCAGTAAATGCGTATAGCATGCTTTGCAATATGTTGCAATTGAATTATCCCTTTTATGAACTTCAGGTTCATATCATGATATTCGGGGATATACATATACAAATGATAATTCATGCCATGTAACCTTTTCTCAAGTGTTTATCATGTCTCCCCCTCATGTTAGTAAAGCTAACTTGTTTCCTCAACTTTGGGAAATCATCTTTGTGCATTATCATGTCAATATACACGGCACATTAATAATAAGATGAAATTATTTGGTTCCTGACCCTGAACCACTTGTGAGGGGAGAATATAATATACTCTCGTATACAACGTATATCAAACTGATATATATAACTTTGTTCTCACAAGAAACAGTTTAGCTATTAAGTGGAAGCACTCAATAATTATCTTGCTAAACTTACTTTGATATAAACCAACTTATCAAGATGAACTATCTTGAGTAGAAAATCTGGAAATTATGCTCGAAGTTAGATTACTGAGCAATTTACCTCGCAAGCACCGGCCAGGCTGCGGGTCAATAACAATTGCGCATGTAACCATATCATAGATGCATCATATGTGGTATACATGGCAGGTGAATGGGCCCATATTCACCTTTGATATTTTCAGAATTTATGGGCTTCAACCCGAATTCTTTAGTTGGTCAGTTCATTAATGAGATCAAGTGATACAAGAGAATTCGTAAAGAACTTTCTAGTTCTTTGATATTCACCTGTGTGAATTTGCACATCATACTTAAAATGAGATGGCTAATACGAATGCTAACTGAACAAATTATCAATATTGGTAAACTTCAAATTTACACCATGACATGTGCACTTATCAATAAACTTCAGGTTTATTATGACATGGGTTTTTATACCAATAGATATCCACTTTATTGTGGCAATCTTTCTTTTGTGTAGTACAAACTGGAGAACAAAGCGGGTAGCTTTTCATATGCAAATTACCCCGCTACAAGTTGTAGTAATAGGAGATATCAAAGCCTTCCTTTATTTATAGTCTCAATATAATCAGTCGCTTTCGCGTGTACTTTGGAAACTGAATAAGTTTCTTTGAGACTTACTACAGCATAATACTCAATTGTGTTTCTCCAGCATAGTAATAATTGGCTCTTCTAGAGCTCTCAATTCGTTTTGTACTACCACAGATTCATCAACATCCATGTGGTGAATATCTTTCTTAAAGAGAAAGTTATACCATTATGGTCATGTCAAACTTATATGCAAGATATGTTTCTTGCATTATCGTTGTCCTTTAATAGTCATATTTCCAAAATACTTTGACGTACAATAGGTACGTGACCAACGATCATTCATGCCATATATCATCTCAAACCTCCTTCTAGGGGTGAGTGTGGTATCATCTCAAACCTCCTTCTAGGGGTGAGTGTGGTATATTTAATACCAATTTCATGTTCATATTCTTCCAATAATGAATATATATTCGTGAATCAAATGTTGTCACATTCACTTCGAGGATATGTGATTTTGTTATCCTTTTCAAATCTATAAATGCGTCAGGCATTTGATTTGCTATTCTTTGCAAATGGATAATCTTTTGTGCCTCTTTCTCACAAATAGAGGTGTGTGGATCAAGATGAGATAATGATGCATTTTTCCACAAAATTTCCCGTTTGGTTTCACCAACTTCTCCCCCTAATTTTGGGAAAAGTGTCTCATCAAATTGACAGTCTGCAAATCGTGCAGTGAACAAATCTCCTGTTAATGTTTCGAGGTAGCGAATAATGGAGGGCGATTCAACCTCAACATATATTCCTAACCTTCTTTGCAGAACCATTTTGGTGCGGGATGGCGGTGCTAAAGGCACATATACTGCGCATCCAAAAATTCTTAAATGGGATATATTGGGTCCATGACCCAAAACCAATTGCAACGAGGAATATTTGTGTCAATTCGTCAGTCAGAGACGAACTAGCATTGCTGTATATAAAATGGCGTGTCCCCAAACCGAAGTGGGCAGCCGACAAACTAAAATGCTGCATGCAAAATGGCATGAACCCAAACCAAAGTGGGCAGCCGACGAACTAGCATTGCTGCATGCAAAATGGCGTGAACCCAAACCGAAATGGGCAGCCTCGTTTTCATGAAGAATTCAAGATTATTCTCATCTATTGTCTCAATATGATATCCATTTTGAATGATATCTTTAAAACTCAACAAGTTCCTTTTAGACTTGGAGGAGAACATTGCGATTGATATCATTTAAACTCAACAAGTTCTTCTTAGACTTGGAGGAGAATATTGCATTCTCTAAGATAAACGTCATGCCTTTGGGCAGAGTTACAGTTGCTCTTCCGGAGCCTTCAATCAATTTAATTCCCATGGTTTGATATACAAAAGAATTACACGAACATAAGAATAAACAAGTTCAATTCGTTTGTGTCACATAATATTTTCAAAATCTGCTGATGTCATTGACTAAAATAAATCAGATAGTCGATTATATGTTTTCCATAATCGATTACTATGCAGTTTGAAAATTTCAGTTTAAGCATTTTCATAAAACAATCGATTGTTAAACACACACAATCGATTGTTGAGCATTGACAATCGATTGTTAAACATAGACAATCGATTGTTGACAATTTTTGAAAAATTCCAGATCACACTGTTTTAAGACAATCGATTGTTAAATATAGACAATCGATTGTTGGCTATTTTGAAAAATTCCAGAGCACAGTCTTTAAGACAATCGATTGTTAAGCATAGACAATCGATTGTTGACTATTTTGAAAAATTCCAGATTACACTGTCTAACGACAATCGATTGTTAAACATTGACAATCGATTGTTGACTGTTTTTGAAAAATTCCAGAATACACTGTCTAATGACAATCGATTGTTAGACATAGACAATCGATTGTGGATGATTTTTGAAAAATTCCAGATTACACTGTCTAACGACAATCGATTGTTAAACATTGACAATCGATTGTTGACTGTTTTTGAAAAATTTCAGAACACACTGTTTTAAAGACAATCGATTGTTAATCATAGACAATCGATTGTTGACTATTTTTGTAAAATTCCAGATCACACTGTTTTAAAGACAATCGATTGTTGATCATTGACAATCGATTGTTTTGCAGTTTTTATGCGAAATATGAGATAACCGACTAGTTTTTCAGGTTAGTCGATTACCTCTACTGGAAAGTAAAAATATTATTGATATTTGAGCATATTGATACATTCTAAAGAACTAAAACTAACATTATATCATGAACTAACTATACGAGCTAATACTAATGGCTATTAGTTTATTCATTCACTAATACAAACAAGTAAAATAAAATCAAACAGCTCTATCTTCTTTCATCACGGATCCATCACCGATTAGGTGGTCTATCTTCCCCTCGGGTTGCTCAAAGAAGTCTGCCACATCCAAGTGGGTGATGTCAAAGTTGTCGTCAGAGACAAAATTCGTTTCAGAGCGTTTACTCTTTCGAGATGCTTGATAAAGGTCAACCAAAAGTCATGGTATACGGCAAGCCTTTGACCAGTGCCCGTTTTCACCGCAACGATAATATATAGTTTATAAACTATTTGCTTTTGGGTTCTTATCGTATCGTGCTTGTGGCAGAGTGACCAACTTCAGGTTGTCATATCTCTTCTTTAAGCCATTCCACAAGATAGGTGGATCTTTGACGGTGAGATATTCAATCTTCAAACCTTCATCAAGGTGATGGCGCAAGAAAATCAAGGCCTTAGCATAGTTTCAAACCTTTATCAAGGTGATGGCGCAAGAAAATCAAGGCCTTAGCATAGTTTTGGGTGGATGCATTATTTCTGTCTTTAATGGCGTCTCCAAGACCCATAGCATCCAAAATGGATTTAAGTATCCAACACCCATATCATATAGTTCTTGCCCGAAATTTCAAGGGCAACGAACTTTCTTTTCATAATGTCGACATAAACCAAAATTACATCAAGAGCGTGTTCATACTTACGGGCTCTATTGCAATTATCACATTCACTTCAGGGAATGGATCAAAATCATGTGCTTTACATAATCTCATGTCAAATATTACTTTCATAAAGTGAAAGATTATTTTGAGAATCCTTATTGTTCTCATTACCACAATAATGACGATTATAACTTCGTCTATTGCCATGTCCACATCCATTGATACCTTTGCGGTAATTAGTCTTCTTTCAGACTTATCACATACTGCTACCACATTCTCTAAAGGGAATGGAGCAAATTCAATTGGACGGAATTTTTTGCCACGTCCACATTCATTGATACCTTCATGGTAATATTTTAGTCTTCTTTCAGACTTATCATATATTGCTTCCACATTCTCTAAAGGGAATGGAGCAAATTCAATGGGACGGATTTTCAATTCTTTGCCCACAATCATACATGAATTTAATCATGGCAGGACATAGAGATTTTACCACTTCATGTGGTTACAATTTCTTACAAACTCCATTAGAGTTGTAATCAAACTTTGTTGTCTATGTTTCTATATAAAATCAAATTATAGAATTCCAAGAATTTGAAAGGGAAAAGTAAATTACTTACCTTTAAGGTATGCCAATAAATGTTGTGATATCAAATATACCTCTTGTGTAAACTCCTTTCTTTCCTCTTTTTTTTTTTCATTCTTTCTTTTTCTTCTTTCTTCATTCTTTCTTTGAAGCAAAAACCCTACACAAACAAAAGTTAAGACAATCGAAAATTTCAATTGGTTAGAGACTCGTGCTGATAACGTGTTATGAAATAATATAAAGACAAGAACAATAATGCAAGAATAAGAACAATATAGAGAGAATAGAGAGAGAGAAGTATCCTTATTGATACTTAGAGATTGTTAGGGGTGATTTACAATGGTAGAAGACCCCTTTATTTATAGGGAGTGGGATGATTTATCTACCAAGAATAGAACTCTAGAATCTCTCTAATTATAGACATTCACCTTAAATAGGAGATTTCATAACATATATCTTGTATATATTGTGTTGTAGTAATTAGTATATATTGTATATAAGTAGTATATATTGTATATAAGTAGTATATATTGTATATAAGTAGTGTATATTGTATATATATATATATATTGTGTTGTAGTAAGTAATTAGTATAAATTGTATAGAAGTAGTATATATTGTATATAATGTATATAAAAGAATGTTGTAATTAGTATATTATGTTGTATGTTATATAAATATTCAAGGATTGATATCGAAGTAGGGACAAAGAAATATTGAGAAAAAATATATTCAAGGATATGATAAAGAGCATATTTATTGACCAAAATGGTATATCTTTCTTAGTCTTCCTTCCCCCAATGGAATGAGCACAACATGGTACTAATACCACCATTAAAAGGAAAAAAATTAAAAGAAGACGTGCCAATGTACAAGTTACATCATAATTTATGTTGTATTTCTAACAAATCTCATAAATCCGTCTAGGTTGGGAGGAGGTTGTGTTGGCGGTGGTGGAAATGAAGCTTGTTCATCACCACTTCCGGGTAAAGTCGCTTCCTCAGCAAGTTCTGCTATCATTTCTTCATATGCCTCATCTATTGCCGGTTGTGATTCTGCTATGCCAAAGTTCCTTATTTCTGCTCGGATCCAATCTCTAAAAAGCACTGATTTTTCCAATTTCTCCCGCATCGACGCTCTGTGATCACCGATTTGTAGTCTTGCTTGACTGAAAGCGCTCTCCGATGCAACAGTTGACGCTTGAATTGACAGAACATCCCGAGCCATCCTTGCAAGAACGGGAAAATGCTTTTCCCTTGACTTCCACCATTCCATAAGGTCGAAAGAGCCCTCTGGACTCTCCTTTTCTAGTCCCTGTGACAAGTAAATTTGAAGCTCATTTAGATGGAAAATTTCATCAAAATTATCACCTTGAGAACCCCTGCACTCCGTCCACGATTTAAGAGCTGTTAAGCCAGCAGCTCTTTTAGACGATTGTGATGTAGACGAAGTAGGGGTTGGAATATTTGGCCTAGCATGCTCTAACGTATGTTTATAAGCATTATAAACAGTTTGAGCATTAACTTTAATTGATGCGTTCGCATCAGCTAGTGTAGCAATTTCGTCTTCTGAAAGATATAAAACTCTATAAATATTAGAATACCAAAAGTGAGGACCTCCTAATTTCATTGTTGGATTTAACATAACAGTTACACCAAAAATAGAAGGGATTGGAATTAAACGTAGCATTAGTCCAATCTTGGGTAGTTAGCATTTCATCATCATCCTCACCACCTACCCGAGAATTAAACGTAGCATTAATTGGGTTTTTATATTCATACGCTACTACTAAACTTTCGTACATGTAATTCCACCTAGTCGGGCAAGGTTTAGGAACCTTTCTTTCTCTAGGGCCATATTCGTCATATTTTTTAAAATATTCTCTAAGTCTTGTTCTACGGTTTGAATAAAATAGCCAATTAAGAGCCATTCTCACCTTTTCAATTTCTATGTTTAATATTCGCATACCATCACCAACAATTAAATGATAAATATGACAAATACATCTAACATGGAAAATATTACTAAATGCAGGATTAAGTGTTTTTGTTAGCATGCCTATTGCACTAGTGTTGCTAGAAGCATTATCCGTAGAAATTGCCATTATTTTATCACTAAAGCAAAAATATCTACATATATCTGAAACAGTGTTAGCTATAAACCTACCCGTGTGCCGTGAATTAATTATTCTATATGCAATTATGCGTTTTTGCATTGTCCAGTCTTCATGCTCTATTGTTTTTATTTTTGTTTTTGTTTGTCTTTGTTTTGTTTTACTGCTGTTTTCCTTTTATCCTATGAGCCGAGGGTCGATTGGAAACAACCTCTCTGCCCTTTCGGGTAGGGGTAAGGCTTGTCTACATATTACCCTCCCTAGACTCCACCTGATGGGAGTATACTGAGTAGTTGTTGTTGCTAATTAAAGCATAAAAATATCTGGTGCCGACAGTTTTTGGTGGAACCCCTGATACAATGCACAACTCGTTAGGAATATCTATTCCTTTTGTGAATACTAGCTAGTACGTTGAGCTATTTCAAGGTAGTAATAAATTCCAATAAATAATCTTATCAATTTCTTTGACTTTTGTTCCCATTGATTTCCAACAATTTTCCCAGTTATTTGTAGCCTGATTAAGCTCCAAGAAATAAAATAAGAAACGACACATACTTTATAACATCTTTAGTTGGAAAATTAAGTGCAAGGTGCTTCTATGTAAGGATCAGCTCACCAAAAACTGCTGCATTTCACTAGTAAATTCCTCTACCTTTTTTCTTCTTTTTCATTCCTTTTCTTAGATATTATTTAAGATTTTTCATTTAATCAAACAGGCCAGGAAGCAGAAGATATAGAGCCAATGTGTGAAAAAACAGAGACATATCCACGTCCTGACTCAAGTTATAAGCTGAATTATGGCTCCAAATATCCATCTTTATATTCTTGATCCTTTCTGGCCAGATAGTAGTAACACTGTTGGGCAAAGTTTATTACGACTACGGTGGTAAGAACAAATGGCTAGCTACCCTTGTACCTTTTGCTGGTTTCCCTGTACTTCTCCCTCTCCTTTGCTTTTATTCCAACACAGATAATGAACCACAACAAGTTCATTATATAGAGCAGTCTTCTTCTAGATATAATTTGGTTTGTGCATTAATTTGTGCCTTGTTAGGATTATGATTCCTACTAAAGACAATAACCTTCATGTCGAATAATTTGGATTTAAACTACATGAGCGGAAGCTAACCTGAATCCATATGTGGAATTTGATGAACCTCCTTTGATGATTGTCCTTATGTTCTTGTGAATTCCTTGATCCTTCCTTCAAGATTCTTGAAGTTGTATGTCACCACAAATGTCTCACAAGACTCAAAACAATATATGTGAATTGTTCACAATAGTAAGGTTATGACAATAATCAAATTTAGAGTATGGTTTTCCACACTATTTGCAAGACAACAATGGATTGTTTACTCTTGATTCAATGGGAGGAAGAAGAGCTTGTCTTGCACTAATGTGGGAACCATAACCCCCACTTAATAACAAATGAGTTACATAACCCAAGAGTCACAAGAGTTACATAACTCAAGAGTCACAAGCATGTAACCATGGTTACATATATGTAACCTTAGTTAGCTCATCATTAACTAAGGTTACCCTTTTGGGTATCTACACATTAGTCCTACACTTTATATGACAATACATTGGCCCCCTTAACCTTATGTCCATAAGACCACATAATTAGGCCAAACCAAAAGATAGCACATAACATATAATTTATCCATATATTGTTCATATGTATGTAGATATAAGTCTATATATCTAAATATAAATCCATATATCTTACAATCTCCCACTTGGACGAGATACACATACATATGTACAAACCTTAGTATTATATGTTACAAAATAACCTTAGGAGCTCAAAATTGCTATCACAATAAAATTGTCATGAACAATCCGGTCCATCAATCATACCAACATAGGACCTAAGAGCTCGTCGTTACTCATTCGTAGCTAGAACCAATCATAGATTACGTATATCAATATAACCAACGACATGGATCAAGTGTAGGTATGTAGCATGGAAATAACATAAAGTGTGGTCAATAGAATGTCTATTTCCAACTGGTTCTCTTTATTGAGATCAAACATAAACTGTAAGAGTACAAAACTTTAAAACTGAATATCTGCGCAGATATAACTGAATTACTGAATATAATGAACAATACATAAATGTGCAATACAAACTCCCACTAAAATACATAATCCTTATCTGATTTGACACCCATACAAGCAATATCCTCATGAAATACTTTTGGTGTCAATCCCTTAGTGAGCGGATCCGCAAGCATGGAGTTTGTACTTATGTACTTAATGCACAATTGTCCATTTTGTACTCTTTCTTTAACAACCCGAAATTTGACGTCCTTATGTTTTGCTTTCGTCAAACTACTGTTGTTATTAACATATGCAACCATGGCTACATATGTTATTAGCATAAATGGCAAAATTGGAGTCGGTATACCTGATGATCTCAAACTGGTCCGAACTCCGATATGTAAGCATGTAATCCTTTGTTCTATGTATGTACCTCATGACCTTTTGGCTGCCAACCAATGGTCCATATCCGGATTGCTTAGATATCTGCCTAACATCCCAACAATGTATGCTATATCAGGTCGTGTACATACCTGAGCATACATCAGACTACCTACCGCCGAAGCATAAGGCGTCTTCTGCATTTCCGAAATTTCATAAGTATTATTTAGGCACTGTTTGAGACAAAATTTGTCTCCCTTAGCAATAGGGGTGTTGCCTGGTTTACAATCCTGCATGCCAAATCTTCTCAGAACCTTATCGATATAGCCCTTTTGTTACAGACCGAGAACACCTTTGGAGCGATCTCGTTATATCTGAATTCCTAATACAAAAGAAGCTTCACCAAGATCTTTCATTTCAAATTTCTTTGAAAGAAATTTCTTAGTTTCAAGTAATAATGCTATATCGTTACAGGCAAGCAGTATGTCTTCGACATTTAAAACCAGAAAAATATACTTACTCCCACTGAACTTATGGTATATACAGTCATCAGCAATATTTGTTTCAAAACCAAAAGATGTAACGACTGCATGAAACTTATAATACCATTGACGAGAAGCTTGCTTGAGCCCATAGATGGATTTCTTTAATTTGCAAACCTTCTTCTCTGATTCATCCGAAACAAAGTTTTCAGGTTGCACCATATAAATTGTTTCCTCAATGTCACCATTGAGAAACTCTGTCTTAACATCCATTTGATGAAGCTCAAGATCAAAAAGTGCTACTAATGCCATTATAGTCCTGAAAGAGTCTTTCGATGAAACTGGAGAGAAAGTCTCTTTATAATCAATGCCTTCCTTCTGAATGTAGCCTTTTGCGACAAGACGAGCTTTGTACTTAATAACATTGCCCCCTGAATCCCTTTTGGTTTTAAAAATCCATTTACAACCAATAGGTTTCGTACCTTCGGGCAATGTAACAAGCTCCCAAACGTCATTATCGCTCATAGACTTCATCTCATCATTCATGGCATCAATCCACTTTTGAGAGTTAGAACACTTAATGACTTGACGGAAGTTGATTGGATCATCTTCCTCAAGTCCAATATCACTTTCTTGTTCTTGGAGAAATACATAATAATCATCCGAAATTGCATTTCTCCTCTCTCTAGTGGATTTCCTTAATGGCATTTCAGTTTCTTGAGGTTGTTGAGTTTGATTTTCATTAGTTATATCAGGGTCCTGATGGGGGAGATTTTCGAGATTGTCTTGAACCGGAGTTGCATCAACAACTTGAGGGAAAGACACATGTTCTTCCTCAAAGACAAAATCTCTAACAACTTTATCTCCCTACCCCCCAAACTCAATATCCTCAAAAAAACCTAGCATTTCCCGTCTCAAAAAAAGTTCGTGATGTGGGATCATAAAACTTAAAACCCCTGGATTTTTCAGAGTATCCAACAAAATAGCTACTAACCGTCTTAGCATCCAGTTTCTATTCATTTGGCCTAAAGGCCTTGCCTCAGCTGGACAACCCCAAATGTGAAAATGCCGAATACTGGGCTTATGCCCAGTCCAAAGTTCATATGGGGTTTTGATTGTAGCTTTAGGTGGAACTCTATTAAGAATATAAGCTGCGGTTTTTAATATGGATTGGGACTTTTCATGAATAAGATATAGGTACCCATAACGAGAGTAATCGTCTATGAATGTGATAAAGTATTGTTGACCATTCCGACAAGGAGTAGGAAATGGCCCACAAATATCCGTATGTATCAATTCTAAGACGTCCGAAGATCTCTTAGCACCTAATCTAGTCTTGTTTGTTTGTTTTCCCTTGATACACTCAATACAAAATTTCCGAATTTGAGAAATCAAGAGAATCAAGAATTCCATCTGACATGAGTTTCTGAATTCTTTGAATGGATATGTGACCCAAACGTTTATGCAAGAGTGATATAGAATTCTCATTAGTTAATTTCCTTTTAGTACCACTTATACTTGTATGCAAAGTTTCTTTATTTGAAGTTATTGTATCAACCAAATATAAGCTATCAAATGTTGATAAAACACCAGTACCAAGAAGATTTGAATTCTGAAAGAGACTAACTTTATTATCCCCAAATGTACATTTATAACCGGATATGTCCAATTGGGGAACCGAAAATTAAATTCCGTCTAAAAGACGGTACAACAAAAAAGTCTCATCCAAATCTAAATGAAAACCGGTTTAAAACAACAGCCAAAATTTGCCAATAGCTTCAACTGGCACCTTCTTTCCGTCACCCACATAGATGTATCTTTCACCATCATTTGGTTTTCGGCAGTTCAGGCAACCCTGCATAGATATCCTTATGTGAGCAGCAGAATCTACCCACCAAGTATCCTTAGGTACCGAAATTAAATTAACTTCAGAACAAACAAGAGAAAGAAATGTACCCTTTTTCGCACGCCAGGCATGGTACTTGGTACAATCTTTCTTCACATGATCAGTCCCATTACAGAGAAAGCAACCTAATTCAGTAATTTCAACCATAGGTTCCTTATGTTGCTTAATCTTGGGCCTTACAACCGCAACTTCCTTACCTTTCCTCTTCTTAGTTTCCTTAGAAGAGGATGCCAAATGAGCACTTTCAGTCTTATCTTGCTTAATCCTTTCCTCTTCTTGCACACAGTGTGAAATGAGCTCGTTAAGAGTCCATTTCTCCTTCAGGCAGTTGTAACTGACCTTAAACTGATTAAAGTGTGCAGGAAGAGATCAAAACAAAGTACACAAGCAGTTCCTCAGGTAAATCCAGCTTGAGTGACTTAAGTTTCGAAGCAAGATGAGACATTTCCAAAATGTACTCCCGAATGTTTCCCTTGCCCTTATACCTCATGGAAACAAGTTTACTCAATAGTGTACTTGTTTCCGCCTTTTCGTTTTGCATAAAACGTTGTTCGAGGTTTTCAAGGAAAACTTTGGCAATAGGTTCATCATTCATAGTGCCCCTGAATGATTCTGGAATTGCACGCTTCATGATCATTAGACTCATGCGATTCGAGCGTTCCCACTTCTCCATCACCCTCCTGTCATCAGGAGAGGATGTATCCTCAAGAGGAGTAGGTTGCTCGGTCCGAAGTGCTAAGTCAAGATCCATGCAACCGAGAATGATCATTACATTCTCTTTCCATTCCTTAAAATTTGTGCCGTTAAGCACAAGGATGCTATTGATATTGGCAGAGATCGTAGAAGCAGAAGAGTTTACTGAAAATAGAACAAAAGGATTACTAAATACATGCTTACAAAAACTTGAACTTTAACTTTATAGATTCAAAATTAGGCATTTCCCATTACAAGATACCTAGCACAACATTGATTTTAGTCTTTGGACAGAAAAACAACTTGTAAGTGGTACTCTTGGTGTAGTGATCAAACATAGACAATAAACTCCTGTCAAATATTAAACCTTCCTTTGGGCCGATTTAATATTCACATGGAAAACCAAATAATCGTCTCATATTTACCACCACAAGAATGTTCGAATTCCTGCCAAATAACACCTTCCTTTGGGCCGGTGTTAAACGCATGGAAGACTAACATCCAACAGTCATCTTATATTTTAAAATTAATCAATCTACACAATAGAGGTTACTTTGGCAACATAATGCTTCAATTGAATAACTAAAATATTAGATGCTATAAACTTGAGTTCCTTAAGCCATTTATGAATCTTAACTTAATGTGTTACATGTTTTGATGTGTAACACTTGAATATTAATCGTTGTTAACTGAATCGGACAATTCTATATATTATAATTAGAATTGATGGACTTTAAAACAATTAACATTTAGTGAAACTTGAGAGAGTTGAAAAGTTTTTAACCTTACTGGACAAAAACAATCGATTATCTTTGGCTTAAAGAAAAATTTTTCATCTACTGGACCAACACAATCGATTGTCAAAACCAGACAATCGATTGTTTTGGTTTTTATAAAAATTTCTGGACCAACACAATCGATTGTCAAATCCAGACAATCGATTGTTTTGGTTTTATGAAAAATTCTTAGTTACTGGACCATACACAATCGATTGTCAAAACCAGACAATCGATTGTTTTGGTTTTATGAAAAAATTTTAAGTTACTGGACCATACACAATCAATTGTCAAAACCAGACAATCGATTGTTTTGGTTTTATGAAAAAAAATTTAAAGTTACTGGACCATCCACAATCGATTGTCAAAGCCAGACAATCGATTGTTTGGTTTTTCTGATTTTTGTTACTGGACCACCCACAATCGATTGTCAAAGCCAAACAATCGATTGTTTGGTTTTTCTGAAATTTTTTTTAAGTTACTGGATCATCCAACAATCGATTGTCATAGCTAGACAATCGATTGTTTGGATTTTATGAAAAAAAAAATTCAGTTACTGGAAACGTTTCAACTCACTGGACCTTGAACAATCGATTGTCAGGCTTTAACAATCGATTGTCTGGTATTCCAAAATAACTGCCAGAATATTTAACGTCTCAGACAATCGATTGTTTAAGGCAACAATCGATTGTCTGACTGGAAGTGACATAATTTCCAGAATAATACATGATTTTCAACATGGATCTTAAACATAAAAAACATGTTGTTATCCTTCTAAAATCATGCTATTTACAATGTTTTAACATCATATTAAAACATCAAATCAAAACATAACAATCATAAGATCATGCTATTTCATGGTAGAATTTCATAAACAAAATTCTAATTAATCTTAAACATGATTTCTAACATAACATGAACTTTATGATCATCCAAATTATCCAAAATGAAGGGTGGCTCTGATACCAATTGTTAGGATTATGATTCCTACTAAAGACAATAACCTTCATGTCGAATAATTTGGATTTAAACTACATGAGCGGAAGCTAACCTGAATCCATATGTGGAATTTGATGAACCTCCTTTGATGATTGTCCTTATGTTCTTGTGAGTTCCTTGATCCTTCCTTCAAGATTCTTGAAGTTGTATGTCACCACAAATGCCTCACAAGACTCAAAACAATATATGTGAATTGTTCACAATAGTAAGGTTATGACAATAATCAAATTTGGAGTATGGTTTTCCACACTATTTGCAAGACAACAATGGATTGTTTACTCTTGATTCAATGGGAGGAAGAAGAGCTTGTCTTGCACTAATGTGGGAACCATAACCCCCACTTAATAACAAATGAGTTACATAACCCAAGAGTCACAAGAGTTACATTGGTGACTCGAGTTTGACCTTTTATTATTAAGGTAAAATCCGGAAAACCTTTTATTATTAAGGTAAAATCCAACGATTATTTGACCTTCCGTTTATTTAATGTACTATTGCATTGGTGACTCGAGTTTCAAAAACCTTAATAATAAAAGGTTTTCTGGATCAAAATACTGAATTTTGACTTCTTTATACCCGTCCACTGGTTTTGGTGTGGGCTTCTAGTCATTTAACTGTTTATAGCCCATTTGGCCAAGCTGCAAAAATTAGTTTATTTTGTAAAGTGCTTTTTTTCAAAAGTACTTTTGGTGTGAAATAGTTTGTGTTTGGCTAATTAGTTTGAAAAGCACTTCTGAGTAGCAATTAGTGTTTGGCCAAGCTTTAAAAAAAACTACTTCTAAGTGTGTTTATCTCAAAAGTACTTCTCAAAAAAGTAATTTTGAAGATAAACTACTTTTTTCTGCTTCTCCAAAACTACTTCTGCTTCTCTTCAAAAACACTTTTTTTCCTTCCAAAAGCTTGGTCAAACGCTTTAGTTTTTGGCCAAAAAAATACTTTTGGCAAAAAAGAAGCTTGGCCAAACAGGCTATTAGTTTATTATCTTTACTAAGCTTATTTTCACTTACTTTATTTTTTAAAAAAAACTACTATAAATTTTGATATTGGAATAAAAGTAAATAAAACTTAGGTGAAAGCGTGCACTTTATTTATTATTATAGTTTCTAAAATCTAAAGACAAATATGTTGATAAGGCCTTTTGAAAGCCATTTGTTGCCTGAGCCCAGTCTAGGAATTATACCCAATGACCTTGAAAATGGATAATTTTGAATTTCAAATGGGAAGTTTTTCTAACTGTACCATATATGAAACTTTATTACCTTAAATGTGCATAGTTTATTAATTACCCGCAAAATTCATACTTTAACTACAATTTATATACCATTCGACTATTAGGAATTAAAAAGACAGAATAGTCCCTAAAAATGTACGAAAATTAAGGAGATAATCTTGGTGTTAATTGATTCTACATTAAATCTAATTTTTAAAAAGGCAGAGGAGATTCCTCATATGTGTATTTTTCTACAGAACTACAATTCAAAGTCTCGAAAAGAAAAAGAATGAACAACTCAAATTTTCGAGTTTCAACAACTCAAAGTTGAAAAAATCTGTTCTTCCATATATTTTCCACCATTGATAGCCATTAAAAAGCTTGAAAGCTTTGAATCCAAATTTGGGTTTTCAAAAATCATTATTTGTTTGGATTGGTTATTGTTGTAAATAATTCGGAGCATGTTTAGGGGTTTATATCTCAATTTTCAGGGGTTTTGGTGAAGATTAGACTTGGTTTTGACTTAATTTCATATTGAAACACGAAGAAGAAGAAGAAGACATATTTCTAGAAATTGTAGAACCATTGTAGATAATCTATAGATAAATTATAGTTTGGAAAGACTAAAACTTCTACAAATCTTCGATAATTATGTCAAAAAAGCCAATTATACTACAATTGAATTGTGAATTGGGATATTAAAATTCAATGTATCCAGTTTGTTGATATCTTGCAGATAAATTGTAGATTATTTATATTCTGATTGTAGATGCATTGTTTTCTGTTTTCATAAATCCAAAAGGACTAAAGCTTCTAAAAAATCTTCTCCAAAAAATAATCTATAATTTATTTATAATTTTTCTATAATTTCTAAAAATATTTCTTTTCCTTCGAGTTTTAATCGACTGTGTTAACCAATAACTGATGTTATAAACGTCAATACTACACAAAGGGGGGGGGGGGGGGTGATTTGTGTGGTACCTAATTTATTCATTAGAAGAACCAGGTTCTTCTAAGTGTTCTAACTACAGCAGTTTGCGGAATAATAAATACTAAAAGTAAAGTGCACAGAGATTTTTACGTGGAAAACACCTGGCTCAAAAGGTGAAGAAACCACGACCTACTACTCAGTAGGATTTTCCCAAACTCCACTAAAATCACTGAGCCAAAAGCAGCATTTACAAAACTCTTTGTAAACCCAAGGATTAACTTTAATTCCAGTGTGGCACTTTCAAGTTAGAACTAACTGTTGCGATACTTTCAAGTTAGATCTAATTTGAATACTCAGAGTACCTAATGCAATTGCTTCGAAGATAGCTGAAAGGTACAATATAAAAACCTACTACAATTGAACTAGACTTAGAATAAACACAATGATGGAACTGGTTCTTCTATCTTAGTTCATGTAGCTTCAGACTTGCACACTTGGCAATCTTTTCAACTCAGTCCAATAGATATTTGCTGCATTATCTTCAATGCATATCTTCCTCATGAGCCTTCCATGTGCAATGGTTATGACTTACTGTGTCTCTCAAGATGGACCAGGTCCTTCCCTGTGTTCATTTGTCAATCTTCAAAACTTCAACTGAACTTGGGCAAACAAATTCCCCCTTTTTGATGATGATAAACTCCGTGCTTTTAGTGATCAGAGAACCTGTGGAACTCAGCTGAAATACCAATACTTAGAAAACTTTTAACTTATCACCAAGGGCCAGATTCAAATTAGGTCATAAACATCACTTGTTCAGATAATGAATTTAAGCACAATATCTTTTTCCTTTTGGCATCATCGAAAAGTTACATAAATAATGTAAATCCCAAAAAGTTATTAGTACTCATGGACACTGGGGCAATTGAAAGTTAACACATGCTTTAGTTAATCAAAAATCAACTCATCAAAAATAACTATTAAGAACAGATTTAACAAAAAGCAAAGAAGCTGCATTCATTGATTATTGGTGTTTCTACATTGCAGTCCACAAAAAGAAAAACAGAATTACCAAGCATGAGCAAAATCAAAAGGAAACAAACAGATAATATCCCATTGTCACTGGGGGAGGGGGGTCTAGACTGGTTCACACTAGGACAGGACACCTAAGGCTTAGAAGAGCTGGAGGGTTGGGTTTGTTGCAGATGGAGCATTTGTTGGAGCATTCCTTCATTTTTCTCCTTCTCCTTCGGAAGTTCAGCTCTCAATCCATTCCTTTCTCCCTCTAATTCAGCAATTCTGGCCTGAAGTCTACAACATCCTTTTTCCTAAACTGCTGAGCCAAGGCTCTGACCTTGCTGTTCACATGAGTCTTTATAGAAGAACCAGGTTCAACTAGGGCTTTACTGAGCAGATAATCACAAGCTTGAAGGGTCTTGCTGCCAAAGTGCTCTTTAGTGGAATCAATTTCCCACTTCTTCAGGGGAACATTCCGTCTTTCAAGCACAGTTGTCAAGATAAATCCATAGGGAATGACATGAGCCTTTGAGCCATTGAGCACCCTTTCAAGAAGCTTCACAATGAAGATAGGGCAGTTGATTTTCTTCCATTCATTCAGGCATTGCATAAAAACCAGATCCTTATAATTTCCTGTATGCCTTCTTTCCTGTCCGGGCAAAAGGCATTTGTTGACAAACGCGAAGAGAACTTTGTGTTCTGGCCTCATTTCACTTTTGTGAACTGCCGTGGCCTCAGGTACCTCCTCATCTGTTATGGTGTCACAGAAATTCCTAGTGATCTGAAGATTAGTAGGCAGCCTATCCAGACATGGCCACCTCTGCCTTGTATAGTCATCATATCCCTCACTAGGGGTGTCCAGAATCTTGCCCAGCTTTGTAGCATTGAACTTCACTTTGACACCTTTCACTGTGCTAGTCACCACACCATTTTTCTGTGTCTCATTTGGCATGAACTCTACTAGTTCTTTCCTGGCCAATTTACCATCCATATAAAGGACCATGTCCTTCAACCCCTGTACTTCTAGTGCAGTCACAAGTGTTGTCATGCCTGGCTCCTCCAGGTCTTTGAGTAGTCTTTCTTTTAAGATTTTTCCTCTTGTCAAACATGGCATATCTATACTATTCCTTTTCTGACTCGTCATCTTCATCCTCACTCCACTCATCATCCTCTTCTTCAATTATCTTTACTTGTTTTCCTTTTGCAGCCGACCTAGTTCTCTTGGAAAGAAAAGGTTCACCAGATACTGGCTTGGAGGGATTTTTGGCAGAAGTCCTGGTTCCCTTTGATTTGGTAGTGGGAACATCCACAGTAGTAATCTTTTCTAGATGGAGCTGTTCCATCTCTTCCTCTTCCTGTTCAACAACAGCCTCCCGAAATTTCACATATCTTTGCTTTCCCTTTCCCTTTCCCTTTCCTTTTTTTCTTACTTTCTTCTTAAGCTTTCTTCAACTCTGCTTCACTCTCGTTAACCCTACTTCTAGAGTCTATAATCCTAGGAGCAGACTTAGGTGAGCAAGGTTTGCTTTTCTTGGTTGGTTTGGACGTAGCAGGAGTCCTTTGTGAGGAAGCGTTGCGTTTCTTTGGGTCATAATTGGACCCCACCTTCTTCAGTAAATTAACTAAGCTCTCCTCCCCAAATGAACCAGGTTCATCTTATTGTTTGCTCAAGTACCATACCCTCAGCAGCTTCACCTGATACACTTCCCCTTGACTTCGAGACTCCCTCTTTCCCACTCCCACATATGGCTTAAAACTCCTTCTTCTTTTTCATCCTCATTTTCCTAATATAAGTCCCACCTACATCTCTAGCAGCCCCCTATCAAAACAAATCTATTTTCCTCCCTCTGAACTACATCAGAATAAACAAAGCATGAGTTTACCTCTCATCGGGTTTCTTGAGTTTTGGCATTTTCAGATGACCCAGGTTCATTTCCTTCACTGGCGAAGATGTAGTCATCAGATTCAGAGCTAGAGATGGTCTCCTTTGGTAAGACTTCTCTCTTATGACTGGGCTGTAGTTTTTCATTCAAAGCTTTCCTCAGAGAACCAGTAGCTACAGTTTTTTTGCTAGCATTTTCTAGCGATGGAATCTTGGTTTTGGGGTTTCAACTGGTGGTGTGGAAGATGAGGTGGTGTTGGGTGAAACGGGTGGTGGAGTTTCAGGATTGTCTTGGGGATTTGTCATGATAATGAATTTCTGTAAACCTTAAGAGAATTTGGAGAATTTTTGGAGACGAAAGTGGATGATCAGGGTTTTTTGTGAAGAACTGATGGTTATTGAGTGATTTTGGGCTTTTAAAGAGGGTAATAATTACTCAGAAACGACAGCTTTTTCAAAGGTCTTGTAGAAGTCTAATCCATTTAGAGTTCCGGTGTCCTTAGTGATTAATTAGGATTGCTAATATTTAGGAGATGGTTATGTTATACTTGGACTTCTAGTTTCAATGAAGCCGGTTCAATTGTCCAACAGATAGAATTGTTAGGATTTTTGGTATATGTAGAACTCTTGCTCATGATTGATAATAAATTTTTCTGATTGTACAAAGTATAGAAACATAACTAAACTTTCTCATGAGGATATTTTGATGAACCAGGTTCTTCAAGTGAAACTTCTCTTGATTATGCCTCAAATGTTAGAACAGAAAATTTGTAAGAGATTAGTGAATCGCATAAACACATGTCACAAGAGTATACTATTTACAGTATGCGACTGAGTAGGAATTAGTCTAATATTCACACGAAGTAAGAACTCCTAACCAATTTTTTTTTCAATTTTTGTTTTTGACTGTGCATCCTGAATTGGACCTTTTAGGTGATCTTAATCATCCCTAATTCCAACCTGTTTCTTTCAAAGTTTTCTCTACTCAGTGCCTTAGTGAAGATGTCAGCTATTTGTTGATCAGTAGCATAGAATTCTATGAAGATTAGCTATTTCTCATAGTTATCTTTTAAGAAGTGGTGTCTAACATCTATGTGGTTAGTCCTTTTATTATGAACAGGGTTCTTTGTCATACTAATTGCACTAGTGTTATCACAAAGTATTGGTATGCACCCCACTTCAATTCCAAAGTCTACCAGTTGTTGCTTAATTCACAGTAATTGAGCACAACATGAAGCAGCAGCAGCATATTCAGCTTCAGCAGTAGAGAGAGCAACTGAATTCTGCTTTTTGGTAGCCCATGTTACAAGACAAGACCCTTAGAAGTGTGCCATACCTGAAGTGCTCTTCCTATCTACTAGGAAACCTGCATAGTCAGCATCAACATATCCAATTAAGTCAAAATTACTACCTTTCCACAGACACATATCAGTTGTGCCTTTCAACTATCTCAATATTCTTTTGACAGCTGTCAAATATGACTCCTTTGGATTTACCTAGAAACGAGCACAAAGTCATACACTGAAAATAATATCAGGTCTATTGGCAGTAAGATACAAAAGCGAACCAATCATACCCCTATACAACTTTTGATCAACTGATGAACAAGGTTCATCAACATCTAGTTTTGTGGCAGTTGCTATAGGTGTGTTTATTTCTTTAGATTCTTCCATTTTAAACTACTTGATTAGTTCCTTTGTGTACTTCTGCTGATGGATCATAGTTCCATCTGGACTTTGTTTAATTTGTAGCCCCAAGAAAAAATTGGGTTCACCCATCATGCTCATTTCAAACTCACTCCCGATTAGTTTAGCAAAGTCCTTACTTAACCTATCTGTAGTGGTCCCAAATATTATATTATCGACATATATTTGTACAACAAGAAGATCTTTACCTTTTTCCTTTAGTAACAAAGTGATGTCAATTTTACCTCTTTTGTACCCATGCTCCAGAAGGAATTTTGGATTTTTTATACCAAGATCTTGGGGCCTGCTTGAGACCGTAGAGAGCTTTATCTAGCTTGTATGCATGATCAGGGCATTCTTTGCTTTCGAATCCTGGAGGTTGTTTCACAAACACTTCTTCTTTGAGATAGCCATTTAGGAAGGCACTTTTGACATCCATTTGATGAAGAGTGAATTCCATATGTGCTGCAAAGTCTATGAGGAGTCTAATTGCTTCAATTCTAGAAACCGGAGTAGAAGTCTTGTCATAGTCAATGCCTTCCTATTGACTATAGCCTTGAATCACCAACCTTGCCTTGTTTCTTGTAACTGTTCCATCTTCATCTAGTTTGTTCCTGAAGACCCATTTTGTCCTAATGACTGATCTGTCCTTGGGTCTTGGAACCAAATCCAGACTTGGCTTCTTTCAAATTGATTGAGCTTATCTTGCATAGCATTGACCCAATCCGCATCCTGTAGATCTTTACTCACATTTTAGGTTAAATAAGGGACATAAAGGCATCAAATGCACACAAGTTCTTCAGTTGAGATGTAGTCTTGACTCAAGATGTTAGATCATTGATGATGTTCTAAATGGGATGATAACTCAAGTACTTGTAAGATTTCCGCACCAACTGGTTCCTGCTAGATGCTCCTTCGCCGTTATACTGCAGAGGAACATGTTCAGGTACAGGTACTTTCATAGAATTTTGTTCAGTTTTTCTCAGATTGGTTCCCCCTGTCAGGTTACCCTGGGTAGAACTACGTGTTCCATCACATGCTCTTTCCTTTGATGTCACCTTGACTTGTGTTGTGGCTTCAATCAATTGTCTCACCAGTACGATGACTTCACCTTCATGTTCATGTCTCTCAGAAAGAGTGTTATATTCATCAAATACAACATGTACACTTTCTTCAACTCACATAGTTCTTTTATTGAACACTTTATATGCTTTGATATGTGAAGAATATCCCAAGAATACACCCTCATCACTTCTGGGATCAAACTTACCTAGGAAGTCTTTGCCATTATTGTGCACATAGAACTTGCAACCAAAATCCCTAAGATGGGATATGTTTGGTTTTCTCCCTTTAAGTAAATCATAGGGAGTTTTCTCTACAAGAGGTTTAGTCATGCATCTATTTATTATATAACAAGAAGTGTTTATAGCCTCTGCCCAGAAGCTATGAGGTAGTTTACTGGAAAGAAGCATGGTCCCTGCTATATCTTCAAGGGTCCCGTTCTTCCTCTCAACTACCCCATTTTGCTGAGGGGTCCTAGAGGAAGAGAAATTATGATCTATTCTATTTCATCACAAAATTCAGCAAACTTTGCATTTTCAAATTCAGTTCCATGATTAGACCTAATGGATGCAAGTTGATTTCCTAATTGTTTATGGGTTTTTCTACAAAAAAGCAGTGAACATTTCAAATGCTTTACCTTTAGAGGTTAGAAACAACACCCAGGTAAATCTAGAATAATCATCGACAAGTACCATTACATATCTTTTACCACATCTGCTCATGGCTCTCATTGGACCGCAGAGATCCATATGAACTAGTTCCAACGTCTTGGACGTACTTACCATTTTCTTGGGTTTGAAGGACGACTGTCATGACCCAAACCCAGTCGTGATGGCATCCAGCCCTAAAGCTAGGTAAGCCTGACCAACAATCGCTTTTTATTAAATACTGAGTCTCAAAACCGGTAGTTTAAGAATATTATAGTAATTTAGAATAATGATCCGACAATAATAATAATATATTTCGAAATATATATAATCACTCCCAAAGATCTGGGGTCACGAGTCTAGAGCCTCGAAACAAAACTGGATAATAATATCTGAATGGAAATAATAAAATCTAGAAATGTATGTAATAAATAATAAACTGGAAAATGAAGAGCAACCAAGTCATGCGAACGTCATGCAGCTACCTCAACGACTCTGGAAATATCTCTGGAGACTATGAGTGTCAGCTAAGCCTCCGGTGTACCTGAATCTTCACACAAGGTGCAGAGAGTAGGAGTGAGTACTACCGACTCAGTGAATAATAAGCATAGAAAAATGTCTGAAAGTAAGAAATCCACGAAATGCCACAAATCAAAGCTAAATCTAACAGTCATATTCCTCAGCTATGAACTAACAAAAAACAATATCAAATATAACACTCAAGTATCATATAAAGATGCAACGCAATGCACATGAATACGCTACGGCGTGCAGTCCGAGCCATCCATATTTGTTTATCATCGACGACGCTCACTGGGGTGTGTAAAGACTCCGGAGGGGCTCCTTCAGCCCAAGCGCAATATCAGCCAGGTATTGGCATAAAACAGGCCCTCAGCCTCAATATCAATGTATATAATCGCTACGGCATGTAGCCTGATCCAATGTAAATAATCGCTACGGCGTGTAGCCCGATCCATGCTCAGTCCACAGTATGAATAAGAGTCACATAACAGATTCAATTTATTTTCCAGTTTCCAATTCTTAGGAAGAATATAATTTAATTATTTAATTTTAGGAAAGGTGACATAGCATTTTATTATGGTGATTAAACACAAGACTGAGATCGATGATTATGCAAATCATGTTATCACACATATATTCACCCTAGACGGGTACTACAGATCGGCACACGGCCCAAAACATGGTATTACACACAATTATAAACAACACAACGTGCGAATCGGATGAATATAATTTATATTCAGCTCTCGGGATAGACCAAGTCACAATTCCCAATAATTTACAATCCCGCACCTGCCATGGGGTGCAAGTCACGCCCTAACATAGCATCACGATGTGATAAACTTGGGTTTCAAACCCTCAGGCCATCATCGATACAAATTACTCACCTCTAACCGGTCGTAGACTGGTCTGCAATTCCTTTTCCCTTCGAATCTCTCTACGAGCGTTGAATCTATTCAAAACCACAATGAATACGTTATTATAGGCTAAATAAACATAACCCAATTGAAATTATTCGAAAAACATTGAAAATCACGAAGTTGGTAAAACCCGAGCCCTGGTCCCTCTTCTAAAAAAATTATGAAATTCACATCAGCGGATTCCTCATCTCGCCACGAGTCCGTACATATAAAGAATTCCAAAATCGGAGTTCAAATGACCCCTCAAATCCTCAATATAAAATCTCAAAACTCAAGCCCTAGTTCTTCCCCTTTTTGCTAAATTTCCAAAAATTTTTAGATGGATTTCACAATAAAAACGAGTATTGAGATCCCTCATTCTTTTCCTCCAAAATTCTCCAAAAACGAGCAGACATGGGTGAAAATAGACCCAAAATCGCGAACAAGATGATTTTAAATCATTCTGCCCAGGTATACTCATCACGATCGTAGAAAACACTTCACGATCTCGGAGAGAAATTTTTTCAGCCCAAACTTTACCCTTCGCGATCGCGGAAGATGCTTCAGGATCGCGGAGAGCAAATGCCCAACTCTACAGGACAGTCTCAAGTATAATGGCCATAATGTTTTGCACACAACTCCAAATGACGAATGGTTGAATGTTCCAAAAACTAGACTCAAATATTTAGAATATTCATGTGTTGATCCTTCCCTATTATATATTTCTAAATATGATCCGTCAAATTTAGCCCATGTGCAATACAATGTTCCTCTTCATTTTTCTGCATACTCTTTAGTATAATAGCCATATCTTTTCGCAAAAAAATCCAAATCATTAATGATTTAAAATTCTAGAAAGTAGACACAAAGGGCTACATCATTCATTTTTACATCATCTTCAAATTCCTTATATATTGTGAGATATAAGCTTCCAAAGTGGGATACACGCAATAGAAAATTTCTTCTCCGCGAACGAGGAAGGCCTTACGCGATCGCGATTCACTGGCAAGTTTCTCACCTTTTACTCACCGCGATCGTGACCCATTGTATGCGATCGCATAGAACACTGCTTCAGACAAAATCCAGAAGTTATAAATGGCCTAGAAATGGTCCGAAACCACCCCGAAACTCACCCGAGACCCCTAGGACCTCAACCAAAGGCACATATAAGTTCTATTACCTTATTCAAACTTTCTCGAGCCATCAAAACACTACCTTTAACATAAAAATCATCAAAGTTTGTCAAATCATAGCTTAAGTTTAATTAGAACTTCCAAAACTCGCATCCGATCAAAAACCCGACCTAAACACCTCCGAATTAACTGAATTTTGCACGCATATCCAAAATCACCAAACGGAGCTGCTGCAACAATAGAAATTCCATTCCAACCACCGGATTCTCCGCCACCCCATAATGAAAGGGGAGATCTCGTAGTTCTATCAAAATCTTACCTATCAACCGGAATTCGCCAACATTCAAACTTAGCCAATTCAAGCCTAATTCTACACCAAACCTCCAAATTCAGTTTCAATTGTGCTCCTAAGTCACAAATCATCGCCCGAAACTAGTCGAATTATCGAAAATCCATTCCGAACCCTCTAACGCATAAGTTAACATTCAGTTGACTTTTCCAAACTTTCCTTCTTATAAAGAGACTAATTGTCACATTTCTAACCGTCTACATCCGAATTACTTCAAATTCTCCAAACACATGTAATGAAACATAAAGAATCATAAAGCGAAGAAAACGGGGCGGAGATACCTGAGACGACGGGTCGGGTCGTTACAATGACCTTACCTGCTTTCCCCTTGCACATGCCTTACAAGATTTGTCTTCCTTGAACTTTATATTAGGTAACCCTATCACCAAGTCCTTGGAGACTAATTTGTTCAATTGATTTAGACTGGCATGGACAAGTCTTTTGTGCCAAATGAGGGGATCATTAATTAGCACACTTAAGCAAGTGAGTTCAGAGAGAGTTGACAGATCTACAATATAAATATTGTTTACTCTCCTTCCCTGCAAAACGATCTTGTCAGTAGTAAGGCTAATCACAAATCATTTTGTGGAAGTCAAAGCCATAAGATTACCTCTGTCACACAGTTGTGACACACTTATCAGACTATATTTTAAGCCATCTATCAAATAGACATTCTCAATGGAATGAGAGTATGTCTTTCCTACCTTTCCAACTCCAATGATCTCACCTTTCTTTCTATTTCCAAAGGAGACATTACCTCTTTTTAGGTTCTCAAGTTAAAGGAACCAGTCTCTGTTACCAGTCATATGTTTTGAGTAGCCACTATCCATGTACCATATTTGGCTATTCACGTTCATTTGGACCTACAAAACGAAATCATAGGTTAGTCTTAGGAACCCAAACTAGTTTGGGTCCCTTTCTATGGGCAAAAGAATGAATTAATTTTTTTCCCAACCAGGAAGTTTGTGTTTTTCTTGAACAAATGCTTTGTTCATTTGACTGGCCTTTCCTTTTGCATTGCATTCATTTTTATAATGGTCAGTCTTACCACAATGTGTACAGATCTTATTCTCAGGAAGTGTGAGGTACTTGGTTTTGGTATCCCATTTTGGAGCTTGTGTCCCAAATCCAAGTCCACTCTTATTTCTACTATGATGTTCTTGCATCCAGGAGAGTGCATCGGAAGCCTTGTTCCATTTGTATGTTCTGTCTAGTTCATGCTTTACCTTTCCTAAATCTTATTTTAGGATTTTAATCAATTCATCTTTCTTGTACAGTTCGTCTTTCATTTTCCCTAGATTTCCTTTTAGGGTGAGAAATTATTGATCAACATTTTTTTTTCCTGTCCCTAATTTCAGTTTAATATTTTCAGATCTAAGTTCTAGGACCTTATTTTCAAGTTGATGAACCTGGTTCTTCAACTCAGTATTTGTGTATCACTCTCATCAGAACTAGACTCTAACCTTTTGCATTTTGCTTCTAGGATAACACATTCCCTTGACAGAACATCCTTCTCACTGTTTATTATTTCAAACTCATCCATGAAGTCCAACAATAGCTCAACCAACATTTTTTTTGTACAAGAACTTAATCTTTTCTTTAAGATGTAGAATACTTACCTCCTGTTCATCTTCTGATTCTCCAATGGACATAAGAGCTTGCTCATCTTCAGCTTCATTTTCTGAGTCCTCATATGATGTTTCTCCCCATGCAACAACCATAGCTTTAGTTGGTCCTTTGTTCCTTCTTGGTTGAACCTGTTTCTTCTTCCCGTTTCTTTTGTCTGCCCTTTCTTTCTTCCATTCAATCTTCCATTGAGGGCAGTTTCTAATGTGGTGATCAGTATTCCCACACTTGTAACACCCCTCAATTGTTTGTTTTTCTGGAGCCCTAGGTTTGTTAAATGTTGTTCCTTTTGAAGGTCCCTTTCCTCTCATAAGATACTTCTTGAAATCTCTGGTTATCAAAGACATTTCATCATCTTCAAGATCTGATCCTTCTGAGATTCTTAGAGCCAGACGTTTTTCTTTCTTTGGAGCATCCATCTGGATTGTCTGCCTTCTCAATTAATAGGCAGTAAGATTTTCAATCAGTTCATCCAATTTTTAAAGTAGCAATGTTTTTGGATTCCTAAATAACTGTGATTTTACTTTCCCATGAGATTGACAGAACTCTAGTTAGAATCTTCTCCACCTTGAATTCTTCCAAGAAAATCCTTCCAAGAGACTTAAGTTCATTTGTTAGTGTAGTGAACCTAGTATACATCTCTTGGATAGCTTCTCCGTCTTTCATAGTAAAATTCTCATATTGAGAATACAACGATGTTCATCTTGGCCTCTTCACCTGAGGTGTTACTTCATGAGCCACTTGTAAAGTATCTCAAATCTTCTTGCCAGTAGTACAACCTTGAATTCTACTGTACTCATTAGGACGAAGCCCACACACTAGCCATTTCTTGGCTGTCGCATTTTCTCCCATTTCTTTAGGTCTTCAGCAGTACATTCTGCTATTGTCTTTGGAACATCCATTCCTTTAGCAGTCTTCTTGATTGTGGCTAAAGGACCATTAGTAATGATATCCCAAAGCTCATAGTCTTTGCCTATTATATGGTCCCTCATTATATTTTTCCACCAGGAGTAGTAGAGGCCATTGAAAAGAGGAGGCCTGGCCGTGGATTGCCCTTCCCAATTCCCAGGTGTTGCACTCATGTTGATCTTTTCCTAAGGTGTTAACATCATTAAGGATAGCCTACACCGATACCAATTGATGTAATAAAAGTCAATACCACACAAGAGGGGGGGGGTGATTTGTGTGGTACCTAATTTCACTTTTGAAGAACCAGTTTCTTCTAAGTGTTCTAATTACAGCAGTTTGTGGAATAATAAATACTGGAAGTAAAGTGCACAGAGATTTTTACGTGAAAAACACCTGGCTCAGAAGGTGAAAAAATCACGACCTACTACTCAGTAGGATTTTTCCAAACTCCACTAAAATCACTGAGCCAAAAGCAGCATTTACAAAACTCTTTGTAAACCTAAGGATTAGCTCTAATCCCAGTGTGGCACACAGCCTCAACTGTTGCAACACTTTCAAGTTAACTCTAACTTGAATACTCAGAGTACCTAATACAATTACTTCTAAGAATGCTGAAAGGTACAATATAAAGACCTACTACAATTGAACTAGACTTAGAATAATACAATGATGGAACTGGTTCTTCTATCTTAGTTCATGTAGCTTCAGACGTGCACACTTGTATCTCACGTATATTGCTTGCAAATCGGACTTGCTCTTTTTGCTCTCAAATATGTTGAACTTCTGCGTATGTGCATTACATGTAAAAGAGAGCAACTTGGTTATTTAATAGATTAGCAGTTAGAGTTTGATCGAGACTCCAATGCTTATCCTTAGCCGATTTGAGTCCTTAACCAATACAAACTCCAATCCTTATCCTAGCTTAGAATTGTGTTCTCTTATCATAAGGAGACTGCCCTCCTTAGAACTCAATGCAATTTTTTCGATCCTGTTCTGAAGATATTTTCTGCGTGATCTTCAATACATATCTTCCTCACGTGCCTTCCATGTGCAATGGTTATGACTAACTGTGTCTCTCAAGATGGACCAGGTCTTTCCCCGAGTTCATTTTTCAATCTTCAAAACTTCAACTGAACTTGGGCCAACAGTAACCTTCAGCCAGTGCCAAAAAAATAGGTCAATGAAGATAATGATACATTGATATTTTGTACGTGTAAATAGAGATTGGTAAATAGCTAATCATTGTTGTGTAAGCCGATATTTCCTTGATTTTCTCATTCCAGAGGGCCACGCATATGTGCAAAATTGGAACCCGTCTGAGCTTATTCGCAAACCTTCCAAACACTAAGACGATTATGGAAGAATATAATTACAAAACAGTGCTGTCCATCTCAAGACAAAAGTAGTGCAAGCTTTAGTCTAATGCACAGACTACAGGTAATGCAAGCTTGAAGTTTGATAAAGAGAAACAAGTGTTTGATTTCCTTAGATTTCCTTGGCTCAAATCGAATGGAAGGTACTTGTAAGATATGCGACGCGAACTTGATCTTCCTGCTACTCCAGATTTGGCTGGATACCAACACTCCAAGGGAGATAAAAGTTGATCAACCTGAATTTTTACTTCCTAAAATAACAGGAATGATTAAATTAAGGAGTATAAAATATCACATTACTTATAACCTTAATTAGATATGGTATAAAATATTAATTTGGTATACTGAAATATAATTAATACAAACCTTAAACATTAAGGGTAATAAGGTTTCATATATGGTATTGGAAGGTAAAAATCCCATTTTTAATCCCTACTTGGGCCATGGACAAACCTTAAGGTAATAAGTCAAAAGTATTGCTCATGGAGCAAGCGAAGAATAACACTTATTAAACTTGAAGTGTCCATAGGAATGGATAAGCGAGGTAAAAAAATTAAGAGTGACACCCAAAGTGTCCTATTTGTGCAAATCACCCAGCCTAGTCCCCAGTAGAGCTAGATTTGTAATACTTGGACCATAATTGGTATTTTTTTATCTCAAACTTCATGCCGCAACCCACGTTTACACCTAGTTATTAGAAGGGAAATCCCTTTTAGTTAGACCTAAATCGACCATCAGGGCACCACTTCTCAAATAGAATGAGTTTTGACACAATCACCCATAAAAATAAAATTATTTACTCTTGTCTATCCATTTATTTTTCTACCAATAAACTAATAACATTTCCTACCCATGGTAGGTTTTGTTGGAAACTTTTTCTTTATCCTCCATTTCTTGTTTTATTTTCTATGCTTTTTTTTTTCTTTTCTCCTTTTCTTTTTTCTTGTTTTCTTCTTACTTTTTTCTTTTTTTCTATTCGAACTTCGTTTAACTTTTTTTATATTTTTTTTCTCTTCATAATCTAATTTTGTTTACTAGATTGATTATCTTTATATTATTACTAAAGAAAAATCAAATTGTGTACCAATTAAATATAGCTAATATAATCAAAAAAATATTAACTAATATACGATACCAGTATAGTACATAGTTATACCAACAGAGTATACAATTGTATGCAAAGAGTTAATTTTTTTTAATTAATTTTTTTTAATTCAATTATTAAACTGAAATAATATCAGTTGTCAATAAAAATTTCAAAAAATTCTCAAAGGATCTAATTTGAGTGTACCGTTACATTATATAGGATGCTATAATTGTTTTTCCTTTTTTATATTTTCAATTTTCCTCTCACATTGGGTAAAAGTTTAAAGTAAATTAAAAGGAAAAAGATAAATGAATTTATGGGTAATAAATATACTATTATAGTAGATTGTATACTATTACAGCATATTTATACAATATATTGCACATTATTACAGTGTACAATAACAATATATTATATACTATGATAGTATACTGTTGCAGTATAACTATATACTCCTATTGTATATTGTATAGTAGTAGCATACTGTTAGGTAACCGTGTTTGCAGTACAACTATATATTCCTATAGCATATTCTATGCCATAGAGGTATACTGTAGTTGTGTTCTTCTTCGATTTTCAACAGAAAATTTCAATCTCAATCACCTCAAATCAGCTCCAAAAGCTATCAAATTTCGGTATGAACTTCCAGAAGGTATTATAAGCAATATTTAATAGCACCCAAATTGAATCAAACAAGAAATTTTTATAAATAAAATTGAGCTTCAAGCCCAACAATGATGGATATTCAAATACACACAAAAAAATAAGATATGGAAAGCTTACTCGAAGATACTATAAGCAATATTTTATAGCACTACATTAAATCAAGCAATAAATTTTCAAGAAAATAATTTTCTTCCTTAAAACTTTACTATATGACATATAAATTGAAAGTACAGAGGAGGGTTGAGAATGGGTGAGAAGTTGAACTGTTTTCGGAATGGGGTTTTGATCTAGTTGGGAGTTGAGCAAAGAATTGGAGGAAGGTAAAATGAGGAGGAAGAAGAAGAGGAACATAATAAGGGCTGGTAAATAATTTGGGGAGCATAGGTAGGAGTGGTAAATAGTTTAAGTCTGGACGTTAAAGGGTAAATAATTTAAAATTAATGGGTATAAACTAAAATTTTCTTCAAATAGAACCCATGATTATTTGGGCTAAGACTCTGCACCCTAATCTAAACCTTTTTAGGAGCATTGTTTAAAGTTTGATCCAGTTAAGAAAAATATTAAAAAAAATATCCTCCAACTAGAATTTTAAAAGCTTAGGGGTGGGCATAGTTTGGGCAAACCCGAAATCCAAACTAAAATTCGATATTTTTTGAATTTTTGGCTTGAATTTTTGGATTATCGATTGGATTTTGAATTTGATTTTAAAATTTTTAGATTTCAGATTGGATAATGGATTTGGTACTTTGGAATTTTAGATATGCGAAAATCCAAAATATTTATACTTTATATTTAGTCCATTATCTACATGCAAGTAGTAATAAGTTCAACACCCTACCCATTAGATATTATCTCATATACTCAATATTAATTACTAAGTTAATGTCATAATACTTTCTTTTTGAAAATAATTTTGCTATCTACTATTTATCAGTTGTATTTCCTTGACAATAATGTTATTACTTGAACATTTTATTTGGATGTTGTAGTGAGAATGATGAACTTTACGGGCAATTTATCATGTGTAGTTTATTTGGATATTCTTTTTTGTAAAAACAAGAAACATCTCAACCTCTGTTTAAAAAGGAAAAATGAGACTCGCCTAGGACTCGCCCTGGGGCAGAACAGTAGTAAAACCCTCCTGGGCTTATATGCGTGGCTTAATTCTGTGAGACTTACGCCTTGGCAGCAGGAGCTTACGCTCCGGACACGCCCAACGCGCAAAGTACTGGGCTCACCTAATAGAACTTTAAACAATTGTGTGTAACTAACCTTGTAAATCCTCAAATTTTCTTAATAAATCGTTGACTATTCAAAATTACTTTTTTCTTAATCATAAATTATTAAGTTGAGTGTATTTTATGTCATAATTAAAGTAAAATTATTGCATGTTATCCACGAAACTGATATGATAGTAGATTTTAAATAAATCTTTCATTTAAAATTATTTAATTATTAGATTTTGTTATGTCTTTATTATATTATTGAATAATATTTTAGTAATTATTTTTTTAAGAATTATTTTTTTACATCTACGAGATACAATACTTATTAATTTAATAGCTCATTATTAGCTAGTAACTATTTACAAATAATTAGTTATTATGATATTGTATGGTGAATTATGTGTCATTTTATAAACTTGTTGAAACTTAAAATGAACGACGCTTGAGAATCACATTTAAATTGTGAACTATATTTTTATATAAATTCTCTTTCAATTACAAAGAATATTAAATAAAAAGAGTATTTTAAGAAAAATAAGGGAGAAATTTAAAAATAGACAGATTTACAACTGGTCATTCAAATATAGTCCAGCTTCAAAAGTAATCAAAATTTAGTCACTTTTCATGTAAAGATGAAACTGAGCGAAAACACTGTTCAAAATCCGAAAAATATGCAAATATGTTACACTAGAGTTCCAGCATAAGTATGATTGAACCCTAGCATATTATACTGGAGTTTCAGAATAAGTATGCTGGAACTCTAGCATAATATGATGGAGTTCCAGCATAAGTACACTAAAACTCCAGCATAATATTCTGGAGTTCCAACAAGTATAGTTGTCCAGTATAACATATTGGAGTTTGGAGCATCGGTGCTCCAGTCTCCAGTATATTATACTGGAGTCAGCAAAGTATACCGGGCCAGCATATTATGCTAGAGTTCATACACATGTAAACCGTGCTCTAGTATATTATGTTGAACCGGTCTCTGTGGCAGCAAAATATTGGCTATTTTTCAATGTTAAATGCTGACTATTTTTAAATGACAAGTCAAAATACTTGTTATATCGTGCTATTTTTACGAAAAATATCAAATAGATTATTTGTTATAATTTTGTGATTTGAATGTCATTTTTATTATCATTTTTTTATACTATCTTAAAATTCTTGAAATTAGTAAAATTTAAAGATCCGTGGAACTTACGCCCCATGTCTTAGGGCTTACGCCTCGCCTTGTCTGAGGTAAAATGCCTTGCCTCACGCTCTCGCCTTTTAAAACACTGATCTCAACTTATCTGCTCAAAACCAAAAATCCAAATATCCAAACCGATTTATCCGAAAATGAACTTAAAAAATCTGATCTAATCCGAGCTTATTTGGATTGTTATTTTTTCAATTCGAAAATCGAAATATTCATATTAAATTCGAACTGCCCGAATGCCCACCCTTATTTTGAAGCATGTTGGTTAGGATTTCGGAGAGTCATTTTGATAATCACCAAGCATTTTGAAGCAGCAGGAATTCAACCACAATGCTGGAAAATTTCGTTGATCCTCAAGGATTCTTGCTGAAAATTTCCGGTGAACCATCAGGATTTCTCACAAATTCTGACTATTTATTTCTTAAAACTTTAATTACCAGAGTCAAAAAATCACCAATGGCACAAAAGTATATTATTTGTGTGACTCTCACCGAAACTAAGATTCTGCATTTCCTGGATAATTTGATAATCAGAGCCCAGTTTCATGTAAAATAAAAAGAAAATGCAAAAATGAATTGAAAAATAGGGAATAAAACACTTAGGGTGTGTTTGGTATGAAGGAAAATTGTCACGACCCATTTCCAAAAACAGGTCATATGGCGCCCAATAACCTTGCCGGGCCAGCCAAGTGCGAAATATTACTAACATTCTCATAAGAATTTACTAAAATGTCCATTTAGCTTGGATTTACAAACTAAAACAGTAAATGCGACGAGTAATGTAATATTACAAACCCAAAAGACCAGTCTACTAACGTGTACGTGCCAAGACCTGGTGTCACAGTATAAGGGAAACTAGTAGAATATACACATCTCCACTCTACTATCTGAAATAAGGGAAAGGCAGCAAAACAATACAAAAAAAGACTTCATCCGGCTGCCAAGCGACATGGAAAGGAAGCAGCTCACCATAGAAGTCTCAACAGCTACTCATTGGCGTGCACCCTGACGGTATCCAGATGAATCAGCCTCAGACCCTATACATTTAAGTACAAAAGCGTAGCATGAGTACATAAACAATATGTACCCAGTAAGTTTCCCGTCTAATCTTGGAGAAGCAGCGACGAGAGGTCGACTTGATACCTACTAGGTCCATATAATATCATGTTAATGATGTACAGTATACAACATGAATAATGTAATTAGATAACAATTGCCACAGAAGTCATAGCATGCTTTTAGTGATATTTCCTTTTATGACATTTACTTCCCTTTTCTTCATTTAGCAATAAATCATGAAAAGCCTAAGCTTCAAGCACAAACATATAAATCATGCGCAATAATGCCGAGGTCGACGACCCGCTCCAACAGAATATGAATTTTTTGTGCACTGCCAATGGTCAAACGGTCCATACCATAGATGCATCTGTTTAACCGAGGCAATCGGCCCGATCCACAAATACCAAGACAATATCAAGAATGCGCAGTAATGCATCATGTATATACAAGGAAAAATCCTTCCAAGTTCATAAATAAGCATACGTTTGTTTTTCATCCTCCTCTAACCTCTAGCAAGTCATAAAAGACCATTCACTTAGTTCGAACAAGTAAAAGTTCGCAGTAGGCATGATGTGGATCCTAAACTACCCAAACATTAACATTATAGTAGCTAGAACGGACTCTCATCACGTAGTGCGTGCGCAGCCCCCTCGTTTAATAGTAATTTCATCATTTATTAATCTTAGAGGGACAATTCCCTCTCACGAGATTAGAAGGAAGACTCACCTTGCTCCGAAGCTCTCTTACAATAGTGAGACTAGGCTCCAAGCTCAATGCGAAACCGAACAAGCATCAACTAGTTAAATAAGGTAAGAACTAATCAATAAGTACTCATAAAGTTGAATTCTAACTAATATAAGTGATTTTCCAATCTTTCCCGCAAGTTTCCTAAATTCCGACCCCGGGACCACGTGCCCAGATTCCGATATATTTCAAAGGAAGTTATTCTCCATGACCTAAGGATAACTAATATGTGATTTTTAGTTCATTACATAGCTAATTAGGTGGTTAAATCTTAATTTTACCAAAATCCTAGGTCTAGCTTTAACACTTGATATTAATTAATTATTAGTGTTAAATCTATGTGATAATCATGTATTTAGACTAAGAGTAAGTGGAAATTTACTTACCTTCTGAAGTTATGTTGAAACCCTCTCTTTGTAAGTTCAAGAATCGCCCAAGTGTGGAGGAAAATGAGAGATAAATGCACTTGAGGTCGTATTAAATGAGCTTTACTGCCATGTGATTTCCGCTTCTGCGGTTTGGGGACCGCTTATGCGGTCCCGCATTTGTGATCAATTAGCCGCTTCTGCGATTTTGGGCAAGTGGGAGGTTGACTGCTTCTGCGGTCTGTGGGCCGCATCAGCGGATTCCGCTTCTGCGGTTCCTTGGCCACTTTTGCAATTTCCCCTGGGCCGGCCTTGGCCGCTTCTGCTATAAGAGTACCGCTTCTGCCGTCAAGAGCCGCAAAAGCGGTTTGACAGAAGCAACAGGTTTTTGTCCTTCTTAAAATTCTAACTTCGCTCGAACCTCGACCATTTGACGCTCGAGGATCCCGAGCCCCGCCCTAACATACCGACAAGTCTGAAATCATGAGGTGGACCTAGTCACAACCTCGAAACTCCCAAAACAACACTAGATCAAAGAATTGGACCCCAAAACCATTTGATCAAACTTAATTAACTTCAAGTTCTAAATTTCCCTCCAACGGGTCAAAACGCACTTAATCTATTCGGCCACCAAATTTTACGGGTAGGTCTTAATGGGTATTTTGCACTTGTACCATGTTTCGGAAATTGAATCCTAACCCGATGCCTAAGTTTTTAATAACTAATTAGGTTCTTTAAATCCTTAAAACTTCAATTTAACAATATTACATAAAAATTCCGTACTCGGGCTAGGGACCTCGGAATTCGATTCCGAGCGTACGCCCATGTCCCTTTTTTTCAACGGACCTCCGAGACCATCAAATCACAAATCTAGGTCCGTTTTCCAAGAAAGTTGACCGAAGTCAAACTTGGCTTTTTAAGGAAACCGAAAGGGAATATTTGGTTCTTATTTCCACTCAAACTCTTCTACTTCTGAACCGATCGCTCTTGCAAGTCATTATTTAGCTAAAGAAGACGTGGAAAATTTTATTTAAGGGATTGGGGTTCTAAATAGTAAAATGACCAGGCGGGTCGTTACATTCTCCACCTCTTGAACAAACATTCTTCCTCGAACGAACATAAAAGAAAAGTACATGGACTGCATAATAGGTAGGGATACCGGCTCCGCGTGTCCTCCTCAGACTCCCAGGTTGCCTTCTCGACCGGTTGGCCCCTCCACTGGACCCTTACCGCAGAAACTCTCTTGGACCTCAACTGACGATCCTGCCTATCAACAGTGGCGACTGGCTCCTCCTCCTAGCCCAAGCTCTCATCTAGCTAAATGGTACTGAAGTCCAATACATGAGAGTAGTCAGCATGGTACTTCCGAAGCATCGATACATGGAAAATTGGATGGAATCCTGATAAACTGGGAGGTAGAGCAAGCTCAAATAACCTCACCAACTTACCTCAACGCCTAGAAGGGGCCAATTAACCTTGGTCTCAACTTGCCCTTCTTCCCGAACCTCATAATACCCTTCATTGGCAAGACTTTCAAGAGAACCTTCTCGCCAATCGTGAATGATACATAACGCGTCTTCTGGTCCGCATAACTCTTTTGCCTGGACTGAGTTGTGCGGAGCCTCTCCTGAATCAACTTTACCTTGTCCAAGGAATCTTGTACCAAATCTGCACCCAATAACTTATCTTCACCAGGCTCAAACCACCCAATAGGAGAACGACAACGCCGATCATACAATGCCTCATACGGGGCCATCTCTATGCTGGACTGGTAGCTATTATTATATGTAAACTCTTCCAACGACAAAAAATGATCCCATTGACATCCAAAGTCAATCACACTTTCTCTAAGCATATCCTCTAGAATCTGAATTGTCCGCTCCAACTGTCCGTCGGTCTGAGGATGAAATGTGGTGCTGAGATTTACGCTGGTGCCTAAACCCTTATGGATGGATCTCCAAAAGTGAGATGTGAACTGACAACCCCTGTCTTATATGATGGAAACCGGTACACCATGCAACCTGACTATCTCTCGAATGTAAATCTGAGCATACCTCTCCGTTGTATAAGTAGTCGCCACTGGAATGAAGTGGGTGACTTGGTCAACCTATCCACAATAACCCACACCGAATCAACCTTCCGCAAAGTCTGCGTCAACCCAACCACGAAGTCTATAGTGATGCGCTCCCATTTCCTTCCGGAATAGGCATCTGCCGGAGTAGGCCACCTAGACTCTAGTGCTCATACTTGACCTGCTGGCAATTCAAACATCTAGCCATATACTCCACAATGTCTTTCTTCATCCTTCGGCACCAATAATGTTATCTCAAATCACGATACATCTTCGTGACACCCGGATGAATGGAGTACCTCGAACTGTGGGCCTCCTCTAGAATCCTCCTCCGTAAGCCATCCATATCAGGAACACATACACGGCCTTGAAGCCGTAACACTCCATCCTTGCTGATAGTTACCTGCTTGGCACCTCCCTGAAGCACCGTCTCTCTGAGGGATGTCAAATGCGGATCATCGAACTGTCGGGCCTTAATCTGACCTAACGACAAAGACTGAGCCACCAATCATGCTAGAACTCGGCTGGGCTCCAAAAAATCAAACCTCACAAGGCTGTTAGCTAAGGAATGAATGTCCAAAGCCAAAGGTCTCTCCACAGCAAGAATAAATGCCAAACTGCCCATGCTCTCCACCTTTCTGCTCAATGCATCTGCGGCTACATTCGCCTTACCCGGGTGATAAAGAATGGTGAAATCATATTCTTTTAGTAACTCAAGCTACCTGTGTTGCCTCAATTGAGGTCCCTCTGCTTGAACATGTGCTGCAAACTGCGATGGTCAGTGTAGACCTCACATGATACCCCATATAAATAATGCCTCCATATCTTTAGAGCATGAATGATCGTTGCCAACTCTAGGTCATACACTGGGTAGTTCTTCTCATGAATTTTTAGCTGACGTAAAGCGTATGCAATAACTCATCCCTCCTGCATAAATACACATCCCAAGCCAATGCGAGAGGCATCGCAATAAGCAGTAAACATCCCCAAACCGGGAGGCAAAACAAGAATCAGTGCGGTAGTCAAAGTCGTCTTGAGCTTCAGGAAGCTCTCTTTGCACTCATCGGACCAACGAAATGGGACACCCTTCTGGGTCAACCTAGTCAAGGGTAAATCAATAGAAGAAAAACCATGCACGAAGTGCCAGTAGTAACTGACTAACCCTAGGAAGCTCCTGATCTCGGTTATCGAAGTCGGTCGCGGCCAACTCTGAACTACCTCCACTTTTTTAGGATCCACCATAATACCCTCTCCGGACACAATATGCCCCAAGAATGCTACTGACTCTAGCCAGAATTCACATTTGGAGAACTTGGCATTAGTCTCTGCTCTCGCAAGGTTTGAAGTACTACTCTCAAATGCGGCTCGTGCTCCCCCAAATTGCGGGAGTATATCAAGATGTCGTCAATGAAGACGATGACAAAAGAATCAATAAAATTCCATAACACCCTATTCATCAAGTCCATGAATGTCGATGGGGCATTCGTCAACCCGAAGGACATCACCAGAAACTCGTATTGGCCATATCTAGTCCTAAATACAGTCTTCGGAACATCTGAATCCTGAATCTTCAGCTGATGATACCTTGATCTCAAGTCAATCTTAGAGAACACCCTATCCCCCTGCAAATGGTCAAACAAATCACCAATACGCGACAACGGGTATCTATTCTTGATGGTGACTTTGTTCAACTGGCGGTAATCAATGCACATCCGCATAGTCCCATCCTTCTTCTTTACAATCTGGTGCACCCCAAGGCGAGACACTGGGCCTGATAAACCCCATTGCTAATAACTCCTCCAATTGCTCCTTAAACTTCTTCAGCTCCTTAGAAGCCATGCGGCACGGTGGGATATATATAGGCTAAGTGCCTGGAGCCAAATCAATGCAGAAATCAATCAGGAGGCATGCCAGGAAGATCAGAAGGAAAAACATCGGCAAACTCTCGGACCACTGGCACTGACTCAATCGTCGGAGACTCTGCTGCGGTGTCTCGAAAATAAGCTAGATAAGCCAAACACCCTTTTGATTGTTATTATGCTTGTAAAGTAAATGAAAACTTTGAGCTAAACAATTTGGCGCCGTCTGTGGGGATTTCATAGCAGAATCGCGTAGTTCATCCTAAGATCGAAAACGAAAAATGAACAACCCAGCTTAAACGAGCCCAAACGGCATATCGGGTCATTGGAAGTCAAAAACCTCAAGATGAACTTGATTCCGCATCCCCATGTCTTGAGCGAAGGGAGGAAGTAGGAGAAGAAGCATATCCCCCATCTCTAGGGGAGAAACAAGCTTAAGGTACCTCACCCCTTTTCTTTCCACATGGGATCCAGCCGAAAGGGAGGATAGCATGAAGGCATGCCTCAAACAATTTGGAAATTCGAGCAAGCCGAGGAAGAAAAACCACAAGGTCCAACTAGGCAAGATCTGAAACAAAAAACAAACCCCGGCAGCCAGAACGAAGCGGGTTATGCAGAAAAACTCACAAAAAGTTCAACTACGGTTGACTTGTGACTCAGGCTATGCGCCTTCGACACAGGCTACACGCCTTCACATAAAGGTTCAACTAGGGTTGAACTGGGACTCAGGCTATGCGCCTTTGACACAAGCTACGCGCCTTCAAATATTATAGAAGTTCAACTACGGTTGAACGGCAATACAGGCTACGCGCCTTCACATATAGGTTCAATTATGGTTGAACTGGGACTCAGGCTACGCGCCATCAAATATTATAAATGTTGAACTACAGTTGAACGGCAATACAGGCTATGCGCCTTCAAATATTATAAAAGTTCGACTATGGTTGAACGGTTATACAAGCTTTGTGCCTTCACACATAGGTTCAACTACGGTTGAACTGGGACTTAGGCTATGCGCTTTCGACGCCGGTTGCGCCTTCAAATATTATAAAAGTTCAACTGCGGTTGAGCGACAGTACAGGCTACGCGCCTTCACATAAAGGTTCAACTACGATTGAACTGGGACTCAGGCTATGCGCCTTCAACACAGGCTACGCGCCTTCAAATATTATAAAAGTTCAACTACGGTTGAACGGCAATACAGGCTACGCGCCTTCAAATATTATAAAAGTTCAACTACGGTTGAACGGCAATACAGGCTACACGCCTTCACAAAACGGTTCAACTACGGTTGAACTGGGACTCAGGCTATGCGCCTTCGACACAGGCTATGCGCCTTCGACATATGCTACGCGCCTTCAAGTATTATAAAAGTTCAACTACGATTGAACGGCAATACAAACTACTCACCTTCACATAAAGGTTCAACTATGGTTGACCTGAGACTCATGTTATGCGCCTTCGACACAGGCTACGCGCCTTCAACTATCGTAAAAGTTCAACCACGGTTGAATGACAATACAAGCTAAGCACAAAAAGGTTCAACTACAGTTGAACTGGAACTCAGGCTACACGCCTTCAAAAATTGCAAAGGTTCAACTACGATTGAACGACAGCTCGAACCACGGGCATTCACCTTTGTCGCAAAGCCGCAAGCTCAACCATGGACGAGTCAAAGCCAAGGACGCACGTCCCCGAGGCTATAAGCCGGGCCGCGATCAGACAAAGACAAACGCCTCGAATGTCCAACCACGGACAAACCCTAGGTAGGGCCAAGCGCCCCACCTTTCAAGTAAGTACGACTAACTCAAATCAAAGTATTGACCCGCGCAAATTTTGGCCCAAGTCGAACCACGAGGCCATGCTTTTCATTACCACGGCTAGTAGTTCGACTAAGCCCGAACTGGGACTAAGTCCATGTGCCACCCCTGCCCAAATACGGACACAATCCGCTCCTAATAAGTGGAGGAAAGTGACGACAATAAAGCGTCAATCTATGGTCAAGGCCATTCACACCAACTTCCCTTGAGGCAAGGAATCAGTTCGAAATTGGGCAAAATCACTTAACCGGTCGAGACCATTAACATATCCAATAGAAAAACTCTGAAGCAAAACCCTCGCAAACAAGCACAAAAAATATATAATGTATTCGACGCAAAACAAACGGAAAAGAAGAAAACAAAATATATTCAAAATATTTACACAAGGTTATCCCCAATTACATCTGCCCAAGGATGGCAGAGAAAAAAGAGAAAACAAACAAGAACTAAACAAATATTACAAATTTTCTTTTCACTCGGTGCCCCGGCGCCCCCTTCAGCATTATCAGCACCCTCAGCGCCAACATCTCCCTCGGGGGTAGACATATCAAAACCACATTCAAGGTGGCTTCACGGGCCTTTTGGCGTGCCTCCTCATAAGTGGCTTCAGACATGACGCCAGCCTCCCACAGCCGCATTTACACATCGAGCTAGGCCTCGGCGTACGTTCAAAGCTCGCGAGCAGGACCAAAAGCAGCGGCCTGATCCCTCAAGCATCGATTCTCGGCCTCTAAGGCCACAATCCGATCCGCCGCAGCATGGGCGTCCCGATCACAGATTTTAATGTGCCCCTCCAACGACCGTTCTCGAAAGGCAGTGGCAGCCCTCTCTAATCCGCGCTCCCTTTCCTGGGCACGGTTGGTCGCCTGCAGCGCTTCAGCCCTCGCCAGGGTGTCCTCTGCCTGCCTCCTTGAAATGGCGGCCTCAAACTCCAGGGCAGCCACCTGCGTGGTATATTCCTTGGCGGCCTCCGCCGCTGCAGCCAGATTTTGGCGCTCCCCATCAGCAGCCGCCCTTCTCTCAACATCCACTCCTTCGTTCGCTTGGAGGAGCTGCTACTCAAGAGTGGATACCCTGCTGAGGGTCTATTGCATGTGAAGCTCCTTCCGTGCTAGCTCTTCTACCAGATCCTGGTTCCGCGGGTCATTCCTTATGCGTTCACGTAAGCCACGATACCGGTCACGGTAGCTGTGGTACTTCCCCAACAGCCGCCAAAAAACACCGAACGGACTTTAGCCCGCCTAATGCTCTCCACCTCCAGAAAAAATGTCTACAAAGAACAGAGTGACAGTTAAAACGAGAAGACACACTAAGAAAGAAAACAAACCAAAGTTTTACACATACCTTTATACTTAGGGCGGCCACCTCGCCCATCAGTCCGACGTCCGAAATGCCCCTCACGGATGTGCTCTCCGCTTCCGAGCACGGGACCCCGAACATCATCACTAGGTTCTTCTCCTCGAGCAGCAGGTTCAGGCCATTAGGAATCTCCAAATAATGATAATCCCCCTCGGCTTGCACGACCGAGCGGGTATAACCCTCTTGATCAAGATGGATGTCCTCGGGATCCATATCGGACTCCGAATCATCCCCCTCTCCTGAAACTCCCCTTCCTTCCGCCGCCCGAGACGTCGACGCGCACACATTCACCATAACGTCAGCTCCTGCCATCTCCACCAAAACAGCTGCCGAGGAACCGCCTTCCCTCGCAGCAACATGAATAGAAACTTGAGTTGCCGAAGCGGCTGTATAACCTTGGCCTAAGCCAACCGGGGCAACCCCCATTGAGCGCTCACCTTCTGGGGCAACCTCCGCTGCGCCTCCCTCCTCCGCGGATGGAGAAGAATCTAAACTGATCACCACCAGGAGGGCGGGGGTGAATGCCACCCTGCGCCGAGCCACTGGCCTCCCATCTTCTTCTTCATCTCCATTCTGCGGTTGCTCCGCCCTGAAACGCACGACCCCTGGAGATTCCTCAACTCGAGGCACGGGCCGTAGCAGAGAGTGTGTAGCTGAAGACTCCACCAAAGTCGCCCTCGGAACCGGACGAGGTACCGGCATTGTGATCATTCGGGCAGTCGCCCCTGGCCAACGGAAAGCAAGCTGAGGAGCCCTCCTGCGCCGTGGTCGTTCTAACCAACCAAAGAAGAAGGGTTAGGCCATAGGGACTCGGGACTACGAAGAAAATGCAACAAACAACACATCAGATTCTTACCAGCAGCCGGCCTACGGCCATGGACCTCCCAAAAAGACGCCCACATGCGAATCCCCGTTGTAACAGGGAGCACGACCTCAACCCACTCGCGGATGCCTGATATTGGCGTCGGTGGTGCACCTCCCGCTACGGCACAAAAAGAAGATCATTGCGCACAAACAAAAAGCTGAACATTTAGCCCAAAAGAAATCAAGGCCAGCGTAAGAGAAACTTACGTGCATGGTTCCACTCCTCCGGGAATTCAGTGGCACATGCCACCAGGTGCTCAGTCCTGATATAAAAGAAATACTCGAAGGGACGAGTAGCGACCTCGTCATCAAGATCCGCAGTCAAGCTGTCGGTCCCACGAGGGACCAACCAAATCATAGTGCCACGTACCCTCTGAGGAGTGTACAGAGTCAACACGTGCCCAAGTGTAACTTCCCTCTGTGCCAATTCCGCATATTTAATCAGCATCGCCAATAATTTTTAGTAGGAGGGGAGGAGCTGGCCAGGGCACACTCTGTAGTAGCGGCAAAGGTCCACCACCAACATGGGAATAAGAAGCCTAAATCCCAGCCTGAAAGGGTAGGCTTAAAAGACGCAGTAACCTCGGCGGTCGATATGCACCCCGTCGCCGCTCCTGGCCAGGATGATATCAACAATGCTTGGAATCTCACATTGCTCCTTCAGTTGAGCAATGCCGACTTCCCCCATCAATGAGGCCTCATCCACTTGATCTTCTCCCTCAGGGTCGGTGAAATCGGTCGCCGGACCGTTGAGCAGGGAAAGAATGTCGGTCACCGAGGGGAACCGATCAACAGTCAACGAATCGATGGCTCCCACTACCGTAGACGGACCCTCCGCCACCAGAGCCACATCGGAATGGGAACTGATCGCCATTATCAATATAACAAAAGGAGGATGGTAAGATTCACCGGAAAAACAAGAGAATACGGAGATCCGACGAAAATGACAGAGAATGAATCAAGAAGGAATGAAAAACAAGATAATCTAAAAGCAAGAAAGATTATCTCCCTCAGAATTCCACTTAGACAAATATCGAAAAAGTGAGAACTGAGCAACACAACCCCTTATTTATAGGAAAAATGTGAATGACCCTCAAGAATCCCAAAGGTCACCATTAACTACCCGAAAAACCACAAAATGATTCAGACCTAAGGTAACATGCGCCATTATGACAGAAACCATTGAACGGTCATTCAACCGTCAATCAGTACGTCCCCCATGAAACTGTTGTGACAACCTCAAGGTGGCATAGGCACGCCCCATGCGTCACCTTGTATGGTGTTCCCCTTATACGCGGTAAGCATGATCGTACTCTCCCCATACACGTATAAAAGGCTACGACCATCTCTAAAGTAAAAATGGCTATGACCATCTTTAATATAAAAGGTTACGGCCATCTCCAAAGTTAAAATGGCTACGGCCATCTTTAAGATAAGAGGCTACGACCATCTCAAAAGTAAAAATGCCTACGGCCATCTCTAAGATAAAAGGCTACGGCCATCTCCAAAGTGAAAAAGGCTATGTCCATCTCCAAAGTAAAAATGGCTACGGCCATCTCTAAGATAAAAGGCTATGGCCATCTCCAAAGTACAAATGGATACGGCAATATCCAAAGTAAAAATGGCTACGGCCATGTCTAAGATAAAAGGCTACGACCATCTCCAAAGGGAAAAAGGCTACGACCATCTCCAAAGTAAAAATGACTACGACCATCTCTAAGAAAAAGGGCTAAGACCATCTCCAAAGTAAAAATGGCTACGGTCATCTCTAAGATAAAAGGCTACGGCCATCTCCTAAGTGAAAATGGCTACGGCCTTCTCCGAAGTAAAAATGGCTACGGCCATCTCTAAAGTAAAAATGGCTACGACCATCTCTAAGATAAAAGGCTACGACCATCTCCAAAGTAAAAATGGCTACGACCATCTCTAAGATAAAAGGCTACGGCCATCTCCAAAGTAAAATGGCTACGGCCATCTCTAAGATAAAAGGTTGCGACCACCTCCAAAGTAAAAACGGCTACGACCATCTCTAAGATAAAAGGCCATCTCCAAAGTGAAAATGGCTACGGCCGTCTCCGAAGTGAAAAATGGCTACGGCCACCTCGAAAAGATAAAGGGCTACGGCCGTCTCCGAATTAAACAATGGCTACAACCATCTCTAAAGAAAGAACGGCTACGGCCGTCTCCAAAGTATAAAGGACCTCGATTGTCCCCAACCCATAAACGAATAAGGTTATTGGTGGAATCCGCTCATCGAGCTGGACCTCAATACACGGAGGGACTATCTGTATGGGTCAAAATTTGACCTCATGATAATAAATGAGATTGACGCATTTATTAAAGTCTATTTATGGCTAATAAATGGTATGGCTATCTATTCACAAGATCATCGGGTAGTTATTCAATTTGACAATTAAAGCCACGGTTTGGCCGCCCACACGAGGGCGTCCCCTCTATATGGTCCCAACTCCTCGACACCAGCTGGCAGATCTCCTAGCTATAAATACTAAGAGAAAGAACCCTAAAAGGGGGGCTGCTTCTTCTTCTTCACATCTACTTCTAGAAGAGGAGGGAATACAACACTGTAAGGCTCTGAACCTCTCCATGGAGAGGCAGACCAAACCAATATCATTAATTAAAGATTCTCACCCCACTCCCTTTATCTAATATCGATTATCTCTTGCTTCTTATTCTTTTGGTCTTTAGATTTATTACGATATGTTATGATTGGCCCCCATATTTATTTTGATTGTTTTTATGCTTATAAAGTAAATGAAAACTTTGAGCTAAACAAACTGCATATGCGTCATGTGGATTCTAATAGAAACCTGAGAATTTACAGCTTTGCGTTGCAAGATACAACAATTGCATAAGAAGGAAAAACGAGAGGCACATATGTACATAACCTTATATATGTTCTTTGGCAAGTAATTCCTTATTGATCATGACATGCAATAAACTAAATTTCAGTTTCATCATCATCTCCTTTAGCTGAAGCTCCTTCCTTCAGAGTGCTGAGCGAATCTTGAGATAACTCGCTACGATACTTCTGCACCACCAAAACTGATGCTGTAGTTGAAAACTCAGGGGAAATTAACAAGTTTCCCAAAGGCCCCAATTCTGGACAGTCAGTCCTCGTATCAAATACCGAAGCCAATTGAGCCTCAGACACTCTCCCGACTTGGAACAGGTTAACCTTTTTATATGCGCGAATTGCTTCTATAGTTTCTGTAGCATCTTTCACCGTGCTCTCCTCGAAAATGATAGGACCGTCACCACTTGATTTCTGCTTTAAGTCCGCAAGAAATTCTTCATCTGTTGACTCGGCCTCGGGGCCAGAGTTATCGATGATGTCCACGTGGACAGTGGGCCCAACAACCTCAGGGTCCGTTACAAAACGGATTATGGTTAAAGTAATGCCAGGATGCTCCGCCATGTGCATTCCCTAAGCGAGCGCTTCACGATCATCATGACCGCCAAAGAACAAGACCAGTGCCGAATAATCAACTTCGCTGCAGATACATGAGATGCTCCGCCAAGCCCACGGTCAATTAAAATGCTAACCGAACCCGGTGCGTGTTGTAAAACTCTTCGATTGACAAGTCTAAGATCAGCTCGTGTTGTTTCAAAATGTCCGTCAATTCTCTGATGTTTATGGAACGGTAAAATTACCATTGAAACTCTTTTTCTCTCCGCGCTAGCAATTATGTCCTCATGCATGCTAGCCATAGCAGAGATTGCAGTTGTTGGTCGAATTGACACCTTACTGAGTTGTCCGAATGTCTCAAATGCGACAATGACTTGGTTTGATTCCCCTACATGTACTTTATTCCAGAAGGGAAGCCCGTTCTTTCTGGCCTTTTGAACCATTAGAATTGCTGAGGATCTTTCAGTAAGCTCCAAGAGGTGCATCGCGTAGACACGAAGTCCTTCCTTTTTCTCTGTTCCTCGAGAGGCTTCGATGAGATTTATGAGTGGGAATATTTCTTGTGCCGTAAAAACATGTCAAGATTCGGAGTTGCGCCTTGCTTGTGTCTTTCCTCATTATCGTTCTGTGTTTGTATTCCGTGACAGCCATTTTGGCTGGCTTATAAATGGCTATGACTATTGGGGTTGTCATGAATGTTGTGAAGAGAGCCATTAACACCATGATCGCAAATATTTGATCGTTCAATACCTACAAAATTAATCCGATACGTTATTATTTTATGTGCAACTCGAAATGTTATTTCATTTATTTATATGATGATGTTTGACAGAATAAAATATTTGAGAAAGAAAGATTATATACTAAAGTAATGCCATGGTATTTTTATGCCTATAATAAGAGCATGTCATTAAGATCCAGATAAAAAGTTTAAAGTTAAAGAGTACTTTCAAATATAAAATGATGTTACTATATATTTTTGGACAGATTAAAAAGTACCATACAAAATAGTTGAAATGAAGCTTACCCCTTAATCGTTGCCAATGTTAAGGACAATGAGTTCCACTAAACCTTTAGTATTCATTAAGAAACCAAGAGCTAAGGATTCTTGAAGAGATAACTTGCACATGAGTGAAACAAAAACAGTACCAACAATCTTGCCAAAACATGAGGTAGCTATGACGAGAACAAGAAGACCCCAAGATTGAGCTCCTTGAATTGTGGCTACATTTATTTTTAATCCACTAGACACAAAATATAGTGGAAGAAATAATCCAGACACAAGATCCTCCACTTTTTCAACTAGAGCACCTGCAAATGGCCCTTCTTTTGGTACAAGAACCCCAACCACAAAAGCCCCAAATAGAGCATGAATACCAATTGCATCAGTCACAAATCCTGCAGCCAAAACAATTGCCAATGTAGCGCACACATATAACTCATTCGCTGGCTCTCCCTCTGAACATTGCCTTGCCATCCAATTGAATATTATAGGTGCAGTGAATATGCAAATCAGGACAAAACCTGTCCCACATAAGAGGACCCATAATGAAACTATGGGAGAACAAGAACCTGAAACAAAAGCCGATCCAAAATTTAAATTTGATGTATTCATATTTTAGTGGTTTTCCATGTTAAAATGCTGAGTTCAATTGAACCTAAAAAAAAAAGGCTACATCCCTCCAACCTGAAAGTGCAATAGCAAGAGCGAGTAGAATCCATGTAGCCACATCATTGACCGCGGCAGCGCGGCAGCGGACATCGCCATTCGACCAACATCGGTTGTCAAAAGCTTGAGTTCTGCTAAAATACGAGCCAAAACAGGGAAGGCAGTGATAGACAGAGCAACTCCCATGAAAACTAGAAAAGGGCCTTGATTAACCCCTTCGGCAATTGTGGCTCGGAGAGCAAAAGATGTTCCAATTCCTAATACAAAAGGGAGAGTGATTCCAGCAAGAGCAATACTTAGTGCTTTTTTTCCAGTTCGACGAAGAGACCTTGAGTCTAACTTAGTCCCGACGAGCAAAAGAAAGAATAGTAGGCCAAGGTTAGCCAATGTATCCAACACTGTGAGGCTACTTTTTGGAAATATCGCATTCAGATACTTTTGGTTGCGTCTAAGAGCAGAAGGACCTAGTAGAATTCCTCCCCGCCAAAACAAAAATCAATTATCACCTTTTCCAAAATGGCACCAGAAAAATGGCAGGCTTATGGCCCCTACTTTGGGTTCTACTAAATATGTTGCTTTCGGTTTGAACTATGTGTCTTTTTACTGTAATTTCAAATTAATATATAATAATAACTGTGTTCACAATTAAATATTCATAATTTTTTGGTGGATTTCTTAATAGAAATACAACGTCTATGCAAAAGTTATTGGGTTCTCAGGAACCCAATAACAACACTCTAGATTTGCCACCGTAAACACGTACATTATGTAAAAATTTACAATGTATACTTAAAATGAGATGCAATTTTATTAAACCCTGTAATTGTAAATTTTAAGTTCGCCTTTGGCACCACAAAATAATGTCAATTACCGGATAATGTTTTTCCGAAACAAATATAATACAATCACAGAGAAGTATTTTCGTGAAACCGTTGATAAGAAAATTTGACTCCTTAAATCGACATGTATTTATCAGTACTATATATATTGGCATGGAAGAAAGAAATGTTGGAAATAGGAGGATATATATATATATATATATATATATATATATATATATATATATATATATATATATATATATATATATATATAATTTATGGAAGAGAGGATTGATGATTTAGAAGCTTGATTGATCTTGAATGCTTTGCTTATTGGTTCATTACAAATGAGGGGTGATACCTCTATTTATACTACAATGGAATAGTCTAAAACACTTCATCATCTACTAGTATCTAGATAATTCCTAAGTATTCTCATGATAATTCTAGACTTAGATACTTTACAAGATTATTCTACACACTTTGACTACTACATATTACAAGAGGTTTATAGATAATGGACTACAATCTTGATATAATATACTTGGATACTTGCAAGCCCAAATCCAAAACACATAACCCAAAATCAAGTTTATTTTTCAATATCCCCCCTTAAACTTGATTTCGTCACTCCGAGCATATTCCGTAATCTCTGAATGTCTCGTGTTTTATAGGCTTTGTGAAAATATCAACAACTTGGTCAAATGACTTCGCGTACTTTGTCTGCACCTCTTTATTTGTAACACACTCCCTGATGTAATGGTATTTCGTATCGATGTGCTTGCTTCGATCATGGAAGACTGGATTCTTTGCTAGAGCAATCGCAGACTTGTTATCCACATATATCTCTGTAGCTTCTTTTTGAGAAAACTTAAGCTCATTTAGTAACTTCCTGAGCCACACTGCATGACAGGTGCACGATGTTGCTGATACATACTCGGCTTTACACGTTGATAGAGTCACAATGGGTTGCTTCTTCGAACTCCATGTGAACGCTGTATCTCCCATATAGAACACGAAACCACTCATACTCTTACGATCATCTATGTCTCCGGCCCAATCACTATCACTGTATCCAACTAGCTTGAAGTGATCAGAAGGTGAATAAAACAGACCATAGTTAATCGTACCTTTGATGTAGTGAAGTATCTTCTTTGCTGCCTTCAAGTGATTTATCGTAGGTGCTTCCATATATCGACTTACTAGTCCAACTCCGTATAGAATATCTGGCCTCGTGCAGGTTAGGTACCTCAGACTTCCAACGGAACTCTTGTATTGTGTTGGGTCCACCAAGTATCCTTCATCATCTTTTGACAACTTGAGATTGCAATCCACCGGTGTGTTCATCGACTTGCAGTCATTCATCTTAAACTTCTTCAGCACCTCATTCGCATAACCTTCTTGGGATATGAATATTCCTTATTTCTTTTGTTTCACCTCGATCCCAAGATAGTAAGCCATAAGTCCAATGTCGGTCATCTCGAACTCCCAAACCATTGCTTTCTTGAACTCCTCGAACATTTTGGGATTACTACCGGTGAATATCAAGTCATCCACGAATAGGCACACAAGCATAACATCTCCATCATTGCTTACTTTGGTGTAGAGGGCATGCTCATGTGGGCATTTTGAAAAGTAATTCTGCTGGAAATACATGTCTATCCTTCTATTCCATGCCCGAGGCGCTTGCTTCAACCCGTATAAGGCCTTTTTCAATTTCAGCACCTTATTCTCTTGGCCTTTCACGATGTATCCCGAAGGTTGTTCTATATAGACTTCTTTTTCTAAGTGGCCATTAAGGAACGCGGATTTGAAATCCATTTGATAAATCTTCCAATTATGCTGAGCCGCAAGTGAGATCATCAAGCTTCTGGACGAGCGACAGGAGCAAATACCTCGTCATAGCCTATGCCGGCTCGTTGACTATATCCCTTCGCCACCAACCTTGCCTTGTATCTTTCAACTTCACCTTTGGAATTATTCTTGGCCTTGTACACCCACTTTACACCAATAGCATTATGCCCTTTTGGTAGAGTAGCGAGATCTCACGTATCATTCCTCTTGATTGATTGAATCTCCTCGTCCATGGCACGTTTCCACTTCTCGCTTTTTGCTGCGTCTTTATAGCTTATTGGCTCACAGTCGGCAAGAAGGCAGAACAATGTTAGATCCTCCATAGGCTGAGTTACCTCGTACAACTCCTCAATGCTCCTTGTGCGGTGTTGTAGCCTACTTGATTCTCCTCCTGATGTTGGTGTCGCTTCACTTGGTGTGGTTAGAGTATGTGGAGAGTGCGAAGATGGTGTACTAGAAGGTTCTTGAACCTCTAGATATTCTTCGTTCCTTATAGTACTCTCAAACGGATAAGGGAGAAAATCGTATTTCTCCTCTTCGGGAACATTTCAATCCCATGTTGCTTCTTCATCGAACCCACGTCTCGACTAGAGATTACTTCACCGGTCTTGGGATAGAATAGCTTGTAACACTTCGAGCTTGAGTCATAGCCCACGAATATGAGCTTCCCGCTTTTATCATCGAGCTTCGTCTTCTTCTGATCTGGCACATGAGCACATGCCACACTTCTGAACACTCGTAGGTGAGATGCCGGGCTTCCTTCCACTCCAAGCTTCAATGGGCGTTTTGTTCTTGACACTTTTAGTGAGCGAGCGATTTGCTAGATAGATCGCATAGTCCACTGCCTCGGTCCAAAACTCCTTAGGCATCCATTTGCTCTTTAACATACTCCGGGCCATGTCAAGGATGGTCCTATTCTTTCTTTCTGCAACACCATTTTGCTGAGGTGAATACGGAAGAGTTAGAGGATGTCGTAATTGCTGTTGTCACAAAACTCCTTGAATTCCTTGGATGTGAACTCTCCTCCACAATTGGATCTCATCGCCTTTATGGTGAGACCACTTTGATTCTCCACAAACGCTTTGAACTTCTTGAACATTCCAAAGACTTCCGACTTCTCTTTTAGAAAATAGACCCATGTCTTTCGACTAAAATCATTAACGAATAGAAGAAAATATCTATTTTTACCGAAAGATGGTGGATGGATGGGTCCACACACATCCGTGTGAATAAGTTCTAGAGGTTTCTTCGCTCTACTAGAAGCCTCTTCTGGAAAACTATTTCGAAAGTGTTTTCCTAGAAGGTATCCCTCACATATTTGATCCGGATGATTAATTGGAGGCAAACCCTTCACTATTCCTTTACTTGATAATAACTTTAAGCCTCCAAAATTTAAGTGCCCGTATCTCATGTGCCAAAGCCAAGAATTATCTTTGAAACATGCTTTTAAACATCTTGGAATGTCATGTTGAATATTTAGCAAAAACATCCTATTCGTTGACATTGGCACTTGAGCAATCAAACCTCCTATTTGTTCTCTTATAGAAATACTACGATTTATCATGTGAATATCATAGCCTTTCTCTAAGAGTTGTCCAACACTCAGTATATTAGACTTCATATTGGGCACATAATACACGCTAGAGATAAATTGATGCCTTTCATTTTTCAAGCGGATGAGGATCTTACCTTTGCCTTTAACCGGGACTTTAGAGGAATCTCCGAAGGTGATATTTCCACTTATTGCCTCGTCTAACTCCAAACATCCTTTTTGTCACCGCACATATGGTTGCTTGCACCCGTGTCGAGATACCACAAATTCGATCCTCCGTTGTCTCCACCTTTGCATGCTAGTAACAAAGTGTTTTCCATGGCTTTGGTATCTTCTTGTGTAAAATTTTCTCTTTCTTGCACGTAATTGTTTGACTTCTCGCATTCCGAAGCATAGTGGCCAAATTTATGAGAATCATAGCATTTAGTTTAAGAGTTGTCATACCTTGGCCTTTTATTTGTGTAGCCTCTCCCGCGACCTCTTGTCGAGTGAAAATCTTGGCTTCTTTCTTCATTTTTGTAAGAACTATAGCCTCCACGTTTGAGATATCCTCGCCCTCGTTCTCGGCCACGTACTTGACCACGACCTCGTTGACTCGTTTGATGAGTCTTTTCACTACTCTCTTCCTTGAAAGAGAGTTTTGCTTGTAAAGCTTGCTCCAAAGGCCCCTTATTTTTCTTATTGAACCTCTCTTCATGGGCTTGTAGTGAACCCATGAGTTCATCGATAGTCATTGATTCTAGATCTTTAGATTCTTCGATGGCTACGACTATATAGTCGAATTTTGAATCTAATGATATAAGAATTTTCTCAATGAATCTTACATCGCTTAGAGTTTCACCATTCCTCTTTAATTGATTGACAATCGCCAAGACTCTTGTAAAATAATCGGAAATTGATTCAAAGTCTTTCTTATTTAAGGATTCGAACTCACCTCGTAGGATTTGTAGTAGAACCTTTTTCACCTTATCAACTCCCTTGTGAGAATTCTCTAAGATCTCCCATGCTTTCTTGGCGGTGGTTGCACTTGCTATTTTCTCAAAAGCTCCATCATCTACACTTTGTTGGATGATGGAAAGAGCCTTTTGATCATTGATCTTATCTCGCTTTTCTTCTTTCGTGAGTGAGCCCTTGTCTTTAGGCTCCTCATAACCTTGCTCCACAATCTCCCATAGGTCTTGTCCACCTAGGAAGATCTTCACTTGGATGCTCCATCGATCATAATTATCCTTTGTGAGGCAAGGAAACGTGATGACATTGTTGGCCATCATCTTGTCAAACCAAGCTCTGATACCAATTTGTTGGAAATATATATATATATATATATTATTTGTGGAAGAGAGGATTGATGATTTAGAAGCTTGATTGATCTTGAATGCTTTGCTTATTGGTTCATTACAAATGAGGGATGATACCTCTATTTATACTACAATGGAATAGTCTAGAACACTTCATCATCTACTAGTATCTAGATAATTCCTAAGTATTCTCATGATAATTCTAGACTTAGATATTTTACAAGATTATTCTACACACTTTGACTACTACATATTACAAGAAGTTTCTAGATAATAGACTACAATCTTGATCTAATATACTTGGATACTTGCAAGCCCAAATCCAGAACACATAACCCAAAATCAAGTTTATTTTTCAACAAGAAATTCGTTATACTCATCCAACGGAAAATTAATCAAAGAGGTTCGTATAAGTTATAATAGTTTTATGTTTTTAAGTTGATTCTCTTTCATTCATCAACCTCTGATCAAAATTCAAAAAGGGATGCACGACAGAACTTAACTATTCATTAACTTTAGCTATTCCCTCCGTTTTTAATTTAAAATTATACTTTCCACAATCCGATGGAAACAGGTACCTAAGATTCGCATCTCGCTATAATGATCAAATTATAAGTGCATGTTGTAAAGTCAACAGGATGGGCGATCACTAAATTAATTTGGATATTATGATCTCATATATTAATATTGTTTTTTTTTCTTCCTGAAAAGCAACAATACTAATAAATAATAATAGAGGACTTTATTTAACGAACAAGAAAAGTTGGATGCATGAATTAATGTAATAACAATCATTCTACGCCAGTTAATCCTTTGAACTTGGAGGCGACAATAATTAATTTGTTAAAAGTTCATATAGGAACACTTATTTGCCTCGGCACGTAAATGAGCGGCGTTAAAAATTGTCACAAAAGTAGAGCTAGGAATATAGCTCATTCTATAAGTTTTGAGTTTATTTCCTTCTCTTAACTAGATAGAGAAGGCTAGGTCTCATGTAACTTTCGAACAAATACAGTAGTCATAATAGGACGTCAATCATTTTTGTCTTTGTCCAAATATAGAAAATTTTAATCTTCTTAGAACATATTGAAAAGAAAAAAATAGGAGTACCATATATAAATGAAATAGATAAAGTATTGCTTTAATGAAAACTTATAATAATATATTTTACCAAAAGAAGGAGAGACAATATCTCTCTCCTTTTCTTTCCCTCCTTTTGTGGTGACAGAGGTCGTAGAAATGCAGGCATAAGCTATGGAGGGAAAGAATAAAAGAGAAGAAAAACTTACAATAATTTCAGCAACAACACGTGGTTGTCTTAATGGTCGGAGAATATAGGCGAGGACTCGAGTAAGTACAAGTACCAAGCATATCTGTACAATCGCCAGAGGCAGTGCATAATGCAGCGGATTCTCTCCTTGGAGTACTCCGCTAGAGGTTGCATGCATTGACGATGATTCACATTTAACCGCCATGTTGACTTCCAAGAAAAACAACCTTAACTAAAATCCAACCCGCTCAACCAAATCCTTAATTTTTCCTTCAATATCTGCAAATGTAGTAAAATATTTTACACCTAAAAGATGTTGAGCTATAAGATTATCTAGCTTCCAAACCTAGACATATATATTGATTTTGTCGTGTATATTTATTGTATACTGTTTGTATATCGGGTATATCATGTATGTTGGGCCAGACACACATCTGGTCCCATTTTTTTTTTGTTTTGTATTTGGCCCGAGTTGGCCCAGTTTGGTCATATAAGCACCTGACCCTTCTGTATAGGGGTCAGTCGGATATTTTGCAATTGAAGTTTTCTCTTGGAGCTCTCTAGAAGCTCCCTCTCAATCGACTCATCTTCTTCAATTTTCATCTTGATTCTTCTATGTTTTTATGGTATCAGAGCAGACGATCATCCGATGATTCTATACTATATCTTGTTATCCTAGTCGAAATCGCGTTGGAAAGTTTTCGGGTATGTGTGAGATATTTGGTCAGTGATGATCTCGATATGAATCGAGTGTTAATCTGAGACTTTTATCACCATTAACTGGTTACATCTTCACTGCTTGGACGTTTTGGGTTGGTTTTCCGAGGTCCTCGACTCGATTCCGGTGAGACTTCATATTTTAGGGTTTCTGCTTCTCGGAACTAGGTTTTTTCTGTTAATCGAAGGCCGTTCTTCTCCGGTCGCGAAGAATGAGGGTAAATTTGTTCCTGTTTTAGGTGCTATATGATTTGCATGAGGTTTTTGATACAACTTTAGTTTTTCAAACTGATTACCGAGACTATCTTTTGATTTTAAACTCATTGTTGTTCATGGCTTCTAACATGAGTGCTAATACAACTCCTGTTGACCCTACCAGTCCTCTTTTTGTTTACTCCTCTGATGTTCCTGGAGTTTCTCTTGTGTCCACTCCCTTCTCGGGTAGTGGTTATGGGGGTTGGAGGAGGAAAATGATTGTAGCGTTGTCTGCTAAAAATAAAATTGGCTTTGTTGATGGTACATGTCCCCGACCAGACACTAATGTGGCTGAACAAAAGTTATGGGACAGATGTAACAATTTGGTAATCTCCTGGTTAACTGCTTCCTTATCCCCTCAGATAGCTGAGAGTGTGCAGTATTCTGATACTGCACAGAGTATATGGGCACAGCTCGCAACTAGATATGGTACTGCTAACAGAACCAAAATTTTTGAACTAAAAAGAGAACTCTCTCATACTTCTCAAGGATCTCTAGATGTAGCCTCATATTTTAATTAACTTAAAGGATTGTGGGATTGAATTAACAATGTGTACAAACTATGGGCAAAGATGCATTTGTCCTGCCAGAAATGGCATCATACAAGAAGATGATGAGAATAAGATGTTCTAGTTCCTCATGGGCCTTAATGAAGCATACGTGGGGGTAAGGAGTAACTTACTGATGATGCAGCCTCCTCCTACCCTTGACAGTGTCTACAATATGGTCCTCAATGATGAGAAACAGAGACAAGTCCAGTCCATTTCTCAGTTTAATCCAGACTCTATGTCTTTCAATGTCCACACAAATAAACATTCAGTTGGAATCAATAAGGTCACAGTGCCTAATCCTTCTCCTTTCAGACAAAGAGTTAATTTTGACCAAGCTAGAGGTTCTTTATTCTGTAGATACTGCAAAAAATCTGGGCACTTAATTGATAAGTGTTACAAGATTCATGGGTATCCACAAAGTGTAACATTTAACAAGGGGAGGAGACCTGCTGCTGCTCATCTAACTGCCGGTGTGGATTTCCTTTCTTCTGAAGGAAATATGTCTGTTCCTCATGGAAATCCTCCTGGAAGTCATCACCCTGTTCCAAATATGGATGGCCAGAGTTATGTGATACCAGGTTTGAGCAGACAACAATATGACCAATTGATGACCTTGCTACAACAAACTCAGTTAGGGGACTCCACTGCCCAGACTCCTCCTCCCATGTATGCTGCCAATTTTGCTGGTACTATGCTAACTGAGAGCCCTGTTTCTGATTCCAAATTTTGCATGCTTAATCACATTAATTCTGCCACCTGGATAATAGACTCATGGGCATCTAACCATACGAACTTTAATAAAAATTTACTCTTCAACCTCACACCTTTAGCTGTGCCCTATCTTGTAACTCTTCCTAATGGATATAAAGTGAAAGTGACATGCACAGTATCTTTTGCATTAAATTCATTCATCACTCTTCATGATGTCTTATTTGTTCCTTCTTTCAAACACAACTTGATTTCTGTCCACAAACTAGTAAAACAGTTGCATTGCATAGTCTTGTTTACTGCAACTTTCTGTTTCCTCCACATGTTACAGTCCCCTTCTCTGAAGATGCCTCTGGATCTTGGTAAAGAGGAGGCTGGTCTGTACAAGTTTTCTTGGGTGCCAACTTCCTCTTCTTCTAATTGTTATTCTTCTGCTTTTGTATGTTCTTCTTCTTCTTGTAAACCTGACTGTTCAAGTCATAAAGTTGTTGCTTTACCTTCAACTGTAAATAGTTCCATCTGTAATAATGTTGTTACCACTGACATGAATTACATTTGGCATTTGAGATTGGCTCATATTTCATTTTCAAACATGAAACACATTTCTGCCTTGTCTTTTCCATTTGCTTCTAAATAGCCTTTCCATTAATCTATTTGTCCTATGGCTAGACAAACTAGACTTCCCTTTCCTGATAGCAAAACAAGTACATCTAGACCTTTCCAATTGATTCATGTAGATACTTGGGGTCCTTATCACAATCCCACTTCTTCTAGCTCTACATACTTTCTAACAATAGTTGATGACTTTTCTAGAGCAACCTGGACACATTTATTGAGGTCTAAAAGCAATGCTTTCTGCATGCTTAAGTCTTTTCTGTGTATGTTTAAAACCCAATTTAATGCTGTTGTTCAAACTATTAGGAGTGACAATGCTTTGGAATTGGGGTCTAGTATTGCTGGTGCATCCTTCTTTAGCCAACAAGGCATTATTCATCAAACAACTTGTCCCGATACTCCTCAACAGAATGGTGTTGTTGAAAGGAAACATAGGACTCTTCTTGAAACCTGTAGAGCCTTAATCTTCCAATCTGGTTTACCCATCTCTTTCTAGGGAGATTGTCTATTGACTACTACATACCTTATTGACAGAATACCCTCCAGGATCCTTCAAGGCAAGTCCTCTTATGAAATTTTGCATGGAAAGGCACCTACTTACTCCCATTTAAGGGCATTTGGCTGCCTTGCCTATGCTGCTGTCCCCAATTCCTCAAAGGGACAAGTTGAAACCTAGGGCCATTTCCTGTGTCTTCCTAGGTTATCCTTTTGCTAAAAAGGGTTATAGACTGTATGATCTCACTCCCAAAAAGTGCTTTGTGTCCAAGGATGTTGTCTTTCATGAAACTTCTTTTCCTTTTAAAACTTTTTCATCTTTTAACCTTACTCTTTCTGTTTCTCCCTCTTCTTTTCCTTTTGTTCCTCCTCTTGAGCATTCCCTTTCTGAGACAGACTTGTCTGTCCCTATCTGTTCCTCTCCTCCTTCTCATTCTGCCCCAGTTTCTCCTTCTTCTAATCCAGCTTCCAGTCCTCCTTTCAACCCTGATATTTCTCCTCATGCTTTGCCTTCTTCCACATCACCTAATGTTCCCAGAAAATCTGGAAGCCAACACAATCCTCCTTCTTATCTTAGGGATTATGTCTGTCATCTTCCTGCCTTCTCTGGATTTTCTTCTTCTCCTATGGAGTCTGAACCTCTCTATTACTCTCAAGCTGCATCAGTTCCAGTATGGAAGGAAGCCATGAGAAAGGAGTTTGATGCTTTGGATGCCAACCATACCTGGGATGTTGTTCCACTTCCTCCTGGTAAGAAACCCATAGGCTGCAAATGGGTTTATAAGATCAAATATAAGGCTGATGGTAGTGTTGAAAGATATAAAGCTAGACTTGTTATTAGAGGGGATACTCAAATTGAAAGAGTTGATTTCACTGACACTTTTTCTCCTGTGGTTAAAATGTCCACTGTGAAGTGTCTTATTGAAGTGGCTGTTAAGAACCATTGGAATCTTTTTCAACTTGATGTTAACAATGCTTTCTTGCATGGTGATTTGGATGAGGAGGTCTATATGAAGCTCCCTCCAGGTTTAACAGTTTCTGTTCCTTCTACTGATTCTGTTTCCTCTGCATCTCCTCCTCTTGTATGTAAGTTGAAAAAGTCTCTTTATGGGTTGAGACAGGCATCCAGACAATGGTATGCTAAAGTGTCTTCTGCTCTCTACTCCAGAGGATATACACATTCTTTGAATGATTATTCTCTGTTTATCAAAGGCCAACCTGGTTGTCTGGTTGTTGTGGCAGTCTATGTGGATGGCATTATTATTACTGGGGATGACAATGATGAGCTTTCTGCCCTGAAACTGTTTCTGGATGATCAGTTCAGGATTAAAGACCTGGGGTCTTTGCATTATTTTTTGGGCATAGAGATGTCTGTTGTTCCTAGTGGGATGCTCCTTAATCAACATAAGTATGTTTCTGACCTGCTGCATCAATTTGACTGTATGAATGCTTCTCCTGTTGTTTGTCCTTTGGATCTTAATGTCAAACTCCATGCTGATTCTGGTGACCTCTTCTCCTCCCCTGATCAATATAGGAGCCTCAATGGTAAGCTCTTATTCTTGACTCACACCAGGCCTGACATCTGCTTTGCTGTTCAGCATCTAGTCAATATTTGAAGTGTCCCAATGTCCCTCATATGACTGCTGTCCTACATGTCCTATGATATCTTAAGGGCACTATGAATTTGGGTCTCTTCTATTCTGACAGTTCTGATTTCTCTATACATGCTTATTCTGACAGTAATTGTGCTGCCTGTCCTGATACTCGCAGGTCTGTTACTGGTTTTTGTGTTATTTTGGGAGGCAGCTTGATTAGTTGGAAGTCTAAAAAACAGCCTGTAGTTTCTTTATCCTCTGCTGAAGCAGAATATAGGGCTCTCAATAAGGTGGTAGCTGAATTGTCTTGGCTTTCCCGTTTGCTCACTAACATTGGTGTTTCTGTTTCTCTTCCATTTTCTATTTTTTGTGACAACCAGGCTATACATATTGCCAAGAATCCTGTTTTTCATGAGCGGACCAAGCATATTGAGGTATATTTTCATTTTGTTAGAGATCACTTGACTGGTGGGCTCATTACTCTCTCCCATGTCTCTACTTCTCGTCAGCTGGCTGACCTTCTCACCAAGCCTCTGCCTGGCACTATCCTACATCCTCTGTTGGTCAAGTTTAAGGTGGTCTCCCCCTCCAACTTGAGGGGGAGTGTTGAGCTACAACATTATCTAGCTTCCAAACCTAGACACATACATTGATTTTGTACTGTATATTTATTGTATAATGTTTGAATATCGTGTATATCATGTATGTTGGGCCAGACACACATCTGGGCCCATTTTTCTTTTGTTTTGTATTTGGCCCGAGTTGGCCCAGTTTGGTCATATAAGCACCTGACCCTTCTGTATAGGGGTCAGTCGGATATTTCGCAATTGAAGTTTTCTCTTGGAGCTCTTTATAAGCTCCCTCTCAACCGACCCATCTTCTTCAATTTTCATCTCGATTCTTCTATGTTTTCAAAAGATAATTATAGTCAACTAAGGCTGTATTTTGTACTTTTTTCCATTTCTCAACTATAAATACCCCCTCATTCTTTCATTTTTATTCACCAATTCATCAATATCTCTCAATCTCTCTCAAGCTCTCTTTCAATCTTTCTAGTACAAGTGCTTAATTTATTGTTGAAAAATCGTGAAAAATTGTGAAGTTGTTGAATTGAAGTTTTCAAGTGTTCAAGTTCAACGATTTTCAATTTTCAAGAAGTTGTTCGGCAATCCGGTAAACTCGTTTCAACTCTTACGTGCTAATAATATATTTTTGTGTTTTTTAGTTTGCATAATTCTAATTAGTATGGCATTTTCTTTGAAAAAAATGTTCGGTAAAGGAGAAGGTAAAACCGGTGAAAGTAGTGGCCATAATACTACCCTTACCCCGTCTCCCCGACCTAAAAAAGATAAGCAAATAGAAAGTAGTAGGTAACCTAGACGTCCTAATCCGCCTCTCATAATGCTTGATAGTGATCACCCTTGTTTTCAATTTACCATGTGAATTTCTACATGATGTTGCAGTAGGTGATAGATTAGATGATGATATTATGAATGCTCTTTATCCTAATGAACCTATCTTAGAGGAAAATGAGGATGATGATGATGATGATGAAACCCAAACACAAGATTTAGATGATACACCTACTAGTCCTGCTCATAACTTAGGTAATGAACTGGTACACCCACCTGTAAAACTCCCACTTTTAGTAGACAACCTGCTAAACGTCAAGAAACATCATTAGTTTGGCATTTTCCTACTCAAGTAAGAGAGCACGACAAGGCTAAGTGTAAAACTTGTGGGAAATTACTTGTTCATAGGTATACTAGAGACCGTAACGGCACGGGTAGTTTGACTAGGCATATAAAATTACACCCTAGAGATAGGGCTAGCTTTTTCCAAATGCAAGCGCAATAAGAGGGGGGACAAGTGTAGATTCGCAAGTTAACCCTAGTACTGGTTAATCTAGTTCAACCAGGAATTAACATTGTCACCAGAGGTATTTTATATTACGATCCAAATAAGGATCGTGAAGAATTAGCAAAAATGATTACTGTTATGTGCTTGCCTTATACTTTTGCTTCTAATCCTAATTGGATTCATTATATTAGAAGAGTCTTTAATCATACTTATAAAGGTTGGCTTCGCGCAACAGTTAACGCCGATATTTATAAATTCAAGCATGAATATGAACAATATTTTTGCTATTTATTTACTCATATACCTAATCGTATTTCTATTACAACTGATATTGGTAGAAGTAATAATGACTGTGATTATCTAACTGTAACAAGTCATTGGATAGATGAAGACTGGACAATGCAAAAACGCATAATTGCATATAGAATAATTAATTCACGGCACACGGGTAGGTTTATATCTAACAATGTTCCAGAAATATGTAGATATTTTTGTTTTAGTGATAAAATAATAGCAATTTTTATGGATAATGCTTCTAGTAACACTAGTGCAATAGGCATGCTAACACAAACCCTTAGTCTTGCATATAGTAATATTTTTCATGTTAGATGTATTTGTCATATTTATCATTTAATTGTTGGTGATGGTATGCGAATATTAAACATAGAAATTGAAAATGTGAGAATGGTGGGGATATTTATGAACTTGCAATAAATGAAATGAAACAAAAGTTTTAAAAATATTTTTTTTCCTATCCCTCCTATTTTTTGTGTAGGTGCAACAATGAAACTAGGAGGTCCTCACTTTTGGTATTCTAACATTTATAAAGCGTTAGATCTTTCAGAAGACGAAATTGCTACACTTGCTGATGCAAAAGCATCAATTAAAATTAATGCTCAAACTTTTTATAATGCTTATAAACATGCGTTAGAGCATGCTAGGCCAAATATTCCAACCCCTACTTCGTCTACATCACAATCATCTAAAAGAGCTGCTGGCTTAACAACTCTTAAATCGTGGACGGAGTTCCGGGGTTCTCAAGGTGATAATTTTGATAAAATTTTCCATCTAAATGAGCTTCAAGTCTACTAGTCATAGGGACTAGAAAAGGAGAATCCAGACGACTCTTTTGATCTTTTGGAATGGTGGAAGTCAAGGGAAAAACATTTTCCCGTTCTTGCAAGGGTGGCTCGGGATGTTTTGTCAATTCAAGCTTCAACTATTGCATCGGAGAGCGCTTTCAGCCAAGCAAGATTACAAATCGGTGATCACAGAGCGTCGATGCGGAAGAGCTTGGAAAAATCAGTGCTTTTTAGAGATTGGATCCGCGCGGAAAGAAGAAACTTTTGCATAGAAGAATCACAACCGGAAATAGATGAGGCATATGAAGAAATGATAGCAGAACTTTCTGAGGAATTGGCTTCACCCGGAAGTGTTGATGAACAAGCTTCATTTCCACCACCGCCAACACAACATCCTCCCAACCTTGACGTATTTATGAGATTTGTTAGAAATACAACATAAATTATGATGTAACTTGTACATTGGCACGTTTTTTTAGTTTTTTTTTCTTTTAATGGTGGTATTAGTATCTTGTTGTGCTCATTCCATTGGGGGAAGGAATACTAAGAAAGATATGCCATTTTGGTAAAAAAATATGCTCTTTATCATATCCTTGAATATCTTTTTTCTCAATATTGCTTTGTCTTTACTTCGATATCAATCCTTGAATATTTATATAACATACAATATATAACATACAACACAATATACTAATTACATAACCCCAATATATACATTATATACAATATATACTAATTATTACAACACAATATATACATAATATACAACACACTATATACATAATATACAATATATACTACTTACTACAACACACTATATACATAATATACAATATATACTAATTACTACAATACAATATATACATAACATATATCCATATATACATAACATACAATATATACTAATTACCACAACACAATATATACATAACATAAATATCCATATATACGTAACATACAATAAATACTAATTACTACAACACAATATGTACATAATATACAATATATACTAATTACTACAACACAATATATACTATACTAATAACTTAGCACACCATATAAAATATATTCTACAATATACTAATGACTACTATACAAGATATTGATTTAAAATAAAACATCGACAGGCCCATTAGGCCCGCCAGGCCCGGCCACCAGGCCCAGGACCGCAGTGTGCTTAGGCCCGTAACGAGCCGGTCTCTACTCTGAGGACCGCCAGGCCCGCCAGGCCCGACACTCCAAGCCCGGGACCGTGAAGCACGGCCCGTCAGGCCCGTCAGACACGTTTAGGCCCGGGCCCGGGACAACATACAGCCTTCCAGTCAACTATTCATGATATAAGTGAAGTTATTAGTAACATAAAAAAAATAATACGACGGGTTACCGGCTAAAATCTTTGGATATCTTTTAAAAGTTCAAAGTGTTGAAGCTGATAACCACAACATTATATTTATATGCCAATAGAATAAAGAAGAGTAGGACAAAAGAGCAAAGCTTAATATTCCAAAGAGTGAGGAACCAATGAATAGAAACTTGCCTTAGCAAATTTAATGAGTGGTGTGTCCTACACAGGGCCTTCAACTCCAGTATTTTTATGGAGCCACGAGAATTTGATTTGTCGATAATACCCATGGTGGATACACCTAATAAATATAAGTCAACAATGTTTTAGCTATTATTTTACTCACATTATTACTCTCTCTCTCTCTCTGGTATTCCTTTTTCGATTTTACTTAGTTTCTAGCATCAATTTTGATTTTTTTTCCTTTTAATGGAATTTGTTTTCTTTAATTATTTTTATTCCTCCAAGTTTTGACCATTGAAATTGCGAGTCTGTTTCCTGGTATTCACGCCATATAGAAATTAATTAACTTGTTATGTTAATCTATTAATATGTATTTCGATGACATACTCATCTTATCATATTACTAATTTAAATAGTACCAATTCACGTTACTATCATTTACACGTCTCATTTGAAGTTTCATTGTGATCTGTGTGACCTTTTGGTTTCAATCCTTAATTATTTTCTTTTCTTTTCGATCTGATTATGTTTTTTCGTTAACTCAACCTATCCAAACATGATTTTCATGGTAAACCCTATGCATAAAATGTCTTAAGTCAAGGTATTACATGATCAAATATCAGGATATGACTTGTGTTTTTCTTACACAGCAATTTTACTCCACCTTCTTCACACTTTTCTAATACAAAAGAAACCAAAACAAAATGTTGTCCTTTCCTTCTTTATTTTGTTGAGACTTTCCCTTTCTAAAAATCACTTTGACTAATTAATTTGGAAGTTAATCAAACGTAGATTAATTCATTATTTGCAGTTAAAATTTAAGCATGCTGAAACTTATTCTGAAAAAAGGTAAATTAAATTTTTCCTCATTTAGAAAAGGTGAATAGTGCATATATATATATGAAATCAAAGAACGCTTAGTGTGACAAATATTTGGACAGATGGAGCATCATTTAATATATTAATTTTAATTTTTTTAAAAAAAAGTCGACTAAAGGGTTTCTAAGAAATGTTAATTTCTGATAAAATGATACACGTCGATTTCTTAAATGGGGTCGGGGTTAATGGTGGTGGGACCTTGAAGAATGGGAGAGGCCTTTAGATTAAAGCACGTTGTAATAAAATTCACGAGTCAATTAGATATAAAAATATTTTAGTACGAATTAATGCAGCATCCTACATATAATTAAGGTTACCATTTTTTTTCTATTCTCCCAATTTTTTATATACAATTATTTTGGTCAACTATAATAAACATTTGCATCATGTCATGTTGCTGAGTCATTTTTTTTCTGCTTTCTTTTTGGTATTACTCTGAGAAGCTATAGACTTGAATGGATACTAATCTCCTTTACAGGTTTTTTGGTAAGATATATTAGAAAAAATAATATACAAATTTTATTTGATATTACTAATCTCTTATTTGGTAATATTTTCATTCTATGTATAGCTAATACATTTATTAATTATACACCTTATTTGGTATTGTTTACCCTTAAAAAGGATAACAATCAAATTCGTACACGTTTTAAAGGAACGTAATTTATTTAATACGAATGATCAAGAACAATAGGTAATTGAATTAACAGGAGACAAAATGATCAAATCAAATGCGACGAAATAATTAAGCCTAGCGTTAGATTCAAATGCTAAGGATCGGTCCCAATCGAGCCCTCGGAATGGAGCTTAGTTGCAACTAGACGGATGAACAGCTGAAGAACACCTGAACAATTACTAAAAGACAAAAGTAAACTTTACTAGTTTGATATGTGTTGCCAAAAATGATCTCAAAAATGAAAAGATTCTCGCCTTTTTTGAAGTAGGGGAGTTTAAACCCCAATATAAGTCAAAATAAAGTAAAAATTCTTTCATTCTTTTTCTCTTATGAAAACACAATCTACAACCAATATCAGGCATTATCCCCACCGTAATATCCGGCTGATGGCGGATATTTTGGCTCTCCATTTGTCTTCTATAACCGTTTCTTCATTTACCATCGGTTCCTTGCATTGCTCGTGTTGGGGTATCTCCGGTTTCGACCATGTTCGATTCCCGATGTATCATACGTCCGCTCCTGGTTTCGATCTACGGCCAGCCTCGGCTTTACTCAAGCTAGTAATGAGTAACGTTGTTTCTTGATTTTCAACTGGAAATATGGGATAACGTTATCCCTGATTTTACGTGTACATAGATAGTCTCCTCACTTCTCAGGGGGTTTATAGGAGCGACAAGAACTCACTAGTTAACCCCGGTTCCTTTCTACGCACACCATAAGAAAGTTGACGAACTGAACCATCAGCCATGCCACTCTGTTTTTTAACACACTTGAGTCACCAGTTGATTATCCTCGACAATTACCGAATGTGAAACGTCATGCATTCATTATTCCTTTCTTATAAAAGCTTCAGTTTCTTTTTTTTTCTTCATATTTTTACTTTCTAATTTCGAACTTTCTCAAATTACCCTCGAAATTTTCATCTTTTCATCAATCCTTCAAATCTTATAAAATGTTCTTCACATACCTTTAATTTTCTGTTACAAAATAGAAAACGAAAAATTAGAAACAGTTGGATTTTAATATTAATATTGTTGGATTTAATATTAATATTTGTATTAAAACGGATATTTAATAATATTTCTGTTAATATTTACTATTAACAAGCAAATTTGGTCCAAAAATTAATCAAGTAATCATTCATTTATCCAAAATCGAAGCCGAAGCCGAAGCCTAGCCGAGTGAGCGCCGGCGGCGACACGAGGCTTGCATTCTTCTAAACTCTTTAAGAGCTAGAAGAAAAGTAATTACTTATATACACATTAAAAACCTTTTTCTCTTCCAATATGAGACAATGTTTCTTCATCCGGGGAGGGGGAAGGGACTTAAAATTTTATTTTCCTCTAATACCCATTCTTCCCCTTTTAAGCATTTAATATACTTAAAACCCCAATAGTATATATATACAAAAAAAATATATTTTTTAACTATTATTTTAAAAACAACTACACAATATTCTTTTTGGTTATTCTGCCGCAATGGTGGGCTGGATTGTATTTGGAGGTTTTGATTATGTAATGGATCCAGACTGTCATGAATGCAGTGTAGACCACATATTATATGTTTATAGTAGTATCTTTTACAAACAACTATTGCGGGTAAGGAATAAAGTAAATAGTTATCTACTACAAGTTGAATATCCCTTTGTTTCAATTTATTTTAACCTAAACTTATTGATCTAAAACAGCCAATAGATATTTTTATGGCTACAAATAATTTTACTAAGGATAAAAGGAGAATTTTAAAATTAAATTATTTTCAAATTTAAAAGGGTTCATTCTTTCTTAAACTGACTAAACAGAAAATAGATTTATTCTTTTTTAAAAGGAGAGTAGTGTTATGAAATAATATAAAAGGCAAGAACAATAATGCAAGAACAAGAGCAATAGAGAGAATAGAGAGAGAGAAGTATTCTTATTGATACTTAGAGATTGTTATGGGGTGTCTTACAATGGTAGAAGACCCCTTTATTTATAGGGAGGGGGATGATTTAGCTACCAAGAATAGAACTCTAGAATCTCTCTAATTATAGACATTCACCTTAAATAGGAGATTTCATAACACTCCCCCTTGAATGTCTATTCAACAATGTGCCTCGTTAAAACCTTAAAACCAAAACCCAATGGGAAAAATTAAAGAAAGGAAAAAGAGTACACATGTTTGAATATGCGCCTATTGGTTGCCTCGTTAAAAACCTCGCAAGGAAAACCCAGTGGGACAAAACCTTGTAAGGGAAAAAGAGTGCAACGCGCATTAACTCCCCCTAATGAGTACATCAATTTATATCCTTGAGCATTTGCATTTCAATCTTGTGCATCATCTTCAAAACGATCTTTGGTAGACGTTTGACAAATCAACCATATTGACTTGAATAAATATTCCGTACCTTGAAATCATCATTCTTGATAGATATGAACATCTTCATATAATGTCGTGGAATAACTCTTCAATATCTCCATAGATGCATTCTCAATGCCATCATGCTTATAATAGCAAGATACATATGTACACAAATTGTACTAAGGATGTGGTACTTCAGGACCAAGAATTGCATATGCTTCAAGTAACTTAAATCTTTCAAGTTAAGTCATATAAGCCATATAATAGACTTTAGATGCATATCAAGTTTTCCATGTCATGCTAGACAAATAAGATATCGAAAACTGATTATACATACCTTTGACTTCATACTTTCAAGTATTTGAACTACATGTCCAAATCTACATGTCTTTCACATGGAATCAAGTATTTGTCTATACGCTTCAATCGTATCCAAGACCTTGTCCTTCAGGGACTTTTGTAGTGAGAATATAGTTACATTCTTTGGGTCAGCAAATGAGTAGCAGGCTTTGCAATATGTTGCAATTGAATTATCCATTTTATGAACTTCAGGTTCATATCATGATATTCGGGGATCTACATATACAAATGATAATTCTTCCCATGTAACCTTTTCTCAATTGTTTATCATGTCTCCCCCTCATGTTAGAAAAGCTAACTTGTTTCCTCAACTTTGGGAAATCATCTTTGTGCATTATCATGTCAATATACACAGCATATTAATAATAAGATGAAATTATTTGGTTCCTGACCCTGAACCACTTGTGAGGGGAGAATATAATATACTCTCGTATACAACGTATATCAAACTGATATATATAACTTTGTTCTCATAAGAAACAGTTTAGCTATTAAGTGGAAGCACTCAATAATTATCTTGCTAAACCAACTTTGATATAAACCAACTTATCAAGATGAACTATCTTGAGTAGAGAATCTGGAAATTATGCTCGAAGTTAGATTACTGAGCAATTTACCTCGCAAGCACCGGCCAGGCTGCGGGTTAATAACAATTGCGCATGTAACCATTTCATAGATGCATCATATGTGGTATACATGGCAGGTGAATGGGCCCATATTCACCTTTGATATTTTCAGAATTTATGGGCTTCAACCCGAACTCTTTAGTTGGTCAGTTCATTAATGAGAACAAGTGATACAAGAGAATTCGTAAAGAACTTTCTAGTTCTTTGATATTCACCTGTGTGAATTTGCACATCATACTTAAAATGAGATGGCTAATACGAATGCTAACTGAACAAATTATCAATATTGGTAAATTTCAAATTTACACCATGACATGTGCACTTATCAATAAACTTCAGGTTTATTATGACATGGGTTTTAAACCAATAGATATCCACTTTATTGTGACATTCTTTCTTTTGTGTAGTACAAACTGGAGAACAAAGCGGGTAGCTTTTCATATACAAATTACCCCGCTACAAGTTGTAGTAATAGGAGATATCAAAGCCTTCCTTTATTTATAGTCTCAATATAATCAATCGCTTTCGCGTGTACTTTGGAAACTAAATAAGTTTCTTTGAGACTTACTACAGCACAATACTCAATTATGTTTCTCCAACATAGTAATAATTGGCTCTTCTAGAACTCTCAATTAATTTTGTACTATCACAGATTCATCAACATCCATGTGGTGAATATCTTTCTTAAAGAGAAAGTTATACCATTATGGTCATGTCAAGCTTATATGCAAGATATGTTTCTTGCATTATCGTTGTCCTTTAATAGTCATATTTCCAAAATACTTTGGCGTACAATAGGTACGTGACCAACGATCATTCATGCCATATATCATCTCAAACCTCCTTCTAGGGGTGAGTGTGGTATCATCTCAAACCTCCTTCTAGGGGTGAGTGTGGTATATTTAATACCAATTTCATGTTCATATTCTTCCAATAATGAATATGTATTCGTGAATCAGATGTTGTCACATTCACTTCGGGGATATGTGATTTTGTTATCCTTTTCAAATCTATAAATGCGTCAGGCATTTGATTTGCTATTCTTTGCAAATGGATAATCTTTTGTGCCTCTTTCACAAATAGAGGTATGCGGATCAAGATGAGATAATGATGCATTTTTCCACAAAATTTCCCGTTTGGTTTCACCAACTTCTCCCCCTAATTTTGGGAAAAGTGTCTCATCAAATTGACAGTTTGCAAATCGTGCAGTGAACAAATCTCCTGTCAATGTTTCGAGGTTGCGAATAATGGAGGGCGATTCAACCTCAACACATATTCCTAACCTTCTTTGCAGACCCATTTTGGTGCGGGATGGCGGTGCTACAGGCACATATACTGCGCATCCAAAGATTCTTAAATGGGATATATTGGGTCCATGACCCAAAACCAATTGCAACGGGGAATATTTGTGTCAATTCGTCAATCAGAGACGAACTAGCATTGCTGTATGCAAAATGGCGTGTCCCCAAACCGAAGTGGGCAGCCGACGAACTAGTATTGCTGCATGCAAAATGGCGTGACCCCAAACCAAAGTGGGCAGCCGACGAACTAGCATTGCTGCATGCAAAATGGCGTGACCCCAAACCGAAGTGGGCAGCCTCGTTTTCATGAAGAATTCAAGATTATTCTCATCTATTGTCTCAATATGATATCCATTTTGAATGATATCTTTAAAACTCAACAAGTTCCTTTTAGACTTGGAGGAGAACATTGCGATTGATATCATTAAAACTCAACAAGTTCTTCTTAGACTTGGAGGAGAATATTGCATACTCTAAGATAAACGTCGTGCCTTTGGGCAGAGTTACAGTTGCTCTTCCGGAGCCTTCAATCAATTTACTTCCCATGGTTTGACATATAAAAGAAAATATACGAACATGAGAATAAACAACTTCAATTCTTTTGTTTCACATTTAAACAATATTTTCAAAATCTGTTGGGGTTAGTTGACTAAATAAATCAGATAGTCGATTATATGTTTTCCATAATCGATTACTATGCAGTTTGAAAATTTCAGTTTAAGCATTTTCATAAAACAATATAAAAATGAAATGCATAGCTGAGTGAACAATATAAAAATGAGTAATTTTTTTTTTTGTATTAAAATTTTCTTTTGTTAAAATACAGTACTAACCTACGTATCAAAATCATATTGTCCACATACTGTTATAAAATAATAGAAGTGTTAGACAACGGTTTTTCTATATACACATAACACCTATAAAATATCACAACACATGAGTTTTAAAGGATTTTACTAATACATTGACACACTACAGGAATGAAAGTATGTTCTTTGAAAACATAGTTTTAGATACGGATACAGTCTATTTTGTTGTATCTGCAGGATTTACACTGCACAAAACACGCGTGTGTCCATGTAGCGTGAATGTGTATTGGAATCACATTGACATACATATTCTAGTCAAACAACCGATTATTGCACAGAAATACATGCATAATAATAAACAGATGTTTGTCAACCAAAGTAAGGTATTGATTTTTAAGTAAAATAAAATCAAACAACTCAATCTCCTTAATCACAGATCCATTACCGATTAAGTGGTCTATTTTCCCCTCAGGGTGCTCAAAGAAGTCTGCCACATCCAAGTGGGTGATGTCAAAATTATTGTCAGAGACAAAATTGGTTTCAGGGCATTTACTCTTTAGAGATGCTTGATAAAGCTCAACCAAATGTCTTGGTACACGGCAAATTTTTGCCCAGTGCACTTTTCCACCGCAGCGATAACATATAGTTTATGAACTATTTGCTTTTGGATTCTCAATCATATCGTGCTTGTGGCAGAGTGACCAACTTCAGGTTGTCATATCTCTCCTTTAAGCCATTCCACAAGATAGATGGATCTTTGACTGTGATATATTCAATTTTCAAACCTTCATCAAGGTGGTGGCGCAAGAAAATCAAGGCCTTAGCACAGTTTCAAACCTTCATCAAGGTGATGGCGCAAGAAAATCAAGGCCTTAGCATAGTCTTGGGTCGATGCATTATTTCTGTCTTTAATGGCGTCTCCAGGACCCATTGCATCCAACACCCATGTCATATAGTTCTTACCCGAAATTTCAAGGGCAACGAACTTTCTTTTCAGTAAAACAAAATTACATCAAGAGCGTGTTCATACTTACGGGCTCTATTATAATTATCACATTCACTTCAGGGAATGGATCATAATCATGTGCTTTACACAATCTCATGTCAAATATTACTTTCATGAAGTGAAAGATTATTTTGAGAATCCTTATTGTTCTCATTACCACAATAATGACGATTATAATTTCATCTATTGCCACGTCCATGGTAATAATTTTGTCTTTTTTTTTTCAGACTTACCACATACTGCTACCACATTCTCTAAAGGGAATGGAGCAAATTCAATTGGACGGATTTTTAATTCTTTGCCCACAATCATACATGAATTTGATCATGGCAAGGCATAGAAATTTTACCACTTCATGTGAGTGTAATTTCTTACAAACTCCATTATCGTTATAATCAAACTTTGTTGTCTTTGTTTGTATATGAAATCAAATCGTAGAATTTCAAGAATTTGAAAGAGAAAAGTAAATACTTACCTTTAAGGTATACCAATAAATGTTATGATATCAAATATACCTCTTGAGTTTCCATCCGTTGCATTACTTTATGATGATACCATCTCTTCTATTTTGCCGTATAGAAATTCCTTTCATAATGTCATCACCCTCTAAAAACTGTGGCAATGACAGATTTGCCAAAATTGACCCAGAAGGTCGGAGATGTGCTGCAACCTTTTGAAGTTCCTTCTGACGATGTAGTCTTTCAAGTTCTTCCTTGATCTCTTCAGCTTTGTTCAGCTTAGTACCAAGTTCTAAACCAGAATTAACCCCTTCCATACCATATACATCATATATTTGTCTTTTATTCTCATCCGATAAAATTTCATAAGCTTCACATATTCGTTGAAAATTCTCTGTTGCTATTTCCTTCATCTCAGCAGCTTGATATTTATCAGGGTGATATATTTGAGCCCATTGACGATAAGCTTTTCTGATTTCTTCATCTGAAGCTTCTGGAGATATGTGTAGCAATGCGTATAGCTCCCTGTTTTGCGGCCCACTTTCTTTTTCTCTCATATTAACTTTAGGGTTTATTAGAAAATTCGATTGGTTAGAGACTCGTGCTGATAACGTGTTATTAAATAATATAAAAGACAAGAACAATAATGCAAGAACAAGAGCAATAGAGAGAATAGAGAGAGAGAAGTATTCTTATTGATACTTAGAGATTGTTATGGGGTGTCTTACAATGGTAGAAGACCCCTTTATTTATAGGGAGGGGGATGATTTAGCTACCAAGAATAGAACTCTAGAATCTCTCTAATTATAGACATTTATCTTAAATAGGAGATTTCATAACAAGTTCCTTTTAGTTTTAACCAACAGATAGAGGGACCAATTTATGTTAGCTTTAAAATATAAAAGGAGTAATCCTGTCCAACTTTTGTAGGTCAAGAAGCTGGTAAAATTAAAGCTTAAATCAACAAGTGTAAGAGGAGTAATGATATCTACTAATGTCTACATAATGCTCGAAAGGAAGGGCATCGTCATAAAAATGGCCTCATATGCAAATTAAGCTTGGTTTGAATAAAATGGCATTTAGAGGGTGTTTGGCTAAGCTTATAAGCTAGTCAAACTGGCTTATAAGTATTTTTTGGCTTATCTGCATATTTGATAAAATTAAAAGTGCTTATAAACCAAAAATAAGTCAAAAGCCATACGATGATCTCCTCCAACTTATCAAATTTCATCTTATAAGCACTTTAGGTTTGTCCAATTACTATTCTATCCCTAAAATACTTCTTTCTAAAACAAAACTTTTCATATACCCCGTTCTTCAACTGCTTATTATTAATTTAAGCACTTTTATCCAAACACGTAACTACTTATTTTTTAAATCAAATTCGATATTTAAAAGTATTTTTTAAGAACCTAATGTTTATCAGCTGTATGATTTTGCTTACAAATAAAAAAAAAGGATTTAAAGCTGATACTACGGCTGCGAGGCCTTCTTTAATTACTTAATTTGTCCTTTTCGCGTTTACGAAGTCGATAGAGCATGTGATTTGGATACTAGTAGAATCTTTCAATTTTATTTTCATAATTTGTCTTTACTATCATCAGATTGACGTGTACGATAATCTATTAAAGATTTTCAACGTTTGCGTGTAAAGTTTTATAAGCAATATGCGTACATACAACCCCAAATATCACTTGACACTGACCTCTCTGATTTTACTTGTGAAATTATATTGGATCGTTGTTTTTGTTATTGTTTTTAAAATTTAAGTCATGTACCCACTTTCAGGGACAAACTAAATCTTCAAGTGTAAACATAAACTTTAATTGCATACCAGGATCTTGAACATGATAATTTTACATATAATCATCATAGAAAACATACATGAAGCGGAATTCATTATATTGAAGTGGAAGCGTTAATTCAAATTAGTTTCTCACCCATTGCCCTAGCTTTCGTCACCGCCGCCTTTAGTGATGGAAGAGAGAATAAAATACGGTAACCCTAATGGGTGGGAAGAGGATGAATTTATATAGGTTCTCAATTAATCTGGTACGTCCATCAAGTAACCAATCGGACGGATGAGATTTAATAATTAATTAAGAGAAAACTATGTTATATACCTATTCTATCCAAAAGAATTACCCGCCTTTACCTATTCTGGAAATAATTATAAATATACATGTGCAACCAAAAGTAATTACCCGTAAATCCTTCTTCCGGTTTTATTCTTGTTAAACCTAATATTTCCTCCTTTTTGCTTTCTTCTCTATCATTTTCTCTACTCTTTCTCTTTCTTTCCTTTTGCCAATATCCTTACTATTTTTCATTAGATATATGATCTATCTACCTCTCTCTCTATCTTTATCATCTGTTCCAACAAAAAAAAGTTAAGATTTTAGTTTGCTACAAATTTGTGAGATTATGTATGTAATAATAAATTTTAATTACTGACACTATTTGTGGCAAGTTTTGGTGTTATATGATGATATTTTGAAGATTTAATTGTGACAAACATTAATCTGCCATTGGAGAACCTTGAAGCTTGAAACTCATAAAATGAGTTTGTTGAGTTTGTGGTTATTTTGATCTGATTCTAACTGGGTATGTTCGAAATATTAGTTAGAGAAAGTGGCTATATTCTGAGTCAATTTGGTGGGGATTTTAGACTAGATTTTTAAACTTTGGGTTGAAATTGAGTTGAACTAACAAAGAAGACAGATTTGTACCGTATATCAAAATGGTATATTGCATGTTTCAATGAAGTATCAAGGCAAAAGTAAACAATATACTGCAGCGGTGTATTCTAATAATCGGAGAAGAACACAATTATGTAACGATATACCGCTATAGTATACTAATATACTATAGGAGTATATAGTTATACTACAATAGTATGCCATTATAGTATACAAATATATTGTTATCGTATACTGTAATAATATGCAAGATGTTGTAACAATATGCTGTAATAGTATACAATTTACTATAATATTATACTTATTGCCCATAAATTCACTTGGCATTTTCCTTTTAATTTGTTTTAAACTTTTACCTAGCGTGAGCGGCAAATTGAAAATGTAAAAAAATAAATAAATTATAGTTTGCTATATAATTTATAACGGTATACTCTCACAATTAGATGCTATTAGATTTTTTTAAAACTTTTTTTTATTGACAACTGATATTATTTCAGTTTAATAATTGAATTAAACTTTTTTAACTCTTTACGTACAACTGTATACCCTGTTGGTATAACTATATACTATTCTGATCAAATGTTAGTTAATATTTTTTGGGTTGTATTATTTACATTTAATAGGTACACGATTATATATATATATATATATATATATATATATATATATATATATAAAGAATAATAAAAAATAGTAAAAATAGTAAATGAAATTAGATTATGAAGAGAAAAAGCATATAATAAAGAAGTTAAATGAAATTAGAATAAGAAAAAAGAATAAAATAAGAAGAAAATGAGGGGAAAAAGGAGAAAAGAAAAAAGAAAAGAAAAGAAGCATAGAAAAAAAAAGAATTGAAGATTAAAGGAAAAATTCCCCACAAAACCTATTATGGGTAGGAAATGTAATTAGTTTATGGGCAGGGAAAACAAATGGGTAGACGATTGTAAATAGTTTTATTTTTGATGGTAGGTGTGTCAAAACCCCATTAATTAAATATTAATTATGGGCCTTAAACCTATTGGGCCACACGCATGTAGGAAAATAACTTACATTCTCCCACTTGGCCCAATAATCACATAATATTAATATTTTATATAGGAACATTAGTTGCGCATAAATAAATCTCTTCTATAGTGTCCATCATAAATACCAAAATATGATAAACTAGCAAAATATGAGTTATGTCGGTTATATATAATCTGTCTACATACTCCCTTTCATATAATACAACATTATTAATTTATCGTATCAGGTTCATAAGCTATAAAATATTATGGTCCACAATAAAGTCTAATTTAGACTTATCCTGTAACATCTCAAAATGATAATGTGTACACCATTATGAGAAAAAGGGAATCACTAATGTATATCAGAAATATATAAATGAACTCGGAGTGTCAAAGCATCATAAATATATCAGTCATAAATACAACCAAGGCCCATTCTATATGCATGTTCTTTATATATCTTTGGTTGTAGGCCTTTCGTTAACGGATCTACAATCATGAGATCTGTTCTAATATGTCCAAGTGACACTCTTTGTTTCTGAACTTACTTATTGACGGTAAAGTACTTTAATTCCATATGTTTGGCACCTTTCGAGTACTTATCATTCTTGGAGAAGAATACTGCTGCAGAATTTTTACAGTAAATTTCCAGTGGCTTGGTAATGGTGTCGACAACCCCAAGTCCTGAAATAAAGTTTTGCACCCATAATGCATGAACTATGGCCTCAAAACATGCCACAAATTCTGCTTCCATCGTGGATGTAGCAATGACAGACTATTTGACACTCTTCCACGATATTGCTCCTTCAGCTAATTGGAACAAATAACCAAACATGGATTTTCTAGTGTCAATACATCCAGCGAAATCTGAATTCGAGTATACAACAACTTTCAAATGTTTAGACCTCCTATACATGAGCATGTAATCCTTCGTTCCTTTCAGGTACCTCCAAACTTTCTTTGCAACTTTCCAGTGATCAATTCATGGGTTACTCTGATATCTTCCTAGCATTCTGATCGCAAAATTAATATCCGGTCTTGTGCAAGTCTGAGCATACACCAGATTACCAACAATTGAAGAGTAAGGAATTAATTCCACTTCCTTTCGTTCTACATCATTCTTAGGGCATTACATGAGACTAAATTTGTCCCCTTTTTGAATTGGAACAATTCATGCTGAACAATTATTTATATTAAATCTCTCTAGAATTCTTTCGATATTGACTTTCTGAGACAATCTTGATAATTCTTGTGATCTATCACGGAATATTTCTATTCCTATCACATAGGATTCCTTACCCATATCTTTCATTTCAAAATTCTTAGAGAGAAAACCTTTAGTCTCACGCAATATGCCTAACTCATTAGTAGCAAGTAGAATATCATCAGCATATCGGAATAAAAATATAAACTTGCTCCCACTGATCTTTTGGTATATACACCGATCAATGGTATTTTCCACAAATCCAAAAGATGTTATGGTTGTCATTAAACTTTATATACCATTATCGTCAGGCTTGTTTAAGTCCATATATTGACTTCTTAAGTTTACACACCATTTGACCTTTTCCTTTAGTTTTGAAACCCTCTGGTTGGTCCATATAAACTTCCTCCTCGAGATCTCCATTAAGAAATGCAGTTTTCACATCTATTTGGTGTAACTCTAAATCATAATGAGCTACTAAAGACATGATAATTCTCAACAAGTTTTTCTCTCAGACCGGTAAAAAGGTCTCTCTATAATCAATGCCTCCTTTTTGAGTATAATTCTTGGCAGCAAGTCTGGCCTTATGTCTCTCAATATTGCCATATGAATCACGTTTGGTCTTAAAGACCCATCTACACCCGATTCTTTTAGAGCTTTTTGGCAATTCAACAAGTTCCCAGAATTTATTTTATTCCATGGATTTTAACTCATCCTTCATGGCATCAATCCATTTGTCAGACTCATTACTTTCTATGCCTTGTAAAAATGAAACCGGATCCTTATTAAGACCAATGTCAAAATCTGACTCTTGTAAATAAATCACGTAATCATTCAAAATAGCGATTTTCTAACTCTTTGAGATTTTCTTAATGGCATTTCTTGTGGTTCATTTTTGTCAGATATTTGTGAGTTAGTTTCTTCATGAAGCGTGCGTTTCATCCAAGTGTTGCTCGCTGTTGTCACAGTGGTCTTCAACAGATGGAACAATATTTGGCATTGGTGTGGAAGTAGGCATATTTCTGGGTAATAGGAGATTGACCCTTACCTCTTTAATTTCCACACTTTGCTTTTCAACACTCCCACTAACTTCACAATTCTCAATGAATCTTGTATTACCTGTTTCAACAATTCTCGAACTATGGTTTGCACAGTAAAACACATATTTAGATTTCTCTGGGTAACCAATAAAGTAACTACTTACTATTTGAATATTTCTTTTATTTCTTGTGGATTATAAACTCTAGATTCCGCTGGGCGACCCCAAACATGCAGGTGCCTTAAACTAGGTTTTCTTCCTGTCCATAGTTCAAAGGGGGTCTTTGGAACTGCCTTACTAGGAACTCTGTTTAATAAATATACAGCGGTTTTAAGAGCATACATCCACAATGATTTGGGTAATGAGGAACTAATTATCATGCTTCTAACCATATCCATAAGTGTTTTATAACGCCTTTCTAAAACACCATTTTGTTGAGGTATTCCTGGCATAATATATTGTGCACATATGCCACGTTCCTCGAGGAACTTTGCAAATGGACATGGGCATTGTCGTGACTCATTATATTTCCATAATATTCACCACCTCTATCTGACCTAATGATTTTCACCTTTTTATCTAATTTCCTTTCAACCTCATTAACAAACACCTTGAGAGCATTTGCTGCTTGAGATTTTCTTTCAGCAAATAGATATATCCATAACGTGGAAAATCATCAATAAAAGTAATAAAATATTTCTCTCCATCAAAATTTGGAACATCAAAAGATCCATAAATATCAGTGTGTATAATTTCAAGAAGCTGGGTGCTTCTTGTGGCACCTTTCTTAATATGCTTGGTTTGCTTTCCCTTAATACAATCCAAACATATATTAAGATCAGTAAAATTTAGATTCGGAAGAATCTCATTATTTACTAATATTTCTAACCTTTCTTTTGATATATGACCCAAACGTCTATGCCATAAGTAAGCAGAACTTTCATCTAGTGAAGTACATTTAATTCCAACATTATATTGAACAGTAAGAAGGGATGTAGAAAAACCTATATTGAGTTTCAATTTATATAAACCATCACTAAGAAAACCACAACCATAAAAAATAGTATTCTTATACAAATTGTTACATCCATTCCCAAACATTAAATTAAATCCAGAAACATCAAGTCTTGAAAGAGAAATCAAATTCCTAGAAACAGAAGGTACATAAAGAGTCTGTAATAAATCAAGGTGACATCCAGTCTCCATGATCAAACGATAAGTCCCTATGCCTTCAATTGGATCCTTCATACGATTTCCCATGAATAAGAAATCCTTATTTGGATTTGTAGTTTTTATTGTAAGGAATCCCCACAACATAGTAGATATATGAGTAGTTGCACCAGAATCAAGCCACCAAGTATTATTAGGAACTTCTACTAAATTTGATTCGAAACATACAAAGGCACTAATTGTACCTTTCTTTTCGAACCAAGCTTTACGTTTTAGGTAATCTTTTTGATACTGTACTTTCTTATTACAAAAATGACATGTATCTGTCTTATGTTCCTTGCTAGCATCCTATTGAGCTCTAGCAGGTGCTTTCTTCTTCTTGAACTTATTGGCCTTCACGTTAAGTATGACGACCCGTCCAGTCCTCTCATGAGATACCACTCCGTTTCTCCTATTTCTACTTCTTTATGCTCCGTTATCTGTGTTTTTTGGTGTTGGGTTGGTCGGATCGAGTCCGAAATGATTTTGATAAGGTTTGAGACACTTAGTCTCTTCTAAGAAGACTTAAGTTGGAAAAGTCAACCGGATGTTGACTTATTTTTTATAGAGCTCGGATGTGAATTCCGACGTTTTGGTTAGCTTCAGGAGGTGATTTATGACTTAGGAGTGTGATCGGAATGAATTTTGGAGGTCCGGAGTAGAATTAGTCTTGAATTGGCGAAGTTGATATTTTGGCAATTTCCAGTTGATAGGTGAGATTTTGATATAAAGGTCAGAATGGCATTCCGAAAGCAGTAGTAGCTTTTTGTGTCATTTGGGATGTGTGTGTAAAGTTTCAGGTCATTCGGACATGGTTTGGTTGGGTTTTTAATCGTAAGCGTATTTCGGAAGATTTTAGAAACTTAGGTTTGAATCTGATGTGTTTTGGATAATTTGATGTTGTTTGAGTTTTTTTTTTATGATTGGAACAAGCTTGAATAAGGTAGGATGTTTCGGAGACTTTGGGTGAGGTCCCGGGGGCCTCGGGTGAGTTTCGGGTGTTCAATCGGACTATTTTGTGCCTTAAAAGATTGCAGATTTTGAGTTTCAGTTGTTGTAAAGAATTACCCTTCGCGATCGCGTAAGGTGTATCGCGATCGCATAGAAGGATTTGAGGAAGGCCACAAATAAGCCTTCGTATTCACATGAGAGGCTTCGCATTCACGGAAGGCTGGGGAGTTGTGCATCTCGTTCATGAGAAGGCACTCGCGATCGCATAGAAGGATTTGAGGAAGGCCACAATTAAGCCTTCGTATTCACGTGAGAGGCTTCGCATTCACGGAAGGCTGCGCAGTTGTGCATCTCGTTCACGAGAAGGCACTCGCGATCGCATATAGGAATTTGGGTCTGAGAGGTCCAAGGTGAGTTGTTCATCGTGTTCACGTACAGGATTCCACGTTCGCGAAGGTGTGGGAGGCAGAGGCATCGCATTCGCATGGTCCTGGTTTCGTTCGCGTAGCGTAATTTGGGGGATTTTAAAATTTGTTCTTCGCGATCGCGAGGAAAGTACCGCGATCGCGATGAAGGAAAAGCAGACCTGGGCAGAATGTTTTAAAGTCATCTTGTTCGCGAATGTGGGTCTAATTTCACCCATAGATGCTTATTTTGAGAGATTATTGAAGGAAATTGAAGAGGGATTCAAAGGGAATCGATTGGAGGAAAGAAATTCGGATTAAAAACTCGATTATATTGTGAAATCCACCTTGAAAATCGTGAAACTTAAGCTAAAAATGGAAGAACTAGGGCTTGGAATTTTGGACTTTTTAGTTAGGATTTGAAGGACAATTTGGGGTTGGATTTGAGAACTTTTGAATATGTATGAACTCGTGGGGAGATAAGAAATCTAATGATGTGAAAATATTTTAGTTTGGAGAAGTGGGTTCGGGACTCGGCTTTGCTAATTTTGGGATTTTTGATATTTTTCGATTGTTTTTGCTTGGGCTTTGCTCCCTTAGCATATTATGACGTATTCGTTCTGATTTTGGATAGATTCAACGTGCGTGGAGGCCGATTCTAGGAGAAAAGGCATTGGGGGCTAGAGATTTAGCCGGTTCGTGGTGAGTAATGATTGTTAATGATGTCCTAAGGGTTTGAAACCCCAAATTGCACATTGTAGTGCTATATTGAGGTGATACACACGCTTGATGGCGAGCGTGAACTATTGGGGATTGTGACTTGGTCTGTCCCGGTTGATGATTTTACTGCGTATTTGACTGAACATATTTGTTATCCTCATAATTTGGGCTGATTGTCATATTTGGGATTCGTGCCAACTGTTTGAACCCTTCGAGGATTTTTATCACTATTTCCTTACTGTTTTGACTCATTACTTGAACTCAGACATGTTGTTTTCCACTGTTTTACTACTCAGCCATTTTTACTCAATTTTAAGACTTAAATAATATATAAAATAATGTTTTAGGCTGAGAACTGTTATTTTACTAATGCCCGAGGGGCATTAGATAATTTTTGGACTGAGTACGGCCGGGGGCTAGATGTGAGGATACACTGATACTTGGTTGAGGGCGTGAGATACATATATACACCACAAGGTGGCTTGAATAATATGAGGTCGAGGGCCTAGATTTGATGCCACGAGATGGATTGATATTGCGCTTGGACCGTAAGGGGACCCTCCCGGAGTCTGTACACCCCTAGTAAGCCTGAGTACCGATTGTGATGTGAGAATGAGCCCGAGGGGCTGGTATTTTTCTAAGATTGAGCCCGAGGGGCTAGTACTATTCTAAGTTGTTGCCCGAGGGGCGAATTTGTTGATACTGTGCCCGAGGGGTGAACTTCTATTTGTTATTTACCTTTCAATTACTCATTTTACTTGTTCAAAAAAGGATTTTACTTGATTCCTCACTAATTTACTGTTTTAAAGTGATTTTACCCATTCGGTATAGAATGCTTTGTGTTTTACGTGTTTCTAACTTTCAGTCATTATTTATATTTATTACTCACTGGGTCCGAATAGTCACATTACTCCCTGCGCCTTGTGTATAGATCCTGGTGGCCTAGACGCTGAGTGAGAGCTTTTCAGTTGTTCAGCAATTACTAGGGATTTCGAGGTAGCTGCACGGCGTCCGCAACCCTAATTTCTCCCTTTATTATTACTTTTTGCATTCCTAGGCTATCTATGTAGTAGGTTATTCACACTTGTATTAGAGGCCTAGACTCGTGACACCAGATCAGGGTGGGCCCTACAGTTTTTCTATCTTGTTGACTTCCGCATATCTATCTTGTTGCTTTAAACACTTATTATTATAATTGGTAATTAAAAGGTGTTAGCAAATAATTTATTTAAATGAAAATGCGTTGTGGTTTGATAGTTGGTCTGGCTTGCATAGTAATGTGATAGGCGCCATCACGACCGATAATTGAGGTTGTGACAAGTTGGTATGAGAGCCTAGGTTACATAGGTCTCGCGAGTCATGAGCCAATTTACTAGTCTCGCGGATCGGTACGGAGACGTCTATATTCATTGTCGAGAGGGTGCAGAACCTCTAGCAAAAACTTCACATTCTTGAAATTCTTGTCGTGCGAACTTGTTGGTCCGAGTAATAAACTTTTGTATTCTATTCTCTCACATATGGTGAGGACACGAGCTAGTGGATGCAGTGGACGACCACCAGTTCCACCGGCTGAGTCCACCAAAGGTCGTGGATGCGGTCGTGGTCGTGGCAGAGGTAGAGCAGCGATGGAAGCACCTGCAGACCCACCAGCTGCCCTAGCTCAGGATTAGGTTATAGCTTTGGACGCTCCAACAACACCAGTGCAGGCACCAACTGTGCCCATCGTGATTCTGGGTCATCAGGAGGCCTTGGCACAAATCTTATCAGTTTGCACTAGCCTTGCTCAGGCAGTCTCAGCCACAACAACAACTACTACTTCACAGGCCGGGGGAGGCAATCAGACCCCTGCTACTCGAACACCTGAGCAGGTAGTACAGGGACTTCAGACGCCGGGGGAACCTCTAGCCCAACCGATTGCACCAGCTCTAGAGTTTATTGTGCTAGTTATGCTGGATGATGAGCGGCGTCGACTTGAGAGGTTTGGTAGACTCCAACTTGCGACATTCAGCGGAGCAGAGGGTGAGGATGCCTAGGGTTTCTTGGATAAGTGTCACCGGATGCTCCGTACAACAGGGATTCTTGAGTCTAGTGGTGTGGCATTTACTACCTTGCAGTTTTTTGGGGCTTCCTTCACTTGTTGGGAGGCGCGTGAGAGGCGTAGGCCTGTTGGAGCAGTTCCCCTTACTTGGCAGCAGTTCTCCGCTCTCTTTTAGGAGAAGTGTGTGCCGCAGTCCCGTAGAGAGGAGCTGTGTAGACAGTTTTAGTGGTTGCGACAGTGGGATATGACTGTGTCACAGTATGAGTCGAGGTTTTCTGAGTTGGCTCGTCATGCCGTCTTCTTGGTTCCGACAGATCGAGAGAGGATCAAGAGATTTTTTGATGGCCTTACTTAATATCTTTGTATTCTTATGATCGGAGAGAGTGATAGGTGCTACGTTCGAGGAGATGGTTGATATCGCTCGCGATATTGAGACGGTTCGCCGTCAGGAGCGAAAGGAGAGAAAGAGGCAAAGAGTCCTAAAGGATCGGGCGATTATAGGGGTGCTCCTTTGAGGAGCCAGTTCCAGCATGGTAGAGGCCGTTCATTCAGGCATGCTCAGTCATCTCGCCTAGAGTATTGTGGGGCATCTTTAGGTCGTGGTTATCATAGGTCTCAGCAAGGCCAGACATCACTCAGCGCCGTACAAGCTTATAATTAATCTCGTGCCCCTTCCGCTCAGGGTTCTTCTATGCCGAGCGCATCTGCTAGCCACTCCGGTGCGACGGGTTCCCTTCAGTCCCTTTCTCCAACACCTAGGAGTTGTTATGACTGTGGCGAGATGGGCCACATATGGAGTTAGTGTCCTCGTTGGGTTGCTAGTTCATCTCAGCATAGGGGTATGCCCTTGACTTCTGCTCTAGTTACTTCACCACCCGCCCAGCTGGCTAGGGGTGGAGGTCAGGAATCTAGGGGTCACCCTAGAGGGGGAGGTCGATCAGGCGGTGGCCAGGTCGTTTCTATGTTATCCCAGGCTGACCAGATGCTATTGCTTCAAATGTTGTCATTACAGGTATTGTTTCAGTCTGCCACCGAGATTCCTCTGTATTATTTAATCTCGGTTCCACCTTTTCTTATGTTTCCTCATATTTTGATCATTATTTCGGTATGCCCCGGGAGTTTCTTGCTTTACCTGATCATGTATCTACCCTGGTAGGCGATACTGTTATAGACCATATGTACTGGTCATGTGTGGTGACTATTGGGGTCTGGAGACCCGAGTGGATCTATTGCTATTAGGCATGGTGTATTTTGATGTCATTTTGGGCATGGATTGGTTATCTTCGTATCGTGCTATTCTAGACTGTCATGCTAAGACAGTCACCTTGGCTACGCCGGGTGTACCGCGGATCGAGTGGCGTGGTATGACTGAGTATATTACTAGTAGAGTGATCTCTTTTTGAAGGCCCAGCATATGGTTGGGAAGGGTTTCCTTTAATATCTAGTGTTTGCGAGGGATGTCAGAGTTGAGACTTCCAGTATTGATTCTGTCCCAGTTGTGAGGGATTTTCCTGATGTGTTTCCTGCAGACCTGTCCGGCATGCCACCAGACAGGGATATTGATTTTGCTATTGACCTGGTGCCGGGTACTCATCATATTCAATTCCGCCATATCATACGGAACCAGCAGAGTTGAAAGAATTGAAGGAGCAGCTTCAAGAACTCCTAGATAAGGGGTTTATTCAGCCTAGTGTGTCACCTTGGGGTGTGCCGGTTTTGTTTGTAAAGAATAAGGATGGCATAATGAGAATGTGCATTAATTATAGGCAATTGAACAAGGTAACAATTAAGAACAAGTATCATTTGCCTTGCATTGATGATTTGTTCGACCAGCTTCTGAGAGCGAGAGTGTTCTCCAAAATTGATCTCCGTTCGGGTTATCACCAGTTGAAGATCAGGGATTTAGATATTCTTAAGATAGCCTTCAGGACCAGATATGGTCATTATGAGTTCCTTGTGATGTCGTTTGGGTTGACCAATGCCCCATCAGCATTCATGCATTTGATGAACAACGTGTTCCGACCTTATCTTGATTCATTCGTTATAGTCTTCATTGATGATATCCTGGTGTATTCGCGTAGTCAGGAGGAGCACGCAGAGCATTTGAGGGTTGTGCTGCAGAGATTCAGGGTAGAGAAGCTTTATGAAAAATTCTCCAAGTGTGAGTTTTGGCTAAGTTCAATGGCTTTATTGGGACACGTGGTGTCCAGCAACGGTATTAAGGTTGATCCGAAGAAGATAGAGGCGGTTCAAAGTAGGCCTAGACCGTCCTCGGCCACAGAGATTCGCAGCTTTCTTTGTTTGGCGAGCTATTATCGCCGGTTTGTTCAGGGATTATCATCTATCGCATTGCACTTGACCTAGTTGACTTAGAAGGGTGCTCCATTTGTATTGTCGGACGAGTGTGAGGAAAGCTTTCAGAAGCTTAAGACAGCTTTGGCCACATCTCCACTGTTGGTTTTGCCATCAGCTTCTGGTTCATATACCATGTATTGTGATGCTTCGAGAATTGGGATTGGTTGTGTATTGATGCAGGAGGGTAGAGTTATTGCGTATGCTTCTCATCAATTGAAGCCCCATGAGAAGAACTACCCCATTCATGGTTTGGAGTTAGCTGCCACAGTTCATGTATTGAATATTTAGAGGCATTACTTGTATGGCGTATCTTGTGAGGTGTTCACCGATCATCGCAGTCTTCAGCGTTTGTTCAAACAGAAGGAACTTAATTTGAGGCAGCGGATATCGTTGGAGTTTCTTAAAGATTATGATATCACTATATTGTACCATCCAGGAAAGGCCAATATGGTGGCCGATGCTTTGAGCCGAAAGGCAATGAGTATGGAGAGTATGGAATATATTCCAGCTAGGAAGAGACCCCTTGCAGTTGATATGTAGGTCTCGGCCAATTGATTGATGAGGTTGGATATTTCAGAGCCCAACCGGGTGTTGGCTTATGTGGTTTGTCGATCTTCTTTATATGATCGCAACAGAGCGCGCCAGTATGGTGATCCTCATTTGTTTGTCCTTAGGGACAGAGTTCAGCATGATGATGCCAGGGATGTGACCATCGGTGATGATGGGGTGTTGAGTATGCAGGGCCGGATTTGTGTGCCCAATGTGGATGGGCTTTGAGAGTTGATTATGGAGGAGGCCCATGGCTCGCGGTATTCTATTCATCCGGATGCCACAAAGATGAATCTGGATTTGAGGCAGCACTATTGGTGGAGAAGAATAAGAAAGAAGTTGTGGGATTTGTAGCTCGGTGTCTCAATTGTCAGCACATGAAATATGAGCATCAAAGACCGGGTGGATTGCTTCAGCAAATGGTTATTCCTGAGTAGAAGTGGGAGAGGATCACAATGAACTTTGTTGTTGGACTCCCACGAACTTTGAAGAAGTTCGATGCTCTTTGGGTGATTGTGGATTGGCTGACCAAGTCCGCACACTTCATTCCTGTGTGTACTGCCTATTCTTCAGAGCGGTTGGCAGGGATTTATATCTGGGAGATTGTTCAGTTGTATGATGTTCCGGTTTTCATCATTTCAGATAGAGGTACTCAGTTTACGTTGCAGTTTTGGAGAGTCGTGCAGAGAGAGTTAGGTACTCAGGTGGAGTTGAGCACAACTTTTCATCCTCAGACGGACCGGTAGTCCGAGCGTATTATTAAGATATTGGAGGACATAATGCGTGCTTGTGTCATTGATTTCAGAGGATTATAGGATGAGTTCCTACCTCTTTTAGAGTTTTTCTATAACAACAGCTACCAGTCGAGTATTCAGATGGCTCCATATGAGGCTTTGTATGGGAGGCGGTGTAGATCTCTGATTGGTTAGTTCGAGCCCGGTGAGGCTAGGCTATTTGGGACTGATTTGGTACAGGATGCTTTGGAGAAGGTGAAGGTGATTCAGGAGAGGCTTCATACAGCGCAGCCAAGGAAAAGGAGTTATGCTGATAGGAAGGTTCGAGATGTGTCCTACATGGTTGACGAGAAGGTTCTGTTGAAGGTTTCACCCATGAAGGGTGCTATGCGATTTGGGAAGAAAGGGAAATTGAGTCCTTGGTTCATTAGGTCTTTTGAGGTGCTTTGTAGGATTGGGAGGTGGCTTATGAGCTTGCTTTTCCACCCAGTTTGTTGAGTGTGCATCCGGTATTTCATGTTTCTATGCTTCGGAAGTATATTGGGGATCCTTCTCATGTTTTGGACATCAGCACGGTTCAATTGGATGATGATTTGACCTATGATGTGGAGCCACTAGCTATTCTGGGTCGTCAGGTTTGGAAATTGAGGTCAAAGGATATAGCTTCAGTAAAAGTGCATTGGAGAGGTCGGCCCGTGGAGGAGGCTACCTTGGAGACCAAGCGAGAGATGCGGAGCAGATATCCTCACCTATTTGAGGTTTCAGGTATGTTTCTTGACTCGTTCGAGGATGAACGTTTGTTTAAGTTGGGGAAGATTTGATGACCCGGCCAGTCGTCTCATGAGTTACCGCTCCATCTCCTTCATTTCTGCTTCTTTATGCTCCGCTAATCCTGTTTTGTGGTATCGGGTTGGTTGGATCGAGTCCGAAATGATTATGATAAGGTTTGAGACACTTAGTCTCTTTTAGGAAGGTTTAAGTTAGAAAATTCAATTAGATGTTGACTTATGCATTAGAGAGCCCGAATGTGAATTCTAATAGTTGGGTTAGCTTTGGGAGGTGATTTATGACCTAGGAGTGTGATCGAAATGGTTTATGGAGGTCCATAGTAGAATTAGGCTTGAATTGGCGAAGTTGTTATTTTAGTGATTTCAGATTAGTAGGTGAGGTCTTCATATAAGGGTCAAAATGGAATTTCGAGAGTTGCAGTAGCTTCCTTGTGTCATTTGGGATGTGTGTGTAAAGTTTTGGGTCATTTGGATGTGGTTTGGTTGGGTTTTTGATCGAAAGCGTATTTCGGAAGTTTTAAGAAACTTAGGCTTGAATCCAACGTGTTTTGGGTAATTTGATATTGTTTGAGATGTTTTGATGATTGGAACAAGTTGGAATAAGGTTTTAGGATATGTTGGTGCCTTTGGTTGAGGTCCAGGGGCCTTGGGTGAGTTTCGGGTGGTTAATCGGACCATTTTGTGCCTTAAAAGATTGCAGATTTTGAGTTTCAGCTGTTGCAGAGTTACCCTTCACGATCGTGTAGAAGGATTTTAGGAAGGCCAGAATTAAGCCTTCGTATTTTCGTGAGAGGCTTCGCATTCGCGGAAGGCTTTCGCGAGAAGGCACTCGCGATCGCGTAGAGGAATTTGGGTCTGAGAGGTCTAAGGTGAATTGTTGATAGCGTTCGCGTAAGGGAGTCCGTGTTCGCGAAGGTGTAGGAAGCAGAAGCATCGCATTCGCATGGTCCTGTTCGCCTAGAGTAATTTTGGGGAGTTTAAAATTTTTTCTTTGTGATCACGAGGGAAGTGCTGCAATCGCGATGAAGGAAAAGCAGGCCTGGGTTGAATGTTTTAAAGTCATCTTGTTCGCGAATGTGGGTCTATTTTAGCCCATAGCTGCTCATTTTGAGAGATAAGGAAATTGAAGAATGATTCAAAGGGAATCGATTGGAGGTAAGAAATTCGTATTAAAATCTCTATTATATTATGAAATCCACCTAGAAAATTATGGAACTTAAGCTAAAAATGGAAGACCTAGGGCTTGGAATTTTAGACTTTTGAATTGGGAAATGAAGAACCATTTTGGGTCAGATTTGAGCTTTTGATATGTATGAACTCGCGGGGAGATAAAGAATCTAATGATAAGAAAATTTTTGAGTTTCGAGAAGCGGGTCCGGGGCTCGAGTTTTGCTAATTTCGGGGTTTTTGGTATTTTTTGATTGTTTTCCCTTGGGCTTTGTTCCCTTAGCATATGATGTATTCGTTCTAATTTTGGATTGATTCGACGCGTGTGGAGGCCGATTCGAGGGGAAAAAGCGTAGCGAGCTAGAGATTTAGTCGGTTCGAGGTGAGTAATGATTGTAACTGATGTCATGAGGGTTTGAAACCCCATATTACACATAATAGTGCTATATTGAGGTGACACACGCTTGATGACGAGCGTGGGGTCGTGCATTATTTAACTTGTTCCGTCCTGATTGATGATTTTACCGCATATTTGAGTGAAACTTATTTGTTATCATCATGATTTGGGCTGATTTCCATATTTGGGCTTCGTTCCAACTGTTTGAACCTTTCAGGAATTTTTATCGCTATTTCCTCACTGTTTTGACTCATTACTTGAACTTAGTCATGTTGTTTTCTACTGTTTAACTACTCAGCCATTTTTACTCAGTTTTGAGAGTTAAATGATATTTTAAATGATGTTTTGGGCTGAGAACTACAGTTTTACTAATGCCCGAGGCCCTTGTGATGATTTTCGGATTGAGTACGGCAGAGGGCCAGATGTGTGGATACACTGAAACTGATATGAGGCCGAGGGCCTGAGATACATATATACGCCATGAGGTGGCTTGACTGATATGAGGCCGAGGGCCTAGATTTGATGCCACGAGATAACTTGATATTGCGCTTCGGCCATAAGGGGCCCCTCCTGGAGTCTGTACACCCCTAGTGAGCGCGGGTACCTATTGTGATGTGAGATTGAGCCTGAGGGGCTGGTATTGTTCTGAGATTCGGCCCGATGGGTTGGTACTGTTTTGAGTTGTTGCTTGAGGGGCAGATTTGTTGATATTGTGCCCGAGGGGCGAACTTCTATTTGTTATTTACATGTCAGTTACTTGTTTTACTTGTTGAAAAGGGGATTTACTTGATTCTTCACTAATTTACTATTTTAAGTGATTTTACCGTTTCGGTATAGAATGCCTTGTGTTTTACATGTTTTCTTTCTTTCAGTCATTATTTATATTTATTCTCACTAGGTCGGAGTACTCATATTACTCCCTACACATTGTGTGCAGATCCAGGTACCCCAAAGGTCGAGTGAGAGCCTTTCAATCGTTCAGCAATTGTCGGGGATTTTGAGGTAGCTGTACGGCGTCCGCAACCCTGATTTCTCGCTTTTATCATATTAGTTTTCTGCATTCCTAGCCTATCTATGTAGTAGGTTGTTCAGACTTGTATTAGGGGCTCTAGACTCGTGACAACAGATCAATGTGGGCCGAGTAGTTTTTATGCCTGTTGACTTCCGCATATCTATCTTGCTATTTTAAACACTTATTGTGATAATTGGTAATTAAACCGTGTTAGCAAATGATTTATTTAAAATGAAAATGGATTGTGGTTTGATAGTTGGTCTGGCTTTTCTAGTAATGTGATAGGCGCCATCACGACCGGTAATTGGGGTCGTGACATTAAGTCCTTTACCAGCTCTTTGACCCGTGAGATTAATTGAATGACTCCCTTGTTTCTTAAGTCTTGACTCCTCCTGAGTAAGCATACTTGACAATTCACGAACATTCCATTTATCCTTAATAGTATTATAGTTAATTTAAAAAGGTCCATACTCAGAAGGTAATGAGTTCAGAATAAACTATAGGTGTTAAACGGGTCGGGTCGGCTCGATTCTGGACCGGTCCAGACCGATTAAAATTGGTACCGGCCCAGACCGGTTAAAGGGGGCTGGGTTAGGGGGACACGCGGGTTGCACCGTTCTCATTTTAAATACCAGTTACCCGGACTAGTATAACTCGTTAGCTTAACAGTGTCGTTAAACCGGTTAACCGGCCCGGACCGGCTTAACGGTAAAAAATAATTATTTTCTCTAAAATTATTAGACATGCTTAATGTTTTAGTTTGTTAGATTAATTTGAAGTATTATTAATTTATTATGCATGAAAATTTAGTTTTACTATTTTTTGTTAATTTACTTTTTAAATGCAAACTTTAATTTTGTAATTTTGAAATAAATGTAGCACTTGCAATTTATAAGTGTAATTTTTCTCATCTTCCCTGTATTCTTTATATAATACAAAGTATTAATATAACTTACAATAGTTATACAAAATACAAAAAAAAATACACTAAACCCGGCCCGGCCCGCTCAACCAGTAACCCTTACAGTTCAATTTTTACCCCGATGAACACGAACCCGTTAAACTCGGTAAGTCCCAACCCGTAACCGGCTCAGACCATAACTCGTACGGGTCCAAAAATTCCCAACCTAGCCCGGCCCGCCCCCTCCCCCCTCCCCTCCCCTCCCCCCGTTTAACACCCTTAGAATAAACTGAACCAAGAAGGAGTCTTCTACTTTCATCCCCAAGGTCTGAAGTCTTGATGTAATGTTAGTCATCTCGATGATATGGTTTTGCATACTATGCGACCCATCAAACTTCATGGTCCTGAATTCAAATATTAGTGTACGAGCGAGAGACTTATCTGCAGAACGAAATCGTTCTTCCACAAACTTCAGGTATTCCCTGGCACTTTCTGTTTGTGGAATAGTACTCTTAATATTGTTGACAATATTCATTCGCATCAACATAAGTCTTAGACTGTTAGAGAGTTCCCATGCTTTATATAAAGACTTTTCATCCGCACTGCTCGAATCAGTAATGGCAGCGGGCTTATCATTCAGCAGAGCCAAGTCCATCACACCTAAGTGGAACTGGACTTGTTCGCGCCATTCAGAGAAGTTTAATTCATTGAACACAGTAACAGACGAAGCAAGCGAATGAAAAGGAATAGCTGCAAAATAGATAATACATGCTCACAAATCAATATGGATTCAACAAAACAGTTTAAACATACCGGAGTTCCCCTTTGGGTAAATACTACGACACACTATCTTAATTTAAGTGTCATTTAGTCTTTAATAGGTAATTAAATATTTTTAACCAAATATATATGCCATCTTTGGACAAATAATATACATTTGACTAACAATATTAATTTACCTCATCATATTCATTATTCATAGAATAATTGATTCACCTTTGGGTAAATTCTTAAGTTCTAGCAATAGTGAAAATTAATTTATCCACTAATTTTTAATTATACACATTTATTAATTTCATGGATAAATAATAATTTTATGTATGCATTTTTTTCATAAACATACTAGTTTGACCACTTTGGTGACTAACAAACTATGTAACATAAGTGCACACATAAAATAAATATTAAAAAAAATTTATGCATGTGAATATTTTAAAACATCTAGTTTGGTCACTCTTGTGACTAACAAATTAAACTATATACACATTAATCACATACATAAAATAAACAATAACAGACGTTATCAACTAATACGAATTACTTTATGGCCAAGAATAGCTTAATAGTAAGCTAAAACATAAGGGCAATTTGATTGGACAAAATACGACTTTTAACGAACATAAGTAATTCAAGTTAACAAAATTACCCAATGAAGTTCATTAATATATTGAAGGCCTATTTCCGTTATTGCTGATACATGACTCCAAAGCAAGCTTTCAATTGCCAAATATCTAGATTTACTATGTCAGAATCCAAAGGAAGATTTAAGTTCATTTTTTTTTTTGCGTATTTAATCATACTGGGAAATATAATCTCAAATCCAACAGCTGAAATCTGATCCTTGTTAATTATCAACCGCCTAACCATGCTTTTCAATGAAGACTTCCCCAGTATACAAAAGCAGAAGAACGTAAAGATTTGCAATTATATTTTTGTGAAGATTATCAGTTCTAGTTCAAGGCTAGTAATATCACATGTAAATATAAACTTTAATCGTCATAGAAAATATACCTGAAGCGGAATCCATTATCTTGAAGCGGAAGCGTTAATTGAAATTAGTTTCTCGCCCCTTGCCCTAGCTTTCGTCTCTGCCGTCGTTAGTGATGGAAGAGAGAATAAAATACGGTAACTCTAATAGGTGGGGAGACGACCAATTTATAGAGGTTCTCACTTAATATGGTACGTCCCTCAAGTAACCAGTCAGACGGGTGAGATTTGATAATTAATTAAATACTAATTATGGGCCTCAAACCTATCGGGCCATACATATAGGAAAATAACTTACATGAAGAACACTCAGCATCGGTCTGCAATTTACATATTTTCTCAATTGTATACATATATTTATGCACTGAGAAAATTAAATTAATAGTGTGAAAATGCTAACATAGACAATAGCTAAGAAAGCGATCATAATGAGGGAATAACAATGACAGGATGCTGTCTCACCAATTCATCCTTGTTCAACAAGGGAAACTTCAGATTCTTCATTGGTCTTTGACATATCAGCTTTGAGCTTTAGTTCATCAAGATATTGCAGTAATGACATTGGCAAACAGGGCAGACACCTTCGTAATAAAGCTAAGAACAACAATTGTATAAATCTGCCAACACAAAGCATTCCATACCAATGTCATAATATAGGACAATTATATTCTTGCATCTCAGCTTTAAGCCCTTTCCATCCTCCGCTAGCGAAAAGGCCAAATCACTAAGTTTATCACTTCTTTGATTGTGCGTTTTTTAATGATGTTCCTGAACACGCGCTCTGTGAATAATAACAACAATGCGTTACCTGCTGAGGAGTCAGGAGTCATCACGTTGCAACACAAGAAGAATAGAGGAGATTGTGAGAACAAGGTGTTGAACCCCAATTGAGTTGTGTTAATAAGGGAAAATGTTGAAACAGGGAGGTATAACAAGCCCACAGCACTCAACATACAACATCCACCCAATATCTGCTTCCTTAGCTTCTTCTTGAACTATATAGTATGAATTAATACGCAAATTAAAAATGTAAACAAGCTTAATTAGTGGGATTTCATAAAAGACGACGGAAACAAAAAGAAAAGGAGATCAAGAAATTAGCTGAGGGTTTGACTACAAAAACGTGAGAAAGCTTACAAGATATATTGAGCTGCTTCTCCCATTGAAAATGATACTCAGTGCCTCAGATTGGTCAAGATCCTCTACTCTTCAAGCAAAAGGAGAAGTACAATTATCAAAGTAGTTGATACTCTTTTTCTTCTTTTAGTTGAGAAGGAGTTGCTCTTGGACGGCAGGAGTAAGTTTTGAAAGAAACAGAGTATTGTTATTGAATGAATATTGTCTGGGACGCCCATGTGGGCTAAAGCCAAAATTATTTCATAAACAAATTTAATAAATATTTATATCTGAAGAACGTAAAAGGATAGAGAAAAGACTCAATCGTTGTGTTGTGAAATTCATTGTATAGTCATGTCACTTTAGAAAGATACAAAGGAGACTATCATATGAATTTCTAATTTCTTCCTTATAACTTTCTTTCCCAAGTACATAAGAACATGAAAACAATACTCTCCTGAAAACTCTGAAAGAATTTCAAGGCAAAGTTTAGAATCGGTCGATCTTCCTACGTTATTATTTGCATAAATCTTTCTTCTCTGTTTATTTTTCCATTTTCTCTGTCATTTCATCTAACAGTTCGAACAGAAACTTATAAGTGCAGGTTGAAGGAATTGGAACTATTTCTTCAAGTGCTTATTGAATAATTTGTATAAATGCACGCACAATAGATCCTAGTGGTCCGGCCCTCCTCCGAACCCCACGCATAGTAGAAGTTTAGTGCGTCAGGTTGCCGTTTTTTACTTATTAAATAATTTGAATTATTAGTTATTGTGACTTATAATACTACTAATTTTATATATAATATATATATATATATATATATATATGGGTACTAAATTTTATTTCAATTAACTCGAAGAATCTAAGTGTATATTCATACCAAAAATTGAGTAATTTTATTCTGTTGTCCGAACCAGCTACATAAAATGATGGGAGTAGAGAACAAGTAATTTTATTCTTACCTAGCAGAGTCTTTCCTTCCTTTTAGGAGTAATAATCTTACAAGCCTAAAAAATCATTATAAGGGAAAGGTCCATTTCTGTTAATATTTCCACTGTCCACGTTTATTTCATCATATTCAACCTTATTTAAATCATAAATTTACTAAGATATTTTGCTATCATATTGAGAACAAGAAATCAATTTGATCCATGGCATTCACGGTACGATTATATTATTTCTTATCGTCTGACAAACATTTATTGTGATTGAAGGAACTCCATTATTTACTTTCTAAAATGTAAATAGGAGCAAACTTTACTTGCTCCATCGTCAGATCCTTTGTTTGAACTTATATAGATCGTCCTTTTCACCTTCAACATGTAACCAAGTTAGGACTATTCCTTCAATAATCAAAGGTAGGCGATTAACACTTTTTGCAAAAATTAGAAAGTGATGAATTGCATTGGAGAAGAATGACAAAAGACGTTCAAATTAATTTCTTCCATTTTTAATCGTATCCACCCCAGTATCCTCCCCTACGACCCATCTCAACTTTCACATGCAGTTATATAATAAGCCATCAGATTATCAGAATCCTAACATGAGATTCAACCTTTTATTCAAATCCATAGAAAGCAAGTCCAAACAAATAGTTTAAGTAGCGAGAGTTACTTCAGAAGTCGAAGTACGTCTACATGTTTGCTATGGGAAGTAATGTTGAAGAAAAGGAGCTGGATATAATCATCAGTAAGTTTCCCTTATTGTTTTAATTTAACTTCCTTAACTAGTTTCTTTTTCTTTTTGTTTGAGGGTAAGTGACTTTGAATACTTGAAGCTGATAGATAATGACAATAAAAATGGATTTTAAGTCATATGCCCTAATAGTATACAGAATTAAGCACTATTTGAGCAATTTAACTCGATTTGACAGAATAACATTCTATTTTCAAGGTTATCATATCACACTTACTACACAAGTACGAATCTTTTATGGTATGTCAACTTAACTTGATAATGTTGAAAATTTATACACCGCCACATGGAACTTAAACTCATAACAAGTTATTGTATGTATATGTGCATTTTCTTTTACTTTTACCAAGAGGGGTTGCTCTGATGGTAAGCAATCCTCACTTCCAACCGAGATGTTGTGAGTTCGAGTCTCTCCAAGAGCAAGATGGGAAGTTCTTGGAGGTAAGGATGTCGGGGGTCTATTTGGAAACAGTCTCTCTACCCAAGGGTACGGGTAAGGTATGCGTACACACTACCCTCCTCAGACACCACTAAGTGGGATTATACTGGGTTGTTGTTGTTGTTGTGTATGTTGGTGAAATAAATAATTTGGAAGAAAAGACGCTAGCTAACTTTGATCTTTTGGCTTATTCACAGTCGAAGAAGAAACTGAAGAAATGCAAAACTTGGAGAAAATTATTGTTGAACCTGATCAGTCATTGATTTCGACTGCTGGTAAATACAAGAGATGGCTTGAAGTAGGGATCCACGCCTTCATTGTCCTGGCTAGCCAGTCAGTAGCAACAATACTTGGAAAGCTATATTACGACAAAGGCGGAAACAGTACATGGTTGGCTTCATTTATGCAAACTATAGGTTTTCCCATTCTTCTAATTCCCATGATCATTTTGAATAATAATAAAAACCCTAAAGAAGAAGAAGAAGGAATAATAAGACACAACGACGGTGAAGTGAAGTCTCCTTCTGTAAAGGTCGTGTTATCGATCTATGTCTTTCTTGGTTTTTTACTTGGAGTAGGCTGTGTTTTGTATTCAAAAGGCCTTTTATATCTCCCAACCTCAACTTTTGCTCTAATTTCCGCAAGTCAATTAGGGTTCAATGTTTTCTTCTCGCTCTTCATGAGACTACAAAAAATTACATTTTTTGTGTCCAATTCTATTGTTCTCTTAACCATTTCCTCTGTTCTCCTGGCGTTACAACCTGATGACTCTTCAAGAAAAAGGGAGTCGTCCTCTCAACTGAAGCATCATTATGTGAAGGGGTTTGTATTCACACTAATTGCTTCAGCTGGTTTTGGTTTACTATTAGCCACAACAGAACTCATGTTTAGAAAATTCCTAAAAAAGAATAGTTTGAAAGAAAACATGGATGTCATTATTAATCAATCATTTGTCGCGACGTGTCTCATCCTTATTGGACTATTCGCAAGTGGAGAGTGGAGGAAGTTGAAAGCAGAGATGCAAGATTTCGAGCTTGGAGAAGTGTCCTATATCATGATATTATTTTGGATAAGTTTGTGTTGGCAACTTTACTCCTATAGTCTTCTTGGGCTGATTATGAAGGTTTCTGCTGTATTTGCCAATGTGATTACCAGTTTGGGTGCGCCTCTAATTCAGATCCTATCAGTTATTATTTTCCATGACAAGATGAGTGGGGTGAAAGCAATTTCAATTGTTTTGGCTATTTGGGGATTTTCTTCCTATGCTTATCAGCAGTATCTTGATGAGCAAAAGCACAAAGCTGAATTTTTAAATTGCAACGGAGCATCTAAAGAACTCGTTGGTGAAAGTGGTTTCAGGTGCAAAGAAAATTCTACAGTTATTAGCTAGGCTGTTTTTCTTTGAAGTAAAATCTATATTAGCTACTAGTACTTTTAAGAAAAGCTAAGGATTGGTGTTGCTTATTGCTTGTTATTTTCTTTTATAATAAAATGTATAATATATAAGTATTTGATCATTACTTTCTCTGTTCCAGTTTACTAATCCTCTATTCTCTTAAAATCATTTATTAAAGGTTTATTTTACTAAATTACCCTTGTTTAATAAATTTGAAAACGTGGATACTTAGTCTAAGAGTAATCTTGGAAGAAAATAATAAATCACTCTTAATTGTTAAAAAGAACAATTACTATTTGTTGTTTAAAAGTTTCATGTAAAGCTCCAAGATCACACTATTCTTACTGCTTATATTGATGGTACTTTGGGTAACTAATCTGGGAGAGGTGGAAGTGGAGGAGTGCCTAGGAATAATAACACAGATAGTATTTTTTTTTTATTTGATTATGGCTTTGGATTTTTGAGATAACTAATAATGAGGCTAGACTATTTTAGTATACGGATTACAGTGATAAACACAACAATAACAACAATTATCCAGTATAGTCCCATAAAGTGGGGTCTGGGATTGCAGTGATAAACACATGAACAACAAATGCACGTGGACTTTCAAGTCAAAATTCACGCTTTTGTTCAAAATGGTGACTCCTTTGACCAAGACTATATGGAACAGTATTTAAATTCCCTTCTTATATTTTGCACCCCACGAAATGAATGATTGAACGAAAGACTTTGCATTATTCACCGTATGATATTTATATATTCCTCAGTTCAATTTTATATATTTGATTAATATATCTCTTTCAGGCTTTTTTTAAATATTTTAAATTATAGTATTTTTATCGTGACTTTAAATTAGAGTATTCCAAATGGGTAAATTTATTTCATAAAATTAGAAATATTTGTGTTTCAATTCACAAAATTAGTACCTCGAGTCTTGTACTCCTAATACGCTGCATAAAACTGAGGGAATAGTTTATATGTGAAAAAGACAATTTCATTAATAGCAAAGAGTCTTCTTACCTTTTGTTTATCTCAAAAATATGAGTAACAATTATATTTGTTTGTGGTTTTTTAAGAATACGTGATTTAATTCAATACTAATTAATAACCAAGAAAATTGATGAATAAATAAAAGAAGTAGGTAAAATCAAACTAGGATGCAAGCCAGTCTCGACCTCGAGCTAAGGTAGTCTCGAGGTAGGTCAAGAACAATAAAGTTAAAGAACAATTCGGATGAAATATGAGCAAGAAAGTAAGAGAGTATATTCTTTACCAATAATTGATCATAGTTACAAATGATGGGGTCCACTTTATATAATAGGGGAACCCTAAATAAGGTACATTTCTATTTACGATAAGGAATCTTATTGGGACGTCTAACTGCCTAGTACGGATTAGTACTAACTCATACAAATCTATTCTGGATTTTATGCCATGATCTTGGGGACGTGGCGAAAATCTTGCTCATTTTGTTATAAACACATAACGGCTCCATCTCGGGATTGGTCATACTCTGCTTCAGTACTCATCGTGCACTTAGATCCTTATGTTCTGCCCTCGAACTCGAACCCGGTCCATACTGAGTTTGTTCCTCGATGTGAGCCCTCTAACCCACAAAATCGGGATACATGATTTTACCGGGAAAAAATAATTTTATTAAAGGAGAAGGTCCTTTTTTTGTTCTGTATTTCTCTGTCCAGCTTTATGGGTGTATTTGCCTATTTGGTACGGGAGAAAATATTTTTCAAGAAAAATATTATCTAAAAATTATTTTTATGGTAAATGAATGGTTTTATCACTTATTTTTTTCTTGTTTGATTGCTGAGTGAAAAGCTTTTTCCGAAAATATTTTCTAATGGTTATAGGAGAGCAGCAAAAAATATTTTTAGGCTACTCTCCTCACCCCCTTCCCCAAAGTCCCCATGTTTTCTTGTTGTCCCCTCCCCCCCCCCCCCCTCCTCCCCCAATTACCCAACATTTTTAGAGCTTTATTTTCTTTAAGGAATTTAATTATTCGTCTAATAATTCTCACAAACCCAAAGGAACTAATGTTTGCTTTACTTTTTACGCAAAAATAACGTTAAAATTTGTGTTATGTAACTAACGAAGTACTCTTTTTTTGTTGAAAAAGAAAGGGTTCTTTCTACAACATGAAAATAAAGTACTCATTTTATTAAAATAAAGAAAAAAAACTTTTCTACATCATGATGAAAGAAAATGCTCATTTTGTTGAAATGAAAAAAGATATTTTCTATATCATGAAAAGAAAATATTTTTTTGTTCAAATGAAAGAAAATATTTTTTATATATGAAAAGAAAGTACTCTTTTAATTTGTTGAAATAATTTTATATATCATGTAAAAAATACTCATTTGTTGAAATGCGAAAAAAGAATTATGTATAACATGAAAAGAAAGTACTATTAATAATTATTTAGGGTAGGGGTGGGGGTGTGTAGGCAAGGGTTGGGGTGGGTGGGTGTGGGAGTTATGTTGGTGGGGTTGGTGGGAATGAAGAATAGGGTGGGAAGGTTGAGAAAGAATTTTAAAAATGTTTTCCTTTGCTAGGAAAAATATTTTCCTGCGATTGAAGAAAAATAAGTTGATGAAGAAAAAATATTTAAGCCCAGAAAATATTTTCCTTCCTACCAAACACGCCCTATATCATTCAAACTTATTTCATTATAGCAAATAACTTGACTAAGTTGTTTTGCAGTAAATTCATATTGAGACCAAGAATCATTTGCATCCGAATCTACGGTAGTAACTATTTCTTATCTTCTCATTGTGATAAAATTAATTGGAATTCCATTATATACGTCCTAAAATCTAATAAAGAGCAAACTTTACTTACTCCATCGTCAGACCTTTGTTTGAACTTATATAGAGTTGTCTTTTTCACCTTCAACATGTTATCCAAGTTAAGTCCATTCCTTCAATTATCGAAGGTAAACACTTTTGTGCAAAAATAGAAAACGGTAAATTACGTCGAAGAACAACGACAAAAGCCGTTCAAATTATTTAGATATAATTTCTTCCATTTTTTTCCTTTACTCTTATTATCCATCTCATCACCCCCTCTCCTGCAGCCCACCTCAACCTACACAACAACAACTACCCAGTATAGTCCCACAAAGTAGGATCTGGAGAGGGTAATATGTAGACGAGTCTTACCCCTACCCGAAAGGGCAGAGAGGCTGTTTCCAATCGACCCTCGGACTCAAACTACACATGCATCTATATTAAACCATCAGAATCCTAACATGAGATTCTAACTTTTCTTCAAATCCATAGAAAGATATAGTGTCCAGCAGCTAGCGAAAGTTAAGTCAGAAGTCGGAGTTCTTTTACGTACGTGTTTGCCATGGGAAGTGTTGCAGAAAAGCAGCTAGATATTACGAGTAAGATTGCTCACATCCTTCAAGTCATCTTCCCACCTTGACCTTTCTTCTTGTTTTGACCTTAAATTTCTTAAATTCCTTCTCTATGTCGTTTTATGGAAAGTGATTTTGAAGTAGACAGAGGTAACAACAATTTTTCAAAGAAAGCGAAGAAAATGGTAAAAAATAATCCTCAACCATGCAAAATGTCTTAATTTATCCTCCGTTATATATACTTCAGCAATTCATACCCTTTTTGCCAGCAAATCGTTTCGTACTTGCCCTGATTGTAATGGAGCTCCAGCATATACCCTAACAGAAGTATAACCGCACATGCTAGTTTTCAATCATAGTTAATAAAGCATAGGGCTAAATCTAGACATTTTTTTCATATACTTGAAAAAAATATACTAGACGCTATACAAGGTACATGGTGGAAGAAAATTACGCTAGCTAACTTTGATCTTTTTGCCGATTGACAGTCCAAGAAGAAACAGAAGAAACGAAAATCATGGAGACATCAATTGTTGAACATCAACCATCGACTCCGAAGGCAGGCAAATACAAGAAATGGCTCGAGATGGGCATCCATACCTTCATTGTCCTGGCTAGCCAGTCAGTAGCAACAATACTTGGAAAGTTGTATTACAACAAAGGCGGAAACAGTACGTGGTTGTCTTCACTTACTCAAACTGTAGGTTTTCCCATTCTTCTAATTCCCATGATATTCTGGACTAAAAGAGCCCCTAAAGAAGAAGAAGGACCAACGTTAAGACACATTAACGATGACACGAAATCTCCTTCTATAATGGTCCTGTTATCAGTCTATGTTTTTCTTGGCTTTTTACTTGGAGGAGGCTGTGTTTTGTATTCAATTGGTCTTTTATACCTCCCAGCCTCAACTTATTCTTTAATTTCCTCAAGTCAATTAGGTTTCAATGTCTTGTTCTCACTTTCCATGAGACTAGAAAAACTTACACCTTTTGTGTCCAATTCTGTTTTTCTCTTAACCGTTTCCTCTATTCTCTTGGCATTACAACCTGATGACTCTTCAAACAAAACGGATGAATCGTCTTCTCAAGGGAAGCGAAATTACGTGATAGGGTTTGTATGCACATTAATTGCTTCAGCTAGTTTTGGTTTACTATTAGCCACAACAGAGCTCATTTTCAGAAAGATCATAAAAAAGAATACACTGAGAGAAATCATGGACGTCATCATTTGTCAATCATTTTTCGCGACGTGTCTCATTATCATTGGCCTATTCGCTAGTGGAGAGTGGAGGAACTTGAAAGTAGAGATGCAAGATTTCGAGCTTGGAAAATTGTCCTATTTCATGATATTATTTTGGATAAGTTTATGTTGGCAACTTTACTCCTATAGTCTTCTTGGGTTGATTATGAAGGTATCTGCTGTATTTGCCAATGTGATTTCCACTTTGGGTACGCCTCTAGACCCAATCCTAGCTGTTATTATTTTTCATGACAAGATGAGTGGTGTGAAAGCAATTTCTATTGTTTTGGCTATTTGGGGATTTTCTTCCTATGCTTATCAGCAGTATCTTGATGAGCAAAAACACAAAGCTAAACTTTTAAACTGCAATGGAGCATCTGAAGAATCTCTAGATGAAAGTGGTGTGACGTGCAAAGAAAATTCTACAGAGATTAACTAGGCTGTTTTTCTTAAATTAGTTAAACCTATCATATATAGTATTTCTATATATTAAAAAGATTGAAGTTGTTTGTCGCTGTTATTTTCTTTTTAAAATATAATATACTATAAGAGTTCTTGTGCTTACACTTCTAACTAGAGTTGGAGCCACAATTTTAACTTTACATCTTATAAATTTTAGAAGGACTACTTTAGATGTTAATAAATTTTATATATATATATATATATATATATATATATATATATATATATATATATATATATATATATATATATATATATATATATATATATATATATATATATGTATTGAAATTTTTAACATAAATTCCCTATTTTACCAAAAGTTAATAGATTCGGTCAAACTCGTAGCCCGGCTGTTAGCTCCGCTGAAGCGCAGGAATCACCAAATGCATGTGAACAACAACAACCCAGTATAATCCCACTTAGTGGGGTCTGATGAGGGTAGTGTGTACGCAGATATTATCCCTACCCTTGGGTAGAGAGACTGTTTCCAAATTGACCCCTGACATCCTTCCCTCCAAGAACTTCCCACCTTGCTCTTAGGGAGACTCAAACTCACAAGCTCTTAATTGAAAGTGAGGGTTACTTACCATCAGAGTCACCTCTCTCGTACCAAATGCATGTGAAGTTTTATGCTTTTGTTCAAAGTGGTAAGGTATAGAAAGTTTTCGAAAAGTATCAACATAAGTTCAGCGTTATTGGATACGATACTACTATTCTATTCTCAAGTTTTACTTTATCAAAAAAAACATGAAATAGGAGTGATTCTCTTTCAAATTTATCAATAAATAAAATAACATATTTAGTGCTCTAAAAGAAAATTAAATAAATAAATCAAATTGCATTGATACGTCAAGACCCGTGCATAAATATCAAATGAGCAAGTCCTCTACGGACCCACTTTTGTTGGTCGGACCATTCAATGGAATAGCTTATCCTACACTTACGAACACCATATTAACTCCCAATTCCTTTAAGCAAATACCCTGTTAGGCTCTAACCACAAGTTCAGGATCGGAATTAGATCATTTTAACTGTTACAATATTGTCAAATCAACTTCACATCCAAAAAAGGAAATCCGTTTCATCAGTTATACTCCCTCCGTATCAATTCAATTTATGTGGACATATTTACTTTTTAGTTCGTGCCAAAAAAATGACTACTTTACTTTTTTGGAAACATTTTACCCTTACACAAATAATTTATAGCCACACAAAATATATATGTCTTATTTTTCACCATAAAATCAAAAATCTTCATCTTTTTTTTTTTAAATTCCTTGCCCGGTCAAACGTGTCTACATAAATTGAAACGGAGGGAGTATATCATAACAGGTACTCCAAATATTTGATTATTGTGAAAAATTAATTTTCACTAGAGATAAATGGTTAGAGAAAAGTAATTTTCACAAGAAACAAATGATTAGTTTGATCAAATGAAATAATGCTTATTCAAAAGTTTTTGATAATATTAACCAATAGGGTTGTTCAAAATCGAACCGAAACTAAAGCCGAAGCTTAATGACTTATTGGTATCGGGTTAACGGTTTAGCGGATGGGGAACATATTGAAATTTTTTCATTAGCGGCTTATCGATTTGGGGACGGATTATTTAATTTGCTTAACTGATAATCCGTTAACCCGTTAAGAATATATATATATATATATATATATATATATATATATATATATATATATATATATATATATATATATATATATATATATATATATATATATATATTCTTAACGGGTTAACGGATTATCCGTTTTGGGGACGGATTATTTAATTTTCTTAACGAATATATAATACTTAGAAATCGTTTAACCTTAACCATCTAATTTTTATGTCCGTTGAATTTTATGTTTGAGAAATATTTTTTTTCGGAGACAACTTAAATCTGTTGTAGATATGTTTGGGTATCCGCCAACGTCTGGGAAAGCTAGTTATGGTGGGAGTTGATAACCTCACTTCAATTAGGCCGATAAATCGCTCGATAACCGCCCAATAAGAGCTAAACTGATACCGATCCACCCGATATGGCTAACGGATTAATACATTTAAAAGCCGATAACCGATAAGCTAAACCGTTAAGAGTACATAATCGCCCAATCCGCCCGATAAGCAGCCCTATTAACCAAATAGACTTTTATTTGGAATTTGGAATCAGAGTTAAAACAAGTAGGTATAAAAATATATATTGGGGCTTTTGCATTTATAAAGAATGGGATAAAGACTAATATAGAACTAGTATTAGAACCCGCGCGATACGCGAATTGTATTTAAAATACTAATTATTTTAAATTGTGGTGTCTGTTATTTTAATCATATTAGATTACATTACTTTGAAAAATAAAAATTCAACTTCCATTTTAATTTTCAATATAATATTTGTAATAAAAAAATCTATATGAAGTTAAAGGAAGTAGATCATAATGGAATAATATTTTTATTTTTTGTTTTCCTTTATTATATTATAAATATATATATACAGACACACAAACGCAATCACACAGATACATCTTACTCTTGCGACCTTTTTTTATTACATTTATTTTAAAAAATTTCTAAGTTAATCAATAATATTTTTGTGTATTATGTACTTACTTCAATTTTTTAATTAATTCAAAGTATAAAAGTCCTCATATTATCTCTATCTCCCTATTTATACATTTTTTATCAAAACTATTGTGATATTTTAATTGGTTTTTTGCATCTAAAAGTTTTGCCCTTAATATCATATTTAGTACTAATTTGTGATATAGGGTTTGTCCAAAGTAAAATAAAATTTGATATTTTATTATAACATCTACAAATAATTTTAATAATTTTTATTTTTGTATTATGTGTTATAACTAATTATCCATAGTTTGAGCATCTCATCATAGTGTTAAAAATTTTCTAATCTCAAATTCAAATTGTTTTTCCTTTTCACTTCTAATAGTAAATTTTTAATAATTTAAAGTAATTTTGCTATTTTATTAATCCAATATATAGTCCTATTACGTTTTGTGTGACTTGTCATTAACCGTAACATTATTTAATATCATTATCAACTACTATTCTTTAATATAATATAGATAAATATATAATTTTTTTAATCAAAAAATAAATACTTATTTAGTTTTAAAAATAATTGCTTGAAAATTTTAAATATTTAAATTTTTATAATATTTTTAAGTATTGTACATTTAACTTATTTTATTTTCTAAAAGTATTATTTATAAAAATCCTCACATACCTCTAATTTATTTTTATATTCCATATTTTTAATTTTTTATTTTATCTATTGGACTTGAGTTAAATGGACTTATCCATATTATGACTTTTCTTATCACAATATAAAAAGCTTTCTCATCTCAAATTGAATTTAATATCTATTTCTGCCATACTCATTCTAATGTAATATAGATAAAAATTAAATAACTTTGTCATCTCAAATTCAAATACTCTTTATCATTGCATTTTGAAAATTAGACTGTATTTTAAAAAATTTATGTTATGCTTTCGAACTTAAATTAATTGCACTCAATTCAAATATTAATCATACAAAATATTTTCTTAATTGTTTGAACATATTATATCTAAATGTTTTAGTAATATTTACGTATAAAATATTTGTTTTCCTGATTTATCGATATTAATATGAATTTATTATTCTTTTCATTAAAATAATTTTTTCTGATTATTTTATTTTTTTCTTATCTTATAAATAATTTATATACTTTATGTAAGATCTTATTTTGCTGCTTGAATTTATTTAATTTTAAACTCAATAAATCTTTAGCATCTTAAGTAAATTTCAATTTTATTTTATATTTTAGCTTACTCTAAAATATAAATAGTCATAGGTTATCTCAATTTACGTATTTTTATATTTTTATTATAATTTTTAATATTTTTTTACATTCATATTTCTAGCTAACAAAGAAGAAATCTATGACTGGATCAATATATATATATAGAGAGAGAGATAACAATATACATATAAATAAAAATATATATATATAAATTATATTTGTCTAAGATCTATTTAGATTATGTATAAGATTCATTAAACTACTTCCATTAATTATGTTTTTATTTATAATTTAAATTTTTAATGTTGTCTTAAAATTGCCAAGTAGCTTTTTTTAGCTTACCATCTGGCTTAACCTCATGCTTCACTACTTTTCTTTTAATATAATATAGATAGATATAGATTAGAAAAGGTAAAAATAGATCCCACAAAAAAATTTAGTGATATGTCAAATATTTCGCTCAAAAGCAAAATAGGAAAGAGTAGGATTGAATTATTTCGATCTTCAAAGTAATAGTACTGCATTTTTGTGGAGTACAGGCTTTTATCCTAGACAGCAACGCAGTGAATCATCCCCTTTTGCCGAGTCCAAGATATTTCTTCTCTTTTTCCCCCCGAGTTCGAAGATATGTGCACTTTTTTCCGGAAAAAAAGAAAAGAAAAAGAAGATATGTGCACTTTAATTGGCATACACCCAAACAGTTTTCAGTGTAGTCGTTGGCTCTAAGAAACGGTTTCTTCTTTTCTCTCTTCTCTTCTCCACAACCCCCTCCCCCCCAACTCTCACTTCCTTCAGCTGACATTTATTGTATTTCCTGTAGATGGAGATGAAGCTCTCCAACTGTTTACCGAGCCAAAAATGGTGCGGAGGAGGAACACCTTTTGTTAGACAAGTAAATGTTCGATTCTATCCACTGCCTTCTCAACGTTTGCTTCCACTTCCAGCTTCCGGCAAAACGCGCCACCGCAACTTCAGGTACTCCTATTCTCCATTCCGTTTTCACGAGAAATCGAGTGGTGTAGATTTGGTATGGATCAGTTGATTGCCTTTCTGAAATATTTGAGCTGGTTTCGTTGAGTAATTTGAGGTTTATAGGGGGGAAATGCTGAGGTTTTGTAATTTATTTTTAATTTTGAGCTATTTAATTAGGAATTTATGATAAATGAGAGTTGCGGAGAGTCGGTTGGTTTCCTGTGATTTGAGGTTCTGTGTTGTGGAAAATACCTCTGGTTCTCTTCTTCTTTTTTCTTTTTCCTTTTTTTTTTGGTTTAGGGATTTATTTCTAAGAGTTTTAAGTTGTATTTACTGATAAGGTAAAAGATATTTAAACAATCACTTCGCTTAAAAGGTAATAACAGGTCACTCTATTTAATAAGCATTGACTGGTAACTTGGAATAAATGGTATAACATGCGATAATAGATTAAATTACTCTGATAATATATATTGCCTAAGATCGTGGGTTAAATAGCACACAATCACACACAAAACATATAGAGAGTAAAAATCAACTCAAGGATTTAACAAGGTTTGGCTAAGGCTAATCCTCATGCCAGAGAAAGTTTTCCAGTATAAATGAGAGAAGAAAATCACAATACAGTCTATAGAATCCCCAACTACAACGCCTATATATAGATCTCAAATGGTCCCAAACCTATAAGAGAAAGGTTTTTCAATTTGACAAAGACAATAGGTTTTCCTTTCCCATATCTATTAAGACAATGGATTTTCCCAAACTTATAGGGATTATGGGTTTACTAAAAATACAAGGAAATAATTCAAGCCACAAAATAACAATATAGAATTTCATTAAGCTATCAGTATATATAACTTAAATCCTGTTTGAAATCCTTTTGGAAAAAGTAGTTGAGTAGATTTGAATTGTCGAGATTTATTTTCTTTAGTTTCTGTTAGTAGGAGTTAATATTTGTAGTGGAAAAGTCTTTTGAGTGTTTGATTCTTTAATTAGGGCTAGTGCTTTGTTTTGAGTTAGGCGATTGTAAACAAAGTGTTATTTTTCTTTAGTTTTCTATTATATATTGTTTCAATCAGGTGTTTGGATATTATTATTGATATGTATTTGTCATTGAAGCTCTGAATGTTTAGAAGAGTTTCCTTTCCATTTTTTTGGGCAAAACGTTTTTAGGTGATCAACTTCTGGTTAATGTAATACACGTCCATTATTTAATTGTACATGGACTGGTACTTTGTTGTGCATTATTCTCTGTTTAAATTTCACTTAATTGAGCATGTTATCATGGTAGTGCTGAATAGAATATGCTAAATATTAAGTATTTGAGATATTTGTCTGTAGTTTATGGCTTGAAAGATTAAACAAGAACTGTTGGTATGGCAGTTTAATTCTTTATCAAAAAAAAAAGAAAAGAAAGATTAAACAAGAGGATGTATCCTTCATGGCTACGGCATAGAACTTTTCCATAGAGCACATATTTGTGTTTATTGCCTTATGGATATTAATTTGCTCGTATCTGGGAATTTCACTGGCGTATAGAGAAAAAAAGCAACAAGGAACATAACTTGTTGGGGTTCAAATTATAGATTAGGTTGTGCGTGTATGATATGGCAGCACGTGCTGATGATGAACAAACTGACATTTCATGATGGTAGTCTTTATAACAAGGAAGATAGTTGGTGAGTTCTCCTCTCAAAATAGGGAAGAGGACTGGCTTTTGTAGTATGATTAAAGATATTGACTAAGAAAAGTAAACATTTTAATTGAGGGAAGGAGAAAACATTTGTGATCGATTCAATCATGATCGCGGAACCTGGAACTGCAAAAGATGAACAACGATATGCTGCAATTTATTAGTTGGAACTTTACTTAAATAACTTGGTGAAAAATGTATTTCTAGAACTCGAGTAGATCAACATTGTTGGGAACTCAAAATTGATCTGCTTTTCTATCTCCAGCTGCATTAATTGACTATGCTCTGAAATTTCCAGTTTGCAGAACAAGAGACAACAAACCAAGAAAATAAATATTGAACGCCCGGATGCTGATCTTCAGTCAAGTGATGCTGTAGATTCCAATACGAAAAATATGTCCAAACAAAACCTATCAAATTCAAATCAGGAAGTCTCAATCAAAGAAAATGTTGACACTTCGACAGAAGCCGAAAGCTCTGAGGAGATTAGTTATTTGGTATGTTCTTTGAGATATTGGACAATGAGATACTTGTAGTCATTATGTACTTTGTGTATGTTGAATAAGGCTAGTCAAGTGCGTCATCCAAATTACCCCTTTCATTAAATTCTCTGAATGGAGTTTTTCACAAATCTAGGACCCTATTAGAACTATCTAAAATCTCTGGCATGCCGCAAAGAGTGCCTCGAGGAGGCGTACCTTTATTTTGGCCATTGAAAAATAACTAAGCACCTTTCAGAATTTGAACTAAATTGTTGTACCTTGTGCCTTTTTTATGGATCTTTCTCAATATATGAAGTATGAACTATGTGCCAAGGTGGGTGCTTCCATTAGAAAAAGAGAGTTCCTGATGTTATCATAATTAATTTCAATATTTACATGACTTCATATACACCAGAGCTATAGCTTCTGTACACCTACAAATACTGTGAGAGAAATGGAGTTCTTTAAATGGTTTAACTAGTATGCTAAAAAAATTCCTGAAATTATAAACCAAAGAAAGCTGAATGCGCCTTCCAGACTTTCATTCTGCATTTCTTTCTGCTGAGCATATTGGCCCCTGAGATTTCCTGCCAATCAATATATTTAATGCAGGCGAGTTAATTTTCACCTCTCTTTGATTCTTGTCTTTTGCAATCTATGAATACTTCCCTTACATTTTCTACCGACCTATGACCTCTACTGTACCATTTACATAAGTATGAAACCTGATCTATCATCAGTGTATATGGACCTAACAACTTAGTTTGCATCACATATGATCCAATTTATTGTCGTGGTCGGAGCAGAAAGCTAGCATCAACAGAGGTTTGATGCATGTCATACATCCTCAGAACTAAGCTCCACCGGACTTTGTCATTTTGGTCCTCGCTAACATAGAAGTTGAAAAGATGCTTGTTCATTTCTACTCTTTAATCAGTAATATCTTTTCTTTTTGTCTCTTTTGTTCAATTCATCCTAATGGTGCATTTTCTTGGGATCATAAATTGAATACCTAGTGATTGAAACAGTCTGTCGACTCAAATGAGGAGGGACAACCTTCAAGTGTTCATCTTCAGGATTTGATTGGCATGATAAGAAATGCAGAAAAGAGTAAGACAATTCTGGTTTTCCATCTTCAAGTTCACTCTGTTTGCTATTTCATGGTTTTCTCCCCTGGAAAGTTTGTGTGAATTCATTAAAATCAAAAGAATTGTTGTGTAACTTCATTACCTTCTGAATAACATCTGTAGATATTCATCTACTCAATGAAGCTCGTATTCGTGCATTAGAAGATCTTCAAAAAATTCTTGGAGAGAAGGAGGATTTGCATGGAGAGATCAACATTTTAGAAATGAAGCTGGCAGAAACTGAAGCACGGCTCAGAGTTGCCGCCCAAGAAAAAATACATGTGGAACTTCTAGAAGACCAGTTAGAAAAGTTGAAAAACGAATTGTCTAGCAGCAGAAGCAGTAAAGAAAATGTGCTTCATGTGAATAATTCAGTTCCTCTTTCAGATAATGATTCTGTTAAGTCACTGAGCGAGGAACTTGATTCCTTAAGGAAAGAAAATATATTATTGAAAGAGGATCTTCAAGCGTTGAAGTCAGAGCTTACTAATGTCAAGGAAACAGATGAACGCATTTTAATGCTAGAGAAAGAACTATCAGTTCTTGAATCTTCTTTAAGTGAGTTGGGATCTAAACTAGCTGCATCTCAGGAAGATGTTTCAGAGCTCTCTGCCTTGAAATATGAGTGCAAAAATTTATATGAAAAGGTGGAACACTTACAAACATTGCTAGCTAAGGCAACTAAACAGGCAGATCAAGCAATATCAGTGCTACAACAAAACCAAGAGCTACGAGAAAAGGTTGATAGGCTTGAAGAATCTCTTGAAGAGGCTAGTATGTATAAGCTTTCATCTGAAAAGTTGCAGCAGTATAATGAACTAATGCAGCAAAAGATGAAACTTCTTGATGAACGTCTTCAGAGGTCTGATGAAGAGATACAATCTTATGTCCAGCTATATCAGGATTCTGTCAAGGAGTTTCAAGATACACTCGATAATTTGAAAGAGGAAACTAAAAATAAAGCTCTAGATGAACATGTAAATGATATGCCTTGGGAATTTTGGAGTCAGTTGTTGTTGATGATTGACGGTTGGTCTATAGAAAAGAAAATCACAAAGGATGACGCAAAGTTGTTAAGAGAACTGGTCTGGAAGAAAGATGGACGTATCTGTGATGCATATATGTCATGTAAGGAAAAGAATGAACGTGAAATTATAGCGGCATTTCTTAAATTTACATCATCATCAACACGGTATGTCTGGTATTAGTAATTCGCAACAGAATATTCCTAGTTTAAGGATATAACTTGCAGTTTCTTTTCTGGTCAATCAATAGTCCGGGACTGCATATCATCCATATTGCAGCAGAGATGGCGCCAGTTGCAAAGGTATAACAGCTCCTCTCAGTGGATTTTAGTCCTCTATTTGATGAAGAAAATGAATCTTAAGCTATATTTATTTGTTTAACAATTTGTTCAGAATGCATTGTTGGATTGTGTGTTCTGTATTTAGGATGATGTAATTGTCCCCTTACATCCATGTATGGCGGGGGGGGGGGGGGGGGGGGGAGTCTCTAAAATTAATTAAATAATAGCTCTCCTGGTTTTAAAGATGAAGGCAATTATTGTGAATTGGTTATTGATCATCTTTTTATCGTAATTCCAGATAACTAAAGGTTAGGCCAGAATCACATATGCACCTAATCTGTAAAAAGTTATGTTCTCATCATCTGTGCATTGTGGACCTCTGGTGCTAATGTTTGTTTGGTACAAGTGTATACTTACCTTTTTCTCAGAAAAATGTTTTTTTTAGTACAAGTGTAGCAAAGTAGGCTGCATATGATAGCTAGTCATGCAACCAGTATTTCTCCTCTTGGGATCTTGGGTCTTTCTTTTATTTGTTTTTTGTTCTCTGTTATGCCCTCTGAAAGATGAACATTCTGTTGTATGATACTCCTGTTATGCCCTCTGAAAGATGAACATTCTGTTGTATGATACTAACATATTATTCGTCCTATTTAAGTATAATAAGTTTTTTTTTTTTTGCTTGGTTAATTAAGCAACAACTGTATAATTATATCCTCAAAACTAAGCACCAATTGTATTGGTGGCATTTGAAATGCATAAATTTATTTGAAAGGAGTTCTTAATTGTCTCTTAGGTAGGTGGTCTAGGGGATGTGGTGACAGGCCTTGGCAAGGCTCTGCAGAAGAAAGGACACCTTGTGGAAATTGTTCTTCCTAAATATGATTGTATGCAGTATGAGTCAATTAAAGACATGAAGGTATGCTTGAAAGTTGACATTCCAATCACCATCTTCGTAGTCTTAGTAGCCCAGGTTGTATTATGATTTTAAATCATGTAAATGGTTATGTTTCTACAGGCCTTAGATGTGGTTGTTGAGTCATACTTTGATGGTCGGTTATACAAAAATAAGATCTGGACGGGCACTGTTGAAGGTCGAGAATATTTATGGTCCACAAGGGTCCATTTCTTTGTTACATCTTTTGCATGTTAGGCTTGGTGATATCATATTCAGTTGCTTCTATTTTCAGGCCTTCCTGTCTATTTCATTGAGCCTCAGCATCCTGGTAAATTCTTTGGGAGAGGACAACTTTATGGGGAGCATGATGATTTCAAACGATTTTCATTCTTTAGCAGGGTAGCACTTGAGTTACTACTTCATGCTGAAAAGAAACCAGATATAATTCATTGCCATGATTGGCAAACAGCTTTTGTTGTAAGATGGATTCCAATTTCTCTTTACCTTTTAGTTCCTGTTTTGTGGATTCCAATTTCTCTTTACCTTTTAGCTCCTGTTTTTCATACATTTAGGGTTCTATTATTTCATGAAGGCACCACTTTATTGGGATCTGTATGTGCCAAAAGGATTGGACTCCGCGAGGATTTGCTTTACATGCCATAATTTTGAGTATCAAGGGACTGCACCAGCATCAGAATTAACATCTTGTGGTCTTGATGCTTATCACTTGAACAGACCAGACAGGATGCAGGACAATTCAGCAAATGATAGAATAAATTCCGTGAAGGTAGCAAGATTTATGATGATAAGTTGTTCTAACTGATTTTGGTGGCTCCATTCCCTCCATGTCAACATTTTTAATATGCAGTATGTTGTTCTTTCTTGTTGCAGGGTGCAATTGTGTTTTCTAACATTGTTACCACAGTTTCACCAACTTATGCTCAAGAGGTCCGGACTGCTCAGGTATGAATTTCGTTTCCTTAGGCACCTTCTCTCACCTTCTGTCTTTATGCAGCATGCAGTCATTTTTTTTAATCTTATACTTAGGTAGTAAGAGGTTTCTCTAGTGAGACACGATAGGTTTTGTTTGGAGTGCAACTTAAATGGGACTTTTGAACCGTAGTCTCTGCAGGGCCTCAATTGACCTCTTGCTGCCAATCTTCTTCACAAGATTAAAAAAAAAAGTTGTTGCCAAAGAGTCTCAAAATATATCTCGTCGTTTCCTTCTTCATTCTTTCCTTGTCTTTCTGGTCTTAAAGAGGCTGAATATTCCCCTGTTGACTTCAAGAATTGGTTTGAAAATCTAAATGTCTTCTGTAAACAATTGACTGGTGACATCCTTGATTTTATAGGTCCCAATAGTCATGTCTTTTGAGTCTTCATTTGATTTTTGTTAGCCATATGGCCCATATATTTTCAAGATGGTATTTCTACTTTTGACCAAAATAGAAGACCTTGAAACTTAATTCGTGGTAGACCTGATATTTGACTAGATCAAAAGCTTATTCGAGATCTGAAAAGTCCAAAGGTGGTTTGGCGGAAGTACCAAGTTCTCTTCAAAAATTGATTGCACTTGCATTTGAGTTCTAAGCTTTATTCATATGATACATGATGATCGTTGGGACTGTAGAATGATCCAATTAGCAAGGTGATGATATAAATTACTTGTGCATGGTTCAAGTAACTAATCCCATCCTCCTACTAGGTGAGGAAAAAAGTTACTTTGGCAACACTTTTATGTAAGATAATGTTATTTGATTGAAGCTAGTACCAAGAAGGTACTGAGGACACTGACAATCTGTTATCATGTTTAGACTATCCTTTTCCTCTTTTTTTACAATCATCACTTTACACCTTGCTTGATGAATTTCTGCCTCTCAGTCAATTTTCATTTATGATGTACAGGGAGGAAAAGGACTTCATGCAACAATTAACTCCCACTCTAAGAAATTTGTTGGAATTCTGAATGGAATTGATACTGATGCTTGGAATCCTGCTTCTGATAATTTTCTTAAGGTCCAGTATAGTGCCAGTGACATAGAGGGGAAATTAGAAAATAAAGAAGCTTTAAGAAGACTTCTAGGGCTGTCTTCTTCTGAAATTAGACGACCATTGGTATGAATATTAAATGAATTTATGTTTATGATCTCAGTAAGTTTTTTTAGCAGTAAATGATTATGATCTCAATATTATACTGCTACAACACCAAAATGTTTTAGTTAGTTTGCGACTAACATTTTAATTATGAGTTTCAGTACAAAAACTATTACTTCTTCCTTCCCATTTTGTATGACCAGACTGGATTTAAGAAACAAAAAGACCTTTGACATGTAAGCCAGATATATGCAAAGTATCAACTTTTAATTGAGTAGTGGTGAGAGTTTCACATGTCTTTTCATTTTGTCTCTCCTTATAAAAGAATAAACTTCTATATCAAGTGGGTTCCAACTAGGCTTGTCATTAAGGGTAAAATGGGATGCTAAGATAAATAATTTCCAAAAGAGAAATGTGTCATTTTTTTTGGATAATGTTTCATCAAAGTTAACTCGAGAAACATTTTGTTTCAAGTAAAAACCTCTTGAATCAAGTCTAAATTCTTAGAAAATGTTGGGATGTCATGTGTTGTGAGTTATGACAGTTGTGATGTTTAGATACCATGAGTCATCCCACTGTTTATATTTTATCGTTAACAATATTTTGATGACACTAGACTACTCATTTTATTGTACCAATCGACCTATCTTGGCATCCACACCCTTATTCATCACAAAATCTGATGTAATTATACTTACTGCTTATAATGGAAGTTAAAAGCAAAGACAACAAGAAAGACATGGTGTAGGTTATGTTAAAATTTTCAAATACGATATTGGAGGATTAAATAGCTAATGAGTTAAGAAGAACATCAGTTGGGCTGGATATAGTAATTGACATTGCATTATGAGATGCTGTGATTATTCTCTCATTTTGGATAAGGACTTCCATATCACTTATAATTTTAACCTAGGATTGCTTGGTTACAGGTTGGTTGCATAACAAGACTGGTTCCTCAAAAGGGTGTGCATCTTATTAGACATGCCATATATAGGACTTTGGAGTTGGGAGGTCAATTTGTTCTTCTTGGTTCTAGTCCAGTGCCACATATTCAGGTAATGATTTCCTTTTCCTTCGCAGCATCATGCTGTATGCAAATACAATCATCATGACGTCTTAATGATGAAATTGAGAAGATATACTTCGCTGAAATTTTAGCACACAGATAAGTCTGTTTAGCTCAAGCTCTTAAACTTTGTTTATCAATAAAATGAGAAATACGGAAGAAGAAGAAGAAAAAGAAGGAAGTTCTACATTTTCAGTTTCGTCAATAGGAATTCACACTTGTAGAGAAAGATAGCTGTTGGATTTCCAATTCCAAATGTTGGATCTTCTAGTTAGGTGTACGAGAATGAAAAATTCAGTAACCAAATCTCAAGTCTAGGTCTAGCAGTTCAATTTTTTTTTGTTTCTGTGCTTATCAGCTCGGAAATCCTGTCTTTAAGCCTGAAACTTGGAAACCCCATAGAACCTCGTTTTGACGATTCAAAAATGGTTGGCATCAGTCACAGCTACATTCCTTAGACAAGGTTGTCTTTTCTTTTCTTTGAGATGATGTGTTCTTTTGCTAAAGTCAGGGGTGCTGGTTTGTTTTAATTTCTACATACGATGGTAAATCATCCCCATTCTTACTTGTATTCTTTTGTATTGGTACTTAAATGAATTGAAGCATTATTTTTTATTCTTATTTCCCCTGACAGATGGGGAGGCTTGGGTTTTGCTAGATTTTCTTTTAGTGGCTTCTCCTTCAAGTGTTAATCATAGGAAAATAACAAAATTGTATTATGATGGAAATTTAATGCTTCTCAGTCATGATACTTTTCAGTTTTGGTATGTTACATCTTCTGCTTTTTTCATGTTTGTTACTTGCCAGACCTTTCATGTGAACTTTTCTGCACTTGCTGTGGATTCCTCCACCATTTGCTCTACCCCTAGTGCATCCTAGCATAATGTTTATCATTCTGTCAACTAATACATCAATGTCGTTGCAGAGGGAGTTTGAGGATATCAAAAACCATTTCCAAAATCACGAACATGCTCGGTTGGTATTAAAGTATGATGAGGCTCTTTCCCATTTGATTTATGCAGCTTCTGACATGCTTATCATCCCATCCATCTTTGAGCCTTGCGGCCTTACTCAGGTCATTCCATAATTGCTTGAACACTTTCTAGTAAATGAAGAGCCTTTTTAAATAACTCAGTATTTTTGTGGCTCTAATGTTTGAATCTGAATTCTATTTCTGCAGATGATAGCGATGAGATATGGGTCTATACCAATTGCTAGGAAAACAGGGGGCTTGAATGATAGGTTCGTCAACGCGACACAGCAGGACTTCTTTATTAATCAGAGTTCATGGTTATATACTGTTTCATATTTATTATTAACCATTCAAATATATTTGCAGTGTTTTCGATGTTGACGATGACACAATTCCGGATCAGTTTAGAAATGGATTTACATTTGTGACTGCTGATGAACAGGTAACCACGCTTTAATAGCTGCCTAAAACATTAGTAAAAAGTTGTCCAAGACATCATACTGGTTCAGCTTTGCGCTTCATTAGCAAATTACTGCTGTACGGACTCTGCGTCAAGCATTGTTCTTTATATCGAGCATCAAGCATTTCTTCTTTACATCAAGCATCAAGCATTTCTTCTTTATATCGACCATCAAGCACTTGTTCTTTATATCGAGCATCAAGCATTGTTCTTAAACGAGTTTTATGTTGCACTGTTTCATGACCAGGGATTCAACAATGCCTTGGAACGTGCATTTAACTACTACATGAACAAGGCTGAGACTTGGAAAGAGCTGGTTCAGAAGGACATGAGCATAGATTTTAGTTGGGATTCGTCAGCATCACAATATGAAGAACTTTACAATAGGGCTGTTTTGAGAGCAAGAACTGCAAGTCGTAGTTGACCTCTTTCTAATCATGATTTGTTAATTCATTGATCTAAGTTGAATGTCAGTGCCATCATTCCGTGGCGATAGCATCCGTTAGGGGATAACTGGGCGGGCAATCCTTGACAGAACATTGTGATTCACAAAAGTAAAATGCATGTATGATGTCGGACATCAAAGGTGAAAGTCAGAATTGGCATACCATCTGCGAAGCTTTTCCGGCTAGAAAATGAACAACAGAGTTTTACAAATTTGTTTAAATCTCTATGTTGTTAGTAAATATATATTCTTTTCGACCAAGTATGTCGTTAGTATATACTTCACATAGTGCTTACAACTTAAAGCAAAAACATAGAGAGTGTAGTCAACTTGTTTAGTACGTGAGATCTTGTAGAGATTTTAAAGAGAATTCCATTAAATTGCATAAGCGCTCTAGTCTGTTAATTCAAGTTTAAGCTTTTAACAGCTTTACAGTGTTTTTGGTTACTCCAGTGTCCAGTGGTCATTAGGCCTTTCATTCCTCTGTTACTTTTTTTTAAATGGGTATGAAACTCAGAAATGAAGTCATTTAAACACAAACAAAATCGCATTATATTGTCAGGTAACTCACAACAGCTTTACAAGGCCATCAAACAATCAGAATTTTGAGAATGTTTTAAGATTCACTTTCCGGGAACAAAGTTTGTGGCGTAGGCCCACGCATTGTTGTTAACGGGGTCTGCAAGGTGGTCAGCAAGGTTCTCCAATGGACCTTTTCCGGTAACAATGGCCTGAACAAAGAATCCGAACATAGAGAACATGGCAAGTCTACCATTCTTGATCTCCTTTACTTTGAGCTCAGCAAATGCCTCTGGGTCATCAGCAAGGCCTAATGGGTCAAAGCTGCCACCAGGGTAGAGTGGGTCGACAACTTCACCAAGAGGCCCACCAGCAACGCGGTAACCCTCAACGGCTCCCATCAAGATAACTTGGCAAGCCCAGATGGCCAAGATGCTTTGTGCATGGACCAAGCTTGGGTTGCCCAAGTAGTCAAGTCCACCCTCGCTAAAGATTTGGGATCCAGCCTTGAACCAGACAGCTTCGCCAAACTTGACACCGTTACGAGCCAAGAGCTCAGGGAAGACACATCCAAGAGCACCAAGCATAGCCCACCTGCAGTGGATCACTTCGAGTTCACGGTTCTTGGCAAAGGTTTCTGGATCTGCTGAAAGTCCAGCAGTATCCCATCCGTAATCACCTGGGAATTCACCGGTCAAGTAGCTTGGGGCCTCACCGGAGAATGGGCCCAAGTACTTAACACGGTCTGGGCCGTACCATGGGCTGCTAGATGCAACAGGTTTGGTGACAGTCTTTCTCATGGAGACCCTTCCATTTCCAGTGATTTCTGAGGCAGATGGGGAGAGTTTCACTGCCTGTCCAGCAAAAGAAGGGGAAGAAAGAGCCATTGAAGAAGCAGCCATGGTGTATGAAAAAGAAAAGTGATTGTTTGATGGTTTGAAATGCCGAAGTTGGCTGTGATGAGCTGAAGTTAGAAGTTGGGCTTCACAATATATAGGGGTTAAGAGCAAATGAACCCTTATCTTGTGATATCTATATCTATGATCTCATTGGGTATCAAGATTCCATAGGCTGCAGTTGATTCGCACTTGGCGATCTCTAGTCCATCAATTTTCCAAGATTTTTACTAGGGGGACCCGACCCATGTGTGGCTACAAAGGATGGCACTCTATCCGGTGATGATCTGTGCGCTCAATACGATATCTCCTCCTTTATCCATTTGGCATTTCTCTAGATTTTTATCTACCAGCAAGGAGTAAAAGATACCACCTCTATGCTCATTCAATTTAGGACGATTTATATTGTTCGTGCTTCTCTGTCTCTGGTTTATGTTATTCTTAATTAAGCTGAAATTTAGTACTACTACCTAGTTGTTAAGAATAGAATTCTAATTAGAGTGAATGTGTATCTTATAGAAGAGTTTTACTTTGAGGCAAAGTCATTTCTCTTCCTATAAATAGAAGGGTCTTACCCCATTGTAAACCACCCCAAATATCAATAAGAACTTTCTCTCTCTCTTTCTCTGCAATATTGTTCTTGTTCTTTTATTATTTTATAACACGTTATCAGCACGAGTCTCTAACCTACCAATACGTGAAACATTAGAGTCTTATAAGTTTTAAGGATAAGTTAATGTGATGGGATATGCAGACTTCGACCATTTCGTTGCTGGACTATAAGGTTGAGAGGAGAATGACCTATAAATATACTTTCTACTGCCACTTTGCTTAACTGCTTTCCAAGCAACTAAAGCAATCGAGAGGTAATAGTATACATGAAGTTACAATGCAGGTATAAATTATTTACGAGTACATATTCAATTATACTAGCGCCGACCATTGTGGTATTATATATATATATATATATATATATATATATATATATATATATATATATATATATATATATATATATATATATATATACTGACAGATTACATATTATGTTAGATAATTATTAAGGTATTTTTTCCTCCTCCTAATTTTGTTTTAATTATGTCTGACATTATGAAAAGAAAGTTTGTTGCCCTTGAAATTTCGGGCAAGAACTACATGACATGGATGTTGGATGCTGAAATCCATTTGGATGCAATGGGTCTTGGAGACGCCGTTAAAGATAAAAATAATGCATCCACCCAAGACTGTGCTAAGGCCTTGATTTGCTTGCGCCATCACCTTGATGAAGGTTTGAAAATTGAATATCTCACAGTCAAAGATCCACTTATCTTGTGGAATGGCTTAAAGGAGAGATATGACAACTTAAAGTTGGTCACTCTGCCACACACGAATTTGTTATCGTTATCGTTGCGGTGGAAAAGGGCACTGGGCAAAAAAAATTTGCCGTGACCAAGACATTTGGTTGAGCTTTATCAAGCATCTCTAAAGAGTAAAGGCCCTGAAACCAATTTTGTCTCTGACAATAATTTTGACATCACCCACTTGGATGTGGCAAGTGCTGACCTGTTTTCGAAGAATTAACTTATTTCTTTCTCGTTATTTATATTGTTTATAGTCAAGGTACTAATTGGATTCGAAACTATCTAGCTCTCGGCATCTTAGTTCCCCGACTCAATATATTAGTGTTCTATAATCAAGTTTGCTTGATTCCTGCAGTTTTTATGTGTTGTATATGGATATAACTTTCATGCATAGGACAGTAGGAACGAGTTAGTATATTTTTTTGACTGGATGCTAGGTATTCTGTTAACAAGCTTTAAGGAATTTCTTCTTCTTATGAAGGTGAGTTAATTATATGTCTGAGGAAAATTCTTTATCAACGAAATTATGCTTTTGACATATTTTTGAGCTGATTCTACCCTACTTGTTTCTTTCAATGTCTCTGAGGAAAATTCTTTATCAAATGAAAAAATGTTTTTGACATAACATTGAGCTGATTCTGCTCTACTGGTTTCTTTCAAGGGGAATATCTTTTTTCTTGATTCTTTCTGGAAACAAAATAAGTCATGGCTTATCAAGATGGGTACGACATATTCTTGAATACATTCTGCTTGATTCTCTGAAAATTCACCTCGTTATTGCAAATGAGAAACCTATGGATAGTTTGAACAATAATAAAATGTTTTCTCACTAGAATTGAACTGAATACCAGATAAAATAGTCGGGAGCACAGTGCTGCCAGCAAGTGTCTTCATGCAATGTAAACCCTTTAAGCTAATTTCATGACATTTTTCATCTTTAAATCTTGCTGATGTATCATTCTGCAATTTCTGCTTCCTTTGTTTACCATTTCTTCTGTTTTAAAAGAAGTAACTGGCGTGTATATCTTTTAAAACTTGTTGTGCTTTCTAGAACGCTTGGGATTGTTTAAGATCCTTAAAGAAAATGTTCTAAAGTCTTCCACCGCACTGAAACTATTATGTTTAATTGATTCATGTACCACATATACGATATTCAAAGAGAAGAAATATTTCTCTCATTTAAGTATGTGTAAGGCAGATGTTACTACAATTTCTGGTAGTAGTAAATTGATTGAAGGCTCCGGAAGAGCAACTATAACTCTGCCTAAAGGAACAATATTTATCATAGAGAATGCAATGTTCAATTGGGATAAAAGTGGAACATCCTGTAGCTCATGTTCACACTCAAAATGGTCTTGCAGAATCTTTAATTAAACGTCTGCAGTTGATTGTAAGACCATTACTCATGAAAACGAGGCTGCCCATATCGGTTTGGGGTCACGCCATTTTGCATGCAGCAATGCTAGTTCGTCTCAGACCGATGAATTATCACAAATATTCCCCGTTGTAATTAGTTTTGGGTCATGAACCTAATATATCCCATTTAAGAATTTTTGGATGCGCAGTATATGTGCCTGTAGCACCGCCATATCGCACCAAAATGGGTCCGCAAAGAAGGTTAGGAATATATGTTGGGTTTGAATCGCCCTCCATTATTCGCTACCTCGAAACATTGACAGGGGATTTGTTCACTGCACGATTTGCAGACTGTCGATTCGATGAGACACTTTTCCCAAAATTAGGGGGAGAAGTTGGTGAAACCAAACGGGAAATTTTGTGGAAAAATTCATCATTATATCATCTTGATCCACATACCTCTATTTGTGAAAAAGAGGTGCAAAAGATTATTCATTTGCGAAGAATAGCAAATCAAATGCCAGACGCATTTACGGATTGAAAAGGATAACAAAATTACATATCCTCGCAGAGAATGTGATAGCAGTCGACATGGCAATAAACGAAATTATAATCGTCATCATTGTGATAATAAGAATAATAAGGATTCTCAAAATAATCCTTCACTCTGTGAAAGTAATATATGTCATCGATTTGACATGAGATTTTATATAACACATATAGATGATTATGGTCCATTCATGGTCTGAAAATGACAACATCTGATTTATGAATACATATTCATTATGGGAAGAATATGAACATGCTATTGGTATTAAATATACCACACTCACCTCTAGAAGGAGGGATGAGATGATATAAGAAAATAATGTCATTATTATGGCATGAATGGTCATTGGTCACGTACCTATTGTACGCCAATATATTTCGGCAATGTGATTATTAAAGGACAATAATAATGCAAGAAGCATATCTTGCATATAATTTTGACATGACCATAATGGTATAACTTTCTCTTTAAAAGAGATATTCACCACATGGATGTTGATGAATTTGTGGTAGTACAAAATTAATTGAGAGCTCTAGAAGAACCAATTATTACTATGTTGGAGAAACACAATTGATTACCAATAAGGTATTGTGTTGCAGTAAGTCTCAAAGAAACTTATTCAGTTTTCAAAGTATATGTGAAAGCGGTTGATTATATTGAGACAATAAATAAAGGAAAGATTTGATATCTTCTATTACTACAACTTGTAGCGGGATAATCTGTATATGAAAAACTACCCGCTTTATTCTCCAGTTTGTACTACACAAATAAACGAATACCACAATAAAGTGGATGTTTATTGATATAAAAACCCATATCATAATAAACTTGGGGTTTATTGAGAATTGCACATGTCATGGTGTAAACATGAACTTATCAATATTGATAATTTATTCAATTGGCATTCGGGTTAGCCATATCAATTTAAGTATGATGTGCAACAATAATAGAGAATTCACATGGGTAAATATTAAAGAACTAGAAAGTTCTTTACGAATTCTCTTATATTACTTGTTCTCATTAATTAATTGACCAACTAAAGTTGGGGTTGAATCCCATAAATTCTGGAAATATCAAAGGTGAATATGAGCTCATTCACCTGCCATGTATACCACATATGATGCATCTATGATATGGTTACATGTGCGATTATTATTAACCTGCAACCTGGCCGGTGCTTGCGAGGTAAATTGCTCAGTAATCTAATTTCGAGCATAATTTCCAGATTTTCTATTCAAGATAGTTCATCTTGATAAGTTGGTTTACATCATAGTTGGTTTAGCAAAATAATTTATTGAGTGCCTCCACTTAATAGCTAAACTATAGCTTATGAGAACAAAGTTATCTATTTCAATTTGATATACGTTATATACGAGAGTATATTATATTCTCCCCTCACAAGTGGTTCAAGGTCAGGAACAAAATAATTTCATCTTATATTATTGATGTGCAGTGTATATTAACATGATAATGCACAAAGATGATTTCCCAGAGTTGAGGAAATAAGTTAGTTTTTCTAACATGAGGGGGAGACATGATAAACACTTGAGAAAAAGTTACATGGAACGAATTATCATTTGTATATATAGATCCTCGAATATCATAATATGAACTTGAAGTTCATAAAAAGATAATTCAATTGCAACATATTGCAAAGCATGCCATACTCATTTGCTGACCCAAAGAAAGTAACTATATTCTCATTGCAAATGCTCATATTAAGTCCTAGAAGGACAAAGTCTTTGATACGCTTAAAGCGTATAGACAAATCGATTTCAAAATAACTTCTTAATAAAGAAGATGAGCAAATGATCAAAGTGATCATAATAAGGAGGCAAGTGATCTAGAAGATCACATGACATAACACTTCATAAAATCTCATGAGAGATTCAGGTACCTGAATATATGAATGAAGAGATCTCCATGTTATGTCTTTATGAAAATTTACTGGAACCGATATAAAATATTCGTCGACGACATCTATGATAGCGCTAAATATCGATGAGGATCTTAAGTCTATCAAATATAGACACAAAGTATTGGCCAAATGGAAGAGATACAATTCAAGTAGAATTGATTCCATATGAAAGACATGTAATTTTGGACATGTAGTTCAAATACTTAAAAGTATAAAGTCAATAGTATGTACAATCAGTTTTCGATATCTATTTGTCTAGCATGACATGAAAACTTGATATGCATCTAAAGTCTATTATATGGCTTATATGACTTAACTTGAAAGATTTAAGTTGCTTAAAGCATATACAATTCTTGGTCCTGAAGTACCATATCCTAAGAGCAATTTCTGTACATATGTATCTTGCTATAATTATAAGCATGATGGCATCGAGAATACCTCTATGGAGATATTGAAGAGTCATTCCACGACATTATATGAAGATGTTCATATCTATCAAGAATGATAATTTCAAGGTGCGGAATATTCATTCAAGTCAATATGGTTGATTTATTTATCAAATCTATACCAACGATCTCTTAAAGATGGTGCACAAAATTGGAATGCGAAGGCTCGAGGATGTGAATTGATGCTCTTTTCAGGGGGAGTTAATACGCGTTGCACTCTTTTTTCCTTACAAGGTTTTGTCCCACTGGGTTTTCCTTGCAAGGTTTTTAACGAGGCAACCAATAGGCGCATTTCTAAACATGTGTACTCTTTTTCCTTTTCTATAATTTTTCCCATTGGGTTTTATTTTAGTTAAGGTTTTAACGAGGCACATTATTTATTGAGTAGACATTCAAGGGGGAGTGTTAAAAATAGAATTCTAATTAGAGTGAATGTCTATCTTATAGAAGAATTTTACTTTGAGGCTAAGTCATTTCTCTTCTTATAAATAGAGGGGTCTTACCCCATTGTAAACCACCCCAAACATCAATAAGAACTTTCTCTCTCTCTTTCTCTGCAATATTGTTTTTGTTCTTTTATTATTTTATAACACTAGTTTATTAATTGTAGGGTATTTAGTATTGCATGCTTATGATTGTAAAGCAATATGATTAACAGATGATATATACCCTGCCAAATTTATTCTTTGAAAATGAATCAAAAAGGAAAAGAAGAAATACAAATGAATTAGTAGGTTATTAGTGGCATAATACCATATGCAATGGTATCTATTTTCTGGATATATACTTCTTTCGCCGCATCAGTACTGACAAAGTCAAAGACTTGAAGCTTTACGGTCGTACCTTAACTAAGCTATTTAAATGAACTGCTTATTTAGCTTGTTTTATGCTTTCCTATGTACTAGACAACATAAGCAAGAGTCAATATCATAGTTACATAACTTCCAATTCACAAAAAACTGATGATACTGATTATTAGGTTTTACAAACTTGTACAAATGCCGGCAATGCAAGAACATATTACATAATTTCAAAAATAATTAACATAAGTCTACTCAGTGGCGCAGCCAGAATGTGGGATACGGCTTCGGCTGAACCAGTGGATTTTGTTCAAACTCTGTATTAGCCCTAAAAATTCATTGCATATATACAAATTATTAATTTAGAACCCAGTAACTTAAAATAATAACAATCAAAACCCATAAGATTCAAAACCTGGCTCTGCCTCTGGGTCTACTCTTGGAATTTTGTTACTCTCATGGTCATGAAGAGGTATTCTGCACCATCCTTTCAATGGTGCTACGCCACGACCACACAGACGAATGTGAATATTTTCTGGCCATGTATATATTGCACTATTGACAGCTTTTCTACCCAAGGGTAGGGGTAAGTTCTGCGTACACACTACCATCCCCAGACCCCACTAAGTGGGATTATACTTGGTTGTTGTTGTTGTTTACATATTGCACTATTAATCCAATACCATACTTAATATTGAAAACATTAAATCGGGCTAGATTTTTCAGAGCATTGGCATAAACATCTGCGGAGTTTTTCGGGCTAGAAATTGAGCAATTAAATCTATTTTATAAGGTTGATAATCTGTAGGTTACTATTGTGTGTATTATGTCTGTGTACAGGCGTACAGCTCAAATATTTTTAGTCTATATACTACTTTGCTCGTACTGCTTAAAGAAAGAACATAGACGATGTACATAATCAACTTGCTTTACGTACCAGCGATTCTGTATAGATTTTAAGGAGAATTAGTATAAATTCCTTAAGCTTATCTGATCTACAAATTTATGTTTAAGTTTTTAACAGTTTAATAGTTACCACATCCCAAATGTTCCCTCGGTCTTTTTTCTTTCTTCTCTTTGGTAGGGAAGTAGTCGTGTCTGATTCATGACTTTGGAAAATGAAACTCAGAACTACACAATTATTGGTAAATAAATAAAAATTCATTCTATTGTCGAGTAACACAAAACAACTTTACAAGGCCATCAACAATCAAATTTGAGAATGTTTAAGATTTTCATTTTCCAGGGGCAAAGTTTGTGGCATAGGACCAGGCGTTGTTGTTAACGGGGTCTGCAAGGTGGTCAGCAAGGTTCTCCAATGGGCCTTTTCCGGTAACAATGGCTTGAACAAAGAATCCGAACATAGAGAACATGGCAAGTCTGCCATTCTTGATCTCCTTTACCTTGAGCTCGGCAAATGCCTCAGGGTCATCAGCAAGGCCCAATGGGTCAAAGCTCCCACCAGGGTAAAGTGGGTCGACAACCTCACCAAGAGGTCCACCAGCTACACGGTATCCTTCAACGGCTCCCATCAATATAACCTGGCAAGCCCAGATAGCCAAGATGCTTTGTGCATGGATCAAGCTTGGGTTACCCAAGTAGTCAAGTCCACCCTCGCTAAAGATTTGTGATCCAGCCTTGAACCACACAGCCTCACCAAACTTTACACCATTACGGGCCAACAGCTCGGGGAAGACACATCCAAGGGCCCCAAGCATAGCCCATCTGCAGTGGATCACCTCGAGTTCACGGTTCTTGGCAAAGGTTTCTGGGTCAGCTGAAAGTCCCGCAGTATCCCATCCGTAGTCACCGGGAAATTCACCGGTCAAGTAGCTTGGGGAATCACCGGATAATGGGCCCAAGTACTTAACACGGTCTGGACCGTACCATGGGCTGCTAGATGCGACGGGTTTTGCGACAGTCTTTCTCATGGACACCCTTCCATTTCCAGTGATTTCTGAGGCAGATGGGGAGAGTTTCACTGCCTGTCCAGCAAAAGAAGGGGAAGAAAGAGCCATTGTAGAAGCTGCCATGGTTTATCAAGAGGAAAGTAAGAGGTTTCTAGTTTAAGATGTCAAAGTTAGTTGTGATGAGCTGAAGTTATTCTGGCTTCACTATATATAGAAAGTAAAAGGGAAAGAGTCCTTATCTAGTGATATCTATATCAATGATCTCATTGGGCTTCAAGATTTCATATGGACATCAGTTCATGGACATGTGGCAATCCCTAAACCATCAATTTTCCAAGACTTTGGCTTGGGGTACCCAACCAAATTTGTCCTGAAATGCGTGGCTGCTACAAAGATTGCACCCTATTCTGTGATTTGTTGAGCTTACAATACGATATCTCCTATCATTATCCATTGGCCACTTAATTAAATTCTCTAGATTTTATCTAGCAGCAGGGTAAAAGATACCACTGCTATAGCTCATTCAATGTAGGACGATGGTTTATCGTTCTGCTAAATAAAATTGAGAAAAGCTGAATATTATTGCCTTTATAATTAGTGGGAAATTAATATTGCATGCCTAAGATTATTAAATTAGAGAAGATATTCTGCGAAACTTATCCTTTCGTAGTCAAATAAAAGTTTTTCTTAAAGAAAAAAGAAGAAGAAAATACAATGGACTAGGTGACTTAGTGGCATACGTTTTCTTGATTTATACTTTTCATAATACTACTGAACATAAGCAAGAGTCAATGTCATAGTTATGTACTTTCAGTTTACATGAAAGTGAAGATACTGGTCTTTTGGGGTTTCAGAAATGCAGGCAATGCAAGAATAACATAATTCATTAACTTTTTTAACATTGGCACATGCTTGGCTTTTGACTTTTGTTTATCGCATCGTCATGAAGAGGTATGTATACAAAGTTCTTTATATGTTGCACTGTTAGTTTCATGTTTAGAAATTGAACGACGGCTTAATCAGTACGTGCATTTTAACTACTAAATGAGCAATGCCGAGACAAGGAAAGAGCTTGCTCAGGAGGACAATGTACATGGATCTAATTAGTTGGAATTCATCAGCATTACAATATGCAGAATTTTACGACGAGGCTGTGTTAAAAGCAAGAACATTTTCTGCAACATACTAAGTTCATCATTCAGACAACTACCATATTGGTTTTCCCTTGTCATAGAAATGTCTATGGTTTTGTAGTGAAATAATATTATGTCCTCTTAATTCCACTTTCACTTCCCAACAGAAAAAATGAGGAATTATGTAATATTATATCATGTTGTTGAACATTATTAGTTTTGTACATGTGGACTCAAAATTTGTATATAACTAACTTCATTGGAGACTGTTCTAAAAGTATTACAATTTGGGCTATTACTGCTACATGCCTATATTTTATTGCTTCTTGAGAACTTATTAAATTCCATAAGCTGCTCTCGTCTGCAAATTACAGTTTAAGTTTTTCTAGTTACCACATATATCCCAATTGTTTCTTTTGGTCTTCCTCTGTTCTCTTTTACTTTTATCTTTTTCCTCTTTGGTATGAAATTTTGATTCATAGCTTTGGAAAATTAAACTTAGAACTAAAAAATCCATGGAATATAAAAAAGAATTCATTCTATTGTCAAGTAACTCACAACAACTTTACAAGACCATCTAACAATCAAATTTTAAGATTGTCTTATGATATTCATTTTCCGGGGACAAAGTTTGTAGCGTAGGACCAGGCATTGTTGTTAACTGGGTCAGCAAGATGGTCAGCAAGGTTCTCCAATGGACCTTTTCCGGTAACAATGGCCTGAACAAAGAATCCGAACATAGAGAACATGGCAAGTCTACCATTCTTGATCTCCTTTACTTTGAGCTCAGCAAATGCCTCTGGGTCATCAGCAAGGCCTAATGGGTCAAAGCTGCCACCAGGGTAGAGTGGGTCGACAACCTCACCAAGAGGCCCACCAGCAACGCGGTAACCCTCAACGGCTCCCATCAAGATAACTTGGCAAGCCCAGATGGCCAAGATGCTTTGTGCATGGACCAAGCTTGGGTTGCCCAAGTAGTCAAGTCCACCCTCGCTAAAGATTTGGGATCCAGCCTTGAACCAGACAGCTTCGCCAAACTTGACACCGTTACGAGCCAAGAGCTCAGGGAAGACACATCCAAGAGCACCAAGCATAGCCCACCTGCAGTGGATCACTTCGAGTTCACGGTTCTTGGCAAAGGTTTCTGGATCTGCTGAAAGTCCAGCAGTATCCCACCCGTAATCACCTGGGAATTCACCGGTCAAGTAGCTTGGGGCCTCACCGGAGAATGGGCCCAAGTACTTAACACGGTCTGGACCGTACCATGGGCTACTAGATGCGACGGGTTTGGCGACACTCTTTCTCATGGACACCCTTCCATTTCCAGTGATTTCTGAGGCAGATGGGGAGAGTTTCACCGCTTGTCCAGCGAAAGAAGGGGAAGAAAGAGCCATTGTAGAAGCTGCCATAGTTTATCAAGAGGAAAGTAAGAGATTGCTAGTTTTAAGATGTCAAAGTTGGTTGGGATGAGCTGAAGTTAATCTAGCTTCACTATATATAGAAAGTAATAGTGAAAGAGTCCTTATCTAGTGATATCTATATCACTGATCTCATTGGTTTCAAGATTTCATATGGGCATCAGTTCATGCACATGTGGCAATCCCTAAACCATCAATTTTCCAAGACTTTGGCTTGGGGTACCCAACCAAATTTGTCCTGAAATGTGTGGCTGCTACAAAGATTGCACCCTATTCTGTGATTTGTTGATCTTTACAATACGATATCTCCTATCATTATCCATTGGCCATTTATTAATTTCTCTAGATTTTATCTACTAGCAGGGTAAAAGATACCACCGCAATAGCTCATTCAATGTAGTCCGATGGTTTATCGCTTTGCTGAACAAAATTTGAGGAAAAACTGAAAATTATTGCCTTTATAAATTGTGGGAAATTAATATTGCGTGCTTATGATTTTAAAGCAATGCCATTAAATTTGAGAAGATATTCCCTGCCAAATTTATCATTTCCAAGCTAGTCAATTAAAAAGTTTTTTTTAAAGGAAAAAAAGAAAATACAATGAACTAGGTGACTTAGTGGCATAATTCATTTTGGGGGTTTTAGTGGCTTTGTTTATGTGTCATGAAGAGGTTATGTATATACGTATACAAAGTTCTATATACGTTGGCATGTTGCACTGTTAGTTTCATGTTTAGAGATTGAACGACGGCTTAGTACGTGCATTTTAGCTACTACATGAGCAATGCCTAGACAAGGAAAGATCTTGTTCAGAAGGACAATGTACATGGATTCAATTTGTTGGGATTCATCGGCATTAAAATATGCAGAACTTTACGAGGAGGCTGTGTTAAGAGCAAGAACATTTGCTGCAACATACTAAGTTCATCATTCAGACAACTAACCATGTTGGTTTTCTCTTATCATAGAAATGGCAATGGTCCTGTAGTGAAACAATTAATATTATGTCCTCTTAATTCCTCTGTCATTTCCCAAGAGATAAAATGAGGAATCATGTAATAACATATCATGTTGTTGAACATTATTAGTTTTGTATGTGTGGACTCTAAAAGTTGTAAATAACTCTATTGGAGGCTATTCTAACAGTGTTACAATTTGGGCTACTGCTGCTACATGCCTATACACAGGTTAAAGCGTTGGCCGTATTTGTACCTTCATCTGTATGTTTTTTAAGCTCAATATTATGAATTTATTCTACCAAATTCCAATCTTTGTGTTTGTTTCAACTTAACTTTTTCCAAATGGATAAATGCCTTTAGATCTGCAGTGGATGTATTCTGCATAATTCAAAGCAAAATGTGAGACACACCAGAGAACATGGAGAAATAGTTAATACTTTCTCTATTCATTTAAGAGACAAGACGGCACAACAGGTAATTCTTAGAAAATACTTCTATAACCTTAGTTGTTCAACTTCAACATTATATTATTTCTTGGAACTATATTATTGCTTCTTCAGAACTTATTAAATTCCATAAGTTGCTCTGGTCTGCAAATTAGAGTTTAAGCTCTTTTTAACAGCTTTATTGTTTTTCTAGTTACCACATATATCCCAATTGTTTCTTTTGGTTTTCCTCTGGTCTCTTTTATTTTCATCTTATTTCTCTTTGGTATGAAAGTTTGATTCATGTCTTTGGAAGATTATACTCAGAACTACACAATCATTGGAATATTAAAAGAATTTCATTCTGTTGTCAATTAGTAGCTCACAACAACTTTACAAGATCATCAAATAATCAAGTTTTAACATTGTTTTATGATATTCATTTTCCGGGGACAAAGTTTGTGGCGTAGGCCCAAGCATTGTTGTTAACTGGGTCTGCAAGGTGGTCAGCAAGGTTCTCTAATGGGCCCTTTCCAGTAACAATGGCCTGAACAAAGAATCCGAACATAGAGAACATGGCGAGTCTTCCGTTCTTAATCTCCTTCACCTTGAGCTCAGCAAATGCCTCTGGATCTTCAGCAAGGCCCAGTGGGTCAAAGCTGCCACCGGGGTAGAGTGGGTCGACAACCTCACCAAGAGGCCCACCAGCAACACGGTAACCCTCAACGGCTCCCATCAAGATAACTTGGCAAGCCCAGATGGCCAAGATGCTTTGTGCATGCACCAAGCTTGGGTTGCCCAAGTAGTCAAGTCCACCCTCACTAAAGATTTGGGATCCAGCCTTGAACCATACAGCCTCACCAAACTTGACACCATTACGAGCCAAGAGCTCAGGGAAGACACATCCAAGAGCACCAAGCATAGCCCATCTGCAATGGATCACCTCGAGTTCCCGGTTCTTGGCAAAGGTTTCTGGATCTGCTGAAAGTCCAGCAGTATCCCACCCGTAGTCACCAGGGAATTCACCGGTCAAGTAACTTGGGGATTCACCGGAGAATGGACCCAAGTACTTAACACGGTCTGGGCCGTACCATGGGCTGCTAGATGCGACGGGTTTGGCGACAGTCTTTCTCATGGACACCCTTCCATTTCCAGTAATTTCTGAGGCAGATGGGGAGAGTTTCACTGCCTGTCCAGCAAAAGAAGGGGAAGAAAGAGCCATTGTAGCAGCTGCCATGGTTTATCAAGAAAAAAGCTAGTAGTTGCTGGTTTGAGATGTCAATGTTGGTTGTGAGGAGCTGAAGCTATTCGTGCTTCACTATATAAAGAGTAAGAGGGAAAGAGTCCTTATCTAGTGATATCTATATCAATGATCTCATTGGGTTTCAAGATTACTCTCATGCACAAAGCAATCTCAAATTCATCAATTTTTTAAGATTTTTACTAGGAGGGGACCATACCATGTGTGGCTACAAACATTGCAGAGCTTACAGTAAAATATCTTCTACCTTTCTCCATAATTGAGCAATTGTGTAGATATTTCTCTTCCCGCGGTGTAAGAGACACCACAACTATTAATCATTTAATATATGTATACTTTTCATGCATTTATTCTTCCTGGTTTAAGGTTTTGCAAAATAAATTCCCATGATGCTTATGATTGTAAAGCAATGAGAATTAAGTAAGCAGATGATAAGTATTGCCTTTCAATTTTACAAACCTAAGGTCAACAAATGCAGGCGATTATGCAAGAATATCATTTTCCTTTCTAAATTATTTTCAAAATAGGTCTATCTCACTTGGATTTTTTTTTGTTAATCCTCTCATAGTTGCCAAAACATATTCTCTACCATTCATACAAGTGGTCCTCCGCCTGGGCACACAGAAACAGGTGAACTACAATGGTGCTATGATTTACTCTATATTCAGGCCATGTACATATTTCACAAATCCACACCATCATACGTGCCAACTGCCGTTTGGAAAATTAAAAATTGTGCTAGATTTTTCAGAGCATAAGATATCCTTTTAAAGAAAAATATAAGAGTTGTGATTAGTGGTAGTGGAGTTTGCCAAATGGGCATGAAATGCCAATACTATAAAATTGTGATCCACCTAAGGCTGGTCTTGTCAATAAATTTATTCGTGAAAATAGCCGCCAGTTAGTTTTCGGGCTGAAAATTAAAAAATAGTCAGCGTTTGCAAAGTCATTACAAATAGATATTATTTCGTTGCAACACGAAAAGTTCCAGCATAATATACTGAAGATTTGTGCCATGTGTATGAACTTCCAGCATATTATGCTGGAATTCTAGCATACGGACAGTTCCAGCATAATATACTGGAGATTGGAGCACATGTGAATGAACTTCAAGCATAATAATATGCTGGAACTCCAGTATACTATGTTGGAAGTTCACATGTAAAAAATTCAAACTCCAGTATATTATGCTGGAATATTTTTCGAATTTTGAACATCGTTTTCATTCAAATTTATCTTTATACAAAAAGTGACTAAATTTTGATTACTTTAAATACTGCGGCTATTTTCAATTATCACTTTTAAATCTGACTATGTTTTAATTTCACCCATTTATTCTCTTACTTTTGGTTACCTATGGAAATGCCACTATAAAAATTTCACATTCATAGTCTATTAGTGGGCGTTTGGACATAAGAATTGTAAAATTATAAAAAAAAAGTGAAAGTGGTATTTGAAAATTAGTATTTGTTTGACCATAAGTTTTACCAAAATATATTTGGGATTAATTTTCAAAACTCATGTTTGGCCATAAATTTTGCCAACATTTTGGCAAAAATCTCGAATCCCAAAATTATCCCAATTGGTAATTTTGGGCCAAAATCCCAAAAGTTAGGAATTATATACATGTTTTTTCAAAATAAAGCTGGGAAATATTTTTTGAAAACATATGTCCAAACACATTTTTATCTTCAAACCAAAATTCACCCAACATTTCAAAATAAATTTGGAATCTATGGCAAAACGCTAGCTTAGAGTTGTGTTTGGACATAAATATAATTTTGAATTGTTTTAAAGTTTTGTGAGTAATCTAAATGAAAATGTTAAAAACTAATATTTTGGAGTTTTTAAAATTTTTGAAAAATTTCAAGATGCATCTTCAAGTGAAAATTAAAAATTTTATGATCAAACGCTGATTTTGAAAAAAGTAAAAAGAAAATCAAAAAAAAGGGAAAAATTCTTATGTCCAAACGGGCAAGTGTTTGGCGGTGAAGATATCCCTTTCTGTATCTGGGCATTTGCATCTATACCCGCTTTTTGTGCCACAATTTAACTTGTGTTCGCTTTGCAAAAAAACTGTAAATGTACCCTCTTTTTCACATAACTTCAGCAAACGGGGCTGAAGTAGCAAAGATAATCACGCAGAACTTCAGCATTTTAGTAGTGGGGCCTGAAGTTAAGCTCTAGAGTTGAAGTTTTTGTGTTGTAGCAGGGAGAGCTGAAGTTTTTGTAGAGCTGAATCCCGTTCATCTCTTCCATTTCCTTGCACCATTTTACAGAAAGTTTCAGTCAAATTTGGCGATGGAGATGGAAAAAAGTCCCAGCTAAAGGCAAAAAATCTCCTAACTCCATCTTAACAAGACTAGTGAATCATTTTAATTGATGCAAACTCAATTCCTCAAGATACGTACGTGAGTTCAAGATTAAATAGTGAATCCTTACTGAGATCAAGATACGTTAACTGGGAATTCTTACTGAGTTACGTAACCTAATTAAGAACTCTATATCATTACAATAGTGAATATCAATTTTCCTCATCTATTACCACATAAAGATTAAAACTGGAAAAGAGGTTAATGTTTGGACTAAAACTAATAACTGGAAAAAAAAGAGAAGAAAATGAAGCAGGGGAAGGAGGAAGAGAAAGGAGCTGAAGTTTTTTAAAAAGTGGGTACAAGTTAAAAAATTTTAAAAAAATAAGTATAGGTTAAATGGGGACGATCAAATAGGGCGACGCGTGCAATTTTTACTTATGTATCCTCCTTATTAGGGGTGATAATTGAGCCCAAACCCATCTAACCCGCCTAACTAGTCCAGAGTTAAATGGGTTGGGCTATAAATATTTTAGCTCTTAGGTCAATTTGGGTTGAGCCCAAGTTAACCCATTATTTTTATAGTCCACTCTGACTCATTTAACATCCCAATTACAACTCATGAAACTCACTCAAAACAAAGAATCTCAACCCAACTTTTCTAAAAATTTAATTAATTGCCCAATTTTATTTATTTATTTTTGTATTTTAAATTTTTTATTCCTTTGTTTTTCTACAACCCCACCCTACCCCTACCCCCAACCCCTCCCCCCCCTCCCCCAAAAAAAAATTTACTTTTTTTGTATTTTTAATTTTCTATTTTTTTCTGTGCAATCCCCCCCCCCCCCCCACACAAACACACACAAAAACCCCTAAAAAAATCACTTTCTTTTTGTATTTTTAATTTTTTGTTTATTTATTTTTCTGCACGATCCACCCTACCCGCTATTCTCCCCCTCCCCCGGTGCAAACCTCTAAGATAAGTTTTTTTTTTCTTCGTATTTTCAATTTTTAATTTTTTTTATTTTTCAGCACAACTCATGACACACTCCCCCTCCCGTGCAAAACCCCTCAATTTTTTGTTTACTTTTTTATATAATTTTAATTTTCTATTTTCTGTTTTATATTTTTTCGGTTTTTGCACCATCCACCCACCCCCGATCCCCCCACCCCATGACCCATCCCACACCCATAAAATATTTGTCAACTTACATATTTTAAGGTAAAATATTTTTTTTATGCAGGATGAGCATACTTCTAAAATATGGGTCAAGTTGGACGAGTTGGGTTATGACCCATCGTTTAGCTCATTTTACCCAAATACACTTTGGGTGGATTGGACAATGACCCATTTATTAACCTAACCCATCTTGATCGCCCCAAATTTAGCCCAACCACCCATTTTCCACTCCTACTCCTTATTCATAATTTTAGGAAGAACTTTTCTACCCAATAATATACCATTTTCATGTCAAAGTTAAACTGTTGGATCAAATTATCTAAACCCAAGACCTAATATTAATAGCCTAAAAAACGTTTACAACCGTTTGATTCAACTGTGGATTTCAGCAGTTGGCGCTCCTTTCTCCCCTGTTACCCGCAACTAAAACCCTAAACCGCAATATTCATTCTGATTCCCGCCAAAATGCAAAGGCCTTCTGCACATTCCAATTTCTTCTCTTCTCTCAAACAATTGGAGAAAAGATTGAAACTTGACAACCCAACTCAAAACCACTGACACACCCGAGTAAAAATGGCATGTAGTAGCTACTAATTAATAGCGTCTTTAATTTTTATCCACTAATTATAATGCTCAGTAAAAATAACCAATAATAGAAAAAAGATAATTTTACCCTTTCTTTCTCTCTTTCGCCTTGCATGTTTATCTGGAATATCTAAGGTGATTTCACGCCTCCATACTTGGTCAATAGCATCGGGGTCTATTAGTGGCCCCAATTACTAGGACATAACCAGGTCCATCACGAGATCCTTCTGATTTTGCTACACTATATCTTTTACCAATACGTACAATAGTTCCTTTTGCATCATCAAAATTTTCAAGTTCTGAATTTTTGAGGAGATGTATCAATTATGTACAATAATTTCTTTCTTCTTACCTTTTTCTTGTTTCTTTTGAGTTCAAAGATTAAAAGTTAAGGACATGAGTCTTTAAGTTTGACATGCATGTTTAAATGTTAAGGACAAGCAGTCCTTAAATTTGACATGCAGGTTCAAAAGATAAGGACATACAGTCCTTAACTTATAGTTTCAAGTTCAAAACTTAAGAACAGTCAGTATTTAAGTTATTTTTTCAAGTTCAAAGCTTAAGAACTTTCCGTCCTTAACTTTTTGTTTTGGGTTCAAAAATTAAGGACATGCAGTCCTTAACTTATAGTTAGTTCAAAACTTAAGGACATGCAGTCCTTCAGTTATTGTTTTAAGTTCAAAACTTAAGGACTGTATGTCCTTAACTTTGAATTTAAAGTTCAAAAGTTAAGGACGGACAGTCCTTAACTTACAGTTACACGTTCAAAAATTAAGGACAAGCAGTACTTAACTTATAGTTACAAGTTTAAAAGTTAAGGACAATAGGTCCTTAACTTTGACTTACAAGTTCAAAAGTTAAGGACGCTTGATCTTGAAGTTTGAGTTTCAAGTTCAAAAGTTAAGGACATGTAACTTTGAAGTCCTGAACTTAAAGTTCCAAGTTTAAAAGTTAAGTACATGAAGTCCTGAACTTAGAGTTTCAAGTTCAAAAGTTAAGAATATGTAGTCCTGAAGTTAAGGACATGAGCAGAATGGTATTTTCGTTCGAACAGTTAAAATTTATTAAACCAATGGCTAAAGACTAAAAATATTTAAAATACTGGCTTTAAAATAAAAACATGAGCGGTTAGTGGCTATATGTGCAGATCGCCCCACACGCGAGGCCCAGTCTTTTATCAGCCCATTATACCTTAACTGTGATGCGACCTCCAACACCAGCAACACAAACCTCAAAGAGAGTGAAACCCCTCTTTAATTTCTCTCAAATTCCTCTCTTTTCCCACTTCCCCAACAAACCCCATCTCAGATAAACCCTACACAAGTTCAAGAAAGATCAGTTGATATAGTTGAAGCTGAAGGTAATGGGGTTGATGAGATTGAACTGTTGATGCAGCTATTGGGTTTATCTGATAGTAAAAGGAAAGGTTCAAAAAGGGTGGAGGTGGGCTGCGATGATGCATTTTATGGAAAGATTGTTGGGGTTAAGGGCCCAAAAAGTGGAAAAGAAGTGGATAGATTAGAAGGTTGGATTGAGCATTTCTTGAATAGTAATAATAGTGGAGAGAGAAGAGAATCATTCAGGTTGGCTCATTTGCTTTTAGGCAAAGCTGCTCTTATTCATCGGAGGCTTTCGATGGTGTTGGAAGCTTTGAATTTCCCTCTACTGTTGATGAGTTCTTGCATAATGATCCACCAATAGATGAGCTTGCGTCTTCCCTCTCTAGTAAATAAATTTCAAGAAATTGTATTTTATGGTAGAATAGAAACTGATGGATGATTGTAGGCTTATTGAAGGCCTTTAGTGAGTTTTGCTTAATTTCACTTTTAGATATTTGTGTTAAAAAAAGTGTACTCATATCCCGCAGACAATCATCTTTTAGTGAAAGAATTCATTTGCACTTTGGTGTCGCAATTGACTGCTCACTAACTCTCTATTACATGTCACTTTGTAAAGATCTAGCTTTTTGCTCCTTTGTTGTTTTTTGAGCTGAAATATTCTTGAATATGCTGTTCGTATCTAGCATGAGAGCTCAACTATATCCTTCTTGTAAAGCAGGAATAACCGGGAAAACATTTTTGGCTAGAAAGACGTAAACTCTGTTATAATGGTAAAGACTTTTAATCTTTGAACTCATTAACATTGTTGAAACTCCAGCTTCGTCTACATCAAATTGCATCGTTTACCAAACAAGCATGTGAATTCATGCATTCCATCTTTCTTAACTTTGAAAGAGAAGACAGAACTTGTTCCATGTCAGGTCTGTCTTCAGGATCAGGAGAGGTGCAGGACAAAGCCAATTTAAGAAGTCCCTCTACTACATCCTGTTTCTTGGAGATATATGAAGCTAGATTAGGATCCACAATCTGGACTAGCTCGTTTATGCCATTTGCAACGGCGTTCTGAACAATTTGATGCAAAGTCATTGGTAATTCATCTGCTCCTGTAAAACCTGTTGGCCTTCTTTTTGTAATGATCTCCATCACTATTACACCAAAGCTGAATACATCTACTTTTGTGGTCACTTTCCTCATATATGCAAACTCTGTTTCATAGCGGAATATTTCATGTAAGTAAGGTCTCAAATAAAATAAGGAGTATGTAAAATGTCCAACAAATTCAAAATTACCTTTTTTGGTAAGATTAAAGCTGACATTAGCATTAAAAGTACTTTGCAGATTAGCAGATTATATTTTCTAAATATCACATCATTTACATGCTCGTCCATTCTTCCACATATGAGTTAATCTGCTAAGCTGTAGATTGGGATTGAAATAAGTGATGTTGCTACTGAATGATACTAAAATAGAATACGTAAACATTACACATTGACCAAAATATGGATTGTGATCCCGTATAAGCTGTTTGTTGATAGCACTCTTTTGATCATGTTAATGTTAACAATAGAATCCAGACAAACTATGGGTTAAGAATTTGTAAGAAAGATTACCTGGCGCCAAGTAACCAATAGTTCCTTCAAATGCGGATGCTGATGATATGCTGCTCCCATCCTGGAGATGAATACCCAACATCCTAGCTGTCCCAAAGTCACTGACATGTGCTTCCATATTTTCATCCAGAAGAATATTTGAAGGCTTCAAGTCACAGTGCACTATTGGAAAATCATAGCCTGAATGCAGGTATGACAAACCACTAGCAACCGAAACTAAAATATCAATCCTATTGGACAATGTCCAGTCATCCACCATTTGATCATAAATAATATTGTCCAAGTTCCCTTTCTCCATGTATTCTAAAACTATAGCCTTTAGCTTCTTGCTTTCCCAAGCATAACCGAGCACCTTAACCAGGTTCTTGTGTCTGAGTTGGCTCAGAGTCTTGACTTCCCTGTCAAAGCATTTATCAGCTTCTGCTGCAAACCGGTGATTCAGTTTCTTAACTGCCACAATCTTTCCATCTTCCAGTCTGCCTTTGTACACAGTACTTAAACTGCTGGCTCCAATAATATTTTCTGGACTGAAAGTATCAGTAGCAAGTTCCAAATCCTTTTGACAAAATCTCCTGAGGCTCAGTGCTGAGGTATACTTTGGAATCATATCCTCCATATCTTTCACATTTTGCTTCTTCATGTACTGTTGAAGCAAAAATATTCCCAACGCGAGAAGAATGAGACCAAAAACAGATCCTAGTGCTGCAAGAATGATCAAGGTTTTCTTGGAAAAACCGTGAGAACCTGTGCGGTTGCTTTTGATGCTGCATGGCCTGAGAAACTTAGTTCCACATAGAGATGGATTTCCCACCAAATCTGCCAACTTTATATTGTTGAATACACCCCCCTTTGGAATGTGACCTTCAAGTTGGTTGAAAGAAAGGTTGAGATATTTCAATGCAGGCATACTGGCAAATCTCTCTGGAATGATTCCCTTGAACTTGTTATGTGAAAGATCAACAGAGCGAAGATGTGGCAATCCTGCCATTTCAGGAAGTTCGCTTTCTAATCTGTTCCTTGAGAGATTCAAAAACACAAGCTCACTTAATTTGGTAAGAACTGCACCTGGAGCAGGACCAGAGAGCATGTTTCCTGATAGGTCCAGTGAGAATAAGTTTTTGCATCGTCCAAAGGAACTGGGAATGCTGCCTGATAGATTGTTGTTTGACATATCAATCTCTTGAACCATTTCTAACACGCCAATCTCATCTGGGATCGTTCCATCCAAAAAGTTGCTGGAAACCTTCAAGTAAAATTGCATACTTCTCATGCTGGCGAGTACTGCTCGAGGAACGGATCCAGTAAGAAGGTTGTGTGAAAGATCTAAGGTCATCAGTCTGCGGAGGCTCGCCATGCTCTCTGGGATTGTACCATTAAGCTTGTTTCTGCTCAGATCCAGCAACGAGAGTAACTCCAGTTTGGATATCTGGTGAGGTATTGGACCGAAGAAATTATTGTTCTGCAGCCGGAGTTCATTGAGTTTTTTAAGCTCAAAAAGTTGCACCGGAAGTTTACCTTCCAGCTTGTTGTCAGACAGCCAAAGGCCCTGGAGGCCTGAAAGCATTGAAATCTCTGGTGGTATCACACCTGAGAAACTGTTTTCGTCAAGCACTAAATCCATCAGTTGACTCAGTTTACCAATCTCTGGTGGGATTGGCCCAAGAAAGGAATTAGAACGGGCTCTTAGAACTCGAAGTTTAGAAAGTCTGCCAATCATCGGTTTGAGTTTCCCACTGAAATTGTTATCACTCAGATCTAGGACTTCAAGCATTGAGCAGTTGAAGAAATCGTCAGAAATCTCCCCCGCCATTTTGTTTGATCCCAAAGACAAAAATGTAAGATTGGACAACTGCCCCAATCCAATGGGTATTTCCCCTGTTATTTTATTATAAGAGAGGGTCAAAACTAGAAGATGTGAACAATTTATTATGCTAGATGGAATAGATCCCTCTAGGAGGTTGTTACTTGCAGTTAGATTCTTCAGGTTATAGAGCAACCCAAATTCTAATGGAAGTGATCCGGTCAATAAATTGAAGCTCAAAGACAAATATGTCAAGTTTGTCAGTTTTGTTATAGTTGATGGAATTTCCCCGGACAACCTATTTGAGTGGAGGGTAAGCACTTGTAGTGACATTGAAGATCCCAACTCGGGAGGAATTTGGCCAGTTAGCTCATTCTGTGAGAGTCCTAAATGAGCTAATGACTTCAGGTGGAACAATGAGGGTGGTACACTGGAGTTCAACTGATTGTCATACAATCTGAGCGTTTGCAAGTTTTCTAAATTTCCAAGCTCAGTAGGTATGCTTCCAGTGAAGTGATTAGTATACATGTTCAAGGTAACAAGATTGGTACAGAGGCCAAGTTCAGAAGGAATTTTACCAGAAAGAAAGTTGAGATGCAAGTGAAGAGTTTCTAAACTTGACAAGTTGCCAATTTCTGGTGGTATAGGTCCAGACAATTGGTTTTCGCTCAGATCAAGGGCTTGCAAAGCTGTTAACTTTCCAATGGAGATAGGAATAGAACCAATGAGATTGTTTTCATAAGCTACAAACAACTGAAGATTAGCCAAATTACCAATATCAGACGGTAATTTGCCTGTGAAACTGTTGTTGATGAGGCCTACTAACAACAATTCAGTGCACTTGCATATACTCTCAGGTATGTTCCCATTCAGAAAGTTATTTCCAAAATCTATTAACTGCAGGTTTTTGAGGTTTCCGAGTTCAGCAGGAATTTTACCAAAAAGAGAATTTTCATAAAGAATGAGCTCAACCAGCTCTGTGCAATGCACCAGCTGAGGTGGAATATTTCCAGTAAATGAATTCAAAGTTAGATCAAGAACCTGGAGTTTGGAGAGGTTTCCCAGAAACGGAGAGATTTCCCCTTTGAGCTGCGTCTCAAACAGTGTAATGTTGATGACATGGTTTGAAGAAGGATCACATGTAATTCCAGACCAGTTGCAATGGTGATTTGCATCAGTCCAATCCACAAGTGCACCATAGGGGTCATCAGAGATTGAGTTCTTGAAAGCTTTTAAAGCAGCAACTTCAACTTCCAAGCTTGGAGTTTGGCCATATGACAAAGGTATGAAAAAGGTAAAGGAAAATATGGCTAATGCATATAAAACTGTCTGTGACATTGTTGGTTCAAAAGAAGAAGCTTCACTCAATGAAAAAACTTAAGCAGAAACTGAAGACTTTATACACTTAATCTAGAATCTTCATTCACTGCTTTCAATAGAAGTCAACTAGTCGTCAAAACTGAGGAAAATGACTTGCATGCTATGAATCTGTTAGAAAATACCAAGTAGGCCTCTAATCTAGGATGTCCCACGTTAGAGAACAAGTTGCCTGTGCCCCCATACAGTAAAAGAAAGCAAGAACTACACCTACTCAAAACCTAGGAGTATATTTAAAATATCAAGCTTCCTGACCACCAAATAAATATATAGTAAACTCACATTGTGCATTCACATTACATTATGTCAAAAAAAACATGGGGCAGAAATGTCCTGGAAGTTGAGTTCAGTTTATTCTTTTCCTGAGAAGGACAAGCTGGAGAGAATTGTGAGTAAAGAAGCAATTTCACTTTTATAACTAATGGTTTTTTTGTTGGTTTCAATGGTAAGGTAATTTTGTTCATTTTCGTAAGTGTTTAAAGGTTTGGTACTGAGAAGTCATAAATAAAGAGAATCTTTATTCTCATAAACAAACCAGAAGAGGGAAATAAGAAAAGAAAGATGATAATCTTACAACAAAAATTGTGTGCCAAACGCGCATTGACTAGAGTCCAACGGATGTTCACGAGCCAATATCTCAAATCAATGTAAATGCAAGTTGGGCAGGACACTCCAATATGAATATAAATAAATGATGATCGACTCCATGAGTTATCTATTACTACAGTTTCCCTGTCAAAAGTAGTTGAAACACAGCATTCAGTGCTGGACTTTTCCTAATATATAGAATAATGTGGTGCTTTAATTCTGTGAGTACCTTCGATATATTCCTATTCTAGAAACTATTTGTTCAAAATGAAACCATACGTGAAGTTTTCAGAAACATAATATGTTGACGAAACGCCATCGTCGTGCAATTTTGCCTTGTGAGTTCTAATAGGGTAATTTGCAAGAATTGCCTGGAAAATGTGTGATCTTTATTTGTTGACTCACCCTATGATCTGAACTTTAAGTTTAATACGTATTGCTCCTTGCTTGCCCCATATGCAACAGTTTTGACTTTTTATCTTAAATTTTTACATACGGAGCAAGCGGGGGTCAAAAATTAAGACCGTCCATTTTCAAGGTTATTGGGTGCAATTTGATGTGAACTTTGCTACCTGATTTCTTTTTATTGGACGATAGTCTATTGTCAGATCTATTAGAATATGGTACGTATCATAGGTGGTGTAATGTTGTGCTTAAATTTTGCTCTGGCATGACGAGAATTGTTATTGTATGGGTAGGAATTTGACTACTGATAATTATTGAGATTAATTATCTCTTAAGCATATTTGGGTTAATAAATGGCGTAACTATTCGTTGATAATAAGTATCCGAAGATCACTCAGCATAATCAATGAGGCCACGGCCTATCCGTTATTAGCGGACGTCCCCTCGACATAACTTCGGCTGTCCAACGCCAGCTGGCAGGGTACACAGCTATAAATACCAAGAGAAAGAACCCTAAAAATGGGGCTGCTTATTCTTCTTCATTTTCTCACTTCTCAAAGAAGGAGAAAACCATTGTAAGGCTCTGAACCTCTCCTCGGAGAGGCAGACCAAATCGATATTATAGATTTCTACCCTCCTCTCTTTAACAAATAACAATTGTCTCTTACGTTTTATTCATTTGGTCTTTTGGTTCATTACGATCTGCTATGATTGACCCTCAATTTATTTTAGTTGTTTTATGCTTATAAAGTGTATGAGAACTTTGAGCAAAACAATTTGGCGTCGTCTGTGAGGATTTCATAGCTGAATCGTGTAGTTCACCTTAGACCAAAAAAAAGGAAGTAAACACCCAATAGTGAAAACAACCCAGCTTGAATGAGCAAAAGTAGCACAGCGGGTGAGTGGAACTCGAAAGCTTCGGTAAGAGCACGAAGGCCGACTTCCCCCCCCCCCCCTCATTCTCAAGAAAACGAAAGAAGAAGAAGAAACAGATAACCCCCTCCCCACGGGAGAGCACGGGCGAGAGACCCTCATCCCTTTAACACGAGACCCAGCCGGAAAGTGGCACGATACCAGGATCCACAACAAAATGGCATCAGCAAACTAGCCAAGAAGACTACGTGCAAATCAGACAGGATATCAAACGAAAACTTTACCCCCCCTCCCCCAGACAATAGGTCTGGTGAAAAGGCAAAAGATTCAACTGTGAGTTAAATTGAGACTCGGGCTATGTGTCTTCGACATCAAAAAAATTTCAAAGGTTCAACCACGGTTGAATAACAGCTCGGGCTACATATCCTCGCCCAAAAGATTCAACTATGAGTTGAACTGAGACTCAAGCTATGTGCCTTCAATGTCAAACAATTGCAAATGTTCAACCACGGTTGAGTAACAGCTCGGGCTACGTGCCCTCGCCCAAAAAATTTAACTATGAGTTGAGCTGGAACTCAGGCTATGTGCCTTCGACAAAATATTTTGCAAAAGATCAACCACAGTTGAATAGCAGTTCAGGCTACGTGCCATCGCCTAAAAGATTCAACTATGAGTTGAACTGGGACTCAGGATATGTGCCTTCAACGTCAAAAAATTGCAAAGGTTCAACCACGTTTGAATAGAAGCTCGGGCTACGTTCCCTCGCCCAAAAGATTCAACTATGAGTTGAACTGGGACTCAGGATATGTGCCTTCAACGTCAAAAAATTGCAAAGGTTCAACCACGGTTGAATAGCAGCTCGGGCTACGTGCCCTCGCCCAAAAGATTCAACTATGAGTTGAATTGGGACTCAGGCTATATGCCTTCAACGTCAAAAAAATTACAAAGTTTCAACCACGGTTGAATAGCAGCTCGGGCTACGAGCCCTCACCCAAAATATTCAACTATGAGTTGAGCTGGAACTCAGGCTATGTGCCTTCGACAAAATATTTTGCAAAAGTTCAACCACTGTTGAATTGCAGTTCAGGCTACGTACCATCGCCCAAAATATTCAACTATGAGTTGAACTGGGACTCAGGCTATGGGCCTTCGACATAAAAAAAATTACAAAGGTTCAACCACGGTTGAATAGCAGCTTAGGCTACGTGCCCTCGCCCAAAAAATTCAACTATGAGTTGAACTGGGACTCAGGCTATGTGCCTTCGACATAAAAAAACATTTTTGTAAAGGTTCAACCACCGTTGAACAGTAGCTCAGGCTACACGCCCTCGCCCAAAACGTTCAACTATGAGTTGAACTGGGACTCAGGCTATGTACCTTCGACATCAAAAAATTGCAAAGGTTCGGCCACGGTTGAACAACAATTCAAGCTACGTGCCCCCCGCCCAAACAGTTCAACTATGAGTTGAACTGGGACCCAGGCTACGCGCCTTCAACAACTAAATTGCAAAGGTTCAACTACATTCGAACAACAACGCAGTACACGCGACCTCGCGCAAAAATTCAACTACATAATAAACCAAGCCTGAGGCCAAGCTTCCTTACCGTTGGACGCTGCAAAACCTATTCCCCTACGAACAAAGGGACAAGTTAAGCACCCTCGCCAATCAAGTGAGTACGCCTAAGTCAAACTAAAATTCAGGCCGCGATGAGTTCAGCCCCACTCGAATTACAAGGCCACGGCCAAAAATTTGACCACGCCCGAACTGGGACTAAGGCTACACGCCACCCTCACCGAATAAAGGCTACAGCTTACTCATGCCAAGTAAAGAAAACAATAAACAAAAAACAGCCAATCAGGGCCGAGGCCGTTGACACTAGCAGCCCACCTAGTTTTCGACTAAGGCAAGCAAACGACCCAACAATAGTGGAATTCATCCAACTGACCAAGATCATCCACGTCATCATGGCCAATGCCATTGACGTTATCACAACTAAGGTCGTAGGGAGATCAACACGTTCCCCCCTTGAATATGTGAAAAAGAAAACTCGGAAACAAAAAAGAGAAGAACATAAAATTGTATATATATTCACAACCTTGTCTACAACAGGTCGCCTCCATTTATACATACGGCCAAGGCTGGCAAACAAAAAAAAACTCCAAACGGCAACAAAAAAAAAATAACAACAAAAAAAAACAGAATAAATATAACTCTAGAAAAATCCCTTCTACTCAGCGCCACCTGCGCTACCCTCACGGCCGCATGCACCATCATCTGTGCCCTCAGCGCCATCATCGGTCGCTGGAGTGACCGGGTCGAAGCCACAACCAAGATGAGCTTCACGAGCCTTATGGCGCGCCCCCTCATAAATAGCTTCAGGCACGACGCCGGCCTGCCACAATTCCATATACACGTCAAGCTGGGCCTCAGCAAACGACCAAAGGTCACGAGCGGGACCATAAGAAGCCGCCTGATCCCTTAGGCGCTGGTTCTAGGCCTCCCAGGCCGCAATCCGGTCCACCGCAACTTGAGGGTCCCGCTCATAAAGGCCGATGCATTCCTCCAACCCCGCCACTCTAAAAGCCGTAGCAGACCTTTCCAGCTCCCGCTCCCTCTCTCGAACGCGAACCGCCGCCTCCAATACCCCAGCCTTCGTCGAAGCATCCCTGGCTTGCCGCGTCGAAGCAATGAGCTCCGCATCCAGCCGAACCACCTGCCTAATCAGGGACTCGGAGGCCTCCGCCACAGCCTCCTAACTCCGACGCCCCTTCTAGGCTACAACATTTCTCTCAGCCTCCAACTCCTCGTCCCTACGATGGAGTTGGTCTTCGAGAGCACTAACCCTACTCTGAACTTGCTTTACCAGAAGCTCCCACCTCGCCAACTCCTCAACTAACCCCCAGCTGCGAGGGTCATTCCTCAAGCGCTCGCGCATCACGCGACACCTATCCCGATAGCAGCGATCTTTCTCCAGTGCCTGCAAGAAAAGTCACGAGCACACGTTGGCCCGGCGCATGCTCTCTACCTCTAAAATAAAAGACCGCGAGACAAAAGCAGTGTTTAAGATAAGGAACAAACCAAGGCAAGAAAGGAAATGAAAGGGAAGCGCCACACGTACCCTATAGCCCATCACGGCCACCTCGGTCATCAATTCGACGTCCGAGATGTCCCTCAGAGCATAGGGGTGCAAACATCAGTATAAAATTGTCCTCCTCGAAAAGCAAGTTTTGGTCGGTAAAAATCTCTGCATAATGATACCATCCCTCTGCATGCGTCGTCGCGTTGGTAAATCTTCCAAGAGCCTGCGAATGTTGTCAGACTCCAGGTCGGACTCGGATTCTGACTCCCCTCCCACGGTGTCCCTTCCTCCCTCGACCGGCCGGGAGGTCGAAGCTTCTCCCCATACCAAAGCATCCGTTGAGGAACCAATCTCCCTCTCAATAGGTGGAACTGATGATGTAGCCGGCAGTGCGATTGTTTCACTATTGTCTAAGCTGACCGGGGCAACCCCCATTGTGTTTTCTCCCATAAGGGCAGGTGCAGCCGCCTCCTCCCCCACAGCATCCGATGACGGAGAATCAAAATTTACCACCTTCGCGGTGGGTGTGAAGGCGACCCTTCGCCTCACCAATGGTCTCTGCTCTTCTTTCTCCTCCTCTTCATCCAATGTTGGTTTCGACCTGGGGAGAACAACCCTCGAAGACGACTCGACCTTCGTTGAAGACAGTGCTGGGGAGTGGGCCACTGTCGACTCAGCTGAAGTTGCCCTCAGAACTGCGCATGGTATCGGCACCATAGCCAACTGAGCAGCCGCACCCGGCCTGCGGAAAGTAAGCTGAGGAGCCCTTACAAGGTGCACCGCCCCTGACCAACAAACGAAATGGAATCGAGAAGAGAAACTCACCACGACTAAACAAGAGTGACGCAATAACTCAAACACTCACCCGCGGTTGGCCTACGGCCATGCCTCTCCCAGAAGGTCGGCCATGTGCGAATCACTTCTTACTGAGGGTGTATGGACCCATTCACCAATGCCAGACAGAGGAGCCAGTGGGCCCGCTTAGCTGCAAATGCAAGACAAAAATTAACACCCATTAAAGCAGAAATAAGAAAGAGCGGAGGGCAGGACTCAACGAACAGAAAAGTTACGTATATGGTTCCAAGTCTCTGGGAAGTGTCCGACATTCCTCACCAAGTGCTCGGTCCTGATATAGAAAGAGTTCTCATATGAAAGAGGGTCAACCGTGTCGTTCAGCTTGGCAGTCAAACCTCGAGCCCCACAAGGGACCATCCGAATCATGGTCCCACGGACCCTCTGAGGGGCGCTCAGCACGTGCCTCAGCGTCATTTCTCTTCGTGCCATTTCTGCATATTTGGCAAGCATGGCAAAGAGCTTGAAAATAGAGGGGGCAAGTTTCCCAGGGCACGCTTCGTAGTAACAGCAAAAATTCGCTACCAACGCCAGAAGGTGAAGTTTGAACCCTAATCGGAAAGGGTAAGCGTAGAAAACACAATATCCAGGGCGGTCGGTATGCACCCTCTCCCCACTCCTAGCGAGGGAAATGCCGGCTGAGCGAGGAATACCCCACTGCTCCCTTAATTGGGAAAGGCCCACCGCACCCATTAATGGGGCCTCGTTGACCTGATCCCCCCCCCCATCGGTGGTAAAGTCAGTTACCGGATCCCTAGGCAGAGAAAGGATATCGACTGCTGAAGGGATCCTATCGGTCTCTGCCGGTTTAGTGGCCCTCGACACCGTAAAAGACCCATCGACCGCTGGAAGAGTCACCGAAGAAAGCTCTGTGTGAGAACTACTTGCCATTGTTGATTACTAGGCAATGAGCGAGCAAGGTTCACCGAAGAAGGAGTAAAAATGAAGATTGAGTACAAGAAGAGAGAAAAGAACACAAATTGATGAAGAAAATGAGTGGGAGAAGTTGCTTCTTCAGGAATCTTACTTGGGCAAATACTGAAAAGTGAGAAACATATGACATTGCTCATTATTTATACATCTGAGTGGCTTTCCGAATTCCAAAAGCCACCATTAACTGCACAACCAACCGCAAAACAGTTCGAACCCACAAGTAACGGGTGTCATTATAACAAATATCACAAAACAGTTTTTGCAATCATCAATCGATGCTTCGTTTCCGAAGAAGGGTCAACGACCTAAGTATGATGCAAAGTCGTGCAGTATGCCTTCGTCCACCGAGCGTCATTGCAATGCATATCAGGCACGCCCATATCTCCAACGACTACGACCACCTCCTAAATATGAACGGCTACGGCCACCTCCTAAATACGAATGGCTACCGCCACCTCGTATGTATAACCAGCTACGGCCCTCCTCCAGATGCAAACGGCCATAGGAGGCCCCCGAATGTAAAAATGGTTACGGCCATTCTCCAGGTGTATGGATGGCTACGGCCACCTCATATATAAAAGCGGCTGCGGAAGCCTTCAAGGCACGGCATAACTACGGCCGTTCTTAATAGGTAAAGTCGGATACGTCCATCCCGCAAGTATTAATGGCTACGGTCGTCTTCTAAGCATGAGAAACTGCCCCCCCCCCCCTTCACTACCGAAACAACATCCAATCCCTTCTTCCGCATCTACCGAGTCATATTTTACAAAGTCCGCTCATCGTGTCCGACCGAATCTCGACCTCAATAAGCAGAGGGACTAACTGTGTGGGTCGGAATTTGACTCATGATAATTAATTAGATTAATTATCTCTTAAACATATTTGGGTTAATCATGGCATAACTATTCGTTGATAATAAGTATCCGAAGATAACTCATCTTAATCAATGAGGCCACGGCTTATCCGTTATTAGCGGACGTCCCCTCGACATAACTGCAACCGTCCAACGCCAGCTGGTAGGGTACACAGCTATAAATACCAAGAGAAAGAACCCTAAAAAGGGGGTTGCTTCTTCTTCTTCACTTTCTCACTTCTCAAAGAAGAAGAAAACCATTGGAAAGCTCTGAACATGTCCTCGGCGAGGCAGACCAAATCGATATCATCGATAAAAGATTTCTACCCTCCTCTCTTTAACAAATAACAATTTTCCCTTACATTTTATTCATTTGGTCTTTTGGTTTATTACGATCTGCTATGATTGACCCTTAATTTATATTTGTTGTTTTATGCTTATAAAGTGTATGAGAACTTTGAGCAAAATAATTTTGACTAAATGTATGGGTCGGAATTTGACTCATAATAATTCATGAGATTAATTATCTCTTAAACATATTTGGGTTAATAAATAGCGTAACTATTCATTGATAATAAGTATCCGAAGATCACTCATCATAATCAATGAGGCCACGGCCTATCCGTTATTAGCGGACGTCCCCTCGACATAACTGCGTCCGTCCAACGCCAGCTGGCAAGGTACACAGCTATAAATACCAAGAGAAAGAACCCTAAAAACTGGGCTGCTTATTTTTCTTCATTTTCTCACTTCTCAAAGAAGGAGAAAACCATTGTAAGGCTCTGAACCTCTCCTCGGAGGGGCAGACCAAATCGATATCATAGATTTCTACCCTCCTCTCTTTAACAAATAACAATTGTCTCTTATGTTTTTTTTCATTTGGTCTTTTGGTTCATTACGATCTGCTATGATTGACCCTCAATTTATTTTAGTTGTTTTATGCTTATAAAGTGTATGTGAACTTTGAGCAAAATAATTTGGCGCCGTCTGTGGGGATTTCATAGCTGAATCGTGTAGTTTATCCTTAAACAAAAAAAAAGGAAGTAAACATCCAAAAGGGAAAACAACACAACTTGAATGAGCAAAAATAGCACAACGGGTGAGTGGAACTTGAAAGCTCTGGTAAGAGCACGAAGCCCGACTTCCCCCCCATTCTCAAGAAAACGAAAGAAGAAGAAGCAGATAACCCCCTCCCCACGGGGAGAGCACGGGCGAGAGACTCTCATCCCTTTAACATGAGACCCAGCCGGAAAGTGGCACGATACCAGGATCTATTACAAAATGGCCTCAGCAAACTAGCCAAGAAGGCTACGTGCAAATCGGACAGGATATCAAATGAAAAATTTACCCCCCCCCCCCCCCCAAGAAAACAGGTCGGGTCAAAAGGCAAATTATTCAACTATGAGTTGAACTGGGACTCAGGCTATGTGCTTTCAAAGCAAAAAATTGCGAAGGTTCAACCACGATTGAATAGCAGCTCGGGCTACGTGACCTCGCCTAAAAGATTCAACTATGAGTTGAACTGGGACTCAGGCTATGTGCATTCAATGTCAAAAAATTGCAAAGGTTGAATAGCAACTCGAGCTACGTTCCCTCGCCCAAAAAATTAAACTATGAGTTGAGCTGGAACTCAGGCTATGTGCCTTCGACAAAAAAATTTGCAAAAGTTCAACCACGGTTGAATAGCAGTTCAGGCTACGTGTCCTCGCCCAAATGATTCAACTATGAGTTGAACTGGGACTCAGGCTATGTGCCTTCGACATCAAAAAAAAAATTATAAAGGTTCAACCACAATTGAATAGCAGCTCGGTCTATGTGCCCTCGCCCAAAAAATTCAACTATGAGTTGAACTGGGACTCAGGATATGTGCCTTCGACATCAAAAAAATTTGCAAAGGTTCAACCTCGGTTGAACAGTAGCTCTGGCTACGCGACCTCGCCCAAAACGTTCATCTATGAGTTGAACTGGGACTCAGGGTATGTGCCTTCGACATAAAAAAATTGCAAAATTTCGACCACGGTTGAACAAAAGTTCATGATACGTGTCCCCGCCCAAAAAGTTCAACTATAAGTTGAACTGGGACCCAGGCTACGCGCGTTCAACAACAAAATTGCTAAGGTTCAACTACAGTCGAACAACAACGCAGGACACACGACCTCGCGCAAAAATTCAACTACAGAATAAACCAAGCCTGAGGCCAAGCGCCCTTACCGTTGGACGCTGCAAAACCTATTCCCCTATGAACAAAGGGACAACGTAAGCACCCTCGCCAATCAAGTAAGTACGCCTAACTCAAACTAAAATTCATGCCGCGGTGAGTTTGGCTCCAGTCAAATTACAAGGCCACGGCCAACAATTCGACCATGCCCAAACTGGGACTAAGGCTACACGCCACCCTCACTGAATAACGGCTACAACTTAATGATGCCAAGTAAAGAAAACCGATAAACGAAAAGCAGTAAATCACGGCCGAGGCCGTCGACGCTAGCAGCCCACCTAGTTTTACTAAGGCAAGCAAATGACCCGACAATAGTCGGATTCATCCAACTGACCAAGATCATCCACGTCATCATGGTCAAGGCCACCGACGTTATCACAACTAAGGTCATGGGTAGATCAACACGTTCCCCCTTGAATAAGTGAAAAAGAAAACTCGAAAACAAAAAAGAGAAGAACATAAAATTGTATATATATTCACAGCCTTATGTACAATAGGTCACCTCCATTTATACATACGGCCAAGGCTGGCAAAAAAAAAAGGCAAACGGCAACAAAAAACAACAACAAAAATAACAACAAAATAAAAGCTAATTCTAGAAAAATCCCTTCTACTCAGCGCCACCCGCGCTAGGCCGCCCGCACCATCATCTGCGCCCTCAACGCCATCATCGGTCGCTGGAGTGACCGGGTCGAAGCCACAGCCAAGACGAGCTTGACGAGCCTATTGGCGAGACCCCTCATAAACAGCTTCAGGGAAAACGTCGGCATGCCACAATTTCCTATACACGTCAAGCTGGGCCTCAGAAAATGACCAAAGGTCACGAGCGCAACCATAAGAAGCCGCTTGATCCCTCAGGCGCTGGTTCTCGGCCTCCAAGGCTGCAATCCGGTCCACCGCAACTTGAGTGTCCCACTTAGATATGCCGATCTGTTCCTCCAAACCCGCCACTCTAAAAGCCACAGCAGACCTTTCCAGCTACCGCTCCCTCTCCCATACGCGAACTGCCGCCTCCAATACCCCAGCTTTCGTCGAAGCATCCCTGGCTTGACGCCTCGAAGCGGTAAGCTCCTCATCTAGCCGGACCACCTACCTAATCAGTGACTCAAAGGCCTTCTCCATTGCCTCCTGACTCCGGCGCCCCTTCTCGGCTACAACATTTCTCGCAGCCTCCAACTCCTCGTCCCTACGATGGAGTTGCTCTTCGAAAGCACTAACCCTGCTCTGAGCTTGCTGCACCATAAGCTCCCGCCTCGCCAACTCCTTAACTAACTCCCAATTGAGAGGGTCATTCCTTAAGAACTCGCGCATCACGCGACACCTATCCCGATAGCGGTGATATTTCTCCAGCGCCCGCAAGAAAAGTCCCGAGCGAACATTGTCCCGGCGCATGCTCTCTACCTCCAAAATAAAAGACTGCGAGACAAAAGCAGCATTTAAGATAAGGAACAAACAAAGTCAAGAAAGGAAACGAAAGGGAAGCGCCACACGTACCCTAAAGCCCATCACGGCCACCTCGATCATCAATTCGACGTCTGAGACGTCCATCAGCGACCGGCTCTCCTCCGCCGAGCACAGAGGAGAAAACATCGTTATCAAATTGTCCTCCTCGAGCAGCAAGTTCTGGTCGGTAGAAATCTCAACATAACGGTACCCTCCCCTAGCATGCGCCGTCGCGTTGGTAAAGCCTTCCAAGAGCCTGCGAACATCGTCAAACTCTAGGTCAGACTCGGAGTCTGACTCCCCTCCCACGGCCTTCGTTCCTCCCTCGACCGGTTGGGAGGTCGAAGCTTCTCCCTTCACCGAAGGGTTGACACTTGTTTCCCCCACCAAAGCAGCCGCTAAGGAACCAATCACCCTCTCAGCAGCTGGAACTGATGATGTAGCCGGTAGTGCGACTGTTTCACTACAGCCAAAGCTGACCAGGGCAACCCCCATTGTGTTTTCGCCCTCAAGGGCAGGCGTAGCCGCCTACTCCCCCGCAGCATCCGACGGCGGAGAATTCAAATGTACCACCTCCGTGGTGGGCGTGAAGGCGACCCTTCGCCTCACCAATGGTCTCTCCTCTTCTTCCTTCTCATCATCATCCAATGTTGGTTCCGTCCTGGGTCGAGCAACCCTCGAAGATGCCTCGACCCTTGTTGAAGACCATGCTGGGGAGTGGGCCGCCGACGACTCAGCTGAAGTCTCCCTCAGAACTGGGCGTGGTGTCGGCACCATATCCAACTGAGCAGTCGCACCCGGCCTGCGAAAAGCAAGCTGAGGAGCCCTTACAAGGCGCACCGCCCCTGACCAACAAAAGAAATGGAATCAAGAGAAGATAAACTCAGCACGACTAAACAAGAGCGACGCAATAACTCAAACACTCACCCGCGGCTGGCCTACGACCATGCCTCTCCCAGAAGGCCGGCCATGTCCGAATCCCCGCTGTCTCAGGGAGTATGGCCTAGACCCATTCTCCAATGCCGGACAGAGGAGCCAGGGGTGCCCGCTTAGCTGCAAACACAAGACAAAAATTAACACCCATTAAAGCAGAAATAAGAAAGAGCGGAAGGCAACACCTGCCAAACAGAAAACTTACGTATATGGTTCCAAGTATCTGGGAAGTGGCTGACATTCCCCACCAAGTGCTCGGTCCTGATATGGAAAAAGTTCTCATAAGAAAGAGGGTCAACCGTGTCGTTAATCTCAGAAGTCAAACCCCGGGTCTCACGAGGGACCATCCGAATCATGGTCCCACAGACCCTCTGAGGGGCGTACAGAGTCAGCACGTGCCTCAGCGTCATTTCGCTTCGCGCCAGTTCTGCATATTTAGCAAGCATGGCAAAGAGCTTGAAAATTGAGGGGACGAGTTGCTTAGGGCAAGCTTCGTAGTAACAGCAAAAATCCGCTACCAACACCGGAAGGGGAAGATTGAACCCTAATCGGAAAGGGTAAGCGTAGAAAACACAATATCCAGGGCAGACGGTATGCACCCTCTCCCCACTCCTAGTAAGGGAAATGTCGGGGGAGCGAGGAATATCCCACTGCTCCCTTAATTGGGCAAGGCCCACCGCACCCATTAACGGTGCCTCGTTCACCTGATCCTCCCCCTCATCGGCGGTAAAGTCGGTTACCAAACCCCTAGGCAGAGAAAGAATATCGACTGCTGACGGGATCCTATCGATCTCCGCTGGTTCAGTGGCCCTCGCCACCGCAGAAGACCCATCGACCGCCGGAAGAGTCACCGGAGAAAGCTCTGTGTGAGAATTGCTTGCCATTGTAGATTACTAGGCAATGAGCAAGCAAGGTTCACCAAAGAAGGAGTAAAATGAAGATTGAGTACAAAAAGAGAGAAAACAACACACTGATGAAGAAAATGAGTGGGTAAAGTGCTTTTTCTGGAATCTTACTTGGGAAAATACTTAAAAGTGAGAAACATATGACATTGCTCATTATTTATACTGCTGAGTGGCTTTCCCGAATTCCAAAAGCCACCATTAACTGCACAACCAACTGCAAACGGTCCGAATCCACAAGTAACGGGTGTCATTAGGACAAATATCACAAAACGGTTTTTGCAATCATCAATCGACGCTTCGTTTTCGAAGCAGGGTCAACGACCTAAGTATGATGGAAAGGCGTCCAGTATGACTTCGTACACCGAACGTCATTAAATGCATATCAGGTACGCCCATATCTCCAACGGCTACGGCCACCTCCTAAATACAAACGGCTACGGCCGCCTCTTAAGTATAACCAGCTACGGCCCTCCTCCAGATGCAAAGGGACACTGCCGGCCCCCAAATGTAAAAACGGTTACGGCCATTCTCTATGTGTGCAGATGGCTATGACCACATCATAGATATAAGCGGTCGCGGAAGCCTTCAAGGCGCGGAATAACTGCGGCTATTCTTAATGGGTAAAGTCGGCTACGGCCATCCCGCAAGTATTAATGGCTACGGTCGTCTTCTAAGAATGAGGAACTGTGGCCCCCTCACTGCCGAAATGACATCCAATCCCTTCTTCCGCATCTACCGAGTCGTATTTTACAAAGTCCGCTCATCGAGTCTAACCGAATCTCGATCTCAATAAGCGGAGGGACTAACTGTATGGGTCGGAATTTGACTCATGATAATTAATGAGATTAATTATCTCTTAGACATATTTGGGTTAATAAATGGCGTAACTATTCGTTGATAATAAGTATCCGAAGATCACTCAACATAATCAATGAGGGCACGCCTATCCGTTATTAGCGGACGTCCCCTCGACATAACTGCGGCCGTCCAACGCCAGCTGGCAGGTACACAACTATAAATGCCAAGAGAAAGAACCCTAAAAATGGGCTGCTTCTTCTTCTTTTTCATTTTCTCACTTCTCAAAGAAGGAGAAAACTATTGTAAGGCTGTGAACCTCTCCTCATAGAGGTAGACCAAATCGATATTATCAATAAAAGATTTCTACCCTCCTCTCTTTAATAAATAACAATTATCTCTTACGTTTTATTCATTTGGTTTTTTGGTTTATTACGATCTGCTATGATTGGCCATTCATTTATTTTAGTAGTTTTATGCTTATAAAGTATACGAGAACTTTGAGCAAAACGTTATGATATTATTACTCATTCTCAGTTCTCAACCTTGCAGCAATTAGACTTTAGTGAATTTAAGGGTGCGTTATTGATAGCCAGCAAGGCATACTGCTTCAAATAATTTTGTTTTTGTTTTTGTAATATTACATAAATTTTAAGGGGTGGAAGATGAATTCCTCATTGTTCGGTTGCGTTATTGAAGAAATCTCGTATGTTTGAGCCTTTGAATATGCCATTAAGGAAAAAATCAGACAGAAACGAAGCTCTTTGCTTATTTCTGTACATATTAACTTTTCTACCGTTAAAAAGATCTGAATACACATTAATAAATTGTATTTATCTTCTATATAAACTAACTGGAGTAATATATTTCAATTTACTTATCGTTTGTCATTTAGTAGTGGAGTAAACTTTCAACATTCGCACAAAGAGTGACAAACAGCGACCCAATTTTGTCAATTTCTTAGTCGGCAACTTTGGCATACATGCTTGAATAGATGTACGCAAAAATTTAATCTGACCTCAAAGAAATAAATGCGACAAAAAAGTATGGAAATAAATAGTTTCCATTTGATAAAAACTAAGTTGACTAACTCGCTAGTCATTGATCCAATATAAACCGTAATTAGTAATTTAATCAAAACTATAACTTGTTCTGAAGTCAACACACTAATTAGAGCCAGGCTTTAGTCTCATGTTATAAGTCGTTAAAACTCTGTCAAATTGCTTAGATCCAGCTTAATACGGATTTGGGATCCATTAAAGCTATTAGAATTAATATAGAAATGCAACTAGACACCAGATTAACGCGTAGAGGTAATATAGAAATGTTACTAAATAGCATTAGTTGAGTTGAACAGAAAATTAAATAAATAAAGATGAACAACTTAAAGCAATTTTATTGGCAGGTGTAGAAACTTTAGAGGGTCAGATGAATACATTGATGAGTCGAAAGAGTTACAATAAATTGAGTTAATAAATGAATACTCATCACACAATAACAACAATCCAGTAAAAATATCCACAAGTGGTGTCTGGAGAGAATAGTATGTACATAGACCTTACCCCTACCCCAAAGGAGCAAAGAGGCTGTTTTTCTGGAAGACTCTCGGCTCAGGATAATAAGAAAAATGAGTTATAAGTCAAGATAGGTACGAGCAGTTCTAAACCAATCCCCGACACAAAACCTTTTTTTCTATTCTTATTTTTAGCTATCTGCTATACAACTAATTCATATTACCGATCTCAACTTGTTAGGGACTTCGGCGTAATTATTTTTGTACATTATATAATTTATCTTTGGAGGAATTTGTACAATTTATATTTTGGATTGTGTTTTCCTTTGGAGGAATTTATCTTTTGTGAATGTATTGACTCTAAATTTCCTCCAAAGGAAAACACAGCCAATTGTGTGTACCTTACTTTAAAAATTCATCCTCTGAAAATTGTTCTAAAATAGATTGTCCTACTTTAAGGGCAATTCTCATCCAATTTAAGTTGCATATTCTTTACGCTACCATGCGTAGAATGTGTTCCTTTCTCATAAGTAGGAAAAGTTCGTTCTAACATTAATAATTACTAGCTACTATAATTATAGACTTTGATATATATATATATATATATAATTAGGGGCACAGATATGCCAGAATTTTAACGGTAGAGGTATTTTATTCAAAATAGATTAACGGAGGGCATTTTTAACCCGACATCAATACGTTAGGGACAGTTCTGACCCTTTTCCGTATATATATTATACTTATTTCTTAAGCTTTCTTCATCCTTGAGTTTTCCAGCCATGTGATTTTCTTGTTCTTTTTTGGCTTAATGTAAATGTGAACGAACAATTCGAATAAGGATTCCAACTTTCGACAGTTTGGTGGATTAACTTCTAATGGAATATGGTGTGTCATAATGAAATAACAATACGTTAGTTCATAGAATTGAGGGTGTGTTTTTGGCACTAATTGGGTTGCTTACTTCTGCCGTACACTTCTGATGTTTTTAGAATACTTGTTTTAGTTAATACTTCTGCGACGATATCAAGTTTCCTAATGGAATATACTTTTGGATAAATCAAAATCAGAATATTCTCAAATGTTCAAGTTTAAATTAAACATATAATAGCATTTCTTTCTATTTTGTGATTTTTGACTCGATAGATTATAAAGTTAATATATTTTAAAACAAGATAAAATATATGCTAGGTGTTGTATTTAGTATTGGGTTTTATCTAATTAGATAAGAGGTGTGAATCGGAAATGGAGGGAAAAGATTTGGAGGGAAATGAAAAGTTTGAAGTGTTTCCTTTACTAATGCACTTTGTCCCTCATTGAAAAATGAAAAGAAAATCGTTGTGTATATAGAGGACATCTTCTAACTCTTGAAAAGTTTGAGAAGAAATGGTGACTCGTTAGCTTTGGACAATTGATATGATTGATACAGAATAATAACAATGAGGGCCCAATTTTCTGTTGGGCTCGAAACTTTATTCATTTGGTTCTATTTCTGTTAGTATAAGGATTTTATATTCTGTTTTCATCTTACTTTCTATTTTGGGAGACTAAATCCTAGCGATTTTTTACTTCTGTTTTGATGATTAAATTTTGAATTTTCTACTCCAGTTTGAGATTAAAGGCTTTGTGGCTTTCTACTCAATCCGAAATTAAAATTCTTGATTTTCTACTCGGTTGTTTGTATTATGTTTGAAGATATAAAAACTTCACCAGCTTATTAATTCTAGTTGTGTCAGTTTCTTTTACAGAAAAATGACAACAAGTGCGGAACAACAGAATGGGTTTGTTGGGCTACTATACAATGGGTACTGCGTCTTCAAATCGCACAACGCTTGCACCGGCAATGGTACCGGCAAAAAAATACAAAAAGATTTTCGGCATGGACTTTAAGCGTTGGCAGCAAAAAATATTCTTCTACCTGACACACTCTGTTTACAGTGCTGTATCAGCAAGGATGTTCCAGTTTTGGGAGAAGAAACTTCTGAAAATGAGCGATTTATGGTCATGGATGCATGGAAGCATTCTGACTTTTTATGCAAAAATTATATTTTAAATTGTTTGGAATATGGCTTGTACCATGTTTATAGCGTCATGAAAATATCAAGAGAATTGTAGAATGCTCTTGAAAAGAAGTACAAGACTAAAGATGTTGGACTTAATAAGTTTGTGGGCGCCAAATTTCTAGATTTCAAAATTATTGACGGCAAATCTGTCATAATGCAAGTCCAAGAATTGCAAGTGATTGTTCATAACTTCTTTGCGGAAGGTATAAATCGAGTCAATTTTTTTATTCAAGATATTGATAATTTTTTCTAATTAAATTTATGGTTGAATGTATGGTCATAAATGAGGCATTTTAAATTGCGGTATTTATTGAAAAGATGCCTCCATTGTAGAAGGACTTCAAGAATTACTTGAAATATAAGCGCGAGGAGATAATGCTTGATGACCTTATTGTTCGTCTATGGATGAAGAGGACAACAAGGCTATTGAGAAGAAGTATCGTGGCAACTCAATAATAATCGGAGCAAATATTATTGAGGAAATATCTATAAGCAATACAAAGAGAAAGAAGTCGAATGGTTCAAAGAATTACTCGAGCAAGAAGAAGTTCAACAACTGTGGAAATATTGGACATAAGGATGTGGATTGTCGTGCACCGAAGAAGGACAACAAGAAGAGTCAAGCAAACATGGTTGAAAAGAATGATAAAATGAAAGACTTATGTGACATGCTATCTGAATGCAGCTTGGTAGGAAATCCCAAGGAGTGATGGATTGATTCTGGAGCCACTCGTCATGTTTGTGCTACCAAAGAGTTATTTATCTTATATTCCTGCAGGGTCCAATGATACTATCTTTATGGGAAACTACACAACAGCAAAAATTGAAGGAGTTGGTGTGACGACCCGACCCGTTGTCTTATGTATTTCCGTCCTGTTTTCCCCGTTTATTGCTTCTTCATGATTTATTTTTTGTGTTGGATGAGTTTGAGTTGATTCGGATTGGATTCGGTAGGAAATGGGCAATTAGTCTCATTAAGGAAAGGTTGGTTTGAAAAAGTCAACCGGAGTTGACTTGTGAGTTACAGGGCTCGGATGTGATTTTCAACGATTCGGTTAGTTTCGGGGGATGATTTGAGGCTTAGGAGCGCAATCAGAAGCAATTCTGGAGGCTCGGTGTAGAATTAGAGTTGAGATGGCAAAATTAGCATTTTGGCGATATCCGGTTGATAGGTGAGATTTTGATCCGAGGGTCGGAATGGAATTTCAAAAGTTGCAGTAGCTTCGTTAGGTGATTTATGATGTGTGCAAAATTTCAGTTGAATCAGAGGTGTTTAGGTCAGGGTTTTTACCAAATATGAGTTTCGGAAGAATTTGATAAACTTAGGCTTTGATTTGGTGAAATTTGATGATTTTGGTGTTAACTATGGTGATTTGATGGTTCGAGCAAGTTTGAGTAAGGTTTTGGATCACATAAGTATTTTTTGTTGAGGTCCCGGAGGCCTCGGGGTGTTTTCGGCTAGTCAACGGGGTGAAAATTGGACTTATGATATTGCTGAACTTTTCTGGTTATGGTATTTCTGCATCGCAGAAAAGGGACTGCAGAAGCGGTTCCACAAATGTGGTGGGGTAGCTCGCAGAAGCGGTTGAGAAGGGGCTTGGCATTTCCGCATAAGCGGATGGGTTTCCGCAAAAGCGGTCATCGCAGGTGCGATCTTGGACCACAGAAACGGTCCTGGGTATTTTGGGAGAAACTGTAGAAGTGGTGGAAGAACCGCAGAGCGGTAACTGCAGAAGCGGCATTTGGGGCACAAAAGTGAAAAGGCATGAGCATATATTAAATTAAGTCTTCTTCACGAATTTTGAAAGAACAAACATTTTGGACTTCGAACTAAGCAGGTTTTGGGCGATTTTTGAAGAGGGTTTCAAGGGCTATCATCATGTATGGATTCTTGGACTTAAAGTATGATATTATGGTGTATAAACATGGATTAATACTAAAAACCTAAGGAATTAAAGGTTAAAAATGGAGTTTAGGGCTTGAAACTTAAGAGAGTATAAAATAGGGATTTGGGGTTAAATAGACACCGATTCTTGTGAATTTGAAGATCGAAGATATGTTAAAGTGCATTATAGAACAACAAAGTAAATATTGCTGCATATAGAAAGGCAAGATGAAACTATTCACAACTTAGAGGCTCAAGTGAGTCAACTAGTTGAAGATTTTAATGCTCAATATGTCAATATTATGAATAGTAGCCAAGAGCAGTTTGCATTAGAGACGGAAATTGAGGTGCCAATGGAGGGGTCCAAAGTAGAACCCCAAAACTCTAACCATCTAGAATTTGAGGATGCCGATGTTGAAGAAATAATACTAGAGTCAACCAGGGACGTTGAAGATACAAATTTAGTTGACTATAGTGTTTTGGGGTTGAGGAGGTCGAAAATCATGAAGTTCATGTATTGGAGCGTGTTGGACCTCATTCCAAACACTTCTCTAAATTATGTTTGGACCGTGAAATGGGAATGGATCTTTACGAGCATAAAAAGGAGTCCAAGAAAGAGGTAGATGGGTCTTATATTTTGAAATTCTCAAGGTCGTCTAGGCAAGGTGACACTCCTCGATCGAGAGCCAAAAAGTGCATAAGACTCTATCTAATTCTTGGCTCGCAAGAATTTGTACCGCCCCAAGAGCATAATCATAAACTTGAATCAAGGGGTACGATTCATAAGTTCAAAGTGGAAGCAGAAAGTGATTCACGTCATGCCGCGACGTTAAATCAAGCGCCTGTAGGGAGGCAACCCAGTTTAACTGCTTTCTTTTATTTTTTGTATTAATTTTTTTAATTATATTATTTTTGTAGTGTTAATTTTTATTTTCTAGGATCATGGAAAGCAAATGTATTGAAAGAATGCAATAACAAACCAAATGGTTGGAACTAAGTGTGAGGTACTCGCACAAAGGACCAAGCTTGGGAGAAGTCTGAGTATCCCATGAGATATTAGCGCTTCGGCCTTTGGCCTACCAGGGAGTCTCTTTTACCCTTTTTGTTAGTTATGGTGTACATTGGGGACAATGCACAATTTTAAGTGTGGGGTGAGGAGATTGTCTGGGTGACTTTCTATGCTATTTTAGTTGTGTTAGTTTAATTGAATATTTTTTTTAAATAGAAAAGATTGGACTTTTCCCGATAATGGATCTATTAGACAATTTTCTTGAGGGATTTAAGTCTAAAAAAAAGTACAAAAAGATTTTCTTTTGTTAGGTAGTGTAATAATTACCCCTTGATTTTTCTTTAAATCACGGTTCTTTTCCAAGGGTTTTATTTGAATCGGGTGTAGTTAGTTTTTTTGGGAGTATGAGACATGGTGTTGTGTTTTGAAGTGAAGCAATATCTCTTGACCTTGAGAATAGTGAGTACGTTGGTTGTGACGCTTAGGCTCGGTTTTTTACTCTTGTTCCTAAGTGTTCTTAAATTTTATTATGTGGAACTACTCTCTTTTATTGTATGAGGGCACTTGATTCATGAAAGAAAGGTAATGTCAGTGACCTCTATGTTAGAGTAAGTAGATGAGTTGTGAATAATGTGTGGTACTTGTGAGTCAAATCTTGAGGTGAAGATGTTATGCTTTTGTGCTTAGTCCAATTTAAATACTCTTGCTGTGAAGAGTTAGGAGAATTATTTAAAAAGGCCGTGTCTATAAAAAAAGTGTAGTTTGATTGCTCAAGGAAAAGGAATGGTTTAAGTGTGGGGTGATGATGATAGGCTATAATTACGTATTTTAGTCTATTATTACACTCTAATTTACTGCACTTTAGTTGAATTTGCACTTTAATCGCTAGTTTTTGCACTAATGGTGTGTTGTATGCCTTGTAGGAGTGATTTCGAGCTATATAGATGTTATGGAATGAATTCAAATGATTTGGAGCTTTGAAGTCTGAGTAAAAGCCCAAGCAATTAAGTCGGGATCGTATTCGGGGATCAACGGATGATAAAATAACAAAACAAAGACTCAAGGAGGCATATTGTGCACTGTCTAGTAAAATAGACATAACTTTTTACTCAGAACTCCACTTGAATTCCATAATATATAGTTGGAAATTTAACTCAAAGGGCTACAATTTTGATGTTGTGCGTTTTTTCAAATTCCAAACAGAAAAGGGTGAAAATTGAGATTTTGGCATAACCGGCAGAGGGCAGTCGCGGACAACTGAAGAAGCAGAGGGCATGTTTAGCCGCAGTTCCACCTCGACCGCGGCAGAACCGCAGCAGGAGGCGGAAATTTCAGGGACTTATGTGCTAAACATGGGATTTTAAGCCCTAAACCCTATATTAAACCAAGGAAGCCGGTCAAGAAAGAGGAGGACATATTTTGAGACATAGATTCGACCTACGGAGGCAAGAACGCATTGGGAGCAAGGTGGAGAAATCTTCCACGAGTTTTCCTTCCTCTCCCTATTTTTCATTGTTGGTTATGACTTTTAGTGTTGTAGTTTTACATACTATTATGAATATCTAATTTATTATCTAGAGTTTTGATAGAACCTTTCGTAGGATAAATTCTTGTTATGTTTTTATATAACTGAGCCATAGTGTTTCTCTGTTTGTTCAACTACGTTTATATTGTGGTTGGTTGAAGAGCTCTCAATTAGCTGTGCCTATTTAGTATGCATAACTCCGGAGAGAGTGTATATTTAGGTAATTGTTGAACAACACCACTCCCAGAGTATATGAGGGATCAATAACTGAGGGTTTAAAGGTGGAATTAGGGATAACGAAGCCTTGAGTGCGATCTGAAGTGAGCTGTATTAAAAGCCAACTAGCGTAGCTCGGGATAGTGTGTCTAGTAAATTGTCGTAATTACTCAGGAGAGATATACGGTAATAAGAGTGCATGATTGGTAGAGAATATTTAGGCGAAATTATAGAAGACATAGCGGGAATGATTCCGATAATTGGGAAAATCATAACACTTGACCTCCTTAATCTTGTCTTTAACCCTTAGTATATTTAGTTATTAATTGAGTTTTTTAAACTCTTGAGTATAACACAAGAATCTAAATATTTATAAGTTAGGATTTGTTCGAGCTTGTCTTCTTGGTGATAGTGAACAACTGTAGTTAAACCTTAGTTCTCTGTGAGATTTGACTACGGACTTGTAAATTGCATTATATTTGCAATGACCGTATTATTCTCTTATAAGGCATAGTTGAACGCGATCAGTATACATTAATATTGTTCTGTTTTGGCACAGAGACATCAAACCAACAAAAATGATGTCTATTCTTATTTGGAATGAATTGCTCATTTTTAAGATGTTACATAAGCGACAATTTCGTTGTTGGCATACAATAGGAGTAATTTACTAAAGATATATAATTGTACCTAAAAAAAACCAAAGACGTTCAAATATCCAAGCTGAACCTTTTGGGAAGAATTGGCCATTAAAGTAATGAGACGTTTCAAGCTAACAGCTCAACGGCTACTCCTTTTTCTTATTAATAATTCCACCGCATTACCACGTAATGAGTTATACAAAAAGTAATAAAATGTTAGACACAAATTTATGTCACACATCAAATGATATTGACACAACTAACGACCACTAAGCGAATTTAATGTTCGTGACAGTGACTTGTTCAAATTCTTATATTTTTCATTCGTCTTGTACCGTTGTACGTATATACTTAAGTACTTGTTTAGTGCAATTACGATCATAAAGTCATTATAAACTTTGAAAAGTTATAGTATTACTAATTATTGAAACAATTATTGTTGGGTTTCTTCGAATAAAGGTGCAAATGAAAAATGGAGCGAACGGATAAAAATAAAATTTTGAATTGATTTCTTTTACAAACGAACTTTGTTGCTTATTAGACAAGAAGATCCCTTTGCAAACGTTCATACTTTGTTATGTAGTCTTTCAAAAATTCTTGTGCATATATATAAAAGCACTTCTTCTAGCTCATAAAGAGTTGAGAAAGAGCAAGCATCGCGTTGTCACGCTCGCTCGGCTCGGCACAAGAATTGATAAGTCGAAATCTGCAAACTCTCTCCCCTCTCTTATTTCGTTCTATCGAATTATTTTCGTTTCTGTTTATTTACTTGCATTTTGTTGCTTCTCTGATTTTTTGATTTTGAACACAGTCGACTAACAACAACTAACCATCATTTTTGTACAAATTTTGGCTTATTGAGTAGAAAATTAATCTAACTAAAAGATTTTGGTATCCTTGATTTCATAAACGGAATTTGGCGGTTGTGCTTTGACTCATTACATGATCAGTTACAGACGTAATTGCCCATTATTAAAAAAGACTTTTGAATTTTTTTGCCTGAAATTCAGTGAGACTATAGAACTTATATCTCTATAAATATTAAGTGACTGGTCTTCACTCTTCTATATCATAAAATAGAAAGTGAGGAGAAAGTTTGACACACACAACATTACCACATAAAGCTTAGAGTTTAGGCATTCAATGGCTCACTCTTCAATTCTCATCCTTTATCTTCTCCTTGCATTCTCTAACACTGGTATACTTTCTTTGCCCACTATGAACTTTGGTTTTCTCCCTTCTACTATTGTTTATGAGATGATCAAAATCAATGGTCTAATTAATTAGCCTATCATAAATTTCCAACTTTCTTTTCTCATTCTCTGCTTGTATATAGCTCCATGCTTGTAAAGTTCAAATATCAGTGGTTCAACTTATTTATTTCCATTTGAAAAATTAAAAACCATAAATTGATCGTTGGTTTAATTAGTTATTTATATATCTACAGGTGGAACTCTAAAACCAGCAAATGCACAAGCATCTGGACAGGTAACCCTCTCCGTTAATTAAATATTTAGGAGTTTGGACAATATTTTGTTTGAAATACTCATGAAACAAGATTTTCAATATTTCACTCTCAATCCCACGGGAATAATAGAATTACGTTAGCTACCATATGAATAGACCGAGAAAACGCCTGTATAGCTTCTTGGATTTGTCAATAAAAAGGATTTGAAGTAATGTCTTGTATTTGACCCAAAAACAAGAAGAGAAAAATATAATAAGTTAAGAATGAATATGAATATGCAGTGGTGCGTGGCAAGACCTTCAGCTACAGAAGCGCAACTGCTAGATAGTATCCAGTTTGTGTGTGTTGAAAAAGGGTTGCCTGGCTGCTCTTTAATTCAAGCTGGTAGCTCCTGCTTTTACCCAAACACTACAATCAACCATGCCTCTGTTGTAATGAATCTGTGGTACCAGCAAGAAGGAAGACAGACCGTGGCGTGCTGGTTCAAATACAGTGCTCTCATCACCATTACTGATCCAAGTAACTTGTTTTTCTTCTTCTTTTCAATTATTTCTTTGTGTTTTTATTAATTTTTTCTTATCATATTATGGTTTGCAGGCTATGACAATTGCCAATTTGTCTTTGCTCAGTAGATGGAAGCTGAAGCAGCATTGTGAAATTAACTATAGCTACCTCCTCCCATTTTGAACTGTTATTTATTTCCAACAATATCTTAAGGAGGTCATCTTTACTTTTCCTATTTTTCTTTTCTTTTAATCGGTTTCTGAACATTTTCTTCACCTTTTTTTCCAAAACATAATAGCTGCCCCAAGTATGAAAACTTTACAAGAGTTCAATCCCAAAATATGTGGAATTTGTAATTCATAAAAGAAGAGGAGAATGATCGATTATTTAGTCCTAAGGCATACTCCACATTTTCCACTTCATGTGACGTTCTCTTTTCACTACGATATCCTAGTTTGCAAATATATGGAGTTCTTGATTTTTTTTTCCAAAAACATGAAGAATATATATCCGAATTGATTACGAAAAAATTATGCGCTTTAAGCTCTTTAACATAAATATTAAGAGAAAAACAAAGGACGAAGAGGGGAAAACTTCGTAATTCAATGGTAAAATGTCCTTTAGGAGTGGGTGTAAAATCAGAAACCTTTTAAACTTAGTACTCCCTTCGTTCATAAACAAGTCAAGAAGTCCCTTGGAGTTTAAGAAAAAATAAAACTCTTGAAATTTGTCAAGAAGTGGTTACAAAAGCTTCTATGGTAAGTTTAAGCTATCCAAATTTAGAAAGGCAGTACATTTTATTTTTAAAAAGATAGAATTTAAAAAGATAAAACTCTGAGGGCCTAATCATATCATCCAAATAATGGCCAAAGCAAATCCAAGGGACTAAAGTGGTGTACTTTACAGCAAACCACTAGCAAAGTGGAGCAGCAGAAATGGCAAAGGCAGACCCAGACAGGATCATACTACCATAACACTTAATCCCAATGTCTCATGATTCTCAACAGACAAAAGTAATAAAGACCAAAGCATGCAAAGATTAAAATAAAAGGGCACTCAACACGCTAAAGATTCTGCCATAACACGCTTGCATAAAGTGTAATCATCACCCCATTATCTATTAAACAAATCATTTCTCTTAAACCATCAGTCATACTAAAACAATAACAAATAGCTCCAATATAGATTAAAGTTTCAGAAAGTGGACATATTGGAGAATTATTCAAATACCATAATAAGGTTTGCAACTAGTGGAAACAGGCTAGAAAGAGAAATTAGATAAAAGCAGCTAGCTAATATAGCAGACTATGTTAAATAGACTTCTCGTCCTATCATCGGACAAAGGAGACCATATTCTGAGTTACCTTCCCTCCAAAGCAGCAACTGAGATAAGGGATCAAACTTAACAATATCAGCGTAGCGATGAACGCATAAGAAGTTCTCCACGTAGGCAATAGATATAACTAGAGTTCATAACGACGTCTCGAAAGACTGAATTGGATGATGGGACATTGATAAAGGAAGCGAAGTTACCCATAGCACACAGGAGATCAAGCAAATGTCTTCAAATTATCAACTCCAAGCTTCTGCACTTCCACCTTGAGCGACTTGAGGTATCTGACAGCTTCATCAAGAACAGTGACAGTATTCATCCTGCTGGAACCAGGGACAATTCCCTTTAATGCCTTAACCATCTTCTTAAGTTTCCGGCGTTTTTTCTCACTGCAATTGCTAGTACTGCCAGAGGATTTCCTGAAAGAAGAGGTCCTGCTCTTTTTGGATTGACAATCATAGTTAGAGTATGATTCAGGGGAACTGTTTCCATAGTTTGCATCGGTGCGTGCAGTGCTCACCTCTTCATCATCATATTCCTCGTGTTCTTCCTCTTCAAAGCTGAGTAATGCATTTATATCGGCTGAATCTTCCTTCAGATATGAAGAAACTTCTGTATTCTCATTATTTGCAACTTTTCTCTCCATGCCGTCTTGGAAGTAAGTTGCATTAAAATTCAAATCAGGATATGGAAACTTGGAAGCCATGGCAGGGTGGAACATGATCTGGCTTCGATAATCAGTCTGATCGAAGATTATGAAATTCTTTGGACATGCCTCAGAGGACTGAAATTCGAAACCATGAACAGGCACAGAAGGGTTGAAACCAGTAGGAAGTGCCATTGTACCGAAGACTGATGGAGAAGGAATATCGAATAGATTACCACCACTTGCTTGGTCTTCAGGAGAGAAAAAAGGCTTTTGAGGGGAAAATTCATAGTTACTCTGCATGAGTAACTATGACAAAAGAACCAAGTAAACTGGAATAGAAATGTGTTTTCCAATTGGAAAATCTTAAATATCAAAATGTCCAAGAGTTATGAAGGGCAAAGACGAAACAAAGAAAGGTATTCAAGCTGTATTCGTGTAGTAAAAATGCACTGACAGTGCCACTCAGCATTCAGTGCTTAATGAGGTCATTCTGATTTCTAACACACTGAAGAAAACCAACCAATCCAGGCTTTTGCTGAATAAGAGCAACAAGAAGCAAGAAAATCCCAAACCTCCCCAAGCTTTCACTTGACCAGACTACGTTACAGGTTTAAGCAACTGACGGAAATATTCAGCCTGTAATTTAAAAGAAACCAAAAACCAAATCATTCAGTTGCCACAAATTTGGAGTAGAAACGTCAAAAGTGAATCAAAATAAAATGAAACAAGGACACCAAGTAAATAATCAAAAAATTTCCCTTTTCTTGAGATTGAATGGAACCACCACACAGAAATGGATGGAAAGAGCATATATAGAAGGGATACAAAAGTCAAATCTCAATACATTTCAGCGACGAGGTCACCGTATGGATCTCAATATACCTATGGAATATACAGAAATACAGTACATTGAGGATGTACAATGTTCTGTACTGTACCTCAGTGATCCAGTCAATATTGGTAAATAAAGAGGCAATAACGTTAAACTTTTTTTCTAACGGAATAAACTAAGTCTGTATAAATCCTATGAGTAGGAGATCATGAACCCAGCGAAAATTGCCTGTCAAAACAAACAGAACACCGAAACACGAAAAAGTATCTATCTAGTTCTAGTTGATTTGGTTTCTATCTCCTTTTAACATAAACAATCGCAGGAGACTGAATACCAATCTCAATCGAAAAGACTGATAAGTTCAAGTTAAAAGAACTATTACCTGACAAACTAGCATCAATTGGCAATAAGCAACACTCCCTGCATGCATTTTAATCTCACCAGCTTCCTTGACTGCTCTGTATCTCTTCAAGGTAAATGCAATGTACATTCTCACCCTCCAAATGGACTTTAGTTTCAAGAAATATCACAAGATGGAAAATAGATATCTGCAATCTGTCATATCAAACAAGCAAAAATTAGTTAAACATTAAGGATCTTCGGGAAATAAAAGAATAGCTTATTTTCTCACCATTGAAAGATAATAAGTTCATCGCCAGAACTACACTAGAGGAGTACGGATTTTAATTTCCATTTCTCTAATGCCAAACCAACTCAAATTATCTTCCTCTATAATTTTTTAGTCGTAGTCAGTTTTCCTATATCTTTAATATTACTGTTCTCTTCAGTAAATCCTCAGCAGAAATACAACAACAACAACAACCCAGTATAATCCCACTTAGTGGGGTCTGGGGAGGGTAGTGTGTACGCAGACCTTACCCCTACCCTTGGGTAGAGAGGTTGTTTCCAAATAGACCCCCGGCATCCTTCCCTCCAAGAACTTCCCACCTTGCTCTTGGGGAGATTCGAACTCACAACCTCTCGGTTGGAAGTGGGGTTGCTTACCATCAGAGCAACCCCTCTTGTCCCTCAGCAGAAATAGTTCAACCGAAATACTTACATATTTACAAATAAAACTTAGGACTTGCATGAAGAAGTAGATACAGAATTAGCAAGTAACAAGCCGCTATATCTCACCAAGTAAAATCGGCTACAGAATCACGCGAAAGAATACCACCAAGCGCACACACTTCACACAATAACTCAAAGAAGAAAACGCCCACGGCATGTTGATCGGTCCAGCTCAGTATATTATATTCTTCAACCCAAGCCACTGTCACAGTAGCAAGCACATCTCCAAAAATCAAAATAAGCCCAAAATAGCTCATCTTTAATGATAGATTTGAATCAAAAGTGAAAACCATACAAGAAAGAGAATCACTTAAGAAATTAACTAGAACATATAAGCTTCCTTCAACAAGAAACTCATCAAATTAGAACTACGAGGAGACGCTAATCTTTTTAAGACTAAGGCTAGCATAAAATACCTTAATACCAATAAGTTTTTCAATTAACATGTTTATTCCAATGAGGCTCAACACTAAAAAAGCAAAGAAAACTAAAAAGACTCTAATTTCCATCGAATCACAAATACTAATAAAATCATTAAACTGATGCAAAAGCTCAGAAAGGAGACCAGACCTGCATATACACATACAAAGATCCAAACAAATTAAATCCCCTCACAAGGATCATAAAAAAATATAAGCATAAGAGCACCATAATTCAACACAAAATACATGCTAAATCTGAAAAGCAAGAAGAAAACCTCAAAATTACCTTTTTCTTTTCTTCACTGACCCAACAAGAAGGTTAACCATAAAAAGTAAACAAAAAGCAAAAATACCAATACAACATCAAACAGACAATAGCCCCAAATAACCAACACAATCTACATCAAACCAAGCAATTCACAAAACCCATCAAGACTAAAGCAACAAGGCAAAAAAAATGAATTTTGAACATTACCCAAATGAAGAAAATATCAAAAGATCTTTGAAACCCAAATCTTTACTAGATTTTCTCTGCAATGGGAAAAAGTTTCTGGACTGGGAGGTCGTGTCTCAGATTTGTGTGTGTGGGGGGGGGGGGGGGGGTGATGCAAATGTTGAAGAAGAGGCTCGTGGTTTGGTGTTGGGATATGTGAATGAAGGGTCAGGGCCTCAGGGGGGTAAGAGTAGGGGGGTGTAGAGACAGGAAAGAGTCAAAGGCGGAAAATGTGAGCCGTTGATTGAAGAGAGAGAAGTTTTCCGTGTAATGCGGGTGAGTTGGTGAGCGTTGGATGAGAATAGAAGAGCACGCGTGATTACTAAAGTGGGCCTCACGAGGTTTGACAAAAATGGGCGCATCTTACCATATCCACTGCATTTTTATTTTACTATATTTTTATATCAACAATAATAAATATGCTTTGTTTTTCTCACCCTAAACCCCCTTTAATTCTTTATTTATTCACTTTAATTACCGATCGGGAATAGTGAAACAAGAGTCAAGCCTAGTGGTGTATTTAAGCCTGTCAACCGGTCCGGGTTGATCCGGGACCGAACCGGAACGGCCCGGTATAAGAATCAGTGTATGCAGTATAACCTTTCACCTAGATTCATGCCAGATGAAATAGTTACTAGATGGAATTATACGTATATATTTTTAAAATGTTGCTACAAATATAGATTTCCAATAACTGAAGTTGTTAATACACATTGTACTGATCCTAGGCGTATGTTAACAACTGATACTTGGGAGGTCATTAGTGATGTTGTTAAATTTTTACATAAATTTTATACTGCTACTGTTGTGTTTTCTGGCGCGTATTACCCAACTGTTACTATGGCTTTAGTACATATAGCTGAAATTTCTTTGCTACTATATGAATTTAAGAAAAAAGATAGATATACGGATGTTGTTGTAAATATGCAAGCGAAATTCAAAAAATATTTTTTTCAATTCCTCCAGTTTACTTAATTGGTGCAGTTTTAAATCCTTCTATTAAAATGTCTGATTGTCACCAATTAATGAATGCTTTATATACTTATATGGAGATTGGGCCCACTGAAAGCCCAAATTTGTATGATTCTATGAACCAGCTAAATGAACATTTACAGCATCTATATAATTATTATGCAACTCAATGTGATAATTCTCGTGCTTCAACAGATGTAAATCCCGCTATGCAATGTAGCAGTTCTAATGTAGATGATGAAGAAGGCATTGATAGTTTTAATATTTTTTCAACTTTTTCTAACACTCAAAGTAGTAGCAGGAATATTGATGAACTTCAATTTTACTTGCAGAAGCAAAAGGAGCCTCGCACCAAGGAATTCTCACCGTTAGGCTGGTGGCATGAAAATGCAAAGCAATTTCCCGTTCTTTTCGCTATGGCTCGGGATGTCCTGAATGTGCCAATTTCCACTGTTGCATCCGAGAGTGCATTTAGCCAAGCAAGACAACAACTTGGAGACACACGCCACTCATTGGGAAGCAATGCTTTGGAAGTTTTAGTATGTTTAAGAGATTGGATTAGATCGGAACGAAGAAATCAAGGAAAGGAAGATCTTGATAGCCCAGAAGACGAAGAACTTGGAGATATATTAACGCATGGAAACCCATCCGAATTTAACACGCCAGAAGAAGGTCAATCGGTTCATATTGATTACGATGAACTTGCTAGGGCAATGCAAAGAATTTAATGATTCGGATTATTACTAGTATATTACTTGTTACAAAAGATGTAAAGTTTTTACTACTTAAGATACATTTTAGTTTTTCGATTTGAATTTAAGAAATAAAGTAGCACTTGCAATAAGTGCAATTTTTTCCCATCTTTTGTTGTGTTCATTCAATTATTACAAAGTATTAATATAACTTAATATTTATACATAATTCTAAATAAAAAAATACAAAATAACGAAACCCGGTCCGGCCCGGACCATTACAACCCGTACGGTTCAATCTAAGCATGTCTCAACCCAGCCCGGTGAAAACCGGTACTGTTTGTAATCGGCCCAGCCCGGCCCGGACCGATAACCGGACGGGTCGAAAAAAAATCGACCCGGACCGGACCGGTGGAACCGGTTGACAGCTCTAGGTGTATTTGTTACTAATTTAATTAATGTTGGTCCACCAATTTTTTTATTTCAAAAAAAAAAAAAATTACCCAATTGTTCCTGTGAATTTTTTCAAATCTTATTGACCTTTTTTTTTTTTTGCATCTTGGACCTTTTCATACTTGGAGCTTTCAACCAAAGCAGAACGTCTTTTTCCTTTCCTTTTTTCAAGTTTTACCTAATGGTGAGAATAAGAAAAGGAAAGGAAAGTGGAAAAATGTTATTCACATGAAAAAGATTTAAGGACAGTAAAGATAAATGAAAATAGTTATCTTCTTTGCACGCCATTAATTTCTTCTTATGCTGGTTATATTGAATAATTATTGTTATTGTCGTTAAAATTAAGTATTAATCGTTATATTGTTGGAGAAAAAGGCTAAGAATAACTTTAATATGTATAGCATATACCATCTTTTGGTTCTGGTACGTGGTACTTTGTGTAGCCATTACATATGCTCCCTTGAGTCTTCAACTTGGTTAGCGTTACATTATTAGCACTAATTAAAAAGGTAATGTGTACTTAGTCTTGATTCCGATTTCCATTTTCGAGTGAACCAAAGTCCTCTTCGATTCCTACTATATTATTCTTTAAAGATAACCAAGGAAATAATATTAAAAAACAATAACCCTGCATGGAATATTATAAATAAAACTTAGGGGTATTATCACTTTTACCTCGCGCCATAAATTATATTTGGTAGCCAAAAAATGTATAAAATTTGTATAATTTTGTATATAGCTTACAATATATATATATATATATATATATATATATATATATATATATATATATATATATATATATATAATACTTATACTTTCGGCTACTATTTTGAGAGGACTATACAGTGTCATTATATTTTTCCTAAAACTTATGCACATTTGGGTGATACCTTAAATGTGTTTTGTTGAATATTTGTAAACCTTGTTTTCTTTTTTTTATGTAGTTGGTTCTTTGACATTCTCCTTTTTTTCAAAACTATTAGGTCAAGGGTATACTCTCTTTATTGCGTTGTTTTCTTTCTTTGTTTTATATTTTCGTTGCTTAATTATACATATGTAGATCTGTAGAGGGTATTATCTTTTTTGTATTATGCATAATGATATATATCACTTTTTTTTCCATTTAGATTATGAAAATTGCGTAAGACAACGCGTGGAAACTATTTGTTGTTCTTTCATTTTCATAAGGAATTTTTCTCTGCATGATCGAGGCGTGACAGAACTATTTAATTGCCTCTTCTTTTCTTTTCTTTTTTGAATTTCTTTTGCTATATATAAAAAGAGTTTGAATACTGTCTTCTAACTTTCATTTTGTTAATTCATACGAGGAAAGAAGATAAGCAAGTTATCATGCGGACTAAACATTCTATTGCAAGATATTACACGAGATAACATAAACAACGGTGTTGTAAGAAAGAAGATAGTCTTTTTAATTATTTAACTTATAAAAATATGATGAGTTAATATCCCACGCTTGAATAAGATAGACTGAGAATGAACATAGGGATGCAACTTGTACTTCACAACTAACAAACATTCTGTTGTCAAACTAGTTTTTGTTATTTTAGAAGTAATTAACGAATAATTAATCATTTAATCATCCCACGCCAACCTATATAGAATCTATATTAAGAGATATGAGTTGTACTTTGCAACTGACATGCACGTAAATTTAAGAAAGTTTCTCAAGGTCGTAGACATTCTTTATTTGGTTAATCTTAGGTTAGTTTATCCAATCAATGATGTTATATGGAAGTAACCAAAACTAATAACATATGAGCAATTGCAACATGGTTTAGGTTCATGAATTTTCATAACATATACTATATGCATTAATATTTAGAATTTCATATTTGTTCTTTTCTTAATCCGACTTGTTGCATTATCTCAACTAATATACGTACACATATGATGTGCGAATTAATTCAATAAAAAAATGAACGGAGAGCAATAATAGAAAAAGATGTATATTGAAGTCAAAATTTAGTGGCCGTGTTCAAAAGAATTAAACCAAAACACCAATAGATAAAAAATTTTCACTTGTTTCTAAAAAAAATTTTATGTTCCATTTGTTTGTATTGAACAGTCAAATTGCATCTTGAATTGATAAACTATCCATGATTGCATCGAATTTTTTTTTTCTGTTTGATGTTTGCGTAGCAAAGTTACTTAATTTAATTAGTTTATTTTTTTAAATTCATATTATGCATTATGGTTATAAAAGTTTAGCTATATGACATACTAATCTTTTAAAGGCAAAGCAGCTTATGATTTTTGCCCGTAAGAGTAATTGATGTCATCCAAATCCACTGCTCAACAGCAATAGGTACGGTCAATTGCAATATAATTTATACAACTAAGAGTCGGGGTCGAATTCACAAGGACAATGTGTAGGCGACTAGGGATGTATGAGAATTATCGCTTATGGTACAAAGCCAAACTGGTTAAAGAGATGTTTTTGGAATTATATTCGTTTAATTGCGAAAATGTAAACTATTCTAGAAAGCAAGTAAAATGATCCATGGCTACAAGTATGAATGCATCGGGAATTACACATCAAGTAACGATCCAATGTATTTTATATCCCTTCCAATAATGGTCACAAAGGTATACTTAGTTGCTTCTATCAATCGTGAACTCTCTACTTATCATAAATCTCTCGAGTAATTATAATAATTTACTAGACGCACTCTCTCAAGCTACGCTAGCTAGATTCGCATAACGGTTCACTTAGATTGCACCCGAGGTATCGCTATCTCTAATTCAACCTCTAAACCCTCGATTATGACTCTCGTCTATACTCCGAGAGTGATGTTGTTCAACAACTACCTAAATATGTACTCTCTCTCGAATAGATACACACTAAATAGGCATGGTTAATTGAAATTCCTTTCAATTAACTGATAATAATTATGTAGTTGAACAAATAAAGATTCAACAAACAAAATATATGTTGGCAATACAAGAACTTCAATTAATACATAAGCACAACAAGATGTTAAATCCATACTTAAATTATAAATATTCCCATAAATAAGATTAAGTATTGGAAATAAATACTACACACTTAAATATACAATACAAAGCGAGGAAATAAAGAAGGCAACATAAATAAGAAAATCTTAACCACAAGCTTCGATCTTCAAGACTCAAGTGTGTGTCTGAAGAACCCTAGCTTTCTCCTTGTTCTCTGTAGTATCTATGGACTGAAAATAAGCCAGATGCGTACAAAATGAATTGATTTGGGTATTAAAGGAATTAGGGTCAAAATAGGTAAAATTTCATAACTGCTCCTGATTAACTCTATGCGATCGCAATAGAGAGAATGCGATCGCATAGAGTTAGTTCCAGCCTTCTATGCGTTCGCAATGTACTCTATGCATTCGCATAGAGTAGTTGACCAACTTCTGACCAGGCTCCCTTTCTTCTGTGCGTTCGTACAAGAGCATTGCGTTCGCATTGCTTTGGGTCTTGGGTCTATGTGATCGCATAGAGTTCATTGCGATAGCATAGTGTAAAATATCACTGGGTCCTGGGCTCTATCCGATCGCATAGCATTCATTGCGATCGCATAGTGTAATTATCTGGGCAGTTGCATTTTGTCCATTTAAGCTTCAATTTGGCTTGTTTTCACATGGTTCCTTCACCATTACTTTTAAATCACATACAACCTGTAAAATAGAAGTAAACGATATTAAAACACACAACTTTTATCACTCAACACATCAAAAGTATAGGTTTAAAGACAAGATAAGTGGGTATTTTACCCACTTATCAGTAGTTTTGGAAGGTTATGCATTATCTTATAGAACTTAGAAATTCCAATATTTTATGATTGATAATAGTACAAAATAATTTTATGTTATTTGGCAGTCATTGATATGGAGAGATTTGTTCTTCGTTTAGCAGTACCCACTATTAATTGATTCCTTCTTTGAGCACACAACTTAAAAAATCATATTGTTTCAAATATCATTACACACATGAAAGGGGTGTAAATTTTTTTAGCCCATAAAATGTAAGACAAAATGTTGAGAAGTTAATGATTGTGCCATATTACCCCTTGATAAAATGTAACATATAAAAGATGGTACATAATAATTGTATATAATTAAATACAACTGTATATAAGGCTTGCTAAAATATTTGCTTCCTCATTAATATCTACAGCCAAACAGAATATCAAAAAAATCCTAAGTAAAGAATAAAGAACTAAATTAAGCTTTAATGTTCGCAATGAATCTGTTCTTTATAATTTCTTATTTTCTTAGACAACTAAAAATTTAAATCTTTTATTTCTAGCGAAAAAATAAAAAGAAAAGTCATATATTCTTGTAAAATTATCATTTTCAAAACTTCTTTGTATGTATTGAAAAAATCATATGCACCACCTTTGTTATTATTGCTACATATCTCACTTGAAAAAAACTGTGTATGGTAACACAGCCTGACAGGATATGATTATTGTTTAACAAAATCAATCCAATGAATCTTAATTAATGTATTTTTAAATTAAAATTAATTTGATTCGCAAGATCAAAAGAAATTTGGAAAATCCATGTATATGAAAGTCTCACGCATGCATCCCATAAACCTTGATACTGAAAGATCAGAGGACCAAAATCTTTTCATTTCATTTACTTTAGTATTTTTCACAAGTCTATTAACCAACTAGTTTCAGTTGTCAACATTTAATGGAGAGGACCACCATAGTTTTATCTTTGTTGGCTCAGACTAAATTCAGTCTTCTAAAATTCCCTCTTTTCCCCCTTTCATTTTCAAAAGGTTGTCTTTGTTTCAAGAAGGCTTTCATAGCTTTGAATTTTGTGTATAAGCATGCAATTGTTCGACAGTAGCATGCCTATTGCCAACCTTGACATTGTCATTTCTTTGGTGTCAATAGCAGATTCACACTTTCAAAAGTGAATGCATTGTCTCTCTCATTGACGCCATTCATATTTATCGTTATATTTTTTCTATACTTCATCCCCACCCCCCAGGGTCGTTTTATTGCATGTTCGCAGTTATATGGAGATAGTAAGCTATATTTATCTTGTTAGATGCCTCTCAAATCTTGAGAGGCCAAACAACAACTCGAAAATTCATTGTTGTTATATATCAATTAGTCAGTCGATTCGATCAATAGTACATCTAGTTCTTATTCAACTTTTCTTAAGCTGATTTAGCAAAAATATGAGGGTAACATATATTGAATGGTATGGAAATATAGTAGAAATTTATCCGCAAGTTTCACAGCAAATCATATCAAGTGGAGCATCATGTCAACTTGGAAATCGATCGTTGGAGAAAAAAAAGGGAGAAGTTTGTGAACAAAATGAATGTTTGGCTAAAGAGTTATGTAATTACTTATTAAGCTCAAGAACAATCGAAAATAATAAGGGTTAATCGGAATCAAGTGTAATATGGACTAGAGAATATCGTATAGCTCAGATCTGTGACAATAGTGTAGATAGTTTGAGATATTAGAACAATAAGGCAAGTAGTAATCTTTTCACAAGAGGGAGAGAGAGAGAGTTGTATATTTTCAATGGCAAAATACACATGGGTCTTTACAAAGGGAAGGTCCCATTTATATATTGAGGGACCTTCCTCGAAATAATCAAATAAAAGTACAAGGGTTGGTGGTCTCAGTGTACGGGAGAGTCAGAGCTCCAAACGACGTCGTAGTGAGTCATGTCACTTGGTCCGTCCACTTACTGGGGCCGACCTTATTCGAGTCGGCCTCAATTAGGTCACTCTCTCCGTTAAGGGCATGCGCAGATAACGTGAGAACATAGGGGACCAAATTTTCCCAATACAGATAGTCCCTCCATTTGTTGGGGACGTAGCCGTGAGACGTCTTCAACGAACGGACATGCATGCTTGACGTTTCTAGAAATTTGATCGTTCCTGTGGATACTTCCGGAAAGGGCGTGATCATATACGAAGGTGTTATGCCGTTGACTTATTACCTCCTTTTGGAGCTCCTTTTTAGGATGACATCATCGATCACGTGCGTGATCATTACTTTTGCTCCCGAGGCGGTTCAGGCCACGACGTGACATTTTGGTTTCCCGTGCCGGTTTTCGAATCATGCCTTTTCGATTTCCGTGTGCCTTTTCTTACAAATAGAGGGGAGGTTGAACTCGATTCATCTTCCGATCATTTTCAGGGAGTATTTCCTCAATCTTTTCCTCGTCTTTTTCTGGTACTCGTTGCTCTTTTCTCTTGAGACTTTCATTCCTAGGAATCGAACCCGGTGTCCCCGAAGCGGCTTTCTCTTATAACTTTCATTATGGTTAAGCGTCGCCACGTTAGTACCAGGACCAAGGATGATGTTCCCTCTAGGGTTTCGTCATCTTCAGACGATGGGGAAGCCGAGGAGGTTCTCGTTCCTCTATCGATGGCCAACATACTCCCGCTGGACATGGATACACAGAAGGATTTTAAGAACAAGTTTAAATTTCCTCCTTGGGAACTCAGCAACCTGATGCCATCTCACTTGGCTGCTCTCAGGAAGTCGAATAATATTCCTGATTATGTTGAGATGGCTCCCGTCGGGATGGACTATGCTAATGTGTACAGACATGGATATTGCACATTTTACGAGTACGCTTTTCGGATCGGGTATAGCTTCCCGCTCAATCCTCTGGCGGAGGAGCTTTGTCGTCTGTACGGGGTGTGTCCGGCCCAACTTACCCCATATGCGCTGAAGGCGTGTAGGATTCTTACCACCTATGCGGCTAAGGCTGAGAGGGAGGTCTATGTCCACCACCTCCTGCAAATGTTTAATGTGAGTTTCATGAGAGGCCCCATGCTCCAGTTAGTGCGTCGGGCAAGAAGAGTCTTGTGGTGCAAGTTGACGACAAGGCTAGTCCTAAATTCTGGAAGAAATTTTTCTATGTGCTTACTGAACACCTGGTGTCTAACCCTGAAGGGTTCCCGGAGGCATGGAACGAAGCATGTAAGCATTCATGTATGTAGCTTTTACGGCAGTCTTATTTTGCTGGTTTAACCATTGTAGATTATTTTTTACCTTTATGTAGTGACAGCTCGCCCTCCTCGAAGGATCGATGACATTAGGTCATGGGTGCGAGCGTTGATACCGTTTGCGGAAGAATGTCGTACCTAGCCAGAATTCCTCAGGCTCTATGGACCGACAGGTAATAGCCTCGCTGGGTTTTTCCCTTCCGTTCTGGCTTGGGGGTTCCCCATACTTTTCTTTCCCATCTCATACATATTTTGGTGGGTCGGGGCGCTTCTAAGAAGACGCAGAAGAAGAAGAAGAAGAAAACTGTGGCCGGCCCTTCTAAGGCGGTATCTAATCTTGATGAGGAGGATATGATACTCGTATGTACGTCTAGGGGTAGTGCTTCTCCCCCCTCAAGACAAGAAGTTGCATCAGAGGCGGCTCCAGAGTTAGTGTATGAGGCAGTGCCTGGGGCCATACCTGAAACGATGCCCGAGGAGATACCGGCTGCTATGCCTGGGACCGTCCCCGGGGTTGCCCTAATAAGGACTCCCATTGTCAAACCAAAGCCATCTAAGCCCGATCTGCATCCCACGGAGGGGGACCTTGAAGAGGAGGAGACGTTGGAGATGAGGAGATGTCGAATTCTTACTAGCAAGGCTGTGGTCACTCAGACAGGGAAGGTTAAACTACCCCGCCCTGAATCTAGGCCGGTCTTTATGTACGAGGCTATTCACTCGGGGAGGTCCTCTCTTAGGAGTGAAGCCGTGGAAAGAAGGGGCGAAAGTTTGGAAGTGGCGGGCCCGGAGGTCGCCATGGAGGACACGGGCAGAGAAGGCGGGTCCTTGGACCAAGTGGAGATGGTGGCTGGCCAGTCTTCCCGTCACATAGTGATTCCTAGTCATTATAATTAGTTGGAGAATTGCGAGGAGGCGGCCACCAGCATGACACTTTTATGTGCGGGTGCTGAGAGCGCGGCCTTGGCGGAGCTCAGCGACAAGGGCTTGGCCCGAAGTGTGGCGGGTGCAGCCTTGCAGGTATGTCTTTTGTCTTGATTGATTATTTTTCTTTTGCCTTAGTGGAGGGTGATTTTCCTTGTGCTTACTTTTCGGTTTTTTCCAAACTCTTATCTTGGATGCGGAGAGGGGTTGACGCCTGAAGGAGAAGGTGGAAAAATACAATAGGTTGGCGCAGAACCAGACCTTGGCCGATATGTACAAATAGGACCCTAACTTCAGGGTGGTTCATGAGGGCCTCGTCAGTCTGAGGAGCAGTTGAAGAAGAGGGTGGCTGAGCTGGAGAAAATCGATGAATAACTCATGGCTGTTGTTGCTCGGACTGGGGAGATGGAGGCCCTTATTTCAAGCTAAGGACGAAGAATTGCAGCTTGGCCGTGTAGTCGCGGAGGAGGCGGCGGAATTGCGCACTCAGGTTGCGGCCTTATCGGCGGAACTTGATGCCAAAAAGGCCGAGGTTGAGGACCTCAAGAGGGCTCTTGCATAAGCTGACATGTCTCGTGAGGCACACGATATGTGGGTGTATACGGAGGCCCGGCTGGTCATGCTTGAACTATTTTTGGCACCTGGGCGAGCATCTGGAGCGGAAGTTGAGAGCCAACCCCAGTTGGTTAGAGCTGCCTGTGAAGCGGTCGACTATAGTTCTGAATCACCGTCCCGGGAAGGGGGTAACTCTCCAGATGTTAATCGTTTGGAGTCCAGGTCTTGGATTTTCAAGGCGTATCCTCCTGGGAATGAGGACAGGCCACATAAAGACCAGGTGGGGTAGGATAATCAGAATGGCGGAGGCCTTTAGGATTTTGTAAATATGTTTGTAAATACCAATTTTTGTATCATAGGTGTTGACCCTTTTGAGGATAAAGATATATGACTTTTTCCATAGTTAATCTTTTCTATTTTCTGGAACATTGTTGTATTTTTTGTCGTAGTTGAAGCTAAGTGGGTCATTCGGTGGCCTTGACCGTGTAGAAATGATGGCCTTAGCCATGTAAGATTTGACGGCCATAGCCGTGCAAAAAAACAATGGCCTTAGCCATGTAAAAAAATGGCCTTAGGCATGCAGAATTCGACGGCCTTAGCCGTGTAAAAACAATGGACGTAGCCATGTAGAAATAATGGTTGTAGCCCTGTAAAATTCGATGGCCTTAGCCGTGTAAAAACAATGGCTGTGGCCATGTAAAAAGAATGTCCTTAGCCATGTAGAATTTGACGACCTTAGCCGTGTGAAAACAATGGATGTATCCTTTTCATTTATTTGGAGATGGTCGTAGCCTTTTTCATTCATTTGGAGACGGCCGTAGCCTTTTCATTCATTTGGAGACGGCCGTAGCCTTTTTCATTTATTTGGAGATGGCCGTAGCATTTTCATTTATTTGGAGACGGCCGTAGACTTTCTATACATTTGGAGATGGTCGTAGCCTTTATATACATTTGGAGATGTCCGTAGCCTTTTCATTCATTTGGAGACGGCCGTAGTCTTTCTATACATCTGGAGATAGCCGTAGCCTTTCTATACATTTGGAGATGACCGTAGCCTTTCTATACATCTGGAGATGGAACTAATGCATTCCCTGCATCATGTCGGGCTTGGAGAGTACACGGAGAGGCTGATATGATATACTTGTACTGCAAACATCTCAAGGTGTTCCCTTTGCCGCCTCGTTAAAAACCTTCCCAAGAAAACCCAATTGGGACAAAACCCGGGTAAGGGAAAAAGAGTACGACTCAGGGGATGCCTTTTAGAAGTGGAAATGTTTGAGGTGAGCGACGTTCCAATTGTTTTGGAGTGTTTTTCCTTCCATTGTCTCTAGCTGGAATGCTCCTTTCCCGGCTTCCGCCGTGATTTTGTAGGGTCCTTCCCAGTTTGTGCCCAGTTTTCCTTCACTTGGGTCTTTGGAGGCCAATTTCTTGGTTTTGAAGACGTAGTCTCCTACTTTGAGTGGCCTTATTTTTGCCCTCTTGTTGTAATATCTTTCGACTTGTTGTTTTTGGGCTACCATCCTGATGTGGGCTATTTCTCTTCTTTCTTCGACTTCATCAAGATCTTGGAGTCTGTTGTTGTCGTTTTCTGTTCCGCTTGTGTATGAATACCTTAGGCTGGGTTCGCCTACTTCGATAGGTATGACCGCGTCGGTTCCATAAACCAGTGAGTATGGAGTTTCCCCGGTGTTGGACTTGGGTGTAGTTCTGTGTGCCCCCAAGACTTCGGGTAGTAGTTCAAGTCATATCCCCTTGGCATCTTGGAGTTTCTTTTTCAGTATTTTTAGAACTGTTTTGTTGGAGGACTCCATTTGGCCGTTGGCAGCGGGGTGGTATGGCGTGGATAGTATCCTTTTGATGCGCCATTTGTCGAAGAACTCAATCGTTTTTTGACCGATGAACTGGCACTCGTTGTCGCAGTTGATTTCTTTGGGGATGCCGAAGCGGCATATGATGTTCTTCCATATGAAGGCGATGACTTCTTGTTCGTGTATTTGCACGTACGCACATGCTTCCACCCACTTGGAGAAGTAGTCAGTTAAAACAAATAAAAATCGTACCTTTACTCGTCCTGCGGGTAGCGGGCCGACTATATTCATTCCCCATTTGATGAATGGTCAGGGGGAAGTAATGGAATGGAGGGGTTCTCCTGGTTAGTGTATCATTGGGGCGTACCTTTGGCATTGCTCGCATCAGCGGACATACTCTAGTGTGAGAACCGCAATGACCTTCATGCACCTCTTCGAGTACCGGCATCATTTGGTGTGGGCCTAAGCAAGGGGCCACCAAACGTCCTTTTGTAAAGGTCGTTGTTGATCATGCAGTATCGGGCGGCCTGTATGCGAAGCTTCATTGCCTCCTTTTTATCGGGGGGTAATGTTCCGTCCTGTAGATAAGATATGAACTGGTTGCGCCAGTCCCAAGTTAGGTTTAAGGAAAGTACCTCGGTGTGCTCAATGGCCGAGTGGAGGAGTGTGACCACACTTTCTTTTTTGATGTTTTTGGTCGCGACATCCAACTTTGCTAGGCCGTTCTCTTCGAGGTTCCGTGCTCTGGGAATTTGTTCGAAGCGGCATTCATCAAATGTAGACATCAGTTTGCGAATTTTTTCCTGGTACTTTTGTAGCCTTTGCTCTTTGATTTGATAAGTCCTAGTGATCTGGTTTACCACAAGTTGGGAATCGCAGTGGAGGAGGATTCGACGAGCCCCATACTTGGTGGCCAGTTTCATGTCTGCAATAACAGCCTCGTACTCGGCCTCATTGTTAGTCATTTTCGGGCATCGTATGGACTGGCAAATTGTTTCGCCCATGGGGACCTCAACAACGAGTCCCATTCCCGATCCCGATGCATTGGCGGCGCCTTCCGTATAAAGGACCCATAGGTCGTTTTCGAAGGATGCGCGTTGTGCCTCAAGTTCTGCCTTTGGCAGGACTTCCGCGCTGAAGTCGGCAATGAAATAAGCTAGGACTTGCGACTTGATAGCTGTCCTTGGAAAGTATGTGATATCATGCTGGCTGAGCTCAACGTCCCATCTGGCGAGTCGCCTTAAGAGTTTGGGTTTGTGTAGGACACTCCTCAAAGGTAAGGTCGTTACTACCCTTATGGGATGGCATTGGAAATAGGGTCATAGCTTTCATGAAGCTACTACGAGTGTCAATTCCAGCCTCTCAAGGTGTGGGTATCGGGTTTCAGCGTCCACTAAAGTTTTGCTAATATAATAAATCGGAGATTGCGTACCTTTATTTTCACACACTAGGACGACGCTGACTGCGACTTCTGATACGGCCAAGTATACCAACAGCGGCTTGCCTGGGTTGGCTTTCACTAGTAGGGGTGGTGATGACAGGTATGCCTTCAAGTTCCTTAGGGCCTCGACACATTCTTCGTTCCACTGTAGTCCCTGGTCTTTCTTTAATACATCGAAGAATTTATGGCACCTGTCGGAGGAGCGTGAGATGAACCTAGAGAGGGCGGTTATCCGACCCGTCAGCTTTTGCACTTTTTTTTTTTGTTTAGTGTTTCTGGGATGGCTTCTATAGCCTTGATCTGGTCTGGGTTGACTTCGATGTCCCTCTGTGATACCAGAAATCCTAGGAACTTTCCCGAGGCTACGCCGAAGGCGCATGTTTCAGGATTCAGTTTCATACCGTATCTCCTTAATATTCCGAAGGCTTTTTCCAGGTAGTCGAGGTGGTCCTCTTTCTTTGATGACTTGAACAGCATGTCGTCAATATAGACCTCCATCGTCTTGCCGAGTTGTTCTTTAAACATCGTAGTCACCAATCTTTGGTACGTGACCCCTGTATTCTTAAGCCCGAACGGCATTACCTTGCAGGAGTATGTTCCCTGGTAAGTGATGAAGGTCGTTTTATCCTGATCCTCCTCGGCCATCATGATCTGATTGTAGACGGAGTATGCATCAAGGAAGCTCAACAGCTCATGTCCTACCGTTGCGTCTATCAATTGGTTGATGTGGGGTAGTGGTAATGAGTGTTTTGGACATGCTTTGTTTAGGTCGGTGAAATCTACGCACATACGCCACTTCCCGTTTTTCTTTTTGACCATTACGATGTTGGCGACCCACTCCGGATACTTGGATTCCTTGATTGAGCCATTAGTCAGCAGCTTGTCTACTTCTTAACTCACTGTTTTGTTGATGGCGGCATTGAATTTTCTTCTTGCCTGCCGCACGGGCGGGTATAATGGATCGACATTCAGTTTGTGGGAGGCAATTTCTCGTGGAATTCTTGGCATATCTGCATGGGAAAAGCGAAAAGGTCTACATGGTTAGATAGAAATTCACGATACTTACCTGGATTTGATATGTCGTGGCCTATGTAAGCTTTCTTTGCGGGGTCGATGTTGCTCAGCTGGACGGGGTCGAGGTATTCGATCGTAGCCTTGCTACCCTCAATGTCATCCGGATCTTTGATGGCGTTCTCTATCGGGCGGACCTTAGTCCCCGACAGGGCTGATTGTTATGCCTCCGCACTCGTTACCTTGAGTTTCTTGGTGTGTGTGTAATCTTGAGCTATTTTGTATCACTCTTGGGCGGTACGCATCTCGCCCCGAATGTTGTGCACCCCCCATAGGGTTGGGAATTTGATCACTTGATAGAAATTGGAGGGGACTGCCCTCATGGCATGTATCCATGGATGTCCGATGATGGCGTTGTATGTCGCTTCTTGGTTCATTACGTGGAAAGTGGTTTCCATCGTAACTCATCCTACCAGAACGGAAAGTGTTACCTCACCAGAGGTTCTTTCCAGTGCATTGTTAAAGCCAGTTAGTGTTATGCAGCGCGAAATTATCTTATCCTCGAGTCCCATTAGTGTAAGGACTCTTGGATGAATGATACATGCGCCACTGCCATCGTCGACCATGATCCTTTTAACATCAGTATCTACTATGCGTAAAGTAATAACTAAGGCATCATAATGGGGGGAAAACAAACCATCGGCATCGGACTTATCGAAGGTGATGCTATCTTCGAAGTCGTCATACCGTTCGTGAGCGATGGTTCGCTTTAATTTGTGAGTGGTGGTGAATTTGACATGGTTTATCGTTGATTCATTGCCATCCCCAATGATCTTGTTGATGGTGCGTGTAGGTGAGGGTGGCCTTGGCGGGCCATGAGGTTGTTCCCGCCCGCGTGCAAAGTTGAGTTTTCCTTTGTCGCTGAGCAGTTATTTCAAGAACCCTTGGTTCAGCATCCGGACCAACTCCTTTCGGAGACCTATGCAGTCTTCAGTTCTGTGCCCCGTTCATGGTGGAACTCACATAGGCGTTTGATTTCTGGTGGCGGGGTCGGACTTCATCTTCACTGGCCATTGTACTTTGTTGCCCAGCTTCTCCCGTGTGTACACTACTTCTGAAGGAGATACACAAAAGTTATGTGTAGATAATGAAGGAGGCATACCTCTATCGTTCCTCAGTGGGGCGACATGTCGTTTGAAGGCGTACGCGTGCCTTGGTGGTGGCGGATGCGAGCATCTGATGTATGGTTGGTGTCTCTCCATGTTGAGGCATAGGACTTGTTCCCGTCGTCCCTCGTTGCTTCGGTCTCTTCGAATTTCTGGGTGCACCGTTCTCAACCGCCCAGGTTGTGCCGTTAAGGTCGTCATCATCTCCACATACCTCGGCACAGTAGACGTTGTGGATCTCCTCCCATGAGGTGGGGGATATTTCATAAGACGGCGAAGCAGTTTCTTGGTTGCTCTTGAGTTGTCTCTGCTGAGCCTGTTCTGAAAAGCTGTGATGGCCATGCCTTCGGTCACGTTTGGTAGGCTCATATTGACCTTGTTGTACCTAGCTAAGAACTCCTTGAGTCTTTCTCCTGGGGTCTGTCAGAAAGCAAAGATGTCGTAGACCCGTGCTTCCTCCTTCTAGGCTCCTGCGTGAGAGATGGAAAATTTATCTGCCATCTCCTCGAACGTGGAGATGCATTGGCCGGTAGCTGGGAGTACCACGTTATGGCCCCTCCTGTTATCGTTTCGCCAAACTTTTTCAGAAGTAAGGATGGTACCTGCTCCTTTGATTGATCATTACCTTTGACGGCTGTGACATAGTGAATCAGGTGGTCCTCGGGATATGTGGTCCCGTCATATACCTTCAAGTATGGGGAATTTCAAAGGTCTTTGGGATGTGGTATGGTGCAGCTCCTTCTGTGTAGGGTTGTTCAACGAACCTCCCCACGTCTCGCTTTGGTAGCAGCTTAGGCGCACCCGGGATCTTGTCCACCCTTTCTTGGTGCTCCTTCATCTGGTCGCGAAGTGACCTATTTTTGTTTTCCATTTCCTCCATCTTCTTGAAGATGACTGTTAGTGTGCTGCCAGGGGCTTGAGGATCGACGGTCACACTGTTCGTTGGTGTGACCTCGAGTTCATCTTCGGCTGCAACATGGTCTGTTGCTGGAGTGCATCTATCATTTTGAGGTGGCTTCTTAGCTTGAATGCTCAGAGTGTTTGTCAGCCACTCTTCCAGTAACCTCTTTACCTTCGGGGGTGCTTCTTTAGTTGTAGATGTAGAAGCCTCTCTTTCTCGTGGAACCACCAGATCTTCTGACGGGGAAGGTGGGCTTTCCATGTTTATCGGGGTACTGGGGGTTGTATGTAGAGCATCTCCTCCAGCAGCTGCGTAGAGAGGGCCTATGAGATCGGTTCTAACATTCACGATAGCTTTCATTCTTGCATTGTTTTCAGCCATTTTAGGTTGTAGAGAGTGATTTTTTCAAGGATCTCTAGAGGCAAACTACAGCTTTGATTCACGAAATCCCCACATACGACGCCAAATTGTTTGGCTAAAAAAGTTATGTAAGTACTTATTAAGCTCAAGAACAATCGAAAAAAATAAGGGTTAATCGGAATCAAGTGTAATATGGACTAGAGAATATCGTATAGCTCAGATCTGTGACAATAGTATAGATAGTTTGAGATATCAGAACAATAAGGCAAGTAGTAATCTTTTCACAAGAGGGAGAGAGAAAGATAGTTGTATATTTTCAATTGCAAAATACACATGAGTCTTTACAAAGGGAAGGTCCCCTTTATATATTAAGGGACCTTCCTCGAAATAATCAAAGAAAAGTACAAGGGTTGGTGGTCTCAGTGTACGAGAGAGTCAGAGCTCCAAACGACGTCGTAGTGAGTCATGTCACTTGCTCCGTCCACTTACTGGGGCTGACCTTATTTGATTCGGCCTCAATTAAGCCGCTCTCTCCGTTAAGGACATGCGCAGATAACGTGAGAACATAGGGAACCAAATTTGCTCATTACAATGAACTCGACGTGGTCTACTTTTGCTAGGCATGAGGTAAAAAGAGAAATATTTGCAATGAGCTATGAGCTAAGCTAGCATGCTTCCTCATTTAATATAAAATTTTGACTTCTTGAACAAAAAAATACACATATTCATTATCTCGAAGCCACAACAACAATAAAATAAAATAATAACGAAAAATCACTTCTTGTTTAGAACTTTAGGAAGGAAAATGTACGTAGGACATAAATATTCTCAATGATCGAGTGTTTCATGACCAAGGAATGTGATAAGATATAGTATGATATTTCTCTACTTTTGATTAAAGGTTTTGAATTTGAGCTCTACATAAATATGGTATAAATTCTTTTCAGCATATTCAGGTAAATCCTTAAAGGCAAGGAAAGCTTTCAAGCTAATAAGCTACTTAAGAAAGAAACTAAAGAAAGAAAAGAATTGAAAAGACAGAAAGGAAAGAGTACAAAGAGAGATACGGAAAGGTTGAAAAGCAGGGGATAGGACAGTAATTGGATGGCATTTCCCGTATGTGTGATGCAAATCTAAATTAATCTAGTTGTAGCTACCAGATACCATATTATTATACCAAATATAAAGTGCTTGCTTTTTGTACGAGCAAATATTTTTTTGTAGAAATATTTTTGGTGAAAATGTTTTATATCGAGGAACCACTTTATATATCATTTTTCAGTGGTTGTGGGTATAAAAAGCTAGTGAAATTAATATAGTAATCTTATGCCGTGTCTGTAATATATACCCTTGTAATCGATGCTTAATTGTGATAACAAGTTGGCCAATTAATTAAAATTGTTAAAATTACATTAATTTTCAATTTATGATCATCAAGCCGTCATGTTTTAAAGAACAACCTTTAAAGTGGCTATTGGTGCAAAAGGCTCAGAGGCATGAAGATGAGGCTTGACCAATTGACCACAAATTTGAGGGAGAAATTCGAAAATAGCCAGATTTACAAGTGGTCATTAAAAATAATCACAGCTTCAAAAGTAAAATACTATTCAAAATCCGAAAGTTATTCCAGCATAATATACTGAAGCTCCAGTATAATATACTGGTCCAGCATGATATGGTGGAAGTTCATACACTTGTACTCCAATCTGTAATATATTATGCTGGAACTTTTCTTCATACATATGTACATCAATCTCTAGTATATTATGCTGCGTGTAGCAGCAAAATAGTGGCTATTTTCAATGACCTTGCAAATGCTGATTCTTTTTCAGTTACCGGTCTGAAAACTGATTAACCCGTACTATTTTTATCAAATTTTCCCCAACCCCAAATTATTACGTATTGTTGACTAATCAGATGCAAGTATGGTTAAATGAAAAATATTGGGGAATCTACACGATATGGAATGCTGGTTAACTTCATATACATTTGAAATATTTATTTTACTTTGTATACCTACTTTATCAAAGTTTATTACTTTTTAAACTTTTAATATTATTATATGTTATTTAATAAATCTCACCTATTAAGGAACTAGATTATTCCTTACTCCAACTTAATCCCTTAAAATTCTCCATCATCCTACATTTTAAGGAATTAGAATTATACATGTTCAGTCCAAACCACAATAATTTTTGTTTGAAGTCCTCCATAATCTTTTTTTCTCTTTCATCTATGTAATCCAAGGAAAAACCAAAAAAAATAAAAATGTTATAATTAGGAATATAATATCTAAACTAAATAAAATATTAGAATATGCTATTCAAACCAATAAACCAGTATATCCCAATGAAAAATACAATATTCAAATCAACCAACTATAATAATCGAACATAACACAAAATTATAATTTGGAATATAACATTCAAATCAAACATATGATAATATTCTAATTTTGAATATGATATTCAAATCAAGCATATCACAACATTCTCATTTGGAATGCGATAAACCACAATATACCGATAAAAAATACAATATTCAAATCAAACAACTATAATATTCTAATTTGGAATATAATATTCAAATCAAATAAATACATTAGTTTGAATAATACAATAAGAGTTTTCAAATTAAAATATTTGTTGGCCCAAGTTCAGCTGAAGTTTTGAAGATTGACAAATGAATTCAGTGAAGGATCTGGTCCATCTTGGGAGACACATTTGTTATGGCACTTACACATCAGACACACGTAAAGAAGATAAATCCTTGGGGATCAAGCAGCAATATCTTCTGAATATCTTCTTAATTGATCAAAAAGATTGCATATGAGATAAGGAGAAGATGTCTCCTTATGAGAAGAGAACACATCCAGATAAGGGTTGGAGTTTGGATTGGTGTAGGACTCAAACTCAATGGAGGATTAGAAATTGAGTTACAATCCAACTCTAATTGCTAATCTAATAAATCATTGAGTTGTTCTGTTTTACAGGTATTACACATACGCAGAAGTAAAACATAATTGAGAGCAAAAGAGCAGTGTGTTTTGCAAGAAATATATGTGAGATATAAGTGTGCACGCCTGAAGCTACATGAACGAGATAGAAGAACCAGTTCCATTGTGTTTATTCTTATTCTAGTTCAATTGTAGTAAGTGTTTCATATTGTACCTTTCAGCTTATTTAAAAGCAATTGTATTAGGTACTTTGAGTATTCAAGTTAAAGTTAACTTGAAGGTGTCGCAACAGTTGAGGTTGTGTGTCACACTTGGATTAGAGTTAATCCTTAGGTTTACAAAGAGTTTTTGTAAATGTTGTTTTTTATTTTAGTGGAAGTTTGAAAAAATCCTACTGAGTAGTAGGGCGTGGTTTTTTCACCTTTTGAGCCAGGTGTTTTTCACGCAAAAATATCTGTGCACTTTACTTTAAGTATTTATTATTCCGCAAACTGCAGTAATTAGAACACTTAGAAGAACCTGGTTCTTCTAAAGCAAAAAATGGGCCACACAAATCACTCCCCCCTGTGTGGTATTGACATTTATAACACCAATTGGTATCAGAGCAGGTTGTCCTTGCAGAGGTTAACACCTTAGAAAAGATCAACATGAGTACACCACATGGTAACTGGAAAGCACAATCCACTGCTAGGCCTCCACTTTTCAATGGTCTCTACTACTCCCGGTGGAAGAATAGAATGAGAGACCACATCATGGGAGAAGACTATGGGCTTTGGGACATCATCATTGATGGTTCCTTAGCCACAACAAAAAAGACTGCTGGAGGGTTGGATGTTCCAAAGACAAGAGCTGATTGCACTGCTAAAGACTTAAAGAAGTGGGAAAAGGATGCAAATGCTAAGAAATGGCTAGTATGTGGACTTGGCCCAGATGAGTACTGTAGGATTCAAAGTTGTAATACTGCCAAGGAAATTTGGGAGACATTGCAAGTGGCCTGTGATGGAACACCTCAAGTGAAGAGGTAAAGAAGAACATTGTTGTATTCTCAATATAAGAATTTCACTATGAAGGATGGAGAAACCATCCAAGAGATGTACACTAGGTTCACTACACTGATAAATGAACTTGAGTCTCTTGGAAGAAGACAAGGTTGAGAAGATCTTAATTAGATTTCTACAAATTGCCTCGGAAAGCAAAATCACAGCTATTCAGGAATCCAAGAATACTGCTACCCTAAAATTGGATGAATTGATTGGAAATCTTACTGCCTATGAATTGAGAAGGCAGACTATGAAGATGTATGCTTCAAAGAAAGAAAGAATTTTGGCTCTCATAATCTCATAAAGAGCAGATCTTGAAAATGTTGAAATGGCTACGATTACCAGAGATTTCAAAAAGTATCTTATGAGAGAAAAGGATCCTTCAAGAGGAAAAACCTTCAACAAACCTCGGGCTCCTGAGAAACAGACAAATGATGGTTGTTATAAGTGTGGTAAGGCAGATCACATGATCAAGAATTGACCTCAATGGGAGATTGAGTGGAAGAAAGAAAGAGTTGAACGGAGAAACAGGAAGAAGGAACAGGTCCAACCAAGAAGAAATAAAAGTTCAACTAAAGCCATGGTTGCTGCATGGGGAGAAACCTCATATGAGGACTTAGAAGATGAAGCTGAAAATGAGAAAGCTTTTATGGCCATCGGACAATCAGAGGATGAACATGAGGTAAGTATCCTACATCTTAAAGAAAATATTAAATTTTTGTCTAAAGAAAGGTTGGCTGAGCTATTATTGGACTTCATTGATGAGTCTGAAATAATAAACAGTGAGAAGAAAGTTCTGTCAAGGGAATGTGTTATCCTAGAAGCAAAATGCAAAAGATTAGAGTCTACGGCTGATGAGAGTGACAACACAAATACTGAGTTGAAGAACCAGGTTCTTTAACTTGAAAATAATATCCTAGAACTTAGATCTGAAAATATTAAACTGAAATTAGGGACAGGAGAGAACATGGTTGATCAATCATTTCTCACTCTAGAAGAAAATCTAGGAAAAATGAAAGATGAAATGTATAAGAAAGATGAATTTATTAATGTCCTAAAAGAAGATTTAAGAAAGGTAAAGCATGACCTAGATAGAACATGCAAATGGAACAAGGCTTCTGATGCACTCTCTTGGTTGCATGAACATCACAGTAGCAAAAGAGAGGACTTGAATTTGGGACACAAGCTCCAAAATTGGATCCCAAAAACAAGTACCTCAAACTTCCTGAAAATAAGATATGCACACATTATGGTAAGCCTGACCATTACAAAAATGAATGAAATGCAAAAGAAAAGGCCAGTCAAAAAGAACAAAGCCTTTGTCCAAGAAAAACACAAAGTGCCTGGTTGGGCAAAGAAAATTTTAATCCATCCTTTTGCCCATAGAAAGGGACCCAAACTAGTTTGGGTTCCTAAGACTGACCTATGATTTCATTTTGCATGTCCAAGTGAAAGGGAGTAGCCAAATATGGTACATGGATAGTGGCTACTCAAAACATATGACTGGGAACAAGGACTGGTTCCTTTCACTTGAGAACCTAAAATGAGGTAATGTCTCCTTTGTAAATGGAAAGAAAGGTAAGATAATTGGGGTTGGAAAGGTAGGAAAGACAGACTCTCATTCCATTGAGAATGTTTATTTGATAGATAGCTTGAAATATAGTCTGATAAGCGTGTCACAACTATGTGACAGAGGTAATCTTGGAGCTTTCACTTCTACCAAATGCTTTGTCATTAGCCTTACTACTGACAAGATTGTTTTGTAGGGAAAGAGAGTTAAAAATATTTACATTATAGATTTGTCAATTCTCTCTGAAAATGAACTCACTTGTTTAAGTGTGTTAATTAATAATCCCCTCTTTTGGCACAAAAGACTTGGTCATGTCAGTCTAAATCAATTGAACAAATAAGTATCCAAAGACTTGGTGATATAGTTACCTAATATCAAGTTTAAGGAAGACAAAGTTTGTGAGGCATGTGCAAGGGGGAAGCATGTAAGGTCATCCTTCAAACGCAAAAAAAATGGTAAGTAAGTCCAAGACGTTGGAACTGGTTCATATGGATCTCTGTGGTCCAATGAGAACCATGAAAAGATGTGGAAAAATATATGTAATGGTGCTTGTTGATGATTATTCTAGGTTTACCTGGGTGGTGTATATAACCTCTAAAGATGAAGCATTTGAAATGTTCATTGCTTTTGTTAGAAAACCCAGAAACAGTTGGGAAATCAACTTGCATCCATTAGGTCTGATCATGGAACTGAATTTGAAAATGCAAAGTTTGGTGAATTATGTGATAAAAATGGAATAGATCATAACTTCTCTGCTCCTAGGACCCATCAGCAAAAAGGGGCAGTTGAGAGGAAGAACGGGACCCTTAAGGATATGGCAAGGATCATGCTTCTTTCCAGTAAACTACCTCATCGCTTCTGGGCAGAGGCTATAAATACTGCATGGTACATAATTAATAGATGCATGACTAGACCTCTCATAGAGAAAACTCCCTATGAGTTACTTAAAGAGAGAAACCCAAACATATCCCGTCTTAGGGCTTTTGGTTGCAAGTGCTATGTGCACAATAATGGCAAAGAATCCCTAGGTAAGTTTGATCCCAGAAGTGATGAGGGGGTGTTCTTGGGATATTCTTCACATAGCAAAGCATATAAGGTGTTTAATAAAAGAATTCTATATGTAGAAGAAAGTGTACATGTTGTGTTTGATGAATCTAACATTATTTCTGAGAGACAGGAACATGAAAATGAAGCCATTGGACTGGTGAAACAATTGACTGAAGCCATAACACAAGTCAAAGTGGCATTAATGGAAGGAACAGGTGATGGAACAAGTCCTTCCACTCAGGGAAACCTGATAGGGGGAACCAATCTGAGTGAAATTGAACAAAAATCTCCAAAGAAAATGTACTTGAACTTGTTCCTCGGCAACATAACAATGAAGAAGCATCTAATAGGGACCAACTGATGGGGAAATCTTACAAGTACCTGAGTTCTTATCCCATTGAGAATATCATCCATGATCCAACATCTGGAGTTAAAACTAGATCTCAACTGAGAATCGATGCATTTGATGTCTTTCTATCCATCATTGAACCCAAAAATATTGTTGAGGCTTTGCAGGATGCAGATTGGGTCAATGCTATGCAGGATAAACTAAATCAGTTTGAGAGAAGTCAAGTCTGGCATTTGGTTCCAAGACCCATGGACAGATCAATCATTGGGACAAAATGGGTCTTCAGGAACAAACTAGATGAAGATGGAACAGTTACAAGAGACAAGGCAAGGCTGGTGGTTCAAGGTTACAGTCAAGAGGAATGTATTGACTATGATGAGACTTTTGATCCAGTTGCTAGACTTGAAGCAATTAGACTTCTTATAGCCTTCGTTGCACATATGGAATTTACTCTTCATCAGATGGATGTCAAAAGTGTCTTCCTAAATGGCTACCTCAAGGAAGAAGTGTTTGTGAAACAACCTCCAGGATTTGAAAGCAAGGAGTGTCCTGAACATGTGTACAAGCTAGATAAAGCTCTATATGGTCTCAAGCAGCTCCAAGAGATTGGTATGGAAGATTGTCAAAATTCCTACTGGAGCATGGGTACAAAAGAGGTAAAATTGACATCACTTTGTTCCTAAGGGAAAAAGGTAAAGATCTTCTTGTTGTACAAATATATGTTGATGATATAATATTTGGGGCCACTACAGATAGGTTGAGCAAGAACTTTGCAAAACTAATGGGAAGTGAGTTTGAAATGAGTATGATGGGTGAACTCAACTTCTTCCTAGGATTGCAAATCAAATAAAGTCCAAATGGAATTATGATCCATCAACAGAAGTACACAAAAGAACTAATCAAAAAGTTTAAAATGGAAGAATCCAAAGAAATAGATACTCCTATTGCCACCGCCACTAAATTAGATATTGATGAACCCGGTTCATCAATTGATCAAAAGTTGTATAAGGGTATGATTGGTTCACTTTTGTATCTTACTGCCATCAGATCTGACATTGTTTTCAGTGTAGGACTTAGTGCTCGTTTCCAGGAAAATCCAAAGGAGTCACATTTGACAGCTGTTAAAAGGATATTGAGATATTTGAAAGGCACCACTGATTTGTGTCTTTGGTATCCCAAAGGTAGTAATTTTAATTTAATTAGATACATTGATGCTGATTATGCAGGTTTTCTAGTGGATAGGAAGAGAACCTCAGATATGGTACACTTCCTGGATCCTTGTCTTGTATCATGGGCTACCAAAAAGCAGAATTTAGTAGCTCTCTCTACTGCTGAAGCTGAATATGTTGTTGTTGCTTCATGTTGTGCTCAATTATTGTGGATTAAGCAACAACTGGTATATTTTGAAACTAAAGTGGGATGCATTGGTATTCTGTGATAATACTAGTGCTATAAGTATGAAAAAGAACCATGTTCATTATAGAAGGACTAAGAACATAGATGTTAGACATCACTTCTTAAGAGATAACTATGAGAAAAGGTTAATCTCCATAGAATTTTGTGCTACTGACAAGCAAATAGCTGATATCTTCACTAAGGCACTAAGTAAAGAAAACTTTGAAAGGAACAGATTGGAATTAGGGGTGATTAAGATCACCTAAATGTTCCAATTCAGATTGCACAATGAAAAAAAATTGAAAAAAAAATTATTTTTGGTTATGAGTTCTTAATTCATGTAAATATCTAGACTAATTCTTACTCATTCTCATACTTTAACTAGTATACTCTTGTGACATGTGTTTATATGACTCTTTGATCTCTTACAAAGTTTTCTATTTTGACATTTGAGGCGTAATCAAGAGAAGTTCTACTTGAAGAACCTGGTTCATCAATATATGCTCATAAGAAATTTCAGGTATGTTTCTATTCTTTGCACAATTAGAAATATAAAATTATCAATCATGAGCAGAAGTCCTAGTTACACCAAACGTCCAGAAAATTTTATCCATCGAGCATTTGAACCAGTTTCATTAAACTAGGAGTTTATCTATAACGGGTCTCTTCCCCTTAAAACTAGCAATTTTCATCAATCACTTAGGAGACCGGAATTCTAAATTGATTAGACTCCTAATTGACCTCTGAAAAGGCTTCCATCACTGCCTTAATCATGACCTCTCTTTAAAAACCCAATAAATCACGCATAACCGTCACTCTATTTTTAAAACTTCTTATCACTTGTTTTATTATTCAAAAATTCCCAAATTTTTCTAGAAATTCTCCGCCATGACCAATCGCCAAGATAATCCTGGAACTCCACCACCAGTTCCCCCAATACCTCATCATCAACTCCTTCTAATGAAACCCCAAAACCCAGATTTTGTTGCCAGAAATTGTTAGCTAGAAAAACAGTTGCATCTGGTCCATTGAGGAAATTCTTGGACGAAAAATTACAGGCCAGTCAAAGAAGACAAGTTACACCCAAAGAAAGTGACTCAAGCTCTGAATCAAAACAGTTCATCTCTACAAGTGAAGGAGAAGAACCTTGGTCTTCTGACAATGACAAGAGTCAAGAAACCCCAGAAGAGGTAAACACTTGTTTATTATTTTCTGATATAGAAGAAAGGGAGAATAATAGGTTTGTTCTTGTAGGGTCTGTCAAAAATGTTGAAGGGGCTGAATCTAGTAAAAGGAGAAAGAAAATGAGGAGGAAGGTTTTAGCTATCTGTAGTAATGGAGAAGAAGGAGGCTTGAAGTCAGGGGGAAGTGAGTCAGGTGAAGCTGCTGAGGGACTGGTGAACTTGAGTGAACAACCAGATAAACCTGGTTCATCTATGGAGGAGACTTTGGCAGATATGTTGAAGAAAGTTGACGCTAGTTATGATCCCAAGAAACGCAAGGCTTCCCCCACAAAGGACCCCTGTTGCGTCCAAACCAGCAAAGAAGAGCAAAGTTTCATCACCTAAGACTGCTTCACCTATGGGTAGAGTCACAAGAAGTAGGGTGAGGCGAAGTGAATCTGAACTACAAAAGGCACTATATGAGAGTAAGAAGAAAGAAAAGGGAAAAGAAAAAACTGGTTGAAAATTTTGAGGTTGTTATAGAAGAGGAGGAGGAAGAGATGGAACTGGTCCATTAACAGAGAGGTACGGCTGTGGAAGTTCCCACTGCTAAAACAAAGGGAAGCAGGTCTTCTACAAAGAAACCCTCCAAGTTTGTACCTGCTGAAGCCTATCTAGCTTGAAGAACTAGGTCAGCTGCAAAGGGAAAACAAGTACAAGTTGAGGAAGAAGAGGATGGAGAGTGGAGTGGAGAAGAAGGAGAATGAGAGTCAGAACATGAACATGATAGGTTTGCTGATTTTGGCAAAAGAAAAATTCTAAAGGGTAGATTGCTCAAAGACATGGAGGAGCCAGGCATGGTGAGATTGTTGACTTCACTGAAGGCACAAGGATGGAAGGACATGGTCCTTCGGATGGATGGGAGATTGGAAATAAAAGAACTTGTTGAGTTCATGGCAAATGGAACAGTGAAGAATGGGCTAGTAACCAGTATAGTGAAGGGGGTGAAGGTGAAATTTGATGCACCTAAGCTGGGCAGAATCCTGAATATTCCAAGTGAGGGCTACGAAGACTATACAAGGCAAAGGTGGCCTTGTCTGGACGGTCTACCTTCTGAACTTCAAATCACTAGGAATTTTCGTGATACTGCAGACGCTGAGGAGGTGCCTGAAGCAAGGGCTGTTCAAAAGAGTGAGATCAGGCCAGAGCATAAAGTGCTCTTTGAATTTCTGAACAAATTCCTGATGCCTAGACATGAGAGGAGGCATACATCAAACTATATGGACCTGGTACTCATGCAGTGTTTGGTGGAGGGAAAGCATATTAATTGGCATACATTCATTGTTAAGTTGCTAGACATAGTGATCAATGGTTCAAAGGTTCATGCCATCCCTTATGGATTTATTCTGACTGTTGTGCTAGACAAACTAAAAGTTTCCTTGAAGAATTGGAAAATGGCTTCCAACAAAGAGTACTTTGGTATTAAGACTCTCCAGGCCTATGATTATCTCCTCAATCTAGGCCCCGTTGAACCTGGTTCATCAGTGAAGACTCCAGTAAATAGCAAGGTCAGAGCCTTGGTTCAGGAGGTAGGGACAAAGGATGCTAAGATTGCAAGGCTTCAAGCTCGAGTAGTTGAACGGGAAGAAGAGAGGAATGAGTTGAGAGCTCAACTTGCAAAGGAAAAAGAAAAGAGTGAAGGGATGTTCCAAACTATGCTTAATCTGCTACAAACCCAACCCTCTAGCTCTTCAAAGCCTAGGTTTTCCTTGTCCTATTTTGAACCAGTCTAGAAAACCCTCAATGATCCACATTCGGGACTTTTTTTTTTTTTTGCTCATGGTTGATAATTTTTGTTATTTTTTTATTGTGGACTGTTATGTAGAAGCAATGCTTATCAATGACAATGAGCAATTCTCTTGTGTTATGTTAGTTCTGATCTTTATGGTTATTCTTGTTAAGTTGATTTCTGATTAACTAAACCATGCCTTCGCTTGTAGTTGTCCTAGTGGCCATGAGTACTAATTAATATTCTGGGGTTCACATTATTTATGCAACTTTTCGATGTTGCCAAAAGGGGGAAGACATTGTGCTTAAATTTTATCATCTGAACAGTGATGTTTATAACCTAATTAAATTTAGTTTTAGCTGAGTTCCGCAGGTTATCTGATCAGAAAAACAACAAAGTTTGTCATTATCAAAAAGGGGGAATTTGTTGGCCCAAGTTCAGTGTAAGTTTTGAAGATTGACAAATGAACTCAATGATGGACCTGGTCCATCTTGGGAGATACAGTTGTTATAGCCCATACAAATGAGACGCACGCGAAGAAGATAAATCCTTGGGGATCAAGCAACAATATCTTTTGAATATCTTCTTAATTGATCGAAAATATTGCATATGAGATAAGGAGAAGATGTCTCCTTATGAGAAGAGAACACATCCGGATAAGGGTTGGAGTTTGGATTGGTGTATGACTCAAACTCAATGGAGGATCAGAAATTGAGTTATAATCCAACTCTAATTGCTAATCTAATAAATAACTGAATTGTTCTCTTTTACAGGTATTGCACATATGCAGAAGTAAAACATAATTGAGAGCAAAAGAGCAAGTTTATTTTGCACGCAATATATGTGAGATATAAGTGTGCACGCCTGAAGCTACTTGAACGAGATAGAAGAACCAGTTCCATTGTGTTTATTTTTATTCTAGTTCAATTGTAATGGGTGTTTCATATTGTACCTTTTAGCTTATTTAGAAGCGATTGTATTAGGTACTTTGAGTATTCAAGTTAGAGTTAACTTGAATGTGTCGCAACAATTAAGGCTGTGCGCCACACTTGGATTAGAGTTAATCCATAGGTTTACAAAGTGTTTTTGTAAATGATGTTTTGGCTAAGTGATTTTAGTGGAAGTTTGGGAAAATCCTACTGAGTAGTAGGTCGTGTTTTTTCACCTTTTGAGCCAGATGTTTTTCACGTAAAAATCTCTGTGCACTTTACTTTAAGTATTTATTATTCCGCAAACTGCAGTAATTAGAACACTTAGAAGAACATGGTTCTTCTAAAGCGAAAATTGGGTACCACACAAATCATCCCCCACCTTGTGTGGTATTGACATTTATAACTTCATTAATTTGAATAATATATTCTAAATTAGTATACTGTGATATGCTTGGTTTTTGGTATTATACTTTTTATTAGAATATTGTGATATATTCCATTTGAATTACTCTCTCCGTTTCAATTTATGTGAACCCATTTGACTGGCACGAAGTTTAAGAAAAGAGAGAAGACTTTTGATCTTGTGGTGTAAAATGAGGCACATATATGTTGTGTGGCTATAAATAATTATGTAAAGGTAAATTGTTTCTAAATAAGGAAATGTGTCATTCTTTTTTGCACGGACTAAAAAGGAAATAAGTTCACATAAATTGAAACAGAGAGAGTATATTCTAAATTAGAATATTATAATAGTATGTTCAAAATATACAGGAAGATTTGAAGGTATAGAGTATACAATATCATAAATGAAGTTCCGATGAAAAATAGGAATATGTTTTTAATTAAGAGAGATATAACAACAACAACAATAACTACCCAGTATAGTCCTACAAAGTGGGGTCTGGGGTGGATAATATGTAGAAGAACCGTACCCCTACCCGAAAGGGCAGAAAGGCTGTTTCCAATCGACACTCGGCTCAGTGAATTAATTAAGAGAGATATAAATTTTAAAATTTATTGAGTATACGTTTCATCAATTAAGGCTATACTTAAGGAATATTATGCTCTAACTGTGGTTGATTCTCTTTCGAGATATGCCATTTAATTTCTTTGTGGGTATACAAGGTAACTTTCATAATTAAGACATAGTGACTAAAGATTTAAAAACCCAAATATTTCCAATATCAAACCCAGGAAGAACAAACACAAGATAATTTTTAATAGAAATTTAGGTAGATTGAATGAATTAACTGAAAATCAATTAATAGACATAAACAAGAGAATCACTATGTGAGAACAACAATCTATGATTTTCCCAATTGCTCACTCCCTTTTCTGGACCTGTTTCAATTCAGGAGATGCTTTAGAACCTTTCTTGAAGCTCAGTGGAAGAGAAATCAGAGAAATGGGTCTGGGAAATCTGAAGCAATTGACCCCTTTTGTCAAAGAAGCATTTCAACAAACACTGCTCGTGGCCAAGTTCCTCTGTGGTCTTCATGTCACCAACACCTACCTCTGCACCTTCGCTCTCGTACTTCACCATAAGCAGTATTTTTTTTTTTGTTTACGACTTCATGTTTTGGGCCGATTGAACAGCAATTTGAATTCTTCTTTTCTTTTTTGGACAGACTCAAGGTCCAAGCATGCTTCCAATGTTTAATCTGACTGGAGATCTCGTTTTGGCCGAAAGGCTTTCGACTCGGTTTGAGAAAATGCAACGGGGCGATGTGGTGCTAGTGCGGAGCCCCGAAAACCCGAGAAAGATTGTGATCAAGAGACTCATGGGTATGGGTGGTGATACTGTTAAATACATTGTGGGTCCTGGGAATAATGACAAAGAACATACTATCGTGGTAATAATTGATCCAAAACCTTAAATTACAACTGCCTTTTCCCTTGTGCATATAATTGGGCTTTTGCTTTCTTCTTTTTTAACCTAGTTTGAATGTGAACAGGTACCAGATGGACATGTTTGGATTGAAGGGGATAACAAGTTTAATACCACTGATTCAAGGAAATTTGGACCTGTTCCTTATGGACTTGTACAGGGCAGAGTCTTTTGGATTGTCAGTGATTCTTCTCTATTTACATTTTTTAGCTTTAATTGCTAAATTGCTATGACTTGATTATAATTAGAAAAGGCTTTTACTTAATTTCTTCTAAAAAACTTTCAAAGGTACCTTTCATGCTAGTCATCATATTTGCTGTGTTAAATACTGCTGCTACTATATTTATTAGTACTGTTAGCTACAGTTTGGTTAGTTTGGCCTAACTGTATCATATAGTATGTATTAACAGACAAAAGCTTATGAAGCTGTTGCATACTTCAGGTTCTTGTGGACTAGTTGATACTTGTAAAATTCATCTGATATGTTTAGTGTTTCAGAATTGAATCAATAAGCCAACACATATGTCATTAACTCTTTCTGGAGACTCGTATCGAATTAGTAAAGTAGGAATGTTATAGAAAGTACTAACTTTGTTATCATTTCTCCCTTTTTCAAGTACTACTATGTGCAGCATTCTTTCTTTAATATTGTTGTGTTATAGAATACTAAAAGTTCTGCTATTGCAATTAGGTATGGCCTCCTGAAGATTTTGGATCAGTAGGACGAGAAGTACAATAATTTTAACCTTTTAAGGTACAGTTGTTTAGCATTTCATTTTTAAAATGTTTATACTAATTAGGAGCTTGGATCCTTTGCTATGGGCTCGTATCATTGATTTGCAATATAGTCATCTCTTATTGGTATCGTATGTTCTTTGATTGCATCACCTCTCCCCTCATTTATCATTATTCAAAAGATCTTCTCTACCTGCCAAAATTACACTTGTTTCCTCTTACCATTTTGAACCAATGGCTTTAATTTGAAGTAGTGTCATCAACTGCATCTTGGAATTTAATGTACATAGAAAAATCATCATTCCTTACTGAGAAGAATGTAGGTTCTTATAATAATTCTAAGCCAAGTTTAATAAGTTAAAGTTTGACAATATGGGATCTTTATTTTTTGGATAATCTTTGTTATGAATTTAGAGAATCAAACAGTTTCTCTACAAATTGAAATGTGTTTTTGCCCTTTCCTCAAATTTTCAGCAAATAACAACAACAACAACAACTACCCAGTATACTCCCACAAGGTGGGGTCTGGGGAGGGTAATATGTAGACGAGCCTTACCCCTACCCGAAAGGGCAGAGAGGCTGTTTCCAATCGACCCTCGGCGCATAGGATAAAAGGAAAAACAGCAGTAAAACAAAAACAAAGACAAAAACAAAAATAATAGAGCATTAGTAACTCCCGCAGAAATAGCGTAAATAATTATCTAAACATAAGAAACATAAATATAATCGCATGCAATAATATCATACAGTAACTACCATAACTAACAACCATAGGGGGGACATAAGCTAAAACACAAATCATCTATGGGTAACCCTGCTGACCCACACCCAACCCCGGATGAGGCGTACGAAGAACTCTAGGAGCCCCTAACCTACAACCCTGATTCTAGACCTCCAGACTCTCCTATCAAGGGTCATGTTCTCGGAAACCTGCATTCTAGTCATGTCCTGCCTAATCACCTCTCCCCAATGCTTCTTAGGCCTCCCTCTGCCTCGCCGACCGCCAACAATCTCTAGCCGCTCGCAGCTCCTCACCGGGGCATCGGGACCCCTCCTCCGTACATGCCCGAACCACCTCAGCCTCGCTTCTCGCATCTTCTCATCCACCGGGGCCACCCCTACCTTCTCTCGAATAACTTCATTCTTAATCTTATCTAGCCTGGTGTGCCCGCACATCCACCTAAGCATCCTCATCTCCGCAGCCTTCATTCTCTGAACATGAGAGTTCTTCACGGGCCAGCACTCCGCCCCATACAACATCACAGGTCTAACCACGGCTCTATAGAATTTCCCCTTGAGTTTGTGTGGAATTTTCTTGTCACACAGGGCCCCTGATGCAAGCCTCCACTTTGACCATCCCGCTCCTATACGATGGGTGACGTCCCTGTCAATCTCTCCGTCCCCCTGAATCACAGACCCAAGATATCGGACACTGTCCCTCTTGGCGATGGCCTGAGAACCAATCATCACGTCCCTGCCTACCTCGCTCGGCTCGGCGCCAAACTTGCACTCCAAGTATTCTGTCTTAGATCTGCTTATTTTGAAACCTTTAGACTCGAGAGTCTGTCTCCATACCTCTAACCTTTCACTAACACCGACCCTCGTCTCGTCTATCAATACTATATCATCAGCAAAAAGCATACACCAAGGCACATCCCCTTGAACATGTCGGGTTAGAGCATCTATCACTAAGGCAAACAAGAGGGGGCTCAACGCCGATCCTTGATGGAGCCCCATAACCACAGGAAAATGGTCTGATTCGCCACCCACCATCCTAACCCTAGTCTTAGCTCCATTGTACATGTCCTTGATTACTCTGATATAGGCTTCCGACACGCTCTTCGCCTCCAAGCAGCTCCATAGCACCTCCCTTGGGACCTTGTCATACGCCTTCTCCAAGTCGATAAGCACCATGTGAAGGTCCTTCTTCTTATCCCTGAATTGCTCCGCCAGCCGCCTGACTAGGTGGATAGCCTCTGTGGTGGAGCGGCCCGGCATGAAACCGAACTGGTTCCCAGATATAGATGTCGCCTCCCTCACCCGCGCCTCAATCACCCTCTCCCAAACCTTCATCGTGTGACTTATTAATTTGATACCCCTATAGTTGTTGCAGCAGTGGATGTCCCCTTTGTTCTTGTACAAGGGCACCACTGTACTCCACCTCCACTCATCCGGCATCCTTTTGGTCTTGAAGATCGCATTGAACAACCTAGAGAGCCACTCCCCTCCTGACTTACCCATGCACTTCCAGAACTCCACCGGGATCTCGTCAGACCCGGTCGCTCGACCCCTACTCATCCTACGCAAAGCCCCCATGACCTCCTCCACCCTAATGCGCCTGCAGTACCCAAGGTCTCTATGTTGCTCTGAATGCCCCAACTCCCCTAGCTCTATGCTACGATCCCCCTCCTCGTTAAGTAGGTCCCGAAAGTACGCCTGCCACCTCTGTTTGATTTGAGATTCCCCCATCAGAACTCTACCATCCTCGCCCTTGATACACCTAACTTGGTCTAGATCACGTGCCTTCCTTTCCCTTGCTTTAGCTAACCGGAATAACTTTTTATCCCCGCCTCTATCCCTAGTTCCTCATACATGCGACCGAACGCCGCGTTTTTAGCTTCCGTGACTGCCATCTTTGCTTCTTTTCTCGCCTCCTTGTAGATCACCCTGTTCGCTCTCCGTTCCTCCTCGCTTGTGCTCCCTGCCAACCTAGCGAACGCCGCCTTCTTCACCTCCACTTTTCCTTTGACTACATCGTTTCACCACCAATCACCCTGATGTCTGCCTGAATATCCCTTGGCTACCCCGAGCACGTCCCGTGCTACCCCCCTAACCAAGTTCGCCGTCACTGTTCACATAGCGTCCGCTTCCCCAAAACTTCTCCGAGCTCCGCCCTCAACTAACCTCCTTTCCAACTCCTGTGCTTTCTCCTTAGTCAAAGCACCCCATCTAATCCGCGGTTGACCCCGAGCGCCCCTCCTCTTCCTCTTCACCTAGAGACCGACATCCATCACTAGGAGTCTATGAAGAGTTGAAAGTGACTCTCCCGGAATAACCTTGCAGTCCTTGCACAAACCCCTATCGCTCCTTCTGATGAGGATGTAATCAATCTGAGTCCTCGCCGCCGAACTCTTGAAGGTGACCAAATGCTCCTCCCTCTTCCGGAATGTCGAGTTCGCAATCAGAAGCTCGGAAGCCCTGGCGAAATCAAGCAGCGAAGTGCCTCCTCCGTTCCTGACCCCAAAGCCGAAGCCATAGCCTCCTCGTCTAAGCCCGCTTGAGGCGCGTAAGCGCTGATGACGTTGAGGACGCAACCCCCTAATAACCAGCTTAATAGACATTAACCTATCATTCACTCGCCTAACCTCGACCACGGACTCCCTTAGGTCCCTATCCACCAAGATGCCCACTCTATTCTTACCCCTTACGACCCCAGAATACCACAGCTTAAACCCATCTACATTCCTCGCCTTCGACCCTTTCCACCTAGTCTCCTGGACACACGCTATGTTAACCCTCTTCTTCTGAAGAACCTTCGCCAACTCTATGGACTTACCCGTCAGAGTGCCTATGTTCCATGACCCAGTCCTTAATCTATGGGCGTCCGCTACCCTCTTCCCACCCTTACCTCCCGCCCTGCCCGTAGGACCACCCCCTGCTCCCCTACTCACTCCCGCTACCACTCCCACCCCCCGAGGACATTGACCTTACGCTATCATCCCCGCCGCGGCCACTATCCCTCCAACTGACTATGGGTACAGTGGCACACACACGCACTATAGCGAAAAACGCAAAAAGGTGCAAACTAGATAACAACAGAATAGACCACACTCGAAATGCTAGCTAAAATACGTAAAAAGGTGCATAAAGTAAACAAGTGAGCGGGAGGTACCAACTCCCGGTGGAAAAACCTGAAAGTATGCTTTGATGCGCCCAAGTTTTTCTGAAGCTTAGCAGAACGTGTAGTTCTATTGCGTCCTGCCGCGAGTCTGAACGGGAGTCACCGCGAGTACTGTGGCTTGCCGGAAATCCTCGCCGGTAAAATAGGCACCTGTCCAAGAAAACAGAACACACCCACAAAACGCAGAGGAGAGAATAGAAAGAAAAGAGCAGGAGTTGCCGGAAAAATTTCCGGCGAAAAGCAAGAATTCCAGACCTCTAAACAGCAACAAGATCTGCTATGAATAAGCTGTGAGAAGAAGGAGATGAGGTGGCTAAGTGAACAGTAGAGAATGAAAGTGACCAGGGGAATATTCTGGGAGTACCAAGTTGGTCGGAATTGTGGGGGGAAAAAACTGTCTAAAAGGAGCCGGAGGAAAAAGTGACGGGAAGTGGTGTCACGCGCGCGGCGCGTGGCTGGCAGTGGCGGCGCGTGTGGAAGATTCCGGCGACGGAATTTGCAAAGGATGTGCGCCTGATGTTGTGTGTCTCGATGGTGTGGGAGGTGACAAAGAGAGACTACCGTGAGAGACCACTGTGGGCTGTTGACGGAACAGTGTTCCGAGCAGCGAGAGAGAGAGGTACTTACCTGTTGGTTCCGGCGACTCGCCAGAAGGTGGTGGTGCCGAGGGTGTTAGCCTGAGAGAGAAGTCGAAGAGGGGGGGGGGGGGGAAGAGAGAGAAAGAGCCGTTCAACGCGCTAGCACCCAAATATGTACAGCAAATATGTACAACAGTTGACATTACTTGTGATCTTACTCAAAGGCTGGATAAGTATGTTTGACATGCACTTTATGTTGAAATGTCAAACATTTCACTCTCCCACATCGGTTGGGAAGTGAAGCTTGGGGGATTTTCCCCCCTATAAAAGAAGGGCTAATGTTTAGGATTTCAACACACCTCTCATTTGCCTTCTCGTCTGTTTAAGGCATTTGTATCTTCTCTCTTTAGTATTATTTCACTTGTATTTTTGGAGTGGAATAAAATATTGGTTGTGTCCGAGGAGTAGGCAAAGTTGGCCTAACCTCGTTAAATTCTGGTGTTCCTTTTATCGTTGCTTTATTGTCTTATTTATTATTTAGTGGTTGTCATATTTTTTGGTATAGTAGTTGTGACTCATTCACACTATATGCATTTGGCTTCCGCAACAATTGGTATCAGAGCCAAGGTACTGTCTAAGTATGCTATGTGGATTGCAGCTAGTCTGATCTTCCACATCAGAAAAGATTTATCTTGGTAACTGAATCAAGGTTCTGTCTGAGTATGCTCTTAGTTGCAACCTGGTCTGATCTTCTACATCAGAAAGGAAATAATCTTGATTTGTGTCATCAGCTATTAAATAATATTTGTGTCAAAATGGGAGACAATAAACAAGAAGAATCTATATCAAGTGTCAACAATACGTCATCATTGGCATCTTCGCTTATGACAAGAATTGTGTCAAATGTGAAATTTGCGGTAGAAATTTTTGACGGGTCCGGACATTTTGGGATGTGGCAATGCGAGATTCTAGATGTTCTTTTTCAACAAGGGCTAGATCTGGCCATTGAAGAAAAGAAACCAGATTTTATTGGAGAATGGAAACTTCTGCAAGTAGATTATGGAAAGCACTGGAGGATAAATTTTTAAAGAAAAATAGTCAAAATAAATTGTACGTGAAGAAGAGACTGTTTCATTTCACCTATGTTCCTGGTACCACAATAAATGAACATATCACCAGTTTCAATAAGTTGGTCACAAATTTGCAAAATATGGATAGAACTTATAATGATGGTGAATTGGCCTTGATGTTGTTGGCGTCACTTCCTGATGAGTACGAGCACCTTGAAACTACTCTACTCCATGAAAATGACGAAGTTTCTCTAAGTGAAGTTTGTTCGGCTTTGTACAGCTATGAACAAAGAAAGCGAGAAAAACAAAAGGGCGGAGAAGGAGAAGCACTATTTGTGAGAGGTCGTCCTCAAAATCAAACGAGGACAAAGAAAGGAAGATCTAAGTCAAGATCTAAACCCAGCAAAGATGAATGTGCCTTTCGTCGAGAAAAGGAGCACTGGAAAAAGACTGTCCAAGGTTGAAGAATAAGGCCAAACATAACAATGGAAAGGCCGTTATGGATTCAAATGTAGCTGATTGTGATGATTTAGACTTCTCATTAGTTACAATAGAGTCATCAACATCAACAGACATATGGTTGATGGACTCAGTTTGTAGCTATCATATGTGTCCCAACAGGGACTGGTTCGTGGAATTTCAAGAAGGAGAATATGGAGTCATCCACACAGCAGACAACAACCCTCTTACCTCATATGACATTGGTTCAATACGATTAAGGAATCATGATGGAATGATCAGAACATTAACAGATGTTTGATATGTACCAGATTTGAAGAAGAATCTCATCTCTGTGGGAGCCCTAGAATCAAAAGGGTTCAAAATCGTTGCAGAAAATGGAGTGATGAGAGTATGCTCTGGTGCACTAGTGGTAATGAAGGCAAATCGGAAGAACAATAACACGTACCGCTATCATGGTAGTACAGTTATTGGGACAGCGACAGTGACGTCCAGTGACGACAAAGAGGCAAAAGCAACCGGGCTATGGCACATACACTTGGGATATGCTGGAGGAAAATTCTTGAAGACTCTATCAGATCAAGGATTGTTGAAAGGAGTAAAGACTTGCAACTTAGAGTTTTGCGAGCATTGTGTCAAAAGGCAAACAGCCAAGGGTTAAATTTGGTACAGCGATCCATAATACGAAAGGCATTTTGGATTATGTACACTCTGATGTTTGGGGTCCTTCCAAAACACTTTCAATGAGTGGGAAGCATTATTTCTTTGTTGATGATTTTTCCCGAAGAATATCGGTGTATACGATGAAGAGCAAAGATGAAGTGCCGAGAAATTTCCTCAAATGGAAGACGATGGTGGAAATCGAACAGGCAGGAGGATCAAGTGAATTCTCACAGGCAATGGAGGTGAATACAAAAATGATCATTTCAATTGGTCTGTGAAAATGATGGCATTGTCCGACACTTCACTGTCAGACATACACCACAACAGAATGGAGTGGCAGAACGCATGAACCGGACCTTGCTGGAGAAGGTACGGTGTATGTTGTCCAATGCTAGCTTGGGCAAAGGATTTTGGGCGAGGCAATTACATATGCATGCCACCTCATTAATCGTCTATCTTCTGCTTCTATTGATGGCAAGACACCGTTTGAAAAATGGTATGAAAAGCCTGCTGTAGATTATGACTCTTTGCACGTGTTTGGCTCAACTGCATATTATCATGTGACAGAGTCAAAATTAGATCCAAGGGCAAAGAAGACTATTTTTATGGGGATTAGTTCTGGAGTCAAAGGATATCGCTTATGGTGTCCTATGACAAAGAAAGTAATATTCAGCAGGGATGTTACCTTCCATGAATGTGCTATGGTAAATAAGGTAACAAGTGAAGATACCAAACAAGATGATGGTGCTTCTAAGCAAGTGGAGTTTGAGGGAAAATTTATTTTTCCTACACAAGAAGCAGAGGAGGAAACAAATAAAGATTATCCTTTAGAAGGTGAGCTAGTAGAGGAGATTCGAACTCAGGAACCTCAACAACTTGAATCAATAGCAACCGGTAGGCCAAAAAGGACAATAACGAAACATGTTCGTCTCATAGAGACAACTGCTTGTGCAACCGCAATTGTAGCTGATGATGTTCCTACCACTTATATAGACGCAGTCCAAAGTTCAGAAGAAGATAAGTGGAGAATTGCCATGAATGATGAAATACAGTCCCTTCATCAGAATCATACATGGAGATTGAACAATCTCTCGAAAGGAAAGAAAGCAATTGGGTGCAAATGGGTATTTGCAAAGAAAGAAGGATTTCCTAACCAAGTAGATGGTCGCTACAAAGCAAGATTGGTGACCAAAGGATATGCTCAAAAGGAGGGAATTGATTATAATGAAGTGTTTTCTCCAGTTGTAAAACATTCCTCCATTAGAATTATGTTGGCTTTGGTAGCACAGTTGAATTTGGAACTAGTTCAGATGGATGTAAAAACTGCGTTTTTACATGGAAACTTGGAGGAGAAAATCTACATGACTCGGCCAGAAGGATTCAAAGTTGCTGGAAAGGAAAATATGGTCTGCAAACTTGAAAATCGTTGTACGGATTGAAACAATCTTATAGACAATGGTACAAGCGATTTGACAAGTTTATGTTGCAGCAAGGGTACAAGAGAAGCAAATACGATCATTGTGTGTATTTGCGCAGGCTTAAAGATGGTTCCTTTATATGCCTTCTCCTATATGTTGATGATATGTTGATAGCTTCCAAGAATTCGGAAGAAATTGATAAGTTGAAGATTCAACTGTAGAAGGAGTTCGAGATGAAGGATCTGGGTGAAGCAAAGAAAATTCTTGGCATGGAGATAATTAGAGATTGACGTTCAAAGAAACTATGTTTATCTCAGAAAGAATATTTGAAGAGAGTACTACAACGTTTTGGCATAGATGACAAGACTAAGCCAGTTAGTACTCCACTTGCTCCCTATTTTAAGCTAAGTACTACTATGTCACCAATGGATGAAGCTGAACGAGAATATATGTCAAAGGTACCATACGCAAATGTTGTTTGTAGCTTGATGTATGCATTGGTCTGTACGAGACCTGACATTTCACAAGCTGTTGGAGTTATTAGCAGATATATGCATAATCCAGGAAAGGAGCATTGGCAAGCTGTGAAGTGGATTCTACGGTATATTCATAATACTGTAGATGTTGGGTTAGTTTTTGAGCAGGAAAGCAATCAGTCTGTAGTTGGATATTGTGACTCAGATTTTGCGGGTGATCTGGACAAACGAAGATCAACTACTGGTTATGTGTTTACTTTTGCAAAGGCACCAGTTAGTTGGAAGTCTACTTTGCAGTAAATAGTTGCTTTGTCTACGACAGAGGCAGAGTACATGGCTATTACAGAGGTTGTGAAAGAGGCAATTTGGCTTCAAGGGTTGCTAAAGGAGCTTGGTATTGGACAAAAGAGTATCACAATTTTTTGTGATAGTCAAAGAGCTATTTAATTAGCGAAGAACCAAGTTTATCATGCAAGGACGAAGCACATTGATGTTCGGTATCATTTCGTACGAGAAATCATAGAAGAAGGTGGAGTCACGTTGAAGAAAATTTATACTACGGAGAATCCTGCTGATATGCTACCAAAAGTGGTGACTGCGATCAAGTTTCAACATTGTTTGGATTTTATCAACATTGTTGAATACTGAAGATTGACAAAATTTGTTATAGAGAGAAAATTGAAGATGTGAAATTTTGCCAAGGTGGAGATTTGTTGAAATGTCAAATATTTCACTCTCCCACATCCGTTGGGAAGTGAAGCTTGGGGGGATTTCCCCCCTATATAAGAAGGTCTAATGTTTAGGATTTAAACACACCTCTCATTTGCCTTCTCATCTGTTTAAGGTATTTGTATCTTCTCTCTTTAGTATTATTTCACTTGTATTTTTGGAGTGGAATAAAATATTTGTTGTGTCCGAGGAGTAGGCAAAGTTGGCCGAAGCTCGTTAAATTTTGGTGTTCCTTTTATCGTTGCTTTATTGCCTTATTTATTATTTAGTGGTTGTCACTCATTCACACTATATACATTTGGCTTCCACAACACTGCACTCAAAATTACTAACGAGAGTATCTCTTGCCATAAAGACAAAGTAGTGCGCTGCCACCTATTATATGGTCCACAGTATCAGATCTTTTACATAACAAGGAGATTGAACTAGACATTTTCTAGACTTCAGCAAGGTTAGGTATTCGTGGAGCATAATGTCATGCCTTACAAGTATGGTTGACTGAACTGTTTTTCTGCACTAGATCTTTAGAGGCTGGTATGTATTAGAAACCTCAAATCCAACACAGAATGGCTTGATTGTTATAGGTACTTGGAGTAGTTGGCTATTCAATTTACTCAAGGTAGGAAGGGTCCTCTGATTTGGTGTGCGTGAGTATAAGACAAAAAAGTCTTGGAATGGACAGTAGCAACTATAACCAATCTTTTATGTTATGCAGGGTATGTTTTGTGCTAGCGCATACTATGAAATACTACTCATTTTAGATAATTGTAAGAAATATATTTTTGCATAAACCATTTTATGCTAGTGATCAAGCATTGACTCTGAAATCTTCCAAATATATCAGTTTTGAGTAGCCTTTGACAGTACGGACAGATTTCTGCAGATATTAACATAAATTTGATTTGAAGTACATATAATGCGGTCCCTTTCTAAAGGTGAACTTTCATCATGACTCTGGAGTTCGAGTGAAGTGTACAAACCCTTGAAATAGATGATATCTGACTGAGATTTGGGACACTTCTTCCAGGTTTCTGTAGGGTATTAAATGCCATAACTTTTTGAAGAAGCTATCTGAACTTGATATGTGTTAAAGTTATCTGAAACTGATTAATGCTGACTTTACCATGGCAGATTCGGAGTGTTCTCTTACAGCATGGAATTATGTCAAACAATTTAATGAAAAATGACAGTTTGTGGGTTGTTTCACTGCTATGTGCGAGGTGGAACACAGGATGCCAGAACTGTTAATATTCAATTCAAAAGATGACACCATTTGCATCATTCATTCTTGAAGTGGAACTGCTAATGCATAGGAAGGCTCTTCTCACCCGAAAGAACCCACATATAAGTACTTCTCAAATTAACCCACATAGCGTTCAAATTGCTACAAACAATTCCCAATACCTATATTTCTAGCTTGTTGCAAATGACTTCAATTTCACACATTGGGATAAATAGTTCCTTTCTTATGCAGTCAACTTGGGACCCATAATTTGTCTTCTTGGACTCATTCCGCTCTATTCAACTCATTTCATTTCAATACTTAAAAATAATTTTCTTACACTTCTAATACTAATGGTAAATGGAACGTATAATTTTTTGGGAAATCTACGCAGTATAGCCACCAAATATAATTTGTTTGCATATAAATTAATTATATATATATTTATGTATATTACACATAATCAGTGTATGTTTTTTTGTGTATTTTGACTAGCGGTTATAATTATTTTCGGCAGACCAACTAATATGTTAAGAGGCCCTAACATTTATCCTAAGAATACCAACCTCCTCTTTTTGACATTTTTGCATCATAATAGTATATTTCATTTGTTTTTATTGGCCACATTTATAGCAAAAGAGATTTACAATCCCACCTTATTCTCAAACCTGGTGGCTCGGTTGATTGGCACTCCTATAGGCTCATCTTGCATACAAATTCTGGGGGTCCCAAGTCCAAAAGTAAGAAAAGTTAAATAAATAGGAATCAAAAAGAATAAAGTGATTTTGAAACAAACAAAAAACAAAAAGATCCCCCTAACCAAAAAACAAAAGGTACTAATTTTAGCTAATCAAAAAGCAGAGTTTTCTCGACAAAAATGAAATAAAATAGAAAAGACTCAAATACTCGACACAGGCACTTAAAATAACAATGCTCAAAATAATGGTAAATGTTACATCAATTTATTAAAAGGAACTTCTCTATCCGTGTTCGAATGCATTATAATCAAAATTTAGAAAAATGCAGAGCGCCAAATTATAGGTAAATAACTTAAAGTGAAAAGGAAAAGAAAGATTATAAAGCCAACTAATAATAATCTGTTTGGTCAAGCTTCCTTCTGGCCAAATTCTTTCCAGCAAGCGAGCTAGTGAGACTGACAAAACCCGGGTATACTGAAGACAAAGCATTTATCCGTGCTCGAACAAACTTTTAGGAGGGAAAAAAAATATTTTTCAGTAAAAATAAAAGCAGTTTTGAGAAGCAAAAAAGAAATTTAACTCCCCCACAGCATTTTTCAAAAAGCACTTTTTAAAAAATGCACTTAGAAGCACTCTTTAAAAGCTAACTTTCTAAAATCACCGGTCGATAGCAAAATTTAAAAACAGGAGAGTATCTATGCTAAAAAAAAAATTAGAAACAGGATAGTATCTCTAGTCTCAATATGAGAGGGAGCTAGTTCAAACTTAGAGGGAAAGAATGATTTCACCTGATTAGAATCCTAAAATGCAACAACTACGACATTCCTGATAGTTGATTGTACTTCCCATAACATTTCTATGTTCTCTAGCTACCCTGCCAAGGGGGGTAAACTCGAGAGGCCAATGGAAATTACTCTCAAAGCAGCAATTTGCATTATATCCATTTCAAGAGATTTGCAAGAAACATCTAAAACCTTCATATTATCAACAAAGAGGACTCCATAAAATTTGGATGGTTCATACAGTGCTTGCTATGTACAAGAATCCAAGTTATGCAGGCCTCAGTACCCCGAGCAACGAGCTTGTATGGGGTATTTTTCGTCGAGCTTTCTTCGATCACTCAACCATGATAGCCCCCCAACTCAATGAGTAGTTATCCCATTTTAGTATTGTCAGTCCCTCATCTCTAGCTAAAGATCAACAATCAATGTACAATTCCATCAAGATGATCATATCGGGCTCGCCCTCGAGACCTGCATCCACAATGCTCAGAATACATTGCTACAAGTGTGTCTAAATAGAGAAAGATAATGAAAATCAAGAAATGAATGGAAGGACCTCCAGTACAGAAAGTTGAGTTCTTTATTTACTTTGCACTCTAGTTTCAAGTACTCTCTTTTGGGCTTGGTGTTTGCTTTAAGTGAGGTAACAAATAATGATGTTGTATAAGTTCTTGTCGCTTTCAACTGCTAAAGCTGCATTCCTGGCAAGTTAGTGGACCTTAAAAAATACTACTGAAAAGCTCGAAGTGCGATTTGCACCCATAACTTCATTATAGTTTTTTTTTTTCTATTATATATGACAGACCTCCAAGTGCAACAACATTACAATTGTGGGAAGGGAAATTAATTTATTTGCTGTTTCTTCAACTTTTTCCATTTCATTTGGTCAGTGATAGTCTTCATAAAACGACACACATTTTCAAAAAGTTTGCTGGTCAAGATCATCATGCACATGACTCTATACCAATCAAAAAACAAGGTGTACAGACAGAGTCAAAAGAAGGCATGTCACCTGATTCTGCGCACTTGCAGCAGCTGTCCATCGCTGAGGCTGTACGGTCACTGAACTATCACTGATAAAAGCTATTGTCCTCGACTCCTGCTGCCTGAAAGTGACAAGTGGGGGTGGTAGTTCTCTCATCACCCATAGCACAAACGCTGAAGGTACAGAAGAACCTGGAAAACATTTGGTCAGGTAACGAGTATTAGGAAGTTTTCCCCCTTTGTGAATGAAACTATGATTGGTATGACACAAATGTACTTTAGACGAGACTCCTGCCCCGCATACATAAAAGCCACTTGTATTCTTGGTTGAAGAAGTAATGGTAGCATAACCAAAATAAGGGAGGGAGGTGTAATTTCTTAAACTAAAGGGCGGGTACTATGATATTGCTAAACTGGGAGGGAGGTTTGAAATTTTAGAAATATCTGATGAGTGCCAATGAAGCAATCAAGTAAAATTTTACTGTATAGCTCCCAATTTTTGTTGAGTGCGTCCAGAGAGACATCTCACAGCAACTTGAACTTTTACTAAATTCATACACACATAACACCATCAGTGGTGCCAACTGATTGTTAAATTGATTTCTTCCACCATGTTTAGATCAAGCTTTCATCATCTATTAACTTCAGTTAGTAGATCTTAGGTATAATTATCAACAGCAACTAGCAGGCGGAGAGCAGAAATTTTCATTATAAGATTAGCAGAAATCCATTATACTGGTGAAGATGTCAATGTTATTCTCTAGAATCATCAACCTAAACATTTGATTAATGTGCGTATTAAGTCCAGAATTTCAAATGAAGCTGTAGCATCAAATAAGGAATAAGTTATAAGAGTACCTATAAAATAATACAAAACCATGAGAAGAGATGTACAAACACCACTTATCTTCTGTCCATGCCAGTGAAAAAGAAGCTGCAAGATAAAGTATTATCTTTTAGAAACTTACGCATCCAAAACAAAAGACAATCTAATGACCAGCAGAAGACATACAGGAATATCCGTGAAAATGGCGACAGAGGCACTTGAAGTGAAACATAGAACAGAAACAACTGCCAAGCCTGTAACCTTCATTTGAAAGAAATACAACAAAAACATCAAACCTCACAAGGAAATAATCTATCATAATTTGTGTCATGAGCACTAAATTTCAACAGGCAAAAAAAGGAGAAACATTGCACTTTATTCAAGCTGCCAGTTCTTAAAACTAGAGCGATAAAAGATTTCAGTACGACAAGATAGAGAGAAGTTTCTGCAGTCTGCAAATCATGATTCTGATTGGCATACGGAAAATGCTAGAGAAGCACCGTAACAAGATGAGTTAGTACCTTCCACATTTCTGATGAAGCCCTTTCAGATCTCACTTTGCTCATTTTCAAGAACAGTACCAGTCCTGCATAGCAATGGACTTAGGGTAAAAAAAGATAGATTTTTAAATGGAAAACCTTCACACAAAATAATTAGAACCTATACATGAGACCAAGTTTAAAAGTTCACCAAGTCTTTTAGGGCAACTGTTTCTTAAAATTCCGAACATCTCGATGAGAAACGGTCATTGGTTGGACAATTAACTCATCCAATCAGGAAATATTGATGAAATATTTATCTTTCTTATGGTGAGACATCACTTTTACCCCCTAAAAACATCAACCATCTATTATCTTATTGCTTTAACTATTTCTGAAAGCCCTTCTCCACCGCCCCCGGGCCAAACCTAAGGGAAGAGAGAGAAAGAGAGACAGAGAGCTCTCCACCTTTGTCAAGACCGCTATGTGGCTCCCCACATCCCACCTATTGCAAACACTCGTATAGTATAACCCAAGCACTGTACTCCAATATAAGACAAATTTACTTTCTCACAAATAAATGCCATTATCAAGGATCGGAAATCTAGATAAAAATAATGTCACACTGTATGATTTAGTAAATCAGTTCTTATCGTTGACTAGCATAACTCAGATCTTTTATGTCAGCCGATTCCATGAAGGGTGGATAAAGTCATTGGTTATTACACAAGTATTGAAGTGCCCATAAGCTTTCATGGTGAGAAAAGGATTTACGATGTATAGTAGCAATAAGTAAGATTCAGATAGATAGCAATAAGTAAGATTCAGATAGTGAAAATGGCAGAATAACAATTTCCTGTGACGTTTGAACATTAATGTGGAAGCTCATCATAAATAATCCGTAGTGTATAAGATACTGACCATAACATGCCAATGCCAATCCCAGCAGAAGAACTGCTATTGCAAAGAGATCTACATACACCTGGATGAAACTGCACTTCATCAATTATCAAGAGGAAGGTAGGGAAAAGTCAGGCAAAGAAAAAATTCACCATGAAACAGTGTAAATTGATACTTTCTCCTGCAATAATTTAAAAACCAAAGAGCAATATTCTAAGCTATAGCATGCTAATCAGATTAAGAATAAAAAGCATTTTACAAGAACTACCCAATGCAGAATATAATAGCAACCTATCAAGGTAATTATTACAGACAAAAACTTCGCACAAAATTATACCATGCCTCCTTACTCGTGGGAACACATTCTTTCAATGAGATGCTCCATAACAAATAATAAGCAACAATTTGGGCTCCAAGTTGAGGATACACATTTTGTATTATAAAATCTGATTGCAGCTAAAAGTGAATAGGGAGGGCTCATTACAGAGAACCAACAACTGCTAAATCAATTGGGTAAAAAGAATATGCAAGAACAACAATAAACAGATACAGGTAATTAAAGAGCCATAGTCCATACCCGAGCCACAACAGAAGAGTCGATAGGATTCTTTCCCCTCCCTATCCATATTAGTACAGCAGCTACCAACATTAACAGAAAAACTAACAGAGTAACCTGGTCAAAAAGCAAAAACGTGAATTAAGAACAGAAATGCACAAAGACATAAAAATACGAGGAGTTTGAAATGTCATGTATGCAGAAATCAGAACATACATGCAGTGTCTAAAAAAGCAGGGGCACAGTGGAGAGGGCCTCGTAGGGTAGGGCTTTTGCCCCAATGTAGGCATATGACCACGATTTTAATATTTTCAAAAGAAACTATTATAAATTATAATATGAAAAAATATACAAAAATTGGATAGAATTCAGAAGCAAAAAATGTACAAAAACAATTAAGTACCAAGGGATAATAACACATGTTCATTTCAATATAGTTTACCACCAAATTCGAAGTTATAGAACAAAAAACATAATTTCTATATGTTAAAAATCAAGTTATACTCAAATACTTAGAAGAAGATATTCTGAGTCATACGTGGCGGATAACGCAAAACATAAAAGTGTGGGGCTAGCCTCACTTATTTGGCTGTTATCCGCAAGAGACTTTTCCCCACATGGCTGTCCCATTGCGTTTAGAGCCTGTGAGGTGCATTGCTAGGCAAGTCACGACTTTGCCTCTTAAACATTATATGCATGTACTTTATTAACTTTACCAGAACCACAACTTTTTGTCGGCTTCCCACATTGACCGCACGAAAAGAGCAGCATCTTCGGCGACTATCAGCATTTGATTTTGGCTTATTCTTCTCCAACAAGGCTTCTCGAGGACTATACCCATCATCTTCATCTTCTTCATCATTTGACTGATGACAAAGATCAACCCTAAATTCATTTGCAGAAAAGGCATTACAAATCATTTTATATTTAATTTCTACATGAAGATTGAGTTCATGTCTTGGACCAAGCCTTAAAACAAAATTACGGAACGATAGATATAATTACGGCTATAGATGCAAAAATCATTTTACTGTATCGGGTTAACTAATATGAAGCACAACCAGATTCTTGGCCTAATCTTCAATCAAACTAGAACAATTCATGCTGAACTTAAAGGAGCAATAGATTCTTGTAATGCCAACACCTGAACAACCACAAATGGAGTGACATAGAGCTATTTGCTTCGTTTAGAAAGTTGAATAATAACTTTACGTAGAATAGGCGGAGGAACTACTTGGGAAATAATTTGGGGCACTAAACAATATCTAAAAAAGGATTAATGCACAATTTGACACTTGTACTTGTACGGTCTTCAAATGCAGGCCCCCTAACTCCACGGGTTTTCAAATAGACACCTCAATAACAACAACAACAACAACAACAACAACAACCCAGTATAATCCCACTTAGTGGGGTCTGGGGAGGGTAGTGTGTACGCAGACCTTACCCCTACCCTAGGGTAGAGAGGCTGTTTCCAAATAGAGCCCCGGCATCCTTCCCTCCAAGAACTTCCCACCTTGCTCTTGAGGAGACTCGAACTCACAACCTCTCGGTTGGAAGTGGGGGTTGCTTACCATCAGAGCAACCCCTCTTGTCTACAAATACACACCTCAAGTATTTTAAATGCCTTTAACCATTGGTCAAGCTTATGTGGTATTGATTTGACTATGTTAGACAAATGCGTGGAACCTATGTTGCGCGGACTCTCCAAAATGCTGCCGCACCCGTATCAGATCCTCCAAAAATGCACTACTTTTGAAGGATCCGCAACGCACCCGGCCACATTTTAGGAGAGTCCGAGCAACAAAGCGTGGAACACACGCATATAAGGAGAGTAAATGTTACCCTCCCTCTCTCTCTCTCCCTTTCCGTTGTTCTTTTTTTTTTTCCTTCCATTAGCTTGAGGTTTTAATTTTCTTTTTGGTGAATCCGTGGCACTTAGGTTGCTTTAGGACTTTTAGGGAGAAACTTTCAGACTTTTCTGGAGTTAATGCAGGAGGGTTGTTTGACTTTCTCTTTAGGTATTTTCAACATTGAAACCAATTTACAGAAATGGAGAGCAACTCGTTTAGAATTGGGTTTTGAGGAAAATGATTTTGTAATGGATTAAGGCCTAAGGGGGAAAGCAATTTAGCATTGCTCTGGTTGAGAATTGCATTTTGTGGAAAACTTTGAGAGCTTCGACAGTAAACCTTTCTTATCTAGTTTCAGTTGATCCTTCAGCATTTTGTGGGGAACAATTATGGAGGAAAAATCGAGACAGTTTCAAACCTCCTCAACTGCGAACCAAGTTCTAAACCTGCGCCACTAGCCCAAGGGATTTCTTCGTTATCAAAGAGAGAGAGAGAGAGAGAGAGAGAGAAATATGAAAACTTTGTTGATTTAAGACTGGAAGGATCTATATGACTAGCTCAAGTAACTGCTATTCACCATAAGAGGGTCATGATTTGGTCAACCACGTTCTAATGTTCGATAGCAGTGTCTTTATGAATTGCTGATTTTGGCAGCTCACTGACAAAAGTAACAGATATCACTTCTCTGCCCAAGATTATTTTCGGGAAAGAGAATGACTGGAGAAAAATGGGAAGGTCACGATACTGATTCACTCATCAAATTAGTTTCTTTTCCTCAAATGTGAAACAAAGAAAAGAAAGCAAATATTTAGATTCACAGAGATAATTTTCACAGGTTCAAACACAGCAAACAGAAAGCAAACTTACCAGAATGAAAGGAGAAGAAGAAATGCAGCAAGGAAAAGAATTTTGGGGGAAGCTGCAAATATAGCTGTGTATTAGTCCTAATTACAAAAGCATCAGCTGAAAAGAAAATGGTGGGTTTGCACATACCCATAACAACAAAACCACAGAAGTGCGACCAGCAAAGCCAACCCTTACAAGCAGCAACAAGTGATAACACAAAATAAAGGAAATAACCTGCAAGAGAATAGTGTCAATGACCCATTCATACTAGTTACTGAACTCTTATAGATTACTTGCCGGAGATGAACTTTTTTCATCATTACGAAATGCACAGGAAGCAACAACAAAACAAAAAAGACGAAAAAAAAATAAAGGTAAGGCAAGGTAATAAACGAGATCATACCTTAATCAAAATTACATGTTCAAATTAATAATACTCTTCGCGTTTACCCTTCTTTCTACCAAACAAGAAGCTAGCTGAACTTTTATTTGGTGTGTTAGCAGACTACCCAAAAGAATGCACTTCCCCAAGTACTATGGCTAATACGTTATACAAAGAGAGAAACAAAAGGAGAAGAGCTCTCGTACAAATGGTTAATGATAGCATGCAAGAGGACCCTAATTATAGGAGTTTTGAGCTTCATGATATAGAGAGTTTACAACTTATTGGCAATATAGTTATTATGGCATAGCATTAAGCTACACCATCTTCACAATAGAATATTCGAAATGAGTCTCTTCACTTTAACACATCCTCTCAAACTCGAGGAGGAAAAATAACTTGAGCTTGTTTACTTCGAAAACAAGATATGCTACAAAATCACTTTGATATTTGCCCGTGCCACCAGAGAAGTGAACAATCACAGAAAAGAAAAGTGGTGCTGAAACCCTTTTCTCCGAGCCAATAATAGCACAAAGAAGGAATTTTCAAAAAAGTGTTTTTTTAAATGAAGTCTTGGAGAAGGAATTCAAGTTGTGCTGACAATGTCTTGGAGATTTTTCACACCACACCTCTTGATGGAGAAAAAGATGTGCTTTTGTGTAGTACCTCCGGAAGATCAACTCTCCATCAAGAGGTGTGGTGCGAAAAATCTCCAAGACATTGTCAGCACAACTTGAATTGGCAACTTAACAATAACCAAAAACAGTAATACCGCTCAAAGGAGGACTCAGTACCACACTATATTTTTTTGATGAAGCTCAGTACCACACTATATTACCATGAATGGGGAAGAAAAACAGAGACAAGGAGACTTGTTGAACAGTAACCGACGTTCAAGTTCGTAGGAGGGACCTAATACACTGTCTTTGACATATGAAGACGATGAGAAGAGTGAAGACTTTTCAAGAATAATGACAAAAAGTTCCATCTTTAGAGGAGAGATTTAATACCTAGTTTCCAATACATTTCCAATATGATGAAAGAGAGGAAAGGGGCCTTTCCAGAATGTGCTATAGTTTTCAATATCTAGACTCTGTTATCATGAGAGGAAGGAGCGAACAGGACTTTTTGGAACATCCACTGAATTTAAGAGTGGTACTGCTAGAACTGTCGCTAGAAAGGGATACGGACAGTAAACGCATGAAACAAAGGAAAAGCTTTTACCAGACAGGTGGCATAAGGCTCGCCCGGAGTTAGAAGATACTTAAATCACTGAAAATAAGAGTGGGGTAGCGAGAACACTCCAACTCACAAAGATAAGAGGTCTAATTTTTCTAACAGTTCATGCCTGAATTAATCTCACTGCCTACTTTTGTTAAAAGCTCCGCTGGCACGAACTTAAACCCCAAATCTTAGATGTAGTGCAAGCCAGCATGCCAGGCACTTTGCCTCGCTTAGAAAACACTTCAACGTAAGCACCAAAGTGTTAGGGGCGTGCTTTATTGTCTATGGGATTTATCTTGCTCAGATGCGCAATAAACATTAAATATAGATAGGAAATAATATATTATTTTAAGAAAAAGACTACAAAAGAATTGCTACTGTAAGGAATAGAAATTACAAAAGTTAGAACAGGCGAACTAGTTGCTAAACTGAATAGAAACTTAAAATTGCAATTTTGCATCTGAATTAAAAAACTAACATAATCTTTGAACTTGATTTACATCTTATATTTCATCTAGCAGTAGCTCTTTCAACTCATTTTGTCTATTTTAACATTGTTTATTTATGGTTATTTTGATAAACAAACCCAGAAGCACTCAGCAAAAAAATCCGCGGATGGACCAATAGATATAGAGAAAGTAAGATGCTTACCCAAATTTGAAGATCCAATCATCAAGTGAAATACCTGCAATTGCATAGGAACTCTAGTAAGCATGGTCTATAATTAGCACATTGGTGAAATAAGAAGCCTCACTGATTGTAGTAAAGAATTTTATCAAGGCTAACCAGCACAAAAGGTAGAAGAATCGTAGAATCTACTTAATTATCTTCACTTCATAGCTGTTAAACTTTAAGGGATTAAGGGCCAAGACAATAAATTTCCAATTTCTAATATGAGTATATCCTCCAAGAGATGTAGTGCTACCTCTGAGCCGATGATGTCTTTTATTTGCTAGTACAGAGAGCTAGTCTACTTAGTAATTATCAAGAGTGGCTCATTTTCCTTTTTCCAATAAGTATATGAAGCGAGGCCCACTTCACAGTCAGGTATTGAAAGAACAAAGCGGTTGGCTGCTTCTGGTTTTTGGTGGTCTTCAAATGAGTGGAAGAAGCATCTTGTAAGCACCATACTGACTCATTTTATGCAGAATAGGACTCGTCATTCACTAATATTAGCTATCCAAAGATGGAATTGTGTTCTTCTAAGGAACTAACATCACCAAAACTATCCTACCCAATCTGCAGTGCACGCTGTACCATTTGGCTGGAAGTTAATCTGGTAAAGTAGCAGTGGGCCAGCATGTACAGGTGAACACCACAAGACGATCACTTCTATGACCCTGACTGCCACAGAGCTCAATATCACACTCGTAAAACCTCCATCGTCATTGGGTTCATCTATAGACTGAGCTTGCACCAAGAACTGCGCATAGACACCCCTAATCTTTAACACCAAAGAGTCATAACTTGAGCACACGACAAATACCATGATGGCTAAGTAACTAGGCTAGATTTAATATCCTGAAGTTAGGAATTTATATTCGGCAGAGGGATGAGGGAGCAAAAGAAATACACTGAGAGTGTACAACTGGATCCCATCGAAAAAGCAGGAGATTCACCTGGTATGGTGCTAAAATTTAGAAAACCTACATGATCATCAGTAATTTACTTTTAGGCAGTAGTTATCAAGTTGTGGAAATGGAGGGAAAGGGTTTACATAACTATAATAATGGTGAAAAAGAATGAACTTTTAGACCAGAACTGAAAAGGCATTTCGAGTTTAATTTAGCTTGTGAAGATCACCGCCATGTCACCTGAACCTTAAATGCTAGCACACAAGTGTTGAACATTACAAGATGATGATTTAGACATGAGTATTCAGTCGAATATCATCAACATGGATTCTTGGACGCATATTGGCATCTTGTAACAGGCTTTATCGCATTAGTATATTTGCTACTCATAATTGGAAGTTGGAATAAAATAAAGAAGTGTCAGTGGAAAATTGGTTTTTTCCACATTCTTGACTAATTGCTTAGACCTCGGGAAGTTGCTTTCATTTTCTAGTAGTAGGACAATAGAATGTTCTCACCCATCTCAGATACCAATAAAATCAGAAAGAGAATTGAGGATGAAATGCTTACTTTCTGACGAGTCCAGCCAATGTGTGTATTCCGAGAATGAATTCTGATTAACTGGAACAATACATAAGCAAATTAAGTTGAGCAAAAATGTGATAACACAATCTATAAAGCAAGAAATAATCAGTAGCACACAGCAGATGTAAACTGGCATTAACAGCACATGAGTACGCTACTCTGATAGTATAACACCAACATTATACACCACAATAGGCACAAGCAGCAACCTCTTAAAAAAAAAAGCACCAACCTCTTGGCTTGCAGCTACCAGATGGCAGTAAGTTGTGGAATTTATCATAATCCAATTATACCAAGGTTAGAATTAAGATTCTAGATTAATGTTTTTCTTTTTCAGTTAAGTCAAAAAAAAAATTAACAAACCAAGTCGGTGCCAAAAAGTACTCTGCTTGAGTTATCCATAGTCTTTACAAAGGTTCTAGATTATAGTTGAATGCTGATTGGTAGTTGGCAACATCAAAATCTCTCACAATCCCCCACAGCCTCCCTGGTTCTCAATTCTAGCAACTAGTCAAACTAAGCAATCACCTCTCCTTTAACTTTTAACCCTATTTTCCACCAACGGTTCTCTCTATCCCCGCTCCCCCCCTTTTCGTCCTTCACCAGTGTTCTTCCCCTTCCCCTTCCCCTTTTCCTTTCCCCTTTTACAGGGCAACACCATCGGTACCGGCACCACCACCGTCTCGCCGGAAGCCACAGGTAAGTACCCTTATCTATATCCCCCCTTTCTTTGCCCGGAACACTGTTCCGGCGAAGATTCGGTGTTTTTCTTCGACACCCCCCTCACCATCGGGACGCTTAGCGTCAGGCGCGCAACCCCTGCAAATCCCACCGCCGGATTCTTCCCCACGCGCCGGTAACGATAGCACACGCGCCGCCGGCCGACTTTCATGCGCCGCGCGTGAGCCTTCTCCGGTCACTTTTTGAACCGGCTCCTTTTGGACAGTTTTGTCCCCCCGCAAATCCGACCAACTTGGTGCTCCCGGAATATTACCCCGCGCACTTTCATTCTGCACTGACCTCTTAGCACTGTTCTCTCTCCTTTTATTCTTTCTATTTCTTTCTATTTTTATTTTATAGGCTTAAGCTGTAACTGTACTAAAATTTTTTTGGAACCAAAGCACTTTTTCTTTTATTCTCCTCTCTGCTTTTGTGTGTGTATTGTTTCTTGGACAGGTGCCTATTCCACCGGTGAAGATCTCCGGCAACTCACGCTCAGGCTCGCAGCAGGACGCAATAGAGCTGCACGGTCTGCTAAGCTTTAGGAAAACTTGGGCGCCTCAAAGCACACTTTCAGGTTCTTTCATCGGGAGTTGGTACCTCCCGCACTCTTGTCTACATTGTGCATCTTTTTACGTATTTTTTACGTATTTTAGTTAGCATACCGAGTTAGTTGTTATCTGGTTTGCTACACTTGCATTTTCCGTTGTAGTGCGTGTGTGTGCCACTGTACCCCATATCGGTTGGTGGGATAGTGGCCGCGGCGGGGGATGGTAGCGTAAGGTCATGTCCTCAGGGGGTGGGGATGGTAGTAGGGGTGAGTAGGGGAGCAGGGGATGGCACCACGGGCAGGGCGGGAGGTAAGGGTGGGAAGAGGGCGGCGGACGTTCATAGATTAAGGATCGGGTCTTGGAATATAGGTACTCTGACGGGTAAATCTATTGAGTTGGCGAAGGTTCTTCAGCAGAGAAGGGTTAACATAGCGTGTGTCCAGGAGACTAGATGGAAAGGGACAAATGCGCGGGATGCTGATGGGTTTAAGCTGTGGTACTCAGGGTTCGAGAGGGGTAAGAATGGAGTGGGAATCTTAGTGGATAGGGACCTAAGGGAGTCCGTGGTTGAGGTTAGGCGAGTGAATGATAGGTTAATGTCTATTAAGCTGGTTATTGGGGGCAGAGTCCTTAACGTCGTCAGCGCTTACGCGCCGCACGCAGGCTTAGACGAGGAGGCTAAAAGGCGCTTTTGGGAGGACTTGGATGAGCTGGTGGGGAGCATTCCTCAGTCTGAGAAGTTGGTTATTGGAGGGGACTTCAATGGTCATATTGGGGCTGAGGCGGGTGGTTACGACGAGGTGCACGGGGGCTTTGGCTTTGGTGCCAGGAACGGAGGAGGCACTTCGCTGCTTGATTTCGCCAGGGCCTCCGAGCTCCTGATTGCGAACTCGGCATTCCGGAAGAGGGAGGAGCATTTGGTCACCTTCAAGAGTTCGGCGGCGAGGACTCAGATCGACTACATCCTCATCCGAAGGAGCGATAGGGGATTGTGCAAGGACTGCAAGGTTATTCCGGGAGAGTCTCTTTCGACTCTTCATAGACTTCTAGTGATGGATGTCGACCTTTGGGTGAAGAAGAAGCGGAGGGGCGCACAGGGTCAACCACGGATTAGATGGGGAGCTTTGTCTAAGGAGAAAGCACAGGAGTTGGAGAGGAGGTTAGTGGAGGGTGGAGCTTGGAGAAGTCACGGGGAAGCGGACGCCATGTGGTCAGTGACGGCGAACCTGGTTAGGGGGGCTGCACGGGACGTACTCGGGGTAGCTAAGGGATATTCAGGCAGACATCAGGGTGAGTGGTGGTGGAACGATGTAGTCAAAGGAAAAGTGGAGGTAAAGAAGGCGACGTTTGCTAGGTTGGCAGAGAGCACAGGTGAGGAGGAGCGGAGAGCGAACAGGTTGGTCTACAGGGAGGCGAGAAGAGAAGTTAAGATGGCAGTCTCGGAAGCTAAGAATGCAGCGTTCGGTCGCATGTATGAGGAACTAGGCGAGAGGGGTGGGGATAAGAAGTTATTCCGGTTGGCTAAAGCAAGGGAGAGGAAGGCCCGTGATATAGACCGAGTCAGGTGTATCAAGGACGAGGATGGTAGGGTTTGGTGGGGGAATCGCAAATCAAACAGAGGTGGCAGGCGTACTTTCGGGATCTTCTAAACGAGGAGAGGGACAGGAGCATAGAGCTAGGGGAGTTGGGGCATTCAGAGCGCCATAGAGACCTTGGGTACTGCAGGCGCTTTAGGGTAGAGGAGGTCTTAGAGGCAGTGCGTAGGATGAGTAAGGGTCGAGCGACCGGGCCTGACGAGATCCCGGTGGAGTTCTGGAAGTGCATGGGTAAAGCTGGAGGGGAATGGCTCTCTAGGCTGTTCAATGTGATCTTCAGGACCAAGAGGATGCCGGATGAATGGAGGTGGAGTACAGTGGTGCCCTTGTACAAGAACAAAGGGGACATCCAGTGCTGCAACAACTATAGGGGCATCAAATTAATGAGCCACACGATGAAGGTTTGGGAGAGGGTGATTGAGGCGCGGGTGAGGGAGGCGACTTCTATATCTGAGAACCAGTTCGGTTTCATGCCGGGACGCTCCACCACAGAGGCGATTCACCTAGTCAGGCGGATGGCGGAACAATTCAGGGACAAGAAGAAGGACCTCCATATGGTGCTGATTGACCTGGAGAAGGCGTATGACAAGGTCCCGAGGGAGGTGCTGTGGAGGTGTTTGGAGGCGAAGAGTGTTCCAGAAGCCTACATCAGAGTGATCAAGGATATGTACAACGGAGCTAAGACTAGGGTTAGGACGGTGGGGGTGAAACAGACCATTTCCCTGTGGTAATGGGGCTCCATCAAGGATCGGCGCTGAGCCCATTATTGTTCGCCTTAGTGATGGATGCTCTAACCCGACATATCCAAGGGGATGTGCCTTGGTGTATGCTCTTTGCCGACGATATAATATTGATAGACGAGACGAGGGCCGGTGTTAGCGAAAGGTTAGAGATATGGAGACAGACCCTCGAGTCTAAGGGTTTCAAAATAAGCAGGTCTAAGACAGAATATCTGGAGTGCAAATTTGGCGCCGAGCCGAATGGGTTAGGCGGAGAAGTGATGCTTGGTTCTCAGGCCATCGCCAAGAAGGACAGTGTGAGATATCTTGGGTCGGTGATTCAGGGGGACGGAGAGATTGATGGGGACGTCACCCATCGGATAGGAGCGGGGTGGTCAAAGTGGAGGCTTGCTTCAGGGGTCCTGTGTGACAAGAAAATTCCACACAAGCTCAAGGGGAAATTCTACAGAGCTGTGGTTAGACCTGCGATGTTATATGGGGCGGAGTGCTGGCCCGTGAAGAACTCGCATGTTCAGAGGATGAAGGTTGCAGAGATGAGGATGATTAGGTGGATGTGTGGGCACACCAGGCTGGATAAGATCAAGAATGAAGTTATTCGTCAGAAAGTAGGGGTAGCCCCGGTGGACGAGAAGATGAGAGAAGCGAGGCTGAGGTGGTTCGGGCATGTTCGGAGGAGGGCCCCCGATGCCCCGGTAAGGAGCTGCGAGCGGCTGGAGATTGTGGGTGGTCGGCGAGGGAGAGGGAGGCCTAAGAAGCATTGGGGTGAGGTGATTAGACAGGACATGACCAGTATGCAGGTTACCGAGGACATGACACTTGATAGGGGAGTCTGGAGGTCTAGAATCAGGATTGTAGGCTAGGGGCTTCTAGAGTTCGTCGTTCGCATCTCTCGGGGTTGGGTGTGGGATATCTAGGGTTTCCCATAGGGGATTAGTGTTTTAGCTTATGTCTCCTTATGAGTGTTAGTATGGTAGTTACGGCTTGTTATTATTGCATTAATGCATGTGACTGTATTTATGTTGCTTATGCCTTCATACGTATTTACTTTATTTCTGCAGGAGTACCTATGCTTTATTATTTTGTTTTGTTTTGCTTGTGTTTCTAATTTCCCCTTTGTTTTCGTAATGCAGCTTTTCCTCCCACATCCTATACGCCGGGGGTCGTTTGGAAGCAGCCTCTCTGCCCTTTCGGGCAGGGGTAAGGCTCGTCTACCTATTACCCTCCCCAGACCCCACCTGGTGGGACTACCTGGGTAGTTGTTGTTGTTGTTGTTGTAATGTGATATATCAAGTAGGGGTAAAGATTAACCACTTTGCTATTAAGACATGATCTAATTTGGCCATTATGTTAAAAATGATATATTTCCTATCTGATATTGCCGCCTTTGCAGAAAGTTGCTACCTCTGTTTTGTACTCCAGTGTGTATTTCTGTAAAGTTGTTAATGTAGCATGTCCATTTGAACATGGTGTATAAGTATTAGCTGATTACTTTGGAGTTCTTTTCGGCAGTTCTTTTCTTCTCCAATAAGGTGTTCTCTTTGGCTGTTCTTGCAGTGGTCATCTAGGTTTTCATCAAGATATAAATATTTGAATAGAATTACTGAAACAAAACCCTAGTTTGAAAGGTCAAGGTTCACTCACTTATCCAAAATAAACAAGGTTCAATCTAAGGCGAAAATGCCAAGTCCATGGTCCAAGAGATTCACCCTAGCTTCTCTTGAGCATGTGACACAGTGGAAACTATACAGATGACAAGAGGCCGCCAGATTCGCTGTTGCAGCTTATTCTATATTCTTCATTATTCTTTCTGTAATCTCATTGCAACAGTTAAATCTCCATTCATTATTGAGCAGAATGACGAGAAAGGTAAGTTAGTAACAGCCCTTTCCAAACTATTCGCTTGACATGTAAGAACATTAATCAGGAAATCAAAATATTGCCAAAAGAGAATGTCAAAATGGTCCTTCCTTCTATGGGTATCAAAGATATATCTCCTAATTCTGGTTTCGCCCGCAATATAATCCTAAGGGACTTCAACGTTAACTTTGCTCTTAGACGTGTTCCAATTAAAGATATTAGATCAGTTAAAGAAACACATCAATCACACGACTCAACGATAATCATCATTTCTGAACATTGTTATAACTAAATGGGTGGAAAATGAAATGCACACATGTCAGACGCATATCATTCATGTACTCTATACAAATCTATTTCTATCAAAACATCTTATACATGTATTCCACCTAACAGATGCTACAATGCTTTCACCACTAAAAACCTCCACACAACTCAGCAAACGTCAAATAAGGTTGTTGAAACTTAACACTCTGTTTGATCGACGTAAAAAGGAAATGATAGACAAGAAAGATTCCTTTACTTAGAAAATCAAAGAACCCTTCCAATTTCTTTTTTCATTTTTTCCAGCAAGCCAAAGTGGGACAAATAACCAAGTGACTAAATGATTTCCGTCTTGAACCGACCAAGATAGATGAGGAGAAAGACAAACACTTGTACTTGCCAAAGAAACCGATCTGGTCTCTCTTGGACTATTATAAAGTTTGGTGGAAGCGATCATCCAGTAACAAGCTCTTAAATAGAATATGCTTATTTTGTGAAACTATACTTTGTCCGAAGTAGCGGATATCTTCCCTAGCTAGATTTATCACTTGGAGTAGTACGAATAGGGGAAAGAACATGTATTTCTCATCATCAAATGAGTAACCAAAAACTAATACCAAAACCATAATCTTGGGATATGAAGTGGGACACGTCGCTTAATCTTCAATAAGGCCGTACCTAAAGGAGGAGGTACGGAGTAGTTTGGAGATTCAGTTCAAGCCAGCATTAGCAACAACATGGATAAGCAAAAAAATCCGTGCACTGAGTTATATATTTACCATTTTAGCTTGCACAATTGTGAGCTATTACATGTTTGCCAAAAAATCCCTTTTATGTTTTAACTTTAACTGAAGACGGAAAACAAAAGGATCACAAATTCAGTTAAGATTACAGAATATCTCAAAAGGAAAAAAGCAAGGTACTCTCCTGTCTTAAACAAGAAATATTAGCTCTAAAACATAGGCTACTATTCGAAAAGTTTTCAGCTATTCTTCACAATGATGTCTTGCGCTCTCAAGCGACAAAGAGGAAGTTTAAATGTATCTCAATCCAAATTTTTGGCTAATCTTTGATTAATTTTTCGCCGTCTTCAAATTGAATTAGTATTCCACAATCCTCTTGATTCTCCGATAATCATTTAACAAAATAACTTTAGACATTTATTCCATTTTCAATCAAATGCTATGAAATTGTGGTACTACTATGGTAGTTTATAAGCATTAGCAGAAAAACATGACATGGTTGAAATTCAGTGTCTGCTCCTGGCACAATCCCAATTTTGTTCCATATTCAAGTACATAAAATATCATGTTTACCTGAAGAAATGCCGAGTGGGAATAAGAATACCAAAGATTCAAAATTTTCAATCTAGCTAGTATCTTAGATGGCATGGAACTACAGCACCAACCATATTCACTGAATACAGAACAATTTTGAATCTAAATGGTATGGAGAAAGATACTAATCTTCTGAGTTAATGCAACCCCGATAGGAATCATAGTGGCCATAAATAGCATCACTACTGGTAACTTCACTCCAAATGGTGAAAATCCTTTTCAAAAACTCTCCAAATGCACTATATGACGAAACCTATCATGATTTGATCAATGCAAAAAGTTCAATCCTACCCGACCCAGCGAAGAGGAGCAACAATTAGTTACGTGGGTAGTATATGCAGTTTCAACATGAAAAATGAGTGTCTCGCTTCAGAGAATCCATATCTGGAGAGCACCACAAATGGCAGAGGAACTGTCTCAAGAAAATGCATCCGCACAAACCCACGATAAAATTTAGGAAAAAAATACAATCTTTTAGCCATTGTGACAATTGAGCGACATTCCTTAAGATTGAAGCATTATAAACTGAATTGACCACGCATATAGTAGAAGCTAACGAGCTACGTCAAGAGTATTTAGTAACAACAACAACTACCCAGTATACTCCCACCAGGTGGGGTCTGGATCAAGAGTATTTAGTAAGAAAGACTCAATTTTTCAATCCAATAGCACGAATCTAGCCAAAAGAGCATCCTTCCAAGGTCCATCACAAATAAAATTGATATTCAGAATCCATTAAAACCTTTCAAAAAAAACCCAGAAACCACAACCCAAAATCCCAATTGAAATACATTCATAACTTAGCACATTAAAAAATACTCTCCTTTCAGAATTCCAAGAAAAGAACAACCAACACAGCAATTGAAAGATAAAGACAGAAGCTTTAACAAAAACCCATATATATATAACCCTCTAGAACAAAAATAAAAGAAAGAGTTACCTGAGCAAAAGCAAGAAGAGCAATAACGGCATCGACAGAAGCAAGAGCCACATTCACTCCCGTTAAAGCCTTTGGATAACAACTCCCTTCTCTCAACTCAAACATGTTCTTCTCCTCACTCCTCTTCTTTACAAAACCATCCACCACTGCCAAAACTCTCTCAACCCCTCTTTCCCCCTTTCTTTTATATAGAGAAAAAAATGTAGACACAAAATGATGATAAGCTTATATATGTAAGTTGTACACACATACAAAAACTCGTGAAGAACTTTTTAAAAAAAATGGTATGGTATAGTATCGAAAACGATATTCTCCCCTTTGCTTTTTCTTTTTTCGCAGCCTCGATGGTATCTTTTCTTTCAATTGTTGGTGCAGATCTGCCCCTGGATTTTTACCCTCCAACACTCCATTTATACCCTCTCTCTCTCTCTCCTCTCTCTCTCTCACTCTGTAGAAAAGAAAAGCAAGACAAGAGTTGAGTTGGCCCTTTGGGGACCGAGTACGAGTTTGTATCGTTGTCTTGATGCCACGCGGGTGGCTTTCAAGAATTCTTGAAATCAAAGTAAATAATTTGTAGTAGTAATTTTTCTAAGTTAGGGAGGTTTCGGATCCATAGTAAATAATGGGGCAAGTGCTAGAGACCCATTATCAATAATGTAAGGATAAGACTTCAAAGACTTCCATTTCATATTTTTATTGCTCAACTTGCAAATTAAAAATTTACAACAATTAAAGTTTGGTATTTACTATTGGCAAATGCCAATAAGAGCAAATTATCTAATAAAATAATACATTAAACTTAAATAAGTCTAATAAATTGAAAATAACATATGGTAAACTTACTTTCTTAAATTCTGAATGAAGAAGGGGACCAGGATATTGTGCTAAGCGAGTTGGGGCATTTCGAGAGCCACTTCAATTTTGGGTACTGTAGGCACATCAAGATTGGGAAGGTCGTGGGAGCTATGCGAAAGATGAGCATGGGCAGAGTTACCAGGCCTGACAAGATTTAGGTAGAATTTTGGAGGTGTGTGGGTAGAGTCGGTCTGGAGTGGCTTACAGGGTTGTTTAATGTTATTTTCAGGATGAAAAGGATGCCAGATGAGTGGAGGTGAAGTACAGTGGTTCCGTTGTACAAGAACAAAGGTGGCATATAGAGTTGCAACAATTATAAGGGTATCAAACTATTGAGTCATATCATGAAAGTGTGGGAGAGGATAGTAGAGGCGAGGGTGAGGAGGATGGTGTCTATATCAGACAACCAGTTCGGGGTTGCAGATTCGTTCTACTACGGAAGTTATCCACTTTATTAGGAGGTTGGTGGAATAATACAGGGATAGGAAGAAGGATCTGCACATGGTGTTTATTGATCTGGAGAAAACATATGACAAGGTTCCTAGAGAGGTTCTTTGGAGGTGCCTAGAGGCTAAAGATGTGTCGGTTGCTTACATTAGGGCGATTAAGGACATGTATGATGGAGCTAAAACTCATGTTAGGACAGTAGGAGACAATTCCGAGCATTTTTCGTTTGTTATGGGGTTACACCAAGGATCTTGCACTCAGCCCATTCTTGTTTTCTCTAGTGATGGACACCGACACACCATGTTCAAGGAGAGGTTTCATGGTGTATGTTATTCGTTGATAATATTATTCTGATTGACTAGACGCGGAGTGGCGCTAACGAGAGGCTAGAGGTTTGGAGACAGGCCCTTGAGTCAAAGGGTTTCAAGTTGAGTAGGACAAAGACGAAATGCCTTGAGTGTAAGTTCAATGCTGAGCCGAAGGAAGAGGGCATGGACGTGAGGCTTGGATCGCAAGTCATTTCCAAGAGAGGCAGTTTCAAGTACCTTAGGTCAGTTATCCATTGGGGTGGGGAGATCGACAAGGATGCCACACACCATATAGGGGTGAGGTGGACGAAATATAGGTTAACATCTGGAGTCATGTGTGACAAGAGAGTGCCTCTTCTACTCAAAGGTAAGTTTTATAGAGTGGTGGTTAGGCCGGCCATGTTGTATGGAGCTAAGTGTTGGCCATTTAAGAACTCACATACCCAGAAGATGAAAGTATCATAAATGAGGATGCTGAGGTGGATGTGCAGACACACTAGGATGGATAAGATTAAGAATGAAGATATTCGGGAGAAGGTGGGCGTGGCTCCTATTGATGATAAGATGCGGGAAGAGAGACTCAGATGGTTTAGACATATTCAGAGGAGGAGCTTGGATACCCCGATAAGGCGGTGCGAGCAGTTGGCATTGGTGGATATGAGGAGAGGTAGAGTACATCCTAAGAAGTATTAGGGAGAGGTGATCAGGCAAAATATGGTGAGACTTCAGATCTCCGAGGACATGGCACTCGATAGGAAGCTTTGGAGGTCGAGTATTAAGATTGTGGGTTAGGAGGTAGTTGAGCATATTTAGTCTTCCAGTGTGAGGTTAGGCTGATGGGATTTAGTCTTAGACCTGTAGTGGTCAGGACTGTGTTTACACTACTCTTCCGTTTTCATATTGTCGTACATTATTTACTGGTCATTATTTCTGCCTTTCATCTATTCACTAATTCTTATGTTGTGCTATTATTTTCATAATGGTACTGATATATTTTCTCTTTTTGTCTTTTAGTTTTCTTGAGCCGATGGTCTATTAGAATAACCTCACTACCACATCGGGTATAGGTAAGGTCTGCGTACACACTATCCTCCCCAGATACCACTTGTGGGAATATACTGGGTCGTTGTTGTTGCAACATAAATTGTCTTAAATCAACTTAAATACAAAATTTCTGGAAGACGCTCAAGACAACCCTCGATATGCCTCCTTAAACCATGCATGCCCTACCTTTTTGGATGAACATTAAAGACTCAAACATTGTTCTTGTTGTCATGATCCAAAATTCATTAGAGGTCGTGATGGCCTCGGACACCACTGTCACGTAAATCAACACAAATAATAACTTTAGTTCTCATCTTAATATTTTTAAAATCATAAATTTCCTTCAACTAAATAGTAAATGATGAACTTTACAGAGTAAATGATAATATTTTTAGCAAATTTTAATACTGAATGTAAATGATGAACTTTACAGAGTAAATAATAATATTTTTAGCAAATTTCAATACTGAATAACTCATAACCATCCCAAAACCCGGTGTCACAAGTGCATGAGCATCAACTAGGAAAAATATAATAAAATACATCATTTGTCCGGAATACGACATTGGACATGAGAGAAAATATAAATACTCAGAAGGAGACTCAGCTGGCTGCGGATCGTAACATCATATGCAACTCACCTAAGTCCATGTATCAACCGCACCGATGCACCCACAAGGCCGCTAGAAATACGTGTGCTTGTACAATAAAATATACAACAAGTGTAGTATGAGTACAAAAATAACGTACCCAGTAAGTATCCAGTCTAACCTTGAAGAAGTAGTGATGATGGGTAGACACCAACACTTACTATTGGCTATAAATAAAATGCCAATGATATGACTTAAACATGAGTTATATAAAATGGTTGTAAGCTCAAAAATTTGAAGTAAGTAATAAATTCTTTTATGAATAAGAAAACCTCATCATTTAACAATTTATCTCATGTCAAAGAGGCAATATCATTTATTATAAATTTCAGTGCAATCAATTCAATCATGCGCAAATCATGCTGAGGTTGTACGGCCCGATCCAATATATAAATATAAGTTGAGTACCGCCAAGGGTCAAACAACTCTAAACCATTATATAAGTATAAACTGTGCACAATCGAGGGTCGAACGACGCGAACCATAGATGCATATATTTAACATGCCTAGGAGAACGACCCGCTCCCATGAGAGTAATGGAAATTTACCCCGCTCACAGAATATAATTGCGATGTGGTTACACATAGAATTCTCAAAAATTATTTTTACAATATTCTTTAATTATTTCAACATATGAAATCCAAATGAAAATTTCAAGTCCTGAAATCCTTAATTTCAACTATTTTCAAAGCATTTAATAAGCATAGTCGATCTAAATTCCTTTCAAGGCAAGAAAATAACAAGATCAAATAACAATATCAACAAATCATGGTATAAACCTAGAACTACCCGGACATAGGCATAATTAGTAGCTACGTATGGACTCTCCTCACCTCGTGCGTACGTATCCCACATAAATAGAAGCATGTATTAATTTAGTTCACCTGTGGGGTTAATTCCCTCTTACAAGGTTAGAAAGGAGACTTACCTTGCTCTGAAGTTCCAAAACCGGCTCCCACGCCCTTCCGACTACTCAAATAGATGCCCAACGCTCCAAAACTAGTAAATAATAGAAGTAAGCAAATCCATAAATATATACTCTAATACTCATTTAATCTTATTTACAACAATTTCTGACTCTGCTCGAAAAGTCAACAAGACCACCCTCGGGCTCACGTGGCCGGATTTCGAAAATTTTCGAAGATAAACTTTACCATAACCCCACAAACTCAAATATATAATTTACTCCAAATTTCATGTCCAATTTCGTGGTCAAAATAAAAAAAATACCGATTTCTAGATTTCTACCAAAACCCCACAATTCCTACAACTTTCCATGTTTATATTCTTATACAAACCATGTATTTAATTTATAATAAGTGAGAATCACTTACCTTGACATAGATGATGAAAATCTCCCTTACAAGAGCTCCAAATATCGCCCAACCAAATAAAAATGGAGGAAAAATGGCAAAATTCCGTCTTTAAAATAATCTACCCAGGCCAGGCCCTTCTTCACGTTCATGAAGCCTGCAAACACCACTGCTCAGCGTTTGCAGCTATAGCTCCGCGTTTGCGAAGGTCAAACTACTCCAGTCCCCCACTCCGCTTTCTTCTTCGCGTTCGCGACCCATGTGTCGCGTTCGCGTAAGCTTACTTAGGCAATGCGTTCACGAAGGCCAAAACCTAGCTGCCTCAAATTCCTCTTCCCGAATGCGAGACACCCTTCGCGTTCGTGATGAAGGAGACCATATACCAGCAATAGCAGTCCAAAACAGCCCAAAATGATCTGAAATTATCCCGAAACACACCTATGGCCCACTCCAATCACAAAAACCAGTCCCACAATATAACACGGACCCTCTTAAGGCCTCAAATCAGACCAAACAATATGAAAATCATGTATCACACCCCAAGTCGAGCTTAATGAACATTAGAACTTCAAGCTTCTACATTCGATACCGAAATATCAAATCACGTCCGATTAACCTCAAATTTCGCACACAAGTCATATTCGACATTACGAACCTACTCCAACTTCTGGAATCAAAATCCGACCCCGATATCACAAAGTACACTTCCGATCAAACTTCTCAAATATCTTCAAATTTCTAACTTTCACCAAATGATCCCGAAATGACCTACGGACCTCCAAATCCATAACCTGGCGCGCTTCCAGTACCAGAATCATCATGCGGAGCTATTCCTTGACTTGAAATCTAAAGGGATATCAATAAAATTGAAATACACTTCAACCCAAATTTATGAAATTATTCCAAAATACTAACTTCCACAATAGGCACTGAAACGCTTCGGGGTCATCCAAAACCCGATCTGAACATACGCCCAAGTTCGAAATCATCATAAGAATCTGTTGGAACCTTCAAATCACAATTCCGAGGTCGTTTACTCGAGAATCCAACCTTAGTCAATTCTTCCAACTGAAAGCTTTCTAAATGAGAACTTTCTTTCCAATTCAACTCCGAACTTCCCAAATTTCAATTCCGATCACGCATACAAGTTATAGTATCTGAAGTGATTTCTCATGGCCTCAAACTGCTGGATGACACGCTAGAGCTCAAAACAACCGGTCTGGTCGTTACATTTTCTCCTACTTAAATATACGTTCTTCCTCGAATATGCTAAGAACTGTGCTGGAGTTGTCTAAAATCGCTGTTTAACACCTCGTGCACCTACCCGTGCTACCACAACTCATTTGAGCACATTCGTTCGAGCAAATCTGAAGATCCCCCTTTTTGTTAGTCAAATTAGCCTTAGAGCTAAATTCCATCATCCGAAATTTTCTGCCAAGCATGTTCCCATCATTTGAACACCGTATCAATCACTACACGATGCACCAATACATGACTCCATATCTTTGTTGAATCCACACCATGCACCGCATAATTCACATGACCATAATTACATCCTCTGATTACAATAGCTAAAGTTCCACGAATTCGATACTAGCAACACACCTCATGACACATATAAGTATTGTTCCAACTCTTGCAATACTGCCACGATGGAAGAGATGTGTAGGAATTAGTAACCAACTGCCAAGTCAACAATCATTGAGTTACTCCTCCTGACTAGAACCATTACCTCAATATGGACTAAATATCAATATTTACTCTGTAATGTGCCTTATAAAAATTTGATCGCACTGATCCCAAGTCCAATAAATCTCGTCTCACCCAGTACAAGCTGCTCGGGAAATAAGTCACCTAAGACATAGTCAAAAGTCTCATATGATGCTACAATGTGCCAACAAGCTACAAACTTGGATGTGATACATAAAGAAATGAACTCTGGAATGAACAACTCAACCCCCGTAACTAATTGAAACAACTGAAAATATGTTATTAACCTTCCTCAAAAAATGGGAAGCAAAACATACAATAATAGATATAAGAAATTGTTACTTAATATCACATTGTTACGCTTTGCAACCCGATCCACACATAGTATCGTTGCAGCATGCAAATCGATCCAACCATGATACCCGTGGTGGCGTGCCACCCGATCCACACACGATAACCTATAAGGAAATACTTTACCGAGCTAATATACTTATAACTATGAAATATTCGAATATCGGCCACAAGCACGCGAAGTGCATAATGCAATTCTCGAGGATATAGATAGTGGCATATGCTACAAAAATCAAGCACGACTATGGTGCGATATATCATCTACATCTTGAGAGCCATCCTGATCATATAACACCATCACTACGCGGAACCTCAACACATATGCAATTAATCAAGCCTTTTCACAACCCACAAGGCACAATATAGTATTACATGAATTAGCCGACAATGAAATAGTATCCAACGTCCGAATACTCTTTCATAAGGAGTGCTATGCTGAAGTGAACACATTTGGCCCGATATAGTGCCCACATTCACATTTTAGATCCATTCATGGACCTTAAGCAGATTCAGATCGTACCGCACTGGGAAAATAACCTTTCAAGGATCCACTATGACCCTTGACACACAAGAACAACTTTCAAATCTAAAACACACTTCCACAGTCCTCAACCAAATAAATAGAGTGCCTTTCAGGCCTAAGCTCTCACATTAACAATAGCACCGACATCTGCATACTTTGTTTAGATCTTTAATTAATCAAGTGACTACATGTCACACTTATACAATCTTCCCGTGGGATATGCTCCCATGACCTTCCGCACCAGGCAATAAATCTGCACATCAATACCACCGACCATACTGATGTTGTAAGATAAATCAAGAATATGCAATTAGTACGCAACGCCTCTTGCACAAGATACCGATCTCAGGTGACGCTAAAGACAATACCAACTTACTCTAATCATTGTAATTCTTTCTCCCTGCTCGTCCGAGATGGTGACATTCTTGTCAACACCAAACTGCAAACTTAATACTCAACTTCCGATTCCCATGCTACTTACTGCACTTAATCATGCCAATGCGCAAGAGTACAAGAATTTCATCTTAACTCTGAACCATTAATAGGGTAAATACTTCATCATATAGAAACCTTTTACTTAGTTCATTTCAAGAGAACCATTGCTACACGTGACTGAATTCCCATACTCACATAAAATACCAACCTCAAGGAATGGTCTAAACCACCATAATTCTTTCGGGATCCATCTATATAATAGGCTATAATAATCGAATGCCTCGAAATAAATCAACCACGGCGACCGTCAAGCCTCGCACGTACCACCACAAATCACTTGAATAACTTAAAACACTGAACGAACTGATCATTGCCGCCATCATACCAATTCTACCATTGCTGACCGGTCCGATTTTGTTTAATTTACTTTGGACTTGCCTTATGAATAATAATAGCTCCTAAAAAACATAACAAACCCAACATGCACTCATCCTGAGTGACCCAAATCACGAGACCACATCATCTCAATACTCATGAACCATCTCATACCCTCCTCAAGCGCATAATAGCATCTCTAACTGGTACACTCATTCTGCAAGACCTTATGCAGATCCGAAGCTATTCCTCCCTTCCCTCCAATATTGCACCGCAAACTCGATGATAACATAGAACACTCCAAGTCCTTTTCCTAATCAACTGCAAAAATCTGATCCTTAACCACACAACGAACCCAAAATCCTTAGGGGCTGCACTTTAGTTCTTGAACCCACTAGGACAGTTGTTGAGAGTCACCCACTCTGACTTGTTACTGAATATAATCAAACTCTAAGGCTCTACTAGCACATGGGCACCCTCTCAAAGAAGCACCCGGCTGAATCACTTTCCTTGTAACTCACATCTACATGAAGCACAAACTCTGAGTCTTCCCAAGCCTGAACATACATTTATAAGGTCAACTATAGCACGTATTCCACAAATCCTTTGCTCAAATCACCACTAATGTTCTCTTTCCTCAGTCGTAATAACCCACCAATATGCCGATAACCAAGGACCTCATAATCAAATAACCATACAATCCAATCGCAGGCAGTGGGACTTTCCCACTTAACTTGGAGCAACTTATTACATAACTCTGGAACCAAGATTATCTCTTCACCATTGACATGATCTTGCACAATCCCCGCCAAAATTCTCGAAATCATTCTGTTAAACATTTCATGAACACTCTGAATCACTAACTACACTCACATATTTGACCTCTTACCAGATAACCATTAAAATTCTTCTTAGAAGCTACATCAACACCACACGACCGCTAACCTGATCACAAGAGATAACCCACATGTGGAAACTACATCCTGACATCTTCCAACGACGCTACATTGGTTACTCTTACTATGAAATCCTTAAACCATATTGAGCATGTGCTCATTCACCAGCTGAACAAGTCCACTCACTCCTTATGGGCATCAACCAAAAGGTGCGGAAAAACATTCTCATCCAAAGTCATATTGTATTATTCCTACCAGGAAACTCCTTCCCGTCGTATACACTCTCCCCCGTATAATAGATAATATACCAAATTAAGTCCGCATACCTAGTAATTGTCCATTATGAATCCAAAATTACTCTAATCTTTTCTCAAGGCATGTAGTCATCCTACCACATACCCCATATGCTACTCTACCACTCTCCCACTTAGGTCGAACTCACTCCTTAAACAACTACTCAACTCATGTTTCTCACGCTTGGCCTTCTAGAAGTTTACTCACCGCAAGGCACCTTCCGCTTGTCCTTCTTCATCCATGGCTGCCCAGTTATTGCATTAGGTCAAAATCTATCTCTATTGCACATGAAATGATAGATCGCTACCAACTTTAAACCCCTCTGAAGATCATCTTCCTCGAGTCGTCAACATTAGAACTACCTATTCGATTTTGAAATTGCTGCATTCAGCTATCTCTGATAGCCACTTCTCCAGCACTATTTCACACTACCCTGCCCCGAGGGAGATTCCAACGAAGACTATAACATCGGCAAACTTTAACGTATCCAACAAGATTGACGACTCCATATCACATATGAAAATTCCTCCACGCTCGAAAATACCAAGTTTCATTACTCCATCAACCCAAACCTGAACATTCATAGTCCGATGCCTTTCCTCTGACGGAAATAAAATACTGAATATCTGAATTATGCACTGAGTTAATCTCCTTCCAAGTCATTCACTGCTTCGATGCATAGACAAGCATTCTACCATTACACCAATATTGTGCAATAGCAATGCATGAATCATCATAACAATCAATTCCAAATCTCAAAACCTAAGATAGTACTGATATTGAGCTGAAACAACAGAATGACCTTCCGCAAGGCGACAACAATAGCCCAATCAGTTATCTATGGAGAAATATCCTTCACCACATATGTAGTACCATTACAATTCCTCAATTCCCAATTTATAACAAGATCTTCACGTTGCATAAGATCAATTAGGAAAAAAACAAAGGCATAAGCCTCAAAGTAATCAAATCGCATGATAAAGAATCAAGAACAAAAGTGCTCCTAAGAGCCTCGTCGCCTTATGAAGATAAGTACAGATGTCTCCGTACCAATCCACAAGACTCTACTAGACTCACTCATGACTCGTGAGGCCTAAGTGAAAATAGTGTTATGATGCCATATTGTCACGACCGAAAATCCATTAGATGTTGTGATAGCGCCGGACGCCACTATCAGGCAAGCCAACACCAAATAGTTTATTCAGTTCATATTTTAATATTTTTCAAATCATAAATTTCCTTCAACTTAATAGTATATGATGAACTTTAAAGAGTAAATAATAATATTTTAGCAAATTTCAATACTAAATAACCCATAATCATCCTGTTGATACCCAATTTTTTTTTAGGTATTTTTATACCCAAAATACTTCCAAAATAGCATATATGTGCATGTATAAGCACACCCAGGTTTTAATAATTTTTAAACTAATTTATTGCCTATTTTAATACAACAAAATCCAATAGTTATTCCCAAAATTATCATTTTTGGTGAATAACTCATTTCATTCTCACATTTATACCAAAATATAATTAAGGCAATTTTTATATTTGTACAAATTTATTTGGCATTTTTAAAGCTAAATTGCATATAATTACAATTATTGCCTATTTTATGATTAATAGCATTTTATAATTCTAAAATTAATTCCAGTGTTTTTAGATTAATATTTATATAATATTTGTTTGCCCAATATTTTAAATTTGCTTTCAACATCGTTATTACTATTTTTATAAAATAAAAAAGGAGAAAATTGGCTATTTAACACTTAGCCTATTCCTATTGCAATTACAACCCTTTTCTCCTTTCAATTTTCGCCTTAATTGGCCCAACTTAGCCCCCAAATTAAGCGACCCAATTTCTGTCTCAACCCGATCCCTTAGCCCAATTTTAAACCCGCCCGTTTCCTTTTTTTAAATCCAAGCTGTTGATCATTTTGGTCAACGGCTGGTATCCTCCCTTTCCTTTTTTATTCCTTAACCCCCTCTAACCCTACCTCATTTGCGTATAGACGTCGCCTCTAACTCCCTTCGTATCCGTCAAATCCTCTCTAACCCCTTCGAAACCCTAATCGCCTCTCGCCTTATTTCACCACATTCTCACCAGAATCCATGGATTCTCATGCCATGGATGACCTGTATTCACCCTCTCTCACCCCTGAGCCTAGACTACTCGAAGTGTGGAGGCTTGACCACGATGGTCCTCTTTCAGAACCGTCTCAGATCCGTAGATCCATGGTTTTCCGGCCACGCTCCAACATATTCAAGCACTGGAAGCTTGATTCCTGACCATTTCGACTCAATATCTGATCTTGTTCTTCCAAGCTTTCTCATTTCTAGGGTTTCTCAGAAACCCTAAACTATTCGAGGTTCTTTCTTCATTTGTTTGGCTCGATCTGTGTTGAACCTATGATATATTTGACGTTTTGAGTGTTTTCCCCAAATTTCCTTTACAAAACCATTGGTTTTCAAGTTAGGGTTTCTGATCTTTCGATTCTTGTTGTTCTTTTCTTTTAGATGTTTGTTTGTATTATGCTCGTATGTTTTCTTTGTCTATTACGCATGTATTATCTTTCTACTTTTATATGTGTGCTCACATGATTAGTGTGTGTTAAATTTTTCTCACTCTTCTACCATGCGTATTTACTACTGAGTTTCTGAACTCTGTTTGTGTTCTTGTTAAGCATGTTTCATCTGTTCTATTTAAACCCGCATCCTTTCTTAAGTTCCGATGTTTTCTTAACTTGTTCTGCATGCCTTAAGATGGTTTTCTTTCTTTGACTGTTTCAAACCTGCTATTGTATCTTCTTGTTTCTCATGAGACTCCTTGAGTCTGTTCACTTGCCTTTCTCACTTTTGTGTCTGATTCAATTTGAAAACCCTAGAATTTGGGGGTTTCTTTGATAAATTGGATTAGGGTTCCACTTTGGGACCCTGAACTTTCAGACGCACTATGAGTCTGCAAACTGAACTTGTATTCTTTTGTTTATGATTCTAAACACTTGGATGTTAGCCTTTTCTTGTCGATTTGCCTGTTTTATATGAGATGGACTCCTCTTTCCAAGGTTTGGACGATTGTTGGATTGATTTTGGATCCCTTTGATAGGGTATTGACTGATTGCCATTGATTTTCCTTGGTTAAGCCCTCTTTACCTATTTCTGATTTGGTTCATTCGATTTAGAACATGGTACTTTGATTTTGCTAATTGTTTGATTGATTCCCTTTCCTTTCTCTTTACAAATCACGTACTATTGACTTCTTTACTTCAATAAATTTTGTATATTTTCCTTTCTTATGCTACTATGAAAGATTTTACTCAAATTTCCTTTTCTTATTTACACTTTTCCGTTTAAAATGAAATCCCTTAACTAAAGGGAGAATGTTTTGAGACTGATTTAAAAGGTTTTCTTACCTTTCTTGATTGCTTCTCTACACTATAAAAGGGGCTGCCTTTTTGTACTTCACACAATCGATTTTGACACAATCAATCTGATTACTTCTTACTGAATATTCTCAAATACACTTAGAATTTTTCACAAACACTCGAGTTCTTTGAACTCATAAGCACAAATGCTCTCTCTCTGATCGTGGCTTTGCTTTGCAAGAATCCTGCTTTCTTTGCTTATTTTTTCTAAAACTGGTATGTTCTTTGTTTAGTTTCTGCCTCTCCCTCTATGTATTTACTCTACAGTTCATCTTTTGCTTGGCTTGCTCTTTATATACTACAACTTTCTGCAAGCGTTCTTCTTTCATTGTTTCTGTTCTTATGTGAATCGCAATCCCTAATTCCCCTTCTGTGGTTAAGTTATGGTTCAAAAAATATGGCAACACTTAATATTGTTACTCATGGACATGAACTGGACTCTCTGAGTCGCAAACTCTTTCAATTCTCATTCACATTCCCCTTTATCTGTATGCTTAGTTTGAGACTTTGGTCTGGCAGCGTCCTAATCACCGCCCAGACCTTAGTGTGACCTTCAATAGGTCTTTACTCACAATTGATTGGCTGAACAGGCTGGTCAGGGGTCTGCCAGCGTATCTATGGCTGGGCATGACCACCAGCCTGCCTTGGCACTCCCTACCCCCCTCTATTGCACTTGCACTTATTCTTAGAATCTAAGTTCTGCCTCTCTCTTGTGAGCCTTGCCTTGGGATCCATGAGCTCCCTTTAAACTTGGACACTTGAGGGCTGGCCTTTCCACATTGCACCTTCAATTTAGTTTCTAATTAATATCTTGGGTGTATGCACTGGCTGGAGTTCCTGAAACTCCTTGGAACTCTGAAACACCCTACATAAGAGAAGGCTTTTGAAATCTTGATCCCGGAAGTGGTTTAATCTCATATTATTTGATACTAAGTCTAAATTAGGTTCCTTGGATGTAGCTGTAGCTTCTAATGTACTTTTAATTTTAGTTTGTCCTACTGGTTCGTAATAATTTGTAATAAACTCATGGGTATCTAGTAAAGAAGGGGGGTTACTTTTATGCACAAGGGTAGAAAGCATGCCTATAGGGTTTTATTTCTGATTCTTGCAGCTTCATATGTGGATATCATACCTATATATTTCTGCACTTTTGCATATATAATAATGCCATTAGGCAAACAAATAGGCTTAATAATAAAGTTGCATATAGATACCATGTTTGTAAGACTCCCATTAACGCTTGAAAGGGTATTAAATAGAAAACATGCTTATAGGAAAATCTCGAATCAGAACCGCCCCAGTCGTTTAAAACAATATCGATTGTCGGAAACTCGTACTTATTTTGCTAAAAGTAGTAACTTCTGCACCTTTTCAAAACTCTTAAATCATTGTTCTCATAATAAATCTGCATCTATTTAAAACTCAATTCCTTCGGGTAAATCTGGTAAACATTTTCAAACTAGTTTGCATTCTTTGAAATTCATTTCTTTATACTTGTCTGATAACCCCTTTTCAAATCAACCTGCAACTCACTCTTTCTGTTAAAATTGGCAATTCCATTTTCTATATTAAGTCTGCAATCTTCTCTCTTCTGAAACCTATTTTACTCTGATGACACTGGTAACTCTTTTATAATCAGTTGCTTTTTCGAAATCGTTAGTCCTACTCAACACATAGACAAAAGGTTGGTTAATTAATCATCGGGTCAGTCTTTAGCAACTGCATTCGAGTGAACCTAATGCAGACTTCCTATCTAAAAATATTTGTTGAACCAGTCCGCTTATCACTTTAATTTTATTCAGACCAAATCAGTACATGCAAGACATGCTAAACTATATGCCTTTATCTGATTTAAGGAGGCTTACTTGAGCCCGATTTGCTTTCCCCTACTTGTACTACATGTTTTGAATGTCGCCTTAGTATTTTATCCTTTGAAAACTCTTGAAAGGCCCCAAACTCCCTTTCCCTTTAGGATTAGTAGTCCCAAATGCCTCCGGGACTGATAGGATTGAGACGGGTACTAGCATACAATAAGTAACGGTCTTTTTGCGCTTTAATACCTTAATGGGGTGGAAAGGGTAGAACATGGATATGATAACCGGTGCGCTAATATCACGTGCGATCCCTCTCTTGAGGAGTGTACACCGGGTATTGTATTGTTATGATCCATATTATTTATAAACCTAGGACCCCTTTTCCTTTTGCTTGTTATTCATCTTTTTAAGATATTTAAATTTGTCTTCCTAAAACCTTCTTCTTCGTTTATTTTAAACTCTTAAACTTGTCTGCACATTATGTGAAAATCCCTCTTACTTGGAACTCCTATTTGTTTCTTCAGTGTTTAAAGTCACAATTGTAGTATGGCCGGGAATCACACTAGTGGATCTAGAGGAGTGCCTAACAACTTCCCCTCGAGATACTTTCTAGCCCTTACCCAAACTCTGGTTTCTTCATCTTAATTTTTTTCTTAATAGTGTCCTAATGCACTCTAATCATTAGGCGGCGACTCTTCAACTCCAAAACCCAATTCTCGAAAGGGAATAGAGTTGTCCTCCCAAATGTCATATACTCGATTTCGAACGATATAAATTTATCTCTTTTAGAAAAAGGGGGCGTCGACAACATGGCGACTCTGCTGGGGACTCATTCGGCTTTTACCATTGCATGCTACTTGTGACTTTATTATCTTTAAATCGAATTTACTTACTATCTTTATTTCCTTTGCTATGAAACTGACTTGGCTCTTCATGTCTTTTCTTTTTTCTAACTGCTTTCTTTTACCGCTTTATTTCTACACTGTTGTAGTTACGAGCAATTATTATAATCATTATGAATGTGGAAATACATGTCAATATGCTTCATTCTTGTAAACTTCATCTTCAATATCATATTCCACTCGTACCAAAAAAAATACCATAGCAACGCTTATAATGAGTGGTTGAGCTCTTCCGATACTATCACCCCTCAAATCTGCAAAGGCATATTTACGGTAAATACAGTTGATCAGCAGTGCAGTCGAAAGTTCCGTGCCTTTCCCTCTTGAGTTATCCGCTCAAGGGTACCGGTCTAACACCCCATTATAAACCTTACTTCGCTTAACTGTACATGCATCATGGACAAAACTAGCCTAGTCAGTTATGTTGTTCGCATAATGACTTATTAAGATAGCGTAGTCCAAAGTCCATTGGGTTTCCCTGGAACCCAAATGAATACCTCCACGTTCTGTGCATTTATTTGGAGAACTAAATGCTTGCTATGCTAATTGTTAGTTTAAATAGTCGAAACTGGTGGGGTAAGGGCCTAACACTTTATTTTGTAGAAAATGAGGCACGAAGTCCCCGGATTTGACATGGTGACCAACATTCATCCAAGGATGGTAAATTGGTGGAAAGACCTTCACTCCAGTGATCAGATGCTTGTTTTGAAATACTTAGGTAGTTTGCGTTCTCTTCTAGAGATCCAGCCTGACAATAAAATCAGAGACGTTGCGACACTGTTTTGGGATAGTGACAGGTACGTGTTCCGCTTCGAGAACCTTGAAATGACTCCTTTGCTCAAATAAATAAGAGGTTTAGCTGGTATTCCTTGGGAGACTCCGGGTTTTCTTATGCCATTGAAATCACAAGGGTAGTGGTTTCCGTAAGATGATGGGACTGAAGAAGAATCCAGACTTAACCTGTTTGAAAGACTCTTACATCCCATTCAACTATTTGTACGAGAGGTACGGCCATAGCAAGTCATACCGCACCCACTCAGACGAATTCACCCTTACTTCATTGGGGTATATTTACATGAGGGTCTTCGTTTTTATGTTTTGCTTTTTGGGAATGATACTGTTCCCTATGAAGAAGGCTAGGATCCGCACTAGAGTGGCCATGGTAACCAAGACACTGATGGAAGGAATTGGCGGGCAGCCTTTCAGTACAACGCCTATGATCGTTACTGAAATATACTAAGCCCTGGACAACTGTTAGAAAAAGGCCAACCATTTTGAGGGTTGCAACTTATTACTTCAGCTCTGGCTCATGGAGCACCTCCAGAAAGGTGAATATCGACAAGAGATCCTACGCAGAGATTGGGATGATCATATCACCTTCCACCAGCCAAGGCGTATGAATTATATGCCTAACATGTTCGCTCAGCCAGAGGACGCTAGAGGATATATAGAATTATTCGAGAATCTAAAAGAAGACCAAGTATAGTGGATGTTTGAGTGGTTCCCTACGGAAGAATTCATTTTTCGATTCCGAGACGCACCATTTCTTATAGTCATTGGTCTAAGGGGAACTTATCCCTACATTCCCCTCCGAGCCATGAGACGGGCTGGTAGAAAGCAAATCATACCAAGGGTCGCAAAATGAGCCAGTTTAGAGCTGAATTCCAGGACGATGATAAACCTCACAAGTTCCAAGCTCAGCACATGTGGCACTGTAAAATGATTTTGGGGAAGTATTCTATTGAGCCAGACAGTATTACGCCGGTTGTGCACCACCTTATTCAGGTTGGTTGGAAGATGATCAAATAGTTTAGGTCGGCCCGGGTTCATTCGAGGTCACAGGGTCATTGACGAGAAAGCTGAAGCACAGTTTAAGTACAATCAACTACGCAAGAGAATTCGGGAATGTTAAATCGAGCACTAAGAAATACAAGAAGCCCATCAGAAGTTGATCGAAGAATGGAAAGATATGGCTGTCAGCGGCAACAAGCGACTAGGGTATTTGGAGTGGGGTCTAGCGTATATGGAAGGAAAGTTCATCAAGAAAATTGAAGACTATCAAAATGCTGAAGGAAATGCAGGCGGCATCTGGCCCGAGCTTATCTGCTGCTAGGACTACGCGAGCTGGTGAAACTGTTCGAGGGAGATAAAGATGCCGAATCTGGGGAAGGTTCTTCTGGGACCAAATAGTTAGGAGTGTTTTATTTCTGCTTTAATGATGTAATAAGGCTAATGGCCACTAGTGACATTTTACTTTCTGTTACTTTGTGTCGTTTTGGATTCGTCTTATTTTTATCAATAAAATTAGGCATTTATTATTACATGTTCTCTAAAACTATTTGTCACTAGGCCTACCTCGGGAACAACGAGGCACCTAAATTAGTACGCGATTTATATCTTTGCACAATGTGTTTAAATATTGCAATATTTTTTATTTTCATAATCCGCACTAACTTTTTACCTTTTATTTTTCTTTTATTTTTATTCCCCTCCCCAATGGTTGGTTCGTACATTCTGGCATCACCATCGTACAGTACGAGATCCAAGCGCCCTCTACCTCCTCCTCCGAGTCATATCCCGAACAAGAAAAAAGGTAGAATGGGAGATTCAAGCACCAGAAAATAAATTGAAAGAACTGAGATTCCTCAGGGTACCCCGGCTGCTAAGGAAACTGCTGCCCAACTTGAGCAGAAACTATTGAAGTTCCGAGAAGAACTAGATCAGGTTCGGAACTTGGCAAACTTATCATTCTCTCTCACTGCTCCTGATGTCAACTTTACCAACACCCAAAATCCCGCACCTCCATAGAACACACCACAACCATCGATAAAACCCACTCATGCTCAACACTGTAACACATGCCACACTCTCAACAACACTCCATCACTCATTCCTGAACCACTGAACACCACAAACGACCACCTCCACAACACTCCCATATACGTAGATACTATACCCCGCTACACTCAACCAATCTCAAGTGCACCTGAGTCTGATGACAAAGACGCCCTTATCAGGAACTTGGCCGCAGAACTCAAGAAGTTGACTAGCCTAGTCCAGGGCGTTGGAGGAAACAAAGGTATTGGGGGGATGAATTATGAGGACCTCTGCATTCAGCTAGATGTTGAACTTCCGGAGGGGTACAATCCTCCCAAGTTCGAAATGTTCGGTGGCACGAGAGATCCCAGAGTCCACTTGAAGACATATTGCGATAAGCTGGTCGGAGTCGGAAGGGATGATAATATCTGTATGAATCTCTTCATGAGGAGTCTGAAGGGGATTTTTTATCCTTGTACATCTGCCATGACCCCAAGAAATGGACAAGCTGGGTAGGTATGGCATCAAATTTCATGGATAAGTTCCGATTCAATACAGAAAATGCACCAGATGTATTCTACATGTAGAATTTGAAGAAGAAACCCACTGATACATTTCGCGAGTATGCTACTCGTTGGAGATTAGAGGCTTCTAAGGTCAGACCGGCCTTAGAAGAGTAACATATGAACAAATTCTTTGCCCAGTCTCAGGATCCCCAATATTAAGAGAGGTTGATGTTGATCGAGGGTCAGAAATTCTCCGATATCATCAAGCTGGGGGAAAGAATTGAGGAAGGCATTAAGAATGGTACGGTTACTAATTTCGAAGCATTGCAGGCCATCAATAAGTCTTTTCAATCTGGTGGCACGTCCAAGAATAAGGATGTGAATGCCATGATCGTCGCACAGGGAGCTAAATCACCACTGGAATACCACACTTACCCATCACCTCCACTTACATATCAACCTATCCTAAATTACCAAGCACTCACACCCTCTTACCAAAATCCACCACCCGTTTACCAATCATCCCCACGTCCCACATATCAACCCACTTCACCCAATTACTCTCAACATGCACCTTTCTACCAAGCTTATAATGCTCAATCCTCTCACTACCAATCACCTCCCACTCGCCAAAATTTCCCTAGACCTAGGCCAAATTTCGACCACAGACCTCCCTAACAATACACATCCATCGTCGAACCAATTGACTAGATGTATGAGAGACTTAAAGATGCTGGTTATGTCACCCCTATCCCTGCCATAACTCCAGAAAATCCTTCCCAGTGGGTTAACCCTAACAATACATGTACGTACCATTCCGGCATGAGGGGATATACCATTGACGAATACCGCTCATTGAAGGACAAGATTCAAACTCTGATAGACAATAATGTAATCGTAGCAAAGGAGCCTACTACTAATGTTCGCAACAACCCTCTACCTAACCACAAAGGTGGAGATATTCACGTGAGTGAGATCGAAGATGACTGGGACCCCAAAGGGTCGATAGGATTAATTGCTTAGGGGGATGAGCCAAAGAAACCAGTGGTCACACTTAACCTAATTTTTGTGCTGAATTAACCCTCCAGGGGTGAAGAAGTAAACTTGTCTATACCTCTCGAATTTGAAGCACATTCTTCGGCAAAAGTGCCCGGACCAATTGAGGTTGAGTCTGGAGTTTCAAAAGCACCTGCACCTTTTGAAGTTGTTGTGTTATCACCAAGAGTACCTATTCCTGTAGAAATGTCATAGATAACCCCATTCCACTCAACTGCCATACCATGGGATTACACAGCTGAAGCTAGAAGGAAAGGGAAAGCCAAGACTGGAGAAGCAATTGATGCATAGGGTATGACCAGAACAGGCAGAGTGTACACTCCAGAACACTTAGCTGAGTCCAGTAAGCAAGCCTCTGTACGGCCTATTGAAACTGGGCCCCATGATCTTTGGAGGAAAATACAAGCTAAGGAGTACTCAGTCGTTGAGCAATTGAACAAAATACCAGCGCATATCTCCATCCTAGCTATTGTGCAGAGCTTTGACGCAGACAAAAATACCTTGATGAAGGTACTAAGTGAGGCATATGTGCCCAAAACATTACTGGAGAAGAAATGGAGATCATGGTAGGGCAAGTACTGGAGAGCCACAAAATCACCTTCCACGAAGATGAGCTGCCAGCGGAAGGGCTGAGCCACAACAAGGCACTACATTTCACTGTACAGTGCAAGGATTACTTCATCACTAGTGTCCTAATTGATGGAGGCTCCAGCCTCAATATATGTTCGTTGATAATTCTCAGAACATTGGGAAAAAGCCTGCATGAGATTAAAGATGGGTCCATCAGTGTCAAAGCCTTCGATGGGTCCCAAAGGTCCACTATTGGGGAGATCAGTTTATGGTTACAAATGGGACCAACCTGGTTCGACGTTGACTTTCAAGTGATAGACGTCCCAACATCTTACAACTTGCTGTTAGGACGGCCATGGATGCATGCCGCAGGAGCAGTAGCATCATTCCTGCACCAGGCAGTGAAGTTCGAGCGGAATCACCAAGATGTGCTTATTCATGGTGATAGCAACAACCCCATATATAGTCGCCAGACCATCTCGATGATCGGAGGCAGAAGGAGAATAGGCGGAGAAATGTACCACCACATTGAAAGGGTCAACGTTGTGGACAAGGATAGATGGTGGGATAACAAGATTGAAAGTATCCAAAATTGGTGTGTGTACAAACCTGGAAAGGGACTCGGCAAAAACCTCCAGGGAATCACCAAACCCATCAAGCTGAAGAAACACGGTACCTCATTTGGTTTGGGGTATAAATACACTTGGAAGGAGTTCGGTGACTGGTCGCCACCATGGCGTGGTCCCTACTACCCGCTAGAGCATCTGATACCCTGCCAGGGGCAGATTTTCCAATCGGTAGATACTATATATGGGCCAGAGGAAGATGAAGCATTGGCAGCCATGAAGAATCTATTTCTGGAGGATGATGATATGGACTGCTGTGTTATTTTCAAGGAGGAAGGGGAGGAAGTACCTTCTATACAAGTATGAACCAAGAAGAACGCCTCAGCAATGGGTCAATCAGAACCATTAGGGCCCGGAAATCTTCGGGGTAGCAAGGCTAAACAAAAGCACCATGTATCACATTTTACTTTTGCTATCTAATTTTCTTTCTGTATTGTCTTTAATTTTGAAAAGAGCTCCGGTGTTCAAAATAATTATGAATTTAATCAAAGAATTTTTGTTTATTATATGTTTTGCTCTTATCATTTTCTCTATCATTTACTTTATTTTATACAGTATTACTATTACTTATCTTGATGATGAACCGACGATTGTGACTTGCGATGAAACAACGCAACAAACGGATATAGATTTGGAAGATAATGATATACCAGAAGAAGTCATCAGAAAAATTGAGGATTTTAAGAATAGGCTTTAAGTCTAACTTGGGCGAAACTGAGGTCGTCAACTTGGGGGATACAGAGAATGTCAAAGAGAAGTACATCAGTATTCACCTTTCACCATAAGAAAAGGAGTAGACGGAGTTTTAAAAAGAATATGGGGACATATTTTCCTGGTCGTATGATGATATGACTGGTCTCAGTACATCTATTGTAACTCACAAACTACCAACAGATCCAACATGTTCGCCGGTAAAACAGAAGCTCAGAAAATGCAAACCCGACATGAGTCTGAAAATCAAAGAAGAGGTTACCAAGAAAGTCAAAGCCAAGGTATTCAGAGTAGTGGGATATCCAACATGGTTTGCCAAAATCATGCTGGTGCCAAAGAAGGATGGGAAAATTAGAGTCTGTGTTGACTACCGGGATCTCAACTGGGCCAGTCCCAAAGACGACTTCCCCTTGCAGAACATATACATTCTTATTGACAACTATGCTAAGTATGAGTTGTAGTATTTTGTTGATTGTTTCGCTTGGTATCATCAGATATGGATGGATGAGGAAGATGTAGAGAAAACGACTTTCATCATGCCATGAGGGATGTACTGTTACAAGATGATGCCATTTGGTTTGAAGAATACTGGTGCCACCTACATGAGGGCCATGACTACTATCTTTCATGACATGATACATAAGGAGATCGAGGTGTATGTAGACGACATCATCATCAAATCCAAGAAAGCCACGGATCATATGGAAGAGCTGAGAAAATTCTTCAACAGACTAAGGAGGTACAATCTGAAGCTGAATCCCGCCAAGTGTGCATTCGGGGTTCCCGCTGGAAAATTGCTAGGTTTCATTGTGAGTCGTAGAGGAATAGAATTAGATCCATCAAACGTCAAAGCCATCCAAGAATTGCCACCTCCAAAGAACCAGAAAGACGTGATGAGTTTTTTGGGAAGACTCAACTATATCAGTCGGTTCACAGCTCAGTCTATGGTCATTTGTGAACCCATCTTTAAAATGTTGAAAAAGGATGATGCTACCAAGTGGACTGAGGATTGTCGGAAAGCCTTTGATAGAATCAAGGAATACTTGTCAACGCTGCCAGTCTTAGTTCCACCTGAACCAGGAAGACCTTTGTTGCTCTACATTGCAGTATTTGATGGAGCATTCGGTTGTGTTCTAGGACAACACGATGAAACGGTGATAAAGGAGCAAGCCATCTACTATCTCAGCAAGAAGTTCACCCCGTACGAGGCTCGGTATTCTCTATTAGAGCGCACGTGTTGTGCTCTAACTTGGGTAGCTTAGAAGTTGAGGCATTATTTCTATGCCTATACCACTTACCTCATATCAAGAATGGATCCACTGAAGTATATCTCCAGAAACCCATGCCCATTGGCAAGTTCCCCAAGTGGCAAATCCTGCTAAGTGAATTCGACATTGTTTACATGACTCAGAAGGTAATCAAAGTACAAGCCTTAGCAGATCATCTCGCCTAGAATCCTGTGGAAGGAGAATACGAGCCTTTAGAGATGTATTTTCCCGATGAAGAGGTATCTTTTATAGGAGAAGATATTGCAGAATCCTATGATGGTTGAGAATATTTTTCGACGGAGACAAAAATTTCAAAGGAGTTGGCATAGGAGCAGTCCTACTTTTAGAAACCGGCCAACATTACCCGGTATCCTCCAAGCTGAGATTTCCATGCACCAAAAACATGGCCAAATATGAAGCCTGCATCTTTGGGCTCAAGATGGCCATTGACATGAATATTCAGGAGTTGCTAGTGATCGAGGATTCAGACTTTCTCATACATAAGGTCCGAGAAGAATGGGCAGCCAAGAACTCCAATATACTTCCCTACTTTCATCACATACAGTATTTGAGAAAACGATTCCAAAAGTGAGAATTTCGTCACGTCCTAGGGTCCAGAATGAGTTCGCAGATGCTTTAGCTACTCTATCATCCATGATCCAACATCCGGATAAGAATTTCTTTGATCCCATCTCGGTGAAGATTTATGATCAACTAGTTTATTGTGCTCATGTCGAGGAAGAAGCAAATGGGAAACCATGGTACCATGACATCAAGGAGTATTTGACGACATGAGAATACCCAGAGCTCGCCAATGCTACTCAGAAGCGTACCCTTAGGCGATTGTCGAACAACTTCCTTCATAGTGGAGGAATCCTATGCAGGAGGACCTCCAATTTAAGATTACTAAGGTGTGTCAAAGCAAAGGAAGCATCCAGGCTATTGGACAAGGTGCATGCAAGGACCTGCAGGCCGCACATGAATGGTTTTGGCTTAGCAAAAAAGATACTCCGAGCAGGGTATTTTTGGATGACTATGGAAACAGACTGTATCCAATATATTCACAAATGCCATCAGTGTTAGATACATGCAGAAATGATAAAGGTGCCTCCAAACGGGCTTACTGCAACAAGCTTACCATGGCCATTCGCTGCTAGGAGAATGGATGTTATCGGACTTATCGAGACTGCCGCATCAAACGGGTACATGTTCATATTAGTGGCAATTTATTAGTTTACCAAATGGGTCGAAGCAGCGTCATACAAAGCAATAACCAAGAATGTTGTGGCAAATTTCATCCGCGACCGTTTTGTTTGTCGGTTTGGAATTCTGGAATCAATCATCACTGACAATGGTTCCATTCTCAACAACGACTTGATGATAGCAATGTGTGGAACATTCAAGATCTAGCACAAGAACTCTACAGCCTACAGGTCTCAGATGAATGGAGTTGTGGAAGCAGCCAACAAAAATATCAAGAAAATACTAAGGAAGATGATCGAAAGACACAAATAATGGCATGCGAAATTATCATTCTCCTCATTGGGATACTGCACCACAGTCTGCACATCGACCATGGCAACTCCCTACATGTTGGTTTATGGTACAAAGGTGGTCATTCCTGCCGAGGTAGAAATTACCTCCTTGAGGATCATTCAAGAGGCAGAGTTGGATGACACATAATTGGTAAAAGGTCGCTATGAGCAATTGGCCCTTATAGATGGGAAAAGAATGAATGCAATCTGCCATGGAAAATTTATCATAACAGGATGTCCAAAGCTTTCAATAAGAGTGTCAAGCTGAGAAAGTTTACACCAGGGCAGCTGGTGTTGAAGAAAATATTCCCACATCAAGATGAATCCAAGGGGAAATTATCTCCCAACTGGCAAGGTCTGTACACGATTCACCAGGTTATAATAGGAGGAGCCATTATACTTGTAGAAATGGATGGAGAAGTTTGGCCGAAGCCAATCAACTCAGATGCAGTAAAGCGATACTATGTGTAATCATTTATGAATTATTTATGATGTAATTTGAATTATGCCTGACCTGATTCCTGTTTAAGAGGGGATACGTAGGCAGCCCTATGGGTTCGGTCCCAATTTAATAAAAATTCAATTTTCCCCTGCTATTGGAACTGGGGCAGAATTTTGAGGAGGACCCTCAAAATTCCGAAGTTGATTTTTCAGCCGTTCAGCGCAGCCGTCAGAAGTGTCAGCCCGGTAAACTGGGGCAGAATTTTGAGGTGGACCCTCAAAATTTAGGAGCAGGAGAGGTTGCACTGTCTTGAACCACGTTGCAGTCGTCAGTTCATCTAGAGAAAACTATTTTCTATTACATACTTACGTTACATTTACTAAATCATGCATAACTATTGTTATTGTTTAGCAACACTACCCCAATAATACACAACGTCAGGAGCCAAGGGGAAGACAAACTAACCTTTCCCCCTTACAGAAGTCACGATTTTTCTTTGGATGTAGGCACTCGGCTTGTAATATCATCAGGTATATTTATGTATGCATACTTTCCCAAGAATGCAACTTCTCAGAATCATCACTTATTCGCAATTGATATCCGTACACAACATCCCCAGCAGTCATGATATCATAATCGGCTATCAACTAAGAGATCTTACTACTATTCGTCCTTTTACATTCTTGCATTACATAAGGCTACTGTTCTGCCTTTTGAGACTAAGCATTGTCTCCATCTGCATCTTGCATAAGGCTACTTATCTGCCTTTCGAGACTAAGCCCTGTCTCCATCTGCATACTTGCATAAGGCTACTCTTCTGCCTTTCGAGACTAAGCCCTATCTCCATCTGAATTTTTTGCATAATGCTACTCTTCTGCCTTCCGAGGTTAAGTTCTACCTCCATCATCATTTGCATAAGGCTACTTATCTGCCTTCCGAGACTAAGCTTTGTCTCCATCTGCATTATTTGCATAAGGCTACTCTTCCGCCTTCTGAGGTTAAGAGCTACCTCCATCATCATTTGCATAAAGCTACTTATCTACCTTCCGAGGTTAAGCTCTACCTCCATCTGCATTAATTGCATAAGGCTACTCTTCTGCCTTTTGAGACTAAGCTATGTCTCCATCTGCATTTCTGCATATGGCTACTTATCTACCTTCTGAGACTAAGCACTGTCTCCATCCGCATCTTGCATGGCTGAAATATTGCCTATTTATTTTCTCGCATGGGTGCAATATCGCCACCTTCATTTAAATTCTGCACCGACAAAAATATCACCATTTATTGCATGGGTTGAAAGATCGCCACCTTTTTCATTTCATGGGATGAAATATCGCCAACCTATCCAAAGGCATCATAGTTCGGAGGCACCATCTACATGGCCCGAGCACATCATTTCATAGCCTGCAAATATTTACTTACGCCCTTCATGGCCTGTGACATCATGGTCCAAGGACGTCATCCTAACTGTCCAAAGACAACATTCATGGTTCGATGGGAACTTGTATCACGTTTAAGTTTATGCGCAATATACGCTCGTATGGCTTACTTGCAGGTACACCGGCTATCAAATGGCCGGCTCAGGAGGAGCAATCCCACTCCGATTCCTGCAGCCTATTAAATTTCAATACCTCTTCCAACTTAAACATCGTTCCCGTTGTCACACCTCCTTATGGCCCGCGCCCGCAATGGCGTAGAGAGGTTGGGGAGTTTTTCCAAATAAATGACAATCAAAACGGGATTTGTTCATTTAATTCAGAGTCGCCACTTGGGAGATTCATGGTGTCCCAAGTCACCGGTTTAATCCTGAATCGAGGAAAAGAATGACTCTATATTACAGTCTACGCACCAGAAATTCGTATAAGGAATTATGTTAACCCGGGAGAAGGTATTAGGCATTCCCGAGTTCCGTGGTTCTAGCACGATCTCTCAACTGTTATATTCGGCTTATTTATCTGATTTTTATGCATTTATGAACCTGTGTGCAAGTTTTAACTATTTTATCGCTTTTGTTATTATTATTATTATTTCAACAAAGAATTGCAACGTTGTGAAAACGTATCTCGAACCTTGTCATAATCAATGTACACGAGGCTATTGACACGCTTAAAATCCGTCGAGATTTGGATTTGGGTTACATAAATGCACACCCTTTTTTAAGGAAGTAATTTATTAAATGTGCGCCCTAGGCGACTAGCGTACCATTGTTTTGGATATGGCCATGAAATTTTGCTAAAAGGCATATCCCGAAGTCTAAGTAACTTTACAAACACGTATAGAGGGCCCTCAACTTGTGTATTTGTGTTTGGTGAGGCACGTCTCATTCGTTAATTTTAAAAGAATTGCGACGTCATGGAAATGCATTTCGAACCACGTCACAATCGATGTACCCGTGATTTGTTGACGCATTTCGAATTCGTTGGGATTTGGATTTGGGTCGCGTAAATGTGCACCCGAGTTTAAGAAGGTAAGATTAATTAAAGCACGTACCTAAAGAGAATAATGTGTTGTTATTTTTTGGGAAAAAGGCCGTGAAAATTCACTAAGCGGCCAATCTCGAAGTCTATCCAATTATTATATCTAATTTATTTAGCGAGGCACGCCTCATTTTATTTTAATGGATCATCCTATAGTGACTATGTTTTTCTATTTTTCGTCTGTCTCTAAAATGAAACGTCCTAATTCAATTACATGCTTCAAACTTGTTATAGTTAAGTTTCGAACATGATTCGTTAAATCGGAAAATGATGCAATAAGGGCCATCCGTTTGCGAATTATGGGCCCAGGTCCTACATATATGTGGTAAAACTGGACCTGGGCCATCCTTAACCCAATAGGGCCCAATTTATGGTTTCTACACATTCATAGCTTGCCAAACAAAAAATGGTGTCATTTTTATGAATAGATTTTTGCAAATTTAAAGTGGCATTCTACTTGAATGAAAGAACTCGGAAACCTAATTTTAATCCTAAACCATTTACATGCTGAAATTAATCAACGGTATCTAATTAAACAACATTCCTATAAGTTTCAAAACAGGCCATTTGTTCAATGAAGTAACTATTGGTATCTAAAATGCTTTTTGAGATAGAATATTCACCAAGCAATATGCAATAACAGAACATGGTTTCCTACGCCATTATTCCTTTTCAACTAAACATACAAGGGAGGATGCTTACAACTAAACTACTGCCAAAAGGGAACACCCACTTATACAAGGCAAAAACTTACATAAGCAGTGTATAACATGACCCAAGTACACTAAATAAAGAAGAAGAAGCTAATTAAAATTTACAACTTCAACTCCTCATCCTTTGTATTCATGCCTCAATATTTCAACTTACAAGAGGTATCAGTTGTATACCTCATATGGAAATCAAAGGAAGAAGAGGAAAATCAGTCGAAGAAACACAGTAAATTCAGCAACACAACTACAACCAGTGAAGCCAATAATAACCAGTAATAGACATCCAGTGGCAGATTTAAAGAAAACCAGGTAGAAAGCCAATGGAACAATGCTCAACCAATAAAAGCCATAAAATACCGAACTGAAATCCAACAATACCAAAGGAACACAGAAAGATGCAAGAAACAGTAATTTCTGATTTGTCAAACACTCAAAGAAAATCAGCCTTAACACTCAATCTTAAGCTCTTCAAGTTTTTCCCTCTCCCAAAATGACTAGAAAAACTTATCCTACTTCAAGAAGATGTTCTCCCTTTTATTCTATTCTCCCATTTCAATCACCATTTCCTTTCCCGAATTTTTAGCCTTAGTGGGTAGTTAATCATTCCTAAATTGGTTCTTTTAAAACAAAAATAGTCTTCCACTAATAGTTGTCTATTACTATTCAATCCCACTTGAAATTGTCCCCTCTTTTGAGTAATCCATTAGTGTATTACTCATTACCTAGTCCCCCCTATACCACTATGTTTTGTCCCCAACCTCCCACTATTATATTAAACCAATGGTATTCAAATAACTCACTATCAGACTACTATTATTAAACACATTTCCTAGCTTTTCTATTCCTAAAACACCCCTAAATCCTACTGTTACTGCCCTGATTCAAAATCTCTTCAAACCTTAACAATTATCGAAAACTAAAATATGATTATCAGCTACAACCAATCCTCAAATCCAAATTGAACCAAATTGCATAACTAAATCTATTGTAATCAGCATTCAAACACAGAAACCATCAACTACTGCTACCAAAATGAACTGAAATAGACGATAACTAATTAATCGATTGCATATAACTATTGACAGCAACAGAAATAGATAAACGGGAAATTCGAATAGCATTGATCAAAACATTATTTTCAGTGATTCAAAACAATATTTAACCCTCAACAGAATTTTAATTAATCAAGACAACTAACAATTGAAAACTACAAACAGTCTGAATGTCAAATGTGATTTGAATTACATAATTTAGAACCCATGTGCATTTTACCTTTCACCGCTTTTAATTACTTAATTATTCATGATTACAAAATTATTTCGAAACGAGTCACGCGTACGTGTACTTATTTTATTTAGTGCGTTAAAAATCATAACGTGCCTACATATACATAAGTAATAGCCCTTAATTAATATTAAAATTACTTGGCCAAAGTCACGCGAACGTATACCTTAGTTTTAATTTGAAAATCGACGCTTTAACCATGTCACGCGTACATGTACACAATCATAATAATAAATTAAAAACACACCTAAAGTATATTACTGGTGTTCATTATTATTTTCCTAAAACTACTTTGAGTTTATTGTGAAGCTATTGCATTATGGATATAAAATAACTGGTACTGGGTGCAAAACTTATTCAAGTTGTCGAACAAAATAGCATCACAAATTGCAACATTTCCTTGTACATATATTTGTCGGTATCATAATTTATACGTAGAAGTGAATCAAATATATATGGTCAATGGATTTAGAGTGGGTGGAATTTTTATAGTCTATACATCATTTTAAGAATTTTGCAAACATATGTTTTGACCCAAAGGAATCCTTCGAAATATAGATCCACCATATTTCACATTATTCAATAATCAATTCTAACGTAATTGGGCAAATTCTACTCAAAAAATAAAATAACAACTTAAATTGCTTATATGCCAAAGGCAGTAGATAGTATTAACTAAAAAAGAATAACGTAATTCTAGTTTCTCTCCTATATATATATATATATATATATATATTGTTAATACTTTTCTTTTAAGACTAAATACATGACCAAATTAACAATTTACAAAAGTGATTTAAGCTTACAAGAATAGCTCTCATTTTTTAAAGAAATAATTATTAATAGGGATGAAGGGTTTTCGACATAGACTTATGACTGACATTCATTCATTTTTATTTTTACTTTTTGATTTTTTTTTGAGTTGAATTGCATTTTTTATTTGAACCCATAAATATAATTTGTGAAAAAATAAAAGAAATGTAGTGCATTTATATTACACCATGTTAGGTCTCAGTTTATGTTTGAATCAATGATGAAGAACAAGAGATGTGTGGCATAAGACAATTACTAAATATCAAGTGTGATAAATAAATAGAGATTCAAATAAAGTTATTTATACTCCTAAAAATTTGCTACAGATAAATAAAGAAGACAACGACATCAACTATATTTATTAGAATAATTGATCTCTTTTAGTGATTTCTTCTATCAAATCAATGTATGAGCCAAATATCAAAAAGAAAGAGATGAACCTTTATAAAGACTTCAGGACAATCACAACTACAATCTACTGATTTCCAAAGTTAGCAATGCTAACTTTTCTAGAACCATGAAGTTGGAACTACGAACGAAATCTCGAACTCCGGCTTCTCACTAATTAACTTAACTAAATAATTTTTAAATAAATTTTTAGCCTAAAAGAACAATGCTATTTCTTCTTCTCTTTTTTCAGTTGTCTTTTCTTTTTTTTCTTTTTACGATTCTGTTGTCCCCTTTCTCTTTTTCTTCTATTTGCTTTTTTTATAACAAGAGTCTCTTTCTCTTTATATAGATGAGTATGAGTAGTTTTATAACTTGTAAGTTTAGAAGTGGGGATCGGGAAGTTAGGAATGTGAGAGTTAGTGGGAAAGGAAGTTACATGAAGTGGGGAAGTGAGGAAGTTGGGTTGTTTTACGTCTTGTATTATTAGTTCATAATCAAATTAATTTTTTAGACTGGGTTGAAGAACCATCGTGCATGCCATATTATTAGAATCAGTATAAAGAGAACTGTTCAGAAAGAGAAAAAGAAGAAACAAAATGAAAAAACTAAAGTAAAAGTGATTTTTTTTCATTTTTCATTGAATTACGGGAAAGAAGGTTTCACACTTGGCCGAATATAAAAATAAAAAAAACTGGATTACAACCCTGTAATAATCCAGAAAACGATAAGGAAAATCAGAACCCACTACCAAGATTTCCTTCGGCTGACCCAGACATAGAGCGTCTTAACAAGCATGGTATATTAGCCATTGACTTCTGCATCGATATTTCTGAGGCCATTACCAACTTCAATATCATCCACTTCAGTAAACAAGTTCCCAAGAAGATTCTTATACTCCTATTCACCAGGCATCATCCCCCCAAAGTGTGCACCATGACGTGCAGGTAAAGGATTCTGCGCGATGTTCTGAGTGTCACTGTCTTGAATCAAGTTTTCCTGGATCATCCTTTCTATTTCTCTTTTCAAATCCTGAAAACTTTCCACATTGTGCCCCTGAACATCGGAGTGGTATTCAAACCTCTTAGATGGGTCAAATCTTCTTGCACGTCGGTCCACCTGATTAAGAGGAATGGGTGCAATCATGCCATGTCGATTTGTCAAACAAGCTTGCATAGGATTATCCTCTTGGGGTGAGAGCATTTTCTTGTTTCAGCAACATCTCATTCCTAAATGCTTGATTTGGCCTAAAACCTGACCCAGGCGGTTTTTGTTATGCTCGTGGGTATTTTGTGAAGCTGGGTGCTTGGAAAGTGAAGTATGTCTTTGGGAATTGTGTGGGAAAAAAATGGCATCGGGGAGGGCCATATGGAGCACAAGGATATCCACGGGGTCGATATAGAGACTAAGGGCCTTTATCTAGGACGACTACTGGACCTTGTCGCTAGGGAGGTTCAGCGACATCTTTTCTTTTTATGGGAAGACTATCTCGAACAACTTGCTCATTCCATCTGAGCCAGAACTTCCCAAAATCTTTTTTAGGCTTCTCCTCTATCTGAGATATGGAGGGGTGGTCTGGGATGATGTCTGACGGAAGAGTGACGGAAATACTAGGGTGATCGGGAGATGCCAAAGTTTGGGTAAGGACATCATCGGAGGAACCAGGCGGTGGTGGTATGGGTGCCTTCCCAGCCATCCATGCCCGATACATGTCTGCCACATGTTGTCTCAACATTTGTACCTCTTCTAGCAACCCGTTGTCCTGTTTAACCAGCTGTTTTCAGGCATCAGTACCAACCCATACAGTTATGTTGTTCTCTACCATTGTCTTGCAGGGAAACGTTACTTCAATACCACAAACCAACCACCTCAACTTTCTTCATTATTCAAAACAAACATGTTAGAATGGACTTAGTCGGTCCTCATTATTAACAACATTTCATTTTTTTCATTTTTAATTTCTTTTTGCTTTTTTTGTCGTGGTCGAATCTTATGGAGATTGCCTACATATAGGACCCCGTATGAATCAGACCTTGCGTAGTTCGGACAATAAAAGATAAACAACAATAGAATATTTTTTTTGGAATTTTCTGTAAAAAAAACTGGGTCTCAAAGGTTTAAAGATGACCTATAAACTCGAAAATAATACAACCCATATATTCTAACCAAAAGAATTACAAACTGAAGAACCGGACAGCTACCTTTCCCTGTTAGCCAAATTCAACCAATTGGCTGTTTTTGCAAACGTGGCCCATTCACATGAATTTTGAGGCCGAGGAGAATTATCATATGACATTTCATAAGCCTTTCAACAACTGAAAGATATTCTAAGGCTATTTCGGCAAGAATGGTTTAGTATATTGCCGAAGCTGGCTCGGCTTATTTTGACCAAAAATTCGAACGACAATTACTTTGCCCATTAACTCTTTTTTTTCAAATTAGAAGACTTGATATTGCAAGCACGGCCTTTCAGCGCCTCAGGGGAGAAGATTTTAATGCTGTGTGAGTCAAACATCCCAAATCTAAAAAATGACCCAAATGTGTCTGTTTATGCAAAGTCAGCCTTCCACGTCCCTCTCAGGAACATTTGGCTACATTTGACAAAAGACAACGTCACCCGACTTCTTTATGACGAAAAATAAAACTTAGACATTTTTTGCTATTTTTGCAAAGGGGAGGTTGAACCCGATGAGGGTTGCCTACATATCTCACACCCGATGAGAATCAAACCTGCGTAGTTGGGGTAAGAAAACTAAATTACAACAAGACTCTATTATTTTTCAAGTAAAACACCCAATTTTCTTCCTTTCAAAAATCAAAATTTTGGCACAGTTTTGACACTACTTGGACATTTTCTCTCTCTCTTTTTTTCACAATATTTTTCAAAATTCCCATTTTCACAAGCCGGTTAACATGAAAGTTCGAAGCAAATAGATGCGCAAATCAAACAAGATGCTGCAGGATGGTCTTTTTCGTTTCAGGTTGCTTTTCCTAGACGGGTTCAACCCCTGTGTTGATCCCCCTAAGTCAAATGCAATATGATGCAAATGGACGTTCCTACTAGGAATCCGACATAAAGTCATATTTTTCTAAGTTCAGAACCTGGGTATGTATCCTAGACTATATACCTGAGCGGACAACTCAAGTCGAGGAGGGGGATACAAATCCCGGGACCCGCGAGATCGTCCGGCTTAGTAACTTATTCGAGCCTCTTTCTACTTAGGTATGACACTAACAGAATGGGGAGTCTCAAAACATTGCGCAGCATCCCGGAGGTAAGAAGAGAAGGGTTCGTCACAGTTTATATATACAGTCAAATAATATCAAAGCGGTAACAAAACATCATTTTGCACATTAAGCATATATCATATGAAAATATCATATAGTAATGAAAAAATATAACAATTTATCATAAGTTCCAATTTCTAGCCCTGAACCAGTGGTTCTGGGTTATTAAGTCCCTAGAAGAGTCGCCAGAGCTATCACACCTCCTTATGGCCCGCGCTCGCAGGGGAGTAGAGGGGTTAGGGAGATTTTTCAAATAAAGGACAATCGAAACGGGATTTGTTTATTTAATTTAGAGTCGCCACTTGGGAGATTTATGGTGTCCCAAGTCACCAGTTTAATCTCAAATCGAGGAAAAGAATGACTCTATATTACAGTATGCGCGCCAGAAATCCGAATGAGGAATTCTGTTAACCCGGGAGAAGGTGTTTGGCATTCCCGAGTTCCGTAGTTCTAGCACGGTTGCTCAACTGTTATATTCGGCTTATTTATCTGATTTTTATGCATTTATGAATATGTGTACAAATATTAGCTATTTTACCGCTTTTGTTATTATTATTATTATTATTATTATTATTATTTTAACAAAGAATTGCAACGTTGTGAAAACGTATCTCAAACGTCGTCTCAGTCAATGTACCCGAGGCTATCGACACGCTTCAATTCCGTTAAGATTTGGATTTCGGTTACATAAATGCACACCCATTTTAAGGAAGTAATTCATTAAATGCGCGCCCTAGGCGACTAGTGTATCATTATATTGGGTAAGGCCATGAAATTTTGCTAAACGGTCTGTCCCGAAGTCTAAGTAACTTTACAAACACGTATGAAGGGCCCCACAGCTTGTTTATTTTTGTTTGGCGAGGCATGCCTCATTTGTGAATTTTTAAAAGAATTGCAACGTCATGGAAATGCATTTCGAACCACGTCACAATCAATGTACCCGTGATTTGTCGATGCATTTCGACTTCGTTGGGATTTAGATTTGGGTCGCATAAATGCGCACCCAAGTTTAAGAAGGTAAGATTAATTATAGCGCGTACCTAAAGAGACTAACGTGTTGTTATTTTTTGGAACAAAGGCCATGAAAATTCAGAAAGCGGCCAATCTCGAAGTCTATCCAATTATTATATCTATTTATTAAGGGCCCCGCAACTTGTGATTTATTTGGCGAGACACGCCTCACTTTATTTTAAAGGATCATCCTATAGTGACTATGTTTTTCTATTTTTCGTCCGTCTCTAAAATGAAAGGTCCTAATTCAGTTACATGCTTCAAACTTGTTATAGTTAAGTTTCGAACATGATTCGTTGAATCCGAAAATGATGCAATAAAGGCCATCCGTTTGCCATTTATGGGACCAGGTCCAATGTATATGGGGTAAAACTGGACCTGGGCTATCCTTAACCCAATAGGGCCTAGTTAATGATTTCTACACATTCATAGCTTGCCAAACAAAAAATGGAGTCATTTTTATTAACAGATTTGTGCAAATTTAAAGTGGCATTCTACTGGAATGAAAGAACTTGAAAATCTAATTTTAATCCTAAACCATTTACATGCTAAAATTAACCAACGGTATCTAATTAAACAACATCCCTACAAGTTTCAAAACAGGCCATTTGTTCAATGAAGTAACTATTGGGTATCCAACATAATTTTTGAGATAGGATATTCACCAAGCAATATGCAATAACAGAACATGTTTTCCTACGCCATTATTCCTTATTAACTAAGCATACAAGGGAGGATGCTTACAACTAAACTACTACCAAAAGGGAACATCCAGTTATACATGGCAGAAATTTACATAAGCAGTGCATAACATGACCCAAGTACACTTAATAAAGTAGAAGAAGCTAATTAAAATCTACAACTTCAACTCATCATCCTTTGTGTTCATGCTTCAATATTTCAAATTACAAGAGGTATCAGTTGTGTACCTGATATGGAAAGCAAAAGAAGAGGAAAATCAGTAGAAGCAGCAGTAGTGTAAGCAGCAACACAGCAGATTCAGCAACACAACAACAACCAATGAAGCCAATAATAACCAGTAATAGACACCCAGAGGCAGATTTAATGAAAACCAGGCAGAAAGCCAAGCAGTAAACCAATGGAACAATGCTCAACCAATAAAAGCCATGAAATATCAAACTGAAATCCAGCAGTACCAAAGGAACACAGACATACGCAAGAAACAGTAATTTCTGATTTGTCAAACACTCAAAGAAAAGAAGCCTTAACACTCAATCTGAAGCTCTCAAGTTTTTCCCTCTCCCAAAATGACTAGAAAAACTGATCCCACTTCAAGAAATGTTCTCCCTTTTATTCTATTTTCCCATTCAATCACCTTTTCCTTTCCCGAATTTTAGGCCTTAGTGGGTAGTTAATCATTCCTAAATTGGTCCTTTTAAAGCAAAAATAATCTTCTACTATTAGTTGTCTATTACTATTCAGTCTCAATTAAATTGTCCCTTCTTTTAACTAATCCATTAGTGTATTACTCATTACCTAGTGCCCTCCCATACCACTATGTTTTGTACCCAACTTTCCACTATTATATTAAGCCAATGGTATTCAAATAACCCATTATCAGACTACTATTATTAAACAAATATCCTAGCTTTTCTATTCCTAAAACACCCCTGAATCCTACTGTTACTGCCCTGATTCAAAATCTGTTCAAACCTGAACAATTATCTAAAACTAAAATATGATTATCAGCTATAACCAATCCTCAAATCCAAATTGAACCAAATCGCAGAACTAAATCTATTGTAATCAACATTCAAACACAGAAACCATCAACTACTGCAACCAAAATTAACTGAAATAGACGATAGCTAATTAATCGATTGCATATCACTATTGACAACAAATAGTCAGAAATAAATAAACAGGAAATTCGAGGGGCGTTGATCAAATTTCCAGTGATTTAAAACAATATTTACAACCCAACAGAATTTTAGTTAATCAAGACAACTAACAATTGAAAACTACAAACACTCTGAATGTTAAATGTGATTTGAGCGACTACATAACAGGATGTCAAACTATATTAACACCAGACCAAACAGAAATATAAATGGTTGAAAAATATATATGAATGACCTAATCGACGAAGCTTAAATAAACGATTCTATGTTACAGTTGATAACAAATAATCAGAAGGAATCGACCAAATAAAAAGTCTACTGAAGATGGACAAAATTGAGAGAAAAATAATAGAAAAATCAAACAACTAAACTAACATGTAAACAGACATTATCAGAACCCAAACAGAACAGAAGAAAGAAGAAAATACCTCAGAACTTAAAGAACATAGATGACCCAGTCTCGAACCAGAATTGACCTCTTTGAGGTTGAACAGACTTTAATCGAAGTGTTCTCAACTGAGAACACATCGATTAAGGTCTATTAGAACCCAACTTCTCCTTTAATTGGACATGACCCCATGGTTTTGAGTACTAGGGTTCATACAGGTCGATTTGGGACTCGAAGGGTTCTACCTAGATTCGAACGTAACCACCATTGATTAGGGTATGAGGGAGGTTAGGGGAGAAACTAGTGTGATTTTGGAGTGGATTGGCGTAGATTATGGTTTGGCTCAAATCTTCAAATGAAGATTCGAGAAGCTAGGGATTGATTCGAGCCAAGCTAACACTGGATTTGGATTCAGGGTGGCTAGATGGTCCTAGGGTGTTAAGGAGGTGGCCGGCGGCGTTGATGCCACCGGGTTTCAGGTGAAGGTAAATGGTGGCGGCTAGGGTTTTGCTGGTTTCGTCTATGAGTTGAGAGAGACGAAGGGGTGAAGGGGGTTGTTTGGCTATAGGGGGCGTGGGGTGAGAGACGTAGGATTATATACGAGGGGAGGGATTTGATCATGGCCGTTGGATCAAGAATGATCAACGGCAAAGATCTTTCACTAAGGGGGAAACGATGTCGTTTGGTTAAGCTGGGGACTGGTTTGGTCTCAAACATGACGGGTCGGGTATATGGGCGTGCTTGAGGCCGTTGGATTGATTGAGATGAACGGCTCAGATCAATGCACCTGAAACGTCGTCGTTTTAATTAGTGTTAGGCTGGGCTAGACCGTTTGATTGAAACAAATCAACGGTCCAAATCTGATAGGCGTAAATGACGTCATTTGGTTGGTCTGAGAGACCAGCCCACTTGTATCGTGTATATGGGTTGAGTTGGGCCTGATTTCCTTGGTATTAATTGAGCCCAGGTCTGAATTTCCTTCATTTTGAACTCTTTTCTTTTTTCCTTCTTTTAATTTATAATTAAAAAAATTCCTAATTAATTTGTAAAATTAAAACAAAACTACACAAATATTAATTAACACTTCACAACAATTAACACAAAAATTCAAATATCTAATAAAAATAAAATCACACAATGATAACAAAATAGAATAAAAATGCATATTTTGTGATTTTCACTTTTAAAACCAAATTGTGGTTTAATTAATTCTTAAATGGACAATTGAATCCCAAATATGCATGCAACATGTATATTTTTGTATCTTTTCATTAATTAAACAATGTAAACATTTATGGACAAAATAATTACCAAAATACCACACAAATTCTCAAAATTGTACCCGAAGGTAACTTGTTTTATTTTCAATTTTTTTGGAGAAATTTTCGTGAAGCAAAAATCACGTGCTCACACACGTCTCTTTCAAATCTACGTCGGCACACTCCGTCAATGGTTCTTGAACTACATATGGCATGATTCCTGTAAGACCAGGGATATGTTGGCAGCTCAGAAACCAGGTCTCGGTCATATTATTTTCGAATTACCGCTTCCGGTCAAAATTGAACATCTTGTATTTACCCGACAACTCTTTCATCCTCCTCGGATAAAGAGGGAAAACTTTTGATACCTAATTTTTCATAGGTTTTTTATACCCAAAATACTTCCAAAATAGCATATATGTGCATATATAAGTACACCCAAGAGTTTTGGTATTTTTATTGATTTTAAACAAATTTATTACCTATTTTAATACAATAAAATCCAATAATTATTCCCAAAATTATAATTTTTGGTTAATAACTCATTTCATTCTTACATTTACACCAAAATATAATTAAGGTGATTTTTTCATATTTTTACAAATTTATTTGGCATTTTTATAGCTAAATTGCATATAATTGCAATTATAGCCTATTTTACGATTAATAGCATTTTATAATTAAAAATTTAATTCCAGTATTTTTAGATTAATATTTATATAATATTTATTTTCCTAGTATTCTAAATTATCTTTCAAAATCATTATTATTATTATCTTATAAAATAAAAAGGGGAAATTGGCTATTTAACACTTAGCCTATTCCTATTGCAATTACAGCCCTTTCCTCATTTCAATTTTAGCCTCAATTGGCCCAACTCAGCCCCCAAATTAAGCGACCCAATTTACATTTAATCGACCCTTAGCCCAATTTTAAACCCTCCCTTTCCTTTTTTATTCCTTACCCCCCTCTAACTCTACCTCATTTGGCGTAAGGACGACGCCTCTAACTCCCTTCATCTCCCTCAAATCGTCTCCAACCCCTTCGAAACCCTAATCGCCTCCCGCCTTATTTCACCTTCTTCTAACAGGAATCCATGGCTTCTCAGGCCATGTATGACCTGTATTCACCCTCTCTCACCCCTGAGCTAGACTACTCAAAGTGTGGAGGCTCGACCTCGATGGTCCTCATTCAGAATCATCTCAGATCCGTAGATCCATGGTTTTCCTGCCACGCTCCAGCATATTCAAGCACTAGAAGGTGGATTCCTGACCATTTTGACTCAAGATCTGATCTTGTTCTTCCAAGCCTTTCTCATTTCTAGGGTTTCTCAGAAACCCCAAAATATTCGAGGTTTTTTCTTCGTTTATTTGCCTAGATCTGTGTTGAACCTATGTTGTATTTGACGTTTTGAGTGTTTTCCCCAAATTTTCTTTTCAAAATCATTGGTTTTCAAATTAGGTTTTCTGAAAGTCTTTCGATTCTTGTTGTTCTTTTCTTTTAGATGTTTGTATGTATTATGCTCGTATATCTATTACACATGTATTGTCTTTATACTTTTATATGTGTGCTCACATGATTAGTATGTGTTAAATTTTTCTCACTCTTCTACCATGCGTATTTACTAATGAGTTTCTGAACTCTTTTTGTGTTCTTGTTAAGCATGTTTCATCTGTTCTTTTTAAACCTGCATCCTTTCTTAATTTTCAATGTTTTCTGAACATGTTCTTCATGCCTTAAGATAGTTTTTGTTTCTTTGATTGTTTCAAACCTGCTATTGTATTTGCTTGTTTCTCATGAGACTCCTTGAGTCTATTCACTTTCCTTCTCGCTTATGTGTCTGATTAAATTTGAAAACCCTAGAATTTGGGGGTTTCTTTGATAAATTGGATTTGGTTTCCACTTTGAGACCCTGAACTTTTAGACGCACTATGAGTCTGCAAACTGAACTCGTATTCTTTTGTTTATGATTCTAAACAATTCAATGTTATACTTTTCTATTTGATTTTCTTGATTTATATGAGAGGAACTCCTCTTTCCAAGGTTTTGACGATTGATGGATTGGTTTTGGATCCCTTTGATAGAGTCTTGACTGATTTCCACTGATTTCCACTGTTTGATTGATTCACTTTCTTTTCTCTTTACAAATCAAGTATTGTTGACTTCTTTCCTTGAATAAACTTTGTGTATTTTCCCTTCTTATGCTACTATGAAAGATTTTACTCAAATTTTCTTTTCTTATTTAAACATTTCCGTATAAAATTAAATCCTTGAACTAAAGGAAGAATGTTTTGAGACTGATTTTAAAAGGTTTTATTACCTTTCTTGCTTGCTTCTCTACATTATAAAAGTGGCTGCCATTTTGTAATTTACACAGTCGATTTTGACACAATCAACTGATTACTTAATACTGAATATTCTCAAATACACTTAGAATTTTTCACAAACACTCGAGTTCTCTGATTTCATAAGCACAAAGTGCTCTCTCTCTGATCGTGGCTTTGCTTTGCAAGAATCCTGCTTTCTTTGCTTATTTTTTCTGAAACTGGTATGTTCTTTATTTAGTTTCTACCTCTCCTCCTATGTGTTTCCTCTACAGTTCATCTTTTTCTTGGCTTACTATTTATATACTATAACTTTCTGCAAGCTTTCTTCTTTTATTGTTTCAGTTCATATGTGAATCCCAATCCCTAATCCCCCTGTGTGGTTGAGTTATGGTTCAACAAACATGGCAACACTTAATATTGTTGCCCATGGACATGAACTGGACTCTGAGTCCTAATATTTTTCAATTCCCATTCCCCTTTATATGTATGCTGAGTTTGAGACTTATGTCTGGCAGTGTACTAATCACTGCCCTGACCATAGTCTGACCTTCAATAGGTCTTTACTCACAATTGATTGGCTGAATAGGCTGGTCAGGGGTGTGCCATCCTATCTATGGCTGGGTATGACCACCAGCCCGCTTTGGCACTTTCTACCCCCTCCTCTATTGCAATTGCACTTATTCTTAGAATCTAAGTTCTGCCCCTCTCTTGTGAGCCTTGCCTTGGGATCCATGAGCTCCCTCTGAACTTGGACATTTGAGGGTTGGCCCTTCCACACTACACCTTCAATTCAGTTTCTAATTAATATGTTGGGTGTAAGCACTGCCTGAAGCTCCTGAAACTCCTTGGAACTCTGAAATACCCTAGATAAGAGAAGGCTTTGGAAATCTTGATCCCAGAAGTGGTTCAATCTCATATTATTAGACACTAAGTCTGCTTGGATGCAGCTGTAGCTTCTGATGTACTTTTAACTTTATATTGTCCCACTGGTTTGTAATAATTTGCAATAAACTCATGGGGATATAGTAAAGAAGGGAGTGCTTACTTTTATGCACAATGGTAGAAAACATGCCTATAGGGTTTTATTTCTGATTCCTGTAGCTTCATATGTGGATATCATGCCTATAGATTTCTGCATTTTTGCATATATAATAATGCCATTAGGCAAATAATTAGGCTTAATAATAAAGTTGCATATAGATACCATGTTTGTAAGCCTCCCGTTAACACTTGAAAGGGTATTAAAAGCAATAACTTATAGAAAGCATGCCTATAGGAAAATCTCGAATCAAAACCGCCCCACTCGTTTACAACAATATCGATTGTCGAAAACTTGTACTTATTGTGCTAAAACTATTAACTTCTGCACCTTTTCAAAACTCTTAAATCATTTTTCTCATAATAAATCTGCATCTCTTTAAAACTCAATTCCTTCGGGTAAATCTGGTAAACATTTTTCTCATAATAAATCTTGCAAATGTGGGACACCATTCGCGTTCGCGATTAAGGAAACTAGATACCAACAACAACAATCCAAAACAACTCGAAATGGTCCGAAACTATCCTGAAATACACCCGATGTCCCGGACCCCGTCCTATTACACAAACCAGTCCCACAATATAACACAGACCTGCTCTAGGACTCAAATTACATCAAATAATATCAAAATAATGAATCACACCCCATTTCAAGCTTAATGAACTTTAGAACTTCAAACTTCTACGTTTCGATGCCCAAAGCTATCAAATTGCGTCCGATTGGCCTCAAATTTTGCACACAAGTCATATTCGACATTACAAACATAATCCAAATTTTGGAATCGGAATCCAACCCCGATACTTCAAAGTTCACTTCTGGTCAAACTTCTAAAAAACTTTCAAATTTCTAACTTTTCCCAAATGATCCCGAAATGACCTACAGACCTTCAAATCCGTAATCGGGAGTACTCCCAGTACCAGAATCACCATGCAGAGCTATTCCCTGACTCAAAATCCCAACGGATATCCATAGCATTGAAATGCACTTCAACCCGAATTTATGAAATTCTTCCAAAATACTAACTTACACAGTACGCGCCGAAACGCTCATGAGTCATCCAAAATCGAATACGAACATATGCCCAAGTCTATAATCATCATACGAATCTGTTGGAACCTTCAAATCTCTATTCCGAGGCCAGTTACTCGAGAATCCAACCTAAGTCAATTCTTCCATCTTAAAGCTTTCAAAATGAGAACTTTCTTTTCAATTCAACTCCGAACTTCCCGAATTTCAATTCCGACCACGCGTACAAGTCATAATACCTTTAGTAAAGCTACTCATAGCCTCAAACCATCGAACGGCGCTCTAGAACTCAAAACAACTGGTTGAGTCGTTACATTTTCACTCTACTTTGCGAACTTCTTCATTTTCTTCTACCGCCTCAATGTGTTTCCAAACATGTAAGCACACTATATAGAGCGCGGGGCATGATTGAACTTGAACCTAACAAAACTGATATCATACTTCACTTGATATTTATAATTTTATAGTGGCTACTGTAAATAATTAATAAAACTTAAATAATAATTAATTGAAAAGAAATTCAATAATCAAGAGGGAATTGAGATAGACCTAGAGTAGAAAGAAAGAAAGTAGTGAGAAAAAATAAAGAAGCGGGGGCTATTTATAGTTTCTAAAATGCCAAAAAACTAGTTGGGTTCTTAAAAACTAGTTTTTAAGTAATTGGGCTGGAACACAGTTAAAATCTGTGAACGGGATATCGGGCTAGCTGGACTATGGTGCACTGGTACCAAAAAAAGCCCGTCCTCATCTGGAGCAACCCCTACCCTAACCAACCCGTCCCACCCCTTATCGGACCAGGCTGACCCCGGTCGAACCGAACTGTTAGTGGGTCGACATGGCCCGATTAACACCTTTATAGTAAATGTATAACTCTTTGAGGTAAAATGGTTATGAATGGGAAAATTCTCACTATAAAAAGTATTTATATGACAAAAGTAATACAGTTCGAAATGTTTCTTAAAAACATATCACGAGCTTAAATTCTACAAGATGCATCAAGCAAGATATCTTTTATTTGTAAAAAAATAAATATAAATTTAATATTCACTGAATTCTAAAACTAAGTACTGAAAACTTCTTATTTGTAAAAGAGTTGGTCAACATAAACAGCACGTGTGGAGTCATCACCTAACATCACTCTAGAAATGGGCTTAGAATTTTTCCTCCATAAGTTCGATTGATGGGCCTAAGGTTTGCCAATCTGGACTCAAACCCAAGTCATCCCAAAAACATTTTTTGTTTCCTATATACAAATTATATACAATTTATTATTAGTGCCTTAACTTAGGGGATTTAGTTACATATTTTTTCTTTTTTCTCTCCTCTCCTCTTTCCATATTTTTTGCCACCTCTTTCTATATGTAATCCATTATTAGTACCTTAAATTAGGTGATTCAGTTACACCTTTTTCCTTTTTTTTTCTCCTTCCCTCTTTCCCATATAGTATTTATGCAAAATGAAAAGGAGAAAAGTATTATTTAAGAATCACTTCCTCTATATATGGACAATAACGAAAGGAACGAATCACAAATAAGGTTTGGCTTTTCTAATACAGAGGAAAAATCGAAAGAATTAGTTTTAAATGCTCAAAAATATTCTTGTATCCTAAACTATTCCCGTGAATTAATGCAAGGGTGCGATCAAAACTCATGGTCGTAATGATTTTCATCCACAGTAATCATTTGAATTATCGTCTACGTATTTATATTTGGAGGGTATATATGCCTTCGAAAGTCGAAACTATACAAGGAATTTTCAGTGAGCTATCGATAGCTTTATTTTGAACCTAAACCAGACAAATTGAATGCCTGAATATTTAATTTTAATACAAATTTGATATATTTATATAACTACAATATCATACAATTAAAATATAATTTTTGTACAATATGTTTTTTGTATGATTTGTATATGTTTTGTATGTGGTGTGTTCTTGTTCCTCTCGAAAATTCCAGTCAAAAGATGCTTTCTTAATACAATTTTGATATATATCAACAACTTTATGTAAAAAGATAATATTTGTAACTTAAATATAATTTCATATAATGATTCATACAATATACAACTATTATTCAACTTTCATACAATATTCAAATAACAACTATATAACTACAATATAATACAATTTAAATATAATTTACATACAACTATAATATAATTTTGTAGGTATATTGTATGTCATGTCTTCTTCTTCTTCTTCTTCTTCTTCTTCTTCTTCTTCTTCTTCTCCTTCTTCTTCTTCTTCTTCTTCTTCTTCTTCTTCTACCAAAATCAAGTTTAATTTTTACCAAACACCTTCAAAATTGAGATATAAACTTCAAAGAACATTTTCAATTCTTTGCAACAACACTCAATCCAAATGAACAATTCGAAGAATCAAATACCTTCAAAATTTATTGGTTGACAATTTCAATTCGAACACCAATTGGACAACAGGAAATGAAATTGTAAAGTTAAAACTCTATATTATAACAACTCAAATTCATTGATGAATTATCTCAGGGGAAATGGATGAAAAAGTAGAATTCTTTTTTTTCTTCTTCTAATTTTGTTCACATCTTACATCTATAAATTGACTTATCTACATAAAGGAGCCGAATGAAATTGTCACGACCCCAAACTACCCCGGCCGTGATGGCGCTTATCACAGTACTAGGCAAGCCGATTCAACACCAATAACAAAAGGGTCTTTTGTAAATTCATCTTCTAATCAATTATCATCACCAATCTTTCCTTTTAATATGCCAAAACAAGCAAAATATAGATACGCAAATACTTCAAACACTGCCCGATCCTGGTGTCACTAGTCATGAGCCACTAAGATACTGTCCAATACTGTCTACTCAATACAAGATAAGACTTAAATAAATGTAGAGGCGTCAATATGGGCTTGGCCCGTTGGGCCAGCCCAGCCCGTGATTTAGCAGGGCAGGGCTATAATTTTTGAAGCCTGTTTAAAACCGAGGCTTTTAAGCCCGGCCCGAGTAAGCCTGTGGCCCGTGAGGCTTGATTGAGGTCGGGCCAGCCTAGCCCGTGGGCCTATAAAATATTTATTTAAAATATGTAAAAAAACAAAAAAATATACTGCATTTTGAGATGGAAAGTCAGAATTGGATCTTTATTAAGAGAACGAAAACTTGATCATGAGAAGTTTCAAGAGATGAAGTTGTCTTGTATTGGAAGAGCCATTCTAGAAAATATCTCGATCTTTCAATGATGGTGCATGATGTACTTAGCATTCTTATTACCGTTGTACATTCAGAATCAATATTTACCATTGGCAGCATGTTCTTACAAAGTACAGAAATTGTATTTATTATGAAAATGTCCAAATACTTGTTACTACTCGAAATTGGCTGCACAGATTTTCCCGGACTCAAACTGGTAATATTTTTTTATGTGAATTTAAATATTATTAATTTTTAAAATTTAATTATTTCTAATATTTAACTAATTAACATTGCGTATGAATTGTAGATGAAAGTGAAGATCCAAATGTGTTTGATGAAGATGATGTGTTGGATATCTCATAAGCATCATGAACATTCTTTTGAATAATTTATTTTACATTTTGACTTTTAGTGAATGAAATATAGTCATGTCTTTTACTTTTTTTAGTATTTAATTGTTATATATTGGAACAATATAAAAAGTTATTAAGTGTTGCGAATTTTTTTCAATAAGATATTTTTTAAATTTTAAATATATTTTTAGGTCAGAACTTAAAGAAAAAATATAAAATTATATTTTTTAAAATGATGGGCCGGCCCATGGGACCCCGCATCCAACATAGGACTGGGGTGGACTGACCATTATAAGGCCCATAAAAATGGTGGGCTAGCCCAGCCCAGGCCGTCAATTGATAAATCCCACCTGGGCTAGGCTGGGCTAGCCCTGCCCGACTCATATTAACAACTCTAAATATATGATACTAAAGATAGAAAGGAGAAATGCAAGGTTGCCGACGTCGTGAAACTACCTTGCTATCTTTGGAAAATACTCTGAAGGCAAAGATCAGCTCTCACTCGGATGCTCTGGTGCCTGGATCTGCACACAAGGTGCAGAGAGTGACGTGAGTATGCCAACTCAGCAAGTAACCAAATTAAATAAAGGCTGAGTGCAGTGACGAGCATTTAAATCATATACATAGTCTAACATAGAATCTCAATAGGAATAACAAAGTTAAATCCGTAGTTCAATTTGCGAACATCTCATAGAAACTCCAGTTTCAATGAAAGTAATTTAAAGTATTTTTTCAATATTTTTTAATAGAGGCTCAGTATAAAATAAGAGTGAAAAAAGTAATTTCATAAACAAGACCCTCCGGCAAAGTATCACTCATATATATAGCCCCTCGGGCAAGCCTCTCCGTCAATGTGACTCAATTCTCGTCAATCAACACTCCCGCTCAATAGACATCTCGTAATAATAACCGTTACGATGTGCAGCCCGATCCGTAATATATATAGTCGACTGCGCTCACTAGGGTTGTGTAGACTCCGAAGGGGCTCCTACATCCTAAGCATTATATTGTTGCGATGTGCAGCCCAATCCAATACATATCGCTGCAATGTGCAGCCCGATCCACACACACACACACACACACACACACATATATATATATAATCCTCACCATCAGTTCTCGACCTCTCTCAGTCATCAACCTCACAGCCACTCGAGCATTTCAGTGAAAAATTAGGGAAGTCAACCCAAATAATTTTGATATATTTAATATAGAGTAACAAAACTGAATAAAAAATAAACATGTAAAAATCATGACTGAGGATATGCTTTCGAATCAAAACAGTGTGAGGATAGTAGTAAAATACCCTTGAGGGACCAAACTGTTCGGCACAAGGCCCCAAACATGACATTCATCATTTCAACACAAGTTAACATATGCATTTCTAAGACACATAGATATCATACAAAGTTTATCAAAATATGCAACTCTATAGTTCCCACAGGACGGAGCAATTCCCAATCCCTACGGGTCAATGTCTGCACGCCTGATACCTAGCATATGCGTCACCTCATTTATCAAAATGGTACGAATTTTTAGGGTTTCATACCCTCAGGTCTAGATTTACAATCGTTACTTATCTCAAACTGGACGAGAATCTATTCCGCAATGCCTTTGACTCTCGATTCGGCCTCAAATCGTCCCGAATCTATCCAAAATCAGAATTGTACCATCAATATACGTTAAAGGAGCAAAGCCCATGCGAAAATTACCAAATTAACTCAAAAATTCCGAAATTGGTCAAACCCGATCCCATAGACCACGTCTCAAAATTCGATAAAAGTCACATCATTAGGATCCTCATCCTCCTACGAGTCTATACATACCAAGATCATCAAAATCAGACCTCAAATGACCCCTCAAATTCCTAATTTTAACTCTCTAATTTCAAGTTCTAATCTCCCAATTTCTTCTCTAATTTTCCCACAAATTTCATGATTAAACAATGGAATAATCACCATAAACACAAGATACAAAGCCAAGTAGCTTACCTATCTGAATATACTTGATTTCCTCTTGAAATCACAGCTTTGAGCTTCAAAATCGGCCAAAAATGGTAGAAGAATGACTAGTATTTGCGAAATGATGCTTATATAGTTTTGCCAAGGGATTTCTGCACATGCAGACAATATTTCGCATATGCAGGCCGCTTCTGCGCCCGAAAACCCGCACCTACACAATTCACTTAACTCCTCAAACGTCGTACATGCGACCCAGGTCTCGCACCTGCGGGCGGGCAGATGCCGTCAAGACCTCCGCTCCTGCATTTTCCATTTTAACTTAAAAAACTATTAACTTTAGATTTTTAGTTCCGAAACACTTTAAACGACGTCCAATTTCGACCACATTTTACAGGAAGCGCTTAACGCACATTTAAGACCTATACCGGGTGTCAGAACTAATATACGAGCCTGATACCATCACTTTCTAACTCATTTTCTATTCATTCCACTTCTGCGGCTCGCACATGCGGTCCCCTATCTGCAGGTGCGATTTTGACAAAAGCAACAACAAGCAGTAGCTGAAGCTGCTCAATTTCAAGATCAAACTTTCCGACAAACTTCCGAATTGATCCCGAGGCCCCCGGGAGCTCAACCAAAAATACGGACAAGTAATATACGTCTACTTAAATTTATTCCAACCTTAGGAACACTCAAAAGAACTTTGAAACACCAAATCACCCTTGAATTCAGGCCTAAGGATTTTCAAACTTCCGAATTTCGCTACCGACCCAAAAAAACTAACAAACCTCATCCGAATGACCTGAAATTTTGCACACACGTCAAAAATAACACAACAAGCCTTCTCTAATTTTTGAAATTCTATTCCGACCTCGGTAGCAATATTTTCACTACCAATCAAAAAATGCCAAATTCTGTTTCGCCAATTCAAGCCTAAATCTACCACAGACCTCCAAAATACATTCCAAACATGCTCCTAAGTTCAAAATTACCTAACGAAGCTATTCAAACCATCAGAATTCACATTCGAGAACTTCTACACATAAGTCAATCTCCGATTGACTTTTTTAAACTTAAACATCCAATAAGAGACTAAGTATCTTATTTTCACTCATGCCCATTCTGAACATAGAACAACCAACATGATATGATGAAATACAACTGAACAACATATAAAGGAGCAGAAATAGGGACAACAGAGTTGTATCTCACGAAACGATCGGCCAGGTCGTTACAGAAATCAAAGTTTCATGTTCCATTTTGAATTAGAGACGTTAAAAATAATGAGTCGACGTCAACTATTACCCCCAGCCTTCCAAGCTAACGAAAATATGAGAAAAATAATAGTGGAAAATTGGGGAAAGAGAGAGACGGGTACGGATGTAAGCACGTAATTTTTGACCTGCGCGGATTTTTAAGAGTTATTTTTAGTATTCGTAGTATTTTTAGCGTCTATTTGATTTTACAAAATTTTAGTATATTTTTTTCTTCAATTTAATTTTTGCACATAAAATTGTAAATACAGAATATAGTTCATTACATATTTTTTTTTTACTCAAGGCCATTGGTATTTTATAGTAATATTTTGATTTTCACTATCATTTTAAATTATTCTTTTCTCTACCCTTTGTCACACCTCCCTTTTCACTACATCCGCAAGGGCATAAATGAGTTTTTCCAATTAAAGGATAATTGGGATGAGATTTATTATTAAGATTCAGAGTCTCCACTTTGGAGATTAATGGTATCCCAAGTCACCGGTTGAATCCCGAACCGAGCAAAATATGACTCTTCGCAAACCAGAAATCCGAGTAAGGAATTCTGTTAACCCGTGAGAAGGTGTTAGGCATTCCTGAGTTCTGTGGTTCTAGCACGGTCGCTCAACTGTCGTATTTGACTTATTTATATGATTTTAATACATGTTTAGTTTATGTGCTTTTTAACTTTAGACCGCTTTTATTTTTATTTTTAAAGAGAATTGCAACGTCGTAAAAATGCGTCTCGAACCACGTCACATGAATGCACCCGCAGTTTTTGATACGTTTCGACTTCATTGAGATTTGGATTTGGGTCACATAAATATGCACCCGAATTTAGGAAGGTAATGTTATTAAAATACGCGCCTAAAGAGACTAACGTATTATTATCTTTGGGGAAAGCTGTGAAATTGACTAAACGGCCCATCCCGAAGTCTAAGTATTTTAATACAACCATTTATTGAGGGCCCCGCACTTTATATGTTTTGTTTAGCGAGACTCATCTCGTTTTATTATTTAAAGGTCAAACATAAAGCGACTATGATTTTCTATTTTTATTTGTCTCTAATAATAAAAGGAGAAGTCCTAATTAATTAATATGCTTGAAGAGGCTAAATTCTTATTATTCGATCTCAAATCAATTGAGCCCAGCAATTTAGTAATTTCAGCAATTGGTCCAAATCAAACCCAAATCATATTTACCAAGGTGGGTCATTTTGGGCCTGTGACGACAAGTCCAGGCCCGGGGCGTGCTGGGATGGGGTATTTCAGCTACAGAGCTGAATGTGGTTGGCTGGGCTTTTGTGTTTGAGCCTAGAATCGAAGTTCGAATTAAGGCAAGATTTATTATTAATCATGGAACAAAAACGAATTCAGTGACCCAACATGCGACATTCTGCTATTTTTGACACTAAAAAATGTTCAGAAAAGTCACGACCCAAACTCGGTCGTAATGGAACCCGGCCCTAAAGCTAGGTAAGCCTGACCAACAATCGCTTTCAATTTAACTAATTCTCAAAACCGACAATTTAAGAATATTATAGTAATTTTAGAATAATAATCCAAAATATTAATAGAGTAACAAGGATAAATACGAAAACTGATAAACACCCATATAATTTGGGGTCACGAGTCTATAGACTCTAAACAAACTGAGTAATAATAATATCTGAATAACAATATAAAATCCGAAAAAGCATATAGTAATAATAAACTGGAATATGAAGAGCAGTCAGGTCCTGCGAACGTCAAGCAGCTACCTCAATGACTCTGGAAAATATCTGGAGACTACGAGTGTCCGTTAAGCCTCCGGTGTACCTGAATCTGCACACAAAGTGCAGGGAGTAGGGTGGAGTACTACTGACTCAGTGAATAATAAGCATAGAAAAATGTCTGAAAGTAAGAAATCCACAAAATACCACAAAGCAAAACTATAACTAACAGTTCTATGACTTCGCTACGAACTAACATCAAAACAGTATCAAAATAGCAACCAATAATCAGATAAAAATGCAATGCAATGCACATGAATACGCTGCGGCGTGCATCCCGATCCATTTAACGTCGACAACGCTCACCTAGGGGTGTGTACAGACTCCGGAGGGGCTCCTTCAGCCCAAGCAAAATATCATTATATCACCATTGCGGCGTGCAACCCGACCCAATACTCAGTCCACATTATGCATGTAAGTCACATAAAAGATTCACTCTGATTCTTTGCCAGTTTCCAATTATTAAGGTGAATATAATTTAATTAATAAATTTCAGAAATAAGGTGACTTAGCATTTATTAACAGTGAATAACACATGAGTGAGGTCAATGGTTATGCAAATCATGTTATCACACAGATATTCATCCTAGACGGATGTTACAGATCGACACAAGGCCCCAAATATGACAATAAGCCCAGATATATTCATTACAGGTGCGTATCAACCTCCAATAATATTATTTAGCTTTCGGGATGGACCAAGTCACAATCCCAATCATATACAATCCCGCACCTGCCATGGGGTGCGAGTCACGCCCTAACATAGCATCAAGATGTGATAAACCGGGGTTTCAAACCCTCAGGCCATCATCTATACAAACTACTCACCTCTAACCGGTCGTAGACTGGTCTGCAATGACTTTTCCCTTCGAATCTCCCTCTACGAGCATCAAATCTAGTCAAAACCACAACAAATACGTTATTATAGGCTAAATAAACATAACCCAATTGAAATTATTCGAAAAACGCTAAAAATCACAAAGTTGGTAAAACCCGAGCCCTTGACCCATTACTCGAAAAATTCTGAAAATCACATATTTGGATTCCTGTTCTCGCTAAGAGTCCGTACATATAAAGTTCACCAAAAACGGAGTCCGTTTGACCCCTCAAATCCCCAAAATTTGTTCTAAAAATTAAGGCCTAGTTCTTCACAATTTCTACACAATTTCATAGAATTAAGGGTTGATTCTTCCTAAATGTGGTGTTTTTAAGTTAAAATACTTACCTCCAATCAATACCCGTTGAAAACACGCTTCAAATCACTCAAAAATCTCTCTTGGTTGCTTAACTGTGGTGGAAATATTGTTGGGTTCGCGTACCCTTAAAACATTCTCTCCAGCTGAACGCCCCTCTTTCGCGAACGCGAGGCCCTTCGGCGTTCGCGATGAACAAAATCCACCGGGCCAATATTCCTTCTTCGCAAATGCGAAGGTCACTGCTCCCTTCTTCAACAAGAACGCGTGGCTCAACCGCGAACGCGAAGGGCAACAGCCATGGTATCCCTCACGCATCCAAACACCCTAAGCGAACACGACCACCACACGCAAACGCGAAGGCCAAGGGACCTCAAGCCTACGCGAACGCGTGGAAGCTCCGCGAACGCGAAGGCCAAACATGCTCTGCAACAGCTGCTGCAATTTCTGCAACATCAACCAACATTCAAACTCTCCACTAGCAATCCAAAACCACCCCGAGGCCCTCGGGACGTCAAACAAAAGCACAGATAGGTCCTAATACCTCATTCAAACTTGCTCATTGCGTAAAAGCGCTATCATAATCATCAAAATCATCAAATTTTCATGGATTCAAGCCTAAGTTAAAGTAAAACTTCCGAAACTTAATTTGATCCAAAACTCGATCCGAACACCTCCAAATGATCTGAAAATTTGCACACTTATCCAAAATCACCTAACGGAGCCACTGCAACTCTCGGGATTCCATTCCGAACCCCGGATCAAAATCCCACCTATCAATCGGACTTCGCCAAAATTCTAGCTTAGCCAATTCAAGCCTAATTTTACACGAGACCTCCAAATTTAGTTTCGATTTCGCTCCTAAGTCACAAATCACCATCCAAAACTAGCCTAATCATCGGAAATCCATTTCGATCCCTCTAACTCATAACTCAACGTTGGATTGACATTTCCAATCTAACTTCTCATAAAGAGACTAATTTTCTCATTTCTACCCAAACTCCATCCGAATTACTTCAAACTCTCCAAACACATATAATTAAACATATGGAAACATAAAACGGGGAAAACGGGGAGATAATTCGCGGGACGACGGGTCAGGTTGTTACATCCTCCCCAACTTAAACAAACGCGCGTCCTCGAGCGGGTCAAGAAACATACCTGGAGTATCAAATAAGTGAGGATATTTACTCCGTATCTCCTACTCGGTCTCCCAAGTGGCTTCCTCCACGGGCCGACCTCTCCACTGCACCTTCACCGAAGCTATGTCCTTTGATCTCAACTTTCGAACCTGACGACCCAAAATAGCCACTGCCTCCACATCATAGGTCAAGTCTTCATCTATCTGGTTCGTACAGAAATCTAACGGGTGAGACGGGTCCCCAACATACTTCCGAAGCATAGAAATATGGAACACCGAGTGAACTCCCCACAAGCTAGGCGTCAAAACAAGCATATAGGCCACCTCCCCAATCCACCTAAGTATTTCAAAAAGTCTAATGAACCTTGGACTCGGCTTCCCTTTCTTTCCGAATCTCATAGCGCCTTTTATAGGCGAAACCTTCAGCAAGACCTTCTCGCCCACTGCATAAGATACATCTCGAACCTTCCGGTCCGCATAGCTCTTCTGACGCGACTGAGCTGTACGAAGTCTCTCCTGTATCACTTTCACCTTCTCTAAGGCATCCTAAACAAACTCTGTCCCCAACAATCTAGCCTCGCCGGGCTAAAACCAACCAACCGGAGATCTACACTGTCTCCCATATAAGTCTTCATACGACGTCAGTTGAATGCTGGATTGATAGCTGTTATTATACGCAAACTCCGCAAGTGGCAAGAATTCAGCCCAAGACCCTCCAAAATCAATTGCACAGGCACGCAACATGTCCTCCAATATCTGGATAGTACGCTCGGACTGCCAGTCCGTCTGTGGATGAAATGCTGTGCTCAACTGCACTTATGTGCCCAACTCCCGATGAAACGTTCTCCTGAACTGGGAAGTAAACACGGTACCCCTATCTGATACCATGGAAACTGGGACCCCATGCAACCGTACAATCTCCCGGATGAAAATCACTGCAAAATTCTCCGCAGAATAGGTAGTACATACTGGAATGAAGTGCGCAGACTTGGTCAGCCTATCCACAATCAGCCAAACCGAATCAAACTTCTTCGAGGTACGAGGAAGACCACTCATGAAATCCATAGTAATATTCTCCCATTTCCATTCCAGAATATCCATCCGCTGGAGTACACCACCGGGTCTCTGGTGCTCGTATTTGATTTGTTGATAGTTGAGACACGGAGCCACGTAATTCACGACATCCTTTTTCATCCTCCCCACCAGTAATGCTATCTCAAATCGTGGTACATCTTCGCGGCACCCGGATGAATAAAATACTGCGAGCTCTGAGCCTCTTCTAATATCAACTCCCAGAGACCATCCATATTGGGCACGCAAATCCGGCACTGCATCCGTAATACACCATCATCTCCGATGGTCACATCTCTGGCATCATCATGCTGAACCCTGTCCTTCAGGACAAGCAAATGCGGGTCATCATACTGCCACTCTTTGATGCGATCATACAAAGAATCTCGGGAAACCACACTAGCCAACACCCAACTAGGCTCGGAAATATCTAACTTCACCATCTGATTGGCCAAGGCCTGAACATCAACTGCAAGGGGCCTCTCCCCAACTGGAATGTACGCCAAACTACCCATACTAATAGCCTTTCGGCTTAAAGCATCGGCCACCACATTGGACTTCCTGGGATGATACAAAATGGTAATATCATAGTCTTTGAGTAACTCAAGCCATCTCCACTGTCTCAGATTAAGATCTTTCTGTTTAAACAAGTGCTGAAGGCTGCGATGGTTAGTATTTACCTCACAAGACACACCATAAAGATAATGCCTCCAAATCTTCAAGGCATGGACAATTGCAGCTAACTCTAAGTCATGAACATGGTAGTTATTCTCATGGGACTTTAGCTGACAAGAATCATACGCAATAACTCTACCCTCCTGCATCAATACACAGCCTATCCCAACTCTCGAAGCATCGCAGTACACTGTGTAAGAACCTGAAGCTGATGGTAATACTAATACCTGAGTTGTGGTCAAAGCCAACTTGAGCTTCGGGAAGCTCTCCTCGCATTCATCCGACCACACAAATGGGGCATTCTTCTGAGTCAACTTCTTCAAAGGCGAAGTAAAATATGAAAAACCCTACACGAACCTACGGTAATAACCCGCCAAACCGAGGAAGCTCCGAATCTCAGTAGCTGAGGATGGTCTGGGCCAACTCTGCACCGCCTTAATCTTCTTTGGGTCAACCTGAATGCCATCACTGGACACCACGTGTCCCAGAAAAGCCACAGTACTAAGCCAGAATTCACATTTGGAGAACTTTGCATAAAGCTTCTCCTCTTTCAATCTCTGCAAGACCACCCTCAAGTGTTGTGCGTGATCCTTCTTGCTACGCGAATACACCAGGATATTATCAATAACCATGATCAATAAAGAATCCAGGTAAGGCCGAAATACATTGTTCATCAAGTGCATGAACGCGGCTGGGGCATTAGTCAGCCAGAAAGACATCACTAGAAACTCGTAGTGCCCATATCTCGTCCTGAAAGCCGTCTTCATAATGTCTGAATCCCTAATCTTCAGCTGATGATAGCCTGACCGAAGGTCAATCTTAGAAAATACCCTTGCTCCCTGGAGCTGATAAACAAATCCTCAATACGGGGTAGTGGGTACTTGTTCTTCAGTGTCACCTTATTCAACTGCCTGTAGTCAATGCACATTGTCATTGTGCCATCCTTATTCTTTACAAATAATACGGGTGCACCCCAAGGTGACACACTCGAGCGAATTAATCCCTTATCTAGGAATTCCTGAAGGTGTTCTTTCAACTCCTTAAGCTCTGTTGGTGCCATACGATAGGGAGGAATAAAGATGGGCTGAGTGCCCGGCACCCATATCAATACCAAAATCAATGTCCCTGTCTGGCGGCATGCCTGGCAAGTCTGCTGGAAACACATCAGGGAAATCCCTAACAAAGGACCGAATCAAGACTAGAAGCCTCGCTTCCACATCTTTCACGAAAGCCAAATATGATAAACACCCTTTTCCAACCATCCATTGGGCTTTAGCAAAGAAATCACCATGCTAGGTACATAAGCAGTCACGCTCGCCACTCGATCCTCGGAATACCCGGAATAGCTAGTGTAACTATCTTAGCATGACAGTCCAGAATAGCATGGTACGTCGATAGCCACTCCATACCCAGAATTACATGGAAATCCACCATGCGCAATAATACTTAGTCAACTCGGGTCTCTAGACCCCCAATAGTCACCAGACAGGATCGATAAACATGATCAACAATAATAGTATAACCCACTAGGGTAGATAAATGTATGGGCAAGGAAAGACAACCACGGGTCATACCCAAATGATAAGCAAAATAGGAGGATACATATGAATAGGTAGATCCGGGATCAAGTAAAATAGAAGCATTCCTGTGGCAGACTGAGATAATACATGTGATAACTACATCCGAGGTAATAGCGTGCGCCTATCTGGAAGGGCATACAAACGTGCCTGGCCACCGCCAGTATGGTCCTCACCCCTGGGGCGACATCTGGCTTCCTGTCCTCTACCCTTAGCTGACTGAGTGGGAGTCGAAGAAACCTGTGCAGAAGACAAGGGCTGATCCCTCTGTTGAGACTGCATACTACATAGTCGAGGAAACTGTCTCCTCTTGTGACCCAACTCACCGCAATCATAGCAATGAACTGAAGCTGGAGAAGGGGACTGATGAGAACCCCTCGCTGCAGACGAATCCTGAGCTGAAGGAGTAGGAAAAGAGCTCAGAGCTGGGATAGCACTCAGTGCAGGCTGACTCTGCTGATGACCCTGATGGCCTCGGCCTGAAGATGTTCCACTAGACTCTGTGCGTCAGGACTGAGGAGGTCTGAAGGAACGACCTCTACCATGCTGGAACTGGCCCATAGACGGAGCACCAACAAAATTACTTGAACCTCGAGGCCTCTTGGCCTCCCTCTCCATACGTTCCCAATGGCGATCTGTCTCAATTAGTCGAGCCGCATCAACAACCTCCTCAAATGTAGCTGTTGTAGCCCTCTCTCTAGTCATCAATATACGGATCGGATAGTTGAGGCCATTTATTAACCTCCTGATCCTCTCTCTATCTGTAGAGATCATCCACATAGCATGGCTAGCCAGTTGTGTAAACCGCAACTCATACTGAGTTACTGACATATCTCTTGAGTCAACCATTTGAATTGACGACGCATCTCCTCTTTGTGAGACTAGGGCACATACTTCTCCAAACATACCATGGAGAACTGGTGCCAAGTGAGGGGCGCTGCCTCGATAGGCCTATGCCTCTTGAACTCTTCCCACCAAGTAAATGCAGCTCCTGTGAACTGGAAGGTGGTAAAAGCCACTTCATTAGACTCCAGAATACCTGCAGTACGAAGCATACGCTGGCATTTATTCAGAAAACCCTGTGCATCCTTGCCCTCATCACCACTAAATGTCGGAGGTTGGAGCCTACCGAACCTCTCCAAATGACGTTGCTCGTCATCCGACATAGCTGGAACCACATGAGTTGGAGCAGGTGCGACCGCGCAACTGGCGGTGCAACTGGAGCAACTGGATGAACTGGCGGAACAGGCTGAGCTGGAGCTACCTCAGGTGTCTGCAAGCTCTAAACAACATGCTCGGGAGTGCGAGTATCGAGGGTCTGATGACCTCCTCCGGTTTGAGAAGTAGCCGATGCTGTAGTGGCTGAAACCGCCTGAGCCAGGCCAATGCAGACGGAAAAAATCTGAGCCAAAGCCTCATGGAGACCAGGATCACGATGGGCACTGCCGGTGCCTGAATAGATGCTCCTAGAGCATCTACAGCTGGAGGCTGATCCTGGACCTAGGCAGCTGGTGGGTCTGTAGGTGCTGCCCCTGCTGGTCCGCCTCGTCTAGTACCACGACCGCGTTCACTACCTCTAGAAGGTGGTACTGGGGGTCGTCCGGCACGTCTATTAGCACAGGTTCTCGCCATCTACGAGAGAATGGAATACATAAATTTATTTTTCACGTTAACAAACCGCACGATATGAATTTCAATAAAGTGAAGTGTTTCGTAAAAGTTTTGTAGCCTCTTGCTTATAAGTGTGGTGCACGACACACCCATAAACAAGACTCTACTAAACCGTCTCATTACTCGTGAGGCCTCGTAACCTTGGCTCTGATACCAGCTTGTCACGACCCAAACCCGGTCGTGATGGCACCCGGCACTAAAGCTAGGTAAGCCTGACCAACAATCGCTTTCAATTTAACACTAAGTCTCAAAACCGACAATTTAAGAATATTATTGTAATTTTAGAATAATAATCCAAAATATTAATAGAGTAACAAGGATAAATACGAAAACCGATAAACATCCATATGATCTGGGGTCACGAGTCTAGAGCCTCTAAACAAACGAAATAATAAGAATATCTGAATAACTATATAAAATCCGGAAAAGTATATAGTAATAATGAACTGGAATATGAAGACCAGTCAGGTCTTGCGAACGTCAAGCAGCTACCTCAACGACTTTGGAAAATATATGGAGACTACGAGTGTCTGCTAAGCCTTCGGTGTACCTGAATCTGCACACAAGGTGCAAGGAGTAGGGGTGAGTACTACCGACTCAGTGAATAATAAGCATAGAAAAATGTCTGAAAGTAAGAAATTCACGAAATGCCACAAAGCAAAACTATAACTAAAAGTGCTATAACTTAGCTACGAACTAACAGCAAAACAGTATCAAAATAGCAACCAAGTATCAGATAAAGATGCAATGCAATACACATGAATATGTTGCAGCGTGCATCCCGATCCATTTAACGTCGATGGCGCTCATTGGGGTGTGTACAGACTACGGAGGAGCTCTTTCAGCCCAAGCACAATATCGGTATATCACCGCTGCGGCGTGCAACCCGACCTGATACTTAGTCCATAGTACGCATGTAATTCACATAACATATTCAATCTGATTCTTTGCCAGTTTCCAATTACTAAGGTGAATATAATTTAATTAATCAATTTCAGAAATAAGGTGACTTAGCATTTACTAACAGTGAATAACACAAGACTGAGATCAATGATTATGCAAATAATGTTATCACACAGATATTCATCCTATACGGATGCTACAGATCGGCACAAGGCCCCAAACATGGCAATAAGCCCATATATATTCATTATAGGGTGCGTATCAGCCGCCATTAATATTATTTAGCTCTCGGGATGGACCAAGTCACAATCCTCAATCATATACAATCCCGCACCTACCATGGGGTGTGAGTCATGTCCTAACATAGCGTCACGATGTGATTAACCGGGGTTTCAAACCCTCAGGATATCATCTATACAAACTACTCACCTCTATCCAGTCGTATACTGGTCTGCAATTCCTTTTCCTTTCGAATCTCCCTCTACGAGCATCGAATCTAGTCAAAACCATAACGAATACGTTATTATAGGCTAAATAAACATAACCCAATTGAAATTATTCGAAAAACGCTAAAATGATGAAGTTGGTAAAATCCGAGCCTCGGGCCCACTTATCTAAAAATTCTAAAAATCACATCTTTGGGTTCCTCGTCTCTCCACGATTCCGTACATATAAAGTTCACCAAAAACGGAGTCTGTTTGACCCTTCAAATCCCCAATATTTTATTCTAAAAATTAAGCCCCAGCTTTTTACAATTTCTACACAATTTCATAGAATTAAGGGTTGATTCTTCCTAAAATTGGTGTTTTTAAGTCAAAAGACTTACCTCCAATCAATACCCATCGAAAACACGCTTCAAATCTCGCAAAAATCTCTCTTGGTTACTTAATAACAGTGGTGGAAATATTGTTAGGTTCGCAACTGAAAATACTCTTAAAACATTATGTCCAGCTGAATGCCCCTCTTTCGTGAACGCGAGGCCCTTCGGCGTTGGCGATGAACAAAATCCACTAGGCCAAAATTCCTTCTTCGCGAACGAGTGGTTCAACCGCGAACGCGAAGGTCACTGCTCCCTTCTTCAACGCGAATGTGTGGCTCAACCGCGAACGCAAAAGGCAATTGCCCTGGTATCCCTCATGCATCCAAACACCCTACGCGAATGCGACCACCGCATGCGAACGCAACGGCCAAGGGACCTCAAGCCTACGCAAATGCGTGGCAGCTCCGTGAACATGAAGGCCAAACGTGCTCTGCAACAGCTGCTGCAATTTCTGCAGAATCAACCAACTTCCAAACTCTCCGCTAGCCATCCAAAACCACCCCGAGGTCCTCGGGATCTCAACCAAAAGCATAGATAGCTCCTAATACCTCATTCAAACTTGCTCATAGCATAAAATGCTATCATAAACATCAAAATCATCAAATTTCCACGGATTCAAGTCTAAGTTAAACTAAAACTTTCGAAACTTGCATTTGATCCAAAACACGACCCAAACACCTCCGAATGATCTGAAAATTTGTACGCATATACAAAATCACCTAACAGAGCTACTGCAACTGTCGGAATTCCAGTCCGACACCTGGATCAAAATCCCACCTATCAAGCGTACTTCGCCAAATTTCTAACTTAGCCAATTCAAGCCTAATTCTACGTCGGACCTCCAAATTCAATTCTAATTTTGCTCCTATGTCAAAAATCACCATCCAAAACTAGTCAAATTATCGGAAATCCATTCCGAGCCCTCTAACTCATAAGTCAATGTTCGGTTGACTTTTCCAATCTAACCTTCTCATAAAGAGACTAATTATCTTATTTCTACCGAAACTCCATCCGAATTACTTCAAACTCTCCAAAAAAATATAATGGAACATATGGTAACATAAAACGGGAAAAACAAGGCGATAATTCGCGGGACGACGGGTCAGGTTATTACAAGAAGACAATTACACAAACCTAATTCCTAAATGCAAATAGTGTAAGGCTTAATAAAAAATTCAGAACCCTTATTGGCTAGACTGTGGTTTTGTCATTTGTGAATAAACATACTGAAGTTCAATTTTAACTCCTCCATCCCAATTACAATTATAATGCACAGACTATCTTTTACCTAATTGACATGAGAGCTTAAGCAATCAACTATCATTGAACACGATACCTTCACCTTACTGAAACTTAGGCCAGTTCAATACAGTTCATCAATGTCCTATTCAGTTACTGATTAAAACTAAAAATAACTATAACAGGTTTCATCTAGTTCGTGAGTCGCTTTTTCAAATAGATTTATGAAAACACACTAACAGAAAATTAACTACTACTAACGTGAACTATTCTATTAACCTAACGTGATTATTGAATAGAGACTTCAGCTCATTTTTTTAATTATCAATACAAGTGAGGTTCCTGAATTCCAAATCCAAATTCCTATTTTAGCTTGCTTCTAATTTCAGAATTACACTACACAAGCACAACTAAAGTAATATGTCTAATGAATAATTGCTACTTTAATAGTTCAGACAGTCCACAAATTAGAAAACAGTCCAAGACAGTCCAGTCATACAATCCACAGTCTCCTTAATACAACTGAAATTCTGTTAAGATGAATTAATCAAACTAAAGCTCTAACTAGGTAATGAAAGCGACGAATCCAAAGGTAAATACGCATCAATTTATCATTTAAACTTCAACATGTTGTTCTACAAGTGAATACGATTCTCAGCTTCACTGGAGTATGAGAAGATACCTGGAAATTACAATGTAATCAAAAAAGAGCAGATCAGCAGTAGCAAACAACAGTCACAACCAGTTCCAATCCAAAAGTAGTCTCAAATGAAATCAACAAATGATAGAACACCAAATTAAGCAGGAAATTGATCCAAATAACTAAAATAACACCACATTGACTTGAAATGTACCCAAATATCTTCTGAAACTATCAATAGACTAATACTCGACCAAAATCAGCTTATCAGAACCCAAACTTACTCGAAATTAACCCAGTAAACAATCTAAAGCTTGAGCAACCAAGTATTGAATTAGAAAATGGGAATTACTAACTGAAAGTTGAAATTAACCTAAAGTCTCTAATGGAACAGTACTTTTTTGGATTTTGGAGGTTTTCTATTATTTTTGATTTTTTAATTTTGAATCTCCAATCTCAGATATGAAAAACCGGAGAACACGTTTTTTGGGGGGGGGGGGGGGGTATTTTTGGGCTGAAAAACCTATGCAATAAGGCAGATATACTGCCTTTTATAGGCAGAAGTTTGAAAATTCTCTCTGATTTTCTAATTTATGAATTATCCCTCAACTGTTAGCTTGTTGTCCAAGCTAGCCCTTATTATTTACTGTTTGATCCCTTACTAGAAGATTCTAGGAGTTTCAGGTAACAACTATTCTTTTGACCAATTTAATAATACCTATGTGTACCTTTTTATGGGCATGTGCAACCATGATTGAAAATATTCTCCAGTGGTTTCTTTCGTTGCCCCCAAAACCCATGTGGTCCCTATATGTGTCTATTGTGTTCAAAAATGTGTAACGGTGTTATGGGCTAGGTCCGAAAATTAGGACTAAAAATGGGTTATTTGAACCCAAATATTACTCTTTCCCCGCAACTGAGAATAAAAATACAATCTTATTTAATTAATCATACGTAACCGAAATAACTATCAAAATAAGACTGACAATCGAAACAAAAACTATTTTTTGGGTATTTTTAAGATTAAAATAACTACAAAATATTAATGAAACTATTTTTTTTTGTAATTTTCGTTTTTATATAAAGATAAAAAAGGTATTATTTCTGTATTTTTCAATTTTATGAGATTTTTCATAAATTAAAATATATATATATATATCTTTTTTTTTGTAATTTTTTCATTTTTCTGACAAAAAAAAAGTAAAGAAGTCAAAAATAGTTGAAATAGCTATATTAGGCCTAAATTAAATAGTTACACGCTAAAATATAAAAAATTTTGGGGAGGGCCAAAAATCACACGTCTACACTGATGACATTTGCGTACGTAGCTGATGCAATCCCGCTCCATAGTGAGCCAATAATATTCCGCTCGGAGAATCTTCTTTGCCAGAACATATCCGCTCATATGCAGTTCACAAACTCCGAAATGTACCTCAGTCATGATAGACGTGGCATGCCTCACATCAATGCATCTTAACAACCCAAGGTTTGGAGTTTTTTTGTACAACACTCCTCCACCAAGGAAGAACCCGCTTGCCAACCGTCGAATTGTTCTTTTCTGGTCACATGTGGCTTGTACCTGATACACCCCAATCCTGATATATTCTATGATATGATGAAACCACGGCTCACCATCAAGTTTCTCTTCCACCACATTATAGTAAGCGTGCTGATCGCGGACCTGAATTTGTGAAGGGTCCACGCAAGCCTTATCCGGATGGTGCAACATCAATGTGAAAGTAGCCAATGCATCGACAACCTCATTATGAATTCTTGGTATGTTCCTGAACTTTATTGATTGAAACCATTGACAAAGATCATGTCAAAATTGTAGGTACGGCATAAGCTTTAAGTCTCGAATTTCCCATTCTCCTTGAATTTGGTGCACCAGTAGGTCCGAGTCTGTAATGACCCGACCTATCATTTTGAAAAATTAAGCTTTGTTTAGTGGCATAAGGTCTGGAGCAGCTTTGTAACATGAGTATAGACTTGCGTGCATGGTGAAATTCAGTTTTCGGATGGTTTAGAGTCAATTCTAGAGAAGAAACCTTATTTTGGAAGTTAGAACGATGAAAATTTGACCGGAATTGGACTTTAGGGTAAACGACCCCGGAATGGGTTGTGGATGATATCAACAGCTTTGTATGGTAATTTTGGATTCAGGCGCGTGTCCGGATTCAAATTTGGAGGTCCGTAGAGTATATTGAGGCATTTCGGCGAAAGTTGGAGTTGGAAAATGAAGAAGTTTGACCCACAGTTGACTTTTGGAAAATCGGGGTCAGAATGTGATTCCGAAAGTTGGAGCAGCTCCGTTATGTCATTTTGGAGTTTTCTGCAAAATTTGGCGTCATTCTGATAGGTTTCGGCATAAGATCCATTATTTGAAGAGTTAAAAGTTCATAAGCTTGATTTTTTGGTTTGATTCGCCGTTTCGACACTGTGTTATCTGATTTGGGACATTGAGCGAGTCCGTTTTAGGTTATATGACTTGTGTGTGTGGTTAGATGGGGTCCCGGGAGCCTCAGGTGAGTTTTGGATAGGTATAGGCTATGTTGCATTTATTTTTGGATGCTTTGTCATCATTTCTTCAAGAAAAAACGATACCACCTTGAGAAAATGAGATCCAATTTCAATTTTGTTTGAACCATTAGATGCGTATCAAAATTTTGGAGCCATAGGAAAAATAATCACCAAATTTGGCTATCGTATGAAGAAGTTATACTCATTTTTGTGTCGAGAAAAAATTGTTGGTTTCCGGTGTGTTCGCAAATGTGAACTTTTTTCATCGCATTTGCGATGCCCAGTTCGCAAATGCGAAATTTTGTCTCAAATGCGACTCTTGCCAGCCCTTTCTTGTTCACAATTTCCAAGGGTTCGCAATTGCGAACCCTGGGTCGCAAATGCGACATCAGAGAGCTGTTAAGTGAGGTTTTTGACGGGATTTTCACCCATTTTTCAATTGTCTCAAACCCTAAGCCTCCATAGGTGATTTTCCAAACACTAAAACTTCTCCAAATCATTGGGTAAGTGTCTCTAGTCCATTTCCAACTATATTTTATGATTATATCTTAGATTTAACATCAAATTCACGAGAATCTAAAGGAAAATTCGGGAAAAATTGTGAAATCTTTGAAAAATGTAAAATGATTATTTTAATGACCAAATGGTATCGGAATTAGATAATTTTTATATGGGTGAACTCGTAGCAAAATGGGTGTTTGGTTTTTGTTAATTTTGTAGGGTTCCAAGGTGTGGTCCCGGGGAGTTGACTTTTGTTGACTTTTTGGATATTGTATAAGAATCATAGTTTTGTCAATTGAAATTATTTTCTCTTGCATTGTTTGATGTATTCAAGTTGTTTTTGGCTATATTGAGCCGAGCATTGATGAATTTGTAAAGGAAAAGCTAAATTGAGTATTGAATTGACCGGATTGAGGTAAGTATATTGCCTAGCCTTGTGTGGGGGACTCCCCCCTAGGATTTGAGTCTTCTCTGTTGATTGTAGTCCGTGTACACGAGGTGGCGAGTGCGCGCTCGGATTTATTTGTGGTAAATTGTCCCTTTTAGGCTCTTAGACTCTTGAAATCACCGAGTATGAAGATGGTATCGATACAATTGAGTTCTATATTATTAGTTTCACCTCTACATGTCTTACTTGATATTTGTTTGCCCATCTTGATTTGTTCTTGTTATTTAATGGACTTTACGTGCTTAACTGAAGATAATTACCATTCTATATTCATATTACCCGTCCTAACTACTCGACTTTAATTGGAAATCATAAATATTGTATCTCATGTAATTAATTGTTATTAATTGGCAAGAAGACAGATATCTTACGATTAGTTGATATTTCCTTAAATTGTAATTATTTGATTCATGTTAACTTCCTTACTAATTGGTTACTCCTTGATTGTAAGTTCATCTGTAACTTCATGTAAATATATTATATGTCCAACTGTTGTGGTATCGGTGTAGTTTTTATGCACTCATTATGTCTTGTCTTGTCGTTGAGGTTATTGTGTTTTTCCTTGGTGTTCCGTGACCTTATTATGTATTGTTGATTCCCTTTCCAGGACGTTATTGTTTCTGTTGTTGATTCCCTTACCGGGATGTTATTGTTTCTATTGTTGATTCCCTTGCTTTGTCCCTATATATATATATATATATATATATATATATATATATATATATATATATATATATATATATATATATATATATATATATATATATCATTTATTGTGTTGTTGTTGATACTGTGATGCACGAGGTTTCTGCCGTGCGGCTGTTGGTACTGTGATGCACGAGGTCTCTGCCGTGCGGTTGTTGTTGGAGAGTTGCACGAGGTCTTTGTCGTGTTATTGTTGCTATTTATGTTTTTGCACATGTGGCGGAATAAGGGAATATTGTGATGTACATGTGGCAGAATAAGGTGGGAATATTGTGATGCACGTGTGGCGGAATAAGGCGGTGCTTACTACATTATTATCGGCTGCACACGTGGAGAGATAAGGTGGGCTATGTCAGGGACTGCTTGTAATGAATTGTGAAGGCACGTGGAGGCATTTCCTATTTTGTTTACTATTGTGATTGCGGGTTGCTTACCTGTGTGGGTTTTATTGTTCGGAAGTCGTGAGGAAACATTGTATGTATGGTCCGTTCTCCCATTCATATTTCTAGTTAGTATAATTCTTTTTAGAACACTTGCACAAGAATACACGTAGTTGAATACTACCGTTAGAGTCGAATTGCTCCTAATTTTGCTAAGGATGGAGGTACACCTTTGTTTATCCAATTTCAGGAGTTGTTGTTGATCTATATTTCCTTGTGAAAATTGTGGAAAGAACTGAATAAGGCCTTAAGTGAACATCACTATAGGATACGAGTTACTGGCTTGTTTTTTTCCCTCGTTGTGTTGTGACTTCAGGATTTGGATTGTGATTTCTGCTATCATTTTCATATTACCATTTATTGTATTCTCGTTGTTACTGATGGCCCGTTTACCTTATTGTGATTTGTAGCATTTTTAGTCATCCGTGCAGTCTTTACATATTTACATATCATCTCTATCATTTCTACTATATTATTTATTGACCGATAGGTGTTTCGACTGTTCCTCGTCACTACTCCAACGAGGTTAGTCTTGATACTTACTGGGCACCGCCATTGTGTGCTCATGCTACTCTTTATACACTTTTTGTTGTGCAGATTCAGGTACTCCCATTCAGTTCTGTCGGCCTTGGAAGGAGGCGTATCAATGGAGACTTCGAGGTATATCTGCTACATCCGCAGACCGAGGAGTCCCTATCCAGCTTTTTGTAATAAGTATAGTTCTTTCAGTATTTCTCTTTTGTATGGACATTCTTGAGTCAGAGCCTCTTATGTATCCCTTAGCTTGAGATTTGTGAGATTCCGGGTTTTGGGAACTTTTATTAACTATGAGAGTTGTTATTGTGTGTGCCATGTGTTGCTACCCAAATTTTCCCTATATATATTTTTCACTCAAACTACTTTCAAAATAGTATGTGTATGCATATATAAGCATGCATGGAAATTTTGGTATTTTTCCTTAATTTTTAGGATTATAAAATTGATTTACTGCTTTTATTGACAGTATAAAGGCCAAAATTATTCCAAATTATTATTTCTAGTGAATAATGTGCTTCACTCTCATATTTACAACAAGATATAATTTATGTAATTTTCGCACATTTTTTTTACAAATTTATTTGGAAATTTTAAAGCTAGTTGCATAAAATAGCAATTATGGCCTACTTTTGCAATTAACTATGTTCCATAGTTATAAAAGTATTTCTAGTATTTTTAAATTAATATTTATATGTTATTATTTGTATAGATCTTTCAATTTTTCTTTTAAAACTATTTTAGCTATTTTATAAAATAAATTAGGAGAAATTGGCTATTTAAATGTTAGCCATATTTTGTTTAAATTATAGCCTAAATTGAACCCTATGTCAGCCCAATTTTGACGCCATTTACACCCAATTCATAGAATAATCCGACCCACACCCCTTATATCAACCCGACCCAACCTTGATTCGATCTGAGCCGTTGATCAAATGAGATCAACAGCCCAGATTTAAATACTGAAATTAAAACCTAATGACCCCTACCCCTCACCCTCATTTGCAAGAGACCGGTTTCTTTCTCTAACCCTTCGTCTCTGAGTTCTCTCTAGAATCTTCTGATTCTCTCTCTTCTCCGATGGTTTTCATCACCATTCCGGCCACCTCACCCTCATTCCTCTCGACCACTATTCACCATGGTACCTTATCTCACTATTTCTCTCTCAAACTCGAAGTAAAGATGCTTCCGCCACGGAAGACGGTCGATTGAAGCTCACCTGAGTCTGTGCCGGCCTTTCTCTGGTGGTTTTTATACGATAATGCTCTCTATGGCGTTATTGATGAGTTTCACGGCCAGGTTCCTCCTTTCTTTAACTCGTCTGCAAACCCTAATTCTTTTACTCAAATCTCTTTAATTTTTGTGCTTTTAAAATGATTTTCAGTTCGATTCTTTATTTTCTACTCTAATTTTCACTCAATATCTCTGATTATCTCAAGTTTTCTGATGATTTTTCTCTTTTTCAAAATTAGGGTATCTGACCCCTTTGTCAAAATAGCTTCTTCTACTTTTCTTGAGTATTATGTGTTTGTTTGTCCGTGTTGCGAGTTGTTTGGTTTCCTTGTTAATTTGAGTTCCATGCTTTAATTTTCTTGCTAGGGTTCTGACCCTTTGTTGCTTCCATGTTTACTTGCTTATGGTTCTCAGAACTCCATGTCTATTATGCTTTATAGGCCTAAATGTTTATTGTTCGTGCAATATTCTACTGATCTAGTACATCTCTGTGAATCTTTGGTTTGTATGTGATTTTCATTAGACATTTTACTGATTTCTTTCGAAATTACTTCCTTATTTGGGTATGCTTTCCTTACTTAGAAACAATTCCCTATGATTTTGGTCTTGTCCGAGATTCTTTGACTAATTGTTAGAATTGGCTTGTATTTCCGTACCATATTTGTGCATAAACATGTTTTCAAAATCGTCAGTATATTTTCCTTAACTGATTTACCATGTATCTAGCCCCTATTGCATATTATGTGCTTTGCTACTTTCACTAGGGTAAACACAACATTTAATTGATTCCTTTCCTTTTGAAACGAATGTTTGTTACCGTTTGTCTTTGACTCCTTAGTTAAAAGGGAGTCCTGATACTAATTGGATTTTGATTGATACTGGTTCCTTAGTTAAAGGTTGTTGCTTTGTTTGTGTACTCGTTTCTAGTACTATAAGTACCCTCCCCCATTCTCTTTGAAAGACACCAACACACAATGCAACCACTCTAAACTCTCTTTCAATAACACTCAGTGCTCTCTTTTTTCTCTATTGTTTCTCTACAAACTCTCTCACTCAATCAGCTAAAAGACAAGATTGAGTAATCTTGGCTGCTTATTTCTACACTACTAGGGTTCTATTGCACTGGTTACTTGAGTTTTGCATGCTGTTTGCTTCTCTGCACTGATGTTCTCACACTGCCGCCCTCATTCTCTGCACACTTTGCTCTCTTATTGTGCATTATTGCTCATTGATCTTGTGTTCTATTTGCTTGCAACTGGTATGTCATCTATATAGTATACAGTTTCCAAAACAACATGCTTTTGTTAGTTCTGCACTTCATCTTATTCCTTGTGTGATTTTAGCTATGGTTCTGCTGTTCTTATTGTCACTAGCATGCACCTACTAGTCGACTTAGTTTAGCTTATCATGTTCCCATTACCCTGTTCCTTGTCTCAATGGATATTTACTTCTCATTGTGTGTTAATACCATGTATCCAGGTCTGCTTGGCTACTTGATTAGCCTAAAAACCTCTTCCTGAGATTGATTGTATTGGGGTTTGGTGCAGTAAGAACTGAACCCCTGTTTGCAACCATGTCTGATTACTTTTCTTCAATATGTTGTCTGTGTAGTTCACTTTACTTATTTGTTCCCTTCCCCTTTGCCCCTGTTTGTGTGATGCTCTGTTTAAACTGGTCAGTTCTAAATGATTTCAAAGGAACTCTTTCAAATTTTTTCAATCATTTCTATTGTTTTCTTAAATTGTCTCTCAAATCTTTCTACTGTTTTGTTAAACTTATTCTCAACTGCTCTAAACTCTCTCAATCCTATCACAATTTCACTATTATTAGACCATTAGGTTTTGCCCCTTTGGTGTAAGTGTTTCCTTGGGAGCCCTTGTGACTTAATGGAACCTCGGCACTTTCAATGTATTCAACTATTTCCTCTAGGGTCGGAGTAAGTTCAAAGTCCAAAAAATGGAACACATTATGTGTCGGGTCCCAACATGTGACCAATGCTCTGATGATGTCTCCCCGAGGCACAATCTCCATCAAAGGTTCATTTTGAATCGTGCTCATCCAGCATATTTATTAAGGCGATTTAGTCACTTATTTGACCTAAAAGAAAAGAAAAAACTATTTTGTTCAAATTTCCAACTTAAAACAAACAGCCAGTTTTGCAGATACGGCGTTTCAGCACTTCGTGAAGAAGATTTTAAGGTTGTGCTCGCTAATCGCTATAAATGACCCAAGGTGGATGTTCTTGCAAAAACGGCCTTCCGGCGCCCTTTAAAGGACATTCGGCTTATTTTTTACAAGAATGGCGTCACCCAACTTATTCATGATGAAATTAAAATTTGACATTTTTTGGCTATTTTTGCAAAGGGGAGGTTGGACCCGATGAGGGTTGCCTACGTATCTCACATCCAGTGAGAATCAAACATGCATAGTTCGTTCAAGCAAAACTAACTATTTTTGAAAACAAGACTCTTTTGACAAATACACTATTTTGGAAAACAGAACTCTTTTTATAATTTCTTTTTTAACAGACTATTTGAAAATAAAACTCTTTAGTTTTTTTCTTTCTTGACCAATAAAACAAACCATTTTTAAAACATGTAATTAACTCTCTACACTGCTATTTCTCTTTTTTCCAATATTTTTCAAATACTCCAAAGTCGGTCAGCATGCAAGTCCGAGACAAATAAATGCACACGCAACACGTAAGATGCATCAAGATGGTCTTTTCATTTCAGGTTACCTATCCTAGACGGACCCAACCCCTGTGTTGAGTCCCCTAAGACAAATGCACGTGATGCAAATAAGCACTCCTAATAGGGATCCAACAAAAATTCAAGTTATTCTAGGTTCAAAACCTAGGTATGTGTTCAAGACTGTGTACCCGAGTGGACAACTCGAGTCGAGGAGGTGGCTATTTACCAGGAACCAAAAGGCCATCCAATTTAGTAACTTGTCCGAGCCACTTTCTTATTTCAAGGTATGACACTAATAGAATTGGTAGTCTCAACCAGTAAGCACTTCCCCAGAGGTGAGAAAAGAAGGGTCTCAGCACAGTTTATATACATTTCAGATAATATCAAAACAGTAAAGCATTTAGCACATTTAGCATGAAACATGTAGGAAAATCAGATAAATCCAAACACAACAATTATTCTAAGCTTGAATTCTTAAACCTTGAACCGAAGTTCTGGGTTTGTCTCCCCAGCAGAGTCGCCAGAGCTGTCACACCTCCTTTTTCACTACATCCGCAAGGGCGTAAAGGAGTTTTTTCAATTAAAGGATAATTGGGACGGGATTTATTATTAAGATTCACATTTTCCACTTGGGAGATTAATGGTGTCCCAAGTCAAAGATTGAATCCCGAACCGAGGAAAATATGACTCTGTTAATAGTCCGTTAACTAGAAATCCGAGTAAGGAATTTTGTTAACTCGGGAGAAGGTGTTAGGCATTCCCGAGTTTCGTGGTTCTATCACGGTCGCGCAACTTTCGTATTTGACTTATTTATATAATTTTAATACATGTTTAGCTTATGTACATTTTAACTTTAGACTACTTCTATTTTTATTTTTAAAGAGAATTGCAACATTGTGAAAACGCATCTCGAACCATGTCACATAAATTCACCCGTAGTTTTTTATACATTTCGACTTCGTTGAGATTTGGATTTGGGTCATATAAATGGGCACTCGAGTTTAGGAAGTTAATGTTATTAAAATACGCGCCTAAAGAGACTAACGCATTATTATCTTTGGGGAAGGCCGTGAAATTCACTAAACGCCCCATCTTGAAGTCTAAGTATATTAATACAACCATTTATCAAGGCCCTCACACTTTATGTGTTTTGTTTAGCGAGGCTCATCTTGTTTTATTATTTAAAGGCCAAACCTAAAGCAACTATGATTCTCTATTTTTATTTGTCTCTAATAATAAAAGGAGAAGTCCTAATTAATTAATATGCTTGAAGAGGCCAAATTCTTATTATTCGATCTCAAATCAATTGAGCCCAACAACTTAGTAATTTCAGCAATTGGTCCAAATCAACCCAAATCATATTTACCAAGGCTGGACATTTTGGGCCTGTGACGACAAGTTCGGGCCCAGAGCATGGTGGGATTGGGTATTTCAGCTATAGAGCTGAATGTGGTTGGTTGGGATTTTGTGTTTGAGCCCAGAATCGAAGTTTGAATTGAAGCAAGATTTAGTATTAATTATGTAACAAAAACGAATTCAGTGACCCAACATGCGGCATTCTGCTATTTTTGATACTCAAAAATGTTCAAAAGACAATCACACAATCCTAATTTTTAAATGTAAATAGTGTAAGGCTTAATAACAAATTCATAACTCTAATTGGCTAGACTGTGGTTTTGTCATTTGTAAATAAACATACTGAAGTTCAATATTAACTTCACCATCCCAACTACAATTATGATGCATAGACTATCTTTTACCTAATTGACATGAGAGCTTAATAAATAACTATCCTTGAACATGATACCTTTACCTTACTGAAACTCAGAGCAGTTCAATACAGTTCATCACAGTCCTATTCAATTACTGATTAAAACTGAAAATAACTACTACAGGTTTCATCTAGTTCGTGAGTCTCTATTTAAAATAGATTTATGAAAACACACTGACAGGAAATTAATTACTACTAACCTGAACTATTCTATTAACCTAACATCATTATTGAATAGAGACTTTAGCTCATTTTTTTAATTATCAATACAAGTGAGGTTCCTGAATTCCAAAACCAAATTCCTGTTTTAGCTTGCTTCTAATTTTAGAATTACACTACACAAGCACAACTAAACTAATAGGTCTAATGAATAATTGCTACTTTAACAGTTCTGACAGTCCACAAATTAGAAAACAGTCCAAGATAGTCCAGTCATACAATCCACAGACTCTTTAATACAACTAAAATTCCAATTAAAATGAATTAATCAATCTAAAGCTCTAACTGGGTAATGAAGACAACAAATTCAAAGGTAACCACGCATCAATTTATCATTTAAACTTCAACATGGTGTTCTACAAGTGAATACAATCTTCAGCTTCACTGGAGCATGAGAAGTTACCTGGAAATTGCAATGTCATGACAAAAGAGCAGATTAGCAGTAGAAAACAATAGTCACAACCAATTCCAATCCAGAAGCAGTCTCAAATGAAATCAGTAGATGATAGAACACCAAATTAAGAAGGAAATTGACCCAAATAACTTATATAACACCACATTTACTCGAAATGTACCCAAATATCTTCTGAAATTATTAATAGACTAACACTCGACCAAAATCATCTTATCAAAACCCAAACTTACTCGAAATTAACTCAGTGAACAATCTGAAGCTTCAACAACCAAGTATTGAACTAGAAAATGGTAATTACTAACTGAAAGTTGAAATTATCCTAAAGTCTCTAATGGACAGTACTTTTCTGGATTTTTGGAGGTTTTCTATTATTTTTGGTTTTTGAATTTTGAATCTCCAATCTCATATCTGAAAACTAGAGAACACTTTTGGGGTGGGGTGGGGGGGATTTTGGGTCGAAAAACCTGTGCAATAAGGAAGATATGCTGCCTTTTATAGACAGAAGTTTGAAAATTCTCTCAGATTTTCTAATTTATGAATTAGCCCCTCAATTGTTAGCTTGTTGTCCAAGCTAGCCCTTATTATTTACTGTTTGATCCCTTACTAGAAGCTTCTAGGAGTTTCACGTAACAACTACAAGACCCTATAATTCCTAAACTACTCATTTATTCCACTAAAATTACTAACTATAGTTGACTGACCCATTCCCTTTACCCATGATTAACTAAGGTCTGATTTATTCAGCTATAACCATATGAACTAAGCTAATCCTAACAACTACTTGAAACAAACAGTGAATTTAAAACAAAATCATACATCAAAATAGTTTAACTCAATAACTAAAACAACCACTAATTTCTAACTACTGAACATCTATGAAACAACTACTGATTTGAAACACAGAAACAATCATTAAAAGCCTAACTAATCCTAATTGCAACCAAAAGAACATATTTGTTATAACCAGAAGTAAAGAAACTACATCAAAATTGAATCGAATCCAATTAACCTAACAATTAATCACTTGACCTAGTAAAACTATCATTTGAACATTTAACTAACAGAAGTAAAACAAAGATTAGAACAGAGTTGACCAAACTAAGAAGCAGAAATATTGCAAAAAATAAAACAAGCTAACTAACATCAAAAGCATGAATTAAACAAACAAAAACAAATGAAAAAGAAACAACAAAATAAAAAATAAAAAACTTAATCATTTAACCTCTTTTCTCAGACTCAAAATTAGTCTTTTCCCCAATGATATTTGAATGTTAATGATGACAAATTCGACAAGAGAGATGAGGGGATCACATGACAAGAGTTTGACAGGATTTTGGGAGGTTAGGGTTTTGACCGGAAAGTTCAAATCAATATTCGAAGAGTTCTAGTCAGATTTGAAAGACGGGGTGGGGGATTTGAAAGAAGAGACCAGGGCGGTCCTAGGGCGTTAATTTGGGCTGAATTGGGTTACTTTGCGTCTTATCCCGAAAAGTTTGATCTAATATTTGATGAGTTTAGATGGTATTTGAGGCAAACGAGTTGTGGATTCGGTGAGAGGAGAAGGAGAGGAGTACGTGGGGTAGTTTTGGTGGTGTTTGGAGACAGGCCGTCGATGGCGACGATTTTTGGCTGGCGGCATTAGGTTATAGGCTCTGAAGGGTTTTGGAGACGATGATACGAGGGGGGGGGGAGATACGATATTTTTATATTATGTAGTCCCCAGTTCCTGGCTGTTTCATTAGTTAACATCGACGGCCAGGATAGACCTGGTCGGGATTAAATTGGGCCTGGGCGTGGGGTGATGTTAAATTGGGTTGGGCAGAAAGTAACTAAATTGGCCCAAATTGTGTCTTTATTAAAACAACCTTCTTCTTCTTTAATTTGTTTTCTTTTGTTTCCTTCTCTTTTTTCTATTTTGTATTTTATATTTTCTGATTTTATTAAACTACAAAAAATTAAAATAAAAACCTAATATATTCTCAAAGTTAAGCTAAATAATTTCTAAAATTGATTAAATTCTATTTAAAGTAAACTTATGACAAATTCAACAATTAACAATTAAAAATATAAAAATGGACTATTTTTGTTAATTTCTTAATATTTTATTCTAAACGCAACTCAAATACTAATTAGTCCTAAAACATGAAATTAAGTGCTAAATGCTAATTTCAAGTGTATTTTTGCATTTTTCACTAGTTAAAAATGCACAAACAAAGATGCAAACAATTAACAGAAATTAACACAAAATTCACTATCACGACTCAATTCCCAAACCTGATCGTGATGGAGACTCTCGTGAGGACAAGGCCAGACAACAGAATAATGATGCCTTACTTAACAATTAATAACTACCAATGACTGAATAATACGACTTATTAGCATTTAACTATTGTTTATCACTCAACACAACTCGACCGGGGTGTCGTATGTCACGAGCATCTAAAGAGTAGGAACACTACTATAGTGCCAATAATTTATACATACAAGGAAAAATAGGAATTTAAGGATGAAGTGCGGTGCCGCAAACGCTGGCGGTCACCTTGTTCAACTACCATAGTAAGGCCTTCAGTCCGCTAATAACCCGCTACCGGATGAACAATACCTGCAACTGCACGCGAGGTGCATGGAGTAAAGTGAGTACTTCCAGCTCAGTGGTAATAAGAGTAAATAATAACTGAGCAGCAAGAAACCACGTAAGAGCATTACATCATGCAATATCGGACAGCACAACCCTATTAGAAAACAATTAGTCCGGGAAAAATCCTTTAGAAAATACCTAGCTCAGATTAAAACCTCTTTTTAAAATATCTCTTTCTTTTCTTTTTAACAGTTAAGAATATGAATGTGATATCAGGTAGTGCAAGTCCACACACAAATCAGCCCCTCGGGCACATCACTCCATTAACAAATAACACCGGGGTATCTGGTACACAGTGCAAGATATAGTATGGATGCCAATGATATGAGAGTGCTAAATGTCATGACACGTAGTACAAATAGGAACCAATACGTGAATGCAATGCAATGCACATGACCACTGCGACAAGTAGCTCGATCCATTTGGGTATCGCGCTCACTGTGGGGGTTCAGACTCCGGAAAGTCTCCTACAGCCCAAGCGCAATATCAATATCACGCCGTTGCGGCGTGCAACCCGATCCATGCATAGTCCAAAAATGCACATAAGCCACTTGGACAATATCAACATAACAGTTCTCCGCTCAAAACGTCAGTATGATATCATTTAACTTTTCAAATCATAGAAAGATAGCTGGGTTCGCAAACAGTATTTAAAGCTTTGGACCGAGATCAAATAATATACAGATTAATGCAAAAACAGTGATACCAATCCCTGAAGGATTCAAATAATCGGCACGAAGCCCAAAACATGGCAATCAGCCCGAATCATGATAATATCGAGTATTTTCAATCAAATACGTAGTAATTTCATCAATTTGGACGGACCGAGTGTCAATCCCCAACGGTGCTCTACCCCACGCCCATATCCGGCGTGCAAGTCACCACGATACAACACTATAATGTGCAAATCCGGGGTTTCAAACCCTCAGGATATCATTTACAAGTATTACTCACCTTGAATCGGCAAAATTGCAAGCTCGCGACGCGTTTGCCTCTCAATTCGACCTCCTCGCGCGTCGAATCTTACCAAAAACAGAGCGAATACATCACAATATGCCAATGGGACAAAAACCAATCGAAAACAATCGAAATATAGCAAAAATCTCTGAACTAGAGAAACTCGAGCCTCGGACCCGCTTCTCAAAAAATTACAAAACTCACATTTCCGGATTCCTTGTCTTGCCACGAGTTCATACATACCAAGAACTCCAAAATCCGAGCTCAAATGACCTATCAAATCCCAATTTGAAATGTCAAAATTCAAGCCCTAGCTTTACCCCTTTTTAATGAATTTCAACCAATTTCCATGTTAAATCTAACATAATCTTGAATAATCACATTGCCCATTTTCTTAAACATAATCCCTCGTTAAATCACTATGATTAGCAACACCATTTCCCTGGTCATATAAGGATCATTCACCCCAATCATCTGAAGAACGATTCTTAAATCACATGCAGCTGCCCGTGCTGCTTAAGAATTTAATGACTTTCCATTATGAACTGAACCGAGCCTTACACACACAAATCCCAATCCTCCACAACATATCGCATCTACCATACCACACTCGGATAACATAAGAACTTTTATCTCCCTTTCGCGCTGCAGACATCGACGCACTCAACTAGTCGAGAAACTTTCATTGATCCCATTTATAGGAAAAAAATCATTACACAATCCATGCTTCGCATACCCACAGAAAATATACTCATCTTCAAACCACGGTTAAACCCAACAAGAACATCTATGCCAACTCTATTTATACAAGCTAAACTGCCAGGACTGATCCTTCTATCTAAACCAAGCTGAACAAGCCGTCAAAACCCAAGAGCATTGCTGCAAAATGCCTGAAAAAGATCATTACCTCGAACACATACAAAGAATTAATCATACCCTTACCATACCGATTCGGTCTATTATCAAGCTATTTCGTGTATTTTTCTCCTTTTTATTCATCATCCACTTGGTTTTTCTCCCTCGCTGTAGCATCACAATGCCTCAATCCAGCCTAACCACGGGAGATTCGAACATAAGACCACACCGTCTAAGACCCATAGGCCACCGAATACTCTCTCCAATATTCCCAAGAATACCACATTCCCAAAATAATCTACTAGGAAGAACTTCCTATGAATCCAACTCCGTTACCTTTATTTTCTTTCCTGATACTAATGCATAGAATCCCCTAATTAACATAAAAGTACCTCAAGCCTTGACATTTTTCCATTGAAAACACAGTCTCTAACCACATACACAACCATAAAACACCTGATTATTACATGCTAAATCTTGTACGCAATAAAACCATTCTCGAGAGTGATTCACTCTTACACAACTGTAAATTATGTGACTTAACGAACAGAACTACTCGTGTCTTATTAGTACTCTGACATCGTAGGATATGATCTCATTCCAATACAAACGAATATCTTCCTTCTCTATGCACTGAGCATTCCTTATCAATAAAAGCTCATGACATCCTATTATTTCCACACATCTACGAAGCACCATATAACCTTTTTCCGACTTGTGCCATCCTCGGCTCAATTTTCGCGACCAGAACTGATCCGCCAACATACCTCGAAACGGAATCACATAGCACATATACGTGCAATTAGCTACTCAAATACAACCTCCCCAACTCTGATCGAAGCCATATATCAGGACACACTCAACAACTCATAATATCTTTACTCCAATGATACAACCATGCATAGTAAGATTAAACTAAAATCATTTACCACTTTATGAAAACATATATCATCTTAGTATTGTAATCCTCTATAGATCTCGCATTCGTTCCCGCACCAGCTGAGTCCACTCTCTGAAGCGACCCAAATTTGCAAATTACAACACGTAGCTTTCAATTACACACGAGATCTTCTAACAATATACATAAGAATCGTACCCCTTAAGAATACCCCGCGGGGAATAACCCACCTGCTTCGCCTCATATTAGTATTTTATCACACCTTCCACCGTCATATATGCTACACAGTCAATTTAGTCTTTCTGAGTCGGAACTCATCCCGTAATATGCTATTTACATTACTCCCAACTAGGATCTGAAAAGATTCCATGCACCCATAACTCGGGGCGACACATCCAATCACAATGGAAATCAAACACTTAATGATTCATCTATCACCTAGCAGACCTTCATTGACACTTCCAAGTCTTATAGACTCATCGCACATTAGCGACATACTCATCACACACCTAAACAGCTCCATTTCTATCATTAAGGATAATACTGAACATATAAGTTCATAACACCATCTTGCAAAATTAGCACCTTGGTGCTCAAGCCATAGGCGAAGATTCGGCCTCAGGTCCTCCAGACCGGCCCAACATCAACTTATAGAAATTTCATCTCACCCCTCGATCGGGGAATCTCAAGCCACCAAAGCACATATAATACTAAGCGCTCATGCACGCATACAGACGTAAGGAAAGAATTTCAAGAGTTATATTCCAAGATGAATCAAGTACGCACGATAAAATTCCAAGAAAGTAAAGTTTTTTCTAAAGGTTCTGCAGCCTCAGGAGGATAAGTATAGACGTCTCCATACCAATCCGCGAGATTCTACTAACCTGCTCAAAACTCGTGAGACCTAGTAACGTAGGCTCTGATATCAACTTGTCACGACCCAATTCCCAAACCCGATCGTGATGGCGCCTCTCGTGAGGACAGGGCCAGCCAACAAACAACGATACCTCACTTAACAATTAATAACTACCAATGAATGAATAATACAACTTATTAGCATTTATAACTGTTGTTTATCACTCAACACAACCCGACCGAGGTGTCACAAGTCACTAGCATCTAAGGAGTAGGAACACTACTATTGGGCCAATAATTTACATATACAAGGAAAAACCGAAATTCAAAGATGAAGTGCGGTGCCGCAAACGCTGGAGGTCACCTTGTTCAACTACCATAGTAAGGCCTTCAGTCCGCTAATAACCCGTTACCGAGTGAACAATACCTGCAACTGCATGCGAGGAGCAGGGAATAAAGTGAGTACTTCCAACTTAGTTGTAGTAAGAGTAAATAATAACTGAGCAACAAGAAACCACGTAAGAGCACTCCATCGTGCAATATGGGACAGCACAACCCTTTTAGAAAATAGTAAGTCCGGGAAAAATCCTTTAGAAAATATCTGGCTCAGTTTAAAACCTCTTTTGAAAATATCTCTTTCTTTTCTTTTTAACAGTTAAGCATATGAATGCAATATCAGGTAGTGCAAGTCCGCACACAAATTAGCCCCCGGGCACAACACTCTATTAACAAATAACACCAGGGTATCTAGTACACAGTGCAAGATATAGCATGGATGCCAATGATATCAAAGTGATAAATGTCATGCCATGTAGTACAAACAGGAACCAATGCGTGAATGCAATGCAAAGCACATGACCCCTACGGCGAGCAGCCCGATCTATTTGGCTACCTGTGCTCACTGTGGGGGTTCAGACTACGGAAGGGCTCCTACAGCCCAAGCGCAATATCAATATCACACCACTGCGACATGCAGCCCCATCCATGCACAGTCCAGAAATGCATATAAGCCACTTGGGCAATATCAACATAACAGTTCTTAGCTCAAAAGCTTAGTAAGATATCATTCAAGTTTTCAAATCTTAGAAAGATAGTTGAGTTTGCAAATAGTATTTAAAGCTTTAGACCGAGATCAAATAATATGCAGAGTAATGCAAAAACAGTGATACCAATCCCTGAAGAATTCAAATAATCGGCACGAAGCCCAAAACAAAATTAGCCCGAATCATGATAATATCGAGTAGTTTCAGTCAAATACGTAGTAATTTCATCAATCGGGACGGACCGAGTCTCCATCCCCAACGGTTCTCTACCCCACGCCCATATCCGGTGTGCAAGTCGCCTCGATATAGCACTATGATGTACAAATATGGGGTTTCAAACCCTCAGGATATAATTTACAAGTATTACTCACCTCGAACCTGCAAAATCGAAAGCTCGTGATACCTTTGCCTCTCAATTCAGCCTCCTCGTGCGTCGAATCTAATAAAAAACATAGCGAATACATCACAATATGCCAATGGGACTACACCCAATCGAAAACAATCAAGAAATAGTAAAAATCTCGAAACTAGCAAAACTCGAGCCCCGAGCCCGCTTCTCGAAAAATTACAAAACTCACATTGCCGGATTCCTGGTCTTGCCACAAGTTCATACATACCAAGAACTCCCAAATCCGAGCTCAAATGTCCTATCAAATCCCAATTTGAAATATCAAAATTCAAGCCCTAGATTTACCCCCTTTTAATGAATTTCAACCAATTTCCATGTTAAATCTAACATAATCTTGAAAAATTAGGCCAAGGAACTTACCTCCAACCGATTCTCAGTCAAAACCCTCGAAAATTCTCGCCCAAAGCTCTCCAAGTCGTTCAAAAATGGAGGAAAAATGACATAAGCTCGCGGATGAAATAATGATATAAACCCTTCTGCGGTTAGTATACCGCACCTGCGGCTCCTGCTTTTGCGCAAAAGTAATGCTTCTGCGGTCTAATTCAAAAAACCTCAGGACCACTTTTGCGGTCATAACCCGCTCTTGTGATGTCCGCTTTAGAGGATTGACTTCCGCTTCTGCAGGAATTTCCAAACCCCGGATGGACCGCTTCTGCGAACTCCCCGCTGCATCTACGGAAATGCTTCTGCGGTCCCCTTTCCGCAAATGCGGAAATACCAGATACCAGCAGTCCTAGATCATGGAACAACTCCAAAAGTTCTCCGTTAGATATCCGAAATCATCCTAAGGCCCCCGGGACCTCAACCAAAGACACCAACATAACCTAAAACATCATACGAACCTATTCCAATCATCAAAACACGTTAAACAAAGCTAAAACCCACAAATCACATTGGATTCATGCCTAAGTTCTTTATAAACTTTCGAAACACACATTCGATCAAAACCCCGACCAAACAATGCCCGAATGATCTGAAACTTTGCACACATATACAAAATCACTTAACGGAGCTACTGCAACTCTCAGAATTTCATTCCGACCCTCGAATCAAAGTCTCACCTTTCAACCGGAATTCGCCGAATTCAAACTTCGCCAATTCAAGCCTAATTCTACACCGAACCCCCAATTCAATTCTGGTCACACTCCTAAGTCATAAATCATCCCCCGAAGCTATCCGAACCATCAGAATTCACATCCGAGCCCTCTAACTAAATAGTCAACTTTCAATTAACTTTTCCAAAAAAAAACTTTCCTTTAAGAGACTAAGTGTCCCATTTCTTATCAAAACCAGTCCAAAACAACTCTAACACACCACATACCGATAAAAACATATGAAGAAGCTTAACATGGGGAAAACAAAGCAGTAACACCTGAGACGACGGGTCGGGTTATAACTTCCACAAAATTATAAAATAATAAAAGAAATTATTTTATTTGATTTTTTTGGGAATAATTCTCATAGGAAAAAAACATACATGCTCACACCCTTAATAAAACATAAAAAATATAGTTTTATATTATGATATAGTTTTACTTTAATTAATTAAATTAATTTTATTTTTTTAAGGGAAGAAGTTTTAGCTGGTTAATTTATGGACTTTTAGAATGTAAGAGTCGAATAATATGAGCCCAAAATCGGATTAGCCTAAGAAGAATTGAGCCCAATCTCACCAAACCCCGAGACCTATCAGCTTGACCCATGACCCGCACCAACTGACCCAACCCATCACCTTTTAATCTTAGCCCTTTATCTCCATTAAATCCAGTGGCCAACATTAAATCCCCTATATCCATATTTAAACCCAATTATAACAAACCCTATCCCCACTATTAGAAACCCTTCAATTCCCACACCCTAGCAACGACCGTGACCCTTAAAAAGTGGAGCAACAGCCGAATCACAAAACAAAAAAAGAGCAATCGCCGTTTAAACTTCGGCGAAGCCCAGTAATTTTCTTCAAGCAATACATATTTCACGGCAACACTAATACTTCTCTTCAAATCATCACTTGAATTTTCTTCAATACCTATTAAATTCCTTAAATTTTCCTTAATTTCCAACTCGTCAAAACAGTTACAAACATTTCCATTAATCTCTTATAATTTTTTATTGTACTGATTAATAATTACCTTTTCTTCGCCTCTTACTAAAAACGAATTCACGAGTCCAGATAAATCTGTCAAGCTCGTCGCCGCCGTCGATCGGTAAACATGCCTCTCAAGTCGAGCAAAGTTTCTAGCATGGTTTTTGGTCCGTCTAGATTCCTTGTTCGCTTGTCATATTCGGTAGAGGTTCGTCGAGGTCTTAGGTCTTCGCTAAATTCCAGGACAGAATCTATTTTAATAACTCTTGGGTGGAAGCACTTTAAAAGGTCCATTTCTTTCCCTAATCATTTAAGTTCTTAAATGTTATGTGAAAGGTTATGTGATTTTTGATATTTTTGTAATCTGAATTTCCTTGATGTTTGATTAATATATGAGTTATATTTTATATTAGTATTTATTTTAATCGTTTAATTTGGATAAATCATCTGTTGTTTGCAGATAACTCGTTAATTAGAAATCAAATAGCTATTATTCATTAAATCGATATGTGGAGTTGGCTTTAAAAAATGTGAAGGAAATTGAGCTTAAGTGATCTTGCTGAATTTACTTTATTTATTTATTTAAATCGTTAGTATCATACTTAGCCCGACAACATTTGGGTAGGCAAGCTTTAGGATTTTTCGTTTATTTTGAGGTTACTGGCTGTCCCTTAGTTAATTATTCAGGAAATATCCCGAGGAATTTGTAAAAAAAATTATTCGAAAAATGCCCCGAAATACTTGTAGGCGTAGGCCAAAGGCGAGATGATCGGAAGAAGCGTAGAGTATAACTTTATTATTTTTACTTTATTTCTTATTTTGTTTTCGTTTATTTAGATAGGGAAGACCTCGAACCTTTTTTGTGCTTATTTTCTTTTTGTGTGTTTTGCCTCACTTTGAGAATTATTAAAAGACAACTAGATTATGTATGCAACTGTACTAGTTACGGTACCCGGGAAATGCCTAACACCTCCTCCCCGATTCAAATAAACCCTCTTATCGAGGATCTCTGGTGTAGTCAGTTTTGGAGTCTAACTGTGTTTTATGAAGTAAAATTTTTATTTTAAAAAACGGTAACCTGACACACCAAAATCAAATGTTAGGTGGCGACTCTGAAAAATCCTTCAAATTACAATATTTTTGTCAAAAGGGGTTGGTAAGGTGAGAAAATGGGTTTGACAGCTTTTGCGACTCTGCTTGGGAGTTGCAGGTTCGAGCTGATACTTGATCTTGTTGGATTTTTAGAATATTCGGTTGGGTCCTTTTTTTTAATGTTTTTTTTATTTGTTTTGTTTGATTTGCATTTTTTTATTTTGTTTTATTTTATTTGCTAGTTGTTTATGTGTTTACAATTTTTTTTTTGTGTTACTACATTATAACAGTCATCATATGCATTACCCGATTAATTCTTTTTGCAACAACTCTTGCGGAACGCGTCGTGTATAAAAACTCTTCGTTAAGTCATCCTTATTTTAGGAGGAGGGGCTGTCGAATCTATGGAGTGGGTGGAAAGCTTGAGCCTCTACCATCGACCATACGCTCCCCGAATCGCCTTGTTAGTGAACCCCAAACTTAGGTCAGACATTAGATCGTTCTTATTTGCATCACGTCATTTAGACCTAGCTGGGCTCGATCTCAGACACCGTGAATAGAAGGCCTATACAAATTATATCAAAATGGGCCCATGCCCCAAAAAGACACTAATTCATCTATATGCTCTACATGTTACATTCTTTGAGGATAAAAAGTCATTTGGCAAACCAATGATGGTTGAGGATAAATGAGAAAGAAAATAGAGTGAAAAAATGAAGTAAGTAAAATCTACTTATATTTTTCTTTCACAGTTTTTTCAAGAAAAAAAGTTAAATAAAAATTAAAATCCAAAAGATTTTTCACATTCCCATCATTTTTTAAGAAAAAGACAAAAAATATATTTTCTCCGAACTAGTGTTTTTTAAATTTTCTCCCGTATCCAATCTTCCCGCATTAAGCATACCTGATTCTCATCATTCGAGACGGGATATGTAGGCAACCCACATAGGGTACGATCTTCCTAATGAATCTTAAGTTCTTGGCTTCGCGGGTCGTAACCAAATCATACATGTCTAGCCACTTTGACCACATCGGCCTTTTATAAAAGAGGGCTATTTTTGCAAAGTGGTTTGTTGAACCGTGAATGGAGCGTCTTGAATCCACAATCAGTTTTCTCCTAACTTTAAGGTCCTCGTTGTTGAATTTGCATGTTTAGCCTTTTTGGGCCACATCGTTTGTTCTTGCAAAATGGGGCCATTTTTGCAAAAGTATTTCTGTGCCCATGTCTTAGAATATTGAGTCCATAACTAGGTGTCTGTCACGACCCCAATCCCGATCGTGATGGCGTCCAACACCAATGCTAGGCAAGCCCGATCATTTCAACACTCACAACCCAAGTATGAAAACTCATTGACAGTAATGGAATTATTATAAAGTTAACTAGATTAATAATCTCAATAGTAGATAGAACAATGCGGAAAAATCCATAGTAAAACAATTTCACGCCCAAAATACCTAGGGTCATGAATAATAAATCCTTAGAATACATAAATTTAGGATGCAGAAATATAAATGGATAAGGGGGAGAAGTCGGATCTTGCGGACGCCAAGAAACTACCTCGACAACTCCGAAATAACTCTGGAAGATAGCAAACTGCTCAACTAAGCTCCCCACACACCTGAATCCGCCCACATGGTGCAATGAGTAAAGTGAGTACTTCTAACTCAGTGATTAATAAGCATATATAATGACTGAAGATGAGAATCGACGAAAACACCACAATGTAAAGCTATAACTAACAGTTTAGCATAATTACTGTGAAATGACAACAAACAGAATCAGATAGATCTGATAAACATTAAAGCATGAATGTTATGCAATGCACATGACCTATGCAGGCGTGCATCCCGATCCATTTGGGTACCTACGCTCACTGTGGGGGTTCAGACTCCGGAGGGGCTCCTACAGCTCAAGCACAATATCATCGTAACATCGTTGCGGCGTGCAACCCGATCCACACTCAGTCCAGAATATGCATGTGAATTATACAGCAAAGTCAAATTTTAGTTCTCAATTCCAATTATTAGGAAAATATTGTATAAGTCTTTAAAACCTTAGGAATGTGACTACGTATCTCGAAACATTGTTTAAAACCCAGGACTGAAATCATATAGCATGCCAATCATTATGGAAGCAGTGATAATAATCCCCAAGGGATTCAAATAGTCGGCAGACAGCCCAAATATATCATAACAATCCAAGTAGGATGTTATTAATTAGTCTATAGTCCAAAGCACAACTTGGACACCACTCGAGGCGGAGTAAGCCAAAATCCCCAATCACAAACGACCCTGCACACCATCTCGCCTCAATATAGTGTTACAGTGTGATAAACTGGGGTTTCAAACCCTCATGTCATCATCTACATCTATTACTCGCCTCTAGCCGGTCGAAGACTAGCTCGCAATGCCCTTTCCCCTTGAATCGACCTCCATGTGCGTCGAATCTGGCTAAAACCACAACGAATACGTTGCAATGTGCCAAAGAAACATAACCCAATCGAAATACTCGAAAAACACCAAAAATCACGAAGTTGGCAAAACCCGAGCCCCGGTCCCAGTTCTCAAAAAATTATGAAATTCACATCACCGGATCTCTTGTCTCGTCACGAGTCCGTACATATAAAATTTACCAAAATCGGAATTCGAACGCTCCCTCAAATCCCAAATTTTCATTTCAAAACCCAAGCCCTAGTTCTTCAAATTTTCACCCAATTTTCCAAGTATTAAAGGTTGATTCTTCAATAAAATAGCGTTTCTAGTCACGAGACTTACCTCCAACCAATTCCCGTCAAAGCCCTCTTCAATTTCTACTAAAAAGCTCTTGAGGTGGTTCAAAAATGAAGGAAATAATAAATGGGTCGTGGATGAAATATCATAATTAAACCTTTTTTATGCCTAGTTTTCCTTCTATGCGAACGCGGCCAAGCCCCCCCCCCCCCCCCCCGTTCGCAATGAACAAACTTTGCTGACTAACAATTTACCCTACGCAAACGCATAGTACTGAACACGAACGCGATCCTTTGAGTCCTCTCACTATGCGAACGCGATACCCCAGACGCGAACGCGATGCACAAGGACCTCCTCTTACGCGAATGTGACTCCCACATCGTGAACGCACTGCACAAACTAGCTAGGTCCCCTAGGCCCTTCTACGCGAACCGGAGGCCATTATCGCAAACGCGATGACGTAGAAGTTACAACTATGCAAACACGAAGACCCCTTCGCGAGCGCGAAGGCCAAAAGTGGCCTGCAACAGCTGCTGCATTTCTGCAATATTCCAAGACCAAGATTCTTCCGTTTAGCCATCTGAAATCTCTTCGAGGCCCCAGGGACCTCAACCAAAAATACCAACATATCCCAAAACATCATACCAACTTATTCCAATCATCAAAGCACGTCAAACAACACTAAAATCATCAATTCACATCGGATTCAAGCCTAAGTTCTTTACAAACTTCCGAAAAACACATTCGATCAAAACCTCAACCAAACAATGTTCGAATGACCTGAAACTTTGCATACATATCCAAAATCACCTAACGGAGCTGCTGCAACTGTCAGAATTCCATTCCAACTCTCGGATCAAAATCTCACCCATCCAGCGGTATCCACCAAAATACTAACTTCGCCAATTCAAGCCTAATTCTACACCGGACCTCCAAATTCAATTTCGATCGCACTTCTAAGTCACAAATCATCCCCCGAAGCTAACCAAATTGCCAGAATTCACATCCCTCTAACTAAATAGTCAACTTCCGGTTGGCTTTTTCCAAAACAAGCTTTCCTTTAAGAACTAAGTGTCTCATTTCCATCTGAAACCAATCCAATTCTACTCGATCACCTCAAATACCGATAATAAAGCATAAAGAAACAAAATATGAGGGAAACATGGCAGTAACTCACGTGACGACAGGCCGGGTCATCACATCCTCCCCAACTAAAACAAACGCTCGTTAGATCTAAACTTTCGAATCTGAAGACCCAAAATAGCCATTGGCTCCACATCAGAGGTCAAGTTCTTATCCAACTGAATCGTGCTGAAGTCTAACACATGAGATGGGTCCCCAACATGCTTCCGGAGCATAGAAACATGGAATACCGGATGAACCCCCGACAAGCTGGGTGGCAAAGCAAGCCTATAGACTCCCCAATCCTCTTAAGTATCTCAAAAGGTCCAATGAACCGTGGACTCAGCTTCCCCTTCTTCCCAAACCTCATAACGCCTTTCATAGGTGAAACCTTCAACAATACTTTCACGTCCACCGTATAAGATACATCTCAAACCTTCCGGTCCACATAACTCTTCTGATGCGACTGAGCTGTGCGAAGTCTCTCCTGGATCACTTTCACCTTCTCTAAGGCATCCTAGACTACCTCTGTCCCCAATAGTCCAGCCTCGCCGGGCTCAAACCAACCAATCAAAGATCTACACCGTCTCCCATATAAGGCCTCATACGGCGCCATCGAAATACTGGATTGGTAGTTTTTGTTGTAAGAAAACTCTGCAAGTGGCAAGAACTTAGCCCAAGAACCTCCAAAATCGATAACACAGGCACGCAACATGTCCTCCAATATCTGAATAGTACGCTCGGACTGCCTGTCCGTCTGAGGATGAAATGTTGTTCTCAACTCTACCTGTACCCAACTCTCGATGAAAAGTCCTCCAGAACTAGGAAGTAAACTAAGTACCCCTATTTGAGAAAGTGGAAACTGGGACCCCATGCACCGTACAATCTCCCGGATGAAAATCTCCGCTAAGCGCTCCAAAGAATAGGTAGTACACACCGGAATGAAGTGGGATGACTTGGTCATCCTATCCACAATCACCCAAATCAAATCAAACTTCTTCGAGGTACGAGGGAGACCACTCACAAAATCCATAGTAATCATCTCCCATTTCCACTCTGGAATATCCATCCACTGAAATACACCACTTGGCCTCTGATGCTCATATTTGACCTGCTGACAATTGAGACATCGAGCTACATAACTTACAATGTTGTTTTTCATTCTCCTCAACCAGTAGTACTGCCTCAAATCCTGATACATCTTCGCGGCACCCAGATGAATGGAATACCGCGAGCTGTGGGCCTCCTCTAATATCAACTCCCAAAGCCCATCCACATTAGGCACACAAATATGGCCTTGCATCTTCAACACACCATCGTCATCAATAGTCACATCCCTGGCATCATCATGCTGGACCCTGTCCTTCAGGACAAGCAAATGCAGGTCATCATACTGGTGCTCTCTAATGCGGTCATACAAGGGAGATTGAGAAACCACACAAGCCAACATCCGACTAGGCTCTGAAAATTCTAACCTCAGCATCCAATTGGCCAAAGCCTGGGCCTCAACTTCAAAGGGCCTCTCCCCGACTGGAAATTATGCCTAACTACCTATACTAACCGCCTTTCGGCTCAAAGAATCGACCACTACATTGGCCTTCCCCAGGTGATACAAAATGATAATATCATAGTCCTTGAGTAACTTAAGCCACCTCCGTTGCCTCAAATTAAGATCCTTCTGCTTGAACAAATGCTGAAGACTGCGATGATCCGTGAACACCTCATAAGATACGCCATATAAATAGTGCCTCCAAATCTTCAAAGCATGGACTATAGCAGCCAACTCTAAGTCATTAACATGGTTGTTCTTCTCATGAGGCTTCAACTAACGGGAACCATAAGCAACAACTCTGCCATCCTGCATCAATACACATCCGATCCCAACTCTAAAAGCGTCACAATACACCCTGTAAGATCCTGAAGTTGATGGCAATACTAATACTGGAGTTGTGGTCAAAGCTGCCTTGAGCTTCTAAAAGCTCTCCTCACACTCGTCTAACCACACAAATGGAGCATTATTCTGAGTCAACTTTGTCAAGGGCGAAGCAATGGATGAAAAACCCTGGACGAACCTGTAATAATAACCTGCCAAACCGAGGAAACTCCGTATCTCAGTGGCTGAGGACGGTCTAGGCCAACCCTACACCACCTCTATCTTCTTTGGATCAATCTGAATACCATCACTGGACACCACATGTCCTAGAAAAGCCACAAAACTAAGCCAGAACTCATACTTGGAGAACTTTGCATAGAGCTTCTCCTCTCTCAGTCTCTGCAATATCACCCTCAAATGCTGTGCATGCTCCTCCTGGCCACGCGAGTACATCACGATGTCATCAATAAATACAATCACAAATGAATCTAGATACGACCGAAATACGCTGTTCATTAAGTGCATGAACGTGGATGGGGCATTAGTTAACCCGAATGACATAACTAGAAACTCATAGTTCCCATATCTCATCCTGCAAGCCGTATTCATAATGTCTAAATCCATAATCTTCAGTTGGTGATAGCCTGAACAGAGATCAATCTTGGAGAATACCTTTGCCTCTGAAGTTGGTCAAACAAATCCTCAATATGGGGTAGTGGATACTTGCTCTTTACTGCCACCTTGTTCAACTATTTGTAATCAATGCACATTCTCATCGTGCCATCCTTCTTCTTCACAAATAAGATTGGTGCACCCCACAGTGACACACTCGGGCGAATGAACCCCTTATCTAGGAGTTCCTGAAGCTGCTCCTTCAACTCCTTTAACTCAATTAACGACATACGATATGGAGAAATAGAGATGGGTTGACTGCCCGGCACCAGATCAATACCGAAATCAATGTCCCTGGTCCAGCGGCATGCTCGACAGGTATGCTGGAAACACATCAGGGAAATCCCTCACAACAGGAACCGAATAAAGACTAGAAGTCTCAGCTACGACATTCCTCACAAATGCCAAATAAGATAAACAACCTTTCCCAACCATCCGTTGGGGCTTTAGGGAAAAAATCACCCTACTGGGTACATAATCAGTCACACCTCATCACTCGATCCTCGGAACACTCGAAATAGCCAACGTAACTATCTTGGCATAACAGTCCAAAATAGCATAGTACTGGGATAGCCAATTTATACCCAGAATCACATCAAAATCTACCATGCCCAACAATAAAAAGTCAACTCGGGTATCTAGACCCCCAATAGTCACAAAACACGATTGATATACATGATCCACTATGATAGTATCACCCACCTGGTAGATACGTGCACAGGCAAGGCAAGACAACCACGGGTCGTACCCAGATGATGGGAAAAATATGAAGATACATAAGAGTATGTAGATCCGGGATCAAATAAGACAAAAACATCCCTGTGGCAGACTTAGATAATACCTATGATAACAACATCTGATGCAATGGGGTCCCTCCTGTCTGGACGAGCATAGAATCGACCCTGACCATCACCACTCCGGCCTCCACCTCTGGGCGACCTCTGGCTACCTGGCCTCCACCCCTATCTAATTGAATGCGTGCTGATGAAACAGGAGCAAAAGATAAAGGTTGTTCCCTCTGTTGAGACTGACCACCACGAAGCCGAGGTCACTGTCTTCTCATGTGACCAAACTCACCGCACTCGTAGCAACTACCCGGTGCTGGAGAAGGGGACTGAAGGGCACCCCTCGCTGCAGATGAACCCTGGGCCCAAGAGGCAGGAGTAGAGCTCTGAGCTGGAAGGGCGGTAAGTGAAGACTGGCTCTGCTGATATCCCTGATGACCACGGCCTGAAGAAGCCCCACTGTGCTCTATATGACCTGACTGAGGAGGCCTGAAGGAATGACCTCTACCATACTGGAACTGGCCCCTAGACGGAGCACCACTGAAGCTACCTGAACCTCGAGGCCTTTTGGCCTCCCTCTCCTCACACTACCGACGGCGATCTGTCTCAATCTGTCGAGCCATATCAACTACCTTCTCAAACGACGCGGCCACAACCTCTCTCTAGTCATCAAAATGCGAATTGGATAGTTGAGACCATCCACGAACCTCCTAATCCTCTCCCGATCTGTCGGGATCATCAAGTAGCATGGCGAGCTAGCTGTGTAATTCTCAAATCATACTGGGTCAAAGTCATGTCCCCCTGAATCAACCACTTAAATTGAAGTCGCAGCTCCTCTCTGCGAGACTGCGATACATACTTCCCCAAAAAGAGAGTAGAAAACTGCAGCCAAGTAAGGGTCGCTGCTCCAACAGGCTTACGCCTCTTAAACTCCTCCCACTATGTAAATGCAGGCCCTGAGAACTTGAAGGTAGTAAAAGCCACTCCACTCGACTCAAAAATCCATGCAGTGCGAAGCATATGATGACACTTGTCTAGAAATCCTTAGGCATCCTTGCCCTTAGTACCACTGAACGTCGGATATTGGAGCCTACCGAACCTCTCCAGTCGACGTTGCTCGTCATCTGGCATAACTGGAACCACAAAGTCTAGAGCTTGTGCAACTGGCGCAACTGGTGCAACTAGCTGAGATGGGACTGCTCCCGGTGTCTGCAATCCCTGAACACCCTGCTCGGGTGTGCGAGCAGCGGAGGTCTGTCGACCACCCGCGGTCTAAGAAGTAGTTGTTGGAGTAGTGGCTGAGACTGCCTGAGCTAGGCCAGTATCTGAGCTAAAGCCTCCTGGAGACCAAGAATCGCAATGGGCACTGTCGATGCCTGAATAGGTGTTGCTGGAGCATCAACAGCTGGAGGCTGGTCCTGAACCGGGGCAGCTGGTGGATCTGCAAGTGCTTTCCTCGCTGGTCTGCCTCGACCACAGCCTCTAACGGGTGGTAAAGGTGGCCGTCCATCACGTCTGGCAGCACTGGTTGTCACCATCTGCGAGAGAAAAGAATACAGAAGTGCAGTTCTTAGATCAACAAAGTCGCACGATAAGAGTTTCAAGAATGTAAAGTGTTTCCTAAAGGTTCTTCAGCCTCTCGAGGATAAGTACAAACATCTCCGTTCCGATACGCGAGACTCTACTAAACCGCCTCATAACTCGCGAAGCCCAGTAACCTAGGCTCTGATACCAACTTGTCACGACCCCAATACCGTTCATGATGGCGCCCACACCAATGCTTGGCAAGCCCGACCATTTCAGCACTCACAACCCAAGTATGAAAACTCATTGACAGTAATGGAATTATTATAACAGCTAACCAGATTAATAATCTCGATAGCAGATTGAACAATGCAGAAAAAGCCATAGCAAAACCAATTTAACTCCTAAAAGACCCGGGGTCACGAGTTTAGAGCCTCTAAATACAACCGAATAATAAATTCTCAGAATACATAAATCTAGGATGCAGAAATATAAATGGATAAGGGGGAGAAGTCGGGTCCTGCCGACGCCGGGCAGCTACCTCGACAACTCCGAAATAACTCTGGAAGACAGCAAATTGCTCAACTAAGCTCCCGACACACCTGAATCTGCACACATGGTGCATGGATTAGAGTGAGTACTTCCAACTCAGTGGGTAATAAGCATATATAATAACTGAAGATGAGAATCCACAAAAATACCACAATGTAAAGCTATAACTAACACTTTAGAAAAATTACGGTGAAATGACAACAAACAAAATCAGATATATCAAATAAACATCAAAGCATGAATGCAATGCAATGCACATGACCGTTGCGGCGTGCAACCCGATCCATTTGGGTACCCGCGCTCATTGTGGGGATTCACACTCTGGAGGACTCCTACAGCACAAGCGGAATATCATCATAACATCGATGTGGCATGCAGCCCGATCCACATTCAGTCCAGAATATGCACGTGAATTATATAGCAAAGTAATATTTTAGTTATCAATTCCAATTATTAGGAAAATATCGTTTAAGTCTTTAAAACCTTAGGAATGTGACTATGTATCTCGAAACAGTACTTAAAACACAGGACTGAAATGATATAGCATGCTAATCATCATGAAGCAGTGATAATAAACCCCAAGGGATTCAAATAGTCGACACACAACCCAAATATATTATAAAGCATGTTTACCAATTAGTCTATAGTCCAAAGCACAGCTTGGACACCACTCAGGGCGGGCTAAGCCAAAATCCCCAATCACAAATGACCCCGCACTCATCATGGAGTGCATGTCTCGCCTCAATATAGCGTCGCGGTGTGATAAACTGGGGTTTCAAACCCTCGGGTCATCATCTACATCTATTACTCATCTCTAGCCGGCCGAAGACTAGCTCGCAGTGCCCTTTCCTCTCGATCGACCTCCTCGCGCGTCGAATCTGGCCAAAACTACAACGAATACATTCCAATGTGCCAAAGAAACATAACCCAATCAAAATACTCAAAAAATACCAAAAATCACAAAGTTGGCAAAACCCGAGCCCCGGGCCCACTTCTCGAAAAATTACAAAATTCACATCACCGAATTCCTCGTCTTGCCACAAGTCCGTACATATAAATTTTACCAAAAATCGGAGTTCAAATGCTCCCTCAAATCCCAAATTTTCATTTCAAAACCCAAGCCCTAGTTCTTCAATTTTTCACCCAAGTTTCCAAGAATTAAAGGTTGATTCTTCAATAAAGTAGCGTTTCTAGGTCACGAGACATACCTCCAATCAATTCCCGTCAAACCCTTCTTATACCCAGTTTTCCTTTTATGCGAACGCGGCAAAGCCCCCGCGTTCACGATGAACAAACTTTGCTGACCAACAATATACCCTATGCGAACACATAGCACTGAACGCGGACACGATCCTTCAAGTCCTCTCACTATGCGAACGCGATACCTCAGATGCGAATGCGATGCACAAGGACCTCCTCTTACGCGAATGTGACTCCCACATAGCGAATGCACTACAAACTAGGCAGGACCCCAGGCTCTTCTACGCGAATGTGAGGCCATTATTGCAAACACGATGACCCAGAACATACAACTACACAAACGCGAAGACCCCTCCACGAACTCGAAGGCAAGTGGCCTGCAACAGCTGTTGCATTTTTTGCAATATTCCAAGTCCAATATTCTTCCGTTTAGCCATTCGAAATCTCACCGAGGCCCCCGGGACCTCAACCAACATATCCCAAAATATCATACGAACTTATTCCAGTAATCAAAATACGTCAAACAATACCAAAATAATCAATTCACATTGGATTCAAGCCTATGTTTCTTCAACACTTCCGAATTACACATTCGATCAAAAACCCAACCTAAACTAAGGGTGCACTGTGGCCCGGGTCTGAACCGGACCGGACCAGGACCGCGGTCCAGGCGGGCCTAGTGGGCTGGTCCTGGCGGTCCTGGTCCTGGTGGTACCTATATGCCCGTGACGGGCCGGTCCAAGAATGAAAGCATGTGAGCCCGGGATCGCTAGGCCCGGGACCGTCAGTCGGGCCTGGCGGGCCTAAACTGGCACAATGGCTCTTTTTAACAAAAATAAAATTTTTAAAAATCAGTAACGGCTCAATTTCAAATATAGCCGTTTGGAACTTTATAAAATAGCCATTTGGCCCCCAAACTTTAGTTTAACCCCAAACTTTATATAATTACACTTTTTCCCATATCTCAACTATAAATACACCCTCATTCTTTCAATGTTATTCACTAATTCATCAATATCTCTCAATCTCTCTCAATCTTTCTACTACAATTGCTTAATTTATTGTTGAAAATTCGTGAAAAATTATGAAGTTGTTGAATTGGAGTTTTTAAGTGTTCAATCATTTTCAATTTTCAAGAAGTTGTTCGGCAATCCGGTAAACTCGTTTCAACTCATACGTTTTAATAATATATTTTTGTGTGGTTTTAGTTTGCATAATTATAATTAGTATGGCATTTTCTTTGAAAAAAATGTTTGGTAAAGGAAAATGTAAAACCGGTGAAAGTGGTGGCCATAATACTACCCTTCCCCCGGCTCCCCGACCTACAAAGGATAAGCAAGTTTAAAGTAGTCGCCAACCTAGACGTCCTCCTCCGCCTCCCGTAATGCTTGATAGTAATCATCCTTGTTTTCAATTTACCGATAGTCAATTTCTACTTGATGTTGCCGTAGGTGATAGATTAGATGATGAAATTATGAATGCTCTTTATCCTAATGAACATATCTTAGAGGAAAATGAGGATGATGACGATGATGATGAAACCCAAGCACCATATTTATATGATACACCTACTAGTCTTGTTCATAACTCAAGTAATGCACCGGCCCACCCACCTTTAGAAACTCCAACTTTTAGTAGACAACCTGCTAAACGTCCAGAAACATCATTAGTTTGGAATTTTTTCACTCAAGTAAGAGAACTAAATAAGGCTAAGTGTAAAACTTGTAGGAAATTACTGGTTCATGTTTTTATTGGAGACCGCAGCGGCACGGGTAGTTTGACTAAGCACATAAAAACACACCCTACAGATAGGGCTAGATTTTTTCAAATGCAAGCGCAGCAAGAGGGGACAAGTGTAGATTCTGCGGTTATCCCTAGTACAGGTTCAAATCCAGTTCAACCAGGAATTAACAATGTCAATGGGGGTATTTTATATTACGATCCAAATAGAGATCGTGAAGAATTAGCAAAGTTGATTACTGTTATGTGTTTACCTTATACTTTTGCTTCTAATCCTAATAGGGTTCATTATATTAGAAGTGTTTTTAATCCTACTTATAAAGGTATGCCTCGCGCAACAGTTAAGGCCGATATTTATAAATTCAAACATGAATATGAACAATATTTGCGCTATTTATTTACTCATATACCTAATCGGATTTCTATTACTACTGATATTGGTGGAAGTAATAATGACTGTGATTATCTAACTGTTACAAGTCATTGGATAGAAGAGGACTGGGCAATGCAAAAACGTATAATTGCGTATAGAATAATTAATTCACGTCACACAGGTAAGTTTATAGCTAACACTGTTTCAGATATTTGTAGATATTTTTGCTTTAGCGATAAAGTAATGGCAATTTCTATGGATAATGCTTCTAGTAACACTAGTGCTATAGGCATGCTCACAAATACACTAAATCCTGCATTTACTAATATTTTCCATGTTAGATGTATTTGTCATATTTATCATTTAATTGTCGGTGATGGTATGCGAACTTTAAACATAGAAATTGAAAAGGTTCGAATGGCTCTTAATTGGCCTTTTTATTCAAACTGTAGAACTAGACTTAGAGAGTATTTTAAAAAATGTGATGAATATGGCCTTAGAGAAAGAAAGGTTCCTAAACCTTGCCCGACTAGATGGAATTATATGTACGGAAGTTTAGTAATTGCATATGAATATAGAAACCTAATTAATGCAACGTTTAATTCTCGGGTAGGTGGTGAGGATGATGATGAAATGCTTACTACCCAAGATTGGACGAATGTTAAAAATTCTTTTAGATTTTTTAGAACATTTTCAAGTTGCTACAAATGCATTTTCTGGGCAATATTATCCTAATATTTCAAACTGTTTAGTTTATATTGCCGCACTAGCTGATTTGTTTGTTGAATTTGGCGAGGGTGGGGATATTTATGAACTTACTATAGATGAAATGAAACAAAAATTTAAAAAATACTTTTTCTCTATCCCTCCTATTTTTGGTGTTGCTGCAATGTTAAATCCTACAATGAAATTGGGAGGTCCTCATTTTTGGTATTCAAATATTTATAAGGCTTCAGATCTTTCAAACGAAGAAGTTGCTACACTTGCAGATGCAAAAGCATCAATTAAAATTAATGCTCAAACAATTTATAACGCTTATTAAGTTGCCTTAGAGCATGCCAGGCCAAATATTCCAACCCCTACTTCGTCTAGCTCACAATCGTCTAAAAGAGCTGCGGGCTTAACATCTCTTAAATCTTGGACGGAGTTTCGAGGTTCTCAAGGTGATAATTATGATGAAACTTCACATCTAAATGAGATTCAAGTTTACTTGTCTCAGGGACTTGAAAAGGAGAATCCAGACGGCTCTTTCGATCTTTTGGAATGGTGGAATGCAATGGAAAAATATTTTCCGGTTCTTGCAAGGATGGCTCGGGATATTTTATCAATTCAAGCTTCAACTGTTGCATCGTAGAGCTCTTTTAGTCAAGCAAGACTACAAATAGGTCATCATAGAGCGGCGATGAGGGATAGCTTGGAAAAATTGGTACTTTTTAGAGATTGGATTTGCGCGGAAAGAAGAAACTTTGGAATTGCAGAATCACAACCGGCGATAGATGAAGCTTATGAAGAAATGATAGCGGAACTTTCGGAGGATTCGGCTTCGCCCCGAAGTTGTGATGAACAAGCTTCGTTTCCACCACCACCAACACAACCTCCTCCTAACCTTGACGGATTTATGAGATTTGTTAGAGATACAATGTAGATTATGATGTAACTTGTACATTGGCACATCTTCTTTTAGTTTTTTTTCCTTTTAATGGTGGTATTAGTACCTTGTTGTGCTCATTCCATTTGGGGAAGGAAGACTAAGAAAAATATGCCATTTTGGGTAATAAAAATAATAAGACATACCTTTGAATATCTTTTTTCTCAATATTTCTTTGTCTTCTTTGAATTATTTATAAGTAATAATATATATATATATACATAAGATACAATATATATACTACATGAAAATATATAAGAGAATATATATACATAACATACAATATATACTACAAGAAAATATACGAAAATATATATACATAACGTACAACCTAAACTACAAGAAAATATATAAGTAATAATATATATACATAAGATACAATATATATAAGAGAATATATATACATTATATATAAGAGATACAATATATATACTACAACAAAATATATAACTATATAAGTTATAATATGTATACGTAAGATACAATATATATATACTACATTAAAATATATAAGAGAATATATATACATAACATACAATATATACTACAAAAAAATATATAACGGAATATATATATATATATACATAATATACAATATATACTAAATACTATAATACAATATACAATGAAATATATATTATATATACTATATTAATAACTAGTGCAGTATATAAATATATTCAATACTATACTAATAACTACTATATAAGATATTGCCTTAAAAAATTACCAGGCCCGTCAGGCCCGGCCCGCTAAGCCCATGACCACTGTGGGCTTAGGCCCGTCACAAGCTGGTCTTACTCGCCAGGCCCACGAAGCCCAAGACCGCCAGGATCGGGACCGCCAGAGCCCAAGCCCACGAAGCCCAGGATCGCGAAGCCCGGCCCGTGAAGCCCGTTTAGGCCTGGGCCCGGGACAAAATACCTACGAATGACCTGAAACTTTACACACATATCTAAAATCACCTAACTGAGATACTGCAGCTGTTGGAATTTCTTTCCGACCCTTGGATCAAAATATCACCTATCCACCGGAATCCGCCAAAATACCAACTTCGTCAATTCAAGCCTAATTCTACACCGAACCTCCAAATTCAATTCTGATCGCACTCCTAAGTCACAAATCATCCCCCGAAACTAAGCGAATCACCAGAATTCACATCCGAGCCCCATAACTAAATAGTAAACTTTCGGTTAACCTTTTCCAAAACTAGCTTTCCTTTAAGAGACTGAGTGTCTCATTTCCATCTAAAACCAATCCATTTCTACTCGATCACCTCAAATACCGATAATGAAGAATAGAGAAACATAATATGAGGAAAACGGGGTGGTAACTCACGTGATAATGGGACGGGTCATCACAGTGTCATTTTACTTTAAGGTATGTCTTTGTTGAATTGGCATCTCTTCCGCGTTTGGCCATATCGGCCATTTTTGCAAATGGTTTTTTTTTTGCAAAGTAATTTCAAGGGCCATGATTATTGGGATTTTTACGCTATATAAGCCTTCGTGATATATTTCCAAACCTTAGAGTTCACCTTTGTTGAGTTTCACTAATAGCGACCCTTGGTCACGTAAGCCATTTTGCAAAAAGTAGCCCAATCATGCCTTGTTGTATCCAATATGAGGTGTTGTGGCATCCCATAGTTTATTGAGCCATTAACTCTATTTATTCTTATTGTTCTCATTTAGGTATGGATTCATTTACCAGACCTTGAGCATAACAGACGCTCCAGAACCATTCCAGTCAGAACCGTTGCTTTCAAGAGCTAATTGAGGAGACTTTTTATATTTTGTATTTTTTTGTCTTTTATTTTATAAATATTGTCTAGTAGTATTGATTCTTTTAGGCGGTGTCACAACCTTTCGTAATCTAGTTGAGTTTGTTGAATCTTTTGTTATCGTAATTCCTATGATGTATTTGAAAACAAAAAAATCATAAATGAAAAATACAAAAAGATTTTTATTTTATTTTGTTCATTATTTTTCCAAAACTACGCTTGGTTTGATTGATGTGGAGCATAATACGTGGGCAACCTACATCGGGTTCGACCGAATCATTTTTAAAATTAAAATAAAAGGAAAAAAAAAGATAAAATTGTGAAATGGGAGCAATGAGAGGAAAGAAAAAGATAGGAAAGAAAGAGAGGAGAGAAAATGAGCAAATCAAGGATTGTAAAAGAGAAAAAAGAAGAGGAAAGGGGCAAGAAGAGTGAACTTGGTATGATGCCAATATGATCTTCGTACCATAAAAGTCATTTTTAGACCGATAATTGTGAGTAGGTGCATTGCACATAATATGAGATTATCTTATGTTAAATGCAACAACGCCAAATGTTCCGGTCGTGATGGCGCCCACAGTACTAGGCAAGCCAACCCAACAAGTAACCACAGTGAATTCTTTTTATAAAACCATATTCTAAAATTGATTAAGTCCCGAATTCTCGTATGAAATATATAAATCAACTGAAATGTGCGGAAAACGATACAAAATATACCAACACAACCCAACAATCTGGAGTCACAAGTCAAGAGCCTCTATATACATTCCAACTGACTGAACAATATATTATAAGTTTAAAATAGCGAAAACCTATGATACAAAGGAGGAAAGTAGGGTTACGAACGTCGTGCATCTACCATGCAGTTTTAGGTAAAGCTCTGAGAGTGCTCGGAACCCTCACTCTACTACTCGGACACCTAGATCTGCACACAAGGTGCATGGAGTAACGTGAGTATGCCGACTCAGTAAGTAACTAAAGTAAATAAGGTCTGAGTGCAGTGACGAGCAGTTTAAAAATCAAGTAATAGTGTTCAACAGAATATCAAGTCAAACTCCACAGTTTAATAGTCAGTTACTTCGTAAAACTTCAGTTTCAATTGAAATACTTTGAAATTATTTTTTAAACATCCTTCAACAGAGGCCCAGTATAAAAGAAGAGTGAAAATATCAAAAATGTCATAAACGGGCCCCTCAGTCAAGGAATCACTCACAGTATAGCTTCTCGGGCAAGCCTCCCAGTAATTCGTGACTCACCTCTCGTCAACAATATTCACACTCAGCAGTCCGGCTCAATCATATCTCATAATAGTAATAATCATAATATCTGAAGCGGCGTGCAGCCCAATCCATAGTTTATACTTTATAGTCAACTACGCTTACTGAGTGAGTACAGACTCCGGAGGGGCTCCTATAGCCCAAGCGTCATATTGCTGTGGCGCGTAGCCCGATCCAATATATATATCGCTGCAGCGTACAAACCCGATCCATATATGTATCGCTGTAGTGTGCAGCCCGATATATATAATCCTCACTATTAGGTCCTCAACCTATCTCAGTCATTAACATTACAGCCACTCAGGCATATCAGCGGAAATCAGGGAACTCAAACTAAACAGTTTTCATATATTAAAAAGTAGAGTGATAAAATCAGATTTAAATAATAAACAGGTAAAACATGACTAGGGATATGCTTTCAAAACAGATAGAGTGAGAAAAATAGTAAAAAATAACCCTAAGGGTCTAACATGTTGGCACAAGGCCTCAAACATGGAATACAAACCAAAATATAGTATCAATCTCTAAAATACGGAATATCATAACATTTCAAATCAAATACTCAGCTTAATAGCCGCTACGCGACGAATCATATCACGATCCCTATCGGTGCACGTCCACACGCTCGTTACCTAGCATGTGCGTCATCTCATTTATTAAAACAATACGAAATACCGAGGTTTTAAAGCCTCAAGTCAAAATTTACAATGGTTACTTACTTCAAACCGGAAGAAATACTACTCAGTGACGCCCTTGCCTGTTGAATCAGCTTCAACTCGCGTCAAATCTACCCAAAATCAGAATCATACCATTAGAATATGCAAAGGGAACGAAGCCCATGCGAAAATAATAAAATTATACCAAAAATTCGAAATTGATCCTACTATGCCCCCAGGACCACGTCTCTAAATACAATAAAAGTCACACCAATAGAATTCTTATCCTTCCACGAGTTCATACATACCAAGAACGCCAAAATCAGATCACAAATGGCCCCTCAAATCCCTGGATTAAGGTCTCCAATTTCCAAGCCCTAATTCCCCAACTTTAGGCTTCAAATACCCCAAATTTCATGTTTAATTGATATAAATTACAATTGGATCGAGTATTAAGTCCATAAATCTTACCTCCAAGAAGTTCTCTTTGATTCCTTCTTCAATCTCCCTCAAGAAGCTCCAAAACCGAGTAAACAATGGTGAACTTTGGCAAAAAAATTGTAAAAAATGGCCTTTTAAACATTCTATCCAGCTTTTAAAATTCCTTCTTCAGAAATGCAGTCAAAGCCTCGCATTGGAGAAGCACAGAATTTTCTTTGACCAAAATCCTCTTACGCAAATGCGGAAGACCCCTCGCAAACGTGATGCCTCAGCTGACCAAACCTTCGTGAACGCGACTACTTCTACGCGAAAGCGAAGAACACAACTCCTGACCCTTCACGAAAGCGGGAAACCCATCACAAACCTGAAGTCCAAACATCTTTCCTCACATCTTAACCCTTCGCAAACACGAGGACCCTCTCGCGAACGTGAAGGCCAAATGCCTGCAACCTATCAATAGATTTTTCTGCAACTTTTTCCAACACGAATTGATTGTTCAACCACTCGAAACTCACTCGAGGCCCTTGGGACCTCAACAAAACATGCCAACATGTCCCGTAACATAATTCAAATTTGTTCTAACCTTCAAAACGCTCAAAAAACATCAAAACACTAAATTGATACCGGATTCAAGCCTAAGAATTCCAAAAACTTCCAAATTTCGCGTTCGATCAAAAAGTCTATTAAACCTCATCTGAATGACCTGAAATTTTGCACACACGTCATAAATGACACGATGGAACTACTCCAACTTTTGTAATTCCATTCTGACCCATATATCAAAATCTCACCTATCAACCGAAAAATTCCAAAACTCTAATTTTGCCAATTCAGTTTAAATCTACCTCAGACCTCCAAAAGACATTCTGATCATGCACCTAAGTCCGAAATCACCTCCCGAAGCTATCCAAACCATCATAATTCATATTCAAGCCCTTTTATACATAAGTCAACATCCGGTTTACTTTTCCAATATAAGCATACTCAAAAAGAGACTACGTGTCTCATTGCTTTCCAAAACCTCTTCGAACCATCCAACCAACCCGATATCACAAATACAGCTGAAAAGGACATTAAGAAGCAAAAATGGGGGAAACATAGAGGTAAATCATGAAACGATCGGCCAGATCGTTACAATGCCCTAACGCTACCGTGATAAATTCATTTTGTTCCTCTTTGTTATCTTTCTTATGATAGAAGGGTGGTTGATTTGTGGTTCTTAAACTGTTACTCTCCCCTAAAATATAAATTCAAAATGCAATGGAAGACGACAACATAATTGATTTAGTTGATACTGATGCCCAAAAGCAATTGTCTGAATGAGAAACTAGATTGGTTGAAGAGGTAACGATGTTAAGATAACACAAGGAAGATATGTATTAGGCTTGGATAGATGGTAAGGCACCACCACAACCTAGCTTCTTAGATTCTACCCCCACCCGAGATCCGGTCATAGTGTCAAATGATCCACCATATTCTCCTGATTTTTCCGCTTATCATAGCTTTCCTAACCTACCTAGTAATTCCATTCTTTTTCCTCCAACTACATTTCCCCAAAAATAGCCCTCATGTCATACCCACTATCCCCATTATCACAACTTCTCAACAATCTTTCTTTCACAAATCTAACATTGAACATTAGTTTTAACCTCTTGATACCCAATACTACCCACAAAGTTGGCCCGACAGGTCCAGGACTCATATAATCATAGCTTTCAAAATGAGCCTCATGTTGAAAATGAAAAGTTCATAAGGAAAGAAGAGCAAGATAAGATATCCAGAAAGCTAAAAGTCATAGAACAATCCTTAAAGAACATGGAAGGAATGGGAAATCGGATTAACATGTCTTACAATTGGCTTGTGTATGTTCCTTGATTTTTCATCTACCCACGGGGCTAAAGTTTAACTTGTATGGCGGGCGTGAAGATCCAATATCCTATCGGATGGGTTATTGTAGGGAAATAAGAAGTGTGGCGGTAAAGATAAGTTGTTGATGGTGTATTTCAGTGAGAGATTGAGTGGGGCAGCCTTGGAATGGTATACTAAGATGTTAGTAAGTGGTATGCGTGGGATGGCATGGCTCAAGATTTTGTTTGACACTTTGAGTACAAGACATTATCCCAGACCGCTCCTCCCTATATAAGATGGAAAAGAAACCCGAGAAAGTTTTAGGGAGTTTGAGATTAGATGGAGGGAACAAGCTGCTTGAGTCAGTCCCCCGATTGATGAAGAATAAATGGTTAAGCTTTCCCTACAAGCTCAGGGACCCACCTAGTTTAGTTATTTGATCTCGGCTTTAGGTGAACCTTTCAATGATACTGTAAAATAGGGGAGATGGTAGAAGAAGGGATCAAGTAAGGAAAAATCACAAGCTATTCTAAATTGAAAGATACTACAGAAGACATTTCGAACATTCTGGTAAGATTGGGTGGAAGAAAGAGAAAAAGAAAAGATGTTGTTGAGCCCCGCCAGCGACAAAATCCAATGGGCGTTCTTGCTCAACACTTTCAGCTTCAACATCAACCCCATGAATATCTCCATACTCCAAATAATCCTCGACAATGTTATTTCTCTCCACAAAATTCCCAAAGTCATACCTCACCTTCGAGTACTCTATCCATAATGCACCGCCATATTCTCCACATCCAGAAGACCCGCAATGGCCTGCACCACTTCCACAAATGTCTTACCCACATCTACAAGCATATCAACGACCTAGCTGCAAGAGGTTCCAACCAAGGCCAGAGAAAAAAATGAAAAGGAAACAACAAAGGAAAAAGTCTTTCACTCTTATTCGAGAATCATTTACTAATCTATTCCAAAAGTTGAGGCAATCTGACATGTTGAAGCCGATTCAGATAAAAATGCTGAACCCCCTTACAAAGAATTTTGATTATTCTCAAAGGTGAGCATATTTCTCTAATGCCCTGGGTAACAACATAGAAAGATGTTGGAATTTGAATAGAGCAGTCCAGAAACTTATTGATGCAGGTGCCATTATCGTGCAAATTCCAGATGCAACGAATACTAGACAAAGTCCATTGATTGTTCATAATTAAACGCATATGGTGCATATGATTTTTGTTGAAAAGAATATGATAATTCTTCTGAGTTCCATGACATGCCATTTTTCGTGAAGTTTTTAGTGCTAACAGTATCGATTCCAGAAATTAATCTTAAGAATGAGTTGGCGAAAAAGACCTAAAAGCAATTTGCTAATATCAATGTGATGGAGACTTGTGAAGGTCCTAGTAATGTCGATGTGTGACTCAGTGAATAATATGTCGAGCTTGGTGATTGGAAAGACACTCATGTCTTGGATAGCCAGGAGGAGTTTTGGTGGTTTATTTTGTTGTCATTTCCCTTGTCCGGGTTATTTTAGGATTGTAATCCAGATATTGTCTTATGGCTCAAACCCTTTTTCCTTTTATCTTTCCTAGTTTGTTTAGTCGTAGTAACTCGTCTACTGTTATCTAGGATTATTCTAGGGTTGTAACCCAAGTTTATTTTGTTTGTTTTGTCGTTCAAACTCTTTCAGCATTTGTCTAATACAATCTCTTATTTTTTATTATTTCTAGTCAGTTTTTGTTTAGTCCTCTTTTCCTTTTATAGTTCTTTGGTGATCTAGTGATATGACATGCAAGTGGAATTATCAGCGTGGTCTTATAAGTTAGTCTAATCATGAAACAATGAAACAAGGTTTGAAGATAACAGTGACATTTGAGGGAAATAAGTAAAGATTTGGACATTTTGAGATCATTTAAAACTCGAATTGTATGAAACCGGGCAAGATAGTTTGGGAAGTTAATAGGACGACAAGAATTTGTTACAAGAGACTCCATCCCAGACAATTTGAAGCAAGCAACTTTGAGTTCAAGTGCATCTCAATTTATAAGATAAAGCCAAGAGAGTTTGTCCCAAACTGACGCAGGATATCCATTGTGAAGAAGAAATCACCCAACGAGAGTTCTGTAATTGACAGGGCACTAAATAAAGGTGGAAGGCATATCAATGATATCAATGCCGAAGCTGCAAAAGGAATGTTGTGCATGATCATCATGTTTCATCCTCAAGTTGCATGTGTTATACTTGGCATTTTTAGAGATTGGGAAGCCTCTTTCAGCTACCCAAATACTTTATACCATTCGGCAATCCTTTAGATCTTATGTTAATTTTTTTGATTTTCCCTCTTTTGAAATCAAGTTAGAGTAGAGTCACTAAAAAGAAATATCATGTCCCCATAAGGTTTGTTTTAGAAGTTCACCCGAAAGAAAATAGAGCGAAAAATAAGAGAAGAAAAGGAAAATCGATAAGGAAAAGAAGTCAAAAATAAAAAGAAAAAAGAAAAAAAAAAGAGAAAAGGAAGAAAAAAGAAGGAAAAGGAAAATAGCAACAACAAAAGGTATTCCTTTTAGCTATGTTTGACCTGATTCTTATGTCAACAAGATACGTAGGCAACCTTACTCATCACACGAAGTCAAAATTCTAAACTTCCTCAATTTAAAAGAAACTGGGGCAGCGGTTTTATTTTCTATAAAAGACGGCTCCAAAAGTTGTAAGGTTACACCCCAAATTGTCTTAGTTTGAATTTGAGTCTTCATGCCTTTCTTTTTTTTTCTAACCCTGTCCAAAATCCACTTTACAACCTGTAAAAGACCTCACATATAATCCTTGAGAGTGCCAAGTTGGACATTCTAGGTGCATATGCTATTTTAACCATAGTTAATGCCTTGTCATTTGCAGAATATGAGGAAATAAGAAGAAAAGAAAAAAATGAGAGTATTGTTGGTGAAAACCCTCACGGGCACCATAAGGCGACGGTGAGTTAAGAAAAAGAACAAAATAAGAGAGGTTTTATGGTGAAAACTCTTTAGGGACACTACAAGTCGACTGGGGATCATGAATTATATAGGACAATTGGAGCATTGAAGCCTAGTTTCACATCTTAGAGGTATGACAACAATTGAAAATTAAGACTTACTGGACATATTAGGCCACTTAATCCAAAATGCATGTCATGGTCATTAGAGTTGGTGTCCACATATGATAAGTTTCTACTTTGTAATTTTCTTGTTAGATATTATCTCTTTCCATTGTCCCCCTACTATGTTCCTCTTGCTTTGTTTAAGTCCTCTTTGGGGTCTGTTTGGTCATAAAAAGTGAGAAATGACTTCAAAATTCTCTAGCAGCTTTCCAATTACACAAAATGGGTCAGACGGTTCGGGCATGTTTAGAGGAGAAGCCCGGATGCTTCGGTAAAGAGGTGCGAACGTCTTGTTATTGATGGCACGAGAAGAGGTAGAGGGCGGCCTAAGAAGTATTGGGGGACGTGATTAGGAGGATATGGCTAGGCTTCAGATTTCTGAGGACATGGCACTTGATATGAACACGTAGAGGCCGAGTATTAGGTTTTTAGGTTAGGAGGTAGTTGAGTCTTGTCTTATACCATATCTTTGTGAGACTAGTTTGGTAGATATACTATTTTGATTTTGCCTTGCTTTTGTTTTTGCCTTGCTTTGGATCATTTTTATTGACTTTTGTTTCTATTTTTCATATTGTTTCATATTATTTAGGTGGTATTACTAATATTGTCTTCTTCTTTCTTTTTGTCTTCTTAAGCCGAGGTTCTTTCGGAAATAGCCTCTCTACTCCTTCGGGGTAGGGGTAAGTTATGTGTACACACTACCCTCCTCATACCCCACTAGTGGGATTTCACTGGGTTGTTGTTGTTGTTGTTTAGTTCAGGGGTCTTGCTTGGAGAATATGGTTAATTTTTAGTATCCGTAAGTTGTTAGTCTTTAGTTTTTTTAAAATTCATGGGTCCCGCCTGGAGAATAGGGTCAATTGTTGGTTTTCTTAAGATTTCAATATTTAGTTATTCTTGAATGCAGGAGACCCTCCTGGAGAATATGGTCAATTAATAGTTTAGTCAAGCTTATTTTATAGTTTTCCTTAAGCTTAAACTCAAAGGAGGCGCAAATTCTAGTTGAGTCTTTAATTTTACTCTCGTCATTGCATCTTTCACCATAGCATAGATGATTTATAATTTTCCTAACAACTCACAAATCTTCCTAGTTTAAACTGGGGCAAGAAATTTTATTTGTTTTGATTCCAGGAACTCACCTGGAGAACGAGGTCGATACTTCAGAAATTGGTTTCAAGGTTCAAGTTAGAGAAGCACCAGGAGATCGCCTCAAAAATAGGGTCAACTATCATTTTCCAGTTCAACTCAGAAGTACCAGGAGCCCGCCTGAAGAACATCGTCAACTGTCATTTTTCAATTCAACTCAGAAGTACCAGGAGCTTACTTGAAGAACATGGTCAGCGTTCAATTTTCAGTTCAATTTAGAAGTGTCAGGAGTCCGCCTGAAGAACATGGTCAAGTTTTCATTTTCAAGTTCAAGTCAGAAACAGCAGGATCCCGCCTGAAGAATAGGGGAGACCTTCAGTTTTTTTAGTTCAATTCAGAAGTAGCAAGAGCCCACCTGAAGAACAAGGTTTGAAAGCTCAAGTCTACTCCAAGTTCAAGTGCAAGCAGCAGGATGCCAGCCTGAAGAACAGGGTCAACTTTCAGTTTTCTTCAAGTTTAAGTCTGCAGGATGCCCACCTGAAGAATAGGTTGATTTTCAGTTTCGCGTTAAAGATTCAAGACAAGAAGATATGATCTAGTAGTTTTCTTTTGCTGTAATATTTGTCTTTATTTTTTATTTAATTAAAAGGATCGCGGACTACAACCTCGACAGCACAGCACTTCGCTCGACTCTTTCCACCCTGGTATCCTTCTCATTTTTTCTACTTCTGAACTACACGTGGCCTAATTCCTTTATAGCCAAGGACGTAGGCAGCTCAAATATCAGGGCTCGGTCATAATCTTTTTAGCCATCTTTATTTTCTTTCGAATAAGTGTGGGTTCAGAAATCAATTACGTTGCTTACTTAATTCTTTACTCAAAAATATTGTGTGTTTTCAAGCAAAGAGGGACAGCTGTAAGCAATTAATTTTTTACCCGCATAATTTTTAAGAGTTATTTTTAGTATTTGTAATATTTTTAGTATCTATTTGGTTTTACAGAAGTTTAGCATATATTTTCTTCAATTTTAATTTGTACACGTAAAATTGAAAATACAAAAAAAAAATAGTTCATTATATATTTTGTTATTTTTTTACTTAAGGACATTAGTATTTTATAGTAATATTTTGATTTTCACTAAAACTACAACCTAGTATAATCCCACTTAGTGGGGTCTGGGGAGGGTAGTATGTATGCAGACCATAACCTTACCCTTGGGTAGAGAGGCTGTTTCCAAGTAGACCCCCGGCATCCTTCCCTCCAAGAACTTCTCACCTTGCTCTTGGGGAGACTCGAACTCACAACTCTTAGTTTGATTTTCACTATTATTTTAATTTATTTCTTTTTCTCTACAATGAATAAAAAATAAGAAAATATAGTTTTATATTATGATATAGTTTTATTTTAATTAATTGAAATTAATTTTAATTTTTTTTAAGGGAAGAAGTTTTAGTTGGTTAATTTATGGACTTTTAGAATTGAAGATTTCAAAATTTTGAGCTCAAATTCGGATTAGCCCAGCAAGAAATGAGCCAAACCCAACGACCCATCAGCTTGACCCATGACCTGCACCAGCTGGCCCAATCCATCACCTTTTAATTTTAGCCCTTCATTACCATTAAATCCAATGGTCAACATTAAATCCCTATCCATATTTAAACCCAATTCTAACCAAACCCTCGCCCTATTATTAGAAATCCTTCAATTCCCACATCCTAACAATAGTCGTGACCCCCCAAAAAGAAGAGCAGCAGCCGAATCACCAACAAAAAAGAGCACCCGTCGTTTAAACTCCGACGAACCCCAGTCATTTTCTTCAAGCAATACATTTCCACAGTAACAATAAAATTTCTCTTCAAATCATCATTTGAATTTTCTTCGATACCTAACAAATTCCTCAAATTTTCATTAATTTCTAGCTCGTCAAAATAGTTACCAATATTTCCATTAATATCTTCTAATTTCTCATTCTCATCATTAATAATTCCCTCTTCTTCGCCTTTCCCTAAGAACGAATAAATGAGTCCGGATAAATCCGTCAAGTTTATCGTCGCCGTTGACCGATAAACATGCTTCTCAAGGCGAGCAATGTCCGACGTGGTTTTCGATCTGTCTAGGTGCCCTGTTCGTTTGTCATAGTCGGTAGAGGTCCTCGAGGCCTTAGGCCTTCGCTCAATTCCTAGACATAATCCATTTGAGTTAGAATCTCTTTGAAAAATTCATTTCTTTCCCTAATTATATTTGTTCTTAATGCTATGTGAAAGGTTATGTGATTTTTGATATTTTGATAATCTGAAGTTCCTTGATGTTTAATTATTGAGGTATATTTTATCTTAGTAATTATTTTAATCGTTTAATTTGGATAATCATCTGTTGTTTGCACATAACTTGTTAATTAGAAATCAAGTAGCTATTATTCATTAAATCGGGTCGTGGAGTTGGCTTTAACAATGTGAAGGAAATTGAGCTTAGGTGATTCTCTTGCTTGTATTTTATTTATTTATTAATTAAATCGTTAGTAGCATGCTTAGGCCGACCACATTTGGGTAGGCAAGCTTGAGGACTTTTCATTTCTTTTGAGGTTAGAGGTTGTCCCTTAGTTAATTATTCGGGAAATGTTCCGAGGAATTTGTAAATATTTTTATCCGCGGAATGCCTCGAAGTACTTGTAGAACGGAGTCCAAAGGCAGGATGATACGAGGAAGCGTAGAGTATAACTTTATTATTTTTACTTTTCTTTTCGTTTATTTAGGTAGGGACAACCTCGAACCTCTTTTGTGCTTATTTTTTTGTGTGTGTTTTGACTCACTTTGAGTATTCTTAAAAGCCAACTACATTAAGTATGCAACCGTACTAGTTACGGAACCCGGGAATGCCTAACACCTTCTCTCGAGTCAAATGAACCCCTTATCTAGGATCTCTGGTGCAGTCAGTTTCGGTGTCTAAATGTGTTTTATGAAGGAATTAAAAAAACGGTATCCTGACACACCGAAACCAAATGTCTGTGGCGACTCTGAAAAATCCTTCGAAACACAATATTTTTGTCACTTTCTAATTGAAAACCCTTTGAGCTTTAAAACTATTTTATCTCTTATAAAAGGGGTTGGTAAGGTGAGAAAGGGGGTGTAAAAACCAGAGAGAGGAGATCCCCTATTCAATTTTTAATAATAAAGATACTCATTAAAACTAATTTATTGTTATGATAAATAGTAATTTATGGTGGATGTCTACTCTTCTTCCATGATCTTCATTCCAAACGGTTTATGACATATTTAATGACATATTTTGCATGTTCAATGACATATTCCATGACATATTTTCTTCACTTTTTATGCCAATATAAAGGCTTTGTAATAGATAGAAGAATACATACAATTGAAAAAGAAAATCTCTTTATTCTCTATATCTACATTTCTTGTTCATGTTTCACTAAGTTGCTTATACTTCTTGTTCATGTTTTACTGAATTACTTTCATTTTATAACACGTTATCAGCACGAGTCTCTAACCATCACGGTAGGTTATCTTTTTTTAAAGTTTTCGACTCTGATTTAAAATTATCAGGTACAACATGTTTCTCTCTTTTGTAAGAATAATGATATGTTTTGTTGGATACTTAATTTTTCTCACTTATGTTTAAAAACAAAAATAGAAAGAGAAAGATACTCATACTTCACCATGATCTCTTTATTTATGAATAAAGATGTAATGGTTTTAATGAACTGCTTCTTAATTGATTTGCATTATTAAAATATAAATAGAAGTAATCAACAATAGACTTAGATAACAATAATATTTTCTTGACAGTAGTACGTACCCAAAATATGAATATAAATAGTGTTTGCATGATTAAAATATTACATCCTACTTTGACTAAATCCAAGAAGTTTTTATTGATTATTCATCATCTTCTGTGGCGAGGAAATAAGCAAAGCTGGCGATTACGGAAGCTAAAAACGCGGCGTTTAGTCGCATGTACGAGGAACTAGGGGAGAGAGGCGGGGACAGAAAGTTATTTCGGTTAGCCAAAGCAAGGGAAAGGAAGGCACGTGATCTTGACCAAGTTAGGTGCATCAAGGGCGAGGATGGTAGAGTTCTGATGGGGGAGTCTCAAGTCAAGCAGAGGTGGCAGGCGTACTTTCGAGACTTACTTAACGAGGAGGGGGATCGTAACATAGAGTTAGGGGAGCTGGGGCATTCAGAGCAACATAGAGACCATGGGTACTGCATACGCATAAGGGCGGAGGAGGTCATGGGGGCTTTGCGTAGGATGAGTAGGGGTCGAGCGACCGAACCTGACGAGATCCCGGTGGAGTTCTGGAAGTGCATGGGTAGGTCAGGAATGGAGTGGCTCTCCAAGTTGTTCAATGCGATCTTCAGGACCAAAAGGATACCGGATGAGTGGAGGTGGAGTACAGTGGTGTCCTTGTACAAGAACAAAGGGGACATCCAGTGTTGCAACAACTATAGGGGTATCAAATTAATAAGTCACACCATGAAGGTATGGGAGAGGGTGATTGAGGAGAGGGTGAGGGAGATGACATCTATATCTGGGAACCAGTTCGGTTTCATGCCAGGTCGCTCCACTACAGAAGCTATCCACCTTGTCAGGCGACTGGTGGAGCAGTTCACAGATAAGAAGAAGGACCTGCACATGGTGCTTATCGACTTGGAGAAGGCGTATGACAAGGTCCCAAGGGAGGTGCTATGGAGGTGCTTGGAGGCAAAGAGCGTGCCGGAAGCCTACATCAGAGTAATCAAGGACATGTACGATGGAGCTAAGACTAGGGTTAGGACGGTGGGTTGCGACTCAGACCATTTTCCAGTGGTTATGGGGCTCCATCAAGGATCTGCGCTTAGTCCTCTCTTGTTTTCCTTGGTGATGGATGCTCTAACCCGTCATATTCAAGGAGATGTGCCTTGGTGTATGCTATTTGCTGATGACATAGTCTTGATAGATGAGACGAGGGTCGGTGTTATTGAGAGGTTAGAGGTATGGAGAGAGACTCTCGAGTCTAAAGGTTTCAAAATAAGCAGATCTAAGACAGAATACCTGGAGTGCAAGTTTAGCGGCGAGCCGAGCGAAGTAGGCAGGGACGTGATGATTGGATCTCAGGTCATCGTCAAGAGGGACAGTGTCAGATATCTTGGGTCGGTGATTCAGGGGAGCGGAGAGATTGACGGGGACGTCACTCATCGCATAGGAGCGGGGTGGTCAAAGTGGAGGCTTGCATCAGGAGTCCTGTGTGATAAGAAAGTTCCACATAAACTCAAGGTGAAATTTTATAGAGCTGTGGTTAGACCTGCAATGTTGTATGTGGCGGAGTGCTGGCCCGTGAAGAACTCTCATGTTCAGAGAATGAAGGTTGCGGAGATGAGGATGCTCAGGTGGATGTGCGGGCTCACCAGGTTAGATAAAATTAAGAATGAAGTTATTCGCGAGAAGGTGGGGGTGGCCCCGGTGCATGAGAAGATGCGAGAAGCGAGGCTGAGGTGGTTCGGGCATGTGCGGAGGAGAAGTCCTGATGCCCCGGTGAGGAGTTGTGAGCGGCTGGCAATTGTTGGTGTTGGCGAGGCAGAGGGAGGCCTAAGAAGTATTGGGGAGAGGTGATTAGGCATGACATGGCTAGAATGCGGGTTCCGAGGACATGACCCTTGATAGGAAGGTCTGGAGGTCTAGTATCAGAGTTGTAGGATAGGGGCTCCTAGAGTTTTTCGTACTCCTCACCCGGGGTTGGGTGAGGCTTGGCAGGGCTATCCATAGATGATTTGTGTTTTGGCTTGTGTCTCTCTTATGGTAGTTACTGTATTATATTATTGCATGCTATTTTATTTATGTTTCGTATGTTTAGATAATTATTTACGCTATTTCTGCTGGAGTTACTAATGCTCTTTTATTTTTGTCTTTCCTTCGCTGAGCCGAGGGTCGATTGGAAACAGCCTCTCTGCCCTTTCGGGTAGGGGTAAGGCTCGTCTACATATTACCCTCCCCAGACCCCACTTTGTGGGACTATACTGGGTAGTTGTTGTTGTTGTTGTTGTTGTTGTTGTTCTGTGTAGAAATAAAACATGTTAGTAATAATGAGGTTACATGAAATTGTTTTTGTTTTCAAGTCTATTTTCTTGTTGAATTCAATTATATCTAGTTACATGCTTAAGTACTTGGGTACACCTAATATAATGTGTGATTATACATTATTGTGCAGTATAACATTTACTACACTAGCTACATTTAACTATTTATTTTGAGAGACCTACATACAAAATATTAGTACACATGGAGATACTATGTAGGTATAGATTTTACGATATAAAAATTTTTATATTCTTTAGGTGCACATATAATTATTTTATATGGTCAGTCTAGAAAAGTAACAATACTAGTTATGTAGCATGTCAAATCACTTAGCCAAATTATTACTAAAATTGCTTGATAAAGATCTTAGTGCAATAAGGGTATTCATATTAGCCGATATTGTCCTACACGTATTTAGTACACTTTAAATCATGCTAATTAACTTGAATAATTTAATGATGCATGCACTAACTAGACATACAAGATTAAGTATGGATATCTCACAAAACAAACTTGGATCAAAATTGAATTGTAAAAATATTTGTTTAATTGATTCATGTACCACACATACAATATTCAAAGAGAAGAAATATTTCTCTCATTTAAGTATGTATAAGGCAGATGATAATACAATTTCTGGTAGTAGTAAATTAATTGAAGGCTCTGGAAGAGCTACTATAACTCTGCCTAAAGGAACAATATTTATCATAGAGAATGCAATATTCTCCTCCAAGTCCAAGAGGAACTTGTTGAGTTTTAAAGATATCCGTCAAAATGGATATCATATTGAGACAATAGATGAGAATAATCTTGAATATCTCATCATTACAAAGAATGTCTCTGGCCAAAAGAGGGTTATTGAGAAGTTCTTGTCTTTATCTTGTGGCCTGTATTGGACAAGAATTAGTGCAATTGAGGCACATTCTACCGTAAACCAAAAGGTTACTGATTCCAATACTTTCGTACTTTGGCATGATCGATTGGGACATCCTAAATCAATTATGATGAGACGGATTATAGAAAACTCAAATGGGCATCCATTAAATAATTTAAATATTCTTCTAAATAATAAATTTTTTTGCACTTCTTGTTATCAAGGCAAGTTAATTATTAGACCATCACCAACAAAGGTTGGAATTGAGTCACCTGCGTTTTTGGAACGTATACAAGGGGACATTTATTGACCTATTCACCCACCTAGTGGGTCGTTTAGATATTTCATGGTCTTAATAGACGCATCTTCTAGATGGTCTCATGTGTGCCTATTTCATCTCGTAGCCTTGCGTTTACAAAAATAATGACATAAATAATTCGATTACGGACAAAATTTCTCGATAATCCAATTAAGTCTATTAGACTAGATAATGCTGCTGAGTTTTCATCCCAAGCATTTAATGATTATTGCTTATCAATTGGGATAAAAGTGGAACATTCTGTAGCTCATGTTCACACTCAAAATGGTCTTGCAGAGTCTTTAATTAAACGTCTGCAGTTGATAGCAAGACCGTTACTCATGAAAACGAGGCTTCCCACTTCGGTTTGGGGTCACGCCATTTTGCATGCAGCAATGCTAGTTCGTCTCAGACCGATAAATTATTACAAATATTCCCCGTTGCAATTAGTTTTGGGTCATGAACCTAATATATCCCAGTTAAGAATTATTGGATGCGCAGTATATGTGCCTATAGCACCGCCATATCGCACCAAAATGGGTCCGCAAAGAAGGTTAGGAATATATGTTGGGTTTGAATCGCTCTCCATTATTCGCTACCTCGAAATATTGACATGGGCTTTATTCACTGCACGATTTGCAGACTGTCGATTCGATGAGACACTTTTCCCAAACTTAGGGGGAGAAGTTGGTGAAACCAAACGGAAAATTTTGTGGAAAAATCCATCATTATCTCATCTTGATCCACGTGCCTCTATTTGTGAAAAAGAGGTGCAAAAGATTATCCATTTGCAAAGAATAGCAAATCAAATACCAGACGCATTTATGAACATGGCAATAGACGAAATTATAATCGTCATCATTGTGATAATGAAGATAATAAGGATTCTCAAAATAATCCTTCACTCTGTGAAAGTAATATTTGTCATCAATTTGACAATATGAGATTCTATAAAGCATATATAAATGATTATGGTCCATTCATGATGTGAGTGTTACAACATCTAATTTATGAATACATATTCATTCTTGGAAGAATATGAACATACTATTGGTATTGAATATACCACACCCACCTCTAGAAGGAGGGTTGAGATGATATAAGAAAATAATGTCATTATTATGGTATGAATGGTTATTGGTCACGTATCTATTGTACGTCAAAATATTTTGGCAATGTGATTATTAAAGAACAACAATAATGCAAGAAACATATCTTGCATATAATTTTGACCATGACCATAATGGTATAACTTTCTCTTTAAAAGAGATATTCACCATATGGATGTTCATGAATATGTGGTAGTACTAAATTAATTGAGAACTCTACAAGAGCCAATTATATTATTTTGGAGAAACACAATTGATTACCAATAAGGTATTGTGTTGTAGTAAGTCTCAAAGAAACATATTCAGTTTCCAAAGTATATGCGAAAGCGGTTGATTATATTGAGACAATAAATAAATGAAAGATTTGATATCTTCTATTACTACAACTTGTAGCGGGATAATCTGTATATGAAAAACTACCCGCTTTATTCTCCAGTTTGTACTACACAAGTAAAAGAATGCCACAATAAAGTAGAACTTTATTGACATAAAACACATATCATAATAAACTTGGAGTTTATTGATATACAGTTGGCATAGCTGGTTTATTCATATTAATTAAAGTATGATGTGCAAAAATAAACGAGAATCTATATGGGTAAATATTAAAGAACTAGAAAGTTCTTTATGAATTCTCTTATGTTGCTTGTTCTCACTAATTAATATACCAACTAAAATTGGGATTGAATCCCAAGAATGCTGGAAATATCAAAGGTGAATTGGGGCTCATTCATCTGCCATGTATACCACATAAGATGCATCTATGAGATGGTTACATGTGCGATTATTATTAACCCGCAACATGGTGTTTTGCGAGGTAACTTGCTCTATAATTCAATTTAGAGCACAATTTATAGATTTTCTATTCAAGATAGTTCATCTTGATAAGTTGGTTTACATCATAGTTGGTTTAGCAAAATAATTTATTTAGTGTCTCCACTTAATAGCTAAACTATTGCTTATGAGAACAAAGTTATCTATATCATTATGATATACGTTAGATAATAGTATATTATATTCTCCCCTCACAAGTGGTTCAGGGTTAGGAACCAAATAATTCCATCTTATTATTATTGATGTGCGGTGTATATTTTCATTAACACCTTAATGCACAAAGATGAGTTCTCAAAGTTGAGGAAACAAGTTAATTCTTCTAACATGAGGGGGAGACATGATAAACAGTTGAGAAAAAGTTACATAGAATGAATTATCATTTGTATATATAGATCCTTGATTACGATAATATGAACTTGAAGTTCATAAAAAGATAATTCGTTTGCAATATATTGCAAAGCATGCCATACGCATTTGCTGACCTAAAGAAAGTAACCATATTCTCATTGCAAATGCTCATATTAAGTCCTAGAAAGACAAAGTCTATGATACGCTTAAACCATATAAAAAAATCAGTTTCAAATAAATTCTTGATAAAGAAGATGAGAAAATGATCAAAGTGATCATAATAAAGGTGGCAAGTGATTTAGAAAGTCATATGACATAACACTTCATAAAATCTCATGAGAGATTCAGGTACCTGAATATATGAATGAAGATCTCTATGTTATGTCTTTATGAAAATTTATTGGAACCGATATAACATGTTCGTCGACAACATCTATCATAGCGCTAAGTATAGATGAAGATCTTAAGTCTATCGAATATAGACACAAAGTATTGGCCAAATGGAAGAGATACAATTCAAGTAGAATTGATTCCATATGAAAGACATGTAATTTTGGACATGTAGTTCAAATACTTGAAAGTATAAAGTCAATGGTATGTGTAATCAGTTTTCGATATCTTATTTGTCTAGCATGACATGAAAACTTGATATGCATCTAAAGTCTATTATATGGATTATATGACTTAACTTGAAAGATTTAAGTTTCTTGAAGCATATACAATTCTTGGTCCTGAAGTACCACATCCTAAGTGCAATTTGTGTACATATGTATCTTGCTATAACTATAAGCATGATGGCATCGAGAATACCTCTATGGAGATATTGAAAAGTCATTCCACGACATTATATGAAGACATTATATATCTATCACGAGTTATGATTTCAAGGTGCAAACATTCATAATAGTTAATATGGCTGATTTATTTATCAAATCTCTACCAACGATCTCAAGAAGCTCGTGCACAAGATTGAGATGCGAAGGCTGAAGAAGGTGAATTGATGGTCTCTTCAGGGGGAGTTAATGCGCGTTGCACTCTTTTTTCCCTTACAAGGTTTTGTCCCACAGGGTTTTCCTTGCAAGGTTTTTAACGAGGCAACAAAAAGGCATATTTCTATAGATGTGTACTCTTTTTTCTTCACTATAATTTTTTTTCACATAGGGTTTTTTCCTATTAAGGTTTTAATGAAGCACATTATCTATGGACATCCAAGGGGGGGGGTGTTATGAAAAATAATAATTTATGGTGGATGTCTACTCTTCTTAAATGATCTTCATCCCAAATGGTTTATGACATATTCCATGACATATTTTGTATGTTCAATGACATATTCCATGACATATTTTCTTCACTTTTTATGCCTATATAAAGGCTTTGTAATAGATAGGAAAATACATACAATTGAAGAAGAAAATCTCTTCCTTCTCTCTATCTACATTTCTTGTTCATGTTTAACTAAGTTGCTTATACTTCTTGTTCATGTTTTACTAAATTACTTTCATTTTATAACATTTATATATAATTGATAAATTGTATATGCCCATATATTAAATTAAAACTTGATTATGAAGGATAATAAAGTTTTATATATAGTATATGAAGGTAAAAATCCCTTTAACATTGTATGCAAAGATTACAGATTACTTCCCTATTTTTTTTTGGTCATACGGTGTTCGGTAGCCATATTGGGGTCCGACTAAATCCGGATTCACGTCGGAAAATCCCATATTAGGGGGTAAAGAGTTCGCTAACAAAGACGACTCCAGTACCCAAGGCTCGAACCTGAGACCTCTAATTAAGAATGAAAAAATACTTACTACTCCACCACAACTCTTATTAGTTACTTCCCTGTTCTTTACCCATTAATATCACTTAACACAATATAACATTGTATTATTTAGGAAATTCATGTGAGCATTATCAGTGGCCATCTATTTCTATACCTTGGCCCAATTCGAATTTGTAATCCAGATCAGCAGAACAAAGTTCCAGTTGTCACCTACAACACCATCATCGCTTTTAATCAGCCAAATTGCTGAGTAGAAACTTTACCAATGAACTCACCACCAAGAATTGTAATGAGATACATATATTATTTCTCACTTTTAATCGGATATTTCATGTTGGAGCCTTAGATATGAGAAAAATCCTAGTTACGACTTTGGAGTGCTTGCCCCGTTAATGGATATGCAAATCCAAGATTAATTGAGATCAAAACATAAATATCAGACATCGAGTGAAAAAAAATTCTAGGTCAATCTTTTTATCCAATTTAATTATATCTATTGCTTAAATGAGAAAAAGAGAAGTAAATTCAAATTTGTTTTTACCAAGTGATCCAAAAAGTTAGTTCTTCTTTGCCGGCTTCCCTAAAGCAACAATCCAATTTACAGAAGAAACAGAAAAAAGAAAAAGAAAACAAAAAGAGGAGGGGAAAGTGGAGGAAGAAGAAAACTAGGGGTGTGTTTGGTATAATGGAAAATATTTTCTTGGAAAGCAAGTAGTAATCTTATTCATTTTCCGATGTTTGTTACGGAAATTAAGAAAAATGAATTCTCAAGAGTATTTATAAATAATTTAGATATAATAAATATGAAACCATAAATCTTCAAACCAACAACCTTCTGAACCCACATTTTTCATAAACTTTCAAACCGCTAAATTTTTGATCATGAAATTTCTAACCCGTAAACTTTATAATTTTTAAACATGTAAACTTCCAAACACATAAACCTCGGAACTCATAACTTTGGAATTCGTAAAACTTTTGAACCTTTAAGCGGATAAATACAAAACTAAAACTGAAAAATATATTTAAAAAAAATTCGGGGGGTGGAGGGAGGGAGGGGGGATGCAGAAAAATCAAAAAACAGAATTTGATAAAAAGTAAATTCTTTTTTTTGGGGTTGGGGGAGGGGGGGTTGGGGTTGAGGTTGGAGGTGGGTAGTGCAGAAAAACGAAAAAATAAAAATTTAAAATTGTAATAAAAAAGGTAAGGTAAAAAAAATTATTTTTTTTTTTTGGGAGGGAGATGGGGTGGGCTAGTAGAATGGGTGGCAACGGAAAACTTAAATTTAAAAAAAAAAAAACCTTTTTTGGAGGGGGTGGAGTGAGTTGGTGAGGGCAGGGAAGGTGGAGGAGTTTTGGAAAATGTTTCTCTTCTCTTGATAAGGAAAATGAGTTCATAAGAAAAATGTTTTTTAAAATATTTAAGCCGGCCAAACATAAAAAAATTAAAAAATATTTTCCTTCGTACCAAACACACCCTATGTTTACAGTATTAAGCCCCCAATTTATGTGGAATATTCTGAAGCCGGTTAAAAGAGAGAAATATATTACTAAAACTTTGCTTTATATCACATTATCACTTGCTTTTGCTTATTTTAACTTTGAAAAGATACTTTTGTTGTAAAACATGTATATGAAATGAATATTGTAAATGATATTGCTAGTCTATTCAAAGTAGAAAAATGTTATTCTGCACAGCCTTGAGATTCTTCTATCTTACTGGACTCTTTCTAGCACTTGAGAATAAAGGTGCACTACAACAACAATAATTGGACTTCTGGTTTTACTTTTAACATAACTCTGGCGAAAGTTGTGTGTTAAAATTTTGTTTGAAGAACATATTGTTTTGTCTTTGAGATTTAATTTCCATAAAATATATATTGGTGTGACTTTCCTAAAGTAAAATACATATATAAACCAAGTTTGATAGGAGTATTAAAATAATTAATATAGAAATAGTATTAAATAGTTCTGTTTATTTAATTAAAATAAAAATAACTAAACAGGTTTAACAAAAATTGTTAATTACAATCAAAATCAGCTATAAACAATTAATTCGGGCAAAGAAAATACCTAGCACGTCGTTAATTGGATTAGCAAAGAAACAGGGGGGAAATGAACATTAATGAAAAAATAACAATATTAGTTTGCAGATGAAACGATATTATATAGCTAACTGGCCTAAAACTATTTACCCAAGCAATAAGCAGTTTTTGTTTGAACAACATGCGTCGTACCGAGTATAATAATGTGTATCTTATCTTAATTGTAAAATTAAATTGAGTAGAAATTTAGGTTATTAGGAGAAAGGGATGGCTAGCTTGTGAAGTGAACAAACAAGAAACCTTGTTATTTTAATTAAATTTGGAAGTAATGAGTCTATCAGATGTGCTAAGCATGAATACATGATAGTCGCTATATGACCTCGAATTGATTTGTTTCAAATACTAATTTTCTAAGTAAAAGATCATATTTGCTACTGACCCTTGAAAAAAACAAGATAAATCAATACCGTTAATATATACCTAATATTTCCCTTTGAATATTTTCCTTCCTTTTTTTCAACTTCTAATTCTAATTGAACTAAGACACACATTGATTAACTTGTAGTCGAAAAAGAAGTCATACTTTTCCTCCAGTTTTTTCTTGTTGATTAGCTACCTTCTTGTATAACTTTTACAAAATGTCTACTTTGTTTTAGCTGAGTAACGATCTCACATTTTCTCTCAGATAACTACACTTCCATGTTTGCTTTAGTCTCAAGCTGATCTTCACGGATAAAACAATTATATTGATCATTAAATTTGGTATTTGATCTATCCTCAAAGTGCAACCAACAAAAAAAAAAGAAATTAATTCTTATGAACTATGCCTATGGTATAATTATTATAAGATAACATTTACGAATAATTTTTTGCATTACGGATGAATTGGTGACAGGAAAAATGTGAGAACTAACCTATTATTACAGGTTGAAGATGTGCAAATTAAACTTCTTTTTTGAAGACAGTGGAAGAGCTATACATGAGGGGTTGCTCTGATGGTAAGCAACCCCCACTTCCAACCGAGAGGTTGTGAGTTCGAGTCTTCCCAAGAGCAAGATGGGAAGTTCTTGGAGGGAAGAATACCGGGAGTCTATTTGGAAACAGCCTCTGGGTTGTCGTTATTGTTGTTGTTGGAAGAGCTATACATGGAAGTAACAATAGGGAATCGTCTTAACGTTTACCTATTATTTTTTAGCTGCAAATTTACGGGAATTATAGCAATTCAAGGATTTATTCTGTAACCTTATAATTTATATATTCAACGGTCCAAATACAGTAATGACCAAAAGTCCTCAAGTTTCCACTCTGCTCCTACCTAGACTTGTTCCACAAGGCACACGCGGAAATTTATTCCTACACAATAATATGCCCATCTAGCTCCCATAGTTGAATTTCCTAAAATACCCCTGCCCGCACCTTAAATACCAAGATACCATTCTCCCTTTTATTGCGAACTTCTTTTTCTCACCCAACTCTGTTTTTTTCCTTCCAAACAAGAAATTCCAAAAAGAGACAAACAATGAAAGCTGGTGGCTATTTGTTCTCATTCAGGAGGCTTTACAAGAAGGGTGTCATCGGAACTGTTAGTTCTGAAGTGGGTAGCGCCGGAGATCATCACCATCAACTTCATGATTCCTTAACTGATCAGCCGCTGCCACCGCGGCCGTCGTCGTTGAGGTGGCGATTCAAGAATCTGTCAAGTGGGTTGAGGTGGAAGAGTAAGAGGCTTTACAAATTGAGATACTGGATCGTTGACTGCCTCCTCTTCAAGATTGTTTCTGTCTTTGAAGCCATTTTTCTTGTTTCCACCTTGGCTTTTTTCTACCTCTGCTGCGGATGCCATATCTAGATTCTTCCATATTCAAAAAAAAGTAGCCATTTATTATAGATTTTCCTCCTTTTTGAGCCTTTCTTTTTACTAAGTTGATGGAGCATATTAACAGCTGAGAAGTGGAATTCTGGGGGAAAAAAAGTTGATATCTTTGTGGGGAGGGCCGGGGCAAGAGATCGTTGGAGGAGCTCATGGCTAATATAATGCATAATGGGGTGAAAATTATCATTAGATGACTCTTTTCTTTCTTCTATTTTCTGGTTGAATTTTTGTTGACGTTTTGTAATGTATAGAGAAAGTTAATGTACTAATAATTCGCATTACTAACTTAATTAGAGATTCTTTTGTATGTAATGTAATCTTAATATCTTACTTATTGTTCTTTTCTTTAACTAGTAGTACTTAGATTTCTTCTCCTTATTGTTGTTCTTCTTCTCTTGGCCAGTACACAAGCTTTCTTACTTTATTATATATGGGTTTCTCTTTAATTTTCTGATCTCAAGAGGGGGGTTTGGCTAATCATATCCTAAGTAGTTTCATCTGGTAATGACAAATTGTTAATAATTTACTCCTAATTGACTATATATTAATGATAAAATTTTAACAAGTTGTTGAATGCAAACTCAAACACTGTACAATTTGAAAATGACGAAGTAATACTGATGATAGGCTGTAATTACGTATTTTAGTCGCTTATTGCATTCGAGTTTATTGTACTTTAACTGAGTTTGAGCTTTTTATCACTAGTGTTTTGCACTGATTGTATGTTTTATGCCTTGTACGTATGGTTCCGAGCTTTATAGATGTTATAGAATGAATTTAAGTGATTTGAAGCTTTGAAGTCTGGGTAAAAGCTCAAGGAATTAAGTCGGGGTCGTGTTCGGAGGTTAAATTTAATAGTTGAGAACAAACGAAGACTCGATGAGGCATATTGCGTACTGTCTAGTAAAATGAACATAACTTTTTCCTCAGAACTTCGTTTGGGCTCCATAATATATGGTTGGAAAGAGAACTCAAAGGGCTACAACTTTCATGTTTTATGTTTTTTCCAAGTTCGAACGGAACAGGGTGAAAACCGCGGTTTTACCGCGATTACGGTAGAACCGCGACAGAAAATCAAAGAGCAGGTCTGGCCGTGGTTCCACCGCGTTGTGGCCGCAGTCGCGCTGCTCCAGGCGTAAAAAAAGAGTCCTATTTTGTCCGGGACAAGTTTATTTCGACCTTACACTATTCCAACTTGAATAAAAGGGGTCCTAAACCTATTTTGAAGGAGGATGACATACTTTTAACACATATTTGACCTAAGGAGGTAGAGAACACATTGGGAGCAAGACGGAGAATTCTTCTACGAGTTTTTTCTTCATCTTCCTATTTTTCATTGTTAGTTATGACTTTTAGTATTGTTGTTTTACATACTATTTGAATAACTAATTTGTTATCTAGAATTTTGATAGAACCTTTTGTAGGATAAATTCTTGTTATGTTTTTATATAATTGAGCCATAGTTTTTCTCTATTTGTTCAACTACATTTATATTGTGGTTGGTTGAAGAGCTCTCAATTGACTGTACCTATTTAGTATGCATAAATCGGGAGAGAGTGCATATTTAGGTAATTGTTGAACACCACCACTCCCAGAGTATATGAGGAATCAATAACCGAGGGTTTAAAGGCGGGATTAGGGATAACGAAGCCTTTGGTGCGATATGAAGTGAGATGTATTAAAATCCAGCTAGCGTATCTTGGGAGAGTGCGTCTAGTAAATTATCGTGATTACTCGGGAGAGATTTACGGTAATAAGAGTGCTCATGATCGGTAGAGAATACTTAAGCGAAATTATAAAAGACATAGCGGGAAGAATTCCGACAATTGGGGAAATCATAACTCTAGACCTTATTGATCTTGTCTCTAACCCTTAGTATATTTAGTTGTTAATTTACTATTTTAATTTATTAGTTAGTTAGTTAAATACAATAATTTAAATATCTATAAGTTAGGAATTGTTCAAGCTTGTCTTCTTGGTGATAGTGAACAGTTGTAGCTAAGCCTCTGTGGGATTCGACTCCGGACTTGTAAACCAAATTTTATTTGCAACGACCGCATTGTCCTTTGATAAGGCATAGTTGGGCGTGATCAAATTTTGGCGATGTTGCCGGGGAACTAACGTTGTAGTTGTAGGTGTACATATTGCTAGGTTTCAAGTTTGAGCTCTTATTTTTATTTTATTTTATTTTATTTGATTTTTTTTTCTTTTTTTCGTTTTACTTGTTGATTTTAAAAAAACATGGCATCATGGAATTATGAAAGTGTTGATGTTGGTAATTCTACTTTTAATCCTCCTTATGCATACTGTGATGAAAACACCCTTGGCAAAATTATCAAAATATTTCCGAGAACGAGTTTTGTGCACTAACTCAATCTCATGTGTGGAGTGTGTGTGATATGTGTGGTGGTCAAGATGGTCACTTTCATGGTTGTGCTTATATTTCTTATCTCCCTCCCCCCCCCCCCCCCTCAACCGCTTATTATGATGATGTTACGTTTTCTTGTGAAGATAACAGAAACAAAGGACCTAGAGAAGTTGACCTAAAGAAGATCAAAGATATGTTAAAGTGCATTATAGAACAACAAAATAAAATACTATTGCACATAGAAAGGCAAGATAAAACTATTCACAACAAAGAGACTCAAATGAGTTAACTAGTTGAAGAATTTAATGCTCAATGTATCAATATTATGGATAGTAGCCAGGAGCAGTTTGCATTAGAGACTAAAATTAAGGTGTCAATGGAGGGGTCCAAAGTAGAACCCCAACACTCTAACCATCTAGGCTTTGAGGATGCCGATGTTGAAGAAGTAATACTAGAGTCAACCAGGGGCATTGAAGATACAAATTTAGTTGGCTCTAGTGTTTTGGCTTTTGAGGAGGTCAAAAATCTTGAAGTTCATGTATTGGAGTGTGTAGGACCTCATTCCAAACACTTCTCTACATTATGTTCGGACGGTGAAATGGGAATGGATCTTTACGAGCATAAAAAGGAATCCAAGGAAGAGGTAGGTGGGCGTTATATTTTGAAATTCTCAAGGCCGTCTAGGCAAGGTGACACTCCTCGGTCGAGAGCCAAAAAGTGCATAAGACTCTATCTAATATTTGGATCGCAAGAATTTCTACCGCCCCAAGAGCATAATCATAAGCTTGAATAAAAACTTGGGGTGCGATTTATAAGTTCGAAGTGGAGGCAGAAAGTGATTCATGTCGTGCCGCAACGTTAAATCAAGCGCTTTTGGGAGGTAACCCATTTTTACTGCTTTCTTTTAGTTTTGTATTGATTCATTTTAATTGTATTATTTTTGTAGTGTCAATTTTTTTATTCTCTAGAACCATGGAAAACAAGGGCATTAGAAGGATGCAATAACAAACCAAATGGTTGGAACTAAGTGTGAGGTACCCGCACGAAGTACCAAGCTTGGGAGAAGTCTGAGTACCCCATGAGTTGTTAATGCTTCGGTCTTTAGCCTACCAGGAAGTTTCTTTTACCCTTTTATTAGTATGATGTGCATTGGGAACAATGCAAAATTTTAAATGTGGGGTAAGGAGATTGTCTGGGTGACTTTCTATGCTATGTTAGTTGTGTTAGTTTAATTGAATAATTATTTTAGAAAATAAAAAGATTGGACTTTTCCCGACGATGGATCTATTAGACAAGTTTCTTGAGGGATTTAAGTCTAAAGAAAAAGTACAAAAAGATTTTCTTTTGTTAGGTAGATTAATAATTACCCCTTGGTTTTTCATTAAACCACAGTTCTTTTCCAAGGGTTTTATTTGAACGGGGCGTAATTTTTTTTTTTTTTTGGAGTAGGAGCCATTGTGTTGTGTTTTGAATTGAAGCAATATCTCTTGACTTTGTTATGCCTTGAGAATAGTGAGTACTTTGGTTGTGACGCTTAGGCTCGGTTTTTGACTCTTGTAGAACTACCTTAAATTGTATGATCTTAACTTTGCTTAATTGCTTTGACTAGAGTGTCTTGATGATCCAATCTTGAGTGAGTCATGTGCTATGTGTGTGTAAGGATTTGTTATATTCTGTGCATTGAATTTGATGCCTAGAACTTGCCCTGTGTGTTTGCAAAGCGAAATAGTAGTTTTATTCAGTCTAGGAAGTGATATAGGCATTTCTTTGTTGAGCCAGATATGTATATTTTACCTACCTAATTGTTATGTATCGTAGTTAACCTATTTGAGCATGTAATTCTGTTTCTTTGGCAACCACATTACAACCCTTATCCATTTGTTTGAATTAACCATCTATTTGAACCATTGTAATCTCTCATGAGCACTTGAATTGTTTATGAACTTTGTAAAAGTTAAAGTGAGGAGTGATTGGTTTGGCTTTTGAGTGGAACTAATGAAATAAGGAGAAAGGGTGCAGTGATTTGAAAATCAAGAGCCAATTGAATTGAAAAGAAATAGTTGCATTGCTGTGAACAAAAAAAAAATTTGATAGTGGTGACTCTTGATATAATTGTGCTTAAATAATTTGGGAGTTGATGTATATTGATGTGAATGTGGAGTTTGGCTTGACATAAGTATGGGGTTTGAATGTAAAAGTATATGTATTAAAGTGCTTAGGGAGGTGTAGTCACTCTTATATCTAAATGTATCCTACCCGTCCCGTAGCCTACATTACAACCAAATAAAGTCCTAATTAATCCTAGATTGAATGAGCTCGATTAGTGGAGTAGTAGACTACAGGCAAGCTTATGGTGCATATTTTGTGGTATATGAATGTTATTTCTAAGAGTGAGTGAATTCTTTCTATCTTGAGTTTCTAAGTGTTCTTAAATTTTATTGCGTGGAACTACTCTCTTTTGTTGTGTGAGGGCACTTGATTCATGAAGGAAGGGTAATGTCAGTGACCTCTACGTTAGAGTAAGTAGGTGAGTTGTGAATAATGCGTGGTACTTGTGAGTCAAATCTTGAGATGAAGATGTTACACTTTTTTGCTTAGTCTATTTTAAATACTCTTGGCGTGATGAGTTAGGAGAATTGTTTTAAAAGGTCGTGTCTATAAAAAGTGTAGTTTAATTGCTCGAGGACGAGCAATGGTTTAAGTGTGGGTATTGATGATAGGCTATAATTACGTATTTTAGTCGCTTATTACACTCGAGTTTACTGCACTTTAATTGAGTTTGAGCTTTTATCGCTAGTGTTTTGCACTAGTTGTATGTTTTATGCCTTGTAGGTGTGATTCCGAGATATATAGATGTTATAGAATAAATTTAAGTGATTTGAAGCTTCGAAGTCTGAGTAAAAGCTCAGGGAATTAAGCTGTGATCGTGTTCGGAGGTCAAATTGGATAGTTGAGAATAAACGAAGACTCGATGAGGCATATTGCGCATTGTCTAGTAAAATAAATATTTTTTTCTCAGAACTCCGTTTGGGCTCCATAATATATGGTTGGAAAGCGAACTCAAAGGGCTACAACTTTCATGTATTACGTTTTTCTAAATTCCAAATGGAACAGGGTAAAAAATTGCGGTTTTACCGCGATCGCGGTAGAACCGCGACAGAAAATCAAAGATCAGGTCTGGCCGCGGTTCCACCGCGTTTTGGCCGCGGTCGCGCTGCTCCAGGCGTCAAAAAAGAGTCCTATTTCATTCGGGACAAGTATATTTCGGCCCTATACTATTCCAACTTGTATAAAAGGGGTCCTAAACCTATTTTTAAGGAGGAGGACATACTTTTGAAACATATTTGACCTAAGGAGGCAGAGAACACATTGGGAGCAAGGCGGAGAATTCTTCTACGAGTTTTTCCTTCCTCTTCCTATTTTTCATTGTTGATTATGACTTTTAGTATTGTTGTTTTATAGACTATTATGAATAACTAATTTGTTATCTAGATTTTTGATAGAACCTTTTGTAAGATAAATTTTTGTTATGTTTTTATATAATTGAGCCATAGTTTTTCTCTATTTGTTCAACTACGTTTATATTGTGGTTGGTTGAAGAGCTCTCAATTGATTGTGGCTATTTAGTATGCATAACTCGGGAGAGAGTGCATATTTAGGTAATTGTTGAACAACACCATTCCCAGAGTATATGAGGGATCAATAACCCAGGGTTTAAAGGCTGGATTAGGGATAACGAAACCGTGGGTGCGATCTGAAGTGAGCTATATTAAAAGCCGGTTAGCGTAGCTCGGGAGAGTGAGACTAGTAAATTATCGTGATTACTCGGGAGAGATTTACGGTAATAAGAGTGCTCATGATCGGTAGAGAATACTTAGACGAAATTATAGAAGACATAGCGGGAAGAATTCCGACAATTGGGGAAATCATAACTCTAGACCTCCTTAATCTTGTCTCTAACCCTTAGTATATTTAGTTGTTAATTTACTATTTTAATTTGTTAGTTAGTTAGTTAAACACAATAATTTAAATATCTATAAGTTAGGAATTGTTCAAGCTTGTCTTCTTGGTGATAGTGAACAGTTGTAGCTAAGCCTTAGTTCTCTGTGGGATTCTATTCCGGACTTGTAAACCGGATTATATTTGCAACGACCGCATTGTCCTTTTATAAGGCATAATTGGGCGTGATCAAATATTATAGTAGCAGGCAGTAACATTGAGCAAATATATAGAAATGATATTCAAACACCTTAGGTATGACCTAATGATCAATAAAATACGAAGATAATCACGAAGTTTCGATTTAAGGGAGACAAAAAAAGCATTAGGTAATATATTTCCCTTTGTGTAAGCTTGATGTATGCAATGTTACTTGTTATTTCTGCTGGTGGAGGTAACAAATTCGGATGAAAAAAAAAACAAGTTATCTAGACATTACGTGAAAAAAAAATTCTAATCCTTTTTTCTTTTAAGTTAAGTTTTTTCATCGGATCCTTCAAGAGCTAAAGTTAAAATGTACCCCTATCCATTTGCAATTGCTTATCATAGACTTATAATGATTGTTAAGTAAGTAGTTTAATATTAGTTACTTTATTATTTGTCGAAAACCGGCAAAATCATTTTTTCTAACCTTTTGTATTCTATAGTAATAAATTAAAATAAGACTAAAGTGGATGACATTCCAGACAAGTTCAAATGAACTTAGGACAAATTTTTGGGATGTACTTGACTTTAATTTTTACCTTGTTTTTCCCTCCTCGTTTCCACTTTTTAATAAATACCTAATTTTGCAGCTGCAGGATGTGTGGGCGGTACTAAATATGTGCTTTTTAAACTTTTATCATTAATAAATCATATTTAAATGATATGTATTTTTATTTAATATCTGACTCCAACATTAATTGTTTGACTTAATTAGTGTAAAAATTGAATTGGATAAATTTAGTTTGGTGAAGGATCTAACATCAACTGAAAAGAAAGTTGTACAAGTGCCAATAAAAGGAAAGAGCAACACTTCGTGCCTGGATGTTCTATGTTGGAAGCTTCTTAGGAGAAGAAGGGTTTTTTCTATACTTAGAAATATTGAACTAAATTCGTTGATCTAATTTTTGTTGGTTGTATTTAATTGATATCCTATACCAAACAATCGTTTTCTTCAATAGACAACACATGTGATCATTTTAACTTAGAAATTTGCTATTTACAAAGTACTTGATCTCCCTCTACTAATTGTAATAGGAAATGACGACAACTTTTTTATTTGACATGAACATTAAGTCTTTAACGTAAGGTTCGGTAGAAATTATGATGGCTTACTTTGATACACATCTACTCAATATGACGACGACAACAACATATTCAGTATTATTTTATATTATAGCGTTTGGGAAGAATATTATGTATGCGGGCCTTATTTTTACCTTGTGTAGACAGAGAGATTGTTTTCAACCTCTCACACCTCCTCACTAGGGCGTCTGTGCTCCTCCTCCTCGCACAACCAAACCACCTAAGCCGCACTTCCCGCATCTTGTCCTCTATAGGGGTCACACCCACTTTATCGAAATAACCTCATTTCTGATCATGTCTAACCTGGTGTGCCCGCACATCCCTCCCAACATACTCATCTTTGATACCTTCATCTTCTAGACATGAGTGATTTTGACCGGCTAGCAGTTAGCCCCATGCAACATCGTTGGTCTGACCATCATTTTGTAGAACTTACCCTTAAGTTTCTGTGGCACCTTCTTATCACATAAAACACCAGAAGCGAGTCTTAATTTTCTGTTGCAATACAATGTGTGACATCTCCATCAATCTCCCCGTATGAAAATAATAAAATTCTAAGCTCCGGCTGTCTACTCTACAAGAAATGATTACATCTACTATTTGTCAAAAAATGTTTAACATATATATTATCTTAACATTTTTTATCACAGAAGGTTATAACTTTCGCAGTATTTTTTTTATGTAATTAATAATTATCTAAATTTTATTATCGAAAGTTTTTGATGTCCAAATTCGTACTTTTTACTTAACATCATATATATATCTAAATTTCATTATCGAAACGGTAATATATGCTTGAGGCAAAGATTCACTTTAGAAGTTTCTTTAAAAGGAGAGTAATGAGGTTGCGACCAGTTCAGCAGCCATATATATATATATAAAAATATGTGGGGTTACATTAACACTTGCCAATTGAACGGTCATATGTATACACTACTCAAACATGTCATTATATGGCGCAACGGCCATCTAGAAAAAGAGCAAATGGCTCTTCATATATTAATGCAAACAAATTAAATGACAGCTAAGTAGGACTTGAATTAAGGTGTCTCCTCTCTGGTACATTATAGTCCTCTAATTTTATGTTTTAATAAAACAAAAGAAAGAAAAGGCCAAACTTATTGTTCACGTTTAATTGTAGGGTAGTTTGGTTTTAGAATACACAAGCACGTAACGTTCATTTAGAATCAACTAAGAATTTTTACTTTTACTATCTTCTGACATTAATTGGCTTCAAGTTTCATATTTGGAAATGGAGAAGATTTTTTTATTTTCATATATCGTGGTTAATTAGAGATGGAGTGAAATGTGCATGCAATTTTGATGTCCAATGGGACAGTTGGCCCTTAACGCTGGGTGCAAAAAAGGAAAATACAGTTGTAATATTTCTTTAGTTCCTGTATCTGTCGAATGCCATTCCAAAATTGAAGATAGTGAAGTACATAGGACAGGCCAAATTGAACCGTTGGATTGCAGTATTACACCTTTTAGTGAAAGGTGGAGCGATGATTTGAGCTTATGGGTTCAAAGTTCTAGTCCTTTTAAGTCACTAAATTTTAAATTAATAATTTATACATATTCAATACTTTTTTTAAGACAAATACATAAATTAGACCAAAGCGACTGGGTTCATCGAACCCGCAATAAATGAGCTAGCTCTGCCAGTGCCTGTTACACCTAACGGCAAACAATCTCCACAATATTCAATTCAAATTAAAGGTATATGTAGAAATGAAAAGGAATTCTGATATAAAGAGCAAGAACTTTTACGCTTAGATCACCTAGATATATATATTCCTCTTTGAAAAAGTTAAAGCAATCTATGAAACTGGTAACTCCGATGTGCATAAAAGAAAAAGATTTTTAGCTCCTTATCACGTATAATAATAAATTTTAAGGATATTCGACATTATATCCTTCCTCTATAATGAGTATTTTCCCAGCTGGTCGGAACCGCATATACTTTTCCTAATCAGCAGTGTTTTAAAAGGTATTTCTGGGGCGAGTCTGGTTAGGAACGAAAAAATTCGGTGTCATGCGATGTTATGCGGAAGTTATCAAAGCAAACTTTGAATGACGATAAGTCCGACAATAAAAGAGAAATCTATCAAAAGAGACACAAACATATAACGTGGTTCGGTCAACTGACTTGCGTCCACAGCGAAAATGAGCAATCCACTATAATAAAATAGAGTATAAAATATCGAGAGAACAACCTCACGAAGAGGCAAACACAAGTGACAACACTAACATTTGTCCCGTAAAGTTCTCCCCCTAAGCACTACTCTCAAGCCCCCTATGGCTATATTATGGATGCTACTGAATGAGAAGGACAGGTTCGCTATTTATAGAAGTCCAAACATTTTCCTACAACAAAAAAGGACTAGCCAAGTGTAGGAGAATTATAATTTCCTTCTACAAAAAGGAAAACTATATTACGGTAATTATATTGCCCTTTCATTCAACAAATAGAAAAACCAAATATGGTAAGAAAATTATGGCAAACACCTAACAATTCTCCGAGGGCGAGCCCTGGGGAAAGGCGTACCAAAGACGCCCCGGGGCGATGGTGGGGGGTGAAGGTCCCGTAAAGCGTACGCCCAGAAGTTCGAGGCGTACGCCCGGGCGAGTTTTTGGGTTGAAGCGAGTTTTTTTGCTGAGGCGTAAGCCCAAGAGACATCTTTTTAAAAAGGAATTACAAACATTAAATTTAAAAGTAAACTTTTTAATATTATTGAAAGCCCTAAATTAGAAGTCTTTTCCAATTCTTTCAGCTAGTCTACCTCTACCAAGAGCAACGATTTATCACTTTTTTGCAACAGAAAACTTCATTCTTCTCCGTAAGTCAAATTCAACAGATTTGTTCCTTCCTCAATGTAAAATTTTTATTATTTTAAACTCATTACTTTCCTCTCTTTTTATAGTTTCACTGTTAGTTTGTAAATATGTATGTAATTAGTTTTTTAAGTTCAGTTATTCTCTTGCTCTCTTAGTCTCTTTCAAAATATTATATGTGATTATATGTAAGCGTGTTTTTATATGTATTGATTAGATTTATATATAATTTTACTTATTTATTTGGGATTTATAATTTCATTAGATAATATGAGATTTCACTTATATATAATTATTTGGGATTTATAAGTAATTTTATTTATATAATTTCACTTTATTTGGGACTTCTATATAATTTCATTATATAATATGGAATTTTTATATATATTTCACTAATTTATAATTCTTTTTAAAAAAATTATGCAATTTTACCTATTTAATTATATTTTTTATAATTATACTATTTTATAAAATATTAAAAATTAAATATCCATGGGGCTTACGCCCCATGCCTCGGGGCTTACGCCTCCCCCTCCCCCCTGAGCCATATGCAAAACGTCTCACCTTACGCCCGCGCTTTATAAAACAGTGCTAATCAGTTAACACAGATTATACATTAATTATAAGCATAATATATGTTTTCACTACTTTTCATTTAAGCAATTGAATAAGCGACCATTTAAATTAATTTGTTTACACTATGTGTTTTTATATTCATGTACTCTTTTTGTTCCCGTTTATGTGAACCTATTTTTTTTTTTTTGGTCAATTCCTAAAAGATTGACCTCGTTCTAAATTTGTAACAATTTAGCTTAAATTTATAATTCTAACCTTAATGAGAAGCTTTTATAGCCACACAAATATTCTGTGGTATTTTTTGACTTGTTTAGGACCATAAATGGTGCCCCAAGTCACCAAATCGGAACGGGATTTGGTTATTAATTATTTAGAGTCGCCACTTGGGAGATTAATGGTGCCCCAAGTCACCTGTTTAATCCCGAACCGAGGAAAAAGATGACGATGTTCACAGTCTGCGAACCAAAAATTCGGATAAGGAATTCTGTTAACCCGGGAGAAGGTGTTAGGTATTCCCGGGTTCCATGGTTCTAGCACGGTCGCTCAATTGTTGCATTTAGCTTTTATCTTATTTTATTACATAAATAGCCTATTTGCAATTTTATGCTTAACCGTTTTTATTTAATATAATATTTATTTAAGAAAGTGAACATCGTCTAAAGTGTATTTCGGATTACGCCGCATGAAATGAACCCGCAATCCTAGACACACTCTATTCAATATTTTAGGATTTGGATTTGGGCCGCATAAAATGTCTGCCCGTATTTAGGAATGTAATTTTATTAGAATAGCGTCTAAAAGAGTCTAGCGAGTTATTATCTTTTGGGAGGGCCGTGAAATTCGCTAAATGACTCTTTCCGATTTTCTAAGTATTTTTAAACCTTTTATTGAGGGCCCTGTATTTGTCATGTACTGTGTCGAGGTACGCCTCCTTTATTTTAAGGATATCCTAAAGTGACTACATTTCTATTTAGATTCGTTTCTAAAATAAAGAAATAACAAATCCTAATTAATTACGAGCTTAAAAATAAAATAAAAAAACGTAACCCACTAATGGCTATATTAAGGCAAATATTAGTGGAAAGGAAATAAACAAAGAAATTCGAAATTATAAATAAAAAATAAAAATAAATTTTTTGAAATTATAAAAAATATATGAAATTTGACAACTAATATTCAAAAGAAATCAATTATAGCTAGATTAAAACTCGTATTAAAAAAACTATTGGAATTAATTTCACAACTATTTGAAACTATATTTAACCATAATTACTAAAGCTAACAAAAAATTATTAAACTTAAACGTTAACTCATATTGCTCAAATTCGCGCCTATGGATTAATGTTCTTAACCTTGCTACGTAGAATCATACTTCAAATACGTCAAATCTATTTATTTTATTATTAACCAAATATGTTTCTCTGAAATTCGCGGATCTTGGTTACTAACAAGATTCAAAGATCACCTACCTCAAGTTGTTTCTATTCTAATTTTTCAAATGCAAATCCCGATTTTTACCTATCAATTAAATCAATTTGGAAAGAAAGAGATCACGAATTACTTTATTTTAAACATGAGAACTAGTAAAGCTGAAACTATTAGTTATGGGATTCTTGAAAACATATGTCCTATAGTTCAATAATCTAACAACTTGCTCAAATTAAGCAAGAATACCGTATTAACTAATATCCACGCCATTTCAAGGATCTTAGTTTCGTAATCTAATAGGAAACAGTCTTAATTATTCATACCTCTACCATTCGTATAGCAGTAAAATATATAATTAATGTTTAACTAAAATACAAATATATTATAACCAAGTACATAAATTTCTGCCATTTCATTTCATCTTCAAGGCGTACATCAAAGTGATTCAAAGTGGTGTACCTGGTATTGGGATACAAAGAAGAGGAAGATCAGTAGGAAGCAATAGCAGAACACACACACAGCAACAGCAATTCAACAACATGGGAGTAGCCCAGTAATAGCGGAAATAGGAGAAAACCCAGGAGATTGCAACCAAACAAGAAAACCAAGAACTTCCAAATTGTAAAACCAACAAAGAATAAACCCAAGCAACTCTACTTGAATGCCAGTAATACTAGAAAACGAACCAGATCAACAAAGAAGTATCTAGTTGCCAAAAAATAACTTCTGATTTTTTATCACTCAAGAAAAAGAAGCTTGAAACTTTAATGAACAATAGCAATTGATGTTAATTGTTAACAATGAAGAAGAACATATTTTTCTTTAATTTCTAACTTTCAAACACTCAAAAATTCTTAAGACTCCATAGTCTTTTTTATCTTCCCTCCAGTTCTGAAATATTTATCTCCAAATTCCAGTCCCCCTTTAAGTGTTAAAATGAGTCTTATTATATATCCAAAGCAAGACTCTTTCCTCTATTATTTTAACTATTAACTTTTACTTTTAAACTATTATTACTAACCATTTTACCTCATTTAATTTCCACCCCATATTCTTCTAACTATGTGACTTTTTAACCTTTTATTATTACCTATACTATTTCTGATTTTAATTAAGCAAAAAGTAGTCAACACGGGTCCCACAGTCTCCCCTTTTTCAGTGGTCAAAGAAGAGCACATTATTACCCTTTTTACTTTACATAATTATGTCTTGTCCCCCACCACTACTTACATAAATATATTGGATTCCCACTATAAAATATCTTATTCCTCACTATATTATTTTAATAATACTTTAATCTAGTGGACAAAGTACTTAAATTAAATATTTGTCCAAATTTAAAATTCGAAAAATACCCCCCGAAATTACTGAAAATTACTATTCTACCCCTATCAGCTATAACCAATTCACTTAAATCAATTAACCAAAATATAGCAACTATAACCAATTCTTAATCAAATTCAAATTATATGATGAACAACAAAGAACCAACTAAAAATTATTTTGAACAACATTCTTAACAAACATACTTTCAGATTCAACAAGAATAATAAAATTGAACATATCAAATAAGTAGACTCCAATCACTAAACTCAGATTGAAATTAAACTTAACAGATCAAACAAACAAATTTAAATCTCTAACTTAGATCTAAATATAGACTTAACACAACAATAAAACAGATTCAAATCACTAAACTCAATAATCAATTGAACTTCAAATTAAATCTAATAACATTACAATCAAGATAAAATATTCAAGTGAATAAACTAAAACATTTCTATATTAAAACTAAATTCTTTTAAATGAATAAAAATAAACTGAAGAAATAATCAATAAATGATAAACAACGAACAAGAAAAAAATCAAACATATACTGATTTCAGATCCGAGAATATCGAACAAAATACGGACAGAAATGAAACTTAAACCAACTAACCAGATCGGAATAACGCCGAACTCGAACGGAAACAAATCTGCCCGGAAACTTTAAAACCACAATAACTTGAATCTGCCCGGAAATTTCAAACTCAGGACGGAACTCGAACCGGAAAACAATGACATTACCTTCAGGAACAACGATCTCGACGGAAAAACATGTACTAAAACTCGTAGAGATGGAACAACGACGAGGGCTGTTTTGGTCGTTTGAGTGATTAGCGACATGGGTGGTCGTTTGGACGTGAGAGTGGAGATGGCAGTGGTGGTCGTTGGGCTATGGAGTCAGGGCTGGATCGTTTTTTGGTTGGAGATGGGAGGTGGCTGGCGGACTATTTGGTTGAAGGTGATGGTGGTCGCTGCAGGTTCATGACATGAGGAAGACGATGGCGTGGTTGTTCGGATGCTACTTGCTGGTGTGGCTGGCTGCGGGGGAGCTGAACGACGAGGACTGGTGGCTTGTTGTAGTCCATCTGGTGGTCGTCGTTCAGGTGTGATGGACGATGCAGATCATTTGGTTGAAGGTGATGAGGAAGAAGACGGGAAGGGCAGCTATGGTTGGAGGGGTTTGGAGCTTGGTGGTTTTAGGGTTTGAGGGTGTGTTTGGAGAAGATGAAGAGAAGCTAGGTTTTTTTTCTTCTCTCTAGTTCAAAAAAAATCTGCTGGGTCTTGGTTATTTGAGGGTTGGACCGGGGCAAGGGGTTTTGGGTTGGGTAGAATTGGTTTGGGCTTGGGGTTAATTCAAGAATTGGCCCAATTCCGCATTTGTTCTCATTTTTTGTTCTCTTTTCTTTTACTAATTAACAAAACTAAAATGCTAAGATTAAGTTATAAAACTAAAATCATATTAAAATATTAATTAACTCTTAATAATACTTATTATTTAAAAATTAAATAACAATTAAAGCATAGTCACGCAATTTGGACATTAAAGGCTACAAATGCAAAAGATGTCTATTTTTGTGATTTTTATTTTGTAAAAAAACTTGATTACTCCTAATTCTAGAATTAAATCCTTAAATCAAATGCGACATAATATTTGTATTTTTTATTAATTTAACGTATAAACATGCAAAGATAAATGCAAATATTTGCAAGCAAGCTAAAAATTGTTTTATTTTGAATTTTATGGGAGTAACTCATACATAGGGCAAAAATCATGTGCTCACAGCTGCCCTTCTTTGTCTGAAAACACAAAAAGTTTTCGTGGAAAGATAAAGTGAGCGGATACGAGAGACTTTTGCCTGTTTGAGTACTCCGTGTGAAGCATTTTTGAAATATTTCAATCGGACCTTTGTTTCGAAGGTTTCCTACATATCCCTAGCTAAAAGGGAATCAGGTTAATGTAGTTCGGGAAGTTTTGGCAGCTGGGACTACCATGGGACTGCGATTTTGTTGTTACTGCTGCTGCATGCTGTTACTACTACTTACCGATCTCCTTATTACACCGTGCTTAAAAATAAGAAGTTAGGCTAGACTACGAATCATAAGATCTTATCTGTCTTTCACTTGTCCTTGCTGGCTTGGTTTCTTGTCGGCTTGATTTTCCTCCGGTGCTTCTTTCCTCCTCAAACTGCTGGGGATGACATTGGCCTTTTGCCTTTTCTGAACACAAGCTCCCTCATTTCGTTCTGTCTGTTGGGGATACTGCTTCCTTCGTTAAAGCTCGTTATGCTTGGGATTTTCCTTGTAGCCTTATGTATTATTGACTTTTGATTTTATCTTGAAATGTATTCCTCTGTTATGCAGGCGGGCTCCTGACTTTCTCAACTTCAACTTTAAAATAAGCACCTCCATCCTCCAGGCGGGCTCTTGAGTTCATCAATAATTTAAAAATAATTTAGCCTCCATTCTCCTGGCGGGCTCCTGACTTCTCCAACTTAAAATTTAATAACCTCTGTTCTACATGCTGGCTCCTGACTTCTTCAATAACTTAAAAATATAACAACCTCCATTCTACAGGTGGGCTCCTGACATCTCAAACATAAAAAATAACAACCACCATTCTACAGGCGGGCTCCTGACTTCCTCAACTTTAAAATATAACAACCTTTGTTCTACAGGTGGGCTCCTGACTGCAACAACTTAAAAGATAACAACCTCCATTCTACAGGCGGGCTCCTGACTTCTTCAACTTAAAATAGAACAACCTCTATTTTACAGGCGGGCTCCTGACTTCTCAAACTTAAAATAATAACAACATCCATTCTACAGGCGGGCTCCTGACTTCCTCAACTTTAAAATATAACAACCTCCGTTCTATAGGCGGGCTCTTGTGTTCATCAATAATTTAAAAATAATTCAGCTTCCATTCTCCATGCGGGCTCCGGACTTCTTTAACTTAAAATTTAATAACCTTCTTCTAGAGGTGGGCTCCTGACTTCTTCAATAACTTAAAAATATAACAACCTCCATTCTACAGGACTCCTGACTTCTTCAATAACATAAAAAGATAAAAACCTCCATTCTACAGGCGGGCTCCTGACTTCTTCAATAACTTAAAATATTACAACCTCCATTCTACAGGCGGGCTCCTGACTTCCTCAACTTTAAAATATAACAACCTCCGTTCTACATGCAGGCTCCTGACTGCAACAACTTATAAGATAACAACCTCCATTCTACATGCTGGCTCCTGACTTCTTCAACTTAAAATAGAACAACCTCTGTTTTACAGGCGGGCCTCTGACTTCTCCAACTTAAAATAATAACAACCTCCATTCTATATGCGACCTCCTGACATCCTCAACTTTAAAATATAACAACCTCCGTTCTACAGGCGGGCTCCTGAGTTCATCAATAATTTAAAAATAATTCAGCCTACATTCTACAGGCGGGCTCCTGACTTCTTCAATAACTTAAAAATATAACAACCTCCATTCTACAGGCGGGCTCCTGACTTCTTCAATAACATAAAAATATAACAACCTCCATTCTACAGGTGGGCTCCTGACTTCTTCAATAACTTAAAATATAACAACCTCCATCTTACAGGCGGGCTCCTGACTGCAACAACTTAAAATATAACAACCTCCATTCTACAGGCGGGCTCCTAACTTCTTCTACTTAAAATAGAACAATCTCTATTTTACAGGCGGGCTCCTGACTTCTCCTTTTGAAACTGTGTTTAGCGGCATGGTTCTTTCCCTGCCTCCTCATACATTTCTTTCTTCAATCTTCCTTCAAAATTGTTTTTCTTTATAACTTGCATTGATTTTCGATCTTCCGAGAAAATTTTGACTGCGGCAGAAAAGTCTCTGCCCCAGTTCTTGCGCTCTTTCTTAAGGTGTATCTTTATGCCATCATTATTATTTTATTTTCCTGTTTCAAATCAAAGAAAATTTTGTTAGTTAAAAAAGTGGTAAGTGGTCGTGCCACTCCCGTTGAGATGACTTTTCTTTCCTTTTCCTACTCTATGTTCCCAAAACTTGTTGGGGATGGTGTTTGCTGGTGATGACATATCCGCGGGGGCTGGTTTTTCCATTTATCCCCTCCCCGTTCCATGTTTCAAAACTTACTAGGGGTTATTTTGCTGAAGATGAATTTTCCTTTCTTCCTTCCCCATTCTGTGTGGTCTGACCACCTCGAAACTTGGTCGATAATCGGTCGGAGTTCTGCAGTATACTTTTGGATTTTGGCCCACAATTTCCTCAACATGTATTCTTTCGTTTCTTCTCCACACTTTCCTTGACCTTTTAACCCAATATGGTATTCAGTCTTGCAACAAGTGTCTTTTTGCCTTTATTGCCTTGTCTTTGGCCCGTCTTCTTCACATTTTGCTTTGTACCATTTTGGCAACTAGTAATAAGCTCTGAAATATCTTTCTCAAAATAAATTTTTGGAATAATACTTTTAAACAAAGAAATGAAAAGATAGAAAAGAGAAAATTTTCTAAACAAATATTGGGAAAAAGAAAAGAAAGGGACTTATCTGGGTGGTATAACCAATCCCAACGATCATGTTGTGCATTCCGGATTAATCAACCCAGTCTATTTGTTATCAATCGATCTTTCTGATGTCTTCACTTTGCTCGGGATAAATAGGTGCCCAACTCTTTGCAAAATGCGGATACTTTCCGTCAATCTCATATCGTCGCCTCATCGTTCCCTTCGAGGGGTTTTCACTAATAAGACTCTCTCATTTCTCTCAACTCGCGCCGCCTTATGGCTCATGTGAAGGTTTTCACCTTTAAGACTCTATCATTTTGCTTCTCTCAGCTTATGTCCCCTTATGGTGCCTGTGAAGGTTTTCACCGATAAGACTCTCTCATTTTTGTTCTCTCAGCTTACGTCGCCTAATGGTGCCAGTGAAGGTTTTCACCGATAAGACTCTCTCATTTTACTTTCTCAGTTAGGATTGGAGTGTTGTCGTTAACATTCTCTCTATCGGGAATTCTTATGGCTGTTAATTCTCTCAGCTCATGATCCTCATTCAGTCGGGGACCAGCGTGTTATTCTCGGCTTTCATTTGCCTGTCTTGGCACCTCTCGGATACTAATCGGGAGGTCTTTTTGGCCATCAATATGGGTTTTATGTGTGGGGCTTAAAAGTAAAGGAGATAAAAATTCAAAATAACTTTGATGGGTAAACATTATAACTCTTGGAATCAAAACCTCTCCTCAAATTATTGAAGACATAACTTCTGCCCCAGTTTTCTTGCTTGGGGGATTTTTGATCTTTTGTTACATTATGACTGAGCCGTGAGGCGCCTACGTATCCTCTTTGAGGAATCAGGTCGAACGTAGTTCACGATTCCTTTGTTTTCCTTGTGACTTTCCTTTTTGTTTTTTTTTTGTTGTTGTTATCTTCCTTCTTTTTCTTTTTCATTTTTCGTTTTCAATAATGATTCCAAAAGAGGGGTACGAAAGAATAAGTAATGCTCAAAGAGGGAAAGCACGGGTTAAAAGTGTTTGGATAGAAGAAAGAGTTTCCTCCGTTATTTCATTATCCGATAAATACCAAGTACAAACAATCAAATGAACCAATGTTATAATCAAAGAAATTACACGTAATATCTCTTGACTGCATCAGAATTGATAGTCATGTCGATAAATCTTCCTTCGACGTCTTTTAGACATAAAGCACCGTTGGATAACACTCTAGTCACAATATACGGCCCTTGCCAATTTGGGGAGAACTAGCCTTTTGCCTCGATCTGATGCGCTAGGATCCGTGTCAATACTTGTTGCCCTACTTCAAACTTCCTGGGGCACACCTTCTTATTGTATGCTCTTGACATTCTTTTCTGATACAACTGGCCATGGTATACTGCTGCCTATCTTTTTTCATCGATTAAGATCAGCTGCTCCAATCGGGATTTGACCCATTCATCATCATCAATCCCGACCTTAGCGACAATTCGAAGTGATGGAATTTCAACTTCGGCTGGTATTACTACTTCAGTTCCGTATACCAACAAGTAAGGAGTTGCACCTACTAAAGTACGAACAGTAGTGCGATAACCCAACAATGCAAACGGTAACTTCTCATGCCATTGCCTGGACCCTTCTGCCATATTCCTCAGTATCTTCTTTATGTTCTTGTTAGCTGCCTCAACTGCACCATTCCCCTTGGGACGATACGGGGTGGAATTACGATGTGTGATCTTGAACTGTTGACATACTTCTTTCATCAAACCACTGTTAAGATTAGCACCGTTATCCATGATGATCACATTGGGGATCCCAAATCTACAGATGATATGGGAATGCACGAAATCTACCACAGCCTTCTTGGTTACCGACTTGAAAGTTTTAGCTTCAACCCACTTAGTGAAGTAATCAATGGTTACCAAAATGAACATGTGACCGTTTGAAGATGCCGGTTCAATTGTTCCAATGACATCCATGCCCCATGCAACAAATGTCCATGGCGCCAACATTGTATGCAATTCTGTTGGTGGAGAATGAATCAAATCTCCATGTACCTGATATTGATGGCACTTCCGCACGAAACTGATACAATCACGCTCCATGGTGAGCCAATAATATCCTGCTCGCAGAATCTTCTTTACCAATACATATCCGTGCATATGGTCCCCACATACTCCAGCATGTACCTCTGTCATTACTGTCGTGGCTTGACTTGCATCTATACATCTCAACAATCCCAAATCTGGGGTTCTATTGTATAGTTGAGGAAAAATCCATTGGCCAGTCATCGAATGGCTCTCTTTTGATCTCCGGTTGCCTGCTCTGGGTATATCCCCATTCTGAGGTATACTTTAACATTATAAAACCATGGCTCGCCATCTATTTCTTCCTCTATCATGTTGCAATAGCCATGTTGATCACGCACCTGAATATGCAATGGGTCAACATGAATCTTGTCTGGGTGGTGCAACATCAATGCTAAAGTGGCCAAAGCATCGGCAACCTCATTGTGAACTCTTGGGATGTGTCTGAACTCCTCTGATCGAAATCGCTTGCTCAGATCGTGCAATTATTATCGACATGGTATAAGCTTTAAATCATGTGTTTCCCATTCACCATGGATCTGATGTACTAGAAAGTCCGAGTCTCCCAAGACCAAGACATCCTGAACATCCATGTCTGCAGCTAACCATAAGCCCAAAATGCATGCATTGTACTCAGCCATATTGTTAGTACAATAGAAACGTAGCTGAGCTGTAACAAGATAGTGATGTCCTGTTTCAGAAATAAGTACCGCTCATATTACAACTCATTTCGCATTCGTATCCCCATCAAAGAAAAGCTTCCAACAGGCTCCTCAGTCAGTTCTGACTCTTCTATATGCATCACTTCCTCATCTGGAAAATACGTCCTCAAAGGCTCGTATTCTTCATCAACTGAATTCTCAGCCAAGTGATCAGCCAGTACTTGGATTTCATGGCCGTCCTCGTCATATAGATGATGTCAAACTCTGTGAGTAGTATCTGCCATTTTTCCAATCTCCCTGTGGGCATAGGCTTTTGGAAAATATACTTCAATAGATCCAGGCGGGAAATGAGGTAAGTAATATAGGATGACAGATAATGCTTAAACTTCTGTGCCACCCAAGTTAGGGCACAACATTTCTTTTCAAGTTGAGTGTACTTAACCTCACAGACTGTAAACTTCTTTCTAAGATAACAGATGGCTTGCTATTTACTTCTTGTGACATCATATTGCCCCAGTACGCAACCAAACGAATTCTCCAGTACGGTTAGATAGAGAATCAACAGCCTTCCTGGTTTTGGTGGGACCAACACAGACGGGTTTGATAGATACCCCTTGATTCGGTCGAAGGCTTCCTGACATTCTGTCATCCATTCTATCGCAGCATCTTTCTTTAGTAGCCGGAAGATGGGTTCACAAGTAGTTGTGAGCTGAGCGATGAACCTGCTGATGTAGTTCAACCTTCCCAACAGACTCATTACCTCTATTTTGTTCCTCGGCGGCGGCATTTCCTGGATGGATTTGATCTTTGAAGGGTCCAACTCAATGCCTAGCCGACTGACGATGAATCCCAATAGCTTTCCAAATGGACACCAAATGTACATTTGGCCAGGTAAAGCTTGATGTCGTACCTTCGATGTCTTTGGAAAAACTTCCTAAGGTTTGCTACGTGGTCTTCCTTATGCTTGGATTTGATGATCACATCATCTACACCTTAATCTCTTTGTGCATCGTGTCATGAAACACAGTAGTCATTGCTCTCATGTACATTGCCCCAGCGTTCTTCAAACTGAATGGCATTACCTGATGGCAATAAGTCCCCCATGGCGTAATGAAAGCCGTCTTTTTTGCGTCTTATTCATCCATCAGAATCTGATGATACGCGGCATAGCAATCCACAAAGGATCCGATCTCACGCCCAGCACAATTCTCAATCAAGATAGGGATGTTGGGTAATGGAAAGTTATCTTTTAGGCTTGCCCTGTTCAGATTGTGGTAATCGACACATACCCTGATCTTCCCATCTTTCTTCGGTACTGGTACAACATTGGCAACCCACTCAGGATATCGAGTGACGCGAATAACCTTTGCATGTAACTGCTTGGTCACATCTTCTTTAATCTTCACACTCATGTCTGTATTGAACTTTCTCAATTTCTACTTGACGGGAGGGCATGCCGGGTCAGTGGGCAATTTGTGAACCACTAGATCGGTGCTTAAACCCGGGATGTCATCGTACAACCATGCGAAAACATCTTTGAATTCAACAAATATTTTTGATTAAGTCTTCCCTGATGTCTGACTCAATGTGGGTGCTTATTTTGGTTAACCTAACATCGTCGGTATCCCCTAAATTGATAGTTTTAGTGTCATTCAAATTGGGCTTAGGTTTCTTTTCGAACCAGCTTAATTCTCTATTTATCTCTTCAAAGGACTCATCTTCATCGTATTCTGATTCATCACCATAATCAACCTCTTGTGCAATTAATTCGGAATCAGATTGATTATTTGGACTAGGTTGAAGATCCGTTGTGCATTCCATGTCATTGGGGCCAGTAAAAAGAGAACTATTCAGAAAAAAAAGAAATAGAATTAAAACAAAATAAGAAAAGGAAACTTTCAGTTTTTACTAAAATGCGGGATAACAGAGTTTCACTCTTTTACTGAATACAAATAAAACCAAAAACTGGATTACAACTCTGGAATAATCCAGCAAATAAGAAAGAAAATACGGAGTCTACTACCAAGACTCCCTCCGGGTAGGAAGAGGAGTAGTCGTCCAATTGTTGATATTGACCCTGGGCCCCACAAACTGGATGTCTGCTCTACTGGATCCCTCTCCAGCTTCGATCATGTTGACATCAGTAAACAACCTTTCAAAACCCTGATCTAGATCTCCATCTGATCCAATGAACGGTCCGAGAATCTTCTTGACTGACAACCTTTTGACACCTGCTCTAACAAAAGATCGGGAGAGACGTGGAACTGGTTTGGGAAGAACCCAAACTTTCTTCTTCATTTTTCGAGCTCGCTTCACATCCGATGTTGTCGGCTTGAATCCCAACCCGAAGGTCTCTAAATTCTTGGGCAAAGAGACAAGTTGAATAATACCCTGAAGCTCAGCCCCCAGTCCTTTTCATGGTACAAACCCGATGTTTAGAATTTTCGAGGCTATCATGAAGGTCATAGCTGTGATCCTAGGAAGTGTAAGGTCCTTGCCTTCAGAAACTTTGTCCACTGAAGCACCCATAGCCCCTTTGTCATCATCGGTTTCTATGAATGGCACAACGTCATCACCCACAATGCTTGTACCGTCATCCCCGTGCATCACTCTCTCCTGCCTATCCCACTCAAACTTTACCATTTGGTGAAATGTAGAAGGTACTGCTTTGGCGGCATGGATCCAAGGTCACCCCAATAGAAGATTGTATGATACTGCCACGTCTACCACTTGGAATTCTGTGGTGAATTCCACTGGATCAGTGATTAATTCCAGTATGATATCACCCACTGTGTTAGTACCACCTCCGTCAAAACCTCGGATGGAGACGATGTTCCTGTGGATACGGTCATGATCAACTTTCAACTTGTTCAGAGTAGTCAAAGTACATATGTTGGCACTTTACCCATTATCAACCAATACTCGGGTGACCACCGAGTCTTCACATTTCACGGTCAAGCATAGGGCTTTATTATGTTTTGTACCTTCTTTTGGCAATTCATCATCAGAAAATGTCACTCGGTTTACCTCGAAGATTTTGTGCACTATCTTCTCCAAGTGATTTATAGAGATTTTATCCGGAACATGGGCCTCGTTCAGGATCTTCATTAGGGCCTGGCAATGATCGCTAGAATGAATAAACAAGGATAGCAACAATGGAGTAGTTTTGAGCCTTCATTTTCTTCAAAAATTCATCAACCTCTTCCTCCATCACTGGCTTCTTTACCACTGTTGGGTTTGACCTCCTCAACTCTACGGGAGCAAAATACCATCCCAATCGAGTCAGTCCCTGCGCCTCGCAACTATCCTCCTCCACTCGCTTTCCCTTGTACATTATACCGCCTTTTCATACTTCCAAGGCACGGCCTTGCTATCAATCACTGCAATTGGACTACCGGCTTTATGATGACCGATTCCCTGCAGACCCCCTTCACAACAACCGTAGGTGCAGATGAGGCTCCCGATACTACCAATTTTGCTTGCTCTGGTTTCTTTGTAGTGGCGGAGGGACTCTCCCCAAATATCACCACCGGCTTGACATCTTCCCTCTTAACAGGTACCCCTGCTTCCCCACCGGTCGATTTTTCTTTTGGAGTGGCACGGATCATCATTACTGTATGGCTTCTTAGGCTCTCACCCTTCGTGCACAAGTTTGATCATGTGGGCTTCGTGGTGTGCTGGCAATGGGTTTTGGTTAATGTTGGATGCCTCTCGTGCCTGAACCTCGATCTTGTTGGCATTAATAAGATCTTGTATTGCACGTTTCAACTTCCAACACTTCTCGGTATCATGTATGGGAACCCTCGAACAATATTCACAACTTACTGAGTGGTCCATATTTTGGGGTAGGGATTTGGCAATCTAGGCTCAATAGGACGCAATAAACCTAACTGCTTTAATTTGTGGAATAAAGCAGTATAGGTTTCTCCTGATTCAGTGAATGTTCTTTATCTCTGAACCCTTTTATTTTTGAAAGCCTGATTCCCTTGAAAACCTGGCCCTACGGGATTCCTTTAGGCCTTTGATGGTGGATAAGTGTTCTGTGGAGGTGGGTAAGTATTATGGGGAGGTGGGTATGTATTGTGGGGAGTTGGCGCACGCTATTGTGGGCGAGCCGGAGGTTGGGTATATGTCTGGGCTTGATGGACGAAGAAATGTTGCTCTTGTGGTGGGTGGTAAGGCTGTGGGGGTAATTTGGAATGTGTGGGTAATTAGGGTGTGGGTGTCTATATTGGCAATGAGGGGAAGGACCTCTAGATCTGGACCAGTTGCATGCCTCTATTGTCGCGACCTCTTCTCTTTTTTTCTTTCTGAGCGCACCTTCTGTGCCGCTCTGAATGGCCTGAGTTGTTGCCTTGATTTCTGAGTAACTTAGTGTTTTATTGGTCTTGAGTCCTTCTTCTATCATGCCTTCTATTTTCACTACTTCGTTGAAGGATTTGCCCACTGACATCACCAAGTGACAGAAGTAAGTTGGCTCTAGAGTTTGTAGAAAGTAATCTACCATTTCCCCCTCTCTCATTGGAGGATCAACTCTTCTGCCTGCTCTCTCCAACGGAACTCGAATTCCCGGAAGCTCTCCCCGGGTTTTTTTCTCAAGCTTTAGAAATTTGAGACGTTCTGGGACTATCTCAAGGTTGTATTGAAAGTGTCCGACGAAAGCCTATGCCAGATCATCCCAGGTATACCACCTGTTGGGATTTTGTCTTGTATACCACTCCAGTGTAGACCACTCAAACTCTGGACAAAGTAAGCTAGTAGTAGCTCGTCTTTGCCTCCTTATCCCCTCATCGTGCTACAGAAACCCCGCTAAATGATCCATAGGATCGCCATGCCCTTCGTATAAATCGAACTTGGGCATCTTGAACCCTGCCGGTAATTGGACCTCAAGGAAAGGGCATAGATCCTTGTAGGCTACACTGACCTGGTTTCCTAACCCGTGCATGCTCCTGAAGGACTTCTCCAGGCTTTTAAACTTCCACATCATCTCTTCCTGCTCTAGGCTCTTAGCCGGCTTTTCTGTCTCCGCCGGGACCTCAAAGTGTGTATTATAGGTATGTGGCTTGGGTGCTTTGAATGTGAGTTCAAGAGAGTAATATTGTGTATCGTGATCCTGAAACAACGACTCACTAGATGACCTGTGTAATGGGGCTGGGGGAGGCGCCACAAAGACAGGGACATTTGGTGGTGGAGGGTTCTAATTGGGTGGTGGGGCTTGGGGGTCATAGGCATCTCTTCCCTGATAGTAGTTATGGGTCGGGAAGCTCGTTGAGGGACCAGGGGAAGGGTATTGTGAGCACGTGTTTTTTGCCTCGCAATAACTACTCCAAAAAGAATTCAAAAAATAAAATAATTTTTGCGTTGTGTACAATTTTGAGAGTTATCGTACATGATTGTTAATTATTTGTATCTGTCTAGGCATGTATGCTTTCATTTTAATTAACGAAAAATACAAAAAATTTAAAAGTTGAATTATTACTATTAATTTTTTTTATTTTATTAATATATTATTTTTAAAAAATATACAAAAATATTTATTTAAAAAAAAATTTCGGGAGTGATTTAAAAAATAAGAAAAAGGGAAATATTGAAAAAAAGAGAGTAAAAGTAGGTGGAATTATTTTTTTTAAAATAAAAGAATGAAAAAAAAAATTAAAGTTTTGAGGAAATATTATAAAAATAAAAAGTTAAAGAGAGTTGGAATTACAAAAATAAATCTGAAAATTTAAAAGAATTTAAAGTAAATGAAAGTAGTATTTTTAAAACAAAAACAAAAGAAAGTGGGTTGATTTATTAAAGAAAAGTTAAAAAAGTGAGATTCTCTTTTTAAGAAATTAAAAAGTGGGATTTTAAATAAAATAAAGAAATTAAAGTTAGAATTTTAAAAATAAAAGTAAAGAAAGATAGGATTTCTTTTTATAAAAAATAAAAGTAATTTGTAAGTGGATTTCCTTTTGATTAAAATAATAATAAAATAAGAAAATATTAAAAAGAAAATCTGAGTATTTCGAAAATTTTGCTATAAATAGAAGATAAATTTTAGGAAGAAAGAGGTGGAAAAAAGAGGAGAAGAAGAAAAAAAAAGAAGAATGAGGAGGAGAGAGCGGTATACACCTTATATACATTCTGGATAGACTCAGTATACACGGACAGAATTTAATTTTGGAGAGTTTCTTTTGAGAGTTGAAGAGAGTTCAAAGCTAGAAAGAGAAAACAAAGAGAGATTTCCGGATTATTTTTCTTCTCTATTTTTACTGGTTTTCTCTGTGTTGCTGTTATTTCTTGATTGATGTGTTGAAGCTACTGTGTTGCGTATTCTGTTGTTATATTGTTGCTGATTGCTTACCCAAATTTTCTTTTCTACATACCAGGTACACATTCGAAAAATTATGTGTTGATGTAAGCTCGAATTGAAAGTTGAAGTTTTAAATGAAATAGAAAAGCAAGCTATTGATTAATATTTGTTATTACTGTTTTATTAGTTTGCCAAATTGTAGTTAGTTCTATAATTTGTAGTTAGAAAAGTTTTCGAAATGATTAAAATTGAATTCCACAAATGTTTTATTGTTATTTGCCTTGTATCTTGTCCGAACTACGCAAGGTGTGATTCATGCGGGGTCATGATACATAGGCAATCTCCATAAGATTCGACCACAACTAAAAAAAGTTATAAAAAAAAGATGTTGTTAATAATGAGGACCGACTAAGGCCATTCTAACCTGTTTTGTTTTGAATCGCAATGAAAATTAAGGTGGTTGATTTGTGGTTTTGAAAGGGCAGCTCCTCCTCCTGCTGACACTAAGGCCCACAAGCTGCTAAGCTTTCTGCGCTATCAGAGGTTGATCTTGAGAACGGATCGACAGAATGAATCTAAAAGCAATTTGTTAAGAATGATGCGACGAAGACTCGTGAAGTCCTTAGTACTGCTGATGCAGAATTCAATGGCTATGATGTAGTGCTTGGTAATTGGAAAGACGCTCCATTTTTGGTTCATCTCGAGAGGAGTTTTTGGTGGCTTAGGTTGTTGTCATTTCTGTTGTCCGGGTTATTTAAGGGTTGTAATCCGGATATTGTCTTGTGGTCAAACCCTCTTATCCTTTTCAATTGTCTAGTACCTAATGTGGTGTTATCTAGGTTCGTTTTAGGTTTGTTTTTGTTTGTTTTTTTATTCAAACCATTTCACCGTTAGTCTAACGCAAAATCCGGTCGTTTATTATTTCCAGTCAACTTTTCGTTTAGTTCTTTTATCATTTTGTTTACCGCTGATCCTAGTGACATGACATGCTCACACAGTTTGGGTCTAATCTAAAAAGTTAATCATAAAACCATTGAGAGGTGATTGGAACATTTAAAGGAAATAAGGATGATTTGAGATTATTCAGAGCTCGAGTCATGTGAAACTGGGGCAAGTACCACATAAAGAAACCGTAAAGTCAAGCTGACCAGATTAACATGGGGTCGTTCGTGGCAATGAAAATGAGAGTTTTGCCCAACGGTTCTTTAAAAATGACAAATGAAAGGCGAATGTGTGGATATGGTTATCAAGTCTAGCACAATCAGAAGATGTTGCGGATGTTTATTTGTGTTGTTTGCAGTTGGCATGTTTTGAAGACTGAAATGACAAAGGCATTTTGTTCTGCTACCTAAACACTTTATCCTTCGTTACCTCTTCTGAGCCTTATTTATTTTCTTCCATACCCCTCGCTCGAAATCAGTAGCAAAGTTTAGAAACACAAACGTGGAAGAAGAAAAAAAGAAGAAAAAAAAACAAAAGAAAAAAGAGAAAAAGAAAAGGAAAAGAAAAAAAACTGAAAGAAGGAAAATTATTATAACAATGAATTGTGAAATACGTTCGACCTGATTCCTCTAAGAAGATACGTAGGCGCCTCACGGCTCGGTCATAGTGTAACAAAAATCAAAAACAAATCCCCAAGCAAGAAACTGGGGCAAAAGTTATGGTTTGTTTTAAAGAAATCTGATTCTGAGGGTTGTAATTTTGAACCCAAAGTTAATTTGCTTTGAGCCTTTTAATACCCTTTCTTTCTAGCCCCATCCAAAATACAACATTACGATCAAAAGATAGACCTTCTGATCAGTCTTCAAAAGATGCCAAGTCAGACAAATGAGAGAGTCTTATCAGAACTTAACACTCTGATCTCACGCATAAAAGACGCTAATCCCCATGCAGAGAAGACTCTGATCCCCAGCAGAAAAGACTCCGGTACCCTGTAGAAAAGAAATGGAAAAGAGAGTCTTATCGGTAACATCGCAATCCCTAGCTGGAAAGTAATACAAATGAGAGTTATATCCGTGAAAACCTTCACGGGCACCATAAGGCGATGAAATATGAGAGAAAAACCAAAATAAGAGAGGCTTGATAGTGAAACCCGTTCGACCACTACAAGTCGAATAATATCAAGAATCAGATGTGGAATCACCAAATAAAGATCTTGAAAGACGATTGATGGCAGAGGATAGGCCATATGTTCATGTCATGACCATTAGAGTCGGTATCCACGTTTGATAGGATTTTGTAGTTTCTCTTGATAAAGAGTCATATCTTCTTTTTGTCTTTTATTCTGTCCCATTTTATCTTTCTCCTTTCATAGAAAAATTCCCCAGTATAGTCTGTTTAGTCCGAACAAGTGAGAAATAACTTCAAAATCTGCCACAAACTTTCCAATTATACAAGACAAGATCTGACTAGTAATTCAAGTGGTATGAGTCAAGAATTCTTTGAATTGAAGCAGGTAAAGAAAATGGCATTGATGGCGGAAATGCGTGCCACAAGGAATATCATCAAACTGGGACAGAAAAGTTTCTCTTCATTTGGAAAATTTTCTGGAAATCAGGTATTCACTTGGGGAATAAGGAAGATAAGACAAGCCTTAAGGAAAATGGTCTTTGAACCAGTGTTATCCCAAGAATAACAAGTTTCAATGAAGAAATTTGTATCCCTAGAGGAATGAATGAAGCACCGATTTTGAAGGAACAAAATCCCCCCTAGCAGCATTATCCCCAACAACGTTATCCCCAGATGATAACACTTTTATCCCCAACGATATTGAGAGAAAATAAATTTTGAAGGAGGTAGAAAAGGAGGGGAAGAAAAGTAATTCCCCAGCAATGTCATCTCCAAAAAATAATATCATCCCCAGAAAATTTTGATAGCATGATGGAACACAGAGCAAGGAAAGGATCATCCCCAACAGAAGTACCACAACCAACCACCGCACTTTAAACTAACAAAATTTTCTTTGATGTGAAGCAGGGAAAGAAAATGTTATTGATGGCGGAAATACAAGCCACAAGAAAGATCACCAAAACTGGGGAAGAAAATTTCCTGCTATTGTTGAAAAATTTCTCGAAGGAACGAGGAAATCGAATCAAGTTTTAGGGGATAGCAAGACAGCACAATTTTAAGAAAAAAATGGACGGAGGTAAGATAATTTCAAGTTTTGAAGTCAGGAGCCCGCCAGTAGAATGGAGGTTGTTATATTTTTAAGTTATTGAAGAAGTCAGGAGCCCACCTGTAGAATGGAGGTTGTTATATTTTTAAGTTTGAGATGTTAGGAGCCCGCATATAGAATGGAGGTTGTTATATTTTTAAGTTATTGAAGAAGTCAGGAGCCTGACTGTAGAATGGAGGTTGTTACAATTTTTAAGTTGAAGAAGTCAGGAGCTCGCCTGTAGAATGGAGGTTTGATACATTTTTAAATTGAAGAAGTCAGGAACCCACCTGTAGAATGGAGGTTGTTACAATTTTAAGTTGAAGAAGTCAGGAGTCCGCCTGTAGAATGGAGATTGTTATATTTTTAAGTTTGAGATGTCAGGAGCCCGACTGTAGAATGGAGGTTGTTATATTTTTTAGTTATTGAAGAAGTCAGGAGCCCGCCTGCAGAATGGAGGTTGTTACAGTTTTTAAGTTGAATAAGTCAGGAGCACACCTGTAGAATGGAGGTTTGCTACATTTTTAAATTGAAGAATTCAAGAACCCACCTGTAGAATGGAGATTGTTATATTTTTAAAGTTAAGACGTCAGGAGCCCGCCTGGAAAATAGAAGACTGTTAAATTATATTGCTGATAAAGTCAGGAGCCCGCCATTAGAATGGAGGTCGTTATCTTTTAAATTATAGTTGAAGTCAGGAACCCGCCTGTAGAATAGAGGTTGCTAAATTTCAAGTCGCAGTTGAAGTTATGAGCCCGCCTGTATAATGGAGGTTGTTGTATTTTAAAGTGTAGAAGTCAGCAGCCCGCTTGTAGAATGGAGTTTGCTAAAATGTAAAGTTGAAAAAATTAGGAGCCCGCCAGTAGAATGGAGTTTGCTAAAATGTAAAGTTGAAAAAATCAGGAGCCCGCCAGTAGAATGGAGGTTGTTATATTTTAAGTTGAAGGAGTCAGGAGCCCGTCTGGAGAACGGAGGAACCCGCTTGGAGAACGGAGGCTGATCTAGCTTTATGTTGCTGTTGAAGTCAGGAGCCCGCCTAGAGAATGTAGGTTGTGTCATCTTTTAAAAGTCAAGATTGGAGTCACGAGCCCGTTTGCAGAATAGAAGAATACACTTCAAGATCAAATCAGAAGTCAGTAATGTGGAGGGTTACAACAAAAATTCCCAGCATAACAAGTTTAAATGAAGAAGGAAATATCCCCAGCAGACAAAACGAAATGATAAAACTGGTGTTCAATAAAGAAATAGGCCAGTATCAGCCCCGTCAGTTTTCGGAAGGAAGAAGCACCGAAAGAAACACAAGCCGACAAGAAAGCAAGGCAACAAGAACAAGTTGAAGATAGATCAAATCTAGTGATCCGTAGTCTAGCCTAGCTTCTTGATTTTTCTTTTAGCATGGTGTAATAAGAAGATAAAGAAGAGTAGTAACAGCATACAGCAGTAGTAACATCATAATTGCAGTCCCATGGTAATACCGGCTACCAAAACTTCCCGAGCTACATTAACCTGATTCCCTTTTAACCAGGGATATGTAGGAAGTCTTTGAAGCAAAGGTTCGGTTAAATCTTTTTCAAAAAATGTTTCGCACAGAGTATTCCAACGGGCAAAAATCGCTCGTATTCGCTCACTTTATCGTTGCACGAAAACTCCTTGTGTTTTCATACAAAGAGGGGCAGCTGTGAGCACGTGATTTTTGCCTCGCAATAACTACTCCAAAAAGAATTCAAAAAATAAAATAATTTTTGGGTTGTGTACAATATTGAGAGTTATCGTACATGATTATTAATTATTTGTATCTGTCTAGGCATGTTTTTTTCATTTTAATTAAGGAAAAATACAAAAAATAAAAGTTTAATTATTTCTATTAATATTATTTTTTATTTTAAAATAATAAAAAATCCGAAAATATTTTTTTAAAATAATTTCGGGAGTGATTTAAAAAATAAGAAAAAGGGAAGTATTGAAAAAAAGAAAAAAAACAGTAAAAGAAGGTGGAATTATTTTTTTTGAAAGTAAAAGAATGAAGAAAATAAAAAAATAAAATTAAAGTTTTGTGGAAATATAAAAAAATAAAAAGGTAGAGAGAGTTGGAATTAAAAAAATAAATCTGAAGATCTAAAAAAAAAATTAAAGTAAATGAAAGTAGTATTTTTAAAAGAAAGTGGGTTGATTTTTTAAAGAAAAGTTAAAAAAAAGTGAGATTCTCTTTTTAAAAAATAAAAAAAAGTGGGATTTTAAATTATATAAAGTAATTAAAGTTAGAATTTTAAAAATAAAAGTAAAGAAAGATGGGATTTCTTTTTATAAAAAATAAAAGCAATTTGTAAGTGGATTTCCTTTTAATTAAAATAATAATAACATAATAAAATATTAAAAAGCAAATCTGAAAATTCCGAAAATTTTACTATAAATAGAAAAGAAATTTTAGGAATAAAGAGGTGGAAAAAAGAGGAGAAAAATTGGAGAAGAAGAAAGAAAAAAAAGAAGAAGGGGGAGGAGAGAGCGGTATACACTTGATATACATTCTTGATACATTCAGTATACACAGACAAAATTTAATTTTGGAGAGTTTCTTTTGAGAGTTGAAGAGAGTTCAAAGATAGAAAGAGAAAACACGAAGAGATTTCTAGATTAGTTTTCTTCTCTATTTTTTTACTGGTTTTCTCCGTGTTGCTGGGATTTCTTGATTGATGTATTGAAGCTAGTGTGTTGGGTTTTCTATTGTTATATTGTTGCTGATTGCTTACCCAATTTTTCTGTTCTACATACCAGGTACACATTCGAAAAACTATGTGTTGATGTAAGCTCGAATTAGAAGTTGAAGTTTTAAATGAAATAGAAAAGCAAGCTATTGATTAATATTTGTTGTTATTTACTGTTTTATTAGTTTGTCTAATTGTAGTTAGTTCTATAATTTGTAGAATAAATTCGTCATTTAGTCGGTTTGTAATGGAATACCTTTGTACTAGTATAGAGTAGCCTTAATAAGCATATGAATAATTAAATTCCGGATCTGTTTGGTTTAATGAATTAGCCTGTTTGCCAAGCTTTGGGCCTTAACATTCCAGTGAACGGCCCAGGTCCAATCAGATTTATGTTTTCATGTGGACCTGAGCCAAGGATTGTCACTAGTTACGCTTTTACATAGCCCAGAGTGCAATTTTCCTTATGGTCGGCTTTAATCAAATAATTAATTAACTAGGGTTATTTTTCTTATTTCTTAGAAAAATAAAATGTAGAAAATCATAGTCGTTTTTAGGTTTGCCTTTAATATAAAATGAGATGAGCCTCGCCTTAATAAAACAAATAAATTTCAAGGCCCTCGTTAAATGTATATATTAAAATACTTAGGTTTCAAGACGGGCCGTTTAGCGAACTTCACGGCCTTCCCCAAAATAATAACGCACTAGTCGCTTTAGGCGCGTTTTTAGTAATTTACTTTCTTAAACTCGGGTGCGCATTTATGTAACCCAAATCCAAATCTCAACGGAGTCGAAATGTGTCGATAACCACGGGTACATTGATTGTGACGTGGTTCGAGATACGTTTTCACGACGTTGTAATTCTCTTTTAAGAAAAATAAATAATAAAAGCAACTAAAAGTAAAAGTTTGCAAATAGGTTCATAATTGTATAAAATCAGATAATTAAGCCGAATACGACAGTTAAGCGACCGTGCTTGAACCACGAAATCCGGGAATGCCTAACACCTTCTCCCGGGTTAACAGAATTACTTATCTGGATTTGTGGTACGCGGATTGTAATACAGAGTCATTCTTTTCCTCGATTCGGAATTAAAACCGGTAACTTGGGACATCATAATTCTCCCAAGTGGCGACTCTAAATCTTAATAACAAATCTCGTTCGATTGTCCTTTAATTGGGAAAACTCGTGTACCCTCGGAGGGGCGTATAAAGTAGGTGCGATAGGTATTCTAGTGTGTCTCCTGGTTGGAGAGTAGGAGTAACGGGTAGTTCATGCCTCTTTTGTGCTTTAGCCAGGGCTAACTGCATTTCGTTCATTTCCAGCCACATCTTTTCCATTTTTTTCATGGCTTCCTTCAGCATTTGATTTGTTGTTTTTTCCAACTCAACGTTGTTGTCTGATCCAGACATGCTTTCTAGTATAGGCCCTTTCGATCTTGTCTGATAATGGCAGGATCCAGTACGTTCTAACAAACTAACTGGGTACTGATTGGAAAAACAACAAACTTGTTAGCGTTAGAGTTTCAACGAATATCGCAATTGCACGTTGGTGGATGCAATGTTCTTAGGCAGTAAACCATTTCTAATATGTTTTCGATCAGACTGCATGCATCATCCCGGCTTATTTTATTTGTGCCATTTTCAAGCGTTTCATAAATCCTCCATTATTCTCATTCTTCTCTCTCTTTCTTTTCTCTCTTTCTTTTCTCTTATTCACTTTCTCTCTTTATTTTTTTAGCAATGGTCGAATCATATGTAGATTGCCTACGTATCATGTCCCCGCATGTATCAGACCAAGCGTAGTTCGTTAAAATAAATGCAAGAATAAAGGATGGAAATAAAAATTTTGGAATTTTCTATTTTCAATACTAAAACAAACTATTATAAATTGAACACTTTTGCGGAACTGACACAAACTAAAACAATCACAGACGCACAGACCACTAACATACTTGACATGAAAAGACCATGGACAACCCAACGACAGACTCAAACATAGAAAACTACAAACATGGACTAAGCAAACTCTAAAGCCTCAAACTGAGGTGTCTGCGGGGCGTCATTCGGCCTCGATGCGGACCTGGGTCCCAAATCATGTCCAAGCTGCTCTAGTTCATTCATAGTTTGTTTTACATAGATCACTACGGCTGGGACAAAGGTAGTATAAGTCATATCTTCACAAGCCCGGCATCTTCTCAAAATGGCGTGAGCAGTGGCCATGATCCTGTCTTTGGCTTGCTTTTTTTCTATGAGTAGGCGTCTTATCTGATTACTGCCTGTGTTTTTTGCCTGAGAATCTTGCAGGCGCTGATTCTGCGACTGCTGTACTTTTACCTCCATGTGGGCCAATAAGTTGTAGCAGTGCCCACTTTCAACTCGAACGGAAACAAATCTGCCCGGAAACTTTGAAACCACAATAACTTGAATCTGCCCGGAAATTTCAGCCTCAGGACGGAACTCGAACTGGGAAACAATGACATTGCCTTCAGGAACAATGATCTCGACGGAAAAACATGTACTCAAACTCGTAGAGATGGAACAACGACGAGGGTTGTTTTGGTCATTTGAGTGGTTAGCGACGTGGGTAGTCGTTTGGACGTTAGAGTGGAGACGGCAGTGGTGGTCGTTGGGCTATGGAGTCAGGGTTGGATGGTTTTGTTTTGTTGGAGATGGGAGGTGGCTGGCGGACTGTTTGGTTGAAGGTGATGGTGGTCGATGTTGGTTCATAACGTGAGGAAGACGATGGCGTGGTTGTTCGGACGCTACTCGCTGGCGTGGCTGGCAGCGGAGGAGCTGAACAATGGGGTCTGGTGGCTGGTCTTCGTCCAGCTGGTGGTCGTCGTAGTGTGACGGACGATGCAGATCATTTGGTTAAAGGTGATGAGGAATAAGACGGGAAGGGCAACCATGGTTGGAGGGGTTTGGAGCTTGGTGGTTTTAGGGTTTGAGGGTATGTTTGGAGAAGATGAAGAGAGGCTAGGTTTTTTTTCTTCTCTCTATTTCAAAAAAAAATCTGATGAGTCTTGGTTATTTGGGGGGGTTGGACCGGGTCAAGGGGTTTTGGGTTGGGTAGAATTGGTTTGGGCATGGGATTAATTCAAGAATTGTCCCTATTCCGAATTTGTTCTTTATTTTTTGTTCTCTTTTATTTTACTAATTAATAAAACTAAAATGCTAAGATTAAATTATAAAACCAAAATCATCTTAAAATATTAATTAAATCTTAATAATACTTATCGTTTAAAAATTAAATAACAATTAAAACACAATCACGCAATTTGGACATTAAAGGCTAAAAATGCAAAAGATGCCTATTTTTGTGATTTTTATTTTGTATAACAAACTTGATTACTCCTAATTGTAGAATTAAATCCTAAAAGCAAATGCGACATAATTATTGTATTTTTTATTATTTAACAAATAAACATGCAAAGATCAATGCAAATAATACAAGAAAAATAACAAAAAATTCACAAAATTTGTAGGCAAGCTAAAAATTGTTTTATTTTGAATTTTATGGGAGTAACTCTTACATAGGGAAAAAATCACGTGCTCACAGCTGCCCCCCTATGTCCGAAAACACAAAGAGCTTTCGTGCAAAGATAAAGTGAGCGGATACGAGCAATTTTTGCCCGTTTGAGTACTCGGTGTGAAGCATTTTTGAAAGATTTTAATTGGACCATTGCTTCGAAGGTTTCCTACGTATCCCTGGCTAAAAGGGAATCAAGTTAATGTACTTCGGGAAGTTTTGCTTCGAAGGTTTCCTACATTACAAGGTATAGCTTAGATACTCCCAGCTAACTAGATTCAAACCAAAATACACAGAAAGACTTTAACTACTGAAATGCCTAAATGTCACGATACCAGTTCGCCCTCAGTGAACTATCGTGACGGCACCTAGTCTCTACGATTAGGTAAGTCAAACAAGTTCGGAAAATGAACTAACTTGTGGAATAAATAATCAAAAGCTGAAAACAACTGAAGAAACAATATTTAATTGACGCTCGACATATACACGTAACTTCTGATACACTATCCCAAAACCCAAAAACTCACGGATCCAGAAGATGAGAAATACGCTACATAGCTCTAATCTCCGGAATGTCTAACAAGAACAAAAGTACAGAATGGCTAAATACTAAATGCAGGAATAAAAAGACTCCTCGGTTTGCAGACGCGACAGATATACCTCGAAGTCCTGTAAAATCGCCTCGCCTCAAGATTGGTAAGCCTGAGTAGAGGTACCTGGATCTGCACATGAAAACATGCACAAAAAGGGGCCTCAGTACACCACAACGGTACTCTGTAAGTACCAAGCCTAACCTCGATCGGGTAGTGACGAGGAAGGTCAGGGCCCTATTGAGGTTAAACAAAATATAAAGTTTCAACAGTATGAATAAGCACATCGTAAGTAAAATAGAAAATACAGGACATCAACAACTATACAAAAACGAGGTAAACACGGAAGGAAATACAGCTCAGCACCAATAGTAACAAATCGTGGATCTCCCAGGATACTGTCCTGTAGTCCCTATTACAATTGTCCAGTGAATCTTTCGGGTCCAGTTCTGTAGTCCAACTATCAATGCGCGGAGATCTACTGGAATCCTGATATGTAGTCCCAAATGTAAATACCTAGTACAGGGAAATCTACCCGGTACATTCCCGTAGTTCTATATAACTGTGCAGGGGGATCTACTAGGAATCTAACCTGTAGTACCAAAGTAAATAGACAAGGGGGAGCTACCGGAATCCCACATCCGTAGTCCCAATGAAAATACATAATAGCAGCAAAAAGATATTCAGAAATAGAAATTTCATATCAAGGCAACAAGAAATTCTAGCCTAGCATGCTGCACGGAGTTCAGGTAAAGTAGGTTGAACAAATAAGGCATAAAATCATTTAGACATGCTTTACTAAACTACCAATAGGTTAAATTGTACAAGTAATGAAAACAGAAAAATAACATACTAATGAATACTTAATGAAAAATTGATTTCTCAACAATTGGCACAAGTACGCACTCGTAACCTCACGTACAAGGCATTTCAATTAACAGATATTCCAATCCTAAAGAGAAGGTCCCTCACACAAGGTTAGACAAGCCACTTACCTCGAACCAGCTCAATACTCAACCTGATACCACGCTCTTGACACGAGTACTCGACTCCAAATGGCCCAAATCTATAATTAAATAGTATAATGTAAATAATACTTCAAGTAACTAATGCTACAATTAAACTCTAAGCTAGTACATGAAATTATACAAAAAGACCAAAATGTCCCTCAGCCCCATATCTTGGAATCGGGTGAAATTTATATTTTCATAAACCTCGCACTCTCACGAGTCTATACATAACAAGAACACTAAAATCGGAGTCCAAATGACCCCTAATCCTCATTTAAAGGTCTCTTATACTCAACGCTAATTACCCATTTTTCTCAAATTTCTCACCACTAATAAGGTCTTTAATCACATAAAAATGAGCTATGAAGTCAAGGGTGTTACCTCCAAGTGATTACTCTTTGTTTTCCTCAAAAACCTCTTATAAGCTTCAAACCCGGATGAAAATAGTGAAAGAGTCCCTCAAATTCGCGAAGGCAACTATTTATATGTTCCGCCCAGTGATTTCCGCATTTGCGGCCCTGGGACCGCATCTGCGATCCCGCTTCTGCGGAGCCAAGGTCGCATCTGCGGCTTTTCATTAAATGGCCAATTTCCACACATGCGGTATCCAATTAACAGATGCGATTCCGCTTCTGCGGAAAATCCCTGGCATCTACGGAACCTTCTAACCTCCCTCAATTTTGCTTATGCGGCTTGTTAGCCGCTTCTGCAGCACCACAGATGCGAATGTACCAGAAGCAGCAAAAAACACAGCAGCTGCAACATTCCTCAAACTTCCCGTAAACTATCTGAAATCATCCTGAGGCCCTTAGAACCTCAACTAAAAGCACAGACATCATCTAATAACTTATTCAAACTTGTACCAATCCTAAAAACACCTGAAACATCATCGAAACCTCGAATTAATCAAGGATTTAAGTTTAAGAACTCCAAATTTCCTCAAAATACACTTTCAATCAAAAGGTATATCAATCCTCGTCCAAATGACCTTATATTTTGCACACGCGTCACATTCAACACAAAGGAGCTACTCCAACTTCCAGAATTCCATTCTGACCCTCAGATCAGAATCTCACCATCGGACCGGAAACTTCAAAAATTCAACTTCCGGTATTTCAAGACAAAATTAGATACAGACCTCCAAAACACAATTTGAAAACGCTTCTAAGACCAAAATCACCTAAAGGAGATAAAGGAACAATCAGATTTTAATTCTGAGGGCGTTTTCACACTGCTTCGACAATGATCAACTTTCCAATACTTAATCTCTCATTTGGGGACTAAGTGTCTCAAAACTCTCCGACACTCAAAGCCGAACGTCCCGGGGATTGGGGCATAAATTCTAAAAACGACCAGTAGGTTCGTTATACTAAACTATATTCCTATCAGTTGATCCCATCTACAACACTTTAGGCCTTTGACTACTACGGAAAAGTATGACTGTCACGACCCTAAACCCGAACCCGGTAGTGATGACGCCTCTCATGAATACAAGGCTAGCCAATTGAACCAAATTCTCACTTTAAACGTTTAATTAACATGAAAGCAATATAAACATGATCGAATGATACTAAACAACAGAAATTTTCGATAATTGCGAGGAATATCCAACCCAACCCAGCCCTAACGGGGGTGTCATAAGTCATGAGCATCTACGAAACATAATACAAGTCTGCTAAATCCCAATATCTAGTACAAGTGTTTGAAGGGAATAGAAATAACAAGATATAAGAGATATGGGGCTGCGAACGTCAATAACTACCTTAACCTCCGAAACCGCCTGGAACTAGAGGAATCAACACTCAGGAGCGGGACCAGCAACGCCTAAATATGCACATAGGGTGCAGAAAGTAATGTGAGTACTCCAAATAAATAATGACTGAAGGTAAGCAAATACGTAAAGTACAAGGCATTCAAATATGAAGCAGTTAAATCATATAAAAGTCGTAAGCCAGTGGAAAGTAGTGAGAAATTCTTTTGCAACAAATAAACAGATAATTAACAGACAATTAAGATAAAATAAACAAATAGAAATTTGCCCCTCGGGTACAATATCAATAATTTCTGACCCTTGGGCTCACTTTCACATCACAATGGGTACACGCGCTCACTGGGTGTGTGGACTCCTAGAGGGACCCCTTACGGACCAAGCGCAATAATTAGCCATCTCACTGTATCAAATCTAGGCCTTCGGTCTCATATCAATCAATACACCTCGCGGCGTACATATCTCTGGCCCTCGACCTCCAATCAGTATCAGCGTTTCCTCACAATATAGGCCATCGACCTTACTCGGTCAAAAATTATCACAAGCCTCTCGGGCATTAGTAAAAAATATTTCTCAACCCAAACATCATTTAAAATATCATTTAAGTCTCAAAATTGAGTAAAAATGTTTGAGTAGTAATATCATGACTGATTTCAAGTAATAAGTCAAAATAGTGAGGAAATATCAATAAATAATCCCGAAGGGTTCAAATAGTTAGCACTAGGCCCAAATATGACATTCAGCCCAAATAATGATGACAACAAATAGTTTACAATAAAATACGCGGTAAAATCATCAATCGCGATGGACTAAGTTTCAATCCCCAATAGTGCACGACCCCACGCTCGTCACCGGGCATATGTCTCACCTCAATATAGCTCTACGATGTGCAATCCGGGGTTTCAAACCCTCAGAGCATCATTTACAATCATTACTTACCTCGAACCGGCTAAATCTCTAGCTTGCGATGCCTTTGTCCCTCGAATCGGCCTCCACGCATGTCTAATCTAGCCAAAACCAGAACGAATACATCAAAATGTGTTAATGGAACAAAGCCCAAGCAAAAAAACAATCAAAATTATCAAAATTTCCCGAAATTGGCCAAAACCCTAGCCCCCGTCCCACTTCTCGAAACTCAGAAATTTTCAAATCACTAGATTTCTTGTCTCCCCACGAGTTCATACATATCAAGAACACGAGAATCAGAGTCCGAATAACCCTTCAAATCCCCATTCAAAGCCCTCTTAAACGCAACCTCTAAGCATCCATTTTTAGCCCTTAAATTCCTTTAGTTTTGGTCTTAATCCATGAAATATTACCATAGAAGTGTGTTTTAGGTCCAAAATCCTTACCTTAACGAAATTCCCTTGAAATCTCCCTTCAAAATCGCCCAAAGCTTCCAATTTTCGAGTTCAAAAATGGATAAACCCTTCAAAAATCGCGAAGGAGGAAATATATACATTTTGCTCAGGCTTTTCCGTACCTGCGGTCCAAAACCCACTTTTGCGGTACCGCATATGCGGCAAAACAACCGCTTTGCGGTCCTTCACTTAAAACACAAAATCGCATTTGCGATATGACTTCCCCATATGCGGCTTTGCAGATGCGGCCACTTCTTCTACGGTATCAACTCTCTAATCCAATTTTGCATCTGTGGCCATCTCCCTCGCTCCTGCTGTCCCCAAACTGCAGGTGCAAAAACTCCAGAAGCAACACACTTTCTACAATCTCTCAAGTTCAAAATCTTCTCGTTAACCATCCAAATTCACCCAGCGGTCCCCGGGACCTCAACAAAAAGTACAAACATAACCCAATACCTTATTCAAACATGTTCCAATCATGAAACACCTCAAGCACTATCAAATCCACATAATCACATCAAATCCAAGCCTAAGTTTCTAAAATCTTCCAAAATATGCTTTCAATCAAAAACCCAACCAAACCACGTTCGAATGACCTGAAATTTTACACACACATCCCAATTGACACAACGAAGCTACTGCAACTCTCAGAATTCCATTCCGACCCCAATATCAAAATTTCACCTATCAATCGAAAATCGCAAAAATCACAACTTTGCCAATTCAAGCCTAATTCTTCTCTACACCTCCAAAACCCATTCCGATCGCACCTCTAAGTAATAAATCACCTCCCAAAGCTAACAGAACCATCGAAACTCACATCCGAACCCTCTAACCCATTGGTCAACATTCAGTTGACTTTTCCAACTAAAACCTTCTTAAAAGAGACTAAGTTTCTCATTTCTTACCAAATTCTCTCCAAACTCAAACTAATCAGCTCAATCACATAAAACACGGATAACGAAGCATAAAGAAGTGAAAATGAAGGAAATTAAGGGGCACATGAGACGACTGGTTGGGTTGTCACATCAACTTAAACAAACATTTGTCCTCGAACGAGTCAAGAAAAATACCTGAAGCCTCAAATAGGTGAGGATATCTGCTCTGCATCTCACGATCGGTCTCCCAGGTAGCCTCCTCCATCGGATGACCTCTCCACTACACCTTCACTGAAGCTATATCCTTTGATCTGAACTTCCGAATCTGACGACCCAAAATAGCCACTGGCTCCACCTCATAGGTCAGATAATCATCTAACTGAACCGTGCTGAAATCCAAAACATGAGACGGATCCCCAATATACTTCCGGATCATAAAAACATAAAATACCGGATGCACACTCAACAAGCTGGGAGGCAAAGCAAGCTCATAAGCCACCTCCCCAATCCTCTGAAGCACCTCAAAAGGCCCAATGAACTGCGGACTCAATTTTCCTATGTTCCCAAATCTCATAGCACCCTTCATGGGAGAAACCTTCACCAAGATCTTCTCACCAACAATATAGGACACATCTCAAACCTTCCTGTCGGCATAACTCTTATGTCGCGACTGCGTTGTACGAAACCTCTCCGGAATCAACTTCACCTTCTCTAAAGCATCCTGAACCAAGTCAGCCCCCAATAGCCTAGCCTCACCGGGCTCGAATCAACCAACTAGAGATCTATATCGCCTCCCGTACAAAGTCTCATATGAAGCCATCTGAATACTCGACTGATAGTTGTTGTTGTAAGGAAACTCTGAAAGCGGTAGAAACTCATCCCATGACCCTCCGAAAACAATTATACAAGAACACAATATGTCCTGAAATACCTAAATAGTACGCTCAGACTACCCATCTGTCCGAGGATGAAAAACTGTGCTCAACTCAATCTGAGTACCCAACTCTCGCTGTGCGGCTCTCAAAAAACTGCAAAGTAAACTGAGTACCTCTATCTGAAATGATGGAAACCGGAACACCAAGCAGCCAAATAATATCTCAGATATAGATCCATTATAGCCGCTCCGAAGAATAGGTAGTACACACCATAATGAAGTGCACATACTTGGTCAGCCGATCCACAATCACCCAAATAACATCAAACTTTTCTGAAGTCTGAGGAAGTCCAACTACAAAGTCCATATTGAATCTCTCCCACTTCCACTCTAGAATATCCAATATGCTAAAGTAATCCACCCGGTCTCTGATGCTCGTATTTCACCTGCTGACAATTGAGACATCGAGCTACAAATCCCACAATGTCCTTCTTCATTCTTCTCCACAAATAGTGATATCTCAAATCCTGATACATTTTCGCGGCACCCGGATGAATGGAATACTGCGAGCTATGGGCCTCATCCAGAATCCTCTCCCGAAGCCCATCCACATTAGGCACACAAATCCGGCCTTGCATCCTTAACATCCCATTATCACCAATGGTCACATCCCTAGCATCATCATGCTGAAATCTGTCCTTAAGGACAAGCAAATGTGGATCATCATACTGATACTCACTGATGCAATCATATAAAGAAGACCGAGAAACCACAGTAGTCAATACCCGGCAGGGCTCTGAAATATCCAACCTTACGAATCGACTGGACAAAGCCTAAATATCCACTACAAAGGGTCTCTACCCAACTGGAACGTACACAAAACTCATATACTCACTGCCTTTCGGCTCAAAGTATTGGACACAACATTGGCCTTTCCCGAATGGTACAATATAGTGATATCATAACCCATAAGAAACTCCAACCATCTCCGCTGCCTCAAATTAAGATCCTTTTGTTTAAATAAATGTTGAAGACTGCGATGATCAGTAAACACCTCACACGATACGCCATACAAGTAATGCCTCTAAATCTTCAATGCGTGAACTATGGCAGCCAACTCCAAATTATGAATGGGGTAGTTCTTCTCATGGGGCTTCAACTAACGAGAAGCATAAGCAATAACTCTACCCTCCTGCATCAACACACAACCAATCCCAACTCTCGAAGCATCACAATACACGGTATATGAACCTGGAGCTAATGGCAAAACCAACACTAGAGCTGTGGTCAAAGCTGTCTTGAGCTTCTGAAAACTCTCCTCACACTCGTCCGACCATACAAATGCAGCACCCTCCTAAGTTAACTTGGTTAAGGGCGATGCGATAGATGAGAATCCCTAAACAAACCGGCGATAATAACCCGCCAAACCAAGGAAGCTACGAATATCTGTGGCTGAAGATGGTCTGCGCCAACTTTGAATTGCCTCTATTTTCTTAGGATCAACCTAAATACCCTCGTTGGACATTACATTCCCCAAGAAAGCCACTAAATTGAGCCAGAACTCACATTTGGAGAACTTTGCATAAAGCCTTTCCTCTCTCAATCTCTACAACATAACTCTCAAATGCTCCACGTGCTCCTCCTGACTATGCGAGTACACCAGAATATCATCAATTAAGGCAATCACGAACGAATCAATATAACTGTTTATCAGATGCATGAACGTTGTTGGTCATCCCGAAAGACATAACAATGAACTCATAATGACCATATCTGGTCCTGAAGGCAATCTTGAGAATATCAGAGTCCCTGATCTTCAACTGGTGATAACCCGAACAGATATCAATCTTAGAGAACACCCTTGCTCCCTGAAGTTGGTTGAATAAATCATCAATACGAGGCAAATCATACTTGTTCTTCACTGTTACCTTTTTCAATTGCCTATAATCAATGCACATCCTCATTGTTCAATCCTTCTTCTTCTTCAAAGAGAGAACTGGCCCATCCCAAGGTGACACACTAGGCCGAATGAACCCCTTATCTAGGAGTTACTGAAGCTGCTCCATTATATCTTTCAACTCCACTGGTGTTATACGATACGAAGGAATAGAAATGTGTTGGATAACCAGCACCAGGTCAATACCAAAATCAATATCCCTATCCGGTGGCATGCCCGAGAGGTCTGCAGGAAACACATCGGGGAAATCCCTCACAATTGGGACAAAATCAATATTGGGAGTCTCACCTTTGACATTCCTCACAAACGCTAAATATGAAAGATAACCATTCCCAACCATACGATGGGCCTTATGAAAGATAACCATTCCCAACCATACGATGGGCCTTCAAAAAAGAGATAACTCTATGAGGAACATAATCAGTCGTACCACGCCACTCGATCCGTGGCATACCCGGTATAGCCAATGTGATTGTCTTAACATGACAGTCTAGAATAGCACGACACGGAAATAACCAATCCATACCCAAAATGGCATCAAAATCCAACATGCTCAATAGTAGTAGATTCACTCGGGTGTCCAGACCCCCAATAGTCACCACACACGACCGATACACACGGTCTACAAAAAAAATATCGCCTACCAAGGTAGATACATGAACAGGTAAAGCAAGAAACGCATGGGGCGTACCTAAATAATGAGCAAAGTATGATGACACATAAGAAAATGTGGAACTGGGAAAAAATAATACAGAGGCATATTTGTGGCAGGCTGAAACAATACATGTGATAACAACATCAGAAGCAATAGCATCGGGTCTGCCTAGAAGTGCATAGATACAAGACTGACCTCCCCCTCTGGCGCAATCCCTGGCTGACTGAACCCTGCCCCTAGTAGTCTGAGTGGGTGGAAGTGAACAAACCAGCGCTGAAGCCGGTGACTGACTCCTCTGCTGGGACGAATGTCACACTTCCTTTTTACGCCCCCGCGAGGGTAAAGGGAGTTTTTTCAATTAAAGGACAATCGAAAAGGGATTTGTTTATTTAATTTAGAGTTGCCACTTGGGATATTTATGGTGTCCCAAGTCACGGGTTGAATCCCGAATCGGGGAAAAGATTGACTCTGTTTAATAGTCCGCGAACCGGAAATCTGGATAAGGAATTCTGTTAACCCGGGAGAAGGTGTTAGGCATTCCCTAGTTCTGTGGTTCTAGCACGGTCGCTCAACTGTCATATTCAGCCTTTTTATATGATTTTTAAACATGTTATAACTTATGTGCAAATTATAACTTTTAGCCGCTTTTATCGTTATTATTATTATTGATATTATTATTATTATTATTATTATTATTATTATTATTATTATTTTACAAAGAATTGCAACGTAGTAAAAATGTATCTCGAACCACGTTACAACTAGTGTACACGTGGTCGTCGACACATTTCGACTCTGTCGAGATTTGGATTTGGGTTGCATAAATACACACCCGAGAATAGGAAGGCAAGATTAATTAAGGCACGTCCAATAGAGTCTAGCGCGTTGTAATCTTTTGGGAAGGTCGTGAAATTCGTTAAACGATCCTTCCCGATTTTCTAAATATTTTTAAACCTTTATTGAGGGCCCCGCAGTTTGTGCAATTTTATTTGGCGAGGCATGCCTCATTTATTTTAAAGAGTAATCCTAGAATGACTATATTTTTTCTATTTAAGTTCGTCTCAAAAATAAAAGAGAAAATTCTTAATTAATTACATGCTTAAAAGGCTACTCTATGTTAGTACAAAAGGTGTTCCCTCACAAACCAACTAAATGACGAATTTATTCTACATATTATAGAACTAACTACAATTGATAAAACTAATAAAATAGAAAATAACAACAAATACTAATCAAAAACTTGCTTTTCTATTTCATTTCAAACTTCAACTTCCAATTCGAGCTTACGTCAACATATGATTTTTAGAATGTGTACCTGGTATTGAAAAGAAGAGGAAGATGAGAAATCAACAGGGCGGTGAAAGTGCAACAGCAGCAAGAGTAACAACCAGCAGTAGCTTCAACACCTCAATCCAAAAAATCCCAGCAATACGGAGAAAAAACAATAAAATTTAGAGAAGAAAAATATTTCGGAAATCTCCCTTTGTTTTCTCTTTCTAGCTTTTAACTCTCTTCAATTCTCAAAAGAACTCTCAAAAATTAAATTTTGTCCGTGTATATTGAGTGTATCCAGAGCGTATATATTGTGTATACTGCTGAAACTCTCCCTTCTTTTTTCCTTTATCCTCATATTTTTTCTTTCTTCCTAAATTTTCTCTTTTATTTATAGCAAGAATTCTCGAAAATTTTCAGATTTTCTTTTATTATTATTATTATTTTAATGAAAAGAAAACCCACTAATCCATGTTTTGCTCTCCTTGTTTTCCTCCTTAATTTGAGCAAAAGTTGTCTCCCATGTTCTTGTGTTGTGTGTTTGTCCCCCACGTGTGTCCCCACGTGTGGTGGTCTCGAATTATTATGGGCCAGGTCTGAAAACTAGGCCTACAAATGGGTAGTTTGAACTCAAATATTATTCTTTGCCCGGAACCGAGACTAAAACACGATCTTATTTAATTAATTATATGTAAGCAAAATAACTATAAAAAAAAAGATTAAAAATTAAAAGTAAACTATTTTTGATACTTTAAGATTTAAAATCACTAAAAATAAAACTATTTTTTTGCAATTTTCATTTTATATAAAGGCAGTACTATTTTTTGTATTTTTTAAGTTTAAAATAACTACAAAACATTAATGAAACTATAAATATATATATATATATATATATATATATATATATATATATATATATATTGAAATTATATAAAAATTAAAAATAAGGTGGTATTTTTGTATTTTTAAAGTTTATGAGAAATACATAAACTAAACTTTATACCCCTTTATTGTAATTTTTCTTTTTATGACAAAATAAAGTGAAATAGTCAAAATTAGCTAAAATTATTATATTAGGCATAAACTAAATATTTTACGCAAAAAATATAAAAAATCTCGGGGAGGGTAAAAAATCACACGTCTAAAAAGAACTAGCAACACGATGAGGACATTTACTCCACATGTGACCCATTTTTATACACTCAAAATAACTCCCAGGTGCTGGAGAAGGGGACAGAAAGGAACCCCTCGCACCGCAGTGACTAGTAGATGCACTCGGCATAGAAGAGCCCTGGACTGATGGAGCATAGGATGAACTCTGAGCTGGAAGGGCACTAACTGATGACTGTCCCTGATGAGAACTGAAAGAACCATGACCCGACGGTGTCCCACAATAATCTGCGCGAGCTAGATGAGCAGGCCTGAATGGATGGCCTCTGTCGTGCTGAAACTGGCCCATCGAAAGAGTACCACTGAAGCTACCAGAACCTCGAGGCCTCGTGGCCTCCATCTCCTATCGCTCCTGGCGAACTGTCTCAATCTCATGGGCCATATCCACAACCTCCTTGAAGGTAGAAACCGTCACCCTCTACCTGGTCATAAGAATGTGGAGTTAATAAGTAAGACCATCAACAAACCTCCTAATCCTCTCTCGGTCTGTCGGAACCAACCAGTTGGCATGACGAGCTAACTAAGAATACCTCAACTTATACTGGGACACATTTATCTCCTCCTGACGCAGCCACTCAAACTACCTACGCAGCTCCTCTATGCGAGACTACGACACATACTCCTCTTTGCGAGACAACCACTCTATGCGAGACTGCGATTCCAAAGGCGCATTTGTGGGCGTCGTAGATGTGGTTATTTCCGTGCAACTATGATCCCAGGTGAAGCCTCCAAACTCCGTATATGCACACTTCACTCCGCACGTGCGATCCCGCACCTGCGGCCTCCCCACTGCAAGTGCGAAACACCGGAAGTCAAATCACTTTAAAATTCTACAATCGATGTCGAAGCCTATCAAACCACGTCCGAATGACCTCAAATTTGCACACAAGTCATAATCAAAATTATGAACCTACTTCAACTTTCAGAATCGTATTCCGACCCTGATATCAAATTTTTTACTACCGGTCCAAATCTCCAAAATTTTGACTGTTGCCATTTCAAGCCTAAATGAGCTACGGACCTACAAAACAATATCCGGACACGCTCCTAAGCCTAAAATCATCCAACGGAGCTAATGAAACTAACGAAATCCATTCCGGAGTAATCTTCACACAGTTCCGACTATGATCCAATTCCTAAAACTTAAGCCTCCGTTTATGGACTAAGTGTACTCCAAAAAACCAAATGAAACCTTCCTGCAAGTCACAATAGAAGAAATAGATACAAAGGAAACAATTAATAAGGGTCGGGGATATAACTCTCAAAATGACCGGCTGATCGTTACATAAAGACATCTAGAGGATTAAGGTAGGGTGATCCTCTATCACCTTACTTATTCCTAATATGTGCTGAAGGATTATTTGCTTTACTACACTCGGCTGAACAAAAAGAAAAGTTAAAAGGGTTCATATTAGGGAGGAGTAGTTCTTCTGTTTCCTATTTATTTTTTCCAGATGACTCATTTATCTTTTGTAGAGTTGATAAAGATAGTGTTGCTATGATTGATAGAACAACAACAACATATCCAGTGTAGTCCCAACTATGATTAGTTAAATTTTGGTCATATATGCAAGGTGCTTATGACAAGTAATTAAATTTGAAAAATCAACAACCTTTTTTAGCAAGAATACTATAAAGGAGGAAAAGTTACAATATGTTCTTCATTAAATAATAACTGAATATATGAAAGGGTGATGTATTTAGGATTGCCTGCTGTAGTGGAAAGATCTAAAAAAAGAAATAATGGCATTCATAATGAATAGAATTTTATCAAAAATAAAGGGTTGAAAAAGAAAGTTTTTAAGTTAAGCAGGGAAAGAAGTTTTATTAAGGTCTGCTTTAACTATTATCCTCTAATATACTATGTCTTGTTTTCAGATACCTGATAGGCTATGTAAGGAAATCACTAGCTTATTAAATTTTTGGCAGGGTACAAATGATGATATAAGAGAAAAAAATATTTTTAAAAGTGGAAAAATTTATATGAACCAAAATTTAAAGGGGGATTAGGATTTTCGGAATTTGAAGGCTTTTAATATGGCTATTTTAGCCAAACTAGCATGGCAAATTATGACTGAACCGAATTTGTCAGTTTCTCAACTCTTTAAAGGTAAATATTTTCTTAATGAATCCTTCTTACAGGCACCGACTAATATATCTACATCTTGGGTATGGAAAAATATTTGTGGGGGCGCCATCTCTTAGGTAAATGTGTTAGATGGATTCAAATGATAATTCTGTGAGAGTATTGGGAGATCTAGCGGTAATGCCCTATCTAAGAGCCTACTTCCTTCTGCTCTTGGGGATTCATCTCCACCTGTTTCATAAAATGTAGTGGCCAAGACCAGATAGTCCATTTCCCCTCTTTTCTCGCTCCATAAATGGCTCTTTTTTACCCCTTAAGTATGATGAATAGTGTTGCTACAAATATAAAAGTATTATAACTGATTGATGATAGTATTAATACATGGAATATCTAGAATTTGAATACTTATTTAGCCAAGATGATGTTGAATCTATTTTAACCATTCCAATTTCTTATGTGGGTGCAGATGATCGACTGATTACTAATTCAGGTAAATACGAAGTGAAGTCTGGTTATTATCTTGCGAAATTGCTCCTTACAAATAATAGAAGTTTATCTAATCAGGCGGAATGTAGTTCTCATGTGTTCCCGAAATTATTTAGAAACCATTTATGGTCTTTAAATATTAAAATCAAGCTTAACCATTTCTTAAGACAATGTGTCTTAAAAATACATTACATGTTAGGAATATTATTATAAAAAGATTTTCCTCTATGGATGACATATGTCCTATTTGTGGCATGTGACTTGAAACTTTAAATCACATGTTCTCTAAATGTCCTAGATCAATTAATATGTAAAAATAAGTCTGATTTGTTTGCCAAATTTGCATCTTATCTCTGATTTTGTTACATGGTAGTATAAATTAGTGTTAGGCCCTAAACGATTATCAGAAGTTAATACCTTATTGCAACTGGCAGTATCTATTTTATGGATGATTTGAAAGGCCAGGAATAATTATATTTTAATTCGGTGATGTGAAGTAAAAATGATGTTTTATCTAAAATATTATTTGATTTTAATGAATTTACAGTAGCAAAGGAACATGTTAACACCACGGGAAATGCTTCTACTAACACGCATTTACCAGCTATTTCTCCAGATAAAATATTGCTTTATGTAGATACAGGTTTGGATCAAAAGACTCGCAACACGAGTATTGAAACTGTAGCCTTAAAAGCTAATGGTGACATACTTCATGCCCATGGTAGTCCAATCTATTTTGTTGGAAAAGCCGTGATAGCTGAAGCGTTGGCAATAAACAAAGCAATCCAATTTGCGGTGAAGTATGATTGGAAGAACATACATATCTTATTCGATTTCTTAACAATGGTCCAAATGCTTAATAGAAGTATAAGCCCTTAATGAAAAGTTAATACTGTTTGCGATGATATTTAGGACTTAAGAAATATTTGACTGATGTATCTTTTAAGTATCTAAGTAGAGGTCTTAATACTTGTAGCCATAAGTTAGCTAAATTTTCCTTCTCACTTTGACAATTTTTCCGTTTGGATTGTCAACGAGGCATCATCTTATTTTGTACCATTGACTATTGAATTTGATTAATGCTTACTCTGTTTCCCCGGGAACAAAAGGGTTAAAACTGTTCAAATGCATATCTATGGACTATTTTAGACTAACTCTAAATATTGGGACTAGTTTTGTTATTTTCTCAATAAAATTATTTGGCCTCTGTTTCTCTTTATTTCCCGTATTGAGTGATTTTAATTTGTATCTCATATAATTTACACTATTTATATAAAAATTTTTTTTATCTCATATATTTGTGGATCCATATTTTATACATCTGAATCCATAAAATTATGGGACCCATACAATTACGAGACATTGTGAATCCATATTTTATACATCTGAATCCACAAAATTATGGAACCCATACAATTACGAGACAAAAAATAGGACGAGACACAAAATAAAATTTTTCTTCTTACGTTCCACACAAAGGCGATAATGCGGTAATAAAGTACTATTATTAGTGAAATTGAAAAGATTCCCATAACCTGGTCGTCTTCAATCAAACATCTGACAAGTAAACCCACTCCCAAAACTTTTCAGTGTATCCAAAACCCCAAAAACTCTTCTGCAAAACCCTAGTCATATTACCTCGGATTTTGCCCCCAAATTTTCCCGCTTCAATCACTGGTTTGACCCCTCAACTCTCATATACTTCGTTCGGTACATCCTTTGGCTGCTTCACTCTCAAATCTGATGGTCTTTCTTAGTTTGCTGTTTTCACCTGAAAATGTTGCTCCACTTTCTTTCACTGCTTCTTCTGCTTTTCCCTTTGGCTACGCCTATTCCGGCGACTGGTCCTCACATTGCGGATGTCAACATACTGTTGCCTCCCAAAATGACTCACCCTGTTGAGTATAGACTTCAAGGTAGTGATGGTTGCTTCAAATGGTATGTCCCTATTTCCAAACATTGCATTCATTTCTGTTTGGTGCATTAGCTTTGTGAGTGTATATGATACAACAACAACAACAACCCAGTATAATCTCACTTAATAGGGTCTGAGGAGGTAGTGTGTATGCACCAGCATCCTTCCTCCGAGAACTTACCACCTTGCTCTACCTTGCTCTTGGGGAGACTCGAACTCACAACCTCTCGGTTGGAAGTGGGAATTTCAATTATTTATTAAACTAAGTAGGCAGTCTCTTAGCTATGTTCTCTGTTTAATTCTTGAAGTTTATGCTGGATTTTTTCATCTATTGTGGTCATTGTCTTGTCTTAGCTTCCTTTGAGAGCTGAGGTTTTGGTAATGGGTGGTTCTTATTTCTTTATAGGTTATTAATAGCAAGTTAATGTGTGTTTGATGAGCTATTATAAATGAAGTTTCATTAATTTGTGAATATAGAGGATTATGTTGACATGTGTTTTCTTTATTATTATTAAGGAAGAGTATTAGATGCAAAAACAAGAAATCTAGTTCCTTTGAATAAGACCTGAAATTTGAGGCTAGAGTACAATCTTTTTTCGGTTTTTTAATGTTCTATGTATCATGGAACAAATCTTATGCCATTATAAGTTTGTTAAACACTTTTAAGTCATGATTCATCACCTACTGTTCTATTGACAATGGATATTCTGACATCTGAAGTTGCGAGAAGTTGACATTGGTATAACATTTAAGTAACTTTTCATTTTTTAGAAACACCTCTTATGGATTTGTACTAATATTTTTTCCTCTGCTTTCTGTGTGTCCGTTTTTTGCGTATAGGACATGGGATCATCATGATATTTTGGCTGTGCTGCCTGAGTACAATGTCAGTAGCCAATGCTCTACAAGTGCCCGCTTGAAATCAATTGCCCCTTATAGTGGTCGAAAGGAGACTGCTGTCTATGCGACAGATGTGCATACTGGAGCTGTGATTCGATGCAAAGTTTATGTTGACAACTTCTCTAGGATCCAGATTTTCCATAGCTCCGTCAAACTTGACCTTGATGGCCTTGCTACTTTACGTGTCCGTGCCTTTGATAGTGAAGGTACTTTGCTACTTTAATAGTTTATTTCGATTACTTTTAATTGTATTACTTAATTTTTCATACCCAGTATTATCCCACCCCGTGGGGTCTGGGGAGGGTAGTGTGTGCGCAAACCTTACCCCTACCTTGTGAGGATAGAGAGGCTGTTTTCAATAGACCCTTGGCCGTTTCCAAAGGGTGCAAGATTTCATAATTTTAATTAGTATTTGAAATAAGAGGCGGCAGTTATTTTCTAGCTTACTAGACTTTATATTCGTTCGTCTTATTCTTCTAAGCCATCATTTAAAAGTCCAACATGTAGCAGTCTTTGGTGTTTGCTCTACTGCTTTGATAAGCTATATTTCTGGAAATACTGTCTCAGACTCTTCAACTGAACATGTGTTTTTGCTACTTTAGGTTGGGATCTTTTCATGTGTTTTTACCAGTAACTGATCTTCATATTTTTACCAGAATCATATATTGAGTCAAAAATATGGTTTAATATCTGTCATCAATTGTGTGGTTTCACTTTATTCCTCTCAGCTTTCTTTTTGTCTAAAAGTAACTCGTAATCTTTCCTGCTTTGAAGAGGCTTGTTCTTTTTGTTTGATGGGTTCCTAAATTATAAAAGGCAAAGAAACGAGATGAGGTGTAGGCTATGTGTATCCTGATTATCTCCAAAAAATTTAAAACTACAAAAGAAAAACTAATATTACAGAAGAAAATTGTATGTTTTTTATTTTCATAAAAGAGGTATATATTGTATATGATATGTATGACAAAGTACATACTTCTTTCGTACCATATGAAATGGAAAATCACTTACAAATCCTATTCTTCTAGTCATTATACAATTCTTAAGGATCAATGAGTCCTACTTTTGCAAACTAGTTCCTAAGATGTTCTGTAACTAATGTGTTACCCTTTCTCCTCCTTTTATCTGGCGGGCAGATCAGTCAAACACCCAAACCTATAAAAAACAAGGGTTTAAAGATGTGCTGCAGACACATCTAGTACTATAAAGCAAGCCTGTAGGTAGTAAGTGTACAAGTTTCTCCCCCAAAAGTTTTTCTGTTTAATGCATATTAACTAAAAATTATATCTTATTTTGCAATAAATCTCCATATGAGCAATATTACCATTTTATTTCGATTGCTAAATATTTATTTGCTGAATTTTCAGAGAATGTTTTCTCGTCTTTGGTGGGCATACAATTCACGTGGCACCTAATGCCTGAAACTGATGGATTGCCTCATCACCTGACACATATCCCTTTGAAGGACTCTCCATTGAGTGATTGTGGCGGATTATGTGGTGACCTTGATATCCAAATAAAGCTTGAAAATAGCGGCGTGTTTTCTGATCTCTATGTGGTAAAGGGCACGGAAATCGGCCATGAACTAGTGTCTGTTCATTTGGATGAACCAGCAGTTAAATATATGGAAGATAAAATTGTCCTAACTGTAGCAGAAGCCATATCTCTGGAACCTCCTTCGCCGGTTTGTGTCCTTGTTGGTGCTATTGTTCATTATAGTCTTAAAGTTATCCGTGGGAATATTCCTCAACTTGTTACTCTGCCATCTGCCTTTCACCAATGGTCTGTTTCAAACTCTTCAGTTGCCCAGGTAGACAGGATGGTGGGTACTGCCAAGGCTTTGAACTTGGGTATAACAACGGTAACTGTTGAAGATACTAGGGTGGTTGGCCATACACAAGTGTCTTCTTTCCACGTTGTCCTACCAGATTCTTTATCTTTGTATATGTTACCTCTATCTCTTTCTGGTGATCATGTAAAGGGAATTGAACCAATACCCTCCATGGCACGCTGGTATGTGGTTTCTGGTCGGGAATATCTGATTCAAGTAAGGATTTTCTCGAAAGGAACATGGGTACAAGAAGTTTACATTTCAGAAAATGATGATGTTAAGTTGCATGGTGACTCATCAGAAATCTGGAGTATCATTCCCTCATCCAATCGCATTGGAGAGAAAGGGGTATCCAGAATCCTAAAAGCTCTTTCGTGTGGTCTGGGAAAATTGACTGCGACTCTCACATATTGCACTGGGCACGAAGAAACAAAGGAAGTTCTCAAGGTTGTTCAAGAAGTTATGGTTTGTGACCAGGTGAAGTTCAGCATGGAAGGTGTCTCCGACAGTATTACTCTTCCTTGGGCACCTGGTGTTTATCAGGAGTTGGAGCTAAAGGTTACTGGGGGCTGTGCAATGGTGTCTGGTGATTACAGATGGTTCTCTTCTGATATGTCTACTGTGTCGGTATCTGCTTCGGGGATTGTCCAGGCAAAAAGACCGGGAAAAGTGACTGTAAAGGCAGTCTCAGTTTTTGATTCTCTTAATTATGATGAGATAGTTGTTGAAGTGAGTTTGCCTTCTTTAATGATAGTACTGCCTAATTTTCCGGTGGAGACTCCTGTAGGTTCATATCTTCGAGCTGCTGTGACATTTAAAACATTGGATGGTGACTTATTCTACAAATGTGATGCTTTTAGCCCATCCATTAAGTGGAAAACTGGCAGTGACACTTTCCTTATTGTGGATGCTGGTGAGACCTTTATTTCTGAAAAGCAAGAAATTCTTCCAATTGATACAGAGAAATATGGTCCTCCATGTGCATGGACTTATGTCTATGCTTCTAATTCTGGTCAGACGATGCTACATGCAACATTGTCAAAAGAATTTCAACAGTATGATCACTATACTGGCAGTTCTGTTGTTCTGCAAGCAACTTCGCGTATTGCAGCTTTTATGCCACTCATCGTGCACCCGGCTAGTGATGGAAACCAGTTTGGTGGTTACTGGTTTAATTTGACTCAGGCTGAAGCTGATAATCACTTGGACAATATGGAGCATCTATATCTTGCCCCTGGAACATATTTTGATGTGATGCTTCGTGGAGGACCTAATCGATGGGATCAGGGAGTTGAATTTGTTGAATCCGTGGAGAGTTTGGATGAACACAATCTCAGGGTTCAAGATGGGCTTCTAGTTAATCAAGAATTTACCAGCTATGGGAGCACATACAGAATCAAGTGCCAAGATGTTGGAAACTTTAGGCTTCTTTTGAAACGTGGGAATTTAATTGGAGAGGGTCATCCTTTGCCTGCTGTATCTGAAGTGCAATTATCACTCACATGTGGTTTCCCAGCCTCTATAGCATCAATAGCTGATGAAACTGTTAATTCCGTTGAAGTGATCCAGTCTGCAGCTCAGGCTGACCGTGGCAGTGGAAGGATTCGTACTACCCCAATCACAATAGCAAATGGGCGCACAGTTCGACTATCAGCAGTTGGCATTAGTGAGTCTGGAATAGCGTTTGGAAACTCATCTTCTCTTCCTTTGAAGTGGGAGCTTAAAGATTGTGATGCTCTGGCATTTTGGGATGATATCCACAACTTAGCAATGTTATCAGATTGGGAGAGGTACTTGGTCTTGGCAAATGCAACTGGACTATGTGTTGTACGAGCAACTGTTATTGGACCTGTTGATTTGGGTAGCCATCGTCATTCTCTTAAACACATTCCAGGCCCTGAGAATGATCTGACAGATGCTATACGCTTGCAACTTGTTTCATCCTTAAGGGTCTATCCAGAATTCAGCTTGTTGTATCTCAATCATGATGCCAAGTTGAATCTGTCAATTACTGGAGGAAGTTGTTTCATTGATGCTGCAGTAAATGATACACATGTTATGGAAATAACTCAGCCTGCTCCAGGTTTACAGTGTACACAATTACTACTGGCTCCTAAGAAGTTGGGAACTGCACTTGTAACGGTTCGAGACGTTGGGCTTGCTCCACCTCTTTCCACTTTCTCTGTGGTTCAAGTTGCAGATGTGGACTGGATTAAGATTACATCTGGAGAAGAATTGAGCATTATGGAAGGTAGTTCACTGTCAATCAATTTTCTTGCTGGAGTAAATGATGGGAACACTTTTGATTCTTCGCAGTATGTTTACATGAATATTCATGTTCATATTGAGGATCATATAGTTGAACTTGTCAATGAAGATGATCTTTCCTGTTGTGATGATGGATATGTGATTATGCCTAACTTCAGAATAAGGGCAATGCGTCTTGGGGTCACCACACTGTATGTCAGCGCTAGACAACATACTGACCATGAGATACTGAGTCAGCCAATTAAGGTAGAAGTCTATGCACCACCTAGAATTCATCCTAGTGATATTTTCCTTGTACCAGGTGCTTCTTACGTGCTTACTGTCAGAGGAGGCCCAAAAACTGGTGCATATGCCAAGTTCGTCAGTATGGATAATGAGGTTGCTAAGGTCCATACGGCCACAGGACGAGTTTCTGCAACATCACCAGGAAACAGTACCATAGCTGCCAAGATATACAGGAATGGAGATATCTTTATTTGTCAGGCATTTGGTGAAGTTAAAGTAGGTGTTCCTTCTTCAGCTATGTTAAATGTTCAAAGTGAGCAGCTAGCTGTTGGCCGTCAAATGCCAATATTTCCCTCCCTGTCTGAGGGAAATTTATTCTCATTTTATGAACTTTGCAGAAATTATAAGTGGACTATAAATGATGAAGAGGTGTTGAGTTTCCAAGCAGCAGAGGACTTACATGGTGGAAAAAATGGAATGCTCTTGTCCAGTGAAAAAGGCAATGGGCTGGCAGGATATGTGGGTGATAAAGACCTTGGTTTTATTCAAGTATTGCATGGAAGATCTGCGGGGCAGACAGATGTTACAGTTTCTTTCTCCTGTGATTTTGTTGCTCGTAAATCTTTTTCACAGTCAAGATTATATACTGCATCTATTTCCTTGTCGGTAGTGCATGAGCTTCCCCTTGCTCTTGGGTCACCAATTTCTTGGATTCTCCCTCCACATTATACCACGTCTGATCTTTTGCCTTCATCTTCTAAAACTTTCAGTAAAGGAGATCCAATAGTGGGTAAGGTTACTTATTCTATACTGGGAGACTGTAGAAGAAAGGGTGAAAGGGATGATCCTATACTCATTGATGGGAGCAGAATAAGAACAAAAGAGAGTGGCAATCTTGCATGTATTCTAGCAAAAGATAGGTCAAATGGAAGAGTTGAGGTAGCATCTTGTGTGAAGGTTGCTGAAGTGACTCAAGTACGTTTCACGTCAGAAAAGTTGCTGGTTCACACATTAGCAATAGGTGCTGAAATTGATGTTCCGATCAAATATTATGATGTGCTTGGGAATCCTTTCCATGAGGCTCATGATGTATTTCTTTTTGGAGTTGAAACTAACTATCGTGATGTCATCTCTGTTGGTGATGCAGTTGATGGCAATGGAAATGTCCATCTCAGAGCAATCAGTCATGGTAGAGCTCTTGTGCGAGTAGGTTTTGCCAATGACCTGGAGAAGTCTGATTATGTGGTGATTCTTGTTGGTGCTCATTTGCATCCTCAGAATCCAACCTTTCACCTAGGGAGTGGTCTTAACTTCCGCATAGAAGGTCTAAATGATCAGGAATCTGGTCAGTGGTTTAGTAGTAATACAAGCATTGTGTCTGTGGACCAGCTATCTGGACATGCCAAGGCGATAGGGGAAGGTTCTGCACGAATTATCTTTGAGAGTTCAAATATGAAACTGCAAACTACAGTTACAGTGTCTCAGCCAGAGATGATGTCTGTTGATGCTCCAAGAGAGATGCTGACAAACGTGCCGCTTCCAGCAAATGGATATAGCTTTCATGTGAAACTTAATGATGCTCAATCTGCTAAAAGCAGGGCAATTTTCTTGTTTGATTGCCTGGTTGATCCACCTTATGTTGGATACGTGAAGCCATGGGTTGATCTTGATACTGGTAGTTCATATTGCCTTTTCTTCCCTTACTCTCCAGAACATTTGGTACTTGCGACTCCAAAGTCAGGAGACACTAGACGGGATTTAGCTGTTACCATAAAGGCATCGCTCATAGGGGAGCAGAATATCTCAGGATCTGCTTCAGCACTTTTTGTTGGAGGCTTCATCATTCTGGGAACAGAAGGAGATTCATTGCAGTTAAATCTAACCCCAGAATATAACAAGAGTGTCCTAACTGTTGTAGGAAACACAGATGTGAATATCTACTGGCATGATAAGGAACGGCTAGCTATCAGACCAATATATGGGGAAGATCCGCAAGGAGGAAGCCGTGCACAGTACGAGGTCAAAATTCGCAGAGCAGAGAAATTTAAAGACAAACTGATTTTTACACTCCCAGCCACTGGTCAGAGGATGGAAGTTAATGTTTCCTATGAACCCGAAGAGAGAAGAGCAACATCTGCTAATCTTAACTTATGGTCCGCTGCAGCTGCGTGTTTCATTTTGATGATATTCACTGCTACTTTATTCATTTGTTACTTGGACCAACCTGTGAGATCCCAACCAACTGCTCCTCCTGGCACGCCAAGGGTAGCTGCACCTGCAACTCCTGAGCGGAGCAGTCCTGCTGTAGTGAACGAACATTCTCCTCGGACACCTCAGCCTTTCTTGGATTATGTTAGGAGGACAATTGATGAAACCCCATACTACAGACAAGATTTTAGGAGGAGAGCTAATCCTCAGAATACTTACTAGCATATACCATTCTTCCCTTCCCTCTCCCCTTTTTGCCTTGTCAGATATGTCAAATGGTTTCTCAGGTAATTGCCAAGGTCTTGAATCTGGCTGCATACTTTACAATGATATTGTTGTATTTTGTTGGTGTAATTTGTGTAGAGTATTGATAGCTGTGTCATTTGATTTTAGTTAGGACAGGGATGCTATGCCTACGGATGCTTTCTTGAAAAGCAAGCTCATTTGTCAAAGAATTCTTATGTCCGGCTTTCTAATGGAAAAGGCGCAATTTTTTCTGCAGCATAAACTTTCCTGTGCACAAAATTAAGGACATCTCTCTTTTGTGCTCATTATATTTGGCAATGAAGATAATTTTTAAATAGGTGTACTTTGATAGATAGGGGTCTTGTTAAAATTTTTAATCCAGCACAGAAGATAGACCATACACGAGTCATTTGCCTTATTCTCAAACTAGACTTTAATCTCTCTTTTTTTTGGGCAGTACACTTTAATTTTATTACTTTAAGGATGATCTTTGATATAAAGTTCCTTTAGAAAGTGGGTCAGTAGAAGAAGTGTGGGCATTAAGATTTAAGACCATGGAAGTATTTTGAGCTTTCTTGGTGTCTGAGTTTCTTTTTCATAAAAACGAAAAAGATAGAGCTATCAACTTCACTCAAAACAAATTATGACGACACTAAGAAGCTAATTAATGGAATCCAAACACATCAGAGAAATTTACTACTATCTCTAGATCAAACAAGAAAAGGTGAAAAAGAAAAGCTTGGTAAACCTGCGACAAATCTATGCGTTTAGAATGCAATTGCTTGATATTAAATAATATGGATCAATTTAATTTTTTCACCAGGGGGGATTTTTTTTTTTTTGGGGGGGGGGGGGGTGGTGGTTAACTGATATAAACTCCCTAGATCTCCAAATTTGTAAATCCCTAGTATATTAGATACTTTTAAATCCAAAGTATAACGCTATATCAGTTAAATATTCCATGATTTTCTATCCATATTGTCTATTCATCTTAATTTTCAAAAGTGAACTCAAGTCATATTACATTTTTGGGAGTATTTTCTATACATAGAACTGTAAAACTGTACGAATTCTGAGATTTTTCTTCACTTTATTTAACATGTAAAAGTATGTGGATATGGAAAAATCAATACTAGTTATGCATAAATTACTTAGAATGAAAATTTCAGACCATACTGGGTCTTGCTACACTTTCTTTGTAATTGCATTTTATTTTTATTTTTTTCAAACTATTTATCATTTTCAGGAGATTATAGAAATTATTTAGTACAACTGGCACTTTATAATGGAAGTTAGTAGGATTATAATTCATGACATTGAGAATCTCAATCAGGTACTTCAAAAACCGGGAAAATTGAAAATAATCACATTTACAACTGACAATTGAAAAATTATCGTGGTTTCAAAAGTAATTAAAATTTAACTATTTTTCTATTGACAATAAAATCTAAACAAAAACACCCTTAAAGTTCGGAAAAATTCATATGCGGGGAGTTTATATGTAGGAGTTTCATAATCCCGCATATTATATCGGAATTTTCCGCATGCTAAAAATTTATACGCATGAGTTTCATAATCTCGTATATTATGATCTAACTTGCGTGTTTCATCAAAACGATGACTATTTTTCAACAAATTTACAAATAGTAACTATTTTTCAATTTTCAATCAGCTAGCCCATCCTATTTTCGCTCAAAAACCGGAAAGGGTAATTCTATGTTATCCAACAAAAATATCTTGCTGCAATTTTTTCTCATTTCGTTTTATCTTTTCTATGCAATATAAGGGAAATATCCACAGCTTGCTTAAAGCTGCTCCTGGCCATAGATAGAGAAGAAAGAAGAAAATGAGCATCTCAATATACACACCAATTTCTCCCAAAAACCAAATACTTTTGAAACCAAATCAGAATTCCCTTCCTGTTCTTCCAAGTTGCATATCAATTGCTAGAAGAAGAAGAAGTACCACGAGAGCCCTGCTTTCACATACCAAAGAAGCAGTCTTGAAACAATTTCATGAGAAAAGAGCCCTTAAGGTATTATCTTTTTAACTAATAACCCACTTTTCCATTTGTTTCTATTATCACAATCATGCAAAAAATACTCTATTCTTAGATACTAGTTTAGTTCTCAAGAAAATCCCATAAAGAAAAAGAGTGAAACACTTGTATTTGTTTAATCTCTATTACTAGTCTCTTTTCCCCTTCTAAAATGAGTTCATTTTATTTTATTACAACTTCATTGGGTTTTTAGTTACTTGAACTAGACCAGTTTTGAGAAGATAGTTATTCTATTACAACTTCATTGGATTTTCCGTACATGGGCGCAGTACTAAAGAAAAGGAGAAAAAAATGTACTAAGTGGAAATTGATCCCTGTTACTCTTGGTAAATAACTCAACTTTTAACTAAGTGCACGATTCAAACTTCTTGTATCATAGATGCCAACAGTTAATATTATATCAATTTTTGGAAAATATGTACATTTTGAGGAGAGACCATGGTTTCACGTGCCCCGTAATATTCCTATATATTCGCCCCTGGTTCCGTCACGGTAAAATTACTAATGATACATTGCTGTACTGCTTCAGATTATTGCAGGATTGCAGAATCTAGACAAAGAGAATGTGGCTTCTGTTGTTACTGCTGCAGATAAGGTTTGGTCTTATCTAATGCTTTAGAATTGCTTTTTTTTTTTGGAGGAAAAAACTGGCTCATGTTCTTATCAACATTCAGCAGTTATTTGTACTTTGTTCTTTTCGTTTAATGACTGAAACATGTTACTGAAATTTCCACCAAATGAATGTTAAGTTGATTATTCGTCATTGTGCATAAAATTTATAGTACATTCAAATTTTAAAGCACCCTTATTAAGGATTGAGTAGGAGTTGCAATTGTTCAGATAGTTGGATTCACTGTTCTGGTAATGGATATCGTGGTATGTTGTTAGTGTACTTTTAGTTTTAGAAATTTCATTAAATGTGGTAAGACTAACTCTTTGATACTGTTACAGGGGGGGGCAACCCATGTAGACATAGCTTGTGACCCTGAGCTGGTCAAGCTTGCCATAAGCTTGACTAACCTTCCGGTAAATCTTTTCTGTTTAAATTCGTTAAACCTTTCCTTTAGCCCTGCATTGCGCAGAATACCCTTGATGGACTCTTAACTTTAACATAAACAACTGATCTATTGGTTCAACCATTCTTGTGAATTTGTTCTTAGGCAACATTAAAATGATCGGACGACTTTTCTGGCCTAAATTAAGTTCTTTTTGTAAAAATATTCAAGCCAAATGTGCCTTAAGCTTTATCTTCTATTAAGTAAATGCAATTTCCAGTTTCTCTCTTAGCTCCGAACATTCTTGTTGAATCATGTATTTGTTGGTCCTTCATTGCTTCAAAAAATCATATACCATCCCAGGATAATATCAATTTGACCTTCAAAGAACCACCATTGTAGGCATTTACATCCTCAGCCACTATCTGATTTTAGTTGCACGGATCAGTTTGTTTAATATATGAATCAGTACTAAAAATATGAAGGCTATCTCAAGCACTATAAGCGTAAAGCTTAAATTTTGGTTTCACATACTTGCAGGTTTGTGTTTCTTCTGTGGATCCCGCAGCATTTCCAGCTGCTGTTGAAGCAGGAGCCTTAATGGTATGACCTCAATCGTTTCAATTTCAGTTCACAGACACCATAAGCAAGATTACTAAACAGTTCAGCACCACGATTACATAACCTCAAGTGAGAGGAATAAGTTCCTTTTTGTAGCTCATCATAAAGAAAAACTTTTCTGGTGCAGGTCGAGATCGGAAACTATGACTCGTTCTATGAGAAGGGATTGGTATTCACTCCTGAGCAGGTAAGGAGAATTACCTTGCAGTGGATTGAGTCATAACGTCAACTTGAGCCTAAATAAATAAATAAATGAATTTATAAATATATGATTTGATTGATTACTTGGACTTGCCTGGACAAAAGGGCAATCCAGCTTGGGGAAAACCTTAGCCTGATTCCATTTATTCCCTGGTATTCCAACTTAAATACACGAAAACCAGCTCTATCCAATGATGTCCACTACTTCTTATAATGCTTTCCAGATTCTGAAACTAACGAAGGAGACAAAGAGGATACTTCCATCAGTGACATTGTCAGTCACTGTGCCTCACACACTAAGCCTTCCCGATCAGGTTTGGAATAGCACTTTTCTATATGACATGTTAAGTTCAAATCGAATAAACTTCACTTTCTTACAAAATATTCATCGTATTTTCACCAGATCAAGCTGGCCGAGCTATTAGAACAAGAAGGTGTTGACATTATCCAAACAGAAGGAGGAAAATGCTCCACTCCATCAAAGGCCGGTGTCCTTGGTTTAATCGAAAAGGTAAACTAGCACGTTTGTAGTCTAGTACTAATAGAGATTTAACTTACCTGCTGATTATGTGGATACTGTGCAATCACCTTGATTGATCTTAGCTAAAAGTGAAAAATCCTAGTGCATACCATAAATGTTATAAGCTTCGAATTAGAAACAAAATGCAAGAAAACACTGTGCTGAAGAAGAAATGAAGAAACATAGTAAGAAAAAAGGCAAGCAATTGAGAAGCTGCTTATTGATTTGCAGTATTAACTCATCTAATTGTCATTCATTTTGATATTATTCAATAGGCAACACCAACACTAGCAGCAGCTTACTCAATTTCAAGGGCAGTCAATATCCCTGTCATGTGTTCATCTGGATTGAGCGCAGTCACAGCACCAATGGCGATCACAGCTGGAGCTGCTGGCGTGGTATGCCTTACACCATCTATAATCTTAGGAGAACTTTTTTTTTTTTTTTTTTTTTCATTTTAGAATTGGTTTGAAACTGTAGCAACATTTTAAGGCATCTCAGCCAAATCACCGAAACTTGTGTTTGATGTTTGAACACAGGGCGTTGGCTCGGCCATCAACAAGCTTAACGATCAGGTGGCCATGATCGCAGAAGTCAAATCCATAGCTCATTCATTAGGATTGTCAACAAAGACACAGAATCTGTTTGAGGGGAGCAGTTTGAGACTGTAATCCAATCCAATGTAGTAGGGCAATGACCTGAAGCAATTAGGAATTATTATGAAATTAATAAGTATTTCTTGTTATGAAATAATATAAAGACAAGAACAATAATGCAAGAACAAGAGAGAATAGAGAGAGAAGTATTCTTATTGATACTTAGAGATTGTTAGGGATGTATTACAATGGTAGAAGACCCCTTTATTTATAGGGAGTGGGATGATTTAGCTACCAATAATAGGACTCTAGAATCTCTCTAATTAAAGACATTCACCTTAAATAGAAGTGTAAAATCTCTCTATTTATAACACTCCCCCTTGAATGTCTATTCAATGATGTGCCTCGTTAAAACCTTAAACAAAACCCAATGGGAAAAATTAAAGTAAGGAAAAAGAGTACACATGTTTGAATATGCGCCTATTGGTTGCCTCGTTAAAAACCTCGCAAGGAAAACCCGGTGGGACAAAACCTTGTAAGGGAAAAAGAGTGCAACGCACATTAACTCCCCCTGATAAGAACATCAATTTATGTCCTTAAGTCTTCGCATCCCGATCTTGTGAACTAGCTTCTTGAAGGTTGACTTTGGTAGAGATTTTGTGAACAAATCAGCCATATTGTCGCTTGAACTAATCTGTTGAACATTGATATCACCATTCTTTTGAAGATCATGTGTGAAGAATAACTTTGGTGAAATATGCTTCGTTCTATCTCCTTTTATGAATCCTCCCTTCAATTGAGCTATACATACTGCATTGTCTTCATACAAAGTTGTGGGTAGTTTATCACACTTCAAACCACATTTGTCTTGGATATGATGTATTATAGACCTCAACCACACACACTCCCGACTTGCTTCATGAATAGCAATTATCTCGGCATGATTAGATGAAGTAGCCACAATTGATTGCTTAGTCGATCGCCAAGATATGGCGGTTTCTCCACAGGTAAACACATAACCCGTTTGAGATCGAGCCTTGTGTGGGTCGGACAAATATCCAGCATCAGCATAACCAACAAGATCCGGGCTGCAATTCTTGCCATAAAATAAGCCCATATCGGTAGTTCCCTTTAGGTACCGCAATATGTGTTTGATCCCATTCCAATGTCTTCTCGTAGGAGCCGAGCTAAATCTTGCTAAGACATTAACTGAAAATGATATGTCTGGCCTTGTATTATTTGCAAGATACATTAGTGCGCCAATTGCGTTAAGAAATGTTACTTCAGGACCAAGTAGCTCTTCATTCCTTTCTTGTGGTCGGAATGGATCTTTGTTCACATCAAGTGATCGAACAACCATCAGTGTACTTAAAGGATGTGCTTCATCCATGTAAAACCGTTTCTGTACCTTTTCTGTATAGGTAGATTGATGAACAAAAATTCCGTTTGCCAAATATTCAATTTGCAAACCAAGACATAGTTTAGTCTTTCCGAGATCTTTCATCTCGAATTCATCCTTTAGATAATCAATTGCCTTTTGGAGTTCTATAGGGGTTCCAATAAGGTTTATGTCATCGACATATACGGCAAGTACAACAAATTCCGATGTTGTTTTCTTTATAAAAACACACGGGCAAATGGCATCATTTATATAGCCTTCTTTTAACAAGTACTCACTAAGACGATTATACCACATTCGTCCAGATTGCTTTAGACCATACAAGGATCTTTGCAATTTAATTGAGAACATTTCCCGAGATTTTGAATTATGCGCGTTTGGCATCTTGAGTCCATCGGGAATTTTCATGTATATCTCATTATCAAGTGAGCCATAAAGATAGGCAGTAACCATATCCATTAAGTGCATGTCAAGCTTTTCATGGACAGCAAAACTTATGAGATAACGAAAGGTTATCGCATCCATTACAGGCGAATATGTCTCTTCATAATCGACACCAGGCCTTTGAGAAAAACCTTGTGCAACAAGGCGTGCCTTATATCTTTGTACCTCGTTTTTCTCATTTCTTTTGCGTACAAAGACCCATTTATAGCCGACAGGCTTAACACCATTAGGTGTTTCAACTATAGGGCCAAAAACTTCACGTTTTGCAGCGAATTCAATTCTGATTGAATTGCTTCTTGCCACTTTGGCCAATCCTGTCTTTTTCGACATTCTTCAACAGATTGAGGTTCGAGATCCTCACATTCTTGCATAATGCTAGATGCGACATTATAAGCAAAGGCATTATCCACCACAATATCCACTCGATTAATATTTGCCTCAATATTAATTGGATTTAGGGATAGTTCCGTATTTTCCAGAGTCTCGGGCTCAATGGATTCTTCATGAATCTCAGAATTTGTTAAATCATGAATTTCCTCATGAGATTCTTTCGTGATGTCATTTTGATCATTCTTTTTCCTCTTTCTAGGATTTCGATCTTTGGAACCTAATGGTCTGCCACGCTTCAGGCGTGCGTTCGACTCATTGGTTATGACACTAGATGATTGTCCAACAGGGACATCAATACGGATTGGAACATTTTCCGCGGGAATGTGGGATTTCGTTATCCTCTTCAAGTCCGTAATTGCGTCAGGCATTTGATTTGCTATTCTTTGCAAATGGATAATCTTTTGTACCTCTCTTTCACAAATAGAGGTATGTGGATCAAGATGAGATAATGATGCATTTTTCCACAAAATTTCCCGTTTGGTTTCACCAACTTCTCCCCCTAATTTTGGGAAAAGTGTCTCATCGAATCGACAGTCTGCAAATCGTGCAGTAAATACGTCGCCTGCCAATGTTTCGAGGTAGCGAATGATGGAGGGCGATTCAAACCCAACATATATTCCTAACCTTCTTTGCGGACCCATTTTGGTGCGGGATGGCGGTGCTATAGGCACATATACTGCGCATCCAAAAATTCTTAAATGGGATATATTGGGTTTATAACCCAAAACCAATTGCAACGGGGAATACTTGTGGTAATTCGTCGGTCTGAGACGAATTAGCATTGCTGCATGTAAGATGGCGTGACCCCATACCGAAGTGGGCAGCCTCGTTCTCATAAGTAATGGCCTTGCAATCAACTGCAGGCGTTTAATTAACAATTCTGCAAGACCGTTTTGAGTGTGAACATGAGCTACAGAATGTTCAACTTTTATCCCGATTGATAATCAATAATCATTAAATGCTTGGGATGTAAACTCAGCAGCATTATCCAGTCTAATGGACTTGATTGGATTATCTGGAAATTGTGCTCGTAGTCGAATTATTTGTGCCATTAATTTCGCAAACGCAAGGTTGCGTGATGACAACAGGCACACATGAGACCATCTACAGGATGCGTCTATCAAGACCATGAAATACCTAAACGACCCACTAGGTGGGTGAATAGGTCCACAAATGTCCCCTTGTATACGTTCCAGAAACGTGGGTGACTCAGTCCCAACCTTTGTTGGTGATGGCCTGATAATCAACTTGCCTTGATAACACGAAGTGCAAGGATATTCATTATTCGAAAGAATTTTGAAATTCTTTAACGGATGCCCATATGAGCTTTCTATAATCCGTCTCATCATGACCGATCCTGGGTGTCCCAATCGATCATGCCAAAGTATAAAGGTATTGGAATCAGTAACCCTTTGGTTTACTGTTGAATGTGCCTCAATTGCACTAATTCTTGTCCAATACAGGCCACAAGATAAAGACGGGAATTTCTCAATAACCCTCTTTTGGCCGGAGACATTCTTTGTGATGACGAGATATTCAAGATTATCTTCATCCATTGTCTCAATATGATAGCCATTCCGGCGTACATCTTTAAAACTCAACAAGTTTCTCTTAGACTTGGAGGAGAACATTGCATTCTCTATGATTAAAGTCGTGCCTTTGGACAGAGTTACAATTGCTCTTCCGGAGCCTTCAATCAATTTACTACTTCCAGAGATTGTAGTAACGTTTGCCTTACACATATTTAGTTGAGAGAAATATTTCTTTTCTTTGAGTATTGTATGTGTAGTACATGAATCAACTAGGCAAATACTTTTACAGTTGGATGTTGATCCAAGTTCGCTTTGTGGGATATCCATATTTGCTATCCCATAGTTTGACATACAAAAGAGATACACGAACATAAGAATAAACAAGTTCAATTCGTTTGTGTCACATAATATTTTCAAAATCTGCTGCTAACAGTTGACTAACAAAATCAGATATGTTATCCATAATCGATTACTATGCAGCTTGAAAATTTTCAGTTTAAGCATTTTTCACACACAATCGATTGTTTAACATTGACAATCGATTGTTGATTAATTTTGAAAAATTCCGGATCACACTGTCTAACAACAATCGATTGTTAGACATAGACAATCGATTGTGGATGATTTTTGAAAAATTCCAGATTACACTGCCTAACGACAATCGATTGTTAGACATAGACAATCGATTGTGGATGATTTTTGAAAAATTCCAGATTACACTGTCTAACGACAATCGATTGTTAGACATAGACAATCGATTGTGGATGATTTTTGAAAAATTCCAGATTACACTGTCTAACGACAATCGATTGTTAGACATAGACAATCGATTGTGGATGATTTTTGAAAAATTCCAGATTACACTGTCTAACGATCGGAAAAATTCCAGATTACACTGTCTAACAACAATCGATTGTTAGACATAGACAATCGATTGTGGATGATTTTTGAAAAATTCCAGATTACACTGTCTAACGACAATCGATTGTTAGACATAGACAATCGATTGTCGATCAATTGTTTTTCAGCTTTAATGCGAAAATATTAGATAATCGACTAGTTTTTCAGGCTAGTCGATTACCCCTACTGGAAAATAAAAATATTATTGATATTTGAGCATGTTGAAGACATTCTAAAGAACTACTGCTAACATTGCATCATGAACTAACTAATACGAGCTAATACTAATGACTATTAGTTTATTCACTAACTAATACAAATAAGTAGAACAAAATCAAATAACTCCATCTTCTTTCATCACGGACCCATCACCGATTAGGTGGTCTATTTTCCCCTCGGGTTGCTCAAAGAAGTCTGCCACATCCAGGTGGGTGATGTCCAAGTTGTCGTCATAGACAAAATTTGTTTCAGGGCCTTTACTCTTTCGAGATGCTTGATAAAGGTCAACCAAGTGTCTTGGTATACGGCAAGTCTTTGACCAGTGCCCTTTCCCACCGCAACGATAACATATAGTTTCTGAACCATTTGCCTTAGGATCTTCATGATCCCGTTTCTGCTTTCGGCGGTTATCTCTCCTTGGGGGTTGACGGGCTTCATTGGAATTTCTTCCTTGTCTACGTCCCTGGCTATGACCCCGTTTACGACCATGACCGTGGCCCTTTTCATGTTTGGCATAATGAGAGTGCACCTTATCTGCTTCAGGCAGTGGTGTAGACCCAGTGGGTCGATTTTCGTGATTTCTCATGAGCAGGTCATTATTTCGCTCAGCCACTAGTAGAAGAGAAATCAGTTCAGAGTACTTTGTAAAGCCTTTCTCTCTGTACTGTTGTTGCAGTACCATATTGGAGGCATGAAACGTTGTAAACGTTTTCTCAAGCATATCATAATCGGAGATTTTATCTCCGCATAGCTTCAATTTAGAAGTAATTCTGAACATTGCAGAATTATATTCAGAAACGGACTTAAAGTCCTGGAGCCTCAGATGAGCCCAATCATATCGTGCTTGTGGCAGAGTGACCAACTTCAGGTTGTCATATCTCTCCTTTAAGCCGTTCCACAAGATGAGTGGATCCTTGACGGTGAGATATTCAATCTTCAAACCTTCATCAAGGTGATGGCGCAAGAAAATCAAGGCCTTCGCACAGTCTTGGGTGGATGCTTTTTCTCTATCTTTAATGGTGTCTCCGAGACCCATAGCATCTAAGTGGATTTCAGCATCCAACACCTATGTCATATAGTTCTTGCCCGAAATTTCAAGGGCAACGAACTTTCTTTTCGTAATGTCAGACATAATCGAAAATTAAATTAGGAAGAGGGAAATACCTTAGATTTTTCGAGAATGGTTCTTGAGACGGTAGAGTCTCGTGCTGATAACGTGTTATGAAATAATATAAAGACAAGAACAATAATGCAAGAACAAGAGCAACAGAGAGAATAGAGAGAGAGAAGTATTCTTATTGATACTTAGAGATTGTTAGGGATGTATTACAATGGTAGAAGACCCCTTTATTTATAGGGAGTGGGATGATTTAGCTACCAATAATAGGACTCTAGAATCTCTCTAATTAAAGACATTCACCTTAAATAGAAGTGTAAAATCTCTCTATTTATAACATTTCTAGCTTTATTTTTTCTTCTTTTCCTCTCACTAGTCATTTTACATGTGTTAATTATCGTTGTACTTAAAAAAAACAAAACTGGTCCTTTACTCACTTCCAACCGAGAGGTTGCGAGTTCGAGTCTCCCCAAAAGCAAGGTGGGAAGTTATTGGAGGGAAGGATGCCGGGGGTCTATTTGGAAACAGCCTCTCTACCCTAGGGTAGGGGTAAGGTCTGCGTACACATTACCCTCCCCAGACCCACTAAGTGAAATTATACTGGGTTGTTGCCGTTGTTGTTGTTTATAGTAAAGATGAAAATAACAGTTAATGATCAATACATATTTTAACGTTCTTTTTCTTCGACAAAATTATAAAATCAAATAGAATCTCATTATTAATGAATTCGTGTCTAGGTAAATTAGCATCCATCCTGGAGGTTAAGCAACAGCAACCTTTTCAACACATACCGATGGAATCTTAAGGCTAGTTATGGATAACTTGCATTAGATAAACCAAATCAAGACTTTATCAAGTGAAAAAGTTGCTGAATTGGTTTAATTAGGTAAGACAGAAAATAGACTGCAGATGCATATGTAATTTTTAGATGGCTGTTTAGTTGGAAAATTAAGGAATAATAATTGTTGATGAAAATATAATTATAGTTTGAAAAATAAAATGAAGAAAATATTCAGGCTGAGGTACGGATATCTCGCTCTCTTTAAGGAGATTCAAGCCTACTGCAGCAAAAATCTTCAATAGTCCAGCAGTAAACCTCTTGACTTGTCTCCCCTAAGATACAACAACCCGATGAAGTCGTATGACTCAAACAAACTCTAGACAAGTTATTGAGTCCAAAATTCCACCAAGATGACCACCTTCCTTCAACAAAAATAAATCTCTCTTTTTTTTCCACAATTGTAACCTCACTTTTTTGAGCACTCTAAAGAAAATTTTCACACCAATTATGAAAGAAAAACTCCTATTTATAGATGAATGGATTCTTTCTTGGATTAAATTGGAAAAAAGTGGGATAATAAGCTATAAAATCATAAAAAATTATGAAATAAATGATGAATTAGTGTGTAATTAATGATAAAACACGGGAGAGTAATTACAAAAGAGCTATGATCATTTTTTAAATTATTATGGAGTAGGAGGGAGTTATGGTCATTTTCAAGATGATGGGATAGTTAAGAAGAGATCATGACATATTTTTATTTTTATATTAAAACTAATATAACCATTTGCGCGCGCGGTATTAAAAAATTAAATAATTATGGTATTATTTTTATATACAAATAATGTATATACTAATCTTTGCCATATATACATGATTTTACCATCTTTCATGATTTTTCTCAAATCGTTATCTAATTTTGGATCCTATATAAAAATTAAAGAATTTATGAGATCATTTTAGGTTAAATATTGAAAACTCATTAAAACTCATCTAGATCAATATATGTGAGCTTGAATTGGAAACCTATAAAATAGAAAAACTAAAGAAGAGGAGAAATGATGATGATGTAAATCTAGGAAAGTAAACCTAAATTTCGCTTGCTTTCTTTTCTTTCTCTAAGGTATTTTTCTTAATATTTATTTCTTAGTTCTTATTATTAATTGTTTACACACATGTTTCATAATATTATCTGTTTGTTATTGTTTCCTTTTGTTTTCAAATTAATGTTACCTAAATTTAAAATATTGCTAGAGTTAAGATCTGGGACGGCTTAAAATTGAGTATTTACTATACTAAGTGTTGGAACATGCGCAACCAAAGCAAGCAGATAAATTAGGCATCAAATACATGTAAATTAGACAACGCAATAATAACGAGATTAGAAGCACTGACCTCTTGAAGTAGTTGCACAAACCTTCTAAACAACAAGAATCTAGGGCTGCAGTCTTCTGCTATTTGCCTAGTAAAACCTTGGACGATTTTGCTTTTGGATGGTCAAGAACAATACAACTCTAAAAAGTTAGTTATTAGGTGAAACTACTCTTCCTTTAGTAGAGTTATTTTAGCCGAAAATCCTCTTCCAAAAACGTATAAGTTTCCCCTTTTACAAGTAGAATCCTACTCCAACTCTATTAGATGACTTTTCTCCCAAGTCACTTTTTACCCAAGTCTTGTCCAGATTTTTACTAGGTATAGCACAGACCACAGAAATAATAAGAGGCTACCACCTATAGTATTAATTCGTTAGCATAAACTAATTCTTACTATAATTTAAAAAACTGCAATTGAACTCCTCAAAATGAATTTCGAAAATTCAATAATACTTATTTTAACTCCCCATGTTAAGATTTCAAATACCAGTTAATTAAATTAAATCACTGAAAATTTAAATCAATTAACTGTGACGATCTGGCCAGTCGTCTCATGAGTTATCACTTTGTTTTCCCCATTCTTGCTTCTTTATGCTTCGTTATCCGTGTTTTGTGGTATCGGGTTGGTCGGATCTGTGAGCACGTAATGTTTGCCCTATATATGCATTATTCCCAAAAGTTCAAATAAAATAATTTCTTTCTTTATTTTACAATTTTGTGGATTTTTATTTTATTTTCTGTTAATTGTTTGCATTTTATTTGTGCATTTTAATTCATATGAAAATATACTTAACATTTGCATTTAGGATTTAAGTTCACATTTTGGGATTAAGTAGTAGTTAGAATTGCTTAAAATAAAGAAAATAATAATAAAAAATGGTCTTTTTGCCTTTTTAGTTTTAATTTGCCTTAATTCGTGTAATTGGAAAATTAGAAAATTTATTTCTTTTAGTGTCAATTTGGTTTTAAGTTTTAATTTAGCATTTCATAAATCAGAAAATAAATAAAAGAAATAACAAAGAAATAAAGGTAAACAATTAAAAAGAGGGATTGTTTATATAAATACCCGAGTGGGATATTTTTGGTTAATTCTGCCTGGCCCAAAAGAAATACCCTCCCATTTCCAAGCCCAATACAGTCCATGACCCGCTTGACCCTCCCTTGAGCTAGAGACATGGAAATTCCGTGTCCCCTTCTCTTCAGCAAGAGACCCCCTCCCCGGTATTTATCATCCTCCTCACACACCCCATTTTGGATAGAAGAAGGCGGAGACCCCAAAAACAAACGCAAAATGATTCCCCATAAAAAATATAGCAGAAAAGCTGAAATTGATAACTGAACCAAAGACTAGCCCGGTACTATCGTCTTCGAACCCCCACATCCTTGAAACGAACGATCCCAGGCTTCCCCTGTCATCAGCTTCTCTATGTTTCTTCTTAGTTTCTGAACACACACACACACACGAAACAGAGGATGGAAACGAAAAGGCGAGGCTTGGACAGACATCAGTGAGAAAAGAAATCAAAATAGGTCTCGATGGTTTTCTTTTTTATTTCAAATTCGGTCCCATTTGAAGTCAGTGTTTGGGTCGTTTGAGTTTCGAAGTTTCTGCTTCTTCTTATTTCAACTGAGATGAATTAAATTCTGCTCGTGTCGGAGTTTGTCGTAGAGTCAACGAGTCGCCGATCGAGGTCTTGTTCGTGGCTACTAGTTTCTATCTATTAGCTGTTGTTACTCTTGATTTCAAGGCTAGATTCATTTGTATTGGATTCCAAATGAAATTAGTCGATGTTTCGTGCAATCAGGTTCAATATCTTTCTCGTTTTATATTTGTTTGGCTGTTAGCATTTATTTCCAGTTCGCGTTTGAAAATTGTATTTGAGATGTCATTTTGTTGTTTGGAATCCTGTATTCACTGTTCTGATTTGCCTTGAGCATGTTCTGTTAGCAAAAGCTACTTTGAACAGTCGTTTTCTGATATGTTGAAGTATCTCTTGGGTTAAAATTTTCTCGAGTTGAAATGGACGATTTGTCCGACTTTAGGATTGTTTGAATGAGTCGGAATCAGTGATGCATATTCTCATGGTTTTCTATTTGGTTCTATTGTTCTAGTATGAGTGATTTCCAGTGCCAAAATATTTAGGCCGCCTTCTGTTTGGTTCTCGTCGGTGCTTAAATTGTTCTGTTCTCTTCTTTGGAACAAGCATAACAGGTTGTGTTTGGATCAGTTTGAATTTGGGGCTATATAATTGAAGTTTTAACTAATTTTGCATTGAGCACTCTTGCTGTTTCATTTGGAGACGCATGTAGAAAAGCTGATATTTATGCTTAATATAGATTTGCAAGATAATTTTATATATTTGGTTCCATTTATGTCACTGTTGCCTATCAATTTTCGAACTCTTCGATCTGATGTTCAGTCATTGCGTCTTTGATGATCGGCGAACTTGTATTGTTCTCTTGGTGTGTAAGAATTGAATAACTCTCAATGTAATTTGCCTATTCTGTATTCATTTGGTCATTTGCTAGTATTTTTTATTTTGCAACAAGTTGAATTCCAGTTGCCTCACTAATTGATAAGCTGCTTGGTTAGCATTTACATTGGTTGGGCCATTTGTTAGTCTTAGGAAGATGCAAAATTGCTTGGGATTAAAATAAGTAGGGTCTGTTGGGTCGAGCCATTTCATATATGAACTGGTAAAGCAATTAAGTCATAAAGCTAGCATGTTTTTCCATTTGGCAAAATAATCAGATGAACATCCGTAGTTGGTTTTAGTTGAATACAATTCTTTTTTTTTTTGAAACAATTTGAAGTGTGCCGTAACGAACAAAAACGACAATTGCACGGTCCTCAGCTGGTTTTATCCTTAGAATTCGGGATGGGCCGTTTAACGAATTTCACGGCCCTCCTTAAAGATAATACGCGATAGTATCTTTAGGCACATTTTTAATAAAATTACTTTCTTAAACTCGGGTGCGCATTGATGCGACCCAAATCCAAATCTCAACGGAGTCAAAATGTGTTAACAACCACGGGTGCATTGATTGCAACGTGGTTTGAGACACATTTTCACGACGTTGCAATTCTTTTTTAAAATAATAATAAAAGTGATTTACGAATAAAAGGCACATAAGCAAAAACATGTTTTTGAAATCAAATAGAATCAAGTACAACAGTTTCAAAAACTTGTTGCTCCCAAACGCACACGCAACTATACGTGGTCGTACAAGTAATATAATGATAAGTCGTGTGTCGAACCTGCATATACTTATATTAACAACTCACTAATCCACCAATATTTTTATTCCGTCAAGCCAAGTTCGAGTTCAAGAGTTTGGTTATGCAAAATTATAATTTTAAGTAACAACTAAACTATAAAGTATCACGTTGATTGTTGTGTAATTAATAGAGATAAATATTCCAGGGTTGTGATTAATTTACCAATCATATTGTGTTCTAATTAACTTCCCTTTTCATATAATTCACTCATGGTTGTTAATTGATCGATAAATGCTCTCATAGTCTTGTCCCGAAGTACTACTTACCTATTCTCAATAGATTAACATCTATATTCCTATGAAAGCAATCTATTAAGAATACATTAAGATCACGATAATTAATTAAGCAAGGTGATTAGGTATATTCCTATCCTAACCACAAATCTGCTCCCCTTAAGGGTTAGGATCATGCTTTCTTCAATTCTTCTCTAATCTAAACATGGCTTTTCCAAGCATAGTATAGATAGTAAATATAACCCAATTGCTGGCCAAACAATTAAGCAATTTAAACATAGAATTGAAGAAACAACCATAGATGAATGAATTATAATCAAGATCCAGTTAATCTCAAACAACAATATTCATGGCTAAATCACAACCCCAGAACAATGGTTGTTTTAGCCACTCATGATCATACAAAACTCAACAATAAAAGTATTAGACATAATATAAACAAGCAAATAGAAGAAATTTTGAAAGAACTCTTTTAATTCTTGCTCCAAGTTAGTATTTTTCCTCCTTTCTTAGCTCCAAAACGAGTCTTCAATGGCTTTTCTCTCCAAAAATGAATAGTGTTTTTCCACTCTTCTCTCAAAATGTAATCCTCTTTTCCTAATGGAACTTTTGCTTTATTGTAGTTTAGTGGATTACTCTCAACTTGCCAATTTTACCCCTTAATAATTGCCTTTTCGGACAGGACTAGCGCAGGGACGCACATCAACGCTAATCCCACGCTAGTAGGGTTTCATTCTGCTCAGGATTTCTGAACTAGCGCGGGAACGCACAACCAGCGCTAGTGGGTTTTCCTCTGTTAAGATGTTGCTGCTAAACTTTTTGTCGTTTAACTCCATTTTTCACTTGATTACTATTATAAATCCTCATTTGTTTATTGAACTCATGTCAGACATTAAAGTCACGATTAGAGCCAATTTTTGTATTTAATTAAACATTTACAATAGTAACCATCCTTAAGTTGAGCTAAAACATAGGCTATATTATACAATTTAGCCTATTATCAACACCCTACACTTAGGTTACTGCTAGTCCTCGAGCAATCCGCGATTTTATTTTTAGAGAATTCTTCACTCAACCATTTCCCTTAACGCACTACACCTAGAAAATTGTACATACATAACGCCTAGCAGTGAACAATTCTAGCCTTAAAGCTGACTCTCAAGTGCTATGCAAAATTCAAATTTCCTCAACTTACTCTTCACAGAAGTCAAGATTTGCTTTTCTGTCACAAGTCATATGCCCTCACCATCCTTCCAACAAGAAATATTTGGGATTTACTCCGCACATTCAAGTCATATACTTATAATAATCAATGAAAGCACCCACTCTCATAATAGAAGTCATGTGCATGCAATGGGTACCATAAGCCTGCCCGTAATGTAAATCTCCACTAATTTAGGCTAGCTCGACTCAAAATCAATTAGGACTTTTTCATGATTGTAATGTGGGCTAAGGATAGGTAGGATGCATTTAGAAATAGTGACTAACTCCCCTAAGCACTTTAACACATCACAATTTGCGATCATTATTCTTTTTCAACCCATTTTTTTAATTCCCAAACAATATATCACCTAAATAATCCCTTCTTCTTTAAACACTCTATTAATTCATACCCACTAACTAGAATAAAACACAATGCATTTATTCATTCAATTTCCTCTAGTGGTGTACATGTTACAGAACAAGTGCACTTTCTAATTTTTTTATGGTTTCCACTGAAAAACCACCCCACACTTAATTCTTTCTTAACTCTTTTAGCAATCTTCTAACAATTAAAGTGCTTTAAGAAGAAAAAGGTTCCAAACAAGATCAATTAATAACAAAAGGGTATAGGCTTGTAATGTGGTTGCCAAACAAAAATCTATAGGCTTAATAGGCTTAACTAGGGATAAATTTTTATTTGTGATAAACAATTATGCTAAAAAGTTCAAAGAAAGCCTAAGATCAGTTTTTTAAAATCGAGCATCACCTAATATTTCGCTTTAATTTACATGCCGAGCAAGTTCTAGACACAAATACAATGCATGGACTGTATAATTCTCACCACACATAGCATATGACTCATTCAGATTAGCTAATCAAGACGTTCCATTACAAGCATCAATTCAGTGATAAATATACAAATGAAGGCACTTTCTGTGAGATTCGACAATTAGGACTAGTCGTAACACTCTAGGGAGTAATGTGTTCAGGTGTGTCAATGCTATGGGTTATCTTCATTAGCTTGTATCCCTTATTTTAAACTACAAATGAAAATGAACACAGAAATTATAATCTACCTATGCCCGGTTCAAGATAAACCCTTGGAAAAGAACCGTTGCTTAAAGAAAAACCAAGGGGGTTTTGTTACACTGTCCAAAAATAAAATAAAAATAATTTTTTTTGTTGTTTTCTATAAGCTCTGTCCCTCAAGAACTCCTATCTAAAAGAATCAGTCATTGGGCCGCGCCAATATTCCAAAAAAAAAAATTAACACACAATTACTCCAACAATACTAATTTAACAATACTACACAACCAAAATATTTAAACTCGAAAGTAAAATACTCAAGCAATCCAAAACATTATATAATGTACCAAACTACTAAAACATTCCAACAATCCAAAATAATTGAAACAACCTAAAACCAAATAATTAAAACCATCAAACTAAAAATCCTTAATAACTAAAACCATCCAAAACATTTAAAAACAGTTAAACATATGCTGAAGGGAATCCTCCACCCCACACTTAAAGCGAGACATGTTCCCATGTCTTTCATTATAAATAAGAGATGAGGCAAAGATACTTCCCCGAAGAGTCAATCCTGGTTGGAGACTGAACCAACATCCACATTGCATGCCCGACCCAATACACGAAGCCAACCCATGATCCGGCTTTCCGTTTTCTTCTGCTGATCTTGCATTTCATCAACACATTTTTTTAGATCTATCACTGATGTTTTTATTTATGTTATTTCTTGCTCCATGTGGTCTATTCGTTGTCCTCGACTAGCCCTAGACGGACCTGCATCATCAAAAGCTTGTGGTTGTGCAGGTGGTGCATATTCTCCCATCTCCACATCGTCAGCTCCTTCTTGTTAGTCCTCTCCTTCTTCGTCATCACTGTCATCAGAATCATGAGAAACCAATTCAACTGGATGTACAACTTCCTTACCTGTGGTGACCCTTTCAGCTGTGAAAGGATTGACTTTAGCTAGTCGGCCATTTGCAACAAGATTGTTTGGCACATTGGCTTGAAGGCACAGGAGGGTGACAAGAGATGGGTAATACAAGCCGCGTTGAACTCTGACCCTTTGGAACATTTCTTTATGTATCAAAAATTCCATATCAAACCACCCCCAGTCATAAAACATGAGATTAAACAAGCTCGAGGAATATTTACTTCAGATAGATTCTTTGAAGGTAAGAGGCGACTGTTGATGAAGTACAACCAACATTTGGCTTCGAACTTCAGGGCACTGGCATGGAACTTGTTTCCATATTTATACCATTGGATATTTGCATCCTGTCGACAAATTATGTCGATGAATGTGGACCATGGTTGGCGTTTTTTGTTATATCCCTGGAACGTATCTATGTAATCTTCCTCCATGGGGGTAGCCTGTATACAGTCCGAATCATTTCTATGGATGCGTTGACTGGTCTCTTTCGAATTGTAACATTGTAGTCATCATGTTCCAGAAGGTTGGCATAATATTCCCTCACTAGCATTACATTCACAGTGATTTGCTCTTCGAAGAATATGTCAAGTCCACGCCTCCTCAACCCGTTTGGTATGTTGGGAAAGTAATAGCCAAAGCATTTGCATCCATTGCTTGTTCAGGAACTATTGTTTTCTCCTCCTTTTTGTTAAATATGTCCTGTGCCTTGGCGGACACAAACCTTTTGAATGTTGAATGGCCTAGTATCAATTGATTTTCTGGGCCGTACCCCAACATTTGCTGTAACGGGGCATCGGGATGAGGAACCTGATGTTGGGCATTTACGAGGTACCATGGTTCCTGCAAGTAGTTTAGAGTTAGTCTTATTCAATTGGGTGACCAAACCGGGCTACTTAGACTTCACCACATAGTTGGTCACTACACTTCATCCAAAGAGGCATTTTGTCAAACACATTGTGAGCAGGTTAAGTTTCAAGATTTATCCAACCCTATATCACAATGTATTTATCCTCAAACAACCCAATCACTATGTTACACCATCATACTCCTAATTTATCAATTTTTCAGCCCAACAACACAACAAACATATGTTTAAACCTTCTATTAAAGCTTTATGCTAATGTCAAATAGTTAAGACATTAATAATGCTATTCTAAAAATTTAGAAAACTACCCTAAAAAGATACAAACTTGACAACCACATAATCATATTACATAATAATGCTAAACAAGAAAAAATTAAGACATTATACTAAAGACAATCAAAGAAATTGAAAATCGAACAAAATTAGAAAGTTATAACTATTTTCACCATAAAAAACGAAATTAATCTGAAAAAAATAACTAAAACTAAATAATAAGAAGAAGATGAAGAATAAAACTTACCTTAGTGAGGAGGAGATTAAGTAAGAAGATGAGGTTGGGCATGGAATTGAGGAGGAAGAAAAAGAAGGAGTTTCGGGTTATTGAGAATGGGGAGTGAGAATGGGGAATTTCAAATTGGGGGGGGGGGGGGGAATTTAGAATGGGGGTTGGCTTTGGGTCTTATGGGGAAATAATGAAAAAAATATTTACCTGGACTAGCGCGGGTCGTGTGCTGCCTTAGCGCGCCCACTCTAGTTATTTAAATTTGAGGCAGAATGTAACCCCATTAGCGCGGGCAGTGCGTTGGTTATGCGCTTCCTCGCTAATCACTGAAATGCCATGCAGCTCGAAACCTCATTAGCGCGGGTTGTGCGCTGGTTTAGCGCGCCTGCGCTAGTTTTGTGATCCTTCTCTCTCTTTTTTTAGGTAGCCTCTCAAGAAAGCCACGTTATAAACTTCTCATTTACAAACTATATTTACAATACACTTGTGGGTTGCCTCCCACACATCGCCTAATTTAATATCGTGGCACGACGCAGAGTTTCACTCACTCATTACCGAGCTCAATATTGGTTTTCTCACAATTAAACATACCTCCCCAATAGTGATTAACTCTATGACCATTCACCAAGAATTTCCTGTCGCCATTTAAAGCTCGCAACTCGATTGCACCATAAGGATTGACTCTCACCACCTCAAAAGGACCTGACCATCTCGACTTTAGCTTTCTAGGAAACAGCCGCAGTCTAGAATTGAATAGCAATACCTGTTGTCCTGGCTCAAAGTGACGCGACTCTATATCCTTGTCATGCCATCTTTTTGTTCTTTATTTGTATAGCTTGGCATTTTCATAAGAGTGCAGCCTGAATTCATCTAGCTCATTCAATTGTAGCAGTCTTTTCTCACCTGCGGATTCGAGGTCCATGTTCAGCTTCGTAATGGCCCAGTACGCTTTGTGTTCAAGCTCAAACGGTAGGTGGAATGCTTTCCCATAAACCAGCTTGTAAGGGGATGCTCCAATTGGCGTTTTATAAGCAGTTCTATATACCCATAGAGCATCATCCAGCTTGGCAGCCCAATCCTTTCTATTCACACTTACAGTTTTCTCCAGTATTTTCTTAATTTCCCTGTTTGAGACCTCTGTTTGCCCACTTGTTTGAGGGTGGTATGTTGTGGAAACTCTGCGGCGAACTCCATATTTAGCTAGAAGTTTATTCAACAATCTATTACAAAAATGAGTCCCTTCATCACTAATTAAGGCACGTGGAGTCCCAAATCTTGAGAATATGTTCTTTCACGAACGCAGCCACCACCGTGACATCATTTGTTGGCAAAGCAATTGCCTCCACCCATTTTGACACATAGTCAACAGCTAGCAGAATGTATTTGTTCCCTTTGGATGGTGGAAATGGCCCCATAAAATCTATCCCCCAAACATCGAAAAGCTCAACTTCTAGGATATTATTTAAAGGCATCTCATGCCTTCTGGTGATTGTTCCTGTTCTCTGACATTGATCACACTTCTTTATGTATGCATGGGTGTCCTTGAATAAAGTCGGCCAAAAGAGACCGGATTGTAGCACTTTTGCAGCTGTTCTATCCCCTCCATGATGGCCCCCATAAGGTGATGCGTGACAATCATACAACACCAATTCTACCTCCTTTTCAGCAATGCATCTCCTCATCAACTGATCAACATATTGCTTGTACAAATAAGGTTCGTCCCAGTAGTAGAAATTCACATCATGTAGAAACCTCTTTCTTGCTTCAGATTTCATTTCAGGGAAAGGACCCCACTCACAAGGTAATTCACATAGTCTGCGTACCATGGGGTAGGGTCTTGGGTTATAGTAAAGAGTTGCTCATCCGGAAACACCTCTTTAATTTGGCCACCCTCCTCCATGTGATCGTGATTTTCCAGCCTTAATAAGTGGACAACTACTTGCTTTTCTGTCCCTTTCTGATCTCGTATTTCTACATCAAATTCCTACAGCAACAATACTCAGCGCATCAACCTAGCCTTAGACTCCTTTTTGTGAACAAATACCGGATTGCTGCATGATCGGTATGGACTATGACTTTCATTCCCACCAAGTATGCTCGGAATCTCAAAAGCCCACACCACAACTAAGAATTCCTTCTCAGTGGTGGTGTAATTCAGGTGTGAATCATTAAGAGCTTTACTCGCATAGTATATGGAATAAAACACCTTGTTCTTCCTCTGGCCCAGTACTGCCCCAATAACAAGATCACTAGCATCACACATAAGTTCAAATGGTAAAGACCTATCAGGTGCTATAATAATAGGAGCAGTCACCAAATTTTTTTTAAGTTCTTCAAATGCGTTGAGGCAAGCATCATTAAATTTGAAACTCACATCTTTTTCAAGCAATTTGCACATAAGAGTGGCAATTTTTGAAAAATCCTTAATAAAACGCCTATTGAAACCCGCGTATCCCAAGTAACTCCGGACACCCTTTACTGAAATAGGTGTGCATAATTTTTCAACCGCTTCAATCTTTGCTTTATCAACTTCAATGCCGCTTCCAGACACTTTGTGACCAAACATGATGCCTTCATGTACCATAAAATGGCACTTTTCCCAAATAAGCATCAAATTTGTTTCTTCATAACGGGTGAGTTCCTTGCTTAGATTCTTCAAGCAATCATCATAAGAAGACCCAAAAACTGAAAAGTCATCCATAAACACTTCCACGAATTTTTCCACCATGTCGGTAAAAATAGCCATCATACATCTCTGGAAAGTGCCTGGTGTGTTACAAAGCCCAAATGGCATTCTCTTGAAGGCAAAAGTGCCATAAGGACAAGTAAACGTAGTCTTCTCCTGATCCTCTGGGCATATGACAATCTGATTGTATCCTGAGTAACTATTAAGGAAGCAATAATATTCATGCCCGACAAACCTGTCTAGCATTTGATCGAGGAACGGAGGTGGAAAGTGATCCTTGCGAGTCGCCTTATTTAATCTTCTATAATCAATACATACTCCCCATCCCATAATAGTACGAGTGGGGATTAGCTCGTTCTTTTCGTTCTCAATCACAGCCATTCCTCTCTTTTTGGGCACACATTGAATTGGGCTCACCCATTTGCTATCAGAAATGGGAAAAATGATGCCTGCATCGAGCAACTTGATCACTTCCTTTTTCACTACCTCCTTAATGATGGGATTTAATCTCCTTTGATGCTCTATACTGGAGAGGTGTCCATCCTCTAGAAAAATTTTGTGCATGCAAAACGATGGACTAATACCCTTAATGTCAACTATAGTCCACCCAATGGCCTTTTTATTCTCGCGGAGGACTCTGAGAAATTTTTCTTCTTGGTCAACCTCCTTTTATTTGCCACAATATCCTTGATGTACTTTGCATATTTGGGTACTTTTTGCAAGATGTCAACCAAAAGAATATTAATCTGTACCTGTTTCAAGATGGCAAGGAACTTTTTATATGCTGCATTATCCTTTACCTTCATAAATCTTTGAGGGAATGGAGGTGGTGGCCTTGCAACCAATTGTGGTGATTGCTCAGCTACCACCTCTTCAGCTAGCTTCTCTGGCTCCTTGTCTTTCTCTAATGTTGATTCTATAGTGGTTGGCCTCTCTTCAAAAGTCACTTGTTTCCTCTTTTTAGGAGGAACTTCTTCTAGTTTTCTCAGTTCTCAACGACACGACATTAACTGGCGCCTTAGGATTTGCTTCAGTGTCACTTGGAAGAGCTCCAGCTGGTCTAGTGTTTTGAGCACTAGCAAGTTTCCCCATTTGACGCTCCAAATTTCTTACTGTTGTGGTAATGTTTTGCTGTTCTACCATCATTTTTTAAACATGTCTTCAAGGTGACTTGTAGAACTTGTTTGTTGTTCAGCCTGGGGTGGTCTATACTGTTGTTGAGGTGCTTGAGGTCTGTATTGATTCTGAGTGCCCTGGTTTCCACCCCAATAGAAGTTTGGGTGGTTCCTCCAATTGGGATTGTAAGTGTTCCCATATTGATTTGGTTGGCCCTTATTCGAATTACCCATGAAATAGACAGACTCAGGATTTGCATGACATATGTCGCTCGTGTGCCCCTCTCCACATATTTCACAAAAAGCTTGAACATGTTGTACCTATTGCTTGTTGATGCCCAAGTTCAGAATGTAGCCCTTCTATAAAAGTGTGAGCTAACACTTCATATTGTGATGAGGACAGTCTCTGAGTAGCCCCTTGAACCACTCCCGGGCTGAATATAAAGATCCTCGTGCTTTCTATTTGAAGGCAACTATTTCACTTTGAATCTTTGCAGTTTTTCCGGAGGGAAAGAACCTTGCTAGAAATTTTCTTGCCAAATAATTCCATGATGTAATGGAATTAGCTGGTTCTGACTTTAGCCATCACTTAGCTTCGCACAACAGAGAAAATGGGAAGACTGTGAGCCTTACATAATCTATAGTGACCCTTTTAGTGAGATAAGTATCACTAATCTCCAAGAAGTTCAGAATATGCTCCTGTGGGTCCTTGTGTGGAAGACCCATGAATTGCCCATTTGCATGAAGCAACTGAATCACGCTTTGTTTCAGTTCAAAGTGCCCAATGATCCGGCGCTTCACTATACAGGAGGTGACATTAGAAATGCTTGGCATCGCCACCTTCTGAACAGCCATGGGTTTCCCTTCTGCCATGTCCATATGAAGTTGAAGAAGTGCCTGAATATTATTCGAATCCCTTGCTTCCCTCAACCTCCTACGAAATGTTCTCTTAGGTTCCGGATCAAAGCCTTGAAGTCTGTCCTGGCTTCGGACCCTACGCATTCAATCAAAGTTCCTGAGATTTGAGCAACAATCAAGTAATAATAGAATCGACGAAATAAACAATTGAAGCACAAACTAGCAAGTAACTAATATTAAGTTTCCCTGGCAAAGATGCCAAAAACTTGTTGCTCCCAAACGCACCCGCAAGTATACGTGGTCGTACAAGTAATAAAATAATAAGTCGAGTATCGAACCCACAGAAACTTATAATAACAACTCACTAATCCACCAATATTGTTTTTCCGTCAAGCCAAGTTCGAGTTCAAGAGTTTGGTTATGCTAAATTATAATTTTAAGTAACAACTAAATTATCAAGTATCACGTTGATTGTTATGTAATTAATAGAGAAAAATATTCCAGGGTTGTGATTAATTCACCAATCGTATTGTGTTCTAATTTCCTTTTCATATAATTCACTCATGGTTGTTAATTGATCGATAAATGCTCTCATAGTCTTATCCCGAAGTACTACTCACCTATTCTCAATAGATTAACATCTATATTCCTATGAAATCAATATATGAAGAACACATTAAGATCACGATAATTAATTAAGCAAGGTAATTAGGTATATTCCTATCCTAACCACAAATTTGCTCCCCTTATGGGTTAGGATCATACTTTCTTCAATTCTTCTCTAATCTAAACATGGCTTTTTCAAGCATAGTATAGATAGTAAATAGAACCTAATTGCTAGCCAAACAATTAAGCAATTTAAACATAGAATTGAAGAAACAACCATAGATGAATGAATTATAATTAAGATCTAGTTAATCTCAAACAACAATATTCATGGCTAAATCACAACCCCAGAACAATGGGTGTTTTAGCCACTCATGATCATACAAAACTCAACAATAAAAGTATTAGACATAATATAAACAAGCAAATAGAAGAAAGTTTGAAAGAACTCTTTTAATTCTTGCTCCAAGGTAGTACTTTTCCTCCTTTCTTAGCTCCAAGATGAGTCTTCAATGGCTTTTCTCTCCAAAAATGAATAGTGTTTTCCAGTCTTCCCTCAAAATCTGATCCTCTTTTCCTAATGGAACTTTTGCTTTATTTTAGTTTAGTGGATTACTCTCAATTTGCCAATTTTACCCCTCAATAATTGCCTTTCCGGACAGGACTAGCGTGGGGACGCACATCCAGTGCTAATCCCGTGCTAGTGAGGTTTCATTCTGCCCAGGATTTCTGAACTAGCGCGGGAACGCATAACCAGCGCACAACCAGCGCACAACCAGCGCTAGTGGGTTTTCCTCTGTTAAAATGTTGCTACTCAACTTTTCATCGTTTAACTCCATTTTTTACTTGATTACCATCATAAATCCTCATTTGTTTATTGAACTCCTATGAGAGATTAAAGTCACAATTAGAGCCAATTTTTGTATTTAATTAAATATTTACAATAGTAAACCATCCTAAAGTTGAGCTAAAACATATGCTATATTAAACAATTAAGCCTATTATGAGCGATCGTGCTAGAACAACGGAATCCAGAAATGCCTAACATCTTCTCCCGGGTTAAAAGAATTCCTTACTCGGATTTTTGGTTCGTGGACTGTTCACAGAGTCATAAATTTCCTCGGCTCAGGATTAATCCGGTGACTTAGGACACCATTAATTTCTCAAGTGGCGACTCTGAACTTTAATAATTAAATCACGTTCCTATTGTCCTTTATTTTGAAAAACTCCTTTACGCCCTTGCGGGTGTAGGTGAAAAAGGAGGTGTGACAGCTCTGGCGACTCTGCTGGGGACAAGAACCCAGAACGTTTTGTTCAGGGTTCAGAATTTGAGCTAAGAATAATTGTTGTATTTGGCTATATCTGATTTTTCTACATGTTTCATGCTTAATGTGCTAAATGTTACCGCTTTGATATTATCTGAACTGTATATAAACTATGCCGACACCCTTGTCTCTTCACCTCCGGGGCTGTGCTTACTGGTTGAGACTCCATATTCTGTTAGTGTCATACCCTGAAATAAGAAGGAGGCCGGATAAGTTGCAAAGCCGGACGATCTCGCAGGTTCCCCGTATGCTGCCCTTCCTCGACTCGAGTTGTCCGCTCGGGTACACTGTTTAGAACACTTACCCAGGTTTTGAACTTAGAATAACGTGACTTCATGCCGGATCCCTAGTAGGAGCGTTTATTTGCATCATGCTGCATTTGTCTTAGGGGACTCAACACAGAGGTTTGGTCCGTCTAGGACAAGCAACCTGAAATGAAAAAGACCATCTTGATGCATCCTATGTGCTACATGTTGCATTTATTCAAGGGTAAAAGGGTCATTTGGCGGACCAATGATAATTAAGGGCAAATGAAAAATAAAAAAAGAAGAAAAAGGTAAAAAGGAAAAAAAGGGATGGAAAAAAAAGAAAAAGAGAGTGTGAAGTGTGAAGATAAAGCAAGTAGGTCTAGCTATGATTTGTTACATTTTTATTAAGAAAAGAAAACATGAAAAATTCAAAAAAAATTGCACTTTTTATCATATTTGAAAAATCAAAAAATAAAAAAAAATGGGGAAAAGAAAATCCAAAAAGATTTTGCATGTTTCATCATTTTCCAAGAAAAAGCAAAAAATATGTTTTCTCTAAATTAGTTTTTTTTTAATTATCGCCCGTATCCAACCCGCCCGAACTACGCGAACCTGATTCTTGTCTCTCGGGGCGGGATGCGTAGTCAAACCACATAGGGTCCGGTCTTCCTAGTGAGTCTTAGGTTCTTGGCTTTGCGGGGTGCTAGCCAAATCTTGCATTTTAAGCCAACTTTAGCCGCATAGGTTAATTTTAGAAAATAGTCACAATCACGTCTTGCATGTGTCCAACAGGAAGGGTTATTGTCTCCCATAGTGTTCAGGGTCTCAACCTATTTGATTTTCAAATTGATACAATTAGTGACCTGTGAATATGATACTTGTTGTATGTGTTTTTGTGTTTTTGGTTGTTGGCATAATGACTGAAGGACGGCCAAAAGGCCCACATGATGGATTTGGTATTGTTGCAATTATCCTGCTGGTGGTATTTGTTACGGTTCAAGGATTTAGATAAAGAGAAGAAAAGAATCTGAGTTTAGAGTGAGTACCGAACCTAACAGTGCCGCAGCCTCAAATCTATTGGATGGCGTTTATGTGTATTGTGGCCCTAGCCTATAACAACAACAATAACCTAGTATAATCTCTCTTAATGGGGTCTAGGGAAGGTAGTATCTACGCAGACCTTAACCCTACTCTTAGGTAGAGAGGCTGTTTCCAAATAGACCCCCGGCGTCCTTCCCTCCAAGAACTTACACCTTGCCCTAGCCTATGTGCTCAGCAAATTTCTGGTCCTTTATTACCTTCTCCTGTACGAGTCATCCAAATTGGTTCCATTCAAATGACTCTTCATCTCCATCCACCAGTTGGTTCATCCCTTACCCATATACATCCATCACAGCCTCCCCATCTTTCAATTTGGTCAGCTCAGGTATGCATCTAATGTCTCACAAGGGATTGTGCCAATCACTGCTCAGTCAATGTCTTTTGTTCAGCCGAATGTGCAGGCTCATTACAACACCAGTCAGAACTCCGGTGGTTCTGTGCCTCCCCAGCCTGCTCTAGATGCTCCTGCTCTGAGTATGATGAAAGACACTGTTCAATCTCTTTCAGCAAATCAAGAACATGCTTCTGTATTAGGCATGGAGGACATAATGACAGTAAGCCAGCACAAGGAAATGCAGAAAGCAAAGCTCTTACAGCCAACATTTCCGGGATTGCAGGTGCTAGTGATATAAAGCTTATCTCAGAGTTACTGGCACTCTCAGTGAAGGAGGAACCCATTATACTTTGCTATTGCAGTTACAGTTGTTGTGGTTGCTGTTCCTGAGGGGCTTCTTTTAGGCGTGACATGGAGTCTGGCATTTGCTATGAAGAGGATGATGAAATGTCTAAGTTGCCTCCCTCTCAGGAAAAGTAATTAAAAAAAACTGAGGAAAGCCGAAGCACGAGCTAAGAAAGAAGCAGATGTTAAAAATGAGGAATCCAACCTGATGATTTCCTTCTCTTTTGTGGGACCTATATTGCTGAATTTTCTCATCTCCTCTTCCTCAATAATGATGGAATAGAACATAGTTACAGTGTATTGATCAATCTTGTTAATCAATTGGCTGCTGATGGGTTTTACTGTAGCTTCAATGGCAAAATGTTTTGGCCTATTGAGTGGAATACGCAGAATCGGCACATATTGCAAGTACACCTCCTGTTGGTTATACTGAATTGGCAACATGTCCGGTGTGCCTCGAAAGATTGGACCAAGATACAAGAGGAATACAGAGCACGCTATGTGATCATTCATTTCAGTGCTCTTGTGTCTCAAAGTGGATCTATTTGGCATGCCAAGTCTGCCAACTTTGTCAGCAGCAAGATGAGAGACCTGCCTGTTCAGAGTATGAAACATTAAAGAGCAAGTGGAAGAGCATCTCTAAAGAGCAGGCTTCTTTACTTTCAGTCCAGGCCGTGTACTGGATAGATATTTTTGGTATTTGTGTGAAAAAGGGCATTGTGTCTGATAGTTGTGGCCAATCTGGCGGGGCTGCGAGAACTGATCAAGTGGCTCGTATTAAGGGCAAAACGTCGAGGAAGATCACATGCAGTGCAATTTCTCCTTCAGGTGCAATGTTTGCTTATTCCGACCATGTAAAACCCTGTCTTTTTTAACTTAAGATGAGTGGTGCTAGCAAGAGTCCCTTTGGGACTGCCATTTGCCCATTCAATGGTTTTTAGTGCATATTCTTCTCGAATGATGATTGCAGGGTGTGACAGAAACGTCTATGTGGTTGATGCCGTAAGCTTGGAACTAGTTCATGTTTTCACACCTCGTCGTCAAGAGCATTACGAAGAATTGCTGCCAAATGAACCTCCCATTACCAGAATGTTTACTAGTGCTGATGGGCGGTGGTTAGCTGCTGTCAACTGCTTTGATATTGAGACATAGAGGCAACTTTTGGAGAAGTAGCAGTAGGAGATGCAACTCTACTTTATATCAGATTTTGATGTGAATAACTAGAACTCTGTTTGGTTTTGTGATCGTTTCATTGATCTTACACAACTGATGCCTCCATTTTCTGTTTGCTGCCTTGTGGAAACTTGGAGATTATTCTCTCTAGTTTGCCTTGCTGCGAGAAAGAAGAGATTGAACTAATATTTTGGTAAAAATGAAAATTGTTCTTCTGAATTGGGAAAAAAGGTCAACGAATTTGTTACTTTGGATTATATCATATAAGGTTTGGTTAGTTTTGTTGATTGCTGTTTCAGTTAGTTTTATTAATGAGGGTTTGGTCAATGGTTGAGCCATGAGGCCATGTAATGCAGAATAGCTCGGATGTTTTTCAGTAACACAAAATTTCCTTTGCTTCCTTACTTTATGAACCTTGGTAATGCAACATCAATAAGAAAGCGATTATCTGTCTCTCTTCAAGTCTTTTGTTATTGTTGTTTTCCGCTTTATATTTGAAAAAATGTGTTTAACTCAAAAATTCCAAAAAAAAAAAAGAGATATTGCATATTATATTTCCGTTAGAGGTTTTTTTTAGAATGTTAATTCTAGGAATTAAAAAAAACTATTTGAGGCGATTTTTCCTTTACGCAATGAATATCTAGGATTTAAAATAAAAATTACTTTTAAATTTCCTTTTAGTACATTAAGACCAAAAAAAATCATCAGAAAAAAAAGAGAAGAAAATTTTCATTTAGTACTTCTTTAAGAATTTTTATTTTAAGATATTAATTCAAAATAAAATCCAAAAAGATTTTATGTTTGAGGTTCTTATTCGGCGAATTAACGGGAAAAAATGAAAAAAAATTCTTTTGTTTTCACTAGACATTTAGGATATTGTACATAGAAAAGAAGCATACTTTATCATTTGTTTATCATTAGAATTTCTTCTTTAGGAAATCAAAATTAAAATCCAAATCATGGGATGCGAGAAATGAGAGGAAAGAAAAGAGCGATAATTGAAAGGGTAAAGAGGAAGGAAAATGAACAAGCAAGTTCCAGAAATGCAAAGAAAAGAGAGATTAAAATGAATAAATTGGGATGATGCCAACTGACCTTTGTACCCTCGAAGTCATTTTAAAATCGACAACGGTGGCTAGGTGCATTGCATTAAATGTGATATTTTTAGTTGTTAAATGCCCTAACGTTAACATGATGACTTCATTTTGTTCTCCTCATTATAGCAGAAGGGTGGTTGGTTTGTGGTTCTTAAAGTAACTCGTCCATACAACACAAGGTCAAAGGGTAAGGTAGTCATGGCTAGCAAAAACTTGGACACAAGAGTTGTTGACCCGTCAAGGAAGTTTGTGGGGTCGGAGTCTGAATTGAAAGAGGAGCTTCAAATGGTGAAATAGCAGATGGCATAAATGTATCATTCTTGGATCAGGGGGCATCCTACACCTTCATTCCCCACTAATTACACTGAAAACCCTGCAACTATTCCACCACTATCACAAATCCAGATTCCCACTGCTGTTGATATCTCCCCACAACCTTTTCACATCCTACCAGCCAAAACCACCTCATATACCGCTCATTTGGCCACTCATGATGTTGCAGCTCCTCCACCAGCTATTTTTCCTCGATCCTCTAACGAGACTATGTTCAATGTCCCTGATGCCCAACACTATGCTCCAGAACCAGCCTTCAGAGTCTCGGAACCATACTCTCATGCTCCTCATTTTGAGGCTCATGGTGAAACTGAAAAGGCTGGTAAGACGGTGGAGCAGGATGAGATATCCAGGAAGGTGAAAATCTTAGAGCAGTCTTTAAGAAGCATGCAAGGGATAGGTAGCCATATAAGCGTGGCATATAAATACTTGTGCTTGTTTCCTGATGTCCAACTGCCTGCTGGATTTAAGATGCCAAAGTTTGATTTATATGATGGGCATAGAGATCCCGTGGCTCATTTGAGAGGGTACTGCAGTAGGATGAGAGGCCCCGGTAGGAAAGACAAATTATTGATGGCGTATTTCAGTCAGAGTCTGAGTGGGGCAGCTCTGTAGTGGTACACCCGCCAAGATGCTAACAGGTGGTACACGTGGACGATATGGCTCAGGCCTTTGCCAAGCACTTTCAGTATAATATAGAAATCGTCCCGGATCGCAGGTCCCTCCCCAAGATGGAAAAGAAGCCTAATGAAAGCTTTAGAGAATACATGCTCAGATGGAGAGAGCAAGCTGCGAGGGTTGACCCCCCGATGAAAGAAAAAGAGATGGTCGACTACTTTCCTCAAGCTCAAGAACCAACTTACTTTGGACATTTGATCATGGCTGTGGGTAGGCCTTTCAATGATGTGATAAAAATGGGAGAAATGGTAGAAGATGGGCTGAAGTCTAATAAGATCATGAGTTATTCTGCATTAAAAGCCACAACACAAGCAATTCAGAGCGACACAGGAATCTTGCTGGGTTAGAAGGAACACGATGATGTTGCCATGGTTGTTTTAGAGTCACGGCATGGGCTAAAGGGTCCTCCTCACCAATATGCCAACCTCAACTCCAACCCCAAACCTATCCCCGAGCTCCACATAATCCACCTCAGTATTATCCTCCAAACAATGTCCGGTCATCTGTCCAACCAATAACTTACTCCCTATGGCAAGCGCTAGCACCGCATAATGCATTCTTGCCTTCACAACATTTTCGAGCACCCAAAAACCCAAGAAAACAGGGGCAGGGAGGGGGAAAAAAGCAAAGAAATAGTTTTACGCCAATTGGGGAGTCCTACACAAGCTTGTTTGATAAGTTAAAGCATTCTGGCTTGATTGAGCCGCTCCTCGGCTATACTCCAAACCCATATGCAAAAGGATTTGATCCTACTGTAAGATGCATGTACCACTCTAATGTCCAAGGGCGTAGCATTGAAGATTGTCGCTCTTTGAAAAGGAAAATAGAAAGAATGATTCAAGAAGGGGTAATTGCGATTAATGACAGTGACAGGGAGCACGTGAATCCTCTTGGGAACTTGTTGACTGAAGTTGATGATATTAAAGTTGGTAATGGTCTTGGCAATATTGATGCAGAAATCAGTGGTTAAGATGCCGAGCTTGGTAATTGGAAAGACGCTTCATCTCTTGGCTAGCTGGAGAGAAGTCTTGGTGGTTTATTTTGTTGTTGTTATTTCTGTTGTCCGGGTTATTTTTAGGGTTGTAATCCGGATATTGTCTTGTGGTCAAACTATATTATCCTTTCATTTTGTCTAGCTTGTTTAGTCGTAGTAGTTTGTCTAGTGTTTTCCAGGTTTGTTTTAGGGTTGTAGTTCAATGTGTTTTGCTTGTTTTATTATACGAACCGTTTCACCGTTGTCTAAAGAAAATTCCGGTCTTTTGTTACCTCCAGTCATCTTCTTTAGTTCTTCTTTATCATTTTGTTTTGTCTTTTGTTTCTAGTGACATGATATGCATGCATAATTCTCAATATGATATTTAAAAGTCAGTTTAGTCAGGAAGCAATGAAATCATTTTTGAAATTAAGAACATATATGGACATTTTGAGATTATTTGAAGCCCGAGCCATGTGAAATTGGGGCAAGTAAAACATGAAGAAACCGTAAAGGTAAGTTGGCCAAATTGGCACGGGGGCGTTTGTGGTAATGAGAGTAAGAGTGTCACCCAATGGTGCATTGTATTTAACAGATGAAGAAGGAAAATGTGTGGATGTGGTTATCAAGTCTGGCAAAATCAGAAATGTTGCGAATGTTTGTTTAATTATGTTGTTCGTACTTGTCACATGTTGAAGATTGGAATGATGAAGGCATTTTATTTTGCTATTTGAAACACGTTATTCTTTGTCACCCCTTTAGAGCCGTGTTCATTTTCTTTTATACCCCTATTTCAGAATCAATGGCACACTTAAAAAAATGCAAGTGCCGAAAAATAAGTGAATGAGAAGAAGGAAGGAAAATGAAGAGAACGAGGAAAAGAAAAGAAAGGAAAGAAAAAGAACAGAAATGAGAGGAGACGAAAAAGAAAGAATAAGAAAGGAACAGAAAAGAAAAATGAAAAAGAAAGGAAAGGAAGAACAGAAAAAACAAAAGAAAAGAAGAAAGAAAATCACAACAAAGTAATTTTTATGACGTGAACTACGTTTGACTTGATCCCTAAATGGTACGTAGGCAGCCTTCCTCTGAGGTTCAGTCATACCATAATAAAAATCAAGATATTCCCAAGCAAGAAACCGGGGCAGAAGTTGTGGTTGTTGTGAAAGAAATTGGATTCTGAAAGTTGTAATTTTAACCCATTCTGAAATTGTTTTTGTGCCTTTTATACCTTTCTTTCTAACCCATCCAAAAGCCTACATTACGGTCCAAAGATAGACCTTCTGATCAGTCTTCACGAGATGCCAAGTCAAGCAAGTATAGGTGATTCATGTCAGGGGCAACACTTCGATCCAAGCAGGAAAGATAAATAAAGAATGAGAGAGTCTGATTGATGAAAATACTCACGGGTACTGCAAGGCGATGAAAGCTGAGAGAAATAAAATGAGAGTCTTATTGGTCAAAACCTTCACGGACACCTTGAGGCAACGGTAAGTTGAGAGACAGAACAAAATGAGAGAGGCTTGATGGTGAAAACACTTTGGGCACTACAAGTAAGGAATGCGAATAAAATTGGATAAGCTGAGCATTGAAGCCCAGTTTCACAGCGAAAGGTACGACAAGAGCTGAACGTCAAGTTTGATTGACAGAATATCTACAGATGCACGTCATGGTCATTAGAGTTGGTATCCATATCTGATAGGTTTCTACTTTGTAATTTTCTCTTTTAGGAATTATCTATTTCCTTTGTCCTTCACTCCATTCCGCTGTTTTGTTCGCTTCCCCTTTCTAAGTCTGTTTGATCACAACAAGTGAGAAATGACTTAAAAATTCGTCACCAGATTTCCAATTGTCCAAATGAGATCTGGCTAGCATATCAAAGTGTCACAAGTCAAAAAAAACAACAAATGCAATGAACTGGTAATAATCAACATGATTTGGGGATCCTGCTGAAACACAAAGTGTGGTAGATGTCGGTACATGAGCAATGTACCAGACAGAAGGTATAGGGTTTGAATGCAGAAAAGGTATGTTTTGTGCCAAGGATGACAAAGGAAGTGGTTAGGCAAGAAACAAGCGGGGTTTTCGAATTAAAAATAAAGTTATCATGACAAGTAATGGAGCAACAGACCTCAAGGCCAGGGCCAGTGGTTTTAAGTCAAGAAAGAATAACATGGCCAATGAATGGGTGGAAATTGTCGTACTTTGGGATTCATGTGAAACACAAAGGTTTGGTAAATATCAGTTCATGAGCAATGCAACAGATATAGGGTATTGGGTATGGACGGAGAAGAGGTATTTTTTGTGATAAGGGAGGCAAAGAAATTGGTTAGTTAATAAGCAAGCAATGTCTTTCAAGGTGAAATCAAAGTTATCATGGCAAGTGAAGGATAAATCGCCGCAAAGTCAAGTCCTCAAACCAGCCACCACGTTTAAACTCACAAGTTTTCTTTGTTTGAAATAGGGACGGAAGCTAGGTTCATATCAAAGCTTGGAAGGCTAAAATTCTCAGGTGTATTGCCCCAATTACGCTTACGCATAGGCTATTGAGAATATCACACATCACCACTATGAGAAGCATTTCCTAGTCGGGGTTTTCAAGTCATATTTTTGTTGTAGGAGATGCACTTCCTAAATTGAGATTTTAGCCCGTTGGAGATGCACTTCCTAGTTTGGATCATATGAGTTTGAGTCACTGATGGTTTTGCCCCTAGGAGATGCACTTCCTAATCTACGTCTTGCAAGTTGTATTTTGCTCAAGGAGGCGCACTTCCTAAGTTGATTTTCACCCATAGGAGACACACTTCCTAAAGTGATAGTTCATTCATAGGAGACACACTTCCTAGTTTGAGTCTTTGAAGTTTTACCCATAGGAGACGCACTTCCTAAATTGAGAGTTCATTCGTAGGAGACGCACTTCCTAAATTGAGAGTTCATTCATAGGAGATGCACTTCCTAATTTGAATCATGAAAGTTCCACCCCGAGGAGACGCACTTCCTGGTCTGGGTTTTTCAGGTTATATTTCATTTTAGGAGACGCACTTCCTAAATTTAAATTCAACCCTAGGAGACGCACTTCCTAGTTTGAGTCATTTAAGTTCGGACCTAGGAGACGCACTTCCTAGTCTGGTTCATCGAAGTTTTACCTGTAGGATACGTACTTACTAAATTGACAGTTCATTCTTAGGAGACGCACTTCCTAAATTGATAGTTCATTCGTAAGAGACGCACTTCCTAGTTTGAATCATGAAAGTTCCACCCCGAGGAGACGCACTTCCTAGTCTGGCTTTTCAGGTTATATTTTATTGTAGGAGACGCACTTCCTAAATTGAGATTTCACCCCTAGGAGACACACTTCCTAGTTTGAGTCATTAAGTTCGACCCTAGGAGACACACTTCCTAGTCTGATTCTTTGAGGTTTTACATATAGGAGATGTACTTGCTAATCAAGGTCTTTCAAGTTATTCTTTTAGGAGACGCACTTCTTAAACTGAGAATTCATTCATAGGAGACGCACTTCCTAGTTTTAGTCACTGAAGTTTTAGCCCCTAGGAGATGCACTTCTTAGTCTGGATCATTTAAATTCACCCCTAGGAGACGCACTTCTTAGATTGGTTCATTCAGATTTTATTTTAGCAGACACATTTTCTAGTTAAAGGTTCTTGGTTCTACTCGTAGGAGTCACACATCCTAGTCTAGTCTTTAGTTTACTCTCATATTTGTATTAGTAGTATAAGTGGTTTACAATTTTTCTAACAACTCAAACTTTCATTTGTTTTGTTTGTTTTGGTTGCAGGATCCACATGTAAAACAAGGGAACACAGAAAGTTTCAGCAATCAAGCGCCCACCTGGAGAACAATGGAAGAGAATTCAAGTTTCAAGGGAGAACAATTCAAGTTCCAGAGGAAAGGAATACAATTCAAGTGTTGGTAATCAGGAGCCACCTGGAAAATAAAGGGAAAACAATTCAAGTCAGCAACAAAAGAAGCTCACGGTAAGAATGAGAGTCAACAGTCCGAGATGATCAACAGAAGTTAGTCACAATAAAGGAAAAGAAAAAAAAGAGAAAGACAAGAAGTTAATCCAAATGCATAAGTTGATGAAAGGTGTGGGTTGCTCAGGACATGGCCGAGGTCACAAGCACTGCATACCTGGTCTTGATCCCAAAAGCTAAAGAAGAACGAGCTAGCACCTGCAGCTAACAAGCGCCAAGGTTCAAATCTAAAGTCTGCATGAAGAATCATTCAAGACTCAAGATCAAGTTTCAGAAGACTTATAGATAGGAATCTTGTAACTGGTAGTTGACAAGCATAGCTAGTCTTTTTCATCTTTTGATTTTGATGTAATAACAGGACCGCGGACCGGAACCTCGACGGAACGGCACCCCACTCGGCTCTCCAACTCATTTCTCTATCATTTTCCTGAACTACACTGACCTGATTCCTTCATAGCCAAGGATATGTAGGCAACCTCAGAAGTAGGGTGCGGTCAACTTTTTCAGAAATGCTTCACACGGAATATTCAAACGGGCAATAATCGCTCGTATTTGCTCACTTATCTTTACCCCAAACTTTCCATGTATTCCGAGCAAAGAGGGGAAGCTGTGAGCACAAATTATTTGCCCGCTATGTGAATTATTCCCAAAAATTCAAACAAAATGATATCTCTCTTTATTTTGCAATATTGTGGAATTTTATTTTATTTTCTGTTAATTGTTTGCATTTTATTGGTGCATTTTAATTCATATGAAAATATAAAATTATACTTGACATTTGCATTTAGGGTTTAAGTTCACATTTTGGGATTAAGTAGTAGTTAGAATTGCTTAAAATAAAGAAAATAATAAAAATGGTCTTTTGCATTTTTAGTTTTAATTTGCCTTAGTCGTGTAATTGAAAAATTAGGAAATATATTTCTTTTAGTGTCAATTTGGCTTAAAGTTTTAATTTAGCATTTCAGAAAATAAATAAAAGAAATAAACAAAAAAAAGGAAGAAGAAATAAAGGTAAACAGTTAAAAAGAGGGTTGTTTTATATAAAGACCAGAGTGGGCTATTTTTGGTTAATTTCGCCTGGCTCAAAAGAAATACCCACCCATTTCCAAGCCCAATACAATCATTGACCCGCTGGACCCTCCCCTGAGCTAGAGACACGGAAATTCTGTGTCCTCTTCTCTTCAGCAAAAGAGAACCCCTCCCCGATACTTATCATCCTCCCCACACACCCCATTTTGGAGAGAAGAATGCGGAGACCCAAAAAACGAACACAAAAAAATTCCCCATAAAATATACAGCAAAAGAGCTAAAATCGATAGCTGAACCAAAGACCACCCCAGTACTATCGTCTTCGAACCCCCACAGCCCTGAAACGAACGATCCCAGGCTTCCCTTGTCATCAGCTTCTCTATGCTTCTTCTTAGTTTCTGAGCATACGCACACACAACGAAACAGAGGATGGAAATGGAAAGGCGAGGCTCGGACAAACATCAGTGAGAAAAGAAATCAAAATAGGTCTCGATGGTTTTTGTTTGGATTTCAATTTTGGTCCCGTTTGAAGTTAGTGTTTGGGTCGTTTGAGTTTCGAAGTTTTTGTTTCTTTTGATTTCAACTGAGATAAATTAAATTTTGCCCGTGTTGGAGTTTATTGTAGAGTTAACGAGTCGTCGATCGAGGTCTTGTTCGTGGCTGCTAATTTCTATCTATCAGCTATTGTTACTCCTGATTTCAAGGCCGAATTCATTTGTATTGGATTCCAAACGAAATTAATCGAAGCTTCGCACAATCAGGTTCAATATCTCTCTCGTTTTATATCTGTTTGGCTATTAGCATTTATTTTCGATTCGGGTTTGAAAATTGTATTTGATATGTCATGTTGTTGTTTGGAATCCTGTATTCACTGTTTGATTTGCCTTAAGCATGTTCTGTTAGCAAAAGCTACTTTGAACAGTCGTTTCCTGATTTTCCTTGAGCATGTTGAAGTATCTCTTGGGTTAAGATTTTCTCGAGTTGAAATGGACGATTTTGTCTGACTTTAGGATTATTTGAATGAGTCGGAATCAGCGATGCATATTCTCATGGTTTTCTGTTTGGTTCTCTGATATTCTAGTATGAGTGATTTCAAGTGCCAAAATATTTAGGCCGCCCTCTGTTTGGTTTTCTGTTTGGTTCTCGTCGGTGCTTAAATTGTTCTATTCTCTTCTTTGGGACAAGCATAATAGTTTGTGTTTGAATCTGTTTGAATTTGGGGCTATATAATTGAAGTTTTAATTAATTTTGCATTGAGCACTCTTGTTGTTTCATTTGGAGACGCATGTAGAAAAGCTGATATTTATGCTTAATATAGATTTGCAAGATAAATTTATATATTTGGTGCCATTTATGTCATTGTTGCCTATCAAATTTTGGACTCTTCGATCTTATGTTCGGTCATTGAATCTTTGATGCTCGGCGGACTTGTATTGTTCTCTTTGTGTGTAAGAATGAATAACTCTCAATATAATTTGCCTCTTCTATATTCATTTGGTTATTTGCTAGTATTTGTGATTTTCCTACAAGTTGAATTCCCATTGCCTTACTAATTGATAAGCTGCTTGGTTAGCATTTACATTGGTTGGGCCGTTTGTTAGTATTAGGAAGATGCAAAATTGGCTTGCGATTAAATTAAGTAGGGTCTGTTGGGTCGAGCCATTTCATATATGAACTGGTAAAGCAAATAAGTCATAAAGGTAGCATGTTTTTCCATTTGGTAAAATAATCAGATGAACATCCGTAGTTGGTTTTAGTTGAATACAATTCTTTTCTTTGAAATAATTTGAGGTGTGCGTGCCGAACAAAAACGACAATTGCACGGCCCTCAGCTGGTTAATCTTGTTTTTTCCTTAGAATTCCGGATGGGCCGTTTAGCGAATTTCACGGCCCTCCTCAAAGATAATACGCGATAGCCTCTTTAGGCACGTTTTTAATACTTTCTTAAACTCATGTGTGCATTGATGCGACACAAATCCAAATCTCAACGGAGTCAAAATGTGTTAACAACCACGGGTACATTGAATGCGACGTGGTTCGAGACGCATTTTCGCGACGTTGCAATTCTTTTTAAAAATAATAATAATAGCGGTTTACAAATAAAAGGCACAGAAGCTAAAACATGGTTTTGAAATCAAATACAACAGTTAAGCGACCGTGCTAGAACCACGGAAATGCCTAACACATTCTCCTGAGTTAACAAAATTCCTTACTCGAATTTCTGGTTCACGGACTGTTAACAGAGTCATAAATTTCTTCGGTTCAGAAATAAACCGGTGACTTTGGGCACCATTAATTTCCCAAGTGGCGACTCTAAAGTTTAAAAATTAAATCTCGTTCTGATTGTCCTTTATTTGAAAAAACTCCTTTACGCCCTTGCATGTGTAGGTGAAAAAGGAGGTGTGACGGGATCGAGTCTGGAATAATTTTGATAAGGTTTGAGACACTTAGTCTCTTTTAAGAAGGTTTAAGTTGGAAAAGTCAACCAGATATTGACTTATGTGTTAGAGGGCTCGGATGTGAGTTCTGATGGTTCGATTAGCTTCGGGATATGATTTATGACTTAGGATTGTGATCGGAATAGGTTTTGGAGGTTCGGAATAGAAGTAGGCTTGAATTGGTGAAGTTGATATTTTGGCCATTTCCGGTTGATAGGCGAGATTTTGATATAGGGGTCAAAATGGAATTCGAGAGTTGCAGTAGCTTTGTTGTGTCATTTGGGATACGTGTGTAAAATTTCAGGTCATTCGGATGTGGTTTGGTTGGGTTTTAGATCAAAAACGTATTTCGAAAGATTTTTGAAACTTAGGCTTGAATCCGATGTGTTTTGGGTGATTTGATATTGTTTGAGGTGCTTTTCTGATTGGAACAAGTTTGGATAAGTTTTTAATATGTTTTTTTGCCTTTGATTGAGGCCTCGGGGGCCTCGGATGAGTTACAGGTGGTCATTCGGATCATTTTGGAGTTGGAAAGATAGCAGAAATTGCAGGTTCAGGTGTAGCAGAAAATTGCCCTTTGCGATCGCGTAGGGTGTCTCGCGATCGCGTAGTAGAATTTGAGGAGGCTGTCCGATTGTTCTTCGCATTCGCGAAATGGGTCTCGCTACCGCGTAGAGTGAGAAGGTGGTGCATCGCATTCGCGGGCGTGTAGTCGCGATCGCGTAGGGTCTTTTCGGTCAACTGGTCTGAGGCCGTGTTTGTTCTTCGCATTCGTGGGAGAAGGTATGCATTCGCGAGTGCCTTATCCCATTCGCATAGTGTAATTTTGGGAAGCTGAAGAATTGTTCTTCTCGATCGCGAGGTATGTTCCACGATCGTGATGAAGAAAATGAGGTCTAGGCAGAATGTCTTTGAACTCGTCTTGTTCGCAATGTGGGTCTATTTTCACCCATAGCAGCTCGTTTTTGGAGATGTTTGAAGGAGATTAAAGAGGGATTCAAGGGGAATCTTTGGGAGGTAATATTCTTGGGCTAAAAACTCGAATATTATGTGAATTCCTCCTAGAAAATCATGAAAGCTAAGCTTACAATTGAAGAACAAGGGCTTGAGAAATTGGGCTTTTGACTTGGGATTTGAAGGACCATTGGGGGTCGGATTTGAGAACTTTAGATATGTATGAACTCATGGAAACATAAGGAATCTAATGATGTAAAAAATTTTGAGTTTCTAGAAGTGGCCCAGGGCTCGGATTTTGATAATTTCGGGATTTGTACCCTTTATTGATTGTTTTCGCTTGGGCTTTGTTCCCTTAGCATATTTTGACGTCCTCATTATGATTTTGGATAGATTCGATGCGCGTGGAGGCCGATTCAAGGGGAAAAGGCATCACGAGCTTGAGATTTAGCTTGTTTGAGGTGGATAATGATTTTAAGTGATGTTTTAAGGGTTTTGAAACCCCGAATTGCACATCGTAGTACTATATTGAGGTGAGACACACGCTTGATGACCAGCATGGGGTCGTGTACTATTGGGGATTGAGACTTAGTTCATCCCCGTTGGTGATTTTACCGCGTATTTGACTGAAACTTACTTGCTATCATCATTATTTTGGCTGAATGCCATATTTGGACTTCGTGCCAATTATTTGAACCCTTTGTGAATTTTTATTACTATTTCCTCACTATTTTGGCTTATTACTCGAACTCAGTCATGATAATTTCCACTGTTGTACTATTCAACCATTCTTTCTTAGTTTATAAGACTTAAATGATATTTTAATGATGTTTGGGCTGAAAAACACTATTTTTACTATTGGCCGAGGAGCTTGTGATGATCTTTTGGACTGAGTAAGGCCGAGGGCCTATATTGTGAGGAAACATTGACACTGATTGGAGGCCGAGGGCCTGAGTTATATATGCCACGAGGTGGCTTGATAGATATGAGGCCGAGGTTCTAGATTTGATGCCACATGATGGCTTGTTACAGCAATTGGACCGGAAAGGGCCCCTCCCGGAGTCTGCACACCGCCAGTGAGCACAGGTACCCATTGTGATGGAGATTGAGCCCAAGGGGCTGGTACTGATCTGAGACGTTATCCAGCGAGCGGATTTGTTGATACTGTGCTCGAGGGGAAAACTTCTATTTGTTTACTTCATCTTAATTATTTGTCAATTACTTGATTTTATTGGTTTTATTGATTTTAAATGATATTTATTGCTCCATTATAGAATGACTTGTGTTTTACGTATTTTCCTACTTTCAGTCGTTATTTACATTTGTTACTCATTGAGTTGGAGTACTCACTTTACTTCCTGCATCCTATATGTAGATTCAGGCGTAGCTGGCTCCGCTCCTGAGTGCTGATTCCTCCAGTTCCAGATAATTTTTCAAAGACTGCGAGGTAGTTGTTGCCGTCCGCAGCCGGTGTCTCTTCTATCTTGTCATTTCTATTTCCTTTCAAACAATTGTACTAGTTATTGGACTTAGCAGACTTGTATTATGGCCTATAGATGCTCGTGACTTGTGACACCTCGGTTAGGGCTGTGTCGGGTGTATTTCCGCATTTAATCGATATTTTGCGTTATTTAGTACATTTAAATCATGTTTAGATTATTTTTATGTTAATTATCTTTTTTTTTTAAAGTGAATTGGTTTTAAATGGCTAGCCTTGTCTTCATGACAGGATCCATCACGATCGGATTCGGGGTTAGGGTCGTGACAAGTTGGTATCAGAGCCTAGGTTACATAACTCTCACTCTCGCGAATCATGAGCATGTTTAGTAAAGTCTCGCAGATAGGTACAGAGACGTCTGTATTTATCCTCGAGAGGTTGTACAACCTTTAGAAAAATCTTCATATTCTTGAAATTCTTATCGTGCGAACTTGTTGATCCGAGTACTAAACTTCTATTATTCTATTATATCAGATATGGTGAGGACACGAGCTACCAGACAGGGTGGAAGACCACCAGTGCCACCAGCAGAGGCCACTTGAGACCGCGGACGCGGTCATGGTCGTGGCAGAGGCAGAGCAGCGTGGGCAGGACCTGTAGATCCACCATCTGCTCCAGCTTAGGATTAGGCTCCAGTTATGGATACTCCAGCAGCACTAGTTCAGCCACAAGCTGTGCCCGTCGTTGTTTCGGGTCTTCAGGAGGACTTGGCCCAGTTTTTATCAGTTTGAACTGGCCTGGCTCAGGCGGTATTAGCCAATACAGTTGCAGCTACTTCGCAGGCCGGGGGAGGCAATCAGACTCCCGCCGCTCACACACCTCAATAGGCTGTGCAGGGACTTCAAAAATTGGGGGCACATCCAGCCCAACCAGTTGCATCTGCTCAGGACTATGTGGTTCTTGTCATACCGGAGGACGAGCAGCTTAGGTTGGAGAGATTTGGTAGATTGCAGCCTCTGACCTTTAGTGGCGCAGAGGGCGAGGATACCTTTGTAGTTTTGAATAAGTGTTAGAGAATGCTTCGTACTGACGATATTCTGGAGACCAGCGGGGTTGCATTAACCACCTATCAGTTTTCAGGAGCTTCTTTCACGTGGTGGGAGGATTTTGAGAGGCGTAGGCATGGTGGTGCAGCACCCCTTTCCTCGCAATAGTTCTCCTCTCTTCCTGGAGAAATATGTGTTGCAGTCCCGTAGAGAGGAGCTGTGTAGAGAGTTTGAGTGGCTGCATCAGGGGGAGATGATTGTGTCACAGTATGAGTTCAGGTTTTTTGAGTTGGCTCATCACGCCATCTGGTTGGTTCCGAAAGATCGAGAGAGGATCAAGAGATTTGTTGATGGTCTAACTTATCAGCTCTTTATTCTTATGACCAGGGAGACGGTATATGGTGCTATGTTCGAGGAGGTGGTTGATATCGCTCGTGAGATTGAGTCTATTCGCCGTCAGGAGCGAGAGCGGAGGGAGGCCAAGAGGCCTTGAGGATTTGGAAGCTATAGTGGTGCTCCTTCGAGTGGCCAGTTTCAGAACAGTAGAGGTCGTTCATTCAGGCATGCTCGGTCAGCTCGCCCAGGTTATCGTGGGGCATATTCGGGTCATGGTTATCTGGGATCTTAGCAGGGCCAGTCATCACTCAACTCCCTTCCAGCTGAGAGTTCATCCCGTACTCCATCAACTCATGGCTCTTCTTTGCCGAGTGCATCTTCTAGTCACTCCGGTGTGAGGGGTTCCCTTCAGTCTCCTTCTCCATCACCTGGGAGTTGTTATGAGCGTAGAGAGATAGGCTACATATGGAGACAATATCCTCGTTGTATTGCTATTTCGTCCCATCATAGGGGCCAATCATCGGCTTCAGCACCAATCTCTTCACCACCACCCGCTCAGCTAAGTTGGGGTGGAGGTCAGTCAGCCAGGGAACTCCCTAGAGGGGGGAGTCAATCAGGGAGCAGGCCTATTTCTATGCCATCCCAAGCAAACCAGATGATATTGCTTAATATGCTGTCATTACAGGTTGTTTCAGTATGCCACAAAGATGCCTCTATATTATTTGATCCGACTTCCACCTTTTCTTATGTATCTTCGTATTTATCTCATAATTTGGGTATGCCCCGGGAGTTCTTGCTTTACCTGTTCATGTATCTACCCTGGTGGGCAATACTATTATTGTAGACCGCGTGTACCGGTCATGTGTGGTGACTATTGGGGGTCTGAAGACCCTAGTGGGTCTAATATTACTGAGAACGATGGATTTCGATGTCATCTTGGGCATGGATTGGTCATCTCTGTGTCGTACTATTCTGGATTGTCACGCTAAGATAGTCACTTTATCTAATTCGGGTGTGCCACGAAGTTAGTAGCGAGGTGTGACTGATTATGTTCCCAGTAGAGTGATCTCTTTCTTGCAGGCCCATCGTATGGTTGGGAAGGGTTGCCTTTCATATCTGGCGTTTGTGAGGGATGTCGGAGCTAAGACTCCCAGTATTGATTCTGTTCCAGTTGTGAGGGATTTTCCCGATGTATTTCCTGCAGATCTACCAGGCATGCCACCGGACAGGGATATTAATTTTGGTATTAACCTGGTGCTGGGCACTTAGCCGATTTCTATTCCGTCGTATCGTATGGCACCAACGAAGTTGAAAGAATTGAAGGAGCATCTTCAGAAACTCTTACATAAGGGGTTCATTTGGCCTAGTGTGTCACATTGGGCTGCACCGGTTCTGTTTGTGAAGAAGAAAGATGGCACAATGAGAATGTGCATTGACTATAGGTAATTGAACAGGGTAACAATTAAGAACAAGTATCCTTTCCCTCGCATTGATGATTTATTTGATTAGCTTCACAGAGCGAGGGTGTTCTCCAAGATTGATCTCCATTCGGGTTATCACCAGTTGAAGATCAGGGATTCGGATATTCTTCAGACAACTTTTATGGCCCGATATGGTCATTATGAGTTCTTGGTAATGTCTTTTGGGATTATTAATGCCCCAACAACGCTCATGCATTTGATGAACAACGCATTCCAGCCTTATCTTGATTCATTTGTCATAGTCTTCAATGATTATATTCTAGTGTATTCGCGTAAACAAGAGGAACACGCGGAACATTTGAGGGTTCTATTGCAAAGGTTGATGGAGGAGAAGCTTTATGCAAAATTCTCCAAGTGTGAGTTTTGGCTCAGTTTAGTGGCTTTCTAAGGGTACGTGGTGTCCAGCGAGGGTATTCAAGTTGATCCGAAGAAGATAGAGGCGGTTCAGAGTTGGCCTAGATCATCCTCAGCCACAGAGATTCGCAGCTTTCTTGGTTTGGAAGGCTATTTGTATGGTCGGAAGAGTGTGAGGAGAGCTTTCAGAAGCTCAAGACAGCTTTGACCACAGCTCTAGTGTTGGTATTACCATCAGCTTCAGGTTCATATATCGTGTATTATGATGCTTTGAGAATGGAGATTGGTTGTGCGTTGATGTAGGAGGGTAGAGTTATTGATAATGTTTCTCGTCAGTTGAAGCCCCATGAGAAGAACTACCCCGTTTATGATTTAAAGTTGGCTTCCATAGTTCACGCATTGAAGATTTGGAGGCATTAATTCTATGGCGTGTCTTGTGAGGTGTTCACTGATCATCGTAGTCTTCAGTATTTGTTCAAGTAAAAGGATCTTAATTTAAGGTAGCGGAGATGGTTGGGGTTGCTTAAAGATTGTGATATAACTATATTGTACCAGCCGGGAAAGGCCAATGTGGTGGCCGATGCTTTGAGCCGAAAGGCAGTGAGAATGGGGAGTTTCGCATATATTCCAGTTTGGGAGAGACCTTTTGCAGTTGATGTTCAGCCTTGGCCAATCGATTTGTGAGGTTAGATATTTGGGAGCCTAGTCGGGTATTGGCTTGTGTGGTTTCTTGGTCTTCCTTATATGATCATATCAGAGAGGGCCAGTATGATGATCCACGTTTTCTTGTCCTTAGGGTTAGAGTTCAGCATGATGATGCTAGAAATGTGACCATTGGTGATGATGGGGTGTTGAGGATGCAGGGCCGAATTTGCGTGCCCAATATGGATGGGCTTCGGGAATTGATTCTGGAGAAGGCCATAGCTCGCGGTATTCCATTAATCTGGTGCTGTTGGACTTCCACGGACTTTGAAGAAGTTCGATGCTATTTGGGTGATTGTGGATCGGCTGACCAAGTCTGCGCACTTCATTCTTGTGTGTACTACTTATTTTTCAGAGCGGTTGGCAAGGATCAATAGCCGAGAGATTTTTTGTTTGCATAGTGTCCTGGTTTCCATCATTTCGGAAAGAGGTGCTTAGTTTATTTTGCTGTTTTGGAGGGCCGTGCAGAGAGAGTTGGGTACACAGGTTGAGTTGAGCACAACTTTTCATCCTCAGACGGACGGACAGTCCGAGCGTACTATTCAGATATTAAAGGACATGTTGCGTGCTTGTGTCATTGAATTTGGAGGATCATGGGATGAGTTTCTACCGCTTGCAGAGTTTGCTTATAACAATAGCTACCAGTCGAGTATTCAGATGGCTCCATATAAGGCTTTGTATGGGATGCAATGTAGATCTCCAATTGGTTGGTTCGAGATAGGGAAGGCTAGGCTATTGGGAACTGATTTGGTTCAGGATGCTTTGGAAAAAATGAAGGTGATTTAGGAGAGGATTTGTACAGCGCAATCGAGGCAAAAGAGTTATGCTGATAGGAAGGTTCGAGATATGTCCTACATGGTTGGCAAGAAAGTTCTGTTGAAGGTTTCACCCATGAAGGGCGTTATAAGAATTGCGAATAAAGGGAAATTGAGTCCTCGATTCATTGGGCCTTTTGAGGTGCTTCGGAGGATTGGGGAGGTGGCTTATGAGCTTGCCTTGTCACCCAGATTGTCGAGTGTGCATCTGGTATTTCATTTTTATATGCTCTAGAATTATATTGGGGATTCGTCTCATGTTTTGGACTTCAGCACGATCCAGTTGGATGATGATTTGACCTATAATGTGGAGCCAGTAACTATTTTGGGCCATCGGGTTTGGAAGTTGAGGTCAAATGATATAGCTTCAATGAAAGTGCAGTTGAGAGGTTGGCCTATGAAGGAGTCTACCTGGGAGATCGAGCAGGAGATGCGGAGCAGAAATCCTCACCTATTTGAGGCTTCGCGTATGTTTCTAGACTCGTTCGAGGATGAACATTTGTTTAAGTTGGGGAGGATGTGACGTCCCGGCCAGTCGTCTTGTGAGTTACCGCTACGTTTCCCTCGTTCCTATTTTGAGGTAACGGGTTGTCGGATCGAGTCCGAAATAATTTTTATAAGGTTTGAGACACTCAGTCTCTTATAAGAAGGTTTAAGTTGGAAAAGTCAACTGGATGTTGACATATGTGTTAGAAGGCTCGGATGTGAGTTCCAATTGTTCAGTTAGCTTCGAGAGGTGATTTATGACTTAGGAGTGTCATCGGAATGGGTTTTGGAGGTCTGGAGTAGAATTAGGCTTGAATTTGGTGAAGTTGATATTTTGGCCATTTCCGATTGATAGGCGAGATTTTGATATAGGTGTCGAAATGGAATTCCGAGAGTTGCAGTAGCTTCATTGTATCATTTGGGATGTATGTGTAAAATTTCAGTTCATTCGAACGGGGTTTGGTTGGGTTTCTGATCAAAAGCGTATTTCAGAAGATTTAAGAAACTTAGGGTTGAATCCGATCTGTTTTGGGTGATTTGATGCGGTTTGAGGTGCTTTGATGATTGGAACAAGTTTGAAATAAGATTTTAGGATGTGTTGGTGCCTTTCGTTAAGGGGGCCTCGAGTGAGTTTCGGGTGGTCATTCGGATCATTTTGGAGTTGGAAAGATAGCAGAAATTGCAGGTTCATGAATTGCAGAAAATTTCCCTTCGTGGTCGCGTAGGGTGTCTCACGATCGCGTAGTAGGATTTGAGGAGACTGTCCGGTTGTTCTTCGCATTCGCAAAGTGGGAGTCGCGATCACGTAGAGTGAGAAGGTGGTGGATTGCGTTCGCGGGCGTGTAGTCGCGATCGTGTAGGGTCTTTTTCGCCAACTGGTCTGAGGCCGTGTTTGTTCTTCGTGTTCGTGGGAGAAGGTATGCGTTCGCGGTGACCTTATCTCGTTCGCATGGAGTAATTTTGGGAAGTTGAAGAATTGTTCTTCTCAATTGCGAGGGATGTTCCGCGATCACGATGAAGAAAATAAGGTATGGGCAGAATGGTTTTAAACTCGTCTTGTTCGTGAATATAGGTCTATTTTCACCTATAGTTGCTCGATTTAGGAGAATTTTGAAGGGGATTGAAGAGGGACTCAAGGGGAATCGTTGGGAGGTAAGATTCTTGGACTAAAAACTTGAATATTATGTGAATTCCACCTAAAAAATCATGAATTCTAAGCTTAAATTGAAGAATTAAGTCTTGAGAAATTGGACTTTTGACTTGGGATTTGAAGGACCATTTGCGGTTGGATTTGAGAACTTTTGATCTGTGTGAACTCGTGGAAATATAAGGAATCTAATGATGTGAAAATTAATGAGTTTCAAGAAGTGGGCTCAAGGCTTGGGTTTTAATAATTTCGGAATTTGTGCACTTTATTGATTGTTTTTGCTTGGTCTTTGTTTCCTTAGCATATTTTGACGTCGTTCTGATTTTGGATAGATTCGACGCGTGTGGAGGCCGATTTGAGGGGCAAAGGCATTGCGAGCTAGAGATTTAGCCTATTCGAGGTGAGTAATGATTGTAAATGATGTTTTGAGGGTTTGAAATCCCGGATTGCACATCGTAGTGTAATATTGACGTGAAACACACGCTTGATGACGAGCATGGGATCGTGTACTATTAGGGATTAAGACTTCGTACATCCCTGTTGGTAATTTTACCGCGTATTTGACTGAAACTTACTTGCTATGATCATTATTTGGGTTGAATACCATATTTGGGCTTTGTACCAATTATTTGAACCGTTCGAGAATTTTTATTACTATTTCCTCACTATTTTGCCTTATTACTCTAACTCAGTCATGATAATTTTATTGTTTTACTATTCAGCCATTCTTTCTTAGTTTTTAAGACTTAAATGATATTTGGGCTGAAAAACACTATTTTTACTATTGTCTGAGAGGCTTGTGATGATCTTTTGGACTGAGTAAGGCCTATGGCCTATATTGTGAGGAAACACTGATACTAATTGGAGGTCAAGGGCTTGAGTTATGTACATCATGAGGTGGCTTGATTGTGCTCTTGGGTCGTAAGGGCCCCCTCCCGGAGTCTGCGTACCCCTAGTGAGCACGGGTGCCCATTGTGATGTGAGATTGATCCCGAGGGGCTGCTATTGATCTGAGATGTTGCCCGACGGGCGAATTTGTTGATACTGTGCTCAAGGGGCGAACTTCTATTTGTGTACTTCATCTTAACTATCTATCAATTACTTGATTTTACTGGTTCTATTGATTTTAAATGATTTTTACTGCTCCATTATTGAATGCCTTATTTTTTACGTATTTTCTTACTTTCAATCGTTGTTTACATTTGTTGTTCACTAAGTTAGAGTACTCACTTTACTCCCTGCACCTTGTATGCAGATTCAGGCGTAGATGGTTGCGCTCTAGAGTGCTGATTCCTCCAAGTCCAAGCGGTTTTCGGAGACTACGAGGTAGTAGTTGACGTCCGCATCCCCATGTCACTTTTATCTTGTCATTTCTATTTCCTTTCAAACATTTGTACTAGTTATTGGATTTAGCAGACTTGTATTATGGCCAATAGATGCTCGTGACTTATGACACCCCGGCTAGAGCTGTGACGGGTGTATTTTTGCATTTGATCGATATTTTCCGCTATTTAGTACATTTAAATCGTGTTTAGACTGTTTTTACGTTAATTATCTGTTTTTTTTTTTTTTGTGAATTGGTTTTAACTGGCTGGCCTTGTCTTCACGAGAGGCGCCATTACGACCAGGTTTGGGGATGGGGTCGAGACATTAACTAATTAAATCCTCTATGATTCTGCTTAAACTATTTCATGTGACGGATACAAAATCCACCAGCCGGGTTTTCACATGAAAACTTTAAAGCTATACACAAAGGGGTATCATCAAATACAAAATCGAGTCATGGATTCTATCAACTAATTATTATTCACAAATGTTATTCATTATTATCCAATCTATTAGGAATATACTAACTCTAAATAGAGCCGTACCTTTTGATAAATCAAAACAATAAACAAATTACATTGATCATAATAATTATATCAAGATTAGAAGTATAAGCTCATTTAATGAATTAGAGAAAATATTTTATATATTCAATACAAAAATATCTTTTTTCTACTTGCTCCGTTCAATATACCTGAGTATACTAGCGCAAGAATTTGGAGTAAAATTACTTCCATAATCAAGACAAATTATGCGATAATCTTGTGCTACAATCATCGAGATATTTTGTCCAATAATATCTGTGATTGTGAGGATAGTTTATTAATTATGAAAACCAACAATTTAATCTTCTGTGCATGAGCTAAGACTTCATACACTAAATTATCTACTACATAACTAAAAGGACACACATGTCACAAATGATCTATTTAAAATAGAAATTTATTGAATTGAATAAATTAAATAAATAATTATTCTTAAAGAATAAAATATAATACTATATCTAAATCACATAATTAATAGTATATCCCAACACTAAGGGATTAACACAATTTTTTATATTTAAAATACGGTTAAGGGTCAGATTTGTCCTTGTACTATTCTCAAAATAAGCTACATTTATCCTCCGTTTGAATTCTTTAACAAATATACCCCACCATTACACTTTCGGGCCACATACCCTTCCACCGTTAAAACTTGTTTCCTCAATATTTTTAAACACGTGGCATTCTCACATTGGTCCAGATTAGCCCACCCAGTGAATTCTTTAAACCCGCCTGACCCAAAGACATAACCCGCCCCGACCCCAGTCAATTTATATACTCCAGCGGGTTAATAGCGGATGTTTTGGTCTCAGCTTCTTCGGTTACCGCCGCGATATACGGTGATGGTATATCTTGGAACAGCAGTGCTGCCGGAGAATTAAATGGTATTAACTGGCAGGTAAGTCTTGCAAACGGTGAAAATAGTATATCTTACAACATTCTTCAGCGGCCGCCGATCTGCGACGCGAGAATCTATGGCAATTGCATAGGGGACAAGAAGCCTACACAGCGGCCATGTAACTACTACAATTACTGCAACCGTCCTGGTTGATTCATTGCTTTCCTTGCCTGGTGTGTCATTAGCAGCTATAGCACTGAAGTGATTATTGTTATAAATACTGTTGAAGTGAGATGGGGGTTGTTTGGGGGGGGGGGGTGAAAACATGCAGAGAATGTAGGGGTATGGTAAGGACCCCAAGTATCCACATGAATAAGTTGGAATGGTTTGGTAGTGCTAATGCTACTGTCAGGAAAGGGCAATCTGGTTTGTTTAGACATAGGGCAAATTGAGCAAGGAAAAGGTTGTTTAGCAGCAATAGAAAAAGGCAAATTAGAAACATGTTTCATATTAGCAAAAGATGTATGTGCTAATCTCAAATGCCAAATATAGTTCATATCATCAGGAACAGCATTATTACAACTAGAAGATTGAATAACTGAGCTAGAATGTTTGTTATCAGAAACAATGTCATCATTACAAACATCTGAGTCACTATGCTCAAGAGAAGAAGGCTTGGAAGAGGCAGAAGAGGAAGAGGGTGACCAAGAGTACTTGTACAAGCCAGCCTCCTCTTTACCAAGATCCAGAAGCCTCTTCAGAGAAAGGTCCTGTAACAGGTAAAGAAGGCATGAGGTTGGTGTAAACAAGACTAAACAATTCAATTGTTTCATCAACTTATGAACAGAGATCAAATTATGTTTGAAAGAAGGGACTAGAAGTACATTATGAAGAATGAGGTAAGGAGTTAATGCAAATGATCCTGTACAAGTAACTTTGACTTTATATCCATTAGGAAGTGAAACAAGGTAAGGCACAGTTAGGGGTATAATGTCAAACAATAAATTTTTATCATAAGTCATATGATTGGAAGCTCCTGAATCAATGATCCAGGTAGCAGAATTTATGTGTGTAAGCATGCATAACTTGGAATCAGAAACAAGACTCTCAGACATTAAAGTACCAGCAAAATTAGCAGAACTCATGGAAGAAGAAGTTTGATCACTGGTTGAAAGTGTTTGTTGAATCAAGCTCACAATCTGATCACATTGTTGTCTGCTCAACCCTGGTATCACAGGTTGACTGGCAACAGGATCCCCTAGAGGAGCAGACACACCTGAAATTCTTGAATCAACAGATACACAATCAGTACTAGTGGAAAGATGAGCAGCAGATTTCCTTCCCTTGATGTAAGAATTGCTTTGAGGAAAACCATGGAGTTTGAAACACTTATCAATTAAGTGTCCAGACTTCTTGCAATATCTGCAAAATAAGTTTCCTCTGTTTTGTTCAAAATTGACTTTAGGTCTGAAATTAAAGCCAGACAATTTCCCTTGGTTGGACCCAGCAGGGGGCCTATCAGTGTGAGCATTAAAAGACATTGAGTCTGGGCTCATATGGGAAATGGACTTGACCTGTCTTTGCTTTTCATCATTCAACACAATATTATAGACACTGTCAAGGGAAGGAAAGTGTTGCATCATTAACAAATTGCTTCTTACACCCAAATATGTCTCATTTAGTCCCATAAGGAACTGATAAATCTTGTTCTCATCATCTTCCTCAATGATACCATTCTTAGCAGCACAGGTGCACTTCTGCCCATGGTTTGGGACCATTGTCCCTAATTCATCCCACAAACTCTTGAGTTTATTAAAGTATGAGGCTACATCAAGGGAACCCTGGGAAGTTTGGGAGAGTTCTCGCTTTAATTCAAAAATTTTGGTTTTGTTAGGAGTACCATATCTCTTCTCAAGTTGAGACCACATGCTTCGTGCAGTGTCAGAGTATTGAACACTGTCAGCTATTTGAGATGACACAGAAGAGGTTAACCATGACATAACAAGCATGTTACATCTATCCCACAACCTTTGCAAACTCACATTATTACTAGGTCTGGAAAAGGAACCATCAATGAAACAAATTTTATTTTTAGCAGATAAAGCCATAGTCATTTTACGCTTCCATCCTCCATAACCACTTCCTGAAAAAGGAGTGGGGACTAAAGATGCACCAGGAACATCAGAAGAATGCACAAATAATGGATTGGAAGGGTCAATAGGACCGGAGTTAGCACCAGAACTACCAGCATTCATGTTAGCAGCCATGCTCAACAAATGAATCAAATCTTTTGAAAACACAATATCACCAAACAATATTGACAGTCTACACACTCAATATTCTCAAGTTAAATGATTTATTCACAAATGGACAATCATATATACAAACAAGGAATCACAACCAGAGAATAGGAACGAGGTTACCGTCCTTCTTCGCAACCGGAAGATCGGCCTTTAACAATAGACAAAACCCTAGGTAGTGAAACCGTCAAAATTTTACCACAAACGTTGATAAAGATGTCACAGCACCACCGATGATGACCAAAATTTCAGCAAAGTAAGTATCAAACCACCGGATGGTAATCAAACACTCGATTTGACCACCAGAAAACCCTAGAGGTTGAAACTCACCGCAAAATCTCCGAAAGACTCACAATAAACGATTGAACCGTTCAATACAGAAGGAACAAACGTAGATCGTGAAGATAAATGGACCGAAGAACCCTAACATGGTTGAAACCATCATCGATCTTTTCGATCTCAGAAAAATCTCAAATTTTGTTAAAAAATAGTTCAGATGAACTATTGATTCACACGATAAACATCACCGGATCATTGTACCGGCTCTGATACCATGAAAACATGCAGAGAATCGGAGAAAATTTAGAGAGAGAAAGTAGAGAGAAGGAGGAGAGAATAGAAGAGTCTCGAAGAAGACTCAGTTCCAAAAGAACCAAAATGACCCCTCTGAAGGGTCGAGTTAAGAGAGAGAGTATATATCAGATATACTCATTACAAGAATAGCCTATTTACAAATACAACCTATTTGCACACATAGCCTATTTTACAAAAGAATACAAAAGAATAAAGGAATTACAGAAGTAGCCACAATTAAGGAAATGACCAATTATTAGGCTCAGAATAGTGTATCATCATAGCCAATATCTCAACAGGGGGGGGGGGGGAGGGGTGTAAAGAAAGTATCAAAGTAAGATGGGGGTTGTTTGGGGCGGAATGATTGAAGAATTAGCAATTCCAAGAAGCTAAATATATCATTTCCGATTAGCTTCCTCTCCTCTCTTTGGTTACTGCCATGTCTATTTAGTCCTTGTCATGTCTAAATGAAGGGGAAGAGTTTGGAGAAGGGTCTGGAAATTAACCCGCTGGAGTATATAAATTGATTGGGGTCGGGGCGGGTTATGTCTTCGGGTCGGGCGGGTTTAAAGAATTCATTGGGTGGGCTAATCTGGACCAATGTGAGAATGCCACGTGTTTAAAAATATTGAGGAAACAAGTTTTAACGGTGGAAGGGTAAATGTGGCCCGAAAGTGTAACGGTGGGGGTATATTTGTTAAAGAATTCAAACGGAGAATAATTATAGCTTATTTTGAATAATACAAGGCAAATCTGACCCTTAACCGTTTAAAATAATTATTATTAGCCACTAGCGTATCCAGTAATACATAATCGAAGTGATATTAATTTGGAACGAATAGAAATATCCATTATTTATAAAAGTTTAGTTAGAAATTTGTGTCATTTTTAATTCTTGTGTTTCTCCTCATAATACCGTCCACTTTTCCTAATATTTTAATATAGCTACTTTTCAATTTAGACATAGTATTGCTACAGAGTAATATATTATTCAATAGTATTTTCTAATATTTTAATGTAGCTACTTCCTAATATTATAATATAGCTACAACATAGTATTCCGAATGTTGTAGGGATCCAAATTCTTCTAACATTTATGGTTGTCTATTTCCAGAATGGTATCAAACAAAGTTGCTCGAAGAGTCTATGTTATTTTGGAGAAAACACATAATTTGACTATGGATTGGGATCAACATATTGTGTTGAAGCGAGGGTAACGAGAATGAAGAAAGAAATGAAGAGACTCCATAATTTGGAGTTCTAGAAAGGAAGAAGGGATTGGAAGCAGAAATTTTCATGCAAGGGCCAAGGGAGGGATAATTTAATAGATGGTCTCTCCTTTTTTTAAAAAAATCTTCTCTTTTTCTGTATCCTTGTGTGTTTCCTTCTCTTTTTTTATATTCTTTTTCTATTTCCTTCTCTTTTTACTGTTTGTTTAAATTTTATTTGCGAGAAATTAATGAGAAACTATCAATATAAGAAACTAAACATTACATTATTAGAATTCTTAGTAAAACAATTGGTTAAGGGGATATGATTGTCATTATCTTGAATGACAGCTACATGGATAAATAATAAACCATGAAAAAGAAAATTTACTAATTTTCATAATTCAAAAAGAGATGAGAAAATAAAATAAAAATGGAAAATATGTTAACAGGGAAATATAATGAATCACATCTTCCCGTCCATTCTTTTCGTGGATTGAAGCCAACTTTTCTCAAGACTTCTCTTTCTCTTCCACTTCTTTTTCATCTTCAACCACGCACAACACTGATGCCACCACCGACAACGACAACCGAAAGACTATTGTCTTCGGAAGGCATTGAAGCGACCCCTATTTACCGACAAATCTTTGTTGGAATTAGGGGTGTATATAGATCGGGTTAGTTCGGATTTTACAATTACCAAATCAAATCAATTGTGTCAGATTATTAAATTTAAAGACCAAACCAAACCAATAAAATTCGGGTTTTTCTCTCTCGATTTTTTTCGGGTTTTCTCGGATTTTCGGGTTTTTTTCGATAAAATCTTCATAGAACAAAACATATAAATTATGCTCAAAATATTTCTTTAGTCCTAGTAAGATACAACTATATAAAGTATTTTTTAAGAAAATAATATAAAATATGAGATATGCCATGGCATTATCCTAAAATATTCAACAATAAAGACAATAAAATTATGTAATATAACTATTGCTAATTAAAAAGTCATAATTAAAAAAATATAATCTAAGAGTACTAAGTTATGCTAAAATAAGTAGACTAATAAGGGAGTATTTAATACATGCCTAAACGTTAAAGAAAAAATAAAAATAGGTCATGCCCGTTTATCTAAATTATTGCAAAATAAAAAATAGATATTCAATACATTCCCGTTCATAATATTGAATTAAATACCTTTTGTTAGCATTAATATTGATTTGATTTTGGTTTAGACTTTTGTTAGCACTATTTAATTTACTAAATGTCTATAAAACTTATTGGAACATTCAAAAGTTCTAAGTCCAACCTTTAAAATAATACCTCAAAAAATAAAATTATGAAATCTTTTAAAAAATATTTATAAATTACATCACAATAAATATATTTATATATTAAATATATCTAAAATTTCTATATATGTAATGTCGGGTTGGTTTGGTTTCGGTTTGACTTTCTTTAGTTAAAACAAATCAAATCAATTATGGTCGGATTTTTTTTTTCCAACACCAAACCAAATCAAACAAACCCATAGTCGGGCTTTTTTTTCTCAGTTTGACTCGGATATCGAATTGGTGCAATTTATCGGTTTCCTTTGTACATCCTTAGTTGGCATAGTCGAAGGCCTTGAAAAGTCACCTACTGAGCATAAAACACTAAACACGTACATTAGTTTCGACTATTTACACGCATAACATCATTCTTATCTCAGACTTCCAAAATCTTTAAACCTTAAATCGAGACATGCAGTAAATCTCGAATTATGGAGTGAACAAATATATGGTGTGATTCTTGGGTTAGAATGTGACCTTATATAAGTCCAGAAAACTTTTCAGACATTTATGGAGGTAATTACAAGTCCGTTATAAAATTAAAAATATTCAAACATTTATGGAGGTAACTATAATTGGTAAATTATCCTCTATAGCCCCCAAAATTTTAATAGCTCATATTTTGTATCATTTTCAAAAAATGGATCTTTAGCCCAAAAGTATTGTAAATAGCAGCCGAAAGGAATGAGAATGACAACATAAGCGCATGTAGCTCAGTGTATAGAGCGCCTATTTCCTAAGCTGAAGATCTTAGGTTTGACCCCTACCCGACGCAATAGAGCTAACCCTTTTTTTGCAATGTATAAATATTGTATCATAAGTTCGACAATGTATCATTGGTGTATATTGAGCCTATCTCGAGTGTGCTTGTGTATCTAAAGTGTAGATATTTGTGTACCCCAAATAATTTTTGTATCGTGAATGTATAATATGTCTGAAAAATGTATCAAAATTATATATAATGTGTATTTTCTAATATGTAAATATAGAGTGTATAAATTATGTACAATTTTGTATGTGTAATGTGTACACACTGTGTATTTGGAGTGTATCATGTATTTTTGTATAGTGACAGTATTTTTTATATATATTTTATATAGTTATATCTATTTTGTATATAAATTATATAGTTACATCTATTGTTGTATATATTTTTTATAATGATACTCTATGTGTATATAAGTTGTATAGTGACAGTCTATTTTGTATATAATGTGTAGTGACAGTCTATTTTGTATAATTATTGTATAATACCAGTTTATCTTGTAGATATTTAAACTTTTTTCATAGTCATTTCCTCTGTTCTTCCTCTCATTGAGAAACCAACCACCGACGTCCATGGCCTCACAGTTGCCGAAAATGGTAACAAGATCGTCGGAGTTCTAAATTTTTACCCAAAAATGATAAGCGAATTTGTGGGAACGGAAATTCCTCTTTTAAATATTTATTTTTAAAAATGGGAACGGTAGTATTGAGGCCACAAAATTGTTTGAGGGAACCTCATGAGGTGATGGTGTTTCATAGCCGGAAAATCGAAAATGGGTATTATAACAAGTATGGCTACCGGAAACCGGTAGTCAGAACGGAGAAGAAGAAATTGAACAACAAGAGTCAGAATCAGAATAAATTTGAGCCGTTGATTTCGAGGAGATCGTCGGCTGCCGGTAGAAACGTGACGATTTTAAGAAGGGGCGAGTCGTTGGATTCTCTCAACCCGAAGGTCGGGACAGATAAGAAGAAACCTGGTTCACAATTTTAAGAAGGGGCGAGTCATTTGATGATTTCCGGCTAGCACTTGTCATTATTTTTAGGCTATGACTTGTATAAATCAATTTATGGGCTACCAGATGCTATTAGTTTCTACCGATGGGCCATAAATGAAGTTTGCTCAACTATAATACTCGGTTACAAAGAGAGACTTAAGGGGAAGTTAAGAAGAAAGATTAATCGGTACAATAATAAGGCGTTAAATAGTAGGATAACACTAACGATAACTAATTATGGTACAATTAATTTTTTGCATAACCATTTTTAAAGCAGAAAACGTGAAATATATGCTAAAAATATGATAAAAAGATAAATGATAAAGCAGGCCAAAGAGAGGTGTCAGGCAGCGTCTTTTAGCCCTCCTTTATATATATATATATATATATATATATATATATATATATATATAAAAATACGTATATGTCAATGCTCTAACAATAATTCTTTAGACTGTATAACAATCCAATGAATGAACAGAACCTTGATCGAAATCAAGGGAAAACTAGATGCCTTGAAAACTTTCTTTTTCATTCAATAGCACCTTTCTTATAAAAGAAGGAGCTTTCTTCACCCCCTAAGTATATACAGATAAAATCGAGCCCTTCAGATGGCTCGGTTCTCGATGAAGCAAATGGAGCATAAATATAAATGTGAGGAGTCCGAATCGAGGTAAGAAGCTCCTCGAGTCGAGGTCCGGGCAAACACCTGCCCTCGGAGGAATCGGAGCCAACCCCCCCCCCCCCCCCAGGACCAATTCGAATCCCTGAAGTTCGAAAGATGTTGTCGGACAGTCGAGCATGACCAGCTAAGGACCGTGATATCCGCACCTAGCCGGGTGTCACGCCGTGAATCTCGGCACGTACCGGCATAGGATCAGTGATTAGTGAAACAGAAGACTTTTTACTTTTATGGAATTGTACTTAGGGTAAAATTTCCCTACTATTTAAAAAGGAGTATGGCTATTCATTAAATCATTGTAACACGCACATCGTGACAATATATTCTCAATTTTTTCTATTATTCAAAGTTCTTACTTTTGTTCATCAGTGCTTCGTTGAAGGCAGGCATTCCATTAAGGCTATAACCGAGTGCAAAATCATTCCTCTTTAGTGTTTGACAATTTATTACGTCTTTTATCTGTTTAAACTAACATAATTTATCATTTATATTAATTTAATCTACATATCCTTAAAACCACATACAAATTTAATTATTATCCATTTTTTAGGGTAAAAACAGTTTGGCGTCCACCGTGGCGCTAAGGATAATACTGGTTATTTGATATAAATTTTCACAACACACTCTGCTTTACTCTTGTTCTTTGAGATATTAGTTTCAGGAAAACTTAAAGATCTCAAATTCTCAATCAGCTCACCTAAACATTGATGTTGAATTATGCCACTACGACGAAAACAACAATATAGTAACCACCAATGAGGTTCACCCTGCTGACCCCAACGGGATCCTGGTCGCAGATCCGACCGACGCCAATTTCGAAGTGGCTATTGATTCTAACTTGCCCACCGATCCAGAAAACAGCGTTTGCGGGGAGCCAGGTTGGTAGCCAGGGATACGCATGGCGATGAAGGCGATAGGATCAACTTAGGGGTGATCTTCAAAATGTTATAGGATCAAGAAGCAGCGATAGCCCAGTTGCAGAACCAAAGTCGCACCTCTAGTATAGTTCAGCCCGAACCATCCGAGAAAACAATCGCAACAACGAGCCAGTCATAGAAAGGTCGCATAAAGCTGAATCCAGTACCAACCCTGAGATAATAAAGATGCTCGAGAAATTGACGAAACATGTAGAATCGAGAGAAAATAAAATCGAAGCTAACTATAAAAAGATGTAGACCTATAACTCTAGGGTCGATCACAAGGAGAACCAACGATACTGAAAGGCCTGGATTCAAAGAAGTTTGTCCGAAAATCTTTCCCTCCGAACGGAGTTCCTAAGCTGATCCCTAAGAAGTTATGTATGCCCGAGATCCTGAATTATAATGCAATGACTGATCCAAAATGTATATAGACCTCTACACATGAGCCATTAAGGGAACAACTTGGATGATGATGAAATTGAATCCATTCTACTGAAAACTTTTGGAGAGACCTTGTCAAAATGAGCTATGATATGGTATCACAACTTACCCTCAAATTCTATTGACTCGTTTGCTATGCTTGCAGACGCCTTTGTAATAGCATACGCCAGGGCCATCAAGGTCAAGACCAGGAAGTCAGATCTTTTAAAGGTAAAGCAAAGAGATAACGAGATGCTTAGGAAATTCGTGTCGAGTTTCAAATGGAACGGATGGATCTGCCTTTGGTCGCAAATGATTGGGTCGTTTAGGCAATCACCCAAGTACTCAATCCCCAAAGCTCATTAGCTTCATAGCAGTTGAAGCGAAATTTGATAGTATACCCGGAGGACCAGTGACATATCCAAAAAATTAGTCGTTTAAAAACCAAGCTCGAACAGATATCGGTACCAACCATATAATGGAGATCGAAAGAGCAGTGGGTCCTGACGCAACCCTGCGATGAGTGAAAGGAAGAGTGATCGTGGCCATAATAACCGAGGACTCATCAGCAAAAATAATTTTGACAGAAACATCGGGTCCAAGTAAGCACCAAGGTTATCGGAGTACAACTTCAATGTCGATGTTGTTGGTATTGTATCAGCCATTGGACGCATCAAAGATACTAAGTAGCCTCGACCATTGCAGTATGATCCGGCCGAAGGGACCCCAATCAAATGTGTACATATCATGGCACTCACGGCCAAAGAGCAGAATACTACCCATAGCTAAGAGAAGAAATAGCTTGATTATTCAACAACGGGCACCTCCGATAATTTCTAAGTAATCGAGCCAAAAATCACTTCAGGGATAGGGACGCCAACAAACAGATCGAGAAAGAGGAACCTCAACACGTCATTAACACGATCATTGGTGGAGTTGACATCCCCTAAGGGCCGATGTTAAAATGCACTAATGTATCCATTACAAGGGAAAAGCGGACTCGAGACTATGCACTAGAGGGAACCGTATCTTTCAACTATGAGGATGTTGAAGGCATCGTGCAACCACACAATGATTCACTAGTAATATATGTACTCATAAATAAATCTCGAGTTAAGCGTATCTTAACAGATCCAGGTAGCTCATCCAATATCATCATATCGAGGGTCGTAGAGAAGCTGGGCCTGCAAGATCAAATAGCGCCTGCAATTCGAGTCTTAAACGGATTCAACATGGCATGTGAAACCACTAAATGGGAGATCACCCTACCGGTAAACACCATCGAAACCAATCAGGATAAGCAGTTCTACGTGTTTGAAGTAAATATGAGGTACAACGCTTTATTTGGGAGTCTGTGGATTTACAACATGAGGGCAGTACCCTCGATGCTACATCAAGCCTTTACATTTCCTACATTGTGAGGGATCAAAATAGTTTATGGGGAGCAACCAACTGCAAAATAATGGTTTGCATTTGATGAGGTGGTCCCGATATTTGCACTTTTGACATCAAAGAATTTGAGCTCAGTCACCAAGGGAGAAACCAAATAGTAATCACTGATGTCAGCTCCGACCGAACCAGAAAAAGCAAGAGAAATGAGAGGTTGAAGACTATGGAGTAGCTAGGTTTTTCATAGCCTCTAACGATTCTGACGCCACAAAGTCAACGGTTGAGGAGCTGGAGAAAGTTAGGTTGATCAAGCACCTTCCCGTTCGGAAGGTATATCTGGGCACGAGACAAACTCCCGGGCTCAGGAAAAACCTCATTGAATTTCTTATAGCTAACATAGATTGCTTTGCTTGGTCCTGTCTTGACATGACAGGGATCCCATCAGAAATAAATACTCATAAGATGAGCTTGGATCCAAAGTTTCACCCGGTTAAACAGAAGAAGAGGACTTAGTCCTAAGTCAAGCATGCATTCATCAAAGGCGAGGTATCCAAACTTCTTAAAATAGGCCTCATCCATGAAGTTAAGTACCCAGATTAGTTACCAAACGTAGTGGTAGTACCTAAAAAAGGAAATAAATTGAGAATGTGTATAGACTATAAAGACTTAAACAAGGCATTCCTCAAAGACTCTTTCCTTTGCCTAACATCAATCGAATGATCGATGCAACGGACGACCACGAGATACTCACATTTCTCGATGCTTACTCCAGGTAAAACCAGAAATGGATGGACCCGGGCGACAAAGAAAAGACTTCCTTCATCACTAAATATGGAACCTATTATTAAAATGTAATGCTATTCGAACTAAAAAAACGCTAGTGCCAATACCAACGTTTAGAAAATTGGATGTTCAAAGAGCAAATAGGGAAATCAATGGAGGTTTACATTGACGACATGTTAGTTAAGCCCCTGAGAGTAGAGGACCACTTGGAACATTTGCAGGAAACCTTCAACATACTGAAGAAATAAATATGAAGCTGAACCCAGAGAAATGTGCATTCGGAGATGGGTCTGGGAAGTTCATTTGATTCATGGTGTCCAACGGGGAATCGAGATCAAGGCCATAGAAGATATCATCATGGTGGAAAATGTCAAGGCCTTTCAAAGGCTAACCGGGCATATAGCCGCCCTGGGCCGGTTGATTTCAAGGTCCTCCAATAAGAGCCATCGATTATTCTTGTTATTGAAAAAGAAGAATAACTTCTCATGGACCTTGGAATGCCAGCAAGCTTTAGAAGAGCTGAAGCAGTACCTTTCAAGTCCACATTTGTTTCATATTCCAAAGCCATACGAGCAGTTGTACCTATACTTAGCGGTATTCGAGATAGCGGTAAGTAGATTCTTAGTCCGAGAAGAAGGTATGAAATTTTCTATATTCTATGTTAGTAGGACTCTAGGAGATGCCGAAACAAGGTATCCACACCAGGAAAATTGGCGCTCGCTTTGCTAAGCGCCTCCAGGAAGTTAAGGCCATATTTTCAGTGCCATCCCATACATGTCGTGGTTACTTACCCATTGACAAGTATAACGCACAAACCCGAGACCTCGGGATGATTGTATAAATGGGCCTTGGAAATTAGCGGGTACAATATTGAATATCGACCCCGAACCACCATCAAGTCCCAAATTTTGGTAGACTTCGTGGACGACTTTATGTCGACCTTAATACCAGAGGTCGAAAAAGAGTTGTTGCTATCCTCGAGGACCTCTTCGAGGATATGGACCATATTTACGGAAGGTGCATCGAACGCAAAGGGGTCCGGACTCGGCATCATGTTAAAGCCGCCCTCGGGTAATGTAGGATAGACAATTTATCATAATTCTAAAATTGACTAAAGAAGCAACAAAGTTTTTGTTTGTCTTTCCTTGCTACTTTCAATCAATCAGAAAAGGAGGATTGAGCAGTGGCTTGGGAAATAAGACAACACTTTATGGGAATTGATGAGTAGTAAGGAATGATAAAGAGTGAAATTCAGTCACCCTCTCCGCTATCTTTTCTTGAGAAGAATGCTCTGGTCTGGCATAAATGCCAATAGGTCATCTATGATTTGCATCTGCAAGAATGAAGGACAGAAGATTGGAAAATATGACGCCATGATTGTAGGTCTCGAATAAGCTAAAATCCTAGGGGCCGAAGTAATCGAAGCTAAATGTGATTCCCTCCTTGTGGTGAATCAAGTCAATGGGATATTCAAAGTAATGGAGGAAAAAATGCAAAGATACTTGGAAAACTACAAGTAATGTTGCATCAATTCAAGGAATGGACCCTACAACATGTACCCTGGGACCAAAATAGCGAAGCCGATGCTCTGGCTAACTTGGTGTCATTGGTTGACGATGACGAAATTAGCTCGGGGACGATAGTACAACATATATAATCGGTAGTAGAAGAAGGACATGCCGAGAAAAACTCGACATAATTAACATGGGACTAAAGAAACAAGTATATAGATTACTTGAAGACCGGGAAGCTTCCCTTGAATCTTAAAGAGTCGAGGGCTCTGCGCACGAAGGCATCCAAGTTTAGCATGTCCAAAGATAATACCCTATTCAGAAGAACGTTCGATGGCCCACTCCCTATATGTCTAGGACCTGGAGACACCGAATATATTTTGAGGAAGGTTCACGAAGGCACCTGCGAGAAACATTCTGGGGCAAAATAATTTGTTTATAAGATAATCAGGGCCGACTATTACTGGATCGACATTGAGAAAGATGCGGGAGTTCGTGCAAAAATGTGACAGCTGTCAGAGGCTTGCGCCAATGATCTATCAAACTGGGGAGCTACTACATTTAGTCTTGTCACCTTGACCATTCATGAAATAAGGAATGGACATCGTTGGTCCCCTGCCATGGGCACCCGATAAGGCTTAATTCATACTATTTATGACTGATTGTTTTTCTAAATGGGTAAAAGCTCATGCATTCGAAAAGGTCAGGGAAAATGTTATCTGTTTTATCTAGAACCATCTGATATGTCGGTTCAGAATGCCGGCAGAGATCATATATGACAATGGGAAACAGTTCATTGGCAGCAAGTGAGAAATTTTTTCAAAGACCATAAGATCAAAAGGATCTTATAAACACCCCTAGTGGGAACGGGCAGGCGGAGTCGACATACAAAATCATACTCCAAAACTTTAAGAAAGGGTTGACCGATGGCAAAGAAAAATGGAAGAAAATTTTCCTGAAGTCCTATGGTCATACTATACAACCTCAAAATCGAGCACCGGGTCCACCCCATTTTCGTTGGTCTATCATGCCGAAGAACTAATACCGGTCGAGGTGAGAGAGTCTTGTTTCACGTTCCGATATGCGATAGAAAAGTCAAATGGTGAGGCCATGAACACGAGCTTGAATCTAGTGGATGAAAGGCATGAGCCCGCCCTCATACGGTTGACCGCCTAGAAATAACGGACCGAAAGGTATTATAACCAGAGCCAATCTCCTACACTTCAACGTCGGGGACTCGGTGTTAAGAAAGGTGACACTGAACACCCGGAACCCGAACGAAGGAAAGTCGAGACCCAATTAGGAAGGTCCATATCAAATTATCGAGATTACCGACAAAGGTTTAAACTCGAAGCATGAAACAATGAACAGCTACCGAACAACTGGAACGTGACCACTCAAAATAACACTACTACTAAGGTATGAGCCTGTTCATTTTAATATATTGCGGATTGGACTAACATTTGCAGGCAACAGCCAGAGGACGATGTAGTTGTTAGACCCAAAAGCACGTGTTGCACTCTTTTTCCGTTGAACTGATTTTGTCCCAAAGGGGTTTTCCAGCAAGGTTTTTAACGAGGCAACAATGGATCATACTAACTAGAATCAAAGACTGGTTATGGAGCGGAGTCAATGGTCACATCAACAGTACCCGATCCTTCTCAACGATTAACCTCAAATATTATGGGTTAACACCGACGGATGATGATTTTTAGTAAGGAAGGAAACGTTGTGCTTGAACACTGTAGGCTCAGTGGATAGGATTTACTATAAGGGCCAAACGGTCAAATGAATTGTGCCTGCATAGACCACCAAAGCCATAACATGAAATTTATACACATTTACAATCTTTTACATAACACATAGAAATGAAAGAAAGTTTGTACCTTTCAGATACATATTTTGTCTCTTCAGACTATTATATTTTGTTCCTTAAACATATTGAGCCCATGGATCGCCTCTATCTGAATTTAATACATCTCCCCCACTGGGGGACTATCGTCCAAAACAAACTCGGATGGCTCGGAATGTCAAAACCCGAAGGCACAAGAGCCTATTAGGCAGTGCCTAAACTTAAAAGGCTACAACCACCCTCATTCGAGGAATGTCGTCCGAGATAAACTCGAATGACACAGGTTATAGAAGCTCGAAATTGCAAAGCCTATTGGGCACTACCTGAACTTAAAAGGCTATGGCCACCCAAGAAACAACTCGGAGATGTCCGAAGCCCGTAATCAAAACATAAGGCCATCAAAATTCCAAACCGGTTCAAAGGTTACCCTCGGCAAAATTATAGTCTGAAAACATCTAAACAATCATTTTGGGGAAAGCCTCCGGCCATACCGAGCCCCCACAAGTTTCAAACAAAATTGACATCGATAACAAGTCTTGTTCGGACCTCCGATCAACAACTTATTATTACAATTTATTCTATACTAAGGCATTTGAAATCCTTGCAATTGTAAAAGGGATACTAAATGTGATAGACTTGAAAATTTCCAAAAAAAAGGGAAAAATCGTATATATATACATTGCAAAATGTCTTTACAAAGGCCAATTAAAATGGCCTCAAGAAAATAAGTGTACAAAATGCAAAAACAAAGACAAATATTCGTAAGGCACTTATGCCTGATCTTCACCAGAACCCGCCTTGTCACCAGAGCCATCGGGACCTTCTCCATCTTCGGGTTTGCTGGAGCCCTCAGAGCCTCCTTCACCATCTAGTTCGGCCAACTTCTTGGTCTCGACTTCGAGCTTTTTTGTCTCTTCAATCTCGACCGACAAATCAAAACCTCGGGCATGGATTTTTTCAAGGGGTCTCCCTCCGAGACAACCATTTCATGTACTCGACTGTGACTTTTACACAGGTCTAGGATGCATCAACATCAGCCCTGTACTGGTCCACTATCTCTTTAGCATCAGCCTTGGTTGTCTCTAACTCGAACCTTACTATTTTAAGCTCCTTGTCAAGGGCATCTCGTTTAGCAACAGCTGAGCCTAGTTGAGCTTGGTGGTCCTCGATTTGTTGAGCCCGTGCTTTGGCCTTATATTTTGCCATTCAGAGTTGGAACTCTGTCGATGCCAGCTTCTTTTGTGCGTTCTCGTTCTCTGAAGCCAGATGGTCCATTTTTTCCTTCCAAACATCGGCCATGTACTAGACCTTGTTCATTTCAGTCCCGAGTTGGTCAATCTGGTAAATCTTCTGCTGGACCTGCAAGGTTTGTTCGTTAGTCGCCATAGATATGTCATCATCTCTAACCTTGAAAATCTTTACATGTTCCAACAAGATGACATGCTCCTTATGAGTCGCATCCAACTTGTCCCGGAGATCCTTGGTGGCCCCTTCGTGTTGCTAGCTGAGAAGCTTATACATATCTCTTTTCTCAGGAAGCTCCTTGTCTTTAGCCTCGAGCTGGTTCACCTCAGATCGGTATCGAAGAAAGCTCTTATGATGAAATATTGCGGCCTGCAAAAAGATGTAAGGAAGAAAGCGTGAGAATTATTAAGAAACTAAGTCAAAATATGAAAGAGCGTAATAGCACCTCACCTTATTCAGTGCCTGCTTCATTTTCACCTGGTCATCTTCGGTTACCAGGCACCGGAGGTAACTTGCTACTCCTACTAGAGTATAAAGAACCCGGGCATCCTTCAGGATGGTGATGATTATTGACCTCTTACGGCAATGAATCGCACTCGGGGCGAGAAACTAGTTGATTAATTTTGGGGTTGAGCTCTGCCTGTCGACTTCCAAATGCAGATCTTTTCTCGGTACCTTCAAGTTGCCAAACTCGGAAAAGTCTTCCAGAGCGGTCGAATCCACACCTTCAAAAAATGAATGAAGGGGATCATTTGTACTGTGAGCCCCTTCGTTGGATCGCTCCTTCATCATCTAGGCTTCATCGAACATGGACTTGGTAAATAAAGTCGACCGCGAAACTTCTATGACATCGGGCAGAATGGAACCGACATCGTAGAAGGCCTCGGTCCTCCTTTCTACATCGGCCTCCCGAACCTTAGGAGGATTGGCCTCCGTTGTTTCCCCATATGCTACTGCAAGCTCTTCGGGGAGATCGAATCACGGGCCACAAAAATATCACCCTCATCGGTCTCATCCCTGAGCTGGAAAGGCGAGTCCGAGTCGGGTACTCGAAAGCTGGAGTTCTCCTTTGGCTTACTGGCCAATCATCTCTTTGGTTTCTTATTCTTTTAGCTCAGGGAACCCAGAGCCTTTCTTTTCTTCTTCTTCTCTCCTGCTGCAGCCTCGAGCTGCCCCGATGCGGAGGGATAAATGAGCAAGTCCTCATCCCCAACTGGAGGCCTAAGCTCGATGGTCTTAGGCAAGCCTGCAATAAAATAAAGGAAATAAGGCGTGATGCTAAAAGGAGAAGCCTAATGTTACTTATTCGGTAAAGAGATTTTATCATGAGAACGAGCCTCCCAACGGCCCTTCGAGATTTTGTGCCATGAGCACTATGAGTGAGGAATATGTGAACAAATCCCCTCAATCCACTCCTTGAGATGAGGGACGTTATTTGGAGCTCGAGCAACAGTTGCACCACCATAAATATTATTAAGGAAAAAGAAGATGAACGTAAAATCGACATTTAAAAAAGTGTTGTGCTAACGTGATGCATTCCACTTCTCGGGGAATTACCTAAAGTCGACAGGAATCAAGTCTGCATTCCTCACCTGGACGAAGCATCCCTGCCAGCCACGATCCTGGTCTTCGTCGATGCTTGAGAACGGGGCCTTACTAGCCCGGGGTACGAGCTTTATCAGTCTCCCTGGGAAGATTTGAGGATTGTATAGACGAAGCAGATGATTGATGATGAGCTTACAGGAGTCGACTTTGTTCACAAAATATCGAAAGAGGATTACGATCCTCCACAGTGATGGGTGGATCCGATCGATGCATAGTTCGTACCTGTAACAAAAGTCTAGAATAAACGGGTCCACTGGGTCCACTATGAAGGGGTAATTGTAAACACTTAGATATTCCTCAATATGAGTAGTAATGGCCTCCTCCGGGTCGGGGACCACTATGTCCTTGTATGCCTAATTGCAGTCCTTTCGGACCTCGGGGATGACATTTTTGGTAATTGAGCAAATATATCTTGATGACTCCTCACACCGACCCTGTAATGAAGAGGGCTTATCAACCTTGAAATCATCGACGATCAAATAACCCCGGGAACGAACATTTTCAAGGAAGGTTCAGTAGCTGATTCATCGGTAGCTACGTCAATAGCGGACCTCTCGAGGTCGACCACATCGGGGGTAGTTTCATCAATTTCGACGGTCGGTTGGAAAGAAGAAGCGACTTTTGGGGAATAAATTTGGAAGTTTTGGCCATTGTTATCTGGAAAAGCTTGAAAAATATGAAGAAAGGTCGAACGATGAAATGTCATGTGCGTTGGTTTGGGTAGAAAATGAGTAAGAACTTACAACTTACTAAGAGGTATTACTAAGGTAAAAATGCTAGAGTATGAATAAGGGTACTGAACTCCTGAAGACTCGAGGGTGGAAGCTTGTTCATAAAGTAAAAAATGAACGAAGGAGGGGAATATTTATAGAGGCTTCATGACGTTTCGCTTCAGAGATAGCCAACCGATGACTGACACGCATTTGAGGTCATAATGACATGAGTGATGAGACGTTTCGGGGTCCTTGTCGTTTTTGTCATGGTATATTGGAGAAGGAATCGAAGTGCATATATTATTTCTCCTCGTTTTCGTAAACTTACTCTCCGAGAAACGAGGGGACTATCTATATACGGATGAAACTGAGCCCTTTGGACGACTCGGTTCTCGATGAAGCAATTAGAGCAAAAATGTAAATGTGACGAGTCGGAATCGAGGTAAGAAACTCCTCGAGTCGAGGTCCGGGCAAGCACCTGCCCTAGGAGGAATCGGAGCCACGCCCCCATGACTGATTCATATCCCTAAAGTTCGGAAGACGTTATCGGACAATCAAGCTAAGGATCTTGAAATCCGCGACCAACCGGTTGTCACAACATGAATCTCGGTACATATCGGTAGAGGAGCAGTGATTAGTGAAACGGAAGATTTTTACTTTTTATGGATTGTACTTAAGGTGAAATCCCTTACTTTATAACTATGAGCCTGACTATTCATTAAATTATTGCAATACGTACAGCAAGGCAATATACTCTTATTTTCTCTATTATTCAAAGTTCTTAATTTTGTTCATAGGTAATTCGTTATTGTGAATCCGAGATCGAAGGCAGGCATTCCTTAAGGCTGTAACTTAGTTCGGAATCATTCCTCTTAAGTGGTTTGACAATTTATTACGTCCTTTATCTGCTTAATTTAACGTAATTTATCATTTTTATTGAATTAATCGGAATATTCTTAAAACCAAATACAACTTTAGTTGTTATCCTTTTTGTAGGGTGAACTAGGGGTGTGCATTCGAATCGGTTTATCGATAAATCGAACCGATTATTTGTTATCAAAATCGACAAAATCTAAATCAAAAAAATCGAAACCTTATTGAAACGATAACGATAAGCATATGTACAAATCGATAATCGATAAGTAATTATCGATAAGGGTCAAAATCAAATCGATAAATCGAATGCACACCCCTAGGATGAACGCTAGATCTGACTTGAATCTCCAATCCACAAGAAATACATTAAGAACCTCAAGTAGAGACTGAAGAAACATATTAGATTTATCAAACTAAAGGGTGGATTAGATTGTCTCTAGATAATGATTACCTACTCTATATCTAGAGGCAATCTCAGCAAGTTATCACGAAGAACCTAGACGTCCATACAATGTCAAAAGCTGAAAATACTGATATACAAACACGCTTTCAATAAGCAAAAGTTATTGGGTACACAATTAAATATTTATAAATATTTAATAAATTTTTTAATATAAATAAAGAATCAAAAACAAACGTTACCGAACCCTACATAATATTCTAGCTCCTCTATGCTCTTCCTTTACCTCAATTTCCTTAAATAATGGCTTCAATAGGTTCGACAACCCCTACCTGTGCCGTATCATATAAGCAATCGAATTTGATTGATAAAATTAAATTTTAGATTACCGTAAATTTTATTTTGTGAAGTTCATTTAGTTTTGGGTTTTATATTTACTTATTTTTATTGTCTATAGTCAAATATGTTCAACAGTCTATTAATTGATATACTGTAAATATCAGTTTTTTTTATTAGGATGAAATTCAACCCTTTGACACTTGTATTGAATAACTAATTCATTAAAAATTAAATATTATTATTGGTGCATAACATAACAATTTATTATGAGACATCTAGTGTGATGTACTTTTTTCTATCTCAAATTATCTATCATAGTTTTCTGTTACACGATCGGGAAGAAATTAATTAGCAGGGCTTTTTGGTTAATTTACTCTTATTTATCTCTTAAGATATAATCTTTATTTATTGTACTTATTTAATTATGTGACATCTTCATTTTTAAGAATAATTACTACCGAAAATAAAATGAGAAAAAATAATTAATTTTATCTCAAACTTTTAAAATAATAAATAATTTAAAATTAACTATTTTTAAAAATCACGACAAATAATATAAGTGGGAGGGAGTAGAAGGGAGGGTTAGGTGGATATGCACTTGAGCTCTTATTGTGTAGTAATGGCATTTTCGGTATGGAGCACATTAATTTGGTGGACCAAGGCCTTCAACTAGTAGTCTCTTGCTGGAAAATCATCCAGCAATTCCGCCATCAATCGCTAGGTCGAGAGTTCGACTCACATGGAAGTTAATGCAAATATCATCAATTGTGCATGGTTTTGCAAAAGCGGCCCCTCTAATTAGATTTTTTTTTCAATTGCTTATCATATCTTTCTGTAATGCTAATCCATTTTTTTAAATAATATTTCACTATAACAGTCAAGTTTTATGGGAAAAGTGCATAAATAGTCATTTTTAGGGTTGCTATTTCGAAATTAACCAATACTTATTTTGAGGGTGTTTGGCTAAGCTTATAAGCTAGTTAAACTGGCTTATAAGCACTTTTTGGCTTATCTACGCGTTTGGTAAAATTAAAAGTGCTTATAATGCCAAAAGTCATAAGTTGGCCTCCCCCAACTTATCAAATTTCAGCATATAAATACTTTACGTTTGACCAAAATATTCACAATTTTATTCCTAAAATACTTTTTTATAAAACAAAATTCTTCGTATACCCAATTTTTGAGCTGCTTATTATCAATTTCAACACTTTATCGAAACACGCAATTGCTTATTTTTTAAATCAGTTTCAACACTTAAAAGTGCTTTTCAGCACCTAATGTTTATGAGCTACTCTAAATCAGTTAAGCCAAACATGCTCTTTGCCTTAAAATTTTGAACTAAAAATTCTTAATTTCAGAACTTTGTGTCCTGAAAAATTAAACCAAAAAAAAATCATGACACATTAGCTAATTTCTGAATAGCAGCCCTCTAGAATAGCTACCTGATATCATTTATATAAATTTTCTTTGGAACCAATATTTTTATGTTATGTTATAATATTTCATAACAATACTTCACTATAGCAGGAACAAACGATATTATCATAAACATATTTGACTATACTTAATAAAAGCATGCATAATAAATATGTCTCACCTTTGACCATGCATATCTCACTAATAGCATGTTTGGCTAAAGTCAACTTATCTTAAAAGAAGTCTTTTAAAAAAAGTATTTTTGGTGCGAAGTTATTTGTGTTTGGATAACTAATTTAAAAGTATTTTTGATGAATAATTAGTATTTGACCAAATATCTAAAAAGTATTTTTAAATGTATTTTTTGCAAAAGTACTTTTTCAAAAAAAAAATAGGGAGAAACTATTTTTTTGCTTATCAAAAACTAATTCTTTTTCTTCTTACAAATATTTTCTTTTTTCTTCTAAAAAATTTGGCGAAACACCTCAACTTAAAAATAGATAAAAAAAAAGCCACACGGGGTATAACTAGAGTTGTCAGTATGGGCCGGGTCGGGCTAGTACTAGCCCAGCCCACGTGAGCTTTAGCAATTGACGGATTGGACTGGGCTAACCCACCATTTTGATGGGCCTTATAATGGTCAGCCTACCCCAACCCTATGTGGGTCGCGGGCCCCCACGGGCCATCCCATTATTTTTAAAAATATAATTTTATATATTTTCTTTAAGTTCTGACCTTAAAAAAGATAATTATTTAAAAGTTAGAAAATATAGTATTGGAAAATTTTTGCAAAACTTAATAATTTTTTATATTATTCCAATATATCACAATAAATACTAAAAAAAGTAAAAGTCGGGACTATATTTCATTCACTGAAAGTCAAAACTTAAAAAAAATTATTCAAGAGACGTTCATGATGCTTATGAGATATCTAACACATCGTCGTAATCAAACACATTTGAATCCGCTTGTAACAAGGTTATCTTAACATCTTCACTTTCATCTATAATTCATATGCAATATTAATTAGCTGAATATTAAAAATAATTAAATTTTAAAAATTAATAATATTTAAATTCACATAAAAAAATATTATCAATTTGAGTTAAGGAAAACCCGTGCAGCCACTTTTGAGCAGTAACAAGTGTTTGAACTTTTTCATAATAAACGCAACTTCTGTACTTTGTAAGAACACGCCACCAATGCTAAATATTGATTCCGATGGTACAATGGTAATAAGAATGCTAAGTACATCATGCACCATCATTGAATTGAATGATCGGGATATTTTCTTGAACGGTCCTTCCAATATATGACAACATCATCTCTTGAAACTTTTCAAGATCAAGTTTGAGTTACTCTTAATAAAAAGTTGCTCTTAATAAAGATCTAATTCTAACTTTTCATATTAGGCCCACGGGCCGGGCCGCCCCAGTCTCAGTCAAGCTTCACGGGTCACAGGCTTACTCAGGTCATGCTTAAAAGACTTATTTTTAAACGGACTCCAAAAATTCTAACCCAGCCTTACGAAATTACGAATTGGGCTGGACTAGCCCAACGGACCAAGCACATATTGACGACTTTAGCTATAACACTTTTGTACACAAGAAGTAACCATAATACAAGTATACAACCCAGCAATATCAATAAAAGTAAGATTAAAATTTATAGAAATGCGCCGTAAAAACAAAACAAAAAGATCCGCGTGAAAGCCCCATTGAATTGTACTGTGCGCTAAGCGAGACACTCGATCACAATTTTACACAGTAAATTGAGATTGAAAAGTTAAAAAGTAAAGACGTTTATTTTTTTTTGAAATTGAAATAGGAAGAAGCAAATCCAAATGCAGGTAAAGATCTTTGCACGGTATATATATGAAAAAAGAACTTGCATATTGATAGTAGCATTGTAATCACGATAACTGGTGACGCTAATTTAGATAAACTAACCAGTCCATCATTATTATTACTCTGGTTTGGTATTTCACATTGAAAAATTATCTTGTAGATGCACTGACACTCAAAAATATGTTTATACAATCAAGTTAAATTTGCATTTGATTAATAATTTGAAAAACTAGTAATTAATATTCTCTAAGTAATTATGTAAAGAACTTTTACCATATCAATCCATATGACTTAAATCTATTTTCTATCTCTAATGTTATTTTTCTTAATTAATAACTATGATTTGTCCATTTTTCATTTAATAACACAATTTCAACTAATTCTGAAAACTTTCTCACCAAAACATGAATGTTTTTTCTCTATTTATATACATTGCTCTGTTTGTTGTGACAAAACATTACTCCTATTTCCCTTCTCTCTACTGGAAAAGCGTATTAGTACAACCACATCGTTCACATCGAAAGCTCTTCTCTCCTGCTTCTTCTTCCTCACTAAACCATGCAATCAATCCAATCTCCATCTTTCCGTCCATCTCCACTCGATCCACTCAAAAAAACCGTCCCCCAATTCACCAATGTTAGGCCATTGAGTCATGTCAAACGAGTATCCTTTATTTCAGCTTCAGCAACCACTGTTTCCGCTCCTAAAAGGGAGAAAGATCCAAAGAAAAGGGTTGTTATAACTGGGATGGGCCTTGTTTCTGTTTTCGGTAATGACGTCGATACTTACTATGACAGACTTTTGGCTGGTGAAAGTGGGATTTCACTCATTGATCGTTTTGATGCTTCTAAGTTCCCCACAAGATTTGGGGGACAAATTCGTGGGTTTACATCGGACGGATATATTGATGGGAAGAATGATAGGAGGCTTGATGATTGTCTTAGGTATGCCATTGTTGCTGGGAAAAAAGCTCTTGAAAATGCAGATCTTGGTGGTGACAGACTTGGAAAGGTTTGGGCTTTTTTCTTTCTTCGGATTTTTGAATTTGGTTAAATCTGCCACATGTTTTTCTTCTATATGATAAATTTGCTGGAATTGGGCTTGCATGATGGGTTTTTGGCTCGTGTTATTTTGTCCATTGCTTTAGTTTTAATATTTGGAAATGTGGAGAATTTAGAGAAATTGTTTGCTGATACTGTGCTTATTTAGGCTTGCTTGGTTTGTTACTTTGGTATTTTAGCTCGATTTTTTATGCAGTTTATTGCTTTTGTTATTGGGATAGCCTGATGTGTTCCATTGTTATTTTGGTATTTTGGCACGTTTCTTTATGCTCTGGTTCTGTAAGACGTTAACTTTAAAGGTAAAAGCTTACATTAACGTTAGCACAGTAGCATAGCTAAGTGTGTTGAAGGGGGTCCGGTTGAATCCTGTTCGCCCGAAAATTACACTTTACAAATTGGATAAAAACAAACTTGTGTATATATGTGAATTGTTGAATCCCATTTTATAGTTAAGTGTATTCACTTATTGTACAAGTTTATCTCAGTTAGTATCTTAGTGATCCTAAACTGTGTAATAGTCTAACTGAGACCTTCCAGAGCATTTTGGGAGTTCCAGAAACTGTCAAACTACTTTTCTTCACAAAACAATGTTTAATGGTGCATTAGAAAAATATGATGTTAATATTTTGTATAACTCCTTGTTCATCTTTCATTGTTTTTCTAGATTTGTTTCTTTTCTGCAGCAAATGACTCTAGGTTATTTACTTATAATATTCTGCCTCCAGATTGACAAGGAGCGAGCAGGTGTTTTGGTAGGAACAGGAATGGGTGGTCTTACAGTTTTCTCAGATGGCGTCCAAAATCTTATTGAAAAGGGTCACAGGAAAATTACTCCGTTTTTTATACCATACGCCATAACAAACATGGGTTCTGCCTTGCTTGGTATTGATCTTGGTTTTATGGGACCAAACTACTCAATCTCAACTGCTTGTGCTACCTCCAATTATTGTTTTTATGCCGCTGCGAATCACATTCGCAGAGGTGAAGCTGATTTGATGCTAGCTGGTGGTACCGAAGCTGCCATAATACCTATTGGATTAGGAGGTTTTGTGGCGTGCAGAGCTTTGTCTCAAAGGAATGATGATCCGCAAACTGCTTCCAGACCATGGGACAAAGAAAGAGATGGCTTTGTTATGGGCGAGGGAGCTGGAGTTTTGGTAAGTATCTTGCAAGTGATGATCATATTTTTTCATAGAAAGTGCATCTTAGATTTGTATCTTCTTTGAGCAAGTTATCTGTGTTCCAGTGTAGTTTTCTGTTTTCATAAATTGACTCCAATGCTGAAGCAACTAAATATGCAATAAACTGCTATCCATGAATTGCTGGGGTTTCTTTCATTGCGTGGTACTGCATAATTTTGATTAAGCACTAGAGATATGTTGCTTTCCTGCGATTTACTTACCATTTGGAAAGTCATTATGAAGACTGAATTACATGCTCGGCAGGTGATGGAAAGTTTGGAGCATGCAATGAAACGAGGAGCACCAATAATTGCAGAATATTTGGGTGGTGCAGTTAATTGTGATGCTCATCACATGACTGATCCCCGAGCTGATGGTCTTGGTGTTTCGTCATGTATTCAGAGCAGCCTTGAAGATGCTGGAGTGTCACCAGAAGAGGTATATGCTTCTCTCTCCTATCAGTTACGGTTATACTCTCATTCTCTACTCAATAGTCGAAGAGAGGGGTCAAAGATATGCTGGAAGAGCATACTGCCATAGATGTTTCCCATAAAAAGTTTGGAGATTTTTCAAAATGACAAATGTTATGCTGGGGCCAGCAGACCCAAGATCCTGTCATATTTCATACTTTTGCTTCTCTGAATTCTTCTGTTGTTGAGGAAAGGTTACGATGGAGAGAATATCTCTTAACATGAAAGAGATTTTTTATTGTGGCACATGGGCCTCGTTATTGGACACTTTTGTGTGTTAGGTTTAGGCTGAATCAGAGTAATTGTGGACGAGTTAATCTTCTTCTTTTATAGTTCAAAAATAACTTCTTGCAGCATCAGAGTCTATTCCATGTCGATTTTCTGCCCAAAGACTCTTCCATCCACGCCATGTTGTCTCTTTAAGAACAAATGCTACCTCCCATATGAGGTTTATTCTGAATTCTAGATTCTAAGTAAAGACTACTCCCTTCATCTGTACTAGATAAAAACCTCCCCTATTGAGAGTAAAGAAAAGGTTACTAATCAATTTTACTCATCAAGGCATATGTTCACACCGCCGGCGATCAGAAAAATTGGATTCTTTCATCATTAACCACAATGCACCTAAAATGCCTCGAGAACTCGTCCTAGATACTAACTCTTCCATGTTGAGCAATGACACTAACACTGCTTGAAACCGCAGAGGAATGACGTAAGATGTATCAATTGTTTAGAATCAGCATGCCATCAGCGAAGGGTGTAGCTCTATTGCCCTCATTTTTCTCTAAGAAAATCCAGACTTTCTTGTCCCACACTTTTCTCAATGCCTTCATGATGAGAATTAAGACGTAGTTAATACAGGACCATCTTTCAAACTAGTAGAACTGCCCTAAATGAGAATGGGGACATTTAAAGTAGATATCATATACATCCTTCTCCATTTTTCTCCTACCATTCTGTTGATGAATTAACAAAGTCCCACATTTGCATTCTGGTATAACCCTGGAGTTGTCCTTTCATGTAGTACTGATTGCTATTGGTTAAATTTAAAAGATTGAAAATCTGTAATCCTTTTTAAGTCGCTCAAGCAGAACGGAATGATAATGAGAACTAATATGGCTGATTCCAACTAATTTGGATTGTAACATAGTTGTTGTTGTCCATGGCGAATCAGCCAGAGGTGAAATTGTCTGTGTATGTTGCCTTCCAGAATCTTAGAACCTAGTTTAGGTGGATACTTGAAACATTTAACTTTGGTGATGTTAGTCTTTGGGGAGGTGCATAATGTTATTGGATAGATTTTGCTGATCAAGTTATAGTTACGTTTGGTTACTGAGTTGATCTTCTCTTTTTTCATTTCAGGTTAATTACATCAATGCTCATGCAACTTCCACCATTGTTGGTGATATAGCCGAGGTAAATGCTATTAAGAAGGTATTCAAGAACACCTCAGGAATCAAAATGAATGCAACCAAGGTAATTTTGTCGACATTGTAATGCATCTCTTCATTTATTTGAATTTATTGGAGTTTTTGCCAGTATGATCAACTTTCCAGTTTTTTGTTTTCCATTCTTTTCCAGTCTATGATAGGGCATTGCTTGGGTGCTGCTGGTGGTATGGAAGCTATTGCAACAGTTAAAGCTATTACAACCGGCTGGGTGCATCCTTCAATTAACCAATTTGTGCGTTGTTCTATTTCTGAAACTTGGATATGAAATGTTGGTTGTTATGCTCATTCTTCATTTACAAATCTCTTAACTTTAATGAATATTGCAGAATCCTGAGTCTTCAGTGGAGTTTGATACTGTTCCAAACAAAAAACAGCAGCATGAAGTGAATGTTGGTAAGATACACTTTTAAATTATGACACTGTACTATCTTATTAGAAATAAACCGTTACTGAGGAATAATTGAATCACTAAATGCTCAAGATAGCAAAATTAGTTATGAAAAGAAAAAAGACATTTAGTAACATCTATTTCTGTCATATGCAGGAATCTCAAATTCCTTTGGTTTTGGTGGTCACAACTCTGTCGTCGCCTTTTCTGCATTCAAGCCTTAATCCAGCTCACTTCAGGAAAGAGCAATCCTCGTTTTGTGGAGGCATAATATAGAGAATTACTGTGAAACAGAGGATGTTTCAAATAAACAAGGTGCGGCGAGAGGTGACCAGTTGGCAAGTTCTGAAAGCTCTTCTTTGTGGCGATAATACCAAAATATCAAGTTGTCTTTATCTTTATTTTGATACTTATGGGCCTATTGAATTCTCTTTTTCCCTGTTTCTTTCTTAGAATTTGTTTTTGTGGAATATGGTTTTTATTATTTGTTTTCTTTATTATTGATAGGAATTCTCTAGTTAAGACCTTATGAATCGATTAAAACCTCATATTCATACTAGAACCACCTTGATTCAATAAAAAAAACTAACCTAAATCAAATCAAGGATTCCCTGAGTAAGAATCCATTTGCTGTTTGGAGCATATTTCTGCTTCCTGGTACCCAAAGACGGGAAAAAGTAATTTTTGTTTTTGCATAGGGATGTTTATAGATTAAAGACGTCTTCTTAAATAAATTTATAGAAATCAGAATTTTTAGATTCAGACGACATGTTTCTGAACTGCTATTATGGAATAAAAGATGAAAAGACACGTCATTTGAGTTTATATAAATTAAAGATTTTTTAATAAAATTTCTAAACAAATTCCCTATCGAAGGAGGAAATGAGCTAGCAAATAAGGTGATGAAATGTATATATATATATGTGTGTGTATATATATAAAAGATTCCAAAAATTTAAGCAAAAAATGACTTTTTAAAATGGGTATGGTAGAAATTTATTGAAAACATATAGATGAGACTATATAAAATTTGAGGAAGATTGGAACTGATTTAGATTGATTTGATATCAAAATTCGTAGTTAAAATTGAGTTCAAAAATTTCTTCTGCGACACGTATCAAACATGTATCACACATGTATCCTACACACAAGTATACATGGATATGCATATGATATATATTGGATACATATGTGATACACATTAGATACATATGTGATACATAGTGTGATACACATATTTTTCATGTTCATCTTCTTCTTCGAATTTTCAATTTAAACCATCTCAAAATCCGCTTCTTTAAAGGGCGACGACTTAAAAGCTTACCTTATTATTAGAGAAAGGTTTGGAACCTTAAACAACGTTTTGGAGTTTTCGCCCCAACCCAGGTTAGGGGGTCGTTAGACCGTAGCTTGCTGCTGAAAAACGTTGCTAGGCTAGTGCGGCTCGCTTCGCTCTTCAAGCTTCAGCCCCCTTATTCAACCTCAACATCTATAAAAAAAAACTCCACTAAGTTATCCTAAAATTAAGATTCAAGCTCCTTAAAATATACCCAATTTATTCTAATAATACTCACTTAAAAGACATAAAAATTTAATCTTTTTTAATTACAAATAGTTAATTGACTAATATTAATAATATTTTATAAATAAATTAATTTTTATAATAAACTACTTATAAATAAACATAGCTAACAGTTTTTCAAAATAAAAAGACAATCAAAAATTGTAATGGGATAAGGTGACTTTATTTATTGTAGGTGTCGGCTTCAATCTTCTAAAAAATAGTGAGAAGGAAATCAGGAATGCTTCCCCTTTATGTGGCCTTACACAATGCTTATTAATTGAGACCCGGTGCAAGTACCGGAGCCATGGGTTAAAAATGACTGCTATGAAGAGGATATTTTCTAGGCTTAAATTGAATAAGAGTTGAAAATAAGTATAGCCTATGGAGAGGTTCTTTTCTAGGCTCAAGTTGACAAGCGAAAGGGGCAAGGGGGAAAAGTTTTGGGTGGAGAGTGAGTGATAGTGGGTCAAAATTTATGAGGTCGGTGCTGATTTTCACAAATTCTAAGAAAAATAGTTTTTTTAGTTTCCCAACGTACAATTATATTGGGTCCCGATTATATATGAATTCGTGTCGAAAAGTTTCACATTAAAATAAAGCGCTACCTAACAAAGGTGATTTTATATCTAGAGACTCGAACTCAAAATCCTTAATTAAGGATAAATAAATACTCACTATTCCACCGTTATTTAATTAAGTAGCACATATACAAAAAGGTATAAAAGTGTTACAACATAAAAAATGGTGCCATTAGATATTCATTTTGACCTTTTGAAATTAGTCAACTATGCAAACAAATCATTTAATATAGGTGATTTCAAATTTCTATTATACAGAAAAGGGAAGGTGGTCGACCAAGGACATCTATATTATTTTATAAAAAAATTCTAAGATGCAAAACTATGTTTGATACACATGGAACCCACATTTCCTTAGCCACAACTCTCCTTTAAATGCATTGTGCATGACTGCATGTATTGATTAGACTGTTTTTGCAGTGCAAATGCTCATTTACAACTTATTTTCTCATTTTGGGAAATTATTTATTTTGTTTTAGTCAAATAGAAGGTTTTACAGAAAAAGTAAAATTAATTTTTAAATCATAAAACAACAAAAAAAAGTATCAATATTTACAAGATTTTCATATTTACTCATCCTATTTTAAAGCAATTTAAAAATAAAAATTAAATAATTTTCATCTATCCACACTATTTGTTGACGATTTCAAACTAAATATTTTCATATTCAAAAGTAATTGTAAAATGTTATAAACTAAAGCAAAAGACAAGAACAATAGAACAAGAACAATAGCAATAGAGAGAAGAGTAGAGAGAGTTCTTCTTATTGAGTTGAGAGGGGTGAATTACAATGGTAGAGAGCACCTCTATTTATAGGGAGGAGGAAGATCTTGCTACCAATAATAGGACTCTAAAATCTCTCTAATTAAATACATTAAAGACATTCACCTTAAATACAAGTGTAAGAATCTTCTATTTCATAACACTCCCCCTTGAATGTCTATTCAATGATGTGCCTCGTTAAAACCTTAAAACAAAACCCAATGGGAAAAATTAAAGTAAGGAAAGAGTACACATGTTTGAATATGCGCCTATTGGTTGCCTCGTTAAAAACCTTGCAAGGAAAACCCAGTGGGACAAAACCTTGTAAGGGAAAAAGAGTGCAACGCGCATTGACTCCCCCTAATGAGTACATCGATTTATATCCTTGAGCATTTGCATTCCAATCTTGTGCATCATCTTCAAAACGATCTTTGGTAGATGCTTGATGAATAAATCAACCATATTGACTTGAATAAATATTCCGCACCTTGAAATCATCATTCTTGATGGATATAAACATCTTCATATAATGTCGTGGAATAGCTCTTCAATATCTCCATAGATGCATTCTCAAATCCATCATGCTTATAGTTATGGCAAGATTCATATGTACACAAATTGTACTTAGGATGCGGTACTTCAGGACCAAGAATTGCATATGCTTCAAGCAACTTAAATCTTTCAAGTTAAGTCATATAAGTCGCATAATAGACTTTAGCTGCATATCAAGCTTTCATTAGTGATACTAAACAAATAAGATACCGAAAACTGACTATACATACCTTTGACTTTATACTTTCAAGCATTTGAACTATAGGTTCAAAACTTCATGTCTTTCATATGGAATCAATTCTTCTTGAATTGTATCTCTTCCATTTAGTTACTTTCTTTGAGTCAGCAAATGCGTATAGCATGCTTTGCAATATGTTGCAATTGAATTATCCCTTTTATGAACTTCAGGTTCATATCATGATGTTCGGGGATATACATATACAAATGATAATTCATCCCATGTAACACTTTCTCAAGTGTTTATCATGTCTCCCCCTCATGTTAGTAAAGCTAACATGTTTCCTCAACTTTGGGAAATCATCTTTATACATTATGTCAATATACACAGCACCTTAATATAAGATGAAATTATTTGGTTCCTGACCCTGAACCACTTTTGAGGGGAGAATATACTCTTGTATACAACTTATATCAAACTGATATATACAACTTCGTTCTCATAAGGAACAGTTTAGCTATTAAGTGGAAGCACTCAATAATTATCTTGCTAAACCAACTTTGATATAAACCAACTTATCAAGATTAACTGTCTTGAGTAGAGAATCTGGAAACTATGCTCGAAGTTAGATTACTGAGCGTTTTACCTCGCAAGCACGGCCAGGCTGCGGGTTAATAACAATTGCGCATGTAACCATTCCATAGATGCATCATATGTGGTATACATGGCGGGTGAATGGGCCCATATTCACCTTTGATATTTCCAGAATCAAGGGGCTTCAACCCGAACTCTTTAGTTGGTCAGTTCATTACTGAGAACAAGAACTTCTAGTTCTTTGATATTCACCTATGTGAATTACATCATACTTCAAATGAGATGGCTAACACGAATGTCAACTGAATAAATTATCAATATTGGTAAACTTCAAATTTACACCATGACATGTGCACTTATCAATAAACTTCAGGTTTATTATGACATGGGTTTTATACCAATAGATATCCACTTTATTGTGGCATTCTTTCGTTTGTGTAGTACAAACTGGAGAACAAAGCGGGTAGCTTTTCATATACAAATTACCTCGCTACAAGTTGTAGTAATAGGAGAATCAAAGCCTTCCTTTATTTATAGTCTCAATATCATCAATCGCCTTCGCGTGTACTTTTGGAAACTGGATAAGTTTCTTTAAGACTTACTACAGCACAATACTCAATTGTGTTTCTCCAACATAGTAATAATTGGCTCTTCCAAAGCTCTCAATTAATTTTGTACTACCGCAGACTGAGGTTCGAGATCCTCACATTCTTGCATTCCGTATTTTCAAGAGTCTCAGGCTCAATAGATTCTTCGTGAATCTCGGATTTAATCAAATCATGAGCGTCCTCATGTGATTCTTTCATAGTGTCATTTAGATCGTTCTTTTTCCTCTTTCTAGGATTTCGATCTTTGGAACCTAATGGTCTGCCACGCTTCTGGCGTGCATTTGACTCATTGGATATGACACCAGATATTTGTCCAATAGGGACTTCAATACGGATCGGAACATTTTCCGCGTGAATGTGGGATTTCGTTATCCTCTTCAAGTCCGTAAATGCGTCAGGCATTTGATTTGCTATTCTTTGCAAATGGATAGTCTTTTGTACCTCTTTCTTTCAAATAGAGGTATGTGGATCAAGATGAGATAATGATACATTTTTCCACAAAATTTTCCATTTGGTTTCACCGACTTCTCCCCCTAATTTTGGGAAAAGTGTCTCATCAAATTGACAGTCTGCAAATAGTGCAGTGAACAAATCTCCTGTCAATGTTTCGAGGTAGCGAATAATGGAGGACGATTCATACTCAACATATATTCCTAACCTTCTTTGCAAACCCATTTTGGTGCGGGATGGCGGTGCTACAGGCACCTATACTGCGCATCCAAAGCTTCTTAAATGGGATATATTGGGTTCATGACCCAAAACCAATTGCAATAGGGAATATTTGTGATAATTCGTCAGTCAGAGACGAACTAGCATTGCTGCATGCGAAATGGCGTGACCCTAAGCCGAAGCGGGCAGCCGACAAAGTAGCATTGCTGCTTGCAAAATGGCGTGAACCCAAACCGAAATGGGCAGCCTCGTTTTCATGAAGAATTCAAGATTATTCTCATCTATTATCCATTAACTTTGCAAACGCAAGGTTGCGTGATGGCAACAAGCACACATTAGACCATCTACAGGATGCGTCTATCAAGACCATGAAATACCTAAACTACCCACTAGGTGGGTGAATAGGTCCACAAATGTCCCCTTGTATACGTTCCAGAAACTGGGGTGACTCAGTCCCAACCTTTGTTGGGGATGGTCTGATAATCAGCTTGCCTTGATAACACGAAGTGCAAGGATATTCATTACTTGAAAGAATTTTGAAATTCTTTAACGGATGCCCATATGAGCTTTCTATAATCCGTCTCATCATGGTTGATCCTGGGTGACCCAGTCGATCATGCCAAAGTACAAATGTATTGGACTCAGTATTCTTTAGATTTATTGTTGAATGTGCCTCAATTGCACTAATTCTTGTCCAATACAGGCCACAAGATAAAGACGGGAATTTCTCAATAACCCTCTTTTGGCCGGAGACATTCTTTGAAGTGAGGACGAGATATTCAAGATTATCTTCATCCATTGTCTCAATATTGTAGCCATTCCGGCGTACATCTTTAAAGCTCAACAAGTTTCTCATAGACTTGGAGGAGAACATTGCATTCTCTATGATTAACATCGTGCCCTTGGGCAGAGTTACTATAGCTCTTCCGGAGCCTTCAATCAATTTACTACTTCCAGAGATTGTAGTAATGTTTGCCTTACACATATTCAGTTGAGAGAAATACTTCCTTTCTTTGAGTATTGTATGTGTAGTACATGAATCAACTAGGCAAATACTTTTACAGTTGGATGTTGATCCAAGCTCGCTTTGTGAGATATCCATTTTGCTTTCCCGTAGTTTGACATACAAAAAAAATACATAAATATAAGTATAAACAACTTCAATTCTTTTGTTTCGCGTTTAAAAAACAGCGTTTTGGGAAGCAGTTATTTAGGATATTCGAATATTGTATTCTAATATTCGAATATAATGCCTTGCGGAAAAAATAATACTTTAATGCGAAAAATATTAGATATTCGAATATTTAAGCACATATTCCAATATCTTGCCAGATATTCGAATATAGGAATTCTGATATTCGAATATCTGGCCCAGATATTCGAATATCCGACTCTGATATTCGAATATCTGGCCTGGCGGAAAAAAGTTCGTTTTATTGCTAAATATTAGACGATCGACTAGTTTTTAGGTTAGTCGATTACCTCTACTGTACAATAAAAATATTTGAGCATATTGAAACATTCTAAAGGGCTAATACTAACATCATATCATGAATTAACTAATACGAGCTAATGCTAATGAATATTAATTTATTCATTGACTAATACAAGTAGAATCAAACAGCTCCATCTTCTTTCATCATGGTTCCATCACCGATTAGGTGGTCTATCTTTCCATCGGGTTGCTCGAAGAAGTCTGCCACATCCAGGTGGGTGATATCCTCATTGTCGTCATAGACAAAATTTATTTTAGGGTCTTTTCTCTTTCGAGATGCTTGATAAAGGTCAACCAAGTGTCTTGGTATACGGCAAGTCCGAGACCAGTGCCCATTTCCACCGCAACGATAACATATAGTTTCTGAACTATTTGCCTTAGGATCTTCTGGACCCCGTTTCTGCTTTCGGTGGTTATCTCTCTTTGGGGGGTGACGGACTTCTTTGGAATTTCTTCCTTGTCCACGTCCTTGGCTTTGACCCCGTTTATGACCGTGATCATGGTCCCTTTTATGTTTGGCATAATGAGAGTGCACCATATCTGCTTCAGGCAGTGGTGTAGACCCAGTTGGTCTATTTTCGTGATTTCTCATGAGCAGTTCATTATTTCGCTTAGCCACTAATAAGAGAGAAATCAGTTCAGAGTACTTCGTAAAGCCTTTCTCTCGGTACTGTTGCTGCAGTACCATATTGGAGGCATGAAACGTTGTAAACGTTTTCTCAAGCATATCGTAATCGGAGATGTTATCTCCACATAGCTTCAGTTTAGAAGTAATTCTGAACATAGCAGAATTATATTCAGAAACGGACTTAAAGTCCTGTAGCCTCAGATGGGCCCAATCATATCGTGCTTGTGGCAGAGTGACCAACTTCAGGTTGTCATATCTCTCCTTTAAGCTGTTCCACAAAACGAGTGGATCCTTGACGGTGAGATATTCAATCTTCAAACCTTCGTCAAGGTGGTGGCGCAAGAAAATCAAGGCCTTCGCACAATCTTGGGTGGATGCTTTTTCTTTATCTTTGAGGGTGTCTCCGAGACCCATAGCATCTAGGTGGATTTCAGCATCCAACACCCATGTCATATAGTTCTTGCCCGAAATTTCAAGGGCAACGAACTTTCTTTTCATAATGTCAGACATACTCGAAAATTAAATTAGGAAGAGGGAAAATACCTTGGATTTTCGAGAATGGTACTTGAGACGGTAGAGTCTCGTGCTGATAACGTGTTATAAACTAAAGCAAAAGACAAGAACAATAGAACAAGAACAATAGCAATAGAGACAAGAGTAGAGAGAGTTCTTCTTATTGAGTTGAGACGGGTGAATTACAATGGTAGAGAGCACCTCTATTTATAGGGAGGAGGAAGATCTTGCTACCAATAATAGGACTCTAAAATCTCTCTAATTAAATACATTAAAGACATTCACCTTAAATAGAAGTGTAAGAATCTTCTATTTCATAACATAAAAAGTATAATTTGTTAAACCTCAAAAGTTAATTTAAGTAATGAGATTTGTTCCTACTGTACTGGGAGGCTATATCTTATATACTTAAAGATGTGATAATTTAATCTATATGGTTTGAACTTCATTTTTTCATGATAAGTTTTCAATTATCAATAGATTGTCTTAAAACATTATTTGTTATAATTTTTATATTATTTCATTATGAAAATTAACGCATGATAATTCCATAAAAAATAAAATACTTCTATCATCTCCTTAAATTGAGGAAAAAAAGAAATATCTATATATTTACATAGACTTCTATTAAATATTTATTATTTTATTATCAATTAACATCAATTTAGATGAGTTATAATAAAATATAATTTGAACTACTATATTGAATTAATACAATTTATATCATGTGTCATGTTTGTTTTAATGCCTATTATTCTCTTTGTTTGAAGCAGTAAATTGCCTCGTTAGGAATGCAAATTCCCTTGGAAGTTCTCTTTGCTTATGGTACTAAGTATTTCTCTTAGTTTTGATTACGATATATGAAGTAAAATCATAGTTTTTTCATCTTTTATCGTATTGTAAATAATGATGTTGTTCGTTTAAATTTTCAATCAAATAGCTGATTGTTCCCTCTGTTGAAACATTTGCAAGACCAATTTGGATGTATTCGAGATTAGTTTACAGAAGATTGATATGCTTTTTATTCTAAAATATTATTAATATAGATGACACTTGTAGCCTTTTATATCAAATTGAAAATTTGATATTTGTGATTGACATTGACTGGAGGTTAAAATGAGTATTTATAGCATCAACTTACACAAATTATAATTTACAGTTTAATTTTATGTAAATTAATTGTAAAATATCCCCAATATTATTCTCTATCCGTTGCTAGTGGATATAATAATAATTACTTATTTATCAAAAAATTAACTAAACACTAACAAATAATAATTTTAAATTTACAATGCTTGGCCCGTAAAATAATTGTAAAATATCCCCAATCTCTTTTTTTTCTCCTCTTTCAGTTTTGTCTATCTTACTTTCAGTTTCAGTAAGATAGACAAAACTGAAAGAGGAAAAATAAAAGAGAAAAATCTGCAACATGAATAAGGGGAATTGAGTGGTCTTTTAGTCGAGCTCTTGTACGTTATCTTTGAAAAATTAAAAATAATATCTTTCTCGTTCTAAGAAGAAACGATATGCAAATATAGTTTTTGGTAAATCAATCACAAATTAACAATTTGCGATGTTATCATAAACTACATAGAGATAAACAAAAATCAAAATAATTTAATTTAAAATATTTTAGAGGATGTTTCATTCTAAATAATATTTAAAATAATAACTGTTAAAAATTTTAGCTCAAAAAAACAATATAAAACAAGAACATAAATAGAATAAGAGAAGAAGAGAATAACTTTTTTATTTCATCAAGTGTTCAAGTGTGTTCCATCTCACATTTCATGCCTATATTTACAATATTACATATGAAGGTTATAAAAAGATTGTCTTAACATGGCATTAACAATTGAGATCATGGGGATGGGTTATAGAGGTGTGGGAGATACAATCATAATGGTGATGAGTAGTGAAAGGTTATTTGCATCATGAGTGAAAGTAGTCGGAGTAGTGGACATCCACATTTATTAATTATTTTATAAAACTCCCCCTTGGATTTCCAAGAAAATAGATAATATGCCTCGTTAAAACCTTACTAAGAAAAAATCTTGTGGGAAAACATATTAGTGAAGGAAAAAAGTACACATATCTGTAATACATTTATTTACCAGTAAATCCCAATGGGACAAAACCTATGGTAATGGAAAAGAGTACATCGTGTACTTACTCCCCCTCATGAAAATACTACTCTATTTCTCGAAGACGTCACATTTCATCCTCTGTCTCAACTTCTCAAATGTTGAGGTTAAGAAAGCCTTAGTGAACAAATCAACCAAAATTTCACATGAACGAATCAGTTGAACATTAATTTCACCATTTTGTTGAAGATCATGCGTGAAAAAAGAACTTTGGTGAAATATGCTTTGTTCTGTCTCCTTTGATGTATCCTCATTTGAGTTGAGCAATACAAGCAATATTCTCTTCATATAGTGTTGTTGGATTATCCTTTTTCATAAGAAAATCACACATTTCCTGAATATGTCGAGCCATTAATCTCAACCAAACACATTCCCGACTAGCTTCATAAATGGCTATTATCTCAACATGATTTGAAGATGTGGCATTTATTGTTTGTTTCGTTGAACACCATGATATAGCAGTACCCCCATATGAAAACGAATAGCCTATTTGAGATCGGGCTTTATGTGGATCGGATAAATTGTGAGCACGTGATTTTTGCTTCACGGAGATTACTCCAAAAGAAATCGAAAAATAAAACAAGTTACCTTCAGGTACAATTTTGAGAGTTTGCGTGACATTTTGGTAATTATTTTGTCCGTAAATGTCTACCTTGTTGTAGTTAACTAAAAAATATAAAAATACATGTTGCATGTATATTTAGGTTAATTGTGCATTTTTAGAAATTAATTAACCATAATTGGGTTAAAAGAAAATCACAAAAAAATATGTATGTGTGTTTCTTGTCATTGTGTGACGTTATTTTTAATTTTGTGTTAATTGTCGTAGGGGGTTAATTAGTGTTTGTGTAATTTTATTTTTTGACTTTTACAATTTATTTTAGAATTTTGTTTGATTTTGTTTAATTAAGGAATGAAGGAAAGGGTTGAAATATAAAAGAAAACTCGGTTTGGGCCATGTGTAACCAAAGGAGTTAAGGCCCAAATCAATGTGTATTGACCCAGTCCAAAGACCAGGCCTCTCAACATATCCAAACGACGCCATATTTGTCATTCCCCTGTGAGTTGTCGATCAAATCAGTTGAACGGCCCAGATCAAGTCTCCCATTAACCAAAACGACGTCGTGTATAGACCTTTGATCTGGACCGTTCATTCAATCTCATCGAACGATCCTAGGCCATCTCAGATACCCGACCCATTTAACAAACGGACCGACCCAGTCTCAACCTTAATCAAACGACATCGTCCCTCTTAATGAAGAGATCCTGGCCCTCAATTCCATCTGATCCAACAGTCAGGATCCACCACCCCTACTCCGTATATAAACCCTCTTACCTCACTCCACGCCCCTAGCCACTGTACCCCTCTCTTCTTTGTCTTTCTCAAGCCTTCAGAGACGAGACCCTTCTAACCCAAGCCGCCACTGAATCTTCTCACCAGAAACCCGGCGGCAACTACGCCACCGGTCACCATATCAATGCTATAGAACCCCCTCCTCGCCCTAAACCTAAATATCTAAGCCCTGTTCCTCGAATCAAACAGATCTTCTCGAATCTTCATTTGAAGATTCGAGTCACATCTCAACCTACACCAAACCCTCCAAAATCAATACCTAGCCGTCCTCTAACATTCCTCGTGCCTTAACAAACCCTGGTTCGAGTCGAATCTGCCCGGAAACCATTGAACCCTAAATCACTCACAAAAACCCTAGAAATCCAAGATGGGGTTTTCTGTCTAATTCGATGGTAAATCAAGGTCTATCGGACCTTATTTAAGGTCCATTCGACCTAAAAGGCCGAATCCAGTCGAAGTACAGGTCGTCTGTTCGTGAGCCAAAAAAACTAAGTATTTCTTCTTTTTTTCTCTTTTTTAGGTGTATTGTCTGTGTTATTGCATGTTGAGTTAATTAATTAGGTTTTCCTTTTGTTCTCATTTAATCTCTGTTCATCTCTGTAAAGACCTTTATTTGGTCATTTCTTTTATGATTTCCTGTTATTTGTGTATTGGTTTGGAGCTTGGTCAGGTTTGGTTTACCAAACTCACCAGCTCATTCCTTGAATTTGCACCCCCTATGCCTTTTTTAACTTAGGATTGGTATTAGCTGTAGAAATTATAAGCTTAAAGCCTGAAATCAGTTTTAAGTATGAGTTTATATAGGTTAGTTTCGTATTAGTAAACATAGGATTAAGAAGTTTTGAGTTAAGCCCATGTGTTATAGGCACGCCTGAAATTAGTATTCAGGCTGCCCATATACTTTGGGACTAAAAAATAAAATCAGTGGGTTTGCTAGTTGAAAATCAAAAATAACACGGGGTCTTAATAAAGAATTAAACAACTGACATTTTTTTTCAATACTTTAGGTGGAAAATTATAACATTAAGAGGTTAATGATAAAAGGGTGCAACGGCACATGGGAGGGAATATACAGGCTGAAAAGAGAAAAACTTTGAATAACAAATGTTCAGTTCTGGCCTATAAATAGGATTCATTCAGGACTGGATTTTGGAGATTAGAAATTCAGAGCTTGGAACTGAATTTTTGATATTAGAAGTGGAGTATTAGAAAAACATATTTAAAGGGTAATAGAGTGGCTAAGCTGGCTTTTTTAACACCTAAAGAGCTGAGTTAAAATGAGTGAGATTAAGGCCGGAACTCTTGAGTGTATTGCTAATTGTCCATCTATCAGTGGAACATCTCTCTTGAGTATTGTCACTGGTTCACCTATATTGGGTTTTCTGGTATTTACTTGGTCTTGTTAAGTTGATGTTTGATTCTGGTATTGCTGGTATACATCTGGGTGTTGTTGAGTTTTGATATTGGTATTCAAGTACTACTGCATCTATTGTGGACTCTTTATCTAGTTTTCTGCATCTACTACTGGGTTTCTGCTATTATTATCGGACTCTACTTATTGTTGAAGCTCTGTGTTGCTGTGATTGCTAACCGTGTACTGATACTCCTACTCTCCCTTTGCTTTTCATAATTACCAGGTACACAACTTACACTGGTACACAATATAGCTGGAACAGTTCAAAGCATGAAATAAAATGAAGCCTAACGCTTGAAAATTTAGTTGTAATTTGTTTATATCTTAAGTTGTATGTATGTTGGATGTTAGTTTAGTAGAAGCACGTGAGCAGTTGTAATATTAATACTGCCCTGTAGTAGTTTAGGTCCTGTAAATTCATTAACATGTATGTTAATTAGAAAACCTATGATGTAGTACCCGCATCTTTCCTCCTCCAGTTTGTTTCCTTTTCAGTAGGTTCAAACTAGACATCACGTGTAAGATAATTAATCAGTAGTTCCATTTCCTTAGCTGATAATTCGTCTACTTTGCGTTTAGATTAAGCTTCTCAACTGCTAATATTATTTCTGCCTCTATTTGTTAATGTTAAACATATGCAAACAAGGTAACTAGACTCCAAAAGATCACAACGAGATGGCCCATGCCCTATTTTACCCTGCGTTGGGCTGGGCCCAAGCTGTTATGCCCTCCTTACCTCCCCCCTTATTTCAGAACTAATACTCCATGTTCGTAACGCATGTAAACAATGTAGGTTTTTCTTTTCATTTTAGAGACGCAACAAAATAGAAAACCTTAGTTGCTTTAGGATATCCTTAAAAGTGAAATGGGACGTGCCTCGCCAAAACCAATAATAAAGTCGCGGGGACCTCAATTAAAAGGACCTAATAAGCGAATAGACTTCGGAATAGGCCATTTAACGAATTCCATGGCCTTTTCCCAAATAATAAACAAATTAGTCTCTTTAGGATGCGCCTTAATTAATTTTACCTTTCTAAACTCGGGTGTGCATTTATACGGACCAAATACAAATCTCGACGAAGTCGAAATGTTTCAACAAACTACATGTACACTGGTTGTGACGTGGTTCAAGATGCATTTCCATGACGTCGCAATTCTTAAAAATAAACAAATAAGGATGTTGCCTCGCCAAACAAAAATACACAAAATTGTGGGGCCCGCCATACATTCTTGTTGTACATGATTGCTTAGCACAGATGGGCCGTTTAGCAAATTTCACGGCTTTACCCAAAATAATTATAGGCATGTCTTTAATAAATTACTTTCTTAAATTCGGGTGTACATTGATGTAACCCAAATCCAAACCTCAACGGAGCGAAATTTGTCGATGACCACGTGTACTGGTTGTGACTTGGTTCGAGATACATTTTCACAATGTTGCAGTTCTTCTGTTAAAAATGATAACAATAATAATAAAAGCGGTAAAGGAGTCTTAATTTGCACTAAGTACGTAATAGTTAAAATCAGATAAATTAGTCGAATATAATAGTTGAGCGACTGTGCTAAAAATCACGAAACTCGGGAATGCCTAACACCTTTTCACGGGTTAACAGAATTCCTTATCCGGATATCTGGTACGCAATTGTAATTTAGAGTCAGTTCATTTCCTCGATTCGGGATTAAAACTGGTGACTTGGGACACCCTAAATCTCCCAGTGACGACTCTGAAATAATTAATCCAATCCCTTCGATTGTCCTTTAATTGGAAAAAACTCCCTTCGCCCTTCGTGGGCGCGCCAAAAGGAGGTGTGACATAAATAACATGCATAGGCATAGCCAATCTTTTCTGACTTGAATTCATTATGATAAAACAATCTCATATCTATGGTTCCCCGAAGATATCTAAGTATATGCTTAGCACTATTCCAAAGTCTTCTTGTTGGGGAGGAGCTGAATCTTGCTATTAAGCTCACTACAAAAGTAATATATGATCGAGTATTATTTGCAAGATACATCAATGCCCCAATTGCACTAAGATATGGAGTTTCATCAACAACGAATCTTCATCGTTTTCTTGAGGCCGAAATAGATCTTTATTTATATCAAGTGATCTCACAAACACTGAGGTATTCAATGGATGTGCATTATCTATGTAAATTCGCTTTAAAACCCTTTCATTATATGCTGATTGATGGACAAAAATTCTATTTGGTACATGCTCAATTTGCACGCCAAGACAAAATTTTGTCTTACCAAGATCTTTTATTTCAAACTCTTTCTTCAAACACTCTACAATATTTGGAAGCTCTTTAGAAGTGCCAATGACATTCAAGTCATCAACATACACAACTATGGTGACAAATTCATATTCAGACCTCTTAATAAAGACATAAGGGCAAATATGGTCATTTTTGTACCCATCATTTAGCAAATACTCGCTAAGGCGATTGTACCACATCCTCCCTGATTGCTTCAATCCATATATGGATTTCTGAAACTTTATTGAACAAGTTTCTCTTGAACTTTTATGTGCTTCAAGAACTTTATATCCTTCATGAATTTTCATACAAAAATCATTATCCAATGAGCCATATAAGTAGGCTGTGACAACATCCGTCAACCGCATATCAAGCTTTTCATGGACTACAAGATTTATTAGATACTTGAAAATAATTGCATCTACCACAGGAGAATATGTTTCCATATAATGAATGTCAGGCCTTTGCGAAAACCCATGTACCACAAGTCGTGTTTTATATCTTACGACTTCACCTTTCTCATTTCATTTTCGCACAAAAACCCATTTGTACCCCCACTAGCTTGACACCTTCATGTGTTTGGACAATTGGTCTGAAAACTTCACGTTTTCCGAGTGAAGCCATTTTTTTAAAATTTATTTTGGCCAATCATTTCTCTGTGTACATTCATCGACAAATTTTGGCTCAAGATCCTCATTTTGTTGCATTATTTCAACTACAACATTATATGAAAAATTATTGTTAACAACAACATTATTTCAGTTCCACCTTTTTCCTGTAGAAACATAACTTATTGAGATCTCTTCATTTTTATCTTTTCCAGGTACTAGAACCTCCTGTGAGGTCTTATAATTCACTACTAAAAAACAACAAATGTGCGAGCGTCAAATCAGTCGCAAATCGTGCTTATTCAACGATTTGCTACTGAAATGTGTCAGTCAGAAAATACATTATCGCAATATATTTGCGACTGAATCAGACAAAATATTGCTACGGATTCCGTCGCAACCTGAAAAATGCGGGGACATTGAAAATTAAGCAATATGCGACCGAATCGGTCACAAATGTAGCGACCGAATCAATCATAAATATATCGACTGATTCTGTCGTAACTATTAATAAAAAAATTGTTTGAAATATTCAATTGCGACTGAATCAGTCACAAACTTGGATAACTTCTAGTGAAATATTTGTCAGATTCATTCATAAATCTTGTCATTTTTAAGTAGATTCATGTTGTATTTCTAATTACACCACCTGCCAAATAAAAGAGAAAAACAAACACCTAACAATTAACCAAAAACTTAATATAGCAGTCCAAAGTCCAATATCTAATACAAATATATATAAACAACTTTGAAGAACATAAATTATACATGATAAATATAACAATATAAACATTAAAAATGAATTTAGTATACAATAATTTATATAAATAAGTATTAAACATGAAATTATATAAATAATAAAAACAAGGCATTAATTTAAGCAAGTAAATTTTTAATATCACTATGTACATATTATATTGCAAAAATAATTGTTAATTTATATTATATTTGCAAATTGTATAACTAATCTGTACATATTATTTTGCTAAATCAATGCAAAAAAAATATGAAAAAAAATCAACAGACCCGCCGCCGAACTATCAACGGAGTGGAGACGAGACGCCGAATTCCTGCACAAAAACAAGTTAAACAACTTAAGAACAACAAAAATTGGTTGAGAGGGGGCAGAGGGCGGCTAGACGGGGGAGATGAAGAGAGTGAGTGAGGGGGAGTGAAATAGAGGAAAATCATACATAATATGGCTAGATTATAGGATAAATTTGACAAATACACCATGTTGGAGGCATAAGAAAAGAGGGGAGAAGAGTAAAAAACTTGGAGAAGAAAGAAGAATGAAGAAAAAACGGGTTAGGTGTATTAAAAAGACAATTGGTGACTAAATCGGTTGCAAATTTGAAATTTTAATTTTCAAATTCCGACCGACTCGGTCGCAAATGTTGTTGACCAGTCAGACCTCGTTTTAATTGCGTATTCTAACCACATCGATCGCAACCTTTAGTTTAATTTTATTTTTAATTTTAATATTTACGACTGATTCAGTCACAAACCATCAAAAAACATTTGCGATATTTTCCGCGCAAATGACCGACGAAAACAGTCGCAATTTTGAGCCAAATTTTTTTAAAAAATATAACATATATTATTTTGAAAATTTCGGCCGAATCAGTCGCAAATTTGCGACTGATATTTTTGGTCGTAAATCATCTATTTTTTTAGTAGTGTATCAATTGCTATGTCTTTATGGTCCTCTTGAGCGATTGCCTCCATGTTATGATTTCGGGGATTTTTATCCTTGGAACCAATTGGTCTACCACGTTTAAGGCGTGTCCTAGACTCATTTGCATCATCATTCTGTCCAACTGGGACATCAACTCGAATTGGAGCATTGACAGTTGGAATATGCGATTTAGTAATATGTGGGAGATTAATAAATGCATCTGGCAACTGATATGCAACATTTTGCATATAAATGATCATTTGAACTTCTTGTTCATATTGATTTGTACGAGGGTCCAAATGAGATAGAGATAATACATTCCAATCTATCTCTTTTTCTAGTTGTTTATTTTCTCCTCCTAATGTTGGAAAATCTGATTCATCAAAATGACAATCAACAAATTTGGTTGTAAACAAATCTCCTGCCGTAGGCTCCAAATATTTAAAATAGAAAGAGATTCATACCAAACATATACTCCCAACCTTATTTGGGGACTCATCTTTGTGCGTTGTGGTGGAGCAATTGGAATATATACCGCACATCCAAAAATTCTTAGATGGATAATATTTGGCTCTTGATCAAAAGCCAACTGTAATGGGGAGACTTTATAATAATTGGTTGACCTTATGCGCACAAGTGTTGCTGCATGCAAAATTGCATGTTCCCACACTAAAATGGGGAGTTTTGTCCTCATTAGCAATAGTCTAGCTATTAGTTGAAGTCGTTTAATCAATAATTTCATTACACCATTTTGACTATGAACATGAGCAACCAGATTTTCAACTTTTATTCCAGTGGCCATACAATAATTTGTAAAGGCATTAGATGTAAATTCACCAGCATTATCAAGACGAGTTGTCTTAATTGCATCGTCTGAAAATTATGCTCTCAACCTTATTATTTGGACCAACAATCTCGCAAATGCCATATTGCGAGTTGAAAATAAGCACACATATGACCATCTTGTAGATGCGTCTATCAAGACCATAAAATACTTGAATGATCCACATGGAATGTGTATAGGCCCACACATACCACAATTTATACGCTCCAGAAATGCAGAGGATTCAATCCCAACTTTAGATGATGATGGTTTAATAATCAATGTCCCTTGAGAACAAGGAACACAAGAGAATTCTTTAAATTGAAGAATCTTCTTATTTTCCGATGTGTGGCCATTTGAATTCTCTATTATTCCGCGCATCATGTTAGAATCGGGATGACCCAATCGGTCATGTCAAATGATAATCATTAGAAGTAGTAAACCTTTTGTTATTATGGCATGTGATTCAATCACGCCAATATTTGTATGGTACAACCCAGAAGAAAATGCAAGTAATTTTTCGTGCACATATTTTTTCTCCGCTTTTATTATAGTAATATAAAGATATTCAACCTTTCCTTCATTAAAGGTCTCAACATGGTAGTCGTTTAGTTTTGAAACTCAACAAGTTTCTTTGAGACTTAATACAATACAATGCATTATTAATAGTTAATATCGTTCCTCCGGATAGTAATAAGGTCCCTCTTCCAAAGCCCTGAATTAACTTTGTACTACCAGATATTGTATTAACATACGCCTTTTTCATAACCAAATAAGAGAAAAATTTATTTTCTCTTAATATTGTGTGAGTTGTAGTACTATCCAAAAGGCATAAATCTTCATTACTCACCTTGGATCCAATTGAAGACTACTTTTTTAATTTTTTTCATAAAAAAATAGTACATCATGAGAAATACGGAAAAAACTAACATCACCAACGACAACATAAGACAAGTTAAGTACTACTCGAAAATAAAAAATAACTTTAGAAAGAGACAAAAACAATACTGAAAATAAAATAAACATAATTGCATTCCCCAGTAAAATGATCAAACTTTAGTTTTGATCTCAAAAGAAGTCTTCAACTTCCAAATAAGTAAGATTATCGAGACCTTGAAAATCATAATCATTCAAAGCAAGATTTGCCTCGGCATTGTCATCATTTTTGTTTGAATGCCCTGTCTCAAAATCATTTTTAAAGGTCAAGTATGACTCCATTGGGGCATTAGCAGAATATGTTCCAACATTATTTGCCTTTATTTTGATGGAGTTTTGATAAAGCCTGACAAAATGCTCATGTTTCCGACATTTAATTTTCTAATGACCTTTCATATCATAGCGGTGGCAATTCCCGTTTTTGCCTCTTGAAGGATTATTTTGAGAACCCATATTGTTCTCTCATTTGCCATGACCACCACGATGACGACTATTAAATCGCCTCTTAATACATTCATATGGCCATAATTATTATTCTGTCTTTTTCCATACTTATCACGTCTAGCTACCATATTCACTTAAGGAAGCGGAGCTGATCCTGTGGGACGTGCTTTATGATTTTTCAGTAAAAGGGTATTATGTTGCTCACCCACCAGAAGGCATGAGATCAATTCATAATATTTTTAAAAAATCTCTTTCACGGCATTGCTGTTGTAATACCATATTTGAAGCATGAAAAGTCATAAGAGTCTTTTCCAGCAAATCTATATCATTCATAACTTTCCCACATAATTTCAATTGTGAAGTTATTTGAAATACAACAGAGTTATACTCCTTACGGTCTTAAAATCTTGCAACCGTAAGTGCATCCACTCATATCGAACCCTTAGCAAGACCGTAAGGTGATCTTTCCTTCAGGCCAGTCCACAATTCAAGTGGATCTTTCACTGTTAAATATTCAACCTTCAAACCTTCATCTAAATGATGACGAAGGAAAATCACGGCATTCGCTTTGTCCTGGCTTGATGCCTCATTACCTTGAGTAATGGTGTTACCAAGGTCTTTAACGGCTAGGTGAATCTCAACATCGAGAACCCGTGATAGGTAATTCTTTCCAGAAATGTCAAGTGCCACAAACTCAAGCTTTAACAAATTCGACATAGTAAAAACTATCAAAGAAGATAAATAATTAGAAATCATTATGATAATAGCCTAAAAAATCTTAAAAATAGACATAATATCAAATTTGTGATCTATATATACACTAAAGTGATAATTCCATAAAAAGAATACTATTTTTTCTTCTTCGAATTATTAGTATATCTTTGATGTTAACTAGAACAAAATATCGTCTCTCAATTAATTCTATTAACATAAAAATTAGCAACTTTCACATGACAATCGTGCAAATAACTTAAAATAAAGAAATATAGAATTTTTTATTTTTGCATATATCTAGAGATATGAAAATTACAAAACGACATATTAAATACACTAATCACGAAATCAAAATATACAACAAAAAAAAATGAACAAATATACATGAACAAAGAAAAGAGCTCAACTTCGTGCTGATAACGTGTTAAAAAATGTAGCTCAAAGTAATAATATAAAATAATAATATACGTAGAATAAGAGAAGAAGGGATAACTTTCTTATTTAATGAAGTGTTCAAGTGTGTTCTATCACATTTCATGCCTCTATTTATAATATTACATATGTAGGTCACAAAATGATTATCTTAAACATGGCATTAACAATTGAGATCATTGGAAAAGATCATGAAAAGGGGTTATGAATATGTGTTACAATCATAATGATAATGAATAGTGAAATGTTATTTACATCATTGGTGAAAGTAGCGGACGCGGAAGCGGTGGACATCTACGTTTACTAAATATTTTATAACAATAACATCTTTTTTCTGGACGGTTAAAGCAAGAAAAGAAAAATAAGAACAAGAAACATAAGGCTGATAGAATAACGTGTCTCCCTCCTCGTGTCGAAATGCCCTCCTCCTTCCCGCCAACCTCAACCCTTCATTTCCCGCCAAATTCCGAACCCTAACTCCAGCATAAGACTCAAACCCCCCAAAATCTCAACTTTCACAACTCTCTCTCTCTTCCACTCTCTCTCTCTTCCACTCTCTCTCTCTTCCTCTCTTCACACACACAGTTTCAGTCTCTCTCAGTCAGCCATGGATCTAAGCGATGAAGTCAGGGCATCGCACAAGCGAACTTTCCTCAAATTCTTTGAACAAACTGTAAGATTTTCTCCATACTCTTTTTTATTTCTTTCTCCACATTATTCTGTTTGATATAGTTTGTGTTATTTGACGGACTGTGTGTTGTATTCAATTTTTTGTTATATTTGCTATTGCTGATTTACTTCTTGCAGGAGCTGGACACGGAGCTGAAGAAGGATTTTGACTCAATGATCAACAATAATAGGCGTCGTGTCATTTTGGACCTCTCTGATTTCTACAATGACAGAGAAGGCTCTGATTTGGCTCGCAGGTTTCCTCTTTTTCATGAATTTTAGTGACGTGATTTGGTTCGTATAATTTGAAGATAAAAATAAAAATTAAATACTGATTTTTGGTTGACGTTTTGAAAATGAACTACTGCCTAGGCTTGATGTTTTGTTTTTTCCAGTTTCTTAGCTTGCAAGATTATTTTGAGGGCAAAAAATGCTAGAAAAGAACAAGATTTTCAATGATTTTTTTGTTTGTTTTGAGTATTTGAAGTACTAGCTAGGGTTGTTGACATTAGTTTCCAGTTTGTTAATTTTTTCTTTTTCTTGAATTGTCTAGGCTTCTTCAGAATCCAAGTGAATATATGCAACCATTGGTGGATTCTTTAACCGATATGATCCGGACCCATAATCCCAAGTATCTTAAAGAAGGAGAGCAAGTGTTGGTTGGGTTTACTGGTCCATTTGTTTCGAGGAGAGTGACCCCAAGAGAGCTTTTGTCCCGTTTCATTGGTTCCATGGTCTGCGTTGAAGGAATTGTTACCAAGTGTATGAATTTCCAATCTGCTTATAGTGCTCATTTCTAGCTCATATATGTTTTGACTTTGTGGTGTTATGTCAGTGTAAACTGTAGATTTTGAATTATTCATATGTACTATGGTATCAACCATTTTTCCGATGAAGTAGTTTGTGTTTAATTGATGTCTTAATGAATCAGTAGAAGGACTAATAATTTCTGAGTCATTCGGTATTGCAAGTTTTGATAATCTAGGTTCTATGGTGAAAACATTGATGAATACTTTTCAAAGAAAGGTTTTTTATAATGGTAAAAACAATGAAAAGAGAGAACTATTTAACTGGTGTGCTAGTTGTTTTACACTATGCCACAAAAGCATGGGTATGATGATACAGCTGATATGTGTTTGACAGCTGTATGTTGGTAGTGATTTTCCATTTGGAATGACCTTTTAAACATATCCATGTCCGTCCGACAGGGGAAGACATGTATATGTCTAGTGATTGGATTTAAGGTGATTTAGTAGTTGTTTCCTTGTAGGGGGGGTATGCTATATCAGTATCAGTTGCTAGTGAACGGACTAGAACACTCAAGTTTCTAGGACTATAGTTCTATTATAAGAGGGTTCAACTTATTAAGCAAGAGTTATAATTGAGCTGTACTGGACAAGAGATACCCATTTTATCCATTTCTACTGGTGATTTCTGTGTTCCTTATTTTCAGAAAAATGCATAATATCCTTAGAAGCATTTAAGATCTCTGTTAGTTTCAGTAACTAGTGTGCAATTTGCTGGTTTAAACTGGAAAAAGATTGGCTACCTGTCTTCTAGTGAGAGAAGAAACAAAAGTTGCTTATGGACTGTCACTTTTGGTAGAGATTTCTTTTGATCCACAATGCTTTTCATGCTTTATGCTCCAATTTCTCGAATAATGGATATCAAGTTGTTATTTGAATGTGTTGTCTTCTGTTGCTCTGTTTCCTTATTAGCATCAACTTTCCTCTTGATTTTTCCCGCTTATACCTGCGATCTGAAGTATGCATGAATATAAAACATGTATTTTTCATTATTTCATGTTGTTTATAACTGAAGTGTATCACTATCTTTTATCACCCTCTTTCATTATCAGAATTATATCTATTCTGCATTGACTTTTCCATTTTATATTTGCAATGAAACATTTACATGTATTACTAAAAGGGGAGACACAAGTTACATCACAGATATCACCTGTCATCAACGAAATTATTGAGTTATAAACATTGTCTGTAGTTTGTTGAGTTATAAATTGCTTTCTTGTTTTATATCGAGTCCTTAGCTTTGAGGCTACTTACTAATTGACTATTTTAGTTAACTTTATTGATGAAAACTGCTACTTTCAACATCTATAGGTTCTCTTGTGAGGCCAAAGGTAGTAAAGAGTGTGCACTTTTGCCCGACAACTGAGAAATTCATGGCCCGTGAATACAGAGATATCACGTCAAATGTTGGTCTGCCAACTGGTTCCGTGTACCCGACACGGGTAATAATAAATTGATTTACTGTGTAATTTTGTTTTTGTTTTTTAATTTAGCAAAAAGAAATTTTACAAAAATGATTATGTTGCAGGATGATAATGGAAATTTGCTAGTTACAGAATATGGGCTATGCACATATAAAGATCACCAAACTTTATCAATGCAAGAGGTTCCTGAAAATTCTGCTCCTGGTCAACTTCCTCGAACAGTGGATATAGTTGTGGAGGATGATCTTGTTGATTCATGCAAGCCTGGAGACCGTGTAGCAGTTGTTGGGGTATACAAAGCTCTTCCTAGTAAAAGCCAAGGAAGCATGAATGGGGTATTCAGGTTGTGTGTTTAAAGTAAAATACTACCCTTTGAGTAGTTAACCACTGTTTTCTGTATTTAATCCTCTCCACCGATTTTGTTGTGCAGAACAATCCTCATAGCTAACAACGTGTCTCTCCTCAACAAGTCAGCAAATGCGCCAAACTACACGGAGAAAGTCCTTAAAGACATCAAGAATATATGTGGTAGAGATGATACTTTTGACCTACTTGCTAATTCACTGGCTCCGTCAATTTATGGGCATTTGTGGATAAAGAAAGCAGTAGTTCTGCTCATGCTCGGTGGGATTGAAAAGAACTTGAAAAATGGAACTCATTTAAGAGGGTAAGATGAGCTCTTTGGCCTTATGTTAGTGGCCTTTTACTGTCCTTAGCGCCATTGCTAGCATTACTGCTTGACCATGTGAATCCAGCCTTTTTTCTTTTCAGTTGCTTCAGACAACCCAGAGGTTGTGAGTTCGAGTCTCCCCAAGAGCAAGGTGGGAAGTTCTTGGAGGGAAGGATGCCGGGGGTCTATTTGGAAACAGCCTCTCTATCCAAGGGTAGGGGTAAGGTCTGCGTACATACTACCCTCCTCAGACCCCACTAAGTGGGATTATACTGGGTTGTTGTTGTTGTTGTTGTTGCTTCAGACAACTATAGTAGAACTTTTTGATGTACCGTAACTTCTCCATATGAGATTGATTCTTGAGTCCTCACAGCAACCATTTTTACTGTATTTAGTGATATAAACATGATGATGGTTGGTGATCCATCTGTTGCCAAGTCTCAGCTGCTGAGAGCAATTATGAATATTGCTCCATTAGCAATATCAACTACTGGTCGTGGTTCTTCTGGAGTTGGTTTGACAGCTGCAGTTACTTCTGATCAAGAAACAGGTAAAGCTTTTTCAAAAGCAGTATTTGTGTTGTATGTAGAGTAAACTGACAAATATGTACTTGGAAACAGGAGAAAGAAGGCTAGAAGCTGGTGCCATGGTACTTGCTGACAGAGGTGTTGTTTGCATTGATGAGTTTGATAAAATGAATGATCAAGATCGAGTTGCTATACATGAGGTTATGGAACAGCAGACTGTAACAATTGCTAAAGCAGGAATCCATGCATCATTGAATGCTCGATGCAGTGTAGTTGCAGCTGCAAATCCCATATATGGTTCTGTAAGTTGTTCAAAACACGTAGGTGGAATATCCTTAAGATACGTGTCATTAACTTTTCTATACCATCTTGGTTCTTGACAGTATGACCGATCATTAACTCCAACGAAGAACATCGGACTCCCAGACTCTCTGCTCTCTCGTTTTGATTTGTTGTTTATTGTTCTGGATCAAATGGATCCTGGGGTTGATCGTCTAATTTCTGAGCATGTTTTGCGCATGCATCAGTACCGTACAATAGATGGAGGTAGGTTTGCAGTGAAGTTTGAAAATCTCCATGTATTGCCTTCTCTTTTTTGCTTATGAATGAAGCAAACTATTTCACCTTTTAGGTAGCTCGACATTAGATGACAATTCTAGGTATGAAGAGCAAACTGAGAAGGACGAAATGCCTGTCTATGTTAAGCATAATCGGACGCTACATGGTAATTCAAATCGGCGTAAAAAGGATACGCTGACCATCCAGTTTCTTAAGACATACATTCACTATGCAAAAAACAGGATCCACCCTGAACTGACTGATGAGGTAATTTAGCTTAATTTATGCAATTTGATGATACCACCATTGCTTTCCCCTGCAAAATCAACTTTTTCTTTATTCCTTTGGAATTTAAAATTTGAAATCCCTCTTTAAGAATAAGGCTTTAAATAAACCTCAGGCATATCATAGTTTCATCTCACATGAACCTTGATTGATGTGCTGCTCCCATTCTGATATTTATAATAACCATTTGTAGGCATCTGATCACATAGCTACTGCTTATGCAGAGCTTAGGAGTGCCAGTACAAATGCTAAGGTTTGTGTTTGATGTCTGAATATCCAGATAACTATCTTGTTACGGTTTTTGTGTGATGTAATTGATTTGCCTGAATTTCTAATAGACTGGGGGAGGAACACTTCCAATTACTGCCAGAACTTTGGAAACAATTATTCGGCTCTCAACCGCCCATGCCAAGCTGAAGTTGAGAAGACAGGTGTGAATCTTCTTTGATTATAATTCCTTGGTAGGACTATGAACTAAACCGTGTATAACTTCTTAGGACTGTAGTTTCACTGAGTATGTTCTGCTTTCTCATTCTTGGCGTGGTTATCTTCATTGGATTTTCTTTTGCTACAAAATTTCTTTCAATTCCGTTTCTGGCAGGTTTTTAAGTCTGATGTTGACGCTGCTCTTCAAGTTCTACATTTTGCCATATATCATCAAGAACTCACTGAGATGGAGGAACGTGAGCAAGAAAGAGAAAAGGAATTGGAGAAAAAGCGCAGAGCTGACCATGGTGCTGGCAATAATGGTTCAGCTCGTAAACGGAGAGCTGAGCATGATGCTGGTACTGAATCAGCCGATCATGAATCCGACAGAGTTGGGTGAGTTACTGAATGAATATACTTGCTTCAGCTACTATCACCATTTTTTGAGTCTTAGGGGTATCTTGTTTCTCTGCTACAGGCATGCTAGTTTTTCGGTAAGTTGTTTTCTAATAAGTAATAAGTTGCCATCAAGTAAACAATAGTAGGTGATTGCAAGTTTGCAACTTCCTCACATTTCATTCCTTTGATGATCTATCTATATTGTTTTATTCACATTTCATTCCTTTGATGATCTATCTATTATGATATTTATCCTTCTAAATGTCTATGCTTCTAAAAATTTCTGTTGCATTCTCTTGGAAAAGTGGCAGTGAAGCAATGGAAACCGATGATCCTTCGGCAGCAGCTGAAATTAGCATATCTCCGGAGAGGTCTTGAGTGATTAGCTAATTGATCATTGAATTCATTTTCTTATACTCCATGATTGATGTCGATTATGGAATCTAACATCTCTGAACTTGCTTGCAGATTGCAAGCATTCAGTGCAGTGCTTGGTAGGCACAGGAGCTCACAACATGTCGAACAAATTTCAGTTGCTGATGTAGAGAGTGTTGTCAACAATGGGGTGCCTGTACCTTACTCAAAGGTGGAAATAGAGAAACTATTACAGGTATGCGAGTTCTTTAATTACAATGTCTTTGATATCCAAGTTTCTAACATGTGTGAAGATTACCTATTTTTTCATAAGTAGGCTACACTGTAATGTGTTGGATAACTTAGTTTTTGAAGGTGAAACAACTAATAGTGTTTCGTGCTCTAACGCGCAGATGATGCAAGAGAAAGGCCAATTGTGGATACATAGTGACACCAATGTTGTTTACTTCATGTAAAGCAGTCTAATTGGAGCTCCAAGTGCAGTTGTCTCCTTTCTGATAGATGGTCCAAGCCTAACTATATGGGGAATGTTTTCAGTTATACCAAAACTTTTCTTATGTCTTTGATATTGTGGTACTCCTCTCTTTATCCCCACTTTGACATTGTAGATCTGATGAAGCAAGCATTTGAATCTTATTTCCCCTTTAGGGAACATGCTCAATTTGTTATGACAACAATTTACTTGGCTTTAACCAGAAGCTGTTTCCTCAACTGAAAAGTTGCATAGTGTCTATATACACCTCGTTAGTAGGCATTGCCTCATCTAGGCCTAAATCCAAATGGTAACCCTGCATTAACTTCCCTAAAAAATAAATAAGCTTTGTTTTTTCTTGAAGTCTGATAGTTAAGCCTCTAATCAGGAGGGTTATAAGAAACCTGAAGCAACGACAAATAAAAGCAGAAAACATTGGAGTTAATGAAAACAACTTTTGTCAACGTTTAGCACTTGAGCTATTCTTTAAAATCATGATCGGCTTTCACTTGTTCCACTCAAGCGTGCATTAAAGTTTTTCCATAATAATCGAAAAAAGAAGTTGGTCAATTCCAAATATTACAATACAAGGTTCACTTTGTATATATGTCTGTGATCACACGTTCAGTCACACGAAACTCCAAACGAATGTAATTATTATCCCCAGCTTGGTGATAAGTGATACGGAGTAACAGTGTTTAATTGAATTCTCAATTCTGGTACAAGCAATTTCAGGATTATTTACCCCCAAATCCTTTAAAAACACTCGTGTCAAAACTGGAAATAAATGTTTATTTAGTGTAAAATCAAACATAATTTTTTATATTATGTCCTTGTATGTTATTTTAGATCAATGATCAAACTTTTACGAATAAAAATATACTCACTAAATAATTTATCATCATTTAATCTCTGTATTATGACCTCCAATAATTATCTCTACATAAGTTGCGCACAAACCTAACGATTCTTATTATACAAACAGTAAAGATGAAATAAGATATAATGAAAATAACTTTTTGGACTTCCATTAAATATTCTACGATAAAAATCTATCACAAAATTATGACTAATAAGTATATATCTTTCCCATTTAATAAAGAAAAGGGAAAAAGCCCAAATATACCCCTCTATTTTGATATATTGTTCATATTTACACTTCGTAATACTATTGGGTCAAATTTACGTTATTAGCAAAGCTTTTAAATTTACCCTCTAACCTAACGGAAAGCCCAAAACCCAAATTCTTCTATTTACTACAATTTTCCTCCGGACATGAGAACACTCAGTGGCGTACACATGATTTTTTATAAGCAGTGTCACTACTTTTAGCAATAGGCCTGTAACAATAAAAAAATGTGTGGAGCCAAGAGAGTTGAAACCCAAGACATCTCACATCAAATTTGAAGCTATCAACCACTAGATTATTGAGCTATTTTGATGCAAATGGTATCACTTTTAATAATTTTATCTTGTATTTCTATTTTATTTATTATGTTTATATACATATATAGTATAATTTTCCAACAAAGCGGTATCGTATGACACCGCTTGGGTCCATGTAAAGCTGCTCCTGAGAACACTAATAAATATTTCTTTAAAAGGATATTCTGAAGTTGGACATAAATTTAAATAGATCATTTAATTTAGGATTTCTCACACAATACTAAAGAATTATGTCACAAATTTCATGCAGAAGTGCTTGCACCAGCAAAATTTGCATCAATGACGTGCCACATCCAAATCCGAAAGGGAATGCATTTACATAGATACCTACGACCTTGCTACGCAATGTAGCCCGTAAAAAAGTAACAACTTGAAAACTAATTATAACGACCCAATCGGTCGATTTGAGAGTTATATTCCTGACCCCCTGTTAAATTGTTAATTACTTCCCTCATATTTATTTCTTCTATTTTGACTTCTGGGAGATTTTATTTTGGTTTTTGGAGTGTTTTGGGACACTTAGTCCCTAAACGGAGGCTTAAGTCTTAGATTTTGGATCGTAACCGGAACTATATGAAGACGACTCCGAAATAGATTTCTGTCAATTTTGTTAGTTCCGTTGGGTAATTTTGGATTTAGGAACGTGTCCGAATTGTATTTTGGAGGTCCGTAACTCATTTAGGCTTGAAATGACGAAAATCAAATTTTCGAAGATTTGGACCGGTAGTGAAATTTTTTATATCATGGTTGGAATCTGATTTCGGAAGTTGGAGTAGGTCCATAATATTGAATATGACATGTGTGCAAAATTTGAGGTCATTCGGACGTGGTTTGATATGTTTCGGCATCAATTGTAGAATTTTGAAGTTTTAATTTCTTTAAGTTTGAATTGGGGGGCGATTTGTGAATTTAGCCTTTTTTATATGATTTGAGGGCTCGACTAAGTTCGTATGGTGTTTTAGGATTGGTTGATATATTTGGTTAAGGTCTAGGAGGCCTCAAATGTATTTCGGATGCCCAATGGATCGATTTTTGGACTTAGGAGGTTGTTGAAGTTTTCTGGTGTGTGAGTTCTGGTTTCCTTATATGCGATTGCGTGGGGTGATCCGCGATAGCGATAGCGAAAGCTAGCTGGGCGAGAGGATGGATTTGTTCTTTACGTTCGCAGAGCATGCAAGTGGTGTGAGGTGGTGCTTCACAAACACATAGTGTTAAGTGGACCAAGCTGCCACGCGCTTTGCTCATCGCAAACGCGTTGGGTTGTTCGTGATCGGGTAAGTGTAACTCTCCCCAAATTAATAAAAAAAGTTTCGAGACATGCTAATTATAGAGTTAAATTATTATATATATATATATATAAAATTGGATATACAATTATGGGAATATTAATAATTTTTAAAATTTGGTATCATTAATTATTAGTTAAGTTATTAAAAAAAATGTGGTAAAAGCCCATAAAAGGGCTATTGAAAATAAAGGCTTTAAGCCTAAAAGAAAATAACAGAACCCACGTTCTTCTTCAAAAAGAGGCGAAGGCTTTTGCCTTAGACGTAGGGGTGCTTATCGGGCGTATTGGGCGGCTGTTTACTCTTAACGGTTGGGCTTAACGGTTATCGACTTTTAAATGTATTAATCCGTTAGCCACCCGAGAAGATGTCGGGCGGATTGGTATCGGGTTAGCTCTTATAGGGCGGTTAATGGGCGGTTTATCGGCATAACATACATGTTCACTAAATATCTCTTATTCTCCCCATCTTAGAAATAATGAATTGCCATAAAAAATAATATTTTAGAGGCAATATGATGCATTCAATTTTCTTTGCCAGAGCCACTCAATTTGATTTCCGTGATTAGAAAATTAGCTTTACCATCTCCGGCATGTTGCCAAAACAGGAGGATTACAACAAAAAATAAATTAAAAATAGAACCAAAAATTTTCTAGATCCCGAGAATAAAAATGCTTAGAAGTAGAAATAAACTTTTGTTAATCATTTTCAAGGATATATATATATATATACTACTTATATTCTTGACGGGTTAGCGAATTGGCCGTTAAGAAAATTAAATAATCCATCCACAAACCGATAAGCCGTTAATAAAAAAAATTCAATCTGATCCCCGTCCGTTAAGCCGTTAAGCCGTTACCAGTAAGCCGTTAAGATTCGGTTTGGATCGGTTTTCGGTTTCGGATCGGTTTTGAATACCCCTATTTAGACGAAAAGCAGAACTGATTCTGTTCGCGAAACAGATCATGCAGACGCAGGCAACGAAAAAAATAAAATAAAATATTAGGGTTCTTCATAGCTCACTTATTCTTGAACTCAGGTATGTAAAATTTCCTATTGTCAATTACTCTACAGTAGTATTAGCTAAGAATTGAGTAGCTAATTCCATTCTTCCTCTATATCATTAATAAATTTCATATTTAGGTGTAGTACTTTAAAATTGATTAAAATACACCGGTTATTGTAGAATCGATTATTTGACTGGTGTCAAGTGGCCTACGTATTGACTCGAGAAGTTTTGAGGTGAGTTGATATAACCCTTTACTAAAGTGGTTTAACTCACAAAAGCACGCATACAAGGTGTTTGATGAATTGCTTAAAATAGTTTATCTTTATTTAATTAGAGCGAGTGAGTACCCATTAATTTAAAATTATTCTAGCAAGAGTTTAGAGGATCTATTATGCTATATGTGCTTAAATTTTCAGATTTTTGTATTATTCTTATATGCTATTTTCATGAAAATTATGAAGAAGAATGAATCTTTAGAAATATTTTTATATGTTATTTCATTCTTATGCCATGCTTTACATTTAAGAACACTAATATGAGCATGTACATAATGTTCTATAAAGAAAAGATTTAGACTTGAAAAAGTCACAAGAAGAAGTTTTAGAAAGAAAAGATTTTTGGGGAGTATCCTTATTTTGAGAAGGGGTCATCATCCAGGCCGAGGGTCCTGACGAAGGCGTTGACTTCCTGAAACTACTTGTGCCAAAGTAGGGAGCACACGAGCCGAGGGTCTCGTTGCTGAGAATTTACTAAGCCATGCTAAGGTATGATACATGAGCGCTGAGAACCATGAAGCGAGTGGCACCTTGTGGATTGGGCCTATTTGATCAGGTTGGGATCGAACCCGTGCAGATCACACAGTGACTGAGACATAATTTAGTCATGATAATTGGAACTCTCAAAGTATCAAGTGAAGTATTTTGTTAAGAAAGAAAAAGAAAAGAATTTCTTTTAGAATATTCATAAATTGCTATTATGCAATCATTTTAGAATTATTCTTATAAGCTTTATGTTTTGCATGCATTTAGAACCTTTGTTCATAATGCATATATTATTAAATTTTCTACCCCTGTTATTGAGACTCACTGATTACAGTGGATGGTACTGACGTTCTCTTTTGTGAACCTACGTTGGTCTGCGGTACAACATAGGTACCGAATTTGCAGGCGAGCAGGCTACGAGTTAGGACTTCCTTCCCTTCAAGTGATATTGGTGAGCTCCGCTTTTGTTCGTGGAATATTCTTAGAGTCATTTTCATTTAGCTATTTCTTTGTTTATTTAGAGAACTGGCCAGGTAATCTCATGTCCTGAGCAGTGCGTCAGTTTATCAGTAGAGGCTTTATAGACATAGTCATTGGGTTGAGATTCAGATGTTATTTTTTATAACTTAGCAGTAATTCAGTAATTACTACGGATAAAACTTTGGAGTTTATTTATTTAAATATTTAAATTAATCAAAAGTATTTGGTTAGAGTATTGCTTTGTTGCATATAAAGTTTGGAGTTATATTAGGTTTGATAAGCAGAGATGGTTCGCTCGGTCTTGTTTAGTGACCGAGTGCCGGTCTCGGCTTGTTCAGAAAATGGGTCGTGACAAAATTGGTATCACAGTCAGGTTTATGGAGTCTTAGGGGTCTATGAATCCGTGTTAGTAGAGTCTTGTTTATGGGTATGAAGCGCGCCATACTTATATACAGGAGGCTACAAGAATTTAGGAAAAATCTCATTTTTTTTCTTCATACTTTAGATCGTGCAGTAGAGCCTACCTCTAAGAAATTATCTAATGTATTGTTTTCTCCAAAACTCGCAGAAGGGGCTCGTACTCGCAATTCTAACACCAACACTCAGGATGCTGCTCAAGAAACTATTGCTACTATCGTGGCTCAAGGCATAACTAAAAAGGCTCGAACTCAGAAAAGGAAGGGTAAAGCCACTAGAGGGAGGGGGGGGGGGGGTTCAAGTACCCCAGGTTAAACATGAAGAAGGGGTGGAGAATGATGAGAAAGTACCTCAGGATCCAACCCCAACCCTAACAACAACTCCGACTCAAACAACTATATCCCCAGATGTGGGTCAGATGTTCAATGCAGTCAACAGTGCTATGGAGATGTTTAAGGCCTTTATGGCTAACCAGAACGAGAAAAAAGATAAGATTCCACCTCAAACAAATAGGCAGAACAATTCTAAGTCCTCAAGAGTGAGTAGATTTCTGAAGTTGAGTCCTCAAGTGTTCCATGGTTCTATAGTTGATGAAGATCCAATGTTATGGGTGGAGGGTGATAAGAAAGCCCTCCGAGTGATGAAAGTATTTGATGACAAAGCTGTGGAGTTAGCTGCTTACGAGATTAGAGATGTGGCTGGCGCTTGGTTTGAGATGTGGGAAAAAGAGAGAGATGAAGATGATGGTCCCATATACTTGGGAAGTATTTGAAGAGGCCTTTATAACTAACTTTATCCTAGAAGAGGATATGACAGCTAAGGCTACAGAGTTCGAACAGCTCAAGCAAGGGAATAAAAGTGTGCAAGAGTACTACATGGAATTCATAAGGCTAGCTAAGCATGCTTCTCACATGATTAAGATAGAAAAAGCAAAGATTCGCAGGTTTGTTGGCGGTTTGGCTTACCACATAAAGGATACGACATTGGTTGCAGCAGTAGGAATGACAACTTTCTCATCTGTTGTGGGGTTCGCCAAGCACTTAGAAAAAGACAGACAACAAAGGAGAGAAGAGAAAGAGCATAACAAGAAATCCTGGACAACGGGCAGGTTTAATGGTACATCCAGCATAGGCGGAAGAGATGCCTCTAATAAGGAGTCATTAGCACCAGCTCAGTCCAGTCATCAATCAGGTGGTGTGTCTTCCTTTAGACGTACTCAGAGTTATGAAAATAAGTCTCATCAGAATCAGAATTTTAGGACATCATCCTTACATAGCCAGTGTCATGCCGAACAACTTTTACACCAGCAAGGTATTTTTGGAACATGTAAGCGGCAACATTCAGGTCAGTGCAAGCTCAGATTTCATGGTTGCTACCATTGTGGAGACATTGGTCATATAAAGACCAACTGCCCAAAGTTGCAACGTAATTTTAGTGGTGGATCAACTCGTCCTTCTAGTTCCTCAACTACTGTAGTTGCACCACCTCAGGCTCGTGGTTCTCATAATCAGACTGGGCATGGAGCAGGCAGAGGTGCAGACTGAGTTACTCAGGGAGGGGGGACAACCCCGTTTGTTTGCTACACTTGATCGTCAAAGTGCAGAGGCATATGCAGATGTTATTACAGGTATACTTTTAGTATGCTCACATAATTCTTATGCCATAATGGATCCACGTTCAACGTTTTCATATGTGACACCATTCTTTGCAATTAACCTCGGTCTAGAACCTCAACAACTTAGTGAGCCATTCCTAGTATCTACTCCAGTTGGCGAGTCAGTGAAAGTCACAAGAGTCTATAGAAGTTGTATAGTTTCAGTCCAAGGTCGCAACACCAAGGCCGACCTCATAGAATTAGAAATGGTGGATTTCTATGTGATCACGGGTATGTATTGGTTGTCTTCCTGCTATGCCATGTTAGATTGTCATGCCAAGATAGTCAGGTTCCAATTTCAAAATGGAGAAGTCTTAGAGTGGAAGCGTAGTTCAGCATCGCTTGTAGGTAAGTTTATTTCTTACCTTAAGGCACAACGAATGATCGGTAAGGGGTGTCTCGCCTATTTGGCTCACATCATTAATTCAGAATTAGAACCACCAACTCTTCAGTCAGTGCAGTTGTTATAGAATTTCCAGAAGTTTTCCCAGATGACCTTCCCGGACTTCCTCCTGAAAGAATCATAGACTTTGGCATTGATGTCATGCCAGGCACTCAGCCCATATCTATACCTCCTTATAGGATGGCTCCAGTAGAACTTAATGAGTTGAAAGAACAGTTGAAAGGCCTTCTTGATAAGGGCTTCATCAGGCCGAGTGTTTCACCGTGGGGTGTCCCGGTCTTGTTTGTCAAGAAGAAAGATGGGTCTCTTAGAATGTGCGTTGACTATAGGAAGTTGAATAAAGTTACAATTAAGAACAATTACCCACTGCCAATAATTGATGATTTATTTGATCAACTTGAGGGTGCAAAATACTTTTCAAAAATAGACTTGAGGTCTGGATACCATCGAGAATCAGAATGAGGATATATCTAAAACAATCTTTAGAAGTAGCTACGGGCACCATGAATTTCTAGTGATGTCCTTCGGGTTGACAAATGCTCCATTTGCATTCATGGACCTCATGAATAGAGTTTTCAAGCCATTCCTGGATGCCTTTATTATTGTATTTATAGACGATATTTTGATGTACTCTAAGAGTAAGGAAGATCATGCAGAACACCTCTGAATAGCCTTGCAGACCTTGAAGGAGAATGAGCTTTATGACAAGTTTTCAAAATGTGAGTTCTGGTTGCAGTCAGTGGAATTCTTAGGCCACGTGGTATCTAGTGAAGGAATAAAAGTAGACCCTCAGAAGACAGAAACAGTCAAGAACTGGCCTAGGCCGACAACGCCAATCGAAATCCGGAGTTTCTTGGGGTTAGCTAGCTACTATAGAAGGTTTGTGGAGGGGTTTTCCTTACTTGTAACTCCATTAACTAAGTTGAATCAGAAAGCAGTCAAGTTCCAATGGTTAGACACTTGTGAGCAGAGTTTCAAGAGTTAATGAAGAGGTTGAACACTGCACCTGTGTTAACCTTGCTGACAAGCTCAGGTGGTTTCACAGTGTATTGCTATGCCTCCAGAGCGGGTCTTGGTTGTGTTCTTATGCAAAATGTAAAAGTTATTGCTTATGCTTCCAGCAGTTAAAGCATGAAAAGAACTACCCCACACATGACTTGGAGCTTGCAGCAATGGTGTTTGCATTAAAGATATGGTGACATTACCTTTATGGCGAGCATTCTGAAGTGTTTACAGACCACAAAAGCCTCCAGTACATTTTCAAGCAAAAAGAACTAAACTTGAGACATAGAAGGTGGCTCTAGCTATTGAAAGATTATGACATCAATATACTTTATCACCTGGGCAAAGCTAATGTGGTAGCAGATGCACTTAGTAGGAAGTCAATGGGCGTTTTGGCCCATCTTGCAGAACAAAGGCGATATTTGGGTCGAGAAATTCAAAAACTGGCAAATGATGGAATTAGATTGGATGAGACCGAAGAAGGAGATATAACTGTTTATGCCTTAGCGCAATCCTCCCTTGTTGATCATGTTAAGGCTAATCAAGATGAAGATCCGTGCTTAGTGATATTAAAAGAAGGAGTCAGAAACAAAGAAATCACTGCTTTCACTCTAGGAAGTGGTGAAGTTTTGAATTTGAATGATCGGTTATGTGTGCCTGATGTTGGTGGTCTTAGGAAGGCCATAATGGAGGAAGCTCACAGTTCGAGGTACTCTATCCACCCAGGTGCTACCAAAATGTACCTAGATTTGAAAGAGTTGTATTGATGAAAAGGCATGAAGAAATAAGTAGCAGATCATGTGCCTATATATTTAAATTGACAGCAAGTCAAAGACGAGCATCAGAGGCCTGGTGGCCTAGCTCAAGACATAGAAATACCACAGTGGAAGTGGGAGATGATTAATATGGATTTCGTAGTAGGTATATCTCACACGTACCATAAACATGATTCAATTTGGGTTATTGTAGACCGACTGACAAAGTCCGTGCACTTCCTACCAGTAAAGGCGACAGATTCCGCAGAGCAGTATGCGCAATTGTACATCAAAGAAATAGTCCGATTTCATGGTACTCCAGTTTCAATCATATCGGACAGAGGCCCTCAGTTCACAGCGCATTTTTGGCAGGCATTTCAGAAAAGATTAGGTACCAAGGTCAATTTAAGAACCGCTTTTCATCCAAAGACCGATGTCCAGACAGAAAGGACCATTTAGACTCTCGAAGATACGTTGCGTGCCTGTGTTATAGATTTTGGAGGTAATTGGAATGATCACTTGCCACTTATAGAATTTTCTTACAATAACAGCTATCAGGCCAGCATTGATATGGCTCCTTATGAAGCGTTGTATGGGCGGAGATGTAGGACTCTGGTGGGTTGGTTTGAACCAGCAGAGGTGCCGTTGATTGATCCAAAGTTTGTTGTGAGGCCTTGGAGAAAGTTCAGCTAATTAGAGAAAGACTTAAAGCGGCTCAGAGTCGTCAAAAGTCTTATTCTAGGTATGGGCGGAGATGGGAGATGTAGGACTCTGGTGGGTTGGTTTGAACTAGCAGAGGTGCCGTTGATTGATCCAAAGTTTGTTGTGAGGCCTTGGAGAAAGTTCAGCTAATAAGAGAAAGACTTAAAGCGGCTCAGAGTCGTCAAAAGTTCTGACAAGAGGTATTGTGAGTTAGAGTTCATGGTTGGTGATAAGGTGTTTTTGAAATTTTCACTGATGAAAGGAGTTATGAGGTTCGGTGAGAAAGGGAAACTATGCCCTAGATTTATCGGACCTTATGAAATTCTAGAAAAGAAAGGGAATGTGGCTTATAAGCTAGCATTACCTGTTGAGTTGTCCTATGTTCATCCCGTCTTTCATGTGTCTATGCTTAGAAAGTACATTCATGATGAGTCGCATATAATACCCGCTGAATACCATAGAAATTAAAGAAGGTTTGATTTATGAATAGTTACCTATAGAAATTCTAGACAGGCAAGTAAGAAAGTTAAGAACAAAAGATATAGCATCAGTAAAAGTTTTGTGGAGTAATCATGATTCAAAAGAAGCAACGTGGGAGGTCGAGGAAGATATGAGGAAGAAGTATCCTTATTTATTTGAGGAAAAAGGTATGTGAACCTAAGTTTGGTTTTACATTTATATTTCATTATTAAATACGAGTTAGCAAGTGTTTTCTTCCTAGATTATATTTAGTTGTCATAGTGATTTAGTTTATGTCAGATTATATTTAATTATTAAAATGATTTACTTGTGCTAAAGTAGTTGTGCGTTAGATTCTTGTAAGTTATTGTGGTGCTCCTTTCCAGAGTGTGAGTAATTAATTTATGAGTTGTGTATGCCGCCTATGAATGGCCTGTTATGGTATATTTGGTCCTTGTTGGTGTAGTTGGCTATTTGTGACACGGATATTTTTTTTGATACTCCAATTTACAAGGGAAACTCTGCCGAAAATTTTAAAAATTTAGGGAGTTAGCCAAAATTTTGAGTCCCTTGAAAAAAGTGAGTAGTGCTAAGAAAATTTAAGAGGTTCAGGACCTAAGGAATGATTGTTAGTTTAAGAATAAGGCCCTAGCAATATTCGAGGACAAATGTTTTGAAGGAGGGAAGATTGTAACACTCCTCAAATTTATAAAAAAAGCTTCGAGACATGCTAATTATAGAATTAAATTATTATTATTTTTATCTTATATATATATAATTATATAATTGGATATACAATTAGGGGAATATTAATAACTTTTAAAATTTGGTATCATTAATTATTAATTAAGTTATTAAAAAAAAAGGGAAAAGCCCATAAAAGGGCTATTTGAAATAAACGCTTTAAGCCTAAAAGAAAATAACAGAACCACGTTCTTATTAAAAAAGAGGCGAAGGCTTTTGCCTTAGACAAAAAAAAGAAATGGTTATGTTCGCGAAACAGATCACGCAGACGTAGGCAACAAAAAAAAAAAAAAATCCTAAGGTTTATCGTAACTCACTTATTCTTGAACTTAGGTATGTAAAATCCCCTACTGTCAATTACCGTACAGTAGTATTAGCTAAGAATTGAGTAGCTAATTGCCTTCTTCCTCTATATCATCAATAAATTTCATATTTAGGTGTAGTACTTTAAAATCTATTAAAATACACCGGTTATTGTAGAATCGATTGTTTGACTGGTGTCAATTGGACAGGGGCCTACGTATTGGCTCGAGAAGTTTTGAGGTGAGTTGATATAACTCTTTACTAAAGTGGTTTAACTCACAAAAGCACGCATACAAGGTGTTTGATGAATTGCTTAAAATAATTTATCTTTGTTTAATTAGAGCGAATGAGTACCCATTAATCTAAAATTGTTCTAGCAAGAGTTTAGAGGATCTATTATGCTATATGTGCTTAAAATTTCAGATTTTTATGTTATTCTTATATGCTATTTTCATGTTGAAAATTATGGAGAAGAAGGAATCTTTAGAAATATTTTTATATGTTATTTCATTCTTATGCCATGCTTTACATTTAAGGACACAAATATGAGCATGTACATAATATTTTATAAAGAAAAGATTTAGACTTGAAAAAGTAACAAGATGAAGTTTTAGAAAGAAAAGATTTTTGGGGAGTATCCTTATTCTAAGAAGGGGTCATCGTCGAGGCCGAGAGTCCTGACCAAGGCGTTGACTTCCAGAAACTACTTGTGCCAAAGTAAGGAGCACACGAGCCGAAGGTCTCGTTGCTGAGAATTTACTTAGCCACGCTAAGGTATGATACATGAGCGCTGAGAACCATGAAGCGAGTGGCACCTCGTGGATTGGGCCTATTCGATCAGGTTGGGATCGAACCCATGCCGATCACGTGGTGACTGAGACAAAATTTAGTCAGGATAGTTGTAACTCCCAAAGTATCAAGTGAAGTAATTTTTTTGAGAAATAAAAAGAAAAGAATTTCTTTTAGAATATTCATCAAAATCTATTATGCAATCATTTTAGAATTATTCTTATAAGCTTTATGTTTTACATGCATTTAGAACCTTTGATCATAATATATATATTATTAAATTTTCTCCCCCTGTTGTTGAGACTCACCGAGTACTGTGGATGGTACTGACGTTCTCTTTTGGGAATCTACGTTGGTCTGCGGTACAACGTAGGAACCAGATTTGCAGGCGAGAAGGCTACGAGTTAGGACTTCCTTCCCTTCCAGTGATATTGGTGAGCTCCGCTTTTGTTCGTGGAGTATTCTTAGAGTCATTTTCATTTAGCTATTTCTTTTTTTATTTAGAAAACTGGCCAGGGAATGTCATGTCCAGAGCAGTGAGTCAGTTTATCAGTAGAGGCTTCATAGACATAGTCATTGGGTTGAGATTCAGATGTTATTTTTTATAACTTAGCAGTAATTCAGTAGTTACTACGAATAAAGCTTTGGAGTTTATTTATTTAAATATTTAAGTTAATCAAAAGTATTTGGTTAGAGTATTGCTTTGTTGCATATAAAGTTTGGAGTTATAATAGGTTTGATAAGCAGAGATGGTTCGCTCGGTCTTGTTTAGTGATCGAGGCCGGTCTCGATTTGTTCAGAAAATGGGTCGTGACAGTAAGCATGAGGCTTGGAGCATCGTGGAGTTTTACACGTTCGCGTAGAGTTAACTTCTTGAGATTCGCTATCGCGAGGCTATTTCTGCGATTTCGATTAAGGAATCACTAGTATTAAAGATTCAAAAATGAGGGTTTTGAGTTCATATCACAAAACTGAATTGGGAGTTCAGTAGAAGGAGATTTTTTGGAGAGATTCTTGCGTGGGTGTTTGTGGTAAGTGATCCCTATCTAATTTTGGTCAAATTCCATTATGTATTTAATTTCACCATTTAATTAGTGATTTAAGGTGAATAATTGGGAAAAATTTGAGAAAAGTTCCTACGCCGAATTTTGGAGTTTTGATCGAGATTTTGGTATCAGAATTGAATAAATTTGGGTTGGTTAGATTCGTGAGTGAATGTGTGTTCATAATTTGTGACTTTTATCCGATTCCGAGACGTGGGCCCAGGAAGGCTTTTTGAGCGATTTTTCCAATTTCTTGCTTTGGCTTTGATTTCATTAGTTAGATTAGTTTCTTATAGTTATATTTATATTATGTAATTGGTTTTGGCTAGATTTGGGCCATTCATAGTCAAATATTCGTGGAAAGAGCATTATTACAGATTGATTTGAGTTTGGTTCGAGGTAAGTATCTTGCCTAACCTTGTGTGGGGGGACTCCCCTTAGAATTGGTACGTAAGGTGAAGAGTTCGTACACGAGTTATTTGTTGCAAAACTCCATTTTTCTTAAGTAAAATACGTGTTTCCCTTTGACTGAGCTACACTAGCATATGCAATTATCATGTTTTGTTTAGAATAGCATGTCTACGTGTCTTAAGTGTTTATTTAAAATCTATGCAGCATGCTTAATGAATTTCCTGCTTCTTCCTTGACTTGTACTTAGTCTAAACTGTAGGATTGCGTGTTGTAGTTGTATTTCTATTGTTTGAGCTGCATATTTACTTTGGGACCACGTAATGGTATTCCGGGAGATCCCCATGTACTGCATATTTACTTTGGGACAACGAAACGATATTCTGGGAGATCCCTTGCACTTCATATTTACTTTGAAACTATGAAACGATATTTCGGGAGATCCCCCCTGCACATATATGTTTGGTGCAGATCCATGTACCGCTCATCAGCCGCATTATCAGTGAGTCGAGATAGCTTTGGAGACTTCAAGGTATATATGCTATGTCCACAGTTCATTATATAGTTTGTGATTCACGGTGTTCCGAATCTTGAAATAGTTGTGTACATTCGAGAATGATTATTGTATATGCCAAACGGCATCTTAAACTGCTTATTTAAAAATATTCTTGTTAGATGTTAGATTTTATGTTTTTATTTCGTTTTCGCAAATATTAGGCTTACCTAGTCGTGGAGATTAGGTACCGTCACGACGGTTCACAGAGGGTAACTTGGATCGTGACACTAATGCATTTCAACCAACTGAAGAATCAAATAAATCTCTTTCAAATAATCTACGGTATTTCACTCATCCTCATTTCGTTGGAGACACACCCATAAACAGTGAATTTGGCCTTTCTTTTATGGTTTGAGCATAACCAAAGAAAAGGGGGAAATTATGTTGTAACTCCACACTCCTATGTCTAATATGGACCTTTTTTCTTCTCTGGTGGATCACACGAATGAGATGGCTAATTAATGAGGAAGAATTGCAGTAAATAAAACGGATTTGGGGTTTTTCGTTAGGTTAGAGGATAAATTTGAAAACTTTGCTAACGGTATGGGTAGATTTTTTAACCCAATAGTATAACAAATGATAAATGTAAATAATATATTAAAATAGAAGGATATATTTGGCTCTTTTTTCCTAAAAAGAAATTAGTGCAAGTTTAACTCCATATTAATTACGTCATGATAGAAAAAACTCTCAAATAACAAATAGAACTTTTTAATTGAAAAAACAAGAAAAGAAAATTATACAAAAAGATAGAACAAATGAAAATAAGATAATGATTCATGGGCAATTGGGACCAAGCAAGTTGGAGAAGTATAATGTCCGGTAAATGGCAATATAACTGAAAACTTACACTAATTGCCACGGCCACAATTTAGAAAATATCAATGGCTACTGCCACTGGTCTCTTCTTCCTTAGAACTTCTCTGTTTCAAACCTTTTCTTTTACCTCTAAACCGCACTCTGTTACTCTCTTTGACAACAAACTTCACTCTTTTCATCTCAGAGCAGCAAATGTAACTCTCTTCTCTTAAAAAGTTTAACACTGTGTAGTTGCAATTTTCAAGATTTCGTGATATTCTGAGTCTGCTTTTTCTTATTTTGTTAATCACAGATAGAAGGAAGTGAAAATGAAGGTAAAGAGGAAGTGAGTATCAGTGAAAAGAAGAGAATATTTGTTGCAGGTGCAACTGGGAGCACTGGGAAGAGGATTGTTGAGCAGCTTCTGGCTAAGGGTTTTGCTGTCAAGGCTGGGGTTCTTGATATTGATAAGGCTAAATCAATTTTATCGGGTCCAAACCCTGACCTTCAGATTGTGAGTATTGTTTTATTTTATTTTTTTAAATTTTTGTATAGAATTAATAGATAATTTCTCAATCAGTAGATGATTATGCAGTAAAGTAAGGTAGTATATAGGTCAAATGTTAAGCACAGAGAAGATTTTGCAATGAGGCCTAGTTTAATAGGGGAAATGCCTTTACATTTCATCTATAATATATTTTGGGTTATTTTTCCAATTCTATTTGCTTTTTCGTCCTTCATTTTGAATAAGTTCGTCTCTCTCATGATTTCTTACTTATACTTCATTCTCTGAAATAGCTTGTTTTTGTCGGTGTATTCAGGTAATACTTTTAGTTTAAATAGAAATGGATTAAAATTGGAGATTACCTCAAAACTTTTAAAATGTGATCATTACTCTGAGCAATTGATATTGCAAATGTGTAGAAAAGATCAAGGAAGAAATGTAAGTGAATAGCTTAACTTTGGAGTAATAATGTTCAGTTAAGTTTTTGAATTATTGTTACGTGAAATCAACTCTATTATGTTATTTTCAGGTTAAAGCGGATGTCACAGAGGGATCAGCAAGGCTAGCTGATGCCATTGGCAATGATTCAGATGCAGTAATATGTGCTACAGGTTTTCGGCGTTCATTGGATTTTCTGGCTCCATGGAAGGTTAGTTAGTAACGTTGGTCATACTTACCATATGTAGTTTGAAAGAGATACTGATTGATCTGTTTGGATGTTCTTTATGGTAACATGATTTACAGGATATGCATATTGATCCAAGGAAAAAAAAAAAGAACCTAACACACAACACAAACAATTAAAGAAAGAAGTCCAGTTGGGGTTGTTAAGAGTCTGAATTCTATTTCAGTTTGACAGTTTCTTAACATGATGACACACTTTAAATAGGTGCTAGCCATGGGCTCATTCTTCGGCATTGAAAGAAATTATACCAAGTATTTTTTGTTCTTTTAAAACTCACAATGGAGATTTTTGTGAATATGCCACCACAAGATATGCTACTGAAACTCAATGTCGTAGATTTGCTCTTTCGCGTTAAAGAAACTTTATTCCCTTGAAGATTTGTTACACTCCAGCAAAGAAAAATGGAGGCGTGAACAGTTTCATGTTTCTAAGACTTCATCTTTTTTGGTTTATGGAGAACATTTTCATTCTTTTCTCAGAAACCAGGCAACCAGGCAAGTCTGGCTGTTACTAACAATTGTTTCTGTTAGATATGTAAATAGATTGATGCTCAATTATGCATTATTTTGTGGCGATCTATTGATTCCAAGTTGATGCCCTTGTTTCGTCCATTCCAAACATGTTATTTGGTTTGGAAAAAGGCTCGTACTTTATACACTAATGACATATCTCGTTTCTATGATGTGATATCGCGGATGACAAATTTAAAGAAACAGGAATTAGATATGTCTACTTACTTGGGTCAAGTGCAGGCAGTTATGGAGGAATTTGAGACGTTGATGCCAGTTTCTGCTAGCGTTGCAAAGCAGCAAGAGCAACGACAAAAGCTGTTTCTAGTTCTTACTCTTGCTGGGCTTCCTAATGATCTTGACTCAGTACGCAATCAGATTTTGGCTAGTCCGACTGTCCCCACAGTTGATGAATTATTCTCTCGCTTACTTCGCCTTGCTGCAGCACCAAGTCACCCAGTGAGCTCATCACAGACACTTGATTCATCTATCCTCGTCTCCCAATCCATGGACAATCGGGCTTCTCATACTATGGAGTATAGACGAGGAGGAGGTCGTTTTGGAAGATCTAGACCAAGTGTTCTTATTGTTATAAACTTGGTCACACTCGTGACGTGTGCCATTCTTTACATGGTCGACCAACAAAAAAATGCTTATGTTGCTCAGAGCGAGCCTACAGGTAACCAGGGATTTTCTGTATCTGAAAGGGAGTATAATGAGTTCCTTAAATATCGAGCAAGTAAGCAGACGTCTCCACAAGTAGCAACTGTTGCTCAGCCTGATACTTCTGTTGCTGGTAATTCTTTTGCTTGTGTTTCCCAGTCTAGTCCTCTTGAACAATGGGTTGTGGACTCAGCTGCTTCTGATCATATCTCTGGTAATAAATCCCTTTTGTCAAATATTGCGTATTCACAGTTTCTTCCCAATGTTACTTTAGCTAATGGGTCTCAAACTAAAGCAAAAGGAGTTGGACAAGAAAATCCTCTACCCTCTGTCACTCTAGATTCCGTTCTTTATGTCCCTGGCTGTCCTTTTAATCTTGCATCTGTTAGTCGTTTGACTCGTGCCCTCATTGCGGAATATATTTTATTGATGACTCTTTTATTATGCAGGACCGCAGTACGGGACAGACGATTGGAACAGGACTTGAATCAGACGGACTCTACTACCTTAACTCACTAACATTCTCTAAGGCCTGTCTAGTTGCAGATCCTCCAGACCTACTTCACAGTCGTTTAGGACATCCTAACTTGTCCAAACTTCAGAAGATGGTGCCTCGTTTGTCCAGTTTATCCACATTAGAGTGTGAGTCATGTCAGCTCGAGAAACATACCCGCGCCTCCTTTCCTCGTAGTATTGAGAGTCGTGCAGAGTCTGTCTTTTCTTTAGTTCATTCGGATATATGGTGTCCTAGTAGAGTATGTTCAACCTTGGAATTTCGTTATTTTGTTAGTTTCATTGATGATCATTCAAGATGTACTTGGATTTTCTTAATGAAAGATCGTTCTGAGTTGTTTTCTATATTCCGAAATTTTTGTGCTGAAATTAAAAATCAATTTGGTGTTTCTATCCGCACTCTTCCCAGTGATAATGCCTTAGAATATTTATCCTCTCAATTTCAGCAGTTTATGTCTTCTCATGGAATTATTCATCAGACCTCTTGTCCTTATACCCCTCAGCAAAATGGGGTTGCAGAGAGAAAGAATAGGCACATTATTGAGACTGCTCGCACACTTCTCATTGAATCTCATGTTCCGCTGCGTTTTTGGGGCGATGCAGTTCTCACATCTTGTTATTTGGTTAATCGGATGCCCTCATCTACCATCCAGAATCAGATTCCGCATGAGGTATTGTTTCCCCACTCACCCTTATACCCTGTTCCCCCTCGCGTTTTTGGGAGCACTTGTTTCGTTCATAACTTAGCTCCTGGGAAAGATAAGTTAGCTCCTCGTGCTCTCAAGTCTGTCTTCCTTGGTTATTCTCGTGCTCAGAAGAGCTATCGTTGTTATTCACCTGATCTTCGTAGGTACCTTATGTCAGCCGATGTCACATTTTTTGAGTCTAAACCTTTCTTTACCTCTTCTGACCATTCTGACCATCTTGATATATCTGAGGTTTTACCTATACCAGCCTTTAGGGAGTTTACTATATCTCCTCCTTCACCTCCTTTACAGAAGTCTTACCCATTCCAAACGTTGGAACGTCTACCGTGGCTCCTCCTAGACTCCCTGCACAAGACACTCCACTCTTGACATATCATCGTCGTCCTCGCCCAGCATCCGGCCCGGTTGATTCACGTCCTGCACCTGACCCTGCTCCTACTGCGGACTTGTCTCTTCCGATTGCACTTCGAAAAGGTATACGGAACACCCTTAATCCTAATCCCCATTATATCGGTTTAAGTTATCATCGTTTGTCATCACCCTATTATGCTTTTCTATCTTCTTTGTCCTCTGTTTCCATCCCTAAGTCTACAGGTGAAGCATTGTCTCATCCAGGGTGGCGACAGGCTATGACTGACGAGATGTCTGCTTTACATACGAGTGGTACTTGGGAGCTCGTCCCTCTTCCTTCAGGTAAATCTACTGTTGGTTGTCGTTGGGTGTATGCAGTCAAGGTTGGTCCAGATGGTAAGGTTGGTCGTCTTAAGGCTCGTCTTGTTGCCAAGGGATATACTCAGATATTTGGGCTTGATTACAGTGATACCTTCTCTCCCGTGGCTAAGATAGCATCAGTCCGCCTTTTTCTCTCTATGGCTGCTGTTCGCCATTGGCCCCTGTATCAGCTGGACATTAAAAATGCATTTTTACACGGTGACCTTGAGGATGAAGTTTATATGGAGCAACCACCTGGATTTGTTGCTCAGGGGGAGTCTCGTGGCCTTGTATGTCGCTTGCGCCGGTCACTTTATGGTCTAAAGCAGTCTCCTCGAGCCTGGTTTGGTAAGTTTAGCACTGTTATCCAGGACTTTGGCATGACTCGGAGTGAAGCTGATCACTCTGTATTCTATCGGTATTCTGATTCACGACTCTGTATTTATCTAGTGGTCTATGTTGACGACATTGTTATTACCGACAATGATCAGGATGGTATTACTAAATTGAATCAACATCTCTTTCAACACTTTCAGACTAAGGATCTGGGCACACTAAAGTATTTTTTGGGTATTGAGGTCGCACAGTCTAGCTCAGGTATTGTGATCTCACAACGGAAGTATGCCTTAGATATTCTTGAGGAGACAGGAATGACAGGTTGTAAACCTGTTGACACTCCAATGGATCCGAATTCTAAACTTCTTCCAGGACAGAGGGAGCCTCTTAACGATCCTGCAAGATATAGGCGGTTAGTTGGTAAATTAAATTATCTTACAGTGACAAGACCTGACATTTCCTTTCCTCCGAGTGTTGTGAGCTAGTTTATGGGTTTGCCATGTGATAGTCATTGGGATGCAGTTGTTCGCATTCTTCGGTATATAAAATCAACTCCAGGTAAAGGTTTATTGTTTGAGGATCGAGGCCATGAGCTAATTGTTGGATACTCCGATGCTGATTGGGCAGGATCGCCTTCTGACAGACGTTCTACTTCTGGATATTGTGTCTTAGTAGGAGGAAATTTGGTATCTTGGAAAAGCAAGAAACAGAATGTGGTTGCTCGGTCTAGTGCAGAAGCAGAATATCGAGCAATGGCTATGACGACATGTGAGCTAGTTTGGGTCAAACAGTTGCTCAAAGAGCTGAAATTTGGTGATGTTAGTCAGATGGGACTTGTGTGTGATAATCAAGCTGCTCTTCATATTGCGTCAAACCCAGTGTTCCATGAGAGAACTAAGCACATTGAGATTGACTGTCACTTTGTCAGAGAAAAGATACTCTCGGGAGATATTGCTACAAAGTTTGTAAAGTCAAATGATCAGCTTGCAGACATTTTCACCAAGTCCCTCACTGGTCCTCGTATTAACTACATATGTAACAAGCTCGGTACATATGATTTATATTGACCAGCTTGAGGAGGAGTGTTAGATATGTAAATAGTAGAACCCTCATCCAAAGTGTATTAGGAGTAGGTTAGGTTATGATGTGTATTATATATAGGGCTCATTGTATTATGTTTAAAATCAAGTTATATTTTTCTCCCGTGCTTTCTCACAGTTTCTCCGGTGGGGTTGTTGGTGTTAATTGTGTTTTTTTTTTGTTGCTATTTTTTTCTTCCTGTTATACCACCCTTTAAACTAGTTCCAGGTTTACTCAAAGCAATTGATACAGACATTTTAGGTCCAATTTCACTTTTAAGGCCATAGCTCCATAAGAATCCTTGTTGTTGCGCCCGGAAAACAGGAATCATAAATGGCATGGTTAAGTAGGTTAAGGCCTTCTAGGTTGAATTCAGAACAGACTTACTGTCAGAAGAAGACCAAGTGTTTTTTTTTTAGAATGGTGACATGTTATATATTTGTAGCACGAAGGCTGTGCTAAAGCCATCTATATAGATATCTAAACAATAACAACAACAACTACCCAGTATAGTCCCACAAGGTGGGATCTGGGGAGGGTAATATGTAGACAGGCCTTACCCCTACCCGAAAGGGCAGAGAGGCTGTTTCCAATCGACCCTCGGCTCACTGAAGGAAAGGAACAACAAAAACAAAAACAACAACAAAAGAACATTAGTAGCTACAGCAGAAATAGCATAAATAATTATCTAAATATAAGAACCATAAATAAAATAGCATGCAATGATACCAGACAATAACTACCATAAATAGCATGCAATAATAAGGGAGACATAATCCAATACACAAATCAGATAGCCCTGCCAAGCCTCACCCAACCCCGGGTGAGGAGAACGAAAAACTCTAGGGGCCCCTATCTTACAACCCTGATACTAGACCTCCAGACTTTCCTATCAAGGGCCATGTCCTCAGAAACCCGCATTCTAGCCATGTCATGCCTAATCACCTCTCCCCAATACCTTTTAGGCCTCCCTCTGCCTCGCCGTGCGCCAACCATCGCCAGCCGCTCACAACTCCTCACCGGGGCATCAGGACTTCTCCTCCGTACATGCCCGAACCACCTCAGCCTCACTTCTCGCATCTTCTCATCCACCGGGGCCACCCCCACCTTCTCTCGTCTAACTTCATTCTTAATCTTATCTAACCTGGTGAGCCCGCACATCCACCTGAGCATCCTCATCTCCACAACCTTCATCCTCTGAACATGAGAGTTCTTCACTGGCCAGCACTCCGCCCCATACAATATGGCCGGTCTAACCACAACTTTATAAAATTTCCCCTTGAGTTTCTCTGGAACTTTCTTGTCACACAGGATTCCTGATGCAAGCCTCCACTTTGACCACCCCGCTCCTATGCAGATGAGTGACGTCCCCATCAATCTCTCCGTCCCCCTGAATCACCGACCCAAGATATTTGACACTGTCCCTCTTGGCGATGACCTGAGATCCAATCATCACGTCCGTGCCTACTTCGCTCGGCTCGGCGCTAAACTTGCACTCCAGGTATTCTGTCTAGATCTGCTTATTTTGAAACCCTTAGACTCGAGAGTTTGTCTCCATACTTCTAACCTCTCATTAACACCGACCCCGTCTCGTCTATCAAGACTATGTCATCAGCAAATAGCATACACCAAGGCACATTCCCTTGAATATGTCGGGTAAGAGCATCCATCACCAAGGCAAACAAGAGAGGGCTAAGCGCCGATCCTTGATGGAGCCCCATAACCACTGGAAAATGGTCTGAGTCGCCACCCACCGTCCTAACCCTAGTCTTAGCTCCATCGTACATGTCCTTAATTACTCTGATGTAGGCTTCTGGAACGCTCTTCGCCTCTAAGCACCTCCATAGCACCTCCCTTAGGACCTTGTCATACGCCTTATCCAAGTCGATAAGCACCATGTGCAGGTCCTTCTTCTTATCCCTGAACTGCTCCACCAGCCTCCTGACAAGGTGGATAGCTTCTGTAGTGGAGCGACCCGGCATGAAACCGAACTGGTTCACAGATAGATATCATCTCCCTCACCCTTGCCTCGATCACCCACTTCCAGACCTTCATGGTATGACTTATTAATTTGATACCCCTATAGTTGTTGCAGCACTGGATGTCACCCTTGTTCTTGTACAAGGGCACCACTGTACTCCATCTCCACTCCTCCGGCATCTTTTTGGTCCTGAAGATCGCATTGAATAACCTGGAGAGCCACTCCACTCCTGACCTACCCATGCATTTCCAGAACTCTACCGGGATCTCGTCAGGTCCGGTCGCTCGACCCCTACTCATCCTACTCAAAGCCCCCATGACCTCCTCTGCCCTAATGCGCCTGCAGTACCCAAGGTCTCTATGTCGCTTTGAATACCCCAACTCCCCTAGCTCTATGCTACGATCCCCACATCGTTAAGTAAGTCTCGAAAGTATGCCTGCCACCTCTGCTTGACTTGAGATTCCCCCATCAGAACTCTACCATCCTCGCCCTTTATGCACCTAACTTGGTCAAGATCACGCGCCTTCCTTTCCCTTTCTTTAGCCAATCGGAATAACTTCCTGTCCCCGCCTTTCTCCCCTAATTCCTCGTACATGCGACCAAACGCCGCGTTTTTGGTTTCCGTAACCGCCATCTTTGCTTCTTTTCTCGCCGCCTTGTAGATCTCCCTGTTCGCTCTCCATTCTTCCTCGCTTGTACTCCCTGCCATCTTAGCAAACGCTGCCTTCTTCACCTCCACTTTTCCTTGGACTACATCGTTCCACCACCACTCACCCTGATGCTTGCCTGAATAGCCCTTTGCTACTCCGAGCACATCCTGTGCTACCTCCCTAACCAAGTTCGCCGTCTCTGGCCACATAACATCCGCTTCCCCAGAACTTCTCCAAGCTCCACCCTCAGCTAACCTCCTCTCCAACTCCTGTGCTTTCTCCTTTCAAAACACCCCATCTAATCCGCGATTGTCCCCGAGCACCCCTCATCTTCCTCTTCACCCAGAGACCGACATCCATCACTAGGAGTCTATGAAGAGTCGAAAGGGACTCCCCCGGAATAACCTTGCAGTCCTTGCACATACCCCTATCGCTCCTTCTGAGGAGGAGGTAATCAATCCGAGTCCTCACCGCCGAACTCTTGAAGGTGACCAAATGCTCCTCCCTCTTCTGAAATGTCGAGTTCGCTATCAAAAGCTCGGAAGCCCTGGCGAAATCAAGCAGTGACGTGCCTCCTCCGTTCCTAACCCCAAAGCCGAAGCCACCGTGCACCTCACCATAACCACCAGCATCAGCCCCAATATGACCATTAAAGTCCCCTCCAATAACTAACTTCTCAGATTGGGGAATACTACTCACCATATCATCCAAGTCCTCCCAAAAGCGCCTCTTGACCTCCTCGTCTAAGCCCGATTGCGGCGCGTAGGCGCTGATAACGTTGAGGACGCAACCCCCAATAACCAACTTAATAGACATTAACCTATCATTCACTCGCCTAACCTCGACCACGGACTCCCTTAGATCCCTATCAACCAATATGCCCACTCCATTCTTACCTCTCACGACCCCAGAATACCACAACTTAAACCCGTCTGCATTCCTCGCCTTCGTCCCTTTCCACCTAGTCTCCTGGACACACGCTATGTTAACCCTCCTCTTCTGAAGAACCTTCGCCAACTCAATGGACTTACCTGTCAGAGTTCCTATGTTCCACGACCCGATCCTTAATCTATGAGCGTCCGCTACCCTCTTCCCACCCTTGCCTCCGGCCCTACCCGCAGAACCGCTCCCAGCCCCCTGCTCGCCCCTGCCCCCACCCCTGCCCCCCGAGGACATGACCTTACTCTACCATCTCCAGCGGCCACTATCCCCAATCGATTACGAAAAACAGTGGTGCACCCACGTAATATAGTGGAGTGCGCAAAAGGATGTAAGCTAGGAATCGACAAAGTAAACCACACACAGGGTGCTTATATAGAAAACGTAAAAAGATGTACAGAGTAAAAAAAGGAGGTCGGGAGGTACCAACTCCCGATGAAAAAACCTGGAAGTATGGTTTGATTCGCCCGAGATCAACTAACGCTAGCTCTTGCACACTTCGTCCGGTGTTGCTTTGCTCTTCGCGTCCAAATGCCGTAATCTCTCCTTGTCCGCCGCGGCTTGTACCTGAAACTCACGCGCGCGCACACGCACAAAAAAAAAAAAAAAAGCGAGGGGGCTGCCTAGCTCGGGAAAGGGGGAGGGGTTGCCTTACTGGGGGTCGCCGGAGAAGGGGGGTCGCCGGAGTTATGGTTGGGGGGGTAGGGGTGGTGGTAGGGGGTGAGGGCTGGGTAGTGGATATAGAAGAGAGAGAGGAGTGAAAAAGAAGAGAGAGAACTTACTTAGAGGGTCGCCAGAGAGGGTCGCCGGAGGGGGGGGGGTCGCCGGAGGAGGGGTCGCCGGAGGGGGTGGGGGGAAGGGGGAAGGGGGAAGGGGGGGGGGGAAGGGGGAGAGGGGGGGCTGAGAGCTGGGGAGGGGTTGGGGTTGGGGTTGGTGACCGTTGTGAGAAACAGAGAGTTGTTGGAGAGAGAGAGAGAGTCGAGACAAATAAATCCTCTATACAGATATCTAAAAAGAACAAAAACCATAGCTATCTTCTATCTCCTACTACAGGGATCCTATGATACCTATCATTGAATCGAAATCCAGTGCAAAATCTTCCTTGTACCAAAAGTGAAACAAAAAAAGACAGTTCATCTTAATCTTATGTAAGGAGTTGCTGTTTCCTTCAAAACATCTATTGTTTCTTTCCTTCCGAATGGTCCACCATATGCATCCTGGGATAATCTTCCACCACTTATTGGAAGACCAGGTATTACTGAAACTGCAATTCATGTTTCAGGTTTTATGAAAAAATTCCTTGCCTGTAAAATAAAAACACCAGACTTGATTTCCTTCCCTAGCCTTTAGCTGGATTGAAAATCATATGTAATTGAGGTTCCGTAAAGCAGCATCAAATATAATGGCCAAAAATTTAGTGGATTCAAAGGAACAACCATTGAGTTCGAACATTCTAAAGAAAAACTGCCATTGAGTTCTGATGTTTGCTTAGGTGTTGAATGCTCAAGACACTAGAAATGTTGAGAGGCTTTTCGTTTGCTTTCAAGAAAAAAAACTGAACTTCCCGTAAAGATGTATAGAGTGCGAAACATATCATCTTTACGTTTCCATGTTCACCTTAAATGTGTATTTAGATCTATTCTATTCCTTCTCTTTTATAACCAGGAACGCCTCTGTTGATATTTTCTATCCAGATCATTGTTCTCACGAGTTTCCCTTGGTTATTCTAATTACTCTAGTAAATTATGAAGCAAAATTTTATCAGATATTCGTAGCTCTTCCGCGTCATTGAGGTTGACATGCTGGCCCATCTATTGAATCTTGCTGCATTATCTTCTACTTGTTTAACTCCTAGTATACTCATTCTCTTAGGTTGATAACTTTGGGACAGTGAACCTTGTTGAAGCATGCCGAACACTTGGTGTTAATAGATTCATCCTTATTAGCTCCATTCTGGTCAATGGGGCTGAAATGGGCCAGTTGTTTAATCCAGCATATGTATTTCTCAATGTTCTTGGATTGACATTGGTAGCAAAACTCCAAGCTGAACAATATATTCGGAGATCTGGGATCAACTACACAATAGTAAGGCCTGGTGGGCTAAGAAATGATCCACCTCAAGGAAACATCGTAATGGAACAAGAGGTAGTAATATGCAGCTTTCTCATTGTTGTTTTCCGTGTCTAGTTATATATGTGTCAACCTGATTTTCCTAAGATGCTCATTTTTTTTCCTCAAAATGTAGGATACCCTATATGAAGGCTCAATATCTAGAGATCAGGTTGCTGAAGTAGCAGTTGAGGCATTACTCCATCCAGAATCTCATTACAAAGTCGTGGAGATAGTAGCTCGTACTGATGCCCCTAAACGTACATTCGAGGAACTATTTGGTTCCATAAAACAGCACTAACTTGTCAAGGTGATGTTTTCTGTCTAAGCTTATACACATTTTTTATAAGTATATAGTTACTTGAAGATCCCAATGTAACATTCTATTGTAACAAAAGGTCCTTCACTTTTCTCAGGTTCTTGTGCTTTTACAGTTGTTAAAGGTCTGTAGTTGACCACTGTTTTATTATACTGCAGGGAAGCCTGAAACTATTTTGTAGTTGCCTCGTCGTAATATTTCCTAATAATCCAAAGTTTTACAAGTTGGAAGTGAATTGATTAAAACATTAAAAGAGAGCTCCTCTCTTGTTGCATGCTCTTAAACTTGTCTGCTCACTACAAGAAATCATAGCTACGACGACATTTATTTAGCGAAATGTCGCAAAAAAGCTAATTCTTTGACATTTTTTAAGAAATGACATAAAATATGTGACATTTAATAATACATGACAAAACTATTGAGACTTTTGTAGTGAAGCATCACAATATTATATATTATCAATATTTACTGACATTTACCGCTAATGAAGGAATTTTTCTTACTTTATAATTTTTAATCCAGAACTATATCTAGGTCTTCTTTCCATTTTTTGCACTAGAATTGAGTGTATTTGGTACGACGACAAAAAAAATCTTAAGAAAAACGTTTTCTAATGTTTAAGTTATCTTACGATTACAAAAATGTTATCTCCAGGCGAACTCTTTCCTGTCAAGATAGGAAAGTCATTCTCTTTTATTTGTTTCAATTGCAATATTTAGACGATGCTATTAACCTGTAATAGACAAGAGGTGTTGCTCCGATGGTAAACAATTTATTTGGAAACAACCTCTCTGTCCCAGGGTAGGGGTAACGTCGTCTGCGGCACTTTACAATGGGTTGTTGTTGTTGTTATTAACCTGTAATACAAAAGTACCATCTGAACTAAGGTCACCAAAATTTAGTGTCGCCATTTTATACACAATCGACTGCCATATTTAATCTATTCTCTATAATTCTCAAACATCTGGTGGAAGATATTAAGATTTTGGTAAGTGTTTTTCCGTTCTAATATATTGTTCACTGGATTGAATTTCTAGTTAACTGCCTTTAAAATTGTTGCTACCTTCTCTTTTATTTCTGTGGTATTCTGTTCCTATCTACTGTTTGAGCAAATGCTTTAGAGAATTAAATAATATTTAGTGGCCTGACTTTGTTTTATTAACATGAGGTTTAAAACTTGCACTTCCTTTGATTCATCTTTTCATGTTGAAATGATTTTGTACTTGTAGTGATGAGATTATTAACATTAATTGGGAGTTCAATTGTTCTTAATGCTACAGAACCTTAAATCCCTTTACTAGTACATACGGCATGTATCAAACGATGCAAAAGATAATGAATTAAATGGTAGGACTATCTTTGCTTCAACTAAATAGTTTATTTGATTATTTCTTACTGACAAACTACTCTATATTGAGCCAATGAAATGGCACTCTGTAATCTAATTATTTGTTTCCCTATACAGTAATTGATAAATAGCACTAAGTTGACGTGGCTATCGTTGTATACCAGAGATTGTAATGAAATCGAATTCGCAAACAAGGAGATATTCTAGTTGGCTTTACCATCGAATAGGAATAGTTGCAATATCTGATGCATTTTTAAAGTGCCGCAGAAAATGCTCAGACGGTACTTTTGTATTACAGGTTAATAACAACAACAACCCATTATAAAGTGCCGCAGATCTTACCCCTATCCTAGGACAGAGAGGTTGTTTCCAAATAAATTGCTTACCATCGGAGCAACACCTCTTGTCTATTACAGGTTAATAACATCGTCTAAATATTGCAATTGAAACAAATAAAAGAGAATGACTTTCCTATCTTGACAGGAAAGAGTTCGCCTGGAGATAACATTTTCGTAATCATAAGATAACTTAAACATTAGAAAACGTTTTTCTTAAGATTTTTTTTGTCGTCGTACCAAATATAGTGCAAAAAATGGAAAGAAGACCTAGATATGATAGATCCTTTTCATTTGATGGTCTAAAAACGTAGTCCCTACTTATAAAAAGAATTATATGCACCCGAACTGGTAATAATCTCATTCCTTGGTAGAAGAAACATACAGTAGTAACCGAAAAGGCACTAGTAAAAAGAATCAATCAGTATCGACATTCTTTTTTCCTGGGGGGATTCCAATTTGATGAGATTCGGAAACGAGGGTTCATTTAAATAACTAAATTACAGAATTAAGTTCTATCTTTTCTTTTGCTGGAGCAGTTTTGTTCATCAATTAATGAACTTTAATGCTGCCGTATATGCACTGAACGATGAAAAAGCAAGAATCTTCAGAGATTCCAGTTCATCTCCTTTCGTACTAGGAGGTCCAACCACAACATTGGGAATATGTTGGATTTGTGAAAATCTGAAGTTTGAAGTCTAGCACAAAATTCTTCAGGCATTCCTCGAATCTCCAGCTTCTCAAGGTTGGTCAATGATGGCAACTCATCTGGGAGCATCCTCAACGAGTAGCATTTGAATATTTGGAGGCACTTTAGTTCTGGCATTGCACCTTTCCCTAGATTCATTTCTTGAATAGACATTAGCTGATCCACCCTGAGAAACTTGAGTCCACGAAACCCATTCTCTGATATTGTTGGACTTTCATAGCGCGTCCTTCTATAATTAAAAGCCTGAACTAGTTTTAGAACTGACAAGTTGGTTAACTTCTCCAACACTTGGATTGAATCTGGATGAAGCATGGAGTTCACCAAAGTCAGCTGACAAAGGTTGGGTGGAAATACACAAGGATGAGCTGGCATTGAGGCTAGTCGTCCCTTCAACTTAAGCTTGACAATATGACTCACCTTAGATAAACAACCAGAGAAATTTGCGAGCGACCCTCTACTTCCAAGCACAAGGACTGAAGGTTCTTAAGCTCCGCAAGTGAATCACACAATCGATCCATGTCTAGGTCATGATCATCTTGAATGAGTAAACCAACTTTCTGGAGATTAGTCATTCTTCTCGGGTTTTCATTATGCATCCAGTGCTTAACAGGTATGCTGCCTATAATTTGGAGATTGTTGGGTAGGTCAATCTTCAATAGGCTCGGGGAATTTATGTAACCAAGCAGACGCCGCAGATTCTCTAACTTCCCCAAGACATTAGGAATTAGTACAGAATAATGCATAGACATGGGCATATCAATCGTTTCCAAGTTTTTCAACTGAATTAAAGAAGGGGGAAGCATCTTTATGCGTGTCTTCCATCCTATGCCTAAGTACTTCAAGCAACATAGTTTCCCGATACTATCTGGGATAACATTTAAACCAGGAGAGTCTATGTATAGCACTTTGAGAAGTTTGAAACTACTGCTTGTACAAATACGATCAAGGTTTAGTTCAGCCGATGATGAATCAAAGGACAGAAGAGATCTTATATACGTTTTTGAATATCCCAAATAATTGTACCTCTCGAGTGGATAGTAAAGGACATGGTGTCGAGATTGATTAGACAGGACAGTAGATATATCTGCATTCTGATCATGGACCTGGAGAAATATTTCATCCTTTGCTTTCATGATACAAAAGTCTCGAGGAGATCGTGGAGCCGGCAACTTTTAACTCTGCCATCTGCTCTAACTAGGATCACTTGAACCGTATTTCTGCCAGTGAGCTCATCGAGATAATCCTCCGCAATATCCTCTAATCTCTGTTGTTCTCCTAGATTTTGATGAATAAGACCATGGGCAATCCATAGGTGCTTGAGTGCTGCACAGAAATGTCTGTCTTTTCGGAGAAGGCCTAAATAGAGAAAGCAAGATTTCAAGTCGGGAGGTAAGTCATGATAACTCAACGCCAAAATTGCGGATACTCCGTACGTTTGGCTTCCTGCAAGGTGGGAGCTGAGGTTTCTCTTTACCCTCTCCCACTCACTTCTTTGCTCCTTCTTCCCAGCTAAGAGGCCTCCTATGACAGTGATTGCCAGTGGCAAGCCATCACATTTTTCCAGAATCTCTTTCCCAACGTCCACCAAGTCCTCTGGACACTCTCTTTCCTCGGGGAATGATTTCTTGAGAAAGAGTTCCCAGCTCTCCTCTTCATTCAATACTTTAAGTTCGTACGGTATAGTACGGGCATCTACTTGACTTGTCATTGTCTGGAAATGACCTAGCAAGAATATCCCATGCATCTTTGGTCCAGATGTCATCAAGAACAATCAGATAGCGTTTTCCTTCCAAGCGCCTATGGAGCATTTCCTCCAATAGAGCCTCTGACAATTTGTCCATTGTTTCCACAATCTTCACTTTATCTTCTTCTGGATTTGCCAGTTGTAAAATGAGTTCCTTGATGATCTTTGCGGGTTTATAATCTTGGGATACATAAATCCATGCCTGACAGTCAAACTGGTCTCTCATGTGAGCTTCGTTATAAACTTCTTTGTCAAGAGTGGTCTTACCGAGGCCACCCATACCCACAATTGAAGCAACACGAAACCATTTGTCGTCCCTTAGAAGGATTGACATGACGGCGTTCACATGCTTCTTTAGGCCAACAACATCCTTATTGGCAACCAAAGGAGAGGAGCGTCGCAATTCACGCATCTTCTCGCGTGTAGTGCTCGAACCTTCCCCGATTCCCAGCCCTTGATATGGCATGATGCCATATCTCTCCCGGCTTTTGGATATTTCCGAAATTCTGCTCTGAATCAACTCAATCTTTTTCCCTACTTTGTGAAGCCAATATAGCTTCGTAGGGAAAAGGGCACACTTAATGAAGAAGCTCTTTCGTTCTAGGGAAGCAACTTGGTGGATGAATATTTCAATCACATCCTTAGCATGGTAGGCAACTGATCTGATTTCAGAAACCCAGTTGCGGATTGTTGCGGCTTGCTCTTCCACTTGCTTCATGTCTGCATCTTTCAGGAAACACTTCATCCGAACAAGCTCGTTTCCCACTCCTTCAACTTGTTCCTGGACATTTTTCAGGAAAACAACTTCTTCTTTGAGCAGATCAAACAGCCGCTCTGCAACAAAGGAAACTGCTGCTTCAGCCATCTCTTTGTTTTCTCTCACTCCTTTTTCTTCTTTTTGGTTGCCTCTCTCTTTAGTTTTGCGGAACAATTGTCTTGTCGGCACGCTTCCATAATGTGCTCAAGTAACTTTGGGAAAGTATCTAAGCACACACTTCAGCTAGACCACCCAACTCTTTCACACGTTGTGAGGCACTATCACATTATATATTTTGTCCGCGTTTGGACATAAGAATCGTAAAGTTTCAAAAAAGAGTGAACAAATTTTAAAGTGAAAATGTTATTTAAAATTAGAGTTCTAGTTGGACATAAATATAATTTTGGATTATTTTTGATGTTTTATTAGTAATCTGAGTGAAATTTTTGAAAAAAACTTTTTGGAATTTTTAAATTTTAAAAAAATTTTAAAATGCATCTTTAAGTGAAAATTGAAAATTTTATGAACAAACGTTGATTTCAAAAAAAGTAAAAAAAAGGAAAAAATTTCTTGTGTCCAAATGAGCTCTTAGTATATCTTTTTATTCTTTTTATTCTTTTCCTCTTTTTTATTCCTTATCATTCTATTATTGTTTTTTTGTTTTTCCATTCTCTTTCTTTTTGTTTTGTTCAGCGGAAGAACAAAATGGTGGTCGTTGAAATTTCAATGATGCCATTTTCGGGCACGAAAATATTTTCGATGACAGATTTTTGTCCAGATCTGAGTGTGTTTTGTTTTATATACGTATAAATTTTGAGAAATACATAAGTACCCCTATCCATATCCGGATTCTCAACTATACACTTTACCTTTGCTAGGGCTTTATTATCCCCCAAAACTATTTTAACATAGAATTATTTGTACCCTTAAAGCTTACGTGCAAAGTCTGTGTATTTCACTCTCCTAAGAAGCAAGAAAAAATGATTTTCAGATTCTCCCGTGGACTGAATGCAGCAACCTCAACACTACTCACGTGGTCCAGCACCGAAATCTGCACATAAAGTGCACAGTGCAGTATCAGTACAATCGACGCCATGTACTGGTACGTGTCAAGTCTAACCTCGGTGAAGTAGTGACGAGGCTAGGACATGACAACCATATAAACATGTGTAGTTAAATCATATACGAGAAACAGTAATAACAGAATTGAACAGATAAAGACGGGAAAAGGGAACATGCTGAGGGGAATATCAAATTCTGACACTTATAAAGTACAGAAGCAAGGTAAATATCAACTTTGAGCCCACAGAACGGATAACACAGCAACAAGTGCACGACATCACCCTTCGTGCTTTTACTCCCGTCCTCACCATAGAAATCAACAAAAATGGCACGACATCACCCTTCATGCTTTTACTCTCTCATAATCATGGCACGATATCACCCTTCGTACATTAACACTCACAGAAATATGACACGTCATCACCCTTCGTGCTTTAACACTCACTAAATAAGGCACGACATCATCCTTCGCATTTTAACGCCCTCTCACAATAGCGTGCACGTCATCACCCTTCGTCTGTTACACGTTTCCTCACCCAAACAATAGAAACAATAACATCCCGGCAAGGGAATCAACTATAACCAATCTCGTTTTAACAGTTAACTTCATAAAATAAATCTCAACTTGAGTCAATACTCAACAATGATAATTACCAAAAAAATATTATAAGTCTTGTTCGACATGGATAATCATCAACTTAAGCATGAATAATGCATAATAAGAATCACAATGGTCACAGTTTAAGACTCACTTGCATGCTCGACACCAACGTTTAGATAGTCGTCACTACACCTATATGTCGTACTCAACATTAACACGTAGCAAATAAGACAACACCTATTCCCTCATGCTAAGGTCAGACCTAACACTTACCTCGATTCCACGGACAAAATCAAGCTTAAATTATCGTTTTACCTCTCGGTTCCACTTCCCTAGTCATAATTTCTTAATAACATCAATAATTTTCTTAATAACATCAATTCTAATGCATGAATATAGATTTTCCAATGTTTTCCCTAAAAAGTCAAAAACCGACTCCGGGACCGTTTGGTCAAACTCAAAGTTCAAACCAAAACCCGATTACCTATTCACCTACGAACCCAAGTATGTAATTGGTTTTGAAATCTAACCTCAATTTGAGGCCCAAATCCCCAAAATTCAATATTCCTAAATTCTACCCAAGAATACCCAATTTCCCATGAAAAACTATAGATTTTGTGATAAAATCTTGCAAAAAGATGAAATAAATTGAGAGCATTGAGTTCAAAATCATTTACCTATGATTTGGAGAAGTTTGCATCTTCGAAAAATCGCCTAGGGAGGTTTAGGGTTTGAGAGAATTGAAAAATAGGTGAAAATCCCACCTAAGTCCGAAACTTAACAGTCGCAGATGTCACAATTGCGAAGGTCCATCGCAAATGCGAGAACCATCACACCACTACTGCCTTCGCATTGTGAAGCAATGTTCGCAATTGCGAACACCAACCTCCGCAATTGCGACTAAAAGATCGCAAATGCGGTCACCCCCTTCCCGCACTCTCTTCGCAATTGTGAAGTTATGTTTGCAATTGTAAAGTTTTGTTCGCATTTGCGAACTAAGCCGTCCCAGGCCTTCTTCGAATTTGCGATAAAGACCTCGCAATTGCCATCATTTTTTTCCTCGCAATTTCAAACTCTGGTCTCGCAATAGCAAGATCAGAGGCCAACACCAGAACTGTAGCACCTGCAATTTTTTCCAAGTCCAAAACACTCCGTAGCCTATCCAAAACTCACCCGAACCTTCGGGGCTCCAAAATCAACATGCACACAAGTCTAAAAACATTATACAGACTTGTTCGTGCGATCAAATCGCCAAAATAACATCTAAAATTGCAGATTTAGCATCAAAATCAATGAAATTCTCAAGAAAACTTAAGGTTTCTATTTCACAACCGAGGGTCCGATTTATATAAAATCTTTTCCATTTTTCACCAAATTTCATTGATACGACTTAAATACTATATCAAACTTGTACCGGGCTCCAGAACCGAAATACAGGCATGATACCAACGAGTTCAACCATTATTCAGTTTCTAAACCTTATATTTTCCAACTAACAATTTTCTTCAAAAATTCATTTCTCGGGCTAGGGACCTCGGAATTCGATTCTGGGCATACGCCCAAATCCCATATTTTACTACGGACCCTCTGGGACCGTCGGAATATGGGTCTGGGTCCGTTTACCTAAAATGTTGACCAAAGTCAACTTTAATTAATTTTAATGGCAAATTTCTATATTTTTCTTAAATTTCACATAAGAACTTTCTTGAAACGTGCCCGGATTGCGCACGCAAATCGAGAAGAGACAAAAGGAGGTTTTAAAGCCCTCGAAACAAAATTTTGACTTCTACAATGAGATATGACCTTTTGGATCATCACGTTCTCCACCTCTAAAACAACTGTTCGTCCTTCTACGGACATAAGAAAGTACCTGAGTCAATAAAAAGATGGGGATATCGGCTCTGCATATCGGACTCGAACTCCCAGGTAGCTTCCTCGACAGGCTGACCTCTCCACTGAACACGAACCGAAGGGTAACTCTTTGACTCAACGGACGAACCTGCCAGTCCAGTATAGCTATCGGCTCCTCCTCATAAATCAATTTCTTGTCCAAATGGACAGTTCTCAAGTCTAACACGTGGGATGAATCGCCGTGATACTTTTGAAGCATGGATACATAAAACACTGGATGCACAGCTGATAAACCCGATGGCAATGCAAGTCTGTAAGCCACCTCTTCCACTCGATCAAGGATCTCAAAAGGCCCAATGAACCTAGGGCTTAGCTTTCCCTGCTTACCAAATCTCATCGCGCCCTTCATGGGCGACACCTGAAGCAACACTCGCTCTCCTACCATGAATGCCACATCACGAACCTTACGGTCGACATAACTCTTTTGCTTGGACTGAGCTGTACGAAGCATATCCTGAATGATCTTAACCTTGTCCAAAACATCCTGTACTAAATCTGTACCCAACAACAGAGCCTCTCCCATCTCAAACCATCCTACCGGCGGCCGACACTGTCTATCATATAATGCCTCATGAGGAACCATCTGAATGCTCAACTGATAACTGTTGTTGTAGGAAAACTCTGCTAATGGCAAGAATTGATCCCAAGAACCTACAAAGTCAATAACATAGGTGCGAAGCATATCCTCCATAATCTAAATAGTACGCTCGGACTGTCATTGTGCTCAACTTGACTCGCATACCTAACTCACGATGCATTGCCCTATAGAAATGCGAGGTATATTGCGTACATCGATCTGAAATGAGACACGGACACACCATGGAGATGAACGATCTCACAGATATAAATCTGTGCCACCGCTCTGAAGAATTGAAAACTGCCACAGGAATGAAATATGTTGATTTTGGTCAGCCTATCCACAATAACCCATACCGCGTCGAACTTTCTCATAGTCAGTGGTAGTCCAACAACGAAGTCTATATTGATATACTCCCACTTCCACTCAGTAATCTCAATCTTCTGAAGCAAACCACCAAGTCTCTAATGCTCGTATTTTACTCGCTGACAATGCAAACACTGAGCTACGTATGCAACAATATCCTTCTTCATTATCCTCCACCAATACTGCTGCCAAAAGTCATGATACATCTTGGCGACACCCGGATGAATAGAATACCGGGAACTATGGGCCTTCTTTAGAATCAACTCACGAAGTCCGTCCATATTAGGCACACAAACATGCCCATGCATCCTCAAAACTACATCATCTCCAATTGAAACCTATTTGGAATCTTCGTTCTGCATTGTGTCCCTAAGAACAAGCAAATGAGAATCATCATACTGTCGATCTCTGATTACGCTCAAATAATGAAGACCGAGCGACTGTGCAAGCTAGAACATGGCTGGGCTCAGAAATATCCAACCTCACAAACTAATTGGCTAAAGCCTGAACATCCAAAGAAAGCGGTCTCTCACCTACTGGAATATACGCAAGACTGCCCATACTGGCTGACTTCCTCCTTAAAGCATCAACCACTAAATTAGCCTTCACAGAATGATACAAGATGGTGATATCATAGTCTTTCAATAGATCCAACCACATCCTCTACCTCAAATTTAGCTCCTTCTGCTTGAACAAGTATTGCAAACTCTTATGATCCGTGAACACCTCACACGACACACCATTTAAATAATGTCTCCAAATATTCAGCTCGTGAAGAATGGTTTCTAGCTCCAAATCATGAACTGGATAGTTCTTCTCGCGGATCTTCAACTGTCGCGAAACATATGCAATAACCTTGCAATTCTGCATCAACACCGCACCAAGTTCAATACAAGATGCATCACAATATACTATATATGGACCTGAACCTCTGGGCAATACCAACACCGACGCCGTAGTCAAAGCTGTCCTGAGCTTCTGAAAGCTCACCTCACACTCGTTCGACCACCTGAACTTGGCAACCTTCTGGGTCAAATTGGTCATCGGGGCTGCTATGGATGAAAACCACTCCACAAATCGACGGTAGTAGCTCGCCAAACCCAAAAAACTCGGGATCTCTGTAGCTGATGTGGGTCTAGTCCAGTCTTTGACTGAATCAATCTTCTTAGGATCCACCTGAATACCTTCTGTCGATACAACACGACCCAAGAATGCAATTTAACTCAACCAAAATTCATATTTTGAAAACTTATATAACTGGTTGTCCCTCAAAGTCTGAAGAACGACTCGCAGATGCTGCTCATGATCCTCTCTACTGCGGGAGTAAATCAAGATATCATCAATGAAAAAATCACAAAGGAATCCATATAGGGATTGAACACTCGGTTCATCAAATCTATAAAAGTTGCTGGGGCATCTATCAACCCAAATGACATCACTAGAAACTCATAATGCTCGTATTGAGTGCAAAAAGGTGTCTTAGGGACATCGAATGCCCTAATCCTCAACTGATGGTAGCGAGATCTCAAATCAATCTTCGAAAACACTTTATCACCTTGAAGTTGATCAAACAAATCATCAATCCTCGGCAATGGATAGTTGTTCTTGATGGTGACTTTGTTCAGTTGTCGAGAGTCTATGCACATCCTCATCGACCCATCCTTCTTCTTAGCAAACAACACCGGCGCACCCCAGGGTGAGACACTAGGTCTAATAAAGCCCTTTTCTAGAAAATCTTACAACTATTTCTTCAATTCTTTCAACTCTGGCGAGGCCATGTGATATGGCATAATGGAAATAGGTTGAGTGCCCGGAGCCACATCAATGCAAAAATCAATATCCTTGTCAGGTGGCATCCCCGGCAGGTTTGCAGGAAATACCTCTGGAAACTCACGAACACTTGGTACGGAATCCATGGAAGGAACCTCTACATTGGAATCGCGAACACAAGCCAAATATGCCAAACATTGCTTCTCGACCATACACCGAGCCTTCATTTTAGAAATGAACCTACTGGTAGAATGACTAGGAGTTCCTCTCCACTCTAATCGGGACAACCCCGGCAAAACTAAGGTCACATTCTTGGCATGACAATCCAATACGGCATAGTAATGTAACAACCAATCCATCCCCAAAATGACATCAAAATCGACCATGTCCAGAAATAGGAGTTCTACAGGGTCTCAAGACCCCCCAATAAGAACCACACACAAGTGATGGACATGATCTACAATAGTAGAATCACCTACCGGTGTGGACACATATACAAGAACGCTCAAAGAATCACGAGGCAGAACCAAATATGTAGCAAAATAAGATGACACATAGGAGTATGTAGACTCTAGATCAGATAGAACTGAAACACCTCTACTGCAAACTTAAATCATACCTGTGATGATGGCATCAGATGCCTCAACCTCAGGCCTAGGTAGAAAAGCATAACATCGGGGCTGAGCCCCACCACTCTGAACTGCATCCCTGGGATGACCTCCTACTAGCTGGCCTCCACTTCTAGCGGCCTGACCTCCACCTCTAGCACCTCTACTAATGCCTCTAGCTGCCTGACCCCTGCTCCTAGCTGGCTGAGTGGCTAGTGGAACACCCGGTTCCTGAACCATGGCACGAGAACCTTTATGCTAAGAACTGCTCGATGCTCGAGGGCATAATATAGCAATGTGCCTCGGATCACCACACGTATAACAAGTCCTGGGTTGCGGGGACTGATGACCCTGAAACTGACCTTGACAGCCTGAGTAACCACCCTGAAAACTCTGGAGCGGAGGTGCACTGATCGGAGCTGGTGATGCATGGTAGGGTAGCTGATGAGAATACTGCATATGAGAACCACAACCACCTAGAGCACCGTGAGAAGTCTGAAGTGCTGAATGAAACATCCTGGGAGGATGTCCCCTACCAAAAAAATTATGCCTCTAGACGAGGCACCACTAAACCTACCAGAATATGAGGCCTCTTGTTAGACCCTTGACCACCCCCTGAGCTAGAACTGCATCAACTCGCCGAGCCATATTGGTCGCATCTTGAAAGGAAATCTCGCTACCCATATCCTTAGCCATATGAAATCTGTTAGGCTAAGAGAATCCCTCAATGAACCCCCCCCCCCTCTCTCTCTTTCTCTCTCGGTGGGAGTATAAGAAGATCATGATGAGGCAGATCAACAAACCTAGTACCATATTGAGTGAAGTCATAGAACCCTGCTGAAGATGCTCGAACCGCCTATGGTAATCCTCTCTCTAAGTGACAAGAAGAAACTTCTCGAGAAATAGTTGAGATAACTGGTCCCAACTCAAAGAAGGCAAACCGATTGGTACAGTCAACACAAAATCATTCCACCATATAAGCGGACCCTATCATCTGGAATATAGTAAAGTCGACCCCATTGGTCTCCACTATCCCCATGTTACGCAACACCTCATGGCAGTGGTCGAGATAATCCTGGGGGTCCTCAGATGCTGCCCCACTGTAGTGAACCGGGAAAAGCTTGGTGAACTTATGCAACCTCAACAAGGCCTCAGAAGACATAAAAGATCTACTATCGGCCTGAATCGCAACAACTGACTGAGCTACTCCTACTGGCTGAGCTGTTGGAGTCTGGAACTGGGGAGCCATCTGCTCTGGAGTGTGAATTGCAGGAGTCTGTGCTCCTCCCCCATTGTGAGAGACGGCTGGTACTATAGGAAGTATGCCTGCCTGAGTGACACTCTCCATAAGGCCCACTAGACGGTCCAAATCATCCTTAAGTACCAGGGTAGTGATGAACCCCTCAAGAACCTGAGCAGGCCCTGCTGGAACGGTCTGGGCCAGAACCTTATCCTCAAAATCTACCTAAGGCTTTGCTGCTGGTGTTGCTGGTGCTGCTGCTCGAGCTCTAGGCTAAGTGCTTCCCATGCGTCGGCCTCTAGCATGGCGTCGACCTCATCCTTTGCCCCTCGTAGGAGCTGTCGGTGGGGTCTCGGGCTGTTGATCAACGGATTAAGAGATACGTGTTCTCTCCATCTGCGAAAGAACATAATAATACGTGTTCTCTCCATCTGCGAAAGAACATAATAGAAGTTCAATTAGCATTGAGAAATCAAATCGCATGACAGAGAAGAATAAATGTGAAGTTATTCCTAAAATCTGTAGCCTCTAGGGGATAAGCACAGACGTCTCCGTACCGACCCTCAGTCTCTACCTAGCTTGTTTGTGAATTGTGAGACCTACACAACCTAATGCTCTGATACCAACTTGTCACGACTCGAATTTTCCACCATCAGGATCGTAATGGCGCCTACTCGTGAAAGCTAGGCAAGCCAACAATTTTGGTGTTTAACACATTAACAATTAACCCCAAACAATATTAAATAATTACTAAAGCTAAACAGATTTAAGGCGCGGAAGTGTTATAACATTTCAAAATACTCCAATATATGTCTACCCCAACGATCTGGTATAACAATTCACAAACGTCTAAGAAGTTTACAAATACTAGTTTAAAATAATTACAATTATTCTCAAATATGGAAAGAGATAGATAATCCAAAATAGGGGAAGGGGACTCTAGGGTCTGCGGACGCCGGCAGATCTACCTTGGGTATATGATAACTAGGGATTTTGATATATTTTATACTCCTTCTTGCTTAAGTTGTGATTATAAATGTGTACAAAATAATCCCAAAGGCTCACAAGTTGTGCTTGATTGCAGGTTTTATCAACAAGGTGACAAAATGTCAAAGATCAACTCAAATAAGTGAAACTTGCACATGTATCAAGACAAAACAAAGCTCAGTCAAAACAAGGCCAGTGCGGCCACACACCATTTTGTGCGGTTCGCACATGTGAGGTGTAGAGAGTATGCAACTCAGGCAAAATAGTCAATGCGGCCGCATGGGATTAGCTGCGGACCTCATTGGAGTAAAGGTGAGTAACGGTTCCACAGGTCCGGTCCGGGTCGTGATTTTTTCGACCCGTCCGGGTTCCGGTCCGGGTCGGGCCGGGTTGAGCAGAACCGGGTTTTTAACGGGCCGGGTTTGTTCGGGTTAAAATTGAACCATGCGGGTTACGGGTTGAAGGGGGCCGGGCCGGGTTTAGTATATTTTCAATTTTTTTTTGAAATTAAGTATAACTATTAAGTTATAATTATATTAGTACTTTGTAATAATTGAAAGAATACAAGTAAGATGGGAAAAAATTGCACTTATTCCAAGTTCTACTTTATTTCTCAATTTCAAATTAATAAGTAGAAAATGAAATGTTTATATTTTTTCTAACATGTAAACTAGTGAAGTAGTAATTTCAAATGTTTTGCATCGCCTTAGCAAGTTCATCATAATCAATATGAACCGATTGACCTTCTTCTGGGGAGTTAAATTCCGATGGGTTTCTATGGGTTAATATATCTCCAAGTTCTTCATTTTCTGGGCTATCAACATCTTCCTTTCCTTGATTTCTTCATTCCGATCTAATCCAATCTCTGAAACATACTAAAACTTCCAAACCATTGCTTCCCAATGAGTGGCGGGTGTCTCCAAGTTGTTGTCTTACTTGGCTAAATGCACTCTCCGATGCAACAGTAGAAATTGGCACATTCAGCATGTCACGAGCCATAGCGAAAAAGAACAGGAAATTGCTTTTCATTTTCATGCCACCATCCCAACGGTGAAAAGTCCTTTGTGCGAGGCTCCTTTTGCTTCTGCAAGTAGAATTGAAGCTCATCAATATTCTTGCTACTGGTTTGAGTGTTAGAAAATGTAGAAAAAATATTAGAACTATCAAGGCCTTCATCATCCACATTAGCAGAACTGCTACATTGCATAGCAGGATTAACATTGCCAGAAGCACGAGCAGTATTATCACATTCATTTGCATAATAATTATATAGTTGTTGTAAATATTCATTTAGTTTGTTCATAGAATCATATAAATTTGGGGTTTCAGATTCTCCAATCTCCATATAAGTATATAAAGCATTCATTAATTGGTGACAATCAGACATTTTAATAAAAGGATTTGAAACTGCACCAATTAAGTAAATTGGAGGAATTGGAAAGAAATATTTTTTGAATTTCGCTTGCAGTTTTTCAACAACATCCATATATTTTTCTTTCTTCTTAAATTCATATAGTAGCAAAGAAATTTCAGCTATATGTACTAAAGCCATAGTAACAGTGGGGTAATATGCGCCAGAAAACACAACAGTAGCGGTATAAAATTTATGTAAAAATTTAACAACATCATTAATGACCTCCCAAGTATCACTTGTTAACATACGCCTAGGATCAGTACAATGTGTATTAGCAACTTCAGTTATAGGAAATCTATATTTGTAGCAACATTTTAAAAATATATATGTATAATTCCATCTAGTAACAATTTCGTCTGGCATGAATCTAGGTGTAAGGTTATACTGGATACACTTAGTCTTAAATTCTTTTATTCTAGATTGTCTATTATTTCCCTGAATAACACCAACTGCTCTTCTAACATGAGTAATCTCAACTGAAAATAAATCAAGGCCACTTTTAACAATTAAATTATATACATGACATGCACACATAACATGAAAAATATCATCAAGAGGTGGTTGCAAATGCAATTTTAAAATTGAAATTGCAGCATTATTGTTTGAAGCATTATCAAAAGACACACAAAACGTTTTGGTTTGGATTATAAAATTCAACAACGTCAACAATTGTACTACTTATAAACGTAGCAGTATGACTCTGATCTTCATCATATTTAAAAGCGATAATACGTTTTTGCATACAAGTATTATCATCTATCCAATGGTATGTAATTGTCAAATAATCATTTCCATTAACAGCATGACCAATATCAGAAGTTAGACATACTCTAAAAGGAAGGTGACTAAACAAATAACGTATGTATGTTTGATATTGTCCATGAAGTCTAATGATATCTGCTTACAAGTAGTTCTAGGGATACCTTTAAATAAAGGATTGTAAATCCTTTGAATATACATAATAAGATACGATGAAGAAGCAAAAGAAAAAGGTAAACAACCCAAAGTAATCATTTTTGCTAATTCTTCACGATCCCTCATTTTATCATATTTTAATAGACCTCCAGTAGTAGGGTTAATAGTTGTTTGACTTCTATCCCTATTATTTCCCCATTCTATGGGATGGATAGCCATCATATGTCTAGTAAGTGTCCCAGTCCCCCCTAAATTACCTCTGGTCAAATGTTTAAAAGTTTCATTACAAAGTTTGCACTTAACTCTATTAGTACCTTCTATTACTTCAAAAAATTTCGATAGCGGACTTCTTCTTTTACGAGTAGAAGTTGGAGCCACTGGTGGTCTTCTACCCCTTGTAGCACTAGCAACTCCAACTCCAATACTACCAACATTTCCACTACTAGGTGTAGGTGGTATCCCATCTTCTATTCCAATTTCATTATCTTCTATTCCAAAATCTTCATGTAATTGTTCATAATCAATCTCTACATCTTGCAAATTAGGCGATGATTCAGAAACATGTGTTATTGGGTCATTACTATTACTACCAGAAGCTACAGGACTACCTCTTTTTTTATTTTCACCCCTACCAGTAACTTTTCTACACGCTCTTTTAGCAGCATTAAACATATTGTAAAAATTAAAATATAAGCTAAAATTAAATATGCAATTAAAATATTAAATAAGAGAAAGAGTTGGATGGAGTGCACCGAATTCGACAATAAATTGAGCACTTGATTACGCAAATCCGGTGTTACCACGAACAAACGTCAAGCAAGTATTTCAATTTTGAACTTCAAGCTTCAAATTCTGAATGACAAATTGCGATAAATTAAATTTGGGAAAAGAGTGACAAATAAAATATGATCTTGCAAATTGAAGGGAAGAGATAGATTGATAATTTGAGAATTGAGATTGAGATAAGAATTTTGAGTGAAGAAATGAAGAAGAGATGAGGGTATTTATAGATTTTAAGAAGGGTTAATATTGTAAATTACTAAATACAAAAAAATAATGAAAAAATGGCCATTTTTGCAAAATTGTCCGTTGGCCAATGGATCTGTACCGCTACCAACGGTAATGTGGGCCCCACATATTCAAAAATCAATAAAAAAATAAAAAAAATTATACCATTGAACCGGGCCGGTCCATAGTGGTTCACGGTACTGTTGACTATAAAGGGCCGGTCCGGTCCGGTCGAGGTTCTGACACTAAAAAATCTTAACGGACCAACCCCCTACCCCCCTTTAACCCAGTAAGCGGTTTGGTCCGGTCCGGGGTTTTACCGCTCCGGTCCCGGCGGTCCCGGGTTAAGCCAGCCCGGTTGACAGGTCTATTTTGGATCACTGCGGTCGCACTCAATTTAGTGCAGTCCGCAAAGCCAGAGTTCAGAGAAGTGCCAATTCCAAGTTTGAAGCCCAATGCAGTCTACACTCCATTTCATGTAGACCGCACTAGAAGCTACCGCGACCACACTCGATTCTGTGCGGTCCGCATTGCCCCATTTCAGAGAATTTGATTTTCAAGTGTAGAGCCTTAGTGAGGCCGCACGTGATTTTGTGTGTCCGCACTAGCCCTGCAGAGGTATTTTCGTTAAGATTTTTCAGCTTAGTATAAATAGCTTCTTTTCTCATTTTTAGGTCATCAGATAGTTTCTCTTCAGAGCTGCGCTCGTGACTTTGATATTTTTAGCTGTTTTGAATCATTTTAGCTACATTCAAAAATTGAATATTCAAGTTTAATTTAGTAATTAATTAATATAAGTTTTTCTTCATCTATTTCTTTGTTTTCTTCTCTAATTATGAGTAGCTAGACCCATAAGCTAGGGTTTTGGATCAACACTAGTGTGGGTAATTGATGGATCTTATGTTTTAGGGCTTGATTGACTATGTGTGTTTGAAATTTGGGCTAATTTCATGCTTAATTACTGAATTAGTAGTTGCAAATACTAGTTTGTATTTAATTGACTTTGGTTCTTCTTGATAAAGATAACCTAAGTCTCTGAAATTGGTTCAACAAGGAATTGGGGCGTATTCAAGAGATTGATAACCCCAATTAAAGGGTTAAACCTAGAGATAGTAATACCCAACTTTAACCTTTATTGCTTGTGCAAATTTGCATACCCAATTGCTCTTGAGAATGTCAATTCAGGCAAAATCACTCGAACCACCGAGAGGTGTAGAGTGGGTAGAGTCTTGCAACAGTTATATCATACTCCCAAATGTGTCAATCATGCCTTAGACTCAAGTGCCCATCAATTGACCACCTAGGCGAAAGTTACTACCCTAGAGCCTTTTAATCATTTGAACAACTCGCAATAATCTAATCATACCTTATATTAGTTTAATTGAGCATTGTAGTTTTATATAATTAGAAGTAAATCAATACTCAAAAATGTTTAGAAGTGCAATTTGGAACACATAAACAACTCTAAATTAGATAGACACCCAACTCTAACTTCTAGCTCCCTATGGAAACCGATCTCGACCTTAATCAGTTAAAAGGTGCTTCGACCCTCTCTCGCTACTCAATAGTAGTGAAGGGTTGGCCCCGATCACCTTTTTGGCACGTTGCCGGGGAGCTAACAGTTTTGGCTATCTATCTAACTAGTTTTGTGTATTGTTCTTCTTTCCTTCTTTGTTACTAATTTGTTTGTGTCACCACTCAGGTACCAAATGGCAAACAACGCCAATGACCCTTTTGGAAATATTATTGCGGGGTATGAGGTAGATGATGTCGGAGAGGATGACATGCCTACTGTACCTCAAGGACAACGTAGAAGGTGAAATGCTAATGCTAATCCCAATAGTTATATTCCAGACCCTCATTCGCCACCTCCAAGAGTGGCTCCTGGAGTGCCCTTAACCAAGGCTATGCAAGTGCTATTGTCCCACCCCGAATCCGGGCGGGTTATTTTAAAATAACCAATGTGATATTGACATTGCTAGAGCAGTGTGGGTATTTCACGGGCGCTGCAAATCAAAATGCTTAAAAACATTTCAGGGGTTCATGGATACATGTTGGGGGAGAAAGCAAACTAATGTGTCCAAGGATTTTCTACGATTGAGACTCTTCCCATTTTCACTTAGAGGGAAGGCATTGAATTGGCTCGAGTGACTTCCAAACCATTCCATCACTACTTGGGATGAGTTGGGGACAAGTTTATTGCAAACGTTTTCTCACTGGGGCATATGGCAGCATTGAGAGATGAGATCTTGGCTTTCAAGAAAGAGCCCACAGAACCTTTGCATAAGATTTGGGAGCGTTATAGAACAATGGTGAAAGAATGCCCCAACAATGATATGACCAAGGCGATGATCCAATAGACCTTCTATCGGGGTATTAACACCACAAACCAATGCATAGTGAACCAACTTGATGGGAAACACTTTATGAAGCTGTCGTATGATGAGGCATGTGACATTCTTGACATGATGGTCGACACATCTTCCGCTTGGCAAAGTAGAGCCAACATGCCCTAAGTTGACTCCACAGTCACCAATTTGCACAAAGAGTTACATAATCATGGTCAAGCTATAGCTCAGCTGACAACTACTATGAACCAACTCGCAAAGGCACAGTTGCAACAAGTTCAAAATTCTTGCCTGGTGAATGCTATGGAGGGTGTTAATATGCTTGTCAATAAAAGAAGGCAAAGAGGGCAACAAAACCAAGGGAATTCTGAGAAATTTGATAATGAGTGTGGGGGATTCCATAATGATGGTTATGATGAACAAAACGAAGAGGTACGAAATATGATTAATTATCAAGGCCAAAGGGGAAACTCTTCTAACCAACAACAATGGCGACCCCAAGATAATGGGGGCAATCAGCAACAAGGCAATAGTAATTGGGGGAACATCAATCAAAACTCTAATTGGGGAAATCAGACCACCAACCAAAGCAATCAAGAAAATTGAAAAGGTAACAACAACAATCGGGGTGGCAACAATAATCAAGATGGATGGAACAATGGCAACCAAGGAAACCGAGGGCAAGGCTTTCAAAGGCCCTCAATGTACCAACAACCAAATGATCCACATTCGTGTCCATCCCAAGGTCCTAGTTCTTCAAGAAATGATATGGGGAGAATTGAAATGATGTTCGAACAAATGATGAAGAAGAATGTGGATTCTGATGCATAGTTGGCTTTCCACAATACTTCTATCAGAAACATGGAGGTGCAGTTAGGCCAAATCTCACAGTATGTGAATACTCTCCCTAAGAGTGCTCTACCAAGTGATACGGTAGTGAACCCGAAGGGTGAGAGCAATCATGTTATGATGTTAACAACAAGAAATGGGAGAGACAGTGATGTGCAAGCCTCGAAACAAAAGCAGATTGTGGATTATAATGTTGAGTTGCTAGAAGAAGAAGTTCCTTTGGTAGTTGAAGATGTGGTTGAGAATAATGTGAACGAGTAAGTGAGGATAGATATTCAATAGGCTGAGGTGGAAAATCAAAATGACGTGAAACCGTCTAGGGAACACGTAATAGACATGCCGAGCCGGTGGTGCCTAAATCCGAGACACCTTTGCCAAGGCCACCTCCGCCTTATCCTCAAAGGCTCGCAAAGAATAAAAATGAAAATCAGTTTAACAAGTTCATTGACATGACGAAGAGCCTATCCATCAATGTTCCTTTGGTGGAGGCTCTTGAAAAAATTCCGGGATATGCTAAATTTATGAAGGACTTGGTGACAAAAATGTGGTTTTATGATTGTGAAACTATAAAGATGCCCCACCAAGTTAGTGCTATAGTGCATTCAATGGCCCCGAAGCTTGAAGATCCCGGTGCTTTCACCATCTCATGCACCACGGAGTGGAGATTTTTCTAAGGCCCTATGTGATTTGGGGGCTAGTATCAATTTGATGCCCTACTTAGTTTTCAATACTTTGGGTATTGGGCAACCGAGGATGACTTCCATGAGATTGCAAATGGCGGATAGATCGATGAAGATACCATTGGCTGTTATTAATGATGTGCTTGTCCGGGTGTACAAGTTTACCTTGCTAACTGACTTTGTAATTTTGGACCGTGAAGTGGATTATGAAGTCCCAATCCTATTAGGGATACCTTTCCTTGCAACGGGGAAGGTGTTAGTTGATGCGGAAGCAGGGGAAATCACCTTTCGGGTAGGAGATGAAAATGTCATCTTTCATATGTGCAAGTCACTGAAGCAGCCAAATAGTATCGAGGTGTGATCTTTTGTAGACCTTGTCATAGCTGTGATAGTGGATGACACCAGTGCAATGATCAATGTGGAGGATCCTCTTGAGGCCGTGTAGTTGAATCTAGATGTCAATGAGGATTCAAGCCGAGTAGAGTGTGTGAATGCTTTACATGGGATGGACTCTTAATCTTATGAGCCTAGAAAAATATCTTTGGACCTTGAAAATTGGAAAACTCCACCAACAAAACCTTCAATTGAGGAGCCTACAGTGTTGGAGTTGAAACCATTGCCTCCACACCTCAAGTATGATTTATTATGCTCAAATTATACTTTGTTAGTTATTCTTTCCTCTTGTCTTACTAACATGCAGGTTGAGGCCACTTTGGCGGTGCTTCAAAAGCGGAGAAAGGCAATTGGATGGACTTTAGCTGGTATTCAGGGAATAAGCCCCGCATTCTGTATGCACAAGATTATCTTGGAAGATAATGCAAATCCTTCCATGTAGCATCAAAGAAGATTGAATGAAGAAATGCAAAAAGTTGTGAAAATGGAGGTGATGAAGTGGTTGGATGCCGGGGTTGTGTACGCCATCTATGATAGTTCTTGGACTTCGCCGATGCAGTGTGTACCGAAAAAGGGTGGCATGACCATGGTTGTAAATTCTCAAAATGAGTTAATTTCTACCAGAACCGTCAACGGTTGGAGGGTATGCATGAACTACTGCAAGTTGAATAAAGTGACCCACAAGGATCACTTTCCTTTGCCCTTCTTGATCATATGTTAGACCGACTTGCTGGGCGTGCCTTCTACTATTTCTTGAATGGATATTCTGGGTACAACCAAATCTTAATTGCTCCGGTAGACCAAGAAAAGACCACATTCACTTGTCCATATGGAAACTTTGCCTTTTCTCGTATGCCTTTTAGGTTGTGTAATGCACCGACTGCATTTCATCGGTGTGTGATGACCATTTTCACTGATATGGTGGAAGATATTTTTGATGTGTTCTTGGACGATTTCATTTTTATGGGATATTCATTTGATGAGTGCTTGAAAAATCTTGATAGAGATTTATCCCGTTGTGAAGAAACCAATCTTGTTCTCAATTGGGAGAAATGCCACTTTATGGTGGAAGAGAGAATAGTTCTTGGGCATAAAATTTCAAAGCATGGTATTGAGGTAGACAAAGCAAAGATCGATGTGATTTCAAGGCTCCCTCCCCTACCTCTGTCAAGGGAGTTAGAAGTTTTCTTGGGCATACGAGGTTCTACCATAGATTTATCAGACTTTTCAAAAGCAGTGAACCCCTTATGCAAGCTATTGGAAAAGGTTGCCATGTTCGTGTTTGATGACAAATGTATGCAAGCTTTTGAACTTCTCAAGCATAAGTTGACCACCTCTCATATCATTACCGCTCCTAATTGGAGCTTGCCCTTCGAGCTCATATGTGATGCGAGCGATGTTGCGGTTGGGGCGGTTTTGGGTCAACGAGTGAACAATATATTTCATCCGGTGTACTGTGCGAGCAAGACAATGAATGACACTCAAGTGAACTACACGGTGACTGAGAAGGAACTTTTGGCTATTGTTTTCACAATGGAGAAATTCCGGTCGTATCTCATGTGTGCTAAGGTTCTTATTCATATCGATCATGCCACACTCCGACATTTGATGACGAAGAAGGATTCCAAAGCTAGACTGATGCGATGTGTCTTGTTACTTCAAGAGTTTGATTTGGAGATTGTAGACCGTAAGCGTAGTGAGAACCAAGTGGCGAACCACTTGTCCCGCTTGAAGAAGGAGGGGAGTCCTAGTGATGGCCTAGAGATTAATGACTCATTTCCTGACGAACAAATCCTTTCGGTGTTGTTGAATGATATGCCATGATTTGCGGACGTTGCTAATCTCCTTGTGACATGTATAATCCCGTGTGAGCTCTCTTCTAACCAAAAGAAGAAGCTCAAATGGGATATCTTGGATTTCTATTAGGATGAACCGTACTTGTTCAAGATTTGCACGGATAGTGTGATCTGAAGGTGTGTCCCAGAGGAGGAACAATTGAGTATCTTAGAGGCTTGTCATTCCTTACCCTATGGTGGTCATCACGGTGGGGTGAGGACCACCTCGAAAGTTCTTAATTGTGGGTTTTATTGGCCAACTTTGTTCAAAGATGCAGGTGATTTTGTGAAGAGATATGATGAATGCCAAAGAGCGGGTGGAATTTCGAAGAGAGATGAGATGCCTCTCAATACTGATCTTGAAGTTGATATCTTTGATGTGTGGGGCATTGATTTCATGGGTCCATTTTTTAGCTCTTGTAGGAACACTTACATTCTTGTGGCGATTGACTATATCTCAAAGTGGTTGAAGCCGTGGCTTTGCCTAACAGAAGCCCGGAGTGTTGTTGCATTTCTCAAGAAGAGCATTTTCACAAGATTTGACACTCTTCGTGCGATTATAAGTGGTGGGGGTCCCATTTTTGTAATAGAGCTTTTGATTTCTTACTTGCAAAATATGGCGTCAATTACAAAGTCTCTACCCCCTGTCAATGCTAATAGGAACGATTGGTCAAAGAAGTTGGATGACGCTCTATGGGTTTATATGACTGCTTATAAGACTCTGATTCGTATGTCTTCGTATATATACCGGTTGAGTTTGAGCACAGGGTTATGTGGGCTTTGAGGAAGCTAAATCTTGAATGGGATGTTGCAGCCAATCTTCGTGTGGAGCAGCTCAATGAACTTGATGAATTTGGATTCCATGACTACTCCAGTTCGTCCTTCTATAAGGACACGATGAAGTACCTTCATGACAAATATGCTCGTGGAAAGGAGTTCAAAGTAGGTGATTTGGTTCTCTTGTTCAATTCTTGGTTACGTCTATTTCCGGGAAAGCTGAAGTCAAAATGGAGTGGATCCTTTGGAGTGGTGCTTGTGACTCCATTTGGTACTCTTGATTTGAAAAACAAAAATGGATAGGTCTTCAGAGTTAATGGGCATCGGGTTCAAGTATTATCTTGGAAAGTTTGATGACAACCACGTGGTTGCGCTTCTTGATCTCAAATGATTTGATGGTAACCTGCATCGTGCCGTGACGTTAAATTAGACGCTTTTTGGAAGGCAACCCATGTGTTTTTATTCTTTTTTTTCCTGTGATATTCATTCTAGGGTAGGATTTATTTTGGACTGACTGGTTGTGAGATGCTACAGGGTTGTGTTAATGCAGTGCAGGGCAAAGTAGAAAAAGATGTCAACTCTCTGAAGTTTCCAATGTGAACCGCACCACATTTTGTACGGCCGAAATGAACATAATGCGGGGGGCACAAACTCAATGCGGACTGCACTAATGCTGGATGAAATTAACAGCTCTCTGAAGTTTACCACCGCGGCCATATAGCATTCTATGCGGTTCGCGGTGGTCCACTACGGCCGCAGTGCATTTAGTTTGGACCGCAGTGGCTGCCTTGGTTCGGACCTCATGTCTTTGAGCAATGCGGATTCGCATTGTCATTTTGTGCGATCCGCATTGGGTTGGTAAGCTGGGCCCCAAGTCTATTTTTATTAAAAAGGCATGAGGCCCTCCTTTTACACCTTTCGACCTTTTGTTCTCAGAACCATTAAAAATCATTGTTCATCTAAAAAATTGCATGATTTCATCTATAAAATCTTGATTAATCATCAACATCTCACATCTGGCAAACTTTTACTTCATGCTAGTTGTTTAATTTTATTATTTTCATTTAATTTTGTCTTCTTAGCCCCCCTTTCTGTTCTTCCCATACTTCTTTTGATTTGGTAAAATTAGGTTAGTTAAATTCTTGTTAAAGTTAGAATTAGGTAGTTAAAATCACTGGAAAAACACTTAGGGACCTATCTTAGATAAAAAGGGACTTAAAAGTGAAAATTTCATAAACCCTAAGTTAATACCACAAATGGTACTCAGTGCAGACCATAGTGGATATTGTGCGGTCCGCGGTGCCCTTGTGCGGTCTACAATGACATTTTGTGCGGACCGTATTGCTAAAAGTCCTGAAGCTTGGTCATTAAGGACCACGACCGCATTGCATTTTGTGCGGTCTGCGGTGCCTCATGAGGACCGCACTGCCATTTTGTGTGGTCCGTAAAGCAATTGTTATGAGAGTGGGTAGTCTGAACCCCACATCTGTGTGGACCTCATTGGCATTTTGTGCGGTTCACACTGCATTTTGTGCAGTCCGCACTGTATAACATCTGCAACTGTCTGCAACCTTTTCTTTTCTGCAACTTTGATCTTAATTGCTTCTACGGATACTAACAAGCCTAATGGATGTTTTTTTGCAGACAATGGTGAAACAAAGAGGTAAGGGTTCTAAACAAGCATGCAAGGGAGAGTCCTACCGGGGGGGCAAAGGCAAGAAAATGATAAAACTGACCCCTTAGGTCCGACAAAACATCAAAAACCAAAGAAATATTATCAAAGCTACAGATAGAGTTTGTGACTAGTCGGGGAGTGAGTATGAGCTCTCCCAGGTGATATCTTCAGACTCCTTGCTAGAGAACATTGAAGACTGGTGGGAAAGGAATAGACTAAGAGACACATCTCCAGCATCCCCCACTACCCAAGTGTGAATGAATGTATATTTTGGGTCATCTTAGGGCTCAGCTGAAGCTAGTGGGGATGAATACTCCATCTCTCCCACAACTTCATTATCCGGAGTGGGTGCAGTAAGAGCCAATGAGGAAGTACTAGGAGAATGTGGTGAATCTCAGGTGGGAGGTGTTTCTAGAACTAGGAAACCAGAGGTGTGGCAAGAAAGGTTTGTGAGTGAGGTGGCTTACTATAAATTCAAGGAATGGTAGCCGGAGAGAACATACCGGAGAGGAGCTTTGTTGATAACCTATTGCCTCAATACCCTAATGTGAGGAGGAAATTTAAGGAGAGAATTGGATGGGAGTACTTTTTGGATAAATCTACAGATCCAAACGAGCACTTGGTCAAGAAATTCTACACCAACAATTCCCACATAAAAAAGGGCACCAAAGTGACCAAGGTGCGAATTCTGAAGATGCTTTTTGATGGGAAAACAATAAATGATTACCTATGGTTTGATGAGGAGGACGAGACACTCTATTTGAAAAAGATGGAATTAGGTGTGGAGGTACGTCCTAGGTTGGCACAATATCTTGCAATCCCAGGTACCACCCCCGATTGGCTGAATGCGAGACTGGAACTTTTGAGAAGAAGTTTGAATTTCGAGGCCAAAGGGTGGGAAACATATGTGAGCAACAGATTGGACCCCACTACTCATGACAACTCCATCCCTCTTCACCGAGCAGTTTTGGCGGCATCAATAATGGCAGGGTACCCAATTAATGTTGGGAATGTAATGCCTTAGGTGATCACACAGGTAGTTTGTGAGGGTGGCAGAAACTACCCCTTTCCCAGCTTCATGACCATGTACTTCTGGGACCTCAAAGTTGAAAAGAGGTCATTTCATATCAAGGTAAAAGCAAAAGCCCCGTTCGCATGGTATAACATGCAGGGTGATGACAACCCGAAAAGAAAGAACTTCAAAGGAACAGCCGCTGCTACAACTGGCTAGTCTGAAGATCCAGTTGTGGTAGTGGCTCCTACTCAGCCTGCCTCTGCTTCAGCCGACATTCCCTCTGGTCCATCCACTTCAGCAGATCCAGATATACAATTAATTAATTAGAGTTTTTCTTCATCTATTTCTTTGTTTTCTTCTCTAATTATGAGTAGCTAGACCCATAAGCTAGGGTTGTGGCTTAACCCTAGTATGGGTAATTGATGAGTCTTGGGTTTTAGGGCTTGATTGACTATGAGTATTTGATATTTGGCTAATTTCATGTTTAGTTGCTGAATTAGTTGTTCCAAACACTAGTTTGTGTTTAGTTGACTTTGGCTCTTCCTGAGAAAGAAAGCCTAAGTCTCTAAAATTGGTTCAACAAGGAATTGGGGCGTACTCAAGAGATTGATAGCCCCAATTAAAGGGTTAAACCTAGAGATAGTAATACCCGACATGAACCTTGATTTCTTGTGCAAATTTGCATACCCAATTGGTCTTGAGAAAGTCAATCCGGGCAAAATCACTCGAATCACCAAGAGGTGTAGAGTGGGTAGTGTCATGCAACGGTTATATCATACTCCCCAAATGTGTCAATCATGTCTTAGACTCAAGTGTCCGTCAATTTACCACCTAGGAGAAAGTCACTATCCTAGTGCCTTTTAATCATTTGAATAAATCGCAATAGTCTAATCTTAGCTTATTTTAATTTAATTGAGCATTGTAATTTTATATAATTAGAACTAAATCAAAACCCAAAAATGTTTAGAAATGCCATTTGGAACACATACACAACTCTAAATTAGATAGGCACAACTCCAACTTTTAGCTCCATGTGAAGATCGATCCCGACCTTAATCAGGTAAAATATGCTTCGACCCTCTCTCCCTACACAATATTAGTGTAGGGTTGGACTCGGTCAGTTTCCCGTGGACTGAATGCAACAACCTCAACACTACTCACGTGGTCCAGCACCGAAATCTTCACAGAAAATGCAAAGTGCAGTATCAGTACAGTCGACCCCATGCACTGGTACGTGTCGAGCCTAACCTCGGTGAAGTAGTGGCGAGGCTAGCACATGACAACCATATAAACACGGTAGTTAAATCATATACGAGAAACAGTAATAACAAAATTGAATAGATAACGACGGAAAAACAGAACATGCTGAGGGAAATATCAAATTCTGACACTTATAAAGTGCAGAAGTAAATATTAACTTTGAACCCACAGAATAGATAACGCAGCAACAAGTGCACGACATCACCATTCATGCTTTAACTTCCGTCCTCACCATAGAAATCAACTAAAATGAAACGACATCACCCTTCGTGCTTTTACTCTCTCATAATCATGGCACGACCCTTTGTGTATTAACACTCATAGAAATATGGTACAACCTTACCCTTCGTGCTTTAACACTCACTGAATATGGAATGACATCACCCTTCGTATTTTAACGCTCTCTCATAATAGCATGCACGACATCACCCTTCGTGCTTTACACTCTTCCTCACCCAAACAATAGAAACAATAACATCCCGGCAAGGGAATCAATAATAGAAACAATAATATCCTGGCAAGGAAATAAACTATAACCAATCTCATTTTGACAGTTAACTTCATCAAATAAATCTCAACTTGAGTCAATACTTAACAATGATCAATTACCAAAAAAATATCACAAGTCTTGTTCAACATGGATAATCATCAACTTAAGTATGAATAGTGCATAATAAGAATCACAATGGTCACGGTTTAAGACTCACTTGCATGATCGACACCAACATATAGGTACTCATCACGACACCTATACGTCGTACTCAACATTAACACGTAGCAAATAATACAACAAGACCTATTCCCTAGAGCTAAGGTTAGACCAAACACTTACCTCGATTCCACGGACAAAATCAAGCCTCAATTATCGCTTTACCTCTCGGTTCTACTTCCAATCCACTTGGATCTAGTCATAATTTTCTTAATAACATCAATAAATGCTAAATAAACCAATTCTAATGCATGAATATTGATTTTCCAATGTTTTTCCTAAAAAGTCAAAAAGCGACTCCAGGCTAGCATGGTCAAAACTCGAAGTTCGAACCAAAAACCGACTACCCGTTCACCTACGAACCCAAATATATAATTGATTTTGAAATCCGACCTTAATTTGATGCCCAAATCCCCAAATTGTGAAATTCCTAAATTTTACCCAAAATTTGCAATTCTTATATTTTTCAGCAAACAATTTTCTTCAAAAATTCATTTCTTGGGTTAGGGAACTCAGAATTCGATTTCGGGCATTCACCCAAGTCCCATATTTTACTATGGACCCTCCTGGACCGTCAGAACACAGTGTTACACCTCCTTTTCCTACCCCCGAAAGGGTATAAGGGAATTTTTCCAATTAAAGAACAATTAAAACAGAATTATATTCATTAAAATTCAGAGTTACCACTTGGGATATTTATGGTGTCCCAAGTCACCAGTTGAATCCCGAATCAAGGAAAAGATTGAATTTGTTCAACAGTCTGTGAACCAGAAATCTGAGTAAGAAATTCTGTTAACCCGGGAGAAGGTGTTAGGCATTCCCAAATTCTATGGTTCTAGCATGGTCACTCAACTGTTATATTCAGCTTAATTATCTGATTTTGAACAATGATGAACCTATGTGCATATTTTAGCTTTTATACTGCTTTATTCATTTTAAAGAAAATTGAACGTCGTTTAAAACACGTCTTTGGATCGCGCCACATAAAATGCACATGTAATCGTAAACATATTTTATTCAACGTTTTGGGATTTTATTCGGGTCGCATGAAATGCACACCCGAGTTTAAGAAGGTAATATTATTAAAGTGCGCGCCTAAAGCAACTAACGCGTTATTAACTTTGCGAGGACCGTGAAAATTTGTTAAACGATACGCCTCAAATTTTAAATATTTCAAAAGAAATAATTAAAGAGGGCTACACAATTTATGATTTTATTTGGCACGGCACATCTCAATTATTCAATTAAAGCATTTCTAAATTAATTTACAAGTGCCATAGAATTTACTACATGGCAGGTCTCGAATTCTAAAAATTGAAACTAAGTGAAGATTAACTCCCAATTTCATGAATTGGATTGGGCTTAGCAGGAAACTCAATATGTCATCAAGATGTAAAAACTGTGGGGCTTATAACAAGTTGCATCCAAGCCCAAAAGGAGGCCAACGTAGAGGTATGGGCAAGCCGAACTTCACAGAAGGTCCCGTGTCAAACCCCCATGATGACGATCAGATTAACATTCATGATTTGGGACAAAGGTTGTAGCCCAATGCACGTTCCATTACAAGCCAATGTTTGGGAAAACTGGAGCTGTACCAAATACTACTATCCCTTGAGTTAAATGCAAAATCATTCTGAAATCATTGCATATATCTCATGGTGAAATTTACTTCAGTTATGGAAGTGCACTAATTATCCATTGCTATAGAATTACAACCTAACGATTATCGATCTACGAAGCATTCGATTTAAATTGGCGAGTTCAACAAACTATAATGATTCTACACCTTCCAAAGAAGAAGGCAAACCACAAATGGTGGACTGATTTATTTGAAAATGCTTTTAACGATTCAAGGACTCTAATACATACACAAGAAGAGCTTATCAACACAATACTAACATGTTATTGAAGTTAGCAAATAAAATTTCAGATCCTTGTGCCTGAATTAACTCGAAAAGGTGATATACAAAAATCAGATTCTTCCCCAATTTTAAACATTAAAGAGTGCTCAAGCCCAAAATAAGATACCGTCACACCTCCTTTTTCACTACACCTGCAAGGGCATAAATGAGTTTTTTCCAATTAAAGAACAACCGGAACGGGTTTATTATTAAGATTCAGAGTCGTCAGTTGGGAGATTAATGGTGTCCCAAGTCACCAGTTGAATCTCGAACTGAGGAAAAATATTGACTCTGTTAACAGTCCGCGAACCAGAAATCTGAGTGAGGAATTCTATTAACCCTGGAGAAGGTATTAGACATTCCCGGATTCCGTGGTTCTAGCACGATCGCTTAATTGTTGTATTTGATTTTATATGATTTTAATACATGCTAGCTTATGTGCCTTTTATTCGTAAACCGCTTTTATTATTATTTTAAAAAAATTGCAATGCCGTGAAAATATGTCTCGAACTACGTCTCAATCAATGCACCCATGGTTGTCACCACATTTTGACTCAGTTGAGATTTGAATTTAGGTCACATAAATGTGCACCAGAATTTAAGAATGTAATTTTATTAAAATCTGGCTTAAAGAGTCTAACGCATTATTAATTTGGGGAAGGCCGTGAAATTCGCCAAACGGCCTCCCGAATTTGAAGTATTTTCATTTAACAATTATTGAGGGCCCCGCACTTTGGCCAGGCTCGTTTCATCATTTTAGCCAACCTAAAAGTGACTACAATTGTCTATTTTATTTGTATCTACAACAAAAGAAAATAAAAGCTCTAACAAATTATTATTAAAAGAATATCTAACGACTAACAATTAATTACTAACATGTCTATTCCTACTAGTCTTGGGCCTAAAAGAGCCCAGTCCATGAGAAATGTGTGCTGGAGCCTCCGAAATCACTTGCGATGACCAGGAGCAATCGAAATCTTCCTAGGCTCGAAGCAAGCCCAATATCAACAAATGCGACCCAGAGGAGGAGGTCCAAAATTCACGTTCAAGCAAACAAACTCGACAAATAAAGGGAATGTATTGACGACTGATTGGGCATCCATTAACACAAATTAAAATGAACAGATTTAAGTCTAGTGGGATTATTTCTTCATTTCACTTTTAGTTACCAATACATAAACAAAATTGTGAATCAACTTGCTAAAGCATGAAACTGGCGTGTTATTAAACTCTCTTCTAAATTAACTGCACTATTTCACTGATTGCCTCTCAATTAACACCAAACGGCCCAAATGGAAATCCTTGGGATCAAATGACCATTGTAAAGCCATGATCCCAAAGACAACTCTTCTAAAGCAAACAATGGATCACATGGGAGGAATACCACAATACCTTTTAATTCAACCAATTACAGTTATTTTCTAATAGAACTTGTTACTCAGCTCAGCAGAATCGTCCTAAAATTAACGTCTAAAGGAATTGGAGGTTAAATATAACAAACTTCGTATATAACCCACTACTACTAATGAGCATCCTACTTTTGACTATTAATACATGAATTCGTTAAACTATGCAATATAAGAATCAAACCAACTAAGACCGTTCAATCAGCCCAATAGTCTGTTCAAATTATACAAATCATACTATATTAGCTAACCTTCATGCCATTAACAATATAAATTCATTCTAGTTTGAAACAATTCCTAATTTAACTACAAATAACAAGGCTAAAACAGACAGAAACACTGGGATATCATCATCACAAATATGGCTTCTATTTATTCAACAGCACTGATATGTCGACAGGGCTCGAAGTTTGTACATGGAGATTGAAATTCAAGTAGAAGAAGAGGAGACAAGCTAAGTAATGCAGCAGTAGCAGCAACAGCTAGTTTCCAGCAATATGAATGACTACTAGCCCAGTAATAAAGGCCAAACAGCCCAGAAGTATTCAAATCAAGCAGAATTTAACAAATCCACTCCAACACAGCAACAAGTCAAACCAGAAGTGAGCACTAATGCACAGATAGCCAGTAAAACTCCCAAACTGGATTCAAACCAACAATTGCACTCGAAATAACCAGAATAGCTTAAAATTGAACTCTGAACAGTGTGAATCAATATTCAGAAGCTGAAATCAACTTCCAAACTCAATGAAACAGAAACTTTTTTGATTTTTAGCTTTTGTTTGTTTTTGGTTTTTCTGTAGAAAACTGATATCTAGGATGAGATTTTTGAAAAATTCTAATTTGGAACTTGAAATAGCAGATCAGTTGCAATAGGAAGCTCGTTTTGGATTTTTTGGCGGAAAAAAGAGACCCTTAACAAGGCAATTGTGAGGCCTTTTATAGGCACCAAACAGATTTTCCTTTTCCTTTTAGTCCTCAGTCATTTTACCTGAAATGTACTTTAGAACCCACACCTAAAAACTTCTAGAAAATTTTAGCAAGATTTCTCATGTGCATTTTCTATTCTGCCCTTACCCTTTTCCTGAATTACTCCACTGTTTAACTAACCCAAATCCACTATTAGCCTAAATTAACCGGAGGTCTAGGAACTTAATAGCTAACCAGTTCTTAACGACTACTTCAAAGAAAACAGCACATGAAGAGAAATCATGAAAATGTCATTATTGATATAATTAACATAATCAGATAATAAACCCAAACGGACTTACTAAACTAAATCAATTACTGAATCAAGCAGAAGTAACTTACATTAGTACCCAAATGCACTTACTAAAGAAAGTTCAAACAAACAAATGACTACCAGAATCATAATTGAAACCTATGCTTACGAGTCATGATTTACCAAAAGGAATGAAAGAAATTCAACTTATTAGCAAAAACACACAAACATTAAAACTGAAAAATTAAGAAAACAGACAAACAAAATTAAATTATTCATTTACAAATTTAACAATTAACACTAAGCAAATTTAAAGCTAAACAATCATGAAAAACTAATTTAACACCAAGAAAAGAAAAGGAAATCAAAACTTACCGACCCAACTCCAAGAAACCGTTTAATTTTAAAAGGTTCAAACTCGGCCACATCTTGGTGAAAATTGGACTCTCCTGATAGCAGAATCATAATGGGAAAGGCATAAGGATCCACCGGTAACATTTTAGGGCGATTTGGCAAGACTAGGGTTTTGGCCGGAAAATTTCTTTTAAAGATTCGAGCAATTGCGGCTATATTCGAGACATGTGGTTATGGGGGTTGGGTAGAGGAGGCTCAGACGATCCTAGGGTGTTAATTTGGTGCCATTTGGGATTGGTAGTGTCATGTCCAGAAAACTTTCAACAAAGATTCGAAGAATTGGGATGAGTTTTGAAGGGAAGTGTTTGTAGATTTGAGAGGGGGGAGAAGAGAGGATCACAAGGTGTTAATTTAGTGGCCGTTGACGTGGGTGACGTTCACCGCCAGCGGCTCTACAGATGGAGTTACAGATAGATACGAGGAAGGAGATAGAATGTTTTTTTAGGGTTAAAACAATCTCGGACAATTTATGTAAAAATGAGGGGGAGTTTCCGGCCATTGGATTAAAATGATTAAGGGCCCGAATTGACAGACGCCCAAACAACTTCGTTTTAGGAGAGGTTTTGGACCAGATAAACCACTCATGTTTAAGGTTAGTGTTTATTACATTTAAGTATACCATGTTTCAATTTATGTACCAAAATTTACTTTTAAGGTTTAATTATCAATGATTTATTAGGGGCTTGATTTGTGGAACAAAATATTTCCATATTTTCTTTCCCCACTTTTTTCTCTTTCTTCCAACCGATTTATACCCTTATTAATTACCCCCACGTTTATTTTTGTCGATTTTTCTCTTTCTTCCCAAACCGATCAGCTTTCCCAATAAAAACTACACCCACCCCCCACCCCCACGTTTATTTACATTTACCTTTACCGATTTCTCTGGTCTCACTTCTTCTCTCCATTGTCATCCTCTTCAATTTCATCATTCAACATCCAAAAACTCTTCAAAGTTTAGTAAAGAAAACACATATTCGGTGAAAAAAATCTTATCCATAGTCAAAAATGGTGAAAAAACATATTACTCCCAAACAACAAAATGTAGGCGATATTCCATCATTTGATTTGGGTGTTTTAACACCTAAATCTCCAGTAAAAAGACAACAATCTGTCCATGCAAGTGGAAAAGAAAGGGTTCCTGCATCGCCGAGACAAATAAGAGCTGAAACTCGAACAAAGCACTTGCAGGATGTTGATGCTACCGGTGTAGAAACAGAAGCCGACAAACAACGCAAGCGAAAGGAGAAAAGCTTGAGGGTCGACGATGATGACTTTGTGGACGATTCACCCAAAGTTCAAAAAACAAAAAATATAGAAGGTGTCTCATTCCCCCTCAAAGCAAAAAAAGTTGAAACACTCTAAAAAACCACAAAATTGGTTCCACAACAAATTTCAGTTAAGGTAAACAACTTTTTTTTTCTCGACAATGTTTTGTAGTTTAATATTTTTTTGCCAAAAAATTAGAATTCAATTGTTTGTTTGGCATCTAAGTGTTTTTTGTAAAAATATAATGTATTTTTGCATATTAGGGTTGCTTATACAAATTGTAGTTAATTGTTGCTATTCGGAGTTAATGTGTAATTGTTTGGCTGAATATACTGTGTAATCAAATTTAGTCAATTGTAGTTTTTTGTAGTTTAATGTAGTGTAATGTAATGTTTATTTGGAACTGTCACAGTTGACCTAAATTTGATTGGCAAATTATACTGTTGAATCAAATTTGTAGTTTAATGTAGTTTCATGTAATTTTTATTTGGTACTGTCTCTGTTGACTCAAATTTGATTGGCAATTTATAATGTTGAATCAAATTTGTAGCTAATTGCAGTTTTTTGTATTTTAATGTAGTTTCATGTAATTTTTATTTGGAAGTGTCACTATTGACTCAATTGTGTAGTTAATTATAGTTTTTGTAGTTTAATGTAGTTTACTGTACTTTTTATTTGGAACTGTGATAAAAATACAGTATATAAAAATAGTTACATTGTTCCTGCTCAATAAATTTATAGTTACAGTATAGTTCCTTGTAGTTATACTGTAGTTTGTAGGTTAAAATTTTGGAAAATAACTTCAACTGAAAATGTAGGAAAAATGTAGTTTGTATGTTAAAAATGTAGTTATATGATATGTTACATTATATATTGTAATGCTGAAATCTAGCTTCATTCTAACGACAATTAATATACTTTTTTTGCAGAATGGACCTTACTATGCTCAACATAATGTTAATTATGGTGTGATACGGTTCCATAGCTTGTGCGATCCAACGATACCTAGCCAGATAAAGTCTTTATTATCCCCAACCCAATTAAGTGGTTTCAAGAAAACATGTTTTGGTTATTTATTAGATATGCCCCCAATCTGCATGCAGAACCAATCAATTCATCTTCTAATAAAATATGAGTTATCAAAGTCTACTGGCGACTATTTTTCTGTTCTTTTAAATGGACAAAAATTGATTTTTTCTTTGAGAGATTTTTGTTTGATAACTGGTTTTAACTGTGTTGATAGTTTATCGGACTATGGTTACAATTCTAGTTATGTTAGCCATTTAATGACTAAATATTTCCCTAAAAAATCTCGGGTAGGGAAATCGCTTTTGAGAAATGTAGTGACATCCAAATCCTGGACAAATGATTTGGATGTTGTACAGTTGTGTATCCTGTATATGTTGGAATTCTTTGTTTGTCCTTCTGATAAGGACAATGTTAGTTTGATAGACAAATTTACGTTTTTTCTTATAGAGAGTGGTCATTTTGATTCGTACCCATGGGGTACAAAATCTTTCAAGCAAGTTGTTGAGTCTGTCAGACATCGTCTCAGTCCCAACGTCCATTCTTATCTTATACGGGGATGCTCGTTAGCCTTACAAGTGTGGCTGTACGAGTGTTGTTCTTCTGTCAGCACCGAGCTTGCTACACGGTGCTCTGACTCCATTCCTCGTATTTTAAGATGGTCGTCTACAAAAGGACAGATTTGGTTAAATGTTCTTGAAGAAAAAATTATCAAGCCTGAGTGGCTCAAGGTATTCTTGTTAACCTTTGTGTAATTCTTCAATTACTACTATAGTAACTACATGACATCTACAATTTTCTTTCAAATTTACTTAACTGTCTTCATCCATCTTTCAGTTCTCAAACATGGTTGCATCTGGGGAAGAGATTGGAGCGCTCAATCTCCCAGGAAACATTAATTATGAAGATGAAGAGGTTAGTCAACCATCAATAGTCTCATCTGCTGCTTCTCCGACAGTTCAACATGAAGAGGCTAATTCCCCAAATGACATGGAATCTGTAAGAAGCCAGATCAGGAAGTTGGAACAGAAGCTTGAGCAGGTACTGTGAGAAATTACAGTTGTGTAGTCATTATTTAGTACCAATTGCCTTCATTCCTTCGACATTGTAGGTTCTTTTTATTTTAGTGTAACTAATCGAATATTCTTACCAACTCACATACATATTTATTTTTAGGTTGATGGAAAGTTAGATGAGTTAAAGAATGATGTTTTTGATGAACTCTCAAAACTTCGAGAGTTCATAGATGAATCTTTGAAAAGCTTAGTGAATGCTGTCAACAAGAGAAATGAATTGGATGAGTCCAAGGTAAGAATTTACATATATATATTCTAACACTATATAATAGTTATGATAATTTATTCTAACACTAAAACATTCCTCTCACAATGTAGTTTGCTGCTACATATTTTGTAGTTATTGAACACTACATTTAACTACAATTGACTACATTAAAACTACAGTTTGCATTAATGTACAGACTTGAACTACATATTTTGTAGCTGTTATTTGTAGTTTTGTAGCTGTTATTTGTATTTTGTAGCTGGCTCACTGTTTTAATATACAGACTTGAACTACATATGACTTAGCTGGCTCACTGTTATTTGTAACTAACACTATATATAGTTCAAGTCTGTGTATTTCTATTTACTTATAACCAAATCTAAATATATGTAATCTAGTTATAAGTCTGTACATCAAGGCAATATGTATTTTAAATGTAGTCATTTGTAGTTAACTGTAGTGTTCAATAACTGGCTATTGAACAGGGGTTAAATGTAGTCATTTGTTGGCATTTGAATTTTGATTTCTTCCTGTTTTCTTTCCTCTTGTATGCTCTCTTAATTGTTGATATTGAACAAGTGGTATCCAAAAGCTTCAATTATCTAAACATCTTTGGATATAATAAGACATACTTAAAGATGTTTATATAATAGAAGCTTTTGGATACCACTTGTTCAATATCAACAATTAAGAGAGCATACAAGAGGAAAGAAAACAGGAAGAAATCAAAATTCAAATGCCTACAAATGACTACATTTAACCCCTGTTCAATAGCCAATTATTGAACACTACAGTTAACTACAAATGACTACATTTAAAATACAGATTGCATTGATGTACAGACTTATAACTAGATTACATATAACTAGATTTGGTTATAAGTAAATAAAAATACACAGACTTGAACTATATATAGTGTTAGTTACAAATAACAGTGAGCCAGCTAAGTCATATGTAGTTCAAGTCTGTATATTAAAACAGTGAGCCAGCTACAAAATACAAATAACAGCTACAAAACTACAAATAACAGCTACAAAATATGTAGTTCAAGTCTGTACATTAATGCAAACTGTAGTTTTAATGTAGTCAATTGTAGTTAAATGTAGTGTTCAATAACTACAAAATATGTAGCAGCAAACTACATTGTGAGAGGAATGTTTTAGTGTTAGAATAAATTATCATAACTATTATATAGTGTTAGAATATATATATGTAAATTCTTACCTTGGACTCATCCAATTCATTTCTCTTGTTGACAGCATTCACTAAGCTTTTCAAAGATTCATCTATGAACTCTCGAAGTTTTGAGAGTTCATCAAAAACATCATTCTTTAACTCATCTAACTTTCCATCAACCTAAAAATTAAATATGTATGTGAGTTGGTAAGAATATTCGATTAGTTACACTAAAATAAAAAGAACCTACAATGTCGAAGGAATGAAGGCAATTGGTACTAAATAATGACTACACAACTGTAATTTCTCACGGTACCTGCTCAAGCTTCTGTTCCAACTTCCTGATCTGGCTTCTTACAGATTCCATGTCATTTGGGGAATTAGCCTCTTCATGTTGAACTGTCGGAGAAGCAGCAGATGGGACTATTGATGGTTGACTAACCTCTTCATCTTCATAATTAATGTTTCCTGGGAGATTGAGCGCTCCAATCTCTTCCCCAGATGCAACCATGTTTGAAAATTGTAGATGTCATGTAGTTACTATAGTAGTAATTGAAGAATTACACAAAGGTTAACAAGAATACCTTGAGCCACTCAGGCTTGATGATTTTTTCTTCAAGAACATTTAACCAAATCTGTCCTTTTGTAGACGACCATCTTAAAATACGAGGAATGGAGTCAGAGCACCGTGTAGCAAGCTCGGTGCTGACAGAAGAACAACACTCGTACAGCCACACTTGTAAGGCTAACGAGCATCCCCGTATAAGATAAGAATGGACGTTGGGACTGAGACGATGTCTGACAGACTCAACAACTTGCTTGAAAGATTTTGTACCCCATGGGTACGAATCAAAATGACCACTCTCTATAAGAAAAAACATAAATTTGTCTATCAAACTATCATTGTCCTTATCACAAGGACAAACAAAGAATTCCAACATATACAGGATACACAACTGTACAGCATCCAAATCATTTGTCCAGGATTTGGATGTCACTACATTTCTCAAAAGCGATTTCCCTACCCGAGATTTTTCAGGGAAATATTTAGTCATTAAATGGCTAACATAACTAGAATTGTAACCATAGTCCGATAAACTATCAACACAGTTAAAACCAGTTATCAAACAAAAATCTCTCAAAGAAAAAATCAATTTTTGTCCATTTAAAAGAACAGAAAAATAGTCGCCAGTAGACTTTGATAACTCATACTTCATTAGAAGATGAATTGATTGGTTCTGCATGCAGATTGGGGGCATATCTAATAAATAACCAAAACATGTTTTCTTGAAACCACTTAATTGGGTTGGGGATAATAAAGACTTTATCTGGCTAGGTATCGTTGGATCGCACAAGCTATGGAACCGTATCACACCGTAATCAACATTATGTTGAGCATAGTAAGGTCCATTCTGCAAAAAAAGTATATTAATTGTCGTTAGAATGAAGCTAGATTTCAGCATTACAATATATAATGTAACATATCATATAACTACATTTTTAACATACAAACTACATTTTTCATACATTCTCAGTAGAAGTTATTTTCCAAAAGTATAACATAAATTTTAACCTACAAACTACAGTATAACTACAAGGAACTATACTGTAACTATAAATTTATTGAGCAGGAACAATGTAACTATTTTTATATACTGTATTTTTATCACAGTTCCAAATAAAAAGTACAGTAAACTACATTAAACTACAAAAACTATAATTAACTACAAAATTGAGTCAATAGTGACACTTCCAAATAAAAATTACATGAAACTACATTAAAATACAAAAAAACTGCAATTAGCTACAAATTTGATTCAACATTATAAATTGCCAATCAAATTTGAGTCAGCAGAAACAGTACCAAATAAAAATTACATGAAACGACATTAAACTACAAAAAACTACAATTAACTACAAATTTGATTCAACAGTATAATTTGCCAATCAAATTTAGGTCAACTGTGACAGTTCCAAATAAACATAACATTACACTACATTAAACTACAAAAAACTACAATTGACTACAAATTTGATTCAACAGTATATTCAGCCAAACAATTACACATTAACTCCGAATAGCAACAATTAACTACAATTTGTATAAGCAACCCTAATACATTATATTATTACAAAAAACACTTAGATGCCAAACAAACAATTGAATTCTAATTTTTTGGCAAAAAAATATTAAACTACAAAACATTGTCGAGAAAAAAAAAGTTGTTTACCTTAACTGAAATTTGTTGTGGAACCAATTTTGTGATTTTTTTAGAGTGTTTCAACATTTTTTGCTTTGAGGGGGAATGAGACACCTTCTGTATTTTTGTTTTTTGAACTTTGGGTAAATCGTCCACAAAATCATCATCGTCGACCCTCAAGCTTTTCCCCTTTCGCTTGCGTTGTTTGTCGGCTTCTGTTTCTACACCGGTAGCATCAACATCCTGCAAGTGCTTTGTTCGAGTTTCAGCTCTTATTTGTCTCGGCGATGCAGGAACCCTTTCTTTTCCACTTGCATGGACAGATTGTTGTCTTTTTACGGGAGATTTAGGTGTTAAAACACCCAAATCAAATGATGGAATATCGCCTACTTTTTGTCGTTTGGGAGTAATATGTTTTTTCACCATTTTTGACTATGGATAAGATTTTTTTCACCGAATATGTGTTTTCTTTACTAAACTTTGAAGAGTTTTTGGATGTTGAATGATGAATTGAAGAGGATGACAATGGAGAGAAGAAGTGAGACCAGAGAAATCGGTAAAGGTAAATGTAAATAAACGTGGGGGTGGGGGGTGGGAGTAGTTTTTATTGGGAAAGCTGATCGGTTTGGGAAGAAAGAGAAAAATCGACAAAAATAAACGTGGGGGTAATTAATAAGGATAAAAATCGGTTGGAAGAAAGAGAAAAAAGTGGGGAAAGAAAATATGGAAATATTTTGTTCCACAAATCAAGCCCCTAATAAATCATTGATAATTAAACCTTAAAAGTAAATTTTGGTACATAAATTGAAACATGGTATACTTAAATGTAATAAACACTAACCTTAAACATGAGTGGTTTATCTGGTCCAAAACCTCTCCTAAAACGAAGTTGTTTGGGCGTCTGTCAATTCGGGCCCTTAATCATGTTAATCCAATGGCCGGAAACTCCCCCTCATTTTTACATAAATTGTCCGAGATTGTTTTAACCCTAAAAAAACATTCCATCTCCTTCCTCGTATCTATCTGTAACTCCATCGGTAGAGCCGCTGGCGGTGAACGTCACCCACGCCAACGGCCACTAAATTAACACCTTGTGATCCTCTCTTCTCCCCCCTCTCAAATCTACAAACACTTCCCTTCAAAACTCATCCCAATTCTTCGAATCTTTGTTGAAAGTTTTCTGGACATGACACTACCAATCCCAAATGGCACCAAATTAACACCCTAGGATCGTCTGAGCCTCCTCTACCCAACCCCCATAACCACATGTCTCGAATATAGCCGCAATTGCTCGAATCTTTAAAAGAAATTTTCCGGCCAAAACCCTAGTCTTGCCAAATCGCCCTAAAATGTTACCGGTGGATCCTTATGCCTTTCCCATTATGATTCCAACATAAAATTCAGAAGCATGACTTCATACTAAATATGTTAAGCTAAGAGAATAACCATAACCTTTGAAAGAAGAACAAGCTACATAAGGAAAGGAAAGTCTAATATCTAACAGCAAAACCCATGGTTCTTTATGCTTTCCATAACAAACACCTTACAAGCCACTTTACATGCTTAAGATGAAAAGTGTGTACCTGAGAGGTAAAAGGAAATAAGAAACCAGTGAGAATCAGCAAATGAACAAGCAGCATCAGCACAATGGCTCAACACAAATTGTCCATTGCAACCATAAGGATGGTGTGAAAACAACCCAGATTCAAATCACCAAAAATCGAAACTAATTCCAACCAAAGATTTTAACAAACCAATTCAGACCCCTTTTACCCTCAGCACATAAAAATCTCATGAATCAAAGCAGAATCAGAAAATTTCAATGTAACAGTGCCAAGTATTTATCCGCCAGCTTTCTGAAATTTTTATCTCTCTAATTCTTGCCTTCTAAGGCAAGAAAGAAAGGCTTTATATGAAAGCAAGATAGGGCAGCCTTTTAATTTTAGTATTGAACCCTTAGTACCTCTTTTAATTTTCATTTTTAACCTAGGTAACCCAAAATTCCTGACTTTCTACCCAACTTTAAACACCCAAAATTTGATATTCCCTTAAGACCCGAACTAGAAACTTCTGAAATCAGTTGCAAAAGATTCCCCCATGTTAGATTACCTATACTATCCCCCAAATAACCTATAATTTACTCCCCAACTAACTAATGCAGAAACGGGTCAGCTTGACCCAGCACTTAATGGGCCTCTTGAAGGAGTCAAGGATGACTTCAAGGCCCAAACAATATTGGAAATTTTACTCGAATTCTTTTCCATAACTGAAATAAAACTTCAAGTGACTGATTTCTTAATGGGCTACAATTAAAGTATGCATTCAAATGAACAGGATCCAATTATACGACTAAAAATTAGCAATTAAGCGGGCCGTGTGCACAAACTAAATAAAATTCAAGAGAATGTCCATAAGAAGAAATTGAAGATCTCACGGAGTAAATACGACCAACATATATACAGAGAAATTTAAGCAATGTTTCAATACCTCACCAAATTCAAATCCCTAAACGTAACTAAAGAAAAACTGGAGAAAAGGGGAAAAGACGAAGAAACACACAGAAAAGAAGAAGCGGAAGGATCAAAAGATGAAGACTAAAGGGAAAAACAAATAAATTACCTCGCAGGCTATACGGACAGAACTTTAAGAACCTCAAACAGCTCCGACTGGACTTGAAACTGGTATTAATATATGTTCTCTTTGAGAACAAATGAGGAACACCCGTTTTAAGCTCGATCGTATAAAAAACTTGAGAGATTTTCCTCTTCTCTGATTTCAACTTTGGACAGGTCCACTTCGGCGAGAATTTTGGGGAAAATGGTGACTAATTAGGATACATGGAGGGGTGATGGTTGCATGTCCGGATTTTTGTGGTGGCTTGAGCTCTTTCAGGGGTAACAATGGAGGAATCTTGAGGGTGTTAGGGTTTGAAACATGAGGGAGATGAGAGAGATGGGGGGTTATTTTGGAACTGGTCCGGTCACTGATGAAAATTCGGACAATTATATGAGAAAATGGGAGAAGCCCTCTTGGCCATTAGATGTAGCCAGATGAAAGGCCAGGATCCATTCAATTTGATTAAATAAAAACGGCGTCGTATGGGTAGGGGGAAACTGGACCGGTTTTAGGTGGATCTGGGCTTGGGTTTGGGCGAGTTTAGGGGAAATTTCAATTGGGCTGAGGGTGGGGGAATTAAAGACTGGCCCTACTCTTTTTCTTTTCTATTTCAAATAATTTAATTAAAAATTCTTTCCCCTTTTTCTCTCTTTTGTTTTCTTCTTATTTTTTCAAAATTAATATAATTCCTAAATTAACTATTAGAAACTAATTAACTTAATAAAATCACTAGCTAACACTAAAATATAGTTAAATAATTAATTAATTAAACAAATTAAAAGAAAAACCAGTAGAAAATCAAAATTAAAATTAAAGAATGCAAAATGACTATTTTGTGATTTTTCTTTTATAAAACAAATTAATTACTAAATAATTCTTAAAATGAAAACTTAAATCCTAAATGCACATGCAAATTTTTTTTATATTTTTCACTAATTAAAATACATACGCAAAAATTCAAACAATTAACAGAAAATGCCATAAAATCCACAAAATTACAAATAATAAAAGAAATTATTTGTTTTGAATTTATGGGAGTAATTCATGTAGGACAAAACTTACGTGCTCACACACGGGTCCAGATCCGTTTACCTAAAACGTTGACCAAAGTCAACTATAATCAATTTTAAAGGCAAATTTTCATATTTTTCTAAAATTTCACATAAAAGCTTTCTGGAAACGCGTCCGGATTGCGCATGCAAATTGGGAGAGACAAAAGGAGGTTTTTTAAGGCTTCGGAACACAAATTTGACTTCTAAAATGAGAGATAACCTTTTGGGTCATCACAAATCAAAATTGTTGTTGATTTCAATGTCAGAGATATTAGAAAAATAATTAAATGATCATTCTTACATATTTGAAAGATACTTAAATTATTATTTTATCCAATGTGATCTCTATTTTTAAAGGGTAAAAAGTACGAACGATATTTCGTTTATGACTTTCATACTTTTAATATAATATAGATGACACACTTTCCTTTTTAGTACATTCAAAAATAATGATAGATATTTACATTTGAAAATTATTTAACTTTAAACTCTTTATTTTATCTACTTTTATCTTAATGAGAAACTTTTATGACCACACAAATGTTATAATCCCACAAAATAATTACTCTTAAGCTTTTCGGACCACATATTCCAAAAATTTTATTTTTTTCTTAAATTGTGTGCCAAATCGAACTACAACGGAGGAGTATTATTTTATTTTCTCTCTTCTTTCCTTTTTTGTTGTTCTTCTTTCTTTCCATCAGCACCTAATCCCAACTCCTCCATGTCACGACCCTAGTTCATCATTAGTGAACACGTCATGACGGCACTCAGTCACGATGACTAGGTAAGCCTAACAGTGCGGAAGTAACAATATTTACGGAAATATTAAATTAAAACAGAATAACTTAAAGAAGTTTATATAAATGCCACCTGGCAAATACACCACAATATCACAATTCTGAAACAGAAATCCCAAAACCCGAAAACGCACGGGCAACACAGGCTGTAGAAAAGTATATAACAAGGCTCTAACTCAGGAAATGTCTACATTAAGGAAAAATAGGAACACTAGCTAAATTCGGGATAGAATAGGTGTCACGACCCCAACCCGATCGTGATGGCACCCAGCACACGACTAGGCAAGCCCGACCTTGTTACCACAGTTCTCAAAAACTTAGATAAATTTCAAAAGCAATAACACCATATAATAGGAGTCTGAATTTACTAAAAAGTACAAAAATAAAAAAAAATACATGAAATAGTCCCACTAGGACCCGGTGTCATAAGTCTGAGCCTCTAGAATACATAGTGTTGTACCAATACAAAGTCTGTCTAAGCTGAACGTGCGAAAAATAAGAGATAGGCATGGAAGGGAGAAAGTCAATGGCTGCTAACACCGTGCAGCTACCTTGACACTCTCGGAAAGCTGTATCTGCTGAACTGCTGGATTTACTCAGCATGTGACTGCTGTGGATCTGCACACAAGGTGCATGGAGTAAAGTGAGTACTCCGACCTAATGAGTAATACAATAAATACAATCCGAAGATAAGAAAATACAGAAAATACAAAAGGTAAGCTAAAAATCCAATGATACAGTAATATGTAAAACTTACAGCTAAACCACAAAAAAAGGTGCAAATGCATAAATGCAATGCAATGCATATGCTAGTACAAACCAGTACCCGCCGCGGCGTGCAGCCCGAGCCAACCATGCATATGATTTATCATCAACGGCGCTCACTGGGGGTGTGTACAGACTCCGGAGGGGATCCTACAGCCCAAACGCAATATACTGGTCAGCCAATGTTACCTAACCAATTTATATCATATAGTGCCATTGTTACCACTGTTTTAAGTCACATCCCGCAGTGTCACTGTTACCACTGTTTCAAGTCACTGCTACGACGTGCAGCCCCATCCATGTTCAATCCAGAAAACATTATGAAGCAGTAATCCTCAGCCCGAGATTTCATTTAAGAAGTCATTTGAGTTTTCAAAACTTAGAAATGTGGCTGAGTTTGCAAAACAGTATAAAAAGTTTGGACTGAGACCAAATGATATGCAAATGCTTGCATGAAAATAAATACCAATCCCCGAAGGATTCTACAAGTCGGAACAAGGCCTCAAACATGGCAACAAGCCCGATGAATATCAATAAGGTATCTGTATCAGTCACCAATCTAGTAGGAATATCACACGAGATGGACCAAGTCACAATCCCCAATAGTAACTGACACCGAACTCAACATGGAGTGTGTGTCACGCCTCAATATAGCATTATGATATGGAAGTCCAGGGTTTCAAATCCTCAGGGCAACATTTACAAGCATTACTCTCCTCTAGCCGGCCGAAGACTAGCCCGCAATGCCCTTTCCTCTCAAATCGACCTCCTCGCGCGTCGAATATGGCCTAAACCACAACGAATACATTACAATAGGCAAAGGGAATATAACCCAATCGAAAAGACTCGAAAAATATCGAAAATCACAAAATTAGGAAAACCCGAGCCCTGAGCCCCCTTCTCGATATCTAAAAAAATTTATACCTAAATGTTCCGCATCTCGCCACGAGTCTGTACATATAAAATTCATTAAAATCGGAGCTCAAATGGGCCAGCAAATCCCAAATTTTTTTTTCAAAAACCAAGCCCTAGTTCTTCCAATTTTTACCCAAATTTCCAAGAACTTAAGGTTGATTCTTCAATAAAATGATGTTTCTAAGTCACGAGACTTACCTCGAATTAATTCCCGTCGAAACCCCCTTCAATCTCTAGCAAAAATCTCCCAAGGTGTTCAAAAATGGAGGAAAAATGAATAGGCTTGCGGATGAAATTTCATTAAAAAGCCTTCTGTATAGATGTAATTCCTTCAATGCGAACGTGAGGGTCCTCTCGCGTTCGCGGTGACCAAAATTCCATTGGGCCCTCTTTTACTCTACACTACTAGAAAAAGGCGGGTTACCTGGGATTTTCCTAAGGATAATATAAAAATATCTGCAGGTAATATGATTTGCTACGGAATTTCCTACAAACATAAATCTGTCGGAAAAACCTTCGTAGGTAATTATTACCTGCGAATTAAAATTTCTCCAGGTATATTACCTGGGGATTTTGTTTCCCTATGTAACTTACTTGCGGAATTATCAACGAAACATATAAAAAAAACCGCAGGCGTATTTTTGTAAATATTCGTAAACAAAAGGATTTTTCTTGAGAGATTATGTAGGAAGAAATTCGTAGGTAATCCCCATGAAGATCCTCAAGAAAGTCTGTGGAAAAATTCCTTTAAATATTCCAAGTAAAATTCGCATGAGTATATTTTTGCTAGAAAATTCCCATGAAATATTTGCATGTAAAATCCCAGAAAATTCCCAAGTAATAATTCGTAGGTAAATAACCATGCAAAATTTCCAATGAAACAAAAGAATTATTTAAAATCCCCAAGAAAATCCATATGTAATATTGGTAAGAAAATCCCCAGGTAATATTTTTTGCAAGTAAATTTTCGTATAAAATTGACGCGTTTCAAAATATTTTCCCATACAAATTCGCAAGTAATCTATACATTCTTAAAATAATTTTTTTATTTAATCTACATTATATTCTTATAATTCAACTACATTATCACAATCATTCCACACACGTCTAATATAATTATTACAAATAAAAATATAATTCATAGCATTAATAACATACAATCCTTCATCACAAAGCAAAATATCCCAAATTCATAACATTAATATTAATAACTTATAATCCTTCATCAAAAAATAAAATATCCAAAATGTAAAACTTAATAGTCTAATGAACATCTCAATCCTAATTATAATCACTTTCATTCACGTTTCCAGGGTTAGAACCACTTTCATCCTTAGATTCTTGATTGTCTTCTTGAGATGATTACTCATTTGAAGATGATGCATTGAAATCTACATACTTCTTCAATAACTCAGTTGATGCACTTTGAGAAGCTGATAGTTCTTGTTTCTTTCTTTCAAAATTGTTCTGCACCAAAGTAAGTTATTTGAGAAATTATATAATGCCGATAAAAGGAAATGTTTTACAAACGTAAATAGATGATGTAGATAGATAGTAGGCAGTGGACACGTTGTGCTAAGCTAGCACGCTGTATAAAGCATTTCACAGATGAGTGTTGTGCGTGAAATATATGGAACCAAGTAATTAAAGAAGAATATTAAGCGGCACTTTCTCCACGGTAAGGCACTTTCTCCACGGTATATCCCCAGATATATAAATCCCCACATAAATATTCGCAGGCAAAACCCAAAAAAAAATCCCAGGTATTTCCCTAGGTACATAAATCCAGTGGCAATTCCCTAGGAAATATTTCCTAAGTAAAACCGCAGAAAGATAACCCCAGGTAATTCCCTAGGAAAACTAAATCCCCAGATACATCCCCATGATATATTCCACAGCAAACTTCGCATGACAGTTACCTGGGAAAGTATCTGCCGACTCACAAACGAAAAAAAATACGTTTTTACGTGCGAATTTACCTACGGATAAATGACTTGCCGATTATTTCCCCATGTAATTTCCCAGGTAATATATTAGCGCCTAATGGCGCCAAACTTACTTGCAGATTTACCGGGGGAAATAAAAATTCCATGTATAATATTTTACAATTTAAAAATCTTATATTTCCGCAAGAAAATCCACAAGTAAATCTGGGGATTTTATCCCCAGGTAATCCGCCTTTTTCTAGTAGTGCGACACGAACGCAGAACTCTTATCGCGAACGCGATGTCCCAGGTTCTAAAACTAAGCGAACGCGTCCTCTCCCCGCGAACGCAATGAATAAACTGACTCCCTTATGCAAACGCGGTCCATACCTCGCGAACGCATTGACCAACTTCGGCAGGGCCCTTGGCACCTTCTACAAAAACGCAGAACCACCCTCGCGAACGCGATGGTATACTTCACAGAACAATGTGAATGCAACCCTGAGCCACGCGAATGCGAAGACCATTTTCCAGGCCTCTCAACTTTACTCTACGCGTTCGCGACATACCCCACACGAACGCTATGAACAAAAACTCTGCAATTACACAGCTGAAAACCTGCAATACTCTAAGTCCAAAAATCTTCCGTTTAGCCATCCAAAATTACCGCGAGGCCCCCGGGACTTCAACCAAAGGCACAAACATAACCCAAAACATCATACGAACTTTTTTCAATCCTAAAAATACATCCAACAACACAAAAATCAGCAAATCACAACGGATTCAAGCCTAAGTTAAACTAAAACTTACGAAACTCGCATTCGATCAAAATCCCGACCTAAACACCTCTCAATCAGATGAAATTTTTCACACACATCCAAAATCACCTAAAGAAGCTATTGCAACTCTCGGATTCCATTCCGACCCTCGGATCAAAATCCCGCATATTAACCGAATTTCGCCAAAATCCTAACTTCGCCAAAATACGCTAACTTCTACACCGAACCTCCAAATTCACTTTCGATTGCTCTCCTAAACCTTAAGTCATCGCCTGAAACTAACCGAACCATTGGAAATCCATTCTAATCCCTCTAACTCACAAGTCAATATTCAGTTGACTATTCCAAACAAAACTTTTCCTAAAGAGACTAGTTGTCTCATTTCCAACCAAACTCTATCCGAATTACTTCAAATTCACCAAACACATATAATGAAACATATAGAAGCATAAAACGAGGAAAACGTGACGGAAACACACGATACGATGGGTCGGTTCGTCACAATAGAAAGGAGACTCTTCGATCTGCGGACGCGGCAGATATACCTTAAGTCTCTAAAACTCTCTCATGAATCACTGATAGTGCGCCTAAGCGGAGGTACCTTGATATGCACATGAAAAACATGCGCAGAAGAGGCGTGAGTACACCACAGTGGTACTCACTAAGTGCCAAGCCTAACCTCGATCGGGTAGTGACGAGGAAGGTCAGGGCCCTACTGAGAATAAACATGACAATATAAATGTATAGTACAAGAACAGGTAATATAATGGAAACAACAATGAAATAATATAGAAGCTACAAATCAACAAAAAATAATTGAAGTAAAGACTAACACAATAAGGTACAACTCAGTATCAAAGATGCCATGAGGATCTCCCAAGATACCATCCTGTAGTCATGTCTCAACTGTCCAGTGGATCTCCTCGGATACCGTCCCGTAGTCCATCATATATGTATATCCGAAGGATCTCCCAAGATACTGTCTCGTAGTCCAACTATCAATGTGCATGGGGATCTATCGGGAATCGAACCCACAATCCCAAAATAAACAAACAATGAGGAGCTACCGGAATTCCACATCCGTTGTCCCAATGTAAATGCGTAGTCATAATCAAAAGATATTCAGAATTCAAGTATAAGACACAAGAAAACAGATAGTACTAGACTAACACGCTTCACGTAGTACAATTTAGGCAAAATGGGCACATAAGCAGATACATTTAACTAATCGTTCTTTTCTAACTAACACAAGTTAAACCTGCATTTAGAATAGTCAAGTAAACAAGAGAACACATTTTGAACATTTCAAGTAAAGCGGATTTTCAAAAATTAGCTCAAGTACACACTCGTCACCACGCGTACAAGGCATTTAAAACATCAAATGACATATGCTAAGGGGAAAGGTCCCCTACACAAAGTTAGACAAGCCACTTACCTCGAACCAGTACAAATATCAACTAAAGAACCATGCCCTTGCAACGAGTATCTGACTCCGAATGGTCCAAATCTATTCAATTCAATTACATAACGTAAATAACACCGCAAGCAACTGATTCCACTATTAAAATTAAAGCTACGTTGCAAAAATAGGTAAAATGACCAAAACAACCCTTAGGCAAACATCTCGGAATTGAATAATTTTTATGTTTTCAGAAACCTCGTACTCTCGCGAGTTTACCATGTAAAAATCTCCCAAATTTGAGGTCAAATGCCCACTTAAAATCCAAAAGATAGCCAATAAAGCTTTCCCCAAATTATCTAATTTTTTATCTTAAATTCGAATTCTAATGACGGATTTAACTAGATATTGATGGAATATAACTAAATAGGATTAAGAAAATGTTACCTAGTGATCTTCTCTTCAAAACCCTCTCAAAATCTCCCTCTCCCGAGCTCCAATTGATTTTTTTAACTTTTGAACATAACCCTCGAAATCTCTTATTTCAGAACAGTTGTTTCCGCTTCTACAGTCAAGGGACCGCTTCTACGGTCCAAGTGCCACTTATGCGGATTTCACTTAAAAGGTCATTTCAGCTTCTGCGGTCCTTACATTGCATAAGCGATTCCACTTCTGCAAAATCCTCACCGCTCCTGCGGATTCTGATGGCGTGCCCATTCTTTGCTTCTGCGGCTCCGCTTCTGCAATTCCAAAACCATAGAAGCGAAAATACCAGAAGAGAAACTTTAGTTGCAGCACACATCTCCAATTCTTTCCGTCGACCATCTAAAATCATCCCGAGGCCCCCGGGACCTCAACCAAAAGCACCAATACCACCTACATCCTTATTCAAACTTGTACCAATCCCTAAAACACCTAAAACAACACCAGAAACTCAATTAAATCAATGATTCAAGTCTAAGAACTTCAATTTCATCAAAGATACCCTTTCTATCAAAAACCTAACCAAAACCCATCCGATTGACCTGAAAATTTGCACACACATCCCAAATGACATGGCGGTGCTACAACAACTTTCGTAATTACATTCCGAACCTCGAATCAAAAATTCACTATCGAACCGAAAACTTCAAAATTTTAACTTCGGCATTTCTAGCCTAAATGAGCTACGGACCAAAGCATATTCCGGACATGCTCCCAACCTCGAAATCACCTAACGGAGCTAACAGAACCATTGAATTTCCATTCTGAGACCATTTTCACATTGTTCCAATTACAAACCACTTTCCCAACACTTAAGCTCTCATTAAGGGACTAAGTGTCCCAAAATACTCCGAATCCTAAACCCGAACGTCCTGGAAAACCAAAATAGCAGAAATGAACTTAGGGGAAGCAGATAATAGGGGATCGGGGCGTAAATTCTAAAAATGATCGGTCGGGTCGTTACATCCGCCCACACTTAATCATTCGTTCGTCCTCGAACGAGCATAGAGAACATACCTGAAATAGTGAAAAGATGAGGGTATCGGCTGCGCATATCCCGTTCGGTGTCCTAAGTTGCCTCCTCGACCGGCTGACCCCGCCATTGAACCTTTATTGATGCTATATTCTTTGACCTGAGCTTTTGGACCTGCCTGTCCAATATTACCATTGGCTCCTCAACATAGGACAGATCCTTGTCCAACTGGACTGAAGTGAACTCCAACACATGCGAAGGACCAACGTGATACCTCTGAAGCATGAAACATGAAATACCAGATGAACCCTGGCCAAACTAGGAGGCAAAGCAAGCTCATAAGCAACACCCCCAACTCGCCTCAAAATCTCAAAAGGGCCAATAAACATCGGACTCAACTTTTCCTTCTTCCCAAATCTCATGATGCCTTTCATAGGCGAGACCCGAAACAGAACCCGCTCACCAACCATATAGGAGATATCTCGAACCTTCTGGTATGCATAACTCTTGTGCTAGATTGGGCTGTACGGAGTCGATCCTGAATCACCTTAACCTTTTCCAATGCATCCTAAACTAAATCTGTACCCAATAGTCTCGCCTCACCCGGCTCAAACCACCCCGCCGGAGATCTGTATCTCCTAACATATAAAGCCTCATACGGCGCCATCTGAATGTTGGATTGATAACTGTTATTGTAGGAAAACTCCACTAATGGTAAGAACTGATCCCAAGACACCCCAAAGTCAATCACGCACGCACTCAGCATATCCTCAAGAATCTGATGGTTCGCTTGGACAGTCCGTCCGTTTGGGGGTGAAATGTTGTGCTCATCGTCACCCGAGTACCTAACTCCTACTGAACGGAAATCCGGAACCATGATGTAAACTGAGTACACCTGTCTGAGATGATAGAAACTGGAGTACCTTGCAGACGAACAATCTCCTTGATGTAAATCTCCTCTAACCGCTCCGCTGAATAAGTAGTACACAGTAGAATGAAATGTGCGAACTTGGTCAGCCTATCCACTACAACCCAAATAAGTCTTTATTTAACTAATTTGTGAAAACTCCAAATCATTCTTATGGAAATTCAACATATGATTCGATTATAGTATAGTATAAAGAGTCAAAGTTTCATAAAATGCACAAATTAAACAATAAGGATGAAATGTTAGAAGAAAAAAATATTCTAAGTGAGTTACTATTAATTATTTTCTTTCTCTTAGTATTCATTTAAACAAATGACAACTCCTTAGAAGAAGTTACTTTTAGAAAAATATTAACTTAGTAGACATTTTAAAACTTAGCATTTGATATTTTGATTGGCATGTTTTGTAAGTTATTTTCCTACGTTTGTGTAGCAATAGGTCTAAGGCCCATAATTAATATTTAATTAATGAGCAAGTCTCATTCGTCCGAACGGTTATTTGATGGACGTACCGGATCAAATAAGAACCTCTATTGTCACGACCCAAATTCCATTCCCGATCGCGATGGCGTCTCTCGTGAAGACAAGGACACCCAACAACTCCAAATCCTCTTTAGGCAGCTATTAAACATAAATGAATAGAAATACTACTTAATGGCATTTAACTATGAAATTCCATTCCAATACAACCCGGCCGGAGTGTCACAAGTCTCGAGCATCTAATGAGTAGGGACATTTTTATTGGGCCAACAAATATATATACAAGGTAAAACTGGAAGTCAAAGTCGGGATGTGGTGCCGCGAACGCTGGAGTTCACCTTGCTCAACTACCAAAACATGGCCTTCGGTCCTGCTAATCACCCGATGCCGGGTGAACAATACCTACAATTACACGCAAGGTGCAGGGAGTAAAGTGAGTACTTCCAACTTAGTGGTAATAAGAGAGAATAATATTTGAGCGATAAGAAAACACGTATGAGCACACCACACTGCTATAAAATATAGAACAACCCTTTTTGAGAAAAACCGAAATACTGTGAAAAACCCCCTTTAGAAAATCTCAAGATCAGTTCAGAATATCATTTGAAAGTATGAGTTTTCGACAGTTGCAAAGATAATTTCAACAAGTAGGAAGTAATCAGAAACCTGCCCCTCGGGCTCAGTATCAACCTCTCAGTACAGTATCAGCCCCGCGGGTTCACTCCCAACTCACAACATACAACATCAGCTTATCGGGCTCAGCACTCCTTAACATATAACACCAGGGTATCTAGTCAACAAGGCAAGTAACAGTATGTATGTCAATGATATATGAGTGCTAAATGTCATGCCACGTAGTAAAAACAGGAGTGAATGCATGAATGCAATGCAATGCACCTGTCCGCTACGGCGCGTAGCCCGATCCGTGGGTACCCTGGGCTCACTGGGGGTGTGTACAGACTCCGGAGGGGCTCCTACAAGCCAAGTGCAAAAATGATGCGGTGTGCAGCCCGGTCCAATATATAAAATGTTGCGGCGTGAAGCCCAATCCAATATAACATATAAAATATTGCGGCATGCAGCCCGATCCAATATAACATATAAAATATTGCGGCATGCAGCCCGATCCAATATAATATATATAATGCTACGGTGTGCAGCCCGATTCATGCAATAAGCTTCTGCGGTGTGCATTCCGATCCATGCATGAATATGCATATGCACACATAACACTCGAGGCCCGGAAGCCTCCTTATATAACACTTCATGCCCTCACATATGGCCCTCAGCCTCAATCAGTGCAAAATAGTCAACAGCCCCTCGGGCATCCGTAAAACAATAATACTTTGCTCAAACAATAGTTCAAATTTCAGTTAAAACTCCAAGTTTGAGAAAATTATAGCTAAGTTCATAAAACACAGTAAATCACATGGACTGAGTTCAATGATATTTCAAATAGTGAGGAAAACATTGATGATAGTTCAATAAGAGTTCAAGTAATCGGCAATAAGCCCCAAGTATAAAAATGAGCCTAAGTCATAGTGATATCAACAAATCATTTACAATTTCACGGTAAAAACCAACAACTGGGACGGACCAAGTCACAATCCTAAACGGTGCTTTACCCCACGCTCAGGTCCAGCGTGCAAGTCACCACAATACAGCACTAAGATGTGCAAATCCGGGGTTTCAAACCCTCAGGATATCATTCCCAAGTATTACTCAACTTGCACCGGCGAAATCTCAAACGCGCGATGCCTTTTCCCCTCAAATCGACCTCCACGCGCGTTTAATCTAGCCAAAAACATAGCGAATACATCGCAATATGCAAACGGGACAATACCCAATCGAAAACAGTCGAATTATAGCAAGAACCTCAAAACTAGCAAAACCCGAGCCCTGGTCCCGCTTCTCGAAAATTTATGAAACATACATTTTCTGAATCCTCATCTCACCATGAGTCCGTACATATAAAATTTATCAAAATCAGAGTTCAAATGGGCCATAATATTCCAAATTTACATAGCAAAAACCAAGCCCTAATTTCTTCAATTTTTGTACCCAATTTCAGAGAATTAATGGATGAATCTTCGATAAAATCATGTATTTAAATCATAAAACTTACCTCCAATCGATTCTGAGTCGAAACCCTCCTATTTCCTTGGCAAAAGCTCCCAAGCTTGCTAAAGAATGGTGGAAAATAAACCCAAGTCGCAGATGAAATGTTATTAATAGGTCCGCCCAGGTAACTTTCCTTCTATTTGAACGCAGTACTTCACCCACGATCGCAATGCACCAGATGTTCCAACTATGCGAACGCATCTGCCTCCCCGTGATCGCGATTCACAAACAACCCCTTATACGTGAATGCGAACAAGCCACTGCGAATGCAATGACCAAATTCCAGGCCCACTCCAGCTAACTCTACGTGTTCGCATCCTTCCTCGTGCGAACGCGTAGAAGGAATTTCTTATGCAATATTTTTTTTCTAAAAATCTGCTATCTTCAAACATGGAAATTAGTCCGTTTGACCACCTGAATCCATCACGAGGCCCCCAGGACCTCAACCAAAAACACCAACCTACTCTAAAACACCATATGGACTTGTTTCAATCACAAAAACACACACAACAACACAAAAATCATCAAATTACGCGGATTCAAGCCTAAATTTTCTTAATACTTCCGGAACTTATTTTCGATCAAAAACCCGACCAAACGACATCTGAATGACCTGAAAATTTGCATACATATCCAAACACACCTAATGAAGATATTGCAACTCTTGTAATTCTATTCCGACCCCCGGATCAAAATCTCACCTGTCAACCGGAATCCGCCAAATTTCAAACTTCGCCAACTCAAGCCTAATTCTACACTGGACCTGCAAATTCAATTATGATCTCTCTCCTGAGTCACAAATCATCTCCCAAAGATGACCGAATCATCGGAAATCACATCCGAGCCTTCTAACTCACAAGTCAACTTCCGGTTGACTTTTCCAAAATAAGCTTCCTTCTAAAAGGCCATGTGCCTTATTTTCAACCAAAACCAATTCAATTACACCCGATCAACTCTAATACTGATATTGAAACATGAAGCAACACCGTAAGGGGAAACGAAGCAGTAACACATAAGACGATGGGTCAGGTCGTCACATTCTCCCCAACTTAAACAAGCGCTCGTCCTCGATCCTACCCAGAGTTGTACGAGAAGCAACCCAATAGCTGAGTGACCTTACCAAGCATATACTCGGGGTAATCCCACGTCACCCTATCTCACATAGGTCCGATAACACAACATAGGCGGAATTTTACAGTCCATCTAAACCATAAACCACACTGCACTTTCCGAAATCATGCACCAGATCAGAACCCCGCGTCTATACTCAGAATAAACCTGAACCAAATATGATAACCCATACTCGCCACTCCATATGAGACCATATGGTATACTACACAATCCAAACACTCGAGACGATGGCATCTATTCCCAACAATATCCCACAATAACCAAATACTGATAGAAAAACCTTTTTATTAGCTAAAGTCTTATCCCAACACCTTAATATACTGCCAATGGAAACTGAAACACGCGATAAACCGAACCCATCTCTCAGATCATCCATTCATGAGTTCATTTCCTTTCTGACTAATACTACAACAGATTTCGGAGCCAAACCTAGATATTACCTTTCTAAGAAGTTGAAATCCAATATGCTCGTACTCATTAATGACTCCAACGATCATCTCAACTACTACACGCCACTCTGATGATATGACACCTCAACACCGTCCTAAGCCACAACGTGCTCAACGCAGGCACTAATAAGAAACAATCTGTACACACTCAAATCATGACAACTGACTCAAATGAAAGAGTTGTAATTCAAATTCCTCCGTACGATCATAATACAGAACTGAGATCCCATCTCACATCATAGAAATAGAGTACCTGAATCCTTCTCCAAAGGTCATAACAACATGTGGCCTTGCCACAACGCGCGATTCTATCTAAACATTATTACCCATGAAGCACCTCAAGTCACCATGCTCAACACAGACAACCACGCACAGATTGAGGTATGAAACCAAGTAATCCATCACACCCACGGTGAAGCAAGTAGTATACATTATTCAATCCTGAAAGTACACAACAGATGCGCTATTCACCGAGAAACACCCAATACGGACTTTCCTCAGAAACCAGGAAGTACGGCATACAAAGTAGCATATAGAAAACTATTCTCAACATCACACTGTTGCGGCGTGCAACCCGCTCCAGATAACATACCCGTGGCGGCATGCCACCCGATCCAGATACCATACTCGTGGCAGCGTGCCACCCGATCCGCACATATATCTCAGAAAAGGAGATGCACATCGAGTCAAGTTTTCTCATTACAATAAACACATATAGCCTCATGCACGGTCTCAAGAAACGCATCCGAATAGTCCCTCAATACCGGAACTGAATCAATGGTAGAAACCTCTGCACTGACATCCACCGTGAAGGCCCAATTAACAAAGCTATACTTGCCAACCGTCCGCTGGTCTTTGGAATATAAACTACTCGGCTAGAACAATAATTTGATGCACCTTACCAAGCAACCCGTGGCTTTTTCCAACATAGCCCATAACACATTAGTCAAGACAACCTGACATTGGGACAACCAGTCTACAATCTAATATCATAACCCGAATTTAACATACCAAGCAAAGAAAGATCCACTCGGACCTCCAGATTCCAACAACTGCTAGATGATGTCGATACACACGACCCACAACCACCGCATGGTCGGATCATGAGAACTTCTAGTCTCCAACACATATAACGCATGAATCACTATGCATGATCCCACACTCCACCGTACGAATACATAACACACATTAAGTATCCATTCATACCACGAAAGATTTTCAAAATTCCTCGCGCCATCAACAAACTCAAGTATCTACAGTCAATCCAATCAAGAAAATGTCGAAATACTACTGACGTATCATCAATTTACATCACCTCACTCATCCGAAGATCGATTATTTACTCACCTGTAGCTGTCCGTGCTGCTCAAGAATTTAATGATTTCCCATTATGAACTGAACCAAAACCTTGAACACGCAAATCTCAATTCTCCATATCATAACACATAGACGATACCACACTAGGATAACATAAGGACTTCTATCTCTCTCATGTGTTGCAGACATCGACGTACTCAACTAGTCAAGAACTTTCATGATCCCATATAGGAGAAAAATTATTACACACTCCATGCTTCACATATCCATAGGAAACATACTCATCTTCAAACCACGGTAAAATACATCAAGAACTCTTTCTCCCAATTCCATTGCACAAGCTAAACAGCCAGGAGTGAATCTTTTTACCCCAAACCAAGTTAAGCAAACTGCCAGAACTTAAAAGCTTTGCTGCACAATACCTGTAAGGCTCATTACCTCGAACACATACAATAATTTAATCATATCCTTACCATACTAATTCGGTTTTATTATCAAGCTATTCCATTTATTTAATTTCCTCCGTGATTCATCATTAATTTGCTATTCTCCCTTGCTGTAGCACCACAATACCTCAAATAAAGGTACCACACGAGACTCACACATAAGATCACACTATCTAAGGCCCATAGGCCACTGAATACCCTCTCGATCGCTTCCCAGAAATACAATATTCCAGAATGCTTTACCTTGAAGAACTTCCTGCGAAGCTGAATTCAATACCATTACCTTCCAAACCCGAATATATAGAATCCCATAATTAACATAACATACCACAAGTCTTGATCTCTTCTAATGAAAACACAATCCCTAGCCACATACACAACCTTAAGACATCTGATTGTTACATGCAAAAATTAACACAATAAAACCAATCTCGAGAGTCATTCACTCTTCAACAACTAAAATTCACCTGCCCTAACGGATAGAACTACTCCAACCTTATTAGTACTCTGACACCGCAGAACATGGTTTTATATAGATACAACAACCATCTTTCTTCTCTATACATTGAGCATTCTTTATCAACAGCAGCTCAAAACTTCCTAGTATTTTCTCTCACCTACGAAGCACCATATAACATTTGTAAAAATTTTCCTTCACACGTGCCATCCTCGACTTAATTTCTATAACCAGAACTGATCTGCTATCATACCTCAAAAAGGAACCAATATAGCACATAACCATGCAATCAGCTGACCAATAGCAACCTCCCAACTTGGATCGAAGCCATATATTAATGCACTCTTAACAACTCATAACACTTTTACTCTAATGATGCCACAATGAGATCAAACTCAAATCATTTACAAGTTTTGTGAATACACAGATCATCTAGCCACTTCTTAAGCGTCTCAATTTCTCAAAATACAACACATACCCTTCAATTACACATGAGATATTTTACATACACATAAGGATCATACCGCTCAAAACCCTCCGCAGGAGATAACCCACCTGTTTCGCCTCATTTCAATATTTCCACATACCTTCCACCATCATATACATAATACACAGCCATTTAGTCTTTCTGAGTCTATACTCATACTGCTACATGGAATGTACTTTACTTGCCAACTAAGAGACATGAAATATTCTTCACGCGCCCATAACTCGAACTACACATTAACGCACAATAGGAATCTAACACTCGACAACTCATCTATTATTCAGCAGGATCCTTCATCACTACCAAGATCACATAGATACACCCCACGGTACTAACATACTCATCACATGGACATCCAGCCGCCATTTCGGCTCATAAGAACAACACTAACCATATAAGTTCAAACACTTGCTCAGACAATCAGCACCTCGGTGCTCAAGCCATACGAAAATATCCGGTCTCAAGTCCTCCAGACTGGCCCAACATGAACTCACGGAGATTACCTCTCGCCCATCGATCGGAGAATCACAAGCCATTAAGGCACATATACTACTGGGCGCTCACGTGCGCATACAGACGTGTGGAAGAAATTTCAAGAGTTATCTCAAACTGAATCAAGTACGCACAATAAGATTCCAAGAATAGGAAGTTTTCCTAAAGGTTCTGCAGCCTCTCGAGGATAAATACAGACGTCTCCGTACCGATCCGCGAGACTCTACTAACCCTGCTCATGACGCATGAGACCTAGTAACCTAGGCTCTGATACCAACTTGTCACGATCCAAATTCCATTCCCTGTCGTGATGGCGCCTCTCGTGAAGACAAGGCCAACCAATAACTCCAAATCCTCTTTAGGCAGCTATTAAATTAATGAATAGAAATACTACTTAATGACATTTAACTATGAAATTTCAATCCAATACAACCCGACCAGGGTGTCACAAGTCACGATCAACTAATGAGTAGGGAAATTGCTATTGGGCCAACAAATATATATATAAGGTAAAATTTGAACTCAAAGTCGGGATGCGGTGCCGTGAACGCTGGCGGTCACCTTGCTCAACTACCAAAATATGGCCTTCGGTCCTGCTAATCACCCGATGCCGGGTGAACAATACCTACAACTACACGCAAGGTGCAGGGAGTAAAGTGAGTACTTCCAACTTAGTGGTAATAATAGAGACTAATATTTGAGCGATAAGAAAACACGTATGAGCACACCACACCGCTATAAAATATAGAACAACCCTTTTTGAGAAAAACCGAAATACTGTGAAAAACCCCCTTTAGAAAATCTCAAGATCAGTTCAAAATCTCTTTTGAAAGTATGCTTTTTTCGACAGTTGCAAAGATAATTTCAACAAGTAGGAAGTAATCAGAAACCTGCCCCTCGGGCTCAGTATCAACCTCTCAGTACAGTATCAGCCCCGCGGGCTCACTCCCAACTCACAACATACAACATCAGCCTATCGGGCTCAGCACTCCTTAACATATAACACCAGGGTATCTGGTCAACAAGGCAAGTAACAGTATGTATGTCAATGATATATGAGTGCTAAATGTCATGCCACGTAGTAAAAACAGGAGTGAATGCATGAATGCAATGCAATGCACCTGTCCGCTACGGCGCGTAGCCCGATCCGTGGGTACCTTGGGCTCACTGGGGGTGTGTACAGACTCCGGAGGGGCTCCTACAAGCCAAGTGCAAAAATGATGCGGTGTGCAGCCCAATCCAATATATAAAATGTTGCGGCGTGCAACCCGGTCCAATATAACATATAAAATGTTGCGGCGTGCAGCCCGATCCAATATAATATATATATAATGATGCGATATGCAGCCCGATCCATGCAATATGCTTCTACGGCGTGCAGTACGATCCATGCATAAATATGCATATGCTCACATAACACTCGAGACCTGGAAGCCTCCTTATATCACTCTTCACGCCCTCACATATGGCCCTCAGCCTCAATCAGTCCAAAATAGTCAACAGCCCCTCGGGCATCCGTAAAACAATAATACTCAGCTCAAACAATAGTTCAAATTTCAGTTAAAACTCCAAGTTTGAGAAAAATATAGCTGAGTTCATAAAACAGAGTAAATCACATGGACTGAGTTCAATTATATTTCAAATAGTGAGGAAAACAGTGATGATAGTTCAACAAGAGTTCAAATAATCTGCAATAAGCCCCAAGTATGGCAATGAGCCCAAGTCATAGTGATAACAACAAATCATTTACAATTCGCGGTAAAAAGCAACAACCGAGACGGACCAAGTCACAATCCCCAAGGGTGCTCTACCCCACACCCAAGTCCAACGTGCAAGTCACCACAATATAACACTAAGATGTGCAAATCTGGGGTTTCAAACCCTCAGGATATTATTCGCAAGTATTACACCTCGAACCGGTGAAATCTCAAGCTCGCGACGCCTTTGCCCCTCAAATCTGCCTCCACGTGCGTCGAATCTAGCCAAAAATAGAGCGAATATATCACAATATGCAAATGGGACAATACCCAATCGAAAACAATCGAATTATAGCAAGAACTTCGAAACTAGCAAAACCCGAGCCCTGATCCCGCTTATCAAAAATCACAAAACTTACATTTTCGGAATCCTCGTCTCGCCACGAGTCCCTACATATAAAATTTATCAAAATCGGAGTTCAAATGGGCCATCAAATTCCAAATTTACATAGCAAAAATCAAGCCCTAATTTCTTCAATTTTTGTACCCAATTTCAGAGAATTAATAGATGAATCTTCGATAAAATTATGTATTAACTTATAAAACATACCTCCAATCGATTCCCAGTCGAAACCCTCTTAATTCCTTGCCAAAAGCTCCCAAGCTTGCTAAAAATGGTGGAAAATAAACCCAAGTCGCGGATGAAATGTTATAAAAACAGGTCTGCCCAAGTGACTTTCCTTCTATGCGAACGCAGTACGTCACCCGTGATCGCAATGCACCAGATGTTCCAACTATGCGAACGCATCTGCCTCCCCGCGATCGCGATTCACAAACAACCCCTTATACGCGAACACGAACCAGCTATTCCGAACGCAATGACCAAATTCCAGGCCCACTCCAGCTAACTCTACGCGTTCGCATCCTTCCTCGCGCGAACGCGTAGAAGAAATTTCTTCTGCAAATTTTTTTTCCTGAAAATCTGCTATCTTCAAACATGGAAATTAGTATGTTTGGCCAATCGAATCCATCCCGAGGCCCCCGGGACCTCAACCAAAAATACTAACCTACTCTAAAACACCATACGAACTTGTTCCAATCACAAAAACACACACAACAACACAAAAATCATCAAATTACTACGGATTCAAGCCTAAATTTTCTTTAAACTTTCGAAACTCATATCGATCAAAACCCGACCAAAAGACGTCCGAATGACCTGAAAATTTACAGACATATCCAAAATAACCTAACTAAGCTACTGCAACTCTCAGAATTCCATTCCGACCCCCGGATCGAAATCTCACCTATCAACCGAAATCCGTCAAAATTCAAATTTCGTCAATTCAAGCCTTATTCTACACCAGACCTCCAAATTCAATTCTGATCGCTCTCCTGAGTCACAAATCATCTTTCGAAGCTGACTGAATCATCGAAAATCACATCCGGGCCTTCTAACTCACAAGTCAACTTTCGGTTGACTTTTCCAAAACAGGCTTCCTTCTAAGAGGCCGTGTGCCTTATTTTCAACCAAAACCAATTCAATTACACCCGATCAACTCTAATACTAATATTGAAACATGAAGCAACACAATAAGGGGGAAACAGAGCAGTAACACATAAGACGACGGGTCAGGTCGTCACATCTATAAATTGGTCCTCTCCCCACCCATTAGGGTTACCGTATTTTATTTTCTTTCTTCCTCACTAAAGGCGGCGGTAACGAAAGCTAGATCAAGGAGCGATAAACCAATTTACCGATTAACGCTTCCGCTTCAAGATAATAGATTCCGCTTCAGGTATGTTTTCTATGACAATTACATATAAGATTATCATGTTCAAGATCCTGATAGAATTATAGTTTATGCTTACATATGATATCATGAGCATGGGTATTTGAACTGATAATCTTCGTTTACAAACTTTTTATAAATGTTTGATTGCGGTATTGTTACGAAATAAAGATTTGATCACGAGTACGAGTTTTCTCTTCATGGACAAAATATCAGTGATGGATCATAATTTTATAGGAAAGGGCGATCAACTCCAATACTATTACCTCTCTGATCTCACGTTTTAAAATAGTGAATTTGATCTTTTAATCACTTCTTTAATGAAAATCACATACTATTCAATTTGGATGATCAGTTTTGAGGCCAAAAGTGATCAAACTACCATTTATTATTTATGAATTAATTGAAGATGGAAAACCGACTGATATAGGGTTCTGACCGGCATACCTTGAATTGATTTTATTCATTTGTTTGTGGCCCAGCAAATATAAAATATAAGAGTAATAACGAGATGCCTTCTGTTGAGACAATTGATCTAATCATTGCCTTCAGAAATTAACTGATATAGGTTTTGGCTCATATTTGCTATATCTTAGCCGTAAATATTAGTAATATTTATTTCTTGAGCCATAAAATAATTTGTTTTGGAATATTAGTTGATAAAGCTATTTATTATTTATTTTATGTATGTGATTAATGTGTATATAATTTGTTAGTCACCAAAGTGACCAAAACTAGATTGTTTAAAGTATTTGCATGCATAGAATCTTATGATATCTATTTTATATGTGCATTTATGTTTATATAGTTTGTTAGTCACAAAAGTAGCCAAACTAGTATGTTCATGAAAAATATGCATATATAAAACTATAATTTATCCATAAAATTAATAAAATACCTATAATTAAAAAAATAGTGGATAATTAATTTTTACTATTGCTAGAACTTAATAATTTACCCAAAGTTAAATCAATTATTTTATGAATAGTGAATATGATGAGGTAAATTAATATTTTGTAGTCAAATATATATATTATTTGTCCAATGATGGCATATATATTTGGTTAAAAATATTTAATTACTTGTTAAAGACTAAATGGCACTTAAATTAAGACAGTGTGTCGTAGTATTTGCCCAAAAGAAGAATTACGATATGCTTTAACTGTTTTTTTGAATTCATATTGATTTGTGAGCATGTATTATCTATTTTGCAGCTGTTCCTTTTCATTCGCTTGCTTCGTCTGTTACTGTGTTCAACGGATTGAACTTATCTGAATGGCGTGAACAAGTCCAGTTCCACTTAGGTGTGATGGATCTTGATTTGGCTCTACTGAATGATATGCCCGCTGCTATTACTGATTTGAGCAGTACGGATGAGAAGTCTTTCCATAAAGCATGGGAATGCTCTAACAGTCTAAGCCTTATGTTTATGGGAATGAATATTGCCAACAATATTAAGAGTACTATTCCACAAACAAAAAGTGTCAGGAATACCTGAAGTTTATGGAAGAACGTTTTCGTTATGCAGATAAGTCTCTCGCTAGTACACTAATGGATGAACTCATGACCATGACATTTGATGGGTCGCATAGTATGCAAAATCATATCATCGAGATGACTAAAATTGCAGCAAGACTTCAGGCCTTGGGGATGAAAGTGGATGACTCTTTCTTGGTTGAGTTTATTATGAACTCGCTACCTCCTGAGTATGGACCTTTTCAAATTAATTATAACACTATTAATGATAAATGGAATGTTAGTAAATTTTTCAGTATGCTTACTCGGTAGGAGTCAAGACTTAAGAAACAAGGGAGTCATTCAATTAACCTCATGGTTCAAGGAGCTGGTAAAGGACTTAAACCGAAGACCAACAAGTTCAAGAAGAAGATAGCACCTGCTAAAGCTCAACAGGATGCTAGCAAGGAACATAAGGTAGATACATGTCGTTTCTGTAATAAGGAAGGACACTATCAGAAAGATTGCTTGAAACGTAAAGCTTGGTTCGAAAAGAAAGGTACAATTAGTGGTTTTGTATGTTTCGAATCAAATTTAATAGAAGTTCCTAATAATACGTGGTGGCTTGATTCTTGTGCAACTGCTCATGTAATTACTACGTTACAGGGATTCTTTACAATCCAAATAAGGATATCGTGTTCATGGGAAATCTTATAAAGGCTCCAATTGAAGGCATATGGACTTATCGTTTGATCATAGAGACCGGACGTCACCTTGATCTATTACAGACTCTTTATGTACAATCAGTTTCTAGGAATTTGATTTCTCTTTTAGGACTTGATGTTTCTGGATTTGATTTAAAGTTTGAAAATGAATGTTTCAATCTATATAAGAATGATATTTTTATGGTTCTAGTTTTCTTAGTGATGATTTATATAAATTGAAACTCAATATTGATTTTTTGAATCCCTTCTTACTGTTCAACATAATGTTGGAATTAAACGTAGTTCACTAGATGAAAGTTCTGCTTAATTGTGGCACAGATGTTTGGGTCATATATCTAAAGAAAGATTAGAAAAATTAGTAAAGAATGAGATTCTTCCAAATCTAAATTTTACTTATCTTACTATATGTTTGGATTGTGTTAAGAGAAAGCAAACCAAGCATAGTAAGAAAGGTATCACAAGAAGCACCCAGCTTCTTGAAATTATACACACCGATATTTATGGACCCTTTGATGTTCCATCTTTTAGTGGAGAGAAATATTTTATCACTTTTATTAATGATTTTTTACATTATGGACACATCTATTTGCTGAAAGAAAAATCTCAAGTAGCAGATGCTCTCAAGGTATTTGTTAATGAGGTTGAAAGGCAATTAGATAAAAAGGTGAAAATCATTAGGCCAAATAGAGGTGGTGTATTATGAAAAATATAATGAGTCGGAACAATATCCAGGTCCATTTGCAAAGTTCCTCGAGGAACGTGGCATATGTGCACATTATACTATGCCAGGAACATCTCAACAAAATGGTGTTACAGAAAGGCATAATCGAACACTTATGGACATGGTTAGGAGCATGATAAGTAATTCTTCATTACCCAAATCATTGCGGATGTATGCTCTTAAAACCACTGTATATTTATTAAACAGGGTTCCCAATAAGGCAGTTTCAAATACCCTTTTTGAACTGTGGACAGGAAGGAAACCTAGTTTAAGGCACCTGCATGTTTGGAGTTGCCCAGCGGAAGCTAAAGTTAATAATCCACAAGAAAATAAATTAAATTCTCCAATAGTAAGTGGTTACTTTATTGGTTATCCGGAGAAATCTAAAGGGTATGTATTTTAATGTCCAAACCATAGTTCGAGAATTGTTGAAACCGGTAATGCAAGATTCATTGAGAATGGTGAAGTTAGTAGGAGCGTTGAAAAGCAAAGTGTGGAAATTAAAGAGGTGGGGGTCAATATTCTATTACCCAAAAATGTGCCTACTTCCACACAAATACCAAATATTATTCCGGTTGTTGAAGATAGGGGTAGGCGCTCAGTATTTCGATTTGATATTTAAGAATTTCAGTTCGATATTTCGGTATTCGGCTTATCAATTGTGTGTACCAAATACCATACCAAAATATTTCGTTACAGTTCAGTACTTATTATTTTGGTTTGGTATGATTTCAATTAAATATTTCGGCTTCTAGCCAACCAAATTATCAGAGCCAATGTTTGTAAAAAACTAAAAATAGCCAAATATGAAGCAGGCGTTGTCCCTGTTGTTTATAAGAGAGTTAACTGTTAAGTGCCACAAAATAGGAGAGTTAAGTGCCACAAACTTGGTTTAAATATTATAAAAACACAAGCATATACACTTTCACAAAAAGGAAAATAAATGTGAACTTGTGAAGTGCAATAAGCCAATAACAGTAGTCAGTAGCAACTCAGCCGTGGACCTCAGCTTATATATCTCTCTCAATCTTGGCTTAGGAAAATAAACGTGAAGTGCATATCACTGATATGGAAACAGTACCAACAATTCAAGAGCAACAACGCCCCTAAACAAGAGCATATCACTGATATGGAAACACTGAAATAGTAGCAGAAACTAGCAGTAGCAGAAGATGAACATGTGAACCAACACCCCCCTCTGAACAACAGAACAAGTGCAATAACAGTAATTCAGTAGCAGCTGCCAACTAGCAACATAATTTAACAGTAGCAGAAAATAGAAATGCCGACCAAAGTCTAACAGTACCAGGCTACCAGCAGTGCAAACAATAGCAGAAATGCAAAATTAGTCTAACAGTACCAGCAGTGCAACAAAAAAACAAAATTAAGTCAATTAACAGAAGCAACAGATTCTGATTCTTAAATACGGATTCCAGAAAGATGCTCAAGACAACGTCTAATATGCTTCCTTAACCAATATGTTCCATTCCTCTTTGGATTAACATTATAGTCTTGACCACAATGCTTGCACTCTACTTTGCGAACTTCTCTGTTATGTTCTTTCACCTCAAAGTGTTCACAAATCAGAGCGTACTTTAGGAGCACGGGCATGGTTGCACTTGAACCTAAAAAAAATATAAATCATAAGTTAGAATATTATATTTTGATGATAATAAAACAAAACTACAAAAGTATATTACCAAACAAATAGAGTATTAAACTTACCACTCAAGTTGCAAGTTGCAACTATACATTAAACAATGCTAGTAGTGCTTCCATTATTTTCCATATCTAAAGATAATTCGACCAGATATGCCATACAAATAAACAAGTATGATATATTATTTTGAACAAAAATACATACAAAATATTAAAGCTTACCAAGCTCGAGTTCCTCAAGATACTTCAAATCTTCTACAACAGTAATAGGATTCTTCTCTTCTCTAAGCCAATGTTGAACACAAATAAGAGCTTGCACACATTTAGGAGTCAATGAAATCCTAAATGATCAAGAATACAGCCACCGGTGCTAAACACGCATTCCGATGCTACACTAGAAATTGGAATGGCCAACACATCACGAGCCAACTTCGAAAGAATAGGAAATCTAGGAGAATGTGTTTTCCACCAACTTAAGATATCAAATTCTTCACTAAAAGGCGCTTGTTCTTCACTAATGTATTTATACAACTCCGATTTAGTACCCCACTTCCATTGTCTTCCTTTTGTTTCTTCAAGTGTAGCTTCATCCTTATTAAAGATGCACTTATAACACTCTCACTAGATGTATTAGATGTGTTGTTAGATGAAGTAGAACTAGATGGAGATTGAGGATAAAATTCGGTTGAATATTTTTTTAGATACTCTCCAAACAAAGAATTCATATAAGCATACACCTCAGCATTTATTTTCTTTCCTTTTTCCTCCCCAAAAAGTTCTTCAAGTGCTCCCTCAACATATTCAAATTTGTTATGTGGATCCAAGACGGAAGCAATAAAAATTATTATATTCATCTTTTCAGGCTCACCCCAATACTTCTTGAACTTTTCTTGCATTCACTCAGCCATTTTTCTCAAATGCTCATCCTGACTAGCTAAACACATTTTTAAATGATAATAAAGTTCAAATACATCCTCAAAATGAGAATTACAAGTGACATAACGTGAACCTGAAACTTTTTTTAGTTAGCTCGTGAAATCTTGCAAGAAACTCTATCACATTCCTCACATTCACCCAATCATCAAATTCAAGAGGAACTGCACTACTACCATCTTCAAAAAGATGAGGACATTGATAGGCAGAAAATCCATCATAAAAAAGATGCAACTTGTCAAAGGCCTTTTCAAAGTGTTGTGCCGTATCCAACATCAAATAGGTGGAATTCCACCTAGTAGGAACATCCAAACACAGCGTTTTGGTACATTATACCTTTACATGTGCACAACACTTTTTAAACTTTAAGGTCCTTGCGGGCAAAGATCTCACATACCTCACAATATTTCTAACACGTGTCACAGAAGCATCAAGTACTTTCAAACCATCTTGCACAATTATATTTAGAATATGAGCCATGCATCTCACATGAGGATGTTTACCACTCATCATATTAGTTTTCCACATATCTAACTATTTAGACAATTCTTTGACTATGACATCATTTGAAGAAGCATTGTCCACGGTAATAGTGAAAACCTTATCTAATTTCCATTCAAGCAAACAATCCCTAATAGCTTTAGCCATCTGTTCACCCTTATGACTAGTGATAGGGCAAAAATTTAGTATTCTTTTATGCAACTTCCAATCCCTATCAATAAAGTGGGCTGTTAAACACATATAATTTATTCTTTGTAATGAAGTCCATGTGTATGTTGTGAGGCAAATTTTTGGTTGTGCTTCTCTAAAAGAACTTCTTAGATTTTGCTTCAATTCACCGTAAACTTCATAACAATCCCTTGTTATTGTTCTACGAGAAGGAAGACGAAATAGTGGTTGAGTTTTTCTCGTAAACTTCATAAATCTTTCATTTTCTACAAAGTTAAATGGTAGTTTATCAATAACTATCATCTCAATTAAGGCCCTCCTAACTACCTTTTGATCAAATTTCCAAATTGATCCTTTATCATTTTGGCAAGATTGAAAATTTATCTTTGTTTGACTATTATATTTAGTAATGTTAAGTGAGTATTTTTTGCATCTAAGCAAATGATTCTTCAATCCTGTTGTTCCATTCTTAGATGAATTAGCAGCATAAGCTTGTTTACAATATCGACACTGCGGTTTTCCAATCCCATTAACCTCAAATTTATCAAAATGGTTCCAAACGCCAGACCTAGGTTGCATGGATTTCCTTTTCTTGGAATCTTGAGTATCAATGGTGTTGGTGTTACTATCTACCGTAATAGGTAAACTTTCACTTGAACCACCATCACTTACTCTACTTGTATCTGCCATCTATACAAAATTAAATAAATATAAACATAAATCAAGAATCAAGAGCTAATGGCTGATTTCCATACAGGTAGATAAAGTATGCCCAACCAAAACTAAAATTCTAATGAATGGATAAGCGGAATTTAACTCTAGTTAGTTTTAAGTAAACTAGAAGGAATAATGCATGGGATCTGACTCTATAAAAGGACCACAACTACTCATGAGAATGATTAAATATCTGGCTCCATGGTAGTATGAGAATTCATGGCTAAAATACATTATTTGATCCTTCAAACAAGGGCTTGATTCCTACATTAGTTATGCTTGCATTTGGAATACACATTCAAAGAGTAATATGAATAGAACTAAAAATTGCCCTAAAAATTCGATTATTTCTTCAATGTCCAGTCAGATTAATATGAACAGAACTACACATGGGTCAAACACATAGAAAATGCAATATATATTTTAGATACTTGCCCTATTTTTCGAGAAAGTATGAGTTTAGGGTTGGGTGGGGGTTTATTGTTTTCTATCATGAAAAAATAATAAATGATCAGATTCATCATGGAAAATGAAATATCAATGTAGGATCGAGCTCGGAATAGCAGTTCATTCAATCAGTAGTTCAGTACAACAACAAAAACGAAATATACCTTTGAAATTGAATCGAGCTCGGAAGAGGACAACGTCGTGTTCGACTTTTCGTTTGCTCGGAATTTGTGAGGAGTGAGGAATCGAATCGAGGTGGAAATCACCTAATGCACTAATCGCCTACTCACAGTACTCAATATAAGTATCGTTGTCTATGTCTATCAGTACTCCTAAGTTCCTAACCTGATGAATTAGCATTAGACTTTAGAGACTAAAGTGGGTTGGGGCGGGCGATGGCCTGTTGGAAACTTGGAATTAAAATTAGGAGCATTTTTACCTATCTATACCTATACTTTTGTGTTTATTACATTTAAGCATACTAAATTTTAATTTATGTACCATAATTCAAATTAAAGGTATAATTATTGCTTCAATTATTTTAGACATAATTTTAGGAGCATATATTCCTTTTACCTTTTTTTCCTCCTCCCCTCTTTAATAATCTCATGTAAAAATGATAAATAACAGCACACTAACAATGACAAGTATTAAACTATGATTGGCAAAGAGGTTGACGTTTATCGAAGAAATTTAGTAAAAGTATTTCGCTCAAGATGTTTAATCTCTTCTTTATCATCTTAAGATATATTTAAATTTGATCAATTCTCGTTGCTGCCATATTTCAATGGTACTAGCTAGTACTATAATTCGTTTTCCTTCATTTTACTATAGCTTGTATATTTATAAATATGTGACTAAGAATCCAATTGTTATTATAGAAATCAAATTGAAGGCGTTGTAGAAACTCATATACTTCAAACTGATACAATACTTCTTCAAGTATTGTATTTAAAGAAGATTTTTTCAAAATTGAAATTTTGAATATTAAGAATTGATTAAATTTGGTATGCTTAAATTTTTTGACACAAGATTGTAGTTTAATTATAGTATAAATGTAACAATACAATTTAACTACAGTTTACAAGTTATCTACAAATTATCTATATTTTATCTACAATTCTACAATTTAACTACAATTTCTGAAAAAATATGTCTTCTTCTTCTTTGACGAGTTTCAATTTGAAATTAAGTCAAAACCAAGTCTAATCTTCACCAAAACCCCTCAAAATTAAGATATAAACTCCTAAACATATTTCGAATTATTTACAACAACACAAAATCCAAGAGATTTTCAATTGTAGCATAATTGGCATTTTCGACATAATTGTAGAAGACTTGTAGAAGTTTTAGTCTTCCCAAACTACAATTTATCTATATTTTATCTACAATTTATCTACAATTTTACAATTTATCGACAATAGAACTATAATTTAACTACAATTGCTGGAAAAATATGTCTTCTTCTTCTTCGACGAGTTTCAATCTGAAAATCAGTCAAAACCAAGTCTAATCTTCACCAAAACCCCTCAAAATTGAGATATAAACTCCTAAACATATTTTGAATTATTTACAACAACACCCAATCCAAACAAATAATGATTTTTGAAAATTCAAATTTGAATTCAAAGCTTTCAAGCTTTTTAATGGCTATCAATGGTGGAAAATATATGGATAAGGAGAGAATTACGCTGCAATAGATTTTCTTCTATTTTAAATTTCGAAATTAATGGTGATAGAATCACCATTAAATGTGATTCCTACAAATTTGGAGCCTTTTTAGGGTAGAATCTATCTATTTTTTGTTTGGTACAATTTTTGTAAACAAAATATGGTATAGGCGGGTAAATACCAAACCATACACAATTTTGATAATAAGGTTTTGCTATATGGTATATATATGTAAAAATCCCTTTAAATTATTACTGGGCGGGGGCAGACGGGCAGAGCAGTGGACTGGACTGGGGGTTGGGGCAAAATAAGAAAATGTTTTTAAAAAACAAGTATTTCTATATACCGAAATTTTAAATTTCTAATATCGAGTATCGTACCTAAATACCGAAATTTCAATACCGAATACGACCAAAATACCAAAAAAAATGAAATCGGAATACCGAATTAATTCGCGGTTCAGAATTCGAATTTTATGCCCACCCCTAGTTGAAGAACACTTTAACAACACCAAGCAATATTTGGATGAAACACTTCATAAAGAAAATAACTCACAAACACCTGACACAAATGAACCACAAGAAATGCCATTAAGAAATCTTAAATAGTTAGAAAATAGGCTATTTCGGACAATTACGTGGTTTATTTGCAAGAGTCAGATTTTGACATTAGATTTAATAAGGATCCATTTCATTTTCACAAGCCGTAGAAAGTAATAAGTCTGACAAGTGGATTGACGCCATGAAAAGAGAGTTAAAATCCATGGAATACAATAAAGTATATGATCTTGTTGAATTGCCAGAAAGTTCTAAAAGAATCGGGTGTAGACCAAACGCGTTTCAAATGGCAATATTGAGAGATACAAAGCCAGACTTATTGCCAAGGGTTATACTTAGAAATGAGGCATTGATTAAAAAGATACCTTTTCACCGGTCTCAAAAAAAGACTCGTTAAGAATTATTATGGCTTTGGTGGCTTATTATGATTTAGAGTTACACCAAATGGATATGAAAACTGCCTTTCTTAATGAAAAAATCGAAGAGGAAGTGTATATGGACCAACCAGAGGGTTTCGAAACTAAAGAAAAATGTCAAATAGTGTGTAAACTGAAGAAGTCAATATATGGACTTAAACAAGCCGCATGACAATGGTATATAAAGTTTAATGATACCATAAAAAAAAATTGATTTGTGAAAAATACCGTTGATCGGTGTATATACCAAAAAGATCGGTGGGAGCAAATTTATATTTTTAGTCCTATATATTGATGATATTCTACTTGCTACTAATGATTTCGGCATATTGCGTGAGACTAAGGATTTTCTCTCTACAAATTTTGAAATAAAAGATATGGGTGAGACATCCTATGTTATAGGAATAGAAATATTCAGTGATACATCACAAGGATTATTATGATTGTCTCATAAAGGCTATATCGAAATAATTATAGAGAGATTTAATATGAACAATTGTTCAGCGGGAATTGTTCCAATTCAAAAAGCGGACAATTTATCTCATGCAATGCCCTAATAATGACGTTGAGCGAAACGAAATGGAATCAATTCAGTTACTCTTCTATTGTTGGTAGTCTGATGTATGCTCAGACTTATACAAGACCAGATATTAGTTTTGAGGTTGGAATGTTGGGAAGATATCAGAGTAACCCAGTAATTGATCGTTGGAAAGCTGCAAAGATAGTTTTGCAGGTACCTGAAAGGGACTAAGGATTACATGCTCATGTATATGAGGTCAAAGCATTTGGAAGTTGTTGGATACTCGGATTCAGATTTCGCATGATGTATTGACACTAGAAAATCCACGTTTAGTTATTTGTTCCAATTAGCTGAAGGAGCAATATCGTGTAAGAGCGCCAAACAGTCTGTCATTGCTACATCCACGATGGAAGCAGAGTTTGTGGCATGTCTTGAGGCCACAATTCATGCATTATGCCTGCAAAAATTTATTTCAAGACTTGGAGTTGTCGACACCATTACCAAGCCTCTGAAAATTTACTGTGATAATTCTGCAGTAGTATTCTTCTCCAAGAACAATAAGTACTCCAAATGTGCCCAGCATATGGAATTAAAGTACTTTACCGTCAAGGAAGAAGTTCATAAACAAAGAGTGTCACTTGAGCATATTATAATAGATCTCATGATTGCAGATCTATTAACTAAAGGTTTACAGCCAAAGATATTTAAAGAACATGTACATAGAATGGGTCTTGGCTACATTTATGATTGATGTATTTATAATGTTTTGACACTCTGAGCTCATTTATGTGTTTCTGACATACATTAATGATTTCCTGTTTCTCATAATGGTGTACACATTATTGTTTCGAGATATTACAGGATAAGTCTCAATGAGACATTATTGTGGATCATAGTATTTTATAGCTTATGGACCTAGTACGATGAGTTGCTAGTGTTGTAGTATATGGAAGGGAGTATGTAGACAAATTATATATAACTGCCATACCTCACATTTAGTAGTTCCTCGTATTATGGTATTTATGATGGACATTATAGAAGAGATTTGTTTATGCGCAACTAATGTTTCTATATTAAATATTAAGATTATGTGATTATTGGGTCAAGTGGAAGAATGTAAGTTATTTTCTTACGAGTGTGTGGCCCAATAGGTCTAAGGCCCATAATTAATATTTAATTAATGAGCAAATTTCATCCGTCTGGTCAGTTACTTAATGGACGCACCAGATTAAATAATAACCTCTATAAATTAGTTATCTCCCCACCTATTAGGGTTACTGTATTTTATTTACTTTCTTCCATCACTAAAGGCGGCGGTAACGAAAGCTAGGGCAAGGGCAAGAAACCAATTTACCGATTAATGCTTCCGCTTCAAGATAATGGATTCTACTTCAAATATGTTTTCTATGACAATTATATGTAATATTATCATGTTCAAAATCCTGATAGAATTATAGTTTATGCTTACATGTTCTTCTTTCTTGTACACCTATTTTATTGATTGCTAGTCTCTATAAATGCATATCATTCATTCGGTAGTATGAGCGGCTAAAATGAGTTATGTTACCGTCTAGATTAAAATAAGTAGTAAAATTTGTTCTATAACTAAACAAATACAAATATTATGGACATCTCTAATATACCTTTGCATTTATGATATTTATTATTCAAAAAGTCGACCAAAACTAGAGGAGGATTGTTGTTATTGTTATAAATAAATTCGGATATAATTACTACTATTTTCGAAAGATGTATATTTTTTGTCATTTCAAAAAATAATTGCCGATATATATAAATTGAGTGGAATAATTTGACACAGTTCGGAAAGGATATTAATAATCTCCAAACTGTGATTTAAGGTATTTTGCCTAAAATTTAAGCACAACCTAGCTAATATCATGTTGGTTTGATTATCCCCGTTACACTTCGGCTAACTAAATTGACTCATAGCAGGATATTACCATCCTTAATTAACTTGATTAACAATACTAACTACTGTGATTACTCTTGATAGTTTATTGTGGGTTATAAGTTGGATAGATTTTTACGCGATATTCATTATTTACTTTTTCTAATTATATACATGATTTATACATTAATTATATATAATTATACATATATAATATATAAATTATACATTTACTATAATTTTATTGATCATTTTTAATTTAAGGACCGCTATTTGAATTAATTATTCATTTCGGAAAAGTCCATTCTACCTGTCGAGTTTATCCTAGTACACAAGGACAAGACTCAAGTTATCAATCAAAATGAGGTTTTAACGATCCTACTAATAACAGAGACTGGGAATTAGGAAAAGATATTTTCACATTTTGTGGCGGGTAATTAATTCAGGCATAAGAAAGCAGAGCAAGTTATCCATGATAGGGCAGTGGTTGTTTTTCTTGCTCAGAACCCTTCCCCACATTTTTCCATCCTAAAGCAGTAAAATACGTCTCTGCAGAAGTTTTCCGTTCCAAATTTCAGTCAATACTTTATATTCCAGCAAGATTTCTCTAATTTGTGGCTAATGGTATGATTGTGCTTCAATCAACTATTGTTTGATTACAGATGGAAGCAAGTGCAATCAAGGAGGCGTGTATCAGTATCAGTGAGAAGAAGAAAATATTTATAGCTGGTGCAAGTGGGAATACTGGGAAGAGAATTGTTGAGCAGCTTTTGGCTAAAGGTTTTGCTGTTAAGGCCGGGGTTCGTAATGTTGACAAGGCTAAGTCTATCTTGCCTGAAGCAAACCCTCTTCTTCAAATTGTGAGTATTTTTGAATTTTTGGTTCCTCAATTTTTTATTTATATTTGCTATAATTTGGATGCATAAATGGGTAGCTTTAAGTTCTTAATATTACTATTAATTCAACAATTTGTCCTTCTTATATAAAGTATCTTGTATGGGTCAAAACCAGATTCATGATAATTAGCGTGTCTAATTGGCTCCTAAGCTCGTTCGGGCTAATAAAAGTTATAATCATTCGCCGACAAATGTATTTCGAGGTTACTCGATCTAATTAATGAGACCACGGCCTACTCATTGTCCATGGACGTCCCTTCGACGCAGCCACGGCCGTCCATCGCCAGCTGGTAAGATTCACAGCTATAAATATTAAGAGAAAGAACCCTAAAAGGTGGGCTGCTTCTTCTTCTTCACCCCTACTTCTAAAAGAGAGGGAGAAAACCATTGTAAGGCTCCGAATCTCTCCATGGAGAGGCAGACCATGTCAATCTTAATCAATAAAAATGCTCTCCACCTTTACCGTCTTGATCTAAAGCTTTGCATCGTATCTCTTTATTTTATTCCTTTGGCCATTTATTACTACTTGCTATGATTGACCCTTGTTTCGTTAATTGATTTATGCTTACGAGGTACACTAGAACTTTAAGCTAAACATATCTGTTTGATCAGTGCTAATGAATAGTGAAATGACAAATTCTTAATTAGGATGGAGTTGTTATTGAGACATATACACATTTGCAGGAAAATCTGCTTAAATTTGTTTACATGTGGAGAGCTTAACAAACTTGGTGCTCAGATAATCCAATTTGTCTGTTGTTTAGCAGCCAGAAGCACTTCCTAATTTTCCATTAAAAACAATAAGTGGGTGCTGGCACTTTAACATTTATAGGTTCAAGTGCATGAGACTTTGGTATATTCAGTTGAACACATTAATATTGCAAATTTAGGTCTAAAATTTTTAATAAATTTGCCTCCATAAGAGTTTTGTTGTATGGGAACTTTCACTCAATTCATTAATAGGACAGTTTTCTCGGAACATATCTAGAGGATTTTGGAACAAGTACTACTATTTAATTTATATCATGGAGAAAGCCTCACTTTCCTAACTAGAAGCCTCAAATGTTAGTATACATTCTTTTACCCGCTTCTTCTTATTACATGTCTTGCCTTGTCATTCTTACTCAAGCTATCAAATTATTTATAGGATAATTGGAGATAAAATGAAAACCGTATACCTTCTCTACATGGAATTCAGTTTTTGAGTGTAGGTGTACCTTCAACCTTTTAAGTTTAGCCTACAATAAGTCTAAATTTCATTACAACAGCAACAACAACAACAACATACCATCTTATCCCACATCATGGTGTCTGGGGAGGGTAGTGTGTACGCACACGTTACCCTTACCTTGTGAGGATAGAGAGGTTGTTTTCAATATACCTTCTGCTTAGGAAAGCATAAGTACCACATTAATGAAAATATAGACAAAAAGGGACAGTACCAAAAAGCCATATAAAAACAGAATAAAAGCAACAAGAGAATAAGGTAATCAACAATGAAAGAAAACAGCGGTTAGTCATAAAAACCTACTGCCCACAAAAAGCGAGACTGCGTGCCAATACTACGGTTATGAACACTCTAGACTACCTACTGTACTACCTTAATCCTCGATCTCCATACCTTCCTATCAAGGGTCATGTCCTCGGTTAGCTGAAGCAACGCCATGTCTTGCCGAATCACCTTTCCCCACCTCTTCCTATCCTACCTCTACTGCTCTATAGGCCCTCAAATGTCAACCTCTCACACCTCCTCACCGGGACGTTTGTGCTCCACCTCCTCACATGACCAAACCACCTAAGTCGAGCTTCCCGCTAGGGCGCACACGCACCTTGTCGCGAATAACCTCATTTCTGATCCTATCTAACATGGTGTACCCGCACATCCATCTCAACATACTCATCTCTGCTACCTTTATCTTCTGGGCATGAGCGATCTTGACTGGTCAACACTCAGCTCCGTACAACATCGTTGGTCTGACCACCACTTCGTAGGACTTACCCTTAAGTTTCAGTGGCACCTTCTTGTCACATAAAACACCGGAAGCGAGCCTCCATTTCATCCATTCCGCCCCAGTACGATGTGTGATAACTTCATTAATCTCCCTATCCCCCCTCAATAATAGACCCAATGTACTTAAAACTCCCTCTCCTAGAGATGATCTGCGAGTCCAGCCTCACCTCCCCCCCCCCTTGAGTATCACCACCCCTGAACTTACACTCCAAGTATTCTGTCTTGGTCCTGCTCAACTTAAAACCTTTAGATCGAGGATCTGCCTCCATATCTCTAATTCCATGTTCACACTGTCTCGCGTCTCGTCAATCAATACAATATTATTTGCAAATAGCATGCTCCACGGAACCTCCCCTTGGATGTGGCGTGTCAGTACGTCCATCACTAGAGCAAACAAAAAAAGGTTGAGTGCCGACCCCTGATTCAACCCCAACATAACTGGAAAACGGTCAGAGTTCCCACCCACCGTCCTCACTCGGGTCTTTACTCCATCACCATTTATAGGACTTGGTGCTACATGAACACTACAACACTGCTTTATGGATTCCTAGTTTAGCTATTCTGATATAGGCTAAGAAAAGCTCAAATACATTCTTCTGCATATGGGGAAAATAGGGAGTATAAAGGGAACATATACCTTCTCTGAAAATGTCAAACTTGTTCTCGGCCCCCCCCCCCCCCCCCCCCCAAAAAAAAAAAAAAAAAACTCCCTTGGGATCTCAATATTGCTCTGATTGTTTTCAGGTGAAAGCAGATGTGACAGAGGGATCAGCTAAACTTGCCGATGCTATTGGTGATGATTCAGATGCTGTAATATGTGCTACAGGCTTCCAGCCTTCATTGAACTTGTTGACTCCTTGGAAGGTTGGTGCTAGGAGTTATGTATTTGAGGTTTTGTAAAAGCGTATTGTATGTCTCAAATAGCTAAAAGTTAGTGGAGTTGACAAACCAACCTTTGAAACTTTCAATCTATAGCTTCATTCTGGAGTTAAGTTGAAGCAAAGAGTACTGTATCAGCTCTTAAGCTCTATACTCTTTAGCTTTCACTTGGGATCTAGAGCGTTAAATGAAGAAACATATACGGTACTTGACATTTGGATCCAAAAAAATGCTCCAAAAGACCCCCCAACAAGATTTAGAAGCTTTATTTGAAGAAACAAATACAGTGTTTGGCAATTCTATTCCGTGTAATGCTCCAAAAGATAAAGACTCAGCCGCATTTCAGCTTTCAATTCTCATTCGCTGACAGCTCAACTTCTGTTCCCAATTACCTAGGTAGTCCACTAATTCAGCACCACTCATCTTTCTTCTTTTTGGATCTTTGTTGTCAGAATTGGTGGTACTCATTTTCATGTATTATGCATAAGAAGAGTGAAGCTGAGTTGAGAGTAGAAGATGTTATGGTGCCTAATCTCCCCCAACTTGCTTGGGATTGAGAGTGGGTGTTATTGTTTTCGTTTTCATATCTTATGTCATTGAAATTAGCAAAGCGTTAGATATCCTCCATTAGCGTTATCCATGTTCACATGCAGATGTCCTGTAACTTTTCATCTCAGTTGTAGCAGTCGTATTTTTCTTTGATTTTAAATGTGGTGAAAGTCAGCTAATGTATTCTATCATTGTTTTACTCTTTTCAGGTTGATAATTTTGGCACAGTGAACCTTGTGGATGCATGTCAAAAACTTGGTATTGATAGGTTCATCCTTATAAGTTCAATTCTCGTCAATGGGGCTGCAATGGGTCAGTTGTTCAATCCAGTTTATATAATCCTTAATGTTATGGGACTCGTATTGGTAGCAAAGCTTCAAGCTGAGAGATACATACGTAAATCTGGCATCAACTACACAATTATTAGGCCTGGTGGGCTAAAAAACGATCCACCACAAGGGAATATAGTCATGCAACCAGAGGTAACATTATGTAGCTTATTTCCTCTAGTGTTCCATTTCAATTTTGTGTTTTAGAAGTCTTTTTTTGCATCTAATGTTCTGCTCTCTCTTTCTTCCGTTAATGTAGGACACCCTTTTTCGAGGCTCAATATCCAGAGATCAGGTAGCTGAAGTTGCAGTCGAGGCATTACTCCATCCAGAATCTCATTACAAAGTCGTGGAGATAGTGGCAGGTACTGACATCCCTAAACGTCCATTCGAGGAGCTCTTTGGTTCAATAAAACAGCAGTGACTTGTAAACATGCAATTTTTATTCTCTGTCCACTAAAATACTTACTTTGATATGTACAATATGCAACATTTCTCTTGTGTATATCAGTAAATGATGATGCTGTTGTGATTTGAACTGGGTAAAAGGTCTGCAAATGATCCCCCATATATTTCTCATTACAGATGCTCAAAACTTTGTCATAGTGCCTCCAGGTTAACCCTCCTATTTTCTTGGACCTTGTTACTGAAATGGCTGGAAGTGAAAAGATGTAATTTTATACTAGGAAGGAAGAAACAAAGTTGACAAAAAACCTACATTCCCCTGTGAATAAGTTCTTGCACTAAATTCACAGCACTAGTGAAAGATAAGAGAAAAAGTATTTCAATTAGTATAATTCCCAGAGATTTCCACTTCACAAAATTACGCATGTTAATGTCTGTTTGCCATTTAATCGGGAGTTGATTATAGCTTCTTGTTTGATTTCCATACCAGTAGTATTAGTATTGCTCTCATATTTTCTTATGCTTAGTTTTCTTTTACTACTTGTTTTTGTTTCTTATTTTATATCCCTATTCTTGTTTCTTTTGCTTGGGTTGATCTATTTTTGTGTTGTTGTCGATGTTTGCTGCTATTACTTCTTTTTCATCTTTCCTGGAGCCGAGAGTTTATCGAAAACAACCCTTACGGGTAAGGTCTGCATACACTCTACGCTCCCCGAACCCTATTTGTGGGATTACATTGGATTTGTTGTTGTTGTACTAGCTTCTTGTTTGAAAATTGTGGATGTCATTAATGATGTTTGAAGAATTAACCCAAATAGTCACACAAACTAAAAATAGGCAGTCATACCCTATTTGTGGGATTACATTGGGTTTGTTGTTGTTGTACTACTTGTTTGAGCATTGTGGATGTCATTAATGATGTTTGAAGAATTAACCCAAATAGTCACACAAACTAAAAATACGCAGAGGAGGTATAATATATGCATAATTTATGTATTATATATGTATAGTTGTGTATAATCAATGTATATGGCTAGAAAAAATAAATATTGAATATGACCGGCTATTTGCTTAAAGATCCCTTAATGTTTTAATTATTTTCATGATGACCAAGCATTCACAGATTAAAAATAAAACACTAATAATTCATCAACTTCAAAATGGAGTTAAACTCCCATAATTAAGATGATGAAATCCTAACGAAGCAGTAACAAATTACAAAAAATTGAAAATGAAAGAGAAGAGAAAAAAGAAAAGAAAAAAAGATTGATTAGAAGAGGAAAGCAGCCATAGAAGCAAAGGCAGCCATTAAAACAGGGACAAACAAAGTAATGGCAGAACTCTCCATTGAAGGTGAAGGTGCAGGTGCTTCTGCTCCAGCAGCCATGGCTCCTCCAACATTCCCAAAAGCCAAAAGCATCATCATGCAAATGGTGAAAACCATAGCCAACTTCTTCAAACCCTCCATTTTTATTTCAATAATTTTATCGAAAAAGCAGAAAAGAAAAAGAGAACTCTTAGAAATGAAAAAGATTGATTGAAAGTGACTGTCTAGAAAGGGTTACAGCCATGGTTTTTATAAGAAGAGTTTAAGTGAAGAAAACAATAATTCTCCAGCTATTTTATTCGAGAATATATGGTGAAAATGATTTTTTTAGGTTTGTGGGTTGTCAAAAGTAAAAACAAAATTAGTAATATTACTTTCTAAATCCAGCTTGGAGTGAACAAACATTAGATAGAATGTTTTAGTTAGTTTTTGGTCTTGGTCAAGTTAATTTAAGCTTCAACTCCATGTGTTGATCACAATAATTGTTGAGTGATTATCATTTGATCATCTTTTCAAAATTGCTTCTCTTAATTTCTTAGTCAGTAGTCCTATTGAGAAGGAAATTATTTAGTATTATGGTAATTATATTGCAACTGAAATAATTAATTCTGGGCATTCAACTTAATAATCTTGAAATTAATCCAATTCCACATAGTTGTGATATAATAATTGCTTCTCGTTAGGAACATTTGCGCGATATTGTTTGACAAAGTTCTCTGCGCATGAATTTGCTCATAAAGCGAGAGGATGATTTTTAATACTAACATATACGCAGTGTGAAATAACCTCAATTAAGTTTTGGTACAAAGTAAAATAAAATGTTTAATCGAAAAGAGGATTAGAAAGTAAGTGGTTCAGAAAGAGATTGACAAAACCTTTTTAAATACACAAACAAAAGATTAGGACAAAAAACTACAGATAGAAATGCACAATTCACATAAAAATGAAATGATAATCGATCAGCTAATTGATGCTCTAACATGTGCTGGTTGCTTAACTAACCGTTCTTTATGATTACCCACACAAGCTGACAACTTATACTCATGGCTTTGGATAATTTTCCATTACACAATTAATTAAGATAATGCCTTCTAATTTAATCAATTTAATTAAATAAAATCTCTCACCAATTATGTCTAGCACATGTAGTAGCTTCATTTTTCTTGGAAAAGCGAAAACTAGCCTGGAAAAAGAAGTCATCATTTCTTTTTTGGTTTGGTCCAGAGTGGACTGAGTAACATTATCCAATATTTTACTTTTGCCAACCGCTAACCCTCAAAGCTATGTTCTAATAATTTTTTCTACTATTTTCTATGATAAGATAGTTGGCAATTCAACTAAATGTTTCTATAAAAGCCAGTCCTTGTTACCCTTTTCAAACACACTCACAAGGTCACTTTCAATAAGATTCTAAGAGTTTATTTCTCTCATTTTTATTAAAAGTCCTTAATTTAAAGTAAAAAAGAAGAAGAAATGGAGGGTACCAAGAAATTTTCTATGGTTTTCAGTATTTGCATAATGATTATTGTGGCTTTTGGGAATGTTGGAGTGTTAGCTGCAGGAGCAGAAGCACCTGCACCTTCACCTGCAATGGAGAATGCTGGAGTTACTTTGTTTGTTCCTGTTCTAATGGCTGCCATTGCTTCAATGGCTGCTATCTTTTTCTAAATTTTTTTTTCCCTTCTTTAATTTTGTGTTTTTTTCCAATGTTTGTAATATTAAGATTATTTCTCGATGTCTAATAAGAATTTAATTTTATTATTCTGGAAAAATAGTTTTACTATAATGTTATCTCCTCTGCGAAATAATGGACACATAATCCATACTTATATATAAAGTTACAACTAAGTAAAAACGTCTCAGCCTGTTTAACGAATTACCTTGGTCTCCCTTAAATGTTTATGCTCTAAATCTAAAGTAGGTAGGGGTGTTCATGGTTCGATATGTTTTTCCCTAAAAAGAAACCAAATCATATAAGTCGATTTTTCAAATATTAGAACCAAATCAAACCAATTAAGTCAGTTTTTTCTTGATTCGTTTATGTTGGGGTTTGTCGGTTTTTCGATTTTTCCGATTATTTGTCGGCTTTTCTTAAATATAAGACATGCACTACCAAACACATTCCGGCGACCGCATTTCAACGTAACACTATTACGTCAATTGCCTTTTGAGAAATCTATTATTTACCAAGATATATTGATGATAATTGAATCAAACAGTAATGAATAATTTAAGGACTCAAATAAAAAAAAAAATAAAAATATATATATATATATATATATATATATATATATATATATATATATATATTTTTTTTTAAGCTTAACTGTCGACTTTGTATTAATATCAAGAAAAATATACAATGAGTCCTAAAGTAGTAGTATTGACTTCTACTACTGAATTGCTATCATCTAGTTACAGTGTCGTACCTATACTTCATCAATCAGAACAATGACTATGTATATGCTTTACAGTTAGTAATATTCCAGCTAAGGGAAACTATTCAGCTGTTGTAATCCATGTTGCCATCTTCGATTGTGTCTGCCACGAATGTGAATCAGCATTGCAACTTCCCTGACTGTTCTCTCCTCATCATACACCATATTTTGAAATCTAATATTGTTCCTTGCCTTCCAAATTAAAGCAATGACATGAATGAAAGCAGCAGCTGTAATTGAGTTTCTCCATGCAGAACTCCTAGCTTTCCTACATATCCATATCAGTTCCTCATCCCAGCTAAGCACTTGTCTCGGACTACCCAGCCAATAGTAAATACGAGTCCATAATCTCATTGTGGTACATCATTCAAAATAGAGATGATGGAATGTCTCCTCTTGTTGTTTGCAAAATACACACAGTAGAGGAATTTGGATTCCAAATCTAGCCAATCTATCCACAGTAGGTAATCTTTGATGTGCAGCCAACCAAGCAGTAAACTTGTGCCTGGGAATTACATTACTCACCAGTAATAAGTTCCTCCAGCTGACTCTCTCAAAACTTGGCAGCATAGCAATATAGACTTTATGTATTTGAAATTTTCCCATATAACAGACTGATTTAAGTCTATCATAGAGTGATCCAGCCATCTGCTGATTCTCCATAACACTCTCTCTACACTGTAGATCTTTCTAACCACCCATGCAGCTTGCTTGGGAACATTTGTTGTATCAACTTCATCCCTCTTTATGTAATAGCAATGGATCCACTTCACCCAAAGACAATCCTTCTTTCTTGCCAAATCCCATAATAGTTTGGCCACTGCTGCTTTATTCAAATTGTCAAGTTCATAATATTAAGTCCACCTGCATTTAAAGGGGAGCAAATTCTGTCCCATGCTACTAAGGCCCTCCTAGAATAGTTTGCAGATCCAGTCCATAAGAATGTACGACAGATTGAGTCTATTACCTTGAGAACACCCTTTGGAAGAATGAATATCTGTGACCAATATGACTGAATTCCAAAAATAACAGACTTTATGAGTTGGCATCTACCTGCATATGACAACAGCTTTGCAGACCAACAACTTATCCTTGCTGTGATCCTCTCAATGAGAGGTAGATATTGCTGGATAGAAAGCTTCTTTGAATCCAATGGAATGCCCAGGTACCTGAAAGGAAGAGCACCTTCACTGAATCCCAACCTTCTAATCATGTCTGCTTTGACTTCTTGAGATACCCCTGCTAGATAAATTGCACTTTTGTTTGGATTGGCCTCCAATCCAGAAGCCTTTGAGAATTTTAAGGAAGCCTGATGAAGAATCTGAATAGATATAGTGTCAGCCCGACAGAACATGAGTAGATCATCCGCAAAACACACATGTGAGCAGTTTAACTTCCTACATTTGGGATGGAAATTAAAATTCCCATTCCTATGAAGCTGTCCCAATATTCTACTCAAGTATTCCATAGCAATCACAAAGAGGTAAGGGGACATTGGATCCCCCTGCCTTATTCCTCTCTTAGCTTTAAATGGCTTAGTGAAACCACCATTCATCATAAGAGAGAATGAAACAGAAGTAGTGCAAGCCATGATCCAATTGACAAACTTTGCTGGAAATCCATAAGCAACTAGAATCTGTTTAAGAAAGGACCATTCCAAAGAATCATATGCTTTCCTCAAGTCCACCTTTAATACACATCTAGGAGAAACTCCTTTTCTAGAGTACCCTTTAAATATCTCATGACTAAGCAAGATATTATCAACAATACTCCTCCCTTCTATGAAAGCAGACTGAGACAATCCCACAATATCACTAACAACACCCTTTAATCTTCTTGTAATGATCTTGGATATAAGCTTATACAAAGTAGTGCAACAAGCTATTGGCCTATAGTCCTTAACAGTAGTAGGAGAACTGTTTTTAGGAACCAAAGCAATAGCTGTAGTATTGATGAAATGTGGCATAGTGCTGGTCTTGAAGAATTCCTTTGTTGCTGCTAAAATATCATACTTGATAACCTCCCAGTTTTTGGTGAAGAATTCCACAGGATAGCCATCAACACCAGGTGCTTTGTCTTTTGGCATATCATTCAAAGCATCAATTATCTCTTCCATACTAATGTCTCTGATTAACATCCTTTGTTGCTCTAGATTCAAACATTTACCTTCCTTCACAATAGTTACATCAACACCAGTCAATTCTTCAGCACATCCTCCCAGCAACTCTTGAAATACTGTGATAAATTCATGCTCCACAGCAGAAGGATCAGTAATATGAGTTCCAGTATCAGTATAAACTGAAGTAATGGCGTTCTGACAATTCCTAATCTTCCATTGGGCATGAAAGTATTTAGTATTTGCATCTCCATATTCAATCCATGTAGCCTTTGATTCTTGCCTCATAACTTGTTCCTCAATATTGCTCCATCTTTCAATTTCTGCCAAAGCTTGCCTTTCCTCAATAAATAAATCATGTGAATGAGAATTAAACTTCATTTGGGACTGCACAATATCAAGTTGCTCTCTAGCTTGTATAATTCTCTGTTTATAGGAAGCCATATAACTGTTGGTCTCCTTTAACTTCATCTTCAACAGCTTCAATTTAGACCAGATCTGCTGCATAGAACTACCTGTAAATTCCTGCTGCCAAACATCCTTGACTATAGCATGGAATTGTGGGAATTCCATTACACCAGTGTAGAACCTAAAAGGCTTAGGATGTAAGAGTTTCTGGCTGCCTAACTTTATACAAATTGGTGTATGATCAGACACAGAAGGGTTGAGGAATTCAGCTTCAATATGTCCATATTGCTGCACCCACTGAAAGTTACCCAAAGCCCAATCAATCTTGCTATATACTTGTTTATTTGTCCAAGTAAAATTCCAGCCTATCCTTTTGAGTGGAGTTAATTGCAAATCATAAATGAGCTGTTTAAACCCCCTAACTTCAGCATCAGTCACTATAGAACCAATTCTATCCTCAGATGATAGAACATTATTAAAATCACCACTAAGTAACCATGTATCTTGGCTAGGAATAGAAACAGCTTTGAGATCAGCCCACAGCCTTTCTCTTAGAATACCAGTGTTATGAGCATACACTACACTAAGATGAGTCTTCACATGGCTATAAGGATCTTCTATATGACATTGTATCATTTGATCAGTTACACAGGAAATAGTGACCTGGATATGAGGCTTCCAGATCACCCAAATCCTGCCATTCACAGCCTCAGAATAATTGCAAAACACCTTCCAGCCTTTAGCTATTTTTCCTTGGATCTTCTGAGCTTTATGTTCTTTTACTCTAGTTTCAAGACACCCCAACACATCTACTTTATTTACATTCAAAAAACTTTTCAGTTCCTTCTGCTTATGGGCTAAGTTCAGCCCTCTTATATTCCAAGTAACAATTATCATATATAGGATGGACCAGGATCATGCTGGCCTTTCCTACCAGCAACATTCACTTCCATTTTAGCTTTTCCCCTATTGCAATTGTCCACCAAGTCTGCTTCTATACTCCTAGGTATCCCATCATTAACCATTTCTACCTCTGAGTTGACATCAACAGCAGGATCCTCTGAAATCTGCATAGAACTTTGACACAGGCTTCCCCCATCATTTACCAATACTACCTCTGAGTTTACAGCACCATTTAACTGTTGAGTGAGCTGGTCCATTCTCCCCCCTGCATCTGTCTGAATTTCCACAATAGTAGGCTCAGCCATTTTAGAAACATTTACAGCAGGAGCTTTCTTCACAGTCCATCTTTGCCTAGTAACTTTGGTTGGTTTACTAGGCCTCCTAGGTGCTTCCTGGACTTCAGTTTTTGTGCCTTCATCATCCTTTGCATTGTACCAGCACTCACTAGTATCATGACCAAACTTTAGACAATGATTACAAAAAGTGGGCTTCCAATCATAATCAATCAATTGTACTTTGTGGCCATAAGGAGTTTCAATGTCAATATGATCAGGTAGGGGTTGTGAGGCATCAACTTCCACTAATACTCGAGCAAATGATATTCTCTCATAATGTGCTGTGATCTTATCAGTGTACAATGGTGTCCCAACTGCACTAGCAAGTTTACTTAATACCTCTGCTGACCAATACTCAACTGGCAGCCCAGGAAATTTTACCCAAACAGGTATAGTACTCAAGACATCAATCTGAAAGGAGAAATCAGTTTCCCATGGCCTCAATACCATCGGTTTATTCCTAAATGAATATATTATTTTTACACGAAATAGATTCTTACACTTAACCAAAGAAAACTACCAATCCAACTAGAATGTAAAGGTAAATAAGTATACTAAAAGTGTAAACTTTTTTTTTGAGAACAGGAATCTATATTAGATAATAATATTGTTCATACAGTTATAACCCTCCGCAGGGATATTTACTACTTGGCTATTACAGACCATGTCACGTAGGATATTTTTGTTTTCAAAATGAGCAAGTCTATAGCAGACATCATTGCTTAGTTTTTTAATAGCATATGTTTTCCCTCCCATATCAGATTGTAAGACATCCTCTACAAAAGGGGGAGGGTAATACAGAATATTGAGATCCCTGCACTTGAACTACTGAGCGTTTCTCTAGCCATCTTGTGTGCCAGTTTGTTGGCCTCCCTGAATGTGTGACTGATTGTTTGAACTCTCAGCTGCAGCATTAGCGACCTGCACTCAAAGATGAGATTGTCAAGAAAAGAATTCTTGACAACCCATTTTCCAAATATTTTATGGCGTCTGTCGAATCCATTTCTATTTTCATATTTGTGATCCCTTGTATTTTTGCTAGGGCAAGGCCTTTATTTAAGGCCAACAGTTCTACATGGACTGGTGAGAAGGATGGAACAATTTTTTGAAAACCAACTAACCAATTCCCTTTATTATTTCTAATAGCTCCACCAATACCACATGTTGAGTTTTTAGCCATGAAGGAGCCATCTATGTTAAGCTTAAACGACTTTTCTTGTGGTTTATTCTAGACAACATTAATAGTTATGAACTCATGGCAACATAGTTCATTTGAAGTGAAAGCCTTATATTGCACTGCCTGACTAATAGTGTGGTGGAGACTAGGTTTGTTGGAGAAGTTGTTAAAGAGATTATTGTTCCTAGTTGTCTAGATATACCAAAAAACAAAAGGGAACAATTCTACCCAATCTACAATCAAATTTGCAAGTGTGGGGTTGTGGTCTCTTACCCTAATTAGCTAATGCTGACTTGTGACTGATGCATTAGTATCTAAACCTAGTTGGAGCCATAGATTACTAACTGCAGGGCATTCTAGGTAGATGTGGTTTATAGTTCCCCTTTGCACTCTTCATAAGGAGCATATAGGATCAATGTTAATACCTATGTGGTTCAGATGGCTCCTAGTAGGTAGCTTACCATGCATGCATTTCCAAAGTAGAATTTTTAGTTTGTTTGGACACCTAAGGTTCCAAATCCACGTAAAATCTCCATTGGTGCTTGGAGTGTCCTCAATAATCGTATAGCAGGATTTAGTAGTAAAATCCCATTTGTATTCAGTGACCAAATAGGCATATCATAATTGTTTGTGGTAGGGACGGTGGCCTTTATTTTGTTAGACATGTTTACATCAAGGGCCATTGAGAGGTTTGAAAGGTTCCAATTATTATTGATCCAAAAGTCCTTGATGATGATCATATCATCCACTTTGGTTAGAGGACCAGAAATATATTGACAGAGAGAGGGGATGTTATTGATCTACCTACTATTCCATACACTGAGGCTAGAGCAAGTATGGGGGACCCAAGTAATCCCCTTGTTACAAATATCCCAACCTTTTAGAATGTTTGACCAAATGAAGGAGGATTTTGTAGTAGTTTTTTTTTGTGACCATAAAGAGTGATAATCAGGTTTGCCCAAGGGGATTTTGTATTATTTAGGAGTCTTCAAGATAATTTAGTGAGGCACACTAGGTTTTTGCTTTTAGCCTTTCTATTGCCCAAACCCCCATTCTTTTTTGGTCTAGTGATAGAGTCCCAATTAATCAGATGTAACTTCTTATCTTTAACACTAGAGCCCCAAATAAAGTTTCTCTGAATCTTGTCAATCGTGTTAAGTGTGTTACTAGGTAACAAAGTGTACTACATAACATGACCAGGCATGGAGTTTAGGCAAAAGTGAGCTAAGACTGTCCGGCCTGCCATGTTTAAAAAGTGTGCTTTCCAGGTTCCCAACCTAGCCACCATATTGTCAATTACAAATTGGAAATATTTTGCTCTAGGCCTTACGTTTGTTATGGGAAAACCAAGATATTTCCCAAAAATAGAGCTAGATCGCATATTAAAAGTACTTTCCAGTTTCGTCACTATATGCGAGGGACACTTTTTAGAAATAATATGTAAGGTCTCGTAAATAATTTTATCTCAAAACTTAGTAAACTGTAGTGTCTACTCTAATTATGTGTTATGAATATGTAGGCGAGCCGCGTTTTGGACCCTTGGTAGTGATTTAAGTCTTTAAAAACTAAAAGAATTAACTTTTCCAGAAAAGTGTCAAAATGCGGTCCAGGATGCGGTCGCAGATCAGCTATGCGGACCGCATTCCTACCGCAGAATGAATCAGAGAGCAACCAAATTTTGATGTCGAAAATGCGGTCAAATATGAGATCGCATAATCAATATGCGGACCGCAGAGTGATCGCATATTGTCCCTGAAGAAATTCAAAGGTCAATATGCAGTGCATTCTGCGACAGCAGAACGCAAATGCGGACCGCATAGTCACCGCATTCCCAACCCGAGAGGTTTGAAACTTGACCCATTTCTGTGATCCATTCTGCGGACCGCATGTCAGTCCTGCGATTGCAGATAGACGTCGCAGATCGTGTTCACTCAGTTATTTACTAAAATTCTATGCCCGACCCCTCTTTTAATTAAACACCCCATCTCTCATTTTTAACCCATTTTTTGAACAAAATAAGATGGGGAAGAGAGGTTTCTAGAGAGAGAAAGCTGTTTCTTCATCAATTGATCTTTCAAAAATCATCAAAGCCCGAAAAATCTTGAGCATCTGCTTTCCCCTCTGATTTCAAGGTAAAATTCCTAACCTTTTTCCCCTAATTTCCGAACTCAATTTTGGGAGGGAGTTTCATACTTTGATTTTGAAAATTCTTGTTAGAAAATCCACATGCATGTCTTCAAAATCCAAAAATCTTGTAAAAAGGGAACTGGGTAGTAAATTGTGAATTCCTATTCTAAAGGTCTATGTATTAATCATGAACTAGATTGATCCTATGGCTAACTGTAATCCTCGTGAAATCGCCTATGCTAGTTGTGAAATTACTGATAAGTTGATATTCACGTGAAAATCATTGTAAAGCTTTCGTGTTGTAAAAATTGTGTGGTAGTACCTTGTGGTGAATGTCGTGGAACTTGTAATTGGAACAACGGAAATGAAAACAATGTGGAACACTTGAAATGGAAATATTATGGAATAATGTGTGTGGTTAGTTGTGAAAATTATTGTGATGATCTAAATTGTGTATCAACTTTGATGAACATGAGGAAAATTGTTGTTTCTAGTTGTGGGATGTTAATACCCTTGTTGTGGAATTATTTTAACAAAGTGCCATAGTTGATTTCTTGTACTTGTTGTTGTGCTGTTTGTAGTTGTGAATTGAAAACTGTCAGGAGGGGTAGGGTTGCGCGTCGCAACACGGTGAAATAAGGTGTGGGTTGGGGTGATCAGGGTGGCCGAGTTAATAAGGGTGGACGAGGCAATAAGGGTGGAAATGTGATCCAATATCACTATTAATATGAATATGAATCATGAAATGATAAATGCGAAAATGTGAAAGGAGACAGCAGGAGAGTTTGTAAACTGTGGGGCACTGATTGCCCCCTTGTATGACTACGTGAATAATTGTTGTGAAATGTTTGGTTGTTGCTTCTTGGTTGTACTTGTACTATTGTTGTTCAGTTTTATACTTGTTCATACAATTTGGCTTGAGTTTACTTGGGACGAGGTTAGTTCATACATTTCAGTACAATTCAAGTATAGTGACGTCCCTTTTGCCGGGGGCGCTACATTCGTGTTATGATTGTAGGTGGATCCATGGCAAGCACTCCAGTCCACCATTCGTAGCTCCTCCTCCTCCTCTCTATCGGCAGTATTCGTGTTTGGTGAGCCCCTTTCCTTATGGGGCCATGTGTGGCCTACGCCACTCCTGTTGTTGTATTTTAGAGTTTTTATCTTTTGGTAAAGGTATAGCCGCGGCCTTGTCACCGGAAAGTATTGTACTATTATTCTCGTAGAGGCTCCGTAGACAGTGGTATGTGGGTCAGGACTTATGTATAAAAGTGTATGTTTGGGCGTTGTAAACTTGTGTACCATGTTCCTTGTTAATCAAATATATGTTTTGTAAAAGGTGTCCCCTGTTAATCATAATGTGTGGTTATAAAAGAGAAATCCTACGTTCTTTTAATTGAAATTTGGTATCTTTTGGTTAACTATCATTTAATAATGCGGGGTAACGTGTGGGGGATAGGAAAGACACCCAGGTCCACTCGACTGGGGATACCCGGTTGAGTGCCGGTCATGCCCACGGATTTGGGGCGTGACATAATAATTTTGAATTTCGATTTATTAATCGATTGGCCAAATAGTTTACAAAAGAGAACTAAACATTGCTTAATGGTACTAATGGATTTATCATCAATTTTAGCTAGTAAAGTAAGATCATCCGCATAGAAAAGGTGGGACAAATGTATATTCTTCCTACCTATATTTATAGGACTCCAAGATCCTACATCGACTTTATCGTTTATGAGGTAGCTGAGCATTTCAAGACAAATAATGAAAATATACGGGGACATTGGGTCTCCTTATCTTATGCCCCTACTAGATTCAAAATACGAAGTTCTATTCCCATTTACTATGATTTATATTTTAAAAGTGGAGATACAATTCATAATAATCTTAGTCATCTTAGGAGGGAATTTAAAGAAGTTGAGGGTTCTATATACAAAGGACCACTCAAGACGGTCAAATGCCTTTTCTAAATCAATCTTCAATAGCATACTATGATGCTTACCATTATAATTGTTCATTTTTAGCATCAATTTTTGTATGATGATAGCATTATCGCAAGCATTTTTATTCTTGAGAAAACTGGCTTGATGAGGACTAATAAGGCTATCTAAAAAGGGTTTAAGACGATTACTAATTACTTTTGTGATAATTTTGTAAATAGTGTTACAAAGCCCAATTGGCCTAAAGTTTTTTGATTGTTTGCATTAGGTATTTTGGGTATAAGACAAAGGAAAGTGTCATTTATACCCTATGGAATAGATCCGTTAATGAAAGCTTCTTGGAATAGATCCGTTAATGAAAGCTTCTTGGAATAGATCCGTTAATGAAAGCTTCTTGGAATAGATTGATAACAGAGTTCCCTATGACTTTACAATATTTTTGAAAGATAAAGGGATGAAGACCATCCGGACCAGGTGCTTTAATGGGTTTGAATGAAAAACAAACTATCATAATCTCTAAGTTTGTACAGGGTTTATCAAGCGATGAGAGATCTACTTTAGAGAAAGTTTTGGTATTTGATTTAACATCAGCCCATCGACTATAAACATGATAGGTAGAGTATACCTATTTAAAGTAGTTACAAGTATGGGATATAATAAGCGTCAGGATCATTGATCCATAAGTTTTGATCATTTTTGAAAAAAATAATGTTATTCTTCCTTTTCCTATTGGTGGCATGATATGGTAGAATCTAGTATTTGCATCCCCATCATTTAGCCACAGAATTCTCGAACCGAGCTTCCAATAGTCTTCCTCCATCTTAAGAATATCATTAAATTCTTTCCTAAGGGAATTTTCCAAGTTTTGAAGAAAGATGCTATTAAAATATTTTGGAGAGTTTTGAATTCCATTGAGCACTATCTGTAAAGTTTGGTTGAAAACGAAAGTCATTTGACGTGTTTCGGACCTAAATATCTAAAGTTAGAGGTTTATGAACTTCGTAAAAATGATGACATTGGGGTTTAATTCGTCGATTTTGATATTATTTTGGTGATTTGATCACTCGACTAAGTTCGTAGGATGTTATTGAGTTAGTGTGTGTGTTTGGCTGGGAACCCCGATGGCTCGGGAGTGGTTCGGGGTGATTTTTCACTTAAGAAATGCCTCAGATATTTCTTTGTTGTTGCAGACCATTTTTACCCTTCGCGAACGCATCCTTAGGCTCGCGTTCTCATAGCACTGTCAAATCCTTCTTCACGTTCGCAGTGTACCCCTCGCATTTGCATAGCATGGTAACCTTCTCATCGCGTCCGTGTTTCAGATTTCGCGTCGCATAGAACAACCCTAGGACCCACCCTCCCCAATTTCCTCTTCGCGTTCGCATTCTCTTAGTCGCGAACGCGATGCCTTCCACCTAGCCTTCTTCGTGAACGCGCCCCAGCTCCCGCGTTCGCATAATGTTAATCCCTCTAATGATTTTAAAGCTTAAAAATAGAACCATTTCGGGATTTTTCATAAAATTTCACACGAGCTCCTCCCTTAAACACTCCATAGACGAATTTCAAGCTATTCTTTCTCCATAGCTCTTTGGGTAGGTGATCTTAACTTAGTTCTCTCTTAAGTTCTTCATCTAATTTCTAAATTCCTTGCCCTAAATCATGAATTCAAGGTAGAAATTGGGGGTTTTGGGTAGATTAGGGCTTTTGGGAATTTTGGGCGATTCAACCTCAATTTGGGGTCGAATCTTGAAACAAAGTACATATTTGAACTCGTGGGGTTGGTGATTGGGTTTTGGTACGAGCCTCAAATTTGGACCATGTGGCCCGGGGTCGGATTTTGGTACCAGCTCTACAACTTTTAGTGCCATATCTTCCAAAACTAAGTTGTGTACCGTCCGATTTGCAACCCCTACTACATCTGCCTTTACGATATTTACTATATTTCGTACGTTTCGGATATAGCACGTCCCTTTTTTTTTACTATAGGAAATCCACACTTTGACACCTGAGATTCCGTAACGAGTAGATACTTCCGCAGGAGCATAATCTATTTTCTGGTTAAATACATTACGAGATGTTTTTCCATACTTTCCGCATTCAGTTCTAGCTATTCATTTCTAGGTTATGAAATTGTGTCTTTGAGCCATTATTGATAATATTGAACTAAATTGTGCCTAGATATCATTGTTTCAGAGTTGGATTCTAGAGGAAAGGCGGTCTTAGAGACTTGATTGCTATTTTCGGACCGAGGTAAGTAGTTGTTCTAACTTTGGCTTGAGGGATTAGGATTAGGATATTATTTGCTACTTACTAATTATGGAGAATGGTGTATAGGCATGGTGACGATAATCTATGCACTGGAGTCTAGCATGATTGTGAGTTGTGTTGGATTCGGATTTTAATGATACATCTTTCTTGCTTGGTTGATAAGTATAATATAAAGTGAATAGTTGAGGTAGGTTTGTGATTGGTTTGTAATTTGGAGCATTGGCTCGGACTAGAAATTGTTACTCGAGAAATAGGTGATTAAAAGTGAAACGTGTTGTGATTATTCCCTTGTCGGAATATTTGAATTGTTAATTATATTCCCTTGCCGGGATTTCTCGTAATTGTTGTTACTACCCTCGCACTTGAGTTGCGGTTGTTGTTTGGGTGAGTTCTTGGAATTAAATGTTGAGGATCGGTTGCACGCCGTAACAGTATTGATGAATATTGAGGATCGGGTTGCACGCCACAACAGTATTAATTGTTGAGGATCGGGTTGCATGCCGAAACGGTACTAATTGTTGAGGATTGGGTTGCATGCTGCAACGGTGATGTATGTGGAGGATCGGGGTTGCGCGCCACAAAGAAGTATGGACTGAGTGTATTGTTTTAGTATGTAGGGGCTTTCTGTGTTTTCTTTATCAGTTGTTATTGCTTAGCTTCATTTCTTTACCGATGATTTCTATATTTAGACTGTCGTAGCCCACAACATGCTCCCCTCTCTTTAACTGTTTAAATTAGTATATTTCCTGTTATTGCACATATATATGTACATGTTATTTGTGGTAGGTCCTGTCTAGCCTCGTCACTACCTCGCCGGGGTTAGGCCAGGTACTTACCAATATATGGGGTCGGTTGTGCTGATGCTACACTCTGTGCATTTCTTGTGCATAGATCAGGACGCAGCTTTTGGACCACAGCAGTATTAGATCGGGAGCGGACCTTCAGTCCAGGGACTCTTGAGGTAGACTTGCTGACGTCCGAAGGTCCGGAGTCTTTTCTATCTTTATTCAGTTTGTTAGCTCTTGTATTGAAATTGACTGTTATGATTTCTTTCATACGATTGTATTTAGTAATCCTAGAAGTTCGTGAGTATTGTGACACCAATCTGGGTGAATTCTGTTAAATTTTCCGCATTTCCTTAAGTTAATTATATTTGAGACTTGCGCTTGTTATGTTTGTTTTGTCCTAATTATATTATCGAAAATGTTAGTAAATATGATTGAATGTTGGCTTGCCTAGCTCTTAATAGTAGGCGCCATCACGACTCCCGATGGTGGGAAATTCGGGTCGTGAAAACTCACCAGAGGTCTACAACTAGCGGAACTGAATGACTTTCTGCCGCTGGAAATAAACATTGACTCTTCAAAAATAATCAATATGCTGATTAATGGCAATCTAATATTTGACCCTCTAATTTGTGAATGCAGGTCGTTGATCAAAAGAATGGGAAGGGTGGAGGTAAGTCACACCTACATGGAGCAAAACAGGTTAGCTCATGTACTGGCAGAAGAAGCAGCGAAGGAAGATTTTTTGTGTAAATCGGTAACTCTACCAGTTCCTCCGGCGTTATCCACTGACGTATTTTGGGCAGAAATCCTAGGAACTGAACTACCTAGATTATTTTTGGGTTGTAACTTAAACACTATTATGCAAAAGTATGCAGCATTAGGGGCCTTAAAATACCCCTGCAACTGCCAAAGCAGTGTAATTAGGGGTTAACCGTTAATACATCCATATATATATATATATATATATATATATAAAAGATTGGTGAATGAACATCAGCTTTGCTAATGTTCAGTTTTGCAAAACAAGATTTGAGCACCTAATTTTTAACTCTACCCGAGTTTTTGCACTTTTTATTAGTTTAATATATATATAAGTTTAATGTTTGTTTTTTGACTTTTTAGTAGGATTGATATAAGAAAATTGAAAATACAAAAAACAATTCGCATGTTTACATATATTAGGTTTGTTTTCAATTATAAAAGAAAAGAAAATCCACAAAAATATACTTTCTCATATAAATTTTTTAGTAAATGTGGATGTCCATTGTTTCCACTATTTTCATCCATGATGTAAAAATCTCCCACTACTCATCACCATTATGATTGTAGCTCTCACACCTCCATAGCCCCTCCCCCATGATCTCAATTGTGAATGCCACGTTTAAGACAATTATTTTGTAACCTTCTACGTAATAGTATAAATAGAGACATGAAATGTGATATGGGGATACACTTGAACACTTGATGAAATAAGAAAGTTATCTCTTCTTCTCTTCTTCTACTTATCTTCTTATTTTACATTGTTACTTTGAGCTACATTTCTTAATACGTTATCAACACGAAGTTGAGTTCTTTTCATTGTTCAGGTATATTTTTTCATTTTATTTTTTTCGTTGTATATTTTGATTTCATGATTAGTGTCTTTAATATGTAGTTTTGTAATTTCTCATATTTCTAGATATATGTAAAACTAAAGAACTCTATATTTCTTTGTTTTAAGTTATTTGCATGAATGTCATGTGAAAGTTGTTAATTTTCATTTTAATAGAATTAATTGAGAGAAGAATACTTATTTTATGTTGTTAGACATTAAAAGTTGTATTAAAGTTAGAAGATATTTTGTTCTAGTTAACATCAAAGATATACTAATAATTTAAAGAAAAAAATAGCATTCTTTTATATGGAATTATCACTTTAGTGTATACAGATCACAAATTTTATATTATGTTAACTTTTAAGATTTTTATGCTATTATCCTAATGATTCCTAATTATTTATCTTCTTTGATAGTTTTCACTATGTCGAATTTGTTAAAGCTTGAGTTTATGACACTTGACATTTCTGGAAAGAATTGCCTATCCTGGGCTCTCGATGTTGAGATTCACTTAGCCGCTAGCCTTGGTGACACCATTATTCAAGGTAATAAGGCATCAAGCTAGGACAAAGCGAAGGCCATGATTTTCCTTCGTCATCACTTGGATGAATGTTTCAAGGTTGAATATTTGACAGTGAAAGATCTACTTGAATTGTGGACTGACCTGAAGGAGTGGTATGGTCACCTTAAGGCTACAGTATTGCCAAGAGATCGATATGAGTGGATGGCTTACGGTTGCAAGATTTTAAGACCGTAAGTGAGTATAACTCTACTGTATTTCGAATTTCTCAATTGAAATTATGTGGGAATGTTAAGAATGATGAGGATTTGTTGGAAAAGATTCTTACTACCTTTCATGCCTCAAATAAGGTATTATAGCAGCAATACCGTGAAAGGAATTTTAAAAAGTATTCTGAATTGATCTCATGCCTTATGGTAGCTGAGCAACATAATACCCGTCCTACAGGGTCAGCTCCGCTTCCTGAAGCGAATATGGCGTCTAGACATGATAAGTCTGGAAATACAATCACGACTATATGAATGTATGTGGGCATGACAATGGTAAGATACTATAATAGTCGTCATCGTGGTGTTCATGGAAAACGATAGAACAATATGGGTTCTTAAAATAATCATTCAGGAGGCAAAAGCGGTAACTGTCACCGCTGTGGCATGAAAGGTCATTGAAAAATTAAATGTTGTGCACCTGAGCAATTTGTCAGGCTTTATCAAATCTCCATCAAAAGAAAGGAAAGAAATATTGGAGCATCTTCTCCTAATGCTCCAGTGGAGTCTCGCTTGATCTTTAAAAATGATTTTGAGGCACGAACTTCAAATAAAAATGATGACAATGCCGAGGCAAATCTTGCTTTGAATGATGATGATTTTTAAGGCCTCGATGATGTTACTCATTTGGAAGTTGAAGACTTTTTTGGAGATCAAAACTAAAGTTTGATCATTTTATCGGGAAATGAAATTACATTGTTATTTTTATTTTCAATATTTTTTTGTTTCATTCTAAAGTTGTTTTTATTTTCAAGTAGTACTTTAGTTGTCTTACATTGTTGTTACTTTTTTTGTATTTCTCATGGTGTACTTTTTTTTATAAAGAAAATAATATTCCCCAGTCTTCAATTGGATCTAAGATAAGTAATGAAGATTTATGTCTTTGGATAGTGCTACAACTCACACAATAATAAGAGAATTTTTTTCTCTTATTTAATTATGAAAAAGGCATATGTTAATACAATATCTGGTAATACAAAGTTAATTGAGGGCTTTCGAAGAGAGGCCTTATTACTACCTGGAGGAACGATATTAACTATTGATAATTCATTGTATTGTAGTAAGTCTCAAAGAAACTTGTTAAATTTCAAAGCTATTCACCAAAATGGCTACCATGTTGAGACATCAAACAAAGGAAATGTTGAATGCCTTTATATTATTACAATAAAAGTAGAGAAAAAATATGTGCACAAAAATTACCCGCATTTTTCTCTAGGTTGTACCGTACAAATATTGGTGTGGTTGAATCACATGCCATAGTACACAAATGATTTACTACTTCTAATAATTTTGTCATTTGGCATGATTGGTTAGTCCATCCCGGTTCTAACATGATACGCTGAATAATAGAGAATTCAAATGGGTACACATTGAAGAACAAGAAGACTCTTCAATTTAAGGAATTCTCTTGTGCAAATTTTTCTCAATAAAAATTGGTTATTAAACCATCAGCAGCCAAAGTTGGGATTGAATCTTCTGCATTTTTGAAACGTATACAGGGTGATATATGTGGGCCTACACACCCACCATGTTGACCATTCAAGTATTTATAGTCTTGATAGACGCATCTACCAGATGGTCACATGTGTGCTTATCGTCAACTCGTAATATGACATTTTCGAGATTGTTGGACCAAATAATAAGATTAAGAGCACAATTTCCAGATTATGCAATTAAGATAATTAGTCTTAATAATGCTGGTAATTTACATCTTAGACCTTTACTGATTATTGTATGGCCACTGGAATAAAAGTTGAGCATCCGACGCCTCCAATTAATAGCTAGACCATCGCTAATAAGGACAAACCCTTTCAGTGTGGGACATGATATTTTACATGCAGCAGCACTTGTGCGCAAAAGGCCAACCAGTTATCATAAAGTCTCCACATTACAGTTCGCTTTTGGCCAGTAGCCAAATATTTCACGTCTAAAATTATTTAGATGTGCGGTATACGTTCCAATCGCTCCACCACAACTGTGACGACCCAAAGGGTCATCACCGAATTTCTCCATTTTTCCGTATTTTCGAGCCTTGAAAATCATGCTTTTAGTTGCCTCAATTTGCATGCGCAGTCCGGGCACGTAGCCGGAAAGCTTTTATGTTGAAATATGTGAATTCTATGAAAGATTTGAAAGATTTTGATATTAATATTGTTAAAGTTGACTTTGGTCAACATTTTGGGTAAACAGACCTGGACCCGTAATGTGACTGTCCCGAAGGGTCCTTAGAAAAATATAGGACTCAGGCATATTCCCGGAATCGAAATCCGAGGTCCCGAATTTTGAAAGAAATTATTTTGGTGAAAATGATATGGAATTTTGAAAAGAAAATGAGTTAGAAAATATTGGCGACTTGATCGCACAAGTAAGTCCGTAGGATATTTTTGAGATTAGATATATATTTGGTTTGGAGCCTCGAGGGCTCGGGTAAGTTTTGAGTGGGGCCCGGGAGGTCTTAGACTTAAAAGTATCAGGTTGCAGGTTCAGGTGTTATAGGCTCCCTAGTGCGGCTGCGGTTATTTCTGTGTGGTCCGCGCTGGAAGGCGTGCGGCCGCGGTGCATTTCCGCATGGTCCTCGCTAGTTAGTTCAGAGGGCCAGTGAATTCTAGGTCGACCAGCGTGGCCGCGCACTGCGCTGGATTGGTTCAGAGAGTCATGTTCTCTCCTTCCTCCACGCAGCTGCGGTACATTTATGTGCGGTCCGCGCCAGCCTTCAGTAAAGTATATATATAAGTTCGGAATTTTCAGTCATTTTTAACTTTTCAAAAACCCAAAACCTAAGAGGCGATTTTCCAAACAACTTTTCTTCTCCAATACGATTAGTAAGTGATTTCTAACTTAATTTATTTATTCCTTGACATCTTTTAACATGATTTGAAATTCAATCAAAGATTTTTATAAATGGAAATTTGGGGTTTTGGTTAGAACTTGGGTTTTCTTAAATTGGGGAGTTGGATCTCAATTTGAGGTCTGATTTCAAAACTAATCATATATTTGGATTCATGGGAGAATGGGTAACTAGGTTTTGGTCCGAACCTCGAGTTTCGACCATGTGGGACGGGGGGCATTTTTTACCTTTTTTTAGGAAAAACCTTGAAAAAAACTATTTTTATGCATTGGGGTTAGTTCCAATAGTATTTATCAATTCATTCAAGTAATTTGTGGCTAGATTCGAGCGGTTCTGTGGTGGAACCAAAGGGTAAAGCTATACTAGAGGCTTGAGTTGAGTTTGGAGCTTTCAAGGTCAGTGTTTGTTCTAACTTTAGCTTGAGGGAATAGGATTAGTATGTTATTTGCTATTTGCTATTTGTTGAGTACGGTGTATAGGCATGGTGACGAGTATCTATACACCGGAGTCTAGCATGACCGTGAGTCTTAATTGTGTTTATTCAGATTTTGTGATACCTCTTCCTTATTTAATTGATAAGTTTCGTATAATGTGAAAGGTTTGAGGAATAATTATGATTTGTACCTTATGGGAGCATTGGCTCGAACGAGAATATGATAATTGAGAAAGAAGTGATCAAAACAGAAAGTGTTTTTGTTATTCCCTTGTCGGGATGTGAAGGTTATTGTTGTTGCTCCCTTGCCGGGAGGTTTTATTAGTGTTGTTGATTTACTCCCTTGCTAGGATTTAGTTGTGTTGTTATGTTCCCTTGCCGGGATTTCTTTACTTGTTATTCTTCTCTTGCTCTATCGTTGTGATTGATGTTTGATTGAGAAAGTATGATCTTAGTGGGTCGGGAAAATTCACCTCCTTTCTTCCAGCAAAAATTATCCAAAAAAACTTGAAATCAGTAAAAAAAAAGCCCCAACACCCCCAGCGAAAATCAGCCAAAAACAACAACAACAACAACTACCCAGTATACTCCCACCAGGTGGGGTCTGGGGAAGATAATATGTAGACAGCCTTACCCCTACCCAAAAGGGCAGAGAGGCTGCTTCCAAGCGACCCTCGGCGCATAGGACAGAATGAAAAGCTGCATTGGAAAACAAAGATAAAGTTAGGAACCAAGACAAGACAAAACACAGTAACAAAACAAAGCATAAGTAATCCTGCAGAAATAACGTAAATGATTATGCAAACATAAGAAACATAAATACCGTCGCATGCGACAATAACAAGCGACAACTATCATATTACCAACCAAGAGGGGACCTACGCTAAAACACTAGTCATCTACGGGTAACCCTACTATCCCACACCCAACCCCGGGTGGGGCGAACGAAGGACTCTAAGAGCCCCTAGCCTGCAACCCTGATTCTAGACCTCCAGACTCCCCTATCAAGGGTCAAGTCCTCGGTAACCTGCATACTAGTCATGTCCTGCCTAATCACCTCTCCCCAATGCTTCCTACGCCTCCCTCTACCCCACCGACCACCAACAATCTCCAGCCGCTCGCAGCTCCTCACCGGGGCATCGGGACCCCTCCTCCGTACATGCCCGAACCACCTCAGCCTCGCTTCCCACATCTTCTCGTCCACCGGGGCCACCTCTACCTTCTGTCGAATAACTTCATTCTTAATCTTATCTAGCCTGGTGTGCCCACACATCCACCTAAGCATCCTCATCTCAGCAACCTTCATTCTCTGAACATGGGAGTTCTTCACGGGCCAGCACTCTGCCCCATACAACATCGCAGGTCTAACCACGGCTCTGTAGAATTTCCCCTTGAGTTTGTGTGGGATTTTCTTGTCACACAGGACCCCAGAAGCAAGCCTCCACTTCGACCACCCTGCTCCTATCCGATGGGTGACGTCCCCGTCAATCTCTCCGTTCCCCTGAATCACAGACCCAAGATATCGGACACTGTCCCTCTTGGCGATGGCCTGAGAACCAAGCATCACATCCCTGCCCACCCCACTCGGCTCGTCGCTGAACTTGCACTCCATATATTCTGTCTTAGATCTGCTTATTCTGAAACCTTTAGACTCGAGGGTCTGTCTCCATACCTCTAACCTTTCACTAACACCGGCGCTCGTCTCGTCTATCAATATTATATCATCAGCAAAGAGCATACACCAAGGCACATTCCCTTGGATATGACGGGTTAGAGCATCTATCACTAAGGCGAACAACAGGGGGCTCAACGCCGATCCTTGATGGAGCCCCATTACCACAGGAAAATGGTCTGAATCGCCACCCACCGTCCTCACCCTAGTCTTAGCCCCATCGTACATGTCCTTGATAACTCTGATATAGGCTTCTAGCACACTCTTCGCCTCCAAGCACCTCCATAGCACCTCCCTCGGGACCTTGTCATACGCCTTCTCCAAGTCGATAAGCACCATATGCAGGTCCTTCTTCTTATCCCTGAATTGTTCCGCCAGCCGCCTGACTAGGTAAAATCAGCCAAAAAGACCTCAAAAAAAAATCAACTCTGAAAATCGGTCCAAATCTCAGTCAAAAGGCGGCCAAAACGCTGCAGAAGATAACCATTGGAGCAGCTCCAAATTACCATGTAAATACCCAAAAGCCACTACCTAAAACCACCTGTCTTCATCATTTTGTTGTGCGAGATCGACTGTTGAGACGCCGGCGAGTTTCGGCCGAGGTCCGTCGGGATCTTTCTCGTTGCTTTGATTTCTCTGTACCAAAGAGGTATTGTAAACCATCTGGAGGTTCTTATAAATATATTCATAATGTTCAAAGAAGGTTCATTTCTTCCATTTTTATTTTATCATATTACCGTGTTTATGGATATATATTGTTGTCTTATGAAATCTATGTCCATGAAATGTGCCATCATTCTGTTTATTTAGTTCTTGTGAAATTTATGTCCATTAAAAATATTGGTTTAAATTTGGTACATAATCTGTTGAGTTGGTAAGATGGGAACCAGCTCATGGACATTTTAACTTTCAACATCCATGGAAATATTACCTTAAGATCAGTGCATCGATGCGAAGTTGTGCCTGTTGCATTGAAGCTCTAACTAGCTGCATCAATCAAAAAGATCAGGTTCATAATCTGAATTCTTAAATCCATTAGTCATTTAATCCCAATTTTTCAAAATTTTTCTAAAAGGCAAAAATCGTTATTGTGTTATAGGCATCTGAGTTCTTAAGAAACCAGCTTACTAATACTTTGCCAACAAGTAAGCTCAAGTACACCTGAGATATTGAAAGAGTTAGCACAGAACATGAAAACTAGTATGAGAAAATCCTCCAGAATGGATATTTTAGTACAAGAAAAGAATAGCGCGATTCAAGAGTTGGAAACTCAGCTGAAGCAAGCTTCAGGATTGCTCATTGTTTATATTTAAATATAGAGTTAGAAGTTTGCCAGTTAGAAAAATAAAGACTTTAGCTCTAGAGCTGAAGTTCGTTAGTTAGAAAAATAAAGACTTTAGCTCTAAAGCTGAAATTCGCCAGTTTGAAAAACAAAAACGTCAGCTCTTACAAACAAAAACTTCAGCTCTAGATTTGAAGCTCGCCAGTTTCAAACAAAATCTTCAGCTCTAGAGTTGAAGTTTGCCAGTTACAAAACAAAAATTTCAGCTCTAGAACTGAACTTCAGGCCCGACTACTAGAATGCTGAAGTTTTATGTGATTGTGTTTGCTATTTCAGCCCCATATGCTAAAGTTATACGAAAAAACGGGTACGTTTGCAATTGTTTTTGCAAAGTGGGCACACGTTAAAACGTGACACAAAAAGCAAGTATAGATGCCACGTTGAGTTGGAAGATTTGGGCAGATGGGTTTTGAAATAGAAGTGACAAAATTGATTTGAGGTTTTTCATTTCTGGACTCGAGTAAGCTGAACCATGTCAGGCCCAATTAATAAGAGCTATAGTTAGCCCAATCTTAGTAAATACATTTATCATGATCCATTTTCTTTATAGATAAATGCCTAACAATTGTGAAACACTTCCAGCAATTTAGATTTAATTAAGAAATTTTTTTATAAAGCACTATCTTTTAATAGTAATTAGCCATCTATATATATCATTTGCTATATTACGGATTATAGATACCTTTTCTATGGTTATAAGATGTATTTGATGTATTTAAGCTATTGTATTCATGTAAATAGTAGCAAAAATAGGCATGAATCAGGGAAGTCCATCTAATCAGTTGTTGTATTCGAGTGTATTCGACTGCATTCAGGAAGTGAAACGTGAGATTACAACTGGACAGATTATTGTATTCGACTGTATTCACGGCATGAAATAAGGGATTACACTGTTTTTAAAACGGAAAGTGAATTAATTAACTTAATAGGCTCCTAATATAACTCAACAAACTCAATTATAACACATAAATTTTGTATTTTCAGTTATAAAAAGATTCTCCACCGAAAAATACACAAAAAACATATCAATCTCCGGAGAAATTATATAATATATCTGAATACATAAATTATATTAATTAAAAAAACGGTTAAGGGTCAAATATATCCTTGTACTATTAAAAATAGACCATATTTATCCTCAGTTTGAATTTTTTACCAAATATGTCCCCACCGTTATACATTAGGGTCATATATATCCCTCAGCCGTTGAAACACCCTCCCATATATTTTTAGTACGGTTAATGGTTAAATATATCCTTGTACTATTAAAAATAGACCATATTTATCCTCCGTTTGAATTAAACCCGCCCGACCCAATTGTTAACCCTAGACCCGCCCCACTCCTTTATTTACGTTCAGCTCCTTTCAAGATGTTTTGACATTATAGCAGAAGCCAAACCATACTTAGTGTCATTTGCTACTTCAATGACTTCCTCTTCAATTTTGAATGTTTTGACACAAAGAATAGGTCCAAATACTTCCTCTTTCCAGAATTCCATGGAGGTATTAACATTAGTAATAATTGTCGGTTGAACATAATTTCCTTTCTTCATGTTCTGAGGCCTTTCGCCACCATAAAGGATGGTTGCACCTTCATCTTTGGCTTTTGAGATGAACTTCAATACCTTCTCATGCTGTCCAGAACTAATGATGGGACCAAGCTTTCAATCTTCTCCCAAAGGATCAGAGATTTTGATGTTTTTTATCCACAGAAGCAGCATTTCCAAATATTCAGAAGCAATGCTTTCCTGTATTATAAGACGTGATGTTGCACTGCAAACTTGACCAGCATTTGCAAAACAACCAAAAAGAGTCCACTCAACAGCTAAATCAAGGTTATCAATGGGGCGGGTCTAGGATTAGCAATTAGGTCGGGTGCGGGTTTAATTCAAACGGAGGATAAATATGGTCTGTTTTTAATAGTACAAGGATATATTTGACCTTTAACCGTACTAAAAATATATGGGCGGGTATTTTAACGGCTGAGGATATATATGGTCCTAATGTATAACGGTGGGGACATATTTGATAAAAATTCAAACGGAGGATAAATATGGCCTATTTTTAATAGTACAAGGATATATTTGACCCTTAACCGTTAAAAAAATATATGAATACATTCATGACATATAGCGAGACAATGAATACAATGAAATGCAATGAAAAAAAGATAGTGAATATAATAAAAATACATGGAATACAGCGAAATACATTGAATTACAATAAAAAAAGACTATGAATACAATAAAATACATTGAAATATATTAACCGAAAATCAAGTTGCTCAGCCCCAAACTTCGTCGTCTTTGTTCAAGAACAAACCCTAATTTCCGGCAAATCTGCCGTTCACCGGAAGCCGGTAGTGAAAACGCGCCGCCTTGCTCCGGCGATGGTGCCTTCAATGGCAAAAAAACAACGTTAAAGCCTTCAATGCCATATCTCAGAAGATGTAGAAATCACAGAAACTTATATCCTTCAAAGCACGAATTGAGGAAAGAAGAGGAACAATGAATTCAATGTGTGGTTTTGCCCCTCTCTGTCATTCTCCGCAAACGAAAATTTTCCGAGAACAATGAAGATGAATCAGTGGAGAATTGTAGTTGTATTCATGGAGAAAAACTAGTGTTGAGAGAGAGGGTGGAGAAAAATCTGAAAGAATGAGAGAGAGAAATAATGCAAAACGCATTTTATGGCTTAAGGGTAGGAGGTGGCCATAAATAGATATTTGCCTATAAAAATCAAAAAGTATCTATGGAATACAATTTTTTTAAAAGGTCTTTATTTGAAATAAATAAGGTATCAATTTTTGTTATAGGAGGTAAAAATTCCTTTATTAATACTACTAATTTTAATTAATACCACTTTATTTTGTGAAGCTGGAACACCAGGACACGGGGAACCAAAATTAATACCACAAGGCTTCTCGATTTCCTAAGAAATTAGAGACAAGACAAGCATTGCATTACATAAGAATAAGAAGAATGAGCAAAGCAGGTACACCTGATTTTTTCTACAGGGGAGCTCAGCGCCTTGGTTATGTTGCTCGCTCTGCATTCAAAGTTGCTTCAGATGCAGAAAGAGTACAAATTAATAACCCCTGTTTCTTCTGTACTCTATCTTGGGTGTGCTCCCGGCGCATGGCTTCAAGTGGCATGTCAAAGCTTGGGCCCATTGAGAAATGGAGGTGTTGTTGTCGGAATTGATCTCAAGAAGGTAAAGATTCCTCCTATGCACTGTGATTCAAGAGTTCAAACTGTTTGTGCTGATGTTCTCAACCTTCCCAAGAACAAACTCAAGGCTCTTTCTCCTCAACAAAAAGGATTTGCTGTCATACTGTCTGATATGTGCCCATTAGTTTCTGGAATCAGCATAAGAGATGCAGCTTTATCCGCTGAACTGGGTATGCGAGCTCTTGATTTGGCTGTTGGCGGGGTTTCCCTATTGCATTCAGGTGATACTGTACAAGGGGAGGGAGGATCAGAATGCTCAAATTCAACCCGAAGGAATGATGGTTTACTGCGACCTGGGGGCCATCTTGTCATTAAGCTTTTAGAAAGTGAAGATGTGAAAGGTAGTTTCTTCCTAAATTGTTGAGAGCATTTGATTTCTTAGCTCAATAAAGTTTTCTTGATTCACATATTGTGATTGTTCTACAGAGTTTGGGCAGTTATGCAAACCACTATTCAAAAAGGCAGCATGGTTGAGCTAGGTCATGTTCAAAGGAGATATATTTGATTTGTCAAGGATTGCTGTGAATTGAGAAGATTTTGTACAAATATCAAGCTCCCAATATGCTGGATCACGAATACAAGTTGTACATCTTACATATATTATGATTCAGCAGAAATGTTGTCCTCCTGAATTGATCGTGATGCGGATCAGAATACGAGGAGATTGGTTTTTTTAGCAAAAGTCAAAAACTATTTTGTTTGATTCGTGTACAAGGTATGTTCAGATTATAATTGTAATAAGGCCAATAGATTAGTCATTGGATGTTATTGTCACTTCTAAAATGTGGATAGATAGACGTGTATAACTTAAAACATGTCCTTGGCTCAAAGTTGGATAGATATTTGTTTAAGAAAAAAACAATAAAGAAAAGCAAAAAACAAATAAATCAGCTGGCGTGCCGAGATAAGCTTTAGTTTATAGGTTATATTATGCAAAAAGCCCCTTATAATATCATTCAATTTCAAACACGCCCTCATATTTTTAAATCACGCACTTATGCTCTCTACACAAACATTAACATTGTTAGGGGTCATTTGGTTACAATACAGTTATGTTGGGATTATTTATCCTGGTATTGTTTTTTATCAAATGTTTGGTATGTTGTATTAAAAATAATAATAGTATAATTTTTAAGAAGAAGATATAAGTTATCCCTGCACTAGTTACCGCACCCCCTACAAAGTATAAGTTATCCTGGTATTAATTTTAATCCAGGAATAACGTATACCAAGTTTACTAACCAAACAAAATATAAAGGTGATGTTAAATTTCTATACCGGCATTATATCTACTTATACCTCATACCAAACGATCCCTTAGTGATCTATTAAAGTCTCTTATTTCAAACCTACAATAACACCATTACTGATCCGTTAAAATCTCTTATTTCAAATATATATGAGTATCATAAGTATTTTCTATTCCACTAATCCAATAAATGGCATTAGTAATCTCTTTTCCTTTTTAGATGGATCACTAATAATACATGGAAAATAACCCTTCTCACATTTTTTTTACCTCTATCAAATTTTAGTTTCCCACTGTAATTTGGGAGCTAATTTTGAATCAGTAAAAAAACTACAGAGATCAATTACCCGGTAAATTCCCTCTACGGGGCTGTAGAATAAACATCTAAATTAGTGCCATTTTAAACTAGAAAGATCTGAACTAATATTATCTTAAGCATGAGATCTATTGAGCAAATTATTATATTGTTGCCATTTAAACAATGCCAGATGATCTCCATTCTTTACTTAGATTTGCAACAAATGAATAAGATTTGGAGCTTTGCTTGATTATTGTACTAGTTGCTTTCAGTTTTCTATTACTTATTACCCCCAACTTGACACATAAACAATTGAATGCCCAAAAATTGTGCCGTTGATTGTCATAGGATGCTCCTTTGTTCTTTCTTATCTAACTTTTCGGTTTTGTCGTTTTGGACCTTTGTTTTTTTTTCTTTTTCTTTTTTGATACGATACAAATGTTGGTGAAGAGCACCACCACTAGAAAAAGAAAATAAATGCACGTCCATGCTTTGTTTTTTGAAGTTGGAAACCAGGGCACAATAAAAAAAGCAAAAAAACAAACAAACCAGCTGGCCTGCCGAGGTAAGCTTTAATTTATAGGGTAAATTATGCTAAAACCCCTTATAATATCACTCAATTTCAAGCACTCCCTCATATTTTTAACTCAAACACTTAATAACCTTATACTCTGAAAATCCTACACAAACATTAATACTGGTAGTGGTCTGTTAAAGTCTCTTTATGATCCGTTAAAATCTCTTATTTATGAGTACCATAGGCATTTTCTATTCCACTAATCCAATATTTGGCGTTAGTGATCCCTTTTCCTTCTTAGATGGATCACTAATGATACATGGAAAATAACTTTTCCCATATTTCTTTAACTCTGCCAAATTTTAATTTGCGACTGTAATTTGGGAGCTAATTTTGAATCAGTAAGAAACAACTGCAGAAATCAAATCTGTTGAACAAACATCTAAATTAGTAAATCTGAACTAATATTATCTTAAGCATGAGATCAGATCTATTATACTGTTGCCATTTCAAACTATTACATTAAAGACTTCTTATCTACCTCAAATGCAAGATGATTTCCTGCTAATATCAACATGGTTGATTTTGTTCATAAACACGGGTAATATTGAATACGGATCACTTACTATATCATGTCTAGACAATTAGGATTTGCATATCTTACGGTAGTATCTGGTACCTTTGCTTGAAACTTGAAGTGACAGAAGAAGAGAAGCAGAAAAATAAAAAAGAGAAAATCATCCGAGCAATACAAAATAAGTGACAATTTTGTCCATTCATTAATTATTATAGATTTGAAACAAGTGACTTTAACAGATAACCAACGGCGTTAATGTTGTGTAGGATTTCCATCGTACAGGGGTGTTAAGTGTTGGTTTTAGAAATGCAAAAGGTGTGTCTTGAAACTTGGGGATATTATAGGAATGTTGAGCGTAATTTTGATTCAGTACACAAAGGTAGAGAGAAGAAAGAAGATGCCATGCCTGATCAAGTAAAGTATCCCTAAAGTACATTGCAGCAAGAAACACATAGTTATATAAGACTTTAATCCAGATAACTAAGGAGCCAAGCAACGAGAAAGAAGAAAACAAGAGATGGCTGAAGCAGCAGTTTCCTATGTAGCAGAGCGGCTTATTGATCTTTTCCAAAGAAAAAATTGTTTTTCTGAAAAGTGTCCAACAAGAAGTTGAAGGAGTTCGAAACGAGCTCGTCCGTATGAAATGTTTGAAAGATGCAGATATGAAGCAAGAGGAAGAAGAAGCCGCAACAGTCTGCAACTGGGTATCTGAAATCAGATCAGTTGCCTACCATGCTGAGGATGTGATTGAAATATTCATCCACCAAGTCGAGTCTCAAGAACGACAAAGCTTCTTCATCAAGTGTGCCTTCTATCCTAAGAAACTATACATGCTTTACAGAGTAGGGAAAGAGATTGAATCGATCCAGACCACAATTCTTGAGATATCCAACAGCCGTAAGAGATATGGAATCAGGCATATTCAAGGGCTCGGATTCGAGGAAGTGTTTAGCACAACACGGGAGAAGATGCGTGAACTACGGCGCTCCTCGCCGTTGGTTGCGAACAAGGATGCTGTTGGCCTAGAGAAGCATGTGAATTCTGTAGTGGCCATCCTTCTGAAGGATGACAAACGGCTCCGTGTTGCTCCAATTGTGGGTATGGGAGGCATTGGTAAAACGACTCTTGCCAAAGAAGTTTATAACCAAACTCAAATCAGAGACAAGTTTGACACTCGGGCATGGGTTTATGTATCTCAAGATTATAAACCCGCGAAGATCATCAAGGAACTCATTTTACAACAGGCAAATCCAGAAGAAGATAAAGTGAAGATTGTGGAAACAATGGACAAATTGTCAGAGGCTGGATTGGAGGAAATGCTCCATAGGCGCTTGAAAGACACATGCTATCTCATTGTTCTCGATGACATCTGGACCACAGAAGCATGGGATCTTCTTGCTAGGTCATTTCCAGACAATGATAAGTCAAGTAGATTGCTACTTACCAGCCGCAGAAAGGAGGTTGCTTTGCATGCAGATTCCCATACTATACCATATGAACTTAAAGTAATGAACGAAGAGGAGAGCTGGGAACTCTTTCTCAAGAAAGCATTTGCCGAGGATAGAGAGTGTCCCCAGGACTTGGTGGACATTGGGAAAGAGATTCTGGAAAAAAGTGATGGTTTGCCACTGGCAATCACTGTTATAGGAGGCCTCTTAGCTGGGAAGAAGAAGCAAAGAAGTGAGTGGCAGAGAGTACAAAGAAACCTCGGTTCACACCTTGTTGGAAGCCAAACCTATGGTGTATCAACAATTCTGGCGTTGAGTTATCATGACTTACCTCCCCATTTGAAATATTGCTTCCTCTACTTAGGCCTTCTCCAAAAAGACAAAGATATCCCAGTGCAGCAACTAATGCACATATGGGTCGCCCATGGTCTTGTTCATCAGAAGGGAGAAGAAGAATTAGAGGACATTGCTGAGGATTATCTTGATGAGCTCATTTGCAGAAATATGGTTCAAGTGATCCAAGTTAGAGCAGATGACAGAGTTAGAAGTTGCCGGCTCCACGATCTCCTGTGAGACTATTGTATCATGAAAGCAAAGGAAGAAATATTTCTCGAGGTCCATGAGAAAGTGGATAATCAGTCTATACCCCTGTCTGAACCTCGACACCGGGTCCTTTACTGTCCAATCGAGAGGTACAAATATTAAGGAAATTCAAAATCATATATAAGATCCCTTCTATCCTTTGATTCATCTGCTAAACTAGTTAACCTTGATTGTATTTGTAAAAGTAGTTTCAAACTTCTCAAAGTGCTATACATAGACTCTTCTGGTTTAAAAGTTATCTCAGATAGTATTGGAAAACTATATTCCTTGAAGTACTTAGGCATAGGATGGAAGACACGCATAAAGAAGCTTCCCCGTTCGATAAGTCGGTTGAAAAACTTGGAAACGATTGATATGCCCATGTCTAGGTATTATTCTGTGCTGGTTCCTAATGTCTTGTGGAAGTTAGAGCATTTACAGCATCTACTTGGTTATATAATTCCCCCAGCGTATTGAAGATTGACCTACTCAACAATACTAAAACCTCGTTACGCCGAAAATAGTAGAGGTGCGACAGCGCTTTGGTAGTTCGTGAGGCTAATTTTGAGCTAGATAGTGGATTGATGTTCACTGTAGCACTATCTGACCTTGAAGGTTAAGTTAGTGTACCATGAACATCTCCAATCTTTAGGCAGCATACCTGTGCATCACTGGATGCATAATGAACAAGAATGACTAATCTCCGAAAAGTTGGTTTATTCATTGAAAGAGATGATAACCTAGAGATAGATCGATTATGTGATTCACTAGCGGAGGTTGAGGGCCTCCAATCCTTATGCTTGGAAGTAGAGGATAGCTTGAAGATATCTTTGGTTGCTGGTTTATCTAAGTTGAATATGTCAAGCTTAAGTTGAAGGGACGGCTAGCCTCAATGCCAACTCATCCTTCTGTGTTTCCACCTAATCTTCGCCAGCTGACTTTGGTCAACTCCAAGATCCTCCCAGATTCCATTATGGTGTTGGAGAAGTTAACAAACCTATCAGTTCTAAAACTAATTCAAGCTTTTGACCACGAGCTAGATGACAGTATAACAATATCGGAGAGTGGTTTTCGTGGACTCAAGTTTCTCAGGGTGGATCAGCTAACGTCTATGCGAGAAATGAATCTAGGGAAAGGTGCAATGCCAGAACTCAAGTGCATGCAAATCTACAAATGCTACTCGTTGAGGATGCTACCAGAAGAGTTGATATCATTGACCAACCTTGAGAAGCTGGAGATTCGAGGAATGCCTGAAGAATTTTGTGCTTGGCTTCAAACTTCAGATTTTCACAAACTCCAACATATTACCAATACATACTAGTACAGATTATGAAGAAGAATTGGAGCTTAGAAAGATCAGGGAGAATGCACAGTCAATAAGAGCAGCATATTTGTTCAAGGAAGCATGCGAGAGGAGGTCAAATGTCAATAGTACTGATTGATTTTTTTCTTTTAACTTCACAGTTATGTGCTTTCTACTAAGCAAGAGGAAAATGTGACTATTACCAGTTCAAAACACGCATCTAAAAAAAGCATTTTTGCCCTCCATTAACTTTTTATAAGTATATTTTTGTCAGTCATATCTAATTCTACTTTTAGTTTTTGCACTAGGTTTGAGTATGTTTTGTATGATGAAATATGTTCGTTTAACTATTTACCTACGTTTAGTTACCTTGAAATCTTTGCAAATGTTTTCTCCACGAAATGTTTCCTGCCAAAATAGGAAAACAAAGACTTCCATGTCTTAGGAGCAAAAGTCATTCTCTTTTTAACAAATTTTGCAACTCTCGTCCAGCCATATTTGTTTCAATCGAGAGGCGATTTCAGGATTAAAATTTTATGGGTTCCAGAGGCGAATTCATGAATTTTTTGGGTTAAGGGATTCAGAATCTAGGACAGGCTCTACTTAAAATACAATAACGAATAAATGAGTATCAATATTCAATGTGTGTGTGTGTGTATATATATATATATATTGAAATTAATTAAAAGCTAAACGCAACATATGAATATAAAATTCACTATTCATGATTTGTCATGTTTTAAAGACTATCAATGATCGCACTAATAAAATCACAAACAAAAATTACACTTCAAGCTGTATAATTTAAATTCAATTCAATTAGAGTGACAATCTAAGAAATTCACTAATTCAACAATTTCAACCTATAGCATAGGGAAGAAATGTTTGCAAATTCTGCTAAAATAGCGTGCTTTAGAAAAGAATCCTATTATTTTCTATGCAACTAACAACCCCTGTGAACATTAGCTTCCGCTTCAAACTGTTTGAGGAAGGACGGAAGACAGAGACAAGTTTTCAACATACAACTAACACCTTTACATTTGCACGCTTAAATCCAAGGGCGGCCAGAGGGTAAAACCACTGAAGTAGTGGCTTTAGGCCCCAGAATATTGGGGGCCCCAACTTTTGTTTCCCAATTCTTATTTGATATCCGATATTTAATTTGGGACATTGATTAATTCGAATTCATACCATGTAAAGTCCATTAACGACAGTTCCTTATAAGGGATTTTTTTTTTCATTCTAAATACTGAAACTGAATACTTCCGATTAAAGAAGGAGATATGCTATCCATTCCACCACAACTCTTCTGGTGAGGCCCCAAATCTTTTTTAAGAAAATATTAAGTATTTCAAAATAGAAAAGTAAAATATTTTATATAAAAGAAGTATTGCATTAATTATTAGAAAATATGTAATACACTTTTAAACTTTATTTTTTCCTCATGTTTTTATCATTGCAATAAGTATATTGAAACGTTAAAAAAATTCTTTTAATACAAAATTATCAACTTCTTGAATCATATTCTATTACTTAAGTTCCTACTGTACATGAGAGATTAAATGGTTTATGCGAGAAATTTAAGTAATTTTATTCTCAAAAAGCTAGAGAAATCTACTTCAATTAAAAATATATATGACCTTTTAAAAAGGGCCTCACATTAAAGTTTGGTTTAATGTGAATCTATAATGAATGAACACAGACATAATGCTTTTGTTTTATAAGAATAATAGTTATAGTTATTAGTTAATTTGTCCTATATCTGCACAAAGAAAAGAAAAATGACACTTGAATACTTACTTTGATTTGGTGCTTAAGCCCGAGTGTGGAGCTACCCAACGTTTGTGCATCATATTGGAACTCCGCATATAATACGAAGCAAAAGCTACAATCTTACTGGAAGGAGGGGGCTGAAAGAGCTTGTGTACCAATTTACATCAACGGGAAGACAGTTGAAACCAGAGATGAACTCGGAACTCCGGTTGAGATGGCTTCGTCGACTCGAAAGATTTTCTCAAAGTTAAAATCCTCGGTTCTCAGTTTTTTTGGGGGCCCAATTTTGGGAAGAAGTAGAATAGTCGAAGAGATTCAGACTTCCGTGCTCCTCGGAGCACCTGTGCTCGTATGTCATTTGCCATATAAATAGGTATTTAGGGCAATGCCACTCTAAATTTTGCACCAAATTCAAAATTGGTTGTGCAAGAAATGGTATTTTTTTATTCTAATATAACACTATTTTTTACACTATTATAGAGCATAAATTCATCACTCTATATTTAGTTTAATATTATTTTATTCAGTTTTTTATTTTTGGACTTTTAATTTATTATATTGTGTATATAATTAACTTTTATATTAAAATCATTATTTTTTAATTTATATCCTATTTTTGATATATTAATTTTTGTATGTATTAAATTTATATAAAATTATAAGTTAATTTTATTATTATCCTTATTATATATTTATATTGTTAATTTATCCTTTAAAATATTTTTGTAATAAATGATCATATAAGTGGTGAATATAAATTATATATAATGAATATGGAAAAAAGAAAAAGATATTATTAGTTTGAAGGAAATAAAAAAAATGAAAAGTTAATAGAAGATAATAATATAATATAGAAGAGAAAGAAAATTTGGTATAAAAAATAGTGTAATGGTTGGAGTAAAGTTGGTGTTATACCATTTTAGGGTGAATTTTGATGTAAAATATAGTGCTAGTGTTTGATATAACCTTAGTGGAGGGTGTCATTTGTTGACAAGTGTGGACTTGTGGGGGCCTATGTCATTTGCCACTAAAGTGAGGACACTGTTTTGAACTTATCTCCAAACTTAAGGTGACCATTTTGTCCATCTTCTCTCCTGCTCTTAGACATTCTCTCTCCTCTCCCCCCTCCCCCTCCTCCCTCCCCCACAAAATGCTTCAATTTGAACTAGAGGTGTTAATCGGGCGGGTTGGGACGGGCTGGACACAAAAATCGTCAGTTTGTTCGGATTACGGACGGATCGTTATCGGGCTGGAGTTAACGGGTTGGTGGCGGGCTGTGATTTTTCGGGTTCTATAGAGCCCGTACGGGTTCGAGCTTAGCGGGCCCGGGCAGGTCGGGCTACAGTGTATTTTAAAAAAATATATATTATCTTATATTTTTCTTTTTCAATGTTATTGATAGTTAAGTACTTAAGTATTTGCAAACTTTTAAGGATTAAAATTAAAGATTAGAATTGAACTTTTAAAGGTTAGAATTAAAAGAACAAACAAAAACTTGCAAACTAAAACATCAAACATATTAACATAAATGCATTAGTCTATATAAAAAATATTGAATAATACATTATGCAAATATAAGAAATTCACAATATTTAAGTAACTTTGATATTTTTATTGAATAATATATAGTACTTCTAATTAATTTGAAATTTTTTTTTTGATTTTTTAAATATTTGAACTTGCAAATTAAAAGTTTACAACAATTGTTAAAAAAAGAAGAAATAGTAAATCAAATGTTTTGCATCTTCTTTGTAAGATCTTCCATGTCAACGTTGTGCTTGGTTTCCGACATTATAATCGGTACCATAAATCATTATATCTCCAATTTATTGGTCTTCCTCTTCATCTACCTCGTCGCGCCCTTGATTTCGCTGTTCTGATCTAATCCAATATCTGAAGCACACTAGAACTTTCAAAACGTTGCTGCCCAATGAATGACAGGTATCTCCTAGCTGCTGTCTTACTTGGCTAAATCCGTTCTCTGATGCGACTGTTAAAATAGGCACATTTAGAATGTCTCGATCCATGGCCGAAAGAACAAGAAACTGATTTGAGTTGCTCCTCCACCAACTTAGAGGTAAAAAATCCTTTGTGAGGGGCTCCTGTGACCTTTGCAAGTAGAATTGGAGTTCATCAATATTTCGGCTACTGATTTGTTGATGCTCTCCTAGTGTAGACCAAATCAAATAATCTTGAACATTATCATCATCTTCCAAATTTGTTCCAGATATTGAAGTATTACTTGAAGGAATATTTGCCATCTACAACCGAAGAAGCATCAACAATGTTAGCATAATAATTATACAAAACTTGTAAATGTTTGTGCATATCAGAAATACAAGTCTCACTATCACGAGTTTCATTTGGTCCAATATCCATATAAGTATACAAAACACTGGTTAATTGGCGACACTTTATCATTTTGATAGTAGGGTTTAAATAGCACTAATTAGGTAAATAGGGGGAATTGGGAAGAAATAATTTTTAAACTTATCTAGCATGATTTCAACAACATCGGAATATCCCTCTTTTGCCGTCAACTTATGTAGTAAAAGAGAAATTTCAGCAATGTAAACTAAACCATTTAAATAGTAGGATAATAAGCTTCAGAAAACTCAAGTGTAGCCACATAAAATTTTTTGTAAAAATTTTACAACATCTTCAATGACATCCCAAGTTTTAGATGTTAACAGACGGTTAGGATCGATGCAATGAGAATTAGCAACTTCAATTATAGGCATTCTATATTTATAACAACATCTTAGGAATAAATAAGTATAATTCCACCTAGTAACTATTTCTTTAGGCATGAGTCTTGGTTTTAGTCCATAGCGTACACATTTTTCCTGAAATGCATTTAATCTAGCACTTCTATTATTTCCTTGAATTACAGCAACAACTATCCTAACTAAAGTGATGTCATTGTGAAATAATTCAAGGCCAGTCTTCACAATCAAGCTATAAATACAACACACACATCTAATATGAAATATTTCAGGAAGTGGTGGGCGTAGATGCAATTTTAGTAATGTAATAGCAGAAGTGTTGTTAGAAGTATTATCAAATGACATACACTAATTTTTTTTAGGAAGATTATAAAATAAAGCAACTTCATGGATAGTATTACTTATAAATGCACCAGTATGACTTTGATCTTCATCATATTTAAAAGCAATAATATATTTTTGCATACAAAAATTATCATCTATCCAATGACATGTAACAGTTAAATAATCATTTTCATTTACAACACGATCAATATCAGAAGTAAGAGAAACTTTACAAGAAAGACTGGCGAACAAATAACGTATATATGTCTGATATTGTCCATAAAGCCTAAAGATATCAGATCTACAAGTACTTCTAGGAGTACCTTTAAACATAGGGTTATAAATTCTTTGAATATAAGTAACAAGATATGGCGAAGAAGCAAAACTAAAAGGTAAACAGCTTAAAACAATCATTTTAGCTAATTCTTCTCGATCTTTTTAAATATCGTATTTACCCATTAACCCCCAGTGATCGGGTTAAATTTTTATTGCCCAACTTCATCGCCTACTCCCCAATCAATAGGATGAATTTCTTCCATGTGCCTACGAAGTTGACACGTTCCCCCATTCTTACCGGGCTCGTGCTTATAAACTTCATTACATATTTTACATTTTACATAATTTTTCTCAATTTCTAGTCTATCAAAAAAATTCCAACACTTATTTCTTAATCTTCGATTCTTCTTAATAGGCAAATGGGGCTTACTTGCACTTCCACCCCTAATATTTGACTAGTATTACCGGGTGCAGGCGGCGGTGTTTCAAATTATCGGGTGATTAGATATCATCAAAATCATCATCAATACCATAATTTTCTTGAAGTAGCTCATAATCTACATTTACATTTTCGAGTGAACTTTCAGAAACATGTGTTGCACTACTAGAAGAACCACCTCTTACTCTTTTGAAATTTTTCATATTACCACCTTTACTAGTGCAAGCTTTTTTGGCCGCCTAAGTAAATTCATTATGTAATTTAAAATAAAAAATTCAAATAATAATTCTAAATAATAAAGAGAAAGGGATGGAACGAGTGTACCGAAATTTCGAATGCCGCACTAAATTTGATATAGAAACTAGAAAGTAGAAACTCAAAATTCAATTGATAACGTGATAGTTGATACTTGATAATTGATGCCACACTTCACTTGAATAATTGAATTAGGAATTTATGATACTAATACTTTTGTAATGAAACTTGAAAGTTGAAACTTGAAAGCTTAAAATAATGAGCAATTAAGAATATTATCAAGAGAATTAAGAGAGAATTAGAGAGAAAATGAATTGAATTGTGAGGAATAATGAAGAAGAAATGAGATATTCATAGTTTTAAAAGGATACAATTGCAATTTACAAATTATAAGGGGTGGAGGCTAAAATATAAATAAAACTACAAAAATGCTGTTTTTGGCAGAAATGGCTGTTGCCAACGGTCGTTTTTTGGTATTTGACCGTTGACAACGGTCAGATTTAAAAAAATAATAAAAAAATTAAGGATGGATTAACGGGTTGAACCGGGCTGTGGCGCGGTAAAAACCCGTTAAGGGCATAAGATGTTATAGCGGGTTCGGTTCCCCATTTAAAAAAAGTTTAACGTTACTAGCCCCGTCCAACCCGTCCCAACCCGAACAATTAGGAACAATAACGGACTGGACCGGACTGACTCGGGTTGAACCGAGTTGTTAGCGGGTCAGCCCGACCCAATAGATACCTTTTATTTTGAACTAATTTTTTGGCCAAATACATGAACAACCACCTTAATTTGTCATGATTGTTCATTTAGACACCTCAACTGAGGATATTTCCTATTAGACACTAAAACTACCATCAAAGTATATTTATTGGACACAAAATGCTGACCTGGCAAATGTAGTGTTATTCACCCACGTCTGAGCGCGTAAGCTAATGTGGATCTATTGATGTGACTTTTCTTTTACGGTTTATTTCGTCCCTCATCTTCATCTTCTTAAACAAAAATATTAGTGTTGCCAAACTCGTTCCTCTCCCATTTTGTGCCCCCTTTTTCTTCAGCAAGTAACTACCTTTCCATCAAGCCAATGTGTTTCATCCCAAAGAATACAGAAGGGAGTATTTTCACATTTGTCTTTTCTCATTTGCTATGTACTTTTGCCTATTCCTCACTTGAAAGATCCAAATCCATGAGTTTGAAAAGTTTATCACTACATGGTTAATAATTTCTCCTAAAAAAAAGATAAAACATATATACTTTTTCATTCTTTCAACATCCTCACTAGACAATGAGGACTGAAATTTGTCTGCTCTATTGAAAGAAGTAAATCAACAATTTTTTATTTTCCTTCCCTTTATCCTTGTTGAACTACATAGAGTGTAAGATCAGAGTTGTATAAAAAATAAGATTTTTAGAAGCAAAGAAGCCATTTATAGTTGATAATAATAAATCAGTAACCTTTTCGAAACTAAACTAATTTGAGTGTATGCTCCGTCTGTTTCATATTATTTGAAATACTTTACTTTTTAATTGATGTGGCTTTTTATTATTGGTTACTTTGCCACGTAGCAGCTACACGCACTGTTTTTTTTTTTTTTTGGGACATGAACTTAGTGTCTAATAGATACACTTTGATGGTAGTTTGAGTGTGTAATAGGAAACATCTTCAGTTAAGGTGTCTACCTGAACAATTATGACAAGTTAAAGCGGCTGTCTATGTATTTAGCCAGTTTTTTCAGCTTTAAATGGGCCACGGACTATAAGTCGGTGACAGTTTAAAGTTAGAAGAAATTGGATTCTCTGGCACAACTAGTAATACTCGTGCCTCACACAATGTAGGACATTCTTCTCCTTCTTTAGTTTTAATTCATCTGCAAAAGAATGATGAATAGAATGTATAGAAATGTAGTTAACTGGCTTAGTCCAATCTCTCAATCTCCTCCCCTAAAATCAGCCACTGAGACACTCTGCAATGCCAGAAAGCTTACGGAAGCTCTATTACTTGCTTTTCACAACCCCATTGAAGCAGACTATACTATTTACTCAAAAATTATTCAGCTTTGCATTGACCTAAAGGCTCATAAACTGGGCCGTTTGGTTCACTCATATCTTATAACTACTGGATTTCCTTCAAATGTTCATTTGGGAACCAAGTTGATCATTTTCTATACAATGTCCAATGACATGGTTTATGCCTGCAATATGTTTGATAAGTTGCCTGAAAGGAATGTGGTTTCATGGACTGCGCTTTTAACTGGGTACTCCCAGAATGGGTATTCACAAGAATCCCTTAATGTGTTTGTTGCTATGCGTAGGAAAGGGGTGAGGGCAAATCAATTTACTTATGGAAGTGTTTTGAGGGCGTGCACTAGTGTGTCGTGTTTGAATTTAGGAAAGCAAATACAAGGGTGCATTCAGAAGAGCAGATTTGTGGATAACTTGTATGTACAGAGTGCGTTGGTGGATTTTCATTCTAAGTGTGGGGAAATGGAGAATGCTTTTTGTGTTTTTGAGTCAATGGCAGAGAGGGATTTGGTTTCTTGGAATGTCATGATTTCTGGATATGCTTTTCGTGGTTTTAGCGTTGATGCATTTCGGTTGTTCCGTTGGATGCTCAGACAAGGTATACTTCCTGATTGCTTCACATTTGGAAGCGTTCTCAAATCATCTATAGGAGGTGGCAAGTGTAGTGGGCTAGCGAAAGTCAGTATGATACATGGATGTATCATTCGGCTTGGTTATGGGTCGTACAGTATTATAAGTGGTGGTTTAGTTGATGCCTATGTAAAATGTGGAAACCTGGCCAATGCAAATTATCTATACAAGAAGATGCAGAACAAAGATAGGATTGCATGCACGGCGTTAATTACTGGCTATGCACGTGAAGGTAAAAATAGCAGTGAGTGCCTTGAATTTTTTTGTCAATTACACCGCATGCATGGGGAAATTGATAGCATTTTGTTATGCTCTATGATCAACATATGTGCCAATACAACAACCCTGTTGTTGGGAAGACAGCTACATGCTATTGCGATTAAATACCAGAGCACTCTTGATGTGGCCATGAGTAATGCTTTGGTTGATATGTATGCAAAAACAGGGGAAATTGATGATGCCAACAACGTTTTTCATCACATGGCAGAGAAAAATATAATATCATGGACGTCAATGATCTCTGCTAATGGTGTGAATGGTCGAGGAGTTGATGCAGTTTCATATTTTAAGAAGATGGAGTGTGAAGGTTTTGAGCCAAATGATGTAACTTTTTTGTCTCTCCTGTTTGCTTGTAGTCATAATGGGTTGACTGCTGAAGGATGGGAATGTTTCAGTAAGATGGTCAGAGAATATAAAATTACTCCAAGAAATGAGCATTACTCTTGCCTTGTGGACCTTTTTGCACGCAGTGGCTGTATAAATGAATCCTATGATTTGATTTGCAGGATGAATATAAAGCCTAGTGCCTCTCTTTGGGGTTCAGTTCTTGGGGCATGTAGCGTATATGGCAATATGTACCTTGGAGAGGTAGCAGCCAAGCATTTATGCAATTTTGAACCTACGAATGCTGTTAGCTACGTGGTTCTAGCAAGTATGTATTCTGCAGCTGGCTTATGGGATAGTGCTTGGGATGCTCGAGATGTAGTACAAGCTAGAAGGTTAACAAAAGATCCTGGTTACAGCCTTTTTCAATCCGGCAATGATATGTTAGCACTTTCTCCTACTGGCTGATATGTGAAAATGATCCAGATTTATCTTGTAACGTTTCATACTGCTGGGATTTTTCGAAGTGAGTTTTGATAGTTGTAGTTCAGTAGCAGTGATGATGCAATGAAGCTTTATGGATCTCACTAGGTGTAAAACTTCTCTGATTATTACTGGACCTGTTTAGCTGATACCCCTCACATTGTCAGCATTTGATATAAGTCCTTATTCAAGTTTTGTTGCCAATTAAAGGGGGAGATTTCTGGTGGAAAGACATTTCCTGAGGAAAAGGTTAGTTAACTGAGTTAATTTCTTAAATAGAAGAAAATGGACCTTCCTTACTAAAAAGAAAAAAAATGCTTCTTCTACTTCCCACTGTCATTGGGCCTCTGTGGAACCAAAGCTACTTTATCTACTATGTTCATATGGTCTGATTGAATGTTGTATTTAGCCATTTCTAGATGCTCAAATCTTTTTGACCGAGTAGCTTCTTTGTTCCTGAAAGTATGATTAATCTTGTTTTGTCAGTCAGAAATATAGATCTCTGACGTGTATGAATACTGGAAGCTAATTATGGGATTAAAAAAAAGTATCTACAGTATAAGTTGTGTTGAGAACTACCGATTGTTTCATGCGTAATTATATTGTACTGCAAAGTTTGGACCAAAGGCTGAGCATATATGTGTCTTGTGCTGTCCTAAATCCATAATAAGGGTTGCATTTCGTGAAATTGATCAAACATTCCGAGTGTATGACAAGAAACAAGCATGCTAAATTGATCGTTCTAAGAAATGAGCATTGCTTCCCACCTACCCCCCCCCCCCCCCCCCCCCCACAGCAAAATCCCTTTCCCCTCTCTTCCTTTTATTTGCGAGAGTAGTTGTGACCTGTGATGAGAAAATGCAAGTTCCCTCAGACTGTTGGATTGTTTTAAATTTTAGCACTTAGTGATTGACTGAAATGTATTCTGTTGGTACAGCTATGAGCAGAACATGATGAGGTACTCACATATATTTGTGAAATTGACGGGAGAACATGAATCTCTTCAGATCTTTAGGATATGGAGTAAATGGTAAAGCCTTGGCTCTTTCGTGATCTTTAGTGAGTGGTGCATATTTTCATTGGCCTTTTTTTATTTCGTAATGCCTGTATGTGATGTCGATTATCCATTTTTCCATTGCAGGTCATGGAAGGCAAGAACTATGCTGCCGCGCCTATCTGCTCTGGTAGCTTCTTCTTAAAGTAATTACTGCTGCTATAGGTTGTTGATCTGTAGCTGTTATAAGCTCCTATAAGTAGATCTTTTCTTTTCTTGACAAAGTAGAAACTGCTCCTATAACTTGTGGATTTTGTAGCTGTCAGTTGATGTTGGCTAGATTTAAGCTAGAACAAGGTTATTTGAAAGTTTGCTATATCTTCTGATTAGCATAATGAGGAGTAAGAGTCTTGAGCTGTCTTGCGGGGGGGGGGGGGGGGGGGGGTAAATGGGCCAATTGAAACTTTATAATATGAAATTTGAATGCACTGAAAATGGATGGATGGTCAGCAACCTGGTCCATGAATAAGACACTTAATGGGAGCGCAAATACTTCTAATAAGTCACACTGGAAGCAAAGGGTAGGCAACTAAAAGTGCATTACTCACACCACAGAGAAAAGCATGGATGACAATGTCTATGTAACACCTCGCTTACAAAATTCTTCTTCTGCATTATATGATTAACACAATGCTTCTTTTTCTTATATTTGTTGCTTCACCTGGTATTCGATGGATTGCTGCTCTAAAAAGTTTTTGTTTATTTCCTATTTGCATTTGTTGGTTAAGTTGTAAAAAGAGAGAAAAGAAAGACCTCTGTTTTGTGTGTGACTCTGCGCTTATGGAAAATACCCTGAATATATTAAAAAGAAAACACTAGACTTCAGAATACCACTTGGATTTCAAGAACCTGTTCTGTTAATTTATCAAGCCTCTGCCCAAGTTTTATTTCTACTGTTAAAATGTTGTAAAATCTAGAATCTTAGAGCCTTTAAAATTTTGAATCACTCTGTTCTATTGTTCTTCTAAAATCTTATAATTCATATGACCTTATACTGTCCAGTTCCTTTGCATTGAAATAGTGTTTTACGGTTGTGGCTATCTTCTATTTGATTGCTTTATATTCTGATTTATTCTTCAGATGTTCTATCATGCCAGTGTTCTTTCTATCTAATGCACTTCCCAATTTGGATTGAAATAATTTCTGATTCATCTCGTCCGGTGGCATTCTTTTCCTTTAAGTTCTTCTTTACTTGGTCCCGTTGCTTATACTGGCTCAAAGTCCTCATATCATCTGGATGCAGATATTTGATTGGAATTTTTCAGAGTTTTTGATGGGATAGAGAATGACCATGTACATTGGTGCACACTATGAGGTTCCAGTGTGCAACAAGGTTGATGTTGTTCCTAGAGAATCATATTATGTTGTAGATTCTCTACTTTTTTGATATGCTGCTGGTACATGGGAAACTGCAGTTCCTTTTCATAGAGAAACCAGCTATTCCTTTTTGTCAGCGAAGTCGAGATTTTAACTGGTGTTTCTCTTTTTGTGTAATACAATGTGCTGTTGAATTTTGCCTTCTGAAGCAGGTTTCCTCTACTGCTAATTCTTATGGATTCCTCGTGAGCTGAACGTTAGTCCCTAGTATGTTTGCTTTTCATGTTTCTATCGTAGGTCTTAATATATCTCGGGCACATCCATTGTACTCGTCAAATCTGTTCTGTTCCCTCTCCCGAAAAGTTTTAGAAAAGTGATACATGTTTGTATGAATAGGCGAAGAAACCATGGACTTACCAATTATCAGCTAAAAAAGGAAAAGCTGTTTGTCCAGGGTAGATATATAGATTTGATTCATTGAAATCTTGGAAGTATTGAAATACTCTGGGGGAGTTGCTGCAAAAGTTGAAGCTCTGAATAAACAAAAGCCTCTTGATTTTTGAATTTTCATATGCTGTGATAGTTCATTCCATCTCTATTCGGACCTCTCCTTCTTTTTCCTTTGGTTTATATTTTGCTGTTTCACTTTTGGAGGAAAGAGCACGTAGTTGCGATGTTTAATGAGAGTGAGATGTTCTCCTCGGAGAAAAATGCATAGTGGAGCTCTTGACATGAGTTTATGTTTCCACTACTGATCTTTTAAAAATCATGGGTGACTTAGTTGTTTAACTCAGGCATACAGCTAAATCTCTGTGCAACAAGTTACCATGTCAATTCGTGAACACATTTTGAGCATCTTTCAGTGTTAATAAATACAGTATAATCGGTTAATCGAAGATATAATTTCTCATTTTAAGGTTTTCATGTTAACCCTCCTGTTAATGTGGTACCCGATCAGCTCTCACATCCAGGGCGAGAATGATTTTGTTCAAGTAGCTGAGTTCTTTGATTTCAAAAGTATAAGCCGATCACGTCTATTGACACAACATATGGGGCTATCTGTTCATATATTCGGTTTGAAAGTTCTTAACAATGAAAAGGAAAAACAGTATTAGAACAAAATGTAAATACTCCTTACTTTCCTGTGTATGTCGAGTCTTAAGACTCTTCTTTCAAGAAAACGTGACATTAGTTTGTAACGACACAAAAAAGAATGGTGGAGAAATAGTATGAGATCGAAAGTAATTGCCGAATGCTCTATTCTAAGGAAAAGTTTAGATATAAAAAGAGAAATATATAAGCAACCAGCTCTTGTAGCTCAGTTGGTTAGAGAACCCGTTTAGTAAGCGGGAGGTCTTGAGTTCGTTTTCAACAAGAGCATTGTTACTCCCATCATTCTCCAGCTCTCTTTTAGCTCGTTACTGTATGATTATTATTTAACGGGAAACTTTATTTAAAACCTAAATATATTAAACTGTCCCTAAAGCCTTAGAGCAAAATACAGATTCTGACAAGAAATTGTTAGAAACTATTGCATAACTGATGTTACTAACAACTTAAGAGCTTGTGGCAAATTGAAGATTGAGATTACTCTTTTCCTATGATAGGGTCTAGAGTTCTCTTTCTGGATGTTATATACATTTTCTTAGTGATGGAAAAGAAATACCTTTCCTGAATTCATGAAGTTGTCGAATATGGAGGAAGATTTCATGAACGAGATCAGTGGAGGAATGAGTTTTCTCGTCAATGATTCCAGAGTAGTAAATAGAAATTTGATCGTTTTGAATGTTTTCTCTCGTTTCCTCTTTATAATGGAGATGCTTCTACTTGATCCAATAATTCCAAAGTAGTGAAAATACAACAACATTGGTCAGTAGAGGTAAGGAGGATGTTCTATTAGTGTTCCCAGTGTGCATAATTGTTTGATCTGCAAAGGGATTTAAACGAACAAATTCTCATTGCATACCAAGTCTAACTTCGAATCATCCTTTCCTGTGAAACGTAGCTCCAACATGAAGTTTACTTTAATTCATAATTAAAAATTGAGCGATAAATTCAGTTTTATTTTCTAAAATTATTTGGACGCATGGAGTCCACATATTTCATGGTGAAATTTTGTTAATGGCGAGGACATTAGTGTTGAGGTTTTATGTATTTAATTAAATCAAAATACTTAAAAGAGGGTGAAATGAGAAACGGAGGAAAAGAAATTTTTTGAGTGAAATTTTAAGTTTCCCTTGATGAAGGAACATTATCCCATATTGGAAGAGGAGAGGTTTTTTATGGGTATATAAGCAATTGCTCTTCTTCTAGCTCTTAAAAAATTGAGAAGAAGGCAAGCCTCGCGCCGCCATCGTCGCTCTGCTCGGCCTCGGCTTTGGCTATAAATACAAGACTATTCTGCTCAGAATTTTCATACGATTTTCTGAGTTTCTTCTCACAAAGCAACGGTAAGTGTGATTTGCTACCGAATTTTGTATCCGCTGAAACACTGGGGTTTGAAGTACCACTACAATAGTGAGTAATTCGTTCTATCCTGGGAGGAAATAATCCATAACTTTGGGTACTAGGAGGGGATTAAATTCCTTAAGAAAACACTGTGAATTCAGTGAGCTCGAATTGATTTTTTGTTATTTTGTTTTTCATTTATGTTTATGTTCATTTATGTTTTCCAGAATTATTTACAAATATAGTTTACTAACAAGCTTAAGGAATTTAATATTTTCTATATTTGTACTCACTGTTTCTATAGAGTAAAACCTTTGTGGTTTTGTACTCTATTGGAGATTAAAATTTATGTGATTTTAACGTTTGTGTCATTCTTTTACAAAAATGACTAATGATAATGTGAACCAAGATGTTCCAATGGTGACTCCAATGCCTCAACAAGCCGAACAACACCGGTAGCATTGTCACCGGCGGAGAAACCTGAAAATTTTTCTGAGATTGATTTCAAGCGTTGGCAGCAAAAGATGTTTTTCTATTTGACTACTCTAAGTCTCCAAAAGTTCATTAAGAAAGATGTCCTTGTGCTGTCTGATGAAACTGCATAAACTAAACGCTTTCTCGTGATTAAGGCATGAAAACATTCAGATATTTTGTGCAAGAATTATATTCTAAGCGGGTTGGAGGTTGCTTTGTATAACGTCTACAATGGCGTGAAAACGTCAAAAGAATTGTGGACTGTGCTTGAAAAGACTTGTGGTTGATCTTCCTCCTGAAAATAAACTGTTGGGTTCTAAATGGATCTTTAGGAGGAAAATGAAAGATGATGGAACTATTGGCAAATTTAAGGCAAGATTTATGGTCAAAGGGTATAGACAACGAGAATGTCTTGACTATTTCGATACATACTCTCCAGTTACAAGAATTACGTCCATATGAACGTTAGTAGCGTTAGCTGCAGTTTATGGTCTTGAAATTCATCAAATGGATGTTAAGACAACCTTCTTAAATGGAGAGTTGGAGGAAAAAATTTACATGGAACAACCTGAAGGATTTGTGGTTCCAGGTAAAGAAAAGAAGGTATGTAAACTTGTTAAATCCCTTTATGGACTAAAACAAACACTCAAACAATAGCATGCAAAATTTGACCAAACAATGTATTAAAATGGTGTTAGAATAAATGAATGTGATAAATGTGTGTACATTAAAAATGTCCCTAATCACATAGTCATTGTTTGCTTATATGTGGATGATATGCTAATAATGAGTAATGACATTGTCAACATAAATACGACTAAGCGCATGCTAACTAGCAAGTTTTATATGAAAGACTTGGGAGTTGCTGATTTGATTATAAGAATTAAGATCCATAAGATTTCTCAAGGTTCACAATCTCATTATATTAAGAAATTACTTGAAATATTCAAGCACTTAGGCTTTAAAGTTGTAAAGACTCCAATTGATGTGAATCTTGCATTAGCAAAGAACAAAGGCCAAAGCATATCACAATTGGATAATGCTCGTGTGTTGGGTTGCTTAATGTACATCATGAATTGTGTTGGAAACACGTTCTCAATGCAATATACTAAAACGTGTGTTCTTTTGTATAGGTTTTGATGAATGACAAACGAAGCGAAAATTGATATATGACGAAGTTCAAGAAACAAGCGCACAATTGATATACAACGAGATTCAAGCTCAAGAAAAAGTTTTATAGTTTAATTGAGTCATTCTTAATTGTGATCTTGATCCTACAACTTGACTCGTAACATGGCTTCTCTCATAAAACTATTTTTCAAAATCATGCATATTTAATTTAATGTCAAATGATTTTAAATCATGCATATTTACAGTAGTCAAAATAATTTTTAGACATGCCTTAAAAATCTGGACTAAGATAATCGATTATGTACTTATGATAATCGATTGTTTTAAGCCAAGACTGCATGACAATCGATTGTGAACTAATGACAATCGATTGTGAGTAAGACAGTGAGCATCAGGTTTTTCAAACCTGCATGACAATCGATTGTGAACTAATGACAATCGATTGTAACTGAGGCAGTGTCCATCAAAGTTTTTCAAAACTCAGAATAATCGATTATGAACTAATGGTAATCGATTATGTTGAGACAGTGTCTTCCAGTGATTTTCAAATTTATTAAATAATCGATTGTTACATTGGACAATCGATTGTCAAAGAGACAATGTCTAAAATGTTTTTCAAAAACTGATAAGTAATCGATTGTTGACTTTGTGCAATCGATTCTGAAGCTGACCGTTGTCGTAAAGTTTTCAAATACCGTCAGGTAATCGATTATTGATTCTGTATAATCGATTTTTTTGATTAAAATCCGGAAAAGATTTTTTGAATGTTATTGGGTAATCGATTATTGATTTTGTATAATCGATTGTTTTGATTAAAATCCGGAAAGATTTTTTGAACGTTGCTGAGTAATCGATTGTTGATTCCGGACAATCGGTTGTTTGTGGTAAAATCTGGAAAGGATTTTTTGAACGTTGCCAGTAATCGATTATGGATTGTAAGTAATCGATTATCAAGCGTAAAATCTGGGATTGAATTTTGATCTGACTGGCATACAATCGATTGTTGGGGTTTGACAATCGATTGTCAGTGAGTAAAATCAGCAACTCTTAATTGGCAATTAGGCAACGGTAATGCCAAGTTTTTCAACTATAAATACAGCTTCATTTCAGTGTTTTAAGCACAACAACATACTACAACTGATCATTACATTGCTATAAGCTTGCATACTTTTGTTTATCATTTTATATTCAATTTCATAAAGCTTTTGAGAGCCATATTCTTGTCCAAAGTTGTTGTGATCTAGAGCTTATTTATTTTTACTCATACCTACTCATAAAGAAGTATATTGTTTGAGTGTTTTAGTGTTTGTACACTTGGAAGAGAATTGTGATTCTCTTGTTGTAAGGAACTTGTGTTTCCTTGGTTGAAGTCTTGGAGTGTTGTATCTCCGAGCAAAGGTGTTAAGGCTTGTGTCCTTAAGTTGTAAAGGTTTGTTGAGCACCCGTAAGCTTGACAAGTTAGTGGAAAATCTCGAGAGAGTCTCTCGGGGACTGGACTAGCCACGTGTTGTGGTGAACCAGAATATATCGGTGCATTCTTTCCTTTTTGTTTATTTAACGTACTTATTTATTTCCTGCAAATTTTAATTTCCGCAAGTTTACGCTAAATTTTATTATAACGCTATTCACCCCCCCCTCTAGCGTTAAGCATATTATCTAACAATTGGTATCAGAGCCCAACTCTCTGAAAACTTAACAGTTTGAGAGAACTATCCATGGCTTCTACTCGTGATTCTTTTGCAGGAATTGATGAAGGACAGTGCTCCACACGACCACCTCTATTCAACGGTACAAATTACACGTACTGGAAGGAGAGGATGAAGATCTTCGTTCAGTCCAACAGCTTTCACCTTTGGAAGGTGATAATGAAGGGAAACCAAATTCCAACAAAGAAGGTGGAAAACGAATGGGTTCCCAAGTTCGAGGATGAGTATGACGCGGATGACATCCGAAAGGTTCAAAATAATGCTAAAGCAATTAATTTATTATATTGTGCTGTTAATGCTGACGATTACAGGAAAATATCGTGTTGCACAACGGCAAAGGAGATGTGGGACAAGCTAGAAGTTACGTACGAAGGTACGGACCAGGTAAGGGAAGCAAAAATTGATTTCCTAACCCATTCTTATGAATTATTTCACATGAAGGAAGGTGAAAAGGTGGACGAAATGTTTGAGTGATTTTCAATAATCGTAAATGACCTACATGCTCTCAAGAAAACATTCACGGATAGAGAGCTCGTTCGAAAAATTCTTAGAAGTCTCACACCGGCATGGAGATCAAAGGCCGATGCAATTCAAGAATCCATTGGCGTTTCAAACGTCACCATCGACGCACTAAGAGGTAACCTTAAGACCTATGAATCTACTATTCTTAACCTTTTTGTTGATGATCAAAGGAGGCAAAGAATAGCTCAAAAGGCGAGCACAAGCCAACCGCAAATTGATGAGGAAGGAGACAACGAGTTTGGACTCGTTATCAAAAGATTTCAAAAGTTCATGCGCAAGGAGTATGCACGCAAGGGCAAAAAGCAAGGCGAACAAATCAAGTGCTATGAATGTGGTGAAACCGGGCACATCAAATCAAATTGCCCAAACATAAAAAAGGAAAAGAAACCTTTTAAAATGCAACGTGCATACATTTCTTGGGGAGGCGACTCCGGAGATGAGTCAAGCGAAGGAGAAGAAGACGAAGCAGCAAATCTTTGCCTTATGGCACAAGAAGACAACAACGATGAGGTATGTCAAATTTCGTCTAAAAACTTCTTTACTCTTGAAGAAATGCGAACTGCTTTTGATGAATTATATGCTGAGTTTATTAAGGCTTCAAAAACTGTTAAGGGCATAAAAGAAAATGCTTCATTAAAAGAAAAGGATTTTCAAAAACAGCTTTCTTTGAAAGAAAAGGATTTAGAAAAACTGGTTTTAGAAAATGAAAAGCTGAAAGAGGAAAACAAGTTTTTTGGAAAAAGAAGCGCCGATAAGCCCGAAAGTTCTACTAAAAATTGTTCTTCTTGCTTGCATCTCAAAAATGAGGTAGATAGACTCAAAGGTACCTTAGATAAGTTTAATTCTTCCCACAAGAATTTGAATGAGGTCCTTGTTAATTTGAAATCAACCAAGCATGGCATAGGATTTAAGAATGAGGTTAAAGAAAAGGTTGAAGCCAAACCCCAACCACCTAAGGCTCAACGTAGGATTAATAAAACAAATGCTTATCCTAGAAATAGCAATCCTAGAACCAATATGCATGCTAGACAAAATGTTGAACATTTTAGGAGACCTAGAAATGACTTACCACCTAGAAATAGTTACCCTAGAAATGATGCATATTTTAGGCCAAATGTTGAACCTTTGAGAAGACCTAGAAATGGCCTTCAACCTAGAAACAATCACTCTAGAAATGCTGCCCATCCTAGAGCTCATAGTAGGAGAAATAACTCTCATGAAATGCGAAATAGTCATAGTGTTCAAAATAGAGTAAGAAATTTTCATCCGTCTAGTTACTATGAACCTAGAAGGATGCATAACCCAAATGTGACTTGTCATTATTGTAGACGTATTGGTCATATTGCTCCTGCATGCTTTACACGTCATAGACATATTACTCAACCGCATCATTATAATATGCCTAACCCCCAAGGACCCAAGATGGCATGGGTACCTAAAGAACATTAATTTTTTTTGTAGGTGTGCTTGAAGGGATCAAGTGTACTATGGTACCTTGATAGTGGATGCTCCAAGCATATGACGGAGATGAATCCAAATTCCTTCAATTAGAGCACAAAGAAGGAGGAAGTGTTATCTTCGGTGATAACAATAAAGGAAAGATCATCGGCATCGGCTCGGTCGGTAAGGATGAAAATTCCTCTATTAAGCATATATTACTTGTTAAAGGATTAAAGCATAATCTCTTGAGCATAAGCCAATTGTGTGACAAGGGAAATCTTGCTTTATTTGATTCGGATGAATGCTTAGTGTTCAGACGTAGCAATTTCAAAATTATCCTCCGTGGTTTTAGAGTGGATAATATTTATATGGTTGATCTTGCTAAATCCTCACCCGGTTATGTTGATTGTCTAATGAGTAAAGAGGATGATACTTGGCTATGGCATCGTAGAGTAGCACATATCAATATGCATCTTTTGAACAAATTGATTTCTCAAAACTTAGTTGTTGGTCTTCCCAATTTAAAATTTGAAAATGACTCTATTTGTGACTCGTGTCAAAAGGGGAAGCAAACAAAAGCATCTTTCAAATCTAAAAACATTTTTTCAACTTCTAGACCATTGCAATTGCTTCATATGAATTTATTTGGTCCCTCTCGCATTGAAAGTCTAGGAAGAAATAGATATGATTTTGTGATTGTTGATGATTACTCTAGATTTACTTGGACTTTATTTCTTGCCAATAAAAGTGATGCTTTTCAAAATTTTAAATATTTTCTTAAGCGTGTTCAAAATGAGAAAGAAACAACTGTCACTTCAATTAGGAGTGATCATGGGGGAGAGTTTGATCACAATCTCTTTGCGGACTTTTGTGACGAACTCGGAATCGAGCATACCTTTTCCGCTCCATGTACACCACAACAAAATGGGGTGGTGGAAAGGAAAAATAGGTGTCTCGAAGAGATGGCTAGAACCATGCTCGACGAAGCTAAGATACCCAAACATTTTTGGGCGGACACCGTGAGTACCGCTTGCTATGTTCTAAATAGAGTAGTAATTCGGCCGATACTCATGAAAACCCCCTATGAACTTTATAAGGGTAGAAAACCAAATATTTCCCATTTTAGAGTTTTTGGTTGCAAATGTTTTGTTCATAACAATGGCAAAGACCAATTGGGTAAATTTGATGCTAAGTCGGATGAAGGTATTTTCATTGGATATTCCTCACGTAGTAAAGCATATAGGGTCTTTAATAATAGAATCCAAATTGTGGAGGAATCCCCTCATGTTGTATTTTCCGAAAATAATGCTCGCTTGGCGAGAAAGGATTCCGGTTTTGATCTTGCAGGTATCTTAGATAGCTTGAAAGACAAAATACAAGAGGAACCACCCAAGGAAAATAAAGATGAAACTGAGGAACAACCAACGGAAGAAGCGCCACAATTGGAAAAAGAAACAAAAGTGCCAAATGAGTGGAGGACGATCAAAGATCACCCTCTTGAACATGTAATTGGAGACGTCGGAGGAAAGGTAAGTACCCGAAACTCTCTTAAGAACACTTTAGGACACACTTCTTAAGAGCTCACGTTCTCACTTGGCAACACTAGTTTAAGTTATTACTTCTTTACAAATTACTGACTTGAGCGTCAGAGACGTTTAATTCTATTTTGCAGGTATCGCCCTAAAAGATAGGGGGAATTATAAAGTTTTGGCACAGAACAATCGATTGTTCCAAGCAAATAATCGATTATTTTACTGTGCTGAAAATCGATTAGCAGTATCACTAATCGATTGTTTATGGTTTAGGTTCATTATGCAGCTTTGTTTAATAATTGATTCCTTAAATTGCATAATCGATTTCTGTCTCAGCCATTCAGCAATGCTTGTCCAAAACAATCGATCATTTCACATATATAATCGATTATTTCATGTCAGTAACTCAAAAGTTTGTTACCTTTGGTCCCGTAATCGATTACCACATTTGACATGTCAGAAATTTAAACTCTTGTTACCGTTTGGATCCTCAATCGATTTGTGTCAGTTCGAAGTCTTGTCATAACTCTTCAACAATCGATTATTGCATCTCAACAATCGATTGTCTAACGGTCAGTGAATTTATTTTACCGTTTCTGACTGATTTGGCTTTAAATTCTCAGCAGAATTCTTCCATAAATGATAAGCCACTCCCCCCTCTATAAATAGGCTTCATATATGTTCATATTCATTCACTCAAGCATCAATTTTAGCTTTCAAAATATCAAATTCTCTCTAATCTTTTGCAAAATCCAGCAGCTTTCATTAAAAATGTCGGGCTGTCACTCAAAACGTTCCCGTTCTGCTAGGCACGGCGCATCCGCCTCTACTGACCCTCCTCGTCCGAACTATCCCTATCAAGATGGTTCCGTTATATATTTTAATTCCGACATCGAGCTTACTCGATTCTTCACTAAATTTGAAAAGCGCGACATTCTTCTACCCCGCTTCTCAACCCACACGTATCTTGAATCATTTGGCCCTGCTGCAAATATGCTCAAAAGTTCTCAACTTCTTGACTTTTTACTCCTTACCCATCCTTACATCAATACTACATTGGTTCAAGCATTTTATTCCAACCTCCATGAGGATGATGATGGTGAGCTTGTCACCAACATTAATGGTGTTCAAATTCTTCTTTCCGATGAAAATCTTCATACCATTGCCCGTCTTCCTCATAATGGTGAAGACATTTTTCGGTACACCGGAGAGGCCGGAGCCCTTTTTGATGAAACAGCCCTCTTACACCAAATCGGTCTTACTTCCTATGATCCAAATCTCTCCTCCCGTCGTCCTACAATTACGGGAATGGATCCAAATTACTGGTTAATTTTCTATTTCGTCACCCGAGTCCTCAAGCCTCGTAAGCACAACCATACCACCATTTCCCAAGAGGACACCAAGATCATGCATGCCATAGTTAACGGAGCTAACATCAATTGGTGTCGGCTTATCAAAATTCACATGCGTGACGCTATCAGAGATGATAGGCCTCTTCCTTATGCTCTCCTCATCATGAACTTTCTTGAAGCCACCGGATTTGTCACTGGAAATGGTCCTCTCAAAAAGAGTACCAAAAAGTGGGAAATTTTGGAATCCTCCTTTCATCATGACGGTGATCATGTAGCGCCTGCTCCTCCTCCAACCCGTCGTGCTCCTCCTCCTCAAGAGCCTTCCCTCCAATTCATTTCCGACCAAATTGCTTCATTGACCTCTTCTTTCGGTCAATTAACTCACGAGATCCATGGATATTTTGACCACGTTCATTATCCATATGCGGGTCTTGTTCTATATGAAGCAGCGCCGGATGATGAGGCGGAAAATGATGAGTGAATAATTGTAGTTTTTAAGTTTGTTTTTGTCTTCCCTGTTGCTGTAATTCTTTCCAATAAATAAACAAGTTTTATTTACATCTTTGGCATCTTCTTCTTTTATTTTTGCTAATGGCAAAAGGGGGAAGATAACGGGTATGATGCACTCTCAAGTTATAAGCTTAAATTGAGGGGGAATTCTCAAATTGAGGGGGAACAAATTGCATACTTGTTGCATATATATACTTGTCTTGAATCGTCAATATAAATTGCTTGTCTTGCATATCCCGTTTAATGTTTGCCATTATCATAAAGGGGGAAATTGTTGGAAACACGTTCTCAATGCAATATACTAAAACGTGTGTTCTTTTGTATAGGTTTTGATGAATGACAAACGAAGCAAAAATTGATATATGACGAAGTTCAAGAAACAAGCGCACAATTGATATACAACGAGATTCAAGCTCAAGAAAAAGTTTTATAGTTTAATTGAGTCATTCTTAATTGTGATCTTGATCCTACAACTTGACTCGTAACATGGCTTCTCTCATAAAACTATTTTTCAAAATCATGCATATTTAATTTAATGTCAAATGATTTTAAATCATGCATATTTACAGTAGTCAAAATAATTTTTAGACATGCCTTAAAAATCTGGACTAAGATAATCGATTATGTACTTATGATAATCGATTGTTTTAAGCCAAGACTGCATGACAATCGATTGTGAACTAATGACAATCGATTGTGAGTAAGACAGTGAGCATCAGGTTTTTCAAACCTGCATGACAATCGATTGTGAACTAATGACAATCGATTGTAACTGAGGCAGTGTCCATCAAAGTTTTTCAAAACTCAGAATAATCGATTATGAACTAATGGTAATCGATTATGTTGAGACAGTGTCTTCCAGTGATTTTAATATTTATTAAATAATCGATTGTTACATTGGACAATCGATTGTCAAAGAGACAATGTCTAAAATGTTTTTCAAAAACTGATAAGTAATCGATTGTTGACTTTGTGCAATCGATTCTGAAGCTGACCGTTGTCGTAAAGTTTTCAAATACCGTCAGGTAATCGATTATTGATTCTGTATAATCGATTTTTTTGATTAAAATCCGGAAAAGATTTTTTGAATGTTATTGGGTAATCGATTATTGATTTTGTATAATCGATTGTTTTGATTAAAATCCGGAAAGATTTTTTGAATGTTGCTGAGTAATCGATTGTTGATTCCGGACAATCGATTGTTTGTGGTAAAATCTGGAAAGGATTTTTTGAACGTTGCCAGTAATCGATTATGGATTGTAAGTAATCGATTATCAAGCGTAAAATTTGGGATTGAATTTTGATCTGACTGGCAGACAATCGATTGTTGGGGTTTGACAATCGATTGTCAGTGAGTAAAATCAGCAACTCTTAATTGGCAATTAGGCAACGGTAATGCCAAGTTTTTCAACTATAAATACAGCTTCATTTCAGTGTTTTAAACACAACAACATACTACAACTGATCATTACATTGCTATAAGCTTGCATACTTTTGTTTATCATTTTATATTCAATTTCATAAAGCTTTTGAGAGCCATATTCTTGTCCAAAGTTGTTGTGATCTAGAGCTTATTTCTTTTTACTCATACCTACTCATAAAGAAGTATATTGTTTGAGTGTTTTAGTGTTTGTACACTTGGAAGAGAATTGTGATTCTCTTGTTGTAAGGAACTTGTGTTTCCTTGGTTGAAGTCTTGGAGTGTTGTATCTCCGAGCAAAGGTGTTAAGGCTTGTGTCCTTAAGTTGTAAAGGTTTGTTGAGCACCCGTAAGCTTGACAAGTTAGTGGAAAATCTCGAGAGAGTCTCTCGGGGACTGGACTAGCCACGTGTTGTGGTGAACCAGAATATATCGGTGCATTCTTTCCTTTTTGTTTATTTAACGTACTTATTTATTTCCTGCAAATTTTAATTTCCGCAAGTTTACGCTAAATTTTATTATAACGCTATTCACCCCCCCCTCTAGCGTTAAGCATATTATCTAACAATTGGTATCAGAGCCCAACTCTCTGAAAACTTAACAGTTTGAGAGAACTATCCATGGCTTCTACTCGTGATTCTTTTGCAGGAATTGATGAAGGACAGTGCTCCACACGACCACCTCTATTCAACGGTACAAATTACACGTACTGGAAGGAGAGGATGAAGATCTTCGTTCAGTCCAACAGCTTTCACCTTTGGAAGGTGATAATGAAGGGAAACCAAATTCCAACAAAGAAGGTGGAAAACGAATGGGTTCCCAAGTTCGAGGATGAGTATGACGCGGATGACATCCGAAAGGTTCAAAATAATGCTAAAGCAATTAATTTATTATATTGTGCTGTTAATGCTGACGATTACAGGAAAATATCGTGTTGCACAACGGCAAAGGAGATGTGGGACAAGCTAGAAGTTACGTACGAAGGTACGGACCAGGTAAGGGAAGCAAAAATTGATTTCCTAACCCATTCTTATGAATTATTTCACATGAAGGAAGGTGAAAAGGTGGACGAAATGTTTGAGTGATTTTCAATAATCGTAAATGACCTACATGCTCTCAAGAAAACATTCACGGATAGAGAGCTCGTTCGAAAAATTCTTAGAAGTCTCACACCGGCATGGAGATCAAAGGCCGATGCAATTCAAGAATCCATTGGCGTTTCAAACGTCACCATCGACGCACTAAGAGGTAACCTTAAGACCTATGAATCTACTATTCTTAACCTTTTTGTTGATGATCAAAGGAGGCAAAGAATAGCTCAAAAGGCGAGCACAAGCCAACCGCAAATTGATGAGGAAGGAGACAACGAGTTTGGACTCGTTATCAAAAGATTTCAAAAGTTCATGCGCAAGGAGTATGCACGCAAGGGCAAAAAGCAAGGCGAACAAATCAAGTGCTATGAATGTGGTGAAACCGGGCACATCAAACCAAATTGCCCAAACATAAAAAAGGAAAAGAAACCTTTTAAAATGCAACGTGCATACATTTCTTGGGGAGGCGACTCCGGAGATGAGTCAAGCGAAGGAGAAGAAGACGAAGCAGCAAATCTTTGCCTTATGGCACAAGAAGACAACAACGATGAGGTATGTCAAATTTCGTCTAAAAACTTCTTTACTCTTGAAGAAATGCGAACTGCTTTTGATGAATTATATGCTGAGTTTATTAAGGCTTCAAAAACTGTTAAGGGCATAAAAGAAAATGCTTCATTAAAAGAAAAGGATTTTCAAAAACAGCTTTCTTTGAAAGAAAAGGATTAAGAAAAACTGGTTTTAGAAAATGAAAAGCTGAAAGAGGAAAACAAGTTTTTTGGAAAAAGAAGCGCCGATAAGCCCGAAAGTTCTACTAAAAATTGTTCTTCTTGCTTGCATCTCAAAAATGAGGTAGATAGACTCAAAGGTACCTTAGATAAGTTTAATTCTTCCCACAAGAATTTGAATGAGGTCCTTGTTAATTTGAAATCAACCAAGCATGGCATAGGATTTAAGAATGAGGTTAAAGAAAAGGTTGAAGCCAAACCCCAACCACCTAAGGCTCAACGTAGGACTAATAAAACAAATGCTTATCCTAGAAATAGCAATCCTAGAACCAATATGCATGCTAGACAAAATGTTGAACATTTTAGGAGACCTAGAAATGACTTACCACCTAGAAATAGTTACCCTAGAAATGATGCATATTTTAGGCCAAATGTTGAACCTTTGAGAAGACCTAGAAATGGCCTTCAACCTAGAAACAATCACTCTAGAAATGCTGCCCATCCTAGAGCTCATAGTAGGAGAAATAACTCTCATGAAATGCGAAATAGTCATAGTGTTCAAAATAGAGTAAGAAATTTTCATCCGTCTAGTTACTATGAACCTAGAAGGATGCATAACCCAAATGTGACTTGTCATTATTGTAGACGTATTGGTCATATTACTCCTGCATGCTTTACACGTCATAGACATATTACTCAACCGCATCATTATAATATGCCTAACCCCCAAGGACCCAAGATGGCATGGGTACCTAAAGAACATTAATTTTTTTTGTAGGTGTGCTTGAAGGGATCAAGTGTACTATGGTACCTTGATAGTGGATGCTCCAAGCATATGACGGGAGATGAATCCAAATTCCTTCAATTAGAGCACAAAGAAGGAGGAAGTGTTATCTTCGGTGATAACAATAAAGGAAAGATCATCGGCATCGGCTCGGTCGGTAAGGATGAAAATTCCTCTATTAAGCATATATTACTTGTTAAAGGATTAAAGCATAATCTCTTGAGCATAAGCCAATTGTGTGACAAGGGAAATCTTGCTTTATTTGATTCGAATGAATGCTTAGTGTTCAGACGTAGCAATTTCAAAATTATCCTCCGTGGTTTTAGAGTGGATAATATTTATATGGTTGATCTTGCTAAATCCTCACCCGGTTATGTTGATTGTCTAATGAGTAAAGAGGATGATACTTGGCTATGGCATCGTAGAGTAGCACATATCAATATGCATCTTTTGAACAAATTGATTTCTCAAAACTTAGTTGTTGGTCTTCCCAATTTAAAATTTGAAAATGACTCTATTTGTGACTCGTGTCAAAAGGGGAAGCAAACAAAAGCATCTTTCAAATCTAAAAACATTTTTTCAACTTCTAGACCATTGCAATTGCTTCATATGGATTTATTTGGTCCCTCTCGCATTGAAAGTCTAGGAAGAAATAGATATGCTTTTGTGATTGTTGATGATTACTCTAGATTTACTTGGACTTTATTTCTTGCCAATAAAAGTGATGCTTTTCAAAATTTTAAATATTTTCTTAAGCGTGTTCAAAATGAGAAAGAAACAACTGTCACTTCAATTAGGAGTGATCATGGGGGAGAGTTTGATCACAATCTCTTTGCGGACTTTTGTGACGAACTCGGAATCAAGCATACCTTTTCCGCTCCACGTACACCACAACAAAATGGGGTGGTGGAAAGGAAAAATAGGTGTCTCGAAGAGATGGCTAGAACCATCCTCGACGAAGCTAAGATACCCAAACATTTTTGGGCGGACACCGTGAGTACCGCTTGCTATGTTCTAAATAGAGTAGTAATTCGGCCGATACTCATGAAAACCCCCTATGAACTTTATAAGGGTAGAAAACCAAATATTTCCCATTTTAGAGTTTTTGGTTGCAAATGTTTTGTTCATAACAATGGCAAAGACCAATTGGGTAAATTTGATGCTAAGTCGGATGAAGGTATTTTCATTGGATATTCCTCACGTAGTAAAGCATATAGGGTCTTTAATAATAGAATCCAAATTGTGGAGGAATCCCCTCATGTTGTATTTTCCGAAAATAATGCTCGCTTGGCGAGAAAGGATTCCGGTTTTGATCTTGCAGGTATCTTAGATAGCTTGAAAGACAAAATACAAGAGGAACCACCCAAGGAAAATAAAGATGAAACTGAGGAACAACCAACGGAAGAAGCGCCACAATTGGAAAAAGAAACAAAAGTGCCAAATGAGTGGAGGACGATCAAAGATCACCCTCTTGAACATGTAATTGGAGACGTCGGAGGAAAGGTAAGTACCCGAAACTCTCTTAAGAACACTTTAGGACACACTTCTTAAGAGCTCACGTTCTCACTTGGCAACACTAGTTTAAGTTATTACTTCTTTACAAATTACTGACTTGAGCGTCAGAGACGTTTAATTCTATTTTGCAGGTATCGCCCTAAAAGATAGGGGGAATTATAAAGTTTTGGCACAGATCAATCGATTGTTCCAAGCAAATAATCGATTATTTTACTGTGCTGAAAATCGATTAGCAGTATCACTAATCGATTGTTTATGGTTTAGGTTCATTATGCAGCTTTGTTTAATAATTGATTCCTTAAATTGCATAATCGATTTCTGTCTCAGCCATTCAGCAATGCTTGTCCAAAACAATCGATTATTTCACATATATAATCGATTATTTCATGTCAGTAACTCAAAAGTTTGTTACCGTTTGGTCCCGTAATCGATTACCACATTTGACATGTCAGAAATTTAAACTCTTGTTACCGTTTGGATCCTCAATCGATTTGTGTCAGTTCGAAGTCTTGTCATAACTCTTCAACAATCGATTATTGCATCTCAACAATCGATTGTCTAACGGTCAGTGAATTTATTTTACCGTTTCTGACTGATTTGGCTTTAAATTCTCAGTAGAATTCTTCCATAAATGATAAGCCACTCCCCCCTCTATAAATAGGCTTCATATATGTTCATATTCATTCACTCAAGCATCAATTTTAGCTTTCAAAATATCAAATTCTCTCTAATCTTTTGCAAAATCCAGCAGCTTTCATTAAAAATGTCGGGCCGTCACTCAAAACGTTCCCGTTCTGCTAGGCACGGCGCATCCGCCTCTACTGACCCTCCTCGTCCGAACTATCCCTATCAAGATGGTTCCGTTATATATTTTAATTCCGACATCGAGCTTACTCGATTCTTCACTAAATTTGAAAAGCGCGACATTCTTCTACCCCGCTTCTCAACCCACACGTATCTTAAATCATTTGGCCCTGCTGCAAATATGCTCAAAAATTCTCAACTTCTTGACTTTTTACTCCTTACCCATCCTTACATCAATACTACATTGGTTCAAGCATTTTATTCCAACCTCCATGAGGATGATGATGGTGAGCTTGTCACCAACATTAATGGTGTTCAAATTCTTCTTTCCGATGAAAATCTTCATACCATTGCCCGTCTTCCTCATAATGGTGAAGACATTTTTCGGTACACCGGAGAGGCCGGAGCCCTTTTTGATGAAACAGCCCTCTTACACCAAATCGGTCTTACTTCCTATGATCCAAATCTCTCCTCCCGTCGTCCTACAATTACGGGAATGGATCCAAATTACTGGTTAATTTTCTATTTCGTCACCCGAGTCCTCAAGCCTCGTAAGCACAACCATACCACCATTTCCCAAGAGGACACCAAGATCATGCATGCCATAGTTACCGGAGCTAACATCAATTGGTGTCGGCTTATCAAAATTCACATGCGTGACGCTATCAGAGATGATAGGCCTCTTCCTTATGCTCTCCTCATCATGAACTTTCTTGAAGCCACCGGATTTGTCACTGGAAATGGTCCTCTCAAAAAGAGTACCAAAAAGTGGGAAATTTTGGAATCCTCCTTTCATCATGACGGTGATCATGTAGCGCCTGCTCCTCCTCCAACCCGTCGTGCTCCTCCGCCTCAAGAGCCTTCCCTCCAATTCATTTCCGACCAAATTGCTTCATTGACCTCTTCTTTCGGTCAATTAACTCACGAGATCCATGGATATTTTGACCACGTTCATTATCCATATGCGGGTCTTGTTCTATATGAAGCAGCGCCGGATGATGAGGCGGAAAATGATGAATGAATAATTGTAGTTTTTAAGTTTGTTTTTGTCTTCCCTGTTGCTGTAATTCTTTCCAATAAATAAACAAGTTTTATTTATATCTTTGGCATCTTCTTCTTTTATTTTTGCTAATGGCAAAAGGGGGAAGATAACGGGTATGATGCACTCTCAAGTTATAAGCTTAAATTGAGGGGGAATTCTCAAATTGAGGGGGAACAAATTGCATACTTGTTGCATGTATATACTTGTCTTGAATCGTCAATATAAATTGCTTGTCTTGCATATCCCGCTTAATGTTTGCCATTATCATAAAGGGGGAAATTGTTGGAAACACGTTCTCAATGCAATATACTAAAACGTGTGTTCTTTTGTATAGGTTTTGATGAATGACAAACGAAGCGAAAATTGATATATGACGAAGTTCAAGAAACAAGCGCACAATTGATATACAACGAGATTCAAGCTCAAGAAAAAGTTTTATAGTTTAATTGAGTCATTCTTAATTGTGATCTTGATCCTACAACTTGACTCGTAACATGGCTTCTCTCATAAAACTATTTTTCAAAATCATGCATATTTAATTTAATGTCAAATGATTTTAAATCATGCATATTTACAGTAGTCAAAATAATTTTTAGACATGCCTTAAAAATCTGGACTAAGATAATCGATTATGTACTTATGATAATCGATTGTTTTAAGCCAAGACTGCATGACAATCGATTGTGAACTAATGACAATCGATTGTGAGTAAGACAGTGAGCATCAGGTTTTTCAAACCTGCATGACAATCGATTGTGAACTAATGACAATCGATTGTAACTGAGGCAGTGTCCATCAAAGTTTTTCAAAACTCAGAATAATCGATTATGAACTAATGGTAATCGATTATGTTGAGACAGTGTCTTCCAGTGATTTTCAAATTTATTAAATAATCGATTGTTACATTGGACAATCGATTGTCAAAGAGACAATGTCTAAAATGTTTTTCAAAAACTGATAAGTAATCGATTGTTGACTTTGTGCAATCGATTCTGAAGCTGACCGTTGTCGTAAAGTTTTCAAATACCGTGAGGTAATCGATTATTGATTCTGTATAATCGATTGTTTTGATTAAAATCCGGAAAAGATTTTTTGAATGTTATTGGGTAATCGATTATTGATTTTGTATAATCGATTGTTTTGATTAAAATCCGGAAAAGATTTTTTGAACGTTGCTGAGTAATCGATTGTTGATTCCGGACAATCGATTGTTTGTGGTAAAATCTGGAAAGGATTTTTTGAACGTTGCCAGTAATCGATTATGGATTGTAAGTAATCGATTATCAAGCGTAAAATCTGGGATTGAATTTTGATCTGACTGGCAGACAATCGATTGTTGGGGTTTGACAATCGATTGTCAGTGAGTAAAATCAGCAACTCTTAATTGGTAATTAGGCAACGGTAAATTTTATTATAACGTTATTCACCCCCCTCTAGCGTTAAGCGTATTTTCTAACAAATTGTACATGACCAGATATAGCTTGTGCTATAAGTAAATTGAGTCGATATACGAGTAATCCAGGTCAATCTCATTGGATGGCCATAAAATGAGTTTTTGGGGGTATTTAGTACATACCCAGGACTTTGCTTTGCACTGCAGTAAATATCCTACGGTCATTAAGGGATATTGTGTTGCAAATTGGATCACTGGATCAACTGATTCCAAGTCCTTAAGTGGATATGTATTCATTATTGGTGAAGGAGCAGTATCTTGGAAGTCGTCCAAACAAACTTGTATTGCCCGCTCTATAATGGAGGCTGAATCATAGCCTTAGATAAAGTCGGTGAAGAAACTGAATGGATCCAGAATTTCTTGGATGACATTTCATTTTGGCCCAAACCGTTGGAACCAATATGCATCTATTGTGATAGTCAAGCGACAATTGAAAAGGGCTGGGAGCATTATGTATAACGGTAAATCTCGTCATATATGACGAAGACACAAAACCGTTAGGCAATTACTCTCTAGAGGAATTATCATGATTGATTATGTAAAATCAAGTGATAATGTGTCGTATCCGCTTATAAAAGGACTAACTAGAGAGGTAGTTGAGAAATCATCAAGGGAAATGCGACTATGGCCGAGAATAAGTCATAGTGGCGGTAACTCTACCTAGAAAACTAGAGATCCCAAGATCTACGTTCAAGGAGATCAAACAAAGTCATTAATGACGGTTCAACATTGTCAACTAAACTTTTTGTCTATTCTCATGATGAGACAATGTTCAATACCAAGGATAAAACATTAAGGCTTTTTAATAATTTCTAAATTTGAAATGAGGTAGATCAAATAGTGTATCTACGAGATGACACGTTTAGGAATCACTTATGTAAGTGTAAAGTGTTAGCCGCTTCAAGGAGAATCTTGCAAGGCCAGTTCTCTATGCACTTGTGAAACCAAGCAGTGTTCATGGCTGAAACGAACACAACAATGAGAACCAAAGACGGGCAAAGGTTGTTTGTGTGACTTATAATTGTCTAGGTATACACCAAAGTTCAATGGTTCAAAGATAAATCTACCGATTGACTGAGTATATCCGACATAAGTTCACTACGGAAATTAAAAAAAAAACCTACTTATCCAGATGCAATTAATTATTGCTTGCAAATCATAAAGTTTTTCATGCATATTTTTGTGATATAGACATTTCTCGTTCATGTGGGGGATTATTGGGGTCTTATGTATTTAATTATATTAAATACTTAAAAGAGGGTAAATGGAAAATGGAGAAAAATAAAATTTTTTGAGTGAAATTCCCCCCTCCCCCCCTTGATGAAGGAAGATTGTCCCATATTGGAAGAGGGAGAAGTTTTTTATGGGTATATAAGTAATTACTCTTCTTCTAGCTCTTAAAGAGTTGAAAAGAAGACAAGCCTCGCGGTATCGTTGTAGCTCGCCCGCTCGGTTCAGCTTCGACTTCAGATTTGAATTTGGATTTGGATTTGATCAAATGATCGATTGATTGATTGATTAATTTTTGGACTAAACTGATTTGTTAATAGTAAAATATTTACAGAAATATTATTAAATATTTGTTTTAATAAAAAATATTAATATTAAATCCAATTAGTTTTTCTATTTTGGTAACAGAAAATTAACTACCCTCTTCAATTTTCCCTCTTTATGGTTGAGTAAATAGCCATTTATATTATGGCATTTATGATGTGGCCATTTTGCATAAACAGCCATTCTAAAGAGTTGCGTGTCTTTTGATTTTAGCTCAATTTTAGCTATAAATACAAGACTATTCTGCTCATAATTTTCATACTATTTTCTGGGTTTCTTCTCCTTCTTCTACATAGTTTAAACATCAAACAAAGCAACAGTAAGTGTGATTTACTACTGAACTTTGTGTTCGCTAAAATACTGGGGTTTGAAGTACCACTATACCAGTTTGTAATTCGTTCTATCCTGGGAGGAAATAATCCATAACCTCGGGGTACTAGGAGGGGATTAAATTCATTAAGGAAACACTGTAAATTTTAATGGCTCGAATTGATTTTTTGTTATTTCGTTGTTCATTTACGTTTATGGTCATTTATATTTTGCAAAATTATTTTACAAATACAATTTACTAATAATTAAGAGACAATTTGCTAAGAGCAAGAGCATGAAAACTAGAAATATAACAGAGGGACAAAATTGAATAATTTTAATAGTACATAAACAATTTGGGCATACTTCCTATTGTTATTTCTTCTGGATGCATGATATTAAGGACCATTTTGGTGTCCTGCTTAATAACTATGATACGCTTTGGTTTTAAGAATAATTAATTTAATTGGTAAATGCATTTCGTTACTTGTTCAAATACATAGTGTCTACCCTTAAATTATATAACAATTAAATTTATAAGTGGTTTTAAGGATATGTGATTTCACTTGGCACAAACTGAAAAATATGAGAATTAATGTTAGAAATTAACTATAAAATAAAGCAAACCAACATAATGAGCGATTATGGCCCTCGAGCTAGATCGCCCTCGAACCAACTGAGTATGTTAATGGAAAGTATGAACAGAAAAACAGAGCTTAAGAGAGAAAATGTAATGTATTCCTTTGTTATGTGAATATGATGATTACAAAATGATTAGAACCTCCTTTATATAGTAGAGAAATTCTATTTATGGTAAAATTTTAAATACGGAATCAATTTCTATGATTGGCTAAATAATCGATCCTGACTCGGTACGTGCCAATATTTCCGCCACGATCTTTGCACGATCCCAGATATCTCGGCTTTTTGTTATTCGACTTCTCAGGCTTCCTTCGATCTCGCTCGATCACTTTATCGCTTCGGTCTCGAACACAGATGGTCTCGATCTCGATCGGTCATTGATTCACGAGCGTAGTAATCCATCTCCGTACCATGGTTTGATATAATGCGAGGCCGAGCCTTGGTCTGCCACCCCAATTTTGATTAGCCATACAAAATTAGGGAAGCTCGATTTTGACGGTATAGATAGTCCCCTTGTGAGCACGTAATTTTTGCCCTATATATGATTTATTCCCACAAAATTCAAACAAAAAGTTTTTTTCTTATTTTTACAATTTTTGTGAATTTTGTGTTAATTGGTTGCACTTTATTTGTGCATGTTAATTCATATGAAAATACAAAAATATGCATTTGCATTTAGGATTTAATTTCATATCTTAGTATTAGTTAGGTTTAATTCGTTTTAGAACAATTATGAAAAAAATAACAAAAATAGTTCACTTTTACATTTTTATTGTTTTAATTATGAAATCGTTACGAAATAATTTTCAAAGTAATTTTAGGCATTAATTAGTTTTAGTTTAGTTTCTATTTTAATTTTGAATATTTATAAAAAATCAAAAAATAATACGAAATTATAAAATGAAAAACAAACAAAAGGAAATAAAAAACGAGGAAAATAATTTGTGAAACAAAACAAAAAGAAAAATAAAAGGATAAGGGGGTCTTGTGTAAAAGACCCATATTGGGCTGTCCATGTTGCAAATTTGTTGCCCTAATTCATTGATGATCAACCAAACAGGCCTAAACCCCAGCGCTTGCCCGGTACGCACCAGTGATTAATGAAATGACACCGTTTTCCCGTGCATTCCCAGCCGTTGATTTCTATTAATCTAACAGCCAGATTCGACTCTTGGGATTTCCTCATAACTGTCCGAAAGGGTTTTAACCCTAGAGACCGTGTCTCTTCTTCCTCGTATCTCTGTTACTTCACCGACTGAGCCGTCACCGGTAAACGCCGTTTTCTCCGTTTAGCCCCAAATTAACACCACTAACCCTCCTTGCACTCCTCTTCCTATTCCCACTATTTCCTTCCCTCGAATCTCACCAGAGACCCTCGAATCTTCGTCGGAAGTTTTTCTGGCCACGACACTACCAATCCCAAATCCTACCAAAATAACATCACAGAACCGCCCAAGCTTCCTCTACCCAACCCCCATAGCTGTATCTCTCGAATCTGCCTAGAATCGGTCGAATGTCAAGTTGTAATTTTCTGACCGAAACCCTAGTTGCCCCAACTCGCCTCAAATTGATCCTAGGCGTTCTTTGGGCCTTCCTTATGAAGAATTCAACATTGTTGGCACTTATATCTCACTGGAATCATCCGAATATTAAAATTGAAGAACGGTCGGCGAGCTTCCTTAGGTTTCTTAGTAGTTCTTTGTAGTTAATTAATTGTTTAGTTAGTTTGAATCCAATTGTGTCACGACCCAAAATCCATTAAGGTTCGTGATGGCGCTAGACACCGCTGCCAGTAAAGCTAATCGAATTACTTAAACAAAATCTCATTTTTAACACTTTTAAAATCTAGGATTTTTCCTCCATATTTAGAAAACTTTGAAGAATAAAGTTTCAAATCAAAATTTAAAATTTAAACAGTTAATACAATACTTCAAACCCTCACAGAATCTGGAGTCACAAGTTCATGAGCATCTACTAATAAGAGAAATAAAATACAACATTCTGTCCGGAATACAGAGGATGAAAGTAAATACACAACACTGAAAGGGACTACCCTGGCTGCGGCTGTCTCGAATAATGCAGCTTATCTAGTCCCAAAAACCATTTGTGCTGCTATGCCAATAAACCACTGGAGCCACATAATAAACCTGTGCAACAAAATGCACAACAAGTATAGTATGAGTACAAAAACAATGTGACCCAATGAGTGTCCCACCTAATCCGGAAGGGGTAGAGACGAGATGGTCAACCTTGACACTCACTAGCACTCTAATGATTATTTATCTTTAATAAAAATATTAAACAGTGGATTTATGTTATAAACATGTTCTGATCCAGATAGAGGGAACAAGTAAACACATAATTCATTCGTAAAAAATTTCCTTAGACTTCTTATTATTATTAACAATATAAATCTCGAGTCATGGTGTGGCATAAAACGACTCAAATGAGTCCATGCAGCAATACAAGCATGAGCAAACCATACTGTGGCGACGACCCGATCTAACAAAAATAAATGTGCACTTGTCGAGGGTCGATGACGCGCCTATAGATGCATCTATTAACCTTCCGAGGCATACGGACCGTTCCAAAATAAACATACGCAGACACATAATTAGTCAAACAGTCAACATGGAGAAAATATCCAAGAAATGTCAATTCTCTTTAATAATTTGAGAAAACAAAACTTACGTCTTTCTTTTTGGAATCCATTTATAGATTTAATATGATTGAAGCAATTCAAGTCATCAGTGGGTTTACAATTAATCCAAGTATAACATGCTTTTCGTCCTAGACTACCTGGACAATAGCACAATAGTAGCTACACACAGACTCTCGTCACCTCGTGCGTACGTAGCCCCCACAAATAGGAGTACCTAATCAGTTTATTCCCCCTGACAAGATTAGATAGGAGACTCACCTTCTCGAAGAATCATAACCAGCGCTGCACATCTTTCCGAGAGCTCGAACTAGCGCACAAAGCTCTAAAACTAGCCAAACAACGGCAAACTAATGAGAATATACTCTAATACTTGCTAACAATTCAAATTATACAATTTACCAACCCCCTTTATGAAATAACCAAAATGCCTTCAGACCCACGTGCCCGGAAATCCGAAATTTCTTGAAGATAAAGTTTACCCATGACCTTAGGAACTCAAATATATAATTTTCTCTTAATTCCATGCTCAAATTCGTGGTAAAAATCCAATAACAAAATATTTCTAGGTCTTCCTCTAACCCTCAATTTTCTACCCATTTTCATGCTAAAATCCATACATAATTCATGTATATACTCAAAACTAGTAGAGATCACTTATCTCATGCTTGGTGATGAAAATGGCTCTCCAAAGTTGCTCCAAAGTCGGCTCCCATGGAAGAAATGAAGTGAAAATGAGCCAAACTTATGATTTTTATACAAACTCCTCCGCCTCCACCAATTTCCGCTTTTTTGGTTCCGCATCTGCGGATAATTGTCCGCTTTTGCTTTTGCGGTTTTGGGAGCAACTAACTCTTCTCGACACGGAAACGAGCATAACTCCCTCATACGATCTCCAAATTTGATGATTCATTTTGCTATGGTTTCGAAATTACGATACGGATCTAATGGTTCAATAAAAACTTAATTTGAAGCTCATTTGCTTAATATGGTACCCTTTTATGTCCAAATAAACGACATTAAACATCAAATAAGAGCGTGATCACAATCCAAAATACACCCGAGGCCCCCGGGACCCCGACCAATCACACCAACCAGTCCCAAAACAATTAAAGACTTGCTCGAGGCCCCAAATCACATCAAACAATGCTAAAATCACAAATCACACTCGGATTCAAGCTTTATGATCTTCGAACTTTTCAACTTCTACTTCTGATGATTAAACCTATCAAATCATGTCCGATTGACCTCAAATCTTGCTAACAAGTCATATTTGACATTACGGTCCTACTCCAACTTCCAGAATTTGATTCCGACCCCGATATCAAAAAGTGAACCCCCAGTCAAACTCTTCAAAAGCCTTAAAATTGTTATCTTTGGCCAAATGGCTTCAAAATGACCTACGGACCTCCGAATTCACTTCCGATTGCACTCCCAACTCTAGAATCACCATACGGAGCTACTCCTAGTCTCAAAATTCCAAAAAGACATTAATAACACCGAGATGCACTTGAAACCAAACTTATGAATTTTCTTCTAAAATACTAACTTCCACAATATGCGCCAAAATGCTCCAGGGTTATCCAAAACCCACTTTGGGAATACGCCCAGGTCCGGAATCATCATACAAACCTTCTGAAACCTTCAAATCCCGATTCTGAGGTCGTTTACTAAAAAATCCAATCCTAGTTCATTCTTTCATCTTTAAGCTTCTCAAATGAGAATTCTCATCTAAATTTAACTCCGATCTTTCTAATTTTCAATTCAGACCATGCGAGTATGTCATATCACATGAAATGAAGCTGCCGATGACCTCAGACTGCTGAACGACGTGCTAGGGCTCAAAACAACCGTTCGGGTCATCACAAATTGTGTTTGTTTGTGTTTATTTGGTTCAATATGTTATTTGTTTGGTATAATCCCTCTCATCTTATTCCAGTTAAGTTTAGAATTTAGTCTGATTGTTGTTTCTGATTGATTAGCTTTAATTTAGTAGATGTCCTTTAAATTTTCTGATTTAGCATTAATCTCTGTTTTAATTCTGTTAGATTATTGTAGGCTTATAATGGTTCTTCACTTCAGATAATATAGTATGTTTACTTTAGTATATTTCATTTAGTTTTAGGTGATTAGAGTTTTCCAAATAAGTTTTTTGGGTTGTTAATTGATTAGTTTGCCTGATAGATTAGTCTGCTAGTTAAAGCTTGGTTTAACTGACATGAAGTGGGTAATTTTAGTTAAGAAAAGGGGGTAGTTTAGGTTTTTCTCATAAAATAATCCTCTTAGAAACTAGTAGAACTTCCTAGAATACTCTAGAACAAGGTCAAAATGGTTATTTCTTATAGTGAGAGACACTTACTTGTGTGAAGTTAGAAATAAAGGGGTAAAATTTAAAAGAGGGAGGGACTAAAAGGAAATAAAAAATTTTGCTTGGTTGTCTATTAAAGGAATTTCATTTGCCTTGTTAAGGGGGTTCGGATTTCCAGCCAGTTTTTAGCTTCTAATACTTCTTCACTTTCAAAAATCCCAAATCTGAAGAAGACTTCTAAAGAAAACAAAAAAAAGTAGAATAAAATTAAAAAAAATAAAATCAAAAAATAGTAGTTATTGTTCCATTAATATCCTACTTTCGAGCATTAGGCTTCTATTCCCATAGTTCAAAAGTTCAGAGATCATGAATTGATTTCAAACTTCGAGTATTACTGATTTCTGGTTGTTACTAGTTGATTTCAAGTTATAATTGATTGTTGGAGTCTGGTTTGAGGTGTTGCTGTTGGTTGTATCCTGATTTGAACAATTCTGGGTTTCTTTGAAGTTGTTTGGGTTTGATCTGTAGTGTTATCTGGGCTTTTAGAAACGTTCCTGGACTGTTAGGATATTCCTGAACTGTGCTGTTGATTGCTGCTCGAACTGGCCTCTTCTCCATTTGTATTTCACTTCAGGTACACAATTGGAGCCTGCACTGATGTAACTTCAATTTGAGTGAAATGAAGCCATTTCTGATCTATGTTCAGTTGCCTACTCGTAGTTTTAATTTTCTTAGTTTTAATTTCTTAGTTGTAATGAATCAGGAATCTGTATGAATTTGGACCCTTGGATGTGCAATAGACTTCAGACTGTAATATTTGGGCTGCATAACTAGGATTGAACTTTGCACTATTTGTCTAAATCCAGCTATTAGTACCTTGAATATAGGGAAAATGAGAGCATAAATGTGAATGGTGTTAGAATTTAGGTTAGATAATACCGGTTAGTGCTTTCTTCTAATTGTTTTATTTTGTTGTTAGTTTAATCGCTAGCTGCTCAGAAGCATTAGTAATGGTTCACTAGTTATAGGCATAGAGATGTATAGTTTAAATCATCAGTAGTTTAATTTCATCCAATTTAATAATCTCGTTCAATACGCAACTAGGCTGGCCAACTCGTGGTGGAATCAAAGTTCAATCGATTAATCTCTTTCAATTTGATAGGTGTGCATTTCTTCCTTTGGCTGTAATTTTGAGCACACACGCAAAGGGCATGGGGTCATTCCTGTGTTTGGGCAACAAGTTTAGGCCCAGATTACACTCGACACTGGATTGTGACTGTAGAGGCTCGATGTGTGTATGCTTGTGATTGTGCTTGCAATTGGAATTCCCTTGGGTCTTGGTCGGAATCGATATTCAACAGTTGGAGAAATGAAGGCCCACGTCATGGGCCTAGTGTTTTGGGCAAGCGATTTGGCTTTGGGACCAATATTAATTTATTAGGATCTTTTCGTTTCTTTTAGGGACAAAACAAAAATAGAAAAATATAGTTTCTTTTAGGTTTTCCTCTTAAAAATAAAATGAGATGAGCCTCGCCCAATAAAATAGAATTGCAGGGCCCTCAATAATGTTATATAAATATACTTAGAATTCGGAAAGATCGTTTAGTGAATTTCACAATTTTCCCCAAATTAATAATATGTTAGACTCTTTAGGTGCTATTTAATTAAATTACTTTCTTAAACTCAGGTGAGCATTGATGCGACCGAAATTCAAATTTAAACGGTCAAAATCTTTTAACAACCACGGGTGCATTGATTGCGACGTGGTTCGAGACGCATTTTCGCGACGTTGCAATTCTTTTAAAAATAATGATAAAATCGGTTTACGAATAAAAAATACATAGGCTAGCATGTATTAAAATCAGATAAAATCAAATACAACAGTTAAGCGACCGCGCTAGAACCATGGAGCCCAGGAATGCCTAACACCTTCTCCCAGGTTAACAGAATTCCTTACTCGGATTTCTGGTTTGCGGACTGTTAACAGAGTCATATTTTTCCTCGGTTCGGGATTCAACCAGTGACTTGGGACACCGTTAATCTCCCAAGTGGTGACTATAGATATTAATAAATAAACCCGGTTCCGATTGTCCTTTAATTGGAAAAACTCCTTTATGCCCTTGCAGGGTGTAGTAAAAAAGGAGGTGTGACAGCTTTGACGACTCTGATGGGGATTAGAACCCAGAACATTTTGTTCTGGGTTCAGATCTGGAGCTTAGATAAATTGTTGTATTTGGTTATATATGATTTTCCTACATGTTTTGTGCTAAATGTTACCGCTTTGATATTATCTCAACTGTATATAAACTGTGCTGAAACCCTTCTCTTCTCACCTTCGCGGATGTGCTTACTGGTTGAGATTCCCTATCCAGTTATTGTCATACCCTGAAATAAGAAAGAGGCCAGACAACTTACGAAGCCGGATGGCCTTTTGGTTCCCGGTAAGTTGCCCCCCTCGACTCGAGTTGTCCGCTCGGGTACACAGTCTAGAACACATACCCTAATTTTGAACCTAGAATAACGTGACTTCATGCTGGATCCCTAGTAGGAACGCTTATTTGCATCATGTTGCATTTGACTTAGGAGGCTCCACATAGGGGTTGGGTCCGTCTAGGACTAGCAACCTAAAAAGAAAAAGACCATCCTGATGCATCATACTTGTTTTACGCATTTATTTGCCTCAGACTTGCATGCTGACCGGCCTCTGAAAATCAGGAATATGGAAAAATTGAGAAAAATATCAAAAGAGAAGAATATCAGTGTAGAGAGTTAATTGCTTAGTTTTAGATGAATCGATACCTAAATACTGTCGAAACTCTGCGAAATTTTGAAAACATGGAAAAAAAGGAAGGTGTTTTATTTTGTTTCACTAAAAAAGCAAAGGAAAAATAGAAAAAGAGTCTTTATTTTAAGTTTGGGAAAATAGGTCGTTTTATTGTTTGTTGAAAAATAAAAAGTCTTGTTATAAATACACTTCTATTTAAGGTGAATGTCTTTAATTAGAGAGATTCTAGAGTCCTATTATTGGTAGGTAGATCATTCCACTCCCTATAAATAAAGGGGTCTTCTACCATTGTAAGACATCCCTAACAATCTCTAAGTATCAATAAGAAGAACTCTCTCTACTCTTCTCTCTATTACTCTTGTTCTTGCATTATTGTTCTTGTCTTTTATATTATTTCATAACACGTTATCAGCACGAGACTCTACCGTCTCAAGAACCATTCTCGAAAAATCTGAGGTATTTCACTCTTCCTAATTTAATTTTCGATTATGTCTGACATTACGAAAAGAAAGTTCGTTGCCCTTGAAATTTCGGGCAAGAACTATATGACATAGGTGTTGGATGCTGAAATCCACTTAGATGCTATGGGTCTCGGAGACACCATCAAAGATAGAGAAAAAGCATCCACCCAAGACTGTGCGAAGGCCTTGATTTTCTTGCACCATCACCTTGATGAAGGTTTGAAGATTGAATATCTCACCGTCAAGGATCCACTCATCTTGTGGAACGACTTAAAGGAGAGATATGAAAACCTGAAGTTGGTCACTCTGCAACAAGCACGATATGATTGGGCTCATCTGAGGCTCCAGGACTTTAAGTCTGTTTCTGAATATAATTCTGCAATGTTCAGAATTACTTCTAAATTGAAGCTATGCGGGGATAAAATCTCCGATTATGATATGCTTGAGAAAACGTATACAACGTTTCATGCCTCCAATATGGTACTGCAACAACAGTACAGAGAGAAAGGCTTTACAAAGTACTCTGAACTGATTTCTCTTCTACTAGTGGCTGAGCGAAATAATGACCTGCTCATGAGAAATCACGAAAATCGACCCACTGGGTCTGCCCACTGCCTGAAGCAGATAAGGTGCACTCTCATTATGCCAAACATGAAAAGGGCCATGGTCATGGTCGTAAACGGGGTCATAGCCAGGGACGTAGACAAGGAAGAAATTCCAATGAGGTCCGTCAACCCCCAAGGAGAGATAACCGCCGAAAGCAAAAACGGGGTCATGAAGATCCTAAGGCAAATGGTTCAGAAACTATATGTTATCGTTGCGGTGGGAAAGGGCACTTGTCAAAGACTTGCCGTATACCAAAACACTTGGTTGACCTTTATCAAGCATCTCGAAAGAGAAAAGGCCCTGAAACAAATTTTGTCTATGACGACAACTTAGACATCACCCACCTGGATGTGGCAGACTTCTTTGAGCAACCCGAGGGGAAAATAGACCACCTAATCGGCGATGGGTCCGTGATGAAAGAAGATGGAGTTATTTGATTTTGTTCTACTTATTTGTATTAGTTAGTGAATAAACTAATAGTCATTAGTATTAGCTAGTATTAGTTAGTTCATAATGCGATGTTAGCAGTAGTTCTTTAGAATATCTTCAATATGCTCAAATATCAATAATATTTTTATTTTCCAGTAGGGTTAATCGACTAGCCTGAAAAACTAGTCGATTATCTACTATTTTCGCATTAAAGCTGAAAAATAATTGATCAACAATCGATTGTCTTTGTCTAACAATCGATTGTCGTTAAGACAGTGTAATCTGGAATTTTTCAAATATCATCCACAATCGATTGTCTATGCATAACAATCGATTGTCTTAAAACAGTGTGCTCTGGAATTTTTCAAATTAGCCAACAATCGATTGTCTATGCATAACAATCGATTGTCTTAAAACAGTGTGCTCTGGAATTTTTCAAAATAGCCAACAATCGATTGTCTATGCATAACAATCGATTGTCTTAAAACAGTGTGCTCTGGAATTTTTCAAAATAGCCAACAATCGATTGTCTATGCATAACAATCGATTGTCTTAAGACAGTGTGATCTGAAGTTTTTCAAAATAGCAAATAATCGATTGTGTGTGTTTAACAATCGATTGTCAATGTTTAACAATCGATTGTTTGTGTTTAAACATCGATTGTTTGAAGAAAATGCTTAAACTGAAATTTTCAAATTGCAAAGTAATCAATTATGGATAACATATCTGATTTTGTTAGTCAACTGTTAGCAGCAGATTTTGAAAATATTATGTGACACAAACGAATTGAACTTGTTTATTCTTATGTTCGTGTATCTCTTTTGTATGTCAAACTATGGGATAGCAAATATGGATATCTCACAAAGCGAACTTGGATCAACGTCCAACTGTAAAAGTATTTGCCTAGTTGATTCATGTACTACACATACAATACTCAAATAAAAGAAATATTTCTCTCAACTAAATATGTGTAAGGAAAACGTTACTACAATCTCTGGAAGTAGAAAATTGATTGAAGGCTCCGGAAGAGCAATTGTAACTCTGCCCAAAGGCACGACGTTAATCATAGAGAATGCAATGTTCTCCTCCAAGTCTAAGAGAAACTTGTTGAGTTGTAAAGATGTACGCCGGAATGGCTATCATATTGAGACAATGGATGAAGATAATCTTGAATATCTCGTCATCACAAAGAATGTCTCCGGCCAAAAGAGGGTTATTGAGAAATTCCCGTCTTTATCTTGTGGCCTGTATTGGACAAGAATTAGTGCAAGTGAGGCACATTCAACAGTAAACCAAAGGGTTACTGATTCCAATACCTTTGTACTTTGGCATGATCGATTGGGACACCCAGGATCGATCATGATGAGACGGATTATAGAAAGCTCATATGGGCATCCGTTAAAGAATTTCAAAATTCTTTCGAATAATGAATATCCTTGCACTTCGTGTTATCAAGGCAAGTTGATTATCAGGCCATCACCAACAAAGGTTGGGACTGAGTCACCCACGTTTCTGGAACGTATACAAGGGGACATTTGTGGACCTATTCACCCACCTAGTGGGTCGTTTAGGTATTTCATGGTCTTGATAGACGCATCCTGTAGATGGTCTCATGTGTGCCTGTTGTCATCACGCAACCTTGCGTTTGCAAAATTAATGGCACAAATAATTCGACTACGAGCACAATTTCCAGATAATCCAATCAAGTCCATTAGACTGGATAATGCTGCTGAGTTTACATCCCAAGCATTTAATGATTATTGCTTATCAATCGGGATAAAAGTTGAACATTCTGTAGCTCATGTTCACACTCAAAACGGTTTTGCAGAATCGTTAATTAAACGCCTGCAGTTGATTGCAAGGCCATTACTTATGAGAACGAGGCTGCCCACTTCGGTATGGGGTCACACCATCTTACATGCAGCAATGCTAATTCGTCTCAGACCGACGAATTACCACAAGTATTCCCCGTTGCAATTGGTTTTGGGTCATGAACCCAATATATCCCATTTAAGAATTTTTGGATGCGCAGTATATGTGCCTATTGCACCGCCATCCCGCACCAAAATGGGTCCGCAAAGAAGGTTAGGAATATATGTTGGGTTTGAATCGCCCTCCATCATTCGCTACCTCGAAACATTGACAGGCGACTTGTTTACTGCACGATTTGCAGACTGTCGATTTGATGAGACACTTTTCCCAAAATTAGGGGGAGAAGTTGGTGAAACCAAACGGGAAATTTTGTGGAAAAATGCATCATTATCTCATCTTGATCCACATACCTCTATTTGTGAAAGAGAGGTACAAAAGATTATCCATTTGCAAAGAATAGCAAATCAAATGCCTGACGCATTTACGGACTTGAAGAGGATAACGAAATCCCACATTCCCGCGGAAAATGTTCCAATCCGTATTGATGTCCCTATTGGACAATCATCTAGTGTCATATCCAATGAGTCAAATGCACGCCTGAAGCGTGGCAGACCATTAGGTTCCAAAGATCGAAATCCTAGAAAGAGGAAAAAGAACGATCGAGATGACACTACGAAAGAATCTCATGAGGAAATTCATGATTTAACAAATTCTGAGATTCATGAAGAATCCATTGAGCCCGAGACTCTGGAAAATACGGAACTATCCCTAAATCCAATTAATATTGAGGCAAATATTAATCGAGTGGATATTGTGGTGGATAATGCCTTTGCTTATAATGTAGCATCTAGCATTATGCAAGAATGTGAGGATCTCGAACCTCAATCTGTTGAAGAATGTCGAAAAAGACAGGATTGGCCAAAGTGGCAAGAAGCAATTCAATCAGAATTGAATTCGCTGGCAAAACGTGAAGTTTTTGGCCCTATAGTTGAAACACCTAATGGTGTTAAGCCTGTCGGCTATAAATGGGTCTTTGTACGCAAAAGAAATGAGAAAAACGAGGTACAAAGATATAAGGCACGCCTTGTTGCACAAGGTTTTTCTCAAAGGCCTGGTGTCGATTATGAAGAGACATATTCGCCTGTAATGGATGCGATAACCTTTCGTTATCTCATAAGTTTTGCTGTCCATGAAAAGCTTGACATGCACTTAATGGATGTGGTTACTGCCTATCTTTATGGCTCACTTGATAATGAGATATACATGAAAATTCCCGATGGACTCAAGATGCCAAACGCGCATAATTCAAAATCTCGGGAAATGTTCTCAATTAAATTGCAAAGATCCTTGTATGGTCTAAAGCAATCAGGACGAATGTGGTATAATCGTCTTAGTGAGTACTTGTTAAAAGAAGGCTATATAAATGACGCCATTTGCCCGTGTGTTTTTATAAAGAAAACAACATCGGAATTTGTTGTACTTGCCGTATATGTCGATGACATAAACCTTATTGGAACCCCTATAGAACTCCAAAAGGCAATTGATTATCTAAAGGATGAATTCGAGATGAAAGATCTCGGAAAGACTAAACTATGTCTTGGTTTGCAAATTGAATATTTGGCAAACGGAATTTTTGTTCATCAATCTACCTATACAGAAAAGGTACTGAAACGGTTTTACATGGATGAAGCACATCCTTTAAGTACACCGATGGTTGTTCGATCACTTGATGTGAACAAAGATCCATTCCGACCACAAGAAAGGAATGAAGAGCTACTTGGTCCTGAAGTACCATATCTTAGCGTAATTGGCGCACTAATGTATCTTGCAAATACTACAAGGCCTGACATATCCTTTTCAGTTAATGTCTTAGCAAGATTTAGCTCGGCTCCTACGAGGAGACATTGGAATGGGATCAAACACATATTGCGGTACCTAAAGGGAACTACCGATATGGGTTTATTTTATGGCAAGAATTGCAGCCCGGATCTTGTTGGTTATGCTGATGCTGGATATTTGTCCGACCCACATAAGGCTCGATCTCAAACGGGTTATGTGTTTACATGTGGAGACACCGCCATATCTTGGCGATCGACTAAGCAATCAATTGTGGCTACTTCATCTAATCATGCCGAGATAATTGCTATTCATGAAGCAAGTTGGGAGTGTGTGTGGTTGAGGTCTATAATACATCATATCCAAGATAAATGTGGTTTGAAGTGTGATAAACTACCCACAACGTTGTATGAAGACAACGCAGCATGTATAACTCAATTGAAGGGAGGATTCATAAAAGGAGATAGAACGAAGCATATTTCACCAAAGTTATTCTTCACACATGATCTTCAAAAAAATGGTGATATCAATGTTCAACAGATTCGTTCAAGCGACAATATGGCTGATTTGTTCACAAAATCTCTACCAAAGTCAACCTTCAAGAAGCTAGTTCACAAGATCGGAATGCGAAGACTTAAGGACATAAATTGATGTTCTTATCAGGGGGAGTTAATGCGCGTTGCACTCTTTTTCCCTTACAAGGTTTTGTCCCACCGGGTTTTCCTTGCGAGGTTTTTAACGAGGCAACCAATAGGCGCATATTCAAACATGTGTACTCTTTTTCCTTACTTTAATTTTTACCATTGGGTTTTGTTTTAAGGTTTTAACGAGGCACATCATTGAATAGACATTCAAGGGGGAGTGTTATAAATACACTTCTATTTAAGGTGAATGTCTTTAATTAGAGAGATTCTAGAGTCCTATTATTGGTAGGTAGATCATTCCACTCCCTATAAATAAAGGGGTCTTCTACCATTGTAAGACATCCCTAACAATCTCTAAGTATCAATAAGAAGAACTCTCTCTACTCTTCTCTCTATTACTCTTGTTCTTGCATTATTGTTCTTGTCTTTTATATTATTTCATAACAAGTCTTTTATTTTTAGTTTGCGTTTTATTGTTTGTTGAAAAGAAAAAGAAAAAGAGTCTTGTTTTTAAAAGTAGTTCTTTTATTTGCTTATGAAATGCCAAAAATAAAAATGAAAAAGAGTCATGTTTTAAAATAGTTCGGTTAATTTGCCCGAACTACGCAGGTTTAATTCTCCCATTCGGTCCAACCTCCCTTTACAAAATAGCCCAAAAATGTGAAATTTTAATTTTTTGCCATAAATAAACTAGGTGGTGCCATTTTTGTCAAAATAGCTAAATATTCCCAAAAGGGACGCCGGAAGGCTGACTTTGCATAGACGGCCACCTTTGGTCATTTTTAGATTTTTGACCGATTATCCCACACTGCCTTAAAATCTTGGTCTCCGAGGCACTAAAAGGCCGTATTTGCAATACCGTGTCTTTTTATTTAATCTGAAAAACAAGAAAAAGAGTCAGTGGTCAAGTGAATGTCATTTGGATTTTTTGGTCAAAATAGGCCGAGCCTGTGTCAGTGGTGTCTTAAATCGTTCTTGCCGAGATAGCCCTAGAGTATCTTTCAGTTGTCGAAAGGCTATTTTTGTAAATGAATGAACAAGTTTGTGAAGTGCCATAAAATAATCTTCCCTGGCCTCAAAATTCATATGAAATTGGGAATGGGCCACGTTTGCAAAAAAAGCCATTTGGTTAAAATTGGCATATAGGGAAAAACATCTGTTAGTTTGTTTTTCTTTCGATTAGAGTATGTGGGTTGTTTGACTTTCGAATCTGTATTCCATCTTTTTGTCAAAGTCTGATAGTTTTGTCTAAGTTTGTCAATTTTTTTAAATTATTGTAATCAAAGTTTGTTTTGTTATGAAAACTGAAAAGTCCCAAAATATGTTTTCGCTTCTACCTTTTATTCGCACGAACTACACTTGATCTGATTCATGCGGGGTCATAATACGTAGGCAATCCACATATGATTCGACCATTACCAAATAAAAGAGAAAAATAAAAGAACGGAAAAACAAGGAAAAGAGAGAAGAAAGAAATGAGGTGAAAACAAAGGCCAAAGGAAAAGAGCGGAAAAACAAGTAAAAAAGAAGGAAATAAAAGTCAAGATTGAAATGAGAGAAAAATAAAGAAAAGTGAAAAAGAAAAGAGAAGAAAAAGAAAAAGAGAGAATGGAAAAGAGGAGCATTTTCAATAAAAAATGGGAAAAGGCCGAGATGACGCATGCGATAGCAAATGCATAATAGAAATGATCAACTGCTTAGGTGCATTCATTCCCAGATATGCGATTACCAACGTGTTAAATGCCCTAACGCTAACATGATGATTTTGGCATGTCATTTCAGAAAGATGGTTGGTTTGTGGTTTTAAGGTCAATCTCCCCTGCAATACAAAGGCAAAAACAATGACAGTGAATAACAGAACCAAAATGGGGGTTGGTACCAACATCCAAAAGTAGCCGGTTGAGCAGGTCGACGGGTTGGAGGTCAAAATATTGAGAAAACATGTGGCAGACATGTATCGGGCATGGATGTATGGGAGAGCACCACCCCACCACCGCCTTGCTTACTGGATTCTGTCCTTACCCAAATACCAAACATAATTCCAGGTGATCCTCCATGCTCTCCATATCTACGCGATTATAACAGTTTTTCGAACCACCCTGGTAGGTCCATCACCCATCATCCAACTATATCTTCCCAAAGGTGCCTTCCGGTCACACCCTCTATGCTTGACATAGAAAACTTACCCAGAGTTCATGATGTCCGATATTACCCTCCAAGGTCACTCATAAGGGTCCCAAATCGCATAAACAATGGCCGAAAGATAAGCCTCGTGTTGAAAATGGAAGGTTCACATATAGAGAAGGGACAGACAAGGAATCTATGAAGCTGTTAGAACCGTCCGTGGACCGTTCCTCCCTGTCTGGAATGGAAAAAAGCCAGGGGAAAGCTTTAGAGAGTTTGGGATCAGATCGAGGGAGCAAGCTGCTCGAATCAATACCCCCGATTGATGAGAAAGAGATGGTCGAACTTTTCATACATGCCCAGGGGCCCACCTACTTCAATCATTTGATCCTGGCAGTGGACAGACCTTTCGATGATGTGTTAAGAATGGGGGACTAGTAGAAAAGGGAATCATGTCGGGCAAAATCTTGAGTTGCTCGAAAGACATCTAGGACATCTCGGTAGGCTCGGAAGGGAGAAAGAGAAATAGAAAAGATGATCCAAAGGGCTTTCCTGATCGACATTTCTAACCCCGATATCATACCTGTGAATATCCTCGGGCACTGGATGACCCTCTCTAAAGTTACTTCTCTCCACGGGACTCCCAAATACAGACTCTATTTTCCAAATACCCAGCTCCACGACATGCTTATCCACCCCCACGAGCATACCAGAAACTCCCTGAGTCAGGTTTTAGGCCAAATCAGGCCTTTAGCATACCAGAAGCTCCCTCAGTCAGGTTTTAGGCCAAATCAGGCCTTTAGGAACGAGAAGTTGCTGAAACGAGAAAAGGCTTTCACTCAAATTGGAGAGTCATATACCAGTTTGTTCCAGAAGTTGAAGCAAGTGGGCATGCTGAAGCCGATTCAAATAAAAATGCTAAACCCTCTGAAATGTGATTTTTATCTAAAAATGTGCATATTGCTCAGATGCTCCAGGGCGTGACACAAAAAAGTGCTGGAGGTTGAAGAACGCAATTCAGGAGCTTATTAACGTAGGTAACATCATCGTACAAAGTCCGGATGCACCGGACACTAACCAAAAACCATCGCCTGCGCATAATGAGGTAGACATGGTAGGTATGATTTGTTTTGAAAAGGAAGGTGAGAACTCTCTAAGAGCCATGGAGACCCAAAAACAACTTGTTGAGGATGATGTGATGAAAGTTTGTAAAGTTCCTAATGTTGGTGATGCAGAATTCAGTTGCTAAGATGCCGTGCTTGGTAATTGGAAAGATGATCCATTCCTAGGTCAGCCGGGGAGGAGGTTTGATGGTCTATTTTGATGTCATTTCTGTTGTCCAGGTTATTTGCATGGTTGTAATCCAGATATTGTCTTGTGATCAAACCCTCTTATCCTTTCATTTTTTGTCTAGTTTGTTTAGTCGTAGTGGTTTGTTAAGGTTGTCGAGGTTTGTTTGAGTTCATTCTAGGGTTGTACTCCAGTTTGTTTTGTTGTTCGAACTGTTTCATTGTTTGTCTAATGCAAATTCCGATCATTTGTTACTCCTAATCATTTTCTTTATTTAGTTCTTTTCTATCCTTTTATCATGTCTGTTGTTTATGCTGGTTCTAGTGATATGACATGCACACATAATTCTCAGTCTGATTTTTTAATAGCTACGTTAGTCAAGAAACAATGAAACCATGTTGAAGACGATAAGGGCATTTGAGGAAATAAGAACAGATTTGGACATTTTGAGATTATCTGAAACCCAAGCCATGTGAAACTGGGGCAAGTAAAACATAAAAACGTAAAATCATGTTGCCAACCTGACAGGGGGTCGTGTGTGGTAATGAGAGTGAGAGTGCTATCCAATAGTGATTTAAAATTGACAAATGTCAAAGGCAGATGTGTGTATATGGTTATCAAGTCTGGCACAATTAGAAGATGTTACTAATGTTTGTTTAATTGTGTTGTTTGTACTTGATATGTTTTGAAGATTGAAATGACGAAGGCATTTTGTTCTGCTATCTAAACACTTTATCCTTCGTTACCCCTTTGAGCCTTATTTATTTTCGTTCATACCCCTTTTTCAGAAACAGTAGCAAAGATCAGAAACACAAGCATGAAAGATAAGGGAAAAGAAAAGAATGACAAAAGAGAGAAGCAAAAGAAAAAAAGGGAAAAGAAAAAGAAAAAGAGAAGAAAAAGAAAAGAAAAACAACAAAAACAACAAAACAACAAAAAGAGAAAAGGAAGAAAAAAGAAGAAGAAAAGGGACAAAAAGAGAAAAGCACAAAAAATAAAGTAATTTCTATGACATGAACTACGTTCGACCTGATTCCTTTTAAGGATACATAGGCAGCCTCACGGTTCGGTCCCACCAAAATAAAATCCAAAAGTCCCCAAGCAAGAAATTGGGGCAGAAATTGTTGTTGTTGTAAGAAATCTGATTCCGAAAGTTATAATTTTGAACCCATGTTGAATTGTTTTGATCCTTTGATACCCTTTCTTTCTCACCCCATCCGAAAGCCCACATTACGGTCCAAAGAAAGACCTTTCGACTAGTCTTCGATACATGCCAAGTCGAGCAAGTAGAGGTGATTGTGAAGGGCAACACTCTGGTCCAAGCAGGAAAGATAGATGAAGAATGAGAGAGTATTATTGATGAAAATCCCCACGGGTACGGCAAGGCGATGGAAGCTGAGAGAAATGAAAAATGGGAGAGTCTTATTGGTGAAAATCTTCACGGGCACCTTGAGGCGATAATAAGCTGAGAGAAAGAACAAAATGAGAGAGGCTTGATGGTGAAAACCCTTTGGGAACTACAAGTCGAATAAGGAATGTAAATCGAATTGGATAAGCGGAGCATTGTAGCCCAGTTTCACGGCGAAAGGATACAACAATAGCTGAACATCAGGTTTGATTGGCAGAATATATACAGGTGCATGTCAAGGTCGTTAGAGCTGGTATCCACATTTGATAGATTTATACTTCGTAGTGTCTTCTTTAGGACTCATCTCTTTACATTGTCCTTCATTTTGTTCCTCTGTTTGATCACTTCCTCTTTCTAAGTCTGTCGGTTATAAAAAGTGAGAAATGACTTTATAATCGGACACCAGCTTTCCAATTGCACAAATGGGGTTTGGCTAGCGTATCAAGTGTCACAAGCCAAGAAAAACAACAAGGACACCGAGCTGTTAATGCTCAACATGCTTTGGGGGATCCTGGTGAAACGCAAAAGTTTGGTAGATATCAGGCCAGGAGTAATGCAATTGATATATGGTATTGGGTTTTAACGAATAATAGATATTTTCTGTGAAGGTTCCAGCAAAAGATCAATAGATTTCAAGGTGAAGTGCCAGGAGTTTCAGTTCGGAAGAATAACATATTGTATGTGGTAACAAACATGCTTTGGGGTTCACATAAGGCACAAGAGTTGGTAAAGACAGTTCAAAAGCGGTACAATAAACAGAAGTTATAGGGTTTGAACGTGGAAAGGTATGTTCGGAGCCAATGATGGAAAAGGGAGTGGTTAGGCAAGAAACAAGCTGGGTCTTCAAATGAAAAGAAAGTTATCATGACAAGTAAGGGAGTAACGGACCTCAAGGCTAAGGCCATCGGATAAGTCAAGAAAGAACAACATATAAACGGAGTAGGGGCAATGGACGTGCTGTGGGATTCATGTAAAAACAAAGGTTTGGGAGACGACGATTCATGCCATGTGCGCTTTATGAGTTGAGGACGACAGAAAAGGGGTTGGTCCATAAACAAGCAAGTCTCCGAGTGGAAATCAAGCATCATGGTAAGTGAAGCAGAAATCACTGCAAAGTTCAAGGCCAAAAACCAACCATCAATTTAAACTGACAAGATTTTTCTTTGATTGAAACGGGCAGAAATTTCATTTGTTTTGGGGAAATTCCCCGCAGGGGAAGGATCAAGCACCAAAATAGGTTTGACCGTAAACTTCTGAGGAATGTGGCTTAGTTGAAATTCAAAATACATGTCAGTCTTCAAATTTTAAGTTTTGAAATATTTCCGTCTTTACATTTTTATGTTGTGGAGTTGGGAGCCCGCCCATATAACAGAGGAATACATTTCAGTCTTTAAATTTTAAATTTTGAAATATTTCAGTCTTTACATTTCTTTAAAAAAAAGTTTTGAAGTTGGGAGCCATTCATTTCAGTCTTTAAATTTTATGTTTTGAAACATTTCAGTCTTTATATTTTAATATTTGAAGTTGGGAGCCCACCCATATAACAGAGGAATACATTTCAGTCTTTAAATTTTAAATTTTGAAACATTTCAGTCTTTACATTTTTTTTACAAAAGTTTTGAAGTTGGGTACCCGCCCATATAACAGATGAATACATTTCTGTCTTTTAATTTTGAGACATTTCTGTCTTTAAATTTTTAAGTTTTGAGGTTGAAGCCCGCCCATATTATAGAGGAATACATTTCAGTCTTTAAATTTTAAATTTTGAAACATTTCAGTCATTACATTTTTTAATTATTTTTGAAGTTGGGAGCCCGCCCATATAACAGAGGAGTACATTTTAGTCTTTAAATTTTAAGTTTTGAAATATTTCAATCTTTAAATTTTCAAGTTATGAGGTTGGGAGATTTCCCATATAACAGAGGAATACATTTTAGTTTTAAAATTTTAAAGTTACATTCAGTCTTGTCACAATTCAAGTTTTAGTTTTAAGTTCTTATTAATACATGGTAACAAGCACCCAGTTTTCCAAACTGGGGCAGAAAGTTTTATTTGATTTGTCTATCTTTGTGAAGTTGGGAGCCCGCCCATATAGCAGAGGAATACATTCAAGTTCAAGTTATTCAAGTTAAGCAATTTGAAGAGAAGGAACAACATCTCAATTGACCAGTTGATGTAACATTAAGGGATTTGACCGAGAAAACACAAAACAACGAGGCAACAAGAAAACACAAGACAACGAGACAACAAGGAAGTACAAGATCAAGTTTGAAGAATTTATATAGTACCTTTGTAATTCATAGTTCATAGCTTATGCTAATTTTTGACACGGTGTAATAACAGAGGTCAGCAAGCAGTAGCATTAGCAATTGCAGTGAAATCACAACTCCTGGTAGTCCCAGCTACCAGACACTCCTGAACTACACTGACCTGATTCCTGTTTAGCCCAGGATATGTAGGCAACCTCTAAAGCAGGGTGCGGTCAAAACTTTTCAAAAAATGCTTCACACGGAATATTCAAACGGGCAAATATCGCTCATATTTGCTCACTTATCTTTGCCCAAAAACCTTTCATATTTCCAAGCAAAGAGGGGCAGCTGTGAGCACGTAATTTTTGCCCTATATATGAATTATTTCCACAAAATTCAAACAAAAGATTTTTCCTTATTTTTATAATTTTTGTAAATTTTGTGTTACTTGGTTGCACTTTATTTGTGCATGTTAATTCATATGAAAATACAAAAATATGCATTTACATTTATGATTTAATTTCATATATTAGTATTAGTTAGGGATAATTCGTTTTAGAACAAATATGAAGAAAATAATAAAAATAGTTCACTTTTGTATTTTTATTGTTTTAATTGTGAAATCGTTACGAAAAATAGTTTTCAAAGTAATTTTAGGCATTAATTAATTTTAGTTTAGTTTCTATTTTAATTTTGCATCTTTATGAAAAATTAACAAATAAGACAAAATTCTAAAATGGAAAAAAAACAAAAGGAAATAAAAAAAAAAGAGGAAAACAATTTGTGAAACAAAACAAAAAGAAAAATAAAAGGAAAAGGGGGTCTTGTGTAAAAGACCTAGATTGGGATATCCATGCTTCAAATATGTTGGCCCAATTCGTTGATTATCAACCAAACAGGCCCAAACCCCGGCCCTTGCCCAGGACGCCCCAGCGATTAATGAAACGATACCATTTTCCTGTGCATTCCCAGCCGTTGATCCATGTTAATTTAATGATCAAATTGGGCTCTTGGGATTTCCTTATAACTGTTCGAAATGGGTTTTAACCCTAGAGACCGTGTCTCTTCTTCCTCGTACTCCCTGTTACTTCACCGGCGGAGCCTCCATCGGTAAATGTCGTCTTCTCCGTTTAGCCCCAAACTAACACCACTAAACCTCCTTGCCCTCCTCTTCCTATTCCCACTATTGATTTCCCTCGAATCTCACCGGAGACCCTCGAATATTCGTCGGAAGATTTTCCGGCCACGACACTACCAATCCCAAATCCCACCAAAATAACATCACAAAACCGCCCAAGTTTCCTCTACCCAGCTCCCATAGCTGTATCTCTCGAATATGCCTAGAATCGGTCGAATGTCAAGTTGAAAATTTTCGGCCGGAACCCTAATTGCCCCAACTCGCCTCAAATTGATCCCAGGCATTGTTTGGGCCTTCCTTATGAAGTATCAAAAAAATTGTTCGCACTTAAATCTCACTGGAATCATCCGAATCTTATAATTAAGAACTATCGGCGAGCTTCCTTAGGTTTCTTAGCAGTTCTTTGTAGTTAATTAGTTGTTTAGTTAGTTGGAGTCTGATTGTGTTTGTTTTGTGTTTATTTGGTTCAATATGTTATTATTTTTGGTATAATCCCTCGCATCTTATTCAAGTTAAGTTTATAATTTAGTCTGATTGATTAGCTTTAATTCAGTAGATGTCCTTTAAATTTTCTTATTTAGCATTAATCTCTGTTTTAATTCTATTAGGTTATTTGCAGGTTTATAATGGTTCTTCACTTAAGATAATATAGTTTGTTCACTTCAGTAGATTTCATTTAGTTCTAGGTGATTAATATTATCCAAATAAGTTCTTTGGGTTGTTAATCTATTAGTTTGCATGTTAAAGCTTGGTTTAACTGACATGAAGTGGGTAATTTTAGTTAAGAAAAGTGAGTTGTTTAGGTTTTTCTCATAAAATAATCCTAGTAGCAACTAGTTGAACTTCCTAGAATATTCTAGAACAAGGTCAAAATGGTTTTCTCTTATAATTTGAGGCACTTACTTGTGTGACAAGTTAGAAATAAAAGGGCTAAAACCTAAAAGAGGGAGAGACTAACAGGAAATAAATTTTTTTGCTTGGTTGTCTATAAAAGACATTTCATTGCCTTGTTAAGGGGGTACCGATTTCCAGCCAGTTTTTAGCTTCTAAAACTTCTTCACTTTCAAAAATCCCTGATCTGATGAAGACTTCAAAAGAAAACAAAAAACAGAATAAAATTCAAAAAAAAAAAAATCAAAACATAGTAGGTGCTGTTCCATTAAGATCCTAGCTTAATCAAGTTCTTTCGAGGATTAGGCTGTTATTCCCATAGTTCAGAAGTTCCGAGACCATGAATTGATTTCAAACTTTGAGTATTGTTGATTTCTGGTTGTTACTGGTTGATTTCAAGTTATAATTGATTGTTGGAGTCTGGTTTGAGGTGCTGCTATTGGTTGTATCCTGATTTGAACATTTCTTGGTTGTTTTGAAGTTGTTTGGATTTGATCTGTGGTGTTATCTAGGCTTTTAAAAATGTTCCTAGACTGTTGGGATATTCCTGAACTGTGTTGTTGATTGCTGCTTGAACTGACCTCTTCTCCATTTCTATTTTCTCTTCAGGTACACAATTGGAACCTGTGCTGATATAACTTCAATTTGAGTGAAATGGAGCCATTTATGTTCTATGTTCAATTGCCTACTCGTTGTTTTAATTTGCTTAGTTTTAATTTGTTAGTTGTAATGAATCAAAAATATGTATGAATTTGGACCCTTGGATGTGCAATAGACTTAAGACTGTAATATGTGGACTGCATAACTAGGATTGAACTTTGCACTATTTGTCTAAATCCAGCTATTAGTACCTTGAATATAGGGAAAATGAGAGTATAAATGTGAATGGAGTTAGAAAATAGGTTAGAGAATACTGGTTAGTGCTTTCTTCTAATTGTTTTATTTTGTTGTTAGTTTAATCGCTAACTGCTCAGAAGCATTTGTAATGGTTCACTAGTTATATGCATAGAGATGTATAGTTTAAATCATTAGTAGTTTAATTTAATCCAATTTAATACTCTCGTTCAGTACGCAACTAGACTGGCCAACTCGTGGTGGAATCAAAGTTCAATCGATTAATCTCTTTCAATTTGAATAGGTGAGCATTTCTTCCTTTGGCTGTAATTTTGAGCACACACGCAAAGGGCCTGGGGTCATTCCTGCGTTTGGGCCACAAGTTTAGGCCCAGATTACACTCGACACTGGAGTGTGACTGTAGAAGCTCGATGTGTGTATGCTTGTGATTGTGCTTGCAATTGAAATTCCCTTGGGTCTGGGTCGGAATCGATGGCTGATAGATATTCAACAGCTGGAGAAATGAGGGCCCACGTCATGGGCAAGCGATTTGTCCTAGGGACCAATATTAATTTATTAGGATCTTTTCGTTTCTTTTAGGGACAAAAAAAAAATAGAAAAATATAGTTTCCTTTAGGTTTTCCTTTTAAAAATAAAATGGGATGAGCCTCGCCCAATAAAACACAATTGCGGGGCCCTCAATAATGTTGTATAAAAATACTTAGAATTCGGGAAGATCGTTTAATGAATTTCATGATTTTACCCAAAATAATATTACGTTAGACTATTAGGCGCAATTTAATTAAATTACATCCTTAAACTTGGGTGCGCATTGATGCAACCCATATCCAAATCTCAACGGATTTAAAATGTGTTAACAACTACGGGTGCATTGATTGCGATGTGGTTCGAGACGCATTTTTGCGACGTTGCAATTCTTTTAAAGATAATGATAAAACCGGTATACGAATAAAAACAACATAGGCGAGCATGTATTAAAATTAGATAAAGTCAAATAAAATAGTTAAGCGACCGTGCTAGAACCACGAAACCCAGGAATGCCAAATACTTTCTCCCGGGTTAACAGAATTCCTTACTCGAATTTCTAGTTTGCGGATTGTTAACAGAGTCATATATTTTCTCGATTTGGGATTCAACCGGTGACTTGGAATACCATTAATCTCCCAAATGGCGACTCTGAATATTAATAATAAATCCCATTCCGATTGTCCTTTAATTAGAAAAATTCCTTTATGCCATTGCGGGGTGTAGTGAAAAAGGAGGTGTGACACCCCTCGCAGAGTGTAATTACAAGAAACGAATTGAGTCTTCGAACATGCCTTGTTTTACCATGATGCAAGCAGTAGAGGTGACCAAAATGTCCCTTCGGTTGAGCTTCCTAGATATTTAATGCGCATCAGTCGTCGGTCGGCCACTACTAGTATTGAGCCGTCGTTGCGAAACCAATAAATAGTCACCTTCTTCATTCTTTCAAACTTTACTTTCAATTTTCTTTATCGTAATCTTCATAGTTCTTTGCCTTATCCAGATCTTTGTGTTTTCAGTTTCCTAGGTTTCTTTTCTTGTTTCTTCATAAAATATCCAAGCGTCCCTCCTCCGTTATGCTCCTCTCTATTTACAAAAATGAATAAGACCTCAAAAACTGTCCCACACGATGAAACCACTTCTTCATCATGGCCTGCGGGCGCCGGAGCCTCCCCTAGATGAATTCGTTCCAACAAAATACCCCATTGCTACTGATTTTAAGGTAGAGAATACACCCTCGACACCGGGTTAGTGCGAACCGATGTCGAGATATATATGTACTATTTCCCACGATCTCCTTAAGAGGGTGAAAGAGGAGTGCAACTGGGTAGGCAAAGATGTAGTAGTTCTTACCCCCAAGGAATCTATCACCACTCATGTGGAGGGGTATCTAAGTGTCTATACTTACCCTTTCATGATAGGTCCCTTAGACCCCATCATCGTTTCCGTCTGCAATTGGTATGATTTCACTCTTGGCTAAATCCATCCATCATTCTGGAGGATCGTGATCCTCTTTTGATTTTTTGTAAACAAGATCGATGGGCATCATTTACTCGCGATCATATTATGTGTCTCTATAGCCCCCAGATTTATCGAGGAGGCTTGATCAAGTTTTACCGTCAAACCGTCAAACCCCCATTCTCGAGCATAGAAGAGACCCGAGACCGAGGTTTTATGGGTCGATTTGTCCAGATGAAGACTTCGGACTTGATCCCTTCATAGGACATGTCGTTTCCTTAAAAATGGAACATGAATCGTAAGTATTACTTTGTCTGAATATCTATCTCTGCCATTTTACTTCTCATCTTCTTTTCTTATCTAAGTTTTTTTATGTTGTAGCTGTGGTCGTCGTGCCGGAAATGATCCCCGACATGAAGGAAATGGGTCAAGGGCTTAGTGTCACAAAACTCTTACTCTAAGCGTGCTTGGATGGAGTTATCAAAGGGCTGTAACCATGATAATCTTCTTTTCTTAGAACGGTTTCCATTCATACTTCATATTGGACTTACCCATCTTTTTCTTTTTGTAGGCCTCGGGAAGGATGTAACAATAAGGCCCCTCTCTGCTGAAGAACAGGCACTTCTTTCATCATCTTCCCTGAAGCAGGGGAAAGAAAACAAAAGAAAATAGGCTCCGAGCTCTCCAGGCTCGGAAAAGTGAAGACCGGGGCCCCGTAAGCCTAAGGGTAATATCATTCGTGTAACTTTGGAGTCTTTCCAACGGCTAAGGGATTAGACCGAAGATAAAGATGAAGAAGAATAAGACTCTGGGCTGGTGACTCATGTGCGAGCTGGCACCGAGATTAAAGGAATCACTAGGTCGGCGAGAGTCAAAATTGCTTTGCCCCAACCTGATGAGCCCGATCCAAAAAAAGCTGAAGATGCTCCACCGTGAGGTGGGAAGGCCACCGAGGATGCTGGTGTAGAAGCTGGGCTCGAGGCTCCCTAAAATGGATGCGATGCCTCAAAAAACCCACTTGGGAAATAGAGATTGGAGATTCCTCCTTGTTGCCTTCGTTCTTTGATTTGACGATCAAGGACGCTCAAAAGACTGAGATTTTCCATGGTGAAGAGGTCTATGAAGCAGAAGACCCTTTTGTTGGCTATTTTATTAAAGTGGAAAATGTCACCGGTCCGGGTGACTTGGATGTACATAGGAAGAGCTTGAGTGAGGCTCCCTCGAGATTTAAATTGACTAATCAATTCACGGCCCCCAGTGTCAATCCTAGGCGTAAGCGGCCACTTATCATCTCGGTATCGGAAGATGCTCAGGTTTTCTTTACCCCCGTAGGGGTGGCTAGATATCTTCAATGCTTGGTCATTAAAGAGGACCAAGCCAAGATGGATGAAGTGAAAGTTGCTTGCTTGTTCAACGAGGCCCAACATGCTCTGAATCAGGTAAGCTCGAGGGTCATTCCACTGTCTCTTTATAAATTTGAATCGTAGATAGTTCTAATGTTTTCTTCCTTTCTTGTAGGCTTCAGTGTTGAATCATGAGGTCTTCTTTGAATCTGAGAGGAGTACAAGGTTGAGGTTCAGGGCCTCGCTAATAAATGTGATACCTACAAGCTTCTTAGCGAGAAGCTTGAACTAGACTTGGTGACAGCTCGAGATGAGCATGCTGAGATGGCCGGGCATGCATTCCGAGTCCTTCATGATAGTAACTATGAGTTGGAGATAAAAAGTAGCGATTCGATTCTGCAGGTTCGATTGAGGCTCGAACAGATCAAGGACCTCCAAAGGAAAATAGATAAAGTAAGAGCCGAGGATGAATAGTTTAAGGGGTGCATGGACATTTGGCTGCACAAAGGACGTCGTCCACGCAAAGCTTGAGTTGAGCAAGTTTCATCTTTGGGCTGTAAGGGAGAATACCTTGGTCCAGGCAAAGAAGGTCAAGGAGCTTCAATCCCATTTAGCTAACTTGGCCAAAGAGCTCGAGATGGCCAGGTCTGAGGCGGCCGCGCCCAATATTGTGAACCAATACAAGGCCAATGTTGAAGCCATCCTAGCGAAGTCCAAGGGCATGGTGGATCATGTAAAGTAGAAATATCTAAGGGAAGCCCTTGAGGGATTCCCGAGGAGGACTTCGAAAGTTTTTATTGGATCTGGTAAAGAAGACTTCCAGCGCAAAGATATTTCCTCCGAAAAGGACCATGCTGCTTAGGCTTAGTGATTTTTTTGTTTTTCCATCGAGTCCGTCCGACCTTAAAGAATTCTTAATCGGGCCATATGGCCCTTGTAAAGATTTTAATGAATATATGAAACTTGTTCCCTTCCATAGCTTATGAATCTGTTTTTTTATTATTTCATGTAAGGAACTAATGCCTTATCATTAGATCATGAAGTTGTGTTCAAGGGTCCGAGGTTTGTGATAGATGACGACCGATAATAGGCCTTGTCTTCAACCTTTTCTAATCGATTGGACCCTGAATAATAACTCGAACTTGAGTATAATATATAAGTCTTTTCTACCCTTTTCGGCTTTCAAAGTTTTCCCTTTATTTATCATTCATGTTCACAAAGGTTGTAATGCCTTAGCATGAAGTAAGGAACTGATCGAGAGTTTGAAAAATTTTGTACTCATTAGAGTTCTCGAGGCTTGATATTACCGAAGCCTTTGGTAAGGAATTCAGACGTCTTCAAACCGTGTTAATCTGATGTAGCCTCTTTTGTCTAGGATTTTCCTCTTGGGCTTATTTTCCCATTTTACTTTGAGCTTGCCCGAAGTTTCAGTCACCGAGTGGGGTGGCCGTGGCCTATAAAGATCGAGAATTGCCTAAAAAGTCTTATGATCTCAAATTTTTAATGATTCGATCTCATTTGCTTTTTGGGCAGTGATCGAGGCCAACCCTGCACTACTATTGAGTAGTGAGAGAGGTGGAAGCAGCTTTTACCCGATCAAGGCCGAGATCAATTTTCACAGGGAGCTAGATATTGGAGTTGAGTGTCTATCTAAATGAGAGTTGCTTATTTGTTCCTAATTGCACTTCTAAAAATAATAGGTTTTGATTTTACTTCTAATTGTATAATACTAGATGCTAAATTAAGCGCAATAAGCTACGGCTAATCTATTGCAAGTTTTTCAAATGATTAAAAGCAACCGGGTAGTGACTTTCGCCTAGGTGGTCAATTGACGGATTCTTGAGTCTTAGTCTAGATTGCCACATCGGGGGAGTATGATATAAACATTGCATGATTCTACTGACTCTATACCTCTTAGTATTTCGAGTGATTTTACCCGAATTGACTTTCTCAAGACCAATTGGGTATGCAAATTTGCACAATCAATTAAGGTTCAAGTCGGGTACCCTTTATTTGGGGCTATCAATCTCTTGAGTATGCCCCAATTCCTTGTTGGACGAATTTCATGGACTTAGGCTCTCTTTCTTAAGAAGAGCCAAAGTCTACTAGGCATAAACTAGTGTTTGCAACCGTTAATTCACAATTAAAACCCTAAATTAGCCCAAATATCAAACACCCATAGACAATCAAACATTAAAATACAAGAACTATCAAATACCCACACTAGGGTTGAGCCACAACCCTAGCTTATGGGTCTAGCTCATCATAATTAGAGAAGAAAACAAGGAAATAGATGAAGAAAATGTCATAATAATTAATTGCTAAATTAAACTTGAAGATTCAATGTTGAAATCATGCTAAAATTACTCAAAATAGGCAAAAGGAACGAAGTCACTAGCGTAGCTCTAAGTACAAAACTATCTGATAACTTAGAAATGGGAAAAGAATCTATTTATACAAGACTGAAAATTTTGGATAAAAATACCCCTGCGGGGTTAGTGCGGACCGCACAAAATTGATTGTGGCCGCACTAAGGCTCAGGTTTTGAATAATCATCTCTCTGAACTTGGGTAATGCGGTCCGCACGAAATCGAATGCGGCCGTGGTGGCTTTCATTGCTGTCCGCACAAAAAGGACCGCGGACCGCATTGAACTTTAATCTCTAAAACACCACCTCTCTGAACCTTGGCTCCACGGACTGCACAAAAATGAGTGCGGCCGCAGTGAACTCAATGCGGACCGAACTATGCCCTTTGCGGACGCATTGCCTGTTGGTTTGAAGAGTCACCTATCTGAACTTCACTTGTGTGGACCACACAGAATGGTGTGCGGCTGCACTGGACCTATTTGACTGAGCTTTGTCTTGTGTTGGTACTTGTGCAAGTTTTACTCCTTTTTGAGCTGGTTATATACATCTTGCCACCTTGTTGATCAAACCTGCAATCAAGCACAAGTTGTGAGCCTTTGGGACTATTTTGTACACATTTCTAATCAAAACATGAGCATGAAGGAGTGTAAAACGCATCATAATTCCTAGATATCAACTCCTCCAAACTTAAGCTTTTGCTTCTCCTCAAGCAAACAAAATAAGACCCACCCCTTAAGAGAAAATCCAAGAAAAATTCAGTTGTCTTAAAGTGACCTCATTTAGCATCAATTAGGACTAATAATTTCCATCAATACAAATGAATGATTAACAACATTTACTCTTTTAAACACCATGGATTAAGTGTGGCACAAGAGCATCAAGAGTTGACTCAACACATCAAAGAACTCTTTCTATTGCTTTGATCATTGTGGAACCCAAACTCACACATCCCCAACTCTCCCTAAGCAAACCTCTCCTTTAGGATAGTGGAACTCAGAACGAGGTTAATGGAAACACACTCATTTCTCCCAAGGAAAATTCACAAGTCCGGCTCTAAGTACCATATGCTTTCCCCTTATGTGAGTCACCACTAATGTAAGCTTCATTCAACTCAAGATCATATAAGGCTTTTGTGGAGACATAGTGAAGGCTTTTGGTTCAAGGTAGGCAATTTTTGTTCTAAGTAGGTTCCATCTTCCCTTAAGCACTTCATTTGTTTCATTTTTACACACATTCACTTGACTTTTTGAGTCATTCCACTTCTTTCTAAGAGGTTAGAGAGACATAATGTCACTCTTTCTTATTCATTTCAAATCTTTTCTCCTTTCTCAATTTTCCACACCTTTCATTCTCTGCTTTTCTTTAATCCCTTTTATTCATTTCTTCATTGAACATTCTTTTTGTCTTTTTACTTTTTTTTATTGCCTTTCATTTTCTTCATTTTGTGCCTTTTTAACACTTTGTTGTAAGAGATTTTATCATTATTAGGCTATGGAAGTATTCAAGATATCATTTGGATCAAGGAGAGCCTATAATTATGTCCCAAGTAAAATGTCACTTTGGGTTTTGCCTCGACAAACATTCAGGGAAAGTTCTAGACCAATGGCTCGGGAATTGGACTTGCAATGCAATTTCTCACCAGACAAGCTATGGGATCGCTAAAGACACAGAGTCAGGTCCCACAACAATCTTAGATAATATTTAAGCATACAATGGTCCCGAAAAACCACTTGATGATTATCGGTCAACACAAGAGTCTCAAGGTCATAACATTTACCATCCTATACACAACAATTTGTTTTTGACCATATGATCAAAGACAAATGTGCTAGGCACAAGTGACAATTTGCTTGGGGCACCCTTACCACTAACTGATAAACAGCAAAAAGAAAAACGGACTCAAACCTTTATGAAGTTAGTCATGCTATCCATCATCGGGAAGAGCCATCCGTTCACACAAATTCCACCTTTGGAAAGAACCGTGGCATTAAGAAAATCAAAGGCTTATTACAAAAATCCAAAATAAGAAGCTACGAACATAAATAAGAAGCTAAGAAGGAAAAATTGCGGAAAGTAAAATGAATATATACATGAGGGGTTTGATCAAATATACACTAAGGGGGATGAGTATATACAATGTAACATAACTTTTATATACATACCAAAAGTGAAAAGTACGAAAAATGTAATGAAGTGCTAACATTATATACATACCAAAGATAAAAAAATAAATCATAAAATCTGTTAAATATATACAGTCATCCAAGAAATCAATCAAAGTAGGGCCTACCCCCTCAAATGAAAGCTGGCATTGCCCTCAATGTCAACTAACCAAAATAAGCACAAAAAGAGAAGGGAGGAAAAAGAAACTTCCTATGGGTTATCTGTCTGCATGGGATCCTGAGTGGTCCCTGGGTCCTCAATATGCTCGGAAACCTGAGACTTGATCCATGCGACCTGTGGCTCTGCTGCTAGGACCTGAACCTGGACCGAGGTCTGGGCTAACTCCTGGAGCTGGCTTGAGGAATCTCCCTGCGGGTGCTCTAATTGTATGATTGTGTCATCTGCACGGGGAATCACCCTCCGCCTTTTGGGAGGCCTCTCCGACTGCTCAGGCTAAGTATGTTCTGCTGGCACATGGTTATGTAACAATTGTTAGAATATACGCTTAACGCTAGAGGGGGGGTGAATAGCGTTATAATAAAAAACAGCGTAAACTTGCGGAATTTAAAAATTGCAGGAATGAAATAAGTGCGATAAGTAAATAATAAGGAACGAACGCACCGATGTTATCCTGGTTCACCACAACCCCTGGCTAGTCCAGTCCCCGAGAGACTCTCTCGAGATTTCCACTAACTTCGTTAAGCTTACGGGTTCTTAGCAAACCGTTACAAACTGAGAACTTGAGTCACACAAGCCTCAACAACCTTTGCTCGAAGATACCACACTTCAAGACTTCAACCAAAGGAATCACAACGTTCCTTCTTACAATACAAGGGATTAACACTTCCCTTCAAGTGTATAAAAACACTTTGCACTCAAAACAAGACTCTCCTCAAGAGTAGATATGAGTAAAATAAATACGCTCAAGAACGCAACAACTTTCGTCAAGAATTTGCCTCTCAAAAACTTATGTAATGAATAGAAAATGATGAATAAGAGAGTATGCAAGCTTTAGCAATAATATGATCAGTTGTTGTTCTTAAAAGACTGATTTTAAGATGTATTTATAGTGTTGAAAACACGCACAACCGTTGCCTAATTGCCAATTAAGAATTGCTGATTTTGTGCTAAAACAATCGATTGTCTAAGTTGCATAATCGATTGTTTTCCAATCGTCCAAAAATCATTCCCAGATTTTACGCATAATAATCGATTATCTAAATAGTATAATCGATTATCTGGCAACGTTCAAAAAATCTTTTTCAGATTTTACTTAAAAACAATCGATTATCAAAATCATATAATCGATTACTTGGCAACGTTCAAAAAATCATATTCAGATTTTACTTAGGATAATCGATTATCAGAATCATACAATCGATTACCAGACAGAGTTTGAAAATATTTTGGCAACGGTCATTTACATAATTGATTATGCTATATGTATAATCGATTATATTACAGTCTTGAAAAATCGAATAGACACTGCCTCAACACAATCGATTGTCATAAGGTGCACAATCGATTATTTTGTAGCTTTGAAAAATCTGATGGACACTGCCTCAACACAATCGATTATCATAAGGTACACAATCGATTGTCTTGCAGCTTTGAAAAATCTGATGGACACTACCTCAACACAATCGATTATCATAAGGTACACAATCGATTGTCTTGCAGATGCCTTAACATAATCGATTATCATAAGTACATAATCGATTATCTTTGTCCAGATTTTAGAGGCATGTTTAAAAATCATTTTGGTTAAAATAAATATGCATAATTTAAAATCATTTTGCTTTAATTTAAATATGCATGATGTGATAAAAATAATTTTACGAGAGAAGCCAAGTCTTGAGTCAATTGTCGGATCAAGATCACAATTAAAGAACGACTCATGTATAACTTTATTTCTTTGCTTAATCTTGATCTTTGTTTGTCGTGTGCTTGAATCTCGTTATGTATCAATTGCGAGCTTGTGCTTGGACCTCGTCATATGTAAATTGCGCATCGTTTGTCATTTATCAAAACCTACAAATATGAACACACGTTTAGTTTAGTGCCTTGTGAGAACGTGTTTCAACAATTTCCCCCTTTTTGATAATGGCAAACCTTAATCGGGATATGCATATTAGATAATTCATAATGACGATCCAAGACAAGTAAATAGATATGCAATTAATTCCCCCTCAAAATATGAATTCCCCCTCAATTTATGCCAATAAATATTAAGTGCATAGCCCTTATTCTTCCCCCTTTTGACATTAGCAAAAAAGAATAAGCAAATAACTTGTTTATTGATTAACTAAAAATACGATTACATAAAGGAGACAATAAAAGATAGAATAATAAGCTAGAAAAGCAAATAAAGACATTATTCATTATCATTATCAATTTCCGCCTCGTCATCCGGCGCTGCTTCATAAGGGACAAGTCCAGCATATGGATAGTGAATATGATCAAAATATCTATGGATCTCATAGGTCAATCGATTGACGGAGGTGGACAAAGAAGCAAGTTGGCCGGAAATAGTTTGAAGTGTAGGAGCTTGAGGATGACGCGTTTGAGGAGTTGGAGGAGGAGCAGGAGCCACGTGTTCGCCGTCATGGGGAAAGGAGGATTCGGAAATTTCCCATTTCTTGGTGCCCTTTTTGAGAGGACCGATAGAGGTGTTGAACCCGGAGGCTTCAAGAAAATTCATTATAAGAAGGGCGTAGGGAAGTGGTCTATCGTCCCCAATGGCATCAAGCATGTGGATTTTGACGAACTTGCACCAATTGATGCGAGCCCCGTTGATGATGGCATGCATGAGTTTAGCGTCCTCTTGGGAGAGAGTGGTATGATTATGTTTGCGTGGTTTGAGGACTCGGGTTATGAAGTAGAAAATTAAACGATATTCGGGGAGCATGCCCTTAATAGTAGGACGACGATTGGACAGATTAGGATCAAATGCTCCAAGCCCTATTTGGTTTAGGAGAATTCGTTCATCAAATAATGCGCCGGCTTCTCTAATGTAGAGAGAAATGTCTTCCCCATTTCGAGGAAGATGAGCAATCGTTTGTAGGTTTTCGTTGGTTAAAAGAATTTCAACTCCATTTATGTTTGAAACAAGATCACCATCTGCGTCCTCCTGAAGATTTGAATAGAAGGCTTGAATCAAGGGAGGATTAATGTGAGGATAGGTTAGATATAGGAAATCAAGGAGTTGGCATTCCTTAAGTATGTTTGCAGTTGCAGCGGGGGCGCTGGATTCAAGATATTTGCTGGTGGAAAAGCGAGGAGGAAGAATTTCTCGTTTTTCAAATTTCGTCATGAATCGAGTTAGCTCGGGTTCAGTGTTGAACCGTAAGAGAGAGCCATCTTGGTAAGGAAAATTTGGAGGAGGAGCAGCGGAAGAAGATGCACCATGTCTGCTGGAACGAGGGCGTTTGGTGTGTCTGCTCGTCATTTTTGATGAAGGATTGAGAGCTGGTTGCTGAGAGTTTTTGAGAGACTTTTTGAAGCTTAGATTGGTTGTGAAGTGAGGAAGATGATCCTATTTATAGAGTGGAAAATAAGAGAGCATTTACTGGGAAAAGCTGCAATTTTAGAGATTTCAAAGAGTCAGACACGAAAAAAAAAAGAAAATTTGCACTGACCGTTACACAATCGATTATGGAATTGAAATAATCGATTATTATGGAGTTTTTAACTTGTACTCGGAAATGAAAAAAAAATCGATTGCAGGAGCCAAACGGTAACAAAGATTTGAATTTACTGACAGAGGATAATCGATTGTTGAATTATGGTAATCGATTATTCTGACACAGTGTGCATAGTGATTTTCTGACTTGGGAAATAATCAATTATATTAGGAAGGGCAGTAATGAATAGCCGAGACGGTAATCAGTTATACAGTTAAAAAAATCGATTATTGTCACAATTAACATCAAAAACCTGCAAAGCAAAAATGGTTAAACAATATGTTGTTTTTCCGGCATAATAAACGTAAAAACGTAAATAATCGATTAGTGATACTTGCTAATCGATTTTCCGGCACAGTAAGCATGATAATCGATTGTTGACTAAAAAATCGATTATTCTACACCATTGCCTTATAATTCCCCCTGCCTTTGGGGCGATACCTGCAAAAGAGAATTAGACGTCTCCGATGCTTAAGTTAGTAATTGTGGAAAAAGGTTCAATACATGACTTAGATCAATTTTGAGTCAAGCATTCCGAGTTCACTACGAATTCGGAAAAGGACTCTTTCTCTAACGGCCTTGTGAGGATGTCGGCCAATTGAGAACGTGATCTCTTAAGAAGTGTGTCCTAATGTGTTCTTAAGAGTGTTTCGAGTACTTACCTATTGTTCAATGTCGCCAATTACCTGTTCGAGAGGATGGTCTTTGATTGTCCTCCACGCGTTAGGCAGTTTCGTTTCTTTTTCCAGTTGTGGCGCTTCCTCCGATAATTGTTCCAAGATTTCATCTTGAATTTCCTTAGGAGTTTCCTCTTGTACTTTGTCTTGAGGACTTATTGAGTTTAAAATACCTGCAAGATCAAAACCAGAACCCTTTCTCGCCAAGCGAGCATTATTTTCGGAAAACACAATATGAGGGGATTCCTCCACAGTTTCGGTTCTATTATTGAATACTCTATATGCTTTGCTACGTGAAGAGTAACCGATAAAAATTCCTTCATCGGATTTTGCATCAAATTTTCCCAAATTGTCTTTTCCATTGTTATGAATAAAACATTTACAACCGAATACTCTAAGATGGGAGATATTTGGTTTCCTTCCCTTGTAGAGTTCATAGGGAGTTTTCATGATTATTGGCCTTATGACTACTCTGTTTAAAACGTAGCATGCGGTACTCACGGCATCCGCCCAAAAATGTTTGGGAATCTTAGCCTCATCGAGCATGGTTCTAGCCATCTCTTCGAGACACCTATTTTTCCTTTCCACCACTCCATTTTGTTGTGGTGTACGTGGAGCAGAGAAGGTGTGCTCGATACCGAGTTCGTCACAAAAGTCCGCGAAGAGATTGCGATCGAACTCTCCCCCATGATCACTTCTTATTGAAGTGACGGTTGTGTCCTTTTCATTTTGAACACGTTTAAGAAAGCATTTAAAATTATGAAAAGCCTCACTTTTGTGAGCAAGAAATAGTGTCCATGTAAATCTAGAATAATCATCAACAATAACAAAAGCATAACGATTTCTACCAAGACATTCAGTGCGAGATGGTCCAAAGAGATCCATGTGGAGAAGTTGCAAAGGTCTAGTAGTTGAAACAATATTTTTCGATTTAAAAGATGCTTTTGTTTGCTTCCCTTTTTGACAAGAATCACAGATAGAGTCTTTTTCAAATTTCAAATTTGGAAGACCAATAACTAAATTTTGTGAAACTAATTTGTTTAAAAGATGCATGTTGATGTGAGCTACTCTACGATGCCATAACCACATATCATCTTCTTTGCTCATAAGACAATTCACATATTCAGATGAAGAATTTTCGAGATCAACCATATAGATGTTATTCATTCTAAAACCACGAAGAATAATTTTAAAATCGCTACGGCGAAAAACTAAGCATTCATCCGAATCAAATAAAAGAAGATTTCCCTTGTCACATAATTGACTTATGCTCAAGAGATTATGTTTTAGACCTTTAACTAGCAAAATATGCTTAATGGAAGAAGGTTCATCCTTACCGACCGATCCAATGCCGATAATTTTTCCCTTGTTGTTATCTCCAAAAATAACGCTTCCTCCTTCCTTGTGTTCTAGTGGAAGGAACTTGGATTCGTCTCTGGTCATGTGTTTGGAGCATCCACTATCAAGGTACCAAAGTACACTTGATCCCTTCAAACCTACCTACAAGACAAATTAATGAGTCTTTGGTACCCAAGCTGTTTTGGGTCCTTGAGAGTTAGGTGTAACATGCTGTTGTGCTTGACATGCAGTTAAGTGTCTATGTCTAGTGAAACAAGCAGGAGCAATATGTCCAATTCGATTGCAATAATGACAAATGACATTAGGATTATGCATTTGTCTAGGTTGATAGTAGTTGGACGGACGAAATTTGTTTACTCTATTTTCGACAATATGACTATTGCGCATTTCATGAAAATCATTTCTCCTACTATTTGTTCTAGGATATGCAGCATTTCTAGAATAGTTATTTCTAGGTTGAAAGCCATTTCTAGGTGTCCTGAAAAGTTCAAAGTTTCTTCTAGTGTTTGGTCTAGGATATGCATCATTTCTAGAATAGTTATTTCTAGGTTGAAGGCCATTTCTAGGTGTCCTAAAATGTTCAAAGTTTCTTCTAGTGTTTGGTCTAGCATGCATGTTGATTCTAGGATTGTTATCTCTAGGATGAACATTTGTTTTATTTATCCTAGGTTGAGCCTTAGGTGGTTGGGGTTTGGCTTCAACTTTTTCTTTAGGCTCGTTTTTAAAACCTATCCCATGTTTGGTCGATTTCAAATTAACAAGAACTTCATTCAAATTTTTATGAGAAGAATTGAACTTATCTAGGGTGCCCTTAAGTCTTTCTACCTCAATTTTTAGATGCATGCAAGAAATACAATTTTTACTAGAGCTCTCGGGTTTGTCGGCGCTTCTCTTGCCGAAAAATTTGTTTTCTTCTTTCAACTTCTCATTTTCCAAAATCAATTTTTCCAAATCTTTTTCTTTCAAAGAGAGTTGTCTTTCAAAATCATTTTCTTTCAAAGAAGCATTTTCCTTAGTGTTTTTAGCAGTTTTGGAAGCTTTAATGAATTCACTATACAACTCATCAAAGGCATTTGCATTTCCTCAAGAGAATAGAAGTTTTTGGAAGAAATTTGACATACCTCTTCTTGATTGTCTTCGTGTGCCATAAGACAAAGATTTGCGGTTTCGTCTTCTTCTTCCTCACTTGACTCGTCTCCGGAGTCGCCTCCCCAAGATATGTATGCTCGTTGTTTCTTGAAGGGTTTCTTCTCCTTTTTGACATTTGGGCAATTTGATTTAATGCGCCCGATTTCTCTGCATCAATAGCACTTTACTTGATCTCCTTGTTGTTTTCCTTTTCGTTCATACTCTTTTCGCATGAACTTTTGAAATCTCTTAATAACGAGTCCGAACTCGTTATCTCCGTCCTCATCATTTTGAGGTTGACTTGTGCTTGCCTTGAGGGCGATTCTTTGTTTCCTTTGATCATTAACAAGAGGGTTAAGTATAGTAGATTCATAAGTTTTAAGATTACCTCTTAATCCATCGATGGTGACATTTGAAATGCCAATAGACTCTTGAATCGCGTCGGCCTTGGAGCGCCATTTCGGAGTGAGACTTCGGAGAATTTTTCGGACAAGTTCCTTATCCGTGAAGGTCTTCTTAACAGCATGTAAGTCATTAACGATTTTTGAAAATCGCTCGAACATGTCATCTACCCTTTCGCCTTCCTTCGTGTGAAATAGTTCATATGCATGGGTTAGAAAATCAACTTTAGCCTCTCTTACCTGGTCCGTACCTTCGTACGTGATTTCCAGCTTATCCCATTTGCTTCGCCGTTGTGCAACATGATATTTTTCTGTAATCATCAGCGTTTATAGCACAATACAATAAGTTGATGGCTTTAGCGTTGTTCTGCACTTTTAGGATATCATCCGCATCGTATTCATCTTCGGATTTTGGAACCCATTCATTTTCAACCTTTTTGGTTGGAATTTGTTCTCCCTTCATTATTACCTTCCACAGATGAAAATTATTCGATTGAATGAATATTCTCATCCTCTCCTTCCAGTACGTATAGTTTGTGCCATCGAATAGTGGTGGTCGGGTGGAGCATTGTCCTTCACCTATTCCTGCAAAAGAATCAGGAGTAGAAGCCATGGATTGTTTCTCTCAAACGGTTAAGTTTTTCAGAGAGTTGGGCTCTGATACCAATTGTTAGAATATACGCTTAACGCTAGAGGGGGTGAATAGCGTTATAATAAAAAATAGCGTAAACTTGCGGAATTTAAAAATTGCAGGAATGAAATAAGTGCGATAAGTAAATAATAAGGAACGAACGCACCGATGTTATCCTGGTTCACCACAACCCGTGGCTAGTTCAGTCCCCGAGAGACTCTCTAGAGATTTCCACTAACTTCGTTAAGCTTACGGGTGCTTAAAAAACCGTTACAAACTGAGAACTTGAGTCATACAAGCCTCAACAACCTTTGCTCGAAGATACCACACTTCAAGACTTCAACCAAAGGAATCACAACGTTCCTTCTTACAATACAAGGGATTAACACTTCCCTTCAAGTGTATAAAAACACTTTGCACTCAAAACAAGACTCTCCTCAAGAGTAGATATGAGTAAAATAAATACGCTCAAGAACGCAACAACTTTCGTCAAGAATTTGCCTCTCAAAAACTTATGTAATGAATAGAAAATGATGAATAAGAGAGTATGCAAGCTTTAGCAATAATATGATCAGTTGTTGTTCTTAAAAGACTGATTTTAAGATGTATTTATAGTGTTGAAAACACGCACAACCATTGCCTAATTGCCAATTAAGAATTGCTGATTTTGTGCTAAAACAATCGATTGTCTAAGTTGCATAATCGATTGTTTTCCAATCGTCCAAAAATCATTCCCAGATTTTACGCATAATAATCGATTATCTAAATAGTACAATCGATTATCTGGCAACGTTCAAAAAATCTTTTTCAGATTTTACTTAAAACAATCGATTATCAAAATCATATAATCGATTACTTGGCAACGTTCAAAAAATCATATTCAGATTTTACTTAGGATAATCGATTATCAGAATCATACAATCGATTACCAGACAGAGTTTGAAAATATTTTGGCAACGGTCATTTACATAATCGATTATGCTATATGTATAATCGATTATATTACAGTCTTGAAAAATCGAATAGACACTGCCTCAACACAATCGATTGTCATAAGGTGCACAATCGATTATTTTGTAGCTTTGAAAAATCTGATGGACACTGCCTCAACACAATCGATTATCATAAGGTACACAATCGATTGTCTTGCAGCTTTGAAAAATCTGATGGACACTGCCTCAACACAATCGATTATCATAAGGTACACAATCGATTGTCTTGCAGCTGCCTTAACATAATCGATTATCATAAGTACATAATCGATTATCTTTGTCCAGATTTTAGAGGCATGTTTAAAAATCATTTTGGTTAAAATAAATATGCATGATTTAAAATCATTTTGCTTTAAATTAAATATGCATGATTTGATAAAAATGATTTTACGAGAGAAGCCAAGTCTTGAGTCAATTGTCGGATCAAGATCACAATTAAAGAACGACTCATGTATAACTTTATTTCTTTGCTTAATCTTGATCTTTGTTTGTCTTGTGCTTGAATCTCGTTATGTATCAATTGCGCACTTGTGCTTGGACCTCGTCATATGTCAATTGCGCATCGTTTGTCATTTATCAAAACCTACAAATATGAACACACGTTTAGTTTAGTGCCTTGTGAGAACGTGTTTCAACAACAATAAATTCAAAGGCAGGTAATCTGCCTTCAACTTGTGATCCTCAACCTGTAACTCCTACACGAACTCCTTGGAAGCCAGCGTCTTCCTCATCTTCTTAGCCTCTCTTGAAATCTTCTTGAGATCCTTTCCGTGTAAATCTACCGCATCCGTAAGCACCTTATGAGTATCAAGGATCTTCTTCTGGTTGTCCAGAATATACTTGAGGGCGTTCTCAACAGACCGTGGGACCTGTGGAGGCAGAGGTGCCGACTGGAATGTCACTTTTATAGTAAGGATAGACAACTTAGATGAAGCTTTCTGCATCCAGCTGTTGATGCTGAGAAGCACCTGGCTTAGACGGTGGGCAGTCAATGGGTAGGATGGGTGGAGGGTATGTCTGGAACTGCCAAAGTGGATGGACCAGGGGCATGTCCGCTGAATTGGAGGAAGGCTGAGTAGGAGCCATTACCACTACTGGCTCTTCAGACTGACCAGTTGAAGCAATGGCTATTCCCTTGTAGTTCTTGCCTTTAGGGTTGTCATCACACTGCATGATGTACCATGAGAACGTTACCTTTTCTTTCACTTTGACATCAAATTTCCACTTCTCCATCTTTAGGTCCCTCAAGTATATGGCTAAAAAGCTGAGGAAGGGGTAGTTTCTATTACCTTTACTCACTACCTACGTAATCACCCGAGACATCACATTCCTATGTTAATCAGGTACCCCACCATAATTGATGCTACCAGTACTACCTGGTGAAGAGGGAGTGAGTTGTCGTGGGTAGTGGGGTCCAGTTTGCTGCACACGAATGTCTCCTACCCCTTATCCTCGAAATTCAAACTTCTCCTTAAGATCTTCACTCCCGCATTCAACTAATCGGGGGTGGTGCCTGGGATTGCCAAGTACTGTGCCAACCAAGGACGGGCCTCTTCACCTAATGCAATCTTCTCCAAATACAGTGATTTATCATCCTCATTGAAGCCGAGGTAGTCATTTATTGCTTTCCCATCAAATAACACTTTCAAATTCTGCACCTTGGTCACTTTGGTGCCCTTCTTGATGTGGGAAGCATTGGTGTAGAATTCCTTGAGCAGGCGCTCGTTTGCATCCACACAGTTGCTTATGAAGTACTCCTATCCCACTCTCTCTCTAAACTATCTTCTCACATTGGGGGTTGTGAGGAGGTCTCTATCCAGAAAAACTTCGCTCCGGAATCAATTTCCTTACAGGCCACCAGTCTCTGAACTTATTCTAGGCCACGCCACTCACAAAACTGCCTTGCCATACCTCTAGGTTTCTAGTTATCGCTACTACTCCCACTTGAGGTTCACCCCCTTCTCCTACTCCCTTTTCTTCTCCTACTGCACCCTCTCAAGATAATGATGATGTGGGAGAGGTGGAGTACTCATTCCCGCTACCTTCATCTGAGCCCTCAGGCAACCCAGAAGACAAGCACTGAAGCTTGAGCAGTGGGGGATGCTGGAGGTGTATCTCTCAGTCTGTTTCTCTCCGGCCAGTCAAGGTAGTACTCTGAAACTGAATCTGATGATGCCTCCATGGAAGGTTCATACTCATTCCCCGACTGATCAATAGCCCTATCGGCAACTCTAATAATTTTCCTTATGTTCTTTATGTTTTACCGGGCTTGAGGAGTCAACTTTATCATCTTTTCTTTCCCACCCCGGGAGGACTCTCCCCTTCCTAGTTGTTTAGCACCCTTTCCTCTAGATTTAACCATTATCTGCAAACAAATTCAATCATTCTTTGTTAGTATCAATATAACCAATGTAATTAAGAGTTGCAGGAAAAATAGTTGCAAAGACTAAAAAATTATAGAATGCGGTTCGCACAAAATGCAGTGCGGCTGCAAAGAGGCCAATGCAGACTGCACAAAATGGCACTGCGTTCCACACAGAGATGCAGTTCAGACTACTCACTATCTGAATAAATGCATCCAGACCGCACAAAATGGCAATGCGCTCCGCATTGAGGCACCACGGACCGCGCAAAATTCAATGTGGCCGCAATCCTCAATGATCATGTTTCAGAAATTCTTTAATACGGTCCAGACAAAATTCCATTGCGGGCCGTATAGGGACATCGCGGATTGCACAAATTCCACGGCGGTCCGTAGTGAGTGCCCAGTAGCAGCACTAACTTAGGGTCCATGGTTTAATCGCTTTTAGTCCAATTTTTTAATAACTAAAGAGTCCCTAAGTGTTTGCCTAATGTTTAACTGCTTAATCCTAATTTAAAAAAGAAATAACTAACCTAAGCTACCAAATCGATAGAAATATGGTAAAGGCAGAAGAAGACACAAGAAAAACAAAAACTAAAAGAAAATAAATAAATTAAACAACTAAAAAGAAGTTAAGGTTACCGGATGTGAGAAGTACTGAAGATAGACGATTCTTAGCAGTTAATTACGAGCAATAATGAAGATGAACAGTGAAATTTTGAGTTCTGGGAGTGAAATGATCGAAAAGATCAAACGGTAGGCCTTAAGTAATATTTATAGAAAAAGTCCGGGGGTCCAACTTACCCACTCACCGCGGACCGCACAAAATGCAGTGTGATCCGCACCACATAGAATTATACAAGTTTGAGAAGGCAACCGCTGCGGTCCGCACAAAATGCTTCGCGGCCGTAGTGGTCCACCGTGGACCGCAAAAAATGTAATGCGGTAGCGGTGACAAACTTCAGAGAGTTGTTTTTTACATCCATCATCAGTGCGGTCCGCCCTAATTTTGTGCCCCCACACTAAGTTCTTTGCAACCACCCAAAATGTAGTGCGACCCGCATTGCAATCTTCAGAGACTTGAATAAATTTTTTCCACTTTATCCTGCACCGCATCAACACAATCCTGTAGCATCTCACAACTAGTAAGTCCAAAAATAAATCCGATACTACAATGAAAATCAAAGAAAAATAAGAAGAAGAACACATGGGTGTCCTTATAAGAAGCGCATGATTTAACGTCACGGCACAACGCGCAGGTTACCATCAGATTATTTCAGATGAAGAAGTGCCACCACGTGGTTGTCATCAATTTTTCCCAAGTAGTACTTGACCCTATGTCCATTCACTCTGAAAACTTCCCCATTTTTGTTCTTTAAATCAAGTGCACCAAACGGGGTCACACACACCACTTCAAAATGCCACTCCATTTTGACTTAAGCTTTTACGGAAACAGACATAACCGGGAGTTGAACAAGAGAAACTAAAATCATCCACTTTGAACTCCATGCTATGAGCATATTTATCATGAAGGTACTTCATCTTGTCCTTGTACAAAAAAGAACTGAGTAGGCATGGAATCAGAATTCATCAAGTTCATTAAGCTGCTCCACACGAAGATTGGCTGCAACATCCCATTCAAGATTTAGCTTCCTCAAAGCCCACATGGCCTTGTTATCTAACTAAACCGGTAGATGGCAAGCTTTCCAAACACCAAACGATACAGAGACATACTAATCGGAGTCTTGTACGCAGTCCTATAAGCCTATAGAGTGTCATCCAACTTCTTTGACCAATCAGTCTTATTTGCATTGACCGTCTTTGACAATATACTCTTGATTTTCCTATTTGAGACTTCCACTTGGCCACTTGTTTGAGGATGATAGGGAGTAAAAACTTTGTGATTGACACCATACTTTGCAAGCAAAGTGTCAAAAGCTCGATTGCAAAAATGAGACCTTCCATAACTTATGATTGCACAAGGTGTACCAAACCTTGTAAACATGCTCTTCTTGAGAAATGCAACAATGCTCGGGGCTTCATTGTTGGGAAAAGACACGACTTCAACCCCCTTTGAAACATAGCCCACCGTCATAAGAATGTATGTGTTCCCACACGAGCTAACAAATGGGCCCACAAAATTAATTCCCCATACATAAAAAATATCAACCTCAAGAATGGTATTGAGGGGCATCTCATCTTTATTCGAAATTCCACCCGCTCTTTGACATTTATCACACCTCTTCACAAGTTCCCTTGCATATTTGTACAAAGTTGGCCAATAAAACCCACAACTAAGAACTTTGGAAGCCATCATCACCCCGCCATGATGGCCTCCACATGGAGAGGAATGACAAGTCCCCAAGATACTTAATTGCTCTTTTTTCCGGGACACACCTTCGGATCACACCATCCATGCAAATCTTGAACTAGTACGGCTCATCCCAATAGAAATCCAAAATATCCCACGTGAGCTTCTTCCTTTAGTTAGAAGAGAGCTCACACGGGATTATACCCGTCACAAGGAAACGAGCGATGTCTGCAAACCATAGCATACCATTCACAAACACCAAAAGGAGTTGCTCGTCAGGAAATAAATCATTGATATTTAGACCATCACGAGGCCTCCCCTCCTCCTCCATGCGGGACAAATGGTCTGCCACTTGGTTTTCACTACCCTTCCGGACCACAATTTCTAAATCAAACTCTTTAATACCAAGACCCATCGCATCAGTCTAGCTTTGAAATCCTTCTTCGTCATCAAGTATCGGAGTGCGGCATGATTGGTATGAATTATAACCTTGGCATTCATGAGATTTGGACGAATTTTCTCCATTGCGAACACAATAGCCAAAAATTCTTTCTCGGTCACCATGTAGTTCACTTGAGCATCATTCATTGTCTTTCTCGCATAGTACAATGGATGAAGCATTTTTTTTCACTCTTTGACACAAAAGCGCCCCAACCTCAACGTCACTCTCATCACACATGAGCTCAAAGGGCAAGCTCCAATTAGGTGCGGTAATGATAGGAGTGGTTGTCATGCTTGAGAAGTTTAAAGGGTTGCATACATTTTTCATCAAACATGAAGTTGGCATCTTTTTCCAATAACTTGCATATGAGATTCACTACCTTTGAACCCCGCATGCCTAAGAAAACTTCGAACTCCCTTGACAGATGTAGGGGAGGGAGCCTTGAAACCACATCAAGTTTTTCTTTGTATACTTCATTACCATGCTTTGAAATTTTATGCTCAAGAACTATGCCCTCTTCCACCATAAAGTTGCATTTCTCCCAATTGAGAATAAGATAGATTTCTTCACAATGGCCAAAACTCTATCAAGATTATTCAAGCACTCATCAAACGAATCACCCATAACACTAAAGTCATCTATGAACGCCTCCAAAATATCTTCCACGATATCAGTTAAAATGGCTATCAGACACTGCTGAAATGTAGCTGGTGCATTACACAACTCAAAAGGCATCCTAGAAAAGGTAAAAGTGCCATATGGACAAGTGAATATGGTCTTCTCCTGATCTTCTAGAGCAATCAAAATTTGGTTGTACCCAGAATACCTATCCAAGAAACAGTAGAAAGCACTCCCAGCAAGTCGATCCATTTGATCAAGAAATGGCAAAGGAAAGTGATCCTTGCGGGTCACTTTATTCAACTTGCGATAGTCCATGCATACCCTCCAACCGGTGACCGTTCTAGTAGGAATCACCTCATTTTGTGAATTTTCAACCACGGTCATGCCACCCTTCGTCGATACACATTGCACCACCGAAGTCCAAGAGCTATCAGAAATAGGGTACATAACCCTGACATCCAACTACTTGATCACCTCCTTTTTCACCACTTCTTGCATTGCATCGTTCAACCTCCTTTGATGCTCTAAAGAGGGCTTTGCATAATCTTCCAAAATAATTTTGTGTATACAGAATGCGAGGCTTATCCCCCGGATATCTGTTAAAGTCCATCCAATTGCCTTTTTCCACTTTGGAGCGCCGCCAATGTGGCATCAACCTGCATTTTAGTAAGGAAAGAAGAAAAAATAACTGCAAAGTAGAACTAGGGCCGAAGACCTCATACCTGAGGTGTGGAGGCAACGATTTCAACTCCAACACTAGAGGCTTCTCAATTGAAGGTTTTGTTGGTGGAATCTTCCCATTCTCGAGATCCAAAGATAGTTTTCTATGCTCATAAGAGTAAGAGCCCATCCCATGTAAAACATTCACACACTCCACTCGCCCTTCATTATCATTGATATGAAGAGTCAACAATACGGCCTCCAAAGGGTCTTCCACATTGATCATTGCATTGGTGTCATCAACTATCAATGTTGTGACAAGGTCTTCGGAACTATTGGGCTACTTTATTGACTTGCACACATGAAAGACCACTTTTTTATCACCCACCTGGAAGGTGAGTTCCCCTGCTTCCAAGTCAACTAAGGCCTTCCCTATAGAAAGGAAAGGTCTCCCTAATATGATAGGAACTTCATAATCCACCTCACAATCCAAGATCGCAAAGTCAGCTGGCAAGATAAATTTGTCCACCCGGACAAGCACATCATCAATAATACCCAATGGACTCTTCATCATTCTATTCGGCATTTGTAATCTCATGGAAGTCGACCTAGGTTACCCAATATCTAAAGTTTTGAAAACAAATTAGGGCATCAAATTGATACTAGCCCCAAAGTCACATAGAGCCTTAGCAAAATCAGCACTCCCAATGGTTCAAGGAATGGTAAAAGCACCTGGATCTTCAAGCTTTAGGGCCATTGAATGCACTATTGCACTAATTTGGTGAGTCATCTTTATAGTTTCTCAATCCATAGACCTCTTGTTTGTCACCAAGTCCTTCATGAATTTAGCATAGCCCGACATTTGTTCAAAAGCTTCCACCAATGGCACATTAATGGTTAAGCTCTTCATCATGTCAATAAACATTTTAAACTGATTCTTATTTTTCTGCTTCGCAAGCCTTTGAGGATAAGGTGGAGGTGGACTTGGCAAAGGAGCCTTGGCTTAAGGCACAACCTGCTTCGGCATGTCTATTACGTGTTCTCTAGACGGGTTCACGTCATTTTGAGTTTCCACCTTGGCATCTTGAACATCAATCCTCACTTCTTAATTCACGTTCTCATTAATGACAACTTCAACCCTCAAAGGAACTTCATCTTCTTGCAACTCAACATCATCACACAAAATTTGCTTTTGTTTGGAGGCATTCACAGCACCGCCTCGTCCACTCCTTGTAGTTACCGCCATAACATGATCGTTCCCACCCTTCGGGTTCACTATCATATCACTTGGTAGAGCACCTTTAGGGTGAGTATTCAAAGACTGAGAGATTTGGTCTAACTGAACCTCCAAATTCCTAATTGAAGTATTGTGGGAAGAGAACTGAGCATCCGAATTTGCATTCTTCTTCATTTGTTCGAACATCATTTCAATTTTACCCATATCATTGCTAGAAGAACTTGTACCTTGGGATGGAAATAGGGGCCAATTGTTAGGTTGTTGGTACATTGGGGGCCTTTGAAAGTCTTGCCCGCTGTTTCCGTGGTTTGCATTGTTCCATCCACCTTGATTGTTGTTGTTATCATTCCAATTTCCTTAATTGTTTAGATTGTTGTTCTAATTTCCCCAGTTGGAGTTTTGGTTGTTGTTCCCCCAATTACCGTTGCCTGGTTGTTGATTGTCCCAATTGCTTTGGGGTCTCCATTGTTGTTGGTTGGAAGAATTTCCCCTTTGGCCTTGATAATTATACACGAATTGCACCTCTTTATTCAGCCCATCATAACCATCATCTTGAAATACACCACAATCATGGTCAAATTGCTCCGAATTCCCTTGATTCTGTTGACCTCTTTGTCTTCATTTGCTAACAAGCATGTTGACATCCTCCATGACATTCACTTGATGAGGATTTTGTACTTGTTGCAATTGTTCCTTTGCTAGTTAGTTCAACGTAGTTGTCAACTCAGCTATAGCCTGCCCATTATCATGTAACTCCTTATGCAAATGAGTGACCATGGGGTCACCCAGGGGCACATTGGCTCTACTTTTCCAAGAAGAAGAAGTGTCAGCCATTTCGTCAAGAATGTCACAAGCCTTATCATAAGACAACTTCATAAAGTTGCCCCCAACAAGTTGGTTCACTATGCACTGGTTGGTTGTGTTAATGCCCTGGTAGAAAGTCTGTTGGATCATCGCCTCAGTCATATCATTGTTGGTGAATTCCTTTACCATTGTTCTATAACGCTCCCATCTCACGCAAAGGTTCGGTGGGCTCCTGCTTGAAGGCCAATATCTCATCTCTCAATGCTGCCATATGCCTTGGTGAAATATTTTTTGCAATGAACTTGTCCGCCAACTCATCCCAAGTAGTGATGGAATGGTTGGGAAGTTGCTCAAGCGCACCTTCCCTCTAAGTGAGAATGGGAAGAGCCTCAACTGAAAAGCATCCTCGTACACATTTGTTTGCTTGCTCCCCCAATAGGTATCCACAAACCCCTTGAAATGTTTGTAAGTATTTTGATTTGCAGTACCCGTGAAATGCCCATGCTGCTCAAGTAATGTCAGCATCATATTGGTAATTTTAAAATTGCTCGCCCGGATCCGCGGTGGGACAATTTCACTTGCATAGCCTTGGTTTGGAAACACTCCAAGAGCCATTCTTGGAGGCGAATGAGGAGGGTCTGGAATATTGTCATTGACATCTGCATTGGCCTGGCGGTCTCTATGTTGTCCTTGAAGTACAAGAGGCACCTCGTCATTTCCAACATCATCTACCTCCTCCCCTGCAATCACATTTCCAAGAGGGTCATAACATTCATCGCCATTTTTTACCTGAAGTTGCGACACAAGAAAATTAGTAACAAGAAGGAAAAAAGAACAATACACAAAACTATTTAGATAGATAGCCAAGACCGTTAGTTCCCCGACAACAATGCCAATAAGTGATCCAGGCCAACCCTGCACTACTATTGAGTAGCGAGAGAGGTTGAAGTAGTTTTTACCCGATTAAGGTCGGGATCGATTTCCACATGGATCTAGATATTGGAGTTGAGTGTCTGTCTAAATTACAGTTCCGTATTTGTTCTTAATTTCACTTCTAAACATTTTGGGTTTTGATTTTACTTCTAATTCTGTAATTCTAGATGCTAAATTAAGCTAAGTAAGCTACATTTAATCTATTGCAAGTTGTTCAAATGATTAAAAGGCACCGGGTTAGTGACTTTTGCCTAGGTGGTCAATTGACAGATTCTTGAGTCTAAGGCTAGATTGTCACATCGGGAGAGTATGGTATAACCATTGCACGATTCTACTCACTCTATACCTCTCGATAGTTCGAGTGATTTTGCCAGAATTGACTTTCTCAAGACTAATTGTGTATGCAAATTTGCACAAGCAATCAAGGTTCAAGTCGGGTATTAATATCTCTAGGTTTAACCTTTTAATTGGGCTATCAGTCTCTTGAGTACACCCCAATTCCTTGTTGGACTTATTTCATTGGACTTAGGCTCTCGTTTTCAAGAAGAGCCAAAGTCTGCTAGGCATAAACTAGTATTTGTAACCACTAATTCATAATGAAAACCCTAAATTAGCCCAAATATCAAATACCCATAAACAATCAAACATCAAAACTGTAACGAATCGACTGGTCGTTTTGCATTTTTGAATCGCGTTCCCTTAAATAAAACTTCCCACACATACTTTAACTAATTTATGACTCGCGGGGACGGGTGGTTTGTAAATTAGAAGAGTTTTAAGCAAGAACATGTCCATTTGCTTCTTTAAGTTTTTCTAAATAGGCCAAGTTTGACTTCAGTCAACTTTCTTAGGAAACGGATCCAGATTCATGATTTGACGATCCCGGAGTGTCCGTGGAAAAATATGGGTTCTGGGTGTATACCCCGAATCAAATTCCGAGGTCCCTAGACCGAGTAATGAATTTTTCTGTGAAATTGTTAACTTAGAGTATTAAGGAATTGAATAAACGAAGTAATCATTGATTTCCTAGGTATCGGGCTTGGATTCTAGTTCCGAAACTTGGTACAGATCCAAAATATTAGTTAAGACTTACCTGTGAAATTCGGTGTCAATTCGAGTAGTTTAAGGGCGTTTTAAACCGTTAGAAGGAAATTTAAAACTTGAAGATTCAGTGATTTGATCCATTTGGTTTTTGGGTTGATTCCTTGATTTAGCATTGTTTTGAGTGTTTCTAGGGTTCAAGTAGGTCCACCTCGTGATTTCAGACTTATCGCTATGTTCGGGCAGTACTCGGGAGCCCGAGCGTTAAATGGTCAAGGTTCGAGTGAAATTTGAACTTGAAAGGAACCAAGAGGTGTTTCTTCTATCATAACCGCTTCTGCGGCTCTTGGACTGCAGAAGAGGGACCGCAGACACGATTGACAGATCGCAGAAGCGAAGTGGGATCAGGCATGGGGAAACCGCAGAAGCGGCCCTGGGACAACAGAATCAGTTCCGCCTTTGCGAACTATGGCCCGCAGAAGCGGCTCAAATTCCGCCGATGCATGACCGCAGAAGTGGTCCCCTTGACCGCAGAAGTGGAAACACCTGGGCAGAAGGGTATTTAATTCGAACCCAAAGCCATTTCTATCATTTCTCATCCACCACTTAGGCGATTTTGGTGATTCCAAAGAGGGGGTTTCAACGTAACATTGCAAGGTAAGTAATCCCCACTCACTTTTGGTTCAAATACATAAATATTAAGTAGATTTAACACTAAAAATTAAGTAAAATCAAGGGGTTAGAGCTAGACCTAGGATTTAATAAAAACTAAGATTTAATCATGTAATATGCCATGTAATGAACTAGAAGTCACATATTTGTAATCTTTAGGTGATAGAGAACAACTTCCTTCGAAAAATCTCGGAATCCGGGCCCGTGAGCCCGTGGTCAGAATTTAGGAAACTGATGGGAAAGGTTGGGAAATCACTTAAATAGTTAGAATTCAATCTTGTGAGCCTTTATTGACGAGAGTCCGTGCGTAGCTACTACTATGTTGATTGTCCTGGTAGTTTAGGACCCACATAATGCTTATAGGTGAAAAATCTCCATATTAATTGTCTAATGAGATCACTTAGGATGTGTTAGAGACTTGAAAGAAAATAAAAGCAACTTTCACAACTTGTTGAACATGATATGGTATACTTGACTTTAAATATGCATTTTGTGTGTATTCTTGATATTGCCTGATATTTAAGGATCAGGCCGATCACCTCGGTATGAATAGATGTATCTATAGGTGCGTCGTCGACCCTCGGCAAGTGCATAATTTTTTTCTTTTGGTACGGGCCGTCACCTCAGTACTATGTGCGCATGTTTAATTGTGAGAAAGTTTATACTTGCCTTTTTTTATCATCTCAAAATGATAAATTATAAACTCAATGTAGTGAAGAACTTGACTTATATCACTTTCCATAAATTGTTGATACTTGTAATTTTCATGATTTGAACACATTATTCTTGTATATATTATTTTACCTTAGTAAGTATCGAGTCGACTTCTCGTCTCTACCTCTTTGAGGTTAAGCAAGATACTTACGGGGTACATGTTGTTTATGTACTCATGCAACACTTTTGTACTTAAATGTACATGATTTGTGGCAGATGGATCTGGATATCACTCTAGTGCATATCGGTGAGCATATCTGGGACTTCTACGGTGAGCTGCTTTTCTTTCATGCCGATCCGCAGCCGAAGAAGTCTTTCTCTGTATTTTGTGTTTTTGTCTATCCTGATTAAGACAGTAGGATAGTATATTATTCTTTAGTGTATATTCTACTAGTTGTCCGTAGCTTGTGACACCAGGTTATGACATACACGTTAGTAGATATTCATTTTTGGGTTGTATAACTATATTTTTACAGTGTTATCACTCTTGGCTTTAGCCTTGACTTTGAAAAATCTTTTATACTTGATTTTTGGTAAAGGTAAAAATGAGATCTAAATTATACTTCCATGTTGGTTGACATGAAAACGGTGTCGGGCGCTATCATGACCTATTATGGAAAATGGGTCGTGACACATGGTATCAGAGCACTAGGTTTATGTGGGTCTCACAAAGCTATGGGAAAACCTGATAGAGTCTTGTAGAGCAGTACAGAGACGTCTGTATTTAACTTCGGAAGGCTATAGGGTATTAGGAAAAACTACTCTTTATTCATTCCTATCGTGCAGTGGTCTATGTACTAAATTTCCGTCTTCTGTTCTCTCACATGGTGAAGATTCGCACTGCTGACGTTCTGGACCCAGGATTAGCTACTCCCCCTATTGCCAGAGGCCGAGGTAGAGGCCGGCTGAGGGCATCAGCCCGTGGTAGGGGACGCGGGCATCCCAATGCCATTTTAGAGGCACCACAAGCAAATCTTTCTAGGGATCCCATTATTGAGGAGCATGGCGCGGTGCCCGCAACTAAGCCTACCCAGGTTGATTTCATGACACCATCGGGATTTTCGGAGGTCATGGGTTGCATGTTTCGGTTCATGGATACTATGACTCAGGCTGGTTTATTTCCAGCAGATCCAGCTACCTCACATGCAGAAGGGGGAGCACAGACTCCTACTGCCCATGCTCTAGGTCATACTCCCGGAGTTTATCAGACTCCGGGTGCACTACCTGCAGATGGGTTCAGCAAGTTGCTGCAGTGGCACCCCAGCCTAGGCCAACTATGGACAGCGATCTGGAGAAGTTACGAGATAGATGGACTAGACTTCACCCTCCAGTATTTGGGGGTGAGCGTCATGAGGATGCTCAGTACTTCATCGACAGGTGTAGGGACAGACTACAAGCTATGAGGATATTGGAGTCGCATAGAGTTGACTTCACTACTTTTCAGCTTAAGGGCATGTCCCATAGATGCTGGCAGTCCTATGTCCTTGGTAGGACCGCCGGTTCTCCTTCCATCACCTGGGATCAGTTCGTACAATTATTCTTGGATATGTATATTCCTCCCTCTGAGAGGGAAGAGCAGCGGTATAAGTTTGAGAACTTTTAGCAGGGTCAGATATCTGTGAATGACTATGAGGCGAGATTTTATGAGTTATCCCGCCATGCACTTATGATACTCCCTATAGATGCAGAGAGAGTGGATAGGTTTTTCGCCGGGTTGTAGCCTAGTATTTGATTGGGTATGGCCCTAGAGGTGGAGATGGGTACAGAGTATCAGCTTGTGGTTGAGATTGCTCACCGGATTGAGGGGTAACGCCAGAGGGGTAGAGAGCAGATACAGTAGGACAAGAAAGCCATATTCTTTGGAGAGTTCAGAGGTGCCCCAGCTAGGGGAAGAGGTCAGTATGGGAGGGATCAGCCTAGTAGGCCCCCATATTAACCACCACCACCTCCCGCCCAAGGTGCTCCAGCACGCCCTTATTTCAGTGCCATGCCAGAGAGTTCCTACCGCTTGCCAGCTATTCAGGGTTCCTCCAGTGGGTATTCAGGTCCTCAGGTTTTTTCTAGTTCCTACTTCAGTGTTATGCCGTAGAGTTCGTATCATCCATAGGCTATCCAGGCTCTTCCCACGGGATCTACGAGTCATCAGGGATAGTCATCAAGGTAGCAGTTCACTACACCATGTTGTTTTGAGTGCGAAGACCTTGATAACATGAGGAGATCTTGCCCCAGGCTTAGGGGCAAGGCAAAGCAGTAGGCGTATCAACCCATGACTCTAGTACCAGCAGCACAGCCACCTAGAGGTGGAGCACAGACTGGTAGAGGCCATCCCAAAGGTGGATGTCAGACGGGTAGAGGTCAGCTCGTTATTGCTCAGACAAGTGGAGGCCACCCAGTTGATGCTCCAGCTAGATTTTATGCCCTCCCAGCCAGGCCAGATGCATTGGCCTTAGATGCCATCATCACAGGTATTATTTCCGTCAGCTGTAGGGGTGCTTCCGTATTATTTGATCCAAGGTCTAGTTATTCATATGTGTCATCTCTGTTTGCTTGATTCTTGGTCGCTTCTCTTGAGCCTTTGGATATTTCTATCCATGTGTCCACTCATGTGGGTGTTTCTGTTTTTGTGGACCGGATCTACCGATTATATGTGGTTACTTTCTGTGATTTTGAGACCAGAGCAGATCTTTTGTTGCTCGATATGATCAATTTTGAGGTTATACTGGGCATGGATTGGTTATCTCCATATCACGCCGTTCTAGATTGCCATGCCAAGACTGTTTCACTAGCGATGCTAGGGTTGCCGATATTGGAGGGGAAGGGTTCCACAGTTGATATGTCTAGAAGGGTTATTTCTTTCCTAAAGGCTCATCGCATGGTTGAAAAAGGGTGCTTGGCTTATTTAGCTTATGTGCGAGACACCACCGCAGAGTCTTCAACAATTGATTCAGTGTTAATAGTCTGAGTGTCTGCCGATGTTTTTCCTTCTGATCTTCCTGGCATACCTCCGAATCGTGATATTGATTTTTGTAATGATTTGGCTCCAGGAACTCTGCCTATATCTATCCCACCATATCGTATGGCTTTCATGAAGCTGAAAGAACAGTTGGAGGAGTTGTTAGCAAAGGGGTTTGTTAGGCCCAGTGTATCGCCTTGGGGTGCACCAATGTTATTCGTGAAGAAGAAGAATGAGACTATGCGGATGTGCATTGATTACCGTCAGTTGAATAAAGTCTCATCAAGAACAAGTATCCATTGCCCCATATTGATAATTTGTTTGATCAGTTAAAGGTTTTTAGGGTGTTCTCTAAGATTGACTTGAGGTCATGGTATCATCAGCTAAAGATTCAGGATTCAGATGTTTCGAAGACCGCATTCAAGACTAGATATGGCCACTATGAGTTTCTGGTGATGTCTTTTGGGTTGACTAATGCTCCAGCAGCATTTATGGACTTGGTGAACAAGGTTTTCAGGCTTTATATTGATTCTTTTTTCATCGCCTTCATTGACGACATCTTGATATACTCACGTAGCCTGGGGGAGCACGAGCAGTATTTAAGACTAGTGCTTCAGACCTTGTGAGAGCAACAACTTTATGCTAAGTTCTCCAAGTGTGAGTTCTAGATAGAGTTAGTGGCATTCTTGGGGCATGTAGTGTCTGGAAAGGGTATTAAAGTGGATCCCAAAAAGATCGAGGCAGTTCAGAGTTGGCCACGTTGTACTTTCGTGACCGAGATCAGGATTTTCTTGGGGTTAGCAGGTTACTACCGGCGATTCATGTAGGGCTTTTCATCTATTGCATAACCTCTAACTAGATTGACACAAAAGGGTGCCCCATTCTTTTGGTCTAATGATTGTAAGGAGAGCTTCTAGAAGCTCAAGACGGCTTTGACTATGGCACCATTTCTTGTATTGCCTTCCAGTTTAGGGATGTATACGGTATATTGTGACACTTCTAGCATTGGCTTTGGATGTGTATTGATGCAGGAAGGGTGAGTTATTGTATATGCTTCACGTCAGCTGAAGGTTCATGAGAAGAACTACTCTCTGCACGATCTAGAGTTGGCGGCGATTGTTCATTCTCTTAAGTTATGGAGGCATTATTTGTATGGGATGTCATGTGAGGTTTATAAAGACCATCGCAACTTGCAGCACTTATTCAAGCAAAGGGGTCTTAATTTGAGGCAGCAGAAGTGGCTTGAGTTACTAAAGGATTATTACATTACCATTCTTTGTTATCCGGGTAAAGCAAATGTGGTCGCGGATGCCTTGAGCAGGAAGACAGAGAGTATGGGTAGCTTGGAATTCATTCCTGCCGGGATGAGACCATTAGCTTTGGATATTCAATCTTTAGCTAATAGACTTGTGAGATTGGACATTTTGGAGCCCGGCCGTGTTCTAGCATGTGTGATTGCTCAGTCTTTGTTATTAGGGCAAATTAAGGCCCGACAATTTGATGATCCATATTTGGAGGTCGTCAGAGATACGGTACATCAGGAAGGTGCCATGGAGATTTCTAGTTGCGAGGATGGTGTGTTACGACTTCAGGGCCGTGTATGTTTTGCTAATGTTGATGGCTTGAGGGAGAGGATTCTAGAGGAGGCCCACAGTTTGAGGTACCTCATTCATCCAGGTGCCACGAAGATGTATCGTGACTGAGACAGCATTACTAGTGGCGGAGGATGAAGAAGTACATTGTTATATAGATAAATGTTTGAATTGCCAGCATGTCAAGAATGAGCACCAAAGGCCAGGTGGCCTACTTCAATGGATGCCCATTCCGGAATGGAAGTGGGAGCGCATCACTATGGACTTCATGATTGTTGCCGTGGACTTTGTGGAAGGTTGATTCAGTGTGGGTTATTGTGGATAGGTTGACCAAGTCTTCCCATTTCATTCCAGTGATGACTACTTATACAATAGAGAGATATGCACAGATTTACATTCCGGATATAGTCAGGTTGCACGGTGTTCCAGTTTCCATCATATCAGACAGAGGCCCACCGTTGACTTCCCATTTATGGAGATCCGTTCAGAGTGAGTTGGGGACCCACGAAGAGCTTAGCATGGCATTCCATCCTCAGACCGACGGGAAGTCAGATCAGACAATTCAGATTTTAGAGGATATGCTTAGAGCATGTGTGATTGACTTTGGAGAGGCAATGGGATCATTTCTTGCCCTTGGCGGAGTTTGCATACAATAATAGCTATCAGACCATCATAGAGATGGCCCCGTATGAGGCATTGTATGGTCGGCATTGTCGTTCCCCTATCGGGTAGTTTGAGACTGGTAAGGCTAAGTTACTTGGTACAGATTTGGTACAGATGCCTTGGATAAGGTAAAGTTGATTCAGGAAAGGCTCCACACAACTCCATCCAGGTAGAAGAGTTACGCAGATCAGAAGGGGCGTGATGTATCATTCATGATTAGCAAGAAGGTTCTCTTGAAATTATCGCCAATGAAGGGCATTATGAGATTTGGAAAGAAGGGCAAGATAAGCCCAAGGTTTTTTGGCCCCTTTGAGGTGTTGAGGTGAGTTGGAGAGGTTGCCTATGAGCTTTCTTTACCTCCCAGTTTATCAGGAGTTCATCCAGATTTCCATGTATTGATGCTTTGGAAGTATCATGTCGACTATTCACATGTGTTGGATTTCGGTACCATTCAGTTAGATGAGAGCTTGGGCTATGAGGAGGAGCCAGTTGCCATTGTTGATAGACAGGGTTGCTAGTGGAGGCCCAAGAGGATTTCTGCGGTAAGGGTCTAGTGGAGGCCAAAGAGGATTTCTGCGGTAAGGGTCTAGTGGAGGGGCCAACCTGTTGAGGAGGCGACCTGGCAGTCTGAGGAGGACAGGCAGAGCCGATGTCCCTACTAATTCAGCCCCGTTCCCTTAAATAAAACTTCCCGCACATACTTTATCTAATTTATGACTCGTATGGACGGTTGGTTCGGAAGTTAGAAGAGTTTTGAGCAAGAATATATCCATTTGCTTCTATAAGTTTTTCTAAAAAGTCCAAGTTTGACTTCAGTCAACTTTCTCTGGAAACGGATTCGTGATTGGCGGTTCCCGAGGGTCTTTGGGAAAATATGGGATCTGGGCGTATGCTCGGAATCAAATTCCGAGGTCCCTAGCCCGAGTAATGAATTTTTCTGTGAAATTGTTAACTTAGAGTTTCAAGGAATTATATAAATGAAGGAATCATTGATTTCCTAGGTATCGGGTTTGGATTCTAGTTTCGAAATTGGCACATGTCCGAAAATATCAATTAAGACTTACCTGTGAAATTCGGTGTCAGTCTCAGTAGTTTAAGGGCGTTGTAACCCGTTAGAAGGAAATTTAGAACTTAAAGATTCAATGATTTGATCCATTTGTTTTTGGGGTTGATTCCTTGATTTAGCATTGTTTTGAGTATTTCGAGGGTTTGAGTAGGTCTGCCTTATGATTCAGACTTGTCTCTATGTTCGGGCGGAGCTCAGAAGCCCCGAGCGTCAAATGGTCGAGGTTCGAGTCAATTTAGGACTTCAGAGGAACCAAGGGCTGCTGCTTCTGGCATAACCGCTTCTGAAGCGAATTGTGCTTAGGCGTGGGGAAACTGCAGAAGCAGCCCTGGGACCGCTGAGTGGTACCGCCTTTGCGAACCATGGACCGCAAAAGTGGTTTAGCCCATTTTTCCTGGAACCACAGAAGCGACTCAAATTCCACCGGGACCGCAGAAGCGGAAACAACTGGGCAGAAGGGTTCATTTAATTCGAACCCAAAGCCATTTCTATCATTTCTCATCCAACACTTAAGCGAATTTGGTGATTTCAAAGAGGGGGTTTCAATATAACATTGCAAGGTAAGCAATCCCCACTCACTTTTGGTTCAAATACATAAACATTTGGTAGATTTAACACTAAAAATTAAGTAAAATCAAGGGGTTAGAGCTAAACATAGGGTTTAATAAAAACTAAGATTTAATCATGTAATATGCCACGTTATGAACTAGAAATCGCATATTTGTGATCCTTAGGTGATAGAGAACAACTTCCTTCGAAAAATCTCAGAATCAGTGCACGTGGGCCCGGGGTTGAAATTTAGGAAACTTATGGGAAAGGTTGGGAAATCACTTAAATACTTATAATTCAACCTTGTGAGCCTTTATTGACTAGTTCTTACTTTGTTTGATTAGTTTGAGATTGTTCGGCTTCGAATTAAAGGCTCAGGCTCGTTCTTGGAACTTGGAAGTGCACTTTGGAGCGAGGTGAGTCTCCATTCTAACCTTGTGAGAGGGAATCGTCCCCATATGATTAATGAACAAATAATTATTGCTAAATGCGGGGGCTACGTACGCACCTAGTGACGAAAGCTCGTGGGTAGCTACTACTATGTTGATTGTCCGGGTAGTTTAGGAACCACATCATGTTTATTTGAAAAATCTCCATTTAATTGTCTAATGAGATCACTTAGGATGTGTTAGATACTTGAAAGAAAATAAAGGCAACTTTCACAACTTGCTGAACATCGTATAGTATACTTGACATTAAATGTTCCTTTTGTGCGTATTCTTAATAGTGCTTGATATTTGTGGATCACGCCGATAGCCTCGGTATGAATAGATGCATCTATAGGCGCAACGTCGACCCTCGGCAAGTGCACATTTTCTTTCTCTTGGTTCGGGCCGTCGCCTCGATACTATGTGCGCATGTTCAAGTGTGAGAAAGTTTATACTTGCCTTATTTTGCTATCATCTCAAAATGATAAATTATAAACTCAATGTAGTGAAGAACTTGACTTCGGTCACTTGCCATAAATTTTTGATACTTGTAATTTCCATGATTTGAACACATTATACTTATATATATATATATATATATATATATATATATATATATATATATATATATATATATATATATATGTATGTATGTATGTATGTATATTATCGAGTCAACTTCTCGTCTCTACTACTTCGAGGTTAGGCGGGATACCTACGGGGTACATGTTGTTTATGTACTCATGCTACACTTCTGTACTTAAATGTATATGATTTGAGGCAGACAGATATGGACATCACTCTGGTGCATATCAGTGAGCACATATGGGACTTCTGCGGTGAGTCGATTCTCTTTCATGCCGATCCGCAGCCGAAAACTTCTTTATCTTTACTTTTTGTTTCTGTCTATCTTGATTAGGATAGTAAGACAGTATATTATTATTTTATGTATATTCTACTAGTTGCCTGTAGCTTATGACACGGGGTGCTGGCACACACGTTAGTAGACATTCATTTTTGGGTTGTATAACTATATTTTTACAGTGTTATCACTCTTCGCTTTAGCTTTGAATTTGAAAAATATTTTATTCTTGGTTTTTGGTAAAGATAAAAATGAGAAATAAATTATACTTCCACGTTGGCTGGCCTGACAACGGTGTCGGGCGCCATCATGACTTATTATGGAAAATGGGTCGTGACAAAAACACAAGACCCATCAATTAACCACACTAGGGTTGATCCATAACCCTAGATTATGGGTCTAGATACTCATAATTAGAGAAGAAAACAAGGAAATAGATGAATAAAATCTCATAATAATTAATTGTAAATTAAACTTCAAGATTCAATGTTGAAATCACGCTAAAATTACTCAAATTAGGCAAAAGGAACGAAGTCACGAGCGCAGCTCTCAGTACAAAACTATCTGATGAACTAAAAATGGGAAAAGAATCTATTTATACTAGGCTAAAAATGCTAGACAAAAATACCCCTTCGGGGCTAGTGTGGACCGCACAAAATCGAGTGCAGCCGTACTAAGTCTCTTGTTTTGAATAATCAGCTCTCTGAATTGGGCAATGCGGACCGCACAAATTTGAGTGCGGCCGCGATGGCTTACATTGCGGTCTGCACAAAAAGGGTCGCGGACCGCACTAAACCTTGGCTCCGCGGACTACACGAAAATAAGTGCGGCCGCGATGAACTCAATACGGACTGCACAATACCCTTTGCAGCCGCATTGCCTGTTCACCGGAAAACTCACCTCTCTGAACTTCACTTGTGCGGACCGCACAGAATGGTGTGCGTCCGCATTGATCCCATTTGATTGAGTTTTGTCTTGTCTTGGTAATTGTGCAAGTTTTACTCCTATTTAAGTTGTTTTGTGACATCTTGTCATTTTATTGATCAAACCTGCAATCAAGTATAACTTGTGAGCCTTTGAGACTATTTTGTACACATTTCTAATCAAAACGTGAGCATGAAGGAGTATCAAAATGCATCATAATTCCTAGTTATCAGACACCAGTCCCCGAACGTGGGGATAATTATCCGAACTCTAGTGATAATCAGCCCTTGAGTATGAAATTATAAAGTAGAAAAAAATTCTAAGCCATTATTAGATTGATTATACATGCGTACATGTTATGTGATAGGGCTCGAGCATGCTATAGAGGCACGATTCTTTTGACCATCTGGCCCTTACAAATTTTCCTATTGAGACCCTGATGCCATGAAGTAATTTCCTCGCAACAAAGTTGACATTCGAGGGTAATGTCCCCTAGTATTCGAGGTTGATCGTAAAGAAGCCTCGAATACTACTGAGTTTCTATACGTTAGCATGATTAATGGTTGCCTTATGAAAAACCTTGGCAGAAAACCCATTTGAGAAAAACCCGATCTAAGAGAAAAAGAGTGGAACATGTTCTTTCAAACTGAAAGACTTCGTGTCGAGGAGTCCATTGTTGTCTCTGGTCTAACACCTATAAGAGTTATTTTAAAATATAAATGAAAATGGAAGGGGCCATACCTTAGCAGTAGTATTATTTTAGGTGCGATACGTTCCAATTGCTCAGTAGTTGTTCGTTGTTCATCGTGCCGAGCTTGTATGATCCATTTTCGATGATTTCGAAAAGCTAGTACGGTCCTCCCAGTTTGCACCCAGTTTCCTTTCATTCGGAGTTTGGGTGTTGAGTGTGACCTTTCTTAGCACCAAGTCCCCGCCAAAGATTGTCTTTTTGATTATAGTACCTTTTGATTCATTGTTTTTGAGCGTCCAATTGGACGAGGGCGGCTTCACGTCGTTTGTTCAACAATTCTAGGCTCGTATTCATGGCCTAGTTATTTGACTCCTCTATTGCATATCAAACTTTGATGTTGGGTTCTCCGACTTCGACTAGGATTATAGCTTCAACGCCATAAACTAATAAGAACGGTATTACTCTGGTACTGGATTTTGATGTTGTGCAGTACGCCCATAGAACTTTGGGCACTATCTCTCTCCACTTCCCTTTGGCATCGGTCAATCTCTTCTTAAGGTTCTGAATGATAGTTTTTTTGGTTGATTCGGCTTGTCCGTTCCCGCTGGGATGATAAGGCGTTGATATGTTCCTTTTGATCTTGTGATTCGGCTTCCTCAAAGTTGTCTGTCCTTACTACTATAGTGACATACCAGTCGGTACCTCCACCTCCACAGTCCTACAGTCTATTGAGGACGCCCTCAAGGATATTCTGGACAACCAGAAGAAGATCACTGATACTCAGAAAGTGCTTATGGATGTTGTAGATTCACACGGAAAGGCTCCCAAGGAGCTTTCAAATGAGGCTAAGAATATGAGGAAGACGCGGGCTTCCAAGGAGTTCCTGAAGGAGTTACGAGTTAGCCCAGGCCTGGATCCAGGTGCAGGTCCCAGCAGCAGAGCCACAGGTCATAGGGAGCTAGTCTCAGGTTCCCAAGAATATTGAGGACCCAGGGACCACTCAAGATACCATGCAGACAGACGGCCGATAGGGAGTTTCTTTTTCCCCCCTTCTCTTTTTGTGCTTATTTTGGTTAGTTGGCATTGAGGACAATGCCAACTTTCATTTGAGGGAGTAGGCCCTACTTTTATTGATTTATTGGATGACTGTATATATTTGACAGATTTTATGATTTCTTTCTTTTTTATCTTTGGTATGTATATAATTTTAGCACTTCATTATATTTTTCGTACTTTTCACTTTGGGTCTGTTTATAAAAGTTATGTTACATTGTATATATTCGTTCCCCTTAGTGTATATTCTATCAAACCCCTCATGTATATATTCATTTTGTTTTCCGCAATTTTTCCTTCTTAGCTTCTTATTTATGTTCGTAGCTTCTTGTTTTGGATTTTTGCAATAAGCATTTGGTATTCTTAATGTCACGGTTCTTTCCAAAGGTGGAATTTGTGTGAACTGGGTGGCTCTTCCCGATGATGGATGACATGAATACCTTCTTAAGGGTTTGACTCTGTTTTTCCCGGTGATGGATGACATGATTATCACATATGATCTCAGAGGGCATCCCGAATCGACATATGATGTTATCCCAAGTGAAGTGTATAACTTATTTTTCTCTGAATTTCTCGAAAGACCGTGCTTTAACCCAATCAGAAAATAATCAGTCATAAATAAAATAAACTGAGCTTTACCTGGGGCCGATGGAAGAGGTCCGATGATGTCCATTTCCCATTTCAATAGGGGTGTTCAAAATCGAGCCGAAACTGAAAACTGAACCGAAATCGAAGCTTAATGGCTTATTGGTATCTGGTTAACGGTTTAACGAACATGGAATTGATTGATGTTTTTAATTAACGGCTTATCCGTTTGGGGCAGGATTATTCAATTCTCTTAACTGATAATCCGTTAACCCGTTAAGAATATATATGTATATATATATATATATATATATATATATATATATATATATATATTGATGGATTTTCAATATCTTAGCCTTATGCTTCTTATGTTTTGATGATCTAACAAAGTTGTTATAAAAAACCAGATAGAGAACCTTGTCACACATGATACACATCTCATGAGAGCTTTTCAAAATATGAAAATCAGCGAATGGATGAACGACCACAGAGAGGAACACAATAGGGACCCGATGCGTTGGTCCTCTAGGGTTCTCCGACAAAAGCACAAGTCAGTGACTGTATACATTCAATATAAAGGGAAACTCAACAAGGAGCTGCTCCCTTGAGGTTCTCTGACAGAAGTACATGTCAAGTGTACAGCTGGAATGTAGCAGAAGAAAGTGACCATCTGGCAACAGTTACCAAAGAGGAACACAACCAGGACTTGGTCCGTTGGTGTGTCTTGACAGAAGTACAAAGTCCACTATCCAGCTGCAACACTACTACCCAGAAGTGGTTGTGCAGACAGTGCATCAGTCACTTCTCACTAGAAAGAAGTACACCAAGAGTTGACATCACTACCCATTGTGATATTATTTGTGGTAAAACAACCTGGTGAAAGACACACCATTACTTGTGCATTCTGTGATATTCGCTCAAGAAGGAAAAAGCATTCATCCGGCATTAAAGTCATTGGTGTGTGAAGAACAAGAAGACAACTCCACTAAGGATTAGTTTATAAACAAGTCTTATGTACATCCATAGTTGAATTGTAATCTTGTTAATTGGTCTACATTGTAATTTCTAGTTTGCTTTCATAGAAGCACTGTCTTAGGAACAAACCAAATTCGTAAACTTTAGAGTTTATGTTGTGACTAGGAATAGTCATAAGTTAAATCCTCTATAACTAGGAGAGTTACAGAGTGGCTTGTGGTGGTTGCATCACTAGTTAGTTTGAAGCCTTTGCAATAGGGTGTTTCCAAAGTGGCTTGTACTAGGTAGATTATAAGTTAGTAGAGTTAAAAGCCTACAAGAGTAGGTCGTGATTTTTTGATCCCCTTGTGTGGAATTTTTCCACGTAGAAAATATCTTGTCTTCTTTACATTCAGTCTTTACTGCATTATACGTATCAGTCTCATAAAGGATCAGGTACTCTATATTTTGGTGGATTCATATAAGTTATCATATATATTTTTATCCATATATATATATATATAAAATATCCAAAACCCTTCCACTTACAGTACTCTATCTCTAACGCCTAATTCCTAAATACATATACTACAGTCTTTAATACCGTGTGGCGGAAGAGTTGAATTCTTGCATTCTCCCCAGTTTGTAACTTCCAAGGATGTGGCAAACTATACAATAATACAAATGACAACTCCAATTTTCTTGCTTGTCCTTTTGTTTGGGAATTTTGCACTGCAATCGTTCTTTTCCTCTCTAATTAGTTTAATGTCCACAATAAATGAAAATCATCGACCAACATAGATTAAAGTCAATACCGATGGACTTAAGAAACCAAAAAAACACCATGATAAACAAGAATCAATATTTCTAAGGTCTAACCTCACAAGGGAGATACAAGTTCAAATGCGTTAACAGACATGTATGTCTGCACTCATATGTAGTCTGCTTTGGGATGTAATGTAGCCTACAATGTGCTATGTTTTTTCACTCTACAACACATGATACACTACATCATTGTTATGTATGCGCTAACAGACATGTATGTCTGGAATCAATGTGTAATTTACTATTCTGAATTTGTATGCTAGGCTGTCATTAAAAAATCAATGCACGCAATATAGATTGAATTAGGATGATAAACCACCCGATAAGAGCTAAACCGATACCAATCCGCTCGATATCTTATTGGGTGGCTAGCAGATTAATATATTTAAAAGCCAATAACCGATATGTCAAACCATTAAGAGTAACTAACCGCCCAATCCACTCGATAAGCAGCCCTACATTTCATGAATGGCCACAGGTACAAGACCGAATAGAGCTGCTCTCGAGGTTGGTGAATCATTTGCGCATACCTTTGGCATTTGTCGCATTTTTGATTGAGTTTTGCGTCATTCTCCATATCGGTCCAACAGTACCCCTGCTCTGATTGCTTTGCGGACTATCGATTCGGCACCGAAATGATTTTCACAAGTTCCTTCATAAACTTCCTGTAGGACGTAGTCGTATCTTCCGACCCCAAACATAGTGCCAACGGCCCATCGAACATTCTTCTAAACAGCGTTTGTCTTCGAACAAAGTGAATTATGCTGTCTTTATGTGTAGAGCTTTCGACTCCTTTGCATCTGATGGAAGCTTCACGTTCTTTATGTACTCTATGTACTTGTTTCTCCAATCCCAGGCCAAAATCATAGAGTTTATTTTGACCTGTCCTTCTTCGATCTTCGATCTCATGAGTTGTACGACAGTCCCCGAGTTGAGTTTGCCGTTTTCGACCGATGAACCTAGATTGGCAAGAGCGTTAGCCTCGCTGTTCTGTTCTTGAGGTACACGTTGCAAGGTCTATTCCTTATATCGATGTAGAGTCATCTGTAGTTTATCCAAGTACCTCTGCATTTGGTCTTCTCGGACTTCAAAAGTCTTGTTAACTTGGTTTACCATGATGAGGGAATCAAACTTGGCTTCTATGACCTCCGCTCCCAAACTTTTAGCTAGTCCGAGAACTGCAATCATGGACTCATATTCGGCCTCATTGTTAGTCAATTTTAGTTTTGATAGCTTGTCTAACTAAATTACCCGTGGGTGATTTTAGTACGATGCCTAGTCCGGACCCCTTCACGTTTGAATTTCTGTCCATAAAAAGGGTCTAGACTGTCGAAGATGTACCCAATTTCATCAGTAGTTCTTTCTCAACCTCAGGTATGAGGTCCGATGCAAAGTCAACCACGAAGTCTGTAAATATTTGAGACTTGATGACGGTTTGGGGTCGATACTCAATATCATACCCACTGATTTAGATGACCCATTTGACCAATTGACCTAAAAGTTCAGGTTTGTGCAAAATATTTCGAAGAGGATAAGTTGTCACATCACATATTGGATGACATTGGAATATGGTTTTAGTTTTATAGAGGCTCTTATTAAAGCAAGTGCTAATTTTCTAAGGGCAGATATCTAGTTTCAGCCTCACCAAAGGTCCGACTAACATAGTAGACAGGGAATTGCGTACCCTGTTCTTCTCGGAATAGGACTCCACTTACCGCTATCTCTGAGACTGCCAAATACAAGTAAAATTGTTCGTCCACTTTCGGGTAATGAAGCAGCGGCCAGCTCGATAAATACCACTTTAGTTCCTCCAAGGCCTTCTGACATTCTGGAGTCCATGCAAAATTGCTCTTCTTCTTAAGTAGTGAGAAGAATTGGTGACTCCTATCTGAGGATCTTGAAATGTATCGCCTTAAGGAGGGTATGAGCCCCGTTAACCTCTGCACAAACTTTACATTTTCTATGGTCTTGATATCCTTGATAGCTTTTATTTTATCTAGGTTGATCTCGACGCCCCGATTAGACACCATGAAGCCAAGAAACTTGCTTCAGCCGACCCAGAATGTGCACTTTTCTGGGTTGAGCTTCACATTGTACTCCCTCAGTTTATTGAAAGTCTCTTTCAAATGCTTCAAATGGTCCTCTACTCGTAGGGACTAAACTAGCATGTCATCAATATAAACTTCCATAGATTTTCCTATTTGTTATTCGAACATTCGATTTACTAGTCGTTGATAGGTTGCACCAGCATTTTTTAGTCCGAATGGTATTACATTATGACAGTGTGTGCCATACTTAGTGATGAACGGAGTCTTTTCCTGATCTTCTGGGTTCATTTGTATTTGTTTGTACGTGGAAAAGGCATCGAGAAATTGAGAGTCTTGTGGCTGGCAGTGGCATCGATCATACGATCGATGTGAGGCAAAGGAAAAGAATCCTTGGGCATGCTTTATTCAGGTCTTTATAATCTACACTTATTCTAAATTTGTTTTCCTTCTTAGGGAATACCACTATGTTTTCTAGCAATATGATATGCTTTACTTCCCCAATGGATCCTATTTTGAGAAGTTTGGTTACCTCGTCCTTGAAGAAGGCGTGCTTAATCTCGGACTAGGACCTTCTTTTTTGCTTCACCGGGCAAAATTTAGGTTCCAGGCTCAGTGTTTGAGTGGTAATTTTCATGGGGAGGGGGGATCCTTGTCATATTGAGGTGGGACCAAGCAAAGAAATTCATGTTAGCTTTAAGGAAATGCATAAATGTTTTCCTAAGATCGGGGATTAGCCCTGTGCCCAGGTATACCTTTCATTCAGGCTGATGTTCGCCTAGTGTGAGTTGTTCCAGCTCTTCAACCATTGAATTGGTGGCGTCGGAGTCATCGAGAATAATGAAGGATCGAAGTATCCTATAGTCGTCGTCCTCATCGGTCCCCCGCTTCTCCGGTTGGGTCGAGGATGGTATCTGTGGTTGCTATTTGGCCTTCTGTTTTCCCTTCGCATCTAATCCCTTTGCTGAAGAAAGAGTCGATAGTGATATCACTTTATCGATTGCAAACATCTCCTTATCAGCGGGGTGCTCCCCATACACTGTTTTAACTCTCTCAAATATCGGGAACTACAAAACTTAGTGAAGGTTCGAGGGTACTGCCCTCATGTTATGGATCCAATGCCTTCCAAGCCGGGCATTGTACCTCATGTCACCCTCGATCAAATGGAACTCTGTTTCTTGGATGGTACCGGCCATGTTCTATGGCAAAATAATTTCACCTTTGGTGGTTTCTCTTGCCATGTTGAATTCGTTAAGTACTGGGGCTGCGGGCACAATTTGATTTTGTAGGTCGAGCTCTTCTATGACCCTCGATTGAATAATGTTGGTCGAGCTACCTGGATCAATCAAAACATGCATAGCTTGAAATTTACTCATAAGGATAGATATTACTAGCGCGTCGTTGTAAGGCTGATCAATCCCTTCTGCATCATCATTATTTAAAGGCAAGGTCTCTTCCGGTATGTAGTCCTGTGTTCGCTTATCCCTTGCGATCTTCACCTTGGTGTGTTTAAATACCGGTCCTTGAGGAATATCGACCCCTCCAACGATCATATGGATCATGTTTTGTGGTTCTTCTTGCTTGTTCTGTCTGTTTGAATCTTTTTTTGAAATGGTTCTTGGCCCGACCAATTAAGAATTGCCGAATGTGCCCCTCGTTGAACAATCAGGATACTTCTTCCCTTAGCTGTCTACAATCTTCTGTTTTATGGCCATGAGTACCATGGTAATTGCATATTTGGTTTGTATTTCTCTGGTACAGATGAGTCTATAAAGGTTAAGGCCATCTGGTATCTTTGATACGTCCAATGGGAGACACGATGGCGGGAACATCTATGTTGAAGTTATATTCTGACAATAGAGGTGCTTCTTTGGACCCGAAATTTCGACTAACGAGTCCTTGGGAGTTCTATCCTCGATCATTCCATCTATCATTTCGAACAAGGTTGCGTCCATGACCGTTGTTTCTCCAATCTCCACCGTATGGCTGATATCGTTCTTTCTTCGACAGTGCTTCCCGGTCGATATCCCTTTTAACTCTATCCATGGGCCTGTTAGGATAAATTGACCCGGTGGGAGCCCCTAGTTGATCATCCTCGACCCTGATCTTCGACTGATACCGATTATGTACATCGGCCCTAGTGACAACTGGATATTCGATCAAATTTTGCTTTAATTGTTGTGAAGCTATGGAACTCTGAGTGTTGAGACCTTGAGTAAAATCTTGAACAGCCCAATTATCGGTGACTAGTGGCAAATTTATTCGTTCCATTTGGAATCGAGATACGAATTCCCTGAGCATCTCGTTGTCTTTCTGTCTTACCTTGAAAATGTATGACTTTCTTGTAGCAACCTAAATAGCTCCAGCGTGTGCCATTACAGAAGAATATGCAAGCATAGCAAATGAGTCAATACAATTAGGTGGTAAATTATGGTACCATACCATAGCACCCTTCGATAGAGTCTCCCCGAATTTCTTTAGCAATACAGATTCAATCTCGTCATCTTCCGAGTCGTTCCCTTGATGTTGCACGTGTATGGGGTAACGTATTCATTTGGATATGTCATCCCATTATACATAAGAATCTCGGGCATATGAAACTTCTTAGGGATTGGCTTCATAGCCGCACTCGGGGGGAGGGGGAAGGTTTTTGGACAAACTTTTTGGAATCTAGTCCTTTCAATATCGGTGGTGCCCCTGGATTTGGTTGACCCTGGAGTTATAAGTTTCCACCTTCTTATCGTTTTCCTCGATCTTCTTTTCCCATGTCTCTATTCGCTTTGTCAGTTCTTCGAGCATCTTTATGATAGAAGGATTAGTATCCGGTTCTCCTCCATTCGATATTTTTGACACCGATTCCGCCCTATGAGCAATTTCCTGTGATGGCTCGAGCTCAATCCTGCTTGGTGCACGGTTCTGATTTTGGAGTTGTGCTATTGCAGCTTGTGGAGTCTGCAACATATTGAATATCAATTGAAGGCTGATCATGCCTTCTTCACCGCCATGTGCATTCTAATCGATTGGTCGAACGTCTCTACAGACGCTGCTTTTAGGATCGACGACCAAATTCCCATTATTGGCAATATGGGAACTGACGTCGATTGGGTCTACGGCCGGGGCTACATCGGGGTTGACTGGAGGTACATCATTTCCTTGGGCGGCTATGTTGTCGTTCTCTCCATGGAGACCAAGGCCATTGCCTGTATGTGGGTGCTGCATGTGAGCTTGATATTTTGATCATGGAATCAAAAATACTTCAAAGAACAACCATAAAATAGAGTGTGTTACGAAAATTGTACCAGGTAATCACTATTAACCTTAGCCCTACGGTGGTCGCTAAACTTTTTACCCTTAAAATTTGATAACAATTAAATTTGTAAGTGGTTTTAAAGATATGTGATTTCACTTGGCACAAACTGAGAAATATGAGAATTAATATTAGAAATCAACTGTAAAATAAAGGAAACCAATATGTTGAGCGATTACGCCCCTCGAGTTAGATCATTTTAGAAGAACTTTATGAAGAGCGAATTGGATTAGGCACCTTTGAACTAACTGAGTATACTAATGGAAAGTATGAGCAGAAAAACAGAGCTTAAGAGAGAAAATGTAATGTATTCCTTTGTTATGCGTGAATATGATTATTACAAAATAATTAGAACCCCCTTTATATAGTAGAGAAATTCTAGTTATGGTATAATTCTAACTATGGAAGGAAATCACATGATTGGCATAACCGGTCCTGACTCGATACGTGTCGAGATTTACGCCACGATCTTTGCCCGATCACAGATATCTCAGCTTTCTGTTATTTGACTTAGCATGCTTCATTCGATCTCGCTCGATCTCTTTTCCGCTTTGATCTCGATCATGGCTGGTCTCGATCTCGATTGGTCATTGATTCACAAGCTTAGCAATCCATCTCCGTACCATGGTTTGATACAATGCGAGATCGAGCCTTGGTCTGCCACTCCGATTTAGCCATAAAAAATTAGGGAAACCCGATTCTGACCGTATACACACAGTATGATTATCTTCCTTCCATTTATTAACCGTTATTTTCTCTAATTCACTGATCAGCGAAGTTGAAATGTATTGCCAAGGAGGGTCATCTCTTTTGCTAATGATGTTAAAGAAAATTCTCAAAAATAGTCACTTGTTTGGTTTTTCAAGTGCTTAATGTTTTGCAAGTTGTACACTCCCCGCAAACAACAACTAATTAACAACGCCTGAAATAGATGGGTTTTGGATTTATTGTACATAATTAATCTAATCGGATATTTTTATCAAGTTCGTTACATCGATGTTTATTTATTGCATCATGTTCCAAAAATTTCCAATTTTAACAATTACACTAGAATTGATAAAATTTCCAAATGATTAGAATACATCAAGTACTTTTAAAAAATTTAATAAAACAAATTTAAATGAAGAAATCATTAATGCAATAAAGTTACCAGCGACACCATATTAACGTTTAATGTCAATCGCTTCCCTTTTCTGTCCCATATCCTATCCCTTCCCTACCAAATATATATGTATCAAATAAATAAATAAATAAATAAATAAAAGTAAAACTACATGAATTTCATAAGGCCCCTTAAACTCAATAACAAAAACCAATTACATTTACTGGTTATATTAACCCTCATTGACCATTTTTTTTGGTCCAGCCAATATTCAAAATAAAATAGAAAGTACTAGCAGTTCTTAGATTTTTCGATTAGAACTTTTGATAACTAAATGAAATGCATTGTAACTATTGCAAAAAGGAAAGGGTTCGCATACCATTTACTGCATAAAATATTTCAATTTTAATATTTGTTATTCTTAGGGCACTTTATAACGCAAATCATCTCGTATTTATCCGTGAGTGTAGTGAATCTCCGGTGGATTCTACGGTGTCACTATACTTTAGAAAAAATATTTAAAATTACATAAGTTTTATTATTGTATAAAATTACCCTTCGTTATACCTCATGTTACAGCAATGCCAAAGCTAAGATTTAATATGACATAGTTTACGGATGATAAAAATATTAATAGCCCCGAAATATAACATATAATAAAAACTAAATATTTTATATTATAGAGAAATAGGTTTTACTGTTTACCTTGAGAAAAAGAAAGCCAAGAGCAATGCGAAGGGCAGCTCGGTGGCATTCCGTATCCGCGTAAGGTATGGAGAAGGACCCTACCCTAAGAGGTGTGATATAGACACTCTATCTTAACGTAATTATTAATAACTTATTTTACGATTTGAACTCGTGACTTATAGGTCTAATAGAGACAAACTTTAGCGTTTATCTAAGGCTCCCCTCACCGATTAATATGTGAAATAGAAGAAAATAAATAAATAAATAAATAAATAAATATATATATATATATATATATATATATATATATATATATATATATATAGTATTAACTAGTGATAGTGATTGGGCCAGAGTATATATATAAATAGAGAGAAAAAGGAAGACCCATTTAGATCTACTCCCGTCGTGCCTACCCCTCAAAACTTTACATCTCCCCACACACCCAACAGACGAGAAATACTTTTGTGTGTGTAATTTACAGAGAGAGTTTTGAGGCATGAGAATAAGAAAGCATGCCAAAATTTCCCCGCTCCTCTATTCTTCTTCTTCATTTCTCAAACAACAAGTTCCTGCTCACGTTTGCCAGCTGAATCAGTCTCCTTGGGATGTCATCACATTCCCCTTAGAACAAGACGACGAAGAAAACGATAACCCAGAAATAAACCAGTTTCTACTTCGCCCACCACCGCCGTCTTCTTCTTATCAGGTCTGTCTAAAATTTCTCTTTTTCTCCTTATTTTTCTTCTTCTTTTGCCAGATCTATAGAATACCAGGCCCATTTCGTTTCTTCAATGTCCTTTCATTTGTTTTAGCTCTCTTTGTATCTGCTTTGTGGTTTAGGGTTTTATGTGGAGCGCCCATAAGGGTTCCTGAATGAATCTCAATCCCATCATTTCTGTCGTGTATTTAGCCTTCTTTGTTCAATTTAGTTCATGGGTTTTCACTGTTTGCTCTATTATCCACTGCACAGCTTGTATTCTTTTAAGAACTTTCGATAAAATATTATTTCCTTGCTGCAGCTGGATGGATATGATAGCTACGCTGTAAATGGGACCTCTTATGATTCAGAGCAGAGGTAACTTTTCGACTATTACATCAATTTGATTACTTCTTCTTTCTGCAGAATCATTTATTTCTTTTTATATTTCAGAAACGATAATTAGGATTTGAAATTTAATTTTAGCCGTATAACTGTTGGGTATAAATCGTAGTTCGATTAAGTGGAATGTTGCCTCAAATGCAATTGCTTCTCATTAATGTTGAGTTACCATTGTGTTTTCCGCAGCATCACGTTGATGAAGCTGGACGACGAAGACGAACGGGAAACGAAGAAAGAGATGGATTGTTCTAAAAGGGATTATTACTTTAACAATAATACTGCTGCTGATGATTTCGTTAAGTTTGAGATCGAATTTGAGGAAGAGCAACACGACCAGGAGATGGAGGAGCTAGGGTTGGAGAAAGATGGAGGTAATAATATAACGACATTGTGTTGCAAGAATGATGGGAAGGGATGGCAATGCAGTAGAGAGACAAAAAAAGGGCATAATTTATGCGAGCACCATATTGCTCAGGTGAAGAAGCAATACAACGACTCAGCTCATTTTACTTCTACTAATGCTAAGCAGACTCCGGCGGCGGCGGAGGCCCCCAGTTCCCGTGGCCGCCCCCATCGTCCTAAGAAATCATCTTCCTCCGAATTCTACTATTATTCGGGTTTTGGTCCTTTGTGGGGCAAAAAAAGAACTGCGAAGACTGATCCTGCGACTAGTAAGAGTCACGGGGCACAATCTTCTTCTTCTTCCCAAATGGATACTGAAGGATTTGACTATGTTGAAGACGAGGATGATGAAGCTGAAGAAAATGGTAAGATCAAAAGAGCTCGTAAGCCTATAAAAGCTAGATCACTTAAGTCTCTTATGTGAAATTAAATGCAATTGCAGTTTACTATTGTTTTTGTCGAGATGTGTTGTGATTATCGTAGAATGATTTTTTATATTTAAAGTAGGAGTAATGTTCTTTATTTAGGGTATGGTAGATTATTTTGGTTTCATGGTTATAAGTGTTCTACTGTAAGTGACATTAGCTTTTTGCTTCAGTACTGTACCCTTGGCATGTGGTAATGTTTAGATGCAGACTTTTTGTTGTGTTGGACAAAGCTAGATAAGGTTACAATTGTAATTTCAGATGATTTTTCAATCTACTTCACTAGTGTTTGGCATGCGGCTGAAAAAATGGTAAGTATGGGAGTCTTTCTTCATCACGTGTATCAGGTTAATTAATTGTAGTGCCTACTATTGAAATGTCAAAATACTAAGAATTACTACATTACTTTAAAATTATTAGAAATATCAATGTGTTATAATAAATAGTAATTTATGGTGTATGTCTACTCTTCTTTCATGATCTTCATCCCAAATGATTTATAATATATTCAATGACATATTTTTTATGTTCAATAACATATTCCATGACATATTTTCTTCACTTTTTGTGCATATATAAAAGCTTTGTAATAGATAGGAGAAAACATACAATTGAAGAAGAAAATTTCTTCCTTCTCTCTATCTATATTTCTTGTTCATGTTTCACTAAATTGCTTATATTTCTTGTTCATGTTTTACTAAATTGCTTTCATTTTATAACACGTTATCAGCACGAGTCTCTAACCATCACCGTAGGTTATCTTCTTTTAAAGTTCTCGACTCTGATTTAAAATTATCAGGTACAACATGTTTCTCTCTTTTGTAAGAATAATGATATGTTTTGTTGGATACTTAGTTTTTCTCAATTATGTTTAAAAACAAAAATAGAAAGAGAAAGATACTCATACTTTACCATGATCTCTTTATTTATGAATAAAGATGTAATGATTTTAATGAACTGCTTCTTAATTGATTTGCATTATTAAACTATAAATAGAAGTAATCAACAATAGACTTAGATAACAATAATATTTTCTTGACAGTAGTACGTATCCAAAATTTGAATATAAAAAGTTTTTGCATCATTAAAAAATTACATCCTGCTAAGGGTGTATTTTGTCCCGGGCCCGGGCCTAAACGGGCTTCACGGGTCGGGCTTCGCGGTCTCGGGCTTCGCGGTCTCGGGCTTCGTGGGCCTGGGCTCTGGCGATCCCGAGCTTCTTGGGCCTGGCGGGTGAGACCAGCCTGTGACGGGCCTAAGCCCACAGTGGCCTTGGTCTTAGCGGGCCGGGCCTAGCGGGTTTTTTAAGGCAATATCTTGTATGTTAGTTATTAGTATAGTATAGAATATATTTTATATAGTATACTAGTTATTAGTATAGTATATAATATATATTTCATTGTATATTGTATTGTAGTAATTAGTATATATTGTATACTATGTATATATATATTCCCTTATATATATTTTCTTGTAGTATATATTGTATGTTATGTATATATATTCTCTTATATATTTTCATGTAGTATATATATTGTATCTCTTATGTATAATGTATATATATTCTCTTATATATATTGTACCTTATGTATATATGTTATTACTTATATATTTTATTGTAGTTTAGGTTGTATGTTATGTATATATATTCTCGTTTATATTTTCTTGTAGCATATATTGTATGTTATGTATATATATTCTCTTATATATTTTCATGTAATATATATATTGTATCTTATGTATATATAGTATAACTTATATAGTTATATATTTTGTTGTAGTATATATATATATATATATATATATATATATATATATATATATATATATATATATATATATATATATATATATTGTATCTCTTATGTATAATGTATTATATATTCTCTTATATATATTGTACCTTATGTATATATGTTATTAGTTATATATTTTCTTGTAGTTTAGGTTGTATGTTATGTATATATATTCTCGTATATATTTTCTTGTAGTATATATTGTATGTTATGTATATATATTCTCTTATATATTTTCATGTAGCATATATATTGTATCATATGTATATATATTATAACTTCTACAGTTATATATTTTGATGTAGTATATATATATATATATATATATATATATATATATATATATATATATATATTGTAGCTTATAAATAATTCGAAGTAAAGACAAAGAAATATTGAGAAAAAAGATATTCAAGGGTATGTCTATAATTTTTATTATCCAAAATGACATATCTTTCTTAGTCTTCCTTCCCCCAATGGAATGAGCACAACAAGGTACTAATACCACCATTAGAAGGAAAAAAACTAAAAAAAGATGTGCCAATGTACAAGTTACATCATAATCCACATTGTATCTCTAATAAATCTAATAAATCTGTCAAGGTTGGGAGGAGGTTGTGTTGGTGTGGTGGAAACGAAGCTTGTTCATTCCAGGCGAAGCCGAATCCTCCGAAAGTTCTGCTATGATTTCATAAGCTTCATCTATCGCCGGTTGTGATTCTGCAATTCCAAAGTTTCTTCTTTCCGCGCGAATCCAATCTCTAAAACGTACCGATTTTTCCAAGTTATCCCTCATCGCCGCTCTATGATCACCTATTTGCAGTCTTGCTTGACTGAAAGCGCTCTTTGATGCAACAGTTGAAGCTTGAATTGATAAAATATCCCGAGCCATCCTTTCAAGAACCGAAAAATATTTTTCCCTTGCCTTCCACCATTCCAAAAGATCGAAAGAGCCGTCTGAATTCTTCTTTTCAAGTCCCTGAGACAAGTAAACTTGAAGCTCATTTAGATGTGAAGTTTCATCATAATTATCACCTTGAGAACCCCGGAACTCTGTCCAAAATTTAAGAGCTGTTAAGCCCGCAGCTCTTTTAGACGATTGTGAGCTAGACGAAGCAGGGGTTGGAATATTTGGCCTAGCATGCTCTAAGGCAACTTGATAAGCATTATAAACTGTTTGAGCATTAAATTTAATTTATGCTTTTGCATCTGCAAGTGTAGCAACTTCCTCGTTTGAAAGATCTAAAGCCTTACAAATATTTGAATACCAAAAATGAGGACCTCCCAATTTCATTGTAGGATTTAACATTGCAGCAACACCAAAAATAGGAGGGATAGGAAAAAATATTTTTTAAATTTTTGTTTCCTTTCATTTATAGCAAGTTCATAGATATCCCCACCCTCGCCAAATTCAACAAACAAATCAGCTAGTGCGACAATATAAACTAAACAGTTTGAAATAGTAGGATAATATTGCCCAGAAAATGCATTTGTAGCAAGTTGAAAATATTCTAAAAAATCTAAAAGAATTTTAACATTCGTCCAATCTTGGGTAGTAAGCATTTCATCATCATCCTCACCACCTACCCGAGAATTAAACGTTGTATTAATTGGGTTTCTATATTCATATGCAACTACTAAACTTTCGCACATACAATTCCATCTAGTCGGGCAAGGTTTAGGAACCTTTCTTTCTCTAAGGCCATATTCATCACATTTTTTAAAATACTCTCTAAGTCTAGTTCTACGGTTTGAATAAAAAAGTCAATTAAGAGCCATTCGAATCTTTTCAATTTCTATGTTTAAAATTCGCATTCGATCACCGACAATTAAATGATAAATATGACAAATACATCTAACATGAAAAATATTAGTAAATGCAGGATTTAGTATTTTTGTAAGCATGCTTATTGCACTAGTGTTACTAGAAGCATTATCCATAGAAATTGCCATTATTTTATCGCTAAAGCAAAATATCTACAAATATCTGAAATAGTATTAGCTATAAACTTACATGTGTGACGTGAATTAATTATTCTATACGCAATTATACATTTTTGCATTGTCCAGTCCTCATCTATCCAATGACTTGTAACAGTTAGATAATCACAATCATTACCACTTTTACTAATATCAGTAGTAATAGAAATCCGATTAGGTATATGATTAAATAAATAGCGCAAATATTGTTCATATTCATGTTTGAATTTATAAATATCGGCCTTAACTGTTGCGCGAGGCCAACCTTTATAAGTAGTATTAAAAACTCTTCTAATATAATGAACCCAATTAGGATTAGAAGCAAAAGTATAAGGTAAGCACATAACTGTAATCATCTTTGCTAATTCTTCACGATCTCTATTTGGATCGTAATATAAAATACCTCCGGGTGACAGTGTTTATTCCTGGTTGAACTAGATATGAACCTGTACTATGGTTAACCGCAGAATCTACACTTGTCCCTTCTTGATGCGTTTGCATTTGAAAAAATCTAGCCCTATCTGTAGGGTGTATTTTTATGTGCCTAGTCAAACTATCCATGCCGCTACAATCTCCAGTAAATTTATGAACCAGTAATGTCCCACAAGTTTTACACTTAGCCTTATTTAGTTGTCTTACTTGAGTAAAAAAATTCCAAACTAATGATGTTTCTGGACGTTTAGCAGGTTGTCTACTAAAAGTTGGAGTTTCTACAGGTGGGTGAGTCGGTGCATTACTTGAGTTATGAACAGGACTAGTAGGTGTATCATCTAAATCTTGTGCTTGGGTTTCATCATCATCCTCATTTTCCTCTAAGATAGGTTCATTAGGATAAAGAGCATTCATAATTTCATCATCTAATCTATCACATACTGCAACATCTTGTAGAAATTCACTATCGGTAAGTTGAAACCAAGGGTGATTACTATCAAGCATTACGGGAGGCAGAGGAGGACGTCTAGGTTGGCGACTACTTTCAACTTGATTATCTTTTGTAGGTCGGGGAGCCGGGGGAAGGGTAGTATATGGCCACTACTTTCACCGGTTTTACCTTTTCCTTTACCGAATAATTTTTTCAAAGAAAATGCCATACTAATTATAATTATGCAAACTAAACCACACAAAATTATATTATTAAAACGTAAGAGTTGAGACGAGTTTACCGGATTGCCGAACAAATTCTTGAAAATTGAAAATCGTTGAACACTTGAAAACTTCAATTCAACAGGTTCACAATTTTTCACGAATTTTCAACAATAAATTAAGCAATTGTAGTAGAAAGATTGAAAGAGATTGAGAGATATTGATGAATTGGTGAATAAAAATGAAAGAATGAGGGGGTATTTATAGTTGAGATATGGAAAAAAGTGTAATTATATAAAATTTGGGGTTAAATTAAAGTTTGGGGGACAAATGACTATTTTATAAAGTTCCAAACGGCTATATTTGAAATTGAGCCGTTACTGATTTTTAAAAAAATTGTTTTTATAAAAATGGGCCGTTGAGCATGTTTAGGCCCGCCAGGCCCGGCTGACGGTCCCGGGCTCACGGGCTTTCATTCTTGGACCGGCCCATCACGGGCCTATAGGTACCACGAGGCCCAGGGCCACCAGGACCAGCCCACCAGGCCCGCCTGGACCGCGGGCCCGGTCGGGTCCGATTCAGGCCCGGGGCACATTGCACCATTACACCCTACTTTGACTAAATCCAAGAAGTTTTTATTGATTATTCATCTTCTTCTGTGTAGAAATAAACATGTTAGTAATAATGAGGTTACTTGAAATTTTTTGTTTTCAAGTCTATTTTCTTATTGAATTCAAGTATATCTAGTTACATGCTTAAGTACTTGGGTGCACCTAACATAATGTGTGATTATACATTATTGTGCAGTATAACATGATATACTACACTAGCTACATTCAACTATTTATTTTGACAAGCCTACATAGAGAATATTAGTACACATGGAGATACTATGTAGGTATAGATTTTACGATATTAAAATTTAAATATTCTTTAGGTCCACATGTAATTCTTTTATATGGTCAATCTAGAAAAGTAACAATACTAGTTATGTAGCATGTCAAATCACTTAGCTAAATTATTACTAAAATTGCTTGATAAAGATCTTAGTGCAATAAGGGTATTCATATTAGCCGGTATTGTCCTACACGTATTTAGTACACTTTAAATCATGCTAATTAACTTGAATAATTTAATGATGCATGCACTAACTAGACATACAAGATTAAGTATGGATATCTCACAAAACAAACTTGGATCAAAATTCAATTGTAAAAATATTTGTTTAATTGATTCATGTACCACACATACAATATTCAAAGAGAAGAAATATTTCTCTCATTTAAGTATGTGTAAGGCAGATATTACTACAATTTCTGGTAGTAGTAAATTAATTGAAGGTTCTGGAATAGCTAATATAACTCTGCCTAAAGGAAAAATATTTATCATAGAGATGCAATATTCTCCTCCAAGTCCAAGAGGAACTTGTTGAGTTTTAAAGATATTCGTCAAAATGGATATCATATTGAGACAGACAATAGATGAGAATAATCTTGAATATCTCATCATTACAAAGAATGTCTATGGCCAAAAGAGGGTTATTGAGAAGTTCCCATGTTTATCTTGTGGCCTGTATTGGACAAGAATTAGTGTAATTGAGGCACATTCTACCGTAAACCAAAAGGTTACTGATTCCAATACTTTCGTACTTTGGCAGATCGATTGGGACATCCTGGATCAATTATGATGAGACGGATTATAGAAAACTCAAATGGGCATCCATTAAAGAATTTAAAGATTCTTTTAAATAATGAATTTTCTTGCACTTCTTGTTATCAAGGAAAGTTAATTATTAGACCATCACCAACAAAGGTTGGAATTGAGTCACCTGCGTTTTTGGAACGTATACAAGGGGACATTTGTGGACCTATTCACTCACCTAGTGGGTCGTTTAGATATTTTATGGTCTTAATAGACGCATCTTCTAGATGGTCTCATATGTGCCTATTGTCATCTCGCAACCTTGCGTTTGCAAAATTAATGGCATAAATAATTCGATTACGAGCACAATTTCCTGATAATCTAATTAAGTCTATTAGACTAGATAATGCTATTGAGTTTTCATCCCAAGCATTTAATGATTATTGCTTATCAATTGGGATAAAAGTGGAATATCCTGTAGCTCATGTTCACACTCAAAATGGTCTTGCAGAGTCTTTAATTAAACGTCTGCGGTTGATAGCAAGACCGTTACTCATGAGAACGAGGCTGCCCACTTCGGTTTGGGGTCACACCATTTTGCATGCAACAATGCTAGTTCATCTCAGACCGACAAATTATCACAAATATTCTCCGTTGCAATTAGTTTTGGGTCATGAACCTAATATCCCATTTAAGAATTTTTGGATCCGCAGTATATATTCCTGTACCGCCATATCACGCCAAAATGGGTCCGCAAAGAAGGTTGGGAAAATATGATTTTGAATCGCCCTCCATTATTCGCTACCTCGAAACATTGATAGGGGATTTATTTTCTGCGCGATTTGCAGACTGTCGATTTGATGAGACACTTTTTCCAATATTAGGGGGAGAAGTTGGTGAAACCAAACGGAAAATTTTGTGAAAAAATCTATCATTATCTCATCTTAATCCACGTACCAATATTTGTGAAAAGGAGGTGCAAAAGGTAATCCATTTGCAAATAATAGCAAATCAAATGCCAACCGCATTTATGGACATGAAAAGAATAACAAAATCATATATCCCCGCATAGAATGTTCCAATCCGTATTGATGTCCCTATTGGACAATCTTCTAGTGTCATAGCTAATAATTCGAAAGCACGCCTAAAACGTGGCAGACCATTATGTTCCAAAGATCGAAATCCTAGAAAAAGGAAAGCAAATGATCAAAATGACACTACGAAAGTCTCATGAGGAAATTCGTAATTTAATAAATTCTGAGATTCATGAAGAATCCATTGAGCCCGAGACTCAAGAAAATAAGGAACTATCAATAAATCCAATCGATATTGAGACAAATTTTAATCGAGTGGATATAGTGGTGGATTATGTCTTTGCAAATAATGTTGCATCTAGTATTATCAAGAAAGTGAGGATCTTGAACCTCAATCTGTTGGAGAATGTCGACAAAGACTTGATTGGCCAAAATGTCAAGAAGCAATTAGAATTGAATTCACTTGCAAAACGTGATGTTTTTGGGCCTATAGTTCAAACACCTAATGGTGTTAAGCCTGTTAGCTATAAATGGGTCTTTGTACGCAAGAGAAATGAGAAAAACGAGGTACAAAGATATAAGGCACGCCTTGTTGCACAAGGATTTTCACAAAGGCCTGGTGTCGATTATGAAGAGACATATTCACCCGTTATGGATGCTATAACTTTCCGTTATCTTATTAGTTTTGCTGTCCTTGAAAAGCTTAACATGTATTTAGTGGATGTGGTTACCGCCTACCTTTATGGCTCACTTTATAGTGAGATATACATGAAAATTTCCGATAGATTTAAAATGCCAAACACACATAATTCAAAGTCCCGGGTAATGTTTTCAATCAAATTGCAAAAATCTTTGTATGGTCTAAAGCAATCAGGACAAATGTGGTATAATCGTCTTTGTGAGTACTTATTAAATGAAGACTATATAAATGATGCTATTTGCCCATGTATTTTTATAAAGAAAATAACATCGGAATTTATTGTACTTGTCGTATATATTGATGACATAAACCTTATTGGAACTCCCATAAAACTCCAAAAGACAATTGATTATTTAAAGAAGGAATTCGAGATGAAAGATCTCGGAAAGATAAAATTATGTCTTGGTTTGCAAATTGAACTTTTGACAAACGGAATTTTTGTTCATCAATCTCCCTATATAGAAAAGGTATTGAAACGGTTTTACATGGATGGAGCATATCCTTTAAGTACTCCGATGGTTGTTCAATCACTTGATGTGAATAAGGATCTATTCCGACCTCAAGAAAAGAATGAAGAGCTACTTGGTCCTGAAGTACCATATCTTAGTGCAATTGGCGCAGTAATGTATCTTGCAAATACTACAAGGCCTGACATAACTTTTTCAGTTAATGTCTTAGCAAGATATAGAGTCTGCTCCTAAAGGAGACATTGGAATGGAACCAAACATATATTGCGGTATCTAAAAGGGACTACCGATATGAGCTTATTTTATAGCAATAATTGCAGTCCTGATCTTTTTGGTTATGCTGATGCTGGATATTTATCTGACCCGCACAAGGCTCGATCTCAAATAGGTTATGTGGTTATCTGTGGAGGCACTGCCATATCTTGACGATCGACTAAGCAATCAATTGTGTCTACTTCATCTAATCATGCTGAGATAATTGTTATTCATGAAGCAAGTCAAGAGTGTCTATGGTTGTGACCTATAATACATCTTATTCGAGACAAATATGGTTTGAAATGTGATAAAATACCCACAATTTTGTATGAAGATAATGCAGCATGCATAGCTCAATTGAAGGGAGGATTCATAAAAGGAGATATGACAAAGCACATTTCACCAAAGTTATTTTTCACACATGATCTTCAAAAGAATGGTGATATCAATGTGCAACAGATTCGTTCAAATGATAATATGGATGATTTGTTCACAAAATATCTACCAACGTCAACCTTCAAGAAGCAAGTGTATAAGATCGGGATGCGAATGCTCAAGGATGTGAATTGATGCTCTCATCAGGGGGAGTTAACGCGCGTTGCACTCTTTTTCCCTTACAAGGTTTTGTCCCACTGGGTTTTTCTTGTAAGGTTTTTAACGAGGCAACAAAAAGGCATATTACTATACATGTGTACTCTTTTTCCTTCACTAGAATTTTTTTTCCCATAGGGTTTTTTCCTAGTAAAGTTTTAATGAGGCACATTATCTATGGACATCCAAGGGGTATGATAAATAGTAATTTATGGTGGATGTCTACTCTTCTTCCATGATCTTCATCCCAAATGGTTTATGACATATTCAATGACATATTCCATGACATATTTTCTTCACTTTTTATGCCTATATAAAGGCTTTATAATGGATAGGAGAAAACATACAATTGAAGAAGAAAATCTCTTCTTTCTCTCTATCTATATTTCTTGTTCATGTTTCACTAAATTGCTTATATTTCTTGTTCATGTTTTACTAAATTGCTTTCATTTTGTAACACAATGAAATTACTTTGTAGTAATTAATTGGGTTATTAGTAAAAACCAACTGATTATTAGTATAATGTATAGATATATATTACTTACAGAATAAGTGTGTGTATTATGATCGTTTTTGGATTTATAACGCTTAACATAACGCAAGTAAATAAAATTAACATCCTGCAAGCTACAAATAGTAAAATTAAGTCACAAATATACAATACAAAATGTAAAACATAAATTTCTCGAACAATCGACTATGCCGAAATATAAAAGGTAAAAGAGAATTCGAAAAAGAAAAAAAAGTTTGCTTTAATGGTATAAAATAGTACTCCTATTACTTAATGTATTTGTCCCACCTTAATCCTTGTATCACTATATTAATATTTGGAGTCAGGTTGGAATTTTATTCTTTGACCGTAATTTTTTTAAAAACAACTCTTTTTTTTTGAATAATTATTCATTTATAAAATATATATGAGTTTACCTGTAAAACGACACAATTGAATTTATATGTGGTTTATAGACAAGTGAATTAATTTGATCCTAAAATAATGAAGAGTACCTGCACTTTTGAGGGTGTTGATTAGGGCTGCTCATTCGAATCAGATATCCGAAATCCGAACCGATCCATTCAATTTCGGATTTCGGATTGGATTGGATTTCGAATTGTTTTTATTAAAATTTCGAATTTCGGATCGGATTCACATTGATATATTTCAATCCGATCCAATCCTAAATCAAAAATTATTAGGCAATGTATAAATACTACACTTTAATTTTGGAGAGTCAGCACTTCCTTTACATCTTCCTCCAAGTTATTACCTTTACAATTGTTGGATTTAGCTATATTGGCACCATAGTACTCTCATAATTGCATAAACATGAATTTTTCTTAATGTATTGCCTCTTTCACAAAGAAAATATACATATTAGTTTGCAAATTTGAGGCATAATAATACGACCCGAAATCTGATCTGATCCGATCTAAACTTTAAATCTGAACTTTTTCGATAAAATTTGGATAAGATTCGGATTGCATTTTCTAGAATCCGAAATTTGAATCTGAAATGTGCTAAATCCGATCCGATCTGATCTGTGCACATCCCTAGTGTTGATGAGGAGTAGGCCACAGGCCTAAGGGAATTACCTTATTCACCCTTGCTTTATTGTTTTGCATTGGGGACAATGCAATTTTTTAAGTGGGGGTAGGGTGCTTCTTTTTTATTGTGTTACTGATATTTGTTTCCTATTTTCCAGTTGGTTTTGTTTGATTTATTTCTTATTTTCGTGGACTATATGGTATCTAAACTATAATTCTGAATTCTATCAACCTGTAATAGTTAGTAATTAATTGTTTAGTTTCGACTCTTCCCGACGAAGAATTTTGTCGACTAGCTTCTTGAAGGATGTGAAGTCGATTTTTAATGAAAATCCAAAAATATATCTTTTGTTTTAATTTCATATTACTTTTTTAGGTAGTGTAGTAATTTTTTCTTGATTTTTCTTTGTATCGCGGTTCTTTTTCAAGAGTTTTACTTGAACCGAGTGTAAATAGTTTTAGTTTTAGTTTTTCTTTATAGAAATAAATAATCTTGAGTCATATGGCTAATTTGAAGCAACTTTCCTTGACTGCATATTTCTTGAGAGTGGTAAATGCCTTAGTTGTGGCGCATACGCTCAGTTCTTGACTCTAAGATAAATGCCTTAAATTGTATGATTGCGACCCTACTGAACGTCTTTGACTAGAGAGTCGGGAAGCTCCAATCCTAAGTGAGTTAGGTGTCAATGTATGAAAGAGGTTTTTGTGATATTCTGTGCATGTTAGTTGATGTTTAGAACTTGTCCTGTATTTGTAAAGCACAATAATAGTCTTGGTCGGTCTAGAAAGTGATATAGAAAGTTTTTTGTTGAGCCAGTTATATGTCTGTAACCACCTAATTGAATGTATCTTAGTTAACTACTTTGAGTCTATAATCTTGTTTCTTTGGTAACGATATTATAAGTCTGACCTATTTTGTTTGAATTGGTCATCTATTTGAATCTCTACCTCTCGCGAGCACTTAAAACTGTTATAAACTAGTGAAAGCTAAGTGGAGGTATAGTTATATTTTTGAGTAGAACTATAGAAAAAGGATAAAGGTGCCGTGTTTGAAAAATTATGAGAGTCACTAGTAGAAAAATTGAAAAAAAAAATTTTGATTGAAAAAGAAGATGAAAAATCAGAACCTAGTAAAAACAATTTTGAACTTTTGCTTGTAGTATTTCTCATCTTGTTTGTGCTTAAATTATTGGGAGCTTGATAGTATCATGTCTAAAGGTCAGGGTTTGGTTCAATATAAGAGTGGGGTTTGAATTCTGAAAATGTATATGCATTAAAGTGCTCAGGGAGGTGTAGCCACTATATCTATATGTATCTTACCATCCCACAGTCGACATTACAGCCATTTAAAGTCCTACTTGATCCTTAATTAAATGAGCTAAATTGGTAGAGTATTACACTACGGGCAAGTCTATGGTACGTCTGATGTTGCACATGAATTTTGATTTCGAGAGTGAGTTAATTCTTTCTATCTTGAGTTCCTAAACAGTATTGTGTGTGGAACTATTCTCTATTATTGTACGAGGGCACATGATTTGCGAAGGTAAGATAAAGTCTTTGACCTATATGTTAGAGTAAATGAACAGATTATGAAAAACATGCGGTACTTTCAAGTCGAGCCTTGAGGTTAGGATTTTATGACTGGTGTTTAGACTATTTTAAACATTCTTGGCATGTTGAGTTAGGGAGGGTATTTGATGAAAAGGTCGTCCCTATGAGAAGTGTAGTTTAATTACTCGAGGATGAGAAAAAGTCTAAGTGTACGGTTTTTATGGGAGGCTCAAAATTTGTATTTCTTCCATAATATTGCACTCTAATTACTGCATTTATATGTGTTCTAGCTTAAATGATAGTGAATTATACTTATTATGTGTTTTATGCCTTGTAGGAACTGATTCTAAGCTATTTAGGTAAATTGGAGCGAAATCAGTTCCGACAAGGTATAAAAAACGTAATAAGTATATTCACTGTCATTTAAGCTCGAACCCAGGTAAAATATAGTATTTAGAGTGCAATACTACAGCTAAAATATGGGTTTCTAGCCTATCATCACAACTCGGACACTCTTTGTGCAATTTTGAAAATGTTGGCCTAATGAAAGAGTCCGCAAGTATCTCAAAAGAATCTATGGAATGCTCAGGAAAAAGCGAATACTACATCAAGGCTCCGTCGTGAGAGTCTTTCCAAATTTCTTCAGCAACACTGATTCAATCTCGTTGGGAGCTAAATCGTTCCCCTTCACCGTCGTTGTATGGGTGGTGATCTGATCCTAAAGGTCTAATGTCCCATCATATTTTGGCATGTTCGACATTTTAAACTGTTTTGAGATCAATTATGGTGTTGCACTTAGTTTTTATGGCAATTGAGTATACTTCTTTGAGTTTGGCCCTTTCAGCACCGGTGGTGCGCCCGGGATTTGGAATATGCGAGTGTTCACTTCCCTCATATACTGTATGAGTTCGTTTCTGAATGGATCTCTCTCGTTGTTATGACCAGAAACGCTTCCCATGGCCCCCATCGAAGCCGACCTTGCCCCTTAGGGTGTTGTTGTCGACCTTTGTGTTGTTTGATTTGCAGGAGCACAGAAGGAACTGGACCTCACCTATTTATTATTGGAAGCAACCGATAACAACTACTTCAATTCTGTCATCACCTTATAATGCTGTATGAGAATGGCATCTTTTTGCTCTTGCAGGCTCCTTACCGCTTCGACGATGTGCTTCTCTTCAGCATCATCAGGAGTCGCTTCTCGAACATGTCACGGGTACTACCTTCCATGGGCCGGTGTGGTCTCGTTCTCCTCACAGAAGGTATCGCTCATTGAATCCTCATGCTGAGGGTGATTTCCCTGTGCCTCAAGATTGTTTGTGTTGTTAACACCGTTATCTGCCATTTTCTATGATTTTTTGCTAAGAACAAATAATCAAACACAATAGTAAAAGAGGCAAGGACCAACTTAATTACACAATTGTCTAAGTCCCACAGTGGTCACTAAACTACTTACTTAAAAAATGGTATGGTTGAATTTATACATGGTTTATAGACAAGTGATCCTGAAATAGTAGATGAATTAGATAAAAATGTAATACTTAGCCTTTATATACAGATAAAATATCAAAAATAGTAATTTCGGAGCAAGGCTTTCGATATCAAAGAACAAAAAGATAAAATTGTATTAAGCTTTGAATAGAATGTAAATTTGCTAGAAAATTTGTGCCCTTTACAATGATAAGAGAGCTCACTATTTATAGATGTACCTATGGAATAAAATTTTAGGATCAAACCCCTCTTTGATGTGATTTAGGCAATTCAAGCCATCAATGGATTCACAATTTATTTAAGTATAACATTCTTTTGGGTCCTAGAATACCCGGACACTAGCATAATAGAAAGAAGACTCACCTCGCTCCGAAGACTCTTAACCGGCGCTCCACATCTTTCCAAAAGCTCAAACCAATGCACAGAGCTCCAAAACTAGCCAAATAACGGCAAACTAATGAGAATATACTCAGACCCTTGCTAATAATTCTATTTTACGGTCCCGTTTTTGCGGAAATCCAGGCCGTTTCTGCGGTCTCTCAAATCACCCAACAAATCGCTTATGCGGTCTACCCATCGCAGAAGCGATTTCATTTCTGCGGTTCCTGGCCAAACATCCACTTTCCACTTTTGCGTCTACCAAGCCGCTTCTGTGGCTCCAAAACCGCAGAAGCGAAAATAGCAGAAGCAGCAGGCCTAAAAATTTAATAAGTCCAAAAATTCTCCGTTTGGCCACCCAAACTCACCCCGAGGCCCCTGGGACCTCAACCAAACCTACCAACCAGTCCCAAAACTCAATACGGTCCTTCTTAAGGCCTGAAATCATAACAAACAAGGCCAAATCACGAATTACACCCCAATTAAAGCTTTATGAACCTTGAACTTTCCAACTTCTACTTTCGATGTTTAAATCTATCAAATCATGGTTGATTGACTTCAAATTTTGCACACAAGTCATACTTCACATGACGGACCTAATCCAATATCAAAAAGTCTACTTCCGGTCAAACTTCTCAAAAACCTTCAAATTTCTTTCTTTAGCCAAATGGCTTTAAAATGACATACAAACCTCTTAATTCACTTCCGATCGCACTCCCAACTCCAGAATCATCATACAGAGCCACTCCCAATCTCGGAATCCCAAAATGACATCAATAATGCTGAAATGCACTTAAAGCCGAACTTAAGGAATTTCTTCTAAAATGCTAACTTCCACAATAGGCGGCAAAATGCTCCCGGGTTATCCAAAACCCGAGATGGGCATACGCCCAAGTCCGAAATTATCGTACGAACTTGCTGAAATATTCAGATCCCGATTCCTAGGTCATTTACTCAAAAATCCAATCCTAATTTCTTATTTAAACTTTAAGCTTCCGAAATGAGGATTCTCTTCCCAAATCAACTCTGAACTTCCCAAAATTTAATTTCGACCATGCGTACAAGTCATAACACCTGAAATGAAGTTGCTCATGGCCTCAGACTGTTGAACAATGTGCTAGGGCTCAAAATGACCAGCCGGGTCATTTCAGCAATAGACAGTATACATTCCTGAACTGGAAGGAAATACAAGAACCGGTGTTGTAGTCAAAGCTGTATTGAGCTTCTAAAAGCTCTCCTCGCACTCATCGGACCAATGGAATGGGACACCTTTTTGGGTCAATCTGGTCAAGGGTGAAGCAATAGATGAAAAGCCCTACGCAAATCACCGGTAGTAACCTGATAACCCCAAGAAGCTCCTGATCTCGGTCACTGAAGTAGGACGTGACCAACTTTGAACTGCCTCAATCTTCTTAGGATCCACTTTAATACCCTCTTCTAACACAAAATGCCCCAGGAATGCCACTTACTCTAGCCAGAACTCACACCTGGAGAACTTTAGCATATAGCCTCTGCTCTTGCAAGGTCTGAAGCAATACTCTCAAATGATGCTAGAGCTCCCCCAAGCTACGTAAGTATATCAAGATGTCATCAATGAAGATGATAACAAAAAAATCAATAAAAGGCCTGAACACCCTGTTTATCAAGTCCATAAACGTCGCTGGAGCATTCGTCAACCCAAAGGACATCACCAAAAACTCATAGTGGCCATATCTAGTAATGAATGCAGTCTTCGGGACATCTGAATCCCAAATCTTCAGCTGATGATACCTTGACCTCAAGTCAATTTTAGAGAACACCCTAGCACCCTGCAGTTGGTCAAACAAATCATTAATACGCGGCAACATATACTTGTTCTTGATGGTGACTTTGTTCAACTGGCGGTGATCAGTGCACATCTGCATAGTCCCATCTTTCTTCTTCACAAATAGCACTGGTGCACCCCAAGACGATACACTAGCTCTAACAAACCCCTTTGCTAACAGCTCCTCCAACTGATCCTTTAACTCCTTTAGCTCTTTAGGAGCTATAAGGTACGGGGGAATAGATATAGGCTAAGTGCCTGGAGCCAAATCAATATAGAATTCGATATCACAATCCAGAGGAATGCCGGGAAGATCATAAGGAAATACATTAGTGAACTCTCGAATTACTGGCATTGAATCAATCGTCGGAGACTCTGCAATAATATCTCGAACATATGCTTAATAAGCCAAACACCCCTTCTCAACCATGTGCTGAGCCTTCAGGAAAGAAATAATCCTGCTAGGCGTATCAACTGTGGAACCCTTCCACTTCAATCTCGACAACCCTAGCATCGATAATGAAATAGTCTTGGCACAACAATCAAGGATGGCGTGATAGGGACAACCAATCCATGCCTATGATGACCTCAAAATCAAGCATATCAAGCAACAAATGGTCTAATCTAGTCTCGTACCCATAGAAAGTAACCACATAAGACCGGTAGACCTGGTCCACAACCATATAATCGCCCACAAGAGTGGACACATGAACAGGAACACCCAAGAACTCAGGAGAAGTGCCCAGAAAACAAGCAAACAAAGAGGACACATATGAATAAGTAGATCCTAGATCAAATAATACCGAAGCACCCCTGCCGGTGATTGAAATAATACCTGTGATGACGGCATTTGAGGCCAATGCGTCTGGCCTAACCGGGAGAGCATAGAATCTGGCTGGAGTGCCGGCTGTTTGAGACTCCACCCGACTGAGAAGCAGCTGGCTGACCTCTCCCTGTCTGGCCTCCACTTCTGGTATGACCTCTACATGTCTGTCCTCCACCTCTAGGTGGCTGGTCCGCTGGTGTTGGAACCATGGGCTATTGTCCCTACTATATAGCATTGCCCCGAAGCTTGGGGCAGTACCTCCTCATGTTACCTGGGTCTCTGCACTCAAAACAATATGGTGCAGTGTCCTGCTGCCCAGATGGCTGACTCTCAAAACCGGAAGATCCACTAGAAGAAGCTTGAATAGCCGGCGGGCGGTACGAACTCTCTGACATAGCACTGAAATAAGAATTGGAAGAATCTAGAGGACTTAAATACCCACTGGAAGAACCCTGAATGGCTGGTGGGTGATAAGAACTCTCTGGCATGACGCTGAAATAAGAGCGCATTGGAGCACCCCGAGCAGGTGGTGGTGCTGAAACTGGGGGCCTGATTGACTGACCCCTCCCAGAGTGACCTCTACCCCTAGATGGGGCTCCTCTAAACTCTCCGGAGAATTTTGTCCTCCTCGTGTTGCATCTGCTTGAAACCCCTCTGACGGTAACCCTCGATCCTACGAGCAATCTCAAGTGTAAGCTGATAACTTGTGCCCATCTCCACCTTTCGAGCCATACTGTTCCGAATAGTGGGATGTAATCCCGCAAAAAATCTCCGTACCTTATCTGCCTCTTTGGGAAGTATCATAAGTCCATGGCGAGAGAACTCAAAGAATCTTGCCTCATAATCGGTCGCTGACATCTGTCCATGATGTAACTGCTCAAACTGATGACGTAGAACTTCCCTCTCAGAGGGTGGAATGTATCGATGAAGGAATAGATGAGTGAACCGACCCCAAGTGAGGGGAGGAGAACCTACTTGCCTGCTAAGAGCATAGGATTTCCACCATCAACGGGCCGTGCCCTCTAACTAAATAATAGTGAAGTCAACTCCATGTGATTCCAATATCCTCATGTTGTGCAGTTTGTCCCTGCACCTATCAATAAAGTCCTATGCGTACTCATGACTTTCACCCCCAAAGACTGGAGGGTGAAGTATATTCCATCTATCTAGTAGCTTCTGCGGATCACCGTCCACAGTTGGCATGGCCTGGGGTGCCACTGCAGCAACTGGCTGAAGCCCATCTGCGGGTAGTGCACCCAGAGTCTGATATACGACAGCTGCATGGCCTGGAGCCTGAGCAATAGGGGTCTGTGCTCCTCCTCTTGCCTGTGAGGTAGTTGGATCCACTGGAAATAAAATAGCTTGCGTCATAGTATCTAGAACCGAGGCATATGGCCCATGACCTCCTGAAATTCCGGTGATGTCATGAATTCTGTCGGGGTAGGCTCTACTGCAGGTATCTCACTCTGCTCCTCAACAATGGGGTTCGCTGGGGATATGACTGGAATGGCTTCGGGGTGCCTCGTCCCCTATCACGGGCCGGTGCCCTCCCCCAGCCTCTACCTCGTCCTCTAGAAACAGGGGGAGCAGCTTCTCCCTGGTTCCAAATGTCAGCAGTACGAGTCCTTGCCACATGTAAGAGAATAGAAATAGAAATTTAGTACACTAACCACTACACGATAGAAAGTTAATAAAGAGTAGTCTTTCCTAATACCCTATATCCTCTGGAAGATAAATACAGACGTCTCTGTACCGATATACAAGACTTTATTAGGTTTTCCCGTAACACTGTGAGACCTATGTGAACCTAGTGCTCTGATACCATGTTGTCACGATCCATTTCCATAACAGGTCATGATGGCGCCCAACAACCTTGACGGGTAAACCAAGTCCAGAATATTACTAACAATTCATATAGAATCATACTCAAATTTAAGTGAAATATCCATTCAACTAGGGTTTATAATGAAAAGAGATAATATAGTAGGAAATAAAATATACAATCCCAAAAGCAAGTCTACTAATGCGTGTGTGTGCCAAGACCAGGTATCACGATATACGGGCATCTAGTAGAATAAACAACATATCTACCCTACTGTCTGAATCAAAGGAAAGACAGTAAAATACAAAAGAAGATTCCATCCGGCTGCCGTGCGATGTAGTAAGGGAAGAAGCTCACCGTAGAAGTCTCTACAGCCACTCACTGGCGCTCACCAGATCAATATCTAGATGAATCAGCCTCAGACCTTGTACATTTAAGTACAGAAGCGTAGCATGAGTACATAAAAAATATGTATCCAGTGAGTATCCTGCCTAATCTCGAAGATGTAGAGACGAGAAGTCGACTTGATACCCACTAGGTCAGGATAATATCATAATGATGATGTATAATTTAAAGCATAGATATTTAAATAAAACCACAGTTACAATGGAAGTCATATTCATACTTCTTTTATTATTTTCCTCCTTTTACATACTTGGCAATAAATCATGAAAAGTCTAGGCTCAAGTGTGTGTGTGTGTATATATATATATATCATGTGCAAAAATGCTGAGGTCGACAGCCCGCTCCAACAGAATATAAAATGTGCACTGCCGAGGGTCGAACGGCCCGTACCATAGATGCATCTATTTCACCGAGGCGATCGGCCCAATCCATAAATATCAAGACAACATCAAGAATGCACACAAAGGCATCATTTATGTACAAGGAAATAATCCTTCCAAATTCAACAATAATCACATGTTCATTTTTCATTTTCCTCTAGTCTCTAGCATGTCATAATAGATCACTTAGATAATTCAAATAATGGAAATCTCAATTTAGGCATGATGTGGGTCCTAAACTATGCAAACATTTAATATCATAGTAGCTACGCAAGGACTCTCGTCACCTAGTACGTACGTAGCCCCCGCATTTAATAGAAATTTATCATTTATTAGTCCTAAAGGGACAATTCCCTCTCACGAAGTTAGAAATGAGACTCACCTTGCTCCGAAGAGTACTTCCAAATATCAAGAACGAGCTCGAAACCTCAAACCGAAGTCGAAAGCGCGCAAACTAATTAAAAAATGTAGGAACTAGTCAATAAGTTCTTACAAGATTGAATCCCAACTATTTAAGTGATTTCCCAACCTTTTCTGCAAGTTTCCTAAATTCCGACCCCGGGCCCATGCGCCCAGATCCCGAGATTTTTCGAAGAAAGTTGTTCTCTATCACCTAAGGATCACAAATATAAGATTTCTAGTGTTACATAGTTATTTACATGGTTAAATCTTAATTATATTTAAACCCTAGGTCTAGCTCTAACCCTTTGATTTTACCACATTTTTTGTGTTAAATCTACCCATTATACAAGTACTTAAGCTAAAAATGTAGAGGAATTACTTACCTTGCCAATTTATGTGGAAACCCTCCCTTGGAAGCTCCCAATTCACTTAAATGTAGAGTAAAAAAGAGAGAAATGAGGTTGAGTTCATATCGAATGAACTCATTCTGCCCAGCGATTTCCGCTTCTGCAGAATTCGCTTCTGCGGAAAAATAGTCGCTTTTGCGGTTCGGGGAAGTCTGGGCTAGTTTGCTTCTGCGGTAAGCTGGTCGCAAAGGCAGGATCCGCTTCTGCGGTTTCCTCTACTTGATCCATTTCCTCTTCTGCTCCCGTTAGGCCGCTTCTGCGGGCCAAGAACCGCAGAAGCGGTTATGACAGAAGCAGCAGGTTTGGTTTTCTCCAAGTTTCAACTACGCTCGAACCTCGACCATTTGACACTCGGGGCTCTCGAGCCCCGCCCGAACATACCGATAAATCTAAAATTATGAGGCGGACCTAGTCGAACCCTCGGAACACCCAAAACAACGCTAAATTAAGGAATTGAACCCCAAAACCAATTGAATCAATTCATCGAACTTCAAGTTCTTAATTTCCTTTCAACAGGTCAAAACGCCCTTAAACTACTCAGATTGCCCTCCGAATTCGATTTCGAGCATACGCCCAGGTCTCATATTTTCCGACGGACCTCCCGGGACCGTCAAATTATGAATCCGGGTCCGTTTCTCAACAAAGTTGACCGAAGTCAAATTTAGCCTCTAAAGAAAACCCTTAAGGAATAATTGATTTTATTTTCACTCAAAATTCTTCTAATTTCGGAACTAACCGCCCCCACAAGTCGTAATTAAGCTAAAAAAGTGCGGGAAGTTTTATTTAAGAAAACGGGGCTCCAAACAGTTAAACGACTAGTCGGGTCGTTACAAAATCTATGTGTGAATATATATATATATATATATATTCACACATAGATTTTGTAACGACCCGACTAGTCGTTTAACTGTTTGGAGCCCCGTTTTCTTAAATAAAACTTCCCGCACTTTTTTAGCTTAATTACGACTTGTGGGGGCTAAGATATATTTAGATGATGTATAAGATTCATTAAACTACTTCTCTTAATTACTTTCCATTTATAATTGGGAAAATGCACAATTACCCCCTGAGCTATACCCGATATCCCAACTACACACTTTTTATTTGCGGGAATCCTATTACCCCCCTCCCCCCAAACTTATTTTAAATGTAATTATTTGCACCCTTAATGCTGACAACCAAACTCTTCGCAAGTGGTGAGCTACACGCGCCCCACAATGTATTTTTAGTACTTTTTATTCTTTCTTCTTTTTCTTATCCTTTTTTCTTATTTCTTATTATTCTGATTTTTTTGGTTATTTCATTCTCTTTCTTTTTGTATTGGTCACTGGAGGCATAAAATGGTGGTTGTCGGAATTTCACAAATACCATTTTTTCCGCAATTCTTTCTTCCAACGATAGATTTTTATCTCGATCTCAGTTGATTTTGTTGTATATATATATATATATATATATATATATATATATATATATATATATATATATATATATATATATATATATATATATATATATATATATATATATATATTATTTTGAAAGTATAATTTATGTGTGGGAGGAAGAGCAAAAGAAACAAAAATAAATATAAGTTGAGAAAAAAATTGAGTTAAAATTTCAATACATTATTTTTTTTTGGCGTGGGAAGGTTTTCCTATGATGAATTTTTCCCCCCAAATCCGAGTGTATTTTGCTTTGCTTATGAGTAGATCTTTTTCAGAGTTTAATTTGTGTGTGAAAAGAGAAAAGTAAAAGAAAATGGTTAGACAAAGTCGCCGGTGGATAAATATCCACCAAAATTAGAGAAGAAATGACGAAAAGTAAAAGAAAAAGAAAAAAAAAAGGTAAGAAAAATGGTAAAAAAGAATTAAAAAATAATCTGGAAATCATTTTTTCCTGCTTCTCACTCTCTTTTGGGAGAGTGAAATACACACACTGTGCCACGTCAGCTTTAAGGGTGCAAATAATTATATTTAAAATAAGTTTAAGGGGATAATAGGATTCCCGCAAGGAAAAAGTGTATAGTTGGGATTTCGGGTATAGGTCAGGGAGGTAATTGCGTATTTTTTCCTTTATAGTTTATAATAATCAATGTTGTCATATAATGGCCAAGTGGCTTCATTTAAGCGTGCCACTTGGCTTAACCACAATGCATACTACTCTCCTTTTAATATAACTAGTATAGTACTCGCGTGATGCACGGACACAAATATCAAATTATAATTTGAGTTATTGGAATTACTTTAAAATTTTAAACTTTCAGATAACTTGTTTCTTTTTATTTATATTTTTATTTCATATTTGTAACAATTCAACTCCTTGATTTAGTACTTATATTTTATTTTGTGGTTAATATTAAATAATACTAAACATATCACGTTTGTGATATGTCTTGTTTGAGCATATTACTTAACAAAAATCTTACTACTACTTTATGTTTCACCTCAAATCCGAATAAGTCTTATCCTTCTATATTTTCACCCAAAACAACTTTTTTTTTAATTTTTGCTTCTAGTTATTGCATTATCTATTACTTAATAATGTTATATTCATGTAATTTTTTATTAGCTTACCAATTGAATTGATATCTCGCTTATTGCCCTTTTGATAAACATATATAAATAACCATAGTTTGGGCGTTTTCACCATAATTTTATCTAAATCTCAAGTTCGAATCGTCTTTCCCTTCTATTTCTAATATTAAATATTTTTAATTTTTTATTATTGCTATTAAGTTACCTAATACTTAGTATTTTATTTACTTATGTTTCTTTCATCAACATTCCTCTTTATTAAATATCATAATCTATTCATATCCTTTAATATTATTATATAAAAATCAATGTATGATTTTTTAATATTGAGAAAATATTTATTTTATATAAAATTAATACGCAAAATTATTAAATTGTTTAAATTTATTAAGAATATTTTAAACATTATATATTTACTTTATTTTTTAAAATTAATTCTTTGTATAAATAACCTCGCATTATCTATAACTTGATAATATTTTAATATTTTTGAAATTTTTTAATCTATTAAACTTCAGTTATGTGCGAGCTCACCAGGTTAGATAAGATTGAGAATAAAGTTATAAGGGAGAAGGTGAGGGTGGCCCAAGTGGATGAGAAGATGCGAGAAGCAAGGCTCAGGTGGTTCGGGCATGTGCGGAGGAGAAGCCCTGATGCCCCGGTGAGGAGTTGTGAGCGGCTGGCGGTGGTCGGCGTGATCAAGCCAGAGGGAGGCCTAAGAGGTATTGGAGAGAGGTGATTAGGTAGGACATGGCTAGAATGCGGATTTCCGAAGACATGGCCCTTGATAGGAAAGTCTGGAGGTCTAGTGTTAGGGTTGTTGAATAAGGGCGTCTTGAATTTTTCGTACTTCTTTCCCGGGGTTGGGTGAGGTTTGGTAAGGCGCTCCATAGCTGATTTGTGTATTGGATTGTATCCCCTTACGGTAGTTAGTGTTTGATATTATTGCATGCCATTTTATCTATGATTTTCATGTTTAGATAATTATTTATGTGATTTCTGCTGGAGTTACTAATGCTCATTTGTTTTTGTTTTTGTTATTCTTTTCCTTTCCTAAGCCGAGGGTCGATTAGAAACAATCTCTCTACCCTTTCGGGTAGGGATAAGGCATGTCTACATATTATCCTCCCCAGACCCCACCTTGTGAGACTATACTGGATAGTTATTGTTGTTTATTAAACTTTAGTTATGTGGCCAAATCCATATCATAACCTCTTTTATCATGCTTTAAGAAAACTATATCAAATTTTAAATTAGTTTATCAATTTAAATTTTTTGATTTTTTCTCTGTTTGTTTTTTATTTTGCTATTGTATATTCAATATTTAATATTATTAACGTTGTCATGTGCTTTTTATTAGCTTACTTGAATTTAATATCCACTTTTATCACATTCATTTTAATATAATATAAATAATAAATAAAAATTATTTCAATAGTAACTTTGACTCTATAGCTCATATTCTTAAATATGATTTTTCTTATCATATTAAAAAAGTCTCATCTCAAATTCGAATATATCTTATTCTTCTATTTTCTCCATTGGACCACTTTTTCAAAAATCATCTTATACTTTCGAACGTAACCTAGCAATGCTCAATTCAAATATTAATCGTAAAAACTTAATTGTTGCAATAATATTTTTACTATTATTTTAAGAAATATTTATTTATATATAAAATATTTATTTATGTATAAAATATTTATTTATTTGAATAGTAAACATTAATATAACCTCATTATATATATATATATATATATATATATATATATATATATATATATATATATATATATATATATATATATATATATATATATATATATATATGTATATATATGTATATATATATATAATTATTTTTCCTACCCAGAATATAGACAAAATTAATTTAAGGTACTTATAGTAATGTATATTGTTCACAAATAAGATCAGATACAAAGCTTGTACTAAAAAAATTTGTTATCACAACTTAAAATTAATGTGTAAGATACAAAATAAAAATTTATTTAATTCTTTCTCAAAAAAGGATACCTACCATAATTGAATTATGTACAAAATTTTAGTAAAAGATACCTACAGTAATGTATATTGCATCCAAATAAGGTCAGATACAAAACTTATACTAAATAAAGAATTGTTATTTCAACTTAAAATTAATGTGTAAGATATAAAATAAAAATTTAATTGATTCTTTCTAAAAAGAATATCTACCACAACTGAATTATACATAAAATTTTAATTAAAGATAACTACAGTAATGTATATTGTACCAAAATAAGCTCAATTACAAAGATTGATCAATTAATTAAAATTCGTCCCTACCATAATTTATTTCATCCCTGCCATAATTATACAAAAAAAATGTTACCTAAATTATACTACTAATAGAGATTTGTATCATAATTAAACTATAATTCTTATTGAACTACAACCTCCATTAACTATGTTTTCATTTATTTAAATTTTTAATGTTATCTTAAAATTGCCAAGTGACTTTTTTTTAACTTTTTACTTGGCTTAACCTCATGTTTCACTACTATTCATTTAATATAAAATAGATATTTGACATTTTAGATTGCTAAGCAATAAATAATTTTGATGACGAAACCTACTTGCTAAAAGTATCTGACTAATAAATTATATATAATAATTTCACAAGGCGCAAATTCTTCAGTATTGTCCCTCCCTCTTAAGTCCTAACATTGCTTTTTCTAGCTCAAGTTAATTATTTCTGTCGCGACCAAAAATTCATTAAGGATCGTGGTGGCGCCGGTGTTAAAGAAAATATAGCCTAAATCTAATAAGGATAGTATTGTCATTTCACCTAGATAGTTAGCTATTCTGTTAAATTAGTGTTAGCAGAATTAGTTAGCTTCTTAATCTTAGTTAGTTAGTTTAAGCTAAGTATAAATAATACATTTACCCACTCTTTCAATTATGTTGAATAATACATATTCAATATTTCTCTCTCTACACTCATTTCTCTCGTGTTCTTCTTTCTTCTCTTCATCATCTTCTTCTTCTCTTAAGTCACTGAACTTGTGACTTTAATTCTCTCTTCAATAAGTTCATGATATCAGAACAGTAGAGCTAAGTACAGCTTATTTCGATTCGATTCAAAATTCCGCAATCTCAAATCAAAGTCTGTTGATTCTTGGTTATATCGAAAGTTTCAAGAAGCTGAAAAATGAGTCTAAACAACAATCAAGAAGATGATTCTCATCAGAATCAAACTGCTGGTGTGACTTCTCAACAAACAGGTATGGATTATAATCATCCCTTGTTTCTTCATCCGTCAGATGTTAGTGGAATATAAATTTTTCATTTCAGCTGACTGGAATTGAAAATTACTCTGTGTGGTTCAATGCGTGTAGCATTGTTAGGAAGGAACAAATTAGGAATGATAGATGGATCTTGTAAGAAAGTTTCCCTACCACTATGTGAAATCATTGGGAGAGAGGAAATGCTATTGTACTCTCTTGGGTCATGAATTCTGTGAATAGTAGTCTTCTTGGTGGTATAATGTATGCATCGAGTGCTCAGGCAGTCTGGGATGATCTATATGAGCGATTCTATAAATTAGATGATGCAAGAACAATTTGCACAAAGAAATTGCCACTTTGACTCAAGGCACTTCTTCAGTATCTGTGTACTATTCAAAGTTAAAGGACATGTGGGAGGAATTTGAGGCTTTAATATATGTTCCCAGTTGTGACTGTCTAAGATCTAGAGATTTTGTAGTGTACTTACAAAAACTAAAGGTGTTCCGTTTTTGATGGGTCTCAATGAGTCTTATGCTCAAGCTAGGGGTCAAATTTTTATGAGAAGTCCATTTCCAACAGTTAATCAAGCATATTCAATGATTATAAGTGATGGGAGTCAAAAGGCAATAGCAGCTACTTCTGGAATTTAGGGTGCAAATCCAGCCATTACCACTGGAAGTTATGATGTAGCTATGTATACCAAAAATATGGGAAACCAAAGGTATAAAAGGAATTATAATGTCCAGTGTGAATTTTGCAAACTCCAAGGTCATAGCAAAGAAAATTGTTTCAAAATTGTTGGCTATCCACCAGACTTCAAGTTAAAAAGAAAGTATCAAGAAACTATAATGGTGGAACAAGAGGTCCAACTCCAGCAGCTTATAATGCTCTTGCCGAAATTCAAAATCAGCAGTCAAGTGTAAATTCCATGGGCACTTATCCACAGGCATCAGGAGTTCGTCAGCAGGTAGCTCAAGTTACAAATTATCAAAACATGAATCAGACTGGCCAGACTGATAATCTACAGACAGTGCCTCAAATAGGGGCATTCACAAAAGATCAATATGAGCAGATACTACAAATCCTAAATAGAACTAACACAGAAGTCAATAACAGCAACAACAACTCTGCAGCAAATGTAACGGGTATGAATATTGCTCTGTTAGCTTCAAACTGTCCAAAAGAATGGATTATTGACACTGGTGCAACTAATCATATGGTATCTGATATTGAAATGTTAAATCAGGACTCTATAGTTAAAAATACTAATCCAAAAAGAGTATGTCTTCTTAATGGAGAAGTGTCAAATGTTACTCACACAGGAACTAGTTCAATATCTGCTAGAAGTACACTTAGTAATGTCTTTCACTTGCCTCAGTTCAAGTTTAACCTAATGTCTGTATCAAAAATGACCAAAGTACTAGCTTGTGCATCAACCTTCTACCCTCATTTTTGTATTATTCAGGATCTCTTCAATGGGAGGGTGAAGGAGATTGGTAAAGGAAAAGACGGACTATACATTTTACTGAGTCAACTTGCTGATAAAGATATGAACTTCAACTTTCTTGCCAAGGAAGTACTTAGTACAGAAGATATAAGTCTATGGCATAAGAGATTTGGTCATGTGTCTATGTATGTACTTAGTGATGGAAACACGTTCTCAAGGCTTTATACTAAAACGTGTGTTCTTATGTGTAGGTTTTGATGAATGACAAACGAAGCGCAAATTGATATATGACGAAGTTCAAGTACAAGCGCACAATTGGTGGACAACGAGATTCAAGCACAAGACAAAGTTTTATAGTTTAAATGAGTCGTTCTTAATTGTGATCTTGATCCGACAACTTGACTCATGACATGGCTTCTCTCGTAAAACTACTTTTACAAAATCATGCATATTTAATTTAATGCTAAATGATCTTAAATCATGCATATTTACTTCAGTCAAAATGATTTTTAAACATGCCTCTAAAATCTGGACTAAGATAATCGATTATGTACTTATGATAATCGATTATGTTAAGCCAAGACTGCATGACAATCGATTGTGAACTAATGACAATCGATTGTGTTAAGACAGTGAGCATCAGGTTTTTCAAACCTGCATGACAATCGATTGTGAACCTTATGACAATCGATTGTGATGAGGCAGTGTACATCAAAGTTTTTCAAAACTCAGAATAATCGATTGTGAAGCTACTGACAATCGATTGTGAAGAGACAGTGTCCATCAGATTTTTCAAAGTCACAAAATAATCGATTGTGAACATATGACAATCGATTGTGTTGAGGCAGTGTCTTCCAGACTTTTTCAAAGTTATTAAATAATCGATTTTGAGTATATAACAATCGATTGTCACGAGGCAGTGTCTAAAATGATTTTCAAAGTCTGATAAATAATCGATTGTTAACAATACACAATCGATTGTGAAGCTGACCGTTGTCGTAAAGTTTTCAAATACCGTCAGGTAATCGATTGTTGATTTTGTACAATCGATTGTTGATATTAAAATCTGAAAAAGTTTTTTTGAACGTTGCTGAATAATCGATTGTTGATTTTGTACAATCGATTGTTGAAATTAAAATCTGGAAAGGATTTTTTGAACGTTGCTAAATAATCGTTTATTGATTTGGTATAATCGATTGTTTTACGTAAAATCTAGAAATGATTTTTTGAACGTTGCCAATAATCGATTGTTGATCTTGGACAATCGATTGTTAAGCGTAAAATCTGGGATTGATTTTTGGAACGATTGGCAAACAATCAATTGTGGCTTCCTGACAATCGATTGTCACAGAGTAAAATCAGCAACTCTTAATTGACAATTAGACAACGGTAATGCCGAGTTTTTCAACTATAAATACAGCTTCATTTCAGTGTTATAAACACAACAACACACAACAACTGATCATTCTATTGCTATAAGCTTGCATACTATTGTTTATCATTTTATATTCATTTCAAAAAGCTTTTGAGAGCCAAAGTTTTGTCCATAGTTGTTGTGATCTTGAGCTTACTTCTTTTACTCATATCTACTCATTAAGGAGTGCTTTGTTTGAGTGTTTAGTGTTTTGTACACTTGTAAGAGAATTGCGATTCTCTTGTTGTAAGGAACTTGTGTTTCCTTGGTTGAAGTCTTGGAGTGTTGTATCTCCGAGCAAAGGTGTTAAGGCTTGTGTCCTTAAGTTGTAAAGGTTGGTTAGGCACCCGTAAGCTTAACAGTGAAGTCTTGGAGTGTTATATCTCCGAGCAAAGGTGTTAAGGCTTGTGTCCTTAAGTTGTAAAGGTTGGTTAGGCACCCGTAAGCTTAACAGTGAAGTCTTGGAGTGTTGTATCTCCGAGCAAAGGTGTTAAGGCTTGTGTCCTTAAGCTGTAAAGGTTTGTTGAGCACCCGTAAGCTTGACAAGTTAGTGGAAAATCTCGAGAGAGTCTCTCGGGGACTGGACTAGCCACGTGTTGTGGTGAACCAAAATACATCGGTGCGTACTTCATTATTTATCGCACTTATTCACTTCCTGCAATTTTTTAATTCCGCAAAGTTTACGCTAATTTTTATTATAACGCTATTCATCCCCTCTAGCATTAAGCGTATTATCTAACAATTGGTATCAGAGCCCAACTCTCTGAAGACTTAACAGTTTGAGAGAACCATCCATGGCTTCTACTCGTGACTCTTTTGTAGGAATAGGTGAAGGTGATTTTAACATGTTGCCCCCAATATTTGATGGAAATAATTACTTATATTGGAAAGATCGGATGAGAATTTTCATCACAGCCAACAACTTTTATCTATGGCAAATCATCAAGCATGGTGATCAAATGACAACAAAAGTTGGGAAAGCCAAGGTAAGTGAATACAACACTAATGCAATAAATATGTTGTATAGCTCCTTGAATCAGGAAGACTATCAGAAAATTTCCCACTACAAAACCGCCAAAGAGATGTGGGATAAGCTGGAGGAAATGTATGAAAGCATGCCTCAAAAAGCGGACAGCTCATATGATGAATCAACTGGCCAATGTCTCATGGCAAACGAAGAAGAAGAGGTAAGTACGTCCAACTCTCACTCGCTTGAAGAAATGCAAAATGCTTATAATAAATTACATAGTGAGTTTGTTGATGCTTCCAAGACTATTAAAGATTTGCAGAAAACTCTGTCGTTGCAAGAAAAAGATTTTCAAAGACAACTTTCTCTAAAAGAAAAAGATTTTGAAAAACTGGTTTTAGAAAATGAGAAGTTGAAAGAGGAAAACAAGTTTTTCGGAAAAAGAAGCGCCAATAAGCCCGAAAGCTCTATTAGAAAGTGTACTTCTTGCTTGCATCTCAAAAATGAAGCAGAAAGGCTTAAAGGCACATTAGATAAGTTTAATTCTTCGCACAAAAATTTGAATGATGTTCTTGATAATTTGAAGTCAACCAAGCATGGGATAGGGCTTACGAATGAGCCTAAAGAAAAGGTTGAAGCTAAACCCCAACAACCTAAGGCTCAACCTAGGACTAATAATAAAAATGCTTATCCTAGAAATAGCAATCCTAGAACCAATATGCATGCTAGACTAAATGTTGAACATTTTAGAAGACCTAGAAATGACTTACCACCTAGAAATGACTACCCCAGAAATGATGCATATTCTAGGCCAAACACTAGAAGGAGTTTTGAACCTTTTAGAACATCTAGACATGACCATTACTCTAGAAATGCTGCTCATTTTAGAACTAATAGTAGGAGAAATGGTTCTCATGAAATACGCAATAGTCATAATGAAAATAGAGTAATTCATCTTCGTCCATCAAGTTACTATGAACCTAGAAGGATGCATAACCCCAACGTGACTTGTCATTATTGTAGACGCATTGGTCATATTGCTCCTGCATGCTTTACACGACATAGACATATCACTCAGTCGCATCATTATAATATGCCTAACCCTCAAGGACCCAAAATGGCATGGGTACCTAAAACGCATTAACTTGTTTTGTAGGTATGTTTGAAGGGATCAAGTGTACTATGGTACCTTGATAGTGGATGCTCCAAACATATGACGGGAGACGAATCCAAATTCCTTCAACTAGAACACAAAGAAGGAGGAAGTGTGATTTTTGGGGATAACAATAAAGGAAAGATTATTGGCATCGGATCGGTCGGTAAGGATGAAAATTCCTCTATTAAGCATATATTACTTGTGAAAAGTTTAAAGCATAATCTCTTGAGCATAAGTCAATTATGTGACAAGGGAAATCTTGCCCTATTTGATTCGGATGAATGCTTAGTGTTTAGACGTAGTGATTTTAAAATTATCCTTCGTGGTTTTAGAGTGGATAATATTTATATGGTTGATCTTGCTAATTCCTCACCCGAATATGTTGATTGTCTTATGAGGAAAGAGGATGATACTTGGTTATGGCATCGTAGAGTAGAACATATCAACATGCATCTTTTGAACAAATTGATTTCTCAAAACTTAGTTATTGGCCTTCCCAATTTAAAATTTGAAGATGACTCTATTTGTGATTCATGTCAAAAAGGGAAGCAAACAAAAGCATCTTTCAAATCCAAAAATATTGTTTCAACTTCTAGACCATTGCAATTGCTTCACATGGATTTATTTGGACCATCTCGCATTGAAAGTCTAGGAAGAAATCGTTATGCTTTTGTGATTGTTGATGATTAGTCTAGATTTACTTGGACTTTATTTCTTGCCAATAAAAGTGATGCTTTTCAGAATTTTAAATATTTTCTTAAGCGTGTTCAAAACGAGAAGGAAACAACCGTCACTTCAATTAGAAGTGATCATGGGGGAGAGTTTGATCACAATCTCTTTGCGGACTTTTGTGACGAACTCGGTATCGAGCATACCTCTTCCGCTCCACGTACACCACAACAAAATGGGGTGGTGGAAAGGAAAAATAGGTGTCTCGAAGAGATGGCTAGAACCATGCTCGAAGAGGCCAAGATTCCCAAACATTTTTGGGCGGATGCCGTGAGTACCGCATGCTACGTCTTAAATAGAGTAGTCATAAGGCCTATACTCATGAAAACTCCCTATGAACTCTATAAGGGAAGGAAACCAAATATCTCCCACTTTAGAGTATTCGGTTGTAAATGTATTATTCATAACAATGGCAAAGATCAATTGGGAAAATTTGATGCTAAGTCCGATGAGGGAATTTTCATTGGTTATTCTTCACGTAGTAAAACATATAGGGTTTTTAAGAACCGAAACTGTGGAGGAATCCCCTCATGTTGTATTTGCCGAAAATAATGCTCGCTTGGCGAGAAAGGATTCTGGTTTTGATCTTGCAGGTATTTTAGATAGCTTGAAAGACAAAATACAAGAGGAAACGCCTAAGGAAAATAAAGATGAAATCTTGGAATAACCAATGGAGGAAGCGCCACAATTGGAGAAAGAAACGACAATGCCTAACGAATGGAGGACAATCAAAGATCACCCTCTCGAACAGGTAATTGGCGACGTCGGAGAAAATGTAAGTACCCGAAACTCCCTTAAGAACCTTAGGACATACTGCTTTTGTGTCTCAAATTGAACCAACAACCATCTCCGAAGCAATTGGGGATGAATTTTGGACCTTGGCAATGCAAGAGGAGCTTAACCAATTCAAACGGAATGACGTTTGGGATTTGGTGCCAAGACCCGAAAATCATACCATAATTGGTAGGAAATGGGTTTTTCGAAATAAACTAGATGAAAATGGTGTAATCACTAGAAACAAAGCTAGGCTTGTAGCAAAAGGCTATAATCAAGAAGAGGGTATTGACTATGAAGAAACGTATGCTCCCCTAGCTAGATTAGAAGCTATTCGTCTATTGCTCGCTTTTGCCTCTTCTATGAATTTCAATTTATATCAAATGGATGTGAAAAGTGCTTTTCTAAATGGTGTTATACAAGAAGAAGTTTATGTTGAACAACCCCCCGGTTTTGAAGATTTTAAATCTCCCGATCATGTTTTCAAACTCAAAAAGGCTCTCTATGGTTTAAAACAAGCTCCCCGAGCTTGGTATGAAAGATTGAGTAAATTTCTATTGGAAAATGATTTCATTAGGGGGAAAGTTGACACCACCCTTTTTGTTAAGCATAAAAACAATAATATTTTATTAGTTCAAATATATGTGGATGATATCATATTTGGTGCTACTAACAATGTCTTATGCAAGGAATTTTCCGATTTAATGACAAACGAATTTGAGATGTCTATGATGGGTGAGCTAACATTCTTTTTGGGATTACAAGTCATTTTCCAAGCCAAATATTGCAAAGAATTGCTGAAACGATTTGAAATGAACAATGCAAAAGCAATGGCGACTCCCATGAGCACATCCGATCATCTAGACAAAGATGAGAAAGGTAAGGAAGTCGACACTAAGAAGTATCGAGGTATGATCGGCTCTCTTCTTTATCTTACTGCTAGTCGTCCGGACATCATGTTTAGCGTGTGCTTATGCGCCCGTTATCAATTGTGTCCGAAGGAGTCTCACCTTACTGCGGTAAAACGGATTTTGAAGTACCTTGTTGGTACTACAAATGTGGGTCTATGGTACCCCAAAGGTTCTTCATGCCAACTCGTTGGCTATTCCGACTCCGATTTTGCTGGATGCAAATTGGACCGCAAGAGCACTAGTGGCACTTGCCATTTGCTCGGTAGCTCTCTCGTTTCTTGGTTTAGCAAGAAACTAGTAAGTGTTGCGTTGTCCACAACCGAGGCTGAATATGTAGCCGCGGGGAGTTGTTGCGCTCAAATCCTCTGGATGAAACAACAACTCTTGGACTATGGCCTAAGTCTTGATCATATCCCTCTTAGATGTGATAATACTAGTGCCATATGCTTGACGAAGAACCCCGTTCTTCATTCGCGAACAAAACACATTGAAATTAGAAATCATTTTATAAGAGATCACGTTCTCAAGGGCGATGTCGAAATCGAATTTGTTGAAACCAAAGACCAATTGGCCGACATCTTTACTAAGCCCTTAGAGAAAGAGTCCTTCTTCCGAATTCGTAGTGAACTCGGGATTCTTGACTCCACATTGATCTAAGTCATGCATTGCATCTTTTTATCTTACATGATTTCTAACTTGAGCGTCGGAGACGTCTAACGAATTTTTGCAGGTATCGCCCTAAAGGTAGGGGGAATTATAAAGCATGACGCGCAATAATCAAGTCTTCTTCAGAAAAATCGGTTTCTGTCGTCTAATAATCGATTATCTCGTATCAATAATCGATTGTACTGCTATTACTTGAGTTATTGTGCTCTCTTTAAGTAATCACGTTTTCTTTCCAATAAATAAACAAGTTTTATTTACATCTTTGGCATCTTCTTATATTATTTTTGCTAATGGCCAAAGGGGGAAGATAACGGGTATGCACTCTCAATATTTATAAGCTTAAATTGAGAGGGAATTCATATATTGAGGGGGAACAAATTGTCTTGAATCGTCATTATAAATTGTTTAATTTGCATATCCCGCTTAAAGTTTGCCATTATAAAAAAGGGGGAAATTGTTGGAAACACGTTCTCAAGGCTTTATACTAAAACGTGTGTTCTTATGTGTAGGTTTTGATGAATGACAAACGAAGCGCAAATTGATATATGACGAAGTTCAAGTACAAGCGCACAATTGGTGGACAACGAGATTCAAGCACAAGACAAAGTTTTATAGTTTAAATGAGTCGTTCTTAATTGTGATCTTGATCCGACAACTTGACTCATGACATGGCTTCTCTCGTAAAACTATTTTTACAAAATCATGCATATTTAATTTAATGCTAAATGATCTTAAATCATGCATATTTACTTCAGTCAAAAAGATTTTTAAACATGCCTCTAAAATCTGGACTAAGATAATCGATTATGTACTTATGATAATCTACTATGTTAAGCCAAGACTGCATGACAATCGATTGTGAACTAATGACAATCGATTGTGTTAAGGCAGTGAGCATCAGGTTTTTCAAACCTGCATGACAATCGATTGTGAACCTTATGACAATCGATTGTGATGAGGCAGTGTACAACAAAGTTTTTCAAAACTCAGAATAATCGATTGTGAAGCTACTGACAATCGATTGTGAAGAGACAGTGTCCATCAGATTTTTCAAAGTCACAAAATAATCGATTGTGAACATATGACAATCGATTGTGTTGAGGCAGTGTCTTCCATACTTTTTCAAAGTTATTAAATAATCGATTGTGAGTATATAGCAATCGATTGTCACGAGGCAGTGTCTAAAATGATTTTCAAAGTCTGATAAATAATCGATTGTTAACAATACACAATCGATTGTGAAGCTGACCGTTGTCGTAAAGTTTTCAAATACCGTCAGGTAATTGATTGTTGATTTTGTACAATCGATTGTTGATATTAAAATCTGAAAAAGATTTTTTGAACGTTGCTGAATAATCGATTGTTGATTTTGTACAATCGATTGTTGAAATTAAAATCTGGAAAGGATTTTTTGAACGTTGCTGAATAATCGATTGCTATAAGCTTGCATACTATTGTTTATCATTTTATATTCATTTCAAAAAGCTTTTGAGAGCCAAAGTCTTGTCCATAGTTGTTGTGATCTTGAGCTTACTTCTTTTACTTATATCTACTCATTAAGGAGTGCTTTGTTTGAGTGTTTAGTGTTTTGTACACTTGTAAGAGAATTGCGATTCTCTTGTTGTAAGGAACTTGTGTTTCCTTGGTTGAAGTCTTGGAGTGTTGTATCTCCGAGCAAAGGTGTTAAGGCTTGTGTCCTTAAGTTGTAAAGGTTGGTTAGGCACCCGTAAGCTTAACAGTGAAGTCTTGGAGTGTTGTATCTCCGAGCAAAGGTGTTAAGGCTTGTGTCCTTAAGTTGTAAAGGTTGGTTAGGCACCCGTAAGCTTAACAGTGAAGTCTTGGAGTGTTGTATCTCCGAGCAAAGGTGTTAAGGCTTGTGTCCTTAAGCTGTAAAGGTTTGTTGAGCACCCGTAAGCTTGACAAGTTAGTGGAAAATCTCGAGAGAGTCTCTCGGGGACTGGACTAGCCACGTGTTGTGGTGAACCAGAATACATCGTGCGTACTTTATTATTTATCGCACTTATTCACTTCCTGCAATTTTTTAATTCCGCAAAGTTTACGCTAATTTTTATTATAACGCTATTCACCCCCCCTCTAGCGTTAAGCGTATTATCTAACACTTAGGAAAATGATTCAAAACAGAGCTAAGTCTATAGCTGAAGTAGTAAATAAATGTAATGTGTGTCCTTGTACAAAACAAGTCAGATTACCATTTCGAACAAGTTGTATCAAAAGTACTGAAAGTTTTGAACTAATACATACGGATATCTGGGGGCATTAGAAAATCCCTACATTTGATGGAAATAGATTCTTCTTAACAATAGTTGATGATTTCTCTAGAATGACATGGATTTATCTATTAAAATTAAAGTCTGATGCATGTGTGATCATTCAGTATTTTCTTACCTTTGTTCAAACGCAATTCAACAAAATTGTTAAGACAATAAGAATAGATAATGGCACAGAATTTTTTAACAATGTCTGTAGTAATCTGTTTAAAATATTAGGCATAATTCATCAGAGAACATGTGCTTATACTCCTCGACAAAATGGAGTAGCTGAGAGAAAACATATACACGTCCTAGAAGTAACCATAGCAATCATATTTCAAGCTAACATTCCTATTAAATTTTGGGGCCATTGTGTCCTAGCAGCTGTATACATAATTAATAGATTGCCTTCATCAGTTATAGGAATGTCACCATTTGAAAAACTATACAAAAGAAAACCCTCTCTTATTCATCTAAGAGTTATAGGTTGTATTTGTTATGCCAAAATTATATAAGAAATAAATAAACTTAAACATAGAGCTAAGTCTGCAGTATTAATGGGCTACCTAGAGGTTCAAAAAGGTTATATTTTGCATGATTTAACTACTCACTCTTTCTTTATAAGCAGAGATGTTATTTTTAGGGAAGAAGTATTTCCATTCAAAAACACTACTACATCTTCAACTCCTATACTTATTTCTCAACCTAACTCAGACGATAGCTCATTTGAAGACAATCAGTAGCTCATTGATACTTCTCAACCTTCAAATATTCATAGCTATGAAGTTGATTATTCAGATACAAATAAAGAAGAATCTCAAAATCCTAATCTACAAGCTAGCACAGAAAGATTGACTCTAGTTCCATATGCTACTACAAATTCACAACAAAATCAATCATCAATGGTTTCTCCTATTGAATCAGTGGAGAACCAACAAAGTCAATCAAACATCACCACTACAAGGTTTGGCAGAGAAAAACATCCACCAATATGGATGAAGGACTTCGTTTCATTGAATGTATATCATGATGTTAACTACCCAATATCAAATTACATGTCCTATGAAAACATTTCACCAAAGTATCAAGCTTATCTATCTACTTTCTCTACAACAACTGAACCTAATACTTATGCAGAAGCAGTTAAAGATGACAAATGGGTTGATGCAATGAAGTCAGAGATTGAAGCCCTTGAAAACAATCACACATGGGAAGTTGTCCCTTTACCAGAAGGAAAGATTGCCATAAGGTGCAAATGGATATACAAAATTAAGTACAAAGCAACAGGACAGATAGAAAGATTCAAAGCTAGACTTGTAGCTAAAGGCTACAGTCAAAGAGAAGGCATACACTACCAAGAAACCTTCTCTCCAGTTGTTAAAATGGTTACAGTCAGAATTGTGTTAGCAATTGCAGCTTCTAGAAAATGGCATGTACATCAGATGGATGTCTACAATGCATTTTTACAAGGTGATCTCATGATGAAATTTACATGGATCTTCCACAAGGATATAAGAGTCAGGGGGAGTACAATGTGTTCAGACTCAAAAAAATCCTTGTATGGACTTAAACAAGCACCAAGGCAGTGAAACTCAAAGTTGACAGAAGCATTATTGAAATTTCAATTCAAGCAGAGTCCATATGGTCACTCATTATTTGTTAAGAAAACTGAAAGTGGAACCATTATTGGGTTAGTTTATGTAGATGATATGCTTCTTGCAGGAGACAATCTCAAACTACTACAAGATACAAAAGAGGCTCTTCAACAGACATTCAAAATGAAGGATCGAGGAGAATTGAAGTACTTTCTTGGGATAGAATTTGCAAGGTCAAAACAAGGAATTCTTATGCATCAGAGAAAGTATTCCTTGGAACTAATATCTGAACTTGGACTTGCAGCATCTAAAACTGCAAGCACACCTATGGAAACAAATATAAAGCTCACTACAAGAGAGTTTGATGAACACTTTTGTCAAGAAAAACTAGCAGAAGATTATGTCCTGACAGATCAAAGAAACTATCAAAGGCTTATAGGTAAACTACTATACTTAACTGTTACTAGACCTGATATATCATATAAACACTCAGTCAGTATTTACAAGTACCAAAAAGATCTCACATGGAAGCTTCATTACAAATTGTGAAATATATTAAGAATCAACCAGGGCAAGGTATCCTTTTATCCAGCAACAATAATGAAACAATCACAGCCTATTGTGATGCTGATTGAGCAGCATGTCCACACTCTAGAAAATCAGTTACTGGCTACTTGATCAAGCTAGGAGAATCGCTGATTTCATGGAAATCTAAGAAACAAACTACAATCTCAAGAAGTTCAGCTGAAGCAGAATACAGAAGTCTAGCATCCACAGTTGCCGAATTAACATGGTTACTAGGATTAATGAAGAAAATTGATGTGAAGAATGATCAACCAGTTACCATTTTCTATGACAGCATAGCTGCTATTCAAATAGCAGCTAACCCAGTTTATCATGAAAGAACAAAGCACATTGAGATAGACTGTCATTTACTAAGAGAGAAGATTCAACAAGGCATGGTTAAAACTGAGTATATATCTACAAAGGAGCAACCTGTAGACATATTCACAAAAGGACTAAACAAAGTTCAACATCAGTATCTAATGTCCAAGCTAGGGACATTCAATATTTTTATGCCCTCTAGCTTGAGGGGGGGTGTAAAAGAAAATATAGCCTAAATCTAATAAGGATAGTATTGTCATTTCACCTAGATAGTTAGTTATTCTGTTAAATTATTGTTAGCAGAATTAGTTAGCTTCTTAATCATAGTTAGTTAGTCTAAGCTAAGTATAAATAATACATATACCCACTCTTTCAATTATGTTGAATAATACAGATTCAATATTTCTCTCTCTACACTCATTTCTCTCGTGTTCTTCTTTCTTCTTTTCGTCATCTTCTTCTTCTCTTAAGTCACTCAATTTGTGACTTTGATTCTCTCTTCAATAAGTTCAGCCGGACACAGCTATCAGGCCAGCCAACTCAAATACTTAATTAAATCTCATTTTAACACTTTTCAAATTCAGGATTTTCTTCATTATTTAGAAATTTTTAAGAATATAATTTCAAATATAATTTAAAAGTTAATTAATACAATACTTCAAACCATCCCAGAACCCGGTGTCACAAGTACATGAGCATCTATTGATAAGAGAAATAAAATATAACATCCGTCATAAATACAATGGACGGAAAGTAAATACAGTACAAAGGAAGGGACTACTCTAGTTGCGGCTGTCTTGAATGATGCAACTCACCTAGTCCCAGAATTATCTGCGCTGCTATGTCTAGCAGACCACTAGAGTCACATATACTTGTGTAATAAAAAGTACATCAAGTGTAGTATGAGTACAAAAATAACGTATATCCAATGAGTGTCCCGCCTAATCCCGAAGGGGTAGAGACGAGGTGGTAAACCTTGATACTCACTAGCAGTCCAATGATTATTTCTCTGTAATGAATATATTAAACGGTGGATTTATTTTATAAACGTGGTTCTAATCCAGATAGAGGAAACAAGTAAACATATTCCTTAGATTTCTTGTTATTATTTTCAATATGATCAAAATCCATAGTGAGGCATGAAACAACTCAAATAAGTTCAAGACAACAGCACAATCATGCCGAGGTCGACGGCCCGCTCCAACAGAAACATAAAGTATGCATTGTCGAGGGTCGAGTGGCCCGTACCATAGATGCATGTATTTCACTAAGGTGATCGGCCCGTTACAAAAATAAACACATACCCTGCTCGCGAATCATGCATGTGACGCAGGTATACATAAGAATACATGCTCAATCAGTCAAATAAGAGCTTACCGGGGAATATTTATTCAAATAAAACCAATTCTCCTTTAACAAATTTTAAGAAATGAAGTTTAATCCCTTCGAAATTCATTTACTAATGTAATGTGATTTAGGCAATTCAAGCCATCAATGGGTTCACAAATAATACTGTAACATGCTTTTGGGCCCTAGACTACCCGTATAATAGCATAATAGCAGCTACACACGGACTCTCGTCACCTCGTGCATACGTAGCCCCCACAATTAGGAGAACATAATTTAACTCACATATGGGTTAATTTCCCCTACACAAGATTAGAAAGGAGACTCACCTCGCTCTGAAGACTCATAGCCGGCGCTCCACATCTTTCTGAAAGCTCAAACCAACGCATAGAGCTCCAAATCTAGCCAAATAAAGGCAAACTAATGAGAATATACCCAAACACTTGCTAACAATTCAAATTATACAATTTCCCAACTCTGTTTTGTGAAATGACCAAAATTCCCTTGGGCCCACGTGCCCGGAATCCAAACTGTTTCGAAGATAAAGTTTACCCATGAACTCACGAACTCAAATATATGATTTTCTCTTAATTCCATACTCAAAATCGTGGCTAAAATCTAAGATTAAGATTTTCTATGTTTTGAACCAAAACCTCCATATTTGCTCTAATTTCCATGCTTAAATCCATATATAAGTAATTTATTCAACTAAAAAGTGATATGCGTAACTTACCTCAACATTGATGACAAGATCCTTTCTTGAAGCTCCACAAAAATCGCCCAAGCCATGAAGAAATGGGAGAAATGCACTCAGTCCCACGATTTAAAACAAGATTCTGCCTCCACCGCTTTCTGCTTTTGCAGTCCCGCAGTTGCAGAAATCCAGGCCGCTTCTGCGGTCTCTCAAATCACCTGACCAACCGCTTCAGCGGTCTACCCGTCGCAGAAGTGATTTCACTGCCGCGGAACAAAATCCACTTCTGCGGTTCATGGCCAAACTTCCACTTTCCGCTTCTGCATCTGCCAAGCTACATCTGCGGTTCCACTTCTGCGGCTCCAAAACCGCAGAAGCAAAAATACCTGAAGTAGCTGGCCTAATAATTTCATAAGTCCAAAAACTCTCTGTTTGGCCACCCGAACTCACCCCGAGGCCCCCGGGACCTCAACCAAACCTACCAACCAATCCCAAAACACATTACGGACTTACTCGACGCCTCAAATCATAACGAACAATGCCAAAATCATGAATTACACCTCGATTCAAGTTTTATGAACTTTGAAGTTTCCGACTACCATTTCCGATGCCAAAACCTATCAAATCACGCCCGATTGACTTCAAATTTTGCACACAAGTCATATTTGACATCACAGACCTACTCCAACATCTTGAATCGATTTCCAGCACCGATATCGAAAAGTCCACTTCCGGTCAAACTTCTCAAAACCTCCAAATTTCCATCTCTAGCCAAATGGCTCCAAAATTACGACCTCCAAATTCAGTTCTGATCGTGCTTCCAACTCCAGAATCACCATATGGAGCTACTCCAGTCTCAGAATTCCAAATGGACATCGATAACGCTGAATTTCACTTCGAGCCAAACTTAAGAAATTTCTTCCAAAATGTTAACTTCCACAATAGGCGCCAAAATGCGCCTGGGTTATCCAAAACCTACACCGAGCATACGCTTAAGTCCGAAATCATCATACGAACCTGCTGAAACCTTCATATCCAGATTCCGAGATCGTTTACTCAAATATCCAATCCTAGTTCATTATTTCAACTTTAAGCTTCTTATATGAGAATTTTCATTTAAATTTAAATTCGATCTTTCTGAATTTCGATTCCGGCCATGCGTACAAGTCATAACACCTGAAATTAAGCTACTCATGGCCTCAGACTGCTGAACGACGTGCTAGGGCTCAAAACGACCGATCGGGTTGTTACATTCTCTCCCACTTAAACATACGTTCGTCCTCGAACGTGCTGAGAACTATACCGAAGTAGTCTAAAATCACTGTTTAGCACCTTATGCACCTTTTCGTGCTACCACAACTTAGCTGAGCACATTAGCTCGATAAATTCTGAAGATGCTCCCCTTTATTCAGGCAAATACGCCTTCCAGTCCAATTCCCACATCCGAAATTCTATGCTAGACTTGTTTCCAACATACGATCACCATATCAATCACTACACATCGTCCTGAAACATGACTGCATAACTTTGCTGCATTCTTACTTTGCATCACAAAACCCACATGACCACGATAATATTTTCTGATAACCTTAGAAAAAATTCAATGAATCAGATGCTCCCATCGCACCTCACGACCTACATAGGTCTTTCACATCAAAATACCAAATATTGTTCATAGACACGCTAAGGTGTATAATACCATCCCTGAGGAACTATATAGTGCTATAGGCTACAAAACTCAAGCACAACTAAGGTGTGATACATGATATGAATCTCAAGAGCCATCATGCGCATACAACATCACCGCTACGTGGAACCTCAACACATAAGGAATTTACCAAGCTATTTCATAACTCATACGGTGCAATATATCATTACCTGGAATAGCTAATGACAAAATAACACCCCGACTATTCCCCCATAAGAAACACTCGCTGAAATGAACACAAAGCTGGCCTGATATAAAGTTCACATATAATAAATCCATTGATCTCAAGCCGATTTCTGATTGCACCAACTTGGCTAATAACCTTTCAAAGTTTCATAGTAACTCATTCTTTCTCATAACACATAAGAACAACCATTATAACCGGCGCAACCTCCTCCGTTCATATCCCAATAAACAAATTTCCCTCCAAGCCTAAATTCTCACATTAACAGTATTATCACAATCCTCATGCTTGGAATCTTTAGCCAATCAAGTGACTACATGCCACACTTATACAATCTTCTTGTGGGAGACGCTCCCAAAATCTTCCGCACACTAAACCACCGGATGCACTAACGCTGAAAAACGATCAAGAATCATTAGGGATGATGCAAAGCCTTTTTCACAATACATCGATCTCAGGTGACGCTGAAGTCAATACCAATTTACTTTAATCATTCCACCCTTCCCTTTCTCATCCGAGCTCGTGACATCCTTGTCAACACCGAACTGCAACCTTGATCCTCACTCTGAATTTCCATGCCACTTACTACACCCATCGTGCCAATATAGGGTATAACATGATTTCATCATAACTTTAAAATCATTAATATTTTAACACTTTATCACATAAGAACTTTTCACTTAACTCACTTCAGGAGAATCATAGCAACACACGGGCAACTTCCCATAACCGTAGAATATACAAATCTCTAAGTAGTAGTCTAAGCCACTATATCCCTTCCGGAATCCGCTTTCACTCAACAAACCATAACAGAAGAAGGCTTCTGAATAACTTCAATTACGGCGGCCGACAAGCCATACGCGTACCACCACAAATCATACACATAACTTGATCACGCGGAATGAATGTGCCAATTCAATTATGGCTAATTAATTTACCTTCTTCCAATTCGTCCTTGCTTGCCTTATGAATAGGACTAACTCCATTCAGCACATAACCTGCTCCATCTTCACTCGCCCCGAGTGACCTTGAAGCACAAGACCAGGCTGTCTAAATTCCCACGAACTATTTCATATCACTCAAATGCTACATCACAAGTCAAAATATTATAGAACATTCTGGGCACCTTCTCATAAACTGCTACAAAGCTTGATTCTTAACTGTACCCATAGGCTCAAAATTATTGAGAGCCACACGCTCTGTCTTGGTCCTGGATATAACTCGTTCCATAGATCTTATAACACACGAACACTCTCTCGCGAAGCACCCAACGAAATCACTTCCTCTGAAACCTGCATCTATACGAGGCATAAATCCGGAACCCTTTTTCCCAGTCCGCACATGAGCCAATAAGGACAACCATAGCATGCCTCCAACAATTCATTTGCTCGAATTACCACTTATGATCTTTTCTCATAGCTGAAATAACCCATCAACATGCTAATATCCAGAAATCACGCAAGTAGTACACCATACAGCCCAATCATAAGCAGTGGGGCTCTCCCCCTTAGCTTAAAGCCATAATTTCGCAATTCTAGGGTTCGCCCGACCTCTTATTGACATAACCTCGCGCCATAAACTATCAAAGATTAGGAGATGATAGAATAACTCATCCTATAGAACAATCTATATTAACACAATTAACTGGAAATCTAATATACCAAAAAGCTAAATTCTTATTTAAACCTGATTTTAATATAAGTATGACAGAACAAAATATAGACAAAGCATTAACGATTTATTGAAAAATTAATGGAATAGAAATGCTACCAGGAAGTAAAGTACTAACTATCAAAGCAAAACAATTATACATATTAAGCAATAAACCAGGAATAAATAAAAATAAAAGAAAAGGATTAACACATATAAGTAAAATCTTTGAACCTATCCTAAAAGAAATACCTAGGAAAGAACAATTATATATACTACCTAACCAAAACCAAGACTTAAAATTAGTAACTCATAATTTAGAGCAACGAAGAAATCTTCTTAATAGAAGTATGAGCAGAAGGAATCTAAACATAATACCTAGAATTAGGAAAAATATATCAGACTAATATTATGAAAACCAATATTATATAAAAGGAAGAATAATAAGAAGTGGAATAAGAATACTAGTACCAATCTTAATTGCTACTAATGCAGGAGAAAATTATATAGCTGAACAACTAATAAGTGAGATTGATAAAATAGAAGAAAGTAATCACACATATACTAATTTCATTACACAACAAGAAGTAACAAGTATGGGAAAAATAAATAGCCCAATAGAAATAGAAGGATTATTATTCAACATAAATCTAGAAATAATGGATATTGAACCTGAAATTATACTAGGAATTAAATGGTTAAATATGGTAGAACAATGGAATCTAACAGAATCAGAATTAGAAATAACAGTTAATACAATGACAATTAATATAAAAAGAGAAACAATTAATGCTATAAATATAATGAAAGAAAGTATATGAGTCATGAAGAAATACATATCTTAATTAAAGTAAAATGTGAAGGATATAACAGTAGATATTATACAGCATACATAGATACAGGAGCTGGAACTAATATATGTAGAAGAAAAGTATTACCAGAAGAATATTGGAAGGAATTAAAAAATCCAATTATAACTGCTGGATTTAACCAAGAAGGAAATCTAGTCCGACACAAAGCTACAAATATAACAATACAAATATGGGATAAAGAACTAGTACTAAATGAATAATACCCATGTGAGGAAATATTTCATGATATAATATTAGGTTATAAAAAATTCTTAAAAAATTATGAACCCTTTACAATCACAAGAAATTATTTATTATTAACTACCCCTTGCAAGTAAAAAATAATAGCTAAAAGAACCTTGAAAAAACAAAGTGAACTAATACCTTGGATTAAAGGAGATAGTAAAATTAAACAATCACTACCTTGTAAAAGTAAAAATAATAAATTACAAATAAGTGAGATTAGTATTGAAGAAGAATTAACTAACGAATTTAAAGAAGTATTTAGTGAAGACCCATTAAAATATTGGCAAAAACACAAGACCCAAATACCAATTAGATTACTAAAAGAGGATGATTTAGTTTATAAAAAACCTATGAAATATACTAAAGAAGATATGATTCAATTTAAATTACATATAACAGAATTACTAAAAGGAAATTTTATTAGATCTAGTGAATCTAAACATAGTAGTCCCGCATTCATAGTAATGAAACACAGTGAAGAAAAAAGAGGAAAATCTAGAATGGTAATAGACTATAAAGACTTAAATAAAAAGACAGAAACATTAAATTATCCAATACCAAATAAAGCAGTAATATTAAACAAAGTTAAAGGTTATGAGTGGTTCAGTAAATTTGATTGTAAATCAGGATTTTATCATATTAAAATAATAGAAGAATATAGACATTTAACAGCCTTCTCAATACCCAATGGATTTTATGAATGGAATGTATTACCCTTTGGATTTAAAAATTCCCCAGGATATTTTCAAAAATTTATGGATACATACTTTGGAAATATAGATGGAATTATTGTATATATAGATGATATATTATTATTCACTAAAACGAAGGAAGATCATATAAATTTATTAAAAAGATTTAAGAAAATAATAAAAGATGCAGGAATAGCTCTAAGTGAAAAGAAAGCAGAAATATTAAGGAATAAAATAGAATTTTTAGGAATAAAGATAGATAGAAATGGCGTAGAGATGCAAGAACATATGTTAAAAAAGATTGCAGAACACATGGAAGAATTAAAAGAAAAGAAACAATTACAAAGTTTTTTAGGATTAGTAAATCAAATTAGAAATTATGTACCTCATTTAAGTGAAAAATTAGTACCGCTACAAAAGAAATTAAAAACAAAAACAACAGTATTTGAATGGACTATAGAGGATAAAGAAAACCTGAAAAAAGTAAAGGAATATTGTAAGAAATTACCCAAATTACAAATCCCAGAAATAAATGAAAAAATAAAATGGATAATTTATGCAGATTCATCAGATTATGCTTTTGGAAGTATGTTAACATATGTAAATATGGAAAATAACACACAACATATTACATCATTCAACTCAGGAACTTTCAAAGAAAATGAAATAAAATGGGAAATAAATAGAAAGGAATTATTGAGCGTATTAAAAGCATTATTATACTATAAGATATATATAGCACATACACATTTTATATTAAGAACAGATAATACCCAAGTTAAATTTAGGTTAACAAAGGATTTAAAGAATCAATCAATTACTACAAGAAATATTAGAAATATAGTATGTCAAATATCTTTATTTAATTTTGATATCGAACTAATTAGTACTAAAGATAATTTTATTGCAGATTTCTTATCTAGACATATGATACAGGAACAGCTATGAGCTTATAAAGATGCATTTTATTATGATTGACAGGTACAACCTGAACACGGGGAAATAGTACAAAAGCTATTACAAGACATATTACAAAAATTACAAGGTATGGAGAAAAATATTGAAAAGCTGGAAAGCAGAATTAGCCAAATGGAAGACAGCAAAAAAAGAAGAAATAGACCTGCAAGCATTTAAAGAGATAACAATTAGCCAAGAAAAATATGACAAAAAAGATAAAGGAAAAGAAATAGAAGTTACTACTCACCAAGCCAAAAAACTTAAACCTTTCAATATCCAACTTAGACCAGAACAACCTATTCCAAAAAGGACAGACTTTATTTACCAACTACCAAAACCTCAAACAAATACCTACAGTAAAATTACCAAAAAAACCTACACAAAACCAATTTGTACAAAGGATATACAACTACCTCAACCAGTTTATACAAGTTGCCAATTACCTAAATAAAAATATACAATCGCCAGACTTTAACCCAGAAAAATTAATTGGATGGCAAACTAAACCTCTGAAAGGATATAATAAATTAATTGCCCTAAATAAATCAGATCCAAAATTAGTACAAACTATGTATAACTATGGACTATTGCATGCAGTATATACACAAGATGGAGATAACCTACAACATATACCAGAATTATACCAAGTAGTAAAAAAATACTTGGGAATTACCAAAGCAGACTTAATATTTATTAGGATTTATTCAGCACCCTGCGAAGTTACACCATAAGAAATATATCATTCTATCACAGCAGTGAAGATAGGACTAACAAGAACAATTATGTGTGAAGAGCCTATAGAACAACCTGATCTAACTATTCAAGAAATAGTAGAATTTCTACAAAACAAAAGAGCTATTATGATCAAAGTTATTATTCAAGAGCTAATAAGCAGTTATGAAGAAGGAGGAAAGTGGATCTACAACAGCAAAAATAGCACAATTATCTACTCAAATGCCAAGATGACAAAAGACATAGAAGAACTACCAAGGTGGATTACTACCCTTGCAAATTGGGAAACTACACCAACAACTAATGCATTAAGAACATATCCGAAGCAGCTGACGGAAAAGACAAAATATCTACTATGTCAACAATTAAAGGATTTATTCAACCTACACCATTGCAAATATTGCAATAAAAAAGAAGACATTCCTAAAGTTTATTTACCACCAACTATGGAAAAAGAAAAAGAAGAAGAAGACAAGTAAATTGAAGACAAGCAAATTGAAGACTAAAGCAACTTTCGTAGAAGTCTTGCTAACAAATTCCAAGAAAATGTAGTATTTGGGCTAGCATTTTTCAATGTTTTGTCTTTTAGTTTTGTTTTTTAGTCTTGATTAATAATTTTGTTTTCTAGTCTTGATTAATAGTTTTGTTTTTTAGTATTGATTAAAAGTTTTGTTTTTTAGTCTTGTATTATTTCAAGAAGTGTAGTATTTTTAGGATAGATTTTAGTCTTATTAGGAAAAGTTTTTTGTCTTGATTAGGGTAGTATCTATTTTTTGCCTATATATGTAGGACTTTGTAAAGAGAAGGGAGGTATCAGCTCTTCTTACTCTTCTATAATAAAATCCCTCTTTGAAAAACACTCTTTCTCACATACTCTTACTTTTGCAAAAATCTAGCATCAACTAAGGAAATAATGGAGCAAAATAAGGTACGTAATACTATGACTAGCTAAATTTTCTTTGGCAAGATTTTAGGAAAGTAGTAATAATACTAAAATGATAATGATCCTGTGAACACCGGGAGTTCGGCGTAACATCGATTTAAAGGGTTAATAACAGCCAGTATTTAAAGCTAAAGTGGATTTAGCCGTGCACTTTATCCGCTCCAGGCAGGTGGCCGTTATGCGGTGTTGTGGTGCTTAAATTGGCTTGGGATCCTTACCTGCTTTACTTACTGCTACTGATATTGTACCTTTAGCCCACTGTTATTCCGTCCCCTTCCCGTTTGGTATCAGAGCCTCAGTATCAGATTAGTATTATCATTATCGGCCTAAAAACTTGCCTTATTGAAAAATTTGGACTTGTCAAAAAATTTGAATTAATTTTGCCTTATTAATTATTTTGACATGGATTTAAATGCTTGTTTGTATGCTTACAATAAAATACTTGTTTATACTGGAGACATAGAATTTGCTAAAGTTACAAGAAAATTAATGGAAACATATCATATTACTTTCCAGATTGGATTAGCAACTACTCCTTATTTACCTCAATTAGAAAATAACTTTGGAAAATTTTTGATACACTTAAAGTGTGGAATAGAATATTTAGGTATACATCAAATAGTTAGAAAATATTTAGGAATCCGACCTAGACATATTGGAATAACTAATGATTATTTTACATACTGTCAAAGTATATTTAGTTTTCTTAACCTACAGGATAAAAATAAAGAACATAAGATTAAAGAAATATTTCATAAATATTTTAGAAATCATACAGTAGACGAAAAAGATATAAAATTTTTCATTGATATTATTTATAAATATACTTTAGAAAAATTAACTATGGATGAAAAAGGTGAAGATAAATTAGTAGAAGAACATATAGAAATACTATATAAGTATCTACTGAAGACTACCTAAGTGATGGTTAAAATGGAGATGACACCACTACCTCAGTATCTACTGAAGACTACCTAAGTGATGGTTAAAATGGAAGCCATAAATAATAAAATGGATATAATAAATAATAATATTTTGGAATCAAATAAAGTAACATTAGAACAGATAAAAGAAATAAGAAAAAGGATAGAAAATATAGAAACAGAAATTAAAAATATAAAGTTAAGAATATTACAAGAAAATAATAAAAAAGAAAAAGAACCTATAAATAAAACTGGCTATGTTAATATACCAGGATTAGGATGGATGCCAATTAAAGTACCAATAACTACTGAAAAAATAAAAGAAGAATTATGAAAAGAGGAGAATACGTAAAAATTACATATATGGATAATAACAAAATAAAAGAAATGTCAACTTTGAATAGAATATTTATTAAGCTAAATGAGAATTATAGACTTATGCAAAAACAAGATAATACTATAGAATCACCTTTAGAACAAATAGTAAGATTAACCAGAGAAAATAATGAAGAAAACAATAACGAATCATATAGTAATAATAGTGATAGTAGTACAACTAGTTATGACATCACTGAAAGAAAAAATATGAGAAAGAAAAAGTTAACCATGGAAGATGTTTATGAAAAATTAGATAAAATGGATAAAATAATACAAAAATTAGAAAAACATGTATTTAAAAAGATAAAACAAACAATAAATTCTAACCCTGAAATATCTAGAAATAGATTAGATTCAGATACAACAACAAATATAAGTTCAGAAGAAGAAAAAACTGATAAGAAACTAGTAGAAGTAATAAATAAAATGGTTTATTTTTCTCCATACCTTGTAATTTTTGTAATATGTCTTGTAATAGCTTTTGTACTATTTCCCCTTGTTCAGGTTGTACCTGTCAATCATAATAAAATGCATCTTTATAAGCTCATAGCTATTCCTGTATCATATGTCTAGATAAGAAATCTGCAATAAAATTGTCTTTAGTACTAATTAGTTCGATATCAAAATTAAATAAAGATATTTGACATACTATATTTCTAATATTTCTGGTAGTAATTGATTGATTCTTGAAATCCTTTGTTAACCAAAATTTAACTTGGGTATTATCTGTTCTTAATATAAAATGTGAATCATCATCCACATTCGCACGACCGATCTCTTTGTTGAACAACCAATATAATTCTTTGCAGAAGCTTCGCAAACCACGCGACCACTAACCTACTCACGGGGAATAACCCACCTAGGAGAATCACCTCCCGACATCTTCCCACGCTGCTACACAGGGTACATTCACTATGACACCAATAGCCCATACTTCTCATCATACCCGCAGCCTTCAATAACAAATCCTTAAAATCCCTTATTCGATCCAAACTATCCTTAAGTCGTGTAGTCTTCCTACTACCAAGCCCGTATGCAACACGGACCACTCTCCCACTTTGGCGGAACTCATCTCCTTAATCGGTCACTCGACCTTGCTTCTCATACTTGGCCTTCTAGAAATTTAAACACGGCCTGACACTTCCACATCTTTCCTCATACTCTGCTGCTCAATTATTGCCTTAAATAAAACCTATCTTTGTGGCACTTGAATCCACAATAGCTTCTAATCATTAAGCCTTTCAAAAGGTCATCTTTATCGATCCGTCAACATTAGAAATTCTGATTCGATCTTGAACCACCGCACCATGCAACAACTGACACTCGTATCTCCAATATTATTTCACAGTATCCTGCCATAAAGGCGAATTATAGCAGATTATAACATCAATGAACTTGGCACGTTCCAATAGTACCACGACACCCCATCATGGAAGAAAGCTCCACCACGCTTGCTAATGCCAAGTCTCATTACTTTCACTAGCCCACATCTGACCATTCTTAATTCGACTGCCTTTTCCCCTACTGGAAATAAAATATTGAATCCCTTTATTACACGCTGAGTAAAACCTCCCTTCAATTCATCCACTGCCCCAACACATGGGCAAACATCCTACCATCACAATAATAATGCGTAGATAATCGCTCATAAGCATCATGGCAACATGTGCCTATCCTCAAGGCTATTAGAAGTCATGTTACTTAGCTGAACAATAGAATACCCGTCCATAAAGCGACTATAATAGTCCAATCAACTATATCGGGAAAATCATCTAGCACCACATTTGTAGTGTCATTTCAATTCTTCAAATTCTCAATTTCTAGCAAGAGCTCACGCCACGTAAGATTGAGTAGGAAGGATCAAAGGCATAAGCCTCAAAGGAATCGAACCACACAATAAGGAAATCAAGAAGGGAAGTACTCCTAATAGCCTTGTAGCCTCCCGAGGATAAGTACAGACGTCTTCATACCGATCCGTGAGACTCTACTAGACTTGCTCTTGACTCGTGAGACCGACGGGAACCTAGTGCTCTGATACCATGTTGTCACGACCCAAAATCCACTAAGGGTCATGGTGGCGCTGGATACCGTTGTCAGACCAGCCAACTCAAAGACTTAATTATATCTCTTTTTTACACTTTTAAAATCCAGGATTTCCTTCATTATTTAAAAAATTTTCAGAATATTATTTTTTAAATCAAATTTAAATGTTAAGCAATTAATACAATACTTCAAACTATCCCAGAACCCGGTGTCACAAGTGCATGAGCATTTACTGATAAGAGAAATAAAATACAACATCCGCCCGGAATACAATTGACGGAAAGTAAATACAGTACAAACGAAGGGACTACTCTAGTTGTGGTTGCCTCGAATGATGCAACTCACCTAGTTCCAGAATCATTTGTGCTGCTATGCCTAGCAGACCACTGGAGTCACATATACATGTGCAACAAAATGCATAGCAAGTATAGTATGAATACAAAAATAACGTATACCCTATGAGTGTCCCGCCTAATCACGACGGGGTAGAGACGAGGTGTTCAACCTTGACACTCACTAGCAGTCCAATGATTATTTATAGGTAATGAATATAATAAACAGTGAATTAGTTTTGTAAACGTGGTTCTAATCCAGATAGAGGAAACAAGTAAAGATATAATTCTTTCATGGAAAGTTTCCTTAGCTTTCTTGTTATTATTATCAATATGATCTCGAGCCATAGTGAGGCATGAAATAACTAAAATAAGTTCAATACAACAGCACAATCATGTCGAGGTCGACGGCCCGCTCAACATAAATGTAAAGTGTGCACTACCGAGGGTCGAGCGGCCCGTACCATAGATGCATCTATTTCACTAAGGCCATCGGCCCATTCCAAAAATAAACACATATCCTGCTCACGAATCATGCATGCGACGCATGTACACATAAGAATACATGCTCAATCAGTCAAATAAGAGCTTATCGGGGAATATTTATTCAAATAAAACCAATTCTCCTTTAAAAAATTTTAAGAAATGAAGTTTAATCCCTTGAAAATTTATTTACTAATTTAATGTGATTTAGGCAATTCACGCCATCAATAGGTTCATAAATAATAAGTGTAACATGCTTTTGGGTCCTAGACTACCCGGACAATAGCATAATAGCTGCTACGCATGACTCTTGTCACCTCATGTGTATGTAGCCCCCACATTAGGATCACATAATCAATTTAACTCACATATGGGGTAATTTTCCCCTCACAAGATTAGAAAGGAGACTTACCTCACTCCGAAGACTCATATCCGGCGCTCCACATCTTTCTGAAAGCTCGAACCAATGCACAGAGCTCCAAAACTAGCCAAATAACGGCAAACTAATGAGAATATACCCAAACACCTGTTACCAATTAAAGTTATACAATTTCCCCACTCTATTTTGTAAAATGACCAAAATGCCCTCAGGCCCACGTGCCCGGAATTTGAAATTTTTCGAAGATAAAGTTTAACCATGAACTCACGAACTCAAATATATGATTTTTTCTTAATTCCATACTTAAAATCATGGCTAAATCCAAGATTAAGATTTTCTAGGTTTTCAACCAAAACCTCCATATTTTCTCCAATTTCCATACTTAAATCTATGTCTAAATGATGTATTCAACTAAAAAGTGATAGGGGTAACTTACCTCAACATTGACGATAAAATCCTCTTTTGAAGCTCCCCAAAAATCGCCCAACCCATGAAGAAATGGGAGAAATGCACTCAATCCCATGATTTAAAACAAGGTTCTGCCATCACCGCTTTCCGCTTTTGCGGTCGAGGGACCGCTTCTGCGGTCCCGCTTTTGCGGAAATCCAAGTCATTTCTGCGGTTTCTCAAATCACCCGACCAATTGCTTCTAAGGTCTACCCATCGCAGAAGCGATTTCCCTTCTGCGGAACAAAATCCGCTTCTGTGGTTCCTGGCCAAATGCCCACTTTCCGCTTTTGGGTCTTCCAAGCCACTCCTGCGGGTCCAAAACCGTAGAAGCAAAAATACCAGAAGCAGCAGGCATACAAATTTCATAAGTCCAAAAACTCTTTGTTTGGCCACCTGAACTCATCCCGAGTCCCCAGGGACCTCAATCAAACCTACCAATCAATCCCAAAACACATTACGGACTTGTTCGAGGCCTCAAATCATAACGAACAACGCCAAAATCAGGAATTACACCTTGATTCGAGATTTATGAACTTTGAAGTTTCCAACTTCCACTTGTGACGCCGAAGCCTATCAAATCACGCCCGATTGACTTCAAATTTTGAACACAAGTCATATTTGATATCGCGGACCTACTTCAACTTTCGGAATCGGAATACGGTCAAACTTCTCAAAACCTCCAAATTTCTATCTCTAGCCAAATGGCTCCAAAATGACCTACAAACCTTTGAATCACTTCTGATCACGCTCCCAACTACAGAATCACCATACGGAGCTACTTTCAGTCTCAGAATTCCAAACGGACATCGATAACGCTGAATTGCACTTCAAGCCAAACTTAACAAATTTCTTCCAAAATGCTAACTTCCACAATAAGCACCAAAATGCTCCCAGGTTATCAAAAACACGTACCGGACATACGCACAAGGCCTAAATCATCATACGAACCTGGTGAAACCTTCAGATCCCGATTCCGAGGTCGTTTACTCAAAACTCCAATCCTAGTTCATTCTTTCAACTTTAAACTTCTGAAACGAGAATTTTCATTTAAATTTAACTCTGATCTTTCTGAATTCGATTTCGACCATGCGTACAAGTCTTAACACCTGAAATAAAGCTTCTCATGGCCTCAGGCTACTGAACGACGTGCTAGGGTTCAAAACGGTCGGTCGGATCGCTACAATTTCTTTCTCCACTAAAGCTTCCACTAGAGAGCTATTCATTTTTATCTGAAAATTTGAGGTAATTTCCTCCATTAAAGCTTCCATAAGGTGCTTGTTCTTATCGCAGAAAAGCTTAAGCAAAAACAGATGAATTGTCTGCTTACTACAATGGATTGGAGAGAGGAATAGGTTACAAAATGGGTTTGGATTTAAATTTTATGAGAAGACCAAAATTCTCCAATATTAATATTTCAAAGAAGTTTTAGGTAGCGTTAGGCCATAGATCTCAAATTTATTTTGAAAATTTTAATTTGGGTGAAGTTTGGTTTGAAGATGAAAATATGTTTGGACATATGTTTTGAAAACATATTTTCCAACTTTATTTTGGAAATACATGATGAAAATTCCCAAGTTTTGAGATTTTGGCCCAAATTCAGCTCAATAGCTAATTTTGGGATTTGAAATTTGTGATTTAGGATTTGGCAAAAATATAAGACAAATTTATGGCCAAACACGAGTTTTGAAAATAAATTTCAAATTTATTTTGAAAAAATGTATGGCCAAACGGGCCTTATTTCACTCTAAAGCCTAAGTATCGTGACTGTTCTAACTAATTGTCGTATATATCACCGTACATAATATTTTGGCCTTACGTTCTTATAAGTAGGGGTGTTATAATGGTTCGATTCGGCCGGTTATTTAATTTAATTTGTATCATATTAATTTTTTAGTTATTTTATTATGCATAACCAAAATTAGATTTTTCGAAACCGTCTCAATTATGCCGGTTTCTTTTCAGCATCAGCAGTGACGGATCCAAAATTTAATACAAGCGGGTTCAATAAAAAATTACGATTGTCGATTGTATAAGTACAACGGTAAATGAAATTTTTGCACTGCTCTTTTTTTGTTGATCAGATCACTCAAAATTAAGTAATTTTTCTTAAAACGTAGGGGAAATTTTGAAGAAAAAAAAACAATGAAAATTTTGCCCTTAAAGTTTTAAAATTAACAAATTTTATTTTAAAATTTAACAAAAATTTATTTAACCTACTTAAAAATCGTACTATTAACTCTAAGAAATTTAACATACAAAAATTGTTACACACAAAAGACACGAAAAAAAAGGTTATAAACTAAACTAATTTATACAAATTGTTACACCAAGCTAAAGTTTTTGAGTATAACACAAATTTACAATTTTAATTAAACTAAACTAAAATTCACTTTGTAGAAAGAATTATATTTTTAATGGAGGATTTTAATAAGAATAGTTTTTATTGAATTTAAATAAAGATAAGAAATCATAAATAGAAAGTAAAAAAACAAAGACAACCAAATAATATATACGCTTATGGTAAAAGGCCATATTTAGTGCAATGCTGCGGGTTCATGTATTATATTATTTATCAGTTGCATAATTTTCTGATACTATTGCAAGGTAAAAATAATTAATTTTTCTAATGAAGCGGGTTTAACTAATCCCACTTCATACAAGGTGGGTACGCACTGAGCATCGGTACAGTTCAGTTCGGTATTTTTTAAAATGTCATGTAAAAAGTTACCATTAGAAGTAGAATACAATAACATATATTTTTATACAACTTAGTGAAACTCTGTAGATATTTTTACTATTTAAAGGGTGATGAATTAAAAAAATATAAAAGAAAGCTAGAGTATAAATCTAGGGGCGGATCCAGGAATTAAATTCTATGGGTTCAACTTTTAAGGTTTTGAGCATTGAGCCCATTATAATTTTAAAGTTATGGGTTTATAATTTTATATCCTCTATTTTTACAATTTTAATAACTTTTTACAAAAAAATTTTTACACCGCCGCGTCAAAAGTTATGGGTTCAGTTGAACCCATTAGTTGTTCATGTCACGATCCAAATTTTCCACCATCGGGAATCGTGATGATGCCTACTAATGAGAGCTAGGCAAGCCAACCCTTACTTAACTTTCCATTTTCAACAATACTTATTCAAAAACAATTAAACATAAAAATATGATTACTATGGAGCGAATAAATTTTAGCGAAAGACTTAGTAAATTTCACTAGATACGATACAGAAATCCCAGCATAAAACACTACCCAAGAAATGGTATCACAATACTCACGAACTTCTAAGAATAATACACATAACCGTCTGAAAGAAATATAATACTGTTTGTCTCGAATACATGAGATAACAGTCTAAAAATAAAGATAGAAAAGATGACGGGTCCTGCGGACTCCTGCAAGGCTACCTCGATGTCTCAATAATCAAGATGCTAGCACCCATACTATCGCTGTTATTGTTGTCTGTAACCTGTATCAGCACAAAAAGAGAGCAGAGTGTAGAATCAGCACAATCGACCCCATGCGATGGTAAGTGTACGGCCTATCCCTGCAAAGTAGTGACAAGGCTAGGACCAAACACTCACATAAATCTGTACAATTCAAAAAATATATATACAACAAAATCATATGAAACAACATTTAATATTTGGGAAGGGAAAAACATGCTCTGAAGTAGCAAAAAAATATAATGGTGAGAGTAGAATAAATGAACTTCAATTAAGCAGAAAGGGTAAATCAACAAGTGCACGGCACCAATCATCGTGCTTTTGCTCTCGTTCTCACCAATACAGTCACATAAAGTGCACGACATCACCCATCGTACTTTATCACTCTTCCTCAATCAATAATATAAAGTAATTCAGTGGTTACACGGCATCATCCATCGTGCTTTGTCACTCTTCCTTACCCAATCAATAATATAAAGTAATTCAGTGGTTACACGGCATCATCCATCGTGCTTTATCACTCATCCTCACCCAAGCAACAATCACAAACAATAGGGCGAGGGAATAAACAAACCGTAACAATAACCCCAGCAAGGGAATAATTATATCTCTTTTTCTTTTTATTCGCTTCTTACTCAATTATCATGTCATCATTCAAGCCAACGCTCCAAGGAATTCACAATTTATAATTTACTTCTCACACTTTTCACATTATTAGCGATCAACAATTAGATGTGGAAGAGTTACATCAATATCAAATAATCACGAGTAAAGACTCACGGTCATACTAGACCCCCAACATATAGATACTTGTCACCATGCCTATAAGTCAGACTCCGCAAATAGCAATTAGCAAATAGTCTCTACTCTTATTCCCTCAAGTTAGGATAGATCAAACACTTACCTCGAAGGATTACGGCAAACTCAATCCTTAAGCAATACCCTTTCCTTTCGAATTTGGCTCCAATTCAATTGTATCTATACAGAATTGATTTAATATCATCAATACTACTCAAAAAAATAATCTAAATGGAAAAATATATAGTTTACAACATTCTGCCCGGAATAGTAAAAATCAACCCCGGGCCCACGTGGTCAAAACACGAGGTTCGAACCAATTTCCGGTAATTTATTCACTCACGATTCCGAATATACAATTTGTTCTTAAGTTCGACCCAAAAACGAGGTCTAAATCACAAATTATTTGAAAACCTAACAATACCCAATTCACTAATTTTCTACCTATTTTTACATGTTTAGGCCTAAGGATTTGATTTATGTTGAAGAAAAATGAAGGAAACGAGTTAAGAATCACTTACCCAAGAAGCTTGATGAAGAATCGCCCAAAAATGTAGTTGGAGCAGAGAGAGTTTTGACAATTGGGAAAAAATCCTGTTTTGTTCTGTTTTTCAAAACTTAAAAATTACTTGGCAAAATTTGATCTATACGATCGCAGGGCCTGGGATGCAATCGCATAGAGTATGATCTAATGGGAAATGCGATCACATAAGGACAGATGCGAACGCATAGAAGGAAAGGAGGGGGGTTGACTTTGCTCTATGCGATCGCGATCCCAGCAAGCTTTATGCGATCGTATAGAAGGATTTCTGGACCTAAAATTTTGCTCTATGCGATCGCAGCAAGACTTATGCGATCGCATAGAAGGATTTTCTAAGCAGAATGCAGCAGCAATTCTGTTGCATTTCCTAAGGTCAAAAGCACTCTGACACCTATCCGAAATTCACCCAAGCCCTCGGGGCTCCAAATTAAATATGCACGCTGACTCAAAAAAACCATACATACTTGCTCGAGCGAACAAATCTCCAAAATAACATCAAAATCAAGGAATTAAACCTTAAATCCAAGAAACCTTTCAAAATTTCATAACTTCCAAATTTTCCAATTTAAGGTCGAAACACGTCAAACGATGTCCATTTTCAACCAAACTTTACAGGAAGCGCTTAACCAACATAGATGACCTGTATCAGGCGTCGGAACCAAAATACGAGCCCGATACCATCATTTTTTATCAAATTTTATTTTCATTTCCTTAAATATTTTTAGAAAATAATTTCACAGAAAAATTCTTTTCTCGGGCCGGGGACCTCGGAATTCGATAAGGAGCATACGCCCAAGTCTCATATTTCTTATGGACCTTTCGAGACTGTCAAATTACGAGTCGGGGTCCGTTTACCAAAAATATTGACAAAAGTCAACTTTGAAAATATTAATATCAAAATTCTTTTAATTTTTCACATAATTCATATATATCAACATAAAAAATTTCTGGCTTTGCGCTCGGACTATGCACGTAAATCAAGGCAACTAATAGTGAGGTTTTCAAGGCCTCGGAAGCCCGAAATGACTAATAACACAAGTGATGACCCTTTTGGGTCGTCACATTCTCCTCCTCTAAAATAACTGTTTGTCCTCGAACGAACAAAGGAAAGAAGTACCTGAGTCATGGAATAAATGAGGATAACGGCTCCGCATGTCAGACTCGGACTCCCAGGTCGACACCTCAGGAGGCTGACCTCTCCATTGAACATGCACAGAAGGAAAACTCTTCGACCTCAACTGTCGAACCTATCGGTCTAATATAGATACCGGTTCCTCCTCATAAGACAGATCCTTGTCCAATTGGACAGTGCTGAAATCTAACACGTGCGATGGATCACCGTGATATTTCCGGCGCATAGATATATGAAACACTGGATGCACAGCTGACAAATCAGGCGGCAAAGAAAGTTTGTACGCCACTCTTCCCACACGATCAAGGATCTCGAATGGGACAATAAACCTAGGGCTAAGTTTTCCCTTCTTACCAAATCTCATCACACCCTTCATAAGCGATACGTGGAGCAATACCCGCTCACCAATCATGAAAGCTAAATCTCTAACCTTGCGATCCACATAACTCTTCTGCCAGGACTGAGCTGTACGAAGCCTATCTTGAATAATCTTGACCTTATCCAAGGCCTCTTGAACTATATCCATACCCAACAACCGATCCTCTCCCGGCTCAAACCATCCAACTGGAGAACGACACTGCCTACTATACAAGGCTTCATAAGGAGCCATCTGAATGCTCGATTTGTTAGATAATACGCTTAACGCTAGAGGGGGGGTGAATAGCGTTATAATAAAAATTAGCGTAAACTTGCGGAATTTAAAAATTGCAGGAAATAAATAAGTGCGATAAGTAAGTAAATTAGAACAAACGCACCGATGTATCCTGGTTCACCACAACCCGTGGCTAGTCCAGTCCCCGAGAGTCTCTCTCGAGATTTCCACTAACTTGTTAAGCTTACGGGTGCTCAACAAACCGTTACAACTTGAGGACACAAGCCTCAACAACCTTTGCTCGGAGATACAACACTCCAAGACTTCAACCAAGGAAACACAAGTTCCTTCTTACAACACAAGGGACTAACACTTCCCTTCAAGTGTACAAAAACACTTAGCACTCAAGCAAGACACTCCTTTACGAGTAGATATGAGTAAAAAGAATACGCTCAAGATCGCAGCAACTTTCGACAAGAATTTGGCTCTCAAAAGCTTATGTAATGAATATAAAATGATAAGCAATAAAGTATGCAAGATTTAGCAATTGTATGATCAGTTGTTGTGTGTTGTTCTTGTCAAAAGACTGAGTTAAAGCTGTATTTATAGTTGAAAAACTTTGTATTACCGTTGCCTAATTGCCAATTAAGAATTGCTGATTTTACTCTGTGACAATCGATTGTCAAATTACCACAATCGATTGTTTTCCAGTTCTTCCAAAAATCAATCCCAGATTTTACGCTTAACAATCGATTATCTAAGATCAATAATCGATTACTGGCAACGTTCAAAAAATCATTTCCAGATTTTACGTAAAACAATCGATTGTTAGAAATCTACAGTCGATTACTCAGCAACGTTCAAAAAATCCTTTCCAGATTTTAATTAAAACAATCGATTATAAGAAATCAATAATCGATTACCTAACGGTATTTGAAAACATTTTGGCAACGGTCAGTTATACAATCGATTATACTAAGTTAACAATCGATTATATATCAGTCTTGAAAAATCAATTTAGACACTACCTCTTGACAATCGATTGTTATAGGTTCACAATCGATTATTTAATAACTTTGAAAAAGTCTGGAAGACACTGCCTCAACACAATCGATTGTCATAAGTTCACAATCGATTATTTTGTGACTTTGAAAAATCTGATGGACACTGTCTCATCACAATCGATTGTCATTAGCTTCACAATCGATTATTTTGAGCTTTGAAAAACTTTGATGGACACTGCCTCATCACAATCGATTGTCATAAGGTTCACAAACGATTGACATGCAGATATGAAAAATCTGATGCTCACTGCCTTAACACAATCGATTGTCATAAGTTCACAATCGATTGTCAAGCAGCTGACTTAAACATAATCGATTATCATAAGTACATAATCGATTATCTTAGTCCAGATTTTAGAGGCATGCTTAAAAATCATTTTGACTAAAGTAAATATGCATTATTTAAAATTATTTTGCTCTAAATTAAATATGCATGATTTGTTAAAAATATTTTTACGAGAGAAGCCAAGTCTTGAGTTTAAGTTGTCGGATCAAGATCACAATTAAATACCGACTCATATAAAACTTAATCTCGATCTTTGTCTTGTGCTTGAATCTCTTTGGCTCGTTCATGCAATTCCGTCATCAGTATGCTTCTTGCCATTTGATTGATTTGTTGGAAACACGTTCTCAAGGCTTTATACTAAAACGTGTGTTCTTATGTGTAGGTTTTGATGAATGACAAAAGAAGCGTAAATTGATATATGACGAAGTTCAAGTACAAGCGCACAATTGGTGGATAACGAGATTCAAGCACAAGACAAAGTTTTATAGTTTAAATGAGTCGTTCTTAATTGTGTTCTTGATCCGACAACTTGACTCATGACATGGCTTCTCTCGTAAAATTATTTTTATAAAATCATGCATATTTAATTTAATGCTAAATGATTTTAAATCATGCATATTTTCATTAGTGAAAATGATTGTTAAACATGCCTCTATAAACTGGACTAAGATAATCGATTATGTACTTATGATAATCGATTATGTTAAGCCAAGACTGCATGACAATCGATTGTGAACAAATGACAATCGATTGCGTTAAGGCAGTGAGCATCAGGTTTTTCAAACCTGCATGACAATCGATTGTGAACCTTATGACAATCGATTGTGATGAGGCAGTGTACATCAAAGTTTTTCAAAACTCAGAATAATCGATTGTGAAGCTAATGACAATCGATTGTGAAGAGACAGTGTCTATCAGATTTTTAAAAGTCACAAAATAATCGATTGTGAACATATGACAATCGATTGTGTTGAGGCAGTGTCTTCCAGACTTTTTCAAAATTATTAAATAATCGATTGTGAGTATATAACAATCGATTGTCACGAGGCAGTGTCTAAAATGATTTTCAAAGTCTGATAAATAATCGATTGTTAACATTGCACAATCGATTGTGAAGCTGACCGTTGTCATAAAGTTTTCAAATACCGTCAGGTAATCGATTGTTGATTTTGTACAATCGATTGTTGATATTAAAATCTGAAAAAGATTTTTGAACGTTGCTGAATAATCGATTGTCGATTTTGTACAATCGATTGTTAAAATTAAAATCTGGAAAGGATTTTTTGAACGTTGCAGAATAATCGATTATTAATTTGGTATAATCGATTGTTTTACGTAAAATCTGGAAATGATTTTTTGAACATTGCCAATAATCGATTGTTGATCTTGGACAATCGATTTTTAAGCGTAAAATCTGGGATTGATTTTTGGAACGATTGGCAAACAATCGATTGTGGCTTCCTAACAATCGATTGTCACAGAGTAAAATCAGCAACTCTTAATTGGAAATTAGGCAACGGTAATGCCAAGTTTTTCAACTATAAATACAGCTTCATTTCAGTGTTTTAAACACAACAACACACAACAACTGATCATTCTATTGCTATAAGCTTGAATACTATTATTTATCATTTTATATTCATTTCATAAAGCTTTTGAGAGCCAAAGTCTTGTCCATAGTTGTTGTGATCTTGAGCTTACTTCTTTTACTCATATCTACTCATTAAGGAGTGTTTTGTTTGAGTGTTTAGTGTTTTGTACACTTGTAAGAGAATTGTGATTCTCTTGTTGTAAGGAACTTGTGTTTCCTTGGTTGAAGTCTTGGAGTGTTGTATCTCCGAGCAAAGGTGTTAAGGCTTGTGTCCTTAAGTTGTAAAGGTTTGTTGAGCACCCGTAAGCTTGACAAGTTAGTGGAAAATCTCGAGAGAGTCTCTCGGGGACTGGACTAGCCACGTGTTGTGGTGAACCAGAATACATCGGTGCGTTCTTTCCTTTTGTTTATTTAACACACTTAATTATTTCCTGCAAATTTTAATTTCCGCAAGTTTTACGCTAAATTTTATTATAACGCTATTCACCCCCCCCCCCCTCTAGCGTTAAGCGTATTATCTAACAATTGGTATCAAAGCCCAACTCTCTGAAGACTTAACAGTTTGAGAGAACCATCCATGGCTTCTACTCGTGACTCTTTTGCAGGAATAGGTGAAGGTGATTTTAACATGTTGCCCCCAATATTTGATGGAAATAATTACTTATATTGGAAAGATCGGATGAGAATTTTCATCACAGCCAACAACTTTTATCTATGGCAAATCATCAAGCATGGTGATCAAATGACAACAAAAGTTGGGAAAGCCAAGGTAAGTGAATACAACACTAATGCAATAAATATGTTGTATAGCGCCTTGAATCAGGAAGACTATCAGAAAATTTCCCACTACAAAACCGCCAAAGAGATGTGGGATAAGCTGGAGGAAATGTATGAAATCATGCCTCAAAAAGCGGACAGCTCATATGATGAATCAACTGGCCAATGTCTCATGGCAAACGAAGAAGAAGAGGTAAGTACGTCCAACTCTCACTCGCTTGAAGAAATGCAAAATGCTTATAATAAATTACATAGTGAGTTTGTTGATGCTTCTAAGACTATTAAAGATTTGCAGAAAACTCTGTCGTTGCAAGAAAAAGATTTTCAAAAACAACTCTCTCGAAAAGAAAAAGATTTTGAAAAACTGGTTTTAGAAAATGAGAAGTTGAAAGAGGAAAACAAGTTTTTCGGAAAAAGAAGCGCCAATAAGCCCGAAAGCTCTATTAGAAAGTGTACGTCTTGCTTGCATCTCAAAAATGAAGTAGAAAGGCTTAAAGGCACATTAGATAAGTTTAATTCTTCGCACAAAAATTTGAATGATGTTCTTGATAATTTGAAGTCAACCAAGCATGGCATAGGTTTTAAGAATGAGCCTAAAGAAAAGGTTGAAGCCAAACCCCAACCACCTAAGGCTCAACCTAAGATTAATAAAACAAATGCTTATCGTAGAAATAGCAATCCTAGAACAAATATGCATGCTAGAACAATTGTTGAACATTTTAGAAGACCTAGAAATGACTTACCACCGAGAAAGGACTACCCTAGAAATGATGCATATTCTAGGCCAAACACTAGAAGGAGTTTTGAACCTTTTAGAACATCTAGACATGACCACTACTCTAGAAATGCTGCTCATTTTAGAACTAATAGTAGGAGAAATGGTTCTCATGAAATGCGCAATAGTCAGAATGAAAATAGAGTAACTCATTTTCGTCCATCAAGTTACTATGAACCTAGAAGGATGCATTACCCCAACGTGACTTGTCATTATTGTAGACGCATTGGTCATATTGCCCCTCCATGTTTTACACGACATAGACATATCACTCAATCGCATCATTATGATATGCCTAACCCTCAAGGACCCAAAATGGCATGGGTACCTAAAACGCATTAATTTGTTTTGTAGGTGTGTTTGAAGGGATCAAGTGTACTATGGTACCTTTATAGTGGATGCTCCAAACATATGATGGGAGACGAATCCAAATTCCTTCAACTAGAACACAAAGAAGGAGGAAGTGTGATTTTTGGGGATAACAATAAAGGAAAGATTATTGGCGTCGGATCGGTCGGTAAGGATGAAAATTCCTCTATTAAGCATATATTACTTGTTAAAGGTTTAAAGCATAATCTCTTGAGCATAAGTCAATTATGTGACAAGGGAAATCTTGCCCTATTTGATTCGGATGAATGCGTAGTGTTTAGAAATGTGATTTTAAAATTATCCTTCGTGATTTTAGAGTGGATAATATTTATATGGTTGATCTTGCTAATTCCTCACCCGAATATGTTGATTGTCTTATGAGCAAAGAGGATGATACTTGGCTATGGCATTGTAGAGTTGCTCATATAAACATGCATCTTTTGAACAAATTGATTTCACTAAACTTAGTTATTGGTCTTCCCAATTTGAAATTTGAAAATGACTATATTTGTGATTCTTATCAAAAAGGGAAGCAAACAAAAGCATCTTTCAAATCCAAAAATTTTGTTTCAACTTCTAGACCATTGCAATTGCTTCACATGGATTTATTTGGACCATCTCGCATTGAAAGTCTAGGAAGAAATCGTTATGCTTTTGTGATTGTTGATGATTATTCTAGATTTACTTGGACTTTATTTCTTGCCAATAAAAGTGATGCTTTTCAGAATTTTAAATATTTTCTTAAGCGTGTTCAAAACGAGAAGGAAACAACCGTCACTTATATTAGAAGTGATCATGGGGGAGAGTTTGATCACAATCTCTTTGCGGACTTTTGTGACGAACTCGGTATCGAGCATACCTTTTCCGCTCCACGTACACCATAATAAAATGGGGTGGTGGAAAGGAAAAATAGGTGTCTCGAAGAGATGGCTAGAACCATGCTCGAAGAGGCTAAGATTCCCAAACATTTTTGGGCGGATGCCGTGAGTACCGCATGCTACATCTTAAATAGAGTAGTCATAAGGCCTATACTCATGAAAACTCCCTATGAACTCTATAAGGGAAGGAAACCAAATATCTCCCATCTTAGAGTATTCGGTTGTAAATGTTTTATTCATAACAATGGCAAAGATCAATTGGCAAAATTTGATGCTAAGTCCGATGAGGGAATTTTCATTGGTTATTCTTCACATAGCAAAGCATATAGGGTCTTTAATAAAAGAACCGAAACTGTGGAGGAATCCCCTCATGTTGTATTTGCCGAAAATAATGCTCGCTTGGCGAGAAAGGATACTGGTTTTGATCTTGCAGGTATCTTAGATAGCTTGAAAGACAAAATACAAGAGGAAACGCCTAAAGTAAATCAAGACGAATCTTTGAAACAACCAACGGAGGAAGCGCCACAATTGGAGAATGAAACGAAAATGCCTAACGAGTGGAGGACAATCAAAGATCACCCTCTCGAACAGGTAATTGGGGACGTCGGAGAAAAGGTAAGTACCCGAAACTCCCTTAAGAACACCTTAGGACATACTTCTTTTGTGTCTCAAATTGAACCAACAACCATCTCCGAAGTAATTGGGGATGAATTTTGGACCTTGGCAATGCAAGAGGAGCTTAACCAATTCAAACGAAATGACGTTTGGGATTTGGTGCCAAGACCCGAAAATCATACCATAATTGGTACGAAATGGGTTTTTCGAAACAAACTAGATGAAAATGGTGTAATCACTAGAAACAAATCTAGGCTTGTAGCAAAAGGCTATAATCAAGAAGAGGGTATTGACTATGAAGAAACATATGTTCCCGTAGCTAGATTAGAAGCTATTTGTCTATTGCTCGCGTTTGCCTCTTTTATGAATTTCAATTTATATCAAATGGATGTGAAAAGTGCTTTTCTAAATGGTGTTATTCAAGAAGAAGTTTATGTTGAACAACCCCCCGTATTTGAAGATTTCAAATCTCCCGATCATGTTTTCAAACTCAAAAAGGCTCTTTATGGTTTAAAACAAGCTCCCCGAGCTTGGTATGAAAGATTGAGTAAATTTCTATTGGAAAATGATTTCATTAGAGGGAAAGTTGACACCACCCTTTTAGTTAAACATAAAAACAATGAAATTTTATTAGTTCAAATATATGTGGATGATATCATATTTGGTGCTACTAACAATGTCTTATGCAAGGAATTTTCCGATTTAATGACAAGTGAATTTGAGATGTCTATGATGGGTGAGTTAAAATTCTTTTTGGGATTACAAGTAAAGCAAATGAAAGAAGGTACGTTCATTTTCCAAGCCAAATATTGCAAAGAATTGCTGAAACGATTTGAAATGAACAATGCAAAAGCAATGGCGACTCCCATGAGCACATCCGATCATCTAGACAAAGATGAGAAAGGTAAGGAAGTCGACACTAAGAAGTATCGAGGTATGATCGGCTCTCTTCTTTATCTTACTGCTAGTCGTCCGGACATCATGTTTAGCGTGTGCTTATGCGCCCGTTATCAATCGTGTCCGAAGGAGTCTCACCTTACTGCGGTAAAACGGATTTTGAAGTACCTTGTTGGTACTACAAATGTGGGTCTATGGTACCCCAAAGGTTCTTCATGCCAACTCGTTGGCTATTCCGACTCCAATTTTGCTGGATGCAAACTGGACCGCAAGAGCACTAGTGGCACTTGCCATTTGCTCGGTAGCTCTCTCGTTTCTTGGTTTAGCAAGAAACAAGTAAGTGTTGCGTTGTCCACAACCGAGGCTGAATATGTAGCCGCGGGGAGTTGTTGCGCTCAAATCCTATGGATGAAACAACAACGCTTGGACTATGGCCTAAGGCTTGATCATATCCCTCTTAGATGTGATAATACTAGTGCCATATGCTTGACGAAGAACCTCGTTCTTCATTCGCGGACAAAACACATTGAAATTAGACATCATTTTATAAGAGATCACGTTCTCAAGGGCGATGTCGAAATCGAATTTGTTGAAACCAAAGACCAATTGGCCGACATCTTTACAAAGCCCTTAGAGAAAGAGTCCTTCTTCCAAATTCGTAGTGAACTCGGGATTCTTGACTCCACGTTGATCTAAGTCATGCATTGCATCTTTTTATCTTACATGATTTCTAACTTGAGCGTCGGAGACGTCTAACGAATTTTTGCAGGTATCGCCCTAAAGGTAGGGGGAATTATAAAGCATGACGCGCAATAATCAATTCTTCTTCAGAAAAATCGGTTTCTGTCGTCTAGTAATCGATTATCTCGTATCAATAATCGATTGTAATGCTATTACTTGAGTTATTGTGCTCTCTTTAAGTAATCACGTTTTTCTCTTTCCAATAAATAAACAAGTTTTATTTACACCTTTGGCATCTTCTTATATTATTTTTGCTAATGGCAAAAGGGGGAAGATAACGGGTATGCACTCTCAATATTTATAAGCTTAAATGGAGGGGGAATCCATATATTGAGGGGGAACAAATTGCATACTTGTTGAGGCATACATATACTTGTCTTGAATCGTCTTTATAAATTGTTTAATTTGCATAACCCGCTTAAAGTTTGCCATTATCAAAAAGGGGGAAATTGTTGGAAACACGTTCTCAAGGCTTTATACTAAAACGTGTGTTCTTATGTGTAGGCTTTGATGAATGACAAACGAAGCGCAAATTGATATATGACGAAGTTCAAGTACAAGCGCACAATTGGTGGATAACGAGATTCAAGCACAAGACAAAGTTTTATATTTTAAATGAGTCGTTCTTAATTGTGTTCTTGATCCGACAACTTGACTCATGACATGGCTTCTCTCGTAAAATTATTTTTACAAAATCATGCATATTTAATTTAATGCTAAACGATTTTAAATCATGCATATTTTCATTAGTCAAAATGATTGTTAAACATGCCTCTAAAAACTGGACTAAGATAATCGATTATGTACTTATGATAATCGATTATGTTAAGCCAAGACTGCATGACAATCGATTGTGAACAAATGACAATCGATTGCGTTAAGGCAGTGAGCATCAGGTTTTTCAAACCTGCATGACAATCGATTGTGAACCTTATGACAATCGATTGTGATGAGGCAGTGTACATCAAAGTTTTTTAAAACTCAGAATAATCGATTGTGAAGCTAATGACAATCGATTGTGAAGAGACAGTGTCTATCAGATTTTAAAAGTCACAAAATAATCGATTGTGAACATATGACAATGGATTGTGTTGAGGCAGTGTCTTCCAGACTTTTTCAAAATTATTAAATAATCGATTGTGAGTATATAACAATCGATTGTCACGAGGCAGTGTCTAAAATGATTTTCAAAGTCTGATAAATAATCGATTGTTAACATTGCACAATCGATTGTGAAGCTGACCGTTGTCGTAAAGTTTTCAAATACCGTTAGGTAATCGATTGTTGATTTTGTACAATCGATTGTTGATATTAAAATCTGAAAAAGATTTTTTGAACGTTGCTGAATAATCGATTGTTGATTTTGTACAATCGATTGTTGAAATTAAAATCTAGAAAGGATTTTTTGAACGTTGCTGAATAATCGATTATTGATTTGGTATAATCGATTGTTTTACGTAAAATCTGGAAATGATTTTTTGAACGTTGCCAATAATCGATTGTTGATCTTGGACAATCGATTGTTAAGCGTAAAATCTGGGATTGATTTTTGGAACGATTGGCAAACAATCGATTGTGGCTTCCTGACAATCGATTGTCACAGAGTAAAATCAGCAACTCTTAATTGGCAATTAGGCAACGTTAATGCCAAGTTTTTCAACTATAAATACAGCTTCATTTCAGTGTTATATACACAACAACACACAACAACTGATCATTCTATCGCTACAAGCTTGCATACTATTGTTTATCATTTTATATTCATTTCATAAAGCTTTTGAGAGCCAAAGTCTTGTCCATAGTTGTTGTGATCTTGAGCTTACTTCTTTTACTCATATATACTCATTAAGGAGTGTTTTGCTTGAGTGTTTAGTGTTTTGTACACTTGTAAGAGAATTGTGATTCTCTTGTTGTAAGGAACTTGTGTTTCCTCGGTTGAAGTCTTGAAGTGTTGTATCTCCGAGCAAAGGTGTTAAGGCTTGTGTCCTTAAGTTGTAAAGGTTTGTTGAGCACCCGTAAGCTTGACAAGTTAGTGGAAAATCTCGAGAGAGTCTCTTGGGGACTGGACAAGCCACGTGTTGTGGTGAACCAGAATACATCGGTGCGTTCTTTCCTTTTGTTTATTTAACGCACTTAATTATTTCCTGCAAATTTTAATTTCTGCAAGTTTTACGCTAAATTTTATTATAACGCTATTCACCCCCCCCCCTAGCGTTAAGCGTATTATCTAACATGATTGTCATACAATATCGTTGTTTGACACTTGACTTCATTGTTTGTCATTCATCAAAACCTATACCTGAAAATCATGCTCATACAACCAAAGCGCACATATCATAGATATACATGATTTCCAACAATTTTCCCCTTTTTGATAATGACAAACAACGAAAGATATGCATATTGAATTCCCCCTAACTAGATGCTATATCTCAACATACAATTTATGCAACCAATTCAATTCAATATAATTCCCCCTTAATTGAATATTCCCCCTCAATTAAAGCATGCATATCGTCCATGTTCTTCCCCCTTTTGGCATTAGCAAAAAGAGTATACCAAAAGTTATTTATACCATTAACGATACCAATCGTTATAGACGAGATCATAAAAAGTTAGTAAATGGCATACTAATAATAACGATCATTTTTCTCAACCATGCCAATTGTTATTTAAACTAAAAATATTCATCAAAACATGAATCAATCATTTATTATAAAACCAATTGATACTAATTGTTATTAAAAAAATTTATTAAAGCATGTATCAACCAAAACTGATATAGATTATTTGCACATATCAACTCATTGCATTTTTATTCAAAATGCGATAACTAACCGACGTTCCCCCTTAATGCATTAAGGTTTCGTGCTTGGTGGTGCATCCACTACAATATTGTAGTCTTCAAGCACACCTGCAAAAAGAACCTAAAAATAGGTTTTTGGTACCCAACTTCTTTTGGGTCCTTGGGGGTTAGGATAATAAAAATTATAATCAACACATAAATCTCTATGTGTAGCAAAACAAACGGGTGCAATATGTCCTACCCGATTACAATAGTGACATATAACATTAGGATTATGCATATGTCTAGGTTGAGCCAAATGCTTTCTAGGTGATCTAAAGTTGTTCCCCCTAGAAGCGTTGAATTTCCTAGAGTCATGTCTAGGAGGTCTAAAATTATTCATTCTAGACTCACTTATAAAAGTCCTAGAGTTGTTTCTAGGTTGTCTATAGTAATTAATCATAGACTCATTTGTGAGGTTCCTAGAATTCTTTCTAGATGGACCAACCTCATTACTATCATCCTTTTTGATAACTTTCAATTTTAGGACTATCAACACTACATTTTTCTAGTGCGTTCCTAAGTTCTATGTTCTCTAATTTTAAAGAACTACAAGAGGAACAATTAGAGCATTTATCAAAAGAAGAAGCTTCATTCAATTCCTTGATTTTATATTTGAAATCAACAATGTCATTTTCCAAAAATTTATTTTCTTTTTCTATAACTTCAATTTTATTTTTAAGAACACCATTTTCATTAGTCAATTTTTCAAAATCTTTTTCTTGTAAAGAAAGTGTTTTCTGAAAATCTGTTTCTTGCAAAGAAAGTGTTTTCTGCAAATAAAGTGTTTTCTTCAAATCTTTTATCGTTTTGGAAGCATTAACAAATTCACCATACAATTCATCATAGGCATTTTGTAATTCTTCAAATGAGTGAGAGTTAGATGTACTTACCTCTTCTTCGTTTGCCACGAGACCCAATGCGGCGGTTCCATCGCCTGAGCTGTCCGAATCCCGTGATACGCGCCTATGGTGTTTCTTCTTTTTCTTGTCCTTCTTCATAGACTTACAAGACTTTTCAATTATATCATTTGAAATATTATCATCATCCCTTTCCGAATCACTTACCTCTTCTCGTTTAGAGGATGAGGCTTTGAAGGCAAAATTTGAATTGCTTCTAAGATAAGGATTAAGAATTGTGCTATCATAAGTTTCGAGGTTACCTCTTAGTCCATCAATCGTGATATCCGTGAACTCCATTGACTCTTGGATGGCATTGGCTTTAGAGCGCCATTCGGGAGTGAGCTCCGTAGAACTTTTCGAACAAGATCTTTGTTCGTGTAAACTTTCCCGAGAGCATGGAGATCATTGACGATTCTTAAAAATCGTTCAAACATAACACCGATGGGTTCCTTCTCCATTTTAAAGATTTCATATTTATGTGTTAGAAAATCAATTTTGGCTTCTTGGACTTGAGGCGTACCTTCATAAATGATCTCGAGCTTATCCCGCATCTCCTTGGCGGTTGTGCAGCAAGAGATTTTTCGATAAACAACTGGATTCACCACACAATATAATACATGGATGGCCCTTGCATTATTTTCAACTTTCTTGATGTCCTCGGCATCATATTCATCTTCCTTCTTTGGAACCGTGGTTTCTCCAACTTTCTTTGTTGGCATTGGTTCACCATTTTAATGATTTGCCACAAACGAAAACTGTTTGCTTTGATGAAAATTATCATTCGCTCCTTCCAATATGAGTAATTCGTTCCATCGAAAAATGGAGGGCAAGTGGTGGATTGTCCGTCATTCATCGTTCCTGCGTTCAATAATCTCAACAGAAAAAATATATATTGCTCTCAACCGGTTAAGGCTTTCAGAGAGTTAGGCTCTGATACCAATTGTTAGATAATACGCTTAACGCTAGAGGGGGGGGTGAATAGCGTTATAATAAAAATTAGCGTAAACTTGCGGAATTTAAAAATTGCAGGAAATAAATAAGTGCGATAAGTAAGTAAATTAGAACAAACGCACCGATGTATCCTGGTTCACCACAACCCGTGGCTAGTCCAGTCCCCGAGAGACTCTCTCGAGATTTCCACTAACTTGTTAAGCTTACGGGTGCTCAACAAACCGTTACAACTTGAGGACAAAAGCCTCAACAACCTTTGCTCGGAGATACAACACTCCAAGACTTCAACCAAGGAAACACAAGTTCCTTCTTACAACACAAGGGACTAACACTTCCCTTCAAGTGTACAAAAACACTTAGCACTCAAACAAGACACTCCTTTAAGAGTAGATATGAGTAAAAAGAATACGCTCAAGATCGCAACAACTTTCGACAAGAATTTGGCTCTCAAAAGCTTATGTAATGAATATAAAATGATAAGCAATAAAGTATGCAAGCTTTAGCAATTGTATGTCAGTTGTTGTGTGTTGTTCTTGTTAAAAGACTGAGTTGAAGCTGTATTTATAGTTGAAAAACTTTGTATTACCGTTGCCTAATTGCCAATTAAGAATTGCTGATTTTACTCTGTGACAATCGATTGTCAAATTACCACAATCGATTGTTTACCAGTTCTTCCAAAAATCAATCCCAGATTTTACGCTTAACAATCGATTATCTAAGATCAATAATCGATTACTGGCAACGTTCAAAAAATCATTTCCAGATTTTACGTAAAACAATCGATTGTTAGAAATCAACAATCGATTACTCAGCAACGTTCTAAAAATCCTTTCCAGATTTTAATTAAAACAATCGATTATAAGAAATCAATAATCGATTACCTAACGGTATTTGAAAACATTTTGGCAACGGTCAGTTATACAATCGATTATACTAAGTTAACAATCGATTATATACCAGTCTTGAAAAATCAATTTAGACACTGCCTCTTGACAATCGATTGTTATAGGTTCACAATCGATTATTTAATAACTTTGAAAAAGTCTGGAAGACACTGCCTCAACACAGTCGATTGTCATAAGTTCACAATCGATTATTTTGTGACTTTGAAAAATCTGATGGACACTGTCTCATCACAATCGATTGTCATTAGCTTCACAATCGATTATTTTGAGCTTTGAAAAACTTTGATGGACACTGCCTCATCACAATCGATTGTCATAAGGTTCACAATCTATTGTCATAAGGTTAACACAATCGATTGTCATAAGTTCACAATCGATTGTCAAGCAGCTGACTTAAACATAATCGATTATCATAAGTACATAATCGATTATCTTAGTCCAGATTTTAGAGGCATGCTTAAAAATCATTTTGACTAAAGTAAATATGCATTATTTAAAATTATTTTGCTCTATTAAATATGCATGATTTGTTAAAAATATTTTTACGAGAGAAGCCAAGTCTTGAGTTTAAGTTGTCGGATCAAGATCACAATTAAATACCGACTCATATAAAACTTAATCTCGATCTTTGTCTTGTGCTTGAATCTCTTTGGCTCGTTCATGCAATTCCGTCATCGGTATGCTTCTTGCCATTTGATTGATTGTCATACAATATCGTTGTTTGACACTTGACTTCATTGTTTGCCATTCATCAAAACCTATACCTAAAAATCATGCTCATACAACCAAAGCGCACATATCATAGATATACATGATTTCCAACATGATTGATAGGTGTTATTATATGCAGACTTTGCTAACGGCAGGAATTGATCCCACGAGCCTCCAAAATCAATAACACGGGCTTGGAGAATATCCTCCAATATCTGAATAGTCCTCTCGGATAGACCGTCCGTCTGGGATAAAATGTTGTACTCAGTTGGACCTGGGTGCCCAACTCTTTCTGAAATGCCTTCCAGAAATGTGAGGTAAACAGCGGACCTCGATCCAATATGATAGATATAGGCAACCCATGAAGGCAAACAATCTCCTTGATATAAATCCCCGTTAATCCATCGGACGAGTAAGTGGTGGCAACATGAACAAAATGTGCTGACTTGGTCAGCCTATCAACAATAACCCAAACTGCATCAAACTTCTTTCGAGTCATCGGAAGGCTAGTAACGAAGTCCATAGGGATCCGCTCCCACTTCCACTCAGGAAGCTCAATTTTCTGAAATAAACCACCAGGCCTCTAATGCTCATATTTAGTCTATTGACAATTTAAACACTGCGCTACATACCCCACAATATCCTTTTTCATTCTGCACCACCAATAGTGTTGCCGCAAATCCTGATACAATGCTCCCCCTGGCTGTGGGAGTATAACAATATTTCATCAGTGAAGATTATCGCGAACAAGTCTAAATAAGGCGTGAACACTCGGTTCATCAAATCCATAAGGGCTGCTAGGGCATCTGTCAACTCAAAAGACATGACCAAGAGCCTCAGCTCCAACATTTCGCACCAAAACTAGATATGACAGACTACTCTTTTTGAACTGCACTAGGAACGCTATCAGTCATACCATGCCACTCGATCCGCGGTACACCCGGCAGAGCCAATGCAATTGACTTAGCATGACATTCCATACTATTATGACATGAAGATAACAAATCCATGCCCAATATAAGGTCAAGTACGCGAGGCTCAATAGCCATAAATCATATCGGTCCCCTAGACTGGTACACACGGTCCGAAACACCAGTATTTCCCACTGAGGTACAAACATGAACAAGTAAAGAAGGGAATCTCCCAGGGCGTACCCAATTAATGAGCAGAATAGGAGGACAAATAAGAAGAGGTGAAACCAAGATCGAATCATACTGAGGCATCTCTGTAGCAGACTGGTATAATATAACTCTTAACCGTTCAATCAACTTGGTTATTAGCAAACTTTCCGACTTGGCTCAAGATCATGGATCAATAAACGCACTTAACAATTCATAACTCATATACTCTATTATTGTCGTAAGACCATAATGAGGTTGAACTCATTCCCCCATAAGCATATGGAGACACGATTTATCTGAAATTATAATTCCTCTGAAATCCTTGCATTTACTCCCACAACAGTTAAGCCCACTCTCTAGGCGACCAATTTACAAAGTACAATTTTTTTTTAATTTTTTTTAGAAAAATTTCAACAGAGTATCCTTTGTAATTGGGCTTATCCACATGCCAGAGAATCACTAAAACCATCATACAAGAACGATGAATCCGATCCACCATTATAGAATCCCCCAACTAGTGTAGACACATGTACGTGAATACTCAAGACCTCACTAGGAATAGCCAAATAGAGTGCAAAGATAGAACGACACATATGCATATGTGGATCCAGGATCAAATAGCACTAAATAATTTCTAATATACATCAAAACGGTACCTGTAACGTCTGCATTTGAAGACTCAACCTCCAAATCGGCTGCTGGTTGATCCCTACCTCTGCCGGTCTGAACTCCACCTCTAAGACTTCTACCTCCACCTCTATGTCCTCTACCCCCGCCTCTAGCTGGTTGGGCAGGCTGTGAGCAACTGGAGCCTGAATCATAGGGCGCGGTCCCTGCTGCTGCGAACTACCTAAAATTCGAGGGCAATATATGACAATGTGCCTCGGATCACCACAAGCATGGAAAATTCTCGACTGCCGCGGCTGAGCACCTCTCAGCCTCGGAAAAACCTTCTTGTTGTGACCATACTCACCATACTCAAAATATTTACACGAACGCCGCAACTGGGGAAACTAGGGTTGACCCGATCGACCTGTACGACCACCTGAAGTACCATAAGTGACAAGGGAAGCTGACTGAAAGGGCTTGGGAGGATGGCCTCTACCAAAAGTACTTCTACCTCCAGACGAGGTACCACTAAACATGCCTACATAATGGGGCCTCTAATCCGACCTACGACTGCCTCCTTGTGGTAGAACCATCTCAACTCCACAACCTACAATGGCCGTCTCATGAAAGGTGGCCTCACTCCGGGCCTGAGCTGTTGTACCCAGCTGACCTACCAGAACTGCCTGAACCCCTGCAAGCAAACCCGCTCGAATGACACTCTCCACTAAGCCTACAATTCTGACCAGAGCGTCTTGAAGAACTGGAGTGAAAATGAACCCCTCTGGGACCTAAGTTGGGCCCACTGGAGCTGTTGGGGATCGAACCTCCTCCTTAACCTGAATCTGAGGCTCCGCCACTGGTGTTGCTGCTCGGGGCTGAGCTCTACCCCTACCTCGGCCTCTAGAACGGTCTCGACCTCAGCCTCTAGAATGGCCTCGACCTCGGCCTTTGCCCCTAGCGAAAGTTGTTGCTAGGGCGTCGGGCTGCTGATCAGTAGACGAGGAAGCATGTGTTCTTGCCATCTCTGGAAGAACAGAGTAGAAATACAATTAGCACTTGAAGAACAAATTCGCACGACAGGAAATAATGAAGGTGAAATTTTCCTAACTCTGTAGCCTCTAGGGGATAAATACAAACGTCTCCGTACCGATCCCTCAGACTCTACTAAGGTTGTTCGTGAGTTGTGAGACCTATGTAACCTAGTGCTCTGATATCAACTTGTCACGATCCGAATTTCCCACCATCGAGAGTCGTGATGGCGCCTACTAATGGGAGCTAGGCAAGTCAACTCTTACTTAACTTTCCAATTTCAACAATACTTATTGTAAAACAATTAAAAATAAAAATATGGTTACTATGGAGCGAATAAATTTTAGCGGAAGACTTAGTTAATTTCACTAGATACGATACAGAAATCCCAGCGTAAAACACTACCCAAGAACTGGTATCACAATACTCACGAACTTCTAAGAATAATACAAATAACTGTCTGAAAGAAATATAATACTATTTGTCTCGAATACATGATTTAACAGTCTAAAAATAAAGATAGAGGAGACGTGGGGTCCTGTGGACACCTGCAAGGCTACCTCGGTATCTCGATAATCAAGATGCTAGCACCCACACTACCGTTAATGTTGCTGTCTGTAACCTATATATGCACAAAAAGAGCACAGAGTGTAGAATCAACACAACCGACCCCATGTGCTGCTAAGTGTCCGGCCTATCCCGGCGAAATAGTGACAAGGCTAGGACCAGACACTCACATAAGCCTCTACATTTCAAAAAATATATATACAACAAAATAATAGGGAACAACATTTAATATTTGGAAAAGGAAAAACCTTCTCTGAAGTACCAACAAAATATAATGGCTGGAGTAAAATAAATGAACTTCAATTAAGGCGAACGGGTAAATCAACAATTGCACGGCACCGACCATCAAACGTTTACTCTTGTTCTCACCAATACAGTCACATAAAGTGCACGGCATCACCCATCGTACTTTATCACTGCTCCTCACCCAATCAATAATATAAAGTACGGCATCATCCATCGTGCTTTATCACTCTTACTTACCCAATAAATAATATAAAGTAATTCAGTGATTACATGGCATCATCCATCGTGCTTTATCACTCATCCTCACCCAAGCAATAATCACAAACAATGGGTCGAAGGAATAAAGAAACCGTAATAATAATAACCCAACAAGGAATAATTATATCTTTTTTTTTATTTATTCATTTCTTACTCAATTATCATGTCATCGTTCGAGCCAACATTCCAGGGAATTCACAATTCATAATTTCCTTCTCACACCTTTCACGTTATTAGGCAATCAACAATTAGAGAGTTACATCAATATCAAATAATCACGAGTAAAGACTCACGGTCATACTAGACCCCCACGGTATAGATACTTGTCACCATGCTTATACGTCGGACTCCGCACATAGCAATTAGCAAATAGACTCAACTCATATCCCCTCAAGTTATGATAGATCAAACACTTACCTCGAAGGTTTACGGCAAACTCAATCCTTAAGCAATGCCCTTTTTCCTTTCAAATTTGGCTCCAATTCAATTGTATCTATACATAATTGATTTAATATCATCAATACTACTCAACAAAATAATCCAAATGGCTAAATATTTTTTTTACAACATTCTGCCCGAAATAGTGAATATCCACCCCTGGCCCACGTGGTCAAAATACGAGGTTCAAACCAATTTTCGACAACCCATTCACTCACGAGTCCGAATATATAATTTTTTCTTAAGTTCAACCCCAAAACGAGGTCTAAATCACAAATTAATTAAAAACCATAACTACACCCAATTCTCTAAATTTTTTTACCTATTTTCACATGTTTAGGCCTAAGGATTTGATTGATGTTGAAGAAAAATGAAGGAAACGAGTTAAGAATCACTTACCCAAGAAGTTTGATGAAGAATCACCCAAAAATACTGTTGGAGAAGAGAGAGTTTTGAGAATTGGGATAATATCCCGTTTTGTTCTGTTTTTCGGACTTAAAAATCACTGGGCAAAATTTGCTCTATGCGATCGGAGGGCCTGTGATGTGATCGCATAGAGTATGGTCTGAAGGGAAATGTGATCGCATAAGGACAGATGCAAACGCATAGAAGGAAAGGAAGGGGGTTGACTTTGCTCTATGCGATCGCGGAGAAGCAATGTGATCGCATCGAAGAAATTCTGGGCATCAACATTTACTCTATGCGATCGCATAGAAGGATTTCTGGACCTACAATTTTGCTCTATTTGACTGGAACAAGACCTATGTGATTGCATGGAAGGATTTTCTAGGCAGAATGCAGCAGCAATTCTACTGCATTTTCTAAGGCCAAAAGCACTCTAACACCTATCCGAAATTCACCCGAGCCCTCGGGGCTCCAAACCAAATATGCACGCTGACTCAAAAACCCCATACAAACTTGCTCGAGCGATCAAATCTCCAAAATAACATCAAAATCAAGGAATTGAACCTTAAATCCAAGAAATCTTTCAAAATTTCATAACTTCCAAATTTTCCAATTTAAGGCCAAAACACGTCAAACGACGTCTGTTTTCAACCAAACTTTACCGCAACCGCTTAACCAATATATATGACTTGTACCGGGCGTCGGAACCAAAATACCAGCCCGATACCATCACTTTTGATCAAATTTCTTTCATTTTCCTTAAACATTTTTAGAAAACAATTTTACGAAAATATTCTTTTCTCAGGCCTGGGATCTCGGAATTAGATTCCGGGCATACGCCCAAGTCCCATATTTTTCTACGGACCTTTCGAGATTGTCAAATCACGGGTTTGGGTCCGTTTACCAAAAATATTGACCAAAGTCAACTTTAATAATATTAATATCAAAATTCTTCAAAATTTTCACATAATTCATATATATCAACATAAAAATTTTCCGTCTTCGCGCCCGAACTACACACACAAATTGAGGCAACTAATAGTGAGGTTTTTGAAGGCTTCGGAAGCCCGAAATGACTAATAAAATAAGTGATGACCCTTTTGGGTCGTCACAGTTAAGTACATCTGACTCTGTATAGATCCATCAACTATTCTACAGCAACATAAAAGAAACCAAGCAAACGCAAAGAAAATATAAATTACACGAGTAAAAAGATATTAGCCAAGCTGAGACTCAAGAATATAGTCTATAAAAGATTTTTTAAAAGATAAATCTGAATTGTATAAAATGAAACATATTTAATACATTGTAGTTTGTTACTCATAATTGCTAAAATACTTCGTGTCTTGCTAATGAAGATGCTGGAAATAACTTAGTATAAGTAGAAGTAGCATAATAGGTTATATGGAATTAGTATTTTGAGTTTAACTACTTGTTGGCTTGTAATCATTTTTATAATTTCAAGGCCCAAAGAAAAATTTAATGCTTTATTATTTTTGAGCTTACTATATAAATATATTTTTCATATATAAATTTATTTGGTACGATTTGATATTCTTTTGATTTATTTTTATAAAATAAAACTTACCCTAATTATCAGTGCAATTAAAAATTTATGCTTCAATTTAAAAAAAATCTAAAATTCGATTTAGTGCGGTACAAATGAATCGGTTTTAAATATTCATTCGACGTCCCTACTCATAAGTCATACCTTCATTATTTCTTAGGGTATTTTTTAGTAAACCAAAATGGCAATATATTTATACCACTAGTCCATCTCATTTCTTGTGCTTTGTGTTTCTTGTGCTTTGTGTTTTACATATGTATTATATATGCGATTCCTAATTTATCCTCATGGAAGATCTTCCTATGATTTTGTAAAGAAATGAATTGGACAAGGAAAAAATTGTACAAAAAGAAATTAGATAGGTCGCAAATCAATATAAATGGTACATACATTAATTACTAAGGTGTGAGAAATGCAATTAGCTCTTTCATTGCACCAATTTTAGGAATAATTAGGACAAAAAGGAAAAACAAAAAGAAATATAGTAAAATTTAGACAAATGAAATATATAGAGATTGATCAGAAGAAGAAAGCGGCGGTGGAAGCAAATGCAGCCATTAGAAATGGAACAAACAAAGTAGTTCCATCATTCTCCATAGAAGGTGAAGGTGAAGGTGCTTCTTCTCCAGCAGCCATGACTCCATTACTACCGAAAGCTACAGCTACCATCATACAAATAGTGAAAACCATAGCCAATTTCTTTAATCCTTCCATTGATTCTCTTAATTTATACAAATTTCTCAAAACTTTTTTTTCTCTTGAAAAGTAGTTGAAATTGAAACTCTCAGAAGCTAATGATGATTTATTAATTTGCAGGATTAAGGATGTCCTTTTATAACGAATCACTAAGAATCTTCCAGCTATACACTGGTATTTTTAAGTCTAAATCTTCCAGCTATACACTGGTATTTTTAAGTCTAATATCAAATGATTTTAGTGATGTGCTAGCTAGGCTGGGTTTTATGGGTGTATGATAACAATATTCCCTCATGTCCACAATAAGTGCTTGTTTTACTTTTGATTTTAGTTCAAAATAAGTGTTTTGTTAGATAATCAAGAAAAAATTCAATTTATTTTTACTCGTACACAATTTTCTCTCTCATCACATTAACTTACTAAATAAGGGTAATTTAATCATACTAGATAATTTTGTATAGGATTTAGTATTTTCTTAATGAGCGTCTTAATAGTAAAATAGACAATTATTGTAAACCGGAGAGAGTAATTGTTTTGCTTAATTTGTTAATTAATATGGCCGGAGATTTTATCTGTTTTATGTAATTGAACAAGAATAATGCTAGATAATTAATTGGTTTGTTTTCTTTGAAGTATTAATTAATTGGTGATTAGGTATGACATGGCTAGAATGCGGGTTTCCGAGAAAATGACCCTTCATAGGAAAGTCTGGAGGTCTAGTATCAGGGTTGTAGGATAGGGACTCCTAGTGTTTTTCGTACTCCTCACCCGGGGTTGGGTGAGGCTTGACATAGTTATTCATAGATGATTTATGTATTTGATTGCGTCTCCCTTATGGTAGTTACTGTCTGATATTATTGTATGCTATTTTATTTATGGTTCTTATGTTTAGATAATTATTTACGCTATTTCTGCTGGAGTTACTAATGCTCTTTTGTTTTTATTTTTGTTTTTGTTTTTGTTTTTTTCTTGCCTTCACTGAGCCGAGGATCGATTGGAAACAGCCTCTCTGCCCTTTCGGGTAGGGGCAAGGCTCGTTTACATATTACCTTCCCCACCTTATGGGACTATACTGAATAGTTATTGTTGTTGTTGTTATTATTAACTGTTCATCCTGGCAAATGGGAGCCACGTTAAAGGTGTCCTATTTTTTTTGGGAAGTTTGATTTACAAAAAGAAGTTGAAAAGACAGCATCAAAATAGTATTAATGATGTTGCTGCTTAGAAGGGATAATGATAAAATATTCATACACTACTAAAAAACCGTTTAAAACCGTTCGAGATAACCAATAAATTCGATCGATAATGATCAATCTGTTAGGATTATGATTCCAACTAAATATAACAACCTTCATATTGAATAATCCGGAATTAAACTACAAGAGCGGAAGCTAACCTGAATCCATATCCGGAAAGTGTTGAACCTCCTTTGATAATTGTCCTTGAGTCCTTTTGAACCTCTTGATTCTTTCTTCAAGAATGTCTTGCAGTTTGTGTGTTACCACAAGAATGAATCCACAAGGTTTAACAATATGTGAATTGTTACACAACAATAACAATATGACAATGATCAAATTTGGTATATGGCTTTACACACTATTTGCAAGACAACAATGGAGTAATTTGGCTCTTGATTCAATGGGAGGAAGAAGAGTCTTGTCTTGCACTAATGTGGGAACCATAACCCCCACTTTATAACACAAGAGTTACATAACCCAAGAGTCACAAGAGTTACATAACTCAAGAGTCACAAGCTTGTAACCATAGTTACATATATGCAACCTTAGTTAGCCCATCATTAACTAAGGTTACCCTTTTGGGTATCTACACATTAGTCCTACACTTTATATGACAACACATTGGCCCCCTTAACATAATGTCCATAAGACCACAAAATTAGGCCAAACCAAAAGATAGCACATAACATATAATTTATCCATATATTGTTCATATGTGTGTAGATATAAGTCCATATATCTAGATATAAATCCATATATCTTACAATCTCCCACTTGGACGAGATACACATACATATGTACAAACCTTAGCATTATATGTTACAAAATAACCTTAGTTACGCAAAATTGCTATCACAATAAAATTGTCATGAACAATCTGGTCCATCAATCATACCAACATAGGAACTAAGTGCTCGTCGTTACTCATTCGTAACTAGAACCAATCATAGATCACGTATATCAATATAACCAACGACTTGGATCAAGTGTAGGTATGTAGCATGGAAATAACATAAAGTGTGGTCAATAGAATGTCTATTTCCAACTGGTTCTCTTTATTGAGATCAATCATAAACTGTAAGAGTACAAAAAAAACTTTAAAACTGAATATCTGCAGATATAACTGAATTACTGAATTTCGGAATATAATGAACAATTACATAAATGTGCAATACAAACTCCCACTAAAATATATAATCCTTATCTGATTTGACACTCATACAAGCAATATGCTCATGAAATACTTTTGGTGTCAATCCCTTAGTGAGCGGATCCGCAAGCATGGAGTTTGTACTAATGTACTCAATGCACAACTGTCCATTTTGTACTCTTTCTTTAACAACCCGAAATTTGACGTCCATATGTTTTGCTTTCGTCAAACTACTGTTGTTATTAGCATAAAGGACCGCCGATCTGTTATCGCATAATAGCCTAAGCGGCTTTTTGATGCTATCAACAATTCGCAGTCCACCAACAAAATTCCGCAGCCATAATGCCTCATTGGATGCTTCATAACATACCATAAACTCCGCTTCCATGGTGGAAGTGGCTGTAAGAGTTTGCTTAATGCTTCTCCAAGAGATAGCACCACCCGCAAGCATGTAAATATAGCCTGAAGTAGACTTCAAACTATCCTGACACCCAGCAAAATCGAAATCGGTATACCCAATGATCTCAAGCTGGTCCGATTTCCGGTATGTAAGCATGTAATCCTTTGTTCTCTATAAGTACCTCATGACCCGTTTGGCTGCCTTCCAATGGTCCATTCCCGGAATGCTTAGATATCTGCCTAACATCCCAACAATGTATGCTATATCAGGTCGTGTACATACCTGAGCATACATCAGACTACCTACCGCCAAAGCATAAGGTGACTTCTGCATTTCCGAAATTTCATAAGTATTGTTTGGGCACTGTTTGAGACTAAACTTGTCTCCCTTAGCAACAGGGGTGTTGCCTGGTTTACAATCCTGCATGCCAAATCTTTTCAGAACCTTATCGATATAGCCCTTTTGTGACAGACCGAGAACGCCTTTGGAGCGATCTCGTTGAATCTGAATTCCTAATACAAAAGAAGCTTCACCAAGATCTTTCATTTCAAATTTCTTTGAAAGAAATTTCTTAGTTTCAAGTAATAATGCTATATCGTTACAGGCAAGCAGTATGTCATCGACATATAAAACCAGAAAAATATACTTACTCCCACTGAACTTATGGTATATACAGTCATCAGCAATATTCGGTTCAAAACCAAAAGATGTAACGACTGCATGAAACTTATAATACCATTGACGAGAAGCTTGCTTGAGCCCATAGATGGATTTCTTTAATTTGCTAACCTTCTTCTCTGATTCATCCGAAACAAAGTTTTCAGGTTGCACCATATAAATTGTTTCCTAAATGTCACCATTGAGAAAAGCTGTCTTAACATCCATTTGATGAAGCTCAAGATCAAAATGTGCTACTAATGCCATTATAGTCCTGAAAGAGTCTTTCGATGAAACTGGAGAGAAAGTCTCTTTATAATCAATGCCTTCCTTCTGAGTGTAGCCTTTTGCGACAAGACGAGCTTTGTACTTAATAACATTGCCCCCTGAATCCCTTTTGGTTTTAAAAATCCATTTACAACCAATAGGTTTCATACCTTCGGGCAATGTAACAAGCTCCCAAACGTCATTATCGCTCATAGACTTCATCTCATCATTCATGGCATCGATCCACTTTTGAGAGTTAGAACACTTAATGACTTGACGGAAGTTGATTGGATCATCTTCCTCAAGTCCAATATCACTTTCTTGTTCTTGGAGAAATACTACATAATCATCCGAAATTGCACTTCTCCTCTCTCTAGTGGATCTCCTTAATGGCATTTCAGTTTCTTGAGGTTGTTGAGTTTGATTTTCATTAGTTATATCAGGTTCCTGATGGGGAAGATTTTCGAGATTGTCTTGAACTGGAGTGGTGTGATCCGAGTCAGGAAGACCAAGATCAACAACTTGAGGGAAAGACACATGTTCTTCCTCAAAGACAAAATCTCTAACAACTTTATCTCCCCACCCCCCAAACTCAATATCCTCAAAGAACCTAGCATTGCCCGTCTCAAAAATAGTTCTAGAAGTGGGATCATAAAACTTAAAACCCCTGAATTTTTCAGAGTATCCAACAAAATAGCTACTAACCGTCTTAGCATCCAGTTTCTTTTCATTCGGCCTATAAGGCCTTGCCTCAGCTGGACAACCCCAAATGTGAAAATGCCGAATACTGGGTTTATGCCCAGTCCAAAGTTCATAAGGGGTTTTGATTGTAGCTTTAGTTGGAACTCTAATTAGAATATAAGTTGCAGTTTTTAATGCTTCACCCCAGAGTGAGTCTGGCAAAGAAGTACGAGAAATCATACTTCTTACCATATCCTTAAGGGTCCTATTTCGTCTCTCAGCTACACCATTCATCGTAGGACTTCCTGGCATAGTATACTGAGGGACAATCCCACACTCATCTAGGAATTTAGCAAAAGGCCTTGTACGTTGTTCACCGGAACCATCATATCGACCATAGTATTCACCACCACGGTCAGATCTAACGGATTTAATTCATTTGCTTAGTTGATTTTCAACTTCAGCCTTAAATGATTTGAACACGTCTATGGATTGGGACTTTTCGTGAATAAGATATAGGTACCCATAACGAGAGTAATCGTCTATGAATGTGATAAAGTATTGTTGACCATTCCGACAAGGAGTAGGAAATGGCCCACAAATATCCGTATGTATCAATTCTAAGACGTCCGAAGCTCTCTTAGCACCTAATCTAGTCTTGTTTGTTTGTTTTCCCTTGATACACTCAATACAAATTTCCGAATTTGAGGTATCAAGAGAATCAAGAATTCCATCTGACACGAGTTTCTGAATTCTTTGAATGGATATGTGACCCAAACGTTTATGCCAGAGTGAAATAGAATTCTCATTAGTTAATTTCCTTTTAGTACCACTTAAACTTGTATGCAAAGTTTCTTTATTTGAAGTTATTGTATCAACCAAATATAAGCTATCAAATGTTGATAAAACACCAGTACCAATAAGATTTGAATTCCGAAAGAGACTAACTTTATTACCCCCAAATGTACATTTATAACCAGATATGTCCAATTGGGGAACCGAAATTAAGTTCCGTCTAAAAGACGGTACAATAAAAGTCTCATCCAAATCTAAATGAAAACCGGTCTTAAACAACAGCCTAAATTTGCCAATAGCTTCAACTGGCACCTTCTTGCCGTCACCCACATAGATGTATCTTTCACCATCATTTGGTTTTCGGCAGTTCAGGCAACCCTGCATTGAGATACTTATGTGAGTAGTAGCAGCAGAATCTACCCACCAAGTATCCTTAGGTACCGAAATTAAATTAACTTCAGAACAAACAAGAGAAAGAAGTGTACCTTTTTTCGCACGCCGGGCATGGTACTTGGTACAATCCTTCTTCACATGATTAGTCCCCTTACAGAAGAAGCAACCTAATTCAGTGATTTCAACCTTAGGTTCCTTATGTTGCTTATTCTTGGTCTTTGCAACCGCAACTTCCTTACCCTTCCTCTTCTTAGTTGCCTTAGAAGAGGATGCCAAATGAGCACTTTCAGTCTTATCTAGCTTTATCCTTTCCTCTTCTTGCACACAGTGTGAAATGAGCTCATTAAGAGACCATTTCTCCTTCAGGCAGTTGTAACTGACCTTAAAATGATTAAAGTGTGCAGGAAGAGATATCAAAACAAAGTACACAAGCAGTTCCTCAGGTAAATCCAGCTTGAGTGACTTAAGTTTCGAAGCTAGATGAACATTTCCATAATGTACTCCCTAATCTTTCCCTTGCCCTTATACCTCATGGAAACAAGTTTACTTAATAGTGTACTCGTTTCCGCCTTTTCGTTTTGAATAAAACGCTTTTCAAGGTTTTCAAGGAAAACTTTGGCATTTGGTTCATCATTCATAGTGCCCCTGAATGATTCTGGAATTGCACGCTTCATGATCATTAGACTCATGCGATTCGAGCGTTCCCACTTCTCCATCGCTCTCTTTTCATCAGGAGAGGATGTATCCTCAAGAGGAGTAGGTTGCTCAATCCGAAGAGCAAGGTCAAGATCCATGCAACCGAGAACGATCATGACGTTCTCTTTCCATTCCTTAAAGTTAGTGCTGTTAAGCACAGGGATGCTATTGATGTTGGCAGAGATCGTAGAAGCAGAAGAATTTACTGAAAATAGAACAAAAGGATTACTGAATACATGCTTACAAATACTTGAACTTTAACTTTATAGATTCAAAATTAGGCATTCCCATTACAAGATACCTAGCACAACATTGGTTTTAGTCTTTGGACAGAAAAACAACTTGTAAGTGGTACTCTTGGTGTAGTGATCAAACATAGACAATAAACTCCTGTCAAATATTAAACCTTCCTTTGGGCCGATTTAATATTCACATGGAAAACCAAATAATCGTCTCATATTTACCACCACAATTATGTTCGAATTCCTGCCAAATAACACCTTCCTTTGGGCCGGTGTTAAACGCATGGAAGACTAACATCCACAGTCATCTTATATTTTAAAATTAATCAATCTACACAATAGAGGTTACTTTGGCAACATAATGCTTCAATTGAATAATTAAAATATTAGATGCTATAAACTTTAGTTCCTTAAGCCTTATTATGAATCTCAACTTAATATGTTACATATGTTGATATGTAACACTTGAATATTAATTGTTGTTTACTTTATAGGACAATTCCAAATAATATTAGAATTGATGGACTTTAAAACAATTAACATTCACTGAAACTTAAGAGAGTTGAAACGTTTTTAACCTTACTGGACAAAAATAATCGATTGTATGCAATAGACAATCGATTATCTTTGGCATGAAAATAAATTTCATCTACTGGACCAACACAATCGATTGTCAAAACCAGACAATCGATTGTTTTGGCAACATAATCGATTGTCAAAACCATATAATCGATTATTGTGGTTTTAAGAAAATTTGATAAGTTTCTGGACCAACATAATCGATTGTCAAAACCATATAATCGATTATGCTGGTTTTTAAAAAAAATTTTAAGCTACTGGACCAACATAATCGATTGTCAAAACCAGACAATCGATTAATTTGGTTTGCATAAAAACTTTTATGTTACTGGACCATGACAATCGATTGTCTACAATAGATAATCGATTGTATAGTATAATTTAAAAACGTTTCAACTCACTGGACCAGAACAATCGATTGTCTGGTTTTAACAATCGATTATTCTGGTGTTCCAAATAACTGCCAGAATTTTAAACGTCAAAGACAATCGATTGTGTAAGGTAACAATCGATTGTCTTGAGGCAGTGACCAAAAAAAATTTTTCAGAATAACACATGATTTTCAACATCGATCTTAAACATAAAAAACATGTTAACCAACGAAAATCATGCTATTCATACAATGTTTGAACATCAAATACATTAAAACATAACAATCATAAGATCATGCTATTTCATGGTATAATTTCATAAACAAAATTCTAATAAAATTTAAACATGAATCCAAACATAACATGAACCATATGATCTTCCAAATTATCCAAAAATGAAGGGTGGCTCTGACCAATTGTTAGGATTATGATTCCAACTAAATATAACAACCTTCATATTGAATAATCCGGAATTAAACTACAAGAGCGGAAGCTAACGTGAATCCATATCCGGAAAGTGTTGAACCTCCTTTGATAATTGTCCTTGAGTCCTTTTGAACCTCTTGATCCTTTCTTCAAGAATGTCTTGAAGTTTGTGTGTTACCACAAGAATGAATCCACAAGGTTTAACAATATGTGAATTGTTACACAATAATAACAATATGACAATGATCAAATTTGGTATATGGCTTTCCACACTATTTGCAAGACAACAATGGAGTAATTTGGCTCTTGATTCAATGGGAGGAAGAAGAGTCTTGTCTTGCACTAATGTGGGAACCATAACCCCCACTTTATAACACAAGAGTTACATAACCCAAGAGTTACAAGAGTTACATAACTCAAGAGTCACAAGCTTGTAACCATGGTTACATATATGTAACCTTAGTTAGCCCATCGTTAACTAAGGTTACCCTTTTGGGTATCTACACATTAGTCCTACACTTTATATGACAACACATCGGCCCCCTTAACATAATGTCCATAAGACCACAAAATTAGACCAAACCAAAGGATAGCACATAACATATAATTTATCCATATATTGTTCATATGTGTGTAGATATAAGTCCATATATCTAGATATAAATCCATATATGTTATACAATAATCATCAAAAATGCTATTATTTAAGCATTGTCGGTATTATATATAAATATATATATATATTTATATTTATATATATATATATATATATATATATATATATATATATATATATATATATATATATATATAAAGTTCAACCCATAACCTAAACCAATTCAATTCATACTCTAAAAGTTTAATTCACAAAGACAAACCCCTAAAAACTCAATTTAATTCAAAGTTAAACATTCAATTCCTAACTAAACTACTCAAGTCAATACAAACTTAAACATTCAATTTACATCCCAGGTAATCAATTAAATTTTAACAAGACCAAAACCCTAGATTTCAACAAAATAAGTTTAATAATCAATTTAAATAATAATTAACTAATTTGTAACTAATTAATGAAAAATAAACTTATACAAACAATGTAAGTTCAAAACGAAACTAGAATTATTAGGAGGTGGAGGAGGAAGGGCGGTGGTGGCAATGGATGCAGTAGCAGCGGTAGTAGCGACAACGGAGGTAGTGACAACTTGGGGTGGTACAGAAGAGTAAAAAATGGGATGTGTGTGAGGGAGAAGAGAAGGAGTGGCGGAAAGAAAAGCTGTGGGTGTGAAGGAGAAGAGAGTGAGAGTTAGAAAATTTTGAGAAGAGAAGAAGAGAAATGAGGGGAAAATCCAGTATTTCATATCTAAAATTAAAGGTACCGATCGACTCTGCTCGGTACACTTAAGTGGCTGTTGACTGTGTTTGACCACAGTTAACTGACTGACTTCGGTCGATTATCATTAAAAAAACTTAAATTACTTTTTTATATTATAATTTCTTAAAAAATTATAAAATTTAAAAAATAATTATAAACTATAAGTATATATTTTATTCTCCCCCCCCCCCCCAAACACACACACACACACGCATACACACACACACATATATATATATATATATATATATATATATATATATATATATATATATATATATAATCAATTTTATATATGAGACATTTATTTTACTCGAATTTCACGTTTCGTCTTATATATTTATTTATTTTATAACAAATTACAAATCACATAGATTAATAAATATCGGTCAAGATATTTTAACTTTTGTATTCGTCTATCTAGGTCAATTTTCTAAGTTATAATTAAGTATATGAGTCATTTCACAAACACAAACAAACACACACACATACATATTATGTTATGTTGTAATTGATGATTAATCACATATATTACTATGCATGAAAACTTGATCAATTGATGAATTAGTAAACTAATATTATTCTATTTTAAATATGTTTAGTCGATTGTTATATTAATTCATTTATTTAATGCTAATAGCTTCTTTCGTTTATTTAATTTGTAATACATATATACATGTCAAAGAAGTTTAGTATTGGTCTATATTTCATTCATTAATAACTAAATAATACATGATATAGATTAATCGATATAGGTCGAGAAGTTTTATTTTTAATATTTGTCGATGCATCTAAGTAAGTTATAGTCGATGAATCAATTTACAAATAGATATATATTTGATGATGATCAATTAAAAAGACTAATTAGATCTCCAAAAAGCCCTAGCGCTTCGCTTATATATATAAGCGCTAGGGTTTTTTGGAGATCTAATTAGTATTTATAATTGATCATCATCAAATATATATCTATTTGTAAATTGATTCATCGACTATAACTTACTTAGATGCATCGATACACGCGCGCGCATACACACACACATTTCGTTATACTACTTTAGCTATATATATAACTTGTTATAGTACATGTTAGTGTATTCATTATTTGCTTTACTAAATAAAGCGTTAATGAATTATATTTATATTATTTAGATAATAAATTTTAATGTGAATTAAAAGTTTGATCATGTTTGACCTATGAACCGACCGAAGGTCGACTATTTTCCAGAAATTACAGCTACCAACCAATCATGTAATTAGCGACCGATTTTTGTGTCGGTAGCTTCAACTTTAAATTTTAGAGCATGTTCAACTTATAAATAAATGTGAAAATAATTCCGAGAACTACTACAATCAAAAGCAAAAGACTACATCAACCCCCAAAAGTATATTTCAACCATAACATACCGTTCAGAGCACCAGTATCAAATGGGGTTTGGACTCGGGAAGAATAAATGAATGAGTCGTGATTCGAACTATTCAAAATTTACTTGGGTCAAATCCGATTGTCTAATTTGAACTAAAAAGTGGGTTATAAAATCAACATTTTTTCAACTGTTAGTTTTTTTTTTTTTTTTGTTTATGAATCAACTCACACTGACTATTTTTATAAATTTGAACTTTCAAAGTTAAAATATTAAATTTGATGTAAATAGAAAGTACCTTTTAATGTATATTGTTAAAGAAAGATGGACACTAAAATTAAAAAAAGATGCGAGTAATAAACTAAACACAGTAAATTAAAAAGCCAAAAAGCTACTAAAAGAAAAACTAAGAGGGTGTTTGACTAAGCTTATAAACTATAAGTATCTTTTAGTTTATTTACGCGTTTGGCAAATACCCTAAGTAATTGTAAGATAAAATCAGTCATAAGTTGGTCACCCTTAATTTATGACTTTTAGGTTAAAAATACTTTTAGTTTGATCAAACCTTTTACTAATTTATCCTTAATAATATTCTAATTCACAAAATATTTTTTCCAAAATAATTTTTCTAACTTTCTTTTCATTCCATACTCATTGTTTATCTTTTTCTTTACAAAAAATCTTTTTAATTTATGATCTTTTGTAAAGTTTTTAAGGATATTTTAGTTATTTTAATAAAAGAACAACTTATTAGCATTTTTCTACTAAATACATCAACTGTTTATTATCAATTGGCAGAATAGCCTAAATGGCACCTATACTTGTGCCATTTTGTCATGCCGGTCCCCAAACTTAACAATTTGCCAATTGAACACTTACACTTCATCAAACCCTGTATAATAAACGCTTATGACATGAGGCTGCAGTGCGTGCAATATAATCTTCTCAACATTGGCTGCCACGTCAAAAAATAACAATATTTAAATGCTATGTCACATGGTAGATTAAAAATAATTAAAATTAAAAAATAAAAAATAAAAATAAAATTCAAACGTTAATCCTTTCAAGAATTAGCGGACGTAAAGAATCTCTTTCAATTTCCTATCGTCGGCGCCGGTGAAGAGCCCCAAAACGGAAGAACATCTCCGAACATCTCCCATTCAATTTCACTCTTTCGGTTGTTAAAGAACTGCTACTTTGCTATTTGTGCAATAAAAATTCAAAAATAAGACTTCAGAACCAAATACCAAAATCAAGAAAGTAAAGTTTTGTGTATTTAAATTGACGCAAATAAGTGCAAGGAAAATTGCAGATTTGAAAATTTCGAACTTAGCTTTGTGTTGCAGCTGAAATCTCGCTCAAAACCGAACTAAATCTTCTTCAGATCGCCTCAAATTTGAGATATTAACTCCCAAAGGTATCCCTAATTATTTGTCAAAATACCCAATCGAACCCGAATCCAATTTCGCAAACCCGAAATTTTAAACTCAAGCTTCAAGCTCCTTTAATGGAGTCTTAAGCTCTCTCTTTTGTATTAGGAACCTTTTTTTGGGAGGGGAATGTAGGATGCTTGGGTTTGATTGTAAGTGAAGGGACGGAGGCAGCAGCGGTGGTGGTTGCGGTGGCTAGAGTGACCCGTTGGTGTGAACAGTGGACGGAAAGTGCGAGACAGGAGCGGCGAAGGATGCCATTGTACAATATAATGGAGAGTGATGTGTAAGAATAGTTTTCTCATTTTTTGTTATTTTTTAAATGAAATCATCAAAGTTACTCGCTTTTTAGAACGTGCAATCACCTATTTTACCCAACTCAGCAATGTATGTGCCACATATGCTTGGTCAACAATCAGAAGCATTTAAAATAATGTAGTTTAAAAACTACAAGTATCTAAATGAAATTTCATAGAGTATCGGGACCGAAATAATAAATCAGGACAAGTAGAAATATTTATTAGGCTATCGTGCCTTATCCATTTCAATAAATTTATCCAAATACATAAATATTTATTTCAAAAGTCAGTTTTAATCCTTAAAAATATTTTTCAGAACTTCAAATTTATCATCTATTTACCATCGGCTAATCCAAGGCAAGAAGAGCAACGCCAAATGGCATCCATGCACAGAAAAAGAGCCCAGACACACTTCACTACCACTCTTTGCCCCCTCCTTCTTCACCGTTCTCCGCCGCCGTCTCCCCATTACCACCTCCTCTTCGCCGTCTCTGCCCCTTAAACTAAACGACAACGACTTCAACGGAACCAAGAACCTCCCTGTAGGTGGGACGACAGATGAATCAGCCCTTGTGGCCTGCCGGAGGGTCTCCAGACTTGCACCGTCAAAAACTGTATAGGATTATTCTCCAGCAGCTCCGTCGTATCTCCACCGCCCTTTAACACGTCGGAGAGAAAAACGCGAGCGCTTCCCACCGGCTTCTCTAGAAGGTGGCCCTGAGCATAAATGTCCACGTTTAAAGCTGCCATGATGTCATTTTCTGGCAACTTCTCGTGGAACTTCACCTTCACCACCTGGTTCCAAATGGGGTTGGTCCCATCGTGGCCGCCGTGCTCCGCCACCCTGGTTTTTGCCACGTGGACGTCCCTCTTGGCGTAAACCTCGGCATAGGTCCTCATCTTGGTTAAAGTGTTTCCCGTTCTTCAGGTCCTCAGCGGAGTATATGAGAACTTCTATCTCTCTCTGCTGCTCCTCCGGCGGTGGCCTCCTCTGCCGTAAATGTGATTCAGGCATTATGGAGAAGATGATGTATTGGAACTGATTAGGAGAGAACTCAGAACTGTGAAAGTGATGCTTTCTGAGCGTTTGTTGTTTTGGTTCGGTGCAAGTTATATAGATCTACACTGACATACCCAAAAATGGTTAGGAAGCAGAAGATTTTAATTTGAATCAATCAGTGAATATTAACAGTGGCTGAAATAGGATTTCTGTTTACTATCTTGAGTGGATTCGGTTATTAATTTTTTTTCCCTTTTTACAGTATGAGATCACCATAATCTAATGTCACATTTTAGTTTGGGGGTTGTGTATGAATAATATTATCTTCACAATCTATAACAAAATGACATGCAACATTATTTTGCGCCATTATTAGGCTAATGTTAGAAGTTGAATGATAAACAGAAATTCTATAGTTTTTAGAAGTCTAACGAAAGAGCTAGATTTAGGACATGCCAATTGGTATAAAAGCAGAAACTACGTACCCTTAAATGTGGTCCTGGATTATGTTAATGTGACAAGGTTAGTGACTTATGACTTTAATTGGAAGAATGGGATATTTCATCCCACGTCGACACGCAATATTCGTTTAGACATTTCGGGGCAATTTGGTATAGGGATTAAAAGAGCTACTCCAGTATAAGAATTTATATATGTTTAGCTCAGAAGTTTGTTGATATGCTTTGTAAGTTTTAGAAAATAATTAAAAAATAAATAATGGTAAATTGTAATAAAATATAATTCGACCCAGAGATTAGATAGATGATATTGTCGTTCTAGATCTCAAAGATAAAGAAAAAATAAACTTAGCTTAAAAGATAAGCAATAGTTGGAGACAAAGAAGGAATTATTCGAGAATAATCATAATGATGTCTATTACAATGTGAATGTCTCCTTTATATAGAAGGAGACCTTCTTCGAAATAATCAAAAAATACAAAACTACATACAATATATATCGGGTGTTTAAAGGTAAATACTTACCCACACTGGGTGTTTGCACCAAACTATATTATCACTATAGTTAATTAATTTAATTAGATGAGAATGCATATAATTTACCATGGTTAAATGATTGAAGTCCATATGCAAGACACATGTTATATATTTATTGGTTTGGTATAAACACTCAGTGTGGGTAAATTTTTACCGTGTTTAAACTTTAAACCAACTGTACTAATTTACCATAGTTATGTGATAAATTATGTTGAGAATGTATATTAATTGATTATAATTTAGTAATAACCATATATATATATATATATATATATATATATATATATATATATATATATATATATATATATATATATATATATATATATATATATATATATATATATATATATATATATATATATTATGTGGCGGATCTAGGAATTCAAGTTTGTGGGCGCTGAATTTTTTTGTACATGAAATTAATGGGTGCCTTTGTAAATTTTTATACGTTTTCTCAAATTTTTTATATAACTATACATACTCTGCGTCGAGGTTAATGGGTGCTTGAGCACTCAAATTTTATGTATAGATCCGCCACGTGTTTATTAAATTGGTATAAATACCCAATGTTGATAAGTCGTTACTCATTGGCATTCGTGTTGTCTGTCATTCCTCCATCTCTTTTCTGGCATCACATAGCCACCGGTACTAACCATTTTTGTTTTTGTTTTTTTTTTCTTTTTCTAATTCGAGGATCGATTGGAAACAACCTTTCCATCCTTTCGGGTGGGGATAAGATCTGCATACATATTACCTTCCTCAAACCCCACACTGTGAAACTATACTAAGTAGTTGTTATTGTTTATTTGGAATTGCATAAAAAATACCTTAAAACCCGAAAATAGGGGGAAATGGAGAGAGAAAATTAATTTACTTTTATGTAGTAAAAGAGAAATTACAGTAGCATCAAAGGTTCCATGGCCCAATGGATAAGGCGCTGGTCGACGGAATCAGACATTCGATCGCAGTGGAATCGCTTTTTGCTTTTTGTACAGGAAAGACGATTTTCATTCTATCCAATCGTTTTGCTCATCAACAGTAAACACATCACTATGTACTGATATCCGCAGCAGATGCCTACACACTGTAATAATACTGTTCAAGATTTTTCTTTTGTTTTCCTGTCATTTAAAAACATGAGACGTTCAAGATCTTTTTCCACTAAGATTACAAAGAATCCATTGTATATGATACAGATACAAGCAAATCAGAGAAATCCTCAGATATTAGTTCTATATTGGAGCATTCCCGATCATAATTGAGCTCAACCACTTGAAAGAAAGTCTACGACTTCAAGGTGCTAGGTGCATTCCCCCGCTTAAGTCGCCGAAGCTGCTTCTTGGATTCACCAACCTCAAGCTCGTTCAAATGGAATGGTGATTCAAACTTCCGCCTCAAAAATACCTGTCAGCAAAATCGACGATGTCCAAATGTCAGGCCCAAAATATTTTTTGGCTATTTGTTGCTGCACGGATAACCGACTTATCAAACAATCAACTTTCTACTGCTTTCAACAAGAATACACAATACCTTAGTACTCCACTAAAAAGTCCTCAATGTTAGATACATAAACAATACAAAATGACAATCGTAGCAAATATTTCTTCAGAGATCATAGAAAACTTATTCCTAACATGCCTCAAATGAAATGTAACAAGGGAGGGGGGGGGGGGGGGGGGTTCTCCTTACCTTTGGTCTCATTCAAGACCTGATCAAGGGATTTCCCCTTCCAACAATATGGAATCCAATACACTGCCAAAATCACCAAAGCTTATAGTTTAGTGGTATCACCACGAATCTTCCACACAATAGGTGTGAGTTCGATAGCCACCATCCCCATTTCCCTTTCTTAATACCCCTATGTAATAGAAAGGGAATTTTAAAAAATACACCATGAAATATGTTCAAAGACTTGTAAGACTCATTAATAAACACAAACATTTCAGCAACCGAGAAATCAGTTCGTCTCCAATGACTTCATACTAAATTGAACTTCTTTCGAATCACTTGCAATAGTAGAGCTAAATAACAAACACAGCTTTCAAGGCCCAAAACACCCATACTTCATGGTGTCAGTCGGTAAGACACCAATAATCTGTCAGTTTTATTTGGAGACTTCAATAATTCCGGTGAAAATTTGGTGTAAACAAAATACTCCATAAGCTAAAAGAAGATGAAGTTCTTCCAATAGAATTGTTGTCAACAATCACCATGAATTTTGTAGGAAGCTGGCGACAATTTCACAATCTTTCAGATGCTTAAGCAGAAGAACACTATAGCAATTATAGAAGTTAGAAGTTTACATACTCTGGTCTATGTCTGCTCTGTCTTGGAAGCCTTCAACTTCTCAAGCTGCTTGCGGAGATAAGCTTGCTTTAGTTTTTCTCGACGTGCTGCAACTTGTTCTTGCCTACGGAGCTTGAGTTCTGATGCTTTTTCCCTTGCTTGACTTGCTTCTTTATGAACTTCCCTGATAACAGCAACATGCAATGCAAACATAAGTAGAAAAATGTTGTGAACAAAGTGAATAGTGCAGAGAAAAGATACTGAAAAAGCAATACGTGGACTTCTCAGCAAACAATTACGATAATTTCTGTACTTTTCTACTTGAGGGATCAAATTCTTTGCCCACATAGAAAGTAAGTTCTCAAGAAACCTACCAGAGAAAAGGGAGGTGAAAAATAAGCAACGAAAAGAAGAGGAAGGAGGAGAGCTTCCTTTATGCTGACTATCAAGAACAAGCTAAAATACCTAGGATTTTGTAGCACCCAAACGCCCTATCACAAAAATTCAGTGTCTTGTATTTTATTCGATTTTGATGAATACTGTTAAGTGTTTATGTTTATATATGGGATCTGGTTCCCTTCTGCGTTTGAGCACAAGTATACCATCCTGATAATTGATAGGTTTGTAATCCTTCAATCAGAATTGTGTAGGCGCTTTATTTTCCAGAAGCTATTAAATACTACTATTTAGCAGAAAATGCTAGCAATAAATAACGCTATGCGTTACCCTTGGGATGAAAATGAATTAGACAGGTTTATGAGTGACTTTTAAAGTGTAGCAAACATCTTAAACAGTGTAAAAGGTAGGAATTAGTTTTCTCTAATTAACTAAGCACACAAATATCTAAGCTAAATATAAAGTGTATAATTAGCAATACATACATTACAAAACGCTTATGTTCACTTCTGTCAAATGTGCCAGCTTGGCGGCCAAGTCCTGCAGCTTTTGTATCTGAGAGTAAGGAGGTATCATCATCTCCATCTTCATCTCTTGGTTCTGTGCTAGAAGTATCGTGCTGTTGAGGCAGCTCAGAGTCTACCTGCTCCTGGCCCTTCCGAAAGAAATCAACACAGTACTTCTCTTCATCCTCTCCGTCAGAAAGCTCACCCCTCACCAGCTTATCATACAACTTAGCTTTTCTTTCTAAGGCAGCATAGCTTACTGATCCATCTTTGATCGCTTTCATCTCAAGCTTGTCCCTTCAATGAAGAAAAAATAGACATGAATTAAGCCTTTATACATTTACACAGAAATATTAACATCTCATAGCAAGTCATGCATTTGCTAAAATCCTGAAGATTGTTTCTTCTCTATTAAAACCAACTTCTCCCTGCAAGGTTGTTTATTCTCTAATTTAATTAAACAGTCCCCACCAAGCAATTTACTTAGGAGAGACTACCGACACATACAAACATGATTTGATTCTTAAAATTCCCTGTACCCATATAAAACTGGAGCACCAATGAGCTAATTACTCTAGCATTTCAGATAATAGCCTTGGACGTTTACTGGGCGACAGGCCTGATAAGGCACCAAATCCGCTGCCAGAGGCCAAGAGCAGTCCCCCATCCACGGCTTAACAGTGATGCCTTAAAAAAAATATGAATATCAAAAGCTTACACATCTGCAGGATTTCAGCAAATTAGCCCAAAGTAAGATAGAATCCTATTTCAACTCATGTTTCAATCAATCAGAACAAAATATACATTTGGCCTAATTTCCAAACCCCACAACTGCATCTACACATAAAGTTCCATATCACTTACTAATGGCGGTACTTCTCAATTCCAGTCTCTACTATCAAAACCCTGAAGCTTATCACATATACAAGTACAATATGCAAGAGACTTTAAAACCAATTGTAATCTCAATTATCACTGAATCTTTTGGGCTTACAAGCTCAAGGCAGATTGCTAGAGGATGTCAATTTCCATTCTCTGATAGTATCAACTTATTATTGATACATTCTTATTTGACCAAAATAGATTCCAACCAGCTCAATTATGAGCATAAAAATTGAAAACAAGCATAGTACTTAATTAATTAACAAAATAGGGCAAGGGGAGGAGAAAGTATACTTGGCCTCTCGGGCATCAACCCCATGATTCTTGGAGGAAAAGGCGTCCTTAGCGGTGATTTTCTTCTTGGCGCGGTGGATCTCCAGATGCGAATAATTTGGGTCAGCAGCAGAAGGGTGAACGGTCTCTTTGGAAAGGCGTTTGGACTCTTCTTGAGATTTGTATAACTGGGCTTTAAGCTCAAGGATGGACGAAGCACCGACACCCTCGATTGGTCGGTGCTTTTTGGGCATGATTGTGGATTCCGTTAGCCATCCTAACGACTCCACAACCACCCTCTTCTTACCCTTATTCTCTTCTTCCCCCATTGATTATGTGTGCACAAATTCACACACACACACACACACCCTTTTGGGGTTTGATTGTTGTATGTATTTGGTTTTGATCGTTCTAGTCGTTCCTCTGCTTCTTCGCTGTCTTCTTTTTAGGGTTAGGATTGAGGAATGGAGAAGTTTTGGAGCCTCTATTTTGAAATACGACATTTTATAGGGGCTTTCTTAGAAATGAGAATCTTACAGCTATTTTCCTTATTTTCTTTTCACCTTTTTGGGTGGGTGTTCGGACCGTTCGGATTGCATATGAAATTTCGATTTGAATTTTTAATTTTTTGATTAACAAAATGAGAATTGGATCGAAATTTTAAGTTCGGTTTCAGATGAATCAATTTGAAAATTTTGAATTTTTTATTTTGAGCTTATAACTTTATATATTTATTCTTTTTACAAAAATTAATATCCAAATGAAGCACTCATGTTAAACTGCTTGAAAGTTCTTAATTTTCACATCAATCACCCAAATGGAATATTAAAGTAATGAAATTACCATATATAAAAATAAATAAAAAATACAATAGAGACGTTAATATGACAAATAAGAAGTAGAAAGAGTAAAACCATGTCAAAATAGGAAGTATTCTCGAAATAACTTAGTAATTAATATTAAATATATATGATAGTATCTAATGCGTAGGGTATTAAACTTATTGCTATTGACATATGAATAATTGCGTAACTATAAAGTATAAGAAATTTGAATTTTTGGATTCCAATAATTCAAAGTACCAAATCTAATATCCAATCCAAAATTCAAAAATTTTAAAAATTAAATCCAAAATCCAATGCGTAATCCGAAAATTCAAACCAAAAATTCAATAATTTCAGATTTCGGTTTGGATTTTGAGTTTGCCCAAAGTATGTCCAGCCCTAACCTTTTAGACCATTTTTCATTTTAGGGGTACTCCTGGTTGGATATGGCTTTTATGGAAGAAAAAAAGTAGAATTACATTGGGGGAAAACAAGAGTTGTAAAAGATGTTTTGATTCGTATTAGTTAAAAGCTGCGACAAACAAAGCCACATTCAACCCTCCCTCAAACATTACTTATGGATCCTTCCACGAGCAGGCCCCCTTGCCCCCAGAAAGATGAATCAATGGGAGTGGAAGCTCCCCAGTGCTCCTACAAGGAAATGCTCCTAGACAAATAATAAGGTACCCAAGCAACCTACTACGACAATGACATACATAAAGAGCATGCTAGAGAAAAACACATTGAAGGATCAATCACACTATCAGCTGAGGAAAAGGATCTCATTTACGCACCCTGGAGGTACTAAGTCATCCTAAAAGTCTTTAAGAAAAAAAGGCCTTACCAATTACTCCGCTCTAAGCTAGTTGACCTATGGAACCCTTCTGAAACGTTAATATTGATTGACCTAGGATGTGATTTCTTCATAGCAAAATTTAGTTTAGAAGAGAGTATGGTTAAGGCCCTTCACTTGGGACCATGGTTTGTCTCAGGCCACTTCCTCTCAGTCAGGAAATGGGAACCAAATTTGTACCCCTAGGAGGCGATACTCACATCCACTGCCATTTGGATACGTCTACCCCAACTCCTAACTGAATTCTATGACCAAGTTATTCTGAAAAAAGTGGGAAGGAAGTTAAGCAAGCTACTAAAGATAGACCAATGCACATCCACCACTCTGAAAGGTAGGTATGCCCGCATTTGTATACAGGTACCTCTTGAAACCCCAGTAGAAACCTCAGTCATCATAGGTGACCACAAACAAGTGGTGTTTTACGAAGGAGAAGGTATGTTATGCACCAACTGTGGCAAATTAGGACACACAACACCGAGATGCAGCTATAAAAATCCCCACTCACCAGTGGACGACACACAAGACAACCTAGGTCGCTCAGAGAAAATGACAGAAGAAAGTGAATGGAAATCAGTAACCTTCCACCGAAGGCGTTCACATGGATACACAAATCACTTCCCCCACAAGGAGGACAAACATTCAAACCACCATGCAAAAGAACTACAGGTAAACACAGGTGCAACAAGTCCAGGTAAATATTCTCCCTCTAAAAGTTTCAATGTCTTGAACATTTAAGGACAAAATAATAACAAAAATCCAATAAAACAAAAAAAAGGAACAACAATGGGCCCCTTAAGAACACATACCGGGGGCGGGCACACATCCAATTATGGGCCAAACATCACCCTACCGGCACAATCCACGGTGAATTCAAAAAGGAAGGAGGGCCCCGATGCAGTTGACTACCCAATAGAAAACCAGCCCCACCATAACACTGAGCCAACCTAATTAGGCCCAATCATCACCTTAGGGACTGACACATGCGGCCTCCCTACAACGACCTATTTAGGCAAGAATAAGGTGGCCCACGGGGAAATCTCACAACCACACTCACACTCCACCCCCAAATCTTACCCCCCCCCCCCCCCATACCATTCTCTCTAATGCTAATGGAGAAGTATCAAACGACAGGAATGGCACTCGATTGCCTCACCGGCAAACCCCCTTAAACTCAGTCAAAAAGACTACAACCGTGAACTCCGCCATATCCCCAATTAATGCAAAAGATCCCCCCAAATCTCAACGCCCCAAAACCATATATATATATATATATATATATATATATATATATATATACTGCTGCGATGCGCAGCCCGATCCAATAAATATAGTCGACTGCGCTCACTAGGGATGTGTACAGACTCCGGAGGGGCTCCTTCAGCCCAAGCGCTAATATAATGCGGCGTGCAGTCCGATCCATATAATATACTACTGCGGCGTGCAGTCCGATCCAATACATGTATATGTATATACTGCTGCGGCGTGCAGCCCGTATATATATATATATATATATATATATATATATATATATATATATATATATATATATATATATATATATATATATATATATATATATATCAATAGCCTCACTACGGGGTCCTTGACCCATCTCACTCAATATAGACTTGACCTCTCGGGCCCTCTCAGCTAAGATAGGGTATTCAACCCTAGGTATTGCTCATTTAGGGTGCAAGCTACAAAATCCCGTTTATTCCATGATTTATAGTCAAAGTTAGGACCGATGGTTTGTGTCCAATAGGTAAAGTGAGGTCAAACACCTCAACATGCTCACTAGGAGTTCTATAGATCGGCACAAGGCCCTAAACATGGCAACTAGCCCAAAATATACGAGCACACGCTCAGTCTCAGTCAACAAGTACAGTAAGTCATCAATCGGGATGGACCAAGTCTGAGTCCCCAGTAGATACATCACCACGCTCCTGAGGAGATGCGTGTCTCATCTCAACATAGCACCGCATAGTGCAAATACGGGGTTTCAAACCCTCACTATATCATTCATAACCATTACTCACCTAAAACCGGCAAAAGTCCTAGTTCGCCTTGTGCTTCCCTCTCAAAGCGACCTCCTCGAGTGCAAAATCAAATCCAAAACCACAAGGAATATGTTATAATGAGCTAATGGGACATAACCCAATAGAAAGAACTCGAAAAACACCAGAAATTACGAAGTTGGCAAAACCCGAGCCCCGGGCCCACTTCTTGAAAAATTACAAAATTCACATCACCGGAATCCTCGTCTCTCCACAAGTCCACACATATCAAATTTACAAGAATCGAAGTCCATTTGACCCCTCAAATCAATACTTTAAGCTCACTTGGGGTATCAAGCCCTAACCACCATTTTTAACTTCAAAAACCTTGAATTCTTTGTGTTTAATCCATGTTTTTACTCTATAACGACATATTCTAGGTCCGAGAATCCATACCTAATGTTTCCCCCCAAAATCCACTTCAAAATCGCTCCCAAATTTGCCTTAGTCCGAGGTCCAAATGTTCTTCTCCTTTCAAACTTGCGAAATCGCTGTTCATTAAACCCTGCTCGATTTCCGCTTACACGGTAAACTGACCGCTCATGCGGTCTTCGCCTTTGTGTCCACACGACCGCCTACACGGTCTAACTTAAATCCCATAGCCCGCTTCTGCGGCCAAACTACCGCCTATGCGGTCAACTATCCGCTTCTGCGACCCAAGCATTTCCTCAAGTTCCGCTTTTGCGGCTCACCCGCCGCTTCTGCGGTCACAGCTTAAGCGGCTCCCCTTCCGCAAAAGCGGAAATACCAGAAGCCATCTGCTGCTTTCATGCAACAAACTCCCAAAACCTCCGACCAACCTTCCGGAAATATCCAGAGGCTATTGGGACCCCAACAAAATCCACCAACCTACTCCAAAACATCATACGAACATGTTCCAATCATAAAAACACAACCACTAACACAAAAATCATCAAATCATGACAGATTCAAGCCTAAGTTCAACTATAACTTCCGACACTCACATTCGATCAAAAACACGACCAAACGACGTCCAGTTGACCTGAAAATTTACGAACATATCCAAAATAACCTAACAAAACTATTGCAACTCTCGGAATTCCATTCCAACCCCCGGATCAAAATCTCACTTATCAACCGGAATTCGCTGAAATTTAAACTTAGCCAATTCAAGCATAATTCTACACCGGACCTCCAAATTCAATTCCGATGTCACTCCCAAGTCATAAATCACCACTCGAGACTAGCCGAATCGTCAGAAATCCATTTCGAGCCCTGTAACTCGTAGTCAACATGTGGTTGACTTTTCCAAACTAGCCTTCTCCAAAAGAGACTAATTGTCTCAATTCCAACACAACTCTGACCGGATCACTTAAAACTCTACAAACACATATAATGAAGCATATAGAAGCATAAAACGGGGAAAACAGGATGGTAACTCACGTGACGACGAGCCGGGTCGTCACATACTCCCCAACTAAAATAAACGCTCGTCCTCGAGCGGGTCAAGAAACATACCTAGAGCCTCAAACAAATGAGGATATCTACTACGCATCTCCTAATCGGTATCCCAAGTGGCCTCCTCCACAGACCGACCTCTCCACTGCACCTTCACCGCCTGTCGACCCAAAATAGCCACTGGCTCCACATCATAGGTCAAGTCCTCATCTAACTAGATCGTGTTGAAGTCTAATACATGATACGGGTCTCCAATATACTTCCTGAGCATAGAAATGTGGAATACCGGGTGAACCCCCGACAAGCTGGGTGGTAAAGCAAGCATATAGGCCACCTCCCCAATCCTCCTGAGTATCTCAAAAGGTCCAATGAACCGCGGATTCAGCTTCCCTTTCTTTCCAAACCTCATCACGCCTTTCATAGGCGAAAGCTTCAACAAAACCTTCTCGCCCACCATATAAGATACATCCCGAACCTTTCGGTCAGCATAACTCTTCTGATGCGACTGAGCCGTACGAAGTCTCTCCTGGATAACTTTCACCTACTATAAGGCATCCTGAACTAACTTTGTCCCCAATAGTCTGGCCTCGCCGGGCTCAAACTAGCCAACTGGAGGTCTACACCTTTTCCCATATAAAGCCTCATACTGCGCCATCTGAATGTTGGACTGATAACTATTGTTATAAGCACACTCTGCAAGTGGCAAGAACTCATCCCAAGAACCTCCAAAATCAATAACACAGGCATGCTCATCTGAATCTGAGTGCCCAACCCCTGATGAAATGTCCTCCGGAACTGGGAAAAAACTGAGTACCCCTATCTGAGACAATAGAAACTGGAACCCCATGCAACCACACAATCTCACGGATGAAAATCTCTGCTAACCGCTCCGAAGAATAGGTGGTACATACCGGAATGAAGTGCGCAGACTTGGTTAGCCTATCAACAATCACCCAAATAGAATTAAAGTTCCTCGAGGTACGAGGGCGACCACTCACAAAGCCCATAGTAATCCTCTCCCATTTCCACTCTGGAATATCCATCTGCTGAAGCACACCACCGGGTCTCTGATGTTCATACTTGACATGCTGATAATTAAGACACCTAGCCACATAATACACAATGTCCTTTTTCATTCTCCTCCACCAATAATATTGTCTCAAGTCCTGGTACATATTTGCGGCACCCGGATGAATAGAATACCGCGAGCTGTGGGCCTCCTCCAATATCAACTCTCGGACCCCATACACATTGGGCACGCAAATCCGGACCTGCATCCGCAACACACCATCACTATAAATAGTCACATCTCTGAAATCATCATGATGGATCATGTCCTTCAAGACAAGCAAATGCGGGTCATCATACTGGCGCTCCCTGATGCAATCATACAAATAAGATCGGGAAACCACACAAGCCAACACCCTTCTGGGCTCAGAAATATCCAATCTCAACATCCGATTAGCCAAAGCGTGAACGTCAACTGCAAGGGGCCTCTCCTCAGCTGCAATGTACGCCAAGCTACCCAACTCACCGCCTTCCGACTCAAAGCATCGGCCACTACATTGGCCTTCACCGGATGATACAAAATAGTGATGTCATAATCCTTGAGTAACTCAAGCCACCTCCGCTGTCTCAAATTGAGGTCCTTCTACCTAAACAAGTGCTGAAGACTGCGATGGTCCGTGAACACCTCACAGGATACGCCATATAGATAGTGGCTCCAAATCTTTAAAGCATGAACTATAAAAGCCAACTCCAAGTCATGAACAGGGTAGTTCTTCTCATGAGGCTTAAGCTGACGCGAAGCATACGCAATGACTCTACCCTCCTGCATCAATACACATCCGATCCCAACTCTCGAAGCATCACAATATACCGAGTAAGAGCCTGAAGCTGATGGCAATACTAGGACCGGAGTTGTAGTCAACACTAACTAGAGCTTTTGGAAGCTCTCCTCGCACTCATCTGACCACACAAATGGTGCATTCTTCAGCGTCAACTTCGTCAAAGGCGAAGCAATAGATGAAAAACCCTGAACGAACCTACGGTAATAACCTGTCAATCCGAGGAAACTCCGAATCTCAGTAGCTGAGGACGATCTGAGACAACTCTGCACCGCCTCGATCTTCTTTGGGTCAACCTGAATACCATCACTGGACATCACGTGTCTCAGATAATCCACGGAACTGAGCCAGAACTCACACTTGGAGAACTTCGCATAGAGCTTCTCCTCTCTCAACCTCTGCAATACCACCCTCAGGTGCTGCACGTGCTCCTCCTGGCTACGAGAGTACACCAGTATATCATCAGTAAACACGATCACAAAATAATTTAGATACTGCCGAAATACACTGTTCATCAAGTGCATGAATGCGGCTGGGACATTAGTCAGCCCAAATGACATAACCAGAAACTCATAATGCCCATATATCGTCCTGAAAGTTGTCTTCATAATATCAAAATCTCAGATCTTTAGCTGGTGATAGCCTGAACGGAAATTAATCTTAGAGAATACCTTTGCCCTCTGAAACTGGTCAAACAAATCCTCAATACGAGGTAGTGGGTACTTGTTCTTCACTGTCACTTTATTCAACTATCTGTAATCAATGCACATTCTCATGGTGCCATCCTTCTTCTTTACAAATAACACTGGTGCACCCCATGGCGACACACTCGGGTGAATGAACCCCTTATCTAGGAGTTCATGCAGCTGCTCCTTCAACTCCTTTAGCTCTGATGGCACTATACGATAGGGAGGAATGAGGAATAGAAATGGGCTGAGTGTCCGGCACCAAATCAATATCGAAGTCAATATCCATGTTCGACAGGTCTGCTGGAAATACATCAGGGAATTCCCTCACCACGGGAACCGAATCAAGACTAGGAGCTTCATCTCCAACATCCCTCACAAATGCTAGATATGATAAACATCCCTTCCCAACCATATACTGGGCCTTCAAGAAAGAGATTACCCTGCTGGGTACATAATCAGTCGTACCATGCTACACGATCCTCGGGATACCCGGCATAGCCAATGTGATTGTCTTGGCGTGACAGTCCAGAATAGCATGGCACTGTGATAGCCAATCCATGCCCAGAACAACATCAAAATCTACCATGCTCAATAGCAGCAAGTCAACTCGGGTCCCCAGACCTCCAATAGTTACAAGACAGGACCGATACACGTGATCCACAATAATAGTATCACCCACCAGGGTCGATACATTCACAGGTAAAGCAAGACACCATCGAGTAGTCCCCAAATGATGAGCAAAGCAAGAAGATGCATAAGAATACGTGGATCCGGGATCAAATAAAACTGAGGCATCCCTGTGGCAGACTGAAATAATACATGTAATAACAACATCCGAAGCAACAACATCAACCTGCCCTCAAGAGCGTAGCAACGGGCCTGACTACCACCGGATCGGCCTCCCCCACTGGGGCGACCCCGAACTGCCTGACCCTCACCCCTAGCTGACTGGGCGGGTGCTAAATACACTGGGCCAGAAGATGAGGGTTGACCCCTCTGCTCAGATGAACTGGAAGAACGATGGGGACACTCCCTCCGTATATGCCCAAACTTGTCATACTCATAACAACTCCTTGGCGCTGGGGGATGGGACTGAAGGGAACCCCTCGCACTAGAGTAGCTGGCTGATGAACTCGGCTGAGATGAACTTTGAACAGATAGGCATGAGACGAACTCTGGGCTGGAAGTGCACTTAGGGATGGATGACCCTGCTGAGAGCCCTGATAACCCCGACCAGAAGATAAACCACGGTACTCTGACCGAGCTGGCTATAGAGCCCTGAAAGATCGGCCCCTGCTCTGCTGAAACTGGCTCCTAGATGGAGCACCACTGGAGCCACCTGATCCTCCAGGCCTCTTGGCCTCCCTCTCTTCTCTCTCCTGACGGCGAGTTATCTCAATATCGCGGGCTATATCCACCGTCTCCTTAAAGGTATGACTCAGGACCCTCTCTCGAGTCATCAGAATACGAATGGGATAAATGAGCCCTTCCACAAATCGTCTGATCCTCTCCTGATCTGTCTGAACCATCCATGGAGCATAACGATCTAACTCTGCAAATCTCACCTTATACTGCATCACAGACATATTCCCCTGGCGAAGCAACTCAAACTGCCTGCATAACTCCTCTCCTCTACGATCGAGGTATCCACTTCTCCAAAAAGATAGTGGAGAACTCCTTCCAAGATAATTGCGTTGCACCTGCCGACCTACGCCTCTCATATGCCTCCCACCAGGTGAAGGCTACTCGCGAGAACTGAAAAGTGGTAAAGGATACCTCACTAGTCTCCAAGATCCCTGTTGTCCTGAGCATGCGTCGACACTTATAGAGAAACCCCTGGGCGTCCTCACTCAGAACACCGCTAAAAGTAGGAGGTGAAAGCCTGTTGAACCTCTCTAGACGACGTTGCACGTCATCTGGCATCACTGGCACCCCATCACCCTAAACTGGAACAACTGGCTGAATAGGGGCAACTGGCTGAACTGATGGTACCTCTGGGGTCTGCAAACCCTGTGCACCCTGCTCTGGAGTGCGAGCTGCGGGGGTATGATGACCACCCCCGGTCTGGGATGTAGCTACGGTAGAAGCTGAGACTGCCTGAGCCAGGCCGGTGCAAACCAATAAGATCTGAGCTAGGGCCTCCTGAAGACCCGGAATCACAATAGGCAGTGCTGGTTCCTGTCAGGTGTTACTAGAACCTCTACAGCTGGAAGCTGATCCTGAATGGGGGAAACTGGTACTGCCCCTGCTGCTCTACCTTGACCACGACCACGGTCGCGTCCCCGGCCTCTAGTGGGTGGCAATGATAGTCGTCCACCACGTCCGGTCGCACGCGTTCTCGCCATCCGCGAGAGAATAGAATACAGAAGTTTAGTTCTCGGATCAACAAAGTCGCACGACAAAAATTTCAAGAATATGAAGGTCTTCCTAAAGGTTCTGCAGCCTATCGAGGATAAATACAGACGTCTCCGTACCGATCCGCGAGACTCTACTGAACCGGCTCATGACTCGCGAGGCCCGGTAACCTAGGCTCTAATACCAACTTGTCACGACCCAAAGCCCGGTCGTGATGGCGCCAAACACCTTGTAAGGCAAGCCCGACCATTTAAACATTCCCAGCCAAATCATTAACTTAATTATCATTTTAAGATAAATCTCAATTTGAAATAAAAGATAATTATGTGGAAATCGTAGTCCCAAGTAATAACAGCCACAAGATCCGGCGTCGCAAGTCTGAGCCTCTAATACAACCGAACAATATCCAATACAAAGGAAAAGTCTAGATACAGAAACAAAAGGTAGATAAAGGAGAGATGAGGTCCTGTGGACGCCAGCAGCTACCTTGACAACTCTCGTACATAACTGAAAAGCAACAACAAATCGCAACTACGCCTCCGCAATCCCTGTATCTCAACACAAAGTGCAGGGAGTAGAGTGAGTACTTCCAACTTAGTGAGTAATACCAATAAACAATAACTGAATGTAAAAAATCCTGTAAAAACACTATAAAGTTCTATTTTCAGCAGCAAAAATAGTAAAAAAGTACAAAATAGGGAGAAGAATATGATAAATACTTTTCTTTCCGTCCGACCAGTTACAAACACTGCTGCGGAGCGCAGCCCGATACAACACCATATATATATACTATTGCGGCGCGCAGCCCGATCCAATATAATATATAATATGATGCGGTGCGCAGCCCGATCCAATAAATATAGCCGGCTGCACTCACTGGGGGAGTGTACAGACTCCAGAGGGGGCTCCTTCAGCCCAAGCGCTAATATACTGCGGCATGCAGTCCGATCCATATATCACTGCGGCGTACAGTCCGATCCATATAATATATCAGTGCAGCATGCAGTCTGATCTATATAATATGCTACTGCGGCGTGCAGTCCGATCCAATACATGTATATGTATATACTGCTGCGGCGTGCAGCCCGACCTATATATATATATATATATATATATATATATATATATATATATATATATATATATATAGCCTCACTACGGGGTCCTTGACCCAACTCACTCACAATAGACTTGGCCTCTCGGGCCCTCTCAGCTAAGATAGGGTATTCAACCCTAGGTATTGCTCATTTAGGGTGCAAGCTACAAAATCCCTTTTATTCCATGATTTACAGTCAAAGTCAGGACAGATGGTTTGTGTCCAATAGGTAAAGTGAGGTCAAACAGCTCAACATGCTCACTAGGAGTTCTAAAGATCGGCACAAGGCCCCAAACATGGCAACTAGCCAAAAATATACGAGCACAAGCTCAGTCTCAGTCAAGAAGTACATTAAGTCATCAATCGGGATACATCACCACGCTCCTCACCAGACGCGTGTCTCATCTCAACATAGCACCGCTTAGTGCAAATACGGGGCTTCAAATCCTCAGTATATCATTCATAACCATTACTCACCTCAAATCGGCCAAAGTCCTAGTTCGCCTTGTGCTTCCATTGCAAATCAACCTCCTCAAGTGCAAATCAGACCAAAACCATAAGGAATATGTTATAATGAGCTAATGGGACATAACCTAATAGAAAGAACTCGAAAAACACCCAAAAATACAAAGTTGGTAAAACCCGAGCCCCGGGCCCACTTCTCGAAAAATTACAAAATTCACATCACCGGAATCATCTTCTCTCCACGAGTCCGCACATATAAAATTTACAAGAATCGGAGTCCATTTGACCCCTCAAATCAACACTTTAAGCTCACTTGGGTATCAAGCCCTAACCACCATTTTTTTCTTCAAAAACCTTGAATTCTTTGTGTTTAATCCATGTTTTTACTCTATAACGACATATTCTAGGTCCAAGAATCCATACCTGATGTTTTCCCCCAAAATCCTCTTCAAAATCGTTCCCAAATTTGCCTTAGTCCGAGGTCCAAATCTTCTTCTCTTTTCAAACTTGCGAAATCAATGTTCATTAAACCCTGCTCGATTTCCTCTTACGCGGTCAGTTGAGTGCTCCTGCGGTCTTCGCTTTTGCAGCCACACGAGCGCCTACGCGGTCCAACGTAAATCCCATAGCCCGCTTCTACGGTAAAACTACCGCCTCAGCTGTTACCGCCTATGCGGTCAACTATCCGCTTCCGCGACCCAAGCCTTTCCTCAAGTTCCGCTTTTGCGGCTCACCCGCCGCTTCTGCGGTCACCGCTTAAGCGTCTCCCCTTCCGCAAAAGCAGAAATACCAGAATCCATCTACTGCTTTCATGCAATAAACTCACAAAACCTCCGACCAACCTTCCGGAAATACCCCGAGGCCCCCGGGACCCCAACCAAAACCACCAACCTACTCCAAAACATCATACGAACATGTTCCAATCATAAAAACACAACCTCTAACACAAAAATCATCAAATCATGACGGATTCAAGCCTAAGTTCAACCATAACTTCTAAAACTCACATTCGATCAAAAACCCGACCAAACGACGTCCGATTGACCTGAAAATTTGCAGACGTATCCAAAATCACCTAACAAAACTACTCAAAATCTCGTAATTCCATTCCGAACCCCGGATCAAAATCTCACTTATCAATCGGAATTCGCCGAAATTCAAACTTAGCCAATTCAAGCCTAATTCTACACCGGACCTCAAAATTCAATTTTGATTTCACTCACAAGTTATAAATCACCACCTGAAACTAGCCGAATCGTCGGAAATCCATTTCGAACCCTATAACTCATAAATCAACATCCGGTTGACTTTTCCAAACCAGCCTTCTCCAAAAGAGACTATTTGTCTCAATTCCAACCCAACTTTGTCCGAATCACTTCAAACTCTACAAACACATGTAATGAAGCATAAAGAAGCATAAAACGAGAAAAATAGGGTGGTATCTCACGTGACGACGGGTCGGATCGTCACAATGGGTTGTGAACAAAGGTAATAGAGTAAGATTCTTCTATGACCCTTGGATTTCAAATCAACATGCTCTTAGACAACTAATTGAGGGGCCTATGACTAGTAGAGACCTGCTGACAAAGGTAAACTCTGTCCACAATGGAGGAGCATGGGACACATCCTCCCTCTCCTTTGATCTTCCACCAAACATTCTCAGCATCATAAACTCAGTGTTCATCCCTAGTGTTACAACTAAGGAAGACACATTAGTCTGGGCCCTCACCCCAAATGGGAAGTTCTCTTAGAACTCAGTCTATTCATCCCTTCACAACAATGCTGACCAAAGCCCAACTGAGAACTTGGAAAGCTACAAGTGGCTATGGAAGTTACAAGTCCCTAACAAGATAAAGTTCTTCATCTGGATCCTATCCCATATGAGGCTTCCTACAAGAGCTATGTGGGTATCAACTGCCCCACTATGTGCCAATTCTGTAATGCTGGATGTGAGGATATAGAGCACATATTCTTCACATGCACTAACGCTGGCCAATTCTGGGATTCCATCAGGTCCAAATCAGCTAGCTCTCCTCCTTCTACCCCAGAAAGTAGCTCCCACCTTTGGAACACAATCCGGCCACTCATTAAAGGAGAAAAATCTAATGAACACTTACAATGGGCAGTTCTGATACCCTTTTGCCTCTGGCACATTTGGCTAACAAGAAACATCAATGTGTTAATAATAAAAAAGAGCTTATCAAGGCACAAAACACAATTGCCAAAGCCACTGAATTTCAAATGCTCCACACCAGCAGTAATCAATTATGCTCACATCAACTCATGCTCAAATGGGAACCTCCCCCTAGAGGCATAATAAAACCCAACACTGATGGTGCAGTCAAAGGCAGGGTTGGAGTAGGTGGGACAGGAGGCATCTTTAGAAACCACAATGGTGAATGGTTGCTAGGCTATATGGAAAACATTCCACGGACAACAGCCATTGAAGCATAAATGCGCGCCCTTCGAAAAGGGCTAATGCTGGTAGAACAAAACAACTTGCTACCATTGCATATAGATACAGACTCTACAGAATTAATTACAATGCTAATAGAAGGTAATGTAATATTTGACCATCTAATTTGTTAATGTAGGTTGTTGATTCAAAGGTGAGCAGCGTGGTGGTGAAACACACGTTCAGGGAGCAAAATAGATTGGCTGACGCACTAGCAAAGGAAGCAGTAACACATAATTTTTGGAACAGTGCTGTTATTTTGTCAGTTCCTCCGGTGTTTGTCAACAACACTTTTTGGGCAGACATTGTAGGAACTGAATTGCCTAGGTCTTTTTTGGATTGTAATATAAACGGCAAAAGGGTCAGAACTGCCCCTAACGTATTGATGTCAGTTTAAAAATGCCCCCTGTTAACCTATTTTGAAAAAAATGTCCCTACCGTTAAAGTTCTGGCATATTTATGCCCCTAATGTATTGACTCCAGTTTAAAAATAACCCTACCGTTAACCTATTTTGAAAAAAATACCCCTACCGTTTTAAATATAAGTACAGTTAGTTGTTAGACTTAGGGGCACAAATATGCCACATTTTTAACGGTAGGGGCATTCTCTTCAAAATAGATTAACGGAGGGCATAACCTAGAGTCAATACGTTAAAGGCAGTTCTGACCCTTTTCCCTAATATAAATACTATAATGCAAAACATTGCATCAGTTGGTACCCTGAGGTACCAATCTATGCTTTTCTTCGAAAATATTCTAAATCTTTCATAAAAAGCTCAATAAAGAATCCTATAATCCTTTTGCGTCCTCCAGTTAAATAGTGATAGAGGAAAGTGTGCATAATTGTAAACTGTGGTTTGTATTGTCAGCAAAAGAAGACAGCAGAACACTAAGAAACGAATAATATCGAGCAACATCTCACACTTAGGCGAAGGAAGAATGACCAAACGAACCAAAATAAATATGAGAAAATTGTAAGTTACATACTTTTGGTACATAAACTATGTAAAAGCAGATTATTTAGAAGATTACATTAGTCCTGACACAGGAATTGAACATCAGATGGGCATTGGAGAAGCCAAAAGATACAACATTGTTCAAGTACAAGTTTTCAGTGCTTCTTATTGCCGGTTGCAACTTCCCAAGCTTGTAAAATGTGGTTCACTATGTCCTCCACGCCAACCTCATGCTTCACCTGCAGTTGAATCAAAACATTCATATTGCAATATGAATATGCCAGACACTGCCATCAAATAGTGAACGTTAAAATTACAATAGGCGAGAATCAATTTTTAAGAGTCCCACATTGGCAAAATACAAGAGAGATGCTAGGTATATAAGTTAACAAGCCTTAGATTCTAGTGACGTGTTTTAAATTCGTGAGAGCCTAGGCCCAGACCAGACAATATCACTAGCGGCCGTAGCGGGCTGGGTTGTTACAATCTTCCTGTGGTATAGCTAAGCACTAAGCAGTATTAATGAACCAACAACAACAATAACAACAACTACCCAGTATAGTCTCACAAAGTGGGGTCTGGGGAGGGTAATATGTAGACGAGCCTTACCCCTACCCGAAAGGGCAGAGAGGCTGTTTCCAATCGACCCTCGGCTCAGTGAAGGAAAGGAAAAACAAAAACAAAAACAAAAGAGCATTATTAACTCCAGTAGAAATAGCATAAATAATTATCTAAACATAAGAATCATAAATAAGATAGCATGCAATAATATCATACAGTACCTACCACAAATAACTACCATAAGGGAGACACACTCCAAAACACAAATCGATCTAAGGATAGCCCTGCCAAGCCTCACCCAACTCCGGGTGAGGAGTACAAAAAACTCTAGGAGCCCCTAGCCTACAACCCTGATACTAGACCTCCAGACTTTCCTGTCGAGGGTCATGTCCTCGGAAACCCGCATTCTAGCCATGTCATGCCTAATCACCTCTCCCCAATACCTCTTAGGCCTCCCTCTGCCTCGCCGAACGCCGACAATCGCCAGACGCTCACAACTCCTCACCGGGGCATCAGGACTTCTCCTCCGCACATGCCCGAAGCACCTCAGCCTCGCTTCTCGCATCTTCTCACCCACCGGGGCCACCCATAAATAAGATAGCATGCTGGTTTATCTAAGTTGAATCATATTGTCAAGCTTAAGTTGAAGGGACCACTAGCCTCAATGCCAACTCATCCTTGTGTGTTTCCACCTAATCTTCGCCAGCTGACTTTGGTCAACTCCAAGATCCACCCAGATTCCATTATGGTGTTGGAGAAGTTAACAAACCTATCAGTTCTAAAACTAATTCAAGCTTTTGATCACGAGCTAGATGACAGTATAACAATATCGGAGAGTGGGTTTCGTGGACTCAAGTTTCTCAGGGTGGATCAGCTAACGTCTATGCGAGAAATGAATCTAGGGAAAGGTGCAATGCCAGTACTCAAGTGCCTGCAAATCTTCAAATGCTACTCGTTGAGGATGCTACCAGAAGAGTTGATATCATTGACCAACCTTGAGAAGCTGGAGATTCGAGGAATGCCTGAAGAATTTTGTGCTAGGCTTCAAACTTCAGATTTTCACAAACTCCAACATATTCCCAATATTGTGGTTGGACATACTAGTACAGATTATGAAGAAGAATTGGAGCGTGTAGCTCTTCGTAGAAAGATCAGGGTGAATGCACAGTCAATAAGAGCAGCATATTTGTTCAAGGAAGCATGCGAGAGGAGGTCAAATGTCAATAGTACTGATTGATTTTTTTCTTTTAACTTCACAGTTATGTGCTTTCTACTAAGCAAGAGGAAAATGTGACTATTACCAGTTCAAAACACGCATCTAAAAAAAGCATTTTTGCCCTCCATTAACTTTTTATAACTATATTTTTGACAGTCATATCTAATTCTACTTTTAGTTTTTGCACTAGGTTTGAGTATGTTTGGTATGATGAAATATGTTCGTTTAACTATTTACCTACGTTTAGTTACCTTGAAATCTTTGCAAATGTTTTCTCCACGAAATGTTTCCAGCCAAAATAGGAAAACAAAGACTTCCATGGCTTAGGAGCAAAAGTCATTCTCTTTTTAACAAATTTTGCAGCTCTGGTCCAGCCATATTTGTTTCAATCGAGAGGCGATTTCAGGATTAAAAGTTTATGGGTTCCAGAGGCGAATTCATGAATTTTTTGGGTTAAGGGATTCAGAATCTAGGACAGGCTCTACTTAAAATACAATAACCAATAAATGAGTATCAATATTCAATGTGTGTGTATATATATATATATATTGAAATTAATAAAAAGCTAAACGCAACATATGAATATAAAAATCACTATTCATGATTTGTCATGTTTTAAAGACGATCAATGATCGCACTAATAAATCACAAACAAAAATTACACTTCAAGCTGTATAATTTAAATTCAATTCAATTAGAGTGACAATCTAAGAAATTCACTAATTCAACAATTTCAACCTATAGCATAGGGAAGAAATGTTTGCAAATTCTGCTAAAATAGCGTGCTTTAGAAAAGAATCCTATTATTTTCTATGCAACTAACAACCCCTGTGAACATTAGCTTCCGCTTCAAACTGTTTGAGGAAGGACGGAAGACAGAGACAAGCTTTTCAACATACAACATATAATAGTTGTCAATTGGATGGCACACACGCTGGTGCAGGATATATTAGCACAAGTCTAGTCCAAGCATTCCTAGAATCCTATCCTTGCACTCTAGCACTTATCTTAATTGCACAATAGCACATCTGCACAATATTAGTGTACATTTCTACACAGAATGAACGGCCGTGATTTGATTGGGAGTGTTATTTATACTAATAAAATTACCAAAAAATTTGAATAGGGATGAGAAAGTTAATTAACCTGAGCAAAAACAAAAGGACCACCGTCCCGCATCCGAAGTGCATCCCGCTCCATGACAGACAGATCTGCTCCCACAGCTGCTGCCAAATCGGTTTTATTTATCACCTACAATTTAAGAACCAACAATAATATAATAATTTGACCATGCGTATACAGAAGTTTACGACTGATAAATTTAACAAGTCAAACGTGCAAAATAGGAAACATACAAGGAGATCTGCTTGGGTAATTCCAGGACCTCCTTTTCGAGGAATTTTATCACCGCCTGATACATCTATTATGTAGATTATGTAATCAGCAAGTTCCCTACTGAAGTTGGCAGCTAGGTTGTCTGCATTTGAAGGAAATTTGGTTAAATGACAGGAAACCTAAACTTAAACATGTTATATCTGATCGTAGTGGTAATCCTTTCTTATCGAACCAAGTAAAGAAGTGAGAGCCAGAGGACCATCATTTTACTGAAAATATAAAGTCAAATATCCTTATTAGTTTGTGTGTGCAAACAGTTTCTATGACCAATTACCTCCACCAGATTCACAAAGTAGTATATCCGCCTTGTACAAGTTAGAAAGCTCCTCAAGAGGTCCAAGGTTAATGCTTATATCTTCCCTAATAGCAGCATGTGGACATCCTCCTGTTTCCACGGCTCGAATCCTTTCCTCCGGCAGAGCTCCATGTTTTATTAAGAACTCTCCATCTTCTTTTGTGAATATATCATTTGTTACCTACAAAGAAAGGAATCTTAACAAAGACACAATTCATTCTGTATCTTCAAATTTTAAAAAGATAAGATTTCATGAACATAGACTTGCAGTATATACTGCATTACCATATGTTGTAGACCAGTAAAGCAACAAAGTTAATAGCAGAGCGATATATCAAAACATAAATAACTCATCATTCGGAGAGTGATGAAAGAGCATAGCAGTTTCTGAACACCAAACACATGCTTGCACATATCTTATTTCCTGTCCAACTAAGAAATGTCTGGTAAAGTCCCAAAATTTGGTTCGAAGTTTCTGTGGATGGCAATCTGTGATGCGACGGGAGGAGTTCTTAATGAAGAAAGAAAAAGAACATGAAATATCCAATTAATCTTCAAAAGGGAAGTGTAGAATAGAGAATATTGTTATGCCACTTGAATGACTTAATTAAACGGCATATTGCACATAATTGCGTCTTCATCTAGAATTTCTAATTATGAAGTAGAGAAAGATATGAAGACCACTGATCAAACTTTAGCTTCATACCTCAAACGAAAAAAGGGAATCCTCGAATTATAAACGCTTATGTAGACTAACATTCATTCATGAAGTAAATATAGATTATGGAAAAAGCAAAACAAAAATCATTTGGCGGTACGTACTGCTGCAAGACTGTATTTGTCCCTTAGGAGTTTACATAATGCTAGCATTAAAGCTGTTTTCCTGCAAATGAAAGATTATTTAGTACCTTTAGATGTCAACACGTTCAACACCAAATTTGTACAAGCTAATTACAGAAGGAAAACTAAATGGGAAAGAAAAGCAATAGCACAAATTAATGTCAATAAAATTCAATTCATTCTAGTACCTTCTCGATGTAGGGGTAAGGCTGCGTAGACACTACCCTCCCCAAACCCCACATGTGGGATTATATTGTTATTGTTGTTGTAGTATCTTATAAAACTTGAAGTGAAAAAGGAAAATGTATGTGCACGCAGATAAATACACACATACACGCGCGCGCACACAGAGAACTTGTGTCCTATCTGCAGGGTTCTAAGGACTCAATTATCTTTAATCTGAAAAAAAGTGCAATATGTACTTGGCTTGCTGCACCTGAGAAAACATCCTTCTTATTAAGAAATCCTCCTCCTGCTCTCGTTTCTCAAGGTCGCTTTTGTCCACTCGCTCTTATCACCCTTTTCACCAGTTACTACCCCCCCCCCCCAAAAAAAATGTAGAAATAGAATAGTTACCATTTTTCTCGTTTAAAGCTTAAATGCTACAAATCACATGGAAAGCATAGAGAGCTAAAACTAATGAAACAAGACTAAATTGCAAAATACTTTGATACAACCTGAAGAACTGTAGAAGTTACTGATAAATTGAAGCAAAAATCTCGTATACACCTTAGTTTCAAGCTTAACATAAAACAACAACAACAACAACTACCCAGTATAGTCCCACAAAGTGGGGTCTGGGGAGGGTAATATGTAGACGGGCCTTACCCCTACCCGAAAGGGCAGAGAGGTCGTTTCCAATCGACCATCGGCTCAGTGAAGGAAAGGAAAAACAAAAACAAAAACAAAGAAGCATTAGTAACTCCAGCATAAATAACTATCTAAACATAAGAACCATAACTAAAATAGCATGCAATAATATCAGACAGTAACTACCATAAATAACTACCAAATAACTAATATAAAGGAGACACAATCCAATACACACATCATCTATGGATAGCCCTGTCAAGCCTCACCCAACCCCAGGCGAGGAGTACGAAAAACTCTATGAGCCCCTATCCTACAACCCTGATTCTAGACCTCCAGACTTTCCTATCTAGGGCCAAGTCCTCGGAAACCTGCATTCTAGTCATGTCATGCCTAATCACCTCTACTCTTCAAGCTTAACATAAACTCACAAAACAAGAATGGTGACCAATCTAAAACTGTAGGCATCACTACCAATTTAAGATACATGAGGCACACTAACATCAATATTTAGTATGAAGGAAACAAATACTGAAACCCTTTTACTTGTGCACACATTCCGACTATGCAAAAGTAATTTAAGCAAATTGGAAATGTGAATTTGGGAAAAGAAGAAATACCCAGTACCGACAGGGCCGCCAATTCCAATAGTAAATGCTCTGTCACTGAAGTTCCTGTTAATAAGTGGAGGTGCTCTTCTGGTAAAATAGCCAGGTGAGTATATTGGTTCATGGGAATGAGGAGCCAGCCCATCATGGCTATGGTATACCTTCCCATCTTCTCCTACCCATGTTGTTGTCTTTGCATCCCTGAGGATAAATTAAGACAAATTTTGAAATAAAGAATCAAATAAAAGAAAAATGACAGAGTAAGTTTGTGAATTTGATGCTGAGATATCTTAAGGGAAAATACTCATGGCTATGGTCATGATGATCATGATGATGATGATGATGGTCATGGTCATGCATATGGTGATCTTGAGAAGCCATTTGAGACAAGTCTTGAGAGATGCTGAGAGTCTGGAGACTATCACAGGGGAACAGTAAAGGGGTGAGATTCCAATCAACCCTTGACGAAAATATTCCTTAAAATGTAAAAAATATCTGCCGGAATCTCTTTATCAAGGAAAAGTTTAGAGATAGTCCCTTAAATATAGTACTAATATATAGTTTAACCTTGTCCTTCTAATATATTGTGAATAAAAAATATGGTACTAATTGTTTAACCTTGTCCTTCCAATATCATTATGAACAAAAATAGTCCTGGTCCAACAGGTAAGACTTAAGAGGGACTTTTTATTTGCTTTTCTTTCTTTCTTGAAATGTTTAGTCACACAATCTATTTACGTCAACACACAAGATGTGCGTAATTTATATAAATTTTATCACTTAATTATATAATAAATAATTTGATTTGGTGGAACTAGTAAGTGTGACTAAAATACTTTATTTTAGTATTAAACACATACAGTATTTAACAGTGTCTAGAAAAGGGTAAGAGAAATACAAACCAAAGAACAACACGTTGCTGCTCTTCGTTTCACCAAAAAATGACACGTTGGTACGCATCCCTCGTATGACATCATATTAAGATTTTTTGTTTTGTTTTGAGAAATACGAAAAATTTTATTCCTGCAACTACTATCATTAACAAGTTTATTTTTCGAAGAGAAGCCTTTCTAGTCCTCCAGCATCCTGGACTCGATAAAGGAAGGGGTACAACAAAATGTTAGGATTATGATTTCTACTAAAGACAACAACCTTCATATTGAATAATTCGGATATATAAACTACATGAGCGGAAGCTAACCTGAATCCATATGTGGAAATGTTGAGCCTCCTTTTGATGATTGTCCTTTGTTGTGAACTCCTTTAGCCTTCCTTCAAGTTTCTTGAAGTATATTTGTCCCCACAATAATGTATCCACAATACTCAACAATATATGAAAAGGTTCACAATAATAGTGTTATGACAATTATCAAAATTTGGCTTATGGTTTTCCACCCTATTTGCAAGACAATGGACAATATGGTTCTTGATTCAATAGGAAAAAGAAGAACTTGTCTTGCACTAGAATGGGAACCATAACCCCACTTTATAACTCTAGGAGTTACATAACCCAAGAGACAAGAGTTACAAGACAAGAGTTATGTCTTGAGTTATGTCTTGCAAGAGTTACATAACTCAAGAGTTACAAGCAAGTAACCATAGTTACTTATGTAACCTTAGTTAGCCCATCATAAACTAAGGTTACCCTTTTGGGTATCTACACATTAGTCCTACACTTTAGTATGACAATACATTGGCCCCCTTAACATAATGTCCATAAGACCACATAATTAGGCCAAACCAAAAGATAGCACATAACATATAATTATCCATATATTGTTCATATGTGTGTAGATATAAGTCCATATATCTAGATATAAATCCATATATCTTACAATCTCCCACTTGGACGAGATATACAAACATATGTACAAACCTTAATATTATATGTTACAAACCTTAGGTGCACAAAATTGCTATCACAATAAAATTGTCATGAACAATCCGGTCCATCAATCATACCAACATAGGACCTAAGAGCTCGTCGTTACTCATTCGTAACTAGAACCAATCATAGATCACGTATATCAATATAACCAACGACATGGATCAAGTGTAGGTATGTAGCATGGAAATAACATAAAGTGTGGTCAATAGAATGTCTATTTCCAACTGGTTCTCCTTATTGAGATCAAACTTAAACTGTAAGGGTACAAAAACTTTAAAACTGAATATCTGCGCAGATATAACTGAATTACTGAATTTCTGAATATAATGAACAATACATAAATGTGCAATACAAACTCCCACTAAAATACATAATCCTTATCTGATTTGACACCCATACAAGCAATATGCTCATGAAATACTTTTGGTGTCAATTCCTTAGTGAGCGGATCCGCAAGCATGGAGTTTATACTTATGTACTTAATGCACAATTGTCCATTTTGTACTCTTTCTTTAACAACCCGAAATTTGACGTCCTTATGTTTTGCTTTCGTCAAATTACTGTTGTTATTAACATATGCAACTATGGTTACATATGTTATTAGCATAAATGGCAAAATTGGAGTCGGTATATCTGATGATCTCAAACTGGTCCGAACTCCAATATGTAAGCATGTAATCCTTTGTTCTATGTATGTTCCTCATGACCCTTTTGGCTGCCTACCAATGGTCCATACCCGGATTGCTTAGATATCTGCCTAACATCCCAACAATGTATGCTATATCAGGTCGTGTACATACCTGAGCATACATCAGACTACCTACCGCCGAAGCATGAGGCGTCTTCTACATTTCCGAAATTTCATAATTATAATTTGGGCACTGTTTGAGACTAAACTTGTCTCCCTTAGCAACAGGGGTGTTGCCTGGTTTACAATCCTGCATGCCAAATCTTTTCAGAACCTTATCGATATAGCCCTTTTGTTACAGACCGAGAACGCCTTTGGAGCATTCTCGTAATATCTGAATTCCTAATACAAAAGAAGCTTCACCAAGATCGTTCATTTCAAATTTCTTTGAAAGAAATTTCTTAGTTTCAAGTAATAATGCTATATCGTTACAGGCAAGCAGTATGTCATCGACATATAAAACCAGAAAATATACTTACTCCCACTGAACTTATGGTATATACAGTCATCAGCAATATTTGGTTCAAAACCAAAAAATGTAATGACTGCATGGAACTTATAATACCATTGATGAGAAGCTTGCTTGAGCCCATAGATGGATTTCTTTTATTTGCAAACCTTCTTCTCTGATTCATCCGAAACAAAGTTTTCAGGTTGCACCATATAAATTGTTTGCTCAATGTCACCATTAAGAAAAACAGTCTTAACATCCATTTGATGAAGCTCAAGATCAAAATGTGCTACTAATGCCATTATAGTCCTGAAAGAGTCTTTCGATGAAACTGGAGAGAAAGTCTCTTTATAATCAATGCCTTCTTTCTGAGTGTAGTCTTTTGCGACAAGACGAGCTTTGTACTTAATAACATTGCCCCCTGAATCCCTTTTGGTTTTAAAAATCCATTTACAACCAATAGGTTTAATACCTTCGGGCAATGTAACAAGCTCCCTAACGTCATTATCGCTCATAGACTTCATCTCATCATTCATGGCATCAATCCACTTTTGAGAGTTAGAACACTTAATGACTTGACGGAAGTTGATTGGATCATCTTCCTCAAGTCCAATATCACTTTCTTGTTCTTGGAGAAATACATAATAATCATCCGAAATTGCATTTCTCCTCTCTCTAGTGGATCTCCTTAATGGCATTTCAGTTTCTTGATGTTGTTGAGTTTGATTTTCATTAGTTATATCAGGGTCCTGATGGGGGAGATTTTCGAGATTGTCTTGAACCGGAGTTGCTTCAACAACTTGAGGGAAAGACACATGTTCTTCCTCAAAGACAAAATCTCTAACAACTTTATTTATCTCCCCACCCCCAAACTCAATATCCTCAAAGAAACCTAGCATTTCCCGTCTCAAAAATAGTTCGTGATGTGGGATCATAAAACTTAAAAAAAAAAACCCTGGATTTTTCAGAGTATCCAACAAAATAGCTACTAACCATCTTAGCGTCCAGTTTCTTTTCGTTCGGCCTATAAGGCCTTGCCTCAGCTGGACAACCCCAAATGTGAAAATGCCGAATACCGGGTTTATGCCCAGTCCAAAGTTCATATGGGGTTTTTATTGTAGCTGCAGTTGGAACTCTATTAAGAATATAAGCTACGGTTTTTAATATGGATTGGGACTTTTCATGAATAAGATATAGGTACCCATAACAAGAGTAATCGTCTATGAATGTGATAAAGTATGGTTGACCATTCCGACAAGGAGTAGGAAATAGCCCACAAATATCCGTATGTATCAATTCTAAGACGTCCGAATCTCTCTTAGCACCTAATCTAGTTCTTGTTTGTTTGTTTTCCCTTGATACACTCAATACAAAATTTCCGAATTTGAGGAATCAAGAGAATCAAGAATTCCATCTGACACGAGTTTCTGAATTCTTTGAATGGATATGAGACCCAAATGTTTATGCCAGAGTGAAATAGAATTCTCATTAGTTAACTTTTGGTACCATTAAACTTGTATGCAAAGTTTCTTTATTTGAAGTTATTGTATCAACCAAATATAAGCTATCAAATGTTGATAAAACACCAGTACCAATAAGATTTGAATTCCAAAAGAGACTAACTTTATTGTCCCCAAATGTACATTTATAACCGGATATGTCCAATTGAGGAACTGAAATTAAATTCCGCCTAAAAGACGGTACAACAAAAGTCTCATTCAAATCTAAATGAAAACCGGTCTTAAACAACAGCCTAAATTTGCCAATAGCTTCAACTGGCACCTTCTTGCCGTCACCCTCATAGATGTATCTTTCACCATCTTTCGGTAGTTCAGGCAACCCTGCATAGATATCTTTATGTGAGCAGCATAACCTACCCACCAGTTATCCTTAGGTACCGAAATTATATTAACTTCAGAACAAACAAGAGACAGAAATGTACCTTTTTTCGCACGCCAGGCATGGTACTTGGTACAATCTCTCTTTACATGATCAGTCCCATTACAGAGAAAGCAACCTAATCCAGTAATTTCAACCTTAGGTTCCTTATGTTGCTTAATCTTGGGCCTTGCAACCGCAACTTCCTTACCCTTCCTCTTCTTAGTTTCCTTAGAAGAAGATGCCAAATGAGCACTTTAAGTCTTATCTTGCTTAATCCTTTCCTCTTCTTGCACACAATGTGAAATGAGCTCATTAAGAGTCCATTTCTTCTTCAGGCAGTTATAACTGACCTTAAACTGATTAAAGTGTGCAGGAAGAGATATCAAAACAAAGTACACAAGCAGTTCCTCAGGTAATACTAGCTTGAGTAACTTAAGTTTCGAAGCAAGATGAGACATTTCCAAAATGTACTCCCGAATGTTTCCCTTGCCCTTATACCTCATGGAAACAAGTTTACTCAATAGTGTACTTGTTTCCGCCTTTTCGTTTTGAATAAAATGCTGTTCGAGGTTTTCAAGGAAAACTTTGGCAATAGGTTCATCATTCATAGTGCCCCTGAATGATTCTGGAATTGCACGCTTCATGATCATTAGACTCATGCGATTCGAGCGTTCCCACTTCTCCATCACCCTCCTGTCATCAGAAGAGGATGTATCCTCAAGAGGAGTAGGTTGCTCAGTCCGAAGGGCTAAGTCAAGATCCATGCAACCGAGAACGATCATTACATTCTCTTTCCATTCCTTAAAGTTAGTACCGTTAAGCACAGGGATGCTATTGATATTGGCAGAGATCGTAGAAGCAGAAGAGTTTACTGAAAATTGAACAAAGGATTACTAAATACATGCTTACAAAACTTGAACTTTAACTTTATAGATTCAAAGTTAGGCATTTCCCATTACAAGATACCTAGCACAACATTGATTTTAGTCTTTGGACAGAAAATCAACTTGTAAGTGGTACTCTTGGTGTAGTGATCAAACATAGACAATAAACTCCTGTCAAATATTAAACCTTCCTTTGGGCCGATTTAATATTCACATGGAAAATCAAATAATCATCTCATATTTACCACCACAAGCATGTTCGAATTCCTGCCAAATAACACCTTCCTTTGGGCCGATGTTAAACGCATGGAAGACTAACATCCACAGTCATCTCATATTTTATAATTAATCAATCTACACAATAGAGGTTACTTTGGCAACATAATGCTTCAATTGAATAACTAAAATATTAGATGCTATAAACTTTAGTTCCTTAAGCCATTTTATGAATCTTAACTTAATGTGTTACATGATTGGATGTGTAACACTTGAATATTAATCGTTGTTTACTGAATTGGACAATTCTATAATATATAAGAATTGATGGACTATAAAACAATTAACATTCACTGAAACTTAAGAGAGTTGAAACGTTTTTCTTAAACTTTACTGGACCAGACAATCGATTGTCAACACAGACAATCGATTGTTTGGTTTTTTCTGAAAAAAATTTAAGTCACTGGATGTGACAAGGAAAAATTTTTCTAAGTTACTGGACCAGACAATCGATTGTCAAAACAGACAATCGATTGTTTGGTTTTTTCTGAAAATTTTAAGTCACTGGATGTGACAAGGAAAATTTTTTCTAAGTTACTGGACCAGACAATCGATTGTCAAATCCAGACAATCGATTGTCAGGTATAATTTAAAAACATTTCATCTCACTGGAGTGTATACAATCGATTGTACAGTGTATACTTTTTCTGAATTATAACATGATTTTTAACATGAATCTTTAAACATGAAAACATGTTATTTACCAACTAAATCATGCTATATACAACGTATTAACATGATATAAAAAACATCAAACTGAATCAAATCATAGCATTCATAAGATCATGCTATCATGCTATTTCATGGTAGAATTTCATAAACAAAATTCTAATTATACTTTAACATGAATCCTAATATAACATGAACCTTATGAACATCCAAATTATCCAAAATTGAAGGGTGGCTCTGATACCAATTGTTAGGATTATGATTCCTAATAAAGACAACAACCTTCATATTGAATAATTCGGATATATAAACTACATGAGCGGAAGCTAACCTGAATCCATATGTGGAAATGTTGAGCCTCCTTTTGATGATTGTCCTTTGTTGTGAACTCCTTTAGCCTTCCTTCAAGTTTCTTGAAGTATATTTGTCCCCACAATAATGTATCCACAATACTCAACAATATATGAAAAGATTCACAATAATAGTGTTATGACAATTATCAAAATTTGGCTTATGGTTTTCCACCCTATTTGCAAGACAATGGACAATATGGTTCTTGATTCAATGGGAAAAAGAAGAACTTGTCTTGCACTAGAATGGGAACCATAACCCCACTTTATAACTCTAGGAGTTACATAACCCAAGAGACAAGAGTTACAAGACAAGAGTTATGTCTTGAGTTATGTCTTGCAAGAGTTACATAACTCAAGAGTTACAAGCAAGTAACCATAGTTACTTATGTAACCTTAGTTATCCCATCATAAACTAAGGTTACCCTTTTGGGTATCTACACATTAGTCCTACACTTTAGTATGACAATACATTGGCCCCCTTAACATAATGTCCATAAGACCACATAATTAGGCCAAACCAAAAGATAGCACATAACATATAATTATCCATATATTGTTCATATATGTGTAGATATAAGTCCATATATCTAGATATAAATCCATATATCTTACACAAAACAGACTAAATTATATTGCCTTGGCTTCTTTGATCCTTCTTGAGCTAGAAGGTGAGCTACTTTGTTTTCTTCTCCAAAACTATGCCGGAGTACCACTTTCTTGTTCTTCTGGGAGATCAAATACATGCAATACTGGAATAGAAAATCATAAGAGTTGTTACCTTCTCGCAACAGATCAATTACCTGAGTGGAGTCAGTTTCTATTTCGCAAGGCCATAAATTGTGGTTTGAGATAAAGCCCAGGCCTTTTGAAAGTGCCATAATTCCTGCATGGCGACAATTAACAGCTTCTACACTTTGATGGAATCCCATGTTCCATTCTCCTGCGTGATTTCTTATGACACCTCCTATACCTGCACAATTTTGATTAAAAGCTCCAACTATATTTAACTTGAACCAGCCAAATCGTGGTTTGTGCCAAAACGTTTTACAACTAATGTTTTTGAATGGAGCGCTTTCTGTATTAGTCAGTAAAGCGTATTCAATCGCTTGGTTGATGATGGAAGAGGATGAGACATGGTTGGAAATATTGTTTTGGAGGTTATGATTTCTGTTTGTCCAAAAATTCCAAATAATATAGGGGAATAATTGGGACCATGTAAGAAATGGAGAGGGCATTGAAGGGTCTGAATTTTTCAACCTTATCAACCCAAAGAGTATCCTCATAATTGGGCCACTCGGTATTAATATTCCAGGATTGCCAAAGTTTTTGAGCAATTTTACGGTGGATACAAATATGGGGAATATCTTCTTCATGCTTCCTACAAACAATGCATAACTTATATACATTCATTCTTATATGGTGAAGATATGATCTCGTTGGAAGTCTGTTATGGTAGCATTTCCATAAGAGAAATTCTAATTTGTTGGGACAATAGGTTTTTCGGATCCACCCAAAAGTTTCTTGAAGGGATTTCATTAGGATCAATGAGGCTATAGCAAGAAGAGGTTGAAAAAGGCCATTACTATTGGGTTCCCAAGTTAGGAAGTCATGGTGTCTTTCTATTGGTAAGCTGATGGCCTAAATTTTGGCAACTACATAATTTGGTAGTTCAATGGATATATTTTTTAGAGGCCAGTGATGACGTCTTTAATAGTAATAGAGCAATCATTTTGGGTTAGAGATCCTTCAATGATATTCCTTAGACATGGGCTTTTAGGGATCCACTTAACATCCCAAATTCCAAGGGGGAAGTTACGACCTATTTGCCACAAACAACCCTTTAAACAAAAATATCAGCTTTTTAGGAAACTTTTCCAACAAAAAGAGTGACGCTTAGTAGAGGAAGCTAAATAAGTTTGCCTTAAAACCTTAGCCCACGGGGTGAGAGGGTAATTGATTAATCTCTATGCCAGGCTCGTTAAGAGAGCTAGGTTTTTTGATTTTGCTTTCCTAAGATCAAGGCCACCTTTATTTTTTTCTAGAGTAATGGTATCCCAATTTACGAGATGCAACTTGTTTTTAGTATCATTGGACCCCCAGATGAAATATCTTTGAATCTTATCAATGGTTTTCAGGATATTTTCAGGAAAGAAAGTGTATTGCATTATATAATTAGGAACGCTAGCAACAGTTGAGGGTAAAGGGTTGTACGACCAGCCATATTGAGACAATTAATTTTTCAATTAGCCGGTAGACTTCTCATATTATCAATAATAAAGTGAAATTCTTTAGATTTAGGGCTAGATTCCAGGATGGCGAATCCTAAGTATTTCCCAAAAGAAGTACTTCTCTTTATACCAAAGAACTGAGAGGTAGCAATTTTGATTTCTTTGGAGTAATATATTAAGAAGATGATTCTTGATTTGGACAAGTTGATGCTTTGACCACAATATTTTACAAAACATGTCAAGGCCAGACTTAATAGAGTAGCAAGATTTTTGAGTTATATGGATCATCAGGGTTAGATCATCTGCATAAAAAAAATGTGATAGAGGGAGGCCATTAGGACACAGGGTAATTGGATCCCACTTTTTTATGTCAACTTGATAGTTAATATAGAGCGATAACATGTCCATGTAGAGAATAAAAATATAGGGTGAGATGGGGTCACCTTGTCTAATACCTTTACTAGGATAAAAAAAGTACTTCTACCACCATTTACTAAAATCGTCATACTATAGGTTGTGATGCAAGACATAATTAATTTAGACAGATTAGGAGGGACTTTGAAATAATTGAGGGTTCTGCATATGAAGGACCATTCCAGTTTATCAAAAGCCTTTTCTAGGTCAATTTTGACGATCATTCTATTCTTTTTACTAGAATTTCTATTGAAGTTATGGATGATTGCTTGAATAAGGGCAACATTGTCTCTAGCTCTTCTATTTTTTAGGAAGCCGGATTGAAAGAGACTGATTATTTGAACTAGAAAAGGTTTTAGTCTATTAGCAATGATTTTTGTGATGATTTTATAGCTGGTATTGCATACTCCTATAGGACGAAAGTTCTTGAGATTATTAGCATTGGGAATTTTGGTAATAAGGCACAAATAAGTAGAGTTGATGTTAGTAGGAATTTTGAATGAAGTAAAGGCTTCGTGACAAAAAAAAAGTAACACTAGGCCCTACAAATTTTCAGTATTTCTAATAGAAAAAAGGGTAAAACCTATCCGGCCCAGGTGCTTTAAAAGGCTTAAAGGAAAAAATATCCTTGATAATTTCATTATTTGAAAGAGGCTTATCTAGCATTGAGAGATCTACTGAGTCAAAGCTAACCAGGTTGTTGAAAATATTTGATTTATTAATGGAACAATGAGAAGTTGTGAATGCTTTTTCATTAAAATTTTGAGCATGGGCAAGGATTTTTTTATGGTTGTCAATCCAGTTCTCATGATCATCCTTATAAACCAACATGGTTCCTTCTTCTCCTATTAGTGGCACAGATATGAGAAAAAAATTGTGTTTGTATCCCCGTAGTTAAGCCAAGAAATTCGAGATCTAAGTCTCCAATTGTCTTATTCAAGTTTTAGGATGTTATCGAAGTCTTTTTTAAAGAGAGTTCTAAGTCCTGAAGAAAAGAGCTATGTGCATAGTGGGTATGGAGATGTTGGAGTAAAATTTTGAGTGGCTTCCAAAAGGTTACGGTCTAGACAGTGGGTTTGAACTAAGTTAACAAAATCTGGATGTGTGCACCAAATGTTCTCAATTCTAAAAGGTCTACAGAAATCTTCCCGAGGAAAAGAGTTATGATTCAAAAGAAGAGGGTTGTGATCTGAATATGTTTTGGAAAATGGGTTTCTGTGGAATTAGGGAAAAGGTTAGTCCAAACTTCATTGCTCAAAAAATATCAAGACACTCCATAATTAATCTTTTAAGCCTTTTTCTATGATTAGACCACGTAAAGTTGCTACTCTTATAACCTAAGTCCATCAAACAACATTTGTTGATAAAGTTCCAAATTCTACAGGTCCTATTAATACTAACAATTATTCCTCCAAATTTCTTGGTAGACATGGTAACATCATTGAAATCACCACCTACTAACCAAGCTCTTTTGTGACTAACTGAAATATTTATAAGATTTTCCCTCATAGCATCTCTAACATGAATATTTGTACTAGCATATATACAGTTCAGGAGCCAACTAAGGCGAATGGGAAGTGCCTCTATCATTGCATGAATTCCTTGTCCTCTTCTAGTGAAATTGAGAACTATGCCTACTGTGAGATCATAGAGGATGGCCATACCACCAGATTGGCCTTCCGAGGGACTTCGATCATTTCAGAAAAATTGAAATCGCTGAGAAGGGGCCCATAATTTGCCATCCTTGTTTCAAGGAGAGCAACTAAACAAGGTTTGTGGGTGTCAACGAGGTCCTTAAATTATGACAAAAGTCGTCATTATTTGCACCACGGACATTCCAGAAGATAATTCTAGTAGATCTCATCATTCTAAGTTGATGATTTGGATAGGTAGTCATCCCATCCTCCTCTGAGTTGGAGTTTGAGGGCCTCCTTTGGCATGGAACCAAGATCAATGCATGAGTTCCCACTATTGGGTCCCCTGGAGGCCATATGTTCACTGAGCATTTGTACACTGAGGGATGGCAGTTGAAGATTAATTTCTTGCCCTGCATCTCCTTAAATAGAAGTACTTTTACTTCGCTTAGGTTTGCAAATTCTACAGTCGATTCCATAAGCAGAGGATCGAGTCCTTTCTCCTATTCTGGATGTTTTCCTACTGGTTCTTGCACATTGGGGGGGGGGGGGTTGTTCTCCATCTCAATTGGGAGGTTGTTTTGGGCATTTTCATGTGCATGCATGTCCCAATGGATGAATATGTGATTGATTTGGGAGATTGCTTCTCGGAGAAATAAAAGGAGCTCTACTGGAGGGATTTGAGGGGCTTGAGGGTTTGCATGGAGAGGAAGGTTCCATTGCTGTAGCATGTCTTGAATCATATTTTGATTCATTGTTGGAGCTAAAGGATGAAGGACATTGTTGATCCATATCTGGTTCAGGTAGTTGTTCATACCTAGCCTCATCCCTTCCGATATTAGTTGAGCAAGATAAGGTGTGCTCTGGATGATGAGGATTGTGTCCTGGTCGTTGATCTCCATGTTGAACGAGATTGCATAGCCTATCAGGCCTGCTTCTAGCCAGGTTAGGGGTTGGTAGTTTTGAGGTAATGGGGGGAGGGGGGATGTGTAGTAGACTGTTGGTTCTGGGAGTTGGGGGGTAGAGGAGGAAGGTTGTTCATGTTTGGAAGGTATTGATGACGAAGTATCCGAAGAAGCATGATTCTCCTTCTTGAAGAGATTGGAAGTCTTGGCATTCTGATGAGAAATAGGGTTTATATTGATGTTAGTTGAAAGTGTGGGATTGGTGCAAGCCTTTTCCCTAAGTGACTTTATAAAAAACGTTTCTACTTGCATTGGTTCATGTTTGGGAAGAGTAAGGGAATTAATAGATCCTTGGAGGATTTTGTTTTTGACACATGTTTGAGAGTATGTCCATTTGGCATTGTTCAAAGGGCTCCATGGGTATTGTGGGCAGAAGTTCTTTGGAATTATCGGGGGATATTAAGGTTGTGCATGAAGTGTCTGTTAGATAGTAATCCATATTATTAGGGCTAGAATATATTTTATTAGGGGATTGGTAGTTAATGACCAGATTTGTATAAGCAGGATCTTGTGTTAATAATGGTGGGCTAATAGTAGGGTTTTGCATGCCGGTAGCCATGTCTTCACCTCCTCCAAAGTGTCGTTCATGAGAGGCATGCATTGGGTGGAAGGGGGAAAATCAAATTGGGGACTGGTGGTTTCCTCACAATCCATGGACTAGTTCATTAGTCTAGAGAATTTGTTGTTAAGCAGATTAGAGTTAGAGGTAATTAGCTCATCAGTATTTTGAATTTTCTTTTTATCTTTTTCATGTAGATTAACCCCTGAAGCTTTTTCCACATAGTTAAGCTTTTGAGTATTAATATATTTACATGTATCTCCATCATAAATTCTGGTATTTATACCTGGGATATTTCGAATATGAGTAGGAGTTGTAGAAGATCGAGAAAACTTCCTTTTTGTTTTGGTAAAAGAGATTGTATTCCAGTCATCGTTTATTGGTTCTTGGTCCTGTATTTGTGTTCCTCCAGAGATGGTGGAGATGAGTGATTCTTTGGAATCTTGTTTATTAATGTCTTAGACAACTGCTTCTTTGGCACCTGATTTATCAGTGTGTAATGACACATGACACTGAGGAGAAACAATGCCTAATCTTCCACAATTTTTGCACAAGAATTTTTCATCTTCATAGCAGATGTCTTGTTTATGCAAACCAATAAGGATATAAGATTTAACACGTGTATTCATGGGGATTTCCACCCATAGCCTTGCATACTGACCCATAAGGGTAGCAGAGGTGCATGCATCAACTTCTAATAGTATCCCTATGTGTTCCCAATCCTTTGCAAAATTTGACCATCATAAAACTTGATAGGAAGTTGGGAAAGCCGGACCCATATAACTGTAAATAGAGGTTTAGCCTCAGAAACAACGAAGTTAGCTTCCCATCTTTGAATAGATAAAAAGTAACCATTAATTAACCAAAGGGCTTGTTGCAGAGCTTTAACCATATGTTCTTCCTTGGAGAATTTCACAATATAGTAGTCTGCCCCCAAGTCAATTAATGGAAAATTTTCAGAGAGCTTCCATAAGTCCTGGACTTTTCTCTTTAGGTAGTGGTGTGGAATTTGTTTACCCAAGAGTTTGATGATGACTGAAAATTCCCAGGGGTGATAGGTTCACCTGAGATCATCAGGTGATAGGCTAACATAGTAGTCCTTCCTAACTGGTTCTTCCAATTGATTTACCTGCAATGATGATGATTTAGATTCTACTTCTTGCTGCTAGGGGTGTACATATGATGGGTTGGTTCAGATGTTTCAATTACTAAACCAAACCAATTATCTCGAATTTAAATCTATAAACCAAACCAAACCAACAAAGTCAAGATTTTCAATCGCGGCTTATCTCGGGTTTTTCGGCTTTTTTCCGACAAAATATTCATAGCATAAATTTATAATTTGTGCTCTAATATTTCTTAGGTCCTAATAGGATAACACTATATAAGATGTTGCCCAATAAAATGAGATAAAATAATGTAAGATGAGTCATGATTATAATAAAATACTCTACAAATCGCATATGATAAATATTACTAATCAATAAGTCATAATAAAAATAAACATAATCTAAAAGTATTAAGTCATGTTAAAATAAGTACGGCTAATAAGTACTAAATATTAATTACACGACTAAATAATATTAAAAGTAAGTTATGCATTTTCACTATCTAAACCAATGCAAGACTAAAAAAATATTCGTTACTATTGTCATTCCTAATATCGAATTGAATTTTTTTTTGTCAGTATTAGTAGTGATTTGATTTTGCGTTGAGATTTATTTGAGTTACTAACTTTTATGGGTTATAAAACATTTTTGACCATTCAAAATATCTAAGTCTAACTTTTATGGGGCTTGAGGGTTTGCTTGGAGAGGAAGGTTCCATTACTGTAGCATGTCTTGAATCATATTTTGATTCATTGCTGGAGCTAAGGGATGAAGGACATTGTTGATCCATATCTGGTTCAGGTAGTTGTTCATAGCTACCCTCATCCCTTCCGATATTAGTTGAGCAAGATAAGGTGTGCTCTGGATGATGAGGATTTTGTCCTGGCCGTTGATCTCCATGTTGAACGAGATTGCATAGCCTATCAGGCCTGCTTCCATCCAGGTTAGGAGTTGGTAGTTTTGAGGTAATTGGGGGGAGGGGGATGTGTAGTAGACTGTTGGTTCTGGGAGTTGGGGGGTAAAGGAGGAAGGTTGTTCATGTTTGGAAGGTATTGATGACGAAGTATCCGAAGAAGCATGTTTCTCCTTCTTGACGAGATTGGAAGTCTTGGCATTCTGATGAGAAATAGGGTTTATATTGATGTTAGTTGAAAGTGTGGGATTGGTGCAAGCCTTTTCCCTAGGTGACTTTATAGAAAACGTTTCTACTTGCATTGGTTCAAGTTGGGGAAGAGTAAGGGAATTAATAAGATCCTTGGAGGATTTTGTTTTTGACACATGTTTGAGAGTTATGTCCATTGGCATTGTTCAAATGGCTCTATGGGTATTGTGGGCAGAAGGTCTTTGGAATTAATGGGGGATATTAAGGTTGTGCATGAAGTGTCTGTTAGATAGTAATCCATATTATTAGGGCTAGAATATATTTTATTAGGGGATTGGTAGTTAATGACCAGATTTGTATAAGCAGGATCTTGTGTTAATAATGGTGGGCTAATATTAGGGTTTTGCATGCCGGTAGCCATGTGTGTCTTCAACTCCTGCAAAGTGTCGTTCATGAGAGGCATGCATTGGGTGGAAGGGGGAAAATCAGATTGGGGACTGGTGGTTTCCTCACAATCCATGGACTAGTTCATTAGTCTAGAGAATTTGTTGTTAAACAGATTAGAGTTAGAGGTAATTAGCTCATCAGTATTTTGAATTTTCTTTTTATCTTTTTCATGTAGATTAACCCCTGAAGCTTTTTCCACATAGTTAAGCTTTTGAGTATTAATATATTTACATGTATCTCCATCATAAATTCTGGTATTTATACCTGAGATATTTCGAATATGAGTAGGAGTTGTAGAAGATCGAGAAAACTTCCTTTTTGTTTTGGTAAAAGAGATTGTATTCCAGTCATCGTTCATTGGTTCTTGGTCCTGTAGATGAGTGATTCTTTGGAATCTTGTTTATTTATTAATGTTTTGGATAACTGTTTCTTTGGCACCTAATTTATTAGTGATGTAATGACACTGAGGAGAAACGTTGCCTAATCTTCCATAATTTTTGGACAAGAATTTTTCATCTTCATAGCAGATGTCTTGTTTATGCGAACCAATAAAGATATAAGATTTAACACGTGTATTCATGGAGATTTCCACCCATAGCCTTGCATACTGACCCATAAGGGTAGCAGAGGTGCATACATCAACTTCTAATAGTTTCCCTATTGTGTTCCCAATCCTTAGCAAAATTTGACCATCATAAAACTCGATAGGAAGTTGGGAAAGCCGGACCCATATAGCTGTAAATAGAGGTTTAGCCTCAGAAACAACGAAGTTAGCTTCCCATCTTTGAACAGATAAAAAGTAACCATTAATGAACCAAAGGGCTTGTTGCAGAGCTTTAACCATATGTTCTTCCTTGGAGAATTTCACAATATAGTAGTCTGCCCCCAAGTCAATTAATGGAAAATTTTCAGAGAGCTTCCATAAGTCCTGGACTTTTCTTTTTAGGTAGTGGTGTGGCATTCGTTTACCCAAGAGTTTGATGATGACTGAAAATTCCCAGGGGTGATAGGTTCGCCTAAGATCATAAGGTGATAGGCTAACATAGTAGTCCTTCCTAACTGGTTCTTCCAATTGATTTACCTGCATTGATGATGATTTGGATTCTACTTCTTGCTTCTAGGGGTGTACATATGATGGGTTGGTTCGGATTTTTCAATTACTAAATCGAACCAATTATCTCGGATTTTTAAATCTATAAACTAAACCAAACCAAGAAAAGTCGAGTTTTTCAATCGCGGATTATCTCGGGTTTTTCGGGTTTTTTTCCGACAAAATATTCATAGCATAAAATTTATAAGTTGTGCTCTAATATTTCTTAGGTCCTAGTAGGATAAAACTATATAAGATGTTGCCCAATAAAATAAGATAAACTAATGTAAGATGAGTCATGATTATACTAAAATACTCCACAAATCGCATATGATAAATATTACTAATTAATAAGCTATAATAAAATAAACATAATCTAAATGTACTAAGTCATATTAAAATAAGTACGGCTAATAAGTACTAAATATTAATTACATGACTAAATAATATTAAAAGTAAGTTATGCATTTTCACTATCTATACCAATGCAAAACTAGAAAAAATATTCGTTACTATTGTCATTCCTAATATCGAATTGAATTTTTTTTGTTAGCATTAGTAGTGATTTGATTTTGCATTGAGATTTATTTGAGTTACTAACTTTTATGGGTTATAAAACATTTTTGACCATTCAAAAGATCTAAGTCTAAGATTGAAATAATACATTAGAAGTGAGAACATTAAAGAGTTTAAAAAATATTTATGAATTACATTACAATAATTATTTTTACGTATAAAATATTTTTAAAACTTATATACATGTAATGTCGGGTTGGTTTGGTTTCGGTTTGACTTTTTTTTAGTTAAAACCAAACCAAATTAATTATGGTTGGATTTTTTTTTCTAACACCAAACCAAATCAAACTAACCCATAGTTAAATTTCTTTTCTCGATTTGACTCAAATTATTAGTTTGGTGCGGTTTGTCAGTTTTCATTTTACACCCCTACTTGCTGCATAGGCATTGGGCTTAACATATGTCCTTGCAGATTTATCATGTTAGAGCAGGGATGAGAGAAGTATTTTTTTGAAAGAGGTCCTCTAGGGGAGTAGGATCATGATCATCAATCATGCATACTTAATGTGGAATTGGTTGGAATATTTGGTGGTTTGGATGAAATTGAGATGGTTTGGCCAGTCGAAAAGGGTGGTAGAGTCATCTAGTTAGAGAGAGAAAAACCGCTTGACTTTTTTCCCTTTTTACATCATTTTAAGATTCATTGGTGGGAAAGTGATCACTTATACACACCACTCCCCAGCTTATACTCCTATTACTTTTCAGTTTTGGGGGAATAATTTTGTGTAATAGAGGAACGATAATCTAGCAAATATTGATAACGTCAACCCAATACAAAAAGTGAGAAATACTCCTATCTATGTGCAAAAATTAATACATTCCCTTACATACAACTGCCTAATTAATCTTGAGAAATCTAAAAATCATACTTCATGTTTGGGGAAAGAGGAATAAGTGGTTTAAATCACAGTTTCCAAAAAACATGAAATATTCAAGTTTGTTGAAATAATTTATTGAGGACATTGTTTCTAGAAAAGTAAGTCCCAAGGGCATTGCTTTTCCTTCCTGACTCAGTTCTCCTTATCATCTTCTGAGGAACAACTATTTCCACTTGGGGTGTCATAGTTTCGTTATTTCCAAGAATGACCCCTTGCTTTTGTATATATTCCCATTTGTCTTGGAAAAGATAGAAAAATCCCATGAATGATATTTGTGCTGTAAAAATTATAGTCCAAAGGCTTATTGGCTTAGATGTTCTTTCATGGTAGGCTGTTAAGCCTGTGTAGGTATTGATAATTCCGGCCAAGCATATTGTTGTTCCAAGTAGCCAATGGAAAAAGAACCATACACTTCTTCCTTTACTTCCCCTGCAGTCCAAAAATTTTATACTTAATATGTATCATACAAAGATTATGGGTTCGGGATTCTAATCGTTTTAAGTTACCGGGTATTATATTAATAATTTATACATATTCAATGCATTTTTTAGGACAAACACATGGTTTGAACCAAAGCTATTGAATTCTTCCGAATCCGCTGACGACACTCTAGCTCCGCCCCCGATCATACACGTACTCATGTTGACACACTTTAGTATAGTTACAAATGGCTTAAGGGAGTAACCTAACGGTCAATAAAGTGATCAAAACCATAAAACACAACTGATTTAATAACAATAGAATACAAAAATACTAGGCAGGTCTTTCCCATATATCTTTGATGGCTAGACTTACTTCATACTTGTGTCTGCAGTTGTGCTAGTAGAAATTAATTAGCGTGTATCCAATAAAATAGTTGATATAAGAGCAAACCAGCCAGGAAAAAATTATGGATACAAAAGGACAAACAAATAATATAGGAAATGGAGTTCAAATTTCCTATTGAAAGCAAAGATATTATTGTTTTTAATTACCTGCGTAGTATATTTGATAACTAGTCCTAGTTGTTCATGGTCTACTGGTTGTGCAAAAATTAATAAAATGTTACCTTTTAGGCCGGCGAAATCCCATAAGAAATTGGACATAAATGGCAATATAAAGGGCTAAACCTATTCTTTGGTGATTGTTGTTGAACAAATTCTCAAAGCTCTTGATTGATAGCACAGCTCCAGCAGTAGCCAGTAGCACTGACAGCACCTTTACATCATTAAAAGAGAAAATAAAAAGTAAGAATGGCATTTCAATTATAAATTAATATAGATATTATTTTTTAATTGACTATTATTTAAACAAATTCTGAATTATGAAGATTACTAGATTAGCAATGGAATTCTCTTTGCTTGCCACATATAATGGACATAATCATAGTCAAATCCGTTTTAGTTATACTCCCACCAAACTGTGGGCTCACATAAATAAATTTTGAACTTTATAACCCTTACCATGATTAAAGTGCACGTATGATAATTACGTAGGATAACAAAGTAAAGATCAATTTATGATTATTACTTGTCATGGCTCAAAAATTTAAACAATTTCAATTTATTGTCTCCTAGTAATATCCGAGTTCTTTGTTTCAAAATTGTTTCTCAGAATTAGAAATAAGAGTGAAATATTAAATACCTGAAGAATTCCATGAACATAGAAGACAACTTTGAGTCTTCTTGTGCTACACTCCTCTGTGTTGGACATTCTTATTGTGAGTATTCCAGCAGGCATCAAGAATCCCATTGAAGCCCATAACAATATTCCATGAATTTCAATCTCAAATATCCTATGAGAATTCACCTGCAATACTTTGCATTACTTATCAAATTCACATTCCTTATTTAGAAAAAGCAGAAAAGAAGAGAAAGGAATAAGGAAAGTAAAAGATTTTCCTATGTCCCCTATTTTTTTTCCTTCTGAACTCATCATAAACCAAACAAGTTAAATATATATGTGAAAAATCACTAAATATTCTATAATATACTAAGTTTTGAACTCATAATTGGGACAGTGCAATGAATTCAGCCGTGAGAAAGTGCAACAGATTGAATTATGAGAATACGAATATTAAACTCGTCAAATTTAAATCATGAATCCGCCTATGTAACATATTAACAATATTGGTATTGGGGGGGTGGGGGTTGATCATACCTTGTGAACATGCTGGTTGATGCTAATCAACTGGCTGTTGAGTTGGATCTCTTCATTGGATAAACAAGCAATGAAATGGGGAAGCACAATAAAAGCAAAGGCTGCAGAAATGCTTGAAGATGGCAGCCAATATTTCCTCATTCTTGATTCTTCAGAATCCAAGAAGATCAGAATTCTAAGTTAACTTCAAAAGTGCAGCTAATTTGAGAAATCACTGAAAAGTTGGTACTTGATGGAAAAAGAAACTTAAGATGACAAATTGTTTGTTGCAGTGAGAAATGGACTTTTAAAACCATGCAAGCAATTAAAGGTTTTTCACTTTATATATTTCTAGTGAAAAACTAGGATAACCAATTGACTTTATTTAATCTAGGTTGTAATGATGGGCATGATGTCTAGATTAGACTAAAGACATTATTGTATTAGCTCTACTAAGATGTGTCTTTTGCTTTTTATATAAAGAAGCTACTTTCAGATCATTGAACAAAAAGAACAAGTAGCCATAACTTTATGTCTTATACAAAAATGCCAGCTATATACATATAATAGTAATAACTTCTACTTTTAATATACTAAAAGTTACTACAGTAAATATAGAAAATAGAGTATGGAGAAATCTTTTTTTTTGGGGGGGTGAAAAGAAGGAAAAGAGAACAAGAAAATTAAGAGTGAGATTGCATTTATGATTGAAGTTGAATATTATGGCTTTAGATTAGGGTAATGAGTTACCATTGCATAAGTCATAAGCTTAATCACCATTCTCAAAATGCAAGGGGTTGATAGTGACACAATTATGGCTAGAGAAGAATTTTAAATGTGCAGTTAAGAGTAATACCACAAATTTCAATCATTTGGATTTATGGGACACATCACACTTCTAACCAAAATTTGAACAAACACCAAACATGTGATTTCTTTAAAACAATATGATTATTGCTATTACAAGATTCAACTAAAGCTTGATTAGCAAGTTTTTTCATGTCAGTTTATGTCAAAAATTTCAGTACAAGACAGGTCAAGAGTAAATAAAGGTAATGATTTTTGCATACTATGGTGGTAGACAAAGAAACCCACTGTAATCATATACCAAAGCTTCTTTCTTCACATTCATAATAATGGTTCCTAAGGTGTATGATTTAAATGCATATACATATGAATCAAATTACCAATTTTTTAGCATATCAATATTATTTAACGGGGGACAGCATATTACCGATTATTTTATTAGTTTACCCAATTATTTTTTATCCTACAAATTTACCTGTATTTATCTTAAAATAATCTGATCGTATAAATATTTTCACTCTCATTGCATAGAACTTAAACTATTTTCTGAATGAAGTTCTTTAATTTGCTCCATGCAAAACTCAAGCATACTTTGCTGTTCTCTAGTTCATATCCAAATCATTTTTGCTCAAAAATATTTCCATGTTTCAGTTTTAAACTGTATTTGTTTTAAACTATTTTAAAATATTAAGTAATTGATCTCCCTATTTCACCTAAAAAGTTGGTCAAATGAGAATTCTTGACATTCCATTTAAAAGTAGAATAAAAGGATATCCTTTAGATAGACGAGTGTCATGGCTTACTTTTACTTTATATTTGAGTATAGCTTTCCCATATTGCCTCTTTGAATTCTTGATTGAGGTTGGTGGAAATAACTGGCAAAGTATATAAGAGGTTATTTCATCTGTGGCATGTCAAAAATTGCTGCTAAAGTAGAGGATCGGCAAAAGTTCATCAGTCTTTTGTTGGAGTAATTATCATATACTATCACTTCGCAGCAGATGAAGAGCATCTTCACATATATCTGGTTTGGTGAGAGGTCACATCTACGTCTTGGCTTCCATTTAATTTTGTATGCACGCACTTCCCTACTTGTATTAAAACTTCTGGCCAAAATCATTTAAATTTTTCAGTAGTAGGAAATTTTATTTTTTCCTCAAACGAGTCACGGTTCTATTGTCACTTTTGAAGGAGGGGTATATCCATGCCTTGTTTACAAGAGTAGATAGAGGTAAGTAGCTAGCAGTAAAACAACTAACACTTCCTCTAAGACAAACCAAAATGTGGCAATAAAACTTGTATATCAAGGCAGCTCATATATAAGATTGCTTGGTTATCTCTTCTTGACTCCACAAATAGGAAGAGTCCATTTATTGGTGTTAAGAATACCTTTAACCTGTTGAGGTAAAAGGCCAGGTACCAGTGACGCAATTTTGTAAGAGTAGTGAAAAAGAGATAGCACAGCTTTAATGCTAAATGAATTTCACATATCAGTGACACAAACAACAGGTTGACAGTATAATTTTTTTTATCTGTTTGAAAATTTACTCCATAAAGAATCGTTGCTTCATTGAGCAGAACTGCCTACAAATGACACCTAGCGATTTTGCTTTCAACACAAGACCTTTCCCCAGGGTAAGGTCTGCATACATACTAGCCTCCACTAGTAAAATTTTATTGAGTCGTTATTGTTAGACCAGGTACGCATGACCAGTGGTACCCGCTGGCAAATATCCTAGAACTCCAACATAAAAGGGTAACATACAACAATCCTAACAAAAAAATGTATAAGCTATAGTCCTGCTAAGGTCTGATTGATTAAGTCTGTCTTACTTTAAATACGGGAAGGTGAAATTTGCAAAAGTGAACTGCAACAATAAAACCAAACAAAGTACCATGCTTGAAAATATTCTAATAACCACCATCATTTGATCAGAACAAAAAGGGAAAACCTTCTCTCTATCACAATGAATCTTAAATCAACTCAACTAAATCACCAAAATTGCAGAAATCAGAAGTTGCTTCTCAATACACATGTGACCAAACATGTTACATGAACAAGTTGGGCCTAGTAGCCTTGTATGTGGTTTTGAGTTTCCTGCTAGGTGGCCTGACTTTCTTGAACACCAAGGGGAACTTGATCTTAGAGTCATGGAACTGCTTTGTGCTCTCCCTCTTGCATAGCTTAGCTGGGATGGTGGCTGTCTTTATGATCTGAATGCAGTGATGGCGAACTCGGTGGCGGGAAGCCATCTCAGTGTACATCTGCTCTACGCCACCATTCAATGTGGTATCACGATACTCCTTGTACATGTTATGATACCCAGTTCTACTCTGGTAACGGAGCCAAATACCATAATTCTTGATTTTTGTTGGGTTTTTCTCAAAGATCTAAAAAGTTAAACCAACAATCTTATTGAGGAAGTTCAATATAACACTTGCAGTAAAAGGAGACAAGAGAGTTGCTGAAATGAAACCCACAGCTCACAAGGAACATGAAACATAATTCAGGAAAATGAATAAAAATCAGTAAACATCAAATTTACATACTGCAGACAGAGCAACAATCTATTTGCATGAATGAGCACAAGTACAGGAATAAGCATCAGTTGGACGTTAAACTATCATAGACCCCAAAAGCTTATTATCTACTGCTCCCCTTCTCAAACTGATTAGCAACGATAGGTGAAACTAAAGAACAATGGATATACTGTATGTTATACAACAAAGCTTCAATCCCAAGTTAGTTGGGGTCACCTTCATGAATCCTCCCCGTTTATTTTCCTCCATTCGAACCTGCTTCATTTGAATGTTCAATAACTTAAGATCTAAAACTAGAAGTGCTCAAGATTTGTTTCTAACATACAAATAACTAGCAAGATTAAAAGAAACCCACTGTAAAACTAACAGCATGACTAGACCTCAATTCCAATCAGCTGGTATCGCCTATATCAAAGTTTCTTATTGTTCTGCCAACGGTTTTGCCGAGATAGGCTAGAACCTTAAAGATTGAACATCTGAACCAATTTATATAGAAGGTTTTTACCAAGTTATTGCAGAATTTTTCAACATCCTATGGCAACTTGGAAGTTGGAATTCCTATTGCACAGTAGGAGAAGTCCTCTATTGAGCTTAGTGGAAATCTTCGTCAAAGTTGGACCCTAAACTTCCCTCCAACTTACTAGTCCCACCCCACCCCCCCAAAAAAAAAACTCTGGATTTCCTACATCACCGTCTCCTGAGCTTACCAAATACTCCATCCAACCACCAATTAGAAGTAAGGATCCTGATTGCAATGCATCTTACCCCGAGCTTCATAAATTGGCATTGTGTTACCCGAAAGAACAAATCAATTAGAATCCAAACAATTAAAACCAGAACATAATAGACCAAAGACAAAAACAGGCACAAAATTGCTACCATTAAATTACTAATCACCCATTTCTAATACAATCAATCCAAAAATACACATACAGAGATACGTAACCTCATCATACCTCGTTAATAGCCAGCATCTGACCGTTGCTCTTCTTAACCTTCTTAAGCTTCCTCAAATAATACCTTTTTATTTTCAAGCAAATCAGACAAAACCCAATTAGCATAACAATTTAACAGCATAAATACATTAAAGAAGATCGAGAAGAAAAAAGCTGTAAATACCAGAATTTGGACTTAGCACGAACTTCATTGGTAGCCCATAACTTCATACGATAAATTTTGGGATGCTCATCTGTTTCAGAGGGCAGAGCTCTACCGACAACCTGGTACTGATGGAACTGCAATTACACCAACAAAACATCATTGTTTGTTCAAATCTTGCGGATCCAGATAAGAAATGCAGAATCATGAAAAAACACTAAAGGGAAAAGAGCCTTTACCTTGTAGTTCACCATTTCTGCACAGCTCTCTTTCCCTCTGCACTGCGTTTGTCGAAGGAGGTGAAGAGAAGCGAAAGGGTTTTTATCTTAGAAGGGCCTCTATAGAAAACCCTAGTTTCAAAGGATACTAAATTGGATGCAGAATTAGGCCATGTCTTGCTATTGGGCTTTGGAAGGAAGTTTGGGCTAGATATTGATGAGGCGGCCCATGTGTTAATATTAGTTAGCCATAATACTGAAAAAATATATATTTTTTTCCACGGATAATTTTCAAAACTCTTTCGCATTTTATATGTAAAAATCTTAGAGTTCGAATTTCTATCGTTGTCTTTTTTACTTTTTTCGTATTAACCGTACGCTATTTTTTCTTTCTTGTATCCGGCATTGATTTGAGTCTGATTTGGGAAAAACTCTATTTAATGCTACTAGCCGGGACATTGAGGAATATCCAGAAAGGCATTTCGGGAATCGGCCTGATTCTATCTCTTTTCGTTCCGTTTGAAGAAAGGAAGGATCCCAAAGAATTGATCTTTCTTTTCGTCGTTGAATCTCTCTCTGATTAATCAATGTGTGATATTTCGAATCTTTGGATCTTCCAAATCATTCCCGCAGGAGATCTGGACCCATTTTTTTTCTAATCCTTCGAGAAAAAGATTCATTCTCTTCATAAAAAATAGGAGGTAGAACCAATAAAGATTTCTTTTTCGATTCATACCTGGCCTCATTCAAGAATTGTTTTTGATCCAATCCGCAGGAATCAATAGAAAAGGCAAATCCATTATGATACACCAGATCCGGCTCGGTTATTGATAGAGTGAATTCAATTATTCTTAAATTATTCAATTATTATCTAGTTGAATAATTTAGCGATTTCCCTTTCATATTTGATATTGATTAGCTCACCAATCAATAATGGAACTGGCTTCGCTTTTCTGATTGATAGATAAAATAATAGAATTAGGAAATCCTCTATTTACTGAAAAATAACTTTTTTGTTGACAAAAGAGTAAACATCATTTCTATTCCAAGGTGGGGAGTTTCATTTTCCCAATCGACCTATTTGCATAATTTCATTAAAAAAATTCTATATTTCCATATCTATAGAAGAACGTATATAAAAATCTTTAGTGAAATTAGTAAAAGTTAAGAACTCACTGAAACTAATTGATTCTATTTTGGAACCTTTTTATTTTGTCTAACTTGATAGACCAACATATTTCCCTGGAGAACCGGTAAATACTTCTGCTACGAAAAAGGGTTGTGATAAGAAACTCTCAATTTTTCGCGCTCTTGCTACGAGTAAACGATCCTCTTCGGATAATTCGTCCAATCCAAGGATTGCTATAATGTCCTGAAGTTCTTTGTAACGTTGTAAAGTTTGCTTAACTCTTTGGGCGGTTAATGTTCCTCACCAACGATCCGAGGTTGAAGCATGGTTGACGTTGAATCTAAAGGATCTACTGCTGGATAAATACCTTTGGCAGCCAATCCTCTTGATAGTACGGTAGTAGCATCTAAATGTGCAAATGTCGTAGCAGGAGCAGGGTCGGTCAAATAGTCTGCGGGTACATAAACTGCTTGAATAGAGTTTATGGACCCTTCTTTGGTAGAAGTAATTCTTTCTTGTAAAGAACCCATTTCGGTACTCAGGGTGGGTTGATAACGCACAGCGGAAGGCATTCTACCCAATAAGGCCGATACTTCGGATCCTGCTTGGACGAAACGGAAGATATTGTCAATAAAAAGAAGTATGTCTTGTTCATTAACATCTTAGAAATATTCCGCCATAGTTAGGGCAGTCAAACCAACTCTCATACGAGCTCCCGGCGGTTCATTCATCTGACCGTAAACTAGGGCCACTTTTGATTCTGCAATATTTTCTTTATTAATTACTCCAGATTCTTTCATTTCCATGTAAAGATCATTTCCTTCCCGAGTACGTTCACCCACTCCGCCAAATACAGATACGCCCCTGTGAGCTTTAGCAATATTGCTAATCAATTCCATAATAAGTATTGTTTTACCCACTCCAGCTCCCCCGAATACCAATTTTTCCTCCACGGCGATAAGGGGCTAAAAGATCTACTACTTTAACTCATGTTTCAAAAATAGATAATTTTGTATCCAATTGTATAAAGGCAGGTGCAGATCTATGAATAGGAGACATTGTACTAGTATCTACAGGCCCTAAATTATCAACAGGTTCTCTGAGCACGTTAAAAATTCGTCCCAGAGTCGCTCCCCCGACCGGAACACTTATAGGAGCTCCTGTGTCAATCACTTCCATTCCTCTCGTTAGACCGTCTGTAGCACTCATAGCTACAGCCCTAACTCGATTATTTCCTAATAATTGATGTACCTCACAAGCCACATTAATTGGTTGACCAACACTATCTCGACCTTGAACTACCAGAGCGTTATAAATATTCGGCATCTTGCCCGGGGGAAAGGCTACATCTAGTACCGGACCGATGATTTGGACGACATGCCCCGGGTTTTTTTTTCAAGCGTGGAAACCCCAGAACCATAAGTAGTAGGATTGATTCTCATAATAATAAAATAAATAAATATGTCAAAATATTTTTGCAAAAATTATCGAATTCAAAATAAATGTCCGCTAGCACGTCGATCGGTTAATTCAATAAAATGGAAATTAGCACTCGATTTCGTTGGCACCATGCAATTGAACTGATTCAATTGTTTACTTATTCACTGAGACTGAGTGAATTTGCAAGCTCACCCAACCTATTTTAATTTTAAAATCCCAAGTGGATGAATCAGAATCTTGAGAAAGTCTCTCATTTGTCTATATATATACAATCCCATCCATATTATCTATTCTATGGAATTCGAACCTGAACTTTATTTTCTATTTCTATTACGATTCATTATTTGTATCTAATTGGCCCCTCTTCTTATTTATTTTTTATTTCAATTTCAGCATATCGATTTATGCCTAGCCTATTCTTTTCTTTTAGTTTTTCTTTCTTTTTTATACATTTAATAGATTCATAAAGGAGTTCCGTATATTTTCACATCTAGGAGTTACATATACAACATATACCACTGTCAAGGGGGAAGTTCTTATTATTTAGGTTAGTTAGGTATTTCCATTTCAAAAAAAAAAGTAAAAAAGAAAAATTGGGTTGCCCTATATATATGAAAGAGTATAATCCACGGTTTTATTTTATATACATTATAAAGTGGTACAAATTCTGGGAAGAACCAAAATTTCAGATTCAATATGGGACGATTTAATATTTTTTCATTCATTCCCATCTAATCAAAAAAGTCTTTTTTCAGATTTTTTATTGTTTTCTGAATTTTGATGAATCGTAAGATAAAAAAGGCTTTTTTTTTTTATCAATTTTATCAATTATTTGATAATTATTAATACCAATTTTAGTATTTGGATTATTGTTGGTATCGATCTTAACCCAGGCCTCAATATCTTTTTTTTGTCTAAGAGAAAAATGGATAATTTTCCAATCAAAATATTTTCTATCGAGATTTCTTTCTATATGTAGAATATTGCCTTTTCTTAGATAATTATTGATATGAAGATTGCCGAGCATATCAAAAAGGTTGTGTTTTGGACGTGTTGGAACTAGAAGAAATTTTGAGGTTCTTATTTACTTGAAAGGATAATCTAGAAATAAAAGAGTCATTTTTATTTTCATAATTAATTGATTTATATGCTAAAAGATGGTCGTTCCGCTTCTCTTAAGTTGGCTTCTTGGTTGGGAGGTGAGGAGGAGCCGATGAAATTCTTTCAGAGTTCTTCCCCGCTGACGTCTAAGCTCTCAAGGACTCGGATTAGTCAACAGGAATGAAATCTAAGAAACTTGTAGCTCGCCACGATGAGTGCGGCCACAAGTAGAACATGAACGTGACCCTGTCTGAGATGATCCACCTCTCTATCTCTGAGTCTGGTGCTGGCCCTGTTGGGTTGGGGGTGGGGAGAGGTGATTAGGCAGGACATGACATTGCTTCAGCCCACCGAGGACATGACCCTTGATAGGAGAGCGTGAAGGTCGAGGATTAAGGTAGAAAGCTAGTTGGTAGTTTATAGTTGTTCACCGATAGTCTTAGTAATATGCATGTCCTTTCAGATTCTTAGATTTTTATTATGTTATGTGATTTGTTCACCTCAGATATTGTATTCTCTGTTGCTATTATTTGGTGCCACTTATCCTTTATCTCCCCCCCCCCCCTTTTTTTCTTTTATCTTCCATCTTTCTTCCTCCATTGATTTCCTCTTCTTCTTCCCCTTCCTGTGCCGAGGTTGGAAACAAACTCTCTACCTGACTTAGGTAGGGGTAAGGTCTGCATACATACTACTCTCCTCAGACCCCACTTGTTGGGATCAAACTGGGTCTTTTATTGTTATTTTTTTTTTGGTAATCGTTTTCTATTGTTGTTGTTTTTAATGTTTGGCAAGAATAAGAATATTTTGACTATGCATAAAATGTTCTATACAAGCAAACAATCCATACACAAAATCAGATTTGATTTTCGTCCTTATGACATGTAAATTGAATAGATAGAATAAGAATTAGAATAGGAATTGTTGACAAACTTGTTAAAATTTAGAATCACACAATATGATGGAATATGGATACATCTGAAAAAGAGTATTAAAAAAATATACAAATAAAGAATCTTTATAGCAATTGATGACATAAAGATGTTTATTTCTATATTCAGTTTCCATAAATGTGCGTTGCACATTTATAATGATTTGCAATGGTTCATCCAATTATTTATGTAAAGGAACCATACATTTAATTAATTAGAAAATTATATATATATATATATATATATATATATATATATATATATATATATATATAAGTAATGAAGGATTGTTGTAAAGCAACTTACATGAATTTATTTATTTTTTTGTAATTATAATTTTTACTAGGTTGTAATTACGTATTTTAGTCGCTAATTACACTCTAATTTATTGTACTTTAGTTGAGTTCGAGCTTTAATCGCTAGTGTTTTGCACTAAATGTGTATTTTATACCTTGTAGGAGTGATTCCGATCAATGTAGATATTATAGCATGAATTCAAGTTATTCTAGAGCTTTGAAGTCTGAGTAAAAGCCCAAGGATTAAGTTGATTGTGTTTGCGGATCAACGGATAATAGTGCACTTTAAGAACGAAACGAAGAATCGAGTAGGTATATTGCGCATTGTCCAGTAAAATACACATAATGTTTTGCTCAGAAATTCATATGGGCTCCACAATATATCATTGGAAAGCTATTTAAAAGGGATACAATTTTTATGTTTTATATTTTTTTAAATTTCCAAAGCCGCACTACGTGGGGTGCCGCGTAGCGCACCGGAGTTGTGTAAATTATTGCTGCCCTCAAATTGCATACTCGTTGAAGTTCCCCATAACCACAAGCACACCGCATGGTGCGATCGTAGTGAGCGGTGAATTAGTATCAGCTAGCATAGTTTGAGAGAATATGTCTAGTAAATTATGGTAGTTGCTCGAGAGAGAGAATTATGATACCAAAAGTACTCACGATCGGTAGAGAATACTTAGGCGAAATTATAGAAGACATAGCAGGAATGATTCCGACAATTGGATAAATCATAACTCTAGATCTCCTAATTTTTTCTCCAACCCTTAGTATCACTAATTTTTATTTACTTCTTTAGTTTGTTAGATAATTAGTTAAATATAAAAATGTTAATATTATAACTAAGGAATTGTTCGAGTTTGTCTTCCGAGTGACATTGAACAGTTATAGTGAAACCTTAGTTCTTTGTCAGATTCGACTTCAGACTTTTAGACCGAATTATCCGCTTTTCCTTTTTAGGATTAGAGTTGGGCATGATCAAATTTTGGCGCCGTTGCTGGGGAACTAACGGTGTAGTTGTAGCTGTACATATTTCTAGGTTTCAAGTTTGAATTTTTTTCTTATTTTGTTTTGTTTTTTTAGAATTTTATTTTATTCTACTTGTTGATTTGAAAAACATGTCATCTTGGAATTATGAGAGTTTAGGTGTTGGTAATTCTACTATTGATCCTCATATATATAGTGAAAGAAACTACCTGTGACAAAACTATAAAAATATTCCCAAGAGCGAGTTATGTCCACCAACTCAATCTTATGTATGGAATATATATGTGATGTTTGTGGTAGTCAATATGGTCACTTTTATGATTGTGCTTGTATTTCTTATCCTCCCAACCCCTTATTATGATGGTTCTACATTTTCATTTAAGTTAATAGGAACAAAGAACTTGGGGAAGCTGACCTGAAGGAGATTAAAGATAAGTGGAAGTGCCTTGTGGAATAATATGATGAGAAACCACTGCATATACAAAGGCAAGATGCAACTATTCAAAAATTGGAGGCTCGGGCTAATAAACTAATTGAACCTTGTAAAGTGAAACAAGCTTACATTGTGGATAGTAGCCAAGAAGAGCATGAATTGGCTGCATAAATTGCCATTATAATGGAGGAATTGAGAGTAGAATATGACCAAATCAACCAACTAGAATTTGATGATGGCGATATTGGAAAAGTGGTACTAGAGTCAATGGAGGATCTTACAGATATAATTTTAGTTGATTCTAGGTTGTGGAAAGAAGAGGAGGTCGATAACAAGTTGAATTTCAGTTTGAGCGCGTTGGACCTCATTTCAAACACTTCTTTACATTATGTTCACATGGTGAAATGGAAATTGATCTGTACGAGCTAATGTAAGAGTCAAATGAAGGGGTAGAAGAGCCATATACTCTGAAATTTTCAAGGTCGTCTAGGTAAAGTGACACTCCTCGATTGAAAGCCAAAAAGTACATAAAGAATCATTTAATTTTTGGCCGTAACAATTTGTATCATCCCAAGAGCATGACCATAGAGCAGAATCAAAACTTGGGGTCGTTCGAAGTGCCTATTTGTAGTGTCAATTTTTGATTTCTCTAGGATCATAGTGAGGAAAGCTATTGGAAAGAAGCAAAAGCAAATCAGATGGTTGAAACTAAGTGTAATGTACCAGCATGAAAGATCATGTCTGGGAGAAGTCTGAGTACCTCGTGAGTGTTAGATCATATTTTAATGATGTAATTAAATATGCATGTGCAGGAGTTCAAAGAAGTAAAGAAGAACTATTGAAATGGATGTGTCGAACAAGGAAGGAAATAACTCACAAGGGAAGCTACCTAAATAATGCATGGTTTTAAAGGGAAGCTACAAATCTACATCAGCAAATCAGGATTAGCTCCGTGAATCTGGGAAATCAAATCATCCATAACAAAGTGAAGATTCGAAGTGATCTGTGATTGACAAAATCATGTGAGAATAATAAAGGCTAGAAGATCCGGTCGGTGGTCAAGTTTGGAAGGTCAACAATCAAGGAGAAATCTTGTTGAATCCATTATATGCCGAAGGAAAAGATATCAAGAGAAGCAATGGATAGTTCCTTATTCTTGGAAAGAATCAATTCTTTCCAATGATCAAAACCCTTGGGTTGACAAGCTTTCACCATTCATCTTAGTATAAATGTACTGTGTAACACCATCCTTAGATATACTTTGATCAAACCAAAGTAACTCTCTCCATTCTACTGCAAACAAGTATAGTAACCTATATAGATCTGATATGTAATAAGTCAGGGATAGAAAGAGGGCATATAACTAGTGAGGCACTGTATCAAACGAGTGCTAGAGAATCTGAGCAATATACATCACATTTGTACTCGAAAGAAAACTCATTTGCTTGAAGATAAATCTCATGCAACCCAAGGGGAGTGGATTAGGATTCACACTGGATCCGAACCAGTGTAAAATTTCTGGTATCTTTAATTCCTGCATTTATTTTCTGCATATTACCTCAAACTATTATATCTAAAAGATTGCCATATTTAGTTGACTACTAAAGTTTTAAGTCAACTCATTAACGATTAATTTTAATTAGTGATAGTTCACCCCCCCCCCCCTTTGTACTTTCAATTAGTATCAGAGCTTGGCTCACACTTCTATTATCTGCTTAACAGTTGTGAGAAAAAGATCATGGCAAATCAGAGTATCATAGGAGCTCTCTTTCAGGGGAACTTCACAATTAAGGCCACCTTACTTCAATGGAAAACATTTCTCCCATTGGAAAATCCGAATGGAAAGTCTTCACCAAGGCATACGACGTCAAGGTATGAAGAGTTATCAAGAAGGGAAACTACCCACTGTCTGCCAGCACTCCACCACTCGCTGACCCTGATGATACAGACTCATACACAAAGGAACAACCGGAAGCTGTCCAAATAAACCACAAGGCAAGAAATCTTCTTCACAACGCGATAACTGGTGAAGAATATGAGAAAATATCTAGTTGTGATACAGCCAAAGAGATATGGGACAAACTTGAGGTTACCTATGAAGGTACCAGCAAGGTAAAGGAAACTCACATCAATATGTTAGTTCACGACTATGAACTATTCTCAATAGGAAGGAGAAGCCATCGAAGAAATATTTGCCAAGTTCAGTAAGATAATCAACGACTTAAAATCTTTTGGCAAACCATACACCAGTGGTGATCAGGTTAGAAAAATTCTTAGAAGTCTACCAACCACTTGGAAGACTAAAGTTGTCACTCTGGAATCGCATCTTAACAAGTTATCATATGATGAACTACGAGGAGAGCTCATTGCTTTCGAAAGAACACAATTGAAGAATAAAAATGAAGAGGAGAAAAAGAAAATTATTGCATTCAAAACCACTACTGAATCGACTGAAAATGAAATTGATGATCCTGAAGCCCTACAAGAAGAGATTGTTATGATGTCTAGAAATATGGATGGACTAATTAGAAGATATAGAAATACAAAAAAAGGAAGATTTCCACCAAGAAGATCTACAAATGTGGAAAGTTTGGGCACATCTAAGTGGAGAGTCCAGAACTGAAAAGGAAGATCTATAACGGGTTCAACAAGAACAAATCATTTGGAAGCTGGAGCGATGAGGATGACTCAGACCATGAAGAATTAGAAAATCTCTGCTTCATGACAATTCTAAATGAGATCAACAAAACTTCTGGATGTTGGACAGATGAAGATGGTTCAGACAATGAAAAATGTTTTATGGCAAAAGGAGAAAGTAGCAAGGTAAGATCTTATGACTGTGAAAGATGTAATGAATTGCGGATATTCTTGATTCCACCTTAAAAGAGTCTCAAAAAATGATGAATGATCTTAAGAGACTCACTAGGGAAATCAAAGACCGGAAACTCAAACATGAATTATGTGAAATTGAAAAGGATGTACTTCAAGAGAAGCTTGAGGAATTGCAAATGCAGCTTAACAGCTTGCGCAAGTCCACCAGTCACAGTTCTATTAGGTCAAACCAAACGACTTACCAGTCAATGGGAAAAGAACCAATCTGAACTAAATCGACCAGTCGGTCGGACCAGTCGACTTACAAGTCAACTGGAAAGGAATCAGCTAATCTCATGATAGCTTGTTCCAACCCTTATGGACGACCTGAAAAAATATCTAGGGCTAAATGTCATTACTATAATAAAAGTGGGCATAAATACTCTGGATGTCACTTTCGTAAATCTCATATGTCTGGATGGGTTTGGAAACCTAAAAATTCTAAATGCAGTAACACTAACTCACCGGGACCCAAACAAGCTTGGATACTTAATAGAAAGTGATAATTCTATATTGCAGGAACACCACAGAGTAAGCCGCAAAGGAAAATGGTATCTAGATAGTGCGTGTTCCAGTTACATGACAGGTGTCAAAAATCTTTCAAGGAGGTTACAAAGATTGATGGAGGAAGCGTCAAATTTGGTGATGATTCAAGAGGAAAAATAGTTGGCACTGGAACTATTCCCTTTAACAACAACTGTGAAATTACTGAAGTATATCTTGTTGATGGACTAAACTACAATCTTCTTAGTATAAGTTAACTCTATGACTCAGGATATAAGGTAAAATTAAAGAGAACAGGTTGTGCCATCGAAGATGAATCATGTAAAATAATTCTTCCTGGAAAAAGGTATGGAAATATTTACATACTTGATGGATTAGAAAATATAGATGGTCACATTTACCTAACATCTATATCTAATGATCCTTGGTTGTGGCATAGAAGACACGTTCTCAATGCAATATACTAAAACATGTGTTCTTTTGTATAGGTTTTGATGAATGACAAACGAAGCGAAAATTGATATATGACGAAGTTCAAGAAACAAGCGCACAATTGATATACAACGAGATTCAAGCTCAAGACAAAGTTTTATAGTTTAATTGAGTCATTCTTAATTGTGATCTTGATCCTACAACTTGACTCGTAACATGGCTTCTCTCATAAAACTATTTTCCAAAATCATGCATATTTAATTTAATGTCAAATGATTTTAAATCATGCATATTTACAGTAGTCAAAAAAATTTTTTGGACATGCCTTAAAAATCTGGACTAAGATAATCAATTATGTACTTATGATAATCGATTGTTTTAAGCCAAGACTGCATGACAATCGATTGTGAACTAATGACAATCGATTGTGAGTAAGACAGTGAGCATCAGGTTTTTCAAACCTGCATGACAATCGATTGTGACTGAGGCAGTGTCCATCAAAGTTTTTCAAAACTCAGAATAATCGATTATGAACTAATGGTAATCGATTATGTTGAGACAGTGTCTTCTAGTGATTTTCAAATTTATTAAATAATTGATTGTTACATTGGACAATCGATTGTCAAAGAGACTGTGTCTAAAATGTTTTTCAAAAACTGATAAGTAATCGATTGTTGACTTTGTGCAATCGATTGTGAAGCTGACCGTTGTCGTAAAGTTTTCAAATACCGTCAGGTAATCGATTATTGATTCTGTATAATCGATTGTTTTGATTAAAATCCGGAAAAGATTTTTTGAACGTTATTGGGTAATCGATTATTGATTTTGTATAATCGATTGTTTTGATTAAAATCCGGAAAAGATTTTTTGAATGTTGCTGAGTAATCGATTGTTGATTCTGGACAATCGATTATTTGTGGTAAAATCTGGAAAGGATTTTTTGAACGTTGCCAGTAATCGATTATGGATTGTAAGTAATCGATTATCAAGCGTAAAATCTGGGATTGAATTTTGATCTGACTGGCAGACAATCGATTGTTGGGGTTTGACAATCGATTGTCAGTGAGTAAAATCAGCAACTCTTAATTGGCAATTAGGCAACGGTAATGCCAAGTTTTTCAACTATAAATACAGCTTCATTTCAGTGTTTTAAAGACAACAACATACTACAACTGATCATTACATTGCTATAAGCTTGCATACTTTTGTTTATCATTTTATATTCAATTTCATAAAGCTTTTGAGAGCCATATTCTTGTCCAAAGTTGTTGTGATCTAGAGCTTACTTCTTTTACTCATATCTACTCATTAAGGAGTATTTTGTTTGAGTGTTTAGTGTTTTATACACTTGTAAGAGAATTGTGATTCTCTTGTTGTAAGGAACTTGTGTTTCCTTGGTTGAAGTCTTGGAGTGTTGTATCTCCGAGAAAAGGTGTTAAGGCTTGTGTCCTTAAGTTGTAAAGGTTTGTTGATCACCCGTAAGCTTAACAAGTTAGTGGAAAATCTCGAGAGAGTCTCTCGGGGACTGGACTAGCCACGTGTTGTGGTTGACCAAAATATATCGGTGCGTTCTTTCCTTTTTGTTTATTTAACGCACTTATTTATTTCCTGCAAATTTTAATTTCCGCAAGGTTACGCTAAATTTTATTATAACGCTATTCACCCTCCCTCTAGCGTTAAGCGTATTTTCTAACAATTGGTATCAGAGCCATACTCTCTGAAGACTTAACAGTTTGAGAGAACCATCCATGGCTTCTACTCGTGACTCTTTTGCAGGAATTGATGAAGGACAGTGCTCCACACGACCACCTCTATTCAACGGTACAAATTACACGTACTGGAAGGAGAGGATGAAGATCTTCGTTCAGTCCAACAGCTTTCACCTTTGGAAGGTGATAATGAAGGGAAACCAAATTCCAACAAAGAAGGTGGAAAACGAATGGGATCCCAAGTCCGAGGATGAGTATGACGCGGATGACATCCGAAAGGTTCAAAATAATGCTAAAGCAATTAATTTATTATATTGTGCTGTTAATGCTGACGATTACAGGAAAATATCGTGTTGCACAACGGCAAAGGAGATGTGGGACAAGCTAGAAGTTACATACGAAGGTACAGACCAGGTAAGGGAAGCAAAAATTGATTTCCTAACCCATTCTTATGAATTATTTCACATGAAGGAAGGTGAAAAGGTGGACGAAATGTTTGAGCGATTTTCAATAATCGTAAATGACCTACATGCTCTCAAGAAAACATTCACGGATAGAGAGCTCGTCCGAAAAATTCTTAGAAGTCTCACACCGGCATGGAGATCAAAGGCCGATGCAATTCAAGAATCCATTGGCGTTTCAAACGTCACCATCGACGCACTAAGAGGTAACCTTAAGACCTATGAATCTACTATTCTTAACTCTTTTGTTGATGATCAAAGGAGGCATAGAATAGCTCTAAAGGCGAGCACAAGCCAACCGCAAATTGATGAGGAAGGAGACAACGAGTTTGGACTTGTTATCAAAAGATTTCAAAAGTTCATGCGCAAGGAGTATGAACGCAAGGGCAAAAAGCAAGGCGAACAAATCAAGTGCTATGAATGTGGTGAAACCGGGCACATCAAATCAAATTGCCCAAACATCAAAAAGGAGAAGAAACCTTTTAAAAAGCAACGTGCATACATTTCTTGGGGAGGCGACTCCGGAGATGAGTCAAGCGAAGGAGAAGAAGACGAAGCAGCAAATCTTTGCCTTATGGCACAAGAAGACAACAAAGATGAGGTATGTCAAATCTCGTCTAAAAACTTCTTTACTCTTGAAGAAATACGAACTGCTTTTGATGAATTATATGCTGAGTTTATTAAGGCTTCAAAAACTGTTAAGGGCATAAAAGAAAATGCTTCATTAAAAGAAAAGGATTTTCAAAAACAGCTTTCTTTGAAAGAAAAGGATTTAGAAAAACTGATTTTAGAAAATAAAAAGCTGAAAGAGGAAAACAAGTTTTTTGGAAAAAGAAGCGCCGATAAGCCCGAAAGTTCTACTAAAAATTGTTCTTCTTGCTTGCATCTCAAAGGTACCTTAGATAAGTTTAATTCTTCCCACAAGAATTTGAATGAGGTCCTTGTAAATTTGAAATCAACCAAGCATGGCATAGGATTTAAGAATGAGGTTAACGAAAAGGTTGAAGCCAAACCCCAACCACCTAAGGCTCAACCTAGGACTAATAAAACAAATGCTTATCCTAGAAATAGCAATCCTAGAACCAATATGCATGCTAGACAAAATGTTGAACATTTTAGGAGACCTAGAAATGACTTACCACCTAGAAATAGTTACCCTAGAAATGATGCATATTTTAGGCCAAATGTTGAACCCTTGAGAAGACCTAGAAATGGCCTTCAACCGAGAAACAATCACTCTAGAAATGCTGCCCATCCTAGAGCTCATAGTAGGAGAAATAATTCTCATGAAATGCGAAATAGTCATAGTGTTCAAAATAGAGTAAGAAATTTTCATCCGTCTAGTTTCTATGAACCTAGAAGGATGCATAACCCAAATGTGACTTGTCATTATTGTAGACGTATTGGTCATATTGCTCCTGCATGCTTTACACGTCATAGACATATTACTCAATCGCATCATTATAATATGCCTAACCCCCAAGGACCCAAGATGGCATGGGTACCTAAAGAACATTAATTTGTTTTATAGGTGTGCTTGAAGGGATCAAGTGTACTATGGTACCTTGATAGTGGATGCTCCAAGCATATGACGGGAGATGAATCCAAATTCCTTCAATTAGAGCACAAAGAAGGAGGAAGTGTTATCTTCGGTGATAACAATAAAGGAAAGATCATCGGTATCGGCTCGGCCTGTAAGGATGAAAAATTCCTCTATTAAGCATATATTACTTGTTAAAGGATTAAAGCATAATCTCTTGAGCATAAGCCAATTGTGTGACAAGGGAAATCTTGCTTTATTTGATTCGGATGAATGCTTAGTGTTCAGACGTAGTGATTTCAAAATTATCCTCCGTGGTTTTAGAGTAGATAATATTTATATGGTTGATCTTGCTAATTCCTCACCCGATTATGTTGATTGGATGATACTTGGCTATGGCATCGTAGAGTAGCACATATCAATATGCATCTTTTGAATAAATTGATTTCTCAAAACTTAGTTGTTGGTCTTCCCAATTTAAAATTTGAAAATGACTCTATTTGTGACTCGTGTCAAAAGGGGAAGCAAACAAAAGCATCTTTCAAATCTAAAAACAATGTTTCAACTTCTAGACCATTGCAATTGCTTCATATGGATTTATTTGGTCCCTCTCGCATTGAAAGTCTAGGAAGAAATACATATGCTTTTGTGATTGTTGATGATTACTCGAGATTTACTTGGACTTTATTTCTTTCCAATAAAAGTGATGCTTTTCAAAATTTTAAATATTTTCTTAAGCGTGTTCAAAATGAGAAAGAAACAACCGTCACTTCAATTAGAAGTGATCATGGGGGAGAGTGTGATCACAATCTCTTTGCGGACTTTTGTGAAGAACTCGGAATCGAGCATACCTTTTCTGCTCCACGTACACCACAACAAAATGGGGTGGTGGAAAGGAAAAATAGGTGTCTCGAAGAGATGGCTAGAATCATGCTCGACGAAGCTAAGATACCCAAACATTTTTGGGCGGATGCCGTGAGTACCACTTGCTATGTTCTAAATAGAGTAGTAATTCGGCCGATACTCATGAAAACCCCCTATGAACTTTATAAGGGTAGAAAACCAAATATTTCCCATTTTAGAGTTTTTGGTTGCAAATGTTTTGTTCATAACAATGGCAAAGACCAATTGGGTAAATTTGATGCTAAGTCGGATGAAGGTATTTTCATTGGATATTCCTCACGTAGTAAAGCATATAGGGTCTTTAATAAAAGAACCCAAATTGTGGAGGAATCCCCTCATGTTGTATTTTCCGAAAATAATGCTCGCTTGGCGAGAAAGGATTCCGGTTTTGATCTTGCAGGTATCTTAGATAGCTTGAAAGACAAAATACAAGAGGAACCACCCAAGGAAAATAAAGATGAAACTGAGGAACAACCAACGGAAGAAGCGCCACAATTGGAAAAAGAAACAAAAGTGCCAAATGAGTGGAGGACGATCAAAGATCACCCTCTTGAACAGGTAATTGGAGACGTCGGAGGAAAGGTAAGTACCCGAAACTCTCTTAAGAACACGTTAGGACACACTTCTTAAGAGCTCACGTTCTCACTTGGCAACACTAGTTAAAGTTATTACTTCTTTACAAATTACTGACTTGAGCGTCGTAGACGTTTAATTCTATTTTGCAGGTATCGCCCTAAAAGATAGGGGGAATTATAAAGTTTTGGCACAGAAAAATCGATTGTTCCAACCAAATAATCGATTATTTTACTGTGCTGAAAATCGATTAGCAATATCACTAATCGATTGTTTATGGTTTAGGTTCATTATGCAGCTTTGTTTAAAAATTGATTCCTTAAATTGCATAATCGATTTCTGTCTCAGCCATTCAGCAAATGCTTGTCCAAAACAATCGATTATTTCACATATATAATCGATTATTTCATGTCAGTAACTCAAAAGTTTGTTACCGTTTGGTCCCGTAATCGATTACCACATTTGACATGTCAGAAATTTAAACTTGTTACTGTTTGGCTCCTCAATCGATTTGTGTCAGTTCCAAGTCAGGTCATAACTCCTCAACAATCGATTATTGCATCTCAACAATCGATTGTCTAACGGTCAATGAATTTATTTTACCGTTTCTGACTGATTTGGCTTTAAATTCTCAGCAGAATTCTTCCATAAATGATAAGCCACTCTCCCCTCTATAAATAGGCTTCATATATGTTCATATTCATTCACTCAAGCATCAATTTTAGCTTTCAAAATATCAAATTCTCTCTAATCTTTTGCAAAATCCAGCAACTTTCATTAAAAATGTCGGGCCGTCACTCAAAACGTTCCCGTTCTGCTAGGCACGGCGCATCCACCTCTGCTGCCCCTCCTCGTCCGAACTATCCCTATCAAGATGGTTCCGTTCTATATTTTAATTCCGACATCGAGCTTACTCGATTCTTAACCAAATTTGAAAAGCGCGACATTCTTCCACCCCGCTTCTCAACCCACAAGTATCTTGAATCATTTGGCCCTGCTGCAAATATGCTCAAAAATTCTCAACTTCTTGACTTTTTACTCCTTACCCATCCTTACATCAATACTACATTGGTTCAAGCATTTTATTCCAACCTCCATGAGGATGATGATGGTGAGCTTGTCACCAACATTAATGGTGTTCAAATTCTTCTTTCCGATGAAAATCTTCATACCATTGCCCGTCTTCCTCATAATGGTGAAGACATTTTTCGGTACACCGGAGAGGCCGGAGCCCTTTTTGATGAAACAGCCCTCTTACACCAAATCGGTCTTACTTCCTATGATCCAAATCTCTCCTCCCGTCGTCCTACAATTACGGGAATGGATCCAAATTACCGGTTAATTTTCTATTTCGTCACCCGAGTCCTCAAGCTCTTAAGCACAACCATACCACCATTTCCCAAGAGGACACCAAGCTCATGCATGCCATAGTTACCGGAGCTAACATCAATTGGTGTCGGCTTATCAAAATTCACATGCGTGACGCTATCGGAGATGATAGGCCTCTTCCTTATGCTCTCCTCATCATGAACTTTCTTGAAGCCACCGGATTCGTCACTGGAAATGGTCCTCTCAAAAAGAGTACCAAAAAGTGGGAAATTTCGGAATCCTCCTTTCATCATGACGGCGATCATGTAGCGCCTGCTCCTCCTCCAACCCGTCGTGCTCCTCCGCCTCAAGAGCCTTCCCTCCAATTCATTTCCGACCAAATTGCTTCATTGACCTCTTCTTTCGGTCAATTAACTCACGAGATCCATGGATATTTTGACCACGTTCATTATCCATATGCGGGTCTTGTTCCATATGAAGCAGCGCCGGATGATGAGGCGGAAAATGACGAATGAATAATTGTTGTTAAGTTTGTTTTTGTCTTCCCTGTTGCTGTAATTCTTTCCAATAAATAAACAAGGTTTATTTCATCTTTGGCATCTTATTATTATTTTTGCTAATGGCAAAAGGGGGAAGATAACGGGTATGATGCACTCTCAAGTTATAAGCTTAAATTGAGGGGGAATTCTCAAATTGAGGGGGAACAAATTGCATACTTGTTGCATGTATATACTTGTCTTGAATCGTCATTATAAATTGCTTGTCTTGCATATCCCGCTTAATGTTTGCCATTATCAAAAAGGGGGAAATTGTTGGAAACACGTTCTCAATGCAATATACTAAAACGTGTGTTCTTTTGTATAGGTTTTGATGAATGACAAACGAAGCGAAAATTGATATATGACGAAGTTCAAGAAACAAGTGCACAATTGATATACAACGAGATTCAAGCTCAAGACAAAGTTTTATAGTTTAATTGAGTCATTCTTAATTGTGATCTTGATCCTACAACTTGACTCGTAACATGGCTTCTCTCATAAAACTATTTTCCAAAATCATGCATATTTAATTTAATGTCAAATGATTTTAAATCATGCATATTTACAGTAGTCAAAATAATTTTTAGACATGCCTTAAAAATCTGGACTAAGATAATCGATTATGTACTTATGATAATCGATTGTTTTAAGCCAAGACTGCATGACAATCGATTGTGAACTAATGACAATCGATTGTGAGTAAGACAGTGAGCATCAGGTTTTTCAAACCTGCATGGCAATCGATTGTGAACTAATGACAATCGATTGTGACTGAGGCAGTGTCCATCAAAGTTTTTCAAAACTCAGAATAATCGATTATGAACTAATGGTAATCGATTATGTTGAGACAGTGTCTTCTAGTGATTTTCAAATTTATTAAATAATCGATTGTTACATTGGACAATCGATTGTCAAAGAGACAGTGTCTAAAATGTTTTTCAAAAACTGATAAGTAATCGATTGTTGACTTTGTGCAATCGATTGTGAAGCTGACCGTTGTCGTAAAGTTTTCAAATACCGTCAGGTAATCGATTATTGATTCTGTATAATCGATTGTTTTGATTAAAATCCGGAAAAGAGTTTTTGAACGTTATTGGGTAATCGATTATTGATTTTGTATAATCGATTGTTTTGATTAAAATCCGGAAAAGATTTTTTGAACGTTGCTGAGTAATCGATTGTTGATTCTGGACAATCGATTGTTTGTGGTAAAATCTGGAAAGAATTTTTTGAACGTTGCCAGTAATCGATTATGGATTGTAAGTAATCGATTATCAAGCGTAAAATCTGGGATTGAATTTTGATCTGACTGGCAGACAATCGATTGTTGGGGTTTGACAATCGATTGTCAGTGAGTAAAATCAGCAACTCTTAATTGGCAATTAGGCAACGGTAATGCCAAGTTTTTCAACTATAAATACAGCTTCATTTCAGTGTTTTAAAGACAACAACATACTACAACTGATCATTACATTGCTATAAGCTTGCATACTTTTGTTTATCATTTTATATTCAATTTCATAAAGCTTTTGAGAGCCATATTCTTGTCCAAAGTTGTTGTGATCTAGAGCTTACTTCTTTTACTCATATTTACTCATTAAGGAGTATTTTGTTTGAGTGTTTAGTGTTTTATACACTTGTAAGAGAATTGTGATTCTCTTGTTGTAAGGAACTTGTGTTTCCTTGGTTGAAGTCTTGGAGTGTTGTATCTCCGAGCAAAGGTGTTAAGGCTTGTGTCCTTAAGTTGTAAAGGTTTGTTGAGCACCCGTAAGCTTAACAAGTTAGTGGAAAATCTCGAGAGAGTCTCTCGGGGACTGGACTAGCCACGTGTTGTGGTGAACCAGAATATATCGGTGCGTTCTTTCCTTTTTGTTTATTTAACGCACTTATTTATTTCCTGCAAATTTTAATTTCCGCAAGTTTACGCTAAATTTTATTATAACGCTATTCACCCCCCCTCTAGCGTTAAGCGTATTTTCTAACAATGTCAGCATGCATTTGATTGAAAAATTATCCAAAAATGATATAGTTATTGGATTACCCAAACTGAATTTCTCTAGAACTCACATTTGTGATGTATGTCAGATAGGTAAGCAAACTAGAAATTCTTTCAAAAATAAAGACATGGTATCTACTTCAAAACCGTTGCAATTACTTCATATGGACTTATTTGGACCTACTATAACTGCTAGTATAGGAGGCAAGAATATATGCTTTTGTTATTGTTGATGACTTTTCACGTTTCACCTGGGTGATTTTCTTGTCTCATAAAGATGAGGCCTTAAGAAATTTTGAAGTATTTTTGCAAAAGGATTGAAAGAGAAAAGGGTTATCTGATCTCAAAAATCCAAAGTGATCATGGAGGCGAGTTTGAAAGTAAAGCATTTGAAGACTTCTGTGACTATCAAGGCTACACTCATAATTTCTCCGCACATGGCAAGAACCATATTGTTAGAACATTCACTCCCAATTCTTTTCTGGGCTGAAGGTGTGAGTACTGCATATCACATTCTCAAACGTTGTCTCATAAGGCCTATTCTGAAAATGACTTCCTTTGAACTCTGGAAAGGTAAACGTCCAAATATCACTAATTTTCATCCATTTGTAAGTAAGTGCTTCATTCATAACAATGGTAAGGATAATATTGGAAAATTTGATCCAAGAAGTGATGAAGGTATCTTTCTTGGTTATTCATTAAGCAGAAAAAGATTTAGAGTTTTTAATAAACGTACTTTATGCGTAGAACAATCTATTCATGTTATATTCGATGAAAATAATCCCTTGGTCGAGAAAGGAACGAATGCATATGACGAAGATCAAACTCAAGAAGCTCAGGATAAAGAAAAATCACAGGAGTCAATTAATCCCGCAGATGTGATTGAGTCGACTGAACAAGTCAGTGAAAACTCTCTTCAACAACGTACGGAGTCGACTACAAGCACTGTTCGACTAAATGAATGGAGGAGCAAACCTAAATATCAATAGAATTATATTATAGGGGGGATCCAAACGAAGGAATGAAAACCAGGGCTGCCATAAAAATAAAAGCAAATATTGCTCCGATCTCTCAAATAGATCCCAAAAAGGTAGAGGAAACATTGAAGGATTCGAGCTGGGTGAAAGCCATGCAAAAGGAACTACATCAATTCATCAAGTATGGAAGTTAATACCCAAACCTTATATTGTATCTGTCATCAAACAAAATGGGTATTTAGAAATAAATTGAACGAAGAGGGACAAGTCATAAGGAACAAGTCTAGATTAGTTGCTCAAGGATATTCACAAGAAGAAAGACTCGACTATAAAGAAACCTTTGCCCCAATAGCTCGACTAGAGTATATACAAATCTTGCTAGCTTACGTATCATTTAAAGGATTTAGGTTGTTTCAAATAGATGTCAAAGGCTCTTTTCTGAATTGATTCATCGAAGAGGAAGTTTTTGTAAAACAATCTCTAGGTTTTGAAGACTCAAAATTCCCATATCATGTGTACAAGCTTACTAAGGCCCTATATGGACTGAAACAGGCTCCACGTGCCTGGTATGACAGGTTAAGTACTTTCCTTGTTGATCATGGGTTTACTAGAGGTAAAATTGATACTACTCTATTCATTAAACGATCAACAGAAGGTAATCTTATCATTCAAATTTATGTTGATGACATTATCTTTGGTAGTGCTAACTGTCTTATGTGTATGGAATTTGCAAACCTCATGCAAAGCAAGTTCGAAATGAGCATGATGGGTGAAATCACATTTTTCCTTGGGTTTCAAATTCAATAAACCGAAGAAGGAACGTTCATTTGTCAGACTAAATATACAAAGGAACTGATCCAAAAATTTGGCATGAGCAATGCAAAATCAATTGGCACTTCTATGAATCCAGCTACGAATTTGGATAAGGATGAACAGGGTACTCCAGTTGATGGAACCAAATACAGAGGAATGATTGGATCACTACTGTATCTGATCTCAAGTCAACCAGATATAATGTTCAGCGTTAGTAAATGTGCCAGGTTTCAGTCGGCTCCCAAGGAGTCACATCTGACTGCTGTAAAAAGAATGATTCGATATCTTATTGGCACAATATCTCATGGATTATGGTATCTCGCTCTATCTCGTTTAAATTAGAAGGTTTCTCAGATGCAGATTTAGCAGGTGATAAGGAAGAAAAGATGAGCACAAGTGGCTTGTCCACTACTGAAGCTGAGTATATTGCCATTGTTCAATGTTGTGCACAACTCTTGTGGATGTCTCATCAATTGGGTGACTATGAACTTTCTTTTAAACCTATACAAATCGTTTGTGATGATTCAAGTGCAATTTATCTTTTAAAAAATCATGTGCATCACTCTAGAGAAAAGCATATAGACATTAAGCATCATTTTATTAGAGATTATGTTCTTAAGGGTGACATAGAATTAGCTTTTGTTGGTGTTTTTGCCTAATTAGCTGATATTTTTACTAAACCTTTGTTGGAAGAAAGATTTTGCCTTTTGAGAAAATTACTTGGTATAATTTGTTTTTCCATAAACTCTATCTCTTCCACTCCAAAAAATCAAAATTTGATTTCTCCTATCTCTTCCACTCCAAAAAATCAAAATTCGATTTCTCTATTTTCCTCGATTCCGACCTAAATTTCTGGGATGCCCCAAATAGGAATTCTTTCATCTCTCTCAAGGATAAGCCCATCGCCCATGGAAGAGTTGTGAATCTTGATGATATGGAGGCCGTTAACTGTAAGGTAAAGGATCTCTTTGTGTATCAAGGGTGGGAAATATTTCCCTCTATTTTTCCGCCTAAAGTGTATGCGCCTTAGTCCGTATGTTTTATGCTAATCTTCGCTCTAGTAAACCTGATAAGCTTGAAACTCTTGTCCTTGGTAAATGCATTGTTCTTGACTGTGCCCTGTTCGATTCTATTTTTCTCTGTCGTTGCACTGGTTTCCCTACTCTCTTTAAAAATATTTGGCCTGAGGACTTTGAAATTTCCTTTGACCAGGCCAAGCAGCGCATTGCTGAAAATCCCTCTGAAACCCTTCCCAACCAATTGGGGCCTAGTGATGTAAGCTTTGAAACTCGGGTTCTCGCCCACATTGTTGCAACCACTCTTCTCCCCAGAACTGGTTCCTTCTCCACCTTCTCTCAAAGGGACACCCTTCTTTGTCTATTGTCTCATCACCAAACTCAAACTCAATTTGTCCTCCTGGGTCATAAATTCTATGATTGAGAGTGCTGAAGATCCCACCAGTTTACCTTTTGGTATAGCCATTACCCACATTCTGGAAGCCTATTAAATCCCTATTTCTGACTACCTCTTTGTTCATGTTTCCATGTCCTACAATTCTAGAGCTTTCTCTAGTATGGGGTATGTGAGTGTCAAGGGTGGTGCTTGAGTTAAGAAGGGTGAGAGTGAAGCAAAACAGACCCCTATGGATTCCAAGCCTTCATCTGCTGTTCCACCACCTCTCATTAGTTCTGACCTAAGTGAGAAGCTAAGCTCCATTGACTCCCAACTCTTAGACATCAAGACTCTCCTTTCCGCTACTCAGTCAACTGTGGGTTCTATTCATGCTATTTCAAAGGAAACTGGGTCTGATTTGTCTAAAATCAGAGTGGCTATGCAAAAGGTAAGGGAGAATGTTGTTAAAGCCTTCAAGGAGGTCCACGAAAGCTAGATGGAATGAGCGTTGCTGCAAACACCAACTTTGAACAGTTGAAGGAGGTGATCTGCAACACTCTTACTTACTTCCTACGTCGCTAGTGTGGATGCGTTTTACAGACAATTTTTGTTTCAAACTTGTTTTGGATTTGTTTTGGGTTGTGCCCTTGGATGTTTTTTTGCCTGTGTGGATAGTTTTTTTGCCTACTAATCCCTCTTTGCTGATGTCATAAAGGGGGAGTATATACCTCTTTGGTGTATTATGATAATATGTGCATGTTCAAGTCGACGGTACTTTTTATTCAAACATGTTAAGTCAACTATGCTACATGCATAGATGGTACTCTTTATTCTTTGAACGGGTTAAGTCGACTATGCTACATGCATAGACTTTATATGTATTGCACAGGAACAAGTCAACTATGTTATCCATGCATAGAAGTACTATACAGGATAGAGGTACAAGTCGACTGCACACATTGAGGGGGAGACTAAGTCCAGCTGACTACACACATTGCGGGAGAGCCAAGTCAGCTAGTAACAAACATAGAAGTCAACTGTTGTTTACTTCTTTACATCTACGTATATTATTTTGCCATCATCAAAAGGGGGAGATTGTAAGATTATATTTTAATGATGCAATTAATATGCATGTGCAGGAGTTCAAATAAGTAAAGAAGAACTATTGAAATGGCTGTGTCGAACAAGGAAGGAAATCACTCACAAGGGAAGCTACCTAAATAACGCACGGTGCACAAGGGAAGCTACAAATCTACATCAGCAAATCAGGATTAGCTCCGTGAATCTGGGAAATCAAATCATCCATAACGAAGTGAAGATTCAAAGTGATCCGTGATTGGAGAAATCACGAGAGAATAATAAGGCTAGAAGATTCGGTCAGTGGTCAAGTTTGGAAGGTCCAACAATCAAGGAGAAATCTTGTTAAATCCATTATCTGCCGAAGGAAAAGATATCAAGAGAGGCAACGTATAGTTCCTTATTCTTGGAAAGAATAAATTCTTTTGAAGGACCAAAACCCTTGGGTTGACAAGCCTTCACCATTCATCTTAGTATAAATGTACTATGTAACATCATCCTTAGATATACTTTGATCAAACCAAAATAACTCTCTTCATTCTAATGCAAACAAGCTTAGTCGCCTACATAGATCTATTGTGTAATAAGTCAGGGATAGAGAGAGGGCATACAACTGATGAGGCATTGTATCAAACTAGTACTAGAGAATCTGAGCGATATACATCACATTTTTACTCAAAAGAAAACTCATTTGCTTGAAGAGAAATCCATTGCAACCCAAGGGGATAAGATTCACATTGAATCCGAACCAGTATAAAATTCCTGGTGTCTATAATTCCTGCATTTACTTTCTGCATATTACCTCAAACTATTATATCTGCAAGATTGCCATATTTAGTCGACTACTAAAGTTTTAAGTCAACTCATTAACGATTAATTTTAATTAGTGACAATTCACCCCCCTCTTGTTTTTTCAATGATTTGCTAGAACTTCGGCCTTTGGCCTACCAGGGAGTTTCTTTTACCCTCTTAATAGTTATGATGTGCTTTAGGGACAATGCACAATTTTAAGTATGCAGTGAGGAGATTGTCTGGGTGACTTTCTATGCTACTTTAGTTGTGTTAGTTTAAATGAGTAATGCTTTTAAAAAATTGAGCTTTTCCCGACGATGGATCTATTAGATAATTTTCGGTCACAGACCCAAAATCTAACCACGTTCGTATTGGCACCTATCGTGTTACAAGGCAAACATACTTCCCAAAATATGACTACTAGTTAATTTTTAAGGATTTAATAAAATAATACTGACATTCAAATTTCTCATAAATTAAATCAACTCTAAATATAATTAATATAAAAATACGAAAGCTAGCCCCAAACATCGGGGTGTCACTAAGTCATGAGCATCTAAAACTATAAACTAAGATATATAAACTGGCTAACTATCCAAAAGAAAAAATGACAAAAGAAGTAACAAGGTCCTGCGGACGTTGGCAGCTACCTTGCAATCTCCACAGATAGGCGGCTTGAAATCAACGATCGCCGCGCTCTATCTCACATGGATCTGCACATAAAGTACGGGGTGTACTATGAGTACTACCACCTCAGTATAAACAGAAATAACTAAGGAACTGAGCAGTAGTGACGAGCTAAGTAGAATATTCCAATTATTAGTTTCACAATTTAAAAATAAATAGGTAAATTCTATAATTCAGTAAATACCACAAAGAAATTTAACAGATAAATGCAACAACAACAAAGTAGATGAAACTTCACAACAATTTCACTCAATCACTCAACACTCAGTACTCAACACTCAACACTCAACACTCAACACACTCAACATTCTGCGCTCACTGGGGGTGTGTACAGACTCCGGAGGGCCTCCCAAAGCCCAAGCGCTAAGCATGGACAACTCACGTGCCAACATATCAATACCTGGATCCGCACGATCAACTCACGTGCTACGCGGACAACTCACGCACTATGGTATCAATACCTGGATCTGCACGGTCAACTTACATGCTACACGTACAACTCACGCGCTATGCTATTAATATCCTCACAACCAGGCCCTTGGCCTTATTGAATCATGTACCTGACTAGCCTCACCATCATCAACAAATTAGGGGACACAATGCATATCAAGTATCACAGCATATTAGCAATAATAGAGACTGAGGTAAACAGGTACAACAATTTCTATGATTAAGTACAAATAATGAGAGCATGAACAAAGCCTAAGCATGGTCTCTAACATGAAAGCAGACAAGTTTAATAACAAGCAACTACGTAAACATACATTATGGCTATAAGGTCCCACGGGACGGATCAAGTCACATCCCTCGATGTATACACCTACACGCACATCACCTAGTGAGGGTATCACCTCCAAACAGTCACACGATATCAAATTCTTCGGGTTTATACCCTCAATACCAGAGTTAAAACTGTTACTTACCTTAACAGCATAAAATCCTACTCCGGGATGCCCTCGTCCCTCGACTCGATGTCCATAAGCTCTAAATTTATCCAATTTATTTAATAACACGTCCTAATTAGTTTAGGTGGATAATTTTCATAATCTTAGGACAATTCAAAATCAAAGTCAATCTCTGATTCAATAAGAATTAATTTGTGCATAAGCACGGTCACGGCAATACTTCAGCAAGTACCAAAAACAGAAGCTCTATTTTAACTATGCCATAACTTATACTATATAATTGTTTCACTTTATTGACATCATCATTACTACAAGCACTATGTAAAATATTAATTAAAGATGTCCATTTTCTTTTCCAACCGAAACTAACACATGGAGTAGTTCTATTTAAATAGACAAATCAAAGTGGAGTGAAAAGTTAACTGTCCATCAACACGGTCAAATCCCCCGAAAAAATAATAAAAATTACGAGTTCCAAAAAAAAGTCGTAGAGTCCCAATCTATAATGAAGTTTCGATCCAGATATTAGTTTATAGGTCAAATCCCAATTTTTCTTAAATTCCAAGTTTAGAACTAAATCTCAATGTTCTATACCTCAAACATTAAAATTTTCGGTTGAAAATCTATCGTAATATCACAATACATGTTCAATGTTCAATATATCTATAAATGATAAACACCAACAAAAATAATCATGAAGGATATATACCATGTATTGCAAATTTTCTCCGTTGCTACAGTGAAGCGGATGGTGTTACTGCCATACAATTGCTACTAAATGCGTGAGAAAGCTAAACAAAATTATGACTTCTATGTCAAATTGCCCAAAGCCAGCCGCCACTTAGTACTATAGACATTTAGGTTGTAGTTAATTTATTACTAAGGGTGAAGAAGTCCATTATTCTATGGGAATAGACACGTTGGCTTCTCTTTACTAATGACAAACTTAGACCTAATTTTTAATTATTATTATTATTATAATTATTTTCCCACGGCGACTAAAATCATCATATTTTTAACTTTTGAAAGCTCTGTTCTACCACGTACCTCCAAAATATATTTCGCACATACGCTTAAATCTAAAATCACCCAACAAAACTAACCGACTCATAAAATTCAAATCCGAATTCGTTTACTCATACGTCAAATTTAGGTTGATTTTTCTAACTTAGCTTTCTAACGAAGAGACTAAGTGATCATTTCACTCCAAAACTACTCTGAACCCAAACTTACCAACTCGATACAACTCAACACAGCTGAACAACACATAAATAAGCATAGATGAGGAAATAAGGCTAAAATTCTCAAGACGAGAGGCCAGATCATTATATTTTCTTGAGGGATTTAAGTCGAAAGAAAAAAGACAAAATAATTTTCTTTTATTAGGTGGTGTAGCAATTACCCCTTGATTTTTCTTTGTGTCGCGGTTCCTTTTCAAGGGTTTTGTTTGGATGTAGGTAGTTTTATTTCTTTTAGGTATAAGAGTCATTGTGTTGTGTTTTGAATTGAAGCAATATATCTTGACTTTGTTATGCCTTGAGAATAGTGAGTACTTTTCTGTGACGCTTAGGCTCAATTTTTGACTCTTGTAGAAGTACTTTAAATTGTATGATCTTAACTTTGCTTAACTGCTTTGACTAGAGTGTCTTGATGAGTCCAATCCTGAGTGAGTTATGTTCCATGTTTGTGTAAGATTTTGTGTTATTATGTACGTTGCATTTGATGTTAATATATATATATATATATATATATTATTCGCCTTATTGTTATGTATCATAGTAACCCCTTTGAGCATGTAATCATGTTTCTTTGGCAACCAATTATAAGTCTTACCCAATTATTTGAGCTAACCATCTATTTGAACCTTTATATCTCTCATAAGCACTTGAATTGTTATGAACTTTCTAAAATTTAAATTGTGGGTGGTTGGTTTGTCTTTTGAAGGGAACTAATGAATAAGGAGAAAGGTGAACTGCTTTGAAAAATTAAGATCCACTTGAATTGAAAAAAGAAAAAGTAAAAAATAGTTGGATTGTTGTGGAAAATATTCCTTGATAAGTGATGGCTCTTGATGTAATTGTGCTTAAAGAAGTAAAGAGTTAATATATATTGATGTGAAGGTGGACGTATGATTTGACATAAGTGTGAGGTTTTATTGTTAAACTGTATGTATTAAAGTGGTTAGGGAGGTGTAGTTACTCTTATATCTAAACGAATCCTACCCGACCCGTAGCCTACATTACAACCAATTAAAGTCCTACTTGATCTTATACTAAATGAGCTCGATTAGTAGAGTAGCACACTAAGGGAAAGGTCATTGTGCATCTTTTGTGGCATATGAATGTTATTTCTGAGAGTGAGTGAATTCTTTCTATCTTGAGTTCTTAAGTGTTCTTAAATTTTATTGTGTGGAACTACTCTCTTTTGTTGTATGAGGGCACTTGATTCATGAAGGAAAGGTAGTACTTGTGACCTCTATGTTAGAGTAAGTTGAGTTGTGAATAATGCGTGGTACTTGTGAGTCAAAAATGGAGGTGAAGATATTACGCTTTCGTGCTTAGTATAATTTAAATAGCCTTGGTGTGATGAGTTAGGAAAATTGTTTTATAAGGTCGTGTCTATATAAAGTATACTTTGATTGCTCGAGGACGAGCGATTGTTTAAGTGTGGAGTGTTGATTATAGGCTATAGTTACGTATTTTAGTCGCTTATTACACTCTAAATTTCTGCACTTCAGTGGAGTTTGAGCTTTAATCGCTAGTGTCTTGCACTAAATGTGTGTTTTATGCATGTAGGAGTGATTTCGATCTATGTAGATATTATGGAATGAATTCAAGTTATTCTGAAACTTTGAAGTCTAAGTAAAAGCACAATGATAAAGTTGGGATCGTGTTCGAGAGATCAACGGATGATAGTGCACTTTAAGAATGAAACGAAGATCGAGTAGGTATATTGCGCATTGTCCAGTAAAATACAAATAATGTTTTTCTCAGAAATCCATTTGGGCTCCACAATATATCATTGGAAAGCTATTTAAAAGGGATACAAATTTCATGTTTTATATTTTTTCAAATTTCCAGAGCCGCATGGGGCGCCACGTAGCGCGTCACTGCTGTGTAAATTGTTGTTGCCCTCAATTGCATGCTCGCTGAAGTTACCCAAAAGCACACCACGTGGCGCATCGCCCCATGCATCTCACTTGTATAAATTTTATAGATCCAGAGTCCTATTTCGCAGTAAAAGGTGTTTCCTCTGGGAGCGACCATACTTGGTATAAATATATGTAAAAATGCTATTTTGAGGACTTTTGACACACTTTTGGGCAAACTTCGGACATATGGAGGTAAGAACACATTAGGAGCAAGACGGAGAATTCTTCTACGAGTTTTTCAGTTCCTTCTTCATATTTCCATTATCGGTTATGAATTCTAGTATTGTAGTTATGCATACTATTATGAATAGCTAACTTGTTATCTAAAGTTTTTATAGAACCTTTTGTAGGATAAATTCTTGTTATGTTTTTATATAAGTTAGCCGTTTGATATCTCTACTTGTTCAACTATGTGTTTATTATTGTTGGACCTGTGATGTTGTACGGGGCAGAGTGCTGGCCCGTGAAGAACTCCCATGTCCAGAGAATGAAGGTTGCTGAGATGAGGATGCTTAGGTGGATGTGTGGGCACACCAGGCTGGATAAGATTAGGAATGAAGTTATTCGACAGAAGGTAGAGGTGGCCCCAGTGGACGAGAAGATGCGGGAAGCGAGGCTGAGGTGGTTCGGGCATGTACGGAGGAGGGGTCCCGATGCCCCGGTGAGGAGCTGCGAGCGGCTGGAGATTGCTGGTGGTCGGCGGGGTAGAGGGAGGCCTAAGAAGCATTGGGGAGAGGTGATTAGGCAGGACATGACTAAAATGCAGGTTACCGAGGACATGACCCTCGATAGGGGAGTCTGGAGGTCTAGAATCAGGGTTGCAGGATAGGGGCTCTTAGAGTCCTTCGTTCGCCTCACCCGGGGTTGGGTGTGGGATAGTAGGGTTACCCATCGATGTCTAGTGTTTTAGCCTAGGTCCCCTCTTGGTTGCGACGGTATTTATGTTCCTTATGTTTACATAACCATTTACGTTATTTCTGCAGGATTACTTATGCTTTGTTTTGTTATTTTGTTTTGTCTTGCCTTGGTTACTAATTTTGTCTTTGTTTTCCAATGCAGCTTTTCATTCTGCCCTATGCGCCGAGGGTCGCATGGAAGCAGCCTCTCTGCCCTTTTGGGTAGGGGTAAGACTGCCTACATATTACCCTCCCCAGACCCCACCTGGTGGGAGTATACTGGGTAGTTGTTGTTGTTGTTGTTGTTGAATAGCTGACAATTGACTATGCCTATTTAGTGTGTATTACTTGAGAGAGGGTACATATTTAGGTAGTTGTTGAACAACATCACTCCTAACGTATGTGAGAGATTAATATGGGGGGTTTAAAGGCAGGATTAGAGATAACATAACAGTGGTGTGATCATAGTGAGCGGTGAATTAGTGCAAGCTAGCATAGTTCATGAGAATATATCTAGTATATTGTGGTAGTTGCTCGAGAGAGAATTACGACACCAGAAGTACTCACGGTCGGTAGAGAATACTTAGGTAAAATTATAGAAGACGTAGCAGGAAGGATTCCGACAATTGAGAAAATCATAACTCTATACCTCCTAATATTTTCTCGAACCCTTACTATTCCTAGTTTTTAATTTACTTCTTTTATTTGTTAGGTAATTAGTTAGACATAAAAAATCTTAATATTATAACTTAGGAATTATTCGAGCTTGTCTTCTGAGAGACAATGAACAATTATAGTGAAACCTTAGTTTTCTGAGGAATTCGACTCCGAACTTTTAGACCAGATTATATTTGCAGTGACCTTTTATCCTTTTAGGACTAGAGTTGGGCGTGATCAATTACTAAGGACATATTACAACCAGATACAAGAAGATAGAAAATTTCAAAACTAGGTTGTGTCTTCCTACTAGTGTAATAATCAAACATCTTCAACTGCATCGCCAATCTCTTCCTCTTTCCACCTCTGCAATGTATGTCTGAATGTTATGTCTCACCACAATTCATGCTAGTCTGATTCTTTAGAAGATTTTGTTGTTGCTTTCCAGCCAAGTATAATAAACACTTCCTGTGAGGGCCATATGGTATATCTCCGATTTTGCATTGTTGCCATAGTCATATGTTTGTACCCAATCAATTTCTTCCAGCCATCATATAGCTTGTCTGTTAATTCCATGCCACTGGAGAACCTAATGTCAAACCTGAGAGATAGTTTGATACTTGAATAACAGGTGTTGCACGTTGTCATCCGCGTTATCACACAATGCAAAGCTTGTGCCATTGTCTATGCCTCATTTCTGCAATACAGTTCTTGTGTATAGTCTGTCTTGTATTGCAAGGTAGAGGATAAACAACTATTTGGGGCTGCCCTGGTTGTTGCATATTAACTTCATCCAATGTACTTTAGGATATTTGTCTCTAAACTTGTTGTATTGTCTTTATAGCATATGTCTCAGGGTTCAGAAAGTCCTCAATAGTTAATCATGTATTCTCCAGATATTGTTTAGCATTTATGATCTTCTGAATAAGCCAAGATGCTTGCGCAACAGTTATTTTCTAGACTTGATTACTCTTACTATAGTAGATATTCACCCATTGTATTTAGAGCTTATCATTCTTCTTATATAGGTTCCAATTGTTCTTATGTATGATATCTTTATTCCATGTGTATACGTCTGTTATGCTGAGACCACCTACTGATTTTGGCACGCAAAGTTTGTCCCAAGCTATTAATGCATTGCTATATTTCCAATACTCCGGATAGGCGGAAGGATCTATGTCCATCCCCAACTTCATTGAGCATTCATTATTTCCATTCCATAGAAATATCTTACATACTTGTTCAATCCTCTGAATCATCTTCTTGGGAAAGATGAATATTTGAGACCAATTTGTTGGATAAACGCAAGTACACTTCTGATCAGCTATAATCTACCTGCATAGGATAGGAACTTGGCAGTCCAGGAGGTTACTGATCACGTCCAATTATGTCTTATAAAAGAACAATGCGGCCATTACAAATATAATCTGGTTTACAAGTCTGGAGTCGAATCCCACAAAGAACTAAGCCTTAGCTACAGTTGTTCAATATTACCAAGAAGACAAGCCTGAACAATTCCTAACTTATAGATATTAAGTTTCTTGTATTTAACTAATCAACTAACAAATTAAAATACTAAATTAACAACTAAATATACTAAGTGGTGTTGTATCTATTTGAGTTAGCTTTCCAACCGTAAATTGTTGAGCCCAAATGGATTTTGAACAAAACATTATGTCTATTTTACTAAACAGTGCGCAATATGCCTCCTCGAGTCTTCGTTTTGTTGTTTTATCAGCCGTTGATCCCCGAATACGATCCTGGCTTAATTCCCTGAGCTTTTACTCAGGCTTAAAAGCTCCAAATCACTTTAATTCATTCCATAACATCTATATAGCTCAGAATCACTCCTACAAGGTATAAAACATACCGTTAGTGCAAAATAATAGTAATTAAAGCGCAAACTCAACTAAAGTGCAGTAAATCAGAGTGTAATAATCGACTAAAATACGTAATTATACACTATGATAAAAACCCCACACTTATATCATTGCTCGTCCTCGAGCAATCAAACTACACTTTTTTATAGATACGATCTTTTTAAATAATTCTCCTAACTCATCACACCACGAGTATTTAAAATAGACACAGCACAAAAGCGTAACATCTTCACATCAAGATTTGACTCACAAGTACCATGCATTATTCATAACTCATGTACTTACTCTAACATAGAGGTCAGTGACATTACCTTTCCTTCATGAATCATGCCCTTCACACAACAAAAGAGAGTAGTTTCACACAATAAAATTTACGAACACTTAGGAACTCAAGATAGAAAGAATCCACTCACTCTCAGAAATAACATTCATATGCCACAAAAAATGCACCATAAGCTTGCCCGTAGTGTACTACTCCACTAATCGAGCTCATTCAATCTTGGATCAATTAGGACTTTATTTGTTTATAATGTAGGCTACGGGACGGGTATGATACATTTAGATATAAGAGTGACTACACCTCCCTAAGCACTTTAATACATATATTTAACATTTAAACCTTATTCTTATGTCAAACCAAAATTTCACCTTCACATCAATGTAACTACTCCATTCTTCTTTAAGCACACTTGCGTCAAGAGCCACCACTTATCAAGGAATTTTTTTTACAACAATTCAACTATTTTGTTTTCAATTCAAGTGGCTCTTTCTTTTTTCAAAACAGTGCACCTTTGTCTTTGTTCAATTAGTTCCACTCAAAATCCGAATCAACCACCCCACGCTTTAACTTTTACAAAGTTCAAAACAATTTAAGTGCTCATGAGAGGTGAAAAGATTCAAATAGATGGTAATTTATACAAATGAATAAGACTTGTAATGTGGTTGCCAAAGGAAAAAGGATTATAGGCTCAAAGAGTTAACTAAGATACATAATAATTAGGTGGATAAAATATACATATCCAGAAATGCCTATATCACTTCCAAGATTGAATAAAACTACTATTTCGCTTTGCAAATATATAGGACAAGTTCTCGGCATCAAATACAATGCACAAAATATAACAAATTCTTACACACACATGGCACATAACTCACTCATGATTGATTTCATAGACACTCTAGTCAAAGTAGTTAAGCAAGGTTTAAGATCATACAATTTAAGGTCTTCCACAAGAGTAAAAAATTGAGCCTAAGCGTCACAACCGAAGTGCTAAGTATTCTCAAGGCATAACAAAGTCAAGAGATATTTATCAATTCAAAACACAACATAATAACTCATATTCCTAAAGAAACTAACTACACCCGGTTCAAACAAAACCCTTAGAAAAAAAATCGCGGTTTAAAGAAAAACCAAGGGGTACTTATTAAACTACCTAACAAGAAAAAATCTTTTTGTACTTTTTCTTTAGACTTAAATCCCTCAAGAAAATTGTCTAATAGATCTATCGTCGAAAAAAGTCCATTTTTTTCTATTTTTTAAAAAACAATTATTCAATTACTAACACAACTAAAATAGCATAGAAAGTCACTCAGACAATCTCCTCACTCCATACTTAAAATTGTGTACTGTCCCCAATGCAGACCATACTAATACGAGGGTAAAAGAAACTCCCTGGTAGGCCAAAGTCCAAAGCATTAACAGCTTATGGGGTACTCAGACTTCTCCCAAACTTGGTCCTTTGTACGAATACCTCACACTTAGTTCCAACCATTTGGTTTGTTGTAGCATTCTTCCAATATATGTGCTTTTCATAATCCTAGAAAATAAAAAATTGACATTACAAAAATAATACAATTAAAAAAATAAAAATTAAAAAATAATAATAAAGCTGGGTTGCCTCCCAACAAGCGCTTGACTTAACGTCGTGACACGACGTGAACCACTTTCCGCCTCCACTTTGAAATTATGAATTGGACCCCAAGTTTTGATTCTGCTCTATGATCATGCTCCTGGGGTGGTAGAACGAATTTGGTTGGCGCAATAAAATAATATAGTATTCTGCACTTCTTTGCGTTTTGATGAGTTGTGTAATCCCGGTTTTCTGGCAAGAAGAATTCCAGAATGTAAGCTCTTTGTTTCTCATTCCTCGACTCCTCAAATGGCTCGGACGACTCTATTTCCATATCATCATCTAAACACTATGTGAAAAAATGCTTGGAGTGAGGACCAATATGCTCAACTACCTAAACATTGAGACTGTCTACATTCTCAACACTAATGACAATAGAGTCAACAAAATATGTATCCTCAATATCCTTGGTTGACTCTAGTATCTCTTCTACAACATCGACATTCTCAAAATCTAGTGCGATTGATTATTGGTGTTCTACCCTAGCCTCCTCCTCTAGCCCATCCTCGTATTTATTTAAATCCTCCATCATAATGGCAATTTCTACAGCCAATTCATGCTCATATTGGCTATTATCCACAATGTCAACTTGTTGCGCTTTACAAGGTTCAATTAATTTATTCGCTTGAGCCTCCAAGCGGTGAATAGTTGCCCCTTACCTTTGTACCCGCAGTTGTATCTCATCATATTGTTCCGTAAGGCACTTTAGCATATCCTTGATCTTTTTCAGGTCCTCATACGTGGGTTCCATGTTCCTATTAACTTCACAAGAAAAAGAAGAACCATCAAAGTATAGGGTTGGGGGAAGATAAGAACTATAAGAACAACCATGAAAGTGACCATCTTGACCACCACACATATCACACACATTCCACACATAAGATTGAGTTGGTGTACAAAACTCGCTCTCGAAAATATTTTGATAATTTTGCTAAGGGTGGTTTTCATCACAATATGCATAAGGAGGATTAAAAGTAGAATTACCAACACAAAAACTTTCATAATTCCATGATGCCATATTTTTTTAAAAAAAAATTAACAAGTAAAACAAAAAATAAAAGAAAAAAAATCACATACAAAAAAATAAAGATAAAAGTTCAAATTGAAACCTAGCAATACGTACACATACAGTTACACCGTTAGTTCCCCGGTAACGACGCCAAAATTTGAGCACGCCCAACTATGCCATATAAAAGAATAATGCGGTCATTGCAAATATAATCCGGTTTACAAGTCCGGAGTCGAATCCCACAGAGAACTAAGCCTTAGCTAAAGTCATTCAATATTACCAAGAATACAAGGTTGAACAATTCCTAACTTACAGATATTAAGATTCATGTATTTAACTAATCAACTAACAAATTAAAATACTAAATTAACAACTAAATATACTAAGGGTTAGAGACAAGATTAAGGAGGTCTAGAGTTATGATTTTCCCTATTGTCGGAATCCTTCCCGCTATGTCTTATATAATTTTGCCTAAGTATTCTCTACCGCTCATGCGCACTCTTATTACCGTATATCTCTCCCGAGTAATTACGACAATTTACTAGACGCACTCTCCCGAGCTATGCTAGCTGACTTTTAATACAGCTCACTTTAGATCGCACCCAAGGCTTCGTTATCCCTAACCCCGCCTTTAAACCCTCGGTTATTGATCCCTCATATACTTTAGGAGTGGTGTTGTTCTACAATTACCTAAATATGCACTCTCTCCCGAGTTATGCATACTAAATAGACACAGCTTATTGAGAGATCTTCAACCAACCACAATATAAACGTAGTTTAACAAATAGAGAAAAACTATGGCTCAATTATATAAAAATATAACAAGAATTTATCCTAAAAAAAGTTCTATCAGAACTCTAGATAACAAATTAGCTATTCATAATAGAATGTAAAACTACAATACTAAAAGTCATAACCAACAATGAAAAATAGGAAGAGGAAGGAAAACTTGTAGAAGAATTCTCCGCCTTGCTCCCAATGTGTTCTTGCCTCCAAGGGTGTTGTCTAACCCTAAAGTAGTGTCTCTTGCCTCCTTAGGTCTAATTTTTGTCCAAAATATGTCCCTTCTCTTTCAAAATAGGTTTAGGACCCCTTTTATACAAGTTGGAATAGTGTAGGGCCAAAATAACCTTGTACCGGACGAAATAGGACTTCTTCTTGACGCCTAGAGCAGTGTGGCCGCGGCCAAAACAAGGTAGGACCGTGGCCCGACAAGCTCTCTGATTTTCTGTCGCAGTCAGTTTTGCGGTCGCGGTTTGGAACACGTTTTTCACCCTGTTATGTTTTGAATCTGTAAAAGAGTAAAACATGAAAGTTGTAGCCCTTTGAGTTATCTTTCCAACCATATACTATAGAGATCAAATAAATTTCTGAAAAAAATGTTATATCAATTTTACTAGACAGTGCGCAATATGCCTCCTCGAGTCTTCGTTTTATTTTTTATCATCCGTTTATCCCCGAATACAATCCCGGCTTAATTTCTTGGGATTTTATTCAGACTTCAAAGCTCTAAATTACTTGAATTCATTTCATAACATATGCATAGCTCGGAATTACTCCTACAAGGCACAAAACACATCGTTGGTGCAAAACACTAGCAATTAAAGCACAAACGCAATTAATATGCAGTAAATTAGAGTGTAATAATCGACTAAAAAGTTATTATAGACTATCATCAGTTACTTTCCCTATCATCTTTTCTAGCAGTGGTTGACATTGCCCAACTGCTAGCCTTTTTGAGCTCAATGGGACTCCCATGTACCTGAAAGGGAGAGAGCTAACAAAGAAGCCTACCTCTTGTATTATTTCATGCTGAATTTGGTTTGGCACACCCCCAAAGTAGACAACACTCTTTCCTTAATTGGCCAACCAAACTAGATGCTAAGGAGAATTGGTGAAAGCAATTGTATAGTAGCCTAGTAGAGACCACATCTCCTTTACATAACAACAATAAGTTATCTGCAAACTCCAACTGTATTATATTCAGCTAGGCGCATTTAGTGTAATAGTTAAAGTCTGGATTATCTTTCAAAGTTTTCAGTAGTCTGCTGAGGTACTCCATGGTTATAACAAATAAGATAGTGATAAGGGGTCACCCTGTCTCACTCCTCTTTCTGAAGATAAACACATGCTTGGAAGCAAATTGACCCATCTAATTTACTGCATATACAATTTTATTATCAAAACTGGCATCAACCAGTTCGATTCGGTTCGGTTATGAATATTATCGGTTTAGCATATAGGTTACTGGTTTACTAATATGATAAACCGATAACCAAACCGATAAGGTATTAGTTATCAGTTATCGGTTAATCGGTTATCGATAATTATCGGTTCGGTTATCGATTTACCCGATAAGATACTCAATCTAGAATTAAGCAAAAAAGAGAAGACAATTCACTTGAGTTAAGCAAAAAGGAGAAGAATTCACATATAGTATACTACCCAATTCTATGTTCTAGCCACAACTAATATTTGAAGAATGTTTTATTTGACAAATTCATGACCTGTGCAATCTCAAAAATTGATACTACAACTCCACAAGCATTCCATCTCTATTTCACTGGAAATATCAGTTAATAGGAACATAAGTTACAATTTTTTAGGTTCATACCAAACTATAACCAAGAGATCAATCATTTTCTAGAGTCCAACGGTAGCAAGAGCAATAAGAGTACTAGTAATTCAAAAATTGTCCAAACACAACTGAAATGGTGTTAATTCTTCAACATTCCAAATACATTAATAACAATACAAAGTAGTAGTAATTTCACCTTAAAATTAAAAAGAACAAACATAGTACTAAAACATGCGCACAAAATAAAGAATGGAAAACAATCAAAAATCCTACATTTTAATTATCGAACTCTACTGTAAAACTCAAAAGAAAGTAACGAAATTTGTTCTTAACAAAGAAGTAATTTTGGAATAAATTCTAAGAATGTGGTTGTACATTGAAATTTGAAGAAGAACTGTTCAAAAATTGAATTAGAGTCTGAAGAGTGAACATTGAAACTTCGATCTTGTATGCGGCTGGGGAAAATTAGGAGAAAAAGAGAGAATGAAGCACTAAAAATTGGGTAAAATCCTAATTTTGTTAAATCGGTTGCTCTGATGGTAAGCAACCCCCACTTCCAACCGAGAGGTAGTGAGTTCGAGTCTCCCCAAGAGCAAGGTGGGAAGTTCTTGGAGGGAAGGATGCCGGGGGTCTATTTGGAAACAGCTTCTCTACCCAAGGGTAGGGGTAAGGTCTGCGTACATACTACCCTCCCCAGACCTCACTAAATGGGATTATACTGGGTTGTTGTTGTTGTTATTGGGTTATCGGTTAACCCGCGGCCCGAACCGATAACCCAGTAGTGAAAAAATACGAAATCGCTATCGAACCATTAACCCAATTACCCGATATCAATATCCCAATAAACTTTTATCGGTTCGGGCTATCGGCTATACCCGATATATGCCTAGCCCTAATCAGAACCTCCACATACTATTCTTGTACCATTACATAAGTCATCTGACGTATCTAAATTTCTCAACAGCATTGATGTGTGTATGTTTCATTAAAACCAACATGTACATAATAGAAGATCAATTTTCACTGTTTATTATGAACTTGACAACGAACCTTCGTGGTGATTCACTATTTGGTGATAAAATTTGTATTCTTCCTTGTAGTGACCTAGCTGCCAAGGTATGATAATAGGTGCAATTGAGATATCGATATTACTTTTTGGAACATTCTGCCACAAGTTACTTTTTGAAAAGCTCTATGGAGAGTGCTTCAAGTAGACTTAAGCAACAAACTAATTCATATCTGCAGTCTGACGCATATGTTTTATTATATATATGTATTCCATAAGCCAAATCCTCCAACAGTGAATGAAATTGTTAATGTCTTCCGAATGGAGCAGCCAAATTCTACAGACTGAACACACATCCAATTTGTTTTATGTTGGGGAAGTTCAAAAAATATACATCACATTTACTGCTGGAGCATACCAAGAAGTACCGAAGCATTAATAAAGGAAGTGTACGTTCAATATAAGAACCATCCAAGTCAATATTTGCTATACAGATTGAAAAAAAGAGACATCTTACAAACAAAAACCTATCAATAAAGTTGCCCCCCCTTTCCCCCCTTCCCCCCTTCTTCTCGGAGATCCACAAGTCATATTTTGCAGCCTAGAGAGCCTCACCAAGAATGAGTTGCCTTTGTCACACCAAAAGTCACAGCAATTAAAGCAAGCATGGCCTGATTACCGAAAAGATAAACATAGTTAGAGGCTGACATTGTCACAGCAAATAAATTGAGAAAAAATAAATAGTGACAATGCTGATACTCTGCTTCCATTCGGTACTGCGGAAATCAGTAAACTAATGAGTGCGTAGCTACAATTGCTTCAGGCACTAATAACAAGCACTCACCTATCCATGAACTTATCCAACCCCCTATTTGTTTCCTTCCCCTCCATCCCCATCTACCTCCAAATCCAAACAAATGAGGGAAGGCATAAAGTATCTTTGTAGCATATAAATGAGCATACATCAACTCCTCATATATTTTTCCTTCTTAAAACTCAAGCTAGGCATTACTAAATAGAGCGTTTAACCTGTAAATAGTAAAGATATGCTTGACTAATTGCAGAGTTTTTGGCCAATATTGTCCCTTATCTATGAGGGTAGATCTTATTTTTGTCCCTTAAATATAACCCTGAGCATCTTTAATCCGTCAACTTCGCTAAACTAGAGCACTTTTAGTCTCATTAACAGAATTCGTTTAACACTTAACTGTGCTATCCATGTACTATTCATGTGACACTGAAAAAGAATAAAACTAGCAGTAAAAAAAAGGCCATTCCCTATTTCACCAAAAAAGAAAAGTCATTGCCGATTCACCAAGTAGTAAAGAACATAAGTGGTAGGTAGGAGGAGGAGGCTGGGTAGTTGACGGCGTCAACTTGATGCAGAATCTCGAGCCTTATCAGCAAATCCTTTAAATTTCTCCAATTCAGGGAGAGTTTACTCTTTCAAATTGGACTTGTCTCGTTGACAAAGCTCTGTACACTTTAAGTGCTAGCACTGCTAGTTTTTGTTGTCTCTTCTAATGGCCATTTACCACCCTATGGACCTAGTACCTTAGTTAGACTATCCTTGTTGATTGCTATCTCAACAATGCAGAGAAATTCCATTGCTGCCTTTTGCCGTTAACAAATGCGAGGAGAGTTGGAGAACCATCCCAAGTGCATAAATGTCAGATTTTTGGAGGGATCAATTCGTTATTTGGTTCTTAGGGTCCATGAAGCAAAGTGTTCCTAAAGGACCTGTATCTTTGTAAATAGTGGATAATGCAGGGTAATTCCCATGGTTTAGATCATGAGGAATCAGAAGTATTCCCATGTAGCAAAGTTTTCCCATGGTTGATAGGCCAGACCAATTTGACCATAAAAAAATTACGACCAAGCAATAGTATGCTGGCTTTAGATCACGAGGACCCAGAATTGGAGAAAAACTGAGAATGACCTTTTTTAGTGATGGGTTTATCTGTCAAGTTTTAAATGGATTATGTTAGTGAGACAAAAAGTGCTCTAGTTTAGCAAACTTGGGAATAAAGATGCTCAAGGTTATATTTAAGGGACAAAAATGGACCTACCCTCATGGATAAGGGACAATTTTGGCAAAACTCGCTAACTGCAACCATAAAACAGATTACTTAAGTATTCAACAGAGCAACAAAGTGTACAAGAATTCAGTGCAGGACTGCTTATTTGCTTACATGGAAGGCTTTTAAGCGTCACCTAAGAATTCAGACCAATTTAAAATTGGAGGAATTGAACTGCACATTACTTGGATTCAAATCCACGATCAAAATAAGACTGAACAAGATAAACAGAAGACCTCTTTAAAGGAACTAGCCCGGTAGCCTGAGCTTTGCTGAATACCAGTCAGCACTAGAAGGAAATGTAACATAATAAATATGTAAAGCCTAAAGCTCATGCAAGAGTTAGATTAGGACTTTACAGCACCGAAAATAAAGGTTATTGTTGAATAGTAATTTTTAAGACATGCTTCCTTGGAGGCAGAAAGGAACAGTGATTTGATGATTCGGCTAAATCTAGCAGATTGAAAACATGTCGACGAGAAGAGGGCTAAAAGCAATTGGGCCAAAAAAGAGGTGCTTAAAAGTGGTTGGTTTTACAATTGGTTACACAAATTTAATCCACTTGTCTAAATTGCTCAATCCTTCTAATGTTCCTCTAATATACGCTCGTAGAAATCCAAGCTATAATATACATTTATGCCTTCTCTAGTATAAGGTAAATAGCAATAGAAAGGGATATACAAGTCAAATGAGGTAAAATCCATGGTAAGCACCTACATGGTGTAATAAATATAGTTATCCAATATCAAGTGCACATATACTGGACGTACAAGAGTGTTTATTCTTTTTCCAAATTTATAGCTGCCAAAACCAAATTTTATTACTCCCTCTGTTCCATTCTTCATAAAAAAAAAGATACACCCTCTGTTCTATTTTATACAACACTCTTTCTTTTTTAGTCTTCCAAAAAGGATGATATTGGATATTTTGGAAAAATTTTAACTTCAAATTTCCAATTTACCTGTAATGACATGTTTATATAACCGTAGATATGTCATAACATGTTAGACCGCAAGTTTTAAAAGAACTTTCAATATGTGTCAAAAGTCTTTATGTCCTAAACCCTGTCAAATAGGGCAATTTGTGTGATTTTACCCAACAATATTTGTTAACATGACTCTTACGAAAAGACATGGTACCCAAGAATTAATGACGAAGGGAATATCATCCACCATAAGTTTGCAACAAAAAGCAAATGTGTACTGCTTTGACATGCAACAGCAACAACAACAACCCAGATAATCCCACTTGGTGGGGTCTGGGGAGGGTAGTGTGTACACAGACCTTACCCCTACCCTATGGTATAGAGGCTGTTTCCAAATAGACCCCCGGCATCCTTCCCTCCAAGAACTTCCTACCTTGCTCTTGGGGAGACTCGAACTCACAACCTCTCGGTTGGAAGTGGGGGTTGCTTACCATCAGAGCAACCCAATATTGTGCTTTGACATGCACAATATTGAAAATATATTTGCAAATCAATGTTTGGACATCAATTTTGCAGGGTGTTTCAACTTCTAATTGAAATAGAGAATTTGAAGTTGGAATAATGGCTTGAGCAGTATTTAAAGTGATATCATAGTTTCTTCTCACAAACCTTCAACTTACAAACTATTTTTGTTTCAGATAATTTCACGTCCAACCACAACTTTCAAAGGCTCTTCTTTAACTTCAACTGCAGATACTCCTTTTTCCAACTTCAACCAAATATTCCAAACACCTGCTATGCTATGGCTGCCACTACACATTGTTCATCCCAAAATGGGAGGACTTACTAGACCAACAAGATAGGGCAGCTTCAATTGTTCTTTTTCCCTTTCTTCTCTTGTAACCATATTCCATATCCTTTTCTCTTCATAATCATATTCATCTTTTTCTCTTTGTCAGACTACAGAATTTTGGTAAAATATCACAGAGAGTTATGGTACAAGTTAAAGAAAAGCCAATTTTAAGATCACCCATAATGCCAGTGTATAGAATGGTACTTGTGACATGTTTAGACCAGTAATAGAAGTGTGAGGTAAACATAGCTATGCTTGGAGAAAACAAAGCATATAAAGCATCTGCACATATTGTGTGTGTGTGTGAGAGAGAGAGAGAGAGAAACTTACCCCCAATGTGCATGCTATAAGTCCAGGCTTCTCTCTGTAATCAATCCGCACACAAAGAAGAAGAAAAGCTCCAATATACCAAGGAACGGTACCAAATAAGAAACCAGAGATGAACCTTGCAAACAAAGTCACCAAAATATTACAAAGTAAGACAGCATTGAAATCTTTCATCAATCTTACATTAATCATAAAATTGAGTTTATGAAAATCTGGTCATAGAAACACCAGAAAAAGGCAAAGCCCTTAGCAACCATCACATCAGGTTTTTGATATTGCTGAGTTGTTAATCTTGAGTGCTTACATTGTTTCCCCAACATCTAACCTACCCGTTTTTATTTTTAAAAAATATTTAAGACTCTGAATACGATAACGGGAAAGCTCTATATAATAAGAAAAGCTGAGCAGGATTCCATGTATCACTTATTATCAGTCTAACCACGATATATAACAAAAACTAAAAAATGAGCCCTAGAGAAAGTACAACAATAGGAACTTACAAGAACCAGCCAATCCCCATGCCACAGCAAGGAAGCCGGTACTCCCTTACAGGTCTACCTTCGGCAACAGCATAACCTAAACCATAGTGAAGTGATATATTAAACATGGTATATAACATCTAACATTAAAACAATTTTTGAACAGCAAATATCTGTTATTCAGCCCAGTTAGAACAATAAGATTTAGAAAGCATTTTCTAGATTGCAATTCCTGAGATTTTCAGAGACAAGATATATTATATATAACTAGTTTAACATTCTTTCACTTGTAAGTAAACCATGACATTTCAACTCCACTTTTACAACTTCTGATTGCTTCAAGAAAGTTGGAAATCACACATATAAAATCTAAAGTCAGAATCGATTGATTAAGAATTCAACAAGCTTTAAATATGCTAAGAAGGAAAATCAAAATAGCATGATTGAAGGAGAAAGAAGCCTTTCAACAGCTAATATCAATCAATCCTTCCATGATCACTCCTATTAATAACAAAAAACTAACAGAGAAACTCAGAGAACCCGATTGCGAAATTCCTTTCACTACATCCTCCAATACAACATGACCACTCTCCATCACTAGATGTTCAACTGGATATAAAACTTAAATGCACAAATCTGCAGATTTGTCGAGACTACAAATATGCATACTTAAAAACAAGGATTTAATCAACCTACAAAGTTATAGAGGAATTTACAGATGAAATTATGCACAAAATACGACTTTTTTATAATTGGAAGTATCTGCACCCTATCACAATAAACCTGTGTTACAAAGATACTAAAATTGAGAATAATATTGCTGGTATCAACATGAATGTTTCACACTAGACCCATTAATAGAATTGGCTAGTTTCGGCAATCAGTATTCTGAATATTCATCAAGCATCATACTGAGATTTTATTCCATTAAAAGTTCAAAACAGAGAAACAAACAGAATTATCAACAAACATAAAAGAAAAAATTATGGAAGAACCAGTAGATAGATGAAAGTGTGGAAAAACACACCGGGAACAGTTTGATAACCATGAGGATAGTAATGAGGAGGAGTGCCGGAGGCACCAGGCGGAGGAATAGGCTGAGGAAAACCGAACACCGATTGAGACTGTGGAGGAGGAGGAGGCGGATGATTGGCCACTCCTTGAAACGTACCGTAGTAATAGTTTGGCGGCAACGGTTCGCCGGTGGCAGAAGAGGCCCTGTTTTTCCCGCCTTCTTCGCTCATCCTTTCCACCGGGATAGAGATCGAGCAACGGGTTAGGGTTTCGGGATCAAGGCGAAGTCGTATTATTGCTGACGCCAATTGATAGAATCAGATCGCCGTGGCAGTGTGATCGGCGATTTTGCGGTCTTTGATTTGTGGTGCGCTGACGGTTTTCTGATATATATTTCAGCTTGGATTAGCTGGTAAGTTTCACGCCAACGCGTGGGTATAAAAATTTGTCTTAATATTTATCAAATTTACGTTTGCTGTTATTCTCATCTAACCCAGGTTGTTCACAGGTTTGTGCCTGACTAAAATATAATCAACTGAGACAATTTATTAGTAATAGACTCGCTCCCTTTCAAAATTTATGTGAACCTAGGTACAAAATTTACGAAAAAGTAAGATTTTTTGAATTTGTGGACCTAAAAAAGTTAAAAAGAAGTAATAAAAAATTTTCATTAAGGGTAAAAAGTTTAAGTTAAATTATTTTTAAATTTAGATTTTTTTTTGGAACATACCAAAAAGCATTATATTTACATAAATTGAAACGAAATTTTGTTTGTTACATTTTAGCATGACGCGACTTTCTTTTTAATCCGTTTAAAGAAGATAAACACCTTTCAAAACTATCTTAGTGTTAGTGAATGTCATGACATCTATATGCCCACATCATATTAAGGGGTTGTTTGGTATGAAATATAAGAAATTATAGTACTAATATAAAAATTTAATACCATTTTAATATTTTGTTTGGTTTGCAAACCTGGTATAAGTTTTCACGAGATTAAAATTAGTACCGAAATAACTCATATCTTTTAGAGGGTAAGGTAATTAGTAATGGGATAACTTATACATTCTTCTTAAAAATTCTACAATTGTCATTTTTAATACAATATAACCAAACAATAGATAAAAATAATAACAACATAAGTAATCCCAACATTAAGGCGTATTCAAACAAAACGACCCTAAGTGAACTTTTGATATGTTATATACACATTTAGTTTATACATCAAAAGTATTATTTTCTTTACTCTTTCTGTTTAAAAACTCTATTAAAGTCGCACCAGAGTCCACATATTCAAAGAATTATATAGAAACCAAAAAGAACATTCATGTCGCAACACAATCCACGTTTAGAAAGAATTATGAATCAAAAAGAAAACTACACACATTGCTAGTATTTCCTAAGTAGCTGAGATGAATTATTACGCTGAAATATGAACATGAGAGGGACCAGGAACTACACACATTGCTAGTATTTCCTAACTAAAAGTATGTCAAAAAGTTTTTCATGCCATCTCCGATCAATGTTAGCCAGCCAAAATGTCTTTTATGCAATCCTATATAGCCAAGTCAAGCTTCTGAGGGTCAAGTGGTAGAGAACTTTATATTCACGCCAGCCCTACATTATCAAGAAAAATAATGTGTATAGTATGTAGTCCCCCAAGTGTTTGAGCGGTGAAGTATGAAGCGTCGAGCACTTGTTTGTTTCTCTCAATTTGGTCCTTTTCCTCAAACAGAAAAACATACGGGGACTCAGAGGTGCTATTATAAGACTGCCTAACCCGTGTATATTTCTAGCAGATTAATCGTAACCCTGGGCTGGGAATTTTAGAATATTCCTTTTTATCGTGCAGGTCGTGACTTATCATTTGGCACGAGTTAGGATTTTTGCCTAGCATCTAAAATCGTTAGTAAGATATTAACAATTCAAAAAAAAATTCTAACATGGTGATACCTGACCGTAGGTACTTTCTTAGAAGTAATATCTGTTTAAATGGACAACATTCTAATGTGAGGGTAAAACCTTACCATCCATTGTCTCCAACTCGTATGCTCTTTTTCCTGCAATGTCACGAACTCGTTAGGGTCCTTCCCACGTTGGACTCATCTTTCCTGACTTAGCAGCCCTTGCAAATTGGAACACTTTTTTAAGCACGACGTCCCTAATTTTGAAAAATCTGAGGCGTGCTTTCCTATTGTAATATTATTCAATTACTTGCTTTTGTGCTGCCATTCTTATTAATGCAGCTACTCTTCTTCCTTCAAGCAAATCAAGGTTCACTCGTATTTATTCATCATTTGATTCCTCCGTTGCTTGAACGTACCATGTGCTCGGTTCTCCTATTTCAAGTGGAATTAAGGTCTCCATACCATAAATCATTGAAAATGGTGCTTTCTGGCTATTAAGATCCCTGTTTATAGTTTTGGAATGTGAGAGTTATAACAAGAACAAACTCTTTCCGACCAATCAAATTGAAATGTGACATGGCTGCATTTGATTGGCCAAAACATGTCTTGCCTGCGTGGCGCGATTTCATTAGCATTTTAATGTGACTTGACATGCCTTGTTATTTTGACACATGGCATGATCCTATTGGCTCTTCCGCTTGACTTGGTGTGCTACGTCATTTCACGTGTGACACTAAACTGGGCTCTAGGAAGATGATATCTTCGGCTTAATAAAATGGGCTCATCATTTTTAGCCCAATTAAGTGAGCTAGCCCAATGGAGTCGGACTTAATTATTTAATCAATATATATTAGACTTATACAATCAATCCAATAATATTATCACAATAAATAAATTTGAATTAATATATCTTGAATTTAAAATATAGTCCAAATTATTTTACAGATTTAATTCCAACAAAATTTATATGCCTACAAAATATTATTTATAATAACACTTCTCAATAATAATTAAAATAATCCTAAAAAAATAAAGCTATTATAAGATTTAATTATATTTATGAAATTTACGACTGTTGTTATTCTCATCTAACCTAGCCACCCAGGTTGTTCACCCGTGATGAGGTTTGTGCCTGGCTAAAATATAATCGACTGAGAATTTATAAGTAACACTGTCATAATATTAATTTTGTAATTGATCAATGACTTAGGCTTTACAATATAATCTTTTTGTTTCATTTTATATGACACAGTTTTCAAGAAGATAAACATCTTTCCTTATTTCAAAACTATCTAAGTTTTATAGAAAAGTATGACATCTATATGCCCCTGACATATTAAGTGAACTTTTGGTATGTTATGTAGATTTAGTCAAAAGTATTATTTTTTTTAAAGTTAAAAAAATTAGTATAATCCCACAGGTAAGATATAGAGAGAATAATACATACGCAAACCTTATTCCTACCTTAAAACTCTTTATATTTAAAAACTCTATTCAAGTCGCACCAGAGTCCACATATTCAAAGAATTATATAGAAACCAAAAAGAACATTCATGTCGCAACACAATCCACATTTAGAAAGAATTATGAATCAAAAAGAAAACTACACACATTGCTAGTATTTCCTAAGTAGCTGAGATGAATTATTACGCTGAAATATGAACATGAGAGGGACCAGGAACTACACACATTGCTAGTATTTCCTAACTAAAAGTATGTCAAAAAGTTTTTCATGCCATCTCCGATCAATGTTAGCCAGCCAAAATGTCTTTTATGCAATCCTATATAGCCAAGTCAAGCTTCTGAGGGTCAAGTGGTAGAGAACTTTATATTCACGCCAGCCCTACATTATCAAGAAAAATAATGTCAGTAAGTTTCTTCGAATATCTAATCTTATCAAGCCAACATTATTTTGATTTGGGAGAGAATCCCGCACACTAGTTCAATATCAAAAATACTCCAAAGATATACGAAGACAAAAATGTTCTACTAAACGTACTAACAAAAATGTTCTACTAAACGTTCTACTGGCTGTCAAGCTATAGCTATATCTTTGAGCTATCGAAAGCAAAAGTATAGATGTGTCGCACTACATTAAGAGAGCGCACATTCGTCCAATAAGGCTAGCAATGACACAAGTAGCCAAGCCTTCCATTGATTACAAGCTTTAGTTTATCAAGACTAACATCTATAAGACTAACATCTGTACTTGCATATTCAATGATAAATGTTCATGGATCAGGAATAAAGAATTTCATTTTGTAAACACTCACCAAAAACAAGAAAAAGAGCACCATAAACAGAAAGCGCAAAACCTCTGGCTCGATTTACTAGATAGGTAACAGAACTGTTGCAATCACCTATAGGACATGGTTTTATTAGTTTTTTCTTTTCTTTCGAAGACTTGGTTCTGTTAGTTAGTGCGATCCAGCAATCCAAATGCATTATTTCAGTGAAACTATGTTTTTCTGCTCTTTCTTACAAGTAATTGTTATAATGCTTATGGAACAAACTACCTCCGAGTTTTACAGCGTCAACAAATAGAAATATATACATCTGCAGATAGATATATAACTTCAAGGATCTAGCAATCATATTACTATGTCGATTGACCTAGTTGTCTCTTCATAATGAAGTCATTGGATATCGACCTCAACACAACTGATGCTCCAACAAGCAAACACTACGAAAGCTGAAAAGTTTCTCTGATCATTTAAATGTTTCTGTTGACAAAAAGGAAGATCTTGTATTGACAGAAAATAAATGGAATGAACAGGAAGTTGAGATCTTCTGGAAACACTCTCGACATGCACGATGCATCTTTGAAGCCAAGTCTACATATGGCATCTCTATTTATTCCCCTTATTTCAGCCAATTTCAACTAGTAATCCAAGAAGTTGTTTGGCTGAGTAACCATAGAATTGGACTGGGAAAATAAGAGGAGTGCATACAGTGAGAGACATTTATATTGTGACTGATTCCATACCACAAAGCTATTTACAAAAATACACGTTCTTAGATGGGAGATGAAAAGAAAACTTGTTGGTTGGCTATATTTGCTTTCCAGAACCATATCAGCAACTGACAAGCATCTCCACTAATTGCGTAGAGTTAAGTAAAAACGATCACATGGTTAGTAAATTAATGAATCACAGATTCACAGTCAATCTGCTTTGTTTCACCGAGTGCCCATAACATACACATATGCACATAAGGATAAGAACAAAGCAAAAGTGCAACATCTCAAAGTGGGATCAGACTTGTCAATCAACACACAGCAAGCACATAGTAACTTAAGATAATTGAAAAGACAAAAGTAGATTACCGTGCTAATTTATCTCTAGCATCTTGCTTCTTAACTGGTCGCATCCCGTCAATCAGAACTAAGCTCTCTGAATAGTTGGAAATCATGAACGAACGGCTATCAGCTTTATCGATGCACAATTTTGCCTTAACAGAATTAGTCACTGGATCAAAGAGGAACAACACACCATTATCATCCTCGGCAACAATGTTACCATTCCTCGAACAGCCAATAATTCTGTCGAACCCGAATAACATTTCAACATTGCATTTCTTGCTCCAATCACCTTCATCATCCATTACCCAAATTTCAACATTACATATGTCTGTTTTATCCCACATTAATATACCAAGAGAATCCTCCAAATTCACAAGATACGCCTGAATCCCCAGTCTCGCTCCAGGCATAGTTAACTTGTCAAATGCTTTCTTACTCACATCAAAACACACCAATACCTCACGTGATCCATGCGCATCCGCAAGCAGAGCAGTCCAATAAGGCACCCCTTTAACAATCAGATTGCAAGAAAGCCCAAGAAGTCGAAACCCCATCTCATTTGGCACCTTCTTCCAGCTGAAACTCTTGGTTGAAAACATTTCGACATCATCCGCAATCCCAGTTTCTGGTCCGAAACTCTGAATACTCAAGACCAAGAAGTCATTCTTTTCTGAATCGTACGCCAATCCGATGGAAACACAAGACTGCGTTCCAATAATGGGTCTTTTCGAAAGCGGCACAATCCTAGACTGCCTCATAGCTGGGTTCCAAAGAATAATGAGATCACCCAAAGGTGTCTGACAAAGGCACACAATGCCATTGCAAGAACCCACAACCACCATATTTTGTAAGAAGAAAGGGAAAGGGTTATCAAGTTCCACAACTGATGATGACTCGGGGGACAGGTTGACTAGTGAGATTATATGGTCAGAGGACTGGGGATGGCGAGTGTGTAAAAGAATGGGTGAAGAACCGGCACTCGGCTGCAAAGAAGAGGAATGGAGGAAATGGGTGTCAATGAAGTTGGGTTTGGAAATGAGTTTTCGCCATGGCTTGCAAACGCACCTGAATTGTAAAAGGGTCTTCACAGGGAGACGAGAAAGGATATCAATGATGATTTCTCTTGGTAAAATGCAGTTGCATGTTGCGTCTGGAGCTCTGTTTTTTGTTTTCTTGGATTTTCCTTTCTTTTTCCCCTTTCCTTTGCAGTTAGACGGCGCCATTTTAGCTGGCCGGCCGGAGGTTGAAGATGAAGAAAGGCGTTTGTGATCGACAGAGAGAACTGGGGATTTGGACAGAGAAGAGAGGAAAACGGTTTTAGAGGGTTTTGGATATAAGGTGAAAACTGAAAACCAATTGTGCATATATACTCGCACGTTCAGAGTAAATAATTTGGCACCATCTCGTCTTAAATAATTTTTTTAATAACGACCATATCGTCTTAATTAGACTACTTGCATTTTACTTTTACACTAAATAATCTATTCTCTATTTGAGTATTAAATTATTCCTTAAAAGTACTTGAGTAGATAAAATTCTTATATTTGAACTTTTTCTTTATCTGAGACAGCTAAAAACTTGCTACTTTGAATATTAATAAATCAGCTGGGTGAAAGCAAAATGAAAGGACCAAAGATTTTCATTAGCTCCTTAATCACTCAAGTTAATTCCACAAGGATTCAAATTTAATCGTAAAAGTTTAAAATCATTGGTCTAGCTTTAATGTATGTTTTTTGGTGGACCAAAATAGCTTTTTTAATGTTAGAATTCAGCTAAGTTACCTTTGTTTTAACTTATCGATTTTGATATCAATCACACATGTAATATTTTATTGGCTTTTGATCGGTTTAAATTTATTCTATTTTCAAATATAATATTCTTATAATTCTCTATTGCTATTACTACTGCACGAAGAAAATATTATATTCAAAATTCAAAAGAAAAACAAACATACACTCGCACGTACACACACATCATTATTAATATTTCTTTCCACTAACTTGGAGTTCCTTAATTTTTATTTTTGGTAATTAATTGAGATAGTTTCTAAAGTAAAAAAGAATTTATTCAAGATAATAACTTAAATAACTTGTAGATGTCGAAATAGTTATCGTTTATATATGAACATTATAACTTAAAGATTATTTAAAAAAAGGCCATGTAAGTGCCTGAGGAAGGTTTCAATACATAATTAATGCTAAATTCTGAATGAGAATAAGCTTTCAACATTATACTACAAATAATCAATTATTCATAGAACGAGGATTCTTTTGTAGATGGCTTTGGAAGAACTGAAAAGATATCCATATATCGTGCACTATTAGGAAATATTAGATTAAGAGGTATGATAATATTAGCATCGCCAATGAAATGGTGTAGACTGGCATACGACTCACTTTAGATTCGACGTACCTCTTGAAACAATGGAAACGACCATACCAAATATGTCAAGGATAGTGGTGGTGCTAAATTGATAAGAAAATAAAAGTTGATAATATGGATGAAGTGCACGTGGCGTGGCATTAGACGGTCAGAATAATTTACAAGAGCTTTAGAGATATAATGGATGTTGATAAATCATTTGGTGAAAAAGCAATAGGTTTTGGAAACAATTTCTGTCAAGTACTATCAATAGTTTAAAGTTTCACAGGAGCGGAGACTATAAGTGATGGCTTGGTTAAATCATACTTATGACCTCAAATGATAAAGACTCGGCTAATAAGAAATATGAGAGTAAATCTAATCAAGCATTCTATGATTTCTTAATTTATGTTAGAAACGAAAACAAAGTATATATAATATAAAATATGATTTGATCCTACCTTAGGAATACTTTGTTGTCAAGCCCAATGGTTATAGTAGTGGTGAAAATTCCTTATTAAGGAAACTATTTTCATCACTAAATAAAATAGAAAGTTGTGCAAAATACATCAAGGAAAGAGCTATTAGCTAGCAAAAATAAATATGTTGATCAACTAAATGAGATGTTGATTATCAAGTTTCCTGATTAAAGCCAACCGTTCTCAATACCAAATGGTCTTTCACCATAGATATGCGTTGTGAAATTACGAAATGAGCAAAAAAATTTATATGTCAGTATCATACGTACATAAAACAACCAAAGTCATATTTGATCTTCCATTGCATATATGTTGGTTTTGAAGAAAAACACTGCACCCATCATACTACTAAGAAATTTATATTCGTCAAGTATTTTATGTAATACAATGATGGTATATAGAGGTTTTGATAATAATATCATACATGCAAAAATTATGAAGGATTGATGTGCTTCCAAGCATATATTTTTCCCCACAATTAAACTTTCGCCTAACTTCTTAAAATTTATCAAGAAATAATTTTCAATACGCTTGTATTTTGCAATAATAATACGCAAGGTCAAACAATTTCAAATATTGGATTGTATTTGCTGCAACATGCTTTCTAGCACGAGCAACAATATATTGCACGTTCAAGAAAGAAACCAATAACAATAAGAGTTTTGGTTGTGATGGAGCAACCAATCAGTCATAAGAGAAAAACTACAAAAAATGTTGTTTATAAAGAAGTCGTAGGTAGAATATGATCATATATTTTTCTAAACTATACGTACATAATAATATTATCTAACTTGACTAAATTGATCATTTTTGTATTCATGTGATATTCTATCAATTTTAATTCAAGTACTATGCCAAATATTGATTTTCGAAATTTAAAGAATTGCTGCATTTTTACATGTCAATTGCTCTATATATTGTTTTTTTCTTCATGTATATATATAATTTTTGTGAAGAATAATTTTTTTATTTTTTATAGATATAATTGAAAAACCCTTATATATTATTATTAATGTGCAACACACGTTTATAGAAACTAATCTATATTATTATAAAAGTATGAATTTTAAACGCTAAATGTTGAACGATTGAAATATTCCCGAAATATTGACTGGCTAAAAATTTACATGCAACGCGCGTTTATAGAAATTACTGAAGTTATTATAAAAGCACGAATATTTCACGCTAAATATTGATTGACAAAAATTTCCTAAAATATTAATCGGCTATTATGCCCTTACAAGGCTAAATTCAAGGCGGCTCAACCCTAAATCCACTAAAGCAGTGGCTTTAGGCCCGCATAAAATTAAGGACCCAAAATTATTTATATATATATTATAAAAAGTTACTCCATATATTTATTTTTAGTGAAAAAATAATTTTTTCCTGTCACATGTCAATGTTATATTTATTTCAAAGTTTATACTATATACTATATTAAAATATGTAATATAGTTACGGTTAAAAATAGTAGGCAATTAAATTTGTTTCTACTTCCTATCTTAATTTTATCTAATGTTTTTGAATTTGAATCATTCTTCGTTTACAATTTCGGCGTTGTAAGATTTTCTCTTAAAAAAAGAAGAAAATAAAATTTTATGCTAGAGAGAGAAGCTCTGCCTTCTCTCTAACTTCCTCATCATCTTCTTCACTGTTTCATCGCCTTCTTCTCCACTGCATCTGCTTAGGTAAGTAAACCTAGCAGAGATTGATATGGCAAGGAGGAGAGGTCGCCCAAGAAAAGAATTAGTACCAATTTATGCGAGTAATGTAGTTTTCCCGAAAGCTGTTACCACTGTACCGATGGTAGGTACTACTGTTCCTGTTGCGAGTACTGTTCCATTACCTCAAGTATCAACAGATCCACAACTGGTAGGTACTACTGTTCCATCAAATCCTGCTGCGATTACTGTTCCATTGCCTCATGCAACAACAGATCCACAACCTGCTGCGATTACTGTTCCATTGCCTCAAGCAACAATAGATCCACAACCATCTGGAGTTTCAGTGATACCAATTGCAAATGTTAGGAGTACAGAGCCTCCAATTAAGCCTGTATCTAGTCCGATGGAGCCTGAGAAAGGAGTCCAGATCTGCATGCAACAAGCAACACCAGCTGATGTTCCAAAATCTGTTACAGAGGAAGGCCCAAAATTAGATCCACCTAAACAGTGGACTAGTCTCTTCCAGAATAACAGACTTGCTGCAAATGGTATGTCCTTAGAATATATTCCCCCTACGCTTGTTAATGGCAAACCAGTTGGTCAACTGGTGAAGGAAGAAGTGGAGGAGGAAGAAGTGAAATGGAAATGTGCTCTTGTTGTATTTGTGTTAGGTAATAGCCCTGGGTATAATGGAATGAAGAGATTTATTAATCTTCACTGGTCACATGTTCCTGAGCCTAACTGTTTTATCATGATGAGGGTTATTATATTGTTAAATTTAGTTCCCTTGACGATGCTAAGGAAATTCTGTGTGGAGGGCCTTATACTATTGCCAACAGACCTATGATTTTGAAGCAATGGTCTGTGGATTTTGATTTCAAGGCAGCTTTCCCTTCAGAAATTTCTTTATGGATAAAGTTTCCTAACTTACCTATGTCTTGTTGGGGCAGCAAGTCTTTAAGTAGAATTGCCAGTGTCCTTGGTAAACCTATATTTGCTGATGAGTGTACTACTAAACAATCCAGAATCTCTTATGCTCGTATGCTCATTGAGGTAAATGTGTCAAAAAAGTTACCTAGTGAAATAGAGATTCTAGATCCAAATGGAAAGAGTTTCATAAAGGATGTGATTTATGAGTGGAAACCTATGTATTGCGAGAAATGTTTGGAGGTTGGACACAACTGTTTAACTAAAACTGCTCAACCTACACAGAAAAGTAAGGTGACACAAGAATGGAGAGTAAAAGCATCAGGTACAGCAGTCCAAAATAACCAGATGCCTCACATCCAGTGTCAAGAGGTAATTAAGGAGCCAAACATTACAACTACAGCTGATATTGGGAACAGACAGAAGCAGGTTGTTCAAGACTCTCCAGTCTTTAACATTGCTAATTTTCCTCCTTTATCTCCTCTTGTAATGTCTAACAGATTTGAAGTAGGGACAGTTAGGTGGGCTGATCATCCCCTGGATGAAGGGGGAACTAGTAAAACTCAATGAAGTGGATCTTTTGGAATATTAGGGGTGTAAATAAAAGGTTTAAACAAAAAGAAGCTCAAAATTACTTTAGAAATAATAAGTTTGACCTTGTAGGACTTGTAGAGACTAAGGTTAAACAACACAATGCTAGTAGAATAGCTAGTTTTTTGTTGCCTCACTGGAACATGATAACTAACTATAATGGTGCTGTAAATGGGAGGATTTGGATTCTGTGGGATCCTACAAAAGTGGTTGTTACTGGATATCTTGAGGAAGCTCAGATCATTCATTGTCAAGTTCAATATATCACTGGTGATACTATCTGCTGGCTTTCAGTAGTTTATGGATTTAATGACTGTGACCAAAGGAGGATGCTGTAGAATTCCACCCTAAATTTATCACCTGGTATTACTGATCCTTGGATCATTGCAGGGGATTTCAATGCAATTCTGGCCAGCAAGGAAAGACAATCCTGCCAACAGGTGAAGCAAAGGGACCTTGTTGATTTCAATAATTGCATTCAGCAATCAGGGCTAGTTGAGCTTCCTTGGGAGGGAAATTATTTACCTGGTCTAATCAACAAAGTGGTAATGATAGAGTATGCAGTAGACTGGATAGAGTGTTTGGTAATTTTGAATGGCAGATGAAGTGGAACCATGTGCATACTGTATATGGCCATCCCCTCATATATGATCATAATCCCATGATATTAACTCTGACAACAGATACATCTACAAGGAAAACACCATTCAAATTCTTTAATGCTTGGATCCAACATAAGGAATTTCAGGCTATTCTTTCAACTTACTGGAAAAGCAAGGAGCAGAATACCCTTCAAGGAGTATGAAATAATCTTAAGTCTCTCAAACCTCCCTTAAAATCTCTTAATATTAGAGATTTTAAGAATATTTCTCAAAAAATTGAAAGCAGCAGGAAAGAATTGGAAGATGTGCAGCATCAAATGGCTATCTCTTATTCAGACACACTTCAGCAAAAAGCAAAATCTCTGGTACAACAGCTAGAGAACTGGTCATTAATTGAAGTCAGCTTTGCAGCAAAAGTCAAGAGCTAAATGGATCAAACTAGGGGATTCCAACAATAAATACTTTTCAGCAGTCATGAAGGAGAGGAGCCAGTATAAGAAGATTATTGAACTCTCTACAGAAGGAGGACTGAAGATAACTGATCATGCAGAACTGAAGAAGGAGATTAGGGATTTCTATCAAGCTCTAATGGGAACTACAGCCAATTCACTACCAGCTGTGAACAAGATGCACATGAGGAATGGACCAAAGCTATCTCAACTCCAAAGGATGGATCTAGTTGCTGATATTACTGATACAGAGATACTTGACAGTTTGGAGGGTATTGGAAATGATAAAGCTCCAGGGATTGATGGATTTAATGCCATGTTCTTCAAACAATCTGGGCATATCATTGGTAACCAGGTTATACTAGCTGTCAGGAATTTCTTTCAGACCTCCAAGATGTACAGACCTACTAATTGTGCCACACTCACTTTGCTGCCTAAGGTATCCAATCCTCAGACAGTTAAAGAATTCAGGCCAATAGCTTGTTGCTCAGTCTTGTATAAGATTATCTCCAAGTTGTTGGCTAACAGACTCCAGAAAGTTATGAGTAGCATTATATGTAATTCTCAAGCTGGATTTATCCCAGGAAGAAGAGTAGCAGACAATGTTATATTAGCTCATGAGCTAATAAAACAGTATTCCAGATCACATATCTCTCCCAGATGTATGATCAAGATTGATCTTCAAAAAGCTTATGATTCAGTGGAATGGTGCAGTTTGCAATAGATTATGGAAGAACTGGATTTTCCAAGCAGATTTATTAGATGGATCATGGAATGTGTCCAAACTGTTAGCTATACTGTTGTGGTTAATGGAGAAACAACAGAGCCTTTTAAAGCTGCCAAAGGATTGAGACAAGGAGATCCAATATCTCCCTTTCTGTTTGCTATTATAATGGAATATCTCAGTAGATCTTTGGCAGAATTGAAACATACTAAAAGCTTCATATATCATCCTGGTTGTAAGAAGTTGGGAATCACTCATTTGAGCTTTGCTGATGACTTGCTATTATTTGTCAAAGGGGAGCTTCAATCAGTAAGTTCTATGTTCTTATTCTTTTCTCAATTCCTTGCTGCTACTGGTCTTAAGGCTAATTTACACAAAAGTGCTGTGTATTTTGGTGGGGTGTCAATTGAGATTCAACAACAAATTCTTGATCATCTTGGTTATGTTAAAGGGGACCTCCCTTTCGAATATTTGGGAGTCCATTTAACTACTAAAAAACTGTCAGTTGCTCAATGGCAACCTCTGGTTGATAAGATTTCTGCAAGAATTACTTCCTGGACAGCAAGATACCTGTCTTATGCAGGCAGATGCCAGTTGGTTCAGTCAGTTATATTTGGAGTTCAAGCTTATTGGGCTCAATTGTTTATCATGCCATCAAAAGTTGTTAAACTGCTGGAAACTATATGCAGAACTTATATCTGGTCAGGGTCTGTTAATATCACAAAGAAAGCCTATGTGGCTTGGGAGAAAGTGTGTATGCCTAAGTCTGTTGGAGGTTTGAACTTAACAAATATCTCATTGTGGAACAGAGCTGCCATATCTAAACTAAGTTGGGATTTAGCTCATAAGAAAGACTTGTTGTGGGTGAAATGGATCCATACTGTTTATATCAAACATCATCAGTTAGAGAACCTTACTATCCCAGCTAATGCTAGCTGGATGGTAAGGAAAATTGTGGAGGGAGCTAAGCTACTACATCAGCATCAATTGCTAGATAACACTGACTGCACCATAAGGAAAGTATACTTGCAACTGATTGGAGAATCAACTAGAGTTTCATGGAAGAATATGGTAATGCAAAATGCTGCTAGACCTAAAGCTATCTTCAGCTTGTGGTTGTTACTGCAGGATAGACTTCCTACCAAGAACAGACTGCTGCAATGGAATTTGAACATATCAGGCATCTGTGTTATGTGCCAACAAGAATTGGAAACTAGAGATCATCTATTTCTGCATAGCACTTATGCTTCCCAGTTGAGATATCAAACAATGCAATGGCTGGGAATTGAAGACTTCACTGGACAAGTTTGGACACAATGCTGCCACTAGATCATCATACAGTCCAAAGGGAAATCTCTCCGAGCTCACACATTCAAGATGACAATTACAGAAATGCTGTATAGTTTATGGTTAAAAAGGAATGCGAGAATCTTTTAAAACATTTATTGTAATTGTGATAAACTCCTAAGTAGTATAGCCTATATCTGTAATGTTCGAGCTCCTCCTAGGCTTAGTTCATATATTCAGCATTTTATGTTATAAATGCTGAATGATTAGAGTAACATTGATACTTTATGTTCCAGTTTTGATAGGCAGTTGAGGTTAAACTGTCCTATGATTTTGTAAGGCATCCTTTTGGTGATTAATAAAATTTAATTACCAAAAAAAAAAAATTTCTCTTAAAATTCTTTGAATATCTTTTTAAATATTTTCAAGTTCAAACTAATTAGAGCATTAAATAAAAGCTCGAGCAAAGAACTCAACTTCTTAAAAAAGTGTAGTTTTTTGGGGGAAAATATTTTAACCCTTGAAGAAGCTTGGTCGACATGCTATATATTAACATTTAATTATATATTTTCTAAATATTTCTATTGCTTATAGAATACTTCTAATATTTTCTATAACAGTTCCTCAAATGAACAAAGTTTGAACACTAAAATCAATAAAAAAAATATGTCTCGTGAGAACTACACCTACTAACCATAACATTAAGTGAAAACAATTTATAAGTACAGATATCAACTAAAATATCACAAAGAATTACTAAAAAATATTAGGGCCTCTTTTAAATTTTGGCTTTAGATTGAGTTGCCACTGGCTAAATTCATTCAAAGCGATAATCCATATAGAATACAATTGTATAGGGCAAAATTTGGCTCATAACGTCCCCACGCCAAATGGGCACGTCTCCCATAATAAGGATCCTCCAAGTAAGAGTGCGGCCCAAATCGGCAAAGAAGGAACAACGTCGTTTAATACCTGCCCCTTTTACTGAGTGGAAGCCACCAACCTCTGTACTTTTTTTCTTATTTATTTATTGGTTCGAGGAAGGTTTCCTACTATAAAAAGGAAATATTCATATTGTAAAAGTGAATGATCATTATTCTCGGATAATACAATCTCTATTTCTCTCTCTCTCTCTCTCTCTCTCTCTCTCTCTCTCTCTCTCTCTCTCTCTCTCTCTCTCTTTCACAACCATTGTTTTCTTCTTAAGCTAAGTCTATTATTATGTCCGTTTACAGATCAACAAAAATTCTCAAAGTGATAATTATCTCTTGGGCTTATTATATTTTATTCAATTACCCCCATATATTTTTTGATTGTTTTTAGGCTTACAAAATACTAACACAATTTTTGAGCTAAACAATTTGGCGCCGTCCATGGAGATTTCATAGCAGAATTGTGTAGTTCTTCCGGGGACCAAAAGGAAAGAAACACCAAGGAACAACCAAGATCAAAACAAGTTGAAGCGATATATCGGACAAAGGAAACTTGAAAATCTTGAGTTGAGATCCAGCTCCTCTGTCACCCCCCCCCAGATAATATAAGCAAGAAGAAGAGAACAGCCCTCCCCCTCCCCCCGGGGAAAAAGCATCTACCATACTCACGTGTCCCCAAAGCAAGGACCTGCCGGGGAAGGACACGAAGACATCTCACAACTGAGATCCACGGCGGAGTAACCTACGCGAACTAATCGAGAAGACATCACATAAACCGTGCGAAATCTAAAACCAAAACAGACCGCTAACGCCCTATACACATAACGATGGGTCATGCGGGAGAAAAATGTCAAACAAAATTTCAACTACACGTTGAACTGGGACTCAGGCTATGCACCTTCGCCAACAAAAGAATTACAAAGTTCGACTACGGTTGAACAACAACTCAGGCTACGTGCCTTTGCCAAAAGGTTCAATTACAAGTTGAACTGGGACTCAGGCTATGCGCCTTCGCCAACAAAAGAATTACAAAGTTCGACTACGGCTGAACAACAAATCATGCTACGTGCCTTCGCCAAAAAGTTCAACTAAAAGTTGAACTGGGACTCAGGCTATGCGCCTTCGCCAACAAAAGAATTACAAAGTTTGACTATGGTTGAACAACAACTCAGGCTACGTGCCTTCACCAAAAATTTCAACTACAAGTTGAACTGGGACTCAAGCTATGCGCCTTCGCCAACAAAAGAATTACAAAGTTCAACTATAGTTGAACAACAACTCAGACTATGTGCCTTCGCCAAAATTTTCAACTACAAGATGAATTGGGACTCAGGATATGCGCCTTCGCCAACAAAAATTGTAACGTTCAACTACGGTTGAACAACAACTCAGGCAACGTGCCTTCGCCAAATAGTTCAACTGCAAGTTGAACTAGGACTCAGGCTATGCGCTTTCGCCAATAAAAATTGCAACGTTCAACTACACTCAGGCTACGTGCCTTCACCAAAAAAATCAACTACAAGTTGAACTAGGACTCAGGCTATGCACCTTCACCAATGAAAATTGTAACATTCAACTACGGTTGAATAACAACTCAGGCTACGTGCCTTCGCCAAAAAGTTCAACTGCAAGCTGAATTGGGCCTCAAGCTATGCGCCTTCGCCAACCAAAATTGCAACGTTCAACTACTATTGAAAAACAACTCCTTCACCAAAAATTGAACTACAAGTTGAACTGGGACTCGGGCTATAAGCCTTTGCCAACAAAAATTGCAACATTCAACTACAGTCGAACAACAACTCAGGCTACGTGCCTTCGCCAAAAGTGCAACTACAAGTTGAATTGGGACTCATGCTATGCACCTTAGACCAACAAACATTTTCAATGTTCAACTATGGTCGAACAACAACTCAGGCTACGTGCATTTGCCAAAAAGTTCAACTACAAGTTGAACTACGACTCAGGATATGCACCTTCGACCAACGAAAAAATTACAACGTTCAACTACGGTGGAACAACAACTCTGGCTGCGTGCCTTCGCCAAAATGTTCAACTGCATGTTGAATTGGGACTTAGGCTATGAGCCTTCGCCAACAAAAAAATTACAAAGATCAACTACGGTTGAACAACAACTATGGCTACGTGCCTTCGCCAAAAAGTTCAACTACAAGTTGAACTGGGACTCAACCAATATGCCTTCACCATCACAAACCCAATCTCATCCAAACAGCAAAGCCGAATGCCTTCGTCCTCAAAACTAAGAAGCAACGGTCGAAGGAACACGCTAAATCTCCCTCGCCAAACTCGGCCATTCAAGTAAGTACGCCCAACTCGAGTTAAAATTTAGGCCGTGTAAAGTTCAGCCCCGATCGAAATACAAGGCCACATTTCTTACCATCGCGACCAATAATTCGACCACGCCCGAACTGGGATTGAGGCTAAGTGCCACTATCTCCAAATAACGGTGACAACTTTGAGGCTAAGTGCCACTATCACCAAATAACGGCCACAACTTGTTTAAACCAAAAGAGAAGCGATTAAAAAAAAGCGCTCAATCGAGGTCAAGGCCATTATCGCTAAATAGCCGACCTAGTCTATGACTAAGGCTAGCAAGCGACTCGACGACGGTCGAAGGCACCAGAGCCAACATTATCATGGTCAAGGCTATCGCCACCATTACGGTTAAAGACAAGGGAAAGGTGCAAAACAAACACTTGGCAGAACAGAGGAAAATAAAATCGCATATATTTGCATCTTCATCACAACGGATCATCCCCGCTTACACCCGGCCAATGCCGATAAATATAAAAAAACAAAAAAAAAAAAGAGATAGCCAAACGACAACAACAACTATAAAAACAATATAAACCAACACCAAAAAAACCTTTTTCATTCTGTGCTACCCGCGCCACTATCAACACCACCAATGCCCTCGGCGCCATCGTCAGCTTTTGGAGTGGACGAGTCGAAGCCATAATCGACATGGGCCTCACGAGCCTTTTGACGGGCTTCTTCATAAGTGGTTTCGGGCATGATGCCGGCCTCCCACAATCTCTTGTACACGTCGAGCTGAGCCTCGGCAAATATCTACAGGTCGCGAGCCGGGCCGAAAGAGGCAGCCTGATCCCTCAAATGTTGATTCTCGGCCTCTAAGGCCATAATCCAGTCCGCTGCAGCCTGGGCATCCCGTTCATAAACACCAATACGTTCCTCCAACGCTCCCTCTAGAAAGGCCGTAGCGGTCCTGTCCTATTCCAGTTCCCGTTCACGGACACGGTCCGCCGTCTCCAATGTCTCGACCCTCGATACGACATCCCTTTCCTGCAGCCTCAATGCAGCGGCCTCAGTCGCTAAAGCGGCCACCTGCTTGTTCAAAGCTTCAAGGGCCTCTACCGCCCTTGCCTGATCATGGCGTACCTTCTCAGCAGCGGCCCGCCTCTCAGCCCCTATCTCCTAATCTTTACGACGAAGCTGCTCCTCAAGAATGTTGACCCTACTAAGGGCCTGCTGCATTTGAAGTTCCCGCCTTGCCAGTTCTTCGACAAGGTCCCAATTCCGAGGGTCGTTCCACACGTGCTCGCGCATCTCGCGACACCAGTCCCGATAACGATGGTATTTTTCCAGCACCCGTGAGCAAATTCCTGAACGAACGTTGGCTCAGCGAATGCTCTCCACCTCCAACAAAAAGAGCTACAAGAACGAGGCAATAATCAGAACAGAAAACAAACAAAGTAAAGCAAAATAAAAGAGATGAACTAAAAGTCGCTACACATACCTTCAAGCTCTACGCGGCCACCTCGCCCATCAACCCGACGTCTGAAATGCCCCTCAGCGACGTACTATCTTCCTCTGTGCATAGTACCTCGAACAACGACACCAGATTCTCCTCTTGAAGCAGCAAGTTCTGCTCCGTCGGGATCTCGACGTAACGGAGCCGCCCTTCAGCACACACCATTGTGCGAGTGTGATCGTTCTAAAGCATACGGGCATCGTCAGGATCTAGGTCGGACTCAGAATCTGAACCTTCGCCCACATGGCCCCTCCCTCCGCCCGCCGCTCGAGGAAGTTGAGGCTCCTGCCTCCACCAATACCATGGCGCCTGATTCTCCAGCCAATGCGGTTGATGAGGAACCACCCCCCTCTCAGCAACCAGAACTGATAATTGAACCGTCGAAGCAGTAGTGTCACCTTGGCCCGATCCAACCGGAGAAACCCCCACCGAATGCCCGCCCTCAAGGGCAGGCATCGCCGTTGGACTCTCTTCCACATCTGATGGCGGAGAGTCCAAGTTTATCTCTAATGGAGACGGTGTAAATGCAACCCTATGCCGGACCAGCGGCCTCTCATCTTCCTCCTCATCCTCGCTCGGCGCCAACTCCCCCCAGGGGCGTACGATCCCCGAAGGCTCCTCGACCCGAGGTGCCAATCGTGTTGGGAAATAGGCCGCCGAGGATTCAACCGAAGCCACCCTCAGCACTGGAGGAGATTCCAGCATAGATACAAGTCTTGGAGTCGCGCCCGACCTGCGAAAAGCTAATTGAGGTGCCCTCACACGGCGTGTCCTCCCTAATCAGTGGAAAAACAAAAGTTAATAAGAATCAAACAGGAATGAAGCGAAGACAGAACGAAGCTAGAGGTCTCACCCGAAGCAGGTCTGCTACCGTGCCTCTCCCAAAAAGATGGCCACGTGCGAATCCCCGCTGAGTGAAGGAGCACGACTTCGACCCATTTGCGAATGCCGGTCAGTGGAGCCAGTGGCGGTTATTCAGCTATGAACAAGAGGCAAGGTTAGCCCCATGAAGGACGGCCCGAATCATCATACCAAGGACCCTATGAGGAGCGTAGAGTGTCAACACATGCCGCAACATGATCTCTCTCCGGGCCAGCTCAACATATTTTATGAGCATGGCAAAAAGCTTGTAAAGAGAAGGAACGAGTTGGCCAGGTCATACTCAGTAATGTTGCAAAAGTCCACCACCAATATCGGAAGGGGGATCCTAAACCCCAACCTAAAAGGATAAGCGTAGAAAACGCAGTACCCCTCGGTCGGTGTGGACCCTCTCCTCACGCCTAGCAAGGAGTATATCGGCAAATTGGGGAATGCACCACTGCACCCGTAGCTGGCCGATACCCACTTCCCCTATTAGTGAGGCTTCATCCACCCGATCCTTCCCCTCATCGGCGGTGAAATCGGTCGTCGGTCCTCGGGGCAAGGACAAAATATCGGCCACCAACGCCCCCCCCCCCCATCAATTTTTTCTTTTTGGTGTAAATAAAAAAGGACTGGAGAATTGCTGAAATTGTAACAAGACTGGAGAAAAAGGATACATACTGGCAAAAAAGAAGAAATTTTTTGTGATAACGTCAATGACAAGTGGGGGTTGGAATAGGTGGAGAGAGCTCTCGGATGAACAGTGAATTTCTCCTTAATACTACTCATTGAATAGTATTCTGGTTACTGTTCATCCGGCATATCGCCGGAATCCGGTGGTGGACTAGCATTATTTTGGTGTCGCGTCAATCTCCTTCTTGTTGCGAACACTTTCCAACTGATCTTATTTCAAAATCTTTATTCAAACGCAACAGAACTTACATTTAGTAAAATTTCACTGTTCATTCGAATTATGCTTCTGTTTGAACTTTGATCGATCTTAATGGATGTGTTACCCTCTCCCCAGCCTTGTGCTGTGGGAGAGGCTGCTAAAATCCACTCAGAAAATCAAAATGGACATGGATCCAATCAGTCATATGCATCGAAGCTCAACGGACAGCATTCTGCTGAGAACAAATCTCACATGGAGCTTTGTCCAATCTCATTTGATCAAGGTCTTCCAATTGTGGAGTTTACAGTGGATGAAGTTAACTCATTCACAAAGGAGGAAGGTCTTCAACAAGCTGTGATAATTAAATTTTCATATGGAAAGCCGGAACTTCAACAACTAAGGCAGATCCTGCCGAAACAACTTGCTGTCAAAGGAAGCTGTAACATCGGACAACTATAATATCGTCACATTCTTGTAAGATTCGATTTGTTTGAAGATTTTGCTCAGGTGGTGTCAAGAACAAATGGCTATGTAAGGACTAAAGGAGAAGATTTCTTCTTTCGGACATTCCCGTGGACAATGGGATTTAATCCGCGAGAGGAAACGTCAAAAGCTGTGGTATGGATTTCTTTTCCCGATCTGCCTGCAAATCTGTTTGCCAAAAAATCTGTTCTGTCCATCGCGTCAGCAGTAGGAAAGCCTATTGCAGTAGATAAAGCTACTCAAGATCGAACGCGACCAAGTACGACTAGAGTTAAAGTATTGATCGATCTGCTCAACAAGCATCCAACAAAAATAAAGATTAAGATTGTAGATTCCAAAACTGGAAAGGTATCATATTTCGACCAGAGGATAGTGCTTGATAATGTTCCTGCATACTGCACGCATTGCTACCATCAAGGACATAATATTAATTCGTGTCGACGGATTCCAGTAAACGAAACAGAAGTTCATATTACTTTTTCAAATGATAGGTGCAATCTATCTAAATTGGAAGGTGATGCAAGGGAATATTTGAATGCGAACAAGGCAGATCGTCGACCAGATATTCAGGAAGTAGGACAGTCGAAGGCTTTGGGTTATGCTGAACAAACTGGTCCAGTTGATCCAATTCCAAATGGTCATGGGATGCAAGTGAACGAAAGGCAGAAATCAGCAACTTTACATTTTCCTTTGAGTGGAGTAACTGAAAACCAAGCTGGAAATTCAACTATCAATCTTACAGTTAACACTGCAGTAGATGAAACAGAAAATATTTCTGTACATAAGTTGACAGAGACTTGCAAGCAAGGTAAAAACTTTGAGCAACAGCTTGTTGTCAACTCTGATAATAGGCACAGCTACTCCGTGGCTGACAAGGCAACTGGCACTACTAAAGAAAACTGTCTGGATTTTAATGTTAACAGTGCTTCCTCTTGCATTCCCTCTGATTGTACGCAGGATAATACCATTGAGCAGCAGTTAGTGATCAAAGTCGATAACAATTGCAAGAGTACTATGTCTGTCAAAGGAAATGGTACTACAGTAGCAAATTCAGTGGCTTTCAATGCTGATATTACTCCAAAAGATGCTCCAGCTGAGTCTATGGATAATGTAACAGATCCAAATTGCTGTAACAATTCCAAAATTGCTGAACTACAAAAAAGTAGTCAATGGACTAACTCGACAGCTATGCACACTGTAAACATGGCCAATGTTAATGAGTTTAATGTACTAAGATCTGATCATTTAGCTGCAATTGACCATAATGCAGGAAGGAATGTATCTGTTGCTGCAGAAAGTGCAATGCAGTTAATAACAGAAAGTGCAATGCAGTCTGAGCACCTGGCTGCTATTGAAGGACCACTTAACAGATGTAACAGGCAGATGGTAGGAGATCAAACAATTGTTTCTGATCCTGCACAAACCATTACTAGTCCAAAAGGGGAGACAGCACAATGTAGAAATGACAATGCAGAAGAAAATCAACTGAGTCAGATCGACCAGCGTCACACAGATTGCAGCACACTGGTCGAACCACTGGATACACTCTTTATTTCGTTACATCTGGAAAATCATCTGAAGATTCAGCTGATCGAGCTAAATTTGCGAACTCTAATGTTGAGGCTGAAAAACAAAAAACAAGCACTACAAAAGAAGAGGCTGCTCAGAATCGTCAACATACCTCTACAGTTCCAGCAGCTTCACTGTCTGTGGAACTGTTAAATCATAATGAATTATCACAGAATGAAGAGGTATCTCAACAAACTCTTCAAGTCAGTCAACATACAAAAAATACATGCCCATCCATATCCAAAACAAATTCAAACTCACAATTCCGTAACAGAATGAGTAACACTGAAAACTCTCCAGCTAAACTCTCGAATGCAGGCAAGGCTATTGCCGCGCTTGAAAAACAGGATAAACAAAATGGAAAAGTTGCTGGAAGTGATTCAGAAGGTGCAAATCTCTAAATCCAGTATATACAGAGGGGAACTTATTTTTCCAGTTCAAACAGAGGGGCGATCCACTATGGCAAAACTGGCAAACTCTGCCAACGACAAATCTCCGCCTATGAACAACATTGTCAAAGAGTACGGGGAACCATCAATCTCAAGCAACAAAAAAGATGAGAAGAGCTGGGAAGATGTATTCAGTAGTTTAAACTACAATGCCTCAATTTTTGCTTCAGGAAGTAATGCTAAGGCAGAGTCTCGTCAAAGGGAAAGAACTTGGGACGGCAGGGTGATTGAAGACGTCAACATAAGGAGGCCCCCAATGCGAAATGCAAAACAAAAACAGGTTGCTCAAACATTACGTTCGAAATCCTAGAATAAAGTATGAATTTTGAGGAATTTTTGAAAAATCATGTGGAAGAAAACAACATTTTACAAATCGAAACTTTCACAATAAAAGAGAAAAAAGGGCACCTATATGGTTTCCTCATTTTTATATTTTACCATCACATTAGTATTTTTCTATGTAATATCATCACAGAGTATATTATAGACTCTGTGATGATCAGTCAATTCTTAGTCCTTGCGAGTTCCTTCTTTTTACATGCTTGCTAGTCCAGGAGGCCTTTTGCCTCAATAGTATAGCTAAGGTAAGGTCTATGCCGGCTGTGTTATATGGGTAACATTACCGGCGTAATCCGCCTTATTTTATTTATCCTATTTGTTGTAATTTTCCTTTTCCTATTTATAAATAAAAAAAAACCCTAGGCGTTTGCCTAGTGGACCAAAAAAAAAGACAAGTGGGGGTTGCTTACCATCAGAGCAACCCCTCTTGTCTTCTCTATATCTCCGACAATATGGCATGATAATTGAAATTTTACTAATCTTAACCAAATGTTTCGAGTTCAAACTCTGGAATGAACAGGGTTTTTCATGACTCATAGAGACGTATAGTTTAACCATAGTCAAAAAATTATGAACCAAAAAGAAAATTTTGAGGAAGGAACAAAAATTGATTGAAGAAAACAGTGAATAGGGAATGTGCAAAATAGATACTAGTGCAATCCTCTGATGAATCATACTGTTTAATATAAACATCAGAGGAACTACATATATTGTTATTTCCTAACTAAAAGTTTTTCATGCCATCTCCGATGTTAGCCAAAAAAGGGGCAGCCAAAATGTCATTTAGTAGCCAAGGCAGACTGCTGAGGGTTGTTAGTGGTAAAGACCTTCATATTTATGCCAGCCCTGCATTATCAAGAAAAGGAATGTCAGTAATCTTCTCTGAGTATATCTTTTCTTATCAAGTTAAAATTATAGTATTGATTTGAGACACAAATCCAGCATACAACAGGTACAGCATCTTCCCCACAAATACCATCCATTCATCAGCAAAACTTTACTACCAAAGATTTTTCTACTCTTTCAAATGCTCTCCTATTTCTGTTTTAACGTAGTGCCCACATTAACACCAATGGAAATCCTTCGCATGCTCTCACCAAATAACTAGATTATGTCTAGAATACGATTTGAAAGTTATGACAAGTGAATTCATTTATTGAAGATTGCAAGACACAAGTCAACCAAGGGGCTTATAAGCTATGGGAAAACGAAGCTGGAAATTCATATGGAAAGGAGATTGTTTCATATGAATAGAGGACTTCTTATGCTGACTGTCAACTGAAGCTATATCTTGGAGCATTGAAAAGTTAAGATATGGATGTCTCATACTCCACCGGTAGCGAAGCCTTTCATTGAACATAAGCTTTAGTTCATCAACATTATTATCTATCAGACTAACATCCATACTTGAATATACAAGTATAAAGTTCATAAATGAGGATTTATTTTTAAAACACTTAATCTAAAACAAGAAAAAGAACATTTGAAAACACAACAGCTCTGCAATTGACTAGAAAGGTAACAGAATTGTTGCAAATCCCTGACAGGACATGATTCTATTAGTTTTCTTTTGAAGCCTTGGTTCCATTAATTAGTGCAATCCGGCAATCCAAATGCATTATTTCAGAGAAACTATGTTTTCCTGCTCTTTCTTACACGTACATAATGGTTAGAATGCTTATGGAACCAGATGCCTCAGAGTCCTATAGCATCAGTAAATAGGAAATTTTATATCAGCATATAGATATAAAACTTCAGCAAGCATATTACTAAGTCTATTGACCTAGTTGTCTCTTCATAATGAAATCATTGGTTATTGACCTCACACAACTGATGCTCCAACAAGAAAATACTACAAAAGCTGAAATGTTTCTCTGATCATTTAAAATGTTTCTACTGACAAAAGGGAAGATTTTATATCGTTAGAAAAATAAATGGGGTGAACAGGGATGTTGGGATCTTCTGGAAACACTCTCGACACACACGATGCATCTTTAAAGCCAAACCTACTTCTTTTTCAAACAATGCCCACTATGCAAGACATGAAAGGGAGAAAATAGCTTCAAGTGGGACTTGATTTTTAAAATTGAATTGGAAAACAACCCACTTCCATATAACAAAGAAAAGGAAGCACATTTATTCTAGATAAAGAAAGAAGACATAGAATTATCTTTACACAGGCACTTGTATAAAGGTAACACCAAAAATATGGGGACGCAAAGAGAGTAGCTTTTTCCAAATATTCATGATGCTTCAAACGAATAGCTGCAAATACCGTCTCCTCTTACTACTCATTCTGTCACAGGAATCAAAACTGTGAGAAATTTTCAATAAAAAGAAGATAAGCACACATAGTTGTGTGACAAAAATGACCTAATTGTGGATTTCTTGTTTTCCGTTACTCTTTTCTTAGTATTTACACTTTTCATAATGGATCCAAATTCAAGCTGAAAAGCTAAAGAGGCCAAGAGAGGAAATATAGTTCTCTTAATCTGTTTTTCTTTTGCTTGATAGTAAGTCGGTCTGCAACATCAATAGAACTCTTTGAAACCAATGCAATTGAAAGAAGCTAAATGGAAACCAAGGCAGGGCAAAAGTGACACTTCATGACATACTTGAATTATAATATAAGCTAATCTTATGTGAAAGAAAAGTTATCTGGGGAAATAAGAGAATTGCATGCAGAGGCGAGAACTTGAAAGTGAATCATTCAGTGGTGGGGTGTTCATAGAACAGAAGGCCTCGCCCAACACACCATGAAGGTATGTAAGAGCACAATTTATCAGATGGACGACAGAAAAAAAAAACCTTGTTAGTTGGGCATAAATGCTTTCCGAAACCACAGCAGCAACTCACAAGCATATCTACTAATTGCGTAGGATAAAGTAAGCAAATCATAGAGTAAGTTCACACAGTAAATTAACCCATCATAGTTTCACAGTTGGTTAAACATATGCACATGATAATTGAAAAGAACAAAACAAAGGAGAACATCTCAAAGAGGGAGTTGACAAACACCACAAAGCAAGCCATAAAGTAACTTAAAATATAGACAAAAGTTGATCACCGTACTTTAGGAGGTATTGGCGTGCTAATTTGGCTTCAGCAGTTTCCTTCTTAACTGGTAGCATCCCTCCAACAGAACTAGGCTCTCTGAATAGTCAAAAATCACATACGAGCCCTTCTTAGCATTCTCAACGCTGAATTTTGCCTTTACTGAACTAGTCACTGGATCAAACAACAGCACCCCGTTTTCATCCTCCGCTACAATGTCACCATTCCTCAAACAGCCCAATGTTCTGTCAAAACCAAATGTTATTCCAACATTGCATTTCTTGCTCCAACCATCTTCAGCATCCATTACCCAAACATTAACATTATATTTGTCTGTTTTCTCCCATATTAACATACCAAGAGAATCCTCTAAATTCACAAGATTCCCCTTAGTCCCCACTCTTATTCCCGGCATAGGTAACTTGTCAAATACTTTCTTACTCACATCAAAATACACCAACACCTCACGAGATCCATGCGCATCCTCTACTACCGCTCTCCAATAAGGTACCCCTTTAATGATCACATTGCAATTAAGCCCAAGAACACGAAACCCCACCTCATTTTTCAGCTTCTTCCAGCTGAAACTCTTAGTCGAACACATTTCCACTTCATCCGGAGCTCTAGTTTCAGCTGGTCTGAAACACAAGAGACTCAAGATGAAGAAATCATTCTCTTGAGAATCATAAGCCAACCCTACGGAAACACAAGAGTGAATTCCCATAAGGGGTTTGGTCTTTGAAAGCTTTATCGTCCTATACTGCCTCATAGCAGGGTTCCAAAGAGTAATCATCTCACCCCAAGGAGGCTGAGAAAGGCATACAATGCCATTACAACAACCCACAACCGACATATCCTGAAAGTAGGAAGGAAAAGGGCTATCCAGTTCCACAACTGGTGATGATTCGGGGTGCGGGTCAAATAGCGAGAGGACATGATCAATGGACTTGAAATGGCGAGTATGTATAAAAATGGGTGAAGTACAGGTGGCACTCTGCAAAGAAGAGGAATGGCGGAAATGGGTGGCTATGAAGCTGGGTTTGGAAATGAGCTTTTTCCATGGCTTGCAAACACACCTGAATCGTAAAAGGGTCTTCACAGGGAGACGAGAAAGGAAATTGGAGATGATTTCTCTAGGGAAAATGCAGCTGGATGTTGGGTCTGAAAGTGTATTTTTCGTTTTCTTGGAGCTCCCTTTCCCTTTTCCTTTCTTTTTCCCATTTCCTTTGCCTTTAGAGGGCGGCATTTTAGCTGGGTAGTAGCTGGAGGTTGAAGATGAAGAAAAGCCTTTGTGATCGACACAGAGAAACGGTAAAGAAGAGGGGAAAAGGGTTCTGCTTATAACAAGGCGAATATTAATTTGCGGATATTATTAAGGACAATACAAACTAACTAATCTTAGGGTATGAAATGTTATAAAATAGAAGTCTATTTAGAGTGAATGTCTAAGAGTTTTAGCTTGAAGCTAAGTCATTCCTCTTCCTATAAATAGAGGGGTCTTACCCCATTGTAAACCACCCCAAGTATTAATAAGAATACTTCTCTCTCTCCCTATTCTCTCTCTATATTGTTCTTATTCTTGCATTATTGTTCTTGTCTTTATATTATTTCATAACACGTTATCAGCACGAGACTCTACCGTCTCAAGAACCATTCTCGAGAAATCTAAGGTATTTCCCTCTTCCTAATTTAATTTTCAATTATGTCTGACATTACAAAAAGAAAGTTCGTTGCCCTTGAAATTTCGGGCAAGAACTATATGACATGGGTGTTGGATGCTGAAATCCACTTAGATGCTATGGGTCTCGGAGACACCATCAAAGATAGAGAAAAAGCATCCACCCAAGAATGTGCGAAGGCCTTGATTTTCTTGCGCCACCACCTTGATGAAGGTTTGAAGATTGAATATCTCACCGTCAAGGATCCTCTCGTCTTGTGGAACGGCTTAAAGGAGAGATATGACAACCTGAAGTTGGTCACTCTGCCACAAGCACGATATGATTGGGCTCATCTGAGGCTCCAGGACTTTAAGTCCGTTTCTGAATATAATTCTGCTATGTTCACAATTACTTCCAAATTGAAGCTATGCGGGGATAATATCTCCGATTATGATATGCTTGAGAAAACATTTACAACGTTTCATGCCTCCAATATAGTACTGCAACAACAGTACAGAGAGAAAGGCTTAACAAAGTACTCTGAACTGATTTCTCTTCTACTAGTGGCTGAGCGAAATAATGACCTGCTCATGAGAAATCATGAAAATCGACCCACTGGGTCTACACCACTGCCTGAAGCAGATAAGGTGCACTCTCATTATGCCAAACATGAAAAGGACCATGGTCATGGTCGTAAACGGGGTCATAGCCAGGGACGTAGACAAGGAAGAAATTCCAATGAAGTCCGTCACCCCCCGAAGAGAGATAACCACCGAAAGCAGAAACGGGGTCATGAAGATCCTAAGGAAAATGGTTCAGAAACGATATGTTATCGTTGCGGTGGGAAAGGGCACTGGTCAAAGACTTGCCGTATACCAAGACACTTGGTTGACCTTTATCAAGCATCTCGAAAGAGAAAAGGCCCTGAAACAAATTTTGTCTATGACGACAATGAGGACATCACCCACCAAAATGTGGCAGACTTCTTTGAGCAACCCGATGGGAAAATAGACCACCTAATCGGCGATGGATCTGTGATGAAAGAAGATGGAGTTATTTGATTTTGTTCTACTTATTTGTATTAGTTAGTGAATAAACTAATAGTCATTAGTATTAGCTCGTATTAGTTAGTTCATGATGCAATGTTAGCAGTAGTTCTTTAGAATATCTTCAATATGCTCAAATATCAATAAAACTTTTATTTTCCAGTGGGGGTAATCGACTAGCCTGAAAAACTAGTCGATTATCAACTATTTTCGCATTAAAGTTGAAAAACAATTGATCAACAATCGATTGTCGTTGACTAACAATCGATTGTCATTAAGACAGTAATCTGGAATTTTTCAAAAATCATCCACAATCGATTGTCTTTGTCTAACAATCGATTGTCTTGAAACAGAGGTCTGGAATTTTTCAAAAATAGCCAACAATCGATTGTCTATGCATAACAATCGATTGTCTTAAGACAGTAATCTGGAATTTTTCAAAAATCATCCACAATCGATTGTCCTTGTCTAACAATCGATTGTCTTGAAACAGTAATTTTTCAAAAATAGCCAACAATCGATTGTCTATGCATAACAATCGATTGTCTTAAGACATCTGAAGTTTTCAAAATAGCAAATAATCGATTGTGTGTGTTTAACAATCGATTGTCAATGTTCAACAATCGATTGTTTGTAAGTAACAATCGATTGTTTGAAGAAAACGTTTAAACTGAAATTTTCAAACTGCAAAGTAATGGATAACATATCTGATTTTGTTAGTCAACTGTTAGCAGCAGATTTTGAAAATATTATGTGACTCAAAAGAATTGAACTTGTTTATTCTTATGTTCGTATATTTTCTTTTATATGTCAAACCATGGGAAGTAAATTGATTGAAGGCCCCGGAAGAGCAACTGTAACTCTGCCCAAAGGCATGACGTTTATCTTAGAGAATGCAATATTCTCCTCCAAGTCTAAGAAGAACTTGTTGAGTTTTAAAGATATCATTCAAAATGGATATCATATTGAGACAATAGATGAGAATAATCCTGAATTCTTCATGAAAACGAGGCTGCCCATTTCGGTTTGGGTTCACGTCATTTTGCATGCAGCAATGCTAGTTCGTCGGCTGCCCACTTTGGTTTGGGTTCATGCCATTTTGCATGCAGCATTTTAGTTTGTCGGCTGCCCACTTCGGTTTGGGGTCACGCCATTTTGCATACAGCAATGCCAGTTCGTCTCTGACTGACGAATTGACACAAATATTCCCCGTTGCAATTGGTTTTTGGGTCATGGACCCAATATATCCCATTTAAGAATTTTTGGATGCGTAGTATATGTGCCTTTAGCACCGCCATCCCGCACCAAAATGGGTCTGCAAAGAAGGCTAGGAATATATGTTGAGGTTGAATCTCCCTCCATTATTCGCTACCTCGAAACATTGACAGGAGATTTGTTCACTGCACGATTTGCAGACTGTCAATTTGATGAGACACTTTTCCCAAAATTAGGGGGAGAAGTTGGTGAAACCAAACGGGAAATTTTGTGGAAAAATGCATCATTATCTCATCTTGATCCACACACCTCTATTTGTGAGAAAGAGGCACAAAAGATTATCCATTTGCAAAGAATAGCAAATCAAATGCCTGACGCATTTATAGATTTGAAAAGGATAACAAAGTCACATATCCCCGAAGTGAATGTGACAACATCTGATTCACGAATACATATTCATTATTGGAAGAATATGAACATGAAATTGGTATTGAATATACCACACTCACCCCTAGAAGGAGGTTTGAGATGATACCACACTCACCCCTAGAAGGAGGTTTGAGATGATATATGGCATGAATGATCGTTGGTCACGTACCTATTGTACGCCAAAATATTTTGGAAATATGACTATTAAAGGACAACGATAATGCAAGAAACATATCTTGCATATAAGTTTGACATGACCATAATGGTATAACTTTCTCTTTAAGAAAGATATTCACCACATGGATGTTGATGAATCTGTGGTAGTACAAAATTAATTGAGAGCTCTAGAAGAGCCAATTATTACTATGTTGGAGAAACACAATTGAGTATTGTGCTGTAGTAAGTCTCAAAGAAACTTATTCAGTTTCCAAAGTACACGCGAAAGCGATTGATTATATTGAGACTATAAATAAAGGAAGGCTTTGATATCTCCTATTACTACAACTTGTAGCGGGGTAATTTGCATATGAAAAGCTACCCGCTTTGTTCTCCAGTTTGTACTACACAAACAAAAGAATGCCACAATAAAGTGGATATCTATTGGTATAAAACCCATGTCATAATAAACCTGAAGTTTATTGATAAGTGCACATGTCATGGTATAAATTTGAAGTTTACCAATATTGATAATTTATTCAGTTGGCATTCGTGTTAGCCATCTCATTTTAAGTATGATGTGCAAATTCACATAGGTGAACATTAAAGAACTAGAAAGTTCTTTACGAATTCTCTTGTATCACTTGTTCTCATTAAAGAACTGACCAACTAAAGAGTTCGGGTTGAAGCCCATAAATTCTGGAAATATCAAAGGTGAATATGGGCCCATTCACCTGCCTTGTATACCACATATGATGCATCTATGATATGGTTACATGCGCAATTGTTATTAACCCGCAGCCTGGCCGGTGCTTGCGAGGTAAATTGCTCAGTAATCTAACTTCGAGCATAATTTCCAGATTCTCTACTCAAGATAGTTCATCTTGATAAGTTGGTTTATATCAAAGTTGGTTTAGCAAGATAATTATTGAGTGCTTCCACTTAATAGCTAAACTGTTTCTTATGAGAACAAAGTTATATATATCAATTTGATATAAGTTGTATACGAGAGTATATTTCCCCTCACAAGTGGTTCAAGGTCAGGAACCAAATAATTTCATCTTATTATTAATGTGCTGTGTATATTGACATGATAATGCACAAAGATGATTTCCCAAAGTTGAGGAAACAAGTTAGCTTTACTAACATGAGGGGGAGACATGATAAACACTTGAGAAAAGGTTACATGGGATGAATTATCATTTGTATATGTATATCCCCGAATATCATGATATGAACCTGAAGTTCATAAAAAGGATAATTCAATTGCAACATATTGCAAAGCATGCTATACACATTTGCTGACCCAAAGAAAGTAACTAAATGGAAGAGATACAATTCAAGAAGAATTGATTCCATATGAAAGACATGTAGTTTTGAACCTATAGTTCAAATGCTTGAAAGTATAAAGTCAAAGGTATGTATAGTCAGTTTTCGATATCTTATTTGTCTAGCATGACATGGAAAACTTGATATGCATCTAAAGTCTATTATATGGCTTATATGACTTAACTTGAAAGATTTAAGTTGCTTGAAGCATATGCAATTCTTGGTCCTGAAGTACCACATCCTTAGTACAATTTGTGTACGTATGTATCTTGCTATAACTATAAGCATGATGGCATTGAGAATACATCTATGGAGATATTGAAGAGTTATTCCACGACATTATATGAAGATGTTCATATCTATCAAGAATGATGATTTCAAGGTGCGGAATATTTATTTAAGTCAATATGGTTGATTTATTTATCAAATCTCTATCAAAGATCGTTTTGAAGATGATGCACAAGATTGGAATGCAAATGCTCAAGGATATAAATTGATGTACTCATTAGGGGGAGTTAATGCGCGTTGCACTCTTTTTCCCTTACAAGGTTTTTTCCCACTGGGTTTTCCTTGCAAGGTTTTTAACGAGGCAACCAATAGGCGCATATTCAAACATGTGTACTCTTTTTCCTTTCTTTAATTTTTCCCATTGGGTTTTGGTTTTAAGGTTTTATGAGGCACATTATTGAATAGACATTCAAGGGGGAGTGTTATAAAATAGAAGTCTATTTAGAGTGAATGTCTAAGAGTTTTAGCTTGAAGCTAAGTCATTCCTCTTCCTATAAATAGAGGGGTCTTACCCCATTGTAAACCACCCCAAGTATTAATAAGAATACTTCTCTCTCTCCCTATTCTCTCTCTATATTGTTCTTATTCTTGCATTATTGTTCTTGTCTTTATATTATTTCATAACATATAAAAGACAAGAACAATAACTCAAGAACAAGAACAATATAGAGAGAGAATAGGGAGAGAGAGAAGTATTCTTATTAATACTTGGGGTGATTTACAATGGGGTAAGACCCCTCTATTTATAGGAAGAGGAATGACTTAGCTTTAAGCTAAAACTCTTAGACATTCACTCTAAATAGACTTCTATTTTATAACACTCCCCCTTGAATGTCTATTCAATAATGTGCCTCATAAAACCTTAAAACCAAAACCCAATGGGAAAAATTAAAGTAAAGGAAAAAGAGTACACATGTTTGAATATGCGCCTATTGGTTGCCTCGTTAAAAACCTCGCAAGGAAAACCCAGTGGGAAAAAACCTTGTAAGGGAAAAAGAGTGCAACGCGCATTGACTCCCCCTAATGAGTACATCAATTTATATCCTTGAGCATTTGCATTCCAATCTTGTGCATCATCTTCAAAACGATCTTTGATAGAGATTTGATAAATAAATCATATTGACTTGAATAAATATTCCGTACCTTGAAATCATCATTCTTGATAGATATGAACATCTTCATATAATGTGGTGGAATAACTCTTCAATATCTTCATAGATGCTTTCTCAATTCCATCGTGCTTATAGTTATAGCAAGATTCATATGTACACAAATTGTACTTAGGATGTGGTACTTCAGGACCAAGAATTGCATATGCTTCAAGCAACTTAAATCTTTCAAGTTAAGTCATATAAGCCATATAATAGACTTTAGATGCATATCAAGTTTTCATGTCATGCTAGACAAATAAGATATCGAAAACTGACTATACATACCTTTGACTTTATACTTTCAAGCATTTGAACTATAGGTTCAAAACTACATGTCTTTCATATGGAATCAATTCTTCTAGAATTGTATCTCTTCCATTTAATTACTTTCTTTGGGTCAGCAAATGCGTATAGCATGCTTTGCAATATGTTGCAATTGAATTATCCCTTTTATGAACTTCAGGTTCATATCATGATATTCGGGGATATACATATACAAATGATAATTCATCCCATGTAACCTTTTCTCAAGTGTTTATCATGTCTCCCCCTCATGTTAGTAAAGCTAACTTGTTTCCTCAACTTTGGGAAATCATCTTTGTGCATTATCATGTCAATATACACGGTACATTAATAATAAGATGAAATTATTTGGTTCCTGACCCTGAACCACTTGTGAGGGGAGAATATAATATACTCTCGTATACAACTGATATATAACTTTGTTCTCATAAGAAACAATTTAGCTATTAAGTGGAAGCACTCAATAATTATCTTGCTAAACCAACTTTGATATAAACCAACTTATCAAGATGAACTATCTTGAGTAGAAAATCTGGAAATTATGCTCGAATTTATATTACTGAGCAATTTACCTCGCAAGCACCGGCCAGGCTGCGGGTTAATAACAATTGCGCATGTAACCATTTCATAGATGCATCATATGTGGTATACATGGCAGGTGATTGGGCCCATATTCACCTTTGATATTTCCAGAATTTATGGGCTTCAACCCGAACTCTTTAGTTGGTCAGTTCATTAATGAGAACAAGTGATACAAGAGAATTCGTAAAGAACTTTCTAGTTCTTTAATATTCACCTATGTGAATTTGCACATCATACTTAAAATGAGATGGCTAACACGAATGCCAACTGAATAAATTATCAATATTGGTAACCATGACATGTGCACTTATCAATAAACTTCAGGTTTATTATGACATGGGTTTTATACCAATAGATATCCACTTTATTGTGGCATTCTTTCGTTTGTGTAGTACAAACTAGAGAACAAAGCGGGTAGCTTTTCATATGCAAATTACCCCGCTACAAGTTGTAGTAATAGGAGATATCAAAGCCTTCCTTTATTTATAGTCTCAATGTAATCAATCGCTTTCGCGTGTACTTTGGAAACTGAATAAGTTTCTTTGAGACTTACTACAGCACAATACTCAATTGTGTTTCTCCAACATAGTAATAATTGGCTCTTCTAGAGCTCTCAATTAATTTTGTACTACCACAGATTCATCAACATCCATGTGGTGAATATCTTTCTTAAAGAGAAAGTTATACCATTATGGTCATGTCAAACTTATATGCAAGATATGTTTCTTGCATTATCGTTGTCCTTTAATAGTCATATTTCCAAAATACTTTGGCGTACAATAGGTACGTGACCAACGATCATTCATGCCATATATCATCTCAAACCTCCTTCTAGGGGTGAGTGTGGTATCATCTCAAACCTCCTTCTAGAGGTGAGTGTGGTATATTTAATACCAATTTCATGTTCATATTCTTCCAATATTGAATATGTATTCGTGAATCAGATGTTGTCACATTCACTTCGAGGATATGTGATTTTGTTATCCTTTTCAAATCTATAAATGCGTCAGGCATTTGATTTGCTATTCTTTGCAAATGGATAATCTTTTGTGCCTCTTTCACAAATAGAGGTATGTGGATCAAGATGAGATAATGATGCATTTTTCCACAAAATTTCCCGTTTGGTTTCACCAACTTCTCCCCCTAATTTTGGGAAAAGTGTCTCATCAAATTGACAGTCTGCAAATCGTGCAGTGAACAAATCTCCTGTCAATGTTTTGAGGTAGCGAATAATGGAGGGCGATTCAACCTCAACATATATTCCTAACCTTCTTTGCAGACCCATTTTGGTGCGGGATGGCGGTGCTAAAGGCACATATACTGCGCATCCAAAAATTCTTAAATGGGATATATTGGGTCCATGACCCAAAACCAATTGCAACGGGGAATATTTGTGTCAATTCGTCAGTCAGAGACGAACTAGCATTGCTTTATGCAAAATGGCGTGATCCCAAACCGAAGGGGGCAGCCGACAAACTAAAATGCTGCATGCAAAATGGCATGAGACGGTTATGAAATAATATAAAGACAAGAACAATCTGATTTTGTTAAGCTTTAAAAAAATTAAAATTAAGCTTTGTATATCTTACGTGCAATTATTTAAGTTTCATTCCATAATATTCTTAGAATTTGAAGTTGAGTTGAGAAGTATAAAAACTATGAGCATTGGGCTAAGTTATTATATCTAATAATAATATTTAGTAGTATTGCTATATAACCAGAGAATGAAACATAATTTTCTCAAAAAGCCTTTCTCTATAATTTTTTTATTATTAATATAATTAAATTATATAAAATCAATTAGTTTTAATTCTATGATCAAGAAAATTTTGAATTATTGAGTGTATTTTCCAAATATACAAAAAATTAATAAATATAATTTTAGTAATTTTGAAGTTCTAATATTAGAAAAAATAACATGAAAAATATTATTATGTTACATAATTCAAATAAGGGCATGCGTTTAGTTGTTTATGGTAAAATCTTAATTTATTAAAATTTTAAATATTAGAATTTCTCCATAATCCAAATAAATAGATATTTAATAATCAAAATTTACTTGATATGAACGTTTTAAATATTCAAAAACAAATATATTATTATTTTTTCAAATGATTAATTTAAAAGTATTTTACCTTGTTTTTCAATTATAGCGAGTTGTATGCTTGCTTTTTCGAAGTTTTTCCCATATATTTCTCCCGCATTATCTCAAAACTTGGTTTTTGAGTTTAGAAAATTTGAAGGAGAATCAATTGGTATTATACAAGACATTTAAGATGAAACTTATATAATCCAAAGAAGGATTAAAGTTACAAAATTTAGTTGATTCAAAAACTATTAATCACTGAGCACAAATTTAATAAAAATATTACATAATAAAAATCATTAAAATATGTTTCAGTTATAAAATAAAAGTTAATATCAAACATATAAGTCTTAAAAAATAATAAATATTAATATAAAGCTTAGATTGTTAAATAAAACTTAGAAACACAAAATAAAGGCCAATGAATTTAAAGTAAAATAAAGTAAAAACAAGAGAGGTATTCAAAACCATATGAGAAAATATTCATTAAAACATTAGAAGGATAATAGATAATACATTTAAAATGAGTAACCGATGAAAATACTTTTATTGTTAATACATTCAATACCAATTACTATTATTTATTATGTACTCATTATCACAAAAGTCTTTACATAAAACTTTTTATCTAACTTATTCTTAGTTATCATAAATTCATGGTAACAAAATTTCAAAAATAAAGGAAGAAAATATAGGACCTATTGTTTAACCAAAAACTATGAGTCTTTGGTCAAAGCTAAAGATAAAGGGAAATTCGGGTTACTGATAATCAGGAGACGAAAATAATAGAAGACTATTAAGAATAATAATTTTGTATTTCAATGTAATCTCAATAGTGTATCGTGTCCTTACATATGTTGAGTCCTTCTCCTTTTATAGTTGATTCTAGGATAAGGTGTAATGCATTTGCCATAATGAGACAATTATGAGCGAAAAATGACATTAAAAGAAACGTTATACAATTTAATACACATTCCATAACGTATTTAGCATTTAATACTGAATTTGGGCTCCTTTCCGTCATTAGATTTGTATCTTCAATTCCTTCTGATCTCTTGGCTTTAAATGATTTAAATAGGTATGAGACTCGTGCCATTTGAATAGCATCTCGTGCCTATTTAACTTTCTTTTTCCCGTACTTGTTGTCGCTCGTGTCTTCTGGCTATTTATTGCGTTTTGACCTTTTGACCAATCCACGTGTCTTGACACGTCATATTCAATATATAAATTCAATTCTTTCCCAATATAGATAGTCTTCCCACTTTTCATATATTTATCACCTAAATAATTGGTAAGTGAATTTTCACAAAAAGGGAATTTTTACCGTAATCAATGTTATGACAGTACTGATCTGCACACGTGCCACCTTCTGATTGGCTCTGTAATTCTACGGCTTTTTTTCAAGAATTCTTCATCCCCTCTATTCACGAAGTGATAGTTACCTTTATTATAGGCTTTCTATTATTACACTTCTTTGACGGTTGCTATTATATACATATTTAACCTTTTGTTCTTTGTCTTCTTCTTCATAAACCCTTAACAGATACTCTACTCTTCACTTTTATTTCTTTTTTCCTTTATTTCATCCTTTCTTTGTAATGGCATCTCTGAATCCTAACCCCAAGAGAGTCCCAATTCTTGATAGCTTCCCCAAAACTCTTGTAAGGCATAGAAGGGGCAGAGGTGGCAGCTATCTCTCAAAAACCTTCTTCTAAAGGTAAAGAACTTTCCGAGCCTTTACAAGAACCCTTAGTCGAAGAAATAGTACCCAATGACTTATCTTTCGGGAGTGATAGAAAATCTCTTCAAGAACATGTTACCAATTTAGAGAAATCAGACACCTTTCCTTCTTTAATAAGTGAACCTTTGATTCCTACTGTTCGGAATGATTGTAATTGGAGAAGTAATCTTCGTATAATGATCCCTAATCCAAACCAGAGAATTTCTTCTATCATAATTGGATTTCTTTTTTTTATACTTATCCCTTCACTTTAGGATTTAAGCCTACTATTGACCCAGTTATACTTGACTTTTGTCGTTTTTTCAAAATCTGCTTAGCACAAGTTGGCCCTCTCATATGGAGAGATGTGGCTATTTTGAGATACTTATCTATCAACGCCAATGTTAGTTTTTCCTTTTCCCATCTTATTCATCTCTACCATCCTAAGTTATTCCGTCACAGGGTTTTTACCTTAACTGCAAGGAGTAAAAAGGTTTTGGTAAGCCCTAAGGATGATAAAGATCGCGGGTGGTACGCTCGTTATATGGCAGTACGCACAGTTGATTTGGTGGGAGAAACAAACATCCCCTTCCCTGAGAAGTGGAACTTTGCACGTAAGTTTTTTTTACTTATCGTATCTATTTGTAAAAGTTTTAACTTATCCTCTAATTTCATTCTTTTCTTACTTTTTTGTAGAAACCATGGAAAATATGGAACTTGTTCCTAATTTTCGTGGTTAGGTAGATTCAATCTTAAAAGTCGTGCTTATGGAGGAGAGAACTTGAAAATTCATTTCCAATTTACATGGTTAGGAAAGTAAAGACTCATGGTACGTATCTCTTATGCTTTTTCGTGTGTTAAATTCTTTCTTTCTCTTAACCTTTCATCCTTCTTTTTATCAGGATTTGGTATCCGGGGTATGATAGCTGAGGTAACCGTTGCCCTTCGAGCTTCATCTATCTCTTTACTTTCTTTGGAATGAACTCAAGTCATGCTGTCAAAGAGGAATGTTATAGAAGAAGATTCTGAGAATGAGGAAGATGAGGATATCTCTTTGATAAATAGACCATGATCTAGGAGACGCATTGCTTCCGAGGATGAAACTGAAATTACAACAACCCGTGCCTCTCTCTCCGGTCCTGTTCTCATTCCTTCCGAAGATGAAACCACTCCAAGAGACACCTCTGAGTCTATTCAACATCTCTTTGTTAGTGGTTTCGAAAATGGAGAACTCGGGCCAGTTGTTGATGAAAATCCTCTCTCTTCTTCTATTCTTGTTCCTTCTATTCCTCCCTTGGTTTCAAGTGCTTCCTTGCATATTTTATTTGTTAATGCTCACTTACCAATTTCTGCTCCCTTACCTCCTTCAGATCCTTCGACTCCTTATTTTCACTTCTTACACCGCTCCTCTTTCTGTAGCTTCCCATACCTTTGTTCATCAGGCAGGGGAGGGATCCAGTAATAGAAAATTAGCTATGAGGAGCGTTACACTAGAAGTTCCTGTTAATAACAGTCTTTTAAGGAAGTCAGGTGGGGCAGATGTTTGGCTTGAGCAATTGATTAGAGATATTGAGAAGAAGAAAATGAGCAGTCATAGTTGCTTAACACTGATGAATGACATAGTTCATTCTACTCTGAAGGTACTTTTCTTCTTCTTGTTTATGAGTTTTCATTTTTTTACTTTTAGACTCTTACCCTTATATCTTATCATTGTATGCCAACCTCATTGGTACTGAGTTGATGGGAAGAATTTTCCTTTTAGAAAAGAAAGCCTGTGAGTCTGATAAGTCTATCCACGAGGCTGAGGAAATAGCCAAGGGAGCCTAGCTAGAAGCAGCTAACTGGAAAGAACAATTTGAGAATGCTCAAGGAACCATAGAGGAATTGCGAGAGAGTAGAAATCACCTGGAGCAGCAAAAGCGAGGTTTGACTTATGGATTAGCAATTGCCAAGTCTTCTTCGAGCCAATTTGAAAAAGATAAGGAGCGTCTTTAATGTGCATTTTCAGAATAATTATCAAAGTCAAGTGAAGAAATCAGAGAACTCAAGGCACTCTTGGCCAAGAAGGAAGAATATGCAGGGGAACTTGTGCAAAGCTTGACTCAAGCTCAGGCTGATTTAAAGATTTCTTCTGACAAAATACATGCCTTATAAAGTTCTCATGCTTCCCTCGAAGAGAAAAAATTCTCTTGATTCCCATTTTAGGTGAGCACCAAGTGTTGAAGAATGATCCTGCTATGTGGGAAAGGGAGTATGAACTTCTTGAGGCGAATTTTAATATAGAGGTGAGTTGGGCTTTTCTAAATTCCCGTCGTGATGCTTTGATGGAGGCTACTCAAGAAAATTTTGATTTACAATCAGAATTAGCCAAATTTTTAGATACTATTGATAAACCCAACAACCACTTGACTCTCATGCACTAGAAGCTCATGTAGCTGAAGAATCTTTGAATAATGAAGTCGTTGTTGTGGCAGTTGAAGTTGATAATGTTACAATTCCGGCTCCCGAGGGTGAAACTTCTATGACACAGTATGTGAAAGCTGAAGCTCCCGTGACTCTTGCTTCCCTCGATGAACTTAATATTTCAGACCCAGCTGAGTCCGTTCATGTTACTGCTTCATCAGAAGTTACTACCACATCTGTGGTTATTTCTGAAACTTCAATCCATCCAACCCTTTAGTGACCAGTTGGATATTTTTCAAACTTTGTTGTTTTTTTTATTGATTGGTGGTTTGGTCTTACCCCTTGGCAGTTTTAAGGGATTTTTTTGGTGAAGCCCGCAGTTACAATAATGGGCATTTGTAAAAATATTTTACTGACTAAGTTTTTACTTAGTCTTTTTAATCATATTGGAAAGTTTTCTCAATATTTCTATACGTTCTATTCTTGCAACAACAACAACCCAATATAATCCCACTTAGTGGGGTCTGGGGAGGGTAGTGTGTACGCAGACCTTACCCCTACCCTTGGGTAGAGAGGCTGTTTCAAAATAGACCCCTGACATCCTTCCCTCAAAGAACTTCCCACCTTGCTCTTGGGGAGACTCGAACTCACAACCTCTCGGTTGGAAGTGGGGGTTGCTTACCATCAAAGCAACCCCTCTTGTCTTATATGTTCTATTTTTGCCTTTATTTATTTATTAAGGACTTATAAAATAGCTTAGCATTTTTATCATTTGAAAATGCTTTGTGATTCTTCTCATGAGTTATTAACATGAGGTTTATAAAAAAAGGGTCCTTTTATATATGTACGCTTAATGAAGATGACGTCTCAACTTCATAATGGTGCTACAATACGATCAAAGAAATAGGAACTCACATGTTTTATTTGAAATAACTTTGACAAGTTTTTTATTTATGAACTTGGACAAGCTTTTGAATATTACATGTATTAAAATACATCTATAACTTTCTCATAACTATTTTTCTTGTAACAGATTTTACGAATTATAAAATAAACAAGAGTTTTCCTTATAACCTGTTTCAGTAAATAGTAATGACCCTATCTTCATATATTAGGAAGGGTTTGAAAGATGACTCCGTTGTTCTCATGAGTTTGAGAGATGACTCTGTGGTTCTCATGAGAAAAAATACTATGATGAATGTCTTATGTTTACATCTGTTGAACAGAACGAGGAATGCTGAAGACTCCGTAACTTTTGCTCAACACTTGTCTCTTTATAGCTAGACTTTTCTTTTTCAAGTCTTGCTCAATCTCGATCGATTTTTGTTCGATATTCGTATCTGTTTATCTGCACGTATATGTGTATAATATGTAGTCCCCCAAGTGTTTAAGCGGTGAAGTATGAAGCGTCGAGCACTTGTTTGTTTCTCTCAATTTGGTCCTTTTCCTCAAACAGAAAAACATACGGGGACTCAGAGGTGCTATTATAAGACTGCCTAACCCGTGTATATTTCTAGCAGATTAATCGTAACCCTGGGCTGGGAATTTTAGAATATTCCTTTTTATCGTGCAGGTCGTGACTTATCATTTGGCACGAGTTAGGATTTTTGCCTAGCATCTAAAATCGTTAGTAAGATATTAACAATTCAAAGAAAAATTCTAACATGGTGATACCTGACCGTAGGTACTTTCTTAGAAGTAATATTTGTTTAAATGGACAATATTCTAATGTGAGGGTAAAACCTTACCATCCATTGTCTCCAACTCGTATGCTCTTTTTCCTGCAATGTCACGAACTCGTTAGGGTCCTTCCCACGTTGGACTCATCTTTCCTGACTTAGCAGCCCTTGCAAATTGGAACACTTTTTTAAGCACGACGTCCCTAATTTTGAAAAATCTGAGGCGTGCTTTCCTATTGTAATATCATTCAATTACTTGCTTTTGTGCTGCCATTCTTATTAATGCAGCTACTCTTCTTCCTTCAAGCAAATCAAGGTTCACTCGTATTTATTCATCATTTGATTCCTCCGTTGCTTGAATGTACCATGTGCTCGGTTCTCCTATTTCAAGTGGAATTAAGGTCTCCATACCATAAATCATTGAAAATGGTGCTTTCTGGCTATCAAGATCCCTGTTTATAGTTTTGGAATGTGAGAGTTATAACAAGAACAAACTCTTTCCGACCAATCAAATTGAAATGTGACATGGCTGCATTTGATTGGCCAAAACATGTCTTGCCTGCGTGGCGCAATTTCATTAGCATTTTAATGTGACTTGACATGCCTTGTTATTTTGACACATGGCATGATCCTATTGGCTCTTCCGCTTGACTTGGTGTGCTACGTCATTTCACGTGTGACACTAAACTGGGCTCTAGGAAGATGATATCTTTGGCTTAATAAAATGGGCTCATCATTTTTAGCCCAATTAAGTGAGCTAGCCCAATGGAGTCGGACTTAATTATTTAATCAATATATATTAGACTTATACAATCAATCCAATAATATTATCACAATAAATAAATTTGAATTAATATATCTTGAATTTAAAATATAGTCCAAATTATTTTACAGATTTAATTCCAACAAAATTTATATGCCTACAAAATATTATTTATAATAACACTTCTCAATAATAATTAAAATAATCCTAAAAAAATAAAGCTATTATAAGATTTAATTATATTTATGAAGTTGTTATTCTCATCTAACCTAGCCACCCAGGTTGTTCACCCGTGATGAGGTTTGTGCCTGGCTAAAATATAATCGACTGAGAATTTATAAGTAACACTGTCATAATATTAATTTTGTAATTGATCAATGACTTAGGCTTTACAATATAATCTTTTTGTTTCATTTTATATGACACAGTTTTCAAGAAGATAAACATCTTTCCTTATTTCAAAACTATCTAAGTTTTATAGAAAAGTATGACATCTATATGCCCCTGACATATTAAGTGAACTTTTGGTATGTTATGTAGATTTAGTCAAAAGTATTATTTTTTTTAAAGTTAAAAAAATTAGTATAATCCCACAAGTAGGATATAGAGAGAATAATACATACGCAAACCTTATTCCTACCTTAAAACTCTTTATATTTAAAAACTCTATTCAAGTCGCACCAGAGTCCACATATTCAAAGAATTATATAGAAACCAAAAAGAACATTCATGTCGCAACACAATCCACATTTAGAAAGAATTATGAATCAAAAAGAAAACTACACACATTGCTAGTATTTCCTAAGTAGCTGAGATGAATTATTACGCTGAAATATGAACATGAGAGGGACCAGGAACTACACACATTGCTAGTATTTCCTAACTAAAAGTATGTCAAAAAGTTTTTCATGCCATCTCCGATCAATGTTAGCCAGCCAAAATGTCTTTTATGCAATCCTATATAGCCAAGTCAAGCTTCTGAGGGTCAAGTGGTAGAGAACTTTATATTCACGCCAGCCCTACATTATCAAGAAAAATAATGTCAGTAAGTTTCTTCGAATATCTAATCTTATCAAGCCAACATTATTTTGATTTGGGAGAGAATCCCGCACACTAGTTCAATATCAAAAATACTCCAAAGATATACGAAGACAAAAATGTTCTACTAAACGTACTAACAAAAATGTTCTACTAAACGTTCTACTGGCTGTCAAACTATAGCTATATCTTTGAGCTATCGAAAGCAAAAGTATAGATGTGTCGCACTACATTAAGAGAGCGCACATTCGTCCAATAAGGCTAGCAATGACACAAGTAGCCAAGCCTTCCATTGATTACAAGCTTTAGTTTATCAAGACTAACATCTATAAGACTAACATCTGTACTTGCATATTCAATGATAAATGTTCATGGATCAGGAATAAAGAATTTCATTTTGTAAACACTCACCAAAAACAAGAAAAAGAGCACCATAAACAGAAAGCGCAAAACCTCTGGCTCGATTTACTAGATAGGTAACAGAACTGTTGCAATCACCTATAGGACATGGTTTTATTAGTTTTTTCTTTTCTTTCGAAGACTTGGTTCTGTTAGTTAGTGCGATCCAGCAATCCAAATGCATTATTTCAGTGAAACTATGTTTTTCTGCTCTTTCTTACAAGTAATTGTTATAATGCTTATGGAACAAACTACCTCCGAGTTTTACAGCGTCAACAAATAGAAATATATACATCTGCAGATAGATATATAACTTCAAGGATCTAGCAATCATATTACTATGTCGATTGACCTAGTTGTCTCTTCATAATGAAGTCATTGGATATCGACCTCAACACAACTGATGCTCCAACAAGCAAACACTACGAAAGCTGAAAAGTTTCTCTGATCATTTAAATGTTTCTGTTGACAAAAGGAAGATCTTGTATTGACAGAAAATAAATGGAATGAACAGGAAGTTGAGATCTTCTGGAAACACTCTCGACATGCACAATGCATCTTTGAAGCCAAGTCTACATATGGCATCTCTATTTATTCCCCTTATTTCAGCCAATTTCAACTAGTAATCCAAGAAGTTGTTTGGCTGAGTAACCATAGAATTGGACTGGGAAAATAAGAGGAGTGCATACAGTGAGAGACATTTATATTGTGACTGATTCCATACCACAAAGCTATTTACAAAAATACACGTTCTTAGATGGGAGATGAAAAGAAAACTTGTTGGTTGGCTATATTTGCTTTCCAGAACCATATCAGCAACTGACAAGCATCTCCACTAATTGCGTAGAGTTAAGTAAAAACGATCACATGGTTAGTAAATTAATGAATCACAGATTCACAGTCAATCTGCTTTGTTTCACCGAGTGCCCATAACATACACATATGCACATAAGGATAAGAACAAAGCAAAAGTGCAACATCTCAAAGTGGGATCAGACTTGTCAATCAACACACAGCAAGCACATAGTAACTTAAGATAATTGAAAAGACAAAAGTAGATTACCGTGCTAATTTATCTCTAGCATCTTGCTTCTTAACTGGTCGCATCCCGTCAATCAGAACTAAGCTCTCTGAATAGTTGGAAATCATGAACGAACGGCTATCAGCTTTATCGATGCACAATTTTGCCTTAACAGAATTAGTCACTGGATCAAAGAGGAACAACACACCATTATCATCCTCGGCAACAATGTTACCATTCCTCGAACAGCCAATAATTCTGTCGAACCCGAATAACATTTCAACATTGCATTTCTTGCTCCAATCACCTTCATCATCCATTACCCAAATTTCAACATTACATATGTCTGTTTTATCCCACATTAATATACCAAGAGAATCCTCCAAATTCACAAGATACGCCTGAATCCCCAGTCTCGCTCCAGGCATAGTTAACTTGTCAAATGCTTTCTTACTCACATCAAAACACACCAATACCTCACGTGATCCATGCGCATCCGCAAGCAGAGCAGTCCAATAAGGCACCCCTTTAACAATCAGATTGCAAGAAAGCCCAAGAAGTCGAAACCCCATCTCATTTGGCACCTTCTTCCAGCTGAAACTCTTGGTTGAAAACATTTCGACATCATCCGCAATCCCAGTTTCTGGTCCGAAACTCTGAATACTCAAGACCAAGAAGTCATTCTTTTCTGAATCGTACGCCAATCCGATGGAAACACAAGACTGCGTTCCAATAATGGGTCTTTTCGAAAGCGGCACAATCCTAGACTGCCTCATAGCTGGGTTCCAAAGAATAATGAGATCACCCAAAGGTGTCTGACAAAGGCACACAATGCCATTGCAAGAACCCACAACCACCATATTTTGTAAGAAGAAAGGGAAAGGGTTATCAAGTTCCACAACTGATGATGACTCGGGGGACAGGTTGACTAGTGAGATTATATGGTCAGAGGACTGGGGATGGCGAGTGTGTAAAAGAATGGGTGAAGAACCGGCACTCGGCTGCAAAGAAGAGGAATGGAGGAAATGGGTGTCAATGAAGTTGGGTTTGGAAATGAGTTTTCGCCATGGCTTGCAAACGCACCTGAATTGTAAAAGGGTCTTCACAGGGAGACGAGAAAGGATATCAATGATGATTTCTCTTGGTAAAATGCAGTTGCATGTTGCGTCTGGAGCTCTGTTTTTTGTTTTCTTGGATTTTCCTTTCTTTTTCCCCTTTCCTTTGCAGTTAGACGGCGCCATTTTAGCTGGCCCGCCGGAGGTTGAAGATGAAGAAAGGCGTTTGTGATCGACAGAGAGAACTGGGGATTTGGACAGAGAAGAGAGGAAAACGGTTTTAGAGGGTTTTGGATATAAGGTGAAAACTGAAAACCAATTGTGCATATATACTCGCACGTTCAGAGTAAATAATTTGGCACCATCTCGTCTTAAATAATTTTTTTAATAACGACCATATCGTCTTAATTAGACTACTTGCATTTTACTTTTACACTAAATAATCTATTCTCTATTTGAGTATTAAATTATTCCTTAAAAGTACTTGAGTAGATAAAATTCTTATATTTGAACTTTTTCTTTATCTGAGACAGCTAAAAACTTGCTACTTTGAATATTAATAAATCAGCTGGGTGAAAGCAAAATGAAAGGACCAAAGATTTTCATTAGCTCCTTAATCACTCAAGTTAATTCCACAAGGATTCAAATTTAATCGTAAAAGTTTAAAATCATTGGTCTAGCTTTAATGTATGTTTTTTGGTGGACCAAAATAGCTTTTTTAATGTTAGAATTCAGCTAAGTTACCTTTGTTTTAACTTATCGATTTTGATATCAATCACACATGTAATATTTTATTGGCTTTTGATCGGTTTAAATTTATTCTATTTTCAAATATAATATTCTTATAATTCTCTATTGCTATTACTACTGCACGAAGAAAATATTATATTCAAAATTCAAAAGAAAAACAAACATACACTCGCACGTACACACACATCATTATTAATATTTCTTTCCACTAACTTGGAGTTCCTTAATTTTTATTTTTGGTAATTAATTGAGATAGTTTCTAAAGTAAAAAAGAATTTATTCAAGATAATAACTTAAATAACTTGTAGATGTCGAAATAGTTATCGTTTATATATGAACATTATAACTTAAAGATTATTTAAAAAAAGGCCATGTAAGTGCCTGAGGAAGGTTTCAATACATAATTAATGCTAAATTCTGAATGAGAATAAGCTTTCAACATTATACTACAAATAATCAATTATTCATAGAACGAGGATTCTTTTGTAGATGGCTTTGGAAGAACTGAAAAGATATCCATATATCGTGCACTATTAGGAAATATTAGATTAAGAGGTATGATAATATTAGCATCGCCAATGAAATGGTGTAGACTGGCATACGACTCACTTTAGATTCGACGTACCTCTTGAAACAATGGAAACGACCATACCAAATATGTCAAGGATAGTGGTGGTGCTAAATTGATAAGAAAATAAAAGTTGATAATATGGATGAAGTGCACGTGGCGTGGCATTAGACGGTCAGAATAATTTACAAGAGCTTTAGAGATATAATGGATGTTGATAAATCATTTGGTGAAAAAGCAATAGGTTTTGGAAACAATTTCTGTCAAGTACTATCAATAGTTTAAAGTTTCACAGGAGCGGAGACTATAAGTGATGGCTTGGTTAAATCATACTTATGACCTCAAATGATAAAGACTCGGCTAATAAGAAATATGAGAGTAAATCTAATCAAGCATTCTATGATTTCTTAATTTATGTTAGAAACGAAAACAAAGTATATATAATATAAAATATGATTTGATCCTACCTTAGGAATACTTTGTTGTCAAGCCCAATGGTTATAGTAGTGGTGAAAATTCCTTATTAAGGAAACTATTTTCATCACTAAATAAAATAGAAAGTTGTGCAAAATACATCAAGGAAAGAGCTATTAGCTAGCAAAAATAAATATGTTGATCAACTAAATGAGATGTTGATTATCAAGTTTCCTGATTAAAGCCAACCGTTCTCAATACCAAATGGTCTTTCACCATAGATATGCGTTGTGAAATTACGAAATGAGCAAAAAAATTTATATGTCAGTATCATACGTACATAAAACAACCAAAGTCATATTTGATCTTCCATTGCATATATGTTGGTTTTGAAGAAAAACACTGCACCCATCATACTACTAAGAAATTTATATTCGTCAAGTATTTTATGTAATACAATGATGGTATATAGAGGTTTTGATAATAATATCATACATGCAAAAATTATGAAGGATTGATGTGCTTCCAAGCATATATTTTTCCCCACAATTAAACTTTCGCCTAACTTCTTAAAATTTATCAAGAAATAATTTTCAATACGCTTGTATTTTGCAATAATAATACGCAAGGTCAAACAATTTCAAATATTGGATTGTATTTGCTGCAACATGCTTTCTAGCACGAGCAACAATATATTGCACGTTCAAGAAAGAAACCAATAACAATAAGAGTTTTGGTTGTGATGGAGCAACCAATCAGTCATAAGAGAAAAACTACAAAAAATGTTGTTTATAAAGAAGTCGTAGGTAGAATATGATCATATATTTTTCTAAACTATACGTACATAATAATATTATCTAACTTGACTAAATTGATCATTTTTGTATTCATGTGATATTCTATCAATTTTAATTCAAGTACTATGCCAAATATTGATTTTCGAAATTTAAAGAATTGCTGCATTTTTACATGTCAATTGCTCTATATATTGTTTTTTTCTTCATGTATATATATAATTTTTGTGAAGAATAATTTTTTTATTTTTTATAGATATAATTGAAAAACCCTTATATATTATTATTAATGTGCAACACACGTTTATAGAAACTAATCTATATTATTATAAAAGTATGAATTTTAAACGCTAAATGTTGAACGATTGAAATATTCCCGAAATATTGACTGGCTAAAAATTTACATGCAACGCGCGTTTATAGAAATTACTGAAGTTATTATAAAAGCACGAATATTTCACACTAAATATTGATCGACAAAAATTTCCTAAAATATTAATCGGCTATTATGCCCTTACAAGGCTAAATTCAAGGCGGCTCAACCCTAAATCCACTAAAGCAGTGGCTTTAGGCCCGCATAAAATTAAGGACCCAAAATTATTTATATATATATTATAAAAAGTTACTCCATATATTTATTTTTAGTGAAAAAATAATTTTTTGCTGTCACATGTCAATGTTATATTTATTTCAAAGTTTATACTATATACTATATTAAAATATGTAATATAGTTACGGTTAAAAATAGTAGGCAATTAAATTTGTTTCTACTTCCTATCTTAATTTTATCTAATGTTTTTGAATTTGAATCATTCTTCGTTTACAATTTCGGCGTTGTAAGATTTTCTCTTAAAAAAAGAAGAAAATAAAATTTTATGCTAGAGAGAAGCTCTGCCTTCTCTCTAACTTCCTCATCATCTTCTTCACTGTTTCATCGCCTTCTTCTCCACTGCATCTGCTTAGGTAAGTAAACCTAGCAGAGATTGATATGGCAAGGAGGAGAGGTCGCCCAAGAAAAGAATTAGTACCAATTTATGCGAGTAATGTAGTTTTCCCGAAAGCTGTTACCACTGTACCGATGGTAGGTACTACTGTTCCTGTTGCGAGTACTGTTCCATTACCTCAAGTATCAACAGATCCACAACTGGTAGGTACTACTGTTCCATCAAATCCTGCTGCGATTACTGTTCCATTGCCTCATGCAACAACAGATCCACAACCTGCTGCGATTACTGTTCCATTGCCTCAAGCAACAATAGATCCACAACCATCTGGAGTTTCAGTGATACCAATTGCAAATGTTAGGAGTACAGAGCCTCCAATTAAGCCTGTATCTAGTCCGATGGAGCCTGAGAAAGGAGTCCAGATCTGCATGCAACAAGCAACACCAGCTGATGTTCCAAAATCTGTTACAGAGGAAGGCCCAAAATTAGATCCACCTAAACAGTGGACTAGTCTCTTCCAGAATAACAGACTTGCTGCAAATGGTATGTCCTTAGAATATATTCCCCCTACGCTTGTTAATGGCAAACCAGTTGGTCAACTGGTGAAGGAAGAAGTGGAGGAGGAAGAAGTGAAATGGAAATGTGCTCTTGTTGTATTTGTGTTAGGTAATAGCCCTGGGTATAATGGAATGAAGAGATTTATTAATCTTCACTGGTCACATGTTCCTGAGCCTAACTGTTTTATCATGATGAGGGTTATTATATTGTTAAATTTAGTTCCCTTGACGATGCTAAGGAAATTCTGTGTGGAGGGCCTTATACTATTGCCAACAGACCTATGATTTTGAAGCAATGGTCTGTGGATTTTGATTTCAAGGCAGCTTTCCCTTCAGAAATTTCTTTATGGATAAAGTTTCCTAACTTACCTATGTCTTGTTGGGGCAGCAAGTCTTTAAGTAGAATTGCCAGTGTCCTTGGTAAACCTATATTTGCTGATGAGTGTACTACTAAACAATCCAGAATCTCTTATGCTCGTATGCTCATTGAGGTAAATGTGTCAAAAAAGTTACCTAGTGAAATAGAGATTCTAGATCCAAATGGAAAGAGTTTCATACAGGATGTGATTTATGAGTGGAAACCTATGTATTGCGAGAAATGTTTGGAGGTTGGACACAACTGTTTAACTAAAACTGCTCAACCTACACAGAAAAGTAAGGTGACACAAGAATGGAGAGTAAAAGCACCAGGTACAGCAGTCCAAAATAACCAGATGCCTCACATCCAGTGTCAAGAGGTAATTAAGGAGCCAAACATTACAACTACAACTGATATTGGGAACAGACAGAAGCAGGTTGTTCAAGACTCTCCAGTCTTTAACATTGCTAATTTTCCTCCTTTATCTCCTCTTGTAATGTCTAACAGATTTGAAGTAGGGACAGTTAGGTGGGCTGATCATCCCCTGGATGAAGGGGGAACTAGTAAAACTCAATGAAGTGGATCTTTTGGAATATTAGGGGTGTAAATAAAAGGTTTAAACAAAAAGAAGCTCAAAATTACTTTAGAAATAATAAGTTTGACCTTGTAGGACTTGTAGAGACTAAGGTTAAACAACACAATGCTAGTAGAATAGCTAGTTTTTTGTTGCCTCACTGGAACATGATAACTAACTATAATGGTGCTGTAAATGGGAGGATTTGGATTCTGTGGGATCCTACAAAAGTGGTTGTTACTGGATATCTTGAGGAAGCTCAGATCATTCATTGTCAAGTTCAATATATCACTGGTGATACTATCTGCTGGCTTTCAGTAGTTTATGGATTTAATGACTGTGACCAAAGGAGGATGCTGTAGAATTCCACCCTAAATTTATCAGCTGGTATTACTGATCCTTGGATCATTGCAGGGGATTTCAATGCAATTCTGGCCAGCAAGGAAAGACAATCCTGCCAACAGGTGAAGCAAAGGGACCTTGTTGATTTCAATAATTGCATTCAGCAATCAGGGCTAGTTGAGCTTCCTTGGGAGGGAAATTATTTTACCTGGTCTAATCAACAAAGTGGTAATGATAGAGTATGCAGTAGACTGGATAAAGTGTTTGGTAATTTTGAATGGCAGATGAAGTGGAACCATGTGCATACTGTATATGGCCATCCCCTCATATATGATCATAATCCCATGATATTAACTCTGACAACAGATACATCTACAAGGAAAACACCATTCAAATTCTTTAATGCTTGGATCCAACATAAGGAATTTCAGGCTATTCTTTCAACTTACTGGAAAAGCAAGGAGCAGAATACCCTTCAAGGAGTATGGAATAATCTTAAGTCTCTCAAACCTCCCTTAAAATCTCTTAATATTAGAGATTTTAAGAATATTTCTCAAAAAATTGAAAGCAGCAGGAAAGAATTGGAAGATGTGCAGCATCAAATGGCTATCTCTTATTCAGACACACTTCAGCAAAAAGCAAAATCTCTGGTACAACAGCTAGAGAACTGGTCATTAATTGAAGAGTCAGCTTTGCAGCAAAAGTCAAGAGCTAAATGGATCAAACTGGGGGATTCCAACAATAAATACTTTTCAGCAGTCATGAAGGAGAGGAGCCAGTATAAGAAGATTATTGAACTCTCTACAGAAGGAGGACTGAAGATAACTGATCATGCAGAACTGAAGAAGGAGATTAGGGATTTCTATCAAGCTCTAATGGGAACTACAGCCAATTCACTACCAGCTGTGAACAAGATGCACATGAGGAATGGACCAAAGCTATCTCAACTCCAAAGGATGGATCTAGTTGCTGATATTACTGATACAGAGATACTTGACAGTTTGAAGGGTATTGGAAATGATAAAGCTCCAGGGATTGATGGATTTAATGCCATGTTCTTCAAACAATCTGGGCATATCATTGGTAACCAGGTTATACTAGCTGTCAGGAATTTCTTTCAGACCTCCAAGATGTACAGACCTACTAATTGTGCCACACTCACTTTGCTGCCTAAGGTATCCAATCCTCAGACAGTTAAAGAATTCAGGCCAATAGCTTGTTGCTCAGTCTTGTATAAGATTATCTCCAAGTTGTTGGCTAACAGACTCCAGAAAGTTATGAGTAGCATTATATGTAATTCTCAAGCTGGATTTATCCCAGGAAGAAGAGTAGCAGACAATGTTATATTAGCTCATGAGCTAATAAAACAGTATTCCAGATCACATATCTCTCCCAGATGTATGATCAAGATTGATCTTCAAAAAGCTTATGATTCAGTGGAATGGTGCAGTTTGCAATAGATTATGGAAGAACTGGATTTTCCAAGCAGATTTATTAGATGGATCATGGAATGTGTCCAAACTGTTAGCTATACTGTTGTGGTTAATGGAGAAACAACAGAGCCTTTTAAAGCTGCCAAAGGATTGAGACAAGGAGATCCAATATCTCCCTTTCTGTTTGCTATTATAATGGAATATCTCAGTAGATCTTTGGCAGAATTGAAACATACTAAAAGCTTCATATATCATCCTGGTTGTAAGAAGTTGGGAATCACTCATTTGAGCTTTGCTGATGACTTGCTATTATTTGTCAAAGGGGAGCTTCAATTAGTAAGTTCTATGTTCTTATTCTTTTCTCAATTCCTTGCTGCTACTGGTCTTAAGGCTAATTTACACAAAAGTGCTGTGTATTTTGGTGGGGTGTCAATTGAGATTCAACAGCAAATTCTTGATCATCTTGGTTATGTTAAAGGGGACCTCCCTTTCGAATATTTGGGAGTCCATTTAACTACTAAAAAGCTGTCAGTTGCTCAATGGCAACCTCTGGTTGATAAGATTTCTGCAAGAATTACTTCCTGGACAGCAAGATACCTGTCTTATGCAGGCAGATGCCAGTTGGTTCAGTCAGTTATATTTGGAGTTCAAGCTTATTGGGCTCAATTGTTTATCATGCCATCAAAAGTTGTTAAACTGCTGGAGACTATATGCAGAACTTATATCTGGTCAGGGTCTGTTAATATCACAAAGAAAGCCTATGTGGCTTGGGAGAAAGTGTGTATGCCTAAGTCTGTTGGAGGTTTGAACTTAACAAATATCTCATTGTGGAACAGAGCTGCCATATCTAAACTAAGTTGGGATTTAGCTCATAAGAAAGACTTGTTGTGGGTGAAATGGATCCATACTGTTTATATCAAACATCATCAGTTAGAGAACCTTACTATCCCAGCTAATGCTAGCTGGATGGTAAGGAAAATTGTGGAGGGAGCTAAGCTACTACATCAGCATCAATTGCTAGATAACACTGACTGCACCATAAGGAAAGTATACTTGCAACTGATTGGAGAATCAACTAGAGTTTCATGGAAGAATATGGTAATGCAAAATGCTGCTAGACCTAAAGCTATCTTCAGCTTGTGGTTGTTACTGCAGGATAGACTTCCTACCAAGAACAGACTGCTGCAATGGAATTTGAACATATCAGGCATCTGTGTTATGTGCCAACAAGAATTGGAAACTAGAGATCATCTATTTCTGCATTGCACTTATGCTTCCCAGTTGAGATATCAAACAATGCAATGGCTGGGAATTGAAGACTTCACTGGACAAGTTTGGACACAATGCTGCCACTAGATCATCATACAGTCCAAAGGGAAATCTCTCCGAGCTCACACATTCAAGATGACAATTACAGAAATGCTGTATAGTTTATGGTTAAAAAGGAATGCGAGAATCTTTTAAAACATTTATTGTAATTGTGATAAACTCCTAAGTAGTATAGCCTATATCTGTAATGTTCGAGCTCCTCCTAGGCTTAGTTCATATATTCAGCATTTTATGTTATAAATGCTGAATGATTAGAGTAACATTGATACTTTATGTTCCAGTTTTGATAGGCAGTTGAGGTTAAACTGTCCTATGATTTTGTAAGGCATCCTTTTGGTGATTAATAAAATTTAATTACCAAAAAAAAAAAAATTTCTCTTAAAATTCTTTGAATATCTTTTTAAATATTTTCAAGTTCAAACTAATTAGAGCATTAAATAAAAGCTCGAGCAAAGAACTCAACTTCTTAAAAAAGTGTAGTTTTTTGGGGGAAAATATTTTAACCCTTGAAGAAGCTTGGTCGACATGCTATATATTAACATTTAATTATATATTTTCTAAATATTTCTATTGCTTATAGAATACTTCTAATATTTTCTATAACAGTTCCTCAAATGAACAAAGTTTGAACACTAAAATCAATAAAAAAAATATGTCTCGTGAGAACTACACCTACTAACCATAACATTAAGTGAAAACAATTTATAAGTACAGATATCAACTAAAATATCACAAAGAATTACTAAAAAATATTAGGGCCTCTTTTAAATTTTGGCTTTAGATTGAGTTGCCACTGGCTAAATTCATTCAAAGCGATAATCCATATAGAATACAATTGTATAGGGCAAAATTTGGCTCATAACGTCCCCACGCCAAATGGGCACGTCTCCCATAATAAGGATGCTCCAAGTAAGAGTGCGGCCCAAATCGGCAAAGAAGGAACAACGTCGTTTAATACCTGCCCCTTTTACTGAGTGGAAGCCACCAACCTCTGTACTTTTTTTCTTATTTATTTATTGGTTCGAGGAAGGTTTCCTACTATAAAAAGGAAATATTCATATTGTAAAAGTGAATGATCATTATTCTCGGATAATACAATCTCTATTTCTCTCTCTCTCTCTCTCTCTCTCTCTCTCTCTCTCTCTCTCTCTCTCTCTCTCTCTCTCTCTCTCTCTCTCTCTCTCTCTCGTTCACAACCATTGTTTTCTTCTTAAGCTAAGTCTATTATTATGTCCGTTTACAGATCAACAAAAATTCTCGAAGTGATAATTATCTCTTGGGCTTATTATATTTTATTCAATTACCCCCATATATTTTTTGATTGTTTTTAGGCTTACAAAATACTAACACAATTTTTGAGCTAAACAATTTGGCGCCGTCCATGGAGATTTCATAGCAGAATTGTGTAGTTCTTCCGGGGACCAAAAGGAAAGAAACACCAAGGAACAACTAAGATCAAAACAAGTTGAAGCGATATATCGGACAAAGGAAACTTGAAAATCTTGAGTTGAGATCCAGCTCCTCTGTCACCCCCCCCCCCAGATAATATAAGCAAGAAGAAGAGAACAGCCCTCCCCCTCCCCCCGGGGAAAAAGCATCTACCATACTCACGTGTCCCCAAAGCAAGGACCTGCCGGGGAAGGACACGAAGACATCTCACAACTGAGATCCACGGCGGAGTAACCTACGCGAACTAATCGAGAAGACATCACATAAACCGTGCGAAATCTAAAACCAAAACAGACCGCTAACGCCCTATACACATAACGATGGGTCATGCGGGAGAAAAATGTCAAACAAAATTTCAACTACACGTTGAACTGGGACTCAGGCTATGCACCTTCGCCAACAAAAGAATTACAAAGTTCGACTACGGTTGAACAACAACTCAGGCTACGTGCCTTTGCCAAAAGGTTCAATTACAAGTTGAATTGGGACTCAGGCTATGCGCCTTCGCCAACAAAAGAATTACAAAGTTCAACTACGGCTGAACAACAAATCATGCTACGTGCCTTCGCCAAAAAGTTCAACTAAAAGTTGAACTGGGACTCAGGCTATGCGCCTTCGCCAACAAAAGAATTACAAAGTTTGACTATGGTTGAACAACAACTCAGGCTACGTGCCTTCACCAAAAATTTCAACTACAAGTTGAACTGGGACTCAAGCTATGCGCCTTCGCCAACAAAAGAATTACAAAGTTCAACTATAGTTGAACAACAACTCAGGCTATGTGCCTTCGCCAAAATTTTCAACTACAAGTTGAATTGGGACTCAGGATATGCGCCTTCGCCAACAAAAATTGTAACGTTCAACTACGGTTGAACAACAACTCAGGCAACGTGCCTTCGCCAAATAGTTCAACTGCAAGTTGAACTAGGACTCAGGCTATGCGCTTTCGCCAATAAAAATTGCAACGTTCAACTACACTCAGGCTACGTGCCTTCACCAAAAAAATCAACTACAAGTTGAACTAGGACTCAGGCTATGCACCTTCACCAATGAAAATTGTAACATTCAACTATGGTTGAATAACAACTCAGGCTACGTGCCTTCGCCAAAAAGTTCAACTGCAAGCTGAATTGGGCCTCAAGCTATGCGCCTTCGCCAACCAAAATTGCAACGTTCAACTACTATTGAAAAACAACTCCTTCACCAAAAAATTCAACTACAAGTTGAACTGGGACTCGGGCTATAAGCCTTTGCCAACAAAAATTGCAACATTCAACTACAGTCGAACAACAACTCAGGCTACGTGCCTTCGCCAAAAGTGCAACTACAAGTTGAATTGGGACTCATGCTATGCACCTTAGACCAACAAACATTTTCAATGTTCAACTATGGTCAAACAACAACTCAGGCTACGTGCATTTTCCAAAAAGTTCAACTACAAGTTGAACTGCGACTCAGGATATGCACCTTCGACCAACGAAAAAATTACAACGTTCAACTACGGTGGAACAACAACTCTGGCTGCGTGCCTTCGCCAAAATGTTCAACTGCATGTTGAATTGGGACTTAGGCTATGAGCCTTCGCCAACAAAAAAATTACAAAGATCAACTACGGTTGAACAACAACTATGGCTACGTGCCTTCGCCAAAAAGTTCAACTACAAGTTGAACTGGGACTCAGCCAATATGCCTTCACCATCACAAACCCAATCTCATCCAAACAGCAAAGCCGAATGCCTTCGTCCTCAAAACTAAGAAGCAACGGTCGAAGGAACACGCTAAATCTCCCTCGCCAAACTCGGCCATTCAAGTAAGTACGCCCAACTCGAGTTAAAATTTAGGCCGTGTAAAGTTCAGCCCCGATCGAAATACAAGGCCACATTTCTTACCATCGCGACCAATAATTCGACCACGCCCGAACTGGGATTGAGGCTAAGTGCCACTATCTCCAAATAACGGTGACAACTTTGAGACTAAGTGCCACTATCACCAAATAACGGCCACAACTTGTTTAAACCAAAAGAGAAGCGATTAAAAAAAAAGCGCTCAATCGAGGTCAAGGCCATTATCGCTAAATAGCCGACCTAGTCTATGACTAAGGCTAGCAAGCGACTCGACGACGGTCGAAGGCACCAGAGCCAACATTATCATGGTCAAGGCTATCGCCACCATTACGGTTAAAGACAAGGGAAAGGTGCAAAACAAACACTTGGCAGAACAGAGGAAAATAAAATCGCATATATTTGCATCTTCATCACAACGGATCATCCTCGCTTACACCCGGCCAAGGCCGATAAATATAAAAAAACAAAAAAAAAAAGAGATAGCCAAACGACAACAACAACTATAAAAACAATATAAACCAACACCAAAAAAACCTTTTTCATTCTGTGCTACCCGCGCCACTATCAACACCACCAATGCCCTCGGCGCCATCGTCAGCTTTTGGAGTGGACGAGTCGAAGCCATAATCGACATGGGCCTCACGAGCCTTTTGACGGGCTTCTTCATAAGTGGTTTCGGGCATGATGCCGGCCTCCCACAATCTCTTGTACACGTCGAGCTGAGCCTCGGCAAATATCTACAGGTCGCGAGCCGGGCCGAAAGAGGCAGCCTGATCCCTCAAATGTTGATTCTCGGCCTCTAAGGCCATAATCCAGTCCGCTGCAGCCTGGGCATCCCGTTCATAAACACCAATACGTTCCTCCAACGCTCCCTCTAGAAAGGCCGTAGCGGTCCTGTCCTATTCCAGTTCCCGTTCACGGACACGGTCCGCCGTCTCCAATGTCTCGACCCTCGATACGACATCCCTTTCCTGCAGCCTCAATGCAGCGGCCTCAGTCGCTAAAGCGGCCACCTGCTTGTTCAAAGCTTCAAGGGCCTCTACCGCCCTTGCCTGATCATGGCGTACCTTCTCAGCAGCGGCCCGCCTCTCAGCCCCTATCTCCTAATCTTTACGACGAAGCTGCTCCTCAAGAATGTTGACCCTACTAAGGGCCTGCTGCATTTGAAGTTCCCGCCTTGCCAGTTCTTCGACAAGGTCCCAATTCCGAGGGTCGTTCCACACGTGCTCGCGCATCTCGCGACACCAGTCCCGATAACGATGGTATGTTTCCAGCACCCGTGAGCAAATTCCTGAACGAACGTTGGCTCAGCGAATGCTCTCCACCTCCAACAAAAAGAGCTACAAGAACGAGGCAATAATCAGAACAGAAAAACAAACAAAGTAAAGCAAAATAAAAGAGATGAACTAAAAGTCGCTACACATACCTTCAAGCTCTACGCGGCCACCTCGCCCATCAACCCGACGTCTGAAATGCCCCTCAGCGACGTACTATCTTCCTCTGTGCATAGTACCTCGAACAACGACACCAGATTCTCCTCTTGAAGCAGCAAGTTCTGCTCCGTCGGGATCTCGACGTAACGGAGCCGCCCTTCAGCACACACCATTGTGCGAGTGTGATCGTTCTAAAGCATACGGGCATCGTCAGGATCTAGGTCGGACTCAGAATCTGAACCTTCGCCCACATGGCCCCTCCCTCCGCCCGCCGCTCGAGGAAGTTGAGGCTCCTGCCTCCACCAATACCATGGCGCCTGATTCTCTAGCCAATGCGGTTGATGAGGAACTACCCCCCTCTCAGCAACCAGAACTGATAATTGAACCGTCGAAGCAGTAGTGTCACCTTGGCCCGATCCAACCGGAGAAACCCCCACCGAATGCCCGCCCTCAAGGGCAGGCATCGCCGTTGGACTCTCTTCCACGTCTGATGGCGGAGAGTCCAAGTTTATCTCTAATGGAGACGGTGTAAATGCAACCCTATGCCGGACCAGCGGCCTCTCATCTTCCTCCTCATCCTCGCTCGGCGCCAACTCCCCCCAGGGGCGTACGATCCCCGAAGGCTCCTCGACCCGAGGTGCCAATCGTGTTGGGAAATAGGCCGCCGAGGATTCAACCGAAGCCACCCTCAGCACTGGAGGAGATTCCAGCATAGATACAAGTCTTGGAGTCGCGCCCGACCTGCGAAAAGCTAATTGAGGTGCCCTCACACGGCGTGTCCTCCCTAATCAGTGGAAAAACAAAAGTTAATAAGAACCAAACAGGAATGAAGCGAAGACAGAACGAAGCTAGAGGTCTCACCCGAAGCAGGTCTGCTACCGTGCCTCTCCCAAAAAGATGGCCACGTGCGAATCCCCGCTGAGTGAAGGAGCACGACTTCGACCCATTTGCGAATGCCGGTCAGTGGAGCCAGTGGCGGTTATTCAGCTATGAACAAGAGGCAAGGTTAGCCCCATGAAGGACGGCCCGAATCATCATACCAAGGACCCTATGAGGAGCGTAGAGTGTCAACACATGCCGCAACATGATCTCTCTCCGGGCCAGCTCAACATATTTTATGAGCATGGCAAAAAGCTTGTAAAGAGAAGGAACGAGTTGGCCAGGTCATACTCGGTAATGTTGCAAAAGTCCACCACCAATATCGGAAGGGGGATCCTAAACCCCAACCTAAAAGGATAAGCGTAGAAAACGCAGTACCCCTCGGTCGGTGTGGACCCTCTCCTCACGCCTAGCAAGGAGTATATCGGCAAATCGGGGAATGCACCACTGCACCCGTAGCTGGCCGATACCCACTTCCCCTATTAGTGAGGCTTCATCCACCCGATCCTCCCCCTCATCGGCGGTGAAATCGGTCGTCGGTCCTCGGGGCAAGGACAAAATATCGGCCACCAACGCCCCCCCCCCCCCCCCCATCAATTTTTTCTTTTTGGTGTAAATAAAAAAGGACTGGAGAATTGCTGAAATTGTAACAAGACTGGAGAAAAAGGATACATACTGGCAAAAAAGAAGAAATTTTTTGTGATAACGTCAATGACAAGTGGGGGTTGGAATAGGTGGAGAGAGCTCTCGGATGAACAGTGAATTTCTCCTTAATACTGCTCATTGAATAGTATTCTGGTTACTGTTCATCCGGCATATCGCCGGAATCCGGTGGTGGACTAGCATTATTTTGGTGTCGCGTCAATCTCCTTCTTGTTGCGAACACTTTCCAACTGATCTTATTTCAAAATCTTTATTCAAACGCAACAGATCTTACATTTAGTAAAATTTCACTGTTCATTCGAATTATGCTTCTGTTTGAACTTTGATCGATCTTAATGGATGTGTTACCCTCTCCCCAGCCTTGTGCTGTGGGAGAGGCTGCTAAAATCCACTCAGAAAATCAAAATGGACATGGATCCAATCAGTCATATGCATCGAAGCTCAACGGACAGCATTCTGCTGAGAACAAATCTCACATGGAGCTTTGTCCAATCTCATTTGATCAAGGTCTTCCAATTGTGGAGTTTACAGTGGATGAAGTTAACTCATTCACAAAGGAGGAAGGTCTTCAACAAGCTGTGATAATTAAATTTTCATATGGAAAGCCGGAACTTCAACAACTAAGGCAGATCCTGCCGAAACAACTTGCTGTCAAAGGAAGCTGTAACATCGGACAACTATAATATCGTCACATTCTTGTAAGATTCGATTTGTTTGAAGATTTTGCTCAGGTGGTGTCAAGAACAAATGGCTATGTAAGGACTAAAGGAGAAGATTTCTTCTTTCGGACATTCCCGTGGACAATGGGATTTAATCCGCGAGAGGAAACGTCAAAAGCTGTGGTATGGATTTCTTTTCCCGATCTGCCTGCAAATCTGTTTGCCAAAAAATCTGTTCTGTCCATCGCGTCAGCAGTAGGAAAGCCTATTGCAGTAGATAAAGCTACTCAAGATCGAACGCGACCAAGTACGGCTAGAGTTAAAGTATTGATCGATCTGCTCAACAAGCATCCAACAAAAATAAAGATTAAGATTGTAGATTCCAAAACTGGAAAGGTATCATATTTCGACCAGAGGATAGTGCTTGATAATGTTCCTGCATACTGCACGCATTGCTACCATCAAGGACATAATATTAATTCATGTCGACGGATTCCAGTAAACGAAACAGAAGTTCATATTACTGTTTCAAATGATAGGTGCAATCTATCTAAATTGGAAGGTGATGCAAGGGAATATTTGAATGCGAACAAGGCAGATCGTCGACCAGATATTCAGGAAGTAGGACAGTCGAAGGCTTTGGGTTATGCTGAACAAACTGGTCCAGTTAATCCAATTCCAAATGGTCATGGGATGCAAGTGAACGAAAGGCAGAAATCAGCAACTTTACATTTTCCTTTGAGTGGAGTAACTGAAAACCAAGCTGGAAATTCAACTATCAATCTTACAGTTAACACTGCAGTAGATGAAACAGAAAATATTTCTGTACATAAGTTGACAGAGACTTGCAAGCAAGGTAAAAACTTTGAGCAACAGCTTGTTGTCAACTCTGATAATAGGCACAGCTACTCCGTGGCTGACAAGGCAACTGGCACTACTAAAGAAAACTGTCTGGATTTTAATGTTAACAGTGCTTCCTCTTGCATTCCCTCTGATTGTACGCAGGATAATACCATTGAGCAGCAGTTAGTGATCAAAGTCGATAACAATTGCAAGAGTACTATGTCTGTCAAAGGAAATGGTACTACAGTAGCAAATTCAGTGGCTTTCAATGCTGATATTACTCCAAAAGATGCTCCAGCTGAGTCTATGGATAATGTAACAGATCCAAATTGCTGTAACAATTCCAAAATTGCTGAACTACAAAAAAGTAGTCAATGGACTAACTCGACAGCTATGCACACTGTAAACATGGCCAATGTTAATGAGTTTAATGTACTAAGATCTGATCATTTAGCTGCAATTGACCATAATGCAGGAAGGAATGTATCTGTTGCTGCAGAAAGTGCAATGCAGTTAATAACAGAAAGTGCAATGCAGTCTGAGCACCTGGCTGCTATTGAAGGACCACTTAACAGATGTAACAGGCAGATGGTAGGAGATCAAACAATTGTTTCTGATCCTGCACAAACCATTACTAGTCCAAAAGGGGAGACAGCACAATGTAGAAATGACAATGCAGAAGAAAATCAACTGAGTCAGATCGACCAGCGTCACACAGATTGCAGCACACTGGTCGAACCACTGGATACACTCTCTATTTCGTTACATCTGGAAAATCATCTGAAGATTCAGCTGATCGAGCTAAATTTGCGAACTCTAATGTTGAGGCTGAAAAACAAAAAACAAGCACTACAAAAGAAGAGGCTGCTCAGAATCGTCAACATACCTCTACAGTTCCAGCAGCTTCACTGTCTGTGGAACTGTTAAATCATAATGAATTATCACAGAATGAAGAGGTATCTCAACAAACTCTTCAAGTCAGTCAACATACAAAAAATACATGCCCATCCATATCCAAAACAAATTCAAACTCACAATTCCGTAACAGAATGAGTAACACTGAAAACTCTCCAGCTAAACTCTCGAATGCAGGCAAGGCTATTGCCGCGCTTGAAAAACAGGATAAACAAAATGGAAAAGTTGCTGGAAGTGATTCAGAAGGTGCAAATCTCTAAATCCAGTATATACAGAGGGGAACTTATTTTTCCAGTTCAAACAGAGGGGCGATCCACTATGGCAAAACTGGCAAACTCTGCCAACGACAAATCTCCACCTATGAACAACATTGTCAAAGAGTACGGGGAACCATCAATCTCAAGCAACAAAAAAGATGAGAAGAGCTGGGAAGATGTATTCAGTAGTTTAAACTACAATGCCTCAATTTTTGCTTCAGGAAGTAATGCTAAGGCAGAGTCTCGTCAAAGGGAAAGAACTTGGGACGGCAGGGTGATTGAAGACGTCAACATAAGGAGGCCCCCAATGCGAAATGCAAAACAAAAACAGGTTGCTCAAACATTACGTTCGAAATCCTAGAATAAAGTATGAATTTTGAGGAATTTTTGAAAAATCATGTGGAAGAAAACAACATTTTACAAATCGAAACTTTCACAATAAAAGAGAAAAAAGGGCACCTATATGGTTTCCTCATTTTTATATTTTACCATCACATTAGTATTTTTCTATGTAATATCATCACAGAGTATATTATAGACTCTGTGATGATCAGTCAATTCTTAGTCCTTGCGAGTTCCTTCTTTTTACATGCTTGCTAGTCCAGGAGGCCTTTTGCCTCAATAGTATAGCTAAGGTAAGGTCTATGCCGGCTGTGTTATATGGGTAACATTACCGGCGTAATCCGCCTTATTTTATTTATCCTATTTGTTGTAATTTTCCTTTTCCTATTTATAAATAAAAAAAAACCCTAGGCGTTTGCCTAGTGGACCAAAAAAAAAAAAAGACAAGTGGGGGTTGCTTACCATCAGAGCAACCCCTCTTGTCTTCTCTATATCTCCGACAATATGGCATGATAATTGAAATTTTACTAATCTTAACCAAATGTTTCGAGTTCAAACTCTGGAATGAACAGGGTTTTTCATGACTCATAGAGACGTATAGTTTAACCATAGTCAAAAAATTATGAACCAAAAAGAAAATTTTGAGGAAGGAACAAAAATTGATTGAAGAAAACAGTGAATAGGGAATGTGCAAAATAGATACTAGTGCAATCCTCTGATGAATCATACTGTTTAATATAAACATCAGAGGAACTACATATATTGTTATTTCCTAACTAAAAGTTTTTCATGCCATCTCCGATGTTAGCCAAAAAAGGGGCAGCCAAAATGTCATTTAGTAGCCAAGGCAGACTGCTGAGGGTTGTTAGTGGTAAAGACCTTCATATTTATGCCAGCCCTGCATTATCAAGAAAAGGAATGTCAGTAATCTTCTCTGAGTATATCTTTTCTTATCAAGTTAAAATTATAGTATTGATTTGAGACACAAATCCAGCATACAACAGGTACAGCATCTTCCCCACAAATACCATCCATTCATCAGCAAAACTTTACTACCAAAGATTTTTCTACTCTTTCAAATGCTCTCCTATTTCTGTTTTAACGTAGTGCCCACATTAACACCAATGGAAATCCTTCGCATGCTCTCACCAAATAACTAGATTATGTCTAGAATACGATTTGAAAGTTATGACAAGTGAATTCATTTATTGAAGATTGCAAGACACAAGTCAACCAAGGGGCTTATAAGCTATGGGAAAACGAAGCTGGAAATTCATATGGAAAGGAGATTGTTTCATATGAATAGAGGACTTCTTATGCTGACTGTCAACTGAAGCTATATCTTGGAGCATTGAAAAGTTAAGATATGGATGTCTCATACTCCACCGGTAGCGAAGCCTTTCATTGAACATAAGCTTTAGTTCATCAACATTATTATCTATCAGACTAACATCCATACTTGAATATACAAGTATAAAGTTCATAAATGAGGATTTATTTTTAAAACACTTAATCTAAAACAAGAAAAAGAACATTTGAAAACACAACAGCTCTGCAATTGACTAGAAAGGTAACAGAATTGTTGCAAATCCCTGACAGGACATGATTCTATTAGTTTTCTTTTGAAGCCTTGGTTCCATTAATTAGTGCAATCCGGCAATCCAAATGCATTATTTCAGAGAAACTATGTTTTCCTGCTCTTTCTTACACGTACATAATGGTTAGAATGCTTATGGAACCAGATGCCTCAGAGTCCTATAGCATCAGTAAATAGGAAATTTTATATCAGCATATAGATATAAAACTTCAGCAAGCATATTACTAAGTCTATTGACCTAGTTGTCTCTTCATAATGAAATCATTGGTTATTGACCTCACACAACTGATGCTCCAACAAGAAAATACTACAAAAGCTGAAATGTTTCTCTGATCATTTAAAATGTTTCTACTGACAAAAGGGAAGATTTTATATCGTTAGAAAATAAATGGGGTGAACAGGGATGTTGGGATCTTCTGGAAACACTCTCGACACACACGATGCATCTTTAAAGCCAAACCTACTTCTTTTTCAAACAATGCCCACTATGCAAGACATGAAAGGGAGAAAATAGCTTCAAGTGGGACTTGATTTTTAAAATTGAATTGGAAAACAACCCACTTCCATATAACAAAGAAAAGGAAGCACATTTATTCTAGATAAAGAAAGAAGACATAGAATTATCTTTACACAGGCACTTGTATAAAGGCAACACCAAAAATATGGGGACGCAAAGAGAGTAGCTTTTTCCAAATATTCATGATGCTTCAAACGAATAGCTGCAAATACCGTCTCCTCTTACTACTCATTCTGTCACAGGAATCAAAACTGTGAGAAATTTTCAATAAAAAGAAGATAAGCACAGATAGTTGTGTGACAAAAATGACCTAATTGTGGATTTCTTGTTTTCCGTTACTCTTTTCTTAGTATTTACACTTTTCATAATGGATCCAAATTCAAGCTGAAAAGCTAAAGAGGCCAAGAGAGGAAATATAGTTCTCTTAATCTGTTTTTCTTTTGCTTGATAGTAAGTCGGTCTGCAACATCAATAGAACTCTTTGAAACCAATGCAATTGAAAGAAGCTAAATGGAAACCAAGGCAGGGCAAAAGTGACACTTCATGACATACTTGAATTATAATATAAGCTAATCTTATGTGAAAGAAAAGTTATCTGGGGAAATAAGAGAATTGCATGCAGAGGCGAGAACTTGAAAGTGAATCATTCAGTGGTGGGGTGTTCATAGAACAGAAGGCCTCGCCCAACACACCATGAAGGTATGTAAGAGCACAATTTATCAGATGGACGACAGAAAAAAAAAAAACCTTGTTAGTTGGGCATAAATGCTTTCCGAAACCACAGCAGCAACTCACAAGCATATCTACTAATTGCGTAGGATAAAGTAAGCAAATCATAGAGTAAGTTCACACAGTAAATTAACCCATCATAGTTTCACAGTTGGTTAAACATATGCACATGATAATTGAAAAGAACAAAACAAAGGAGAACATCTCAAAGAGGGAGTTGACAAACACCACAAAGCAAGCCATAAAGTAACTTAAAATATAGACAAAAGTTGATCACCGTACTTTAGGAGGTATTGGCGTGCTAATTTGGCTTCAGCAGTTTCCTTCTTAACTGGTAGCATCCCTCCAATCAGAACTAGGCTCTCTGAATAGTCAAAAATCACATACGAGCCCTTCTTAGCATTCTCAACGCTGAATTTTGCCTTTACTGAACTAGTCACTGGATCAAACAACAGCACCCCGTTTTCATCCTCCGCTACAATGTCACCATTCCTCAAACAGCCCAATGTTCTGTCAAAACCAAATGTTATTCCAACATTGCATTTCTTGCTCCAACCATCTTCAGCATCCATTACCCAAACATTAACATTATATTTGTCTGTTTTCTCCCATATTAACATACCAAGAGAATCCTCTAAATTCACAAGATTCCCCTTAGTCCCCACTCTTATTCCCGGCATAGGTAACTTGTCAAATACTTTCTTACTCACATCAAAATACACCAACACCTCACGAGATCCATGCGCATCCTCTACTACCGCTCTCCAATAAGGTACCCCTTTAATGATCACATTGCAATTAAGCCCAAGAACACGAAACCCCACCTCATTTTTCAGCTTCTTCCAGCTGAAACTCTTAGTCGAACACATTTCCACTTCATCCGGAGCTCTAGTTTCAGCTGGTCTGAAACACAAGAGACTCAAGATGAAGAAATCATTCTCTTGAGAATCATAAGCCAACCCTACGGAAACACAAGAGTGAATTCCCATAAGGGGTTTGGTCTTTGAAAGCTTTATCGTCCTATACTGCCTCATAGCAGGGTTCCAAAGAGTAATCATCTCACCCCAAGGAGGCTGAGAAAGGCATACAATGCCATTACAACAACCCACAACCGACATATCCTGAAAGTAGGAAGGAAAAGGGCTATCCAGTTCCACAACTGGTGATGATTCGGGGTGCGGGTCAAATAGCGAGAGGACATGATCAATGGACTTGAAATGGCGAGTATGTATAAAAATGGGTGAAGTACAGGTGGCACTCTGCAAAGAAGAGGAATGGCGGAAATGGGTGGCTATGAAGCTGGGTTTGGAAATGAGCTTTTTCCATGGCTTGCAAACACACCTGAATCGTAAAAGGGTCTTCACAGGGAGACGAGAAAGGAAATTGGAGATGATTTCTCTAGGGAAAATGCAGCTGGATGTTGGGTCTGAAAGTGTATTTTTCGTTTTCTTGGAGCTCCCTTTCCCTTTTCCTTTCTTTTTCCCATTTCCTTTGCCTTTAGAGGGCGGCATTTTAGCTGGGTAGTAGCTGGAGGTTGAAGATGAAGAAAAGCCTTTGTGATCGACACAGAGAAACGGTAAAGAAGAGGGGAAAAGGGTTCTGCTTATAACAAGGCGAATATTAATTTGCGGATATTATTAAGGACAATACAAACTAACTAATCTTAGGGTATGAAATGTTATAAAATAGAAGTCTATTTAGAGTGAATGTCTAAGAGTTTTAGCTTGAAGCTAAGTCATTCCTCTTCCTATAAATAGAGGGGTCTTACCCCATTGTAAACCACCCCAAGTATTAATAAGAATACTTCTCTCTCTCCCTATTCTCTCTCTATATTGTTCTTATTCTTGCATTATTGTTCTTGTCTTTATATTATTTCATAACACGTTATCAGCACGAGACTCTACCGTCTCAAGAACCATTCTCGAGAAATCTAAGGTATTTCCCTCTTCCTAATTTAATTTTCAATTATGTCTGACATTACAAAAAGAAAGTTCGTTGCCCTTGAAATTTCGGGCAAGAACTATATGACATGGGTGTTGGATGCTGAAATCCACTTAGATGCTATGGGTCTCGGAGACACCATCAAAGATAGAGAAAAAGCATCCACCCAAGAATGTGCGAAGGCCTTGATTTTCTTGCGCCACCACCTTGATGAAGGTTTGAAGATTGAATATCTCACCGTCAAGGATCCTCTCGTCTTGTGGAACGGCTTAAAGGAGAGATATGACAACCTGAAGTTGGTCACTCTGCCACAAGCACGATATGATTGGGCTCATCTGAGGCTCCAGGACTTTAAGTCCGTTTCTGAATATAATTCTGCTATGTTCACAATTACTTCCAAATTGAAGCTATGCGGGGATAATATCTCCGATTATGATATGCTTGAGAAAACATTTACAACGTTTCATGCCTCCAATATAGTACTGCAACAACAGTACAGAGAGAAAGGCTTAACAAAGTACTCTGAACTGATTTCTCTTCTACTAGTGGCTGAGCGAAATAATGACCTGCTCATGAGAAATCATGAAAATCGACCCACTGGGTCTACACCACTGCCTGAAGCAGATAAGGTGCACTCTCATTATGCCAAACATGAAAAGGACCATGGTCATGGTCGTAAACGGGGTCATAGCCAGGGACGTAGACAAGGAAGAAATTCCAATGAAGTCCGTCACCCCCCGAAGAGAGATAACCACCGAAAGCAGAAACGGGGTCATGAAGATCCTAAGGAAAATGGTTCAGAAACGATATGTTATCGTTGCGGTGGGAAAGGGCACTGGTCAAAGACTTGCCGTATACCAAGACACTTGGTTGACCTTTATCAAGCATCTCGAAAGAGAAAAGGCCCTGAAACAAATTTTGTCTATGACGACAATGAGGACATCACCCACCAAAATGTGGCAGACTTCTTTGAGCAACCCGATGGGAAAATAGACCACCTAATCGGCGATGGATCTGTGATGAAAGAAGATGGAGTTATTTGATTTTGTTCTACTTATTTGTATTAGTTAGTGAATAAACTAATAGTCATTAGTATTAGCTCGTATTAGTTAGTTCATGATGCAATGTTAGCAGTAGTTCTTTAGAATATCTTCAATATGCTCAAATATCAATAAAACTTTTATTTTCCAGTGGGGGTAATCGACTAGCCTGAAAAACTAGTCGATTATCAACTATTTTCGCATTAAAGTTGAAAAACAATTGATCAACAATCGATTGTCGTTGACTAACAATCGATTTTCATTAAGACAGTAATCTGGAATTTTTCAAAAATCATCCACAATCGATTGTCTTTGTCTAACAATCGATTGTCTTGAAACAGAGGTCTGGAATTTTTCAAAAATAGCCAACAATCGATTGTCTATGCATAACAATCGATTGTCTTAAGACAGTAATCTGGAATTTTTCAAAAATCATCCACAATCGATTGTCCTTGTCTAACAATCGATTGTCTTGAAACAGTAATTTTTCAAAAATAGCCAACAATCGATTGTCTATGCATAACAATCGATTGTCTTAAGACATCTGAAGTTTTCAAAATAGCAAATAATCGATTGTGTGTGTTTAACAATCGATTGTCAATGTTCAACAATCGATTGTTTGTAAGTAACAATCGATTGTTTGAAGAAAACGTTTAAACTGAAATTTTCAAACTGCAAAGTAATGGATAACATATCTGATTTTGTTAGTCAACTGTTAGCAGCAGATTTTGAAAATATTATGTGACTCAAAAGAATTGAACTTGTTTATTCTTATGTTCGTATATTTTCTTTTATATGTCAAACCATGGGAAGTAAATTGATTGAAGGCCCCGGAAGAGCAACTGTAACTCTGCCCAAAGGCATGACGTTTATCTTAGAGAATGCAATATTCTCCTCCAAGTCTAAGAAGAACTTGTTGAGTTTTAAAGATATCATTCAAAATGGATATCATATTGAGACAATAGATGAGAATAATCCTGAATTCTTCATGAAAACGAGGCTGCCCATTTCGGTTTGGGTTCACGTCATTTTGCATGCAGCAATGCTAGTTCGTCGGCTGCCCACTTTGGTTTGGGTTCATGCCATTTTGCATGCAGCATTTTAGTTTGTCGGCTGCCCACTTCGGTTTGGGGTCACGCCATTTTGCATACAGCAATGCCAGTTCGTCTCTGACTGACGAATTGACACAAATATTCCCCGTTGCAATTGGTTTTTGGGTCATGGACCCAATATATCCCATTTAAGAATTTTTGGATGCGTAGTATATGTGCCTTTAGCACCGCCATCCCGCACCAAAATGGGTCTGCAAAGAAGGTTAGGAATATATGTTGAGGTTGAATCTCCCTCCATTATTCGCTACCTCGAAACATTGACAGGAGATTTGTTCACTGCACGATTTGCAGACTATCAATTTGATGAGACACTTTTCCCAAAATTAGGGGGAGAAGTTGGTGAAACCAAACGGGAAATTTTGTGGAAAAATGCATCATTATCTCATCTTGATCCACACACCTCTATTTGTGAGAAAGAGGCACAAAAGATTATCCATTTGCAAAGAATAGCAAATCAAATGCCTGACGCATTTATAGATTTGAAAAGGATAACAAAGTCACATATCCCCGAAGTGAATGTGACAACATCTGATTCACGAATACATATTCATTATTGGAAGAATATGAACATGAAATTGGTATTGAATATACCACACTCACCCCTAGAAGGAGGTTTGAGATGATACCATACTCACCCCTAGAAGGAGGTTTGAGATGATATATGGCATGAATGATCGTTGGTCACGTACCTATTGTACGCCAAAATATTTTGGAAATATGACTATTAAAGGACAACGATAATGCAAGAAACATATCTTGCATATAAGTTTGACATGACCATAATGGTATAACTTTCTCTTTAAGAAAGATATTCACTACATGGATGTTGATGAATCTGTGGTAGTACAAAATTAATTGAGAGCTCTAGAAGAGCCAATTATTACTATGTTGGAGAAACACAATTGAGTATTGTGCTGTAGTAAGTCTCAAAGAAACTTATTCAGTTTCCAAAGTACACGCGAAAGCGATTGATTATATTGAGACTATAAATAAAGGAAGGCTTTGATATCTCCTATTACTACAACTTGTAGCGGGGTAATTTGCATATGAAAAGCTACCCGCTTTGTTCTCCAGTTTGTACTACACAAACAAAAGAATGCCACAATAAAGTGGATATCTATTGGTATAAAACCCATGTCATAATAAACCTGAAGTTTATTGATAAGTGCACATGTCATGGTATAAATTTGAAGTTTACCAATATTGATAATTTATTCAGTTGGCATTCGTGTTAGCCATCTCATTTTAAGTATGATGTGCAAATTCACATAGGTGAACATTAAAGAACTAGAAAGTTCTTTACGAATTCTCTTGTATCACTTGTTCTCATTAAAGAACTGACCAACTAAAGAGTTCGGGTTGAAGCCCATAAATTCTGGAAATATCAAAGGTGAATATGGGCCCATTCACCTGCCTTGTATACCACATATGATGCATCTATGATATGGTTACATGCGCAATTGTTATTAACCCGCAGCCTGGCCGGTGCTTGCGAGGTAAATTGCTCAGTAATCTAACTTCGAGCATAATTTCCAGATTCTCTACTCAAGATAGTTCATCTTGATAAGTTGGTTTATATCAAAGTTGGTTTAGCAAGATAATTATTGAGTGCTTCCACTTAATAGCTAAACTGTTTCTTATGAGAACAAAGTTATATATATATCAATTTGATATAAGTTGTATACGAGAGTATATTTCCCCTCACAAGTGGTTCAAGGTCAGGAACCAAATAATTTCATCTTATTATTAATGTGCTGTGTATATTGACATGATAATGCACAAAGATGATTTCCCAAAGTTGAGGAAACAAGTTAGCTTTACTAACATGAGGGGGAGACATGATAAACACTTGAGAAAAGGTTACATGGGATGAATTATCATTTGTATATGTATATCCCCGAATATCATGATATGAACCTGAAGATCATAAAAAGGATAATTCAATTGCAACATATTGCAAAGCATGCTATACGCATTTGCTGACCCAAAGAAAGTAACTAAATGGAAGAGATACAATTCAAGAAGAATTGATTCCATATGAAAGACATGTAGTTTTGAACCTATAGTTCAAATGCTTGAAAGTATAAAGTCAAAGGTATGTATAGTCAGTTTTCGATATCTTATTTGTCTAGCATGACATGGAAAACTTGATATGCATCTAAAGTCTATTATATGGCTTATATGACTTAACTTGAAAGATTTAAGTTGCTTGAAGCATATGCAATTCTTGGTCCTGAAGTACCACATCCTTAGTACAATTTGTGTACGTATGTATCTTGCTATAACTATAAGCATGATGGCATTGAGAATACATCTATGGAGATATTGAAGAGTTATTCCACGACATTATATGAAGATGTTCATATCTATCAAGAATGATGATTTCAAGGTGCGGAATATTTATTTAAGTCAATATGGTTGATTTATTTATCAAATCTCTATCAAAGATCGTTTTGAAGATGATGCACAAGATTGGAATGCAAATGCTCAAGGATATAAATTGATGTACTCATTAGGGGGAGTTAATGCGCGTTGCACTCTTTTTCCCTTACAAGGTTTTTTCCCACTGGGTTTTCCTTGCAAGGTTTTTAACGAGGCAACCAATAGGCGCATATTCAAACATGTGTACTCTTTTTCCTTTCTTTAATTTTTCCCATTGGGTTTTGGTTTTAAGGTTTTATGAGGCACATTATTGAATAGACATTCAAGGGGGAGTGTTATAAAATAGAAGTCTATTTAGAGTGAATGTCTAAGAGTTTTAGCTTGAAGCTAAGTCATTCCTCTTCCTATAAATAGAGGGGTCTTACCCCATTGTAAACCACCCCAAGTATTAATAAGAATACTTCTCTCTCTCCCTATTCTCTCTCTATATTGTTCTTATTCTTGCATTATTGTTCTTGTCTTTATATTATTTCATAACATATAAAAGACAAGAACAATAACTCAAGAACAAGAACAATATAGAGAGAGAATAGGGAGAGAGAGAAGTATTCTTATTAATACTTGGGGTGATTTACAATGGGGTAAGACCCCTCTATTTATAGGAAGAGGAATGACTTAGCTTTAAGCTAAAACTCTTAGACATTCACTCTAAATAGACTTCTATTTTATAACACTCCCCCTTGAATGTCTATTCAATAATGTGCCTCATAAAACCTTAAAACCAAAACCCAATGGGAAAAATTAAAGTAAAGGAAAAAGAGTACACATGTTTGAATATGCGCCTATTGGTTGCCTCGTTAAAAACCTCGCAAGGAAAACCCAGTGGGAAAAAACCTTGTAAGGGAAAAAGAGTGCAACGCGCATTGACTCCCCCTAATGAGTACATCAATTTATATCCTTGAGCATTTGCATTCCAATCTTGTGCATCATCTTCAAAACGATCTTTGATAGAGATTTGATAAATAAATCATATTGACTTGAATAAATATTCCGTACCTTGAAATCATCATTCTTGATAGATATGAACATCTTCATATAATGTGGTGGAATAACTCTTCAATATCTTCATAGATGCTTTCTCAATTCCATCGTGCTTATAGTTATAGCAAGATTCATATGTACACAAATTGTACTTAGGATGTGGTACTTCAGGACCAAGAATTGCATATGCTTCAAGCAACTTAAATCTTTCAAGTTAAGTCATATAAGCCATATAATAGACTTTAGATGCATATCAAGTTTTCATGTCATGCTAGACAAATAAGATATCGAAAACTGACTATACATACCTTTGACTTTATACTTTCAAGCATTTGAACTATAGGTTCAAAACTACATGTCTTTCATATGGAATCAATTCTTCTAGAATTGTATCTCTTCCATTTAATTACTTTCTTTGGGTCAGCAAATGCGTATAGCATGCTTTGCAATATGTTGCAATTGAATTATCCCTTTTATGAACTTCAGGTTCATATCATGATATTCGGGGATATACATATACAAATGATAATTCATCCCATGTAACCTTTTCTCAAGTGTTTATCATGTCTCCCCCTCATGTTAGTAAAGCTAACTTGTTTCCTCAACTTTGGGAAATCATCTTTGTGCATTATCATGTCAATATACACGGTACATTAATAATAAGATGAAATTATTTGGTTCCTGACCCTGAACCACTTGTGAGGGGAGAATATAATATACTCTCGTATACAACTGATATATAACTTTGTTCTCATAAGAAACAATTTAGCTATTAAGTGGAAGCACTCAATAATTATCTTGCTAAACCAACTTTGATATAAACCAACTTATCAAGATGAACTATCTTGAGTAGAAAATCTGGAAATTATGCTCGAATTTATATTACTGAGCAATTTACCTCGCAAGCACCAGCCAGGCTGCGGGTTAATAACAATTGCGCATGTAACCATTTCATAGATGCATCATATGTGGTATACATGGCAGGTGATTGGGCCCATATTCACCTTTGATATTTCCAGAATTTATGGGCTTCAACCCGAACTCTTTAGTTGGTCAGTTCATTAATGAGAACAAGTGATACAAGAGAATTCGTAAAGAACTTTCTAGTTCTTTAATATTCACCTATGTGAATTTGCACATCATACTTAAAATGAGATGGCTAACACGAATGCCAACTGAATAAATTATCAATATTGGTAACCATGACATGTGCACTTATCAATAAACTTCAGGTTTATTATGACATGGGTTTTATACCAATAGATATCCACTTATTGTGGCATTCTTTCGTTTGTGTAGTACAAACTGGAGAACAAAGCGGGTAGCTTTTCATATGCAAATTACCCCGCTACAAGTTGTAGTAATAGGAGATATCAAAGCCTTCCTTTATTTATAGTCTCAATGTAATCAATCGCTTTCGCGTGTACTTTGGAAACTGAATAAGTTTCTTTGAGACTTACTACAGCACAATACTCAATTGTGTTTCTCCAACATAGTAATAATTGGCTCTTCTAGAGCTCTCAATTAATTTTGTACTACCACAGATTCATCAACATCCATGTGGTGAATATCTTTCTTAAAGAGAAAGTTATACCATTATGGTCATGTCAAACTTATATGCAAGATATGTTTCTTGCATTATCGTTGTCCTTTAATAGTCATATTTCCAAAATACTTTGGCGTACAATAGGTACGTGACCAACGATCATTCATGCCATATATCATCTCAAACCTCCTTCTAGGGGTGAGTGTGGTATCATCTCAAACCTCCTTCTAGAGGTGAGTGTGGTATATTTAATACCAATTTCATGTTCATATTCTTCCAATATTGAATATGTATTCGTGAATCAGATGTTGTCACATTCACTTCGAGGATATGTGATTTTGTTATCCTTTTCAAATCTATAAATGCGTCAGGCATTTGATTTGCTATTCTTTGCAAATGGATAATCTTTTGTGCCTCTTTCACAAATAGAGGTATGTGGATCAAGACGAGATAATGATGCATTTTTCCACAAAATTTCCCGTTTGGTTTCACCAACTTCTCCCCCTAATTTTGGGAAAAGTGTCTCATCAAATTGACAGTCTGCAAATCGTGCAGTGAACAAATCTCCTGTCAATGTTTTGAGGTAGCGAATAATGGAGGGCGATTCAACCTCAACATACATTCCTAACCTTCTTTGCAGACCCATTTTGGTGCGGGATGGCGGTGCTAAAGGCACATATACTGCGCATCCAAAAATTCTTAAATGGGATATATTGGGTCCATGACCCAAAACCAATTGCAACGGGGAATATTTGTGTCAATTCATCAGTCAGAGACGAACTAGCATTGCTTTATGCAAAATGGCGTGATCCCAAACCGAAGGGGGCAGCCGACAAACTAAAATGCTGCATGCAAAATGGCATGAGACGGTTATGAAATAATATAAAGACAAGAACAATCTGATTTTGTTAAGCTTTAAAAAAATTAAAATTAAGCTTTGTATATCTTACGTGCAATTATTTAAGTTTCATTCCATAATATTCTTAGAATTTGAAGTTGAGATGAGAAGTATAAAAACTATGAGCATTGGGCTAAGTTATTATATCTAATAATAATATTTAGTAGTATTGCTATATAACCAGAGAATGAAACATAATTTTCTCAAAAAGCCTTTCTCTATAATTTTTTTATTATTAATATAATTAAATTATATAAAATCAATTAGTTTTAATTCTATGATCAAGAAAATTTTGAATTATTGAGTGTATTTTCCAAATATACAAAAAATTAATAAATATAATTTTAGTAATTTTGAAGTTCTAATATTAGAAAAAATAACATGAAAAATATTATTATGTTACATAATTCAAATAAGGGCATGCGTTTAGTTGTTTATGGTAAAATCTTAATTTATTAAAATTTTAAATATTAGAATTTCTCCATAATCCAAATAAATAGATATTTAATAATCAAAATTTACTTGATATGAACGTCTTAAATATTCAAAAACAAATATATTATTATTTTTTCAAATGATTAATTTAAAAGTATTTTACCTTGTTTTTCAATTATAGCGAGTTGTATGCTTGCTTTTTCGAAGTTTTTCCCATATATTTCTCCCGCATTATCTCAAAACTTGGGTTTTGAGTTTAGAAAATTTGAAGGAGAATCAATTGGTATTATACAAGACATTTAAGATGAAACTTATATAATCCAAAGAAGGATTAAAGTTACAAAATTTAGTTGATTCAAAAACTATTAATCACTGAGCACAAATTTAATAAAAATATTACATAATAAAAATCATTAAAATATGTTTCAGTTATAAAATAAAAGTTAATATCAAACATATAAGTCTTAAAAAATAATAAATATTAATATAAAGCTTAGATTGTTAAATAAAACTTAGAAACACAAAATAAAGGCCAATGAATTTAAAGTAAAATAAAGTAAAAACAAGAGAGGTATTCAAAACCATATGAGAAAATATTCATTAAAACATTAGAAGGATAATAGATAATACATTTAAAATGAGTAACCGATGAAAATACTTTTATTGTTAATACATTCAATACCAATTACTATTATTTATTATGTACTCATTATCACAAAAGTCTTTACATAAAACTTTTTATCTAACTTATTCTTAGTTATCATAAATTCATGGTAACAAAATTTCAAAAATAAAGGAAGAAAATATAGGACCTATTGTTTAACCAAAAACTATGAGTCTTTGGTCAAAGCTAAAGATAAAGGGAAATTCGGGTTACTGATAATCAGGAGACGAAAATAATAGAAGACTATTAAGAATAATAATTTTGTATTTCAATGTAATCTCAATAGTGTATCGTGTCCTTACATATGTTGAGTCCTTCTCCTTTTATAGTTGATTCTAGGATAAGGTGTAATGCATTTGCCATAATGAGACAATTATGAGCGAAAAATGACATTAAAAGAAACGTTATACAATTTAATACACATTCCATAACGTATTTAGCATTTAATACTGAATTTGGGCTCCTTTCCGTCATTAGATTTGTATCTTCAATTCCTTCTGATCTCTTGGCTTTAAATGATTTAAATAGGTATGAGACTCGTGCCATTTGAATAGCATCTCGTGCCTATTTAACTTTCTTTTTCCCGTACTTGTTGTCGCTCGTGTCTTCTGGCTATTTATTGCGTTTTGACCTTTTGACCAATCCACGTGTCTTGACACGTCATATTCAATATATAAATTCAATTCTTTCCCAATATAGATAGTCTTCCCACTTTTCATATATTTATCACCTAAATAATTGGTAAGTGAATTTTCACAAAAAGGGAATTTTTACCGTAATCAATGTTATGACAGTACTGATCTGCACACGTGCCACCTTCTGATTGGCTCTGTAATTCTACGGCTTTTTTTCAAGAATTCTTCATCCCCTCTATTCACGAAGTGATAGTTACCTTTATTATAGGCTTTCTATTATTACACTTCTTTGACGGTTGCTATTATATACATATTTAACCTTTTGTTCTTTGTCTTCTTCTTCATAAACCCTTAACAGATACTCTACTCTTCACTTTTATTTCTTTTTTCCTTTATTTCATCCTTTCTTTGTAATGGCATCTCTGAATCCTAACCCCAAGAGAGTCCCAATTCTTGATAGCTTCCCCAAAACTCTTGTAAGGCATAGAAGGGGCAGAGGTGGCAGCTATCTCTCAAAAACCTTCTTCTAAAGGTAAAGAACTTTCCGAGCCTTTACAAGAACCCTTAGTCGAAGAAATAGTACCCAATGACTTATCTTTCGGGAGTGATAGAAAATCTCTTCAAGAACATGTTACCAATTTAGAGAAATCAGACACCTTTCCTTCTTTAATAAGTGAACCTTTGATTCCTACTGTTCGGAATGATTGTAATTGGAGAAGTAATCTTTGTATAATGATCCCTAATCCAAACCAGAGAATTTCTTCTATCATAATTGGATTTCTTTTTTTTATACTTATCCCTTCACTTTAGGATTTAAGCCTACTATTGACCCAGTTATACTTGACTTTTGTCGTTTTTTCAAAATCTGCTTAGCACAAGTTGGCCCTCTCATATGGAGAGATGTGGCTATTTTGAGATACTTATCTATCAACGCCAATGTTAGTTTTTCCTTTTCCCATCTTATTCATCTCTACCATCCTAAGTTATTCCGTCACAGGGTTTTTACCTTAACTGCAAGGAGTAAAAAGGTTTTGGTAAGCCCTAAGGATGATAAAGATCGCGGGTGGTACGCTCGTTATATGGCAGTACGCACAGTTGATTTGGTGGGAGAAACAAACATCCCCTTCCCTGAGAAGTGGAACTTTGCACGTAAGTTTTTTTTACTTATCGTATCTATTTGTAAAAGTTTTAACTTATCCTCTAATTTCATTCTTTTCTTACTTTTTTGTAGAAACCATGGAAAATATGGAACTTGTTCCTAATTTTCGTGGTTAGGTAGATTCAATCTTAAAAGTCGTGCTTATGGAGGAGAGAACTTGAAAATTCATTTCCAATTTACATGGTTGGGAAAGTAAAGACTCATGGTACGTATCTCTTATGCTTTTTCGTGTGTTAAATTCTTTCTTTCTCTTAACCTTTCATCCTTCTTTTTATCAGGATTTGGTATCCGGGGTATGATAGCTGAGGTAACCGTTGCCCTTCGAGCTTCATCTATCTCTTTACTTTCTTTGGAATGAACTCAAGTCATGCTGTCAAAGAGGAATGTTATAGAAGAAGATTCTGAGAATGAGGAAGATGAGGATATCTCTTTGATAAATAGACCATGATCTAGGAGACGCATTGCTTCCGAGGATGAAACTGAAATTACAACAACCCGTGCCTCTCTCTCCGGTCCTGTTCTCATTCCTTCCGAAGATGAAACCACTCCAAGAGACACCTCTGAGTCTATTCAACATCTCTTTGTTAGTGGTTTCGAAAATGGAGAACTCGGGCCAGTTGTTGATGAAAATCCTCTCTCTTCTTCTATTCTTGTTCCTTCTATTCCTCCCTTGGTTTCAAGTGCTTCCTTGCATATTTTATTTGTTAATGCTCACTTACCAATTTCTGCTCCCTTACCTCCTTCAGATCCTTCGACTCCTTATTTTCACTTCTTACACCGCTCCTCTTTCTGTAGCTTCCCATACCTTTGTTCATCAGGCAGGGGAGGGATCCAGTAATAGAAAATTAGCTATGAGGAGCGTTACACTAGAAGTTCCTGTTAATAACAGTCTTTTAAGGAAGTCAGGTGGGGCAGATGTTTGGCTTGAGCAATTGATTAGAGATATTGAGAAGAAGAAAATGAGCAGTCATAGTTGCTTAACACTGATGAATGACATAGTTCATTCTACTCTGAAGGTACTTTTCTTCTTCTTGTTTATGAGTTTTCATTTTTTTACTTTTAGACTCTTACCCTTATATCTTATCATTGTATGCCAACCTCATTGGTACTGAGTTGATGGGAAGAATTTTCCTTTTAGAAAAGAAAGCCTGTGAGTCTGATAAGTCTATCCACGAGGCTGAGGAAATAGCCAAGGGAGCCTAGCTAGAAGCAGCTAACTGGAAAGAACAATTTGAGAATGCTCAAGGAACCATAGAGGAATTGCGAGAGAGTAGAAATCACCTGGAGCAGCAAAAGCGAGGTTTGACTTATGGATTAGCAATTGCCAAGTCTTCTTCGAGCCAATTTGAAAAAGATAAGGAGCGTCTTTAATGTGCATTTTCAGAATAATTATCAAAGTCAAGTGAAGAAATCAGAGAACTCAAGGCACTCTTGGCCAAGAAGGAAGAATATGCAGGGGAACTTGTGCAAAGCTTGACTCAAGCTCAGGCTGATTTAAAGATTTCTTCTGACAAAATACATGCCTTATAAAGTTCTCATGCTTCCCTCGAAGAGAAAAAATTCTCTTGATTCCCATTTTAGGTGAGCACCAAGTGTTGAAGAATGATCCTGCTATGTGGGAAAGGGAGTATGAACTTCTTGAGGCGAATTTTAATATAGAGGTGAGTTGGGCTTTTCTAAATTCCCGTCGTGATGCTTTGATGGAGGCTACTCAAGAAAATTTTGATTTACAATCAGAATTAGCCAAATTTTTAGATACTATTGATAAACCCAACAACCACTTGACTCTCATGCACTAGAAGCTCATGTAGCTGAAGAATCTTTGAATAATGAAGTCGTTGTTGTGGCAGTTGAAGTTGATAATGTTACAATTCCGGCTCCCGAGGGTGAAACTTCTATGACACAGTATGTGAAAGCTGAAGCTCCCGTGACTCTTGATTCCCTCGATGAACTTAATATTTCAGACCCAGCTGAGTCCGTTCATGTTACTGCTTCATCAGAAGTTACTACCACATCTGTGGTTATTTCTGAAACTTCAATCCATCCAACCCTTTAGTGACCAGTTGGATATTTTTCAAACTTTGTTGTTTTTTTTATTGATTGGTGGTTTGGTCTTACCCCTTGGCAGTTTTAAGGGATTTTTTTGGTGAAGTCCGCAGTTACAATAATGGGCATTTGTAAAAATATTTTACTGACTAAGTTTTTACTTAGTCTTTTTAATCATATTGGAAAGTTTTCTCAATATTTCTATACGTTCTATTCTTGCAACAACAACAACCCAATATAATCCCACTTAGTGGGGTCTGGGGAGGGTAGTGTGTACGCAGACCTTACCCCTACCCTTGGGTAGAGAGGCTGTTTCAAAATAGACCCCCGACATCCTTCCCTCAAAGAACTTCCCACCTTGCTCTTGGGGAGACTCGAACTCACAACCTCTCGGTTGGAAGTGGGGGTTGCTTACCATCAAAGCAACCCCTCTTGTCTTATATGTTCTATTTTTGCCTTTATTTATTTATTAAGGACTTATAAAATAGCTTAGCATTTTTATCATTTGAAAATGCTTTGTGATTCTTCTCATGAGTTATTAACATGAGGTTTATAAAAAAAGGGTCCTTTTATATATGTACGCTTAATGAAGATGACGTCTCAACTTCATAATGGTGCTACAATACGATCAAAGAAATAGGAACTCACATGTTTTATTTGAAATAACTTTGACAAGTTTTTTATTTATGAACTTGGACAAGCTTTTGAATATTACATGTATTAAAATACATCTATAACTTTCTCATAACTATTTTTCTTGTAACAGATTTTACGAATTATAAAATAAACAAGAGTTTTCCTTATAACCTGTTTCAGTAAATAGTAATGACCCTATCTTCATATATTAGGAAGGGTTTGAAAGATGACTCCGTTGTTCTCATGAGTTTGAGAGATGACTCTGTGGTTCTCATGAGAAAAAATACTATGATGAATGTCTTATGTTTACATCTGTTGAACAGAACGAGGAATGCTGAAGACTCCGTAACTTTTGCTCAACACTTGTCTCTTTATAGCTAGACTTTTCTTTTTCAAGTCTTGCTCAATCTCGATCGATTTTTGTTCGATATTCGTATCTGTTTATCTGCATGTATATGTGTATAATATGTAGTCCCCCAAGTGTTTAAGCGGTGAAGTATGAAGCGTCGAGCACTTGTTTGTTTCTCTCAATTTGGTCCTTTTCCTCAAACAGAAAAACATACGGGGACTCAGAGGTGCTATTATAAGACTGCCTAACCCGTGTATATTTCTAGCAGATTAATCGTAACCCTGGGCTGGGAATTTTAGAATATTCCTTTTTATCGTGCAGGTCGTGACTTATCATTTGGCACGAGTTAGGATTTTTGCCTAGCATCTAAAATCGTTAGTAAGATATTAACAATTCAAAGAAAAATTCTAACATGGTGATACCTGACCGTAGGTACTTTCTTAGAAGTAATATTTGTTTAAATGGACAATATTCTAATGTGAGGGTAAAACCTTACCATCCATTGTCTCCAACTCGTATGCTCTTTTTCCTGCAATGTCACGAACTCGTTAGGGTCCTTCCCACGTTGGACTCATCTTTCCTGACTTAGCAGCCCTTGCAAATTGGAACACTTTTTTAAGCACGACGTCCCTAATTTTGAAAAATCTGAGGCGTGCTTTCCTATTGTAATATCATTCAATTACTTGCTTTTGTGCTGCCATTCTTATTAATGCAGCTACTCTTCTTCCTTCAAGCAAATCAAGGTTCACTCGTATTTATTCATCATTTGATTCCTCCGTTGCTTGAATGTACCATGTGCTCGGTTCTCCTATTTCAAGTGGAATTAAGGTCTCCATACCATAAATCATTGAAAATGGTGCTTTCTGGCTATCAAGATCCCTGTTTATAGTTTTGGAATGTGAGAGTTATAACAAGAACAAACTCTTTCCGACCAATCAAATTGAAATGTGACATGGCTGCATTTGATTGGCCAAAACATGTCTTGCCTGCGTGGCGCAATTTCATTAGCATTTTAATGTGACTTGACATGCCTTGTTATTTTGACACATGGCATGATCCTATTGGCTCTTCCGCTTGACTTGGTGTGCTACGTCATTTCACGTGTGACACTAAACTGGGCTCTAGGAAGATGATATCTTTGGCTTAATAAAATGGGCTCATCATTTTTAGCCCAATTAAGTGAGCTAGCCCAATGGAGTCGGACTTAATTATTTAATCAATATATATTAGACTTATACAATCAATCCAATAATATTATCACAATAAATAAATTTGAATTAATATATCTTGAATTTAAAATATAGTCCAAATTATTTTACAGATTTAATTCCAACAAAATTTATATGCCTACAAAATATTATTTATAATAACACTTCTCAATAATAATTAAAATAATCCTAAAAAAATAAAGCTATTATAAGATTTAATTATATTTATGAAGTTGTTATTCTCATCTAACCTAGCCACCCAGGTTGTTCACCCGTGATGAGGTTTGTGCCTGGCTAAAATATAATCGACTGAGAATTTATAAGTAACACTGTCATAATATTAATTTTGTAATTGATCAATGACTTAGGCTTTACAATATAATCTTTTTGTTTCATTTTATATGACACAGTTTTCAAGAAGATAAACATCTTTCCTTATTTCAAAACTATCTAAGTTTTATAGAAAAGTATGACATCTATATGCCCCTGACATATTAAGTGAACTTTTGGTATGTTATGTAGATTTAGTCAAAAGTATTATTTTTTTTAAAGTTAAAAAAATTAGTATAATCCCACAAGTAGGATATAGAGAGAATAATACATACGCAAACCTTATTCCTACCTTAAAACTCTTTATATTTAAAAACTCTATTCAAGTCGCACCAGAGTCCACATATTCAAAGAATTATATAGAAACCAAAAAGAACATTCATGTCGCAACACAATCCACATTTAGAAAGAATTATGAATCAAAAAGAAAACTACACACATTGCTAGTATTTCCTAAGTAGCTGAGATGAATTATTACGCTGAAATATGAACATGAGAGGGACCAGGAACTACACACATTGCTAGTATTTCCTAACTAAAAGTATGTCAAAAAGTTTTTCATGCCATCTCCGATCAATGTTAGCCAGCCAAAATGTCTTTTATGCAATCCTATATAGCCAAGTCAAGCTTCTGAGGGTCAAGTGGTAGAGAACTTTATATTCACGCCAGCCCTACATTATCAAGAAAAATAATGTCAGTAAGTTTCTTCGAATATCTAATCTTATCAAGCCAACATTATTTTGATTTGGGAGAGAATCCCGCACACTAGTTCAATATCAAAAATACTCCAAAGATATACGAAGACAAAAATGTTCTACTAAACGTACTAACAAAAATGTTCTACTAAACGTTCTACTGGCTGTCAAGCTATAGCTATATCTTTGAGCTATCGAAAGCAAAAGTATAGATGTGTCGCACTACATTAAGAGAGCGCACATTCGTCCAATAAGGCTAGCAATGACACAAGTAGCCAAGCCTTCCATTGATTACAAGCTTTAGTTTATCAAGACTAACATCTATAAGACTAACATCTGTACTTGCATATTCAATGATAAATGTTCATGGATCAGGAATAAAGAATTTCATTTTGTAAACACTCACCAAAAACAAGAAAAAGAGCACCATAAACAGAAAGCGCAAAACCTCTGGCTCGATTTACTAGATAGGTAACAGAACTGTTGCAATCACCTATAGGACATGGTTTTATTAGTTTTTTCTTTTCTTTTGAAGACTTGGTTCTGTTAGTTAGTGCGATCCAGCAATCCAAATGCATTATTTCAGTGAAACTATGTTTTTCTGCTCTTTCTTACAAGTAATTGTTATAATGCTTATGGAACAAACTACCTCCGAGTTTTACAGCGTCAACAAATAGAAATATATACATCTGCAGATAGATATATAACTTCAAGGATCTAGCAATCATATTACTATGTCGATTGACCTAGTTGTCTCTTCATAATGAAGTCATTGGATATCGACCTCAACACAACTGATGCTCCAACAAGCAAACACTACGAAAGCTGAAAAGTTTCTCTGATCATTTAAATGTTTCTGTTGACAAAAAGGAAGATCTTGTATTGACAGAAAATAAATGGAATGAACAGGAAGTTGAGATCTTCTGGAAACACTCTCGACATGCACGATGCATCTTTGAAGCCAAGTCTACATATGGCATCTCTATTTATTCCCCTTATTTCAGCCAATTTCAACTAGTAATCCAAGAAGTTGTTTGGCTGAGTAACCATAGAATTGGACTGGGAAAATAAGAGGAGTGCATACAGTGAGAGACATTTATATTGTGACTGATTCCATACCACAAAGCTATTTACAAAAATACACGTTCTTAGATGGGAGATGAAAAGAAAACTTGTTGGTTGGCTATATTTGCTTTCCAGAACCATATCAGCAACTGACAAGCATCTCCACTAATTGCGTAGAGTTAAGTAAAAACGATCACATGGTTAGTAAATTAATGAATCACAGATTCACAGTCAATCTGCTTTGTTTCACCGAGTGCCCATAACATACACATATGCACATAAGGATAAGAACAAAGCAAAAGTGCAACATCTCAAAGTGGGATCAGACTTGTCAATCAACACACAGCAAGCACATAGTAACTTAAGATAATTGAAAAGACAAAAGTAGATTACCGTGCTAATTTATCTCTAGCATCTTGCTTCTTAACTGGTCGCATCCCGTCAATCAGAACTAAGCTCTCTGAATAGTTGGAAATCATGAACGAACGGCTATCAGCTTTATCGATGCACAATTTTGCCTTAACAGAATTAGTCACTGGATCAAAGAGGAACAACACACCATTATCATCCTCGGCAACAATGTTACCATTCCTCGAACAGCCAATAATTCTGTCGAACCCGAATAACATTTCAACATTGCATTTCTTGCTCCAATCACCTTCATCATCCATTACCCAAATTTCAACATTACATATGTCTGTTTTATCCCACATTAATATACCAAGAGAATCCTCCAAATTCACAAGATACGCCTGAATCCCCAGTCTCGCTCCAGGCATAGTTAACTTGTCAAATGCTTTCTTACTCACATCAAAACACACCAATACCTCACGTGATCCATGCGCATCCGCAAGCAGAGCAGTCCAATAAGGCACCCCTTTAACAATCAGATTGCAAGAAAGCCCAAGAAGTCGAAACCCCATCTCATTTGGCACCTTCTTCCAGCTGAAACTCTTGGTTGAAAACATTTCGACATCATCCGCAATCCCAGTTTCTGGTCCGAAACTCTGAATACTCAAGACCAAGAAGTCATTCTTTTCTGAATCGTACGCCAATCCGATGGAAACACAAGACTGCGTTCCAATAATGGGTCTTTTCGAAAGCGGCACAATCCTAGACTGCCTCATAGCTGGGTTCCAAAGAATAATGAGATCACCCAAAGGTGTCTGACAAAGGCACACAATGCCATTGCAAGAACCCACAACCACCATATTTTGTAAGAAGAAAGGGAAAGGGTTATCAAGTTCCACAACTGATGATGACTCGGGGGACAGGTTGACTAGTGAGATTATATGGTCAGAGGACTGGGGATGGCGAGTGTGTAAAAGAATGGGTGAAGAACCGGCACTCGGCTGCAAAGAAGAGGAATGGAGGAAATGGGTGTCAATGAAGTTGGGTTTGGAAATGAGTTTTCGCCATGGCTTGCAAACGCACCTGAATTGTAAAAGGGTCTTCACAGGGAGACGAGAAAGGATATCAATGATGATTTCTCTTGGTAAAATGCAGTTGCATGTTGCGTCTGGAGCTCTGTTTTTTGTTTTCTTGGATTTTCCTTTCTTTTTCCCCTTTCCTTTGCAGTTAGACGGCGCCATTTTAGCTGGCCGGCCGGAGGTTGAAGATGAAGAAAGGCGTTTGTGATCGACAGAGAGAACTGGGGATTTGGACAGAGAAGAGAGGAAAACGGTTTTAGAGGGTTTTGGATATAAGGTGAAAACTGAAAACCAATTGTGCATATATACTCGCACGTTCAGAGTAAATAATTTGGCACCATCTCGTCTTAAATAATTTTTTTAATAACGACCATATCGTCTTAATTAGACTACTTGCATTTTACTTTTACACTAAATAATCTATTCTCTATTTGAGTATTAAATTATTCCTTAAAAGTACTTGAGTAGATAAAATTCTTATATTTGAACTTTTTCTTTATCTGAGACAGCTAAAAACTTGCTACTTTGAATATTAATAAATCAGCTGGGTGAAAGCAAAATGAAAGGACCAAAGATTTTCATTAGCTCCTTAATCACTCAAGTTAATTCCACAAGGATTCAAATTTAATCGTAAAAGTTTAAAATCATTGGTCTAGCTTTAATGTATGTTTTTTGGTGGACCAAAATAGCTTTTTTAATGTTAGAATTCAGCTAAGTTACATTTGCTTTAACTTATCGATTTTGATATCAATCACACATGTAATATTTTATTGGCTTTTGATCGGTTTAAATTTATTCTATTTTCAAATATAATATTCTTATAATTCTCTATTGCTATTACTACTGCACGAAGAAAATATTATATTCAAAATTCAAAAGAAAAACAAACATACACACGCACGTACACACACATCATTATTAATATTTCTTTCCACTAACTTGGAGTTCCTTAATTTTTATTTTTGGTAATTAATTGAGATAGTTTCTAAAGTAAAAAAGAATTTATTCAAGATAATAACTTAAATAACTTGTAGATGTCGAAATAGTTATCGTTTATATATGAACATTATAAATTAAAGATTATGAAAAAAAAGGCCATGTAAGTGCCTGAGGAAGGTTTCAATACATAACACTACAAAAAAAACCTCAATTGCTTACGGATTTTACCAACGCCTTGAATTTGTTGATGTATTAGCAACAAATTGCTAACCAAATGGTAACTAATTTATTTTTCATAATTTAGTAACAGATTGCTAACGAATTGCCAACCAAAATGTTATAACTAAATAATTTAGTTGGTAAATATGGCGGGAAAAATAGGTGGCTAATATAGCAACTGCGTACTAATGGATTACCAACTCAAATGTTACCAACAAATATTTTTCGTTGGTAATATTACCAATGGAGTACATATCCGTTGTTAAATATGGTGTAAAAAATGAAGTATTATTTATTAACAGATTAGTAACGAATTACCAACCAATTATTTACCAACAGAAAGATTTTGTTGCTAATTTTAGCAACTAATTTAAAACGCGTTTGTAAATTACCAACCGAATGGTTTCTATTAGTAAACTTGCCAACTAATACTTAATCGGTTGGAAAACTTTATTAATAGTTCAAGATTTTGGTTTGTAATTTATTAATAGATTGAAATTAATTATTAATATTACTTATGATACTTACATTATTAATTAAAGAATAAACGAAAGTATGATCGATCTGAATTGTTCGAGTACATCAAATCATACATTTTAACAAAATCATAAATTAAAAATCATTTTGAATTGTTCGAGTACATCAAATAATACATTTTAACAAAATCATAAATTAAAAATCATTTTATCTCCATAATTAAGAACCAAAAAATTATATATCTTTTAGACTTTTCTTCGATTTCTCTGAATACATTTATTATTTTGAAATTATCAATAATATTTTTGAGTACTATATTTACTTATTTCTTAAATTCAATTTAAAGTATATATACGCTTTAATCAGTGATATTCAATTCTCTGTCTCTATTTTTCTTTCAGTATGTATACATATATTCTGGGTTACTTCTGAGCCTTTATTGACTAGTTCTTACGTTGTTTAACTAGTTTGTGCTCGTTCGACTTCGTGTTAAGGGTTTTGGCTTATTCTTGATGTTGGAAGTGCGCTTCAATTCGGAGCGAGGACATGAGTCTCTTTCCTAACCTTGTAAGAGGGAAATGTCCCCATAGGATTTATAAATGAATAATTGTTGCTAAATGCGGGGGATACGTGCGCACTACGTGACGAGAGTTGGTGCTTAGCTACTACTATATTAATTATCCGGGTAGTTTAGGACCCACGACATCATGCCTAATTTATGAAATCTCTATGTCAATGATATCGCCTAGGATATACTAGGGACTTGAAAGAGGATAAAAGTAAATTTGTATACTTGTTGAACTCTTGTATGTCATAATTGGATATTTATGTGCCTTCGTGTGTATATATAAATGATATTTGCTTGATATTTGTGGATCGAGCCGATCGCCTCGGTATGAATAGATGCATCTATAGGCGACCGTCGACCCTCGGCAAGTGCACAATTTATTTCAATTGGTTCGGGCAGTCGCCCCGGCATAACGTGCGGATGATTATTCTGTGAAAACTCATACTCACATTGTTCATTATTATACACAAAAATAGAAATAGTAAATCATTGTAAGAACATGACATATGCATCTTGCCATAAACTGCTGATACTAATAGCTTTCTATGCTTATAAAATATTTCATATATTATTTGACCTTAGTAAGTATCAAGTCGACCTCTCGTCTCTACTTTTTCAAGATTAGACGGGATACTTACTGGGTACATGTTACTTATGTACTCATGCTACACTTCTGTACTTAAATGTAGAGGATCTGAGGCAGGTGGATCTGGTTATCACTTGGGTGCGCATCAGTGGGCCATCTGGGACTTCTATGGTGAGTTGCTTCCCCTTCATGACGATCTGCAGCCGAAGAATAGTCTTTTTTAATTTTTAATATGTTTTCTGTCTATCCTGATTCAGACAGTAGGATAGTATAGTATTCTTTTGTGTATATTTTACTAGTTCCTGTTGCTTGTGCAACAAGGTTCTGGCACACACATTAGTAGACTAGCTTTGGGCTGTATCATTATATGCTTCCTACATTTCTTACTGTATTTGGTTTCTAAAACCCCATTGGGATCCTTTATCTTTTCTTAAAAATTATAATTTTTGATAAACTTGGAAATATTTTCCGCACTTGGCTTGTCCGGCAAGGTTGATGGGCGCCATCATGACCTATTATGGAAATGGGTTGTGACACCAATAAGAGTTTAAGTAGTAGTAAAAGATTCAAGTCGTATATATAAGAGTCCTTCATAGTCTAAAACCTTCGATTTTTTTGTGATAAATATGAGCTATTATTCGATTCTCATTATTTTTAGGATCTATGACACTGGCGAGAATGGTACTAAAAAATAAAATATAATAATAATTAAATATGTGATTTGAGAAACAATTAATCTTTTTTCACGTTGCGTTTTTAATTAATTAATATCCAATGATTATCTATATTTAATTTTATCAAGAAGTTATTTCAATTTTAAGATTATTTATATATAACCTAAACAATTCTAATATTTGACATGGTAGTGTACGCGCATATCGGCGTGGATAATAATACTAGTTCTAATATTAAATTAGAAATAATTTCATTGCATGTTCGAACATTAAATAATTAGCTATAAATTATGTTTGGACCTAGTTTATATTTAATAATTCAAACATGAGTGCAATTAAAATTTTATTATTTTATACAAATAGTTTGGTGCAATTAAAATTTATTAATTTGTATGATAATATAATAACCAAACGATACATGTATAATTCATGTGATTAGTTAGTATTAATATAGTTTAATTAAGAATCAAAAATAAAATAACAAAACTCAAAGATTTTATGGATTTTAAATTTCTAACAATTAAGATTTTTTAAATAAGGCTAAGCAAACAAATTAAAAGACAGAAAATAAGAGTAAGGAAAAAAATATTTTGCTACTATATATATATATATATATATATATATATATATATATATATATATATATATATATATATATATATATATATATATATATATATATATATATATATATATATATATATATATAAAATTAATGAAACACCAAATTAAAGTAATAATTCTCAAAGAAAATTACATCGAGTGTACCGCCTAATTAATTACCCCCTTTTTTAAATTACACAAATTTTAGGTGCGCATAGAGGGTACCGCCTACCATCTTCACTCTCCTAAAATTACATAGAACTAGCGCCATTTTAGCTTCTTCTCTGTACCCACGATTATAATATGGCTAATCCTTTCCATTATCTTTCCCAACTGATATAATCTCACAACAGTCTCTCATAAGTTATTGTTTGGAAGCTTCTCAATTCCACAATTCAATATTCGGCGGGTAAGTGGTAAGTATTTTTTATCCTGCGCACATATATCCAATTCTGAATTTGTCAATGAAAACTTGCCACAGAACAAACTGTCTCGCAAACCTCTCCCATTAACCCCCACCTTCTGCCACTCCTGCACAACCATATACACTTTCCAACCATCTCCTTAACTTCTCCATCCACAATCTTACACATTATTATCATCCCATGATATTATAAAATCATTTGAAAAGGGATACGCTAGACCAACAACAAGTGACAGAATCTGATAAACACAACCATATTACGTATATTTTATTTCTGGAATTGTTCTATAGCATCTTCTCTCGAAATTTTACTCCATAAGAAAGGTATGATTTTTATATCGATATAGAATTTACTATGTAGAAGAAGATTACTGTTGTGAAGTTATTAATATAGTACGTTATCAGAATTAGCAAAATAGCTGTTAATTACAATACAGTTGTTTTTTTTAACCAGAGTTGTAACATGTCTTCAATTGCTAAACTTATGAATTTCATATTTGTTTTCAATTTTCTTAATATTTGAATTTGCTTCACAGTGTGATTTGATGTGATGTAGCACCCGAAATAGCATTAGCAAAGTTTTATTAAATTTTTTTAACTCTTAATTGTCAACCAGCGAAACTTATATCTAATTTTTATGTTTGTGCTGCTTTCAGCAATCAATGTCTATTGAAATATTATATATATATATATATATATATATGTTATATATATATATATATATATATATATATTCTATAACATTGACATGTTGTATCGTTACTTATTGTTTTATTCGTCATATTTCAGATATGTCTAAACAAGGACAAATTCTAATTAGTCCAAATGCGACTTCTCAAATTAGTCCAGTGAACTTCTCATGCTGTTCTTCATGTCAGCCATAAAGGTTGACTGGATAATGTTGTACAGATACCCATCTTGAAAGGCTCCATGAAGGTTGAATGCTGGTAGTGCACTGCAGTATGTTTCTTAGGTTCCTTCAAACCACTTTTTAGTAGCTGTAATTCAAAGTAGTATCTGGTGAGATTGCTATGCTGTTTCAGTAGTATTTTTGTATTCCTGGAGGCATGTATGGATGAATAATTGGTGCAATTGGTACAGTTTCATCAGATTGAGCACATAAGTGCTAATACCAGTGATGGAAACTACACTTGCAGAGTTAAACACAATTGTACCTGCAGATATGAGTATTATCAGATGCAACTATACAGCAGGACCATATAGGCTTGCTTCTATGCTCCTCAAGTAGTGGTTTTCTGTTGATCTCAAACTCTGTAGGTTGTTTCTGCATTGTGTAAAATGTGGTTGATGTTCTCCTTCAGCTCATAAGGTTATAGACATGATTCGGATGAAGTATAGGAAATACAGTAACCAAAATAGAATGAATACACATTTTCTAAATGTGGTACATATGCATCATTTAACTGAACCTCTAGTTTGGATGCCATATGATTGTACTAACTGGATTGCCTCCAATTGGTTGTCTTCCAGTTCAAATGACTACAAAATCTCCACTTATCAGAACCTTCTTAGAGAATGAATTCTGATGCTCAACTTTTTCTATCGACTGGGAATTAATTGAGTTTAGCTCATTTATTGACATTTGAGTTTTCAGTTTTGTTACCTTTTATGACTGTTGTTCTTGTTGTTTTCTCTGTCAAAGTTATTATTATAGAGCTTATATCATTTTCTTTTTGTCCAGGACGCCATAATGTCTAAAATTCTATCTGCATCTCAGCCTGAAGATGGGTCCAGTGAGCCTCCCGAAGTTGATTTCTCACAAATATATTTGGAGGAAGTCGGTGTTAAGAAGACGCGCATTTATGGTCTTGGTTCTCAAGCTCCTTTCTATGGGCATGTTGGTGCTTCCTCCAGCTCGATATCTCCACCTCAAGATCTAGACTTCAATACTCGGGTGAGTGAATGTGTAGGACATCGTTTGCAAGAAATTAAGGAAGAGATGAAGCATGAGATGAGATCTAAGATCAGAGAAGAGATTAGACAAGAAATGAGAGAAGAAATGCGTGAAGAAATGAGACACAAAATGCAGCAAGAGGTGCGCGAGCAAGTTGATCAACTACTCCAAAATCGTCTGTCGGTCCTCATAGGTGGCTTACCTACACCGCCTTCTCGTAAACACGACTCATCGCCAAATGACACGAGTCGCATTTAGATTTATGTTAGCTTCTTTTATGTTAGACACATCTTTGATTCTGCAACTCGTCGCCAAATGACACGAGTCACATTTAGATTTATGTTAGCTTCTTTTATGTTAGACACATCTTGGATTCTGCTTTCAACTTCATGATAGATATTATTATTTATAAAGTTTTAAAATGTTTTTTTATTTTGTTTTCGTTTTATTGGGATCTTTTAAAGCTTTAAATGAATATTAATACAATTACTATAACCATATTTGATAACGAATATGAAATTGTAAATTGCCTACAATTTACTAAATAGAATTTTTCTATAGACAAAATTACCAACTGATTGCTAATGTATTTTTAAAAATATACTATCGGATTTACCAACCAAATTGGTATCCATTAGTATAGTTGCTAACATAATACTAATGGAATTTTTCTTGTTACTATATTTACCAACCAGTTACAAACACAATTTAAATAATCAAAAACCAATTTTACTAACTCAATTTCTATATGTTAGTAAATTTACTAACGAACTTCCAACTGAATTTTTGTTAGTAAATTTACCAACGAAAATCTTGGACTCAAGATTCAAAAATTGCCAACAAATTTATTTAGTGTTTACTAACTAATTTTTAGTTGGTAAGTTTACCAACCAATTCAATATGATTGGTAAAAATTTACCATCGAGCCTTTTAGCAACAGGCAATTTCCGTTGGTAATCGGTTAGTAAGTCAATATACCAACCAATTTGATCAATTTACCAATATTTTTTTTTATTGGTAATTGAGTTTTTTTTTTGTAGTGTAATTAATGCTAAATTCTGAATGAGAATAAGCTTTCAACATTATACTACAAATAATCAATTATTCATAGAACGAGGATTCTTTTGTAGATGGCTTTGGAAGAACTGAAAAGATATCCATATATCGTGCACTATTAGGAAATATTAGATTAAGAGGTATGATAATATTAGCATCGCCAATGAAATGGTGTAGACTGTCGTACGACTCACTTTAGATTCGACGTACCTCTTGAAACAATGGAAACGACCATAACAAATATGTCAAGCATAGTGGTGGTGCTAAATTGATAAGAAAATAAAAGTTGATAATATGGATGAAGTGCACGTGGCGTGGCATTAGACGGTCAGAATAATTTACAAGAGCTTTAGAGATATAATGGATGTTGATAAATCATTTGGTGAAAAAGCAATAGGTTTTGGAAACAATTTCTGTCAAGTACTATCAATAGTTTAAAGTTTCACATGAGCGGAGACTATAAGTGATGGCTTGGTTAAATCATACTTATGACCTCAAATGATAAAGATTCGGCTAATAAGAAATATGAGAGTAAATCTAAATCAAGCATTCTATGATTTCTTAATTTATGTTAGAAACGAAAACAAAGTATATATAACATAAAATATGATTTGATCCTACCTTAGGAATACTTTGTTGTCAAGCCCAATGGCTATAGTAGTGGTGAAAATTCCTTATTAAGGAAACTATTTTCATCACTAAATAAAATAGAAAGTTGTGCAAAATACATCAAGGAAAGAGCTATTAGCTAGCAAAAATAAATATGTTGATCAACTAAATGAGATGTTGATTATCAAGTTCCCTGATTAAAGCCAACCGTTCTCAATACCAAATGGTCTTTCACCATAGATATGCGTTGTGAAATTACGAAATGAGCAAAAAAATTTTATATGTCAGTGTCGTACGTACATAAAACAACCAAAGTCATATTTGATCTTCCATTGCATATATGTTGGTTTTGAAAAAAAACACTGCACCCATCGTACTACTAAGAAATTTATATTCGTCAAGTATGTAATACAATGATGGTATATAGAGGTCTTTGATAATAATATCATACATGCAAAAATCATGAAGGATTAATGTGCTTCCAAGCATATGTTTATCCCCACAATTAAACTTTCGCCTAACTTCTTAAAATTTATCAAGAAATGATTTTCAGTACGCTTGTGTTACAATAATAATATACAAGGTCAAACAATTTCAAATATTGAATTGTATTTGCTGCAACATTCTTTCTAGCACGAGCAACAATATATTGCACGTTCAAGAAAGAAACCAATTATAATAAGAGTTTTGGTTGTGATGGAGCAACCAATCAGTCATAAGAGGAAAACTAAAAAAAATGTTGTTTATAAAGAAGTCGTAGGTAGGATATGATCATGTGTATTTCTAAACTATACATACATAGTAATATTATCTAACTTGACTAGATTGATCATTTTTGTATTCATATGATATTCTATCAATTTTAATTCAAGTAGTATGCCAGATATTGATTTTCGAAATTTAAAGAATTGCTGCATTTTTACATGTCAATTGCTCTATATATTGTTTTTTTTTTCTTGTATATATATAATTTTTGTGAAGAATAAATTTTTTATTTTTTTTATATATATAATTCAAAAACCCTTATATATCATTATTAATGTGCAACACACGTTTATAGAAACTAATCTATATTATTATAAAAGTATGAATTTTAAACGCTAAATGTTGAACGATTGAAATATTCCCGAAATATTGACTGGCTAAAAATTTACATGCAACGCGCGTTTATAGAAATTATTGTAATTATTATAAAAATACAAATGTTTCACGCTAAATATTGATCGACAAAAATTCCTAAAATATTAATCGGCTATTATGCCCTTACAAGACTAAATTCAGGCGCGGCTCAACCCTTAATCCACTAAAGCATTGGCTTTAGGCCCGCAATTTACCCAAAAAATATAATTATATATATAATATAAAAAGTTATTCCATATATTTATTTTTAGTAAAAAAATAATTTTTTGCTGTCACATGTCAATATTATCCTCCACTACCTCTATATTTTAAAAGTTTATACTATATACTATTTTAAAATATGTTAAAAATAGTAGGCAATTACATTTGTTTTTACTTCCTATCCTAATTTTATCTAATGTTTTTGAATTTGAATCATTCTTCGTTTATAGTTTCGGCATTGTAAGATTTTCTCTTAAAATTCTTTGAATATCTTTTTAAATATTTTCAAATTCAAACTAACTAGAGCATTAAAATGATTAGGTTGAAAAATACGTTGTGTACTTTTTGGGGGGGAAAATATTTTTGACCTTTAATATCTTTTAAAGCATAATGATCTATGAAATTGATGGTTGTAGTTGTACCAATTTTTGGAATTAAGAATAATACAAAAAATATAATACTCTAATTAGTATTAAAGTCTTAATTGTATATTTTAAAAATATTTCTATTGCTTATAGAATACTTCTAATATTTTTTATAACAGTTCCTCAAATGAACAAAGTTTGTACACTAAAATCAATAAAAAAACCATGCCTCGTGAGAACTACACAATATTATTAAGTGAAAACACTTTATAAGTACAGATATAAACTAAAATATCACAAAACATTACTAAAAAAATTAAGAGCCTCTTTTAAATTTTGGCTTTAGATTGAGTCGCCACTGGCTAAATTCATTCAAAGCGATAATCCATATTGAATACAATTGTATAGGGTTAAATTTGGCTCATAACGTCCCCATGTCAAATGGGCACGTTTCCCATAATAAGGACGCCCCAAGTAAGAGTGCGATCATCGGCAAAGAAGGAACAACGTCGTTTAGTACTTGCTTCTTTTTCTGAGTGGAAGCCACCAACCTTTGTATTTTTTTTTCTTATTTATTTATTGGTTCGAGGAAGGTTTCCTACTATAAAAAGGAAACATTCCCATTGTAAAAGTGGATGATCATTATTCTCGGATAATACAATCTCTCTCTCTCTCTCTCTCTCTCTCTCTCTCTCTCTCTCTCTCTCTCTCTCTCTCTCTCTCTCTCTCTCTCTCTCTCTCTCTCGTTCATAACCATTGTTTTCTTCTTAAGCTAAGTATATTATTATCGTTCGTTTACAGATCAACAAAAATTCTCGAAGTGATAATTATCTCTTAGGCTTATTATATTTGGTTACGATTTACCCTCAAATATTTTTTGATTGTTTTTAGGATTACAAAATACTAACACAATTTTTGAGCTAAACAATTCGGCGCCGTCTATAGGATTTCATAGCAGAATTGCATAGTTCTTCCCGATACCAAAAGGAAAGAAACGCCAAGGAACAACCCAACTCAAAACAAGCTGAAGCGATATATAGAAAACTTGAAAATCTCGAGTTGAGATCCAGCTCCTCTGTCACCACCCTCTCAGATAATACAAGCAAGAAGAAGAGAACAGCGCTCCCCCTCCCCCCGGGGGAAAAAGCATCTAAGGTGCTCCCGTGTCCCCAGTGCAAGGACCTATCCGGAAAGGACACGAAGGCATCTCACAACCGAGATCCACGACGAAGTAACCTACCCGAACTAATCGAGAAGACAGCATATAAACCGTGCGAAATCTAAAACAAAAACAGACCGCTAATGCCCCATACACATAACGATCGGTCATGCGGGAGAAAAAGTTCAAACAAAAGTTCAACTACAAGTTGAACCGCGACTCAGGATTTGCGCCTTCACCAACAAATGAATTACAATGTTTGACTACGGTTGAACAACAACTCAGGCTACGTGCCTTCGCCAAAAAGTTCAATTACAAGTTGAACTGGGACTCAGGCTATGCGCCTTTGCCAACAAAAGAATTACAAAGTTCGACTCGGTTGAACAACAACTCAAGCTACGTGCCTTCGCCAAAAAGTTCTACAAGTCGAACTGGGACTCAGGATATGTGCCTTCTCACACAAAAGAATTATAAAGTTTGACTACAGTTGAACAACAACTCAGGCTACGTGCCTTCACCAAAAATTTCAACTGCAAGTTCAACTGGGACTCAGGCTATGCGTCTTCGCCAACAAAAGAATTACAAAGTTCGACTATGGTTGAACAACAACTCAGGCTATGTGCCTTTGCCAAAAAGTTCAACTACAAGCTGAATTGGGACTCAGGCTAAGCGCCTTCGCCAACGAAAATTGTAATGTTCAACTACGGTTGAACAACAACTCAGGCTACGTGCCTTGGCCAAATAGTTCAAGTGCAAGTTGAACTAGGACTCAGGCTATGCGCATTCGCCAATAAAAATTGCAACGTTCAACTACGGTTGAACACCAACTCAAGCTTCATGTCTTCGCCAAAAAGTTCAACTACAAGTTGAACTAGGACTCAGGCTATGCGCCTTCGCCAATAAAAATTGTAACGTTCAACTACGGTTGAATGACAACTCAGGCAACGTGCCTTCGCCAAAAAGTTCAACTGCAAGTTGAATTGGGACTCAAGCTATGTGCTTTCGCCAACAAAAATTGCAACGTGCAACTACGATTGAACAACAACTCAAGCTACATGTCTTCGCCAAAAAGTTCAACTACAAGTTGAACTAGGACTCAGGTTATGCGCCTTCCCCAACAAAAATTGCAACGTCCAACTACAGTAGAACAACAACTCGGGCTACGTGCCTTCGCCAAAAAGTTCAACTACAAGTTGAACTGGGACTCAGGCTATGCACCTTCGACCAACGAACAATTGCAACGTTCAACTATGGTCGAAAAACAACTCATGCTACGTGCCTTCGCCAAAAAGTTCAACTACAAGTTGAACTAGGACTCAGAATGGGACTCAGGATATGCACCTTCGTCCAACGAAAAAATTACAACGTTGAACTACGGTTGAACAACAACTTTGGTTGCGTGCCTTTGCCAAAACGTTCAACTACAAGTTGAATTGGGACTTAGGCTATGCGCCTTCGCCAACAAAAAAATTATAAAGATCAACTACAGTTGAACAACAACTCTGGCTACGTGCCTTTGCCAAAAAGTTCAACTACAAGTTGAACTGGGACTCAGGCCATATGACTTCACCATCACAAACCCAATCTCGTCCAAACAGCAAAGCCGAATGAATTCTTCCTCAAAACTAAGAAGCAACGGGCGAATGAACACGCTAAATATCCCTCGCCAAACTCGGATATTCAAGTAAGTATGCCCAAGTCGAGTTAAAATTTAGGCCGCGTAAAGTTCAGCCTCGATCGAAATACAAGGCCGCGTTTCTTACCATCGCGACCAGTAGTTCGACCACGCCCGAACTGGGACTGAGGCTAAGTTTCACTATCTCCAAATTACGGTGACAATTTTTTGAGGCTAAGTGCCACTATCGCCAAATAACCACCACAACTTGTTTAAACCAAGTAAAAGAGAAGCGATAAACAAAAAGCGCTCAATCGCGGTCAAGGTCGTTATCACTAAATAGCCGACCTAGTCTATGACTAAGGCTAGCAAGCGACTCGATGACGGTCGAAGGCACCAGAGCCAACATTATCATGGTCAAGGCTATCGCCACCATTACGGTTAAAGACAAGGGAAAGGTACAAAACAAACACCTGGTAGAATAGAGGAAAATAAAATCGCATACATTTACATCTTTAATCACAACGGGTCATCCTCGCTTACACCTGGCCAAGGCCGGTAAATATAAAAAACAAAAAAAAGAGATAGCCAAACAACAACAACAACAACTAGAAAAACAATATAAAACCAACACCACAAAAACTGTTTTCGTTATGCGCTACCCGCGCCACTATCAACACCACCAGCGCCCTCGGCGCCATCGTCACCTCTTGGAGTGGACGAGTCGAAGCCATAATCGACATTGGCCTCACGAGCCTTTTGACGGGCTTCTTCATAAGAGGTTTCGGGCATGATGCCGGCCTCCCACAATCTCTTGTACACGTCGAGTTGAGCCTCGGCAAATGTCTACAGGTCGCGAGCCAGGCCGAAATAGGCAGCCTGATCCCTCAAATGTTGATTCTCGGCTTCGACCCATTCTCGGCACCGTTGTGCGGGTGTGATCGTCCTAAAGCATACGAGGGTTGTTAGGATCCAGGTCGGACTCAGAATCCGACCCTTCGCTCATGGGGCCCTCCCTCCGCCCGCCTCTCAGGAAGCTGAGGCTCCCGCCTCCACCAATATAATGGTGCCTGATTCTCCAACCAATGCGGTTGCTGAGGAACCACCCCCCCTCAGCAACCGGAACTGATAATTGAACCGTCGAAGCAGTAGTATCACCTTGGCCCGATCCAACCGGGGAAACCCCTATTGAATGCCCGCCCTCAAGGGCAGGCATCGCCGTTGGACTCTCCTCCACGTCCAATGGTGGAGAGTCCAAGTTTATCTCCACTGGAGCCGGTGTAAATGCAACCCTACGCCGGACCAGGGGCCTCTCATCTTCCTCCTCATCCTCGCTCGGCGCCAACTCCCCCTAGGGTGTACAATACCCGAAGGCTCCTCGACCCGAGGTGCCGATCGTGTTGGGGAATAGGCCACCGAGGATGCAACCGAAGCCGCCCTCGGTACTGGAGGAAGTTCCAGCATTGTTACAAGTCTCGAGTCGTGCTCGACCTTCAAAAATCTAATTGAGGCGCCCTCACACGGCGTGCCCTCCCTAATCAGTGGAAAAACAAAAGTTATGAAGAATCAAACAGGAATGAAAAGAAGACAGAGCGAAGATAGAGCTCTCACCCGAAGCAGGTCTGCTACCGTGCCTCTCCCAAAAGACGGCCATGTGCGAATCTTCGCTGAGTGAGGGAACACGGCTTCGAACCATTTCCGAATGCAGGTCAGTGGATCCAGTGGCGGTCATTCAGCTACGAACAAAAGGCAAGGTTAGCACTTACCAGAACGAGATTAACAAATAAGGAAAGAAGAAACTGACGAAGAGAGAGACCTACGTGCATGATTTCACATCTCTGGGAATCCAATAGCACACGCCACCAAATGTTCAGTCCTGATATAAAAGAAATTTTCATAAGCATGAGGCTCGACCGCATCATCTAACTCCATGGTCAAACCCCTCGCCCCAAGAAGGACGACCCGAATCATCATACCACGGACCCTCTAAGGAGCGTATAGGGTCAACACATGCCGCAACATGATCTCTCTCTGGGCCAGCTCAGCATATTTTATGAGCATGGAAAAAAGCTTGTAAAGAGAAGGAACGAGTTGGCCAGGACATACTCGGTAGTGATTGCAAAAGTCCACCACCAATATCGGAAGGGGGATCCTAAACCCCAACCTAAAAGGATAAGCGTAGAACACGCAATACCCCCTATAGTCGGTGTGGACCCTATCCTTACCCCTAGCAAGGAGTATATTGGCAAATCAGGGAATGCACCACTGCACCCGTAGCTGACTGATACCCACTTCCTCCATTAGTGGGGCTTCATCCACCCGGTCCCCCCTCATCGGCGATGAAATCGGTCGCCGGTCCTCAGGGCAAGGACAAAATATCGGCCACCAACGCCCCCCATCGATTTTCGCTGATTCAGTGGCTCTCACGGCGGTAGTTGGTCCTTCAGCCGCCGGAATAGTCGGCGGAGCAGGTGTAGCACGAGAGTTGCTTGCCATTTTTCGATAGATAAACGGGAACTGAATGAGATTCACAAAAGGGAATGCAAAGATGATGTCGAATGAAGAACAACGACGAACAAGAGAGAAAATAAACTGATAACCAGGAAGCTTCTTCAGAAATCTCACTTAGACAATAGATGGAAACGTAACATAACCCCCCATTTATAGGCAACACCAGTGGCTTTTACGAATTCCAACAAGTAGAATGACTGCATGGTCAGTCGCAAAAAAGTTCAGTTCCACAGAAACGTGCATCATTATGATAAGCACCATGAAACAGCTTTTCACTCAAACTAACGCGTTACCTTCGAAATGGTTACAATGACCTGAGGTTACCGAAAAGAAGTTCCATACGCCTGCGAACTTCGGACACCGCTAAGTTACTTGCCATTCGCATCCGTACTCTTTTTCGGCTACACGACATACGTATCGGCCACCTGAGATAAGGTTAACATCCTACAAGGCTGCCCACAGTGTTAAGGCTATGGCCAATTCCAATAAGTAAACAGTTAAGTCCGTCCGTATCATTAAGGCTATGGCCATCTCCAGTATGTAAACGGCTAAGGCCGCCTACAGTGTTAAGGCTACGACCAATTCCAGTAAGTAAATGGCTAAGGCCGTCCACAACATTGAGGCTACGACCATCTCCAGTATGTAAACGGCTAAGGTCGCCCACAGTGTTAGGGCTATGGCCAATTCCAGTAAGTAAGCGGCTAAGGCCATCCGCAATATTAAGTCTACGGTCGTCTCCAGTATGTAAACGGCTAAGGCCATTATTGACCTCAGCCCCTGAAAAAGTCCGCTCATCGAGCCCGATCAAGGCACGACCTCGATAAGCGGAGGGACTAACTATATGGGTCAAAATATGACCTCGACATAATTAACGAAATTAATTATATCCTAAGCTTATCCGTAGAGAGAAAATGATATGACCACTTATTAATCGTCGTGCCCGATCATCGGCTGACTCACTTGTTAAGGCTACGGCCCATTCACCATCATGGGATCGGACCTCAGCGTAATCATGGCTATCACTGCCAGCTCACACATCTTGCATCTATAAATACAAAGAGAAGGAGCTCAAGAAGGGGGGCTGCTTTTCTTCTTCATTACTATTTTCAAGAAAAGGGAGAATACCATTGTAAGGCTCTGAACCTCTCCATGGTGAGACAGACCATAACGATATTATCAATAAAAGATCTCTACCTCCCCCTCTTTAACGAAGAACATTCGTCTCTTGTATTTTTTTGTCTCTCGAGTATTACGATCTACTATGATTGACCATCACTTTATTTTTATTATTTTATGCTTGCAAAATATGTGATAACTTTGAGCTAAACAAGAATTATAAATTTAGTTTCACAAAATATTTCGAACTCTGAATTCAACTAAACTTCTGCCTACCTGAATTTGGGTCAATTCCCTATGAATTTGAAATAAGCATCATTGATAATGTTTTTACTTCCAAGTACTTCCTTCTTTATTGAATGGATGTTGGCTTGGTTTTTGTTCTGAATTACTTATTTTTTCAATTGACAGTAGATAACTTTAAATATACTATTCGACTATATATTGACAACATATATCCCTACAGATGTATGTCGCTTTGTGTAAGTTACGTGCAGAGTTGTAGAAGAGATAATTATTTGTCAAAAGACAACACACAAGACATATTAGTATAACAAAAGTATTGCTTTTAATTTTAATTTGTCTATGAAGTATAACTTTTGTGTTTAATTATTTATTCTTTTGAATCGATGCAACAAATTGATAGGCTTTTATACATATGAGTATAGTTTTTTTCTCTTGTCTTCTAATGTCTTTGAATTTTGTCGATAATATGATGTTATTTATTACGACTGAGTTTATCTTAATCTTATTGTAGTTAATTTGCTCTATAAACTCTAGAGGTTATAATACATATATGTAATTAATCGATTTATTGTATAAATTGAGGTGAATTTTTTAAATGACTTACGACCATATCTTCAAAAATTGTTTCTTTTGGTTCAAAAAATTGTTTAAAAATTGAAAAACATAGTAAAAAATAAAATTCTATTTTAAAAAACAAATAATGGACTGAAGATACTTCAAACTTATTAAAAAGAAACCATATCTTCAAACAATCTTATTTCTTGTATATAATTTTCCTTAAGTTTAACTGGAGATTTACATAGAGAATAGTAAAATAATGAAATGACTTTGGCAGTCTTAGTACATTCGCTTCCCCTATTGCCTTTTGTGTGTGCAGTAACAAGGTAGTCACGTGTCCATTTTCCTAAAAGTAATCTTAAGAACCTTAAAAAGTATTACTCTACTATTTAAAGGACGTATTTTCTTTGAAACTTTATTTTCTGCGTATTTTCTGACAAAGTCGGTAATTAATAAACTTTTATTGATAATCTCATCCAAATGATTAGAGAAGGCTCCGATTTATAAGAAAGTTACTTGACGATCAAGTAACTTATCTTGGTGGTCAAGTAATAAATTTTGGTAAATCTTAGTGACCAAGTAACTAGACTAATTCATGACTAACTAACTTGTTTGTAAGTAATTTCATAATCTTAGGACACTCACTCTTAATATTATTTATAACACCAAATACTTGTGCTCTTAGCTCTATATCTCCGGCAATATGGCATGATAATTGAAATTTTACTAATCTTAACCAAATGTTTCGAGTTCAAACTCTGAAATGAAGAAATTCTTTGTAGGGTGTGTTTTACTCCCTTAATGGGCACAAACCTAATTCTAAATACCAGATGGTTAAACAAAAAAATTACTTCTTTGATGATTCTTGCCTGGAAGTCAGAAGATAAAAGAAATGTATACCATACGATTAACCAAACAAGAACATTGTCAAGATGACAAATTAACAGTATATTATATTTAGTTGTCCATACAGTTTCTTTTTTCTTTTTGGGGTAAATAAAAAAGGACTGGAGAATTGCTGAAATTGTAACAAGACTGGAGAAAAAGGATACATACTGGCAAAAAAGAAGAAAATTTTTGTGATAACGTCAATGACAAGTGGGGGTTGCTTACCATCAGAGCAACCCCTCTTGTCTTCTCTATATCTCTGACAATATGGCATGATAATTGAAATTTTACTAATCTTAACCAAACGTTTCGAGTTCAAACTCTGGAATGAACAGGGTTTTTCATGACTCATAGAGACGTATAGTATAACCATAGTCAAAAAATTTTGAACCAAAAAGAAAATTTTGAGGAAGGAACAAAAATTGATTGAAGAAAACAGTGAATAGGGAATGTGCAAAATATAAACATCAGAGGAACTACATATATTGTTATTTCCTAACTAAAAATTTTTCATGCCATCTCCGATGTTAGCAAAAAAAGGGGCAGCCAAAATGTCATTTAGTAGCCAAGGCAGACTGCTGAGGGTTGTTAGTGGTAAAGACCTTCATATTTATGCCAGCCCTGCATTATCAAGAAAAGGAATGTCAGTAATCTTCTCTGAGTATATCTTTTCTTATCAAGTTAAAATTATAGTATTGATTTGAGACACAAATCCAGCATACAACAGGTACAGCATCTTCCCCACAAATACCATCCATTCATCAGCAAAACTTTACTACCAAAGATTTTTCTACTCTTTCAAATGCTCTCCTATTTCTGTTTTAACGTAGTGCCCACATTAACACCAATGGAAATCCTTCGCATGCTCTCACCAAATAACTAGGAATGTTATGTCTAGAATAAGATCTGAAAGTTATGACAAGTGAATTCATTTATTGAAGATTGCAAGACACAAGTCAACCAAGGGGCTTATAAGCTATGGGAAAACGAAGCTGGAAATTCAAGCTGAGAAAGCCCAAAGAGAACAACCTGAATTAGAAAATAATTAAATGAAAAGGAGATTGTTTCATATGAATAGAGGACTTCTTATGCTGACTGTCAACTGAAGCTATATCTTGGAGCATTGAAAAGTTAAGATATGGATGTCTCATACTCCACCGGTAGCGAAGCCTTTCATTGAACATAAGCTTTAGTTCATCAACATTATAATCTATCAGACTAACATCCATACTTGAATATACAAGTATAAAGTTCATAAATGAGGATTTATTTTTAAAACACTTAATCTAAAACAAGAAAATGAACATTTGAAAACACAACAGCTCTGTAATTGACTAGAAAGGTAACAGAATTGTTGCAAATCCCTGACAGGACATGATTCTATTAGTTTTCTTTTGAAGCCTTGGTTCCATTAATTAGTGCAATCCGGCAATCCAAATGCATTATTTCAGAGAAACTATGTTTTCCTGCTCTTTCTTACACGTACATAATGGTTAGAATGCTTATGGAACCAGATGCCTCAGAGTCCTATAGCATCAGTAAATAGGAAATTTTATATCAGCATATAGATATAAAACTTCAGCAAGCATATTACTAAGTCTATTGACCTAGTTGTCTCTTCATAATGAAATCATTGGTTATTGACCTCACACAACTGATGCTCCAACAAGAAAATACTACAAAAGCTGAAATGTTTCTCTGATCATTTAAAATGTTTCTACTGACAAAAGGGAAGATTTTATATCGTTAGAAAATAAATGGGGTGAACAGGGATGTTGGGATCTTCTGGAAATACTCTTGACACACACGATGCATCTTTGAAGCCAAACCTACTTCTTTTTCAAACAATGCCCACTATGCAAGACATGAAAGGGAGAAAATAGCTTCAAGTGGGACTTGATTTTTAAAATTGAATTGGAAAACAACCCACTTCCATATAACAAAGAAAAGGAAGCACATTTATTCTAGATAAAGAAATAAGACATAGAATTATCTTTACACAGGCACTTGTATAAAGGCAACACCAAAAATATGGGGACGCAAAAGAGAGTAGCTTTTTCCAAATATTCATGATGCTTCAAACGAATAGCTGCAAATACCGTCTCCTCTTACTACTCATTCTGTCACAGGAATCAAAACTGTGAGAAATTTTCAATAAAAAGAAGATAAGCACAGATAGTTGTGTGACAAAAATGACCTAATTGTGGATTTCTTGTTTTCCGTTACTCTTTTCTTAGTATTTACACTTTTCATAATGGATCCAAATTCAAGCTGAAAAGCTAAAGAGGCCAAGAGAGGAAATATAGTTCTCTTAATCTGTTTTTCTTTTGCTTGATAGTAAGTCGGTCTGCAACATCAATAGAACTCTTTGAAACCAATGCAATTGAAAGAAGCTAAATGGAAACCAAGGCAGGGCAAAAGTGACACTTCATGACATACTTGAATTATAATATAAGCTAATCTTATGTGAAAGAAAAGTTATCTGGGGAAATAAGAGAATTGCATGCAGTGACTGAAATTCATGTTATAACTGATTTCACACCATGAAGTTATGCAAGAGCACAATTTATCAGATGGAAGACAGAAAAAAAAAACTTGTTAGTTGGGCATAAATGCTTTCCGAAACCACAGCAGCAACTCACAAGCATCTCTACTAATTGCGTAGAATAAAGTAAGCAAATCATAGAGTAAGTTCACACAGTAAATTAACCCATCATAGTTTCACAGTTGGTTAAACATATGCACATGATAATTGAAAAGAACAAAACAAAGGAGAACATCTCAAAGAGGGAGTTGACAAACACCACAAAGCAAGCCATAAAGTAACTTAAAATATAGACAAAAGTTGATCACCGTACTTTAGGAGGTATTCGCGTGCTAATTTGGCTTCAGCAGTTTCCTTCTTAACTGGTAGCATCCCTCCAATCAGAACTAGGCTCTCTGAATAGTCAAAAATCACATACGAGCCCTTCTTAGCATTCTCAATGCTGAATTTTGCCTTTACGGAACTAGTCACTGGATCAAACAACAGCACCCCGTTTTCATCCTCCGCTACAATGTCACCATTCCTCAAACAGCCCAATGTTCTGTCAAAACCAAATGTTATTCCAACATTGCATTTCTTGCTCCAACCATCTTCATCATCCATTACCCAAACATCAACATTATATTTGTCTGTTTTCTCCCATATTAACATACCAAGAGAATCCTCTAAATTCACAAGATTCCCCTTAGTCCCCACTCTTATTCCCGGCATAGGTAACTTGTCAAATACTTTCTTACTCACATCAAAATACACCAACACCTCACGAGATCCATGCGCATCCTCTACTACCGCTCTCCAATAAGGTACCCCTTTAATGATCACATTGCAATTAAGCCCAAGAACACGAAACCCCACCTCATTTTTCAGCTTCTTCCAGCTGAAACTCTTAGTCGAACACATTTCCACTTCATCCGGAGCTCTAGTTTCAGCTGGTCTGAAACACAAGAGACTCAAGATGAAGAAATCATTCTCTTGAGAATCATAAGCCAACCCTACGGAAACACAAGAGTGAATTCCCATAAGGGGTTTGGTCTTTGAAAGCTTTATCGTCCTATACTGCCTCATAGCAGGGTTCCAAAGAGTAATCATCTCACCCCAAGGAGGCTGAGAAAGGCATACAATGCCATTACAACAACCCACAACCGACATATCCTGAAAGTAGGAAGGAAAAGGGCTATCCAGTTCCACAACTGGTGATGATTCGGGGTGCGGGTCAAATAGCGAGAGGACATGATCAAAGGACTTGAAATGGCGAGTATGTATTAAAATGGGTGAAGTACAGGTGGCACTCTGCAAAGAAGAGGAATGGCGGAAATGGGTGGCTATGAAGTTGGGTTTGGAAATGAGCTTTTTCCATGGCTTACAAACACACCTGAATCGTAAAAGGGTCTTCACAGGGAGACGAGAAAGGAAATTGGAGATGATTTCTCTAGGGAAAATGCAGCTGGATGTTGGGTCTGAAAGTGTATTTTTCGTTTTCTTGGAGCTCCCTTTCCCTTTTCCTTTCTTTTTCCCGTTTCCTTTGCCTTTAGAGGGCGGCATTTTAGCTGGGTAGGAGCTGGAGGTTGAAGATGAAGAAAAGCCTTTGTGATCGACACAGAGAAACGGTAAAGAAGAGGGGAAAAGGGTTCTGCTTATAACAAGGCGAAAATTAATTTGCGGATATTATTAAGGACAATTCAAACTAACTAGTCTTATCTTAGGGTATGAAATTCACGCATCAATAATATAAAACTTTAAATACATATTATTAAGCTTTGTAGCAATTATTTAAGTTTCATTCCATAGTATTCTTAGAATTTGAAGTTGAGTTGAGAAGTATAAAAACTATGAGCATTGGGCTAAGTTATTATATCTAATAATAATATTTAGTAGTATTGCTATATAACTAGAGAATGAAACATAATTTTCTCAAAAAGCCTTTCTCTATAATTTTTTTATTATTAATATAATTAAATTATATAAAATCAATTAGTTTTAATCTATGATCAAGAAAATTTTGAATTATTGAGTGTATTTTCCAAATATCATACAAAAAATTAATAAATATAATTTTAGTAATTTTGAAGTTCTAATATTAGAAAAAATAACATGAAAAATATTATTATGTTACATAATTCAAATAAGGGCATGCGTTTAGTTGTTTAAGGTAAAATCTTAATTTATTAAAATTTTAAATATTAGAATTTCTCCATAATCCAAATAAATAGATATTTAATAATCAAAATTTACTTGATATGAATGTTTTAAATATTCAAAAACAAATGTATTATTATTTTTTCAAATGATTAATTTAAAAGTATTTTATCTTGTTTTTCAATTATAGCGAGTTGTATGTTTGTTTTTTCGAAGTTTTCCCATATATTTCTCCGGCATTATCTCAAAACTTGGGTTTTGAGTTTAGAAAATTTGAAGGAGAACCAATTGGTATTATACATGACATTTAAGATAAAACTTATATAATCCAAAGAAGGATTAAAGTTACAAAATTTAGTTGATTCAAAAACAATTAATGACTAAGCACAAATTTAATAAAGTTATTACATAATAAAAATCATTAAAATATGTTTCAGTTATAAAATAAAAGTTAATATCAAACATATAAGTCTTAATATATAATAAATATTAATATAAAGCTTAGAATGTTAAATAAAACATAGAAACACAATATAAAGACCAAAAAGTAAAATAAAGTAAAAATAAGAGAGGTATTCAAAACCATATGAGAAAATATTCATTGAAACATTCGAAGGATAATAGATAATACATTTATAATGAGTAACCGATGAAAATACTTTTATTGTTAATACATTTAATACCAATTACTATTATTTATTATGTACTCGTTATCACAAAAGTCTTTACATAAAATTTTTTATCTAACTTATTCTTAGTTATCATAAATTCTTGGTAACAAAATTTCAAAAAATAAAGGAAGAAAATATAGGACCTATTGTTTAACCAAAAATATGAGTCTTTGGTCAATGCTAAAGATAAAGATAAATTCGGATTACTGATAATCAAGAGACGAAAATATTAGAAGACTCTTGAGAATAATAATTTTATACAATTTAATACAAATTCCATAACGTATTTAGCATTTAATAATGAATTTGGACTCCTTTTCGCCATCAGATTTGTATCTTCAATTGCCTCTGATCTCTTGGCTTTAAATGATTTAAATAGGTTTGATTTGAATAGCATCTCGTGCCTATTTAACTTTCCTTTTTCCCGTACTTGTTGTCGCTCATGTCTTTGGCTATTTATTGTGTTCTGACCTTTTGACCAGTACACGTATCATGACATGTCATCTTCAATATATAAATTCAGTTTTTTCTCAATATAGATAGTCCTCCCACTTTCCATATATTTATCACTTAAATATTTGGAAAGTGGATTTTCACAAAAATGGAATTTTTACCTTAATCAATGTTAAGACAGTACTGATGCTTCAATTGTCTTTTCTATTTAATGCTCCGCGCACGTGCCACCTTCTGATCAGCTCTGTAATTCTGCGGCCTTTTTTCAATACTTCTTCATCCCCTCAATTCACGAAGTGATAGTTACCTTTATAATAAGCTTTCTATCATTACACTTCTTTGACGGTTGCTGTTATATACATATTTAACCTTTTTTTCTTTGTCTTCTTCTTCATAAACCCTTAACACATACTCTACTCTTTACTTTTATTCCTTTTCTCCTTTATTTCATCCTTTCTATGCAATGGCATCTCCGAATCCTAATCCCAAGAGAGTCCCAATTCTTGATAGCTTCCCCAAAACTCCTGTAAGGCATAGAAGGGGCAGAGGTGGCAGGCTTCGTAGACTGGGATCTGTTCGTGGTGGTTCTTCTGGCTCTATCGCTCATTCCTCTAGTTCTGGCACTATCCCTAGAGGTTCTATCTCTCAGAAACCTTCTTCTAAAGGTAAATAACTTTCCGAGCCTTTACAAGAACCCTTAGTTGAAGAAATAGTACCCAATGCCTTATCTTTTGGGAGTGATAGAAAATCTCTTCAAGAACAGGTTACCAATTTAGAGAGATCAAACATATTTCCTTCTTTAATAAGTGAACCTTTGATTCCCACTGTTCGGAATGATTGTAATTAGAGAAGTAATCTTCGTATGATGATCCCTAATCCAAACCCGAGAATTTCTTCTTTCATAATTGGATTTCTTTTGTTTATACTTATCCTTTCACTTTAGGATCTAAGCATACTATTGACCCAGTTATACTTGACTTTTGTCGTTTTTTCAAAATCTTCTTAGCACAAGTTGGCCCTCTCATATGGAGAGATGTGGCTAGTTTGAGATACTTATCTATCAAAGCCAATGTTAGTTTTTCCTTTTCCCATCTTATTCATCTCTACCATCCCAAGTTATTCCGTCACGAGGTTTTTACCTTAACTGCAAGGAGTAAAAAGGTTTTGATAAGCCCCAAGGATGATAAAGATCGTGGGTGGTACGCTCGTTATGTGGAAGTACGCACAGTTGATTTGGTGGGAGAAACAAACATCCCCTTCCCTGAGAAGTGGAACTTTGCACGTAAGTTTTTTTTCTTATCGTATCTATTTGTAAAAGTTTTAACTTATCCTCTAATTTCATTCTTTTCTTACTTTTTTGCTGTAACCATGGGAAATGTGGAACCTGTTCCTAATTTTCGTGGTTAGGTAGATTCAATCTTAAAAGTCGTGCTTATGAAGGAGAGAACTTGAAAATTCATTTCCAATTTACATGGTTAGGAAAGTAAAGACTCATGGTACGTATCTCTTATGCTTTTTCGTGTGTTAAATTCTTTCTTTATCTTAACCTTCCATCCTTCTTTTTATCAGGATTTGGTATCAGGGGTATGACAGCTGAGGTAGTCGTTGCCCTTCGAGCTTCTTCTAGCTCTTTACTTTCTTTGGAAAGAACTCAAGTCATGCTGTCAAAGAGGAACGTTATAGAAGAAGATTCTGAGAATGAGGAAGATGAGGATACCTCTTTGATAAATAGACCAAGATCTAGGAGACGCACTGCTTCCGAGGATGAAACTAAAATTTCTACAACTCGTGCCTTTCTCTCCTTTACTGTTCTCATTCCTTCCGATGATAAAACCACTCCAAGAGACACCTCTGAGTCTATTCAACATCTCTTTGTTAGTGGTTTCAAAAGTGGAGAACTTGGGCCAGTTCTTGATGAAACTCCTCTCTCTTCTTCTATTCTTGTTCCTTCTATTCCTCCCTTGGTTTCAAGTGCTTCCTTGCATATTTTATTTGTTAATGCTCACTTACCAATTTCTGCTCCCTTACCTCCTTCAGATCCTTCGACTCCTTATTTTCACTTCTCAGACTGCTCCTCCTTCTGTAGCTTCCCCTACCTTTGTTCATCAGGTAGGGGAGGGATCCAGTAATAGAAATTTAGCTATGAGGAGCGTTACACTGGAAGTTCCTGCTAATAACAGTCTTTTAAGGAAGTCAGGTGGGCCAGATGTTTGGCTTGAGCCATTGATTAGAGATATTGAGAAGAAGAAAATGAGCAGTCATAGTTGCTTAACACTGATGAATGACATAGTTCATTCTACTCTAAAGGTACTTTTCTTCTTCTTGTTTACGAGTTTTCATTTTTTTACTTTTAGACTCTGACCCTTATATCTTATCATTGTATGCCAAACTCATTGGTACTGAGTTGATGGGAAGAATTTCCCTTTTAGAAAAGAAAGCCTGTGAGTCTGATAAGTCTATCCACGAGGTTGAGGAAATAGCCAAAGGAGCCCAGCTAGAAGCAGCTAACTGGAAAGAACAATTTTAGAATGCTCAAGGAACCATAGAGGAATTGCGAGAGAGTAGAAATCACCTGGACCAGCAAAAGCGAGGTTTGACTTCTGAATTAGCAATTGCCAAGTCTTCTTCAAGCCAATTTGAAAAAGATAAGGAGCGTCTTTAATGTGCATTTTCAGAATAATTATCAAAGTCAAGTGAAGAAATAAGAGAACTCAAGGCACTCTTGGCCAAGAATGAAGAATATGCAGGGGAACTAGTGCAAAGCTTGACTCAAGCTCAGGCTTATTTAAAGATTTCTTTTGACAAAATACATGCCTTAAAAAGTTCTTATGCCTCCCTCGAAGCTTCTCTTGATTCCCATTTAGCTGAGCACCAAGTGTTGAAGAATGATCTTGCTCTGTGGGAAAGGGAGTATGAACTTCTTGAGAAGAATTTTAATATAGAGGTGAGTTTGGCTTTTCTTAATTCCCGTCGTGATGCTTTGATGGAGGCCACTCAAGAAAATTTTGATTTAAAATCAGAATTGACCAAAGTTTTAGATACTATTGATAAAACCCAAAAACCACTTGACTCTCATGCACTCGCAACTCCTGTAGCTGAAGAATATTTGAATAATGAAGTCGTTGTTGTGGCAGTTGAAGTTGAGAATGTTACAATTCCACCTCCCCAGGGTGAAACTTCTATGATACAGTCTGTGGAAGCTGAAGCTCCCGTGACTCTTGCTTCCCTCGATGAACTTAATATTTTAGGCCCAGCTGAGACTGTTCCTGTTTCTGCTTCATCAGAAGTTACTACCGCATCTGTGGTTATTTCTGAAACTTCTATCCATCCAACCCTTCAGTGACCAATTGAATATGTATCAAACTTTGTTGTTTTCTTTATTGATTGGTGGTTTGGTTTTATCCCTTCGCAGTTTTAAGGGATTTTTTGGTGAAGTCCCCAGTTACAATAATGGGCATTTGTAAAAAATATTTTGCTGACTAAGTTTTTACTTAGTCTTTTTTTATCATATTGGGAAATTTTCTCAATACTTCTATATGTTCAATTCTTTCCTTTTCTATTTATTAAGGACTTCTAAAATAGCTTAGCATTTTTATCCTTCGAAAATGCTTTATGATTCTTCTTATGAGTCATTAACATGAGGTTTATAAAAGAGGACCCTTTTATATATCAATGCTTAATGAAGAAGACGTCTCAGCTTCATAATGGTGTTACAATACGATGAAAGAAATCGGAACACACATGTTTTGTTGAAATAACTTTGACAAGTTTTTATTCATGAACTTGGACAAGCTTTTGAATATTACATATATTAGAATACATCTATAACTTTCTCATAACTATTTTTCTTGTAACATATTTTACAAATTATAAAATAAACAAGATATTTCCTTATAACCCGTTTCAGTACATAGTAATGACCCTATTTTCATATATTAGGAAGGGTTTGAAAGATGACTCCATTGTTCTCATGAGTTTGAGAGATGACTCTGTGGTTCTTATGAGAAAAAACATTATGATGAATGTCTTATGTTTACATTTGTTAAACAGAACGAGGAATGTTGAAGACTCCGTAACTTTTGCTCAACACTTGTCTCTTTATAGCTAGACTTTTCTTTTAAATCTTGCTCAATCTCGATCAAATTTTGTTATCTGCACGTATATGTGTATAATATGTAGTCCCCCAACTGTTTGAGCAGTGAAGTATGAAGCCTCGAGCACTTGTTTGTTTCTCTCAATTTGGTCTTTTTCCTCAAACAGAAAAACATACGGGGACTCGGAGGTGCGATTATAGATGAAGACTGCTTAACCCGTGTATATTTCTATCAGATTAATCGTAACCCTGGGCTGGGAATTTTAGAATATTCCATTATATCGTGCAGGTCATGACTTATCATTTGGCATGAGTTAGGATTTTTGCCTAGCATCCAAAATCGTTAGTAAGATTTTAACAATTCAAAGAAAAATTCTAACATGGTGATACCTGACCGTAGGTACTTTCTTAGAAGTAATATCTCTTTAAATGGACAACATTCTAATGTGAGGGTAAAACCTTACCATCCATTCTGTCCAACTCGTTTGCTCCTTTTCCTGAAATGTCACGAACTCTGTAGGGTCCTTCCCACGTTGGACTCAGCTTTCCTGAATTAGCAGCCCTTGCAGATTGTAACACCTTTTTAAGCACGACGTCCCTAATTTTGAAAAATCTGAGGCGTGCTTTCCTATTGTAATATCATTCAATTACTTGCTTTTGCGCTTCCATTCTTATTAATGCAACTACTCTACTTCCTTCAAGCAAATCAAGGTTCACCCGTATTTATTCATCATTTTATTCCTCCGTTTCTTGAATGTACCATTTGCTCGGTTCTCCTATTTCAAGTGGAATTAAGGCCTCCGTACCATAAATCATTGAAAATGGTGTTTCTCCTGTGCTTGTTTTTATCGTCGTACGATGAGCCCATAATACTCCAGGGAATACCTCTGGCCAATTACCTTGCGAATCTTGTATCCTTTTCTTCAAATTGTTGATAATGACTTTGTTTGTGGAATCCGCTTGTCCATTGCCCACTAGATAGTATGGCGTAGATGTTATACCTTTAATTTTCCAACTTTGAAGAAATTATGTGATTTGAGCTCCTATGAATTGCGGACCATTGTCACACACGATTTTTTGGTACTCCAAAATGGCATATTATATTTCTCCATATGAAGTCTTTAACTTCCTTCTTTCGTACCTGTTTAAATGCTCCTGCTTCTACCCATTTTGTGAAATAATCTGTAAGTACAAGTAGAAACTTCACCTACCTTTTTCTTGTGGTAATGGACCTACGATATCCATTCCCCATTTCATAAAGGGCCACGGGGCTATAACAGGGTATAGTAACTCAGTTTGTCTATGCATATTATTGTTGTATCTTTAACATTTATCACACTTGGACATGAAACGGTTTGCCTACTCTTCCATCTTAGGCCAATAATACCCTGCTCGAATCAACGTTTTCGCCAGTGACCTTCCCCTTGCGTGATTTCCGCAATGTCCTTCATATACTTCCTTCATAACATATTCCATTTGAGAAGGTCCGGGACACCTTACTAGTGGTCCACCGAACATCCTCTGATAAAGATTTCCTTGATATATACAGTAACGAGCAGCTTTTTTGCGAAGTGCATGAGCTTTATTTTTGTCATTAGGCACAGTATCATGCTGTAAAAATGCAATAATTTCATTTCTCCAATCCCATGTTAAATGATTAAAATTTACCTTATTTTTATGAGGTTCGAGAACGGAATAAAACAAATGTACGACCAAAGAGTTTACGACATTTGCTACGTCTACTGCAGATGCGAGATTAGCTAATGCTTCTGCTTCCACATTTTCATCTCTTGGGATCTGCATTACCTTCCAAGTTTGGAATTGTTTATTACTTCCCGTACCTTTTCAAGATATTCTTGCATTCGTGTATCTCTGGCTGTATAAGTCCCCAGCATCTGATTGACCACGAGTTGAGAATCACATTTCATTATAATCTGCGTTATGCCGAGTTCTCGTGCCAATTCTAGACCTGTAATTATAGCCTTATAATATGCTTCATTGTTAGTAATATAATGACATTTTATAGCTTGTCTAATGGTTTCTCCCGTAGGTGGTACGAGAACTATTCCTAGTCTTGCTCGTTTTACATTAGATGAGCCATCAGTAAATAAAATCCAAGTTCCTGGGTTTGAACCATTAAAAACTTGTAATTTTTTCTGCTTCTAAATACATCCCTGACAAAAATCAACTACAAAATCGGCTAGTACTTGAGATTTTAGCAGCCCTAGGCTCATAAATAATTTCATATTCAGTTAATTCTATAGCCCATTTTGCTAATCTCCCTGACAATTCATGTTTATGCAAAACGGTTCGTAATGGAAAAGCAGTAGCTACAATAATGGGATGCCACTGAAAATAAGGTCTTAATTTTTTAGATGACATGATTAAAGCTAATACTAATTTTTCTAGTAGAGGATATCGTGTCTCAGCATCTAGTAAATACTTGCTTACATAATAGATAGGAGATTGCTTACCTCGGTCCTCACAAACTAAAACAGCACTTACCGCAACTTCTGACACGGCTAATTAGATGAGTAGCTTTTCCCCCTTCTTTTGGCTTTGCCAATAGTGGTAGGTTTGACAAGTAAGCTTTTAAATTTCTAGGGGCGTGTTGGTAATCTTCATTCCATTCAAAATGATCTTGTTTTTTGAGTGCGGAGTAAAATTTACAACTTTTTTATGAAGATTTGGAAATAAATCTTCTCAAGGCTGCAATTCTTCCTGTTGGCCTTTGAACTTCTTTTTTATTCGTAAGGATATCAGGGATTTCCTCTATTTATTTGACCTGAGAAGGATTTACCTCAATACCACAGTTAGAAACAAAAAGACCCAAATATTGCCTGGTGCAATTCCAAATGCACATTTTTCTGTATTGAGTTTCACATTAAATTTTCATAAAATTTCAAATGTAACAGATAGATGAGAAATATGATTATGAGAATGTTGGGTTTTTACGAGCATGTCGCCTATATGTACCTCCATAGTTTTTCCTAAATGTTCTTGGAACATTTTGGTGACCAACCTTTGATAGGTTGCTCCAGCATTTTTGAGACCGAAGGGCATTACTTAATAACAGTAAGTCCCCCTATCTGTGATGAAAGAAGTTTTCTTCATCACTGGGATCCATTTTAATTTGGTTGTACCCTGAATATGCATCTAAAAAACTCAAAAGTTCATGTCCTGCAGTTGCATCATTTAATTGATCTATATGTGGTAAGGGAAAAGAATCTTTTGGGCAGGTTTTGTTAAGATCTGTATAATACACACAAAACCGCTACTTACTATTTTTCTTAGGTACAACAATTGTGTTTGCTAACCAATTAGGATACTTTACCTCACGGATTAACCCATTTTTCAATCATTTTTGGACCTCTTCTTGAATCACCAGATTTTTGAAAGCTCCCTGTTTCTTTTTTCTTTTGTTTTACTGGTGTAAATGATGGGTATTCATTTAATTTGTGAGTCATTACATCCGGTTGTATCCCTATCATATCAGCATGGGACCAAGAAAAACAATCCATATTAGCTTTTAGAAATTTAATCAACATACCTTGCATGTCTGAGCTTAAATTGGCTCCAACATAAACCTTCCGTTCGGGCATTGCTCAAACAAACTCACAGCCTCGAGCTCTTCGATTGTTGTTTTGATATTTTCATTCTCTTCAGGTTCTTGAATTGTATCAGGTCTCGAGTCTAAATCTGTCTTTTTTCACTCAGTTGAGGTTTGATTTTTAATACCTTCAATTGTTTCCTGTAAATGCTATTTTTCTTTATTTACAATGCTCGTATCTGTTACAGCATTGATACTCTTGGCTGCCTGCTGATCCCCCGAATTTGGCAAATCCCTCATGGTGATGGGAATTTAATAAGTTGATTGAAGAGTTGACGGGACAACATCCATATCATGGATCCAAGGCTTCCCCATGATCATATTTTAAGCCATTTCCATATCAACTACCTAAAATTTAGTTTCTTTAACAACACATTCAGAAAAAGTTGTTAGAATTACCTCTCCATTTGTTATCACACTGGAATTGTCGAACCCGGACAAGGTATGCGCCTTGGGTATCATTTTGTCTTCATCTTGCATTTCACGTAATACCTTTAGTAGTATAATATTTACAGAACTTCCTGAATCAATCAAAACTTATTTTACATTAGTATCATGTACAAGTAAAGATATTGCTAGTGCATCATTATATGGGGTTATTACTCCTTCGATATCTACATCATCGAATGAAATACTTTCATTTTCGAAAACCTGCCGTACCTATTTTTCATGTGGAATTGATACTTTAGAAACCTTGCTGGAAGTTGTATATGTTATATCGTAAATATCTTCTCCCCCACTTGTCACATTTATTGTTCTCTTGGGTGAAGGGAGCTTTGGTGGCTCCTGCCTATTTTTCATATTGTCTTGTTTACCTTTCTTACTAAATAACTTAGTGAGATACCCTTGCTTCAATAGACGATCCACTTCACTTTGTAAGAATCTACATTCTGAAGTTTTATGCCCGTGATCATTGTGGAATTCGCACCAATGGTTAGGATTGCGTCTATTTAGATTTGACCGCATCTCTTTTGTCCATCGTACCTTATCTCCTATGCTCCTCAAAACAGCTACGAGCTTGGAGGTAGTGACATTAAAGTTGTATCCGCCGAACCTTGCCACGTCAATATTTTGTAGATCTCCTTGAGTTTGATGGATTTGATTTTCATGGTTTTCCAAGGTGTTTTCACTGTTATTGTTGTTGTTGTTGTTGTTGTTTGACATGTTGACAACAACGTAGCTTAAAAGATTATCAAATTTCCGGTAACAGAACCAATTTGTTTAACAAAAAATATGAGTCTTTGGTCAAAGCTAAAAATAAAGAGAAATTCGGGTTACTGATAACCAGGAGACGAAAATAATAGAAGACTCTTGAGAATAATAATAAAGTAATAAGTAAATTTGTATTTTAGTGTAATCTCAATAGTGTATTGTGTCCTTACAGATGTTGAGTCCTTCTCCTTTTATAGTTGATTCTAGGAGAAGTTGTAATGCCTTTGTCTTAATGAGACAATTATGAGCAATAAATGACATTAAAAGAAATGTCGTACAATCATTCCTATTTATTATAAATTCTATAACGTATTTATCATTTAATACTGAATTTGGACTCCTTTACGTCATCGGATTCGTATTTTCAATTCCTTCTGATCTCTTGACTTTAAATGATTTAAATAGGTATGAGACTCGTGCCATTTGAATAGCGTCTCGTGCCTATTTAACTTTCTTTTTAACGTACATGTTGTCACTCGTGTCTTTTGGCTATTTATTGCATTTTGACCTTTGGACCAGTCCACGTGTATCATGACACGTCATCTTCAATATATAAATTCAGTTTTTTCTCAATACACATATAATAACCAAGATCAATGTCAATTTTAATTAGATTCTTTTGACTCTTTATTTACCATTCAATTTCACCCCATAAATAAAGTATAGGTTTTCGAAAATTCTAGGTTAGACTTTATATATTACTTAATTACTTTTCTTATCTTATAATGCTATAAGGTAAAATTTTAATTGATACTTAAGTTCGAAATATTTAGATTTCCTATATATAGTAGTTCCAAAAAGGTAATTATTTAATATGCAAGATTTCAGTTGATTTTAAAGACTTAATTATTAGTATAATTAAATTATTATTTTGCCTAATGTTAAATTTAGTTTAAAAAGATAAAAAAGGTAAATGATATTTCGCTAAGGGCCTTCGTGCTTTTAATATAATAGATAATATAGATGATTGCTTAACAACGGAATAATAATGACCTTCTCCTTTAAATTGTTTTCTCCTGTTAATTAGATTACTGGCTTTCACTAATTATTATGGATTTAATTCGATAAAAGTTTAAATTAACTTAAACTAAATGCATTGAAATTTATTTTGGTAAATAAACTTAAAGATTACAAATGGAAAACAATCTTAATGCAATTTTGTAGTACTAGATAAAAAATAATATGGTTAAAAGTATTGCATCTAAGTTAGTGCGAACAATATTTGCATTATTAAAGACACGTAGTTAATGGTGCACTATGGCCCGGGTATGAACCGGACCGGATTGGGCCCGCGATCCTGGCCGGCCTAACAGGCATGGTGGGCTGGTCCTGGTGGCCTTGGGCCTGGTGGTACCTATAGGCCCGTGACGGGCTGGTCTAATAATGAAAGCCCGTGAGCCCGGGACCGCTAGGCCTATGACCGTCAGTCGGGCCTGGGACGGGCCTGGCGGGCCTAATGGCTCTTTTTTAAAATTTTTTTTTTTTAAAAAAAATTAGTAATGGCTCAATTTCAAATATAGCCGTTTGGAACTTTATAAAATAGTCATTTGACCCCCAAACTTTATATAATTATACTTTTTCCCATATGTCAACTATAAATGCCCCCTTATTCTTTCATTTTTATTTACAATTCATCAATATCTCTCAATCTTTCTACTACAATTGCTTAATTTATTGTTGAAAATTCGTGAAAAATTGTGAAGTTGTTGAATTGAAGTTTTCAAGTGTTCAACGATTTTCAATTTTCAAGAAGTTGTTCGGCAATCTGGTAAACTCATTCAACTCTTACGTTTTAATAATATATTTTTGTGTGGTTTTGTTTGAATAATTATAATTAGTATGACATTTTCTTTGAAAAAATATTCAGTAAAGGAAAAGGTAAAACCGGTGAAAGTAGTGATCATAATACTACCCTTCCCCCGGCTCCCCGACCTATAAAAGATAATCAAGTTTAAAGTAGTCGCCAACCTAGACGTCCTCCTCTGTCCCCCGTAATGCTTGATAGTAATCACCATTGTTTTCAATTTACCGATAGTGAATTTTTACGTGATGTTGCAGTAGGTGATAGATTAGATGATGAAATTATGAATGCTCTTTATCCTAATGAACCTATCTTAGAGGAAAATGAGGATGATGAAACCCAAGCACCAGATTTAGATGATACACCTACTAGTTCTGTTCATAACTCAAGTAATGCAGTGGCCCACCCACCTGTAGAAACTCCAACTTTTAGTAGACAACCTGCTAAACGTCCAGAAACATCATTAGTTTGGAATGTTTTTACTCAAGTAAGAGAACTAAATAAGGCTAATTGTAAAACTTGTGGGAAATTACTGGTTCATAAATTTACTGGAGACTGTAGTGGCACGGGTAGTTTGACTAGGCACATAAAAACACACCCTACAGATAGGGCTAGATTTTTTCAAATGCAAGCGCAACAATAGGGGACATGTGTAGATTCTGCGGTTAACCCTAGTACATGTACAAATCTAGTTCAATCAGGAATTAACACTGTCACCGGAGGTATTTTATATTACGTTCCAAATAGAGATCGTGAAGAATTAGCAAAGATGATTACTGTTATGTGCTTACCTTATACTTTTGCTTCTAATCCTAATTGGGTTCATTATATTAGAAGAGTTTTTAATCCTACTTATAAAGGTTGGCCTCACACAACAATTAAGGCCGATATTTATAAATTCAAACATGAATATGAACAATATTTGCGCTATTTATGTACTCATATACTTAATCGGATTTCTATTGCTACTGATATTGGTAGAAGTGGTAATGATTGTGATTATCTAACTGTTACAAGTCATTGGATAGATGAGGACTAGACAATGCAAAAACGTATAATTGCGTATAGAATAACTAATTCATGTCACACATGTAAGTTTATAGCTAACAGTGTTTCAGATATTTGTAGATATTGCTTTCCCGATAAAATAATGGCAATTTATATGCATAATGCGTCTAGTAACACTGGTGCTATAGTCATGCTTACAAAAACACTAATTCCTGCATTTACTAATATTTTCCATGTTAGATGTATTTGTCATATTTATCATTTAATTGTCGGTGATGGTATGCAAATTTTAAATATAGAAATTGAAAAGGTTCGAATGGCTCTTAATTGGCTTTTTTTATTCAAACCGTAGAACTAGACTTAGAGAGTATTTTAAAAAATGTGATGAATATGTCCTTAGAGAAAGAAAGGTTCCTAAACCTTGCCCGACTAGATGGAGTTGTATGTACGAAAGTTTAGTAGTTGCATATAAATAAGAAACCCAATTAATGCAACTTTTAATTCTCGGGTAGGTTGAGAGGATGATGATGAAATGCTTACTACCCAAGATTGGACGAATGTTAAAATTCTTTTAGATTTTAGAACATTTTCAAGTTGCTACAAATGCATTTTCTAGGCAATATTATCCTACTATTTCAAATTATTTTGTTTATATTGCCGCACTAGCTGATTTGTTTGTTGAATTTGGCGAGGGTGGGATATTTATGAACTTACTATAAATGAAATGAAACAAATATTTTAAAAATATTTTTTCCCTATCCCTCCTATTTTTGGTGTTGCTGCAATGTTAAATCCTACAATGAAATTGGGAGGTCCTCATTTTTGGTATTTAAATATTTATAAGGCTTTAGATCTTTCAAACGAGGAAGTTGCTACACTTGCAGATGCAAAAACATCAATTAAAGTTAATGTTCAAACAGTTTATAATGCTTATCAAGTTTCTTTAGAGCATGCTAGGCCAAATATTCCAACCCCTACTTCGTCTAGCTCACAATCGTCTAAAACAGCTGCGGGCTTAACAGCTCTTAAATCTTGGACGGAGTTCCGAGGTTCTCAAGGTGATAATTATGATGAAACTTCACATCTAAATGAGCTTCAAGTTTACTTGTCTCAGGGACTTGAAAAGGAGAATCCAGACGGCTCTTTCGATCTTTTGGAATGGTGGAAGGCAAGAGAAAAATATTTTTCGGTTCTTGCAAGGATGGCTCGGGATATTTTATCAATTCAAGCTTCAACTGTTTCATCGGAGAGCGCTTTGAGTCAAGAAAGACTACAAATAGGTGATCATAGAGCGGCGATGAGGGATAGCTTAGAAAAATCGGTACTTTCTAGAGATTGGATCCGTGCGGAAAGAAGAAACTTTGGAATTGCAGAATCACAACCGGCGATAGATGAAGCTTATGAAGAAAAGATAGCGGAACTTTCGGAGGATTTGGCTTCGCCCGGAAGTGGTGATGAACAAGCTTCGTTTGCACCACCACCAACACAACGTTGACGGATTTATGAGATTTATTAGAGATACAGTGTAGATTATGATGTAACTTGTACATTGACACATCTTCTTTTAGTTTTTTTCCTTTTAATGATGGTATCAGTACCTTGTTGTGCTCATGCCATTGGGGGAAAGAAGACTAAGAAAAATATGTCATTTTGGGTAATAAAAATTATAAGACATACCCTTGAATATCTTTTTTCTCAATATTTCTTTGTCTTTACTTCGAATTATTTATAAGCTACAATATATATATATATACACACACACACACACTACAACAAAATATATAACTATATAAGTTAATATATATATATATATATATATATATATATATATATATATATATATAAGATACAATATATATACTACATGAAAATATATAAGAGAATATATATACATAAGATACACTATATATAAGAGAATATATATACATTATACATAAGAGATACAATATATACTACACCAAAACATGGAGTTCTAACCACAATATATACTACACCAAAACATAGAGTTCTTCACTGGCCAGCACTCCGCCCCATACAACATGGAGTTCTAACCACAGCTATATAAAATTTCCCCTTGAGTTTCTGTGGAACTTTATTGTCACACAGGACTCCTGATGCAATCCTCCACTTTGACCACACCGCTCTTATACGATGAGTGACGTCCCCGTCAATCTCTCCGTCCCCCTGAATCATCGACCCAAGATATCTGACACTGTCCCTCTTGGCGATGACCTGAGATCCAAGCACCACGTCCCTGCCTACTTCGCTCGGCTCGGCGCTAAACTTGCACTCCAGGTATTCTGTCTTAGATCTGCTTATTTTGAAACCCTTAGACTCGAGCGTATGTCTCCATACCTCTAACCTCTCAATAACACCGACCCTCGTCTCGTCTATCAAGACTATGTCATCAGCAAATAGCATACACCAAGGCACATCCCCTTGAATATGTCTGGTTAGAGCATCCATTACCAAGGCAAACAAGAGAGGGCTAAGCGCCGATCCTTAATGGAGCCCCATAACCACTGAAAAATGGTCTGAGTCGCCACCCACCGTCCTAACCCTAGTCTTAGCTCCATCGTACATGTCCTTGATTCCTCTGATGTAGGCTTCTGGCACGCTCTTCGCCTCCAAGCATCTCCCTTGGGACCTTGTCATACGCCTTCTCCAAGTCGATAAGCACCATGTGCAGGTCCTTCTTCTTATCCCTGAACTGCTCCACCAGCCTCCTGAAATGGTGGATAGCTTCTGTAGTAGAGCGACCCGGCATGAAACCGAACTGGTTCACAGATATAGATGTCATCTCCTTGACCCTCGCCTCGATCACCCGCTCCCAAACCTTCATGGTGTGACTTATTAATTTGATACCCCTATAATTGTTGCAGTACTGGATGTCCCCTTTGTTCTTGTACAAGGGCACCACTGTACTCCACCTCCACTCTTCCGGCATCCTTTTGGTCCTGAAGATTGCATTGAGTAACCTGGAGAGCCACTCCACTCCTGACCTACCCATGCATTTCCAGAACTCCACCAGGATCTCGTCAGGCCCGGTCGCTCGGCCCCTACTCATCCTACGCAAAGCCCCCATGACCTCCTCCACGCTAATGCGCCCGCAGTACCCAAGGTCTCTATGTTGCTGTCAATGCCCCAACTTCCCTAGCTCTATGTTACGATCCCCCTCCTCATTAAGTATGTCTCGAAAGTACGTCTGCCACCTCTGCTTGACTTGAGACTCCCCCATCAGAACTCTACCATCCTCGCCCTTGATGCACCTAACTTGGTCAAGATCACGTGCCTTCCTTTCCCTTGCTTTAGCTAGCCTGAATAACTTCCTGTCCCCACCTTTCTCCCCTAATTCCTTGTACATACGACCGAACACCGCGTTTTTAGCTTCCGTAACCGCCAGCTTTGCTTCTTTCCTTGCCACTTTGTAGATTTCCCTGTTCGCTCTCCGTTCTTCCTCGCTTGTGCTCCCTGCCAACTTAGCAAACGCCGCCTTCTTCACCTCCACTTTTCCTTCCACTACATCGTTCCACCACCACTCACTCTGATGTCTGCCTGAATAGCCCTTGGCTACCCTGAGCACATCCCGTAATGCCTCCCTAACCAAGTTCGCCGTCTCTGACCACATAGCGTCCGCTTCCCCAGAACTTCTCCAAGCTCCGCCCTCAGCTAACCTCCTCTCCAACTCCTGAGCTTTCTCCTCAGTCAAAATACCCCATATAATTCGCGGTTGTCCCCGAGCACCCCTCATCTTCCTCTTCACCCAGAGACCGACATCCATCACTAGGAGTCTATGAAGAGTCGAAAGGGACTCTCCCGGGATAACCTTGCAGTCCTTGCACATACCTCTATCGCTCCTCCTGTGGAGGAGGTAATCAATCTGAGTCCTCGCTGCTGAACTCTTGAAGGTGACCAAATGATCCTCCCTCTTCTGAAATGTCGAGTTTGCAATCAGAAGCTCGGAAGCCCTGGCGAAATCAAGCAGTGACGTGCCTCCTCCATTCCTAACCCCAAAGCCGAAGCCACCGTGCACCTCACCATAACCACCAGCATCAGCCCCAATATGACCATTAAAGTCCCCTCCAATAACTAACTTCTCAGATTGGGGAATTCTACTCACCAGATCATCCAAGCCCTCCCAAAAGCGACTCTTAACCTCCTCGTCTAAACCCGTTTGCGGCGCGTAAGCGCTGATGACGTTGAGGACGCAACCTCCAATAACCAACTTAATAGACATTAACCTATCATTCAATCGCCTAACCTCGACCATGGACTCCCTTAGATCCCTATCTACCAAGATGCCCTCTCCATTCTTACCTCTCACGATCCCAGAATACTACATCTTAAACCCGTCTACATTCCTCGCCTTCGAACCTTTCCACCTTGTCTCCTAGACACAGGCTATGCTAACCCTCCTCTTCTTGAAAATATATAAGAGAATATATATACATAACATACAATATATACTACAAGAAAAGAGATATATATATATACATAATATACAATATATACTAATTATTACAATACAATATACAATGAAATATATATTATATATACTATACTAATAACTAGTATACTATATAAAATATATTCTATATTATACTAATAACTACTATACAAGATATTGCCTTAAAAAAAACACCCGCCAGACCCGCCATGCACGCCAGGCCTAATCAAATAAGTTCACGTAACGAGGGAGTAACTATTTGGACTTGCGGTCAAGGCAGCAACGTGCCTATTCTCCTAAAGGTGATTTTTACGAACTAAACAAAGCTATAAAAAACTAAACAAGGCACCTTAAGGTAGGTTTCTTAAAAAGGATACTATTTAAAGCACGTAGTATTTCGTTTGAATTTCTTTCCGTAGAATGGTAGTGCTTGCTCATTTAAAGTTTCCAAAATGTCGGGCATATATTCATTTAAAAAAAGATAGTAGGACTTTCCAAAAATCAATAACTATCTAAATATTTTTTGTGTCTGGGAAACAAGTATTGGAGTTTACTCAGCGACTAAAAGAGTTCGTAGCAGAAAATAAGTTAAACTTTGAAAGAAAAGAAAAAGTTGAAGTAAGGGCAAGAGAAAACGTTGCGGTATCAATTGGCTTTATAATTAAGTAATTAAAATCTCATTAATTTGGTGAAGCAGTAATTACATAAAGATGGGTGAAATTAATAATCATCATATCATCATCATACTATATTATAAGTATACACTACTAAAATTCCTGCAAAAAGCGATAAAAAAATAGCGATCGAATTTGGTCTATGGAAAAAAGTGACCAACGTTGGTCGCTAAACTAGCGAAAATAGTAAACTAAATTCTGGAAACAAAATAGCGACCAAAGTTGGTCGCTAATTTAGTCAAACTATTGACTGGCTTGGTCAGACTTGCTTGGTCAAACTTTTACTGAGATTAGCAACCAAACTTGGTCGCTAACGTGGGACCCGCTAACAAAATTTTAATAATTATATTATTATTTTGAAAAAACTACAATATATATATATATATATATATATATATATATATATATATATATATATATATATATATATATATATATATATATATATATATATATATATATATATATATATATATATATATATATATATATATATATTAACGACCAAAGTTGGTCGCTAAATAAAGGAAAGAAAGGTAGCGATAAATTTTGGTCGCTTAACTGAGTCTCCGTTATTCAATTTTAATAATTATATTATTAATTTGATTATTATATGAAATATAATTAACTATGATTTAAAGTTAGCGACCAACTTTGGTCGCTAATCTAAATTCATGATTAAATAGCGACCAAAATTTGTCACTATTTTGGTCAACATTGGTCAAAATTAAAAATCACATTTGTGTTTACTATGTAAATAATATAAATGTAAGTCGTTAATACTTTTACAAAATAGGGATGATATGCACTACGAAGCGGGCGTGTGTGTCTATATATACAATATATGTACTTATGCTATACTATGCACTAAGTATAAGTGTATGAGGTATTACCGTATCGAATACAACTTATATATATACAATATATGTACTTACGCTATACTATGCACTAAGTATAGGTATATGAAATAATACTGTATCGATTACAGCTCTTATATATATATATATATATATATATATATATATATATATATATATATATATATATATATATATATATATATATATATATATATATACAATATATGTACTTACGCTATACTATGCACCAAGTATGTGTACGAGGTAATACTGTATCGAATACATTATATGTACTTACGCTATACTATGCACCAAGTATGTGTACGAGGTAATACTGTATCGAATACAGCTTTTATATATATATATATATATATATATATATATATATATATATATATATATATATATATATATATATATATATATATATATATATATATATATATATATATATGCTTAAATTGAATTAAAATCTTAAATTTATATAAATATATATAATTTTTTTTGAAATAGCGACCAACGTTGGTCGCTATTTTAATTACAGGTCTGTCAAAACCGGGATCCTCTCTCATTCTTTCTAAAAAAATTTCGAAATCCAGCTTTTCTCTCTCACACTCAAACCCCACCCCCCTTCCAACTCCCACCACCAGGCTCCACCCACGCCACCAACGACCACCGTTCAGCTGCCGCCGTCGCCTCTGCCGTCATCTCCTAAAAATTTAAGATTAGAATTAAAAACCTAGGGTTTCGATTAGTGTTTTATTTGATTATTATTTCAACCTAGAATTAGTGTTTCAATTGATTATTTAACATTATATTTTATACAAACCTAGGGTTTAGCTGCAGAAACAGGGCATTTCTGGTAAAATAATACACAGAAAAGCGACCAAAGTTGGTCTCTATTTGGTCGCTTTTCAAGTAAAAAAAAAATTTCTGGAGAAAAGCGACCAACATTGGTCGCTATTTTCCCAGATTTCTAAAAAAGCGACCAAATTTGGTTGCTATATCATTAAAAAAATAATTCTGCTAATATAGAGACCAAATTTGGTCGCTACTATTTAAAAATTAAATTAAACTCACGTATTTAGGGACTAAAGTTGGTCGGTAAATTAATAAAATAAATAAATAACTGAATAAAATAGCGACCAATAGTGGTCTCTAGTTTCCATATTTTAAAATATAATTTTTGATTAGCACCAAAGTTGGTCAGTTTTTAATGATTAATAATAAATAAATAAAAATATTTTTTATTATTTAGAGACCAACTTTGGTCGCAAAATTATATTATTAAATTAATATAGCGACCAAAGTTGGTCTCTATAGTCAACATACGGAAAAATGGGTCCATTTAGAGTAGAGACCAAAGTTAGCAACCAACTTTGGTCCCTAAATAAAATGGACCATCAATATAGCTACCAGGCTATTTTGGTCGCTTTTTAGTCAATAAGCGACCAAAGTTGGTCGCTTTTTGCGGTCGTTTTTTTCTGAATTTCTAGTAGTAATAAAGCTTTTAGGTAAAGTTAATTTACGTAATTATCCTTTAATAGTTGAACGACCAAAATACCCTTTACCTAAAATGTTTAATTACTTTCCATTAAATAATTTATTTGGATCAGTAATGCTATGTGAGTTTCACTAGATAACTATACACCGAAATGAAGTTGGCTATTGAATTGGATTCCTATTAAATGATAAACTATGAGCACATAAAACGTCTGAATTGAAAAAAACTTGGCCATTTAATTGGAATCAATGAGGACATGACAATATGACTTTTCATTTGCAATTTGACTTCCTACGAGTGAGCGTGTATTATTCCTCTTTACCATCTGTGAGTGCACAGATGTACATCCTTCCTCGACCTTAAAGGAGAAGGGGATTCTACTTGTTATGACAATATTTTTGCATTACCTGTTAGTGGGAGAGGAGCCGACAAGGAGCTTGAGATCACATTTAGGTATTAAAATTATAACATGTTAGAGATTGGTAAGTGCATATTTTTGAGCAGTCAATGTTGAGTTGTCCCACATCGGAGGTATTTGAGGTCCTTGGTCTCCTTATATGGCTTGGGCAATCCTCACCTCATAAGCTAGCTTTTGGGGTTGAGTTAGGCCCAAGGTCCATTCTTATCATGGTATCAGAGCCAAGCCCATCCCAATTATTGTTACCGATGTTGGGCCCCCATTTATGTTGTCCACGCTCCAGAGATCTGGGCGTGAGGGGGTGTTGAGTTGTCCCACATCGGAGGGATGTCGTCCACACTCCAGAGATCTGGGCGTGAGGGGGGTGTTGAGTTGTCCCACATCGGAGAGATGTTGTCCACGCTCCAGAGATCTGGGCGTGAGGGGGGTGTTGAGTTGTCCCACATCGGAAGGATTTGAGGTCCTTGGTCTCCTTATGTGGCTTGGGCAATCCTCACCTCATAAGCTAGTTTTTGGGGTTGAGTTAGGCCCAAGGTCCATTCTTATCCGTCAACCACGAAAGGCGCCCAAGGATGTGAAAATCCAGGTTATCAAGTATGCCTAACTTGACTCATATAGACTATTTTTGGGATTTCTACATCATTATTTGGTTGAATTTTCTTCAAAGATAAACTTTCGTTTGGACTCAATTTGCTAGCATTAAGACAACTATATATATATTCTTAAGTGTCACAACAAGCATTTGATTCATGTTGCATATATATATGTATCTAAATTCGCTTTTTTAATATTATTTTGAAACTATCATATATGTATATCACCATATAGATACGCATCTGAACAACTCTGGCAAAATTGCTCACTATGTTTCCATTGCTGCAAATTAGTTCAAAGATGTTATCATTCTTGTGACTATACTCATATTAAAGATATAGTTGGGTCCATGCATAACACGCGTATGAAGCTTCAAGTTGAAAGACTAAATTATCCATCAAATATTAAATGACTATTTTATCTTTCAAGCAAGTATTATTTCTTTGTACAAAAATATAAATATACATTTAATAAAGTAGCCAAAAAAGGACAAGTATCGAAAGTAAAAGTAGAAGAAATAAAAACGTCTCAAAATATTTATTGCTCCAACTTTTCCTACTCCCCCCCCCCCCCCCCCACGATTACTGCAGTGCAAATGAAGAGACTACACTATCATTTCTCATTAGAAGCTGATATACATCACTTAGTAATTTTGATGCTCTCGTCTTTTAATTAGGTAATATGTGGTACTTTCTTGAGTAAGAAGAAAATAATGTATTACTTTCTTGAAACAATTATTTCTCTTCGTTTTGCAGGTCATGGACTATTTTGATATGGATGTGGTAGAATATTTGTATAAAAACAAGCCAGATCTTGATTCTTTGATAAGCTCCCTTTGAAAAGATTTGTCCAAAGCTTGTAATAAGGCACCATCTCCAGCTCCTGCGGTAATATCAAGCTCTCTCTATATATATATATAAAATTAATGCTGTATATTCATCTAATACATGAATTTTTGTGCTTTACTTCTCCTTCTTGTTACCTTATGGCCCACCTTTATCTGCTTTTATATAAAAAATTACTGCAAAAGTCCGTGTTCTTTAGCTTTATCAAAAAAGTATATATAAACTATAGGCTGCATCCCAATATATTTTTATCTTATGTTGCAAGTAGTTTGTGCTGCTCTTTAAAATAGTCGAACAAATTTAGAGGTTATGGTTGCTTTCGCCGTACTAAAAGATTTACAATCTATTATCTAATAATGAAGTAATATGTTTAGCTCACAAGTTATCGATGTACTTTGTAAGCTTAGAAAACAATCAAAAGAAAATAAGGGTAAATCGTAATCAAATATAATCTGACCTAGAGGTTGGATAGATGATATTGTAGTTCCAGATCTCAAAGATAAAGAAAATATTCTTAACTTAAGAGAGAAGCAATATTAGGACACAGAGAAAGAAATAGAGAAAGAGAGAGAAGTTATATTATTCAAGAATAACCATCATGCATGTTACAATATGAAGGTCTCCTTTATATAGTAGGAGGCCCTTCTCGAAATAATCAAAGAAAAAGTATAAAAGTAGGTGGCTTCCGCTTAGTGAAGAAGTTAAGTTCTAAACGACGTCGCCTTTATCCCCACGTCCGGGTCGTGCCCTCACTTTGATCGGCATCTACTCATGGGGCATACCCGTTAATCATGGGGACGTTGAGGGCTAAATTCGATCCCATACAGTTAGTCCCTCCGTTCGTTGGAGACGTGCCCGGTGGGCGTCTTCAATGGACGGAATTACAAGCCTCGTCTTAAGAGAATTTGGCCACATCCTCGTCTTTAGCATGAATGAGACAAAAATGCATTACACAGTTGAACCGTTGACGTATGATCTCTTTTCAGAATAATGTCATCAGTAGCATGTGTAATTATTACTTTTGTTCCCGAGGTGGTTCAAGGCGGTGATGTGACGTTCTGGTTTCCCGCGCCCGTTTTGGTCATGCCTTTTCGATTTTCACGCAATTTTACCCTATAAATAAGGGAAAGGTTCGAACTGATCCATATATATATATATATATATATATATATATATATATATATATATATATATATATATATATATATATATATATATATATATATATATATTTATATATATATAATCTTTCGAACCTTTGGAAAATATTTCTCAACATTCTTCATTGCCTTTCTCTCCGATAACTGATATTTTTATGTGAGACTCTTCTATCACTCTGAAGCTTTATTTCTTGCAAAAGCACTTTCTTTCTTTCTTAGACGAAACATCATGGTAAAACGCCAAAGTAGAAAGAAAAGCAAGGTACCATCCCATCTAGGGTTCTGCCCTCTTGTGGCGGCGAAGAGGAGGAGACCGAAAAGGCGCTTGTTCCCCTCTCTGTGGAGAATGTGCTTCCGAAAGGGATGCACATTCGAAGTGATTTAAAAATGAAGAGCACATTTATCCCTTGGGAGCACAGTGAACTACTGTAATCCCACTTAGAAACCCTTAGATCAACGTACAACATTCCGGGCCATGTAGAAATGGTTCCGGCTGGGATGGACTATGCCAATGTGCATAGGCCTGGGTTTTGTACTTTTTATGAGTATCCGTTTAGGATAGGATACAACCTACCGTTTAACCCTTTAGCGGAGGAGCTATGCCACTTTTACAGGGTGTGTCCGGCCCAGCTCACGCCCTATACATTGAAAGTGTGTAGAATCCTTACTACGTACGTGGCCAGGGCGAGGAGAGAGGTCTCAATTCATCATGTTCTGTAGATGTTCAGCCCAAGTTACTTGAGGGGTACCATGCTCCATTTGAAGAGTCGTGGTACAAAGAGCTTTGTAGTAAAGTTTGACGATAAGACCAATCGCGTCTTCTGGAAAAGATATTTCTACATCAGGACGGAGCACCCGGTGTCTGATCCTGAAGGGTTCCCAGAGAGGTGAAACTTAGAATGTAAGTATCGTTTTATGGATTTCGTGATTAATTGAGGTTCTGACTCTTCAGCCGTTGTGACTTCTCTTTTCCCTTTTTTGTAGTGGTGGCTTATCCACCTCGGTCCATCGAAAATATTAGATCGTGGGTGGAGGGGTTGATACCATACGCGGAGGAGTGCCGCACTTGGCCCGCGTTACGTAACCAGTACGGCTCACCAAGTAGTTCTTTTCTTATTTTGGCTTCGATTTCGAAAGCCTCTTAAATTTTTGTTACCTGACTCGCTTGTGTTGGCAAGTCGGGTTGTTTCTAGAAGGAAGAAGATTGTAGTTTCCCTGTCTAAGGCGGAGGTTGACTCAGATGAGGAAGTCGTATCACGCGGCTCGCCCAGTAACGACGCTCATGCGGGTCTGCGCCGGTGGCAATATCTAAGTCGGTGCCTGAAGCTATGTCAGTGATGACACCTGAGGTCGTGCTTGTGATGGTGCCTGAGGCCACGCACGCTGATGAAGTGGTTCCCTTAGATCCGTCCCTGAAGCATGTAGAGGAGACTTCTGAAGGAGAAGAGCCATTGGAGAGAAAGAGGCGGCGGCTGATTACCGGTAATGGGATTGCGGCTGAGGACATGAGGACTAGCGAGCCCCATCAAGAGCTAAATCCAGTTTTTATGGTCGAGGCCATTCGTTCAGGGAGGTTGGCTCCCCAAAGGACAATCACCGCTGTTTCCAGCTCAGCCCGCGTCCCAAAGGGCGGGTCATCCTCTGCAGTTGGGGAAGCGGGCATAGAGATTGAGAGGACGGGCCCTGAGGCCGCTCTTGGAGATGTAACGGGGCATTCACCCCGTGTGGAGATGAGGGCGGGAAGGACTACCGACCGAATCGTGATCCCTGGCGGGTATTACTTGTTAGAAAATAGCGAGCAAGCCATAGCTAAAATGACCTTGTTATGTGCGGATGCAGAGCATGAAACGCTAAAAGGCGTTAGTAATAGAGATTTGTCTAGGAGGGTCGTCGGTGCAGCTTTGCAGGTAGCTTTCAATTTTTCTTTTATGGGTCGTAAATGCGACTTTGGTACGTACTGGCTTGTATTTATTCTCTTTCCTCTTATTTTTAGACCCTTGTCTTGCAGGTGGAGAGGAGGCGGTGTAAGTAAAGGAAGGCGGGCACATTCAACAAAATGGCAAAGAAGTACAAGGAATGCCGTGCAAAGCATCAGGCGTTGGCAGATGTGCTCAAGCAGGACCCTCAGCTTCGGGTGTTCCATGAGGGTCTTGAACAGTCGGAAGCTCAATTGAAGCGGAGGGTGGCCGAGTTGGAGGAGGTCGATGAGCAATTGATGGCTGCTTTTGGCTCAAAACATTGAGCTAGAGACTCTCCTTCAATCAAAATAAAAGGAGTTGGAGATGAGCCGTGGGGTAGCGGCGGAGGCGTCTCAGTTGCAGACAAGAGTCGCCACTTTTACCGCTGAGCTCGACGCCAAGGCCGCTGAATTTGAGACCCTTGAGCGGCCGCTTTATCAAATCCCGAAGATGACGCGCATCGTGAGGCGCATGAAATGTGGGTGTATGACGAGGCTAGATTGGTTGTACTCGACGAGTACTTTTCTGCTAGTCGAGCCACTAAGGCGGAGGTTGAGTAGCAACGACGCTTTGCCCATGTCTCCCATGCCGCTTATGGTTATTGTCCGTGCCCCCCTTTTTCCCAAAAAGCGAAATTGGATTTACGACATTATGGACAAAACAACTCTTATTTCTTTTTGAGGATTCGAGTCATAAATTTTGAAGAGTCGCCACCTAATGATTATAGTGCATTAGGACGCTTAAAAGAAAAGAAGAAGATTTTTGAAGGAAACCCAGAGTTCAGGTAAGGGCTTGAGATTATCTCGAGGGGAAGGTGTTAGGCACCCCTCAAGATCCACTAGTGTGGTTCCCGGCCGTACTTAGTTATGAATTTAAGAAGAGTATGAGTAAACAAACAATGTTTGCACATAAGGAATATAAGTAAATTGAAAGTTTGGAAAGAAAAGAGAGGGAAAGACATAAGTGGTTTTTGGAAAAAGATTAGTTGAAGAAAATATTAATTTTTAAGAAAACATCACATCATATAAAGAAAAGGGGTCCTAGGTTTAAATATAATATGGATCACTTTGGTTCACTACCCAGCAATCATTCTCACACGAGATATTAGCGCACTAGTCATCATATTCATATTCTACCCTTCCCGCCCCCTAAAGGTTATTTAAACGTGTGGATTGGTCACGAGTGGCTATTGCGTGTTATTACCCGTTCCATCCTATAGGTCCTAGAGGGTGTTTAGGATTGCTATTCCTATTAGGTAGGGACTAGGTTGAACCCTTAGGTTTAAAGGTCAAAACATTAGGCGACATACAAAAGATAATAGGACTTCATGAAAGGGATCATATAAAGGCACGTAAAAGGCTCAAGTATCCCTCCACGGATAAACATATAATTAGCATGTCTCAATCACATTTAAGGTCTAAGGAAATGAGAGGTTGGAATCTTCGAAAAAGTGGGTTAAAATGGAAGCTGAAAAGTTTAGACAGAAATTTGCAGAAGAGAGTTGGACGAAAATTCTTAGAACTTGAGGATAAAGCAGAAAATATATAACATTTAGGAATCAGAAAATTATTTTTTTTCTTTAAACACACTTGAGAATAAAAATAGTTTCCAGACAAGAGAGGTAGAAGAATGAATGTAAAACAATTCAGAAGTGTAAAATAGCATGTAATATATTATCTTTGAACTATAGTTTTGAAAAAAATTACAGAAGATATTAAAGACATAGTGTCCTAATGATTTTTTAGAAAGAAAAAAAAATAGTAACGCATTTCTAGACTGGAAAAGGTAACTCGGTAGAAATATTTGGCACATATATGATTACTTAGAAAAAATAGGACAGAAACGTAGTATGGAAAACCAGTAGGATCTTAGAGAGGCCGAATTCAGATAATTAACAGAAGATGATTAGCCTAAAACATGATTAAAGATGATCAATCGATTTTACTCGGCCTAAGGCTTGCCTGGGCGTTGTTTGATCATAAAAGAAAGTGGACATGCATATTTGTTTCCCAATTTTTAAAAGAAACATGTTAACCATACTTATGGTTGTCAAATGAAATTAGACATTCAACAGTTGCAAATACAACCCTACATACATGATATCTAATTCACACAAAGGTCCTAAACCATGGTATCTAAATGCAATGGTAGTGACTTGTTGATTATTAACTGATTGTGACTAATAAATGACAAGCTGAGAGTAAAATAGCTTAAAGACAGGATTTCTAGTCGTATGAGAGGTATGCCCTAGACATGGTTTCTATTGTACAAGTAGGTAAGTAAAATCCTGTGGACATATTTTCTACCCATTACTTAAAGCTAAGCATGCATAATCCCACACAATTTCACTATAAACCCCATTGTTCATTACAAGTTATTACAAACCAATGTGATTAAATTACAGTAGCGGAGAGACAAAAAAGAAGTTAATCTATAGGGAACCTTCATCTAAACCCAAATCTCCAACCTCACTTATTTAGAGTTTTACAACCATTACCAAGGATTTGGGTGCGGCAAAGCTCCCAGAGGGCCCATTGGGGCCCTTGGCCAATACCAGGCACCCAAACAGATTAACATTGACAAGTGCAAGTGTGGAATTACCAGCCTTGTGCATCAAAGTTCAGTGGGTACTAAAGGTACCAAAAGCAATACTTACACTTAGGAGGTAGAACCTAAGTTGTACGAGTAGTGAGATTTTGATAGAATTTGAAGAAGTTGAGTTGAAAACAATTGAAAGAGGATTCACATGAAAATAGTTTTGAGAGAAAAGTAATCAATTGAGTTTGAAAACAGTTAATATGGAACCAGTTTTGAAAGCAAACAGTCACACAGTACTCAGGGAACACCAAGAGGGGCAGGGGGAAAGTGAACAAATAACTCACAAGCAAGAACACAATTACATATACACAGAACATCAAAGAGAAGTACTTCAGAATAATCAAGCATGTTTCAAAAATAGAGGTCAAGGTCTTAACAATATTAGATTGACAGAGTCAACATCAAGAAAAGGTTCAGGGCTATTTAGTAGCTAAGAGGGTCCTAAATATATTCTAACAGTGTACAGGGGAAAAAATGGGCAAAAACCGCTTCTAGAGAGAGAAGCTCTAACTTCTCTCTACAGTTCCAAAGCAGTTAACGAGCAATTCTCGGTGCATGATTTGAAGAACACCTTCGTCACCGATCGATGGCCCGTCGCCGGCAGAATTTGACACCCACTAACACTCAAATTGTCACCCCTGCACATGGTATCACCAAGGAGCTTGAACCTCTGACTTTTGGAAATTTCCTTCCACAGAAATTCCATTTGCCAGAGAACATGCATGCAGAGGTTGATGAGACTGTAAATCCATTACCGATGGACAAAAATGAAGTTCCGATTAACTAGACTGCGAGACGACTCCAATTCTCTGAAGTAAGTGATTCTACAAAGTCACTTCCGACTGCTGCTGAAGTTGTTCGAGGAAATCGCGATGCACAAATGGGTAAGCCGCTCTCATTTGTACCTCCGATTGAAAGAGATGGCCAGAAGATAGTTAATATCAGTGTAGAGGATCTACAATCTCAGGTAGATTACTGGGAAAATGCATTAATCGGATATGTAATTGGCGATAATCCAAATGCTAAAATGATGGAGAATTTCATGATGCATGTTTCGAATTTTGTGTCCAATCCTCAGATGCTGTTGCATTCTGAAGGATACTGCATATTTCGTTTCAATAGTAAAGAGGATAAAGAGTTAGTTATGCAATCTGGGCCATACTCGTACAGAAACAAGCCTATGGTGTTGAAACCATGGGAGGTTGATTCTTCTTTTCAAAATGATGTTCTCAGTACTGTACCTGTATGGATTAGATTCCCTGGCCTTCCGGTGGGTTACTGGTCAGTTGATGTTCTGAGCAATTGGCTAGTGCAGTGGGTAGACCATTGTACACGGATAAATTCACAGCACATTATGAGAAGATCTCTTTTGCGAGAGTTTTAGTAGAAGTTGATGCTGCTTATTCCCTACCTGATCAGATTGAAATTGAAACTCCTTTTGTATGAATGTGCAACAGATTGAATATGATTGGAAACCTAGTTTTTGCAATCATTGCTTGAAATTTGGCCATGATGCTATTGAATGCTGGTATAATGTAGGCAATGATGTAGAACTGGTTAATGGTGAGCAGGAGAAGGGCAGAAGACAGAGATCTAGAATGCCAAGGCAGGTCAAAGTTACTAAACAGGAGTGGGTACCTAAGACTGTTGCAGATGCAATGGTACCTATTCCAGCTCAACCTGAACATATCAGTGAGGCAGTGCAACTGGAGACTAGTACTATTGGGAATCAGCAACATACTGGTGATATGCAGCTGGTGAATAGTACTGTGGGACAGCATGAACTAGCTGGCTCTGGCAGAAACACAACAGCTACAGGGGTACCTTCTGGGATCAGTGAGGTTATGATTGATAAAGCTAATAAGGGGAAGACTACTGTAGTTATTCTGGATGCTGGTAGAAGAGGTCAACAGGTTGATCCAGGACCTTCTTGGAGTAATGATTCTATTGCTTCATGATTATTTTTACTTGGAGCATAAGAGGGCTGAATCAAGCCCATAAACAGAAAGAATTGAAAAGCTTTTGTCTGAAAATAAAGTAGATGTTATAGGAGTTCTTGAAACTAGAGTGAAAGAACATAAAGCTAAGATGATATTAGATAAGGTTGCTAAGGGATGGAAGGTCCAATGCAACTATGCTAAAGCTGTAAATGGAAGAATATAGCTTCTGTGGAAGCCTCACATTCAAATCCTTATCTCTTGTGTGACTGATCAAGTTATTCAGTGTCCGTTAGAAGATCCTCAAAGTAAGATAAGAATCCATATGAGTGTCATTTATGCTCATAATACTGCAAACAATAGGGAACAACTGTGGAGTGATTTAAGGGCAACCAATATTCCCAATCAGGATGCTTGGGTACTGAGTGGGGACTTCAATACTGTATTAAGTTCTAAAGACAGAATAGGTTCTCCTGTCACTGATGCTGAAACCAGAGGGTTCAATGATGTTATTACTGATCTTCAACTCACTCCCCTTCGAGCCAAAGGGTGGCATTATACTTGGACAAACAAGCAGGGCAATGATACTAGAGTTTATAGTAAAATTGACTGGGCATTGGGTAATTTTCAGTGGATTCAACAGTATGGACACCTTGAAGCTAATTTCATGAACCCTTCAGTTTCTGATCATTCCCCTATTCTCATTAAATTTGGTAGCCAAAAACTTCTACACCCCAAACCTTTCAGATTCTATACTGCAATAATGGAAAATCCTCAGTTCAAAACCTTTATGCAGCAAACTTGGGCTCAAAATTGTGAAGGAACGCCTATGCATATGGTCTGGACCAAATTGAAGAACTTGAAGCAGCATTTAAAAGGGATAAATACTCAGATGGCTTCCTACAAACAGAAGCTTATTCATGCTAGGGAGACACTGGACATAGTGCAAAGTCAGTTGACGCTTAATCCACTTTCACAGAACTTGTTCACTGATGAGAAGGCAGCATTGCATGAAACTGAAAAATGGAGCAAGGTAGAGGAGCATGTTATGAGGAAGAAGTCCAAGGCTTGCTGGATTAAATGTGGAGATGCTAATACTAAGTACTTTCATGCTCAGTGGAAGATCATAACTAGCCAGAATAACATTACTTCTATATATACTGAATCAGGTATAAAACTAATAGAACCATCAGCTGTGGAACAAGAGTTTATTGAGGAGTTAAATAATTGATGGGAGAATGTGCTGATGAACTTCCTTGTATTAACACTGCTGTTATGAAGGAAGGACAATGCCTAACTTTATCACAGCAAAAAATGTTAATTCAAGAGGTCACACTGGAAGAAATTACAGAAGCCATAAAGGAGATGCCTAGGGACAAAGCTCAAGGTGTGGATGGATTTCCTGTAGAGTTCTTTATTGGAAACTGGGAGATAGTAAAGGAAGATATTTTACTGCTACTAAGGACTTCTTCTCTACTGGCATTCTGCCCCATATGATCAACACTACAGCTATTGCACTTGTGCCTAAGGTTAGAACTCCTTCAACTGTCAAAGACTATAGGCCTATTGCTTGTTGTACCACTGTTTACAAAATCATTTACAAAGTTATTACAAGGAGGATGAAAGCTGTAATTGGTGGTCTAGTTGGACAAGCTCAGTCAGCATTTATTGAAGGTAGAAGCATTATTGATAATATACTTCTTAGTCATGAAATTTTCAAGGGGTATTCAAGAAAAGGAGTATTCCCCAGATGTGTACTCAAGGTGGATCTAAGGAAGGCTTATGACACTCTTGAATGGGGCTTTCTTAAACAGGTCCTTATTGACCTTGGATTTCCTGCTAAATTTCTAAACTGGATAATGGCCTGTCTTACTTCTGCGTCCTATTCCCTAGTACTGAATGGTGGCCTTACTAAGACATTCACTGCTAGGAGAGGTAATAGGCAAGGTGATCCCATGTCTCCTTATTTGTTTGTTCTTGCTATGGAGTATCTGAACAGAACACTGGGACAGTTGCACAAAAATGGAGATTTCAACTTTCATCCCAGATGCAGGAAGCTAAACTGTGTACATGTTTGCTTTGCTGATGACCTTCTTATGTTCTGTCGAGCTGATGTTATTTCTATCCAGATTCTTCAAGAGGCTTTTCTTGAGTTCTCTAAAGCTTCTAGTTTGCAAGCCAACATTAGCAAAAGTTCTGTTTGCTTGGCTGGAATACAGCAGTCTGCCAGTGAAGAAATAATGGAAAAGTTGGGATTCATTGAAGGACAGCTTCCTTTCAAGTATTTAGGGATTCCTCTCAACTCTAAAAAGCTTGCTATCCATCATTACTTACCACTGATTGAGAAGATCACTGCCAAAGTTAATTGCTGGTCAGCCAAAATGCTGTCTTATGCAGGAAGGTGTCAATTGATTAAGGCTGTTATCTTTGGCATTCAGACCTATTGGGCACAAGTTTTCATATTTCCAAAGAAGGTTTTTAAGACAATTGAAGCAATATGCAAGTCTTTCCTGTGGACAGGTAATGCTACTGTATCCAAGAGGGCTTTGATTGCATGGGAGAAAGTCTGTAAACCAATTTCTGCTGGGGGACTGAATATCATTGATATGGCTGAATGGAATAAGGCAGCTGTTACCAAGCTGCTTAGGGACCTGGCTAGGAAAAAAGAGTGTCTCTGGATCAAGTGGCTTCACTGCTACTATATAAAACAGTACGACATTGGCTCTATGTCTTTGCCCAAGTCTGCTTCTTGGGTTGTTAGAAAGATTCTGGATTGCAGGATTGCTGTTATGGAAAATCAGCAGCTTCAAGGAGATCTCCTTAACAGATTACAATCAATGTGCAAACTAGACAAGTTTCAGATCCAAAAACTTTATCTTGCAATGCTGCCTAGATATAATAAGGTAGAATGGAAAAATGTGATGCTGACTACATATGTGCAACCTAGACACAAATTCACAGTGTGGCTAGCTGCTTATCACAGGCTGCCTACTATTGACAGATTACAGAAGTATGAGATTCAGGTGCCTACTGATTGTATATTTTTTCAGCAGCATGTTGAGAACTTTGAGCACTTGTACTTTGATTGCCAAATCACCAGTCGATTATGGACTAGAATATGTTGCTGGTTGGGATACAAAAGAACATGGCAAGTGGGAAGATGAGCTTCAATGGATCTGTAGCATAGCTAGAAGAAAACTATGGCACAAAGCAATCACTGCTGCTGCCTTTGTGACTGCTGTAGCACTGATATGGAGGGACAGAAACTGCATTCGTTTTGATGGCAAGGGATTTATAGAAGATCAGTTCTGTAGGGAGGTTGCACTGTTATTGCACATACGGGGCAGTAAATGTAAAAGATGGCAGGATGGTTTACGGCAACTAAACTACTACCCTTAGCTATAGCCTGCATTTTCATACATAGATAGCTTGAGTAGAATTGAACAGTTTAGTGGAATTTGTAAATAAGTAGTAGCTAGTCCATGCTACTACTATAGAACTCACTTTGTAAATCCTTTGATATCAATGAAGTTAACAATTACATTAAAAAAAACTGATGACTAAAAAAAAATTGATTATTAAAAAAAAATACAGTGTACAGGGGTGAGGGGGATTTAAGCCCGTCAACTGGGCCGGGTTGACCCGGGACCGGGCCGGACCGGACCGGTACAACCCGGGACCGGATCGGACCGGTAGGTGGGGGCTGGGCTGGGCTGGGTTCAAAGGGGGTAGGGAGTTGGTCCGCTAAGAATTTTTTTACCCCGAACCGGACCGGACCGGCCCGGTAACGTGAACAGTACCGTGAACCGGTACAGCCCGGACCGGACCGACCCGGTTCAACGGTAACTTTTTTTTAATTTTGAAATGATGGGGCCCACATTTCCGTTGGCAACAGCTAATTTTACAAAAATGGCCATTTTTTATTACTTTTTTGTATTTATTAATTTACAATATTAACCCTTCTTAAAATCTATAAATACCCCCATCTCTTCTTCATTTCTTCACTCAAAATTCTTATCTCAATCTTAAATTCTTAATTCTCAAATTATCAATCTATCTCTCTTCCCTTCAATTTGCAAGATTTAATATTTGATCAAGTGCTCAATTTATTGTCGAATTCGGTTATTCGGTTCACTCCCTCCAACTATTTCTCTTATTTAATATTTTAATAGCATATTTAATTTAAGCTTATATTTTCATTTTTACAATATGTTTAATGATGCTAGTCCTGTAGCTTCTGGTAGTAATAGTAATGACCCGACTTCTAATCGTAAAAGAAGAAGTCCGGTATGAAATTTTTTTGAAATAATAGAAGGTACTAATAGTGTTAAGTGCAAATTTTGTAACGAAACTTTTCAACATTTGACCGAGGGAAATTTAGGAGGGACTGGAACACTTACAAGACATATGAGAGCTGTCCATCCCATAGAATGGGTCAATAATTTTGGGAAGCAATGATTTGTAAGTTTTAGACTTTTAGTATGTTTGACTGTTTGTTTCAGAGATTGGAGATATTGATTATGATGAAGATGAAGTGATGAACTGACGAACTTGCTAAGGCGATGCAAAACATTTGAAATTACTACTTCACTATAAAAAATGTAAACATTTCATTTTCTACTTAAACATTTGAAATTGAGAAATAAAGTAGCACTTGCAATAAGTGCAATTTTTTCCCATCTTACTTGTATTCATTCAATTATTACAAAGTATTAATTAAGTTAGAACTTAATAATTATACTTAATTCCATAAAAAATTGAAAATATACTAAACCCGGCCCGGCCCCTATCAACCCGTAACCCGTATGGTTCAATTTAAACCCGGAACAACCCAGCCCGTTAAAACCCGTTACTGTTTCGACCCAGCCCGGCCCGGACCAGAACCTAGATGGGTCGAAAAAAATCCGACCCGGCCAGGACCGGTTGACCCGTTAGCCACCTTTAGGGGGATTAGGAGGAATATGCATGAGCAAGATAAAGGGAGTCATGGACATGCTAGTCTGAGATAGACGTATTAGTCAATACAGAGACATACTAATTGCAGTAAGAGCAAGAAAACCATAAGTAGAAGCATGCAAGAAAGAAAAGGAAGTGTAACACAAATATAAACATATTGCTTTTAGGGTTGTAAATCAAATAGGAGGCATACCAGTTGAAAGCAAGGTAATGCAAGGCAGTAGTGAGCTATAATATGCTAAGTGGTGAGAAATAATGTGCAAGGGAGTGAGCATCAATGTGCAGAGAGTATGCAGAGAGAGCAACAGCATAGAGAAGCAGCAACAATAGCAGGAGTGAGCAGCAATAGCAGAAGTGAGCAGAAATATAGAGAGCAATGGAACAGTGAAATAGTCTGAAACTCAGCCCGAGTTTCAAACTAGTGGAACAACCAGTAGTCACAAAAGAAGTGAGAGAGATTGTGTAGAAACAAAGAGAGAGCACTGAATATTTTGTGTGAGAGAGAGTTCAGAGGGAATTTTGTTTGTGTCCTAAGTGAGAAGAGAAGAGGAGTACTTATAGTTTTTGAAAACCAATAGAGAATAGGGTAACAAGTACATAATTATAGAAACAGTACCAATTTGAATCAGTCACATGATCTTAATTCCTTTAAACTAGGGATTCATGATTCAAATAGGAGTATCAAATAAGGAAAGAATCAATAAGTCGATTAATAGGCATGCAACATGTGAAAAAGGCCAAGTACATAATGCTCCAAATAAGGAAAATATAAGCTAAGCATTCGAATAACATGTTTAAGTACACAAATATAATAAGCATGTAAATCAACTCTGAAATTAGTCAAAGAATCACGGACAAGACCAAAATCAGAGGAAATCAACACCAAGTATAGAAAGCATCTCACAAGTAAGGCAACAATTCGAAGAATCAGTGTAAGAATCTTTAAGGAAAAAATATATACAAATAAGGGATTCAAAGAGATGCACATGATTAACAGAATTCTTAATAAATAGAAGCATTTAAACCTATTTAAACGCAATAGGCACAAAACCAAGAACCCTAAGTAAGGTATCATAGAAACAGTAGAGAGTCGGAACCTTAGTAAAGATTTAAAGCATGGAATTCAGAAACAAACATGCTTGCAACATAAATAAACACATAATTCAATTGTACATAATATCTAAAGAAACAGAAGATGTAGCGATTTTGAAAAAGGGGTTCGGAAACCCTAGCTTTTTGAGAGAAAGAAAAAACATTTAAAAACTTGAACTAATTGAATAAATCAAGTAGTGAGTAGTGTAAAACAGAAAGAATAGATCGGAAATCATTTTAATAGATAGGGATTTAAGAGACTTAGGTAAAAATTAGGGTTTTTTGCAAATAAAATCGGTGAGGTAAGGAACCTGGCAATGAAACTTTCTAATAATGGTGTTTATAGCACCATCGGACTGAAAAACCACCGGAGAGTAGGGCAGAGACAAGCTAAACAAGGCTTCCAGGGACCGTCTTGCATGGTGAAACTCTTGGAGTTTCAAGTATGGAGGGAGCCGGTGAGATAAGGTTTCACGGCGGCGGACGATCGATAGAGGCGAGGTTGGAGTTGGTCGGAGAGGCGATGAGAGCCATCGGAGAAGGTGAACCAGAAGGTTCTAGAGAGAAGGGGGAGGTGAAGGGTTAGAGAGAAAGATAGAGATCGGTCTCTGAAGTGAAGGTTGGGGGAGGGTAGGATTTATTTTAGGCAAACTAATATGGGCCGTTGATCTCAATTGATCAACGGCTCAGATTGAATTAAAGCTGGGTCGTGTTAATTGATTTGGGTATGGGTTGTTTGAGATGGGATAAAATTGGGTTTGAAAATTGGGGTCAATTTTGGCTATATTTGAAATAAAATTTGGCCAAATTTTAAATAGCCAATTTCTCCCTTTTTATTTTATAAAATAGTAAGAAATCATTTGAAAAACAAATTTAAAACACAAAACTAATTAATAATATGTAAATATCAATCTAAAAATATTGGAAATAATTTTATAATATAAAATGCGGTTGATTTTAACATAGGCTATAATTGCAATTTCATGCAATTTAGCTTTAGAAATTCCAAACAAATTTGTCAAAATATGCAAAAATCATATTAATATTATTTTGTTATAAATATGAAAATGAAATACATTATGCCAAAAAAATAATTTGGGAATAATTTTGGATTTTTTACTGTTAAAAATAGACAATAAATCGATTCTAAAAACCCTTAAAAAATTGAAGAAAAATACAAAACCTTTAGGCATGCTTATATATGCATACATATAGTATTTCGAAAGTACTTGAGTGTATATATAAAATATATAGGGAAAATTGGGTATCAACAGCTGCCCCTCTTTGCCCGAGGAGGATGAAAGAGTTGTTGGGTAAAGATAAGTTGGCCAATTTTGATCGGAAACGGCGATTGAAAAGAAATTTGACCGTGCTCTGGTTTATGAGCTGCCTATATATCCCTGGTTTTACATGACTCAAGCCATATGTAGTTCAAGAACCATTGACGGAGTATGCCGATGGAGAATAAAAAAGACGGGCGCGAGGGTTAGATTTGAAAAGGTGTTCGGAGCTGAATAGGTTGCGGAGAACCGGAGATGGATCGCTCCTGCTGAGATGGCTGTCAGATAACCGGTGCACCTGCAATTAAGCAATTTGGCGTATACTGTGCATAATTTAAACATGATGTAAGTTTCCGTTAGACCATGAATGCTGCCTTCGGACGGTTAAGATGGCGTCCTGAGACTATGATGTTCTGGGTCATGAAGAGCATAAAAGTAAAGATTCGCATGCCATGAACTGGTGTTCTCGGGATATGTAGATGGTGCCTCTGAACTATGATTCCTTTGAACAAGTTGGCAATCTTTCAACCTATGAAAATCTGGCAATCTTTCAGCCAAATGAATGCAAAGGGTGGAGATTTTTCAACCAGAGCGAGAATTTAAAATGCAGCTGGCGATATTTTAGCCGTGCAGGATGGAGACAGAGCTTAGTCTCGGAAGGCGGAGAATAGCCTTATGCAATGCAGATGGAGACAGAGCTTAGTCTCGGAAGGCAGAAAAGTAGCCTTATGCAAAAAATACAGATGGAGACAGAGCTTAGTCTCGAAAGACAGATAAGTAGCCTTATGCAGGATGCAGGATAGAGAGATAGCTTAGTCTCGAAAGGCAGATAAGTAGCCTTATGCAGGATGGAGGTAGAGCTTAACCTCGGAAGACAGAAAAATGGCCTTGTGCAAAATGCAAATGAAGACATAGTTTAGTCTCAAAAGGTAGATATGTGGCCTGATGCAGGATGGAGGTAGAGCATAACCTTGGAAGGCAGAAAAGTAGCCTTATGCAAAATGCAAATGGAGACAGAGTTTAGTATCAAAAGGCAGATAAGTAGCCTAATGCAGGATGGAGGTAGAGCTTAACCTCGGAAGGCAGAAAAGTGGCCTTATGCAAGATGGAGGTTGAGCTTAACCTCAAAAGTCAAAAAATAGCCTTATGCAAAAATGCAGGAAATGTAAAGAGTGAATAGTAATGAGATTTTCTTAGCTGACAGCTAATTGTATTGCGGCTGCTGGGGATGTTAGGTGTAGCTCGTAACTTTGTGAAAGAGCGATTGTTCTTCAATCCTGAGGAGTACGAGTGTGTGAATGTGTTCAATATTTTGCAACCCGGGGTACCTGCATTCAAAGAAAAATCGTGAGTTTTGTAGAGGGGAAAGGTTAGTTCGTATCCCCTGACTTTTGACGTCACGTATCATTGGGGTAGAGTTGCTAAACGACGGCGATACAAGTGATATCTATGCATGATTCAGTAAATATAATGGAAGTATATATTTTGGAAACAATTTTATTTTGGATAAACTAACAACTGCAACGTGGTTCAAAGACACGACGACCTTGCTTGTCGCGGAATTTGAGGGTCCTTCTAAAAATTCTACCCCAGTTTACTGGGATGGCACTGTTGACGGCTGTGCTGAATGAATGGACACAGATTGATTCCAGAATTTTAAGGACCCCCCTCAAAATTCTGCCTCACTTTATTGGGTTGGTGCTGATGCGAAAACTGACTTCGGAATTTTAAGGGTGCTTCTCAAAATTCTGCCCTAGTTCTAATAGCGGGGGAAAATGGATTTTTTTATTAAAATGTGACCGAAACCATAGGGCTGCCTACGTATCCCCTCTTAAAGGGGAATCAGGTTAGACGTAGTTCAAATTACATCATGAAGAAAAATATATGATCAAATGTAGTATCTCTTTACCATGTCTGAGTTGATTGGCTTCGACCAGACTTCCCCGTCCATTTTTGCGAGAATAAGTGCTACTCCAGTTAGAACCAGGTGAACCACATACGGACCCTTCCAATTAGGAGAGAATTTTTCCTTGGCTTCATCTTGATGCGGAAATATTTTCTTCAATACCAGCTGCCCGGGTGTAAGCTTCGTTGGCTTGACCTTTTTGTCGAAGGCTCTGGACATTCTGTTCAGATATAACTGACCGTGACAGACTGCGTTCATTCTCTTCGCATTTATAAGGGCTAACTGCTCGTAGCAACCTTTTACCCACTCTGCATAATCTAACTCTGCTTTCTGCATGATCCTCAAGGAGGGAATCTCTACCTCAGCGGGAGTGACTGACTCTATACAGTAAACTAGCATGTAGGGATTTTCCCCAGTTGATGTGCGAACCATGGTACGATAACCCAATAAGCCGAAAGACAATTTCTCGTGCCACTTCTTGTGCTTTTCAATCATTTTCCTTAGTATCTTCTTGATGTTCATATTGGCTGCTTCTACAGCTCCGTTCATCTGAGGTCTGTAAGTCGTAGAGTTCTTATGTTTAATCTTGAATGTTTCACACATTGCTTTCATCAGTTCGCTATTGAGATTATAACCATTGTCAGTGATGATTGATTCTGGAATCCCGACCCGACAGACCGTACGGTCGCAGACAAAATCTGCTACAACTTTGTTGGTCACCACTTTGTAGGATGCTGCTTCAACCCCTTTGGTAAAGTAATCAATTGCCACTAAGATGAACCTGTGCCCATTTGAAAGAGATGTACCTCAAGCTCCCCGATACCATCACGACACAAGCTGAGAACCCGTCTCACACCACAGAATAGAACACACAAATCTAACCTGTAAGGTCATACTTCCATATATCCAAACACTGCTCCAAATGAAACACTTAAAGTCACTATGATCGAAATTGAAAACCATGCGCAATTCGATATCTGGGACCAAGGCAAAGCATCATACTCACGCTGAAGCAAATAACATACACCACACAGCCCTGAAGGACATAATTGATGCGTCATTCACCAAGCAACACCCAATTACTCTTCCCCCTCGACTTCCACTATGAACCTCAATAGAACTGCACCATACCTGCCCATGACCAACAAATTATGACGTCTCGCAACACAAAAAGCGACTCATAGACCTCCTCGATCACTAATAAGCTCAACAACAGTCGAATTAACCTATCCCTCAACAATACAATTCGGTCAACCAAGCCGACTCAAGTTAGAATACACATCCACATTGTCCTGCAACCAAACTTCTTACCAAGGAAACCTGAAGTTGTTCCTTCCCGCTAATATAACTCCTGCCGGTGCCATACGATATGGTACCCAATACCAAATCAATTCCGAAATTGGCAATCTTGCCCGGTGATATTCCCGATGACAAGAAATGCATCCAAAAGGTCCATTAACACCAGAACTGAATCGATCACAACAACCTTTGCACTGACACCAACCACGAAGGCCCAATTAAGAAAGGCAATCCTTCCTAGCCGTCCGCTGGGTCTTTGAAATATAAACCACTCTACTAGAACATAATCCAACGCACGTCGCCACTCAGCCCGTGGCATTCCCGGCATAGTACCATAGCGCAATGGAACTGAATAACCCAACACGGAGACAACTAGTCTGAAACCCATATCACATCCAAAAGCTAACATACCAAAAAATAAAGATCCACTCGAGACTCCGAATCCTGATAGCCACTAAACGGAGCCGATACACACGATTTACAACCACAATATAGCCTGAACATGAGAACTCCCAGTCTCCAACTCCATATAGCACACGAATCATCATACCTGATCCTGATTTCACCATTAAAATGCATAACATACCTTAAATACCCCATCATCCCATGAAAGATACTCCAAAATTTCCCGTGCCACCGAGCTAGCCCAAACATCACCAGTCGATCTAATAAGAAAGTGCCGCAATACTACCGAAATGCCATAAATTTAATCACATTACCCCTTTTCTGAACTTATACTATCATCAAATCACTTGAAACAACAACAACAACAACAACAACCTAGTATAATCCCACTTAGTGGGGTCTGGGGAGGGTAGTATGTACGCAGACCTTACCCCTACCCTTGGGTAGAGAGGCTGTTTCCAAATAGACCCCCGACATCCTTCCCTTCAAGAACTTCCCACCTTGCTCTAAGAGAGACTCGAACTCACAACCTCTCAGTTGGAAGTGGGGGTTGCTTACCATCAGAGCAACCCCAATCGTCAAATCACTTCTAACTAGAAATATCATTCCCTTAACTATCTGAGGCTACCCGCTACTTAAGAGTTCCATGAACTCCCTTTCAGAACTGAACTATAACCTAACACACGCAAGTCTTGGTCCTCCACAACGTATCGCATATACCATACTGTCTAAGGATAACATGAAAACTTTATCTCCTTTCCAAGCCACAAACATCTACGTACTCAACTAGTCAAGAAATTCCATTGATCCCATCAAACTCGTGAGCATTACTGCGACATACCTGTACAAATTCGTTACCTTGAACACATACAAAGATTTAATCATATCCTTACCATACCGATCCAGTCTACTATCAAGCTACTCCATTTATCTAAATTTCATTCTGATTCATTTTCAACCTGATATTATCCCTTGCTGTAGCACCACAATTCCTCAACCCAGGCTTACCATACTAGACCCAAGCATAAAATCACACTGTATAGGACCCATAAGCCATATAATAGCCACTCAAATATTCTCAGAAACCCCATATTCCAAAATACATTACTCTAAAGAACTTCCCGCGAACTAAATTAGTTACCTTCACCTCCCTGATACAGATATATAGAATCCCATAATTAACATAGAAATACCACAATTCTGAACTTCTTCCAATGAAAGCACAATTTCTAACCACACATGCAACTTTAAAATACCCGATTGTTCCATGTAGAATATTGAACATATAGGAGTCATCCTCGCAAGCCATCCACTCTTATTCAAACTGCAACTTACTTGACCTAATGAACTGACGATACCACAAAATGAAATCCTCATCCAATAATCAAACATCCATTCACAGAACGAATAAAGTGACAACCAATGGGGATGCTCTCGGCGCATGTTAGCGCTTCAATAGAACAGTGCTATCGCCGGCGCACATTAGCAAGGCAAAATTGTCGCCGGAAATGGTTAGGAAGAGAAGGAATGCTGCTCCGATTGTCCATGCAATCCCTCCTAAGCTCGTTACACCTGACCATGGCATCACAACTACACTTGAACCTCTAACATTTGGAAATTTTCTACCTCTGAAGTACCAATCGAAGGATCAATTGCATGAAGAAGAAGTTGAGAATCGATTGCAAGGAAGAGAAGAAATAAATGATACAACAGCAAGGAGATTGCAATTTTCAGCAGTTATGGAACCAAAGAGTGCAGTACCAGATGTTGTTGAAACTGTTGAGACAGAGAATCCAAAACCTACAATGGCGGAAGTAGTCAGAGGCAACAGAGATGTGCAAATGGGTAAGCCTTTATCATTTGTTCCTCCTACTTTGAGAGATGGTAAAAAGGTAGTGCAGATCTGTGAAGAAGATTTACAACCACAAATGGAGTATTGGAAGAATGCACTGATTGGATTTGTAATTGGAGATAGACCTAGTGAACAGAATATGGAAAACTTTGTTAGTCATATTTGGAATTTTGTTACTAAGCCTCAAATCCTTATGCATGCTGAAGGATATTGTATTTTTAGATTCAACAGTGCTGAAGATAGAGATACAGTCATGCAATCTGGTCCATATACCTTTAGAAGCAAGCCATTGGTTCTAAGGCCTTGGGAAATTGATTTCAACTTTCAGGCTAGTATGCTTAGCACTATACCTATTTGGATTCGATTTCCAGGTCTACCTGTAGGGTATTGGTCTACAGAGGTGTTGAGTAAGTTGGCAAGTGCGATTGGGAAACCATTGTATACTGATAAGTATACTGCTCATTACGACAAAATCTCATTTGCTAGAATTCTTGTAGAAGTTGATGCTGCATATCAGCTTCCTGATGAACTAGAAATTGATACACCTTATGGCTCTAAAATCCAGTCTGTTGAATATGACTGGAAGCCTACTTTTTGTAATCACTGCCTTAAGTTTGGTCATGACACAATTGAGTGTTGATATTCTTCTGGGAATTCAGACAATCATGTGAAGGAGCAAAAAGACATAAGAAAAGGGGAAATTAAACATATGCAGCAGGGGAAGCAAAGGAAGAAGGAATGGATAGTAAAGAAGAATGTAGCAACTGATGGAATCCAAAAGCAGTATGAGGAAGCTGTTAATCCACCAGTGTTAGTAGTGCAGACTGACCAGGCTTCAAGCAAGTTAGATGATCAAGCTAATGTGCAGCTGTATGAGCAAGTGAATCCTGAAAATCAACTGAGTGAAACAAACACTATGATTACTACCAGCAGTATGCAGATGACTAGTATGGATACTAGAGGAAAAGGAATCATGGAAGTAATGGGAAGAAGAGGGCAACTATTTGATCCTGGGCCTTCTTATAGTTTGCCACATATTGATCCATGATTGTAGTCACATGGAACATTAGGGGACTTAACCAGTCCCCAAAGCAGAAGGAGTTGAAAAAATTCCTTAATGATAACAAAGTTGACGTAATTGGTATACTGGAAACAAGAATAAAAGAGCATAAAGCCAAGAAAATATTTGACAAAATTGCAAAGGACTGGATGTGGCAATGCAACTATGCAAAAGCTGTTAATGGGAGGATATGGCTTTTATGGAAACCTCATATTCAGATTCAATGGGTGTTTCTTTCTGACCAGTTCATTCATTGTCTAGTGGAGGATACTAGAAGTCTAGTAAGATTCCACTTCACTATTATCTATGCTTACAACACTGTAGTTCTTAGAGCACAGTTACGGAGGGATCTCAGAACAATTTCTATTCCTCAGCAAGATGCATGGCTTATAAGTGGTGATTTTAATTGTGTATTAAGCTCTGATGATAGAATTGGTTCTCCTGTAACTGAAGCTGAAGTAAGGGATTTCAAAAGTACAATAGATGAGTTACAACTTACAGCTTTAAGAGCAACTGGATGGCATTTCACTTGGACAAACAAGCAAGATGCTGACTCTAGAGTGTATAGCAAGATAGACTGGGCATTTGGCAATTTCCAATGGTTACAGCAGTTTAGACACTTGGAGGCTGACTACATGAATCCATTGATTTCAGATCATTCCCCTATCCTAGTTAAATTTGGTATATATAGGCCATTACACCCTAAACCTTTCATACTATATAGCAATGTCATGGAACATGAGCAGTTTCATGAAATTGTGAAACAAGTCTGGGAGAAGGTTTATCCTGGCACTTATATGCAGCAGATTTGGAGTAAATTGAAGGCAGTTAAGCAGCAGCTTAAGGGGTTAAATGACTACTTAGCCAAATATAAGCAGCAGATAATCCAGACAAGATAGAGGCTTGATATTGTACAGTTCCAAATGCAGGCAAACTGTCTTTCACAGGAGTTGATTACTGAAGAAAGGGGATTACTTGAAGAACTTGATAAGTGGAGCAAAATTGAAGAGCAGGTAATGAGACAAAAATCCAAAGCTACTTGGATTGAATGTGGAGATGCAAATACCAAATACTTTCATGCACAATGGAGGATTAGGACAGGTCAAAACAATACTACTTCTATTCATACTGACACAAGTATCAAATTGACTGAGCCTACTGCTGTAGAAAAGGAGTTCCTAAAGGCTTTCCAATCTCTAATGGGAGAATCTGTTATTGAACTCCCCTGTGTGGATACTAATATTATGAGAAGTGGCAGATGTCTAACACTTGAACAGCAAAGAATTCTTATTTGTCCAGTTACAATGAAGGAAATCAGTGCAACAGTTAATGAGATGCCCAAGGATAAAGCTCCTGGAGTTGATGGATTTCCCATTGAGTTCTTTACAAAGAACTGGAAGATAGTTCAAGAGGATATTTTTTCTGCTGCAAAGGAGTTTTTTGAAACCTGTAAAGTTCCTCATATGATCAATACAACTGCAATAGCTCTTGTTCCTAAGGTCAAAGCTCCTTCTACAGTGAAGGATTACAGGCCAATTGCTTGTTGTACTACATTATATAAGATCATATCCAAAGTTATAACCAGTAGAATGAAGAGAGTTATTGGAGACTTGGTTGGACCTGCACAATCTGCTTTTATAGAAGGCAGGAGTATTATGGATAACATCATTCTCAGTCATGAAATCTTTAAAGGATACTCTAGGAAAGGAGTTTCACCTAGATGTGTTCTTAAAGTGGATCTAAGGAAGGCTTATGATACTTTGGAGTGGGGATTTCTGAAACAGATTCTCATTACTTTGGGATTTCCTGCTAAATTTACTGATTGGATTATGGCTTGTGTTTCTACTGCCTCATACTCTCTAGTAATGAATGGTGGTCTTACCAAACCATTCAATGCTAAGAGGGGTATTAGGCAAGGAGATCCTATGTCTCCTTATCTATTTGTTCTAGCCATGGAGTATTTGAATAGGCTTCTGCAACAACTGCATAAGGATGGAAATTTCAACCTCCACCCTAGATGCAGGAAGCTTAATATTTCTCATGTCTGTTTTGCTGATGATTTGTTAATGTTCTGTAGAGCTGATATGATGTCTATTGAAATCTTACATAGCACTTTCCTCAAATTCTCGAATGCTTCTGGACTTCAGGCAAATGTTGGCAAGAGTGCTATATATTTAGCAGGAATTACTCAGGATACTAGAGAGATGATTATTGCTGCTCTTGGCTTTACTGAAGGACAACTTCCTTTTAGATATCTTGGAGTTCCTCTGGATTCCAAGAAGCTATCCATTCAGCATTATTTGCCTCTCATTGAAAAGATGACAACTAGAATTACTTGTTGGTCTGCAAAGCTTTTGTCATATGCTGGCAGAACTCAACTGATTAAAGCTGTGATCTTTGGTATGCAGACTTATTGGGCACAGGTGTTTGTAATCCCTAAGAAAGTATTGAAGGCTATAGAGGCAGTTTGCAGATCTTATCTATGGACAGGCAAAGCATCCTTATCCAGAAGAGCACTTGTAGCCTGGGATAAGGTATGTCAACCTATTTCCTCTGGTGGCCTTAACATTGTGAGAATGGAAGTGTGGAATAAAGCAGCCATAGCTAAATTGCTATGGGATTTGACAAGGAAGAAGGACTGCCTTTGGGTGAAGTGGGTGCATACCTATTACATCAAGCATAGTTCCATTGAGTCTGTGGCTCTGCCATCAAACTCATCATGGGTAATTAAGAAGATATTGGCTAGCAGGACTTTGATGTTGGAAAATGCTCAGTTGCAAGGCAGTTTATTCAACAGACTTCAATCTGTTTGTAAGTTGGGAAAGTTCCAAATTCATAGACTCTATACTGCACTTCTGCCTATATTTCCTAAGTTTCTATGGAGGAATGTAATGCTTGTATCATCTGCACTACCAAGACATAGATTTACTGTCTGGTTAGCTGCTCATCAGAAGTTACCTACCATTGAGAGACTGCAGATCATGGGCATTCAAATTCCATCTCTGTGTGCTTTCTGCAAAAGACATGAGGAGGAGTTTAAACATTTGTTCTTTGAATGTGTCATTACCAGTAGTGTTTGGAGGAGAATTTGTCTATGGTTGGGACATGCTAGAACTTCAGTATGCTGGGAGACTGAACTGAAATGGATCTGTAACAATGCTAAGAGTAAAAGCTGGAAGAAAGAGGTCACTGCAACTGCATTTGTGACCACTGTTGCATTACTATGGAGGAACAGAAATTTGATCAGATTTGAGAATAAGACCTTTGATGAAGATCAATGTTGCAAGGAAGTAACACTGCTATTACATACAAGGAATAGGAATCGAAAGAAGTGGAAGGATAACTTGCAAAATCTCAATACATTTCCTTAGTTGGTTGAGAATTAGCTACTAGAATTGCTATGTATATGATATGAATAGTTAGGAACCAATTGTAACTAGAAGGATAGGAATGAGTAGTAGAAGTCCATACTACTACATTAGGATTCATTGTATATTTTTTTGATATCAATACAAATTGTCAGTTAAGCTAAAAAAAAAAAAAAAGAAATCCTCATCCAATACAACCGAGCAATTTCCCGCTCTATGCGCCAAACATTCTTCACCAACCACACTCTAGTCATTCCATGATTCTCATACCCTCTGAAGCAAAATATAACCTTTGTCAAACTTTTCCTTTACTCTAGCCATAGCTAATTCACTTACATGCCCCAAACTACAACTAACATAGCACCTAACCGTGCAATCAACTGCTCACACCAGACTCCCCCACTTGGCTCGAAGCCATAGATCAAGATACACTCAATAACTCCTAACACTTTTACTTTATTGATGCCATAATACTGTACTGAGATTAAACTCAAATCATTTATAAGTTTATGAAAACACAGATCATCCAGTACTGTAAATCCTCTGCAAATCTCGCATTCATCCCCGCAAAAGTTAAGCCCACTCTCTTAAGTGACCCAAAATTTCAAATTTCAACACGTACCCTTCAATTACACATGAGATCTTCTAACATCCACATAAGGATCACACCACTTCAGAACACTCTGCAGGAGATAACCCATTTGCTTTGCCTCAATATAACATTTCCGTATACCTTCCACTATCACACACATTACACACCCACTTAATCTTCCTGAGTCTGAACTCATACCGCAACATGAAATTTACTCCACCCACCACTGAAAAATGCAAAAAGATCCTTTACACACCCTTAACTCAGGGCTATACCTCGAATCACAATGGAATTCAAGCATCCAATAGTTCTTCTATCATCTAGCAGACCTTCCTCATCACTTCCAAGTTACATAGATACATCTCGCAGTACTAACATACTTATCACATGGCTATCCAGCCGTCACGTCCACTAATAGGGACCATATCAAACATTTAAGTTAAAAGCACTTACTCACACGATCAGCACCTCGGTGCTCAAGCCATAGGTAAAGATCCGGCCTCAAGTCCTCTAGACTGGTCCAACATCAACTCACAGAGATCACATCTTGCCCCTCAATTTGGAAATCACAAGCCATCAAGGCACATCTAACACTGAGCCTCATGCGCACATGCGAACACGTGGAAGGAATTTCAAGGGTTACTTTTCAAGCTGAATCAAGGACGCACGATAAGAGTTCAAGAATGTGAAGTTTTCCTAAATGTTCTGCAGCCTCTCAAGGATAAATACAGACGTCTCTGTACTGATCCGTGAGACTCTACTAAACCTGCTCATTACTCGTGAGACCTATGTAACCTAGGCTCTAATACCAACTTGTCACGACCCAATCCCCGATCCGGTCGTGATGGCACCTCTCGTGAAGACAAGGCCAGCCAACCAACTCATTTATCTTTCCAGAATAATAAAAAATAATACATAATTTTAATATGATTAAATAACCATAATTTAGACAGAAAGTGTATCATTTAAATGCAGAAAACAATCCAAAACACAGCCCAAACAGGGGTGTCATAAGTCACGATCAATTATTAGAATATAACTACCACTAAAAGTCTGAAATATACAAATAGGACTGAAAACAAAGGAAGAACATGTGGTTCTATGGACGGTGGCAGTCACCTCATTAAACTCCGCCAACTCAGCCTCTAATCAGCTCAAAACCTCTACCTGGTGAACAAATACCTGCATCTACACACAACGTGCAGGGAGTAAAGGGAGTACTCCAACTCAGTGAGTAATAAAGGAAAATAATAATTGAGCAGTAATAAATCACATACAACAAATAATCATGTTGTATAGAAGAAGTGTAAAACCCTTTGAGAAAAGCAGTGAAATGTTTTAGAATTACCTTTGCTCATTTTAAACCTCTTTTGAAAATATCTTTTCAAACAATTATGCAAATGAAGGCAAAACAATTGGTACATATAAGAACAGAAAAATCCTCCCCTAGGGCACAACACTCAGTTACCAGGTAATGTCAGGAAACCATGTAGATGTTGCATGAAGTAACACATACAGCAGATAATGGCAGAAAAATGAAATTAAAAAATAAAATAGTACCAGTACCGCTACAGCGTGCAACCCGATCCATATATCGCTGTAGTGTGCAGCTCGTTCCATTTAATGTTGATGGTTCTCACTAGGGGTGTGCAGACTCCAGGAGGGGCCTCTTACGGCCCAAGCGTAATATCATTCCATCTCGTGGTATCAAGTTTATGTCCTCGACCTTATATCGGTATCAATATAACATCGCTGCGATGTGCAGCCCGATATAAAAGTATCCTCACAACACAGGCCCACGGCCTAACTCAATCAAATATCACATAAGCCCCTCGGGCAACAGTAAAAGATGTTGTTCAGCCCAAAATAATATTGAAAATATTAATTCTAGTGTTAAAGCAAAGATAACCCTAACTGAGTTTGAAAACAGTGAGAAAATGCATGACTGAGTTCAAGTGTAAAATCAAAACATTGAGAAAATATCAACAACCATCCCCAAAAGGGTTCAAATAATTGGAACGAAGCCCAAATATGGCAATCAGCCCAAATCATGATGATAACAAATAAGTTTCAGTCAAATATGCGGTAAAATCATCAATCGCGATGGACCAAGTCATAATCCCTAGTAGTAACAGACCCCGCACTCATCATCCAACGTGTGTCTCACCTGAATATAGCACTATAATGTGCAATCCAAGGTTTCAAACCCTCAGGCTATCATTTACAATCATTACTCACCTCGAACTGGCAAAATATCTTGCCAGGGATGCCCTTGCCCCTTAAATTGGCCTTCACGCACGTCGAATCTATCCAAAAACAGAGCGAATATGTCACAATATACAAAAGGATCAAAGCCCAAGCAAAAACAATCAAAAAATACCAAAAATCCCGAAATTAACAAAACTCGAGCCCTGGGCCCACTTCTCGAAACTCACAATTTTTCACATCATTAGCTTCCTTATCTCGCCACGAGTTCATGCATATCAAAATCACAAGAATCAAAGTTCAATTGACCCCTAAAATCCCTATTCTTAGCTCTATTAAGTTTAAGCCCTAACCTCAATTTTTAGTCCATGATTCCTTTAAATACTTGTCTTAATTCATGCAATAATACCATTTACCTTATCGAAGTTCCTTGAAGTCCCTCTTCCAAAACACCCACAATACTCCAAGTCCGAAGTTAGAAATAAAAAACCCTTCAAAATTCGCGAAAAAGACCAATTAAATATTCTACCCAGGCAAAACCGCATTTGCGGTCAATTTCCTGCTTTTGCGATATCGCTTCTGCAGTTAGCACTCCGCATCTACGGAAATCACTTAGTCTCCTTGGAATCGCTTCTGCGGTCAAAATCCCGCATCTGCGACTTCGTAGATGCGGCTCCTAGTCCACTTCTGCGGAAACATTTGCCATGCCCAAAACTCGCACTTGCGGTCTCCCCTTCGCATCTGCGACTACGCTTCTGCGGTCCCAATTCCACTGAAGCAGAAATACTTGAAGCAGCAGCAAAAAAATTACACAAGTCCAAAACTTTCCGTTAGCTATCCGAAATCACCCCGAGGCACGAGGCACGCGGGACCTCAACCAAAAACACCAACACATCCTAAAACATCATCCAAACTTGTTCCAATCATCAAAACACTTCAAACAACATCAAAACCATCTAATTACATCGAATTAAGACCTAAGTTCTTCTAAAACTTCTGAAATATGCATTCGATCAAAAGTCCAACCAGATCACCTCCGAATAACCTGAAATTTTGCACACACCTCCCAAATCTCCTAACGAAGCTACAAAAAATCTTAAAATTCCATTCTGCCCCTCTGATCAAAATCTCACCCGCCAACCGGAAATCGCCAAAATACTAACTTCGCCAAAACAAGCTAATTTCTACACCAAACCTCTAAAACAAATTCCAATCACGCTCCTAAGTCATAAATTACCTAACAAAGCTAGCTAAATCATAAAAATTCCGATCCGAGCTTATATAAAAACAATTCAACTCTTGGTCAAACCTTTCAGCTGTGACTGTTCTTTCAAATTCATACTGATTTTCGTGAAAATCAAAACCAATGATCTACGTCAGTCATAACATATTACACGGGGCAAGACAAGCCCGCAAACTGGCGATCAAAATGTTGAAGCTCAAAATGGCCGGTCGAGTCGTTACAAATAGGCATGAACTAATATTTGCAACCATTAAGTCCATGATTAAAAGCAAGAACAAGGATAAATAATAAATACCCAACCATAAAAAGCAATAAATCAAACAACCATTATGTTTACATTCTGGGGCAATCCTAGTGAGATTGCTACTCATGCTTAAAATACAATAAATATAAGAAGAAATAGTAATCAAATCCATATTGATAATTAGAATGATGAAATCTATGTTCAAAAAGATTAAAATTGCAAAAACTACCAATAAGGGTAAAGAAGAACGTCTATTATGGCTGCTGATTCACAACTTGACCAAAAAAGTGTAACTCTTCTATTTATACAAAGCTGGAATATTCAGACAAATATGCCCTTTTAGAGGTTCTATGGCCACACAATTCCATGTGTGGTCCGCACTTTGATTCAACTTAACAGGGTTTGAATCTTGTGGCCACACAATTTTGAACCGCGACTGCATCTCATTTTTTCATCGGTCCGTACATTTCTAGAGTGCGACCGCACATGGCTCTTCTGCAGACCACATAAACGGAACTACAGCCGCGTAGCTGATCTTCTGCAACCACACAATAATTGTACGATCCGCACTTCCTTTGAACTTGATATGAAAACTCTCTGAACTTTTTGCTCTAGCTTAGCTTCTGTGGCCACACATTTCATGTGCGAACCACACTCCTCACAGTCCTCTAAAAAGTTTTTCTTCACAATCTGCGGCCGGAGATGATATTCTACGGTGCGCACTTTGAGCTTCTCTGCATGTTTTTGTCCTTGAGATTAGATCACTCCTTCTTGAGTTGGATTTCATCTTAATGGTTCAATTTCCAATATTCCTACAATTAAACATATTTAATCAGTTTTAGGGAACACAATTAAATGCTTTTGGACTAAAAAGAAAGCTAAAAGGTGCTAATAAGTAGTCAAAAACCCTTCTTATCACCTTCCCGCCAAAATTTTCAACTACGACTAGCGAAGTCCGCTTATCGAGGTCGTCTGAGAAATGACCTCGATAAGTGGATGGACTAACTGTATAGGTCAAAATCCGACTAAGGATTTGACATGAAGTGGTATTACTGAAAGTAATTTGGCCAAATGTCGACAAATAACCAATGGTAGTCACCGCCGAGTGTCGATCATGGCCGAGGTCAAGTGTCAGAAGGAGAAATAATGGCTAGTTTAGTAACATAATTTTTGAGGGAATATTTCATTGAATATTCTCTCTGTTTGTACTTCTAGTGTTAATTGGGGGGTTATGTCCCTTATAAATAGAAAGAGGGATCAGATGATAGGGATGTAATATTCTCTCATAAGAACACTATATGAAAAGCAAACGTTTTCTCTAGGTAGAATAAAAATATTACCTTTCTAAAGAGATTCGATCTTCTACTATTCTACACCTTTTATACCATATCCGAGAAGGGTCCTAACATTTTGACCTTTATCTATCATTCATCATTGTCAGAAGGAGGAATCATCCACCTTGTTCAATATTGGGTTAAACATTCCCTTTATTTACTTCACTGCCATTTATTGTCATTTATCGCTTTTTATTTACTCCTCATTAATGGTCGAAAATCATTAAATGATCCTTGTATATCTTTTGATAGCGTTGCTCCACATTATTCTCATATATCATTATATATCATAGGTTATAATTATTAACTAATATTAACCCCTCATCATAAACATTTAATCAGTTTAATGAAAATTTATATTTTTGGACAAACAATAGTAATGGGTCCACGTGCATTGCGCGTGTCAGAAAACTAGTTCTTAGGATAAGAACATTCAGAAATGGCAAACGACATTTCTCTAACTCAATCCTATTACATATTCCAAATCACCCATTAAGGCATTATTTACCTCATAAATACGAGTAACAATTAAGTTTGATTTATGGCTTTATACATATGCAATTTAGTTCAATTCCCCAATTAATAATCAAGAAATATGAAGTAGAAATGAAAGAAACAACTGAATCAAACCAATATTACTCAGTAGTAGTGACCTCGAGTTTAATGACCTCGAGATGGGTTATAAGCAATAAAGTAAGAAAAATATGTGTAAAGGACAATTTCTTATGAACATCAGACAAAATGTACGAGAGTATATTCTTTTTCCAATGATTAGATCATGTTACAAAATGATTGGGGTCCCCTTTATAAAATAAGGGAACCCTAATAAGGTATATTTCTATATACACTAAGGAATATTCTTGATACAGCTAACTAACTTCCTGGTACAGAATTGTACAATTCTATTCCAGGATTTATGCCATGATCTTGAGGACATGGCATGAATCCGGCTCATTCTATTACACATCCATAATGTCGGGCATACTTAACTTCGGTATACCTTGCACTCCTATCTTGGGGCCATTCCGTCCTCGGGCTCGGGTCTAATCTGTCGAGCTCAATCCCGATCTTACCTGAACTCGAGCTTTAGACAACCTCTCGAGCTTATAGATTGAAGGCATACAATCTCGACTATATACAAAGAGTCCCCGCATTTCTTAGAGTTAGAAGAGAAGAAACGATTTGAACCTCGATCCCCGGGAGTCCAATAATGATGATCTCATCCTCATGACGCATGCGTCCAAAGTGACTGAAATATCCTATCGATCCGCTTTTAAATGCATGACAGTACTGGTCAGTCACTAGTGCCGCCGAACCATTTTCCCCCTTCTATAAATAATGGCTACTCCTTTTAATAAAGAATTTACTCTTTCATCACATTTACTCTAATTCTTTCTCTTCTTCATCTCTTTCTCTGATCATGTGATTCCACTACCCCTTTACGTGATGGAAAACGTCAAGTTCCCATAAAACACTATTCTTCGCTATTGTCTATACTTCTTTTGGTTAAAATTATGGCTAAAACTTCCAAAACGGTTCCCAAAAATAAAAAGAATCATCTTCTTCTACCTCCCGTCCGGCCAAATGGCGGTGCCGCCAAATCTTGAAGAAATCACTCCCGGGCCGATCTGATTATGTTTGCGACCCTCAATCTGATTATGTTTGCTGAGCTACCTGGATCCACTAAAACACGTTTAACTTGAATTTTATTTAGAAGGATAGAAATTACCAGGATGTCGTTGTATGGATGAGGTACGCCTTTTGCCTCTTCGTCATAGAATAATAAGGCGTCCTCGAGCACATAGCTATGAGTCCATTTTTCCCCTTGTGATCGACACCTAGGTACGTTTGAACACAGGTCTTTGTGGGATATCGACACTGCCAACGATCATGTGGATTGTATGTAGTGGCTCTTCTTGTTCATTTTTTCGTATATCTCTCATTCTCTCTCTCTGAAGTGGTTCTTAGCTCGATCACTGAGAAATTCTTGAATATGACCTTCGTTGAACAATTGAGCTACTTCCTCCCTTAGCTGCCTAAAATCTTCGGTTCTATGACCATGTGTGCCATTATGCTTGCACATCCAATTCAAATTCCTTTGAGAAAAATCGGTTTGTATGGGCCTGGGCCACTTGGTGTTTTTGATTCTCCCAATAGCTGACACAATCCCAAATGCATCTATTCTGAAGTTATACACTGATATTGGAGGTGCCTCTGCAGGGTCGATATGTTTATCGAACCCGCTCTTACTCATGAGTACCTGATAACTTTGACCTGGATCGTTTATCTGATCGCTCCGAGGAGCGCTATGGCTCGGGCCACTATTCATCCGATTGGCATATGGCTGTTACCGTTCTTTGTTGAATCTTTATTCCCATTATGTGTCCCTCGGGGGCCTGGCTGTCAACATGCTAGGATGAACTGAACCTGAGAGGGCTCCCAACTGGTCGTCCTCGACCCTGATTCTTTTATTGGTAATGATTGTGCACATCTAACCATGTCACAACTGAATATTCGATAAAGTTCTGCTTTAATTATTGAGATGCAATCGAAATCCATTCGTTCAATCCCTGCATAAGGGCCTGTACTACCTAGTTATCGGAGACCGGCGGTAACTCCATTCTTTCCATCCGAAACCTAGACACGATCTCCCTTAACATCTCATCGTTCCTTTATTTTATCTTGAAGGCGTCCGGTTTCCTCGTAGACACCTTTATGGCCTGACATGTGCATTCATGAAGGCGTCTGCTAACATAGCAAATGAATCAACAGAGCTAGGAGGTAAGTTATGGTACCTGATCTTGGCTCCTTTCGACAATGTTTCTCCAAACGTTTTCAGCAAAACTGATTCGATTTCATCGTCATTCAAGTCATTTCCTTTGATCCCGAAAGTACATGAAGTATATGCTCGTTGGGGTCGGTTGTCCCGTTATATTTGGGTATATCGGGCATGCAAATTTTTTTGGGAATGGGCATCGGAGCCGCGCTATGAGGGAATGGATTTTGTATGAACTTTTTGGCATCTAAAACATTCAAAACTGGAGGTTCCCCTGGTATTTGGTCTACACGGAAGTTATAAGTCTACACCTTTTTATCATTGTCCTTAATCTTCTTTTTCCCCCGACTCGATCCTCTTAGTGAGATCTTCGAGCATCTTCATGATGGTGGGGTCAGTACCCAAGTTATTTTAGTTCGAGCTCTCTAGCGCTGGTTCAGCACGCCGAGCGTCTTCATGTTCAACTACATTAGGAGTCTTATTGTGACATTGAAGTTGGACGATGGCGATTTGCTGAGCTTGCAGCATCTCGAATATCACCTGGAAGCTGATTCTCCCATCTCCCATTCCTAGCGCTCATCGGCCACCAGATCGGGCTTCCCTGCATACATTCCCACTGCAGGGTTTGTGTCTAAGTTCGCGTTTAGAGATTGTGTGAACTAACATCAACTGGTTCCATATTTGCCACATTCCCTAGGTTTATCGGTGATACACCGACTCCTGCAATGCTATTTTATCCAAGCCTTCGTTGTCATGAATAGGTGCGTTCTGTGGGCTAGACATGTTTCAGCCTGAGAATAAAAAAATAACTTGATAAGAAAAAAGTGTAAAAACAACGTGTGTAGTGAGAATCAGTAAGGAAATAATCACTATTATCTTTAGTCCTACGGTGGACGCCAAAATATTTACCTCGAAAATACGAGTAACAATTAAATTTAATTTGTGATTTTAAAGATATGTGATTTAGTTCAATACCAATTAATAATCAAGAAATATGAAGTAGAAATAAAAGAAACAAGTGAATCAAACAAATATTACTCAACAGTAGTGACTTCGAGCTTAGTGACATGGAGATGGATTAAGAGCAATAAAGCAAGAACAATAAATGTAAAGGACAATTCTGATAAACAGTAGGCAAAAGACTGAGAGTATATTTTTTCTCAATGATTAGATCATGTTACAAAATGAATGGGGTCGCCTTTATATAACATGAGAACCCTAAATAAGGTATATTTCTATTTACCGTAACGAATATTCTTGATACAGCTGTCTAACTGCCTGGTACGGAATCGTACAATTCTATTCCGAGATTTGTGCCATGATCTTGGGGACGTGGCAGGAACCTAGCTCATTCTATTACAAATCCATAACGGTACAATTTCGGGGTCGAGCATACTTAACCTCGGTATACCTTGCACTCCTATCTTGGGGCACTGTCCTCTGGCTCGGGTCTAATCTATCGAGCTCGAACCCGATCTTACAGGAATTCAGGCTTTGGACAACCGCTTGAGCCTATATATCGAAGGCATACGATCTCGACCATATACATGCATAAACTCTTGTAATTCTATAAATGTGTGTGTCTATAAAAAGGGGGAGAAAGAGATATATTCCAAGAGCATAATGCTAGTTTCTTTTAGGTCATTCAGCGCAAAATAGAATCAGATTCTTTTGTAAGCAGATGTTTACGAATTAGAATAGACCAACGACGTCCACTATTCAAAGCATAGGTTCCTTGTCGCTAGACTATTTTTTAGCAAGCTGTACTTTACAAAGCACAAAAATAACACTTGCCTCCTTTAGCGCAAACTATAAAAATTACGAACACTCCCTCTATCCTTTTCAATTTGTCGTTTAAGTTTTATGTCCCCAATCAAGAAAATCATTTAACAACATCAATTACTAAAGTTGTATTGATAGACCAAGTTAAAAAATTGACAGTTCTAATCCGAAGGAAAAGTCTCCCTCCACCACACCACCCTTACATAAGGAAACTATCTCTCATTTCTTTCACAGTAGGTTTGTACCTTCCATTACTTAAAAGATGATGAGTGCAAAAATATATTATCATGTGACTAGGAGGTTATCAGTTCGTGAATATTGTTTTTGGTAAATATGTAGGATAAATATGTGTACAATAGTCTTGCTCATAGCAGGAGCTTAGAGCACGGGCTGCCTTTACAGTGGAAGAACCCCTCCCTCAAGCAAATTCACTGGAATCCGATGCCATACACAAATATAAAAAGCAAAAGTGACCCCCCAAACCCCCTCAAATCTCATTTTTCTAGGCCTGGGGAGGAGTGTTTCTTCTCTTTTATGAAGGCTGGTCTCTCAAGTGTTGCCTCTCATATTATATGTACACCTAATTAAGAGATATTACAAGAAAAAGAAGTGCACAAATGAACACATATTGGTCCTTCAGAAAAAAGTCCATGAAAAGAAACCATTCTTTTCAGCACCATCCCAAGGCATTCCATGTATTGGGACCTCGCCATATTTCTTCTCCTGGTTGGAGAGAACTCATCAGCTCCAGTTGGTTAGTTCCCATTTTTCCTGGACTTTTTCGTTCCGCTCTGAATTCCTTGTACTTACTAATAATGATGTCTTTGTTAAATTAATGTGCAGGAAGGATGAAAGCTACAAAAGAATAGTGATGGCCTGCTTTATACAAGCAGTATACTTGCTCGAACTTGACAGGCAAGAAAATAGGAACACAGAAACTGCTCTTGCACTACAGTGGTTGACACCCTTTAAGTACAAACTAGTTGAAGTCCTTGTAGATGAAAGAGACGGCTCCATATTTGCTGCAGTTTTGGAGTGGGATCAAGCAGCAGCGTTGGCTGATTTTATACCTGTAAGACCAACTGGTGCACCAAAGTTTGTATTAGCCATCAGAGGAACACTTTTGAGAAACCCCACAATAAGGAGAGATATCGAGGATGATCTACGTTACCTAGCGTGGGAAAGTCTTGCAGGATCCTTCAGGTTTGACAGGGTTTTAACGGGTATAAAATCAATCATCAACATTCAAGGAAGCAAGAATGTGTCCATCACAGGGCACTCGTTAGGAGCTGGCTTTGCTCTCGAGGTATATAAGGCGTTAGCTGCAGATAGAACTTATATAGAGGCACATCTTTTCAATCCACCATCTGTTTCATTGGCCATGAGTTTGAGAATCTTGGGTGGGAAAGCTGGATTTGTATGGAAAAGGTTCAAATCAATGCTTCATTCTAACTCAGAGAATCTAGGCAAGAGTGCTGATGAGGCTGCAGCTGAAGCTACAGAATCAAGAATCACTTCAGAACTTAAGCAAATGCTGCCAATGCCTCATTTATATGTTAATACAAGTGACTACATTTGCTATTACTATAATTACCCAGATGGAGGACAAAACAGTATGTTCAATGGTAATAAGGAGAAAGAAGCAAAACCTGGAAAGGGGCAAACTGGAGTAAAGCTTTTTGTGGTGTCAAAAGGAAAGCAGAGGTTTCTTGAGGCACATAGGCTGCAGCAATGGTGGTCTGATGACTTGGAACTCCAAATGGCTCTCAATAATAGCATGCTGATAAGTAGACAGCTCAACTCCTTGTACACCATTAATTCAAGCTCCTAAACAAACTCAACGCTGGAGTCTTTAAATGGAATTCTCAGCCCTTGACAGTTTTTCTTCAAATTATCTTTTAAAGTGGACAGAAAACAACAAATGTATTTCTATCATTAGGTTCAAGAGATATTGGCATGTGTACTTGCATTTGGACTGTAGAAGATTGAAATGTTAAATTACAAGACTGTAAGGCTTGAGATTCTGCATTGACTTATGAGTGAATTGATTAACCACCTATACATTTTTACTTGCTAAACCAAATTTGAAAACTTGCATATAAACTTCAGAAAATTTAACACCAGGTGTCTCTTTTTGATAAGCACATGATGGGGCCAAGCATATTTTGCAGTGATTCACCAAATGACATTGGTGCTAATTAAACTGGGAAAAATAGATGTTTTGTACATTAAACAAATAAGTATTTGTAAAAAGAAAAAAATGGAGAAATGCAGTGTCAAGTCAAAACCCGGTTAAAACATGCACAAATGACAGAACAATCAATCTGATTCAGCAATCTGTTTGGCCTGGCAAGATAAGAGCACTACTCGTTGGCCGTTGCGGTTATTTTAACATAATGCGGGAGTTTCTGTATTAAAGATAGGTAAATTCATCTTTCACTTCAGCAGAACAAGCTAGCAGACCTCAGCTACTTGAGGCTTTCTCTACCATTGGATATTTTCTAGGAAATGATTTTTAGTTAGGCAAAATACATAACTTACCCGAACTATGAACCAAATCTCTGTTACACACTTTTTGTAGATAAAAATCATCTTGTATACTGAACTTTTTAAAAGTTTATCTAAGACACATTACTTTTTTCTTGACCAGTTTGCCAAATTATATGTGATATCACGCACCAATTAAGTCTTGACACGTGTCATAACTCAAGAAAAAATAAAATATTCGTTTCCATCATAATTAATATCTTTTCTTTAAATAATAAAAATAATCATAAGACCCCCCTCACCAACCCGTCCCTCATCTTTCCAAATCATACTCATAGTCAATTTCTCCATTAAAACTTGTACCTCCATAAGAATCCACTCGAATAATCCCTCCAAATCACATGTCCTCCATTTTCCTCCATCATCTTTTCACTTCACACCCAATAGCTGGCTAACTCCTCTGCCACAACTATTAGCCACCAAACAACTCGATTCCAGATAATCAGGTAATCGGATCTGGAGTAAACTCGCCAAGAATGGTCAGATCTTTGCTAGTTCTGCCAAATTTTGACAAGAAAAGGAGCTTCTCTATCGTTTTTAATTTTATTTTTGTCTCTTCTTCTCAGTTTTTTGTTTCATCTTAATATTGGTTGGAAAATTAAAGACTCCGGCGACCCATAGATTTGATGTCGTTTGTTTCTTTCTTATATGATCTACACAGCTACGGGAGGAGTACATAGAGCTTGAGTAGTAGTACGAGAATAAGGAGTAGTTAAGTTAGTTATATGGTTTGAGAACTAGCAGTTTAGTCCGTAAAAGTATTATCACTTTAGCCCAGTTAGTTTTATATTTCTTTTACTTTAATCTTCATCTCAATCATGCTATATGTACTGCACTTTACCCAATTGAGGATTATGAATGAGAATACTTAGTTTCTTTTTTCCTTCTCTCTTAGATTGCTAGCTTAGTTCCTGTTATTTTCCTTGCAAGTTAATAGATTATATCGGTGGTATCAGAGCATTTCCTATACTGTGGGAGCTCGCCATGTCCAGCGAAATCAAGAAAGTGCTTAATCGACTAGATCGAGTAGCTATTGAAGTTGCTAACGTGAACCTTCGACAAAATAAGCTGGAATCGGCGAATGAGCAAGCATTTCGTGAGCTGAAAGAGACTATCATGGCAAATTAAAATTCTGGTAAGGGCAAAGATGTCAGCTCGGCAGTGGTAAATCGAGCTGATTTATATTCTCCCCACTGACGGACCATAGGATCTGATGGTCTCAATGATCCCATCTCTTTTCCCCCATTAAGTCCAAACCCTATTGTGTACAGCTCCGTCGGAGTTCAGTTGCTTGGTGTTCAAAACCCAGTTACTGGCCACAATTTTCACGCCCCAATTATTCAAATTCCTAATACTTCTCAAATTCCTGCTACCCAGCCCCAAATTCTGCCTTCGACCTCTAAACCTATAATCCCAACTGCTCGTAACCCAAATTCCAACCAAAATTTCAGCTTCTCAACTTCAACCATTCCGGCGACTGTCTCTCATGTTACTACTACAGCTCACAACCAACCTGCCTCATACCATGGTTTACCCACCTCTATAACACACCACAGTCAGATGAGCTTAGCACCCATTCCTCAATATCACTCTCAAATGACAGGAGCTAATGACCAAGTTTATTGTTCTATTCCCTGCTCCTTTACCCACCCCAGTTGCACACCTATATTTCAGAATTCCATACCTCCAAATTTGGACCCTATACCTCTTGTGTCGCCTGTTTACCTACCATACCAATATACCACCACAACTCATAACCAATAATCACGTTCCATTCTAAGACAATATAGAATTGAGTTCCCTAGGTTCAATGGGAAGGGGTTCCAAGATTGGTGGTACCAAATAGAATAGTTCTTTGCAATGGATGAGATTCCTCACTATATGAAAGTGAAAGTGACTTCTATGCACCTAGATGATTTGGCTCTGCAGTGGCATAGAGCGTACATGAGAAGCAGGTCACAGTTTCAACCATATTCCCCAAGCTGGGAGGAGTATATTTGGGCACTGTCAGATAGGTTTGGAGCAGAATTTGATGACCCTATGAGTGAGTTGGTTAAACTAAAGCAAACTGGAGGGGTGGTTGAGTTTCACGAGTTATTTGATAGAGCTATGACTAGGTTGGAGCCCGGTTATGCTATTAACATATTTTTAGAGGGGCTGGAACCTGAATTAGGGGATGCTGTTAGGATCCTCAAACCTTATTCCTTACCTCAAGCCTATCATTTGGCTCGGTTACATGAGTCAATATTTATTAAACAATCCAAAGATTTGAAAACCTCCATTCTACAGTCATCTAATATCTTCAATAGAACCCATGCTGCCTCACAACTACCCACCTATGCCAAACCTGTAACAACACCTGTTAACCATTTACCAAAAACTATGCAGAATATAGTCCTTCATAGGACTAAGAGGAGGAGACTCACTCCTGCAGAATTGAGTGAGAAGAGAGCTAAGGGATTGTGCAATGTTTGTGATGAAAAGTTTGAGCCTGGTCATGTGTGTAAAGCCACGACTCAGCTGTACTTGCTGGAGTTATAGGAAGTGGAGACAGTGGTAGAAACAGAGGAAGAGCTGTTTAACAGGGAAGAGATTGCACAGACGTGTGAGATCTCAATCCATGCTCTTCATGGCAACACAGGTTACAAGACATTAAGACTCCCTGGCTACAATCAACAGAGGCCACTCAATATCCTTATTGATACGGGATCAACTCATAACTTCATTGACAAGGATTTGGTGACTAAAATGGGCTGGAAGGTGGACTCATGTGAATTACTTGATACTGATTTAGTTGATGGAAACACAGTGCCAATCTCAGGAGTGTGTAAGGGAATTGAATGGTTGTTGCAAGGATCTGTGTCTAGAGCAGACTTTCTGTTACTTCCTATGGGAATTATGATGTAGTGTTGGGGGTCCAGTGGTTAAGTGATTTGGGAGATATTTTGTTCAATTTTAAGAAATTGACTATGCAATTCGAATATGACGGGAAGATGTTACTCTTGCAATGCATTTGGCCCAAACTACAGATGGTGGAGTCAGATGCCTTGCAGAAAATACAAAAGGAAGGGCCCAACTATTTATGATTAAGGTTACAAGGAATGCACCGGAAAAGCACAAGGAGGAATAGGAGCAGCTTCCAGGCACTGAACCTGTTGAGATTCAGCAGGTGTTGCAGGAGTTTAAGGCAGTTTTCAGTGAACCTTTTGATCATCACATTCCACTCAAAGAAGGGTCCAACCCAGTAAAATCAAGGCCTTATAGGTATTATCTGGTGCAAAAAGATATTATTGAGAGAATGGTGCAGTAATTACAATCCCAAGGCCTAATACAACACATCAGTAGTCATTTGCGTCTCCGGTCGTATTTGTAGGAAAGAAGGATGGCAGTTGGAGATTATGTGTGGATTACAGAGCTTTAAATCAGATTACAATTAAAGACAAGTACCCTATACCTATCGTTGAGGAGTTGTTGGATGAATTGGGAGGTTCACAGGTGTATGCTAAGATTGATCTTCGATCGGGCTATCACCAAATTAGGATGGCACCCTCAGACATTCACAAGATAGCTTTTAGGACCCATTCTGGTCATTATAAGTATTTGGTGATGTCATTCGGCTTAACCAATGCTCCATGTAGCTTTCAAGGCCCGATGAACCACATTTTTCAAGAACACTTGAGGAAGTTTATCTTAGTGTTCTTTGATGATATATTGGTTTTTAGCAAGACAATGCAGGATCATGTGTTCCACTTAAAGGAGACCTTCATATTGTTGGTACAACACCATCTCTTTGCCGGGAAATCTATATGTCATTTTGCTACAACAAGTGTGGAGTATCTGGGACATTATATCTCTACCAATGGGGTCTCTACTGACCCTAAGAAGATCCAGACACTACAAGAGTGGCCAACCCCTTCTACAGTCAAACAATTAAGAGGTTTCTTGGGGTTGGCGGGGTATTACATTAGATTCATTAGGAGTTATGGGAAGATTAGCAAGCCCCTGACTGATTTGTTGAAGAGAGATTGTTTCAAGTGGACTGAGACGTCAAGTGCAGCATTTCAATCATTGAAAAATGCTCTAACTACTGCACCAGTGTTAGCTCTACCAGATTTCAGCTTGGTATTTACAGTTGAAACTGATGCATGTGATGTGGGAATTGGTGCTGTGATTATGCAGAAGGGCCAACCCATTGCATATCTAAGTAAATGGTTATCTAAAACTGACCAAAAGGCCTTAAAATTCCTACTTGAGCAAAAGTTGCACACTGGAGCACAGTTGAATTAGGTGACTAAATTTATGCAGTATGACTTTGATAGTGAATATAAGAAGGGTAAGGAGAATAAAGCTGTAGATGCTCTATCCAGGATTCCGGCAGTGGAAATTGCTGCTCTCTCACTATCCACTGTGAGAACTGACCTACTACAAACCATCATGACAGTTGGAGTACAGATCCTAAGTTACATGAGTTAATATATCGATTGGGTAATCTCAAACAAGAAGTGAAGGGGTATTCTCTCATTAATAAGCAATTGCGAAAGAATGAGAGACTAATGGTTGGGTCTAGTGCAATGCTTAGGAAGGAGATACTTCAATTGTGGCATGACTCAGTTACTGGTGGTCGGTCATTCTGGAATCGACCACATTTACAGGAAGATTGCTGCTCTATTTTTACTGGAGAGGGATGAAGGAAGATGTGGAGAACTATGTTAAAAATGAGTTGTGTGCCAAAAATCAAGTATGACCACTCTGCCTTTCCAGGCCTATTGCTGCCACTACAAATTCCAGCACTGGCATGGATTTCATCGAGGGGTTCCCTAAGTCCAACAGGAAAGAAGTCATTTGGGTAGTGGTGGATAGATTGACAAAATATGCTCATTTTGTAGCAGTTAATCATCCTTATTCTACAATAGACATTGCCAATTTGCTCATGGAAAATTATCTTTAGGCTTCATGGAATGCCGGAAGATATTGTGAGTTACAGGGACCCAATATTCACGAGCAAATTGTGGCAGGAACTGTTTGCTACTCAAGGTGTGACCTTAAACACTTCTACTGCTTACCGGCCATAATCTGATGGTCAAACGGAGGTTATCAATAGGTGTTTGGAGACTTATTTGAGATGCTACTTCTCGGACTCAGCTGAATATTGGGGGCTTTATTTGATCTTTGCTGAATAGTGGTATAACACCACCTTTCACGCATCCACTCAAACCACACCATATGAAGCCTTGTATGGCCAGCCTCTACCTTTACACTTGCCTTATATGCAAGGAGATTTCGGGGTACCAGAAGTGGATAGAAGCTTGACGACAAGGGAACTCAAGTTGCAGCTACTTAAGTTCCATCTGTCTAGGTCTCAACAGAGGATGGTTGACCAAGGCCAACAGGAAAAGATCTGACAGACAGTTTAAGGTTGGGAAGTGGGTATATCTTAAGATTCAACCCTACAGGCAGATGACTTTATCTTGCAGACACTTCACCATACTCTCCTCCAAGTATTATGGCCCATATCAGATCCTTCAGAAGGTAGGCAATGTTGCCTACAAACTGTCCTTGCCTCCACAATTGATGTTACACCCCACTTTCCATGTATCCTTACTTAAACCCGAGGTTCCTCATAAAGTATCTCACCCTCCAGTGTTGGAATTGTCCAGCCCTTACTGTCTGTGCCCTGCTAAAGTCTTGGATAGAAGGATGATTCAAAAGGGGGAATAAAGCAATAGTTCAGCCACTAATTCAATAGGATTAACTTCCAGAAGATCAAGCAACTTGAGAAGATGCTAGTGTTCTGCGTGTCAGGTTTCCATCTTTCCTTTCTTGAGGATAAAGAAGATTTGCAGGGGGGAGTACTGATATGATATACACAGCTACGGGAGGAGTAGAGCTTGAGTGGTAGTACGAGAATAAGGAGTAGTTAGGTTAGCTATATAGTTTGAGAACTAGCGGTTTAGTCGGTAAAAGTATTATCATTTTAGCCCAATTAATTTTATATTTCTTTTACTTTAGTCTTCATTTCAATCACGCTACATGTAGTGCATTTTACCCAATTGAGGATTATGAATGAGAACACTTAGTTTCTTTTCCTTCTCTCTTAGATTGCTAGCTTAGTTCCTGTTATTTTTCTTGCAAGTTAATAGATTATACCATTTCACGATTGCCTTACCATCGGAGCTCCGGCGATTGCCGACTTGCCTATGTTATACCAACTGAGATCTTCACATAATACTTTGCTTACATATCCAACTGGAACAATTCATTTTTTTGAAAATCTGCCAATCGTTAATTTGCGAACAAAATAGTGTAATATTATATGTATTAATCATTATTAGTGTGGTATAAGGAGAAGCATCCAAATGACTTTAAAATTTTTTAAAAACAAAGAAGGCTGGGTATGTGATATTTAGATAATGGTTCAGACCCACAAGATTTAACTCCACTCGTCTCTTTTATGTATAAAACACGCGTTTGCTAACCGTTAAAAATAGTACCTTAGCTGCACTTTTAAGAGATTGAGCTTGTAAGATAATTTTTATCCGCAAAATGTAGGTGACAAGGATTTGATTCAAATTTTAGAAGTAACTTATGAATTTTGCCTTTTTAGTTATTCGAGAACCTAAAGAATAGAGAGAATATAAAAAAGTAAATTCACTCTGAACATCAATTGATCCTCATTTTTCTTCTTAAACGTGTTCCAAGAGATGTACTAGTACAAGATTTCCCTCTGTCTTCTTGATCATATTGCCCTTATTTCTCGATCTAATTGACATATGATAAACTCAACTAATCAAAGCCTAGATAAAAGCACCAATAATTACTCAATTTGCAACAATACTTAAATCCTTGCATCTCTTGTATGTTTAAAAAAATAAATCATGAAACCCTTTTTCACCATTTCCAAAAGAAAGAAGAGTAGAGATATCCCATAACTTCAAAAACATTGAGAAAATAGCAGAAACAAATAGTACTCGCTCTGTTTCAGTTTATGTAAACTTATTTTTTTTTGTCTGTTTAAAAAAAAGTGTTATCTTTCTAAATTTTGGGAATATTTTAGTTTAAACTTAGAATCTTACCCCTTTTTGCTTTGTTTAGGACCACATATTCAAAAGACTTTTTTTACCTCCCTGCATAAACTCTGCCTAATCAAATAAATTAAAATTTCAATACAAACGTATTCACAGAACTTGGAACGCCCGAACACATTTAAGACAATTTTTAGAAAGGAAAATCATATTCAAATAATAATGAAGTATTTATTTAAAGTAGCTTTTTGTTGTTCGTAAAATTACTTTTAGAAACGAAATATAGATATCCAAACTAATAAGTCGTACTATAATTTATAAAAATTTCAGAGTTGGTGTCCAATATGGACGTCTTGCCGTGTCCTTAATTCTGGACACAAAAGGCAATTTGGTCGTACAAAAATGAAGAGTACTCTATTTTTCCTCAATTTGGACTATTAAATTCTTAAACAAACATTAACTGGAATATCCCAATATAATTAATCCAAATGAGTGTTCTTGATTTTTTTAAACCCTCAAAACCCTACCTTTCTCTCTTCTTTGTGAAGACTAGGCTGTTGGCCGTATGTCCATTTCACAAAACCATACATCGTTTCAACCTCCGGCCACCTTCCAGCTAAGATGCCGCCAGCTAAAGGCAAAGGAAATGGGAAGAAGAAAGGGAAAGGGAATTCCAAGAAAACAAAGAGCAGAGCTCCAGACCCAACATGCAACTGCATTTTCCCAAGAGAAATCATCTCTAATATCCTTTCTCGTCTCCCTGTGAAGTCCCTTTTACGGTTCAAGTGCGTTTGCAAGCTGTTTGTCTAAGAAGTTATTCGAATACTTGAATAGTTTTAAAACAATGAAAAATGATATGGGTCAATCGGAATCAATGGTAATATGATCTAGAGAATGTAAAACGATCAAGATATGTGATTATAATGTAAATGAATCGGGATATAAGAGCAATAAGATAAATAATAGGCTTTTTACACAAGAGAAAGAGAATTAGATAGAAAGAGAGTTGTATATTTTCAATAGTGAAATACACATAAGTCTTTACAAAGGGAAGGTCCCCTTTATATACTAAGGGATCTTCCTCGAAATAATACAAGGAAAGTACAAGGGCTGGTGGCCTCGGTATACGAGTGTTAGAGCTTGATGTGGCGTCGCAGCGACTCATGTCACTCGATCCGTTTATTGACTGAGGCAGGCCTTGCTTGACGCCGCTTACTTCATCAAGGACGTATGTAGATAATATACGGGCGTAGGAAACCAAATTGCCCAATACAGATAGTCCCTCCGTCTATTGGGGACGCGGTCGAGAGGCGTCTCCAATGGATGGACATTCATGCTCGACGTCCATGGAAATTTGGCAGTTCCTGTCGATACCCCTGTAAGAGGCGTGCTCATATGTGAAGAGGTCGAGCCGTTGACTTATTACCCCCTTTTTGGAGTTCCTTTTTTAGGATGACGTCATCGATCACGTTCGTGATCATTTCCTCTTCTCCCGAGGCGGTTCAGGTTGTGACGTGATGTTTGGGTTTCCTGCGCCGGTTTTCGTATCATGCCCTTTTGATTTCTGTGTACCTTATCTTATAAATAGAGGGAGAGTTGAACTAGATTCATATTTCGAACCTTTTCAGAGAGTATTTTTCCAATCTTTTCCCTATCTTTTTCTAGTGCTTGATGTTCTTTCTTTTCTGAAATTTTCGTTCGTAAGAACCGAACTTGTGACCTGAAATACCTTTTTCTTATAACTTCCCTATTGCTAAACATCGTCATGAAGATACTAGGACCAAGGACGTCACTTCCACTAGGGTTTCGTCATCCTCAGATGACGAGGAGGCCGTGTAAGTTTTTGTTCCGCTATCAACGGCCAACTTGCTTCCACTTGATATGAGCAAAAGGATTGAATTTACAGGAATAAGTGTAAACTCCCTCCCTGGGAGCATAGTGAGTTGATGTCGTCCCACTTGGCCTCTCTAAGGAAATCGTACAATATTCCTGATCACGTTGACATGGTCCTTGCGAGGATAGACCATGCCAATGTGCCTAAGACCGGGTACTGCGCTTTTTATGAGTACGACTTCCGAATTGGATACAGCCTTCCGCTTTATCCTTTGACGGAAGAGCTGTGTCACTGGTTCAGGGCGTGCCCGGCCCAACTTACTCCGTACGCCTTGAAGGTGTGCAGGGTACTTTCTATCTATGCGGCGAAGGCTGGGAAAGAGGTGACCGTTCATCACCTTCTACAAATATTCAATGTAGTTTTCGTGAGAAGCTCGATGTTCCAATTGAGGAGTCGGGGCATATACTACTAACCATGCATTTGGATATAGTATATTCTAATAATTATCATGGTTAAAAGTCTAAGTGGGAGATTATTAGGATATATACTATTAACCATATGTTTTGATTTAGATATAGTATTTATTATGATATAATTATTATTCAGTTTTAATAAGATTTTAAATAGATCATATAATAGTCTGTTTCCTTTACACACATACTGAGCACCTGGTGTCCAACCCTGAAGGGTTTCCTGAGGTGTGGAACGATGCATGTAAGAATTACAACGCGTAGCCTTTACTACGGCGACCTCACATTGCTGGTTTTCACCTACAAAAATTTCCTTTTATTTTTATGCAGTGACAGCTCGCCCTCCTCGAAGGGTTGACGACATTAGGTCGTGGGTGCAAGCGTTGATACCGTTTGCAGAAGAGTGCCGTTCTTGGCCTGAATTCCTTATGCTCTACGACCCAGCTGGTAACGGCCTTACCTAATTTTCGTTATGGTTTGGGGGCTCCCATATTTTTCTTGCCCGTCTCATATGTGTTTTGCCAGGTCGGGATGCCTCTAAGAAGGCACAGCAGAAGAAGAAGAAGAAGAAGAAGAAGAAGAAGAAGAAGAAGAAGAAGAAGAAGAAGAAGAAGCAGAAGAAAGAAGAAGAAGAAGACTGTGGCCGGTCCTTATAGGACGGTATCTGATCCTGAGGAGGATCTGGTCTTTGTTGGCACGCCTAGGGGTAGTACTTCGCCTCCCTCAAGACATGAGGTTACATTAGAAATGGCTCCAGAGATAGTGCCTTAGGCCGTGATGGGGTCGCACTTGAGGCAACACCCATGGAGATACCGGCGATTATTCTTGGGATTGCCCCTGTAGGGAATTCTACTACTGAACCGACTCCCTTTGAGCCCGCTCTGCATCCCGCGGAGGGTGACCGTGATGAGGAGGAGATATTAGAGAGGAGGATGCGTCGGATTCTTACCGGCAAGGCCGTGGCTACCCAGATGAGGAAGGTTAAGCCATCCCGCCCTGAATCAAGGCCGGTTTTTATGGCAGAGGCCATTCGCTCAGGGGGGCCGTTCTTAAGAGGAAAGCCATGGAGAGAAGGAGAGAAAACATCGAATTGGCAGGCCCGGGGCCGCCACGGAAGACGTGGGCAGATGAGGTGGGTCCTTGGACCGGGTGGAGATGGTCGCCGGCCAGTCTTATCGCCATATAGTGATTCCAAGTCACTATAATCTGTTGGAGAATTCCAAGGAGGCGGTCACCAGTATGACACTCTTGTGTGCTGGCACCGAGCGTGTGACTTTGGCGGATCTTAGCGACAAAGTCTTGGCCCAAAGGGTGGCAGGTGCAGCCTTACAGGTATGCCTTTGCCTTGCTTGACGACCTTTCTTTTTGTGTTAGTGGAGTATGATTTTCCCTGTTCTTATTTGGTTTCTTTTCCAGACTCTTGTCATTGAGGTGGAGAGGGATTGGCGTCGGAAGGAGAAGATGGCCAGGTACAACAGGATGGCGCAGAAGTATAACAGGATGCGCGAGGCGAACCGGACCTTGGCCGATATGTATAAGTAGGACCCTAACTTTAGGGTGGTTTGTGAGGGCCTCGTGGATCCCGAGGAGTAGTTGAAGAAAAGAGTGGCCGAGCTGGAAAAGGTTGATGCACAGCTTATGGCAGCTATTGCTCGGGCCGCAGAGATGGAGGTCCTAATTCAAGCCAAGGACGAGGAGCTGCAGCTTGGCCGTGTGGTGGCGGAGGAGGCGGCAGAATTACGCACCCGGGTTGCGGCTTTAATGGAGGAACTCAATTCCACGAAGGTCGAGGTTGAGGAGCTCAAGATAGCTCTTGCACAAGCCGATACGTCTCGAGAAGCACACGTGATGTGGGTGTATGCGGAGGCCAGGCTGGTCGTGCTTGAGGGATTCCTGGCGGCTGGTCGAGCATTTGAAGCGGAAGTTGAGAGCCAGCGCCAATTGGTTAGAGTCGCTCGTGAAGCGGCGGCTATAGTCTTGAATCGCCGGCCCGGGAGTGGGGCAAATCTGCATACGTCAATTATTTGGAATCCAGCTCTTGGATTTCTAAGGCGTACCCTCCAGGAAATGAGGATGGGCCACTTGAAGGCCAGGCCGGGCGGGATAAGTAGTGGACTGTTAGGGTCTTTGTAAATATGCATGTAAATACTAATTTTTGTATCATGGGTGTTTGTCCCCTTTGATAAAAATATATAATTTTTGTTGTAAGTAATCTTTTCTACTTATTGGCACGTTGTTGTATTTCTTTATTGTAGCTGCGTAGAACTTGACGGCCATAGCCGTATAGCAATGATGGCCTTAGCCTTATAAAGTTCGATGACCTTATTCATTTAAACGTGATGGCCTTAGCCATGTAGAATAATGGCCGTAGCCTGATGGCCTTAGCTATATAAAATAATGGTCGTAGCCTTGTGAAAACGATGGCCATAGTGTAAATAATGGTCGTAGCCTGATGGCCTTAGCCATATAAAATAATGGTCGTAGCCTTTTTATTCATTTGGAGGTGGCCATAGCCTTTTCATTCATTTGGAGATGGCCGTAGCCTTTTCATTCATTTGGAGATGGTCGTAGCCTTTTCATTCATTTGGAGATGGCCGTAGCCTTTTCATTTATTTGGAGATGGTCGTTTCTATACATCTGAAGATGGCCGTAGCCATTCTATACATATGGAGATGACACTAATCCAGTCCCTATATCATGTCTGGTTCGGAGAGTACATGGAGAGGCAGACATGATGCACTTCTGCTGCAAACATCTTCACGTGACCCTTTTTAGAAGTGGAAATGTTTGAGGTGAGCGACATTCCAGTTATTCTCGAGTGCCTTTCCTTTCATTGTCTCTAGCTGGAACGCTCCTTTCCCGGCCGACGCAGTGAATTTGTAGGGTCCATCCCAGTTTGTGCCCAATTTTCCTTGATTAGTGCATGGAGGGGCTCTCATGGTTGGTGTATCACTGGGGAGAACTTTTGGCATTGCTCGCATCGGCGGACATATTCAGCTGCTTCTTTCTTCATGGTTGGCCAGTAGTAGCCGGCGCGTGTGATGCACCTCATGAGGCGCAGTTGCCAGTGTGGGCACCGCAATGTCCTTCATGTACTTCTTCGAGTACCGATCTTGTTTGTTGTGGCCCTAAGCACTTGGCTAAGGGACCACTGAACGTCCTTTAATAAAGGTCGTTGTTGACCATGCAGTACCAGGCGGCCTGTATGCGAAGCTTTTTTTCCTCTTTTTTATCGGGGGGTCGTATCCCGTCCTGCAAATAAGATATGAACTGGTTGCGCCAGTCCCAAGTCAGGTTTAAGGAAAATACCCCGGTGTGCTCAATAGCTGAGTGGAGGAGTGTGACCACACTTTCTTTGTTGATGTTTTTTGTGGCAGCAGCCAACTTTGCCAGGCCGTCCGCTTCGATGTTCTGTGCTCTGGAAATTTTTTCAAAGAGGCACTCGTCGAATGTATCCATCAGTTTGTGGATTTCTTACTGATACTTTTGCGACCTTTGTTCTTTAATTTGATAAGTCCCAGCGATCTGGTTTACCACGAGCTGGGAGTCGCAGTGGAGGAGGATTCCGCGAGCCCCATACATGGTGGCCAGTTTCATGCCTACAATAATGGCCTCGTACTTGGCCTCGTTGTTAGTCATTTCCGGGCATCGTATGGACTGGCAAATTGTTTCACCCGTGGGGACCTCAAGAACAAGTCCCAGTCCCGATCCCAATGCATTGGCGGCCCCATCCGTATAAAGGACACATAGGTCATTTTCGAAGGACGTGCATTGTGCCTCGAGTTCTGCATTAGGTAGGACTTTCGCGCTGAAGTGGGCGATAAAGTCAGCTAAGACTTGCGACTTGATGGCGGTTCTTGGGAGGTACGTAATATTATGATCGCTGAGCTCGACGGCCCATCTGGCAAGTCGCCCTGAGAGTTCGGGTTTGTGTAGGACGCTCACTTAGAGGGAAGGTCGCCATTACCCTTATGGGATGACATTGGAAATATGGTCGTAGCTTCCGTGAAGCTACTACGAGTTCTAAGGCTAATCTCTCATGGTGGCGGATGCGAGGACCTGATGTATGGTTGGTGTCTTTATATCTCCGGAGGTCCTTCCTTAGTTGTAGATGTTGAAGCTTCTCTTTCTCGTGGTACCACAAGATCTTTTGATCAAGGTACTAGAAACCCTACCTTCCTCATCAGAAAATCTGGTGGTACTACGAGAAAGAGACCAACCATACATCAACCATACATCAGGTCCTCGCATCCGCCACTGCCGAGGCATGCAGACGCGTTGCAACGACATGTCGCCCCACTAAGGAACGACAGAGGTATGCCACCTTCATTATCTGCACATGACTTTTATGTATCTCCTTCAAAAGTAGTGTACGCACTGGAGAAGCTGGGCAACAAAGCACAATGGTCAGCAAAGATGAAGTCCGACCCTGCCACCAGAAAGTCAAACGCCTTGTGCGAGTTCCACCAAGAACGAGGATAGAGAAGGTCTTCGTCAGGAGGTGGTCTGAATGCTAAGCCAAGGGTTCTTGAAAGAACTTCTCAACGACAAAAGAAAGCTCAACTTTGCACGCGGGCGGGAACACCACCATGGCCTACCAAGGCCGCCCTCACCAACACGCATCATCAACATGATCATTGGAGACGACAATGATTCGGCGATCAATCACGTCAAATTCACCACCACACACAAGCTACAGCGAACCATCGCTCATGAAAGGTATGACGACTTCGAAGATAGTATCACCTGCGATAAGTCTGATGCCGACGGTTTGAGTTTTCCTCATTATGATGCCTTAGTTATTACTTTACGCATAGTAGATACTGATGTTAAAAGGATCATGGTCGACGATGGAAGCGGCGCATGTATCATTCATCCAGGAGTCCTTGCACTCATGGGACTCGAGGATAAAATAATCCCACGCTGCGTAACACTAACAGTTTTTAATAATGCAGTTGAAAGAACCTCAGGCGAGGTGACACCTGGTAGGAGGGGTCACGATGGAAACCACCTTCCACGTGACAAACCAAGAAACGACATACAACGCCATTATTGGACGCCCATGGATACATGCGATGAGAGACGTCCCCTCAAGTTCTATCAAGTGATCAAATTTCCAACCCCATGGGGAGTGCACAACATACGGGGAGAGTCCTGCACCGCCCAAGAATGATATGAAATAGCTCAGGATTACACGCACACCAAGAAGCTCAAGGGAGTAAGTGCTTAAGCATAGCAATCAGACCTGTCGGGGACTAAGGTCTATCCGACAGAGAATGCAATCAAAGATCCTGAGGATGTCGAGGCTAGCAAGGCTACGGTCAAAGACCTCGAACCCGTCCAGTTAAACAGCAGCGACCCCCAAATAAAGCTTACATAGGCCATGACCTATCAAATCCAAGTCAGTACCATGAATTTTTATCTAACCATGCGGACCTATTCGCTTTTTCCCATGCAGATATGTCGGGAATTTCGCGAGAAATTGCTTCCCACAAACTCAACGTCGACCCATTGCACCCGCTCGTGCGGCAGGTAAGAAGAAAATTCAATGTCGCCATAAACAAAGCAGTAAGTGCAGAAGTAGACAAGCTGCTAGCTAATGGCTCTATCAAGGAATCCAAGTACCTGGAATGGGTCTCCAACGTCGTAATGGTCAAAAAGAAAAATGGGAAGTGGCAGATGTTTGTAGATTTTACTGATCTAAAAAAAGCATGTCCAAAAAACTCATTTCCGCTACCCCACATTGACCAGTTGATAGACGCAACGGCAGGCCATGAGCTGCTAAGCTTCCGTGATGCGTATTCCGGCAACAATCAGATCATGATGGCCGAAAACGATCAGGAGAAGAAAACTTTCATCACTCACCAGGGGACGTATTGCTATAAAGTAATGCCCTCCGGGCTCAAGAATGCAGGAGCCACTTACCAAAGGCTGGTGAAGGCAATGTTCAAAGAACAACTCGACAAAACAATGGAGGTCTACATCGCATGTTGGTCAAGTCATCAAAAAAGGAAGACCACCTCACCCACCTGAAGGAAGCCTTCGAAATATTAAGGAAGTACGGCATGAAACTGAATCCCAAAAAGTGCGCTTTTGGAGTAGCTTCGGGAAAGTTCTTGGGATTTTTGGTACCACAAAGGGGCATCGAAGTCAACCCTGACCAGATCAAAGGCCATAAAAGCCATCCCAAAAACGCTGAGCAGCAAGAAGCAGGTGCAGAAGTTAACGGGCCGGATAGCCGCCATCCCCTAGTTCATCTCACGCTCCTCCGACAGGTGCCACAAGTTCTTTGGTGTATTGAATAAAGATCAGGGACTGTAGTGGAACAGAGAATGTGTAGAAGCCCTGAAGAACTTAAAAGCATACTTATCATCAACGCCCCTACTGGTAAAAGCCAACCCCGGTGAACCATTGCTAATATATTTGGCCATATCAGAGGTCGCAGTCAGCGCCGTCCTAGTGCGCAAAAATAAAGGTACGCAATCTCATATTTATTATATTAGCAATACTTTAGTGGAAGCCAAAACCCGGTATCCCAACCTTGATAGATTACCTTAGCCTCGTAGTAAATTCACGGAGGCTACGACCATATTTCCAGTGCAATCCCATAAGGGTAGTGACGACCTTCCATCTGAGGAGCGTGCTACACAAACCCGAACTCTCAAGAAGACTCGCCAGATGGGCCGTCGAGCTCAGCGAGCAAGATATTATGTACCTCCCAAGAACCACCATCAAGTCACAAGTCTTAGCTGATTTTATCGTCGACATCAGCGCGGAAGTCCTGAAAAAGGCCGAACTCGAGGCACAACGCGCGTCCTCCGAAAATTACCTATGGTTCCTTTATACGGATGGCGCCGCCAATGCATCGGGATCGTGACTGGGACTCATTCTTGAGGTCCCCACGGGTGAAAAAATTCACCAGTCAATACGATGCCCGGAAATGACTAACAACGAGGCCGAGTACGAGGCCGTTATTGCAGACATGAAACGAGCCACTAAATATGGGACTCGCCGAATCCTCCTCCACTGCGACTCCCAGCTCGTGGTAAACCAGATCGCTGGGGCTTATCAAATCAAAGAACAGAGGTTGCAAAAGTACCAGTCAGAAATCCACAAACTGATGGCTACATTCGACGAGTGCCGCTTCGAACTAATTCCCAGAGCATGGAACATCGAAGCGGACGACCTGGCAAAGTTGGCTGCTGCAACCAAAAACATCAATAAAGAAACTGTGGTCACACTCCTCCAGTCAGCTATTGACCACACCGAGGTATTTTCCTTAAATATGACTTGGGACTGGCGCAACCAGTTCATATCTTATTTGCAGGATGGGATACTACCCCTCAATAAAAAAGAGGCAAAAAAGCTTTACATACTGGCCGCCCGGTACTGCATGGTCAACAACGACCTTTATAAAAGGACGTTCAGTGGTCCCTTAGCCAAGTGCTTAGGGCCACAAAAAACAAGATCGGTACTCGAAGAAGTACACGAAGGACATTGCGACGCCCACACTGGCAAGTGCGCCCTCTTGAGGTGCATCATACGCACTGGCTACTACTGGCCCACCATGAAGAAAGAAGTAGCTGAATATGTCCGCCGATGCAAGCAATGCCAAAAGTTCGCCCCAATGATACACCAACCATGAGAGCCCCTCCATTCCATCACCTCCCCCTGGCCATTCATCAAGTGGGGAATGGATATAATCGCCCCGCTACTCTCAGGACGAGGAAAGGTACGATTTTTACTTATTTTAACTGACTATTTCTCCAAGTGGGTGGAAGCAGGTGCGTACGCACAAATACGCGAACAAGAAGTCGTCACCTTCATATGGAGGAACATCATCTGCCATTTTGGCATCCCCAAAGAAATCAGTTGTGACAACAGGCGCTGTTCATCGGTCAGAAAAAAATCGAGTTCTTCAAAAAATGGCGCATCAAAAGGATACTGTCCATGCCATATCACCCCGCCGCCAACGGTCAAGCGGAGTCTTCCAGCAAAACAATTCTAAACATACTAAAAAAGAAGCTCGAAGATGCTAAGGGGCTATGGCCGGAACTGCTGCCTGAAGTCTTGTGGGCGCACAGAACCACACCCAAGTTTAGCACCGGGGAAACCCCCTACTCTCTAGTTTATGGAATTGACGCTGTCATACCTGTTGAAGTAGGCGAACCCAGCATAAGGTATTCACACTCCATCGGGATAGAAATTGACATCAGCAGGCTCCAAGATCTTGATGAAGCCGAAGAAAGAAGAGAAATGGCCCATATCAGGATGGTAGCCCAAAAACAACAAGTCGAAAGATATTACAACAAAAAGGAAAAAAATAAGGCCACTCAAAGTAGGGGATTACGTCCTCAAAGCCAAGAATTTGGCCTCAAAAGACCCGAATGAAGGGAAATTGGGCACAAACTGGGATAGACCCTACAAAATCACGGCGGCGGCCGGGAAAGGAGCATTCCAGCTAGAGACAATGGAAGGAAAGACACTCCAGAACAGCGTGAACGTCGCTCACCTCAAACATTTCCACTTCTAATAGGGTGTCACCTGAGTCGTACTCTTTTTCCCTTACACGAGTTTTGTCCCAGTTGGGTTTTCTCGGGAAGGTTTTTAACGAGGCGGAAAAGGGGTCACCTGGAGATGTTTGCAACACAAGTGCGTGATGTCCGCCTCTCCATGTACTCTCTAAACCAGACATGATACAGGGACTGGATTAGTGTCATTTCCAGATGTATAGAATGGCTACGACCATCTCCAGGTGTATAGAAAAGGTTACGGCCATCTCCAATTGACTGAAAAGACTACAGCCATCTCCAAATGAATGAAAAGGCTACGACCATCTCCAAATGAATGAAAAGGCTACGACCATAATGAAAAGGCTATGACCATCTCCAAATAAATAAAAAGGCTACGGCCATCTCTAAAGGAATGAAAAGGCTACGACCATCTCCAAATGAATGAATAGGCTACAGACATCTCCAAATGAATGAAAAGGCTACGGCGTCGGCCTTCCCCAAATGAATGAAAAGGCTACGGCCATCTCCAAATGAATGAAAAGTTTACGGCCATTATTTTATATGGCTAAGGCCATCCGGCTTCGACCATTTTTTACATGGCTATGGACATCGTTTTTACAAGGCTACGACCATTATTATATATGGCTAAGGCCATCAGGCTACGACCATTATTTTATATGGCTAAGGACATCGGGCTACGACCATTATTTTATATGGCTAAGGCCATCCGGCTGTGGCCATTATTTTATATGGCTAAGGCCATCAAGCTACGACCATTATTTTATATGGCTAAGGCCATCAGGCTACGACCATTATTTTACATGGCTATGACCATCATTTTCACAAGACTAAGGCCATTATTTTATATGGCTAAGGCCATCAGGCTACAACATTATTTAATATGGCTAAGGCCATCAAGATACGACCATTATTTTACATGGCTATGACCATCGTTTTTACAAGGCTACGGCCATTATTTTATATAGCTAAGACCATCAGGCTACAGCCATTATTCTACATGGCGAAGGCTATCATGTTTAAATGAATAAGGTCATCGAACTTTATAAGGCTAAGGCCATCATTGCTACACGGTTATGGCCGTCAAGTTCTACGCATCTACGGTAAAGAAATATAACAACGTGCCAAAAAGTAGAAAAGATTACTTAAAACAAAAATTATATGTTTTTATCAAAGGGTACAAACACCCATGATACAACAATAAGTATTTACAGGCATATTTACAAAGACCCTAAAAGTCCACTACTTATCCCGCCCGGCCTGGACTTCAGGTGGCCCGTCCTCATTTCCAGGAGGGTACGCCTTAGAAATCCAAGAGCTGGATTCCAAACGATTGACGTCTGCAGAGTTGCCCCCTCCCGGGCCGGCGATTCAGGACTATAGCCGGCCGCTTCAAGAGCGAATCTAACCAATTGGAGCTGGCTCTCAACTTCCGCTTCAAATGCTTGACCAGCCGCCAGGAAGTCCTCAAGCATGACCAGCCTGGCTTCCGCATACACCCATATCTCGTGTGCTTCACGAGACGTATCGGCTTGTGCAAGAGCTAGCTTAAGCTTCTTGACCTCGGCCTTCGTGGCATTGAGTTCCTCCACTAAAGCCGCAACTTGGGTGCGTAATTCTGCCGCCTCCTCCGCCACCACATAGCCAAGTTGCAGCTCCTCATCCTTGGCCTGAATTAGGACCTCCATCTCCGCGGCCCGAGCAACAGCGGCCATGAGCTGTTCATCAACCTTTTCCAGCTCGGCCACTCTTTTCTTCAACTGCTCCTCGGCCCTCACGAACCACCCTAAAGTTAGGGTCCTGCTTATACATATCGGCCAAGGTCCGGTACGCCTCGCGCGTCCTGTTATACTTCTGCGCTAGCCTGTTTTATCAGGCCATTTTCTCCTTCAGGCGCCGATCCCTCTCCACCTCAAGGACAAGAGTCTAAAAAAGAAACCAAATAAGAACGGGGAAAATCATACTCCACTAACACAAAAAGAAAGGTCGTCAAGCAAGGCAAAGGCATACCTGTAAGGCCGCACCTGCCACCCTTTGGGCCAAGACTTTGTCGCTAAGATCCGCCAGAGTCGCACGCTCGGTGCCAGCACACAAGAGCGTCATAATGGTGGCCGCCTCCTCGCAATTCTCCAACAGATTATAGTGACCTGGAATCACTATGCGACGAGAAGACTGGCCGGCCACCATCTCCACCCGGTCCAAGGACCCACCTCTCTTCGCTCCTTCTCACCATGGCCTCCCTCCTAAGAACGGCCCCCCTGAGTGAATGCCTCTGTTAAAAAAACTGACCTTGATTCAGGACGGGATGGCTTAACCTTCCTCGTTTGGGTAGCCACGGCCTTGCCAATAAGAATCCGACGCTACCTCCTATTGAATGTCTCCTCCTCTTCACGGTCCCCCTCCGCAGGATGCAGAGCAGGCTCAGAGGGAGTCGGTTCAGTAGTAGACGTCCCTACGGGGGAAATCCCAAGAATAGCCGCCGACATCTCCATGGGTGTTGCCTCAAGTGCGACCAGCATCACGGCCTCAGGCACTATCTCTTGAGTCGTTTCTAATGTATCCTCTTGTCTTGAGGGAGGCGAAGTACTGCCCTAGACGTGCCAACAAAGACCAGATCCTTCTCAGGATCAGATACTGTCCTAGAAGGACCGGCCACAGTCTTCTTCTTCTTCTACTTCTTCTTCTGTTTCTTCTTCTTCTTCTTCTTCTTCTGTGCCTTCTTAGAGGCATCCCGGCCTGCCAAAACATGTATGAGACGGGCAAGAAAAATATGGGATCCGCCAAACCATAATGAAAATTAGGTAAGGCCGTTACCTGTCGTGCCGTAGGGCCTAAGGAATTAAGGCCAAGAACGCCACTCTTCTGCAAATGATATCAACGCTTGCACCCACGACCTAATGTCGTCAACCCTTCGAGGAGGGCGATCTGTCACTGCATAAAAATAAAAGGAAATTTCCAACGGTGAAAACCAGCAAGGTGAGGTCACCATAGTAAAGGCTACGTACAGTAATACTTACATGCATCGTTCCACACCTCCGGAAACCCTTCGGGGTTGGACACAAGGTGCTTGGTACGCACGTAGAAAAATCTCGTCCAGAATTTGCGGTTGGCCTTGTCGTCCACCTGCGACAGAAAGCTCTTCTTGCCCCGACTCCTAATTTGGAGCATCGAGCCTCTCATGAAAACTGCATTGAACATTTGTAGAAGGTGATGAACGGTCACCTCTTTCCTAGCCTTCGCCGCATAGATGGAAAGTACCCTGCACACCTTCAAGGCATACAGAGTAAGTTGTGTTGGGCATGCCCCGAACCAGCGACACAGCTCTTCTGCAAAAAGATAAAGTGGGAGGCTGTATGCAATTCGGAAGGCATACTCATAAAAAGCGCAGTATCCGGTCTTAGGAACATTGGCATGGTCTAGCCCCGCAGGGAGCATGTCAACGTGATCAAGAATATTGTACGATTTCCTGAGAGAGGCCAAGTGGGACGGCATCAATTCACTATGTCCCCAAGGAGGGAGTTTACGCTTATTCTTAAAGTCACTCCTTTTGCTCATATCAAGTGGAAGCAAGTTGGCCGTTGATAGTGGAACAAAAACTTCCTCGGCCACCTCGTCATCTGAGGATGATGAAGCCCTAGTGGAAGCAACGTCCTTGGTCCTAGTATCATCATGACGACGTTTAGCCATAACGGAATTTATAAGAAAAAGGTATTTTGGGTCACAAGTTCGATTCCTAGGAACGAAAAATTTATGAGAAGAAAGAGCAGCAAGCACCAGAAAAATATAGGGAAAAGATTGGGAAAATACTCTCAGAAAAGGTTTGAAAGATAAATCTAGTTCAACTCTCCCTCTATTTATAAGAAAAGGTACAATGAAATCGAAAGGGCATGATTCGAAAACCGGCGCAGGGAAACCAAATGTCACGTCACAACCTGAACCGCCTCGGGAGCAGAGGTAATGATCACACACGTGATCAATAACGTCATCCTAAAAAAGGAACTCCAAAAAGGGTTAATAAGTCAACGACTCGACCTCTTCACATATGAGCACGCCTCTTATAGGGGTATCAATAGGAACGGCCAAATTTCCATGGGCGTCGATCATGAATGTCCGTCTATCGGAGACGCCTCTCGACCGCGTCCCTAATAGACGAAGGGACTATCTGTATTGGGAAAATTTGTTTCCCTACGCCCGTATATTATCTACATACATCCTCGATGAAGAAATCGGCCTCATTATGGTCGACTGAAGCAAGGCCGGCCTCAGTCAATAAACGGACCGAGTGACATGACTCGCTGCGACGTCACATCAAGCTCTGTCACTCGTATATCGAGGCCACCAACCCTTGTACTTTCTTTGTATTATTTCGAGGAAGGTCCCTTAGTATATAAAGGGGACCTTCCCTTTGTAAAGACTCATGGGTATTTCACTATTGAAAATATACAACTCTTTCTCTATCTGATTCTCTCTCTCTTGTGTAAAAAGTCTACTATTTATCTTATTGCTCTTATATCTCGATTTATTTACATTATAATCACATATCTTGATTGTTTTACATTCTCTAGATCATATTACCATTGATTCCGATTAACCCATATCATTTTTTATTGTTTTAGAGCTATTCAAGTATTCGAATAACTTTTTAGCCAAACAAAGGGGTTCCTTATTGGTTGGCTCTTATAACTGATGAATTCGGGGTGCGTGCGGTGTTGGTGCGCTTTGATGTGGGTAAAAAAGTATTAGAGAAGTTACCTATGCCAGGAATCGGAGAGGTGGAGCATCAACATTTTGTGGCCATAGATGATTCTATTGGTTTGTTAACTAGGGAGGAAAGAGATGAATGTTGTATTAGTGTTTGGGTAATGGATGAAGAAGTTGGTTGGAGTAAGAAATGCAAGGTAGGACTGTTATTCGGGTTTGACAGAATTGTGGGCTGTTTGAGGAATGGTGACATTGTTGTTGAGAATGAAAATGGAGTGATGTTCTTTGATCCAGTGACTAGTTCAGTTAAAGCAAAAGTGAGTGTTGATAATGCTAAGAAGGGTTCATATGAAATTTCCAACTATTCGGAGAGCCTACTTCTGATCGGAGGGATGCTACCAGTTAAGAAACAAGCTAAAGATAAATTGGCACGCCAAAACCTCATAAGGTTCAGTGATTGCGTTATAACTACTATATCTTGCTTTATGTTGATTCTCAACTCCCACTTTTAGATGTTGTCAACTTGTCATTGCTTCATACGTTTTCTTATCTTATGTGCACATGTATGTGTTATATAGGCACTTGGTGAACTAAGCACATTGACTCTGAAGTATTAATTTACTATGTGAACATACTCTATTGACTACTTTACTTCATTCTGTATTTCTATGCAATTGGTTGAGATGCTTGTGCGTTGCTGCTGTTTCTACCTTCTTTCCCTAGCATTGGGTTGTAACAAACTGCTCTGTTGACTAGTTAAGAGACACACAAGCTTGACCGGATATCACCTTTATTAAGAAAACATTGGTCCGAAGAATTCTATTGATCTTGCGGAAGACTCTTGGTTTTAAAAATAAAAGGATAAACATATATTGAGAATTGTATTCCCTGGTCTTAAGTTGAACCTGGAAGCCAACAGTAGGTCTTTTGTTCACAGAAAATTAGTGATACCATATTGATATCCAGCAACTGTAGAGCTATGATACCTTTTATATTTTTAGCGAGGGAAACTTAGAAAACCTCTATTCGTTGAACTGGGTTTTCTTAGTCTTATTGTTTTTGGAAGTGTTCACCGTTATTGTTTCCGTGACAGAATGCGTAGTAAGACGAGACAATTGTTTTTCCAGTTATTCAATAGCAAAATACTTGCAGTTATTCATTTGAAGACATCAAGACTATATGGAATAGCTACTCTCCTTGAATGCCCCTTTTTCCCCTCCCTCTTTACTGATGAAAGTATTACAAGTTTCATTGTAATTATACAGCTCTTGCTTTCCTCCTTTGTTAATTTGTCTAGCAATTTTTGATCAATGAATTGACATGTCATGATTTTAGCATCTGTAGACGTATATAATATACTGTATGGTGTGGAGCATACTTGAAGTGAATAAGTGATGCCAGGAACGGTAAGAAACCTGCTTTTACTATGAAAATGATTAGAAGGAAGAGAAGGAGAGCTTTGAAGTAGCTCCTTTTAGTGGACAATATGGAAAGACAGATAGAGATGTTTGATGGAGTACAAAATTAGTTTGTACAAATTAGTGAAACATTTATGTTCGTTCGATATTCTTAGAGTACTTGTAATATTATGGTTAGCGTTGATGACCGGATGCTATTCCAAAAGAAACATGCTTTCTTGTAGGATTTTTGATAATATTTTTGTTCTTCAGATATTCTTGGAGTGCTTCTAATGTTCCAGTTAGTGTTGATGCTATCAGTAAAGAAACATGATTTCTTGTAGGATTTCTACCTTTTGCATACATCTTCTACGTGGAAAATAAATCAATATAATTTACAACAACAACAACAACCCAGTATAATCCCACTTAGTGGGGTCTGGGGAGGGTAGTATGTACGCAGACCTTACCCCTACCTTTGGGTAGAGATGTTGTTTCCAAATAGACCCCCGGCATCCTTCCCTCCAAAGAATTTTCCATCTTGCTCTTGGGGAGACTCGAACTCACAACCTCTCGGTTGGAAGTGGGGTTGTTAAATCAATATAATTTAATTCATAAAAAGATATTATGAGAAACTTACAAACATTTTTTTATGCAGGGATTGTCTTAACTTTGTAGATACGAGCCTCTCGTGAACTCGGCTATCTAGTTTACACGAAAGAAGCCCTGTTTACCTCCTTTTTGCGAACCTGAGAGATAGATGAAATACTCTAACATCTTTTCAGTTGGTAGATAGCTTGTATGTAGTTTCTGCCCCTGGTGTTTTACAACCGTCTGATGTTTACACTGGAAGGTTCTACTTCTGAGTATCTGACTTATCAGATTGTTCAACCAATGTCTGTTGTTCTTAGCACTCATCAATTGGTACTTGATTAATCCATAGTGTCTTCATGTTTGTGGTGTAATACTTTTGGAGTTTTCTTTCCCTACATAACATCTCTCTTCGTGTTCCTTTTTGAGTTTTTCACTCAATTTCTGTCCTTCCTTTAGGCAGTTCTATTTTGTTAGAAGTTTTAATGGCTCTCAATAATAGCATGCTGATAAGTAGGCAGCTCAACTCCTTGTACACCATTAATTCAAGCTCCTAAACAAACTCAAGGCTAGTCTTTCAAAGAAATTCTCAGCCCTTGACAGTTTTATTCTTCAAATTATCTTTCAAAAGTGGACAGAAAACAACAAATGTATTTCTATCATTAGGTTCAAGAGATATTGACATGTGTGCTTACATTTGGACTGATAAAGATTGAGATGTTAAGACACTAGATTGTAAGGCCTGAGATTCTGGATCCACTTATGAATGAATTGATTAACCTCCTATACATTTTGACTTGCTAAACCAAATCTGAAATTTTGCATATAAACTTCAGAGAAACATTAAATAAATAAGAACTACAAAAGGATATATGACCTGATTCTTTGTGCAAAAGGTTCAGTGTGCATTTCTACTGAACATATTATGTTAATGAAATATATACTACAAACTCATGCGTTTACCTAGAAGTTGGCATCAATCCCATACAAGATTTCTTTGATCTACCCTTGCTACCTGCACCTACAAGTAGGATAAATCACAACTCAAGCTCACATATTCGGGGTTAAAATAGTATATTCCAATCATCGGTCACAAAGTACTGCAATTACTGTCCTAATTGGTCTAATCCAACATTATTCAATCTAAACACATACTTTATTTCTCTTTTCCAAGCTCAATTCGAGATTATACATGCAATTCTAATTGGAAGTCACCCAATGAAAATAAATGAAGCACAGGATTGAATAAGTAATTAAAAATCCAATCACAAATAAGCAAACAGCTTAATTAACCTCTCTAAGCTAACCCATTCAACACTCAATATCACTATCACTCTACCCAATCATGTAAACTAAAATTCCAGTATACACTCTAATTTCATATAAACGTAAATTTCCACAAAACTTTGAATGGCCAATCACTTATGAGAAGACTTTTTGAAAGGAAAACCTTATTCAAAGGATGCTTGTTTATTAAAAGAAGCTTTGTGTTGCTTTTAAAATTACTTACGAGCCCATTTAGCCATAAGAAAATTTTCATTTCATCATAAAATTTTCAATTTTTACTTGAAGATGTACTTTAGGTTTTTTCGAAAATTTGAATACTACAAAAAATTATTTTTCAAAATGTTGACTCAGATCACCCATAAAAATTTAAAACAACCCAAAATTATATTCATTTCTAAAAAAAACTGTAATTTTTAAATATTATTTTCACTATTTTTTTAAAATTTTAAACGTCCACTTAAAAAGAAAAAGAAGATATCTAGACTACGTCTTACGAAAAAATATCCAAAATTGCTTTTAAAAACTTTTTTTTCCGAGCTGATGCCGAAATGGATGCCGCGTTACAAATTCTGGGAACAAAAGTCAAATTGGTGGAAGAGAATGTACTATTTGTCCTCAAATCGAGACAAGGTTTGCAGATATTACATTAATTAATTTATGTACTTCCTTGTCCTTGTCTCTTCTTTGGCTATAATTACATAAAGTGATTCTGATTGAAAACTTTTACCATACTTTTTTTTTTTTTTTTAAATTTCGTGTATTCATAGTTTTTTCATAAATAGTACTACTCCATAGGGGTGAACATAAATCGGATTGGTTCGAATTTTACAATTATCAAATCAAACCAATTATGTCGGGTTATTAAATCTAAAAACCAAACCAAACCAATAAATTCGGGTTTTTCAATATCGGTTTTTCTCGGGTTTTTTCGGGTTTTCGGGTTATTCGGGTTTTTCGAATTTTTTTCCGGTAAAATCTTCGTAGAACAAAATATATAACGTATGCTCAAAATAATTCTTTAATCCTAGTAAGATATAACTATATAAAGTATTTTTCAAGAAAATAATACAAATATGAGATATGTCATGACTCATGACATTATCCTAAAATATTCAACAATTAAAAATAATAAAATTATGTACTATAAATATTACTAATTAAAAATCATAATAAAAATAAACATAATCTAAAAGCACTAATTCATGCTAAACTAGATAGACTAATAAGGGAGTATTAATTATATGCCTAAAAGCTAAAGAAAAATAAAAATAAGTTATGTATTTTTATCTAAATTATTGCAAAATAAAAAATAGACACTTAATACATTCCTGTTCGTAATATTGAATTGAATGTCTTTTGTTAGCATTAGTATTGATTGCTAGAATTATTTAATTTACTAATATTAATGGCTATAAAACTTATTGGAGCATTCAAAGTTCTAAATCAAACCTTGAAATAATACCTTAAAAGATAACATTATGAATTTTTTAAGAAATATTTATAAATTACATTACAATAAGTATATTTATATATTATATATATATATATATCTAAAATTGCTATATATGTAATGTCGGGTTGGTTTGGTTTCGGTTTGACTTTCTTTAGTTAAAACCAAACAAAACCAATTATGGTCGGGTTCTTTTTCCAACACCAAACCAAGTCAAACCAAACCATAGTCGGATTTTTTTTCTCGGTTTGACTCGATTTATCGGGTTGGTGCGATTTATCGATTTTCTTTGTACACCCCTACTACTCCATTATCCTTCTAAATTAAACTTTAAAATCTATTAAAAACTAATCCTCAACATAATGAAAAGCAACAAATAGCTTGAGACGAGATGCAATAAGTGTATATGATCCGAAAATGTTAGTTTGACCTTAAACCCTTAAAACCCACCGATTCTCGCTCTTCTTTGTCGATTTCACTAAACTTCATCGTCTTCAACCTCCGGCGACTTTCAAGCAAAGAGATGGCGCCAGCTAAAGGCAAAGGAAATGTGAAGAAGAAAGGGAAAGGGAGCTCCAAAATTACAAAGACCAGAGCTCCAGAATCAACTTCCGACTTCTATTTCCCAAGAGAAATCATCTCTAATATCCTTTCCCGTCTCTCCGTTAAAACCCTTTTACGATTCAGGTGCGTTTGCAAGCAATGGCGAAACCTCATTTCGAAACCCAACTTTATCGCCGCCCATTTCAGCCACTCCTCTGCTCCGCAGCGCAGCGGTTCATCCATTCTTATAGGCACCCGCCATTACGAGTCCTCTCATCATGTACTCTCACTATATACTCCCCCGCCTGAGCCTGAATCATCATCATCAATTGTCGAACTAGACAGCCCTTTTCCTTGCTTCTTTCCCCATATGTACATTGTGGGTCCTTGCAATGGCATTGTGTGCCTTTTTCAGCCACCTTGGGGCGACTTGATTACCCTTTGGAATCCAGCTATGAGGCAGTCTAGGATGGTGAAGCTTTCTGAAAGCGAACCTATTATGGGAGTGCACTGTTGGGCATCCATTGGATTGGCTTTTGATCCCCAAGAAAATGATTTTTTTGTCTTGAGAATCTTTACTGCCGTGCCAACTTCTACTGTACTGAACCATGTGGAAATGTGGTCAACCAAGAGTTTGGGATGGCAGAAACTGAAAAGTGATGTGGTTTTTCATATTCCTGGGCATACTAGCAACGTGAACGTTAAAGGGGTTCCTTATTGGTTTGCTACTGTCACTGATGAATTTGGATGGCGGCCGGTGTTGGTGCGCTTTGATGTGGGTAAAAAAGTATTTGAGAAGTTACCAATGCTAGGAACCGGAGAAAGGAATAAGAAGCATCAACAACTTGTGGTCTTGGACGATTCACTTGGTAAGTTTACCTTTGATGAAAGAGACGAATCCCATTTTGATGTTTGGGTAATGGATGATGAAGATGGCTGGACTAAAAAATACAATGTTGGACCGATACACGGGTTAGAGAGAACTATGGGCTGTTTGAGGAATGGTGACATTGTAGCTAAGAACAAAGAAGAAGAAGTGTTCTTGTTTGATCCAGTGACTTGTTCAGTTAAGGCAAACTTGAGCATTGATAGTTCTAAGAATGGTGCATATATGATTTTCGACTATTCAGAGAGCCTAATGCTGATCGGAGGGATGCTACCAGTTAAGAAGCAAAATGCTCGAGATAAATTGGCACGCAAAAAACTCACAAGGTTTGGAGATCAAGTTATCAATATACTATAGTTTATGTTACTATATTCTTGCTTTGTACTGATTGTCAACTTCCACTGTTAGATGTTGTCATTTCTTCAGAGGTTTTCTTATCTTATGTGCACATGCATGTATGTGGTATACAGTCACTTGGTGAACTAAGCACATTTACTTTGAGGTGTTGATAAACTTTGTGAACTAACTCTGTTGTTTACTTTAGTTAATTCTGCGCAATTGGTTGAGATGCTTGTGCGTTGCTGCTATTTATAGCTTCTTTCCATAGCATAGGTCCAAAGTCCCACCACATGTACTTGTGGGTTTTAATAATCGAGATGCGTACAAGTTTGGATGAATGCACAAGTTAAGAAACATTGGTCCAAATTGTTCTATTTATCTTGCGGAAGAGTCTTGATGTCTAATAAAAAGATAAACATATATTGAGAAGTGCATTCCCTGGTCTTGGCTCCTTTTGTTTTTGAGCTGGATCTATAATGACAAACTGAAGTATTAAAGAAGAATAAATGGAACCTTGAATTCAACAATAGGTCTTTTGTGAAGTAGTGATAGCATATCAATCTGCAGCAACTGTCTTTTATATTTTTAGCGAGGGAAACGTAGAAAATCTCTAATCTTTGATACCTGAACCGTGTCTGCTTATCTTCTTGTTTTTGGAAGTGTTCAGCAGCTCTGGTTACTTTTCGGAGTGAGTGGAAAGAGGACACAATTGTTTTTCCCTCTATTTAATAGCAAGATACTCGCAGATATCCATTTGAAGACATCATGAATATTTGGAAGAGCTACTATCCCTGACTCGCCCTTTATTACCTCTCTTTTCTGATGAAAGTATTAGAATTTTTGTTGCCTTTGCACAAGTGCTCATTCCTCCCCCTCTGCGTTTAATTTGTCTAGCAATTTCTTATCAATGCATTGAGTTGTCATGATTGTGGCATCTGTAGACGTATATTATATACTGTATAGTATGGAGCATGTGCGAGGTGAATAAGTAACAACATGTATTGTAAGAAAGGTGCTTCTACTAAGAAATTCAGAAGGGATACGAAGTGTTTGATGGAGTAGAATATTTTTTTTGTTCGGATTGGTTGAACATCTTTTTTTCCCTTCAGATATCCTTGGAGTACTTATAATATTCTAGTTAGTGTTTATGACTGGGTGCTATTCGTAAAGAAACATGCTTTCTCGTAGGACTTCTGAAGAACATTTTTGTCCTTCGGATATTGTTGGAGTACTTCTTATATTCCAGTTACAATTTATGTTATTTCTAAAGAAACTTGCTTTCTTATAGGATTTCTTGTGAACATTTTAGTTCTTCGGATATTCTTAGTCTACTTCTAATTTTGCAGTTAGTATTTATGCTATTGCTAAAGCAACATGCTTTCTTGTAGGATTTTCTACCTTTTGCATACATCTTGTATGTTGGATTTTCTCACTGCCTCAATAAAATTGAACTCGTAAAAAGATATTCTGAGAAACTACAAACTTTTTTTTTTGATGATGTAGGGCTTGCGTTGACTTCATGCTGTGACAACCCTCAGCATCTCAACTTGGCTATCCAGCTTGCACGGAAGACTCCCTGTTTGCCCCTTTTTTGCTAACCTCAGAGATCCCATGAAAAACTTTCGACGTCTTTTTAGTTGGGAGATAGCATGTATTCAGTTTCCGGTCTGTTTACAACCCTGTGATGTTTGTATTAGAAGGGTCCAATTCTGATAATCTAACTAGCTAGTTGATCAGATTGTTAACTAATTTCTGTCTCTCGTTGCTCTTATCAACTGTTACTTTATTTATCTATGGTGTATTCATGTTTGTGGTGTAATACTTTTTGGGCTTTTCTTTCCCTTCATATCATCTCTTTGTGTTCCCTTTAAGCTGTTCTCTTTGGTTCGTAGTAATTTGCATGCATGTGAACTGGTCTAACTATGATCAAGCTGCTTATAATTTAATCATGTCAGGCAATGTTAGCTTGCCCTAATCCTAGCATTTCTTAAGTTAATTCTACCAGTATTTCCAACCCTGGCTGAGAAGCTTCTCACTAAGAAGAATGGAAAAAGGGAACAGGAAATGTGTGATGAGAATGGAGCCTATCATTCAATTTTGTGATTGTGCCGCTGAGTCGCTGACGCATGATTTGAACACTGGAAACCAAATTTTGAAATGTTGCACTGAATTAAGACTACAATTAGACAAATATACCTTTAAGTAATTATAAATATTGAGGCAAGTTCTGCTAATATTTCCAATCTGACGGTATATAATCAATCCAATTCTAAGCACATTCTTAAATTCCTTTTTTCCCAAGTTCAATTCAATGTTATATGAGCAATTCTAATTTGTACTCACCCAATTAAATATATAATTGAATGATCGTCATGTTTAGATAGAGTTAAGTATATTGATGAAATAAAGTTATAATTGAGTAATAACCAGTGAAATTATCACAACCGTGCTTGCACATTTTAAGGTAGAGGTGTCCAAATCCAATCCGAAACCGAAAACCAAACCAAAGCTTAATGGCGTACTGATAACGACTTAATGTCTTAACGGACGAGAACAAATTATAATTTTTTTATTAAAAGCTTATCGATTTGGGACGAATTATTTAATTTTCTTAACGGCTAATCCGTCAATCCTTTAAGAATATATATATATATATATATATATATATATATATATATATATATATATATATATATATATATATATATATACGGGCAACTAACAACATGATGTAATCACAAATCATAATACCGTCAAATAGATATCCACTGTGCATTCTCATATTTGAAGCAATCATGTTATTGGTCAGCGCTTTATTTTTCAAATAGCAACTCTTTTGAAAGAAAGTGAAATTCAACAAAAGAAAATCTAGTGGCCAATTAAAGTATTTCTTATGATTTTTTTGAGAATGGTGAAGTGGTCTTATTGTTAACAATAGAAAACATTGATATTGCAACCATTTTGGGTTTTGGAAAGGGGGTGGGTGTGGAGGTTGAACTCGCTTCCTGCACTTCTATATTATCCCTGATATTACGAATATAAAGCTACAGAGTTTGATTTCCAAGATGTTCAGTGATGTCCCGTATAAATTGCATATTCTTGGTCTTTGACCGAAAAAGTTAACTAAAGGAAACCCCATCTTCACCGTAGATCAAACCAGCCTCAACCCTATTTGTAGAAGCCAACATATACAACAACAACTACCCAGTATAATCCCACAAAGTAAGGTAAAAGCCAACATATAGTAATACAAAAATTATGGAGATGAATCCTACAATAGTACTATGGAAAGGAAGGAGCATAAAGAATGTTGGTTTGCTATGATTTCTTGCTATCTTCCTTCCTGTAATTCTGTACTAATGTTATATATGAATTGATGGACTATGGCAGTATCTTGCAAAACTATGCATTTGAATGTTTCAGGACTATTTTATCTACTTCTTGAAGGCCTTTCTGTGAAATATTGAGTTAATATCTTTCACGTAACCAGAAGTTCAGGTTTTATTATTAGGCGTTGTGGAACGATTTTCTCTTTTTAATTTATACTTACCAGATTGTGGAAGGAACGCTGGAATATGGGTGGGTAGATTGGAAATCAAATATTCATTCTAGCTAAATTTAAGTAGATAAAAGAGCAACCTGGCAAATGCAATATCTCTCGATGGGGGGCAGACTCACACTGATCAGTAGTGTCCTTGACAACATACCAACTTATTACGTGTCTCTGTTTCCTATGCCAAGCTCAGTCATGAAACAACTAGACCAGCTAAGAAGGTTTTTATGGGAAGGAAACAGTGAGACTCACAAATTTCACTTGTTAGGTGGCGAAAAGTAACTCAACCAAAGTCTTATGGGTGATTGGGGATCTGGAATCTTAGGCTTTACAACAAATGTATGCTAATGAAATGGCTATGGAGGTATGGAGAAACTGAAGCAGGTTACTGGAAGGAGATCATTGACGCCAAATATGGAATTCAGAATCACTGGAGCCCCAAGAAAAGTCCAGCACCTCATGGAGTGGGTTTATTGAAACACATTAGCAGCTTTCAAAATGATTTCTTTCAGAATACATCATTCGAAGTTGGTAGTGGTGTTCATGTGAAATTCTGGAAAGACGATGGCTTGGCAATACAACACTAAAAGATTCATACACAGGCCTATACCTAATAGCCTGCAATCAGGACTCAAATATTGCTCAAAACAGAGAGAACAACATTTGGAATCTAGTGCTTAGAAGAAATCTTCAGGATTGGAAATCAATGACTTGCTCTCCTAGCCACACTGACAAGAGGGGTTTCTCTGATGGTGAGCAACCCCCACTTCCAACCGAGAGGTTGTGAGTTCGAGTCTCCCAAGAGCAAGGCGGGAAGTTCTTGGTGGGAAGGATGCCGAGGGTCTATTTGGAAACAGCCTCTCTACCCAAGGGTAGGGGTAAGGTCTGCGTACACACTACCCTCCCCAGACCCCACTAAGTGGGATTATACTGGGTTGTTGTTGTTGTTGTTGTTGTTGAACAACTATTTTCCATGTCGGAAATTCTTGCTGGTTAGCAATATCCTTTTAAATCAAGTTTCCAGTTAACAAAAATAATCACTAGCATGCCTATGTCTGAGGCCGTGAATATATATATATATATATATATATATATATATATATATATATATATATATATATATATATATATATATATATATATATATATATATATAAACCGCCCGATAAGAGCTAAACCTATACCAATCCGTCCGATACCATATCGGATGACTAGAGGATTAATACATTTAAAAGTCGATAATCGATAAGCCAAATCGTTAAGAGTAAATAACCGCCCAATCTGCCCGATAAGAAGCCCTATTTTAAGGTACCTATGAGAAGTGAAAGGTTAGTACAAGCAAGGATCATTTTAGGGCAAATACTCCGCTTGCTTGTGATTATGAAGTTCATGCCATTCCTAAAGAATTTGGTTTATCCAAGAAGGTAATAGTGAATAGCAAGGTGCGGACGTTGGTGGAAGAAAGTGGGGCTAAGTATGCTAAGATTGAGAGGCTGGAGAAGAGGTTGGTAGAGGTGGAGACTGAGAGAGATGCTATCAGAATTGAGCTAGCAAGAGAAAAAGAGAAGAATGATGGCATTCTTCAGGATACGTTGAAACTCCTCCAAGCCAAAAACCAAGCTCCTGGTCCTTCCCAGCCTTAAGCCTTCTAGCCTAGTGTAGATGAGATTTTTTTTGTTTCTTTTGCTCATGTTTCCAGCGTTTTTGTTTCTTCTTTTACTTTGTGGTAGAATCCTATCAATCATCAATGAAATTCACTGTCTTTTGCTCTAATTGATTATTTATATTTCTTTGATGGTTAAAATTCTTAGCTTGATATGTGATGCTTATTCCATGATTGCATTTGAAGTAGCCCAGTGGCCATGAGTAAGTTTTAAAAATCTAGTTACCTGTGACGACCCAAAGGGTCATCACCTAATTTTCTCTCTCTTTTCGTGCTTCCAAGGCCTTGAAAACCTCATTTTAAGTCGCTTCGATTTACGTGCGCAGCCTGGGCGCGTAGATGGAAAGCTTATATGTGAAATTCTGTGAAAAATGCTAAAATCTAGTATAAAAATAAGTAAAGTTGAATTTGGTCAACATTTTGGGTAAATGGACCCGGATACGTGATTTGGCGGTCCCGAAGTGTTCGTAGAAAAATACGAGACTCGTGTATATGTCCGGAATCGAAATTCGAGATCTCGAGCCCGAGAAATGAATTTTTAAAAGAAATTATTTTTCTAAAATTATTAAGGAAATTTGTAATGAAAATGGATTAGAATGTGTTGGTATCGGGCCCGTATTTTGGTTCCGACGCCCGGTACAAGTATTATATGTATTTTAAGATGGTTATATGGAATTTGGTTGAAATCAGACGTCATTTGACGTGTTTTAGACTTAAATCTATAAAAATAGAAGTTTATGAAATTTGATGAAAAAGTAATAATTTCGATGTTTGATTCTTCGTTTTTGATGTTATTATGGCGGTTTGATCGCACACCTAAGTTCGTAGGGTGTGGTTGAGTTAGTGTGTGCGATTGGTTAGGAGCCCCGAGGGCCGATTGTGTTTTCGGAGGTGTTCGGGGTGGCTTTGGACTTAGTGAAATTACAGAAAAATCTGCAACAGGTGCACAGTAAATTCCTTCATCGCGTTCGCGGTGTCTCCTTCACGTTCGCATAGCTTCAGATTCCTCCCTCCTTCGCGTTCACATTCCTTCATCGCGGTCGAGTAGAGTTATCGAGTTTTGAGGGCCCAACCCTCCTTCCTTCTTCGCGTTCACGATGGCTGGCCCGCGTTCGCGTAGGTCTGCAGCTCCTTCACATCGCGTTCGCATACAGGTCAACGCTCTTGCGTAGGCTAATCTCCTTGGACCCCAGTATATCCTTCTTCGCATTCGCAACCCTCCTCTCGCGAACACGATGTTTGTCAGTCCCTACTCATCGCTAACGCGACCCTATTGTCGCGAACGCGTAGAGTATTTTCACCCACCGATTTCGAAGTCATAAAAATGGAGCAGTGACGGGTTTCATTCAAAAAATACACTAACTCTTTCTTCTCCACAGCTCCTGGGTGGTTTTAGAGCACTTCTTCACCAAAGCTTCTTGGGTAAGTTTTGTTTAACTTGTTTCCTTCATTTTCCTTCATCATTTATCAAATTCCTAAGCTCAAATCATGTAATTTAGGATATAAATTGGGGAATATTGATAGAGTTATGGCTTTTAATTTTTTTTATTTCGATCTTTTTGGGGTCGAATTTGAAAATAAATTATATATTCGGGCTCGTGGGGGAATGAATGACATGAATTTGGTCCGAACCTCTTGTTTCGACCAAATGGACCCGGAGTCGATTTTTGAAATTATGTGAAAAAAGCTTGAAAATCTATATTTAGGCATTGGGTTTGATTTGTTTAGCATCTATTGATAATATAAGTCATTATTGTATAGATTTGATTGGGTTGGTGCCAAATTCGAGAGGAAAGGCGGTAATTGAGGATTGAATTGGCCGTGGATCTTTGAGGTAAGTGTTCGGTCTAACCTTAGCTTGAGGGATTATGAGTTGAGTCAAATTAGCTATGTGTTTCTTGTTTGGTAGGACGTATAGGCATGATGACGAGTATCTATGCGTTGGTGTCGAGCATGACCGTGAGTCTTAAATTAATAATTGTGCATTCTTGAATAATATTATGATTGAAACAGTGAATAATATCTATGGTATTGAGCAAGGGCTTAGTTAAATTTCATAGAAGTACTCGAAAAATAAAAATGATGATAGTAGTGATGACTAGAAGTTGAATTGAGATTGGTTATAACTGATTCTCCGTTGCCGGTACGTTTATACTTGTGTCGTTGAGTTCCTTTGCCGGGATAGTGTAATTTATGGTTACTCTCTTGCCGGGGTTGTCGTTGTGATCACTGTAAGCTGTACTTTTGGAACGGTCTGGTTACATACCGCACAGATATTGTATTGGATCGGGTTGCACGCCGCAATAGATATTATACATGTTAGGCTGGGTTGCACGCTACAACAATTGAAATATGCATATGGACCGGGTTGTGCGCCACAAAAGTAGTGTTCTTATATGGCTTTAAATACACTAGAGTTCCTTCTTATTTTACTTGGTTTCTATTAAGTTAAATTGTTCCCCCGAAGCATGTGCCCCCTCCCTTCTACTGTTTATTTCCTGTTGAATTTTCTGCCATACATTATATATAACTGCACAAGTTTATCTGGCGTTTGGTCCTAGCCTCATCACTACCTTGCCGGGGTTAGGCCATACACTTACCAGCACATGGGTCGGTTGTGCTAATATTACCCTCTGCACTTATGTGCAGATACTTGAGCAGCTTACGGAGAGAAGCAGTAGCCAGGGAGTCATCCTTCAGTCCAGAGACCAGAGGTAGCCTTACTAACATCCGCAGGCCCGAAGTCTCCTCTATCTGTATTTATTTTGTTATCTTTTGTACCAAAGCAAACAATTATAATTTTCTTTAAGACGTTTTTATTTAGTAATCTTAGAAGTTCGCGAGCATTGTGACGCCAATATTGGGTATAGGATTTTGTTAAACTTTCCGCATTGCTATTCAATTTTTATATAAGTTATGACTTCCACTTGAAATATTAATTCTGTTGCCTTTATTTTAAATGTTGATAGTTATGGAAATCAATCAAGTTGGATTTCCTAGCTCCTATTAGTAGGCTCTATCACGACCCCCGAGGGTGAAAAATCCAAATCGTGACAAGTTGGTATCAGAACACTAGGTTACTTGGGTCTCACAACTCATGGACAAACTTGGTAGAGTCTGAGGGATCGATACGGAGATGTCTGTATCTATCCCAGGGGTAACAAAGTTAGGAAAAACTTCACATTTGATCTTTTTTGTCGTGCGGTTTTGTTTCTCAAATACTAATTGTCTTTCTACTCTGTTCTTTTGCAGATGGCAAGAACACGCGCTTCCCCTTCTACCGCGCAGGAGGCCGAGCCCCCAGCAATAGATCCGACGAGGGGAAGGGGCCGAGGTAGGGCCAGAGCTCAGCCCCGAGCAGCAGTCCCAGTGGCGGAGTCTCAGGTTGATTGACGAGGAGGTTCCAACTCTAGCAGCTTAGGTGGGCCCAACTCAGGTTCTAATGGGGTGTAAAGCCACTCCAGTTCTTCAGGACTCCTTGGTCAGATTGGTAGACCTTATAAAGAGCGTCACTCAAGCGGGTTTGCTTCCAGTAGCACCATCCACTTCTCAGGCTGGAGGAGGGGTTCAAACTCCTGCTACATGTACTCCGGAGCAGATAGCTCCCCAGTTTCAGGTTCCAGTGGTTCAGCCAGTTGTGGCAGTTCAGCCGGGTATAGTGGCTCAGACTGGCGATGGAGCGGCTATGTCCGCAGATGCTTTGTGGAGGCTGGATAGGGTCACCAAGATCTTCACTACCACATACAACGGTACTTCTTCAGAGGATCCCAAGAAATTCTTATATAGCTGCCATGAGGTTCTTCGGACTATGGGTATTGTTGAGACCAATGGGGTCGACTTCGCAATTTTTGACATGGGATCAGTTTGCAAAGTTGTATTTGGAGAGTTTTCTCCCAGTCACTCAGAGGGAGTCTCTTCGCAAGTAGTTCGGGCGGCTCCAGCAAGGCTCCATGACGATCACTCAGTATGAGATCCCGTTCATTGACCTTGCTCACCATGCCATTGTCATACTGCCCGCCAAGAGAGAGATGGTGAGGAGGTTTATTGATGGCTTGATTCAGCTGATTCGTCTCCATATAGCTAAGGGAGGCGGGAGTGAGATCAATTTTCAGGAGGTGGCCAATGCGGCCCACCGAGTTGAGATAGCTCTGTCACATGGAGGTGGTCATGGGTTGGATAAGAGGCCTCGTCACTCTGGTAGATTCAGTGGTACCTCGTCTGGAGGTAGAGATTCTTTTGGTAAAGGCCATCCTCCTTGGCCTTTTCAGTCAGATCTACAGGTCTCTCATGGTACTTCGGGTGATCGTGGTTCTCAGCTGCATTATTCTTATCAGTAACCTTACAGTGCACCACCAGCCCTTATTAGTGCACCACCGCATTAGAGCTTCCGAGGTGGTCATTCAAGTCGATAAGGTTACTCTCAGTCTTCTCAGCTGTAGCATTAAGGCGGGTGCTATGAGTGTGGTCAGTATGGTCACATCAGGAGGGCTTGCCCAAGGTTGAGGGGTGCTCAGTCGGAGCAGCAGGGTCCTTGTCTTGTGATTCAGGCGCCAGGTGCTCTAAAGGCTGCCCAACTAGCTAGAGGTGAGGGCAGAGGTCATAGAGGTGGAGGTTGAGGTCATAGAGGTGGAGCTCAGAGCGCGAGAGGTAGAGTCCAGCCAGAAGTCGATCATCCCAGAGATATGGTTCAGGGAGGTGGGTCCCATCCTCGGTGTTATGCTCTTCCAGCTAGGCTAGAGGCTGAGTCTTCAAATGCAGTCATTACAGGTACTATTCTAGTCAGTGATAAAGATGCTTTAGTGCTATTTGACCCTGGATCTATGTATTCATATGTGTCATCCTATTTTTCACCGTACTTTGTCATGCCTAGTGATGCTTTGAGTATTCTTGTTTTTGTATCTACACCGGTGGGTGATTCTATAATGGTCGACCGAGTTCATCGTTCCCGTGTTGTAGTATTTGGGGGTCTTGAGACCCGTGTTGATTTGTTGCTCTTAGATATGTTAGATTTCGACGTCATATTAGGGATGGATTGGTTGTCCCCGTATCGTGCTATCTTGGATTTCCATGCCAAGATCGTGACCTTGGCTTTACTAGATTCTCCTGTTTGGAGTGGACGGGGACCCAGGTCATACCACTTGTAGTGTTATATCATATGTGAACGCTTGACACATGGTCGAGAAGGGGTGTTTAGATCATCTCATATATTCGCGACTCAAGTGCATATGTCTCTTCTATTGATTCTGTACCTATTGTTCGGGAGTTCCCCGAGGTTTTTCATTCAGACCTACTGGGTATGCTGTCCGAAAGGGATATCGACTTTTGAATTGATCTGGCTCTGGGCGCTCAACCCATTTCTGTTTTGCCGTATCGCATGGACCCACCAGAGTTGAAAGAGTTAAAGGATCAGCTATATGATTTGCTTGAGAAGGGTTTCATTAGACCCAGAGTTTTGCCTTGGGGTGTGCCGATGTTATTTGTGAAGAAAAAAGATGGATGTAAATTGATTATCGACAATTCAACAAAGTTACGATAAACAATAAATATCCGCTGCCGAGGATTGATGATTTGTTCGACCAGCTTCAGGGTGCAAATATATTTTAAAAGATAGACATGAGGTCTGGCTACCACCATTTAAGGATTAAAGCATCTGATGTCCTAAAGATAGCATTTCACACTCGGTATGGGCATTTTGAGTTCCTAGTCATTTCATTTAGGTTGATCAATACCCCAACAACATTTATGGAGTTGATGAACCGAGTGTTCGGGCCTTATTTGGACTTCTTCGTGATAGTTTTTATTGATGATATTCTGATATACTCCCGCAGTCAGGAGGAACACGAGCATCATCTTAGAGTTTTTCTTTTGACTCTGAGGGATAGTCAGTTATATGCTAAGTTCTCGAAGTGTGAGTTCTGGTTGAGTTCGATTGCATTTATGAGTCATGTGTATCAGCATAGGGTATTCAGGTGGACCCGAAGAAGATTGAGGCAGTCAAGAACTAACCTCGACCAGCATCAGCTACAGAGATTCAGAGTTTATTGGGGTTAGCAGGCAACTATCATCGGTTCGTGGAGGGGTTTTCATCCATTGCAGCCCTGATGACAAGGTTGACCCAGAAGGGTGCCCAGTTCAGATGGTCGGATGAGTGTGAGGAGAGCTTTCAGAAGCTCAAGACAGCTCTGACTACGGCACCGGTATTGGTTTTTCTCACAGGTTTAGGGCCTTATACAGTCTATTGTAATGCTTCCCGTATTGGGCATGGTACAGTATTGATGCAGGACGCCATAGTCATTGCCTATACTTCGAGGCAGTTGAAGATCCACGAGAAAAATTATCCGATTTATGATTTAGAGTTGGCATCCATCGTTCATGCTTTGAAAATTTGGAGGCATTATCTATATGGTGCGATGTGTGAGGTGTAAATTAATCACAAGAGTCTTCAATACTATTTCAAGAAAAATGAGTTGAATTTGTAGTTGTTGAAAGACTATGATGTTACTATCTTGTATCACCTGGGGAAAGCCAATGTAGTGGCCGATTCCTTGAGTAGAAAGTCTGCTAATATGGCCAGTCTTGCGTATATTTCGGTCAGCTAGAGGCTGCTTGCTTTGGATTTTCAGACCTTGGCCAGTCAATTTGTGTGATTGGATATTTCTGAGCCTAGCAGAGTGTTAGCTTGCACGGTCGCTCTTTCTTCTCTGTTGGAGCACATCTATGATTGGCAATTTGATGATCCTTATTTGTCTGTCCTGAGAGGTACGCTGCAACGTGGAGGTTCCAAGAAGGTAATCTTATATGATGATAGAGTTTTGAGATTGCAGGGGCGATTTAGTGTGCCCAATGTTGATGAGATTCGAGAGTTGATCTTAACGGAGGCCCATAGTTCCCGATATTCTATTCATCGATGTATCAGGATCTGAGGCAGCACTATTGGTGGTGTAGAATGAAGAAGATATAGTTACATATGTGGCTTGATGTTTGAACTATCAGCAGGTTAAGTATGTGCATCAAAGCCCTGGTAGACTGTTTCAAAGGATTAAGCTTCCCGAGTGGAAGTGGGAGAGGATTACCATGGATTTTATTACTAGACTCCTGTTGACCCGGAAGAAGTTTGATATGATTTGGGTCAATTATTGATATGCTGACCAAGTCAGCTCATTTTGTTCCTATCGCAGCCACTTATTCATCCGAGAGGTTAGTTGAGATCTACATCAGAGAGATTTTTCGCCTTCATGGGTGCCGGTATCTATCATTTCGGACCGCGTACGCAGTTTACCTTGTGCTTCTGGAGAGCAGTTCAGCGAGAGTTGGGTACCCAGGTTGAGTTGAGCACAACATTTCATCCTCAGATGGACGGATAGTCCGAGCGGACTATTCAGATATTAGAGGATAGGCTCCGAGCTTGTGTTATTGACTTTGTATGTTCGTGGGATCAGTTCTTGCCTTTAGCGGATTTCCCTTCAAAAATAGGTACCAGTCTATCATTCAAATGGATCCTTATGAGGCTTTATATGGTAGGCGGTGTCGATCTCCGATTGGATGGTTTGATCCGGGAGAGGCTCGGTTGTTGGGTACAAATTTAGTTCAGGGGGCCTTGGATAAGGTCAAGTTCATTCAGGATAGGCTTCGGATAGCTTAGTCCAGATAGAAGAGTTATGTAGATCGCAAGGTTTGAGATGTGGCTTTCATGGTTGGTGAGCGGGTATTTCTCCGAGTGTCGCCTATGAAGGGCGTGATGAGATTCGAGAAGAAGGGCAAGCTTAGCCCTAGGTTCATTGGTCCATTTGAGATTTTCGATAGTGTGGGAGAGGTGGCTTATAGACTTGCCTTGCCGCCTGGCTTGTAAGTCGTGTATCCACTGTTTCACATATCCATGCTTCGGAAGTATCACGGTGATCCACCCCCACGTGTTATATTTCAGCACTGTCTAGTTGGACAAGGATCTGTCTTATGAGGAGGAGCCGGTAACTATTCTAGACCGGCATGTTCGACAATTAAGGTCGAAGAGTTTTCCTTCAGTGCATGTTCAGTGGAGAGGTCACCCCCCTAAGGCATCGACATGGGAGCCCGAGTCCGATATGCGGAGCCATTATTCTCGTCTGTTTCCCAACTCAGGTACTTCTTTCTTTTGTCCGTTCTAGGACGAACAGCTATTTTAAAGGCGGAGAATGTCACGACCCAAAGGATCATCACCTATTTTTCTCTCTCTATCCTTACTTCCGAGGCTTTGAAAACCTTATTTTTAGTTGCCTCAATTTGCGTGCACAGTACGAGCGCATAGCCAGAAAGCTTATATATGAAATTCTGTGAAACATGCTAAAATCTAGTATTAAAATGAGTAAAGTTGAGTTTGGTCAATATTTTGGGTAAGCGGACCCGTACACGGATTTGGTGGTCTCGGAGGGTCCGTAGAAAAATACGGGACCCGGGCGTATGGCGAAATCGAAATCCGAGGTCCCCAAGCTCGAGAAAGAAATTTTTAAAAGAAATTATTTTTCTTAAATTATTAAGGAAATTTAAAATGAAAATGGATTAGAACGTGTTGGTATCGGGTTCCGGCTCCCGGTACATGTCTTATATATGTTTTAAGACGTTTCTGTGAAATTTGGTTAAAATCAGATGCCATTTGACCTATTTCAGACATAGATCTCTAAAAATGAAGTTTATGAAATTTGATTAAAAAGTAATGATTTGGAGGTTTGATTCCTCATTTTTGATGTTATTATGGCGATTTGATTGCACATCTAAGTTCGTACGGTGTGAGTGAGTTAGTGTGTGTGATTGGTTAGGAGCTCTGAGGGCCCGAGAGTGTTTTGGAAGGTGTTCAGGGTGGTTTTGAACTTAGTGAAATTGCAGAAAAATCTGCAATAGGTGCACAGTGAATTCCTTCATCGCGTTCGCGATGTCTCCTTTGCGTTCACATAGCTTCAAATTCCTCCCTCCTTCACGTTCGCATAGCTTTAGATTCCTCCCTCCTCCGCGTTCGCATTCCTTCATCGCAATCAGGTAGGGTTATCGAGTTCTGAGAGCCCAGCCCTCCTTCCTTCTTCGTGTTCGTGACGGCTGTAGTGTGTTCACGATGGCTGGAGTGTGTTCGTGTAGGTCTCCATCCCCTTCCCATCGCGTTTGCATATACGCCAACACGTTCGCGTAGACGAATCTCCTTGGACCCCAGTATCTCCTTCTTCGTGTTCACACCCCTCCTCTCACGAATGCGATGCTTGTCAAACCCTACTCATAGGGAACGCAACCCCCATGTCACAAACGCATAGAGTATTTTCACCCAACGATTTTTAAGTCATAAAAACAGAATAGTGACGAGTTTCATTCAAAAAATACACGAACTCTTTCTTCTCCACAGCTGCTAGGCGATTTTTAGAGTACTTCTTTACCAAAGATCCTTGGGTAAGTATTGTTTAACTTGTTTCCTTCGTTTTCCTTCATCATTTATCAAATTCCAAATCTGAAATCATGTAATTTAGGGTAGAAATTGGGGAAAATGGGTAAAGTTAGGGATTTTCAATTTTCTTTGATTTAAACCTCGTGTTGAGGTCAAATTTGAAAACAAATTTTATATTCGGGATCGTGGGGGAATGAATGTCATAAATTTGGTTCGAACCCCGTATTTCGACCAAACGGGCCCGAGGTCGATTTTTTTGAATTTTGGGGAATAATCTTGAAAATCTATATTTAGGCATTGAGTTTGATTTTTTAGCATCTATTGATAATATAAAGTCATTATTGTAACTATTTGATTGAGTTGGAGCCGAATTCGAGAGGAAAAATTGTAATTGAGGATTGAATTGGCCGTGGAAGTTTAAGGTAAGTGTTCGGTCTAATCTTAGATTGAGGTATTAGGAGTTGAGTCATATTTGCTATGTGTTTCTTGTTGGGTACGACGTATACGCATGGTGATGAGTATCTATACGTTGGTGTCGAGCATGACCGTGAGTCTTAAATTGATATTTGTGCATTCTTGAATAATATTTTGATTGAAATAGTGAGAAAATCCGTGGTGTTGAGCAAGCGTTAGTTAAATTTTATAAAAGTACTTGAGAAATAAAAATAATGATAGTAGTGATGACTAGAAGTTGAATTGAGATTGGTTATAGCTGATTCTCCCTTACCGGGACGTTTATACTTGTGTCGTTGAGTTCCTTTGCCGGGATAGTGTAATTTATGGTTAGTCCTTTGCCGGGGTTGTCGTTGTGATCACTCTAAGCTGTACTTTTGGAACGACATGTGCGCCGTAAGATCTTAATTAATGAAAATATATCTGTTGATCGGGTTGCACGCCGCAATAGTTATTGTACTGGATCGGGTTGCACGCCGCAATAGACATTGTCTTGGATCGAGTTGCATGCCGCAACAGATATTATACATGTTGGGTCGGGTTGCACGCTGCAACAATTGCAATATTCATATGGATCGGGTTGTCACCGCAACAGTTGTGTTTTTATATGGCTTTAGATACAGTACATTTCCTTCTTATTTTACTTGGTTTATGTTAAGTTAAATTGTTCCCGCGAAGCATGTGCCCCCTTCTACTGTTTATTACCTGTTTCCTTTTCCGCCATATATTATATATAACTGCACAGGTTTATCTGGAGTTTGGTCCTAGGCTCGTTACTACCTCACCAGGGTTAGGCCAGACACTTACAAGCACATGAGATTGGTTGTACTGATTCTACATCCTGCACTTATATGCAAATACCGGAGCAGATTATGGAGAGCAGCTGTATCCAGGGAGCCATCCTTCAGTCCAGAGACCCGAGGTAGCCTTGCTGACGTCCGCAGGCTCGGAGTCTTCTCTATCTGTATTCAGTTTGTTATCTTTTGTACCGAAGCAAATATTTATAATTTTCTTTCAGACGTTTGTATTTAGTAATCTTAGAAGTTCGTCAGAATTGTGACACCAATCTTGGGTAGAGGACTTGGTTAAACTTTCTACATTGCTATTCAGTGTTTGTATAAGTTAAGATTTCCGCTTAAAATTTTAATTCTGTTGCCTTTATTTTAAATGTTGATAATTATGGAAATAAATCAAGTTGGCTTGCCTAGATCCTATTAGTAGGCGCTATCACAACCCCCGAGGGTGAAAACTCGGGGTCGTGACATTATCTTATATATTTATGCAACTTTTCGATGATACCAAAAGAGGAAAAAGGTTTGTGCTCTACACTTTGAACGATGATATTTATAAGTGATAAAAAGAAAAAATATTTCTAACTTATGTTGATGCTGAGCTGAGTTAAAACATGGCCTAAGCTATTGAAAAAGCAAAGCGTTTATCATCATCAAAAAAGGGGAATTTGATGGCCCACGTGAAGGTTTGTTTTGAAGATTGACAAAGGAAGCTCAGGCATGAACCCGGTCCATCCTTGTGTGCATAGACATGGGAAGATTCGAGCAAGTGGGATGCACGTGAAGGAGATAAGCTTAACTTGGTGTATTTTATATTTTTTGATAAAAAAGTTACATAATTAATAAGGAGAATGACTCCTTACTAAAAGAGAATGACTCCTTAGTCAAAGAGAACACTATCCAAGATATGAGAATGATTCAGAATGTATGGAACTGCAGTTTTAGTCCTTACACACAAAGCAGCTGTCAATAAGTTCACACTGATGCTTTTCAACTGGTTTGTCAATAAGTTTGTCCTTACAGCTCCTGTGTTGCCAGTGTGTGGGAAGGAAGAGCTAGCCTGATAGTAATAATTAAACTTCGGATTACCATTCAATTCTCTGCTTTAGAAACATGAACTCATTTACCTAAGAGTGAAAACATGCATCGATACTAGAACAAAGCATGACACTATTCAAATACATATTTTTTTAAAGTAGTTTTATCTTTGTTCTTAAAATTATTTTTTAGAGAAGAAAACACATCCGACTATACCTCTTATTAAAATATAGTCTCAAAAATAAATTTAAAACATTTCAATTTTTAATTTTCATCAGAGATTATGTCAAACAGACAGGTAGCTACCGTGGTCCCCAAGTCTGGGCGCAAAATACAAATACAGAGAATGTGCGACTTGTCCTTGAGTCGAGGCAAAGATTGCATGTGTCACATTAATTTAGATACTTATCGAAATCTCTTCTTTCACTATCAGATAAATTGAATTTTGTTATAAAACAATAGAGGAAGAAAAGTATTGCAGCAAAAAGTAGAGAAAGAATTTTATTAATTAGGGATAAATTATAATGGAATAGAACTTCCTATAAGGTAATTTGGCATCAAGTAATGAATCCTACTATGGCTCAAAATATATATATTCAGCATAAATAAAATACTATTTATAACACTCCCTTGAATGTCTATTCAACAGATAACGTGCATCGTTAAAATCATACCTAAATAAAACCCAATGGTAAAGAAATTTTAGAGAAGGAAAAAGAGTACACATATCTAACAATATGCCTTTTGGTTGCCTCATTAAAAACCTTGCAAGAAAAACACAGTAGGACAAAACCTTGTGTGGAAAAAAGAGTACAACGCATATTAACTCCCCGTGATGAGAGTATCAATTCACATCTTTAGGCATTTGCATTCCAATCTTGTGCACCATCTTTAAAAGATCTTTGGTAGAGATTTGATAAACAAATTAATCAAATTTACTTGAATAAATTTATTTTACCTTGAAATCATCATCACTAATAGATGTATTGGCTTCATATGATCTTGTTGGAATCGTCAAACTCTTGCTATCATATTATCATGCTTATAATTATAGTAAGATACATTTGTGCATAAATTGCACTAAGAAAGTAGTACTTCAAGATCAAGAATTGTATATTCTTCAAGCAACTTAAATCCTTCATGGATTGTCATATAAGTTAAGTCATATAAGCCGTATAATAGACTTTACATGCATATCAAGTTTTCATGTCATGATATACATATAAGATATTGAATATTTATTGCACATACCATTAACTTTATACTTTCAAGTGTTTGAATTACAGGTTCGAAACTATATGTCTTTCATATGAAACCAAACTTAAGATCCTCACCTATAATTAGCTATTGTAGATGTCGTCGACGAATATTTTATATCGGTATATAGAGATCTCTTTATTTATATTTTCAGGTACCTGAATCTCTCTTGAGATTTTACGAAGTGTTATATCATGTGATCTTCTAGATCACTGGCCTCCTTATTATAATCATTTTGATAATTTACTCATATTCTTTATCAAGAAGTTATTTGAAATCGATTTGTCTATATGCTTTATGCGTACCATAGACTTTGTCTTTCTAGGACTTAATATAAGAATTTGCAATTAGAATATATTTACTTTGTTTGGATCAACAAATGCGCCTGGCATGCTTTGCAATATATTGCAGGTGAATTATCTTTTTATGAACTTCAAGTTAGTATTATTTTATTCGAGGATCTAGATGTACACATAATAATTCATTTCACGTAACTTTTTCTCAACTGTTTATCGTGTGTCCCCCTCATGTTAAAAAAACTAACTTGTTTCCTCAACTTTGAAAATCAATCTTTGTGCGATATGATGTTAATCAAAATATACACCGCACATCAATAATAATTATTTGTTTCCTAACCCTGAATTATTTGTGAGGGGAGAATGTAATATATTTTCTTATATAACCTGTATCAAACTGATATAGATAACTTTGTTCTCATAAGCAATAGTTTAGATATTAAGTGGAGGTACTCAATAAGTTATTTTACTAAACAAACTGTGATGTAAAACCATTTATAAAGATGAACTTGTTGAATAGAAAATCTTAAAATTATGCTCGAAAATACATTATTGAGCAAGTTACCTCGCAAAATACCAGGTTGCAGGTTAATAATAATCGCACATGTAACCATCTCATATATGCATTTTATGTGGTATACTGTGGTGACCCAAAGGGGCATCACCTATTTTCTTATATATTCTATGTATTTGAGGCCTCGAAACCTCATTAAGAGTTGCCTCGATTTGTGTGCGCATTCTGAGCGCGTTCGAAAAGCTTATATATGAATTTTGTGTGAAAATTGCTAAGTTTTGATATTAATATGAATAATTTTGACTTCGGTCAATATTTTGGGTAAACGAAACCGAACCCATGATTTGACGGTCCCGGTGGATCCGTAGAAAAATATGGGACGTGGGCGTACATGCGGAATCAAATTCCGAGGTCTCGAGCCCGAGAAATAAATTTTTATGTGAAATTATTTTCTGAAAATATTTAAGGGAATTGGGAATGAAATTTGATTAGAACGTATTGGTATCGGGCCCATATTTTGGTTCCAGCCTACGGTACATGTAGTATATGTGATTTAAGTGCTTTAAGTAAAATTTGGTTGAAAATGGACGTCGTTTCACGTGTTTCAGACTTTTAATGGAAATTTGTTGCTTTAGGAAGATTTGAAGAAATTATAATTTTGAGGCTTAATTCGACATACATAATGTTATTTTGGAGATTTGATCGTGCGAGGAAGTCTGTAGGATATTTTTGAGGTTGTGTGCAAATTTTGTTTTGAGCTCCGAGGGCTCGGGAGAGTTTTGAATAGGCGACGAGATGGGAAGACTTCATCCTCAGCAACGACAGCAACAGTCTCCTCGTGAGTAGGAAACACAACCTCCAAGGGAGTGACATGACTCTCTTCACCAACAACAGATGATAGGTTTGACATACTTATAACAAAGTAAAGAAGGAAACTAGGAAGGAAAATTAAGATATGGAAGCTAGCAAAATACAGATAATAGAGGTTTAGAGAGAGTTTGAGATCTCAAAAGTTTGGGTAGGTAAAAGTTTCTGTTCGGGTTTGACAACCTCTAATACAGAAATTGAGGTACCAAAATCTGAAATGTTTTATCTTAATGGGCATTGAACCCGTACCAGCTCATCATAATTTGCATCAAAATCGAAATGATAGATCTAATTGAAGGTCACACACAAATCGATATAATGCGTCGAGAACAAGCATCATCATGAAGCATGATGTCATGACATCACCCTCTCTCGTGGACCCGATGGCTCTAACAAATCACCTGAAAAATTTAAGGGATTTTAAATATGCGGTCCATAAAGAGCCACGTTTCCTGCTCGCTATGCCAAATACGACCTACATAATTTGTCCAACAAGCTCGACCACAAATGATATCATTCGCTCATTGAACTCGCCCGTGAGAGCAACCTTAACAAGCGAAGGGACTAGCTTCCTGGGCTAAAAATTATCCTAGGTTAAGTTCAAGCCATATCAGCACTTGGAGAGCCTTCAAGGGCTACCACGTGCCACAAAATGACTTTGCATAAGGAGTGTTCAAGGTCGAAGTGATCTCACAAGAGATGGACGACGAGTTTGAGGAGCCAACATAGATCAAGCTCGAGGACAAGCACTCGTCCTAACTGGAATAATAATGGCTAGTTATAGGATAAGACTTTAAAGGAGAATATTCCAGTGGATATTCTCATTATATGTACTATTAGGGCTTTTTGGAATATGTTCCCTTATAAATAGAAGGCCAAAATCTTAGATAGCCCCTTAAACTTGGAATGTTTTGTAAAATAAACATACAAACTTATGAGGAGACCAGATAGACACTTGAACTCGTCCAACGTGTAATTTTAAACACTTCTGTATATTAGACATTGTGCGTGAGGTCCAAACGCCACTTACATGTCATTGAAAGAATAATATATTAACACATGTATTTCCTTTTCATGTAAGCAGATAATAATCTAAAGCCAAATAATACCTCTCATTTGTTTATCTTCTCTCTCTTCACTTTCTTAGGCCCAACTCCCATCCCATTCCCTATCTAATTTTTTCATAGTTCTTTTAATTCTAAAGATAAACTTCATCCGAACTTCAGCAAAATCAAGAGAAAATTATGTAAATTTGGAGATTTTTTTTATCTGATGGAAAATCATCTTCAACTTATTTTGAAAAGGGAGATAACGAGTTAGATAGGAAATATTAGGAAGCTTTTTCTGTGATTTAAGAGATGCAGAAGAAAACACAGAAAATGACCTCTGCCTTTTTTTTTTTGCTTCAATGGTGTTTTCAGCTAGGGAAAAGAGGAATATTAGGGGCTAGGGATTTTTCAATCGTTGGGGAAAAGTAGCACTGAGTAGGGGTTATGTAAAGAGGGGTTGTTTACTGTTAATTTTATGAGTCAACAACTTTAAAATAGCTATCACGCGCTCAATTTCACTTTGGACAAGTTCAAGTGTCTATCTAGTTACCCTATAAGTTTATATGTTTATTATACAATATATGTCAAGTTTAAGAGCCTATCTAAGATTTTTGCCTAAATAGAAAGAGACATAGTTATAGATGACATGAAATATTCTTTTTTTTTTTGAAAGAAAAATATATATTATATATATACAGCTAAGTAGGGAGGGTTGTCTCCCCCCTATAGATATTGTTTATACATGCATTACTTTTGTCAACCATTAGGCCATCTATGGCACTAATATTTCCTAGAGCAGTTAGAGTTTCGCATTGTTTGGTACTACACGATCTTACATAAACATAGTCCTCCATATCTCTTTCATAGAGATCGATTACAAAATGAGGAGGCTTAGCAAAAATACATAGTTTATCAAAGGTCTTGTTTCTTAGAGCTTCATTTGCCTAAGTGTGAGCCACGCCATTTCCTTGTCTGAAGCTATGCATGAATGATATCCTCCCACGCTTGGTTGCCTCCTCCACTAATGATATGCATTCGAAGTAAAGTTTGTCGTTAGCAAGGGTGTTATTGTATATTATGTTTAATATATCTGTTGCATAAGTTTCCACTTACACGGGGAATAGGTCTTCCTTGATTATTAATTGAAGGCTGTGGCGTAGATCCATAAGTTCTGCTTGTAATGGTGATGTTGCAAGAATTTTCATTGAAGATCCTACACGCCAGCGTCCTTTCGAGTCACGTATTGCAGTTCCAATGCCACCTTCCATGATTTTTATATCGAAGTCACCATCAATATTTGCTTCGTACCACCCTAAGGGTGGTTTCATCCACTTTACTTGTAATAATATAGTCCTCTCCACTATCACATTTTTATTTGTGTAGAAGTAATATTCATTTGTGTAAGCAAATATTTTTTTTATGTTGATAGGGTTGGTATTATTGTTAATATTGTTTTGATTCCCGTTGTTCCAAATTTCAAATATTATAAAAGGAAGTAATTGGTGCCAATGTACATATTTAGGACTTATTTTTGGTTGTATGTTCAAGAGGAAGTCCATCCAAAGTTTGTTGCTAGGGTTGTCAACAGTGTTGATACCAAAGTTGTGCCAAAGGTGTTTGGCTATATGGCATTCCCAAAATATGTGGCGAATAGTTTCATTGTTATTTTTACATATTGGGCATAAAGGATCAATGTTTATACCAATTTTTGATAAGAATCTTCTTGTGGTAAGGAGTCCATTGTATATTTTCCATAGGAGGAATTTTATTTTGTTAGGACATTGGAGCTTCCATAACCAGATGCTATTTAAGGTATTGTTGTTGTTATTGCAAATTAGTTGGTAGGCTGAAGAGGTTGTAAACAGTTCATTTGAGGTGAGACTCCAACATATATTACTTAGGACAATTGAGTTTTCAATATTACAGGAAATGGAATTGATGCCATTCTTTAAAGTGGTTGGTAGTTCAAAGGAGAGTTTTTCTAAGCACCAAGTGTTATTATCCCTAATATTTTTAATTTGTAGTTTATCCTCTCATTTTGGAAGAGGCCCTTGTATACTGCTCCTAAGGTACTTATAAATAGGGATCCAATTTGTGTCCCAAATGTTGTGACATGAGTTGTTATGAATTGGCCATCTAATTCCTTTTTTACAGATATTCCATCATTCCAAAAGACTTTTCCAAGTGATTGATGAGCCAATTATTTTCTTTTTTGTCCCATAAATACTAATTAGTACCTTTGCCCACAGGGAGTGAGTATTGTTGATGATTCTCCAAGCTAGGCCTGTGATCAAGGTTTGGTTTTTTTGGTAGGCTTTTCTTATACCTAACCCCCCCTTTGGAAACTGCCTTAGTGACAATGTCCCAGTTAATTAGGTGCAGTTTCTTTTGGTCCTGGGTAGTACCCCATAAGAAATTCCTTTGGATTTTGTCGATTTCCTTTAAAGTTTTTTTAGGAAGAATGGATGTTTGCATAAGGTGATTGGGAAGAGTGTTAAGGGTATACTTTATAAGAGTACATCTACCAGCCATACTGATCCAATTAGCATTCCAGTTGTTGAGTTTAGCTCTCACTTTATCAAGAAGAGGAAGGTATTTTGTATGCCTTGGAATAACATTTAGCATGGGAAAGCCTAAGTAGTTCCCAAAGCTAGTACTTGATGTTATTCCCAGTGTATTTTTTATAAGAGTCTTTGTGTCATTACAACAATTATCGGACACTATTAATTTAGATTTAGCTTTGTTAACTCTTATGCCTGAAAGCTTACTAAAATTTTCTAGGCATTGATTAATGTTGGTGATGGTCTTATAGTTTGTTTCTCCCATTAGTGTTATACCATCCGCGAAAAAAAGGTGGGATATACTAAGTGCCAAGGAATTAAGTCTAAGTGGGTCTAGTTCTTGATATCCACCTCATGCTTAATATTGTTAGATAACATATTCATAAATAGAATAAAAAGGTAAGGGGATAGGGGGTCACCCTGCCTGATTCCTCGAGAAGGGGTAAATTCTTCAGTTTTATTTCCATTGACGAGGATTGAGAATGAGCTAGTTGTGACAACGTTCATTATGAGATTGTAATGTTTTTAGAGAAATTTAGAGTACTTAAGCGTTCGATAAATATAGGACCATTCGAGCTCATCGAAGGCTTTCTCTAGATCAACCTTTAGGATCATTTTTCCTTTTCCCTTACATTTGTTGAAGTGTCTTAGGATTTCTTGAATTATAATAGCATTGTCACTTCCTCTTCTTCCCTTTACAAAAATGGATTGCTCAATGTTTATAAGGTGGTCTAGGAAGGGCTTTACTCTATTTTCAATTATCTTGGTAATGGTTTTGTAAATAACATTGCATAAACTTATAGGACGAACGTTTTTAATAGGTTAGCATTTTTTATTTTGGGGATTAAACAGATGTAAGTGTCGTTCATCCATGGAGGAATTTTGTTGGTAGTAAATATATTGTGACAAAGCTTGATTATTTTCTCTCCTAATAGATGCCAAAATTTCTGGAAGAAGAAAGGATGAAAGCCATCCGGTCCTTGTGCTTTGAATGGTTTAAATGAAAAGATAGCTTTCTAATTTCGTGGTTTGTTAGGGGTCTATCAAGGATTGATAGTTCACAATTGTGCGAGTAATAAGCAGTGTCATTGCATTTGATAGAGCACTTATGGGAGGTGGTGAATAAACTTTTAAAGTAATTTGTGACATGCTTTCTTATTAGCAAAGGATTTTCTATCCATTTTCCTAAGTCATCCTTAAAGAAAACTATGTTGTTTCTTCGTCTTCTATTTGTGGCCTTGATGTGGAAGAATCTGGTGTTAGCATCCCCTTCGCGTAACCAATCCACCCTTGATCTTATTTTCCAATAATCCTCCTCTAGTCTCAGGATTGAATTAAATTCCTCAACTAGTTTGGTTTCCAAATTTATGAGGAAACTGCTTGTTTGGTAGTTTGGGGAATTTTGGATGCCATTGATTCTATTTATGAGCTTCTTTTTCCTAGTAAAGATGTTTCCAAAGGTTTGGGTTTTCCAACTTATCACCATATCTTTGAAACTCTCCATGCCTTCTAGTAAGTCTTTGTCACCCCAATTGACGGATATTAAGTTGCTAAATTCTGGATGATTACACCAAAAAATTTCTAGCCAGAAAGGTTTATTCCTAATGGAATTAATGGTGTTGTTCAAGTTTATCAAAATGGGATTATGGTCCGAATGGACTTTAGGGAGGTGGGTGACAGTGGCATTGGAGTAGGCTTCTGGCCAACCTTCATTTGAATAGACCCTATCAAGTCTTTCCATGATCAACCCATTATTTTTTTCCTAAAATTTGTCCAAGTGTATTTGCACCCTTTAAAGCCTAAATCTAATAAGTTACAATAGTCTAGGCAATTTCAGAGGAATTTTTCTCTCCTTTGATTAATAGATCTACCACCAAACTTATCCGATACATTAGTTATTTCATTAGAATCCCCGCCTATTAGCCAAGGCCCTTTGTAACTATCATACATTTTTCTTAGGTTATTCCAAAGCATGTATCTATAATTAACACCATTACTATCATATATAACACTAATTAGCCAAGTTAAGTTTCTCGGTCTAACCTTAATCATGGCATGAATAACTTGTCCACTTCTATTGAAGTTTTTGATAGTGACCACCTCGTTGTTCCAAAGGATCACAAAACCTCCAGTTTGTCCATTGGAAGGCACCTCTATCATCTCTGTGAAACTTAATGCTTCCAATATTGAGAGGTGGCTTTCCATTCTTGTTTCTAGTAGTGCGACTAAACACGACCTATGTTAGTCCATTAGTTCCCTAAAGTTTCTGGTGAAATTTTCATTATTTGCACCTCTAACATTCCAAATGACTACGTTATTGGGCTGGTGCATGTGCATATTATTTGGTGGATTGGTGTTTTGCATCACTCTTTGAGATGGAATCATAATCACTACATTTTTCCCACTGTTGGATCGTGAGGTGCACGGATGTCCAACAAGCACTTGTACAATGTCATCGGGCAGCTGAAGATATACTTCCTGTCGAGAATTCCCTGAATATCAATATTTTTACCTCGTTTAGACTTGAAAGAGTCATAGCTGGTTCCACTAAGTATGCTAAGTCTTCCACTGCCTCGTCTCCCTCTTGGTTCCCTAATTGATTTTCTACGTTCACTTGTTGAACTTGCTCTTCCATGGGATCTGGTTGTGGGTCTGGATGGTTGGGGAAGACTGGAGCATTCCATTGGATGAAGAATGGGTTAAGGAGCATCATGTCCTCCGGTGCAAAGAAGGGTATATTGAGGGGAGGGTTCTGTAAGACTTGTTGGTTTGGGTGATATGGAATGTTTCACATTTGCGGCATGTTGTTCACCAAGTTTTTATTTATATTGGGATCTATTGGTTGGAGTATATTGTTTAACCTTACTTGGTTCATATAATTGTTCATTGCTAAGTTCATGCCCTCCGATATGAGTTGGGCAAAAAAATGGGCATTTTGTATCACTAGGATCGATTCCTGGCCACTGATTTCCATATTGAAAGTTACTGCATGGCCTTGAAGTCCCAATTCTATCCACGACTGGGCAAGGTGATTTGGTGGTGTTGGTGGTTGGGCATAGATTGCCGGATTTTGTTGAGGATGGGGAGGGAAGTTAGGAAGGTTGTTCATATTTTGGTTGCATGATAGGAGGAATAGTTGGAGGAGTCAGTATCTTCTCCTAAGGGGGAGGGAGGTTATGACCATTTTTTGAAGATGGGGTAGTGTTTATAGGGGGTGGAGTAGTGGACAAAGTAGTAGTAGTTCTAATGAATGGCTCTGTTTGTGATTGGGAGGGACATACTTGCATGCTTCTTATATCAAAATCTCCCATGGAGATGTCATTTGCCACTTGGCCGTGGAGATCATCCAAGTGTTTGTCGTTTGACTGGGTAGTGGTTAATGGACATGCATGCATGGGGGTAAGATGATCATTAGGAGATAGGTTAGTATTATTAGGGGTAATGATAATAATGTTATCAATCTTATTGGATGGGTTGGGGTGGGAGTCTATTTCCAAGTTATTATGCATTTTTTTGTTGTTCATTTTGTTAGCCGGATGAGTGGGAATTCTTGTGCCATTTGTCACTTGACTTGTATGCAAAATATTAGAATTATCTTTAAAATTTTTGTTGTTGTTGTAGATCATCCAAAACCATGGGCTGGTTTTGTGGGTTTTTGAAACTACTTTTGTCTTCCTCCATTTGGTCCAAAGATGTGTAATTATTGATTAAACTTTGATCATTGCTAACGGATGAGTTAGCATTTGTTGATAGGGCTTTAGGAGGGTTGGTTAATAGTTACTTGTTAATATAGTTTAAGTGTTGAGTTCTGAGGTACTTACCTGATCTTGCATCGAACAAACAGACATTCATACCTAGAAGGGGATTTGGTTCGGTTTTGGCAGTGTGGGTATTGGCCATTTTGGCTTTACCTTTTCTTGGGAACTTGACTGTCATCCATTCTCCTTCTCCTTCTGAATTTTGTTGGTTGTTACCTTGATTTTCTGTATGGATTCCCTTTGCATTGGTTTCTCTTGCTGTGATTGGAAGCTTTTCTTGTGTGCAATATTGAGTCGTGTGTCCTAGTCTGCCACAAGATTTGTACAATATATCATTGCCCTCATACACGATTGGTTTTCTATGTTGTCCAATGAGTATGTGGTGTTGTACAGGCTGGTCAAGTGGAAGTTCAATACATAATCTGTCATAACGTCCCTTAAGTGTAGCTGAGGTGCATGCATCCACTTTGAGAAGTTTGCCAATTGAATTAGCTATTTTTGCAAGGACTATTCCATCATAGAACTCACTGGGTAATTGTGGTAATCGGATCCAAATGGCAGTGAAGTTGTGTTTTGCTTTGTTTGTAACTAAGTTTGGAACCTATTTTTGAGTGGATAGAAAAAACCATTAACGAACCAAGGTCTGTTATTTAGGGATTTTGTCATGTTTTCCTCACTAGTTAGTTTGACTGTATAGTAGTCTTCTCCAAGATCAATTACAGGGAAATTCTCGTTGAGTTTCCATAGGTCTTGTAATTATTTTTTGAGGTAGTGGTGCATAAGTCTCTTCCCTATTAGTTTGATGATGATCGAATATTTCCAAGGCATGTACATTCGATGAAGGTCATCTTGGCTGAGGTTTATTTGCCTTAATGAGCTAGTTAAATCATTTTGGCTTGGATCATCAGCTTGGATTGGGACGTATCCATATCCATATGATTTTCTAACTCTTGAGGTGGAGGATTTACTACTTTGGTAGTGAGTTCGTCTCTTAGGAGGGTTTCCTTATATGAAATAGAGTTTTGTAGTTGGTGGCTAGCCTTATCCGGTGGCTTTGGTGGGATATTGGTGGTAGTAGATGGCGGTTCTTGTAGTAAGAGGTTGGACATTCTCTTACTAGACGGTAGCTTTTTTCTGACATAAAATATTCATCTGCAAGAAAACACATTGACATTCTTTATAGAATCTTCATTTGTTGCATACAATTAAAATATACCTTTTTCTTGAGATTTTATCTAACTTTTTCCCACCATCCAAAAACGATCTGAATATTCAAAGGCTCATCAATAATTCATCATTGTCAGAAAGAATATCCACGAACCTCATCCTTCGGGGTGACTCATATGTTCCTAATTATTTATATGTCATTTATTATTATCTTGTTATTATTTAATATTATCTCCTTCCTTTTTTGGGTCATTGAATATTGCTAGTGTTATCATCATTTATTGCTCTTTAAATAATATACGTATTATTTTACTACAAAATCAATTAATATATCTTTCGGATATTAATATTTGGTTAAAATTGACTCTATTTTATTAAATTTAATTGTGTAAACCCAAATCTAAATTTTGGGTCAAACGTTTACATGTTATTTCTAATGAAGATTTATTTTTAGTTTAAGGCACCGCTTATTTTCTACTTTACAGTTTTACAATATAAATGCTATCTCTTTAAAAGTTTCAGAAACTCCGAAAGCAAATTTGATGTATCCTCCAATAAAAGAATATAACTTCATTGTGCATAGAACTGTCAAAATCGGCTTGGCCCGTAAAGACAGCCTCAATCTATCCCGCTATTTGGATAGGGTTAGGTTAAGATTTTTTTGAGCCCATTTAAAATTGAGGCTTATAAACCCGACCCAAGTTAGCCTGCTGGCCTTGAGGCTTGACCAAGGCGGAGCCTGGGCTGACCCGTGGGTCAAAATAATTAAATTTAAATTAATTACTAAATATTTAATATTTTTAAAAATGAAAAAGAATTATTAACTCTACTCCCCATTCCCCTACTCTAAATTGCTCATATTCCTTTCCAAACCAACTAGAATTTAGATTTTTGACATGCATGTAATATGACAAAATTAGTTTTTTTTTGCTTAATTAATAACGAACTCGAAAGGTCTTAGATAGCCAATACAATCTTCTTTTTTTTTCAAAAGAAAATATTACTTTAAGTGGCCAATGATCAGTTTAGATTACTTTAACATATTATTAATATTTAAACTACTCTTCAATATCGATAATGATCAGTTTTAAATTGACCACTAGCAAATTTCAAGAATTTTAAAAATTTTGATGGAGTACAATGATAAAATCAACAAATGATGTTAATCCTACATAAAAAAAAACTCAGCATATAAACTTATAAGAATAATCCCTGAATCTGAGGAAAATGAAGGAAAGGTATTAAGAAAATATTCATTTTAACTTTAAAAAAGAAGAGCAGATATAGATAATTTGTATTTCAATTACGAGATTCCTCTTCAAATATTAACCTTTTTGTAGTTGTTTACATAATAAATGAACTATGTGACGAAAAAATATTTAAGGATTTAAAAAAATTTTATTTTCTGAAAGAAATTTAAGGGCCGGCTGCCTTGTTCTCAACCATCTTAGTTCTGGGATGGGCATGCCATTTTAAAGACCCATTCATATAGCGGCTCGTCCCGTCCTAGCCTGCCAAGTTTAAAACCCACGAGATTTGGACTGACCTGTTTTGACAGTTTTAATTGTATAGCCCATAATTTTGGATATAGGTGTCGCTCTCTTTTATCTCAAGATTTGCAATGCTTAATTTGCTATGCTCCTTTTTATGAACATTTTATTTAAGTAAGTTTTTTTAATAAAACAATTAAACTCTTCTCAACAATGTGGATCTCTAATTAAATAATTTCATATGGAGAGGAATCCCAAGTAAGCTTCCAATTAAAGGAATCCAGACAAACTTCCAGTGCAATGCCAACTTCGAATAGTTATCTGTTTTTATAATTAATTAGATCGCAATCCATTATCAAATTAAACAAATCCAAATGCATCAATCACATTAATTGTTTCAAAATCGCCTCAAGTAAACAATTATTTCAAAACTATTGCTGTCGTGCATTTGGTAAGAGAAGGAGCATTATATATGTAGAAAAAAAATCTAACTGTCAATGTTTTTCTTATTTCTTATCAAAGCTTGCACGCATCCATTATCTCTCAAGATTCTTTCTGGTTTATTTTATTTCATTGATTTACAAATAACACCAATTAATTAAATCTTTGCTAGTAATTTTGAACTCTAGACCCCGTAAAGTGTGCTTCACACATGTCATAAAGTATAGTTCGTCCATGTGAGTGATATCATATAATTGTCCCTCAGCTTTTTCTTTATACGTGCACACTTTCGGATGTAATTTTGAGAACATGTTATAGTTCTATGAAATATTGAGAATCCTAAATAAGATATCTATTGCTTCAGTATTTCCTATTTTTTATCCTTTCTTGTGATAATTGTGTTGTCCAGTCAATTTGCTCGCACCTTACCTAATTCTTTATACTCTTTTTTTAATCAATGAATTTATTATTTATCTTCAACTACGTTGCCAGCAAAGGCGAACTTACACCATTCTAAGGGGGTCAACCATACTAGAAAATTACAATGTGTATATAGGTTAATATTAAGTTTTAAAGGTATATAACATATATTGAACACCTTTTGCGGAAGATTTTTGTTATTCCTTTCAAGTTTGAATGCCCTTGAAAAAATTTCTAACTTTGCCGTTGGTTTTCAGTACTTTTCCACCGTAAAATGAAATAAAAGAGCTCATTTTCGTATCAAACAACAATATAAAAGAAATTATGTACTCAAATAATTTTGATTAAATAATATAAATTTAGGTAAAAAGCATGTGAGGTATTTTTTTTTTACTTTAGATCGTTGGATTATTTGACCAGCGATATTCACGGTTTTATTTTATATATCCAGCTCATTTATACGGAGGGTCGCCCATTGATAAACTAATATAGTATATCCACTTATATATATATATATATATATATATATATATATATATATATCCAGATCACTGTCAGATGTATTATTTCAACTGATCTGTTTATCAGCGAGCAGAAGCAACTCATAATAGTTACTTTGAACACATTATTTTTCAACGGTGTGACAGCGACGTATTGTTAGACCAAAAAGTGCCAGGTCCTTTTAAGTTAAACCAACTTAATGATGAATAAGGGTAAATTCTAGCTAAAGATAATTAACTATAGATTAATGAATAATAAGTAAAAAAGAGTTGAATACGGTTAATCTCATGAACTCATTAAAATTATGGGAAAAAATTTAATGTATATGATGAGTTTACATTCATTCTCAACATCGTTAATTCACAATATAAAACAAAGAAGAATGGAAGAATTTACCATAACGATCACGGTCTATATCTTTATTTATTCCATAACGACGGCTACAGAGGATGAATAGCAAAGCTCTGAACGTTCTCTCATTTTCGAGATGGATTCTCCTATTCCCATCCGTTGTTAGTGAAAAAGTGTATGATTTGTCTGAACCCCGTTTTCGTTCTCTCATCTAGTATGTATATGAAATATTCTCATTTACACAACATAGTGCGTAAGTCATTTAGCTGTATTAAATCCGACCGTCTAAAATGCCGTGACATCCAATTCACAGTACAAGCATTCTGAATACGACCGAGGTGCTTGTCGCTATCACTACAAGAAAAAGGCTTATTAGGGACCAATATTAAGCGACAAGTTTTAAATATGGTCTCTAAAAGGATACTTACAACGATGCGTTTTTTTTTTGTCTCTAATGCCAAATTTATTTGTTAAATACACGACTAGATTTATTCTAGTGCAAAAGAATTTTGAGATCTGGTCTCTAATACTCATTTTTAGCGGGATATACGCGGGAATCTAAAAGTAAAAAAAAAAACTTTGAAAATATTCTTTTCCTTGTAAAATCCCTCCATAATTTCACCCCCCCCCCCCCCCCCCCCCGAAAATCTCTCTCCCAAAAAATTAATTTCATGCTAAAATCCCTAGCAAGCGGCGATCAACGAATTCAAAGTTCAATCCCTAATCAAGTCGACTTCTATTCTCTTCAAAGTTCAGGAGGTTGCAAACTTCATCAATACTCAGAACTCGAAGGTTGCAAAATTCATCACTTCAAAATTAGAAGGTTGGCGTCTCTACCATTGGATTATCTGCCTAATCAAGAGTAAGTTTAATTTCGTTTCTTTTTTATCTGTTTCATTTCCTTTTTTCTTCTTCTTCTTCTTGTTTTTTTTTTCTATTAAAATAGTAAGCTTCATTTCATCAACAGATCAAAACATTACAGCAAAAAAATCAGTAGCTGCTGACCTGCTACTGCTTTCAATCAGTCAATAGGGATTCACTCCCGTAAGCTATATATACATCAATTTCAAGAACATATAATTATTTTCACTTTCTTTTCTAAGGGTAGGGACCAATATTAAGCGACAAGTTTTAAATATGGTCTCTAAAAGGATACTTACAGGGATGCGATTTTTTTTTTGGTCTCTAATGCCAAATTTATTTGTTAAATGAACGACTAGATTTATTCTAGTCTAAAAGAATTTTGAGATCTGGTCTCTAATACTCATTTTTAGCGGGACATACGCGGGAATCTAAAATTAAAATAAAAAAACTTTGAAAATATTCTTTTCCTTGTAAAATCCCTCCATAATTGCACCCCCCCCCCCCCTAAAATCTCTCCCAAAAAATTAATTTCATGCTAAAATCCCTAGCAAGCGGCGGATCAACGAATTCAAAGTTCAATCCCTAATCAAGTCGACTTCTATTCTCTTCAAAGTTCAGGAGGTTGCAAACTTCATCAATACTCAGAACTCGAAGGTTGCAAAATTCATCACTTCAAAATTAGAAGGTTGGCGTCTCTACCATTGGATTATCTGCCTAATCAAGAGTAAGTTTAATTTCGTTTCTTTTTTATCTGTTTCATTTCTTTTTTTCTTCTTCTTCTTCTTGTTTTTTTTTTCTATTAAAATAGTAAGCTTCATTTCATCAACAGATCAAAACATTACAGCAAAAAAATCAGTAGCTGCTGACCTGCTACTATTTTCAATCAGTCTATAGGGATTCACTCCCGTAATCTATATATACATCAATTTCAAGGACATATAATTATTTTCACTTTCTTTTCTAAGGGTAGTGATCCAGTCTTCGCAAAAAATCCTTCCAGTGTTTAAAAGAGGTCTCCTGTATATGTATGTGAACTGCTATCTCTTTGCATGTATCATTTATAACGATTCTTCCGCCTTGGAACCTAATCTTGTTTCTTTGTCGCCATAGACAATATACTAACATCCCAAACACACTGGCGGTTATTTCAGCATGTCCATTTCTCCTTTTTGCAATGTTGCTAATCCATTCTACTTCACTGTTCCAATTACAAATGGGCCTCTGGTATCCCATCCATATTAGCAGTCTATTCCATAACTCCCAAGATGTCGGGCAAGTAAAAATAGATGCTCAAAAGATTCGTCTACTTGCTTGCATAATACACATTGTTGTGGAATCTGTAGCCTAAAGTGCATTAGCCTCTCCACTGTTGCCAGTCTTCTGCGTGAAGCTAGCCAGACGATAAATTTGAATCTTGGGTGTAGTTTTGTCTGCAGAACAATGCTTTTCCAGTGTACTTTGGGGAATTGAGGGAGTTGCAGTCCGTAGAGTTTTTGATGGTGAACAGTTCACCCCTCGTAGCTGGATCAATCTACATTTTAGATTTTCCTGTATACCCTGGATATTTGTTATCAATGATCTTGTCTCAAAGATTTTTCTTACAGCCCAGGCAGCTCTTTTTGAAGTAGGTACATCCTCTGCAGCATTGTTCTTAATGTAATATGTGTGGAGCCATTTGATCCATAGGCTGTCCTTCTTCATTGTTACTGCCCACAGATGCTTGGCAACAGCTGCCTTATTCCAGTTTGGCAGGTTCAATACATTTAGGCCACCAGCACTATATGGTAGACATATAGTTTCCCATGCTACTAATGCCTTCTTTGACACATTTGCTGCACCAGTCCACAAAAAGGATCTACATATTGCCTCGATCATCTTCATTACCCTTTTAGGTAGCAGGAAGATTTGAGACCAGTAAGATTGCATTCCAAATAATACTGACTCGATCAACTGGAGCCTACCTGCATAAGATAGAAGTCTTGATGTTCAGCAATTAATTTTCTGTGTGATCTTCTCTACTATTGGCAAAGGTAGAGAACCTTCAGGGAAGTCCAGTTCCTGCAGGATTTCATCCTTTAGCCAGCTTGATACCCTGCTACATAGACTGCACTTTTGTGTGCATTTGCTTGAAGTCCTGAGGTTTCAGTAAATTTTTGGAGCGTCTGTTTTAAAAGTCTTACAGATTGGGTATCAGCCTTGCAGAATAGTAGAAGATCAGCAGCTAAACAGATATGAGCCACTCCCAACTTCTTGCATTTAGGATGAAATTTGAAGTCCTTTCTTTCCATCATATGCTTGAGTTCCCTGTGCAAGTATTCCATGACAATGACAAAAAGGTATGGGGACATTGGGTCTCCCTGCCTTATACCTCTTTTTCCTTTAAATGGATTTGTCAGCCCTCCATTGAGACTTAATGAATATGTGACAGAAGAGACGCATTCCCTTATCCAGTTTGTAAATTTGTAGGGGAAGCCCATGTCCAGCAATAGCCTCTCAATAAAACACCACTCCACTGTGTCATATGCCTTCCTCAGGTCAACTTTTAATACACACCGAGGGGATACTCCTTTCCTATTGTACCCTTTAATCTTCTTGTTTTTTTCGATTGAACCAGAAATCAAAATTCGTGTTCTACAAATTTCTACGTTTTTAGTTGTTTTCTACAATTGGTTTGTTTAGAATAGTGATATTTGTCATGTGAATGATAAAAGTGAGAATATTGGTTTAAAGATGGCGCTCGTAGGTCAAGAAGGAGAAATTTGAGTTTTTCTTGTAGAGTTTTGTCTCTGCGATGGGTTTCTTCTTTGCGATTTGCGTTACAATGTTTCTGGGGACTTGTTTGAAGTGTCATGAGTTTGGCACTACAGCAGTAACGTGACCTCTGACAGCAACAATAGCTTCAGGCATTACAGCATGTGCCACTCGATCGACAACAGCTCGATCACTGTTACCTTCTTGAGCCCCCACCCGTGTAACTCCTTACTCCTTACTATCATTGTTTGCTCGATTCAAATGACCTGATAGAGTCTAAAACATGTATAAAAACTAGCCTATTACAAACATAGCCAGGTATTGCAGTTTCACGCATTTGTTGTTCATTCTTGCTTGTTCTATTGTGCCTTTCGTGTGTGCTGATTTCTATTACATCTGCTTGTGTTGGACTCAATCTGCATTCCTTTATTTCTGAACCTTCAGTATTCACCATTATGTAGTCTAATAAGAAAAAGTAACTGAGATATAAAAACTAGCCATGTAACGTCTTCCAAATTGAGAAACTTCTGAATTGTTGCTTTATTAAAATCTTGATCCTTTTTCCAGCAATGTATCAATTGTGTACCCACTGGTGCATCGAATTTGGCTATAAGAAATCCCTGAATATTCATTAGCAGCACAGTGTTCTGTGATTTTTCAACTTCCTATTGCATGTGTATTCCTGTCTAGATATCAGATTCCAAATGATTTTAGCTTCCTTGTGATGCATGTGCTCCAATAATCCAGTTTCCTTACGTGAAACTCCTGGGCACGCCTATCTGTTGTTGCTGCATATACTGTCCACATGCCATTTTCTGTGTTTGTCCTTGCCTTTTCTAATCCCTAATTCACAAATGATCCATGAGTGGAGTTTTGACTTTTCAGCTCTAATGTGTTCCTTGCATATCTTAATGTCTATATGAACTGAGTTGCTTTCTGTCCCATATGGTATAACCTCCAAAATTCTAGCTAGAAAGTGTTGCCTCATCAATAACAAACTAGATACCTTATTTCCAGTTCTTGTGACATTTGTTATCATGCGTATGCATTCCCCAGCTTGCCCTCCAGTGGATTGAGCGCTAAGTACTAATACCACCAGTAGGAAGTTGGGCCAGAAGAAGGACCTGCTTTCAGTAGTGTTTCCTACACCTTTGTACCATCCACGATTATGTGCGAAGCTGTTCCTTTTGTAAGTACCTGCGTGGATTTGTTGCTGCAATTGTATGTTTGTAGTTATTTGGATTACTTCCTGTGTATCTGAGGTGTGACCCTCCTCTTGATCATCTAGTCCAAACTCTTCATGTGTTGTTACTTTAGCTAGCCACCAGTGACTACATATGAAGTAACACCTAAGAGTCCATTGTAGAATATGCCGTAGAATATGCCGTACACACTCTGGCTCCCTGTATCCACCTCTGTCAAGGTGATCTGTACCTCAATATCCATTCTACTGATCCAAAGTTCAAATACAACTGGTGCATAGTTGTGCCTAGCCTATTCCTGTGTTCCCAATTTGATGCATTGCTCTTGTGTATGCCACAGTGAAAAGAATGTGCATCTTATTACTTTTGAGCATCTTATTACTTTTTTAGTCACAAAGATGAGTTTGACAAGTTTGATACTATGTGCATCTTATACTTTATTTTAAAGTAATGTGCATCTTAATACTTTTCTTATTTTAATTGGTCAAAACTTTCTTTTAATTTCCTATTCAAGGTTATGTCACCAAGCAAGTAATGGATGCCACTTGTTGATAGCCGACGTGACGATACCTATTTAATTGGGGTGCAAATGTTTTTGGATTATGACTTAGAAGAACAGGAGAATTGTATGAAATACGTTGTCCGTCCGTCAAATGTTGTAATTACAACATTAGGAACACGTGAGACAGTCGAGATACATTTTAAAGTATATGGAATAATTTGAAATTATATCTTTTGGTATCATCATGGTGAAGTTTTGGGTGAGCCACAGTCGGAAGGCGAAGTTGAAGATGATAATGAAGTAGAATATTATGAGGATGAGGATGAAATACATGAAATGCTGAGGGATTTTTATCCTAATCATGATTGAGGCAGTACAGACGTTCGTGATAATGATTTATTTGGAGATGAACCGAACATTGAAGCCAAAAGGTTTTACAGCCTATCGAAAGATTTCGAGCAACCACTATACCAAAATTCGAAATGGTCAAAGCTTTCCACTTCGATTAAACTGCTTCACATAAAAAGTATGGGTCGTTGGAGCAATGACTCATTTACAATTCTATTAAAAATGTTGAAGGATGAGTTGTTTCCTGATGGAGCGAATGTGCCAAATTCATATTACGAGGCAAAGAAGGTGATTAGGGACCTTGGGCTGTCATACCACAAAATTGACGCTTGTATAAATGATTGCATGTTATATTGGAAGGACGATAGGTTACTTGATTCATGTAAAGTCTGTGGTGCATTTAGATGGAAAATAGATAAATATAACGGGGAAGAAAAGAATAAGAAGAATGGTAAAAAAATAACATCAAAGACTTTACGCCATTTTCCTTTGAAGCCTAGGCTTCAAAGGTTGTTTATGTCTACAAACACATCTTCTCTAATGACATGACATCATAATGAAAGAGTCGATGATGGAACGATGAGGCACCCAGCTGATTCAATGGCATGGAAATCATTTGATGAACTTCATCCCTCATTTGCGGCGGAACCTCGTAATGTTCGACTTAGGCTTGCTAGTGATGGATTCCGGCCATTTAGTAATTCAAAAACCTTATATAGTATATGGTCTGTGGTACTTATTCCTTATAATTTACCACCTTGGTTGTGTATGAAACAGGAAAATTTTATTATCTCTATACTTATTCCTGGTCCTGATAGTCCAGGTGATCTGTATTGGAAATTTGCATTGTTGATATAGGATCATCACGTGTTAGACTTGCCTCACCAGTGTGATTTTTAACTGTTGCAATCCCAAGTCGAGCATCAGAAGCTGCTCGTCAACTGTAGGAGTCAATGCAACTGTCTCTTGCTGCCTAAATCACAGTGTTCCCATCACATAGGCCTACCCTACGTTCCTCTTTCTCCTACTCTTTTTTTCCTTGTTTCAGTTTCTCTCTGTCCATATAACAAGGGATGGTGGGACCAAAATGACCATCTATCGTCATTCTGTAAGGTGCATTTTCTTGTTGTGAGATGATTAGACATTTGGATGTGCCAAAAGAATTAGTTTAAAAGTATATCATGAGCATGAATATTGGTAACATACAATCACATGAAAAGTATACATGAACCACACTATTGGAAACACAAGCACATCTAGATGGTCTCTCTGTACCTGCTCTTATATTTACTAACCTATTGAGCCCAAGACAAGATAAGTCATGCTACCTAAATTACCCTCTGGAAAGAACTAATTGAATTTTTTGTGTAGCAAGCTTGCCATTCCCGGAATTCTTTGTACACTTAAGACATGCTATTATAAGTGACCATCTGCTAAGTTTTTTGCCCAGCATACAGAGTCCAGGCTAAACGATAAAGAGGAAAACTGATGAAATATAAAGGACAGCATATTCACTGTAATAACTTCACAACCTACTGCATTACCAGGTTGTTCAGTTGTAGCAATACGTGGTCGATCACCTCCTGCTACTGTCATTATAGCACTTCCATTACCTCGTTCATTAAACCCCCTTTTTCCTGCTTCTATAACCATAGCTTGAGACACCCTAGCTAAGGCATGATCGACAGGAACAACCATCTGCCTCGATCAGACCATGCCCAACTTGAGATGTTGCCCCTGTTAATTCCTCTGTCAAAACCTCTGTTCCAGCTTGTTCCTTCATAAGGCGAAACAACTTTCGTCATGGCCTTGATTCTTGCAATAAGTACAATATTTAGGGAGATTTTCATACACCACCTCATGATATTAATAGGAAGTGGCTCTCCATGAACGTTATTAACAGGAAGCAATTCTATTTTTGACGCAACTGTGGCAGATTGCTTTGACTGAAGCTGGGAGATATGTTTGTTTTGAATTAACATTGGGATGTTTTTCATTAGGACTTTGGATTTCGTAGAACTATATTTTCCTCTATGAAATATAGCAGGATAAATTTGAGAGTGATGATATGGATATTCATCGCAATCATATTTTGGGATGGATAAAAGAGTTATGGAACAAATGGAGAGGGCAATTGCATGCAAAGCATGTGAAGGGTAAGCCAATACAAGAGGCTCTTAAGAATGTGCCAAGGGGTAGACAGAAACAATGGGATTTGTTGGTAAAGGAACATTTTGCTACTGAAAGTTTTTAGGTTTGACATAATACCTAGTTGTGTAATTATATTTTATACTATTATCTTTTAATTAATAATTTATTTATGGCATTCGAATTTATAATTGTTACTCAAATATAGGCGAGAAGTAATAGAAATGCAACAAATAGAATTAAGTTGAAGATGCTTCATCATATTGGTAGCAAGCAAATTAGAGAGATTATTTATCAAAAGGTGTGATCATCAAATCTATTTTTTCATAATATTGATGAGACGTTATTTGACATATTTACTTTTATATAAAGGGAGGAAAAGATGGAAAACCACCAGATTTGGCAACAATTTTCTTCGAGACTCGCAAGAAGAATAACACACTTGTTGATCCAGAAACAATCAAGAAACATGTGCGTGGGTTAATTAAAAAATGTTCTTTACTTTTCGTAATTATGAGATTTGAAAATTTTTTTATCTATTTTCTTTGTAGGCTCAAATCAAGGAATTGGTGCAGTCCGAACCGTCACTTCCTACCATAGAGATTGTAGAAAATTCTCTGGACCTCAAAATTGTAGTCATGGAGTAATGGCAAAAGATTTGAAAGGTGGAACTTCCTCAAAAACTGAATTATTGGCTAAGCTACGTGCAACTGAAAAAGAAAACTTGTCTTTGAAGGATCGTCTGTCTAACTTGGATAATGAGATGAAAGAAATGAGGCAATTAAAAGAATTATTATTGGCGCAGCAAACCTATTTTCAACCTCCAGTTTAGGAGAATGACTATTCGGATCCTTGATGTACCAAGTGAGTAATAACCTACCTGAAACATCGATTTACTTTGTTGATTCAACTCCTGCCTGCTGGTGCTCCTTAGCAATTTTAACTCTGGCAATAAATAGGAGAATATATTAATGGTTGTTTTTACATCTTTCACATCTAAGAAACTGCATTGAAAAGATTCCTGCTTAATTTAATATAACCTAATCAGCATGTACATCAGAAACATAGAGATTTCGTACCTTCTCAACTGTTGTAGTTTGACATGATATTTTAGGCTTGATTCGGTCCAGATCAGAAGAAGCTTCCAACTGCAATACATCAACAAGTTTATTCAAACTTTTCATGCCAGAAATGTATGTCTGAGTCATTTTGTTGATCATTAATTCCATGACCTTAGTGACCTGGTTGTTGGTATTAAAAGAAATGTATGTTTAAGTCATTTTGTTCATCTTTGATTCCATGACCTTAGTGACCTAGTTGTTGGTATCTTTTCAATACAATAGATAGCAAATATATTAAGGGTTGTTTTTATATTCAACTTCTGCCTGCTTGTGCTCCATCTGAGGAGTTCAGCAAATGCTATGGTGCCATTTACCATCTTGTTACAACATATTCTGAAGATTTCTCTATGTTTGGCCTAGCAAGACCAAAGTCACATATTTTAGGATCACAATTTACATTTAGCAAAAGGTTGCTCGAACTTACCAATGCATCGAGCAATTTTCTGTCCTCCAATGAAATAGCTGGTACACCTAATTCCTGTTGCTGCTCAATTGCTACAGCTTCTGGTGTGTTACCAGAAGTTGCCCAAATTCAGCATTAATACCAGCTAAAGTTGTTGGATTATGCTGTTGTTGCTGCCTAGTTTACAATGCTACTGCCCAGTTAACTGTAGCTCGATCTCCAGCAGTTTTCAATGCACCAGCAGTATCTAGGTACATTCTTGCAAATATAGTAGAGGCAGGAACATCTTTATGTGGTTTAGTAGGCCTTTTATAGAGCTTTAATACCTCCTCTATAGGTACAAATGGAGCAACAGCGTATGGAGCAGCTGAATTTTTACAATCACCCATATCAATACTCTTTGCTCCTACACGATTTTGTCCTGGATCACCCCTAGTGCAAATTCAGTTTGTTTAATTGGTTAATGTCTCGATGAACTATCTGGATCTAATGACTTTCAAATTCTGTGATCATGACTACTAATAAACGCATTAATCAATAGTAATACTGAAATTAAATTGCAGCTTCATGGTTTGGCTTCTCTTTCAATTGGATCGCTACTCGCTTAGGAAAACAGGAGTTTAGAGTCCATTATTTTTGCTTTCTTTGCTTGAATACAATACAAGACAGCGTCTTTCTTTATTTGTTGGAAATATATTTCATCTGGTTTTTTTATTTGATACTCATTGATTTCCTTCACAAATGTAGAGTTGATTAGAGAAGTATTTGGTAATTTTAAACTTTATTTTTCTCTTTTCTTCTACAAATTTTGGATATTGAAGTTCAAGAAGTAGATTTTTGATGACATATCTTTTTGTTGGGAATGTCAAGAAAATTTACATGTCAATCGAGAGATATTAGTAATATGTAGGTTTTTGCTAAATGTTTATGAACACAATATTGTGACTAGCTTACATCATTGATATACTGTGCGACTAATTGATGTTCATTACTTTTTGTATTATTTTATGAAAACAATATCATCTTTATAATAATATACTGGATTTTCTAGTTGCAAATTGAATGTGATTTAGGGACTTGTGACTTGTTTCTTTAGGGTCTAGACTGTTAGTCCTTAAATCCTTTTTGGAATAGAAAATTTGGCTGTTGAATCCGCAGCTTTGTAGTGCTACACTGTTTGACTCAGCGACCAACTTTAATCTTCTCGCAAAAGATATAACGACCAACTTCTAACTCGCCACAAAGTGTTTAACGACCATTTCTAAACTAGTCACAAAAATATTCTAAGGACCAGGAATTTAGTCCCTATAATATGCAAATAGGCACTAGAAATATGGTCCTTAAAAGTCATTTAAGGGATAGTTTTAAACTGGTCGTGAAATAGCTTTAACGACCACCACCTCATGTAGTCCTTAATGAGCGTTAGCGGTATAAGCTATAAGGACCAGGTTAACTGGTCGCTATTGACCATTTGGGACCATTTCCTTGCTTTTAGGGACCAGTGTTCGCTTCGCTATTGAGCATTTTTCTTGTAGTGTATAGCGTTGTACATATACGACTTCGGTCCAAGTGACATTGCCGTCCCTCTTTATGCAGATTCTTGTTTGGTTAGATTTCGTCCCATACAGTTAGTCCCTCCGCCTGTCGGGGACGCCCTTGGGCGAGCTCGGTAGGCAGATCTTGCCAATTTGAATGTTTGAGAAATCGAGCATTTTTATCGATAGGGGAATACCCTATGGAGAAATAGTAGTGTGACATTTTGAAAGCTGCACAAAACCGTTGCATAAGTTTGAAATGTCATTAATTCGTCATGCGTCATTACGGTGCATGTTTTTTGTATGTTACATTATTTCCCATGACCTTTCGTTTTCAAAATGATGGCGCTTGATTTTTCCGCTCAGGTATTTGTATCCATATAAATAGGGTAACTCTTACATTTGAATGATGTGCTATAACGACCCGGCTGGTCGTTTCATGTGTTAACGCTCCGTTTTTCCCATTTTTTGCTTCTTAATGTCATGCTTAGTGGTATTATGTGTTACCAGATTGGTTGGCTCGGGTTCGAAAAGGTTTTTGGTAAGGTTTGAGATATTTAGTCTCTTTTGAGTAAGCTTAAGTTGGAAAAGTCAACTAGATATTGACTTATATGAAAAAGGGATCTGATGTGAATTTTGATTGTTCAAATGGCTTGATTTGAACCTTAGGAGTGTGATCGAAACGTATTTTGGAGGTCCGTAGTAGGTTTAGTCTTGAATTGGCGAAAATTGGTATTTTGGCCTTTTCCGATTGATCAGTGAGATTTTGATATATGGGTCGGAATGGAATTCCAGGAGTTGTAGTAGGTCCGTTGTGTCAATTGGGATACGTCTGCGAAATTCCAGGTCATTCGAACGTCGTTTGAAAGACTTTTTTTAATCAAAAGTGAATTTCGAAAGATTTTTGGAATCTTAGGCTTAAATCCGATGTGATTTGGTTGATTCAATGTTCTTTGAGGTGTTTTGAAGATTTGGTATAAGTTTGGATAGTGGTATATATCTTTGTGCTTTTTGTTGAGGTCCCGGGGACCTCGAGGTGATTTCAGATGGTTGATGGAAGATTTTGAGTTGGGTTTTGGTAGCTGAATATTTCATATAGCTGTCATAACTGCACCTGTGGCTAGAGGACCGGAGGTGCTGGCTCGCAGAAGCACCCAATAGGTCGCAAATGCGGAAATGGCCATGGGGAGCTGGAACTGCAGATGCGTCTGCTTGAGTGGACCTGCGGTGTCGCAGGTGCGGGTGTTCGATCGCAAGTGTGGAGTTGGGGGTTTAAGCGAACAGCAGAAATGCGGTGCGCTCAACCGCAGAAGAGGTAATGCAAAAGAGGAATTGGGCCCTAGGTGGGAAAACCCTGGTCCAGAACGTATATAAACCCTCATTTGCGATTTTCAGCGTTTCTTCACCATTTTGAAATCGATTTTGAAGCTTTTCGGGGGATTTTGTAGAAGGAATCAGCGGGTACTTCATTGAGGTAAGATTTTTGATCATTAAACTCGTTCCAATGGTGTTAATTCATTGATTAGGCTTGAAATTTATGGGAATTTATGGGTAGATATTGATGAAGCTAGGGTTTGAGATTGGAGACCTTTGAGTAAGGGTTCGAGGGGTCATTTGTAGTCGGATTTCGGTACTTTGGATATGGATGAACTCGTGAGAGAATATGGAGTATCGATGAAATTTTTATCGGATTCCGAGACGTGGACCCAGGGATCGATTTTGGTTAATTTTGGGATTCGTGCAGTAGTTTGATTACTTTCGAGTGGGTTTTATTCCCTTAGCATATTGTAATGGTTATGTACAGATTTTTGTTAGATTTGGATCACCAGGAGGTCGATTCGAGAGGCAAAGGCATCGCAGAATAGAGTTTGGACCGGATAGAGTGAGTAATGATTGTAAATGTGTTATGATGGTTTAAAACCCTCAATTTCACATCCTTGTGCTAGTTTGAGGTGACAGACACGCTAGATGACGGGCATGGGGTCGTGCACCATTGGGGATCTTGACTTAGTCTGTCCCGTATGACTGTTAACTGCGTATTTGATTAAAAACTATTTGCTATCATCATGTTTTTGTCTGAATGCCATATTTGGGATTCGTGCCAACTGTTCAGGACCCTTAGGGGATTTTTACTACTATTCTTCACTGTTTTGACTTCATAATTGTATTCAGTCATGTTATATTCTCTTATTTTCACAACTAAACCATCTTTACTTATTTTTTATATTTTAAATAATATTTTGGGCTAAGCATCATGTTTTACTGTTGCCCCGGTGGCTTATGAAATTTTGACTAAGTAAGGCCAAATGCCTGTGTTATGAGGATACTTCTGGATTGTGCTTCACGCTGCAACAGTGATATATTGATTCATGATTATGAGGCCGAATGTCTGATTTTCTATGCCACGAGGTGGATTGTTATAAGGTCGAGCGCATGTTAGTTGTTCCACGAGATGGCTTGATATTGAGCTTGGGCCGTAAGGTTCCCCTTCCGGAGTCTGTATACCCCAGCGAGAGCAGCTATCCAGTGTGAGATGTGATATAGCCCAAAGGGATGATGTGGTTCTATGTTATTTCCCCAGAGCTGATACATGTGATTGTGAGATAGCCCGAGGGGCTGATTCTGTTGGTATTTTGCTCGAGGGGATTATTTTATGTGTCTACCTTTTCTTACTACTTTTCATTCACTAACAGCTAAAAGTTGTTTTAAAGAGGTTTTATTGAACGAAGGTGTTTCTACAAATTTTTACTGATTATTGCCATATAATGGTTCCACACTACCGCTTGTAGCATTTTGCTATATTTTATGTGTTTTCTTATCGCTCAACTGCCTTTACTCTTATAACTCATTGAGTTTGGCGTACTCACATTACTCCTTATACCCTGTGTGATTGCTTCCAGCAGGCTGATCAGAGTTCACTAGGTAGTTGATCGATGTTTGCAACCCAGTACTTCTCCCTCTTATCTTACTTTCCTTTGTATTAGTTCTGTAATGGAATGTGTAGTCTCTTTCATACTCTTAGACAGATGTTTAGATGCTCATAGCAGCCGACACCCTGATATCGAGCTATGTTTGTTTCCGCGTGTGTTCTGTTTCACTTTATTTTAAAATTCATCACTTATTAATGGCTTAATTATGAATTAAATAATTGTTAGATGATATTGGGGGTTTGTGTCGGTTAGATTTTTTTCACGATAGGTTCAATCACGATCGGATCTGGTTTTGGGTCGTAATATGTGTTTCCCAATCGCTCAAAAGAGACATTTGCAACTTTTCTTCTTCTCCCTCAGTTTCTCACATTTCCTTTTCTGTTATAAGTTCTTGTGGCCGCTACCTTTTTCTTTTATCGTTCTAGATTCACGCCATCAAATAAGAGATGGCTAGTGCATTCTTTGACCAAGAGAGAGTTGCTGGTGCCCTTGCGTCGAGAATTGATGTGCCTCCACATGAAGAGGATGTCGTTACGGCGGAAGATGAGAACTTTCCAACCGTGGATGAGGTGGTTTCTCGCCCATGAAAGACAAGGACTGACTTCAAATGCCCTGCCGAGAATGAGTTTGAGCATGTTACTTCTGCGATGGTGTCACAACCCAAAATTCCTCCGAAGAAGTCGTGATGGCACCTAGCCTCTAAACTTGGTAAGCCTAAAATTAACTAAAAAACATGGATATTTACTAACTTAAAATTAAATAACTCTCAATAAATCACAATTCCTAAAATCGGTGGTACAAGTCATAAACCTTTATAAGAGTAGTTATACAAAATAAATACAATAAAGTTCCAGAACGAGAAGGAATCAATCGAACGTAAATACAAAGAAAGGTGACTCCGAGGCCTGCGAATGCAGCAACAGGTTACCATGATTCTCCACCGCGACAAATTGCACAACTACTATCGATCTACCTGGATCTGTATACAAAAATATACAGAAGTGTAGTAAGAGCACACCATGGCGGTGCCGAGTAAGCACCAAGACTAACTCAATGAGGTAATGATGAGGAACAATCAAGACACCTATTGGTCAAATGAAATGAACATGATATGACAATAAAATACCGGGATAAAGATAATGAGTTAATATCAACATCGGAGAGAAATCAAAATACAAACAGTAGGAACAATAAAGGGAGAACATGGGTAGTAACAAATGATAACCAAGTAAATCAGATAACCAAGTAAATCAACACTAACATAACATGAACGTAGATAAGTAAGAATGTATTCAAATAAAGAAGACAATGGCAACTCAATCAATCACAGCATATATAATACACAATTTTGACCATCTCAATCCTCGGGTTTTTATATCATAATCTCAACTTTCGAGCCTTCAAAACACATCGCACCTTGTGCCCCCATATTTTCTATCTCACTTTTAACAATAAAATCCACATGCTATACAATACATAATGTCCGTACAAATTCACTCAAGATGTTCAAGAAGTCTGATTTACCTAATATAAGTTAATTACAATTTCCAAACAAATTAGGAAAGAGATCGAGAAAAGATGAAGTTTTTTTTTTTGAAATGATTTGAGTAAAGAAAGTACCCCTTTCAGTTAAAATACAACATCAAACGGATTATTACCTTCAACATCGGAGTTAACAACTTAAAAATTTGTAAAAATTCCTTTTTAAGTAAAATATAACCTCATACGGTTTAAGGGGGTAAATTGAGAAACTGATTGAATTAAAGGTGTAACGATTATTGAAGTTTGAAGTATTGAAATGTTTATATATAAATACGGCGGGGTATTGAAAACACTATAGGTTCCAACACAAAGGATCACAATGATAAAGGAGTTTATTACTTCTTGTTGCGACGTACAACCTGATCCCAAACATATAATGATGTTGCAACATGCAATCCAATCTCAATAATATAATGATATTGCGGAGTCCAACCTGAATCCAATCATATGATGATGTTGCGGCATGCAACCGGATCCCAATAATATAATGGTGTTGCGGCGTGTAACCCAATCTCAATAATATAATAATATTGTGGCGTGCAACCCGATCCCAATCATATGACGATTTTACGCGTGCAATTCGACCCCACCTGTTCACCCTTATTACTCCTTGTTGTGGCGTGCGACTGGATCCCATATAATATTGTTGCGACGTGAAAATTGATCCCAATATACAAATCAATACCAATCTTACAAGAATCCCGACAAGAAAATAATTGTATAACAACAATATCCCCCGCAAGGGAAATAATATTATAAGTAATAACATTCCGGCAAGGAAATCAACAAGAACATAATAAGTGTCACGGAAAAACCAAGAAGCACGATAATCTCAACAAAACAATAATACATAATAACTACGTTATAACCACACTGGTAACCACAACAATTGGACATCTGACCTATTTGCACGAAGTTATAGAGGAACTGACAATCAAGAAATATCAAAACAATAAGGAAGGAAATCAATTCAATTAAGGCAATTAAGGATCAATGTAACGCGTAAGAATTAGAGGAAAGCTAAAAACATCATATGGAGCATATAGATGAAATTTAAGAAGTTATTAAACTAATCATAATGGGATACTTCCCACATAATAAATATAAGGACCTAAGAATCCTAGAGTAAATTTTTCTAAAATAAGTCCGAGCACACACTCGTCACCTTGCATTCACAGACTACAATTAGCATAGAAGATTCAAATACTAAGGGAAAGTCCCCATACAAGGCTAGGTAAGATACTTACCTCAATCCAGCCAATTCAATGCTCAATTTAGCTTTTCCTTTATCAATTCATCTACCCCAACTCAATCTAGCCAAAAACGACTTGAATACATCTAACAATACAAGAGAAAATAATTCTAATTAACAAAACTATTATTCTTATACAATTTGCAAAGAGCCAACAAAAGCAAACTCCCCAGTCCTGTACCTCGGAACCCGATAAAATTTACAAAATCGAATACCCATTCTGATACAAGTTCACCCATACAAAAATTATCTAATTTCGATACCATTTGGTCCTTCAAATCATCATTTTATATTTTTTGAAGAACTTTACAATTTTTTCCAAATTCCATCCCATATCACGAATCAAATGATGAATTCAACGATAGATTCATGTATTTTAGCCAAATAAGAGTTAAAATCACTTACTCCAATGATTTTCTTGAAACCCCTTTGAAAAATCACTAAGATCCGAGCTCTCTAGGTCAATATATGAAATGAAATCCTAAATCTCGTATTTGTAGTACATCTCCCAGATTTCTATCACTGCTGACCGCAAAAAATCACCGCTGCCGTGCTCACCCCTCTGCGGTCGCGAAAATGTAGCACGGTCCGCGCCTCTAGTGGCTGCACAGACAAGCCTTACTATTTTGGCCATAACTTTCTCTACAATTGTCCATATTATGATTTCTTTAAATTTATAGAAACTAGACATGAAAAAAATACAATTTTTGTTTTTAAATCATCTAAAAATTTCTTGCAGATCAAAAGATATAGTCTTCCGAAGTTGGACCAACGAACCTGCAGATTCTTCATTGCCGTGGCAGCGGACCGTTTTCCGCTACAGCAGAAATTCCACCGCTACAGGGAAATATCACCACTGACAGCGGTCATTTTGGCTTCTGGGGTGATGATTTACCGCTGTCTGTGTCCCCGCACGATCCGGAACAACTTTCGAGTTTCGAAATGTCCAACCTTGCCCAAAACACACCCCGAAACTCATTTGAGGCCCCCGCAACCTAAACAAATTGTACGAACGCATCCCATAACATAGTACGAGCTTAGTCCCGCTCTCGAATTAATTCAGAAAATGGTAAAACCACCAATCAGATGCCCAAATGCATGAAAATCACTATGAACTTCAAGAACCTCTAGAATTGAAACCAAGTGTCCAAACCACATCAAATTAACTCCAAACGACACCAAATTTTGCAGGTAAGTCCCAAATGACATAATAGAGCTGTTCCAACTTTCTGAATCTCATTCAAACCTTGATAACACAAAAGTCAACTATGGGTCAAACCTCTACATTTTCCAAACTTTAACTTTTCCAACTTCCACCGAAATGCCTCAAATTACCCTACGGGCCTCCAAATCTAAATCCGAACATGCCCAAGTCCAAAATCACCATACAAAGCTACTAAAACCATCCAAAACTCATTCTGGAGCAGTTTACTAAAATGTCAAATTCCGGTCAAGTCCTCTCCGCTTAAGCTTCCTGAACCATATTACTTCCTTCTAATTCTTGTCCGATTCATCCGGAAACTGAATCCAACCCTGTACACAAGACTATATAGATAATGTGAAGCTGCTCTTGATCTCATATTGCCAGACCGGGCGTAATTGCTCAAAATGATCAGTTAGGTCACTACATTCTCATCCACTTAAACATATGTTCACCCTGAACATGCCCGAAGTCATTCGAAAGTCATCGAACCATTGCATGATCTCAACATAGATACACCTGGGGGTAATTCTCTATCACCCAACCTAAGCCAATCTGACAATGCAAAGTAATTGAAATCTCATCTCCTCCTTAGTCCTTAACCTTAGAACAGAACCCAAACCTCAACATCTGAAATTCATCATCGGATATGAATTCTACGTCATCACCCTGCATGAGCCTTAACAATCTAGATCGAGCCAAATTCCATTCCAAAATACAAACACACGCTGCCCCCACACAACTCAAATGCCTGAAGCAATAACCTCTTATCACCATAACTGCTCAAATAACATCCTGGATGGCGAAAATATACTTCACATTGAATAAAACCTTGTTACAGACATCCACAACATTGACCATGATAAAGAAACATGAAAAAACTCATAGTCGCTCATGAAGTGAACAAGTCAAGAAACTCTCTCACCCGCTAATGACCATTAACCAACTCTTAGTAGAAACAACCACATACTTCCAAACACTCCTCACCCCCAATTCCATAGTACAAACCTCAGGTCTAAAAACCTTATGTCACCCAATACAAGCAACCGCACTTACAGCTCATCACGGAACCACACGGATTCTTTCACTATACAGTTTGTACACCGACCCAACTATGACTCAATTACGCAGCAGAAATAAAGGAAAGCAAAGTATAAGAATTGTCTAATAAGTACAATATGTGCAATAACAAAAGTATAATAATTTTTTATTCTTCATGAATTCATCCAATAGAGGGAAAGCACGACACCAAGTAGACACAAGGAAAGAGTATCCAACATAACATCTGTGGTAGCGTGCAGCCCGCTCCTAAGTACTCAATTAGACAAAAATGCTGAGGCTCACTGAACATATGAATACTGATATCAAGTACAACAGAGTGCACAAATAAAATTGTGGAAAAATGAATGAAAGTGGCAAAGCACGAAAGAAGCAAGAACAACTAAAGTGTAATGAGAAAATCAAAATCACGAGGGCTATCTTGCTTGCATCGCCATAAGGCATGAGCAGAAATTCAGTATGTGTGGGGAATAATCATACAACATCACCGCCTAGCACAGTATAAAAAGTAGCACATAACATAGGCTAGAGGCACAAATAATGTCCATTCTGCCTGATAACATAACCAAAATGACAATCTCACAGGAGCACACAAACTAGAAAAGAAAGCGTACCAATCCGGCAAATACAAGATACATATTCTCATTGAGCTTTCACATTGTCTCAACCAAACTTGATCCTTCCCAATTAGATATATATACTTAAAACAGATCCACAATAACTCGTCTAATACATGCTATTAATCATCCTATTCTCAACATTTCTTCAATATTCGCAAACAGGAAATAGTACATATATGAGAGAATCTAGCCCCACACCTCAGGGATACAAAAATTTCCATACCCAACTAAACTATGCAAATCAAATGGCTGATATATCACTCACACCCTATCATTCTTCTTAAGAACCCACATAGGATTTCTAGCTGCGTAACAAAACATGAACCTCGAAAGCATCAAAACCCAATAATCACCATGCTACTAGGCACGCACCCGTAAACCAAAACTCAAGGTCCTTTCCAAAAATGCACATTCTTCACATATGATATCCAACAAGTTCAACTCTCTATTAATTTTTTATACCTATTCACGAGAAAGCTACAATGTACCACATATTCACTATGCCCATAGCAGCCAACAGAATCAAGCGATTGCTCAAACCATCGAGAACTCCACGATATCTACCCGGACATAACTAAGCCATTAGGACTGTATCTCCCCAAATCAACCAAGTCACACAAACATTCTAATACTGTCGATGCCCCATTTTTCTACCCCTTTTAAAGGGCGAAATCGGGTTTACGATATTATGAACAAAACAACTCTTTATTCCCGTTTGGGAATTGGGTTATGGAGTTTGAAGAATCACCACCTAATGATAATATTGCATTACGACACTTCGAGAAGAAAACAAGATTTTTTGAAAGAAAATCAGAGTTCGGGTAAGGGCTTGAAATTATCTCGAGGGCAAGGTGTTAGACCTCAAGACCCACTAGTATGGTTCCCGGCCTTGCTTAGATGTGACTTTAAGAAAGCATATAAATAGACAAGTAAAGTTTTGCACATAAATAATATGAGCAAACTGGCAAAGAAGGATAGCACAAGTAAAAGGGAATTTTAAAGAAAACGTTTAAACAAAGAAGAAGTAAAGAGGGTCCTAGGTTTACCTATAATATGGACCATTCGATACAATATCCGCACACATTCCCAAAGAAGGATCGATTTATGATATTATCGCATCGTCATCATCTCCATATTCTACGCTTTCTACCCGTAAAGGTCATTTATGAGTGTGGATTAGTCACGAAGACTTATTGCGTGCTATTATCCATCCCTTTCTATAGATCCTAGAGTGGAAATAGGATTACTATATCTATAAGGTTAAGACTAGGCTGACCCCCTAGGTTCAAAGGTTAAAATGATATGCGTTATTCAAAAGAAAACATGACTTGCACATAAGGGAATCATATAAAACATATACGAGCTCAGATATCCTTCTATAAACAAACACGTAATTAGCACGCCTCAAACACATTTAAGGTCTAAGGAAGGAAGAATTTTACAAATAAATCTGGAGTATAAGTTAATAAGAAATAGGAGATTTGCAGAAATACTTGCAAGAAAGTCATCTAGGACATGAAAAGAAGCAGTAGCAATTTTAATAATCTGCAGAACTCACTTTAAAAAAAAATATTTGTGAAACAATTTTCAGACAGGTAGAGTAAAAGAAAAAATAGAAAGGTATTTTGAGATTGCAGAAGTGTAAAGGAAACGATGAATATTATTAGCTTTCAAAATTTAGAAAATATGTTATTCAGATAGTTTTCTTAAAAAATACAGTAGAAATATTTGCGTAGATAGTTTGGAAATAGGGAAAAGGTTTGTATAAAAATGAGAAAGATTCAGAGACAAACGAGTTCAGACAGAGGCAGATCGAACACGACTTAAAGGTGATTAGTCAGCTTTTATCTGGCCTAAGACTTGCCTAGGCATTATTGAAGATGGTGAACATGCAATGTTTCCAGTTTTAGCAAATAGTTATTAACTAGTTTTAGTCTTGATTAATGAAGTGTTTAAACAGTTGCAAATAAACTCCTAAAGGCATGGCATCTAATGCACAAAAGTTTCTAAAAACATGGTATCTAAATGTGACGGTAATGACTTGTTGATTATTGATTAATTCGTGATTGAAGGCGTGCAGAATAACAACTGAGAGTGATAAGCCTAAGAACATGATTTCTAATATGAAAAGATGTGTGTGCTAAAGCATGGTATCTATTGCACAAATAAGTAAATAAAGGCCTATAGACATGTTTTCTACCTATTCCCTTAATTAAACATGTATAGCCCTCCCAATTCACTATAACCCCCATTGTTCTTTGCAAATTATTACAACCCAAACAATTAAATTACAACAGTGATAAAAGAAAATAAGAAGTTACTCTATATAGAGCCTTCAGCCAGGCCAAGCACCTCCAACCTCACTTCTTCCGAGTTCACAGCCATTACCAAGGCTTGGGTGCGGCAAAGTTCCCTAAGGGTTCGTTTGAACCCCTGGCCAATACCAAGCATCCAAAATATCATTGTTTGACAAGTGCAAGTGTGGGCAGAACCTAATGTTCTAAGAATAGTGAGCTTGTGATAGGATTGAGAGAGTTTTAAAACAGTCAATTTAAGAAAATAGTAGAAGGATTTGAGAGGCAGTTTGAGAAAACAATGGTGTAAAAAAATTGAAAGAGCTCCTTTGAGATCATTTAGAACTGACCAGAGCATCACACAAACAGGGGCAAAGGGGAAGGGAACAAATAAGTAGAATGAACTATGCAGACAACATTATTGAAGGAAAGTAATGGTTGCAAGTTGGGGTTCAGTTATTACTGCACCAAATCCCAATACAATAAACCTCAAGAAGAGTTTTTTAGGCCAATGAAATAGCAAATGCAGACCTGGATACATGGTATTAACACACGAGGAAAAGTAAACATCCATTGAGACGAGGAATAGGGTAAGGGAACATGATAAGCTAAACTAATATGCTAGTGACAATAAGAAAAATAGAACCATAGATAAAAGCACATAAGGAACAAGATGAAGTGCAGAACTATCAAAAGCATATTATTTTGGAGACTGTATATTAGATAGGTAACATACCAGTTTCAGACAAATAGAAACACAGAGAGCAATTGGGCACAAGAAGAGTAGAGTGAGTAGAGGATATGAGCATTAGTGTGAGAACATCAATGCAGAAAAGAAAACAGCAGGCAAAACCCAAGTGTCCAATGCAGTAGAATCCCAATAGTGCAGTAAACAAACCCAAGTTTTACTCAATCTTGGCTTTTAGCCGATCGAGTGTTCAGATAATAGTAGAGAAAGTGAAAGAGAATGTTCAGAGAGTTTGAAATTGTGATGGATACGCAGTGTGTGTTGGTGTCTTCCAAAGAGAATGGAGGATGGTACTTTTTTCCGCTTCCGCGATCAATTTGTGCTTATGCGGTTCTGACAGCACCAGCACTTTTCTCGGGCACTTAAACGAGCATAACTTCTTCATACGATGTCCAAAGTTGACGATTGTTTTTCTATAGCTACGAAATTTTGATATGGATCTAATGGTTCAAACAAAACAGAATTTGGTGCTCATTCGATTATTATTGTACCCCTTTATATCCAAAGAAGTAACGTTGAAATATTGAATAAGAGCGGAATCACAACCCGAAACACACCTAAGACCCCCTGAGACCCTAACCAATCATACCTTCCAATCCCAAAACATATTACGGACTTCATTGATGCCTCAAATCACATAAAAAAACACCAAAACCATGAATTACACCTCAATTAAAGCTTGAAGAACTTTAAAGTTTCCAACTTTTATTTCCAATGCTGAAACCTATCAAATCACATCCGACTGACTTCAAATTTTGCACACAATTCTAAAATGACATAACGAAGCTATTTAAATTCTCAAAATTCCGTTCCGATCCCTGGATCAAAAACTCACCTATCAACCAGAATACGCCAAAATACTAACTTTGCCAATTCAAGCTTAATTCTACACTAGTCATCACAAAAATATTCCGGACACACTCCTAAGACCCAAATCAACTAACCAAGCTATCCAAACCATAAAATTCCAATTTCGAGCCCGAAATCAAAATTTTCACTTCCGATCGAATTTTTTTCAAAAACCTTCAAATTTCTATATTTAGCCAAACAGCTTCAAAATGACCTACGGAACTCCGAATTCACTTCCGATCGCTTCCAAATCTAGAATCACCATACGGAGCTACTCCCAGTCTCGGAATCCGAAACGGACATCAATAGCACTAAAATGCATTTTAAGCCAAACTGATGCGATTTCTTCAAAAAATGTTATCTTCCACAATAGGCGCCAAAACGCTCCCTGGTTATCCAAAAGCCAATCTGGGCATACGCCCAAGTCCTAAATCATCATACGAACCTGCTGGAACCTTCGGATCCCAATTCCGATGTCGTTTAATCAAAGTTTCAATCTTAGCTCATTTCTTCAATTTTAAGATTCTAAAATGAGAATTTTCATTTAAATTTGACTCCAAACTTCCTGAATTTTAATTATGACCATACACACAAGTCAATATACCTGAGATGAAGCTGCTTTTGGCCTCAAACTGCTGAATGACGCGCCGAGGTGCAAAACAACCGATTGGGTCGTTATAATCTCCCCCACTTAAACATACATTCGTCCTCGAACGTGCTGAGAACTACACTGAAGCAGTCTGAAATCACTTGTTTAACACATCATGCACCTTCCCGTGCTAACACTACTCAGTTGAGAACCTTAGCTCGATAAGTCAGTAGATAAACTTTTTTTTATTCAAACATATAAGTATTAGGCCCATTTCCAACATCCGAAATTTCCTGCCAAGCATGGTTCCATCATACGACCACCATATCAATCTCCACACGCTGAACCCAAACGTGACTGCATAACTTTGCTGAATTCAGACTTTGCATCACTTTACTAAGAGGATCTCAATAACATCATTTCAATATAATAGTCGAAACTTCACAAATCTGATGCTCCCATTGCATCTCATGACCTACACAGGTCTTGCTCTAGTTTTTTACAAGGCTGATACGATTGAAGAGATGTGCCAAAATTCATAACCAACTGCTGAATCAAAAATTCATTGGATCTATACTCTTGACAAGATCCATTACCTTGTCTAAAACCAAAGAATGATCTTTGCTCTATAGCATACTTCATATAATAAGTTGCACTGGCCCCCAAATCTAGTAACCTCGTCTCTCCCAGCACGAAATGCTCAGGCAATAAGCCATCTCAGACATAATCAAAAGTCCCACAAGACGCTACAATGTGCCAGTAGGCTACCAATTCGAACGCAATACAAAAGGAAGGCGAACTCTAGAAGGAACTACTCAACTCGTACACTAACATAGACTTCCTCAAAAAACAGGGGAACAAAATACATAAAAGAAAATATGGGCAATGATCTGAACATCACACGATTGTGGAGAGAAACCTGATCCAAACGACATACCCATGGCGGCACACCACCCGATCCACATATAGAACTCACATAAGGAGATATACGTCGAGCTGAATACTTCATCACATCAAAATACCGAATGTTAGTCATAAAAACACTAAGGTGCATAATACCATTGCCAAGGAAACATATAGAGCTATAGGCCAAACTCAAGAACAACTGAGGTGCGATACATGATATAAGTCTTAAGAGCCAATCTGCTCATATAGCATCACCGCTGAGCGGAACCTCAACACATATGGAATTTACCAAGCCGTCTCACCATTCATACATCGCAATATATCTTTATATGAATTAGTTGACCACGAAATAAGACCTCGACTATCCTTCCATAAAGATCACATTAGTGAAATATGCACAACTGGCCTGACGTAAGGCTCACTTCCGCATTTTAATATACCACCGACCTCAAGTCGATCCATATCGTGCCAAGCTACGCCAATAATCTTTCATATGCCCATAACCCAATAAATAGAGTGCCCTCCTAGTATAAATTATCAAATGGATGATATTACCAATATCCTAATACTTGGTTCAAATTTCTAATTAATAAAGTGACTACATGTCACGCTTATACCAACTTTTTGTAGGACAAGCTCCCACAATCTTCCGAAATGATTAACAGGTCTGCACATTCAAACCACTGGCTACACTAATGCTGAAAAAAGATTAAGAATTCCTAACCAGGATACAAAGCCTTCATCATAGAACACCGATCTCAGGTGATGCTGACGTCAATACCCATCTTACTCAAAACACTGAAACTCCCTTCCTGCTCATCCGATCACGTGACATCACAATCATTTAACTAACTGTAACCTTAGTCCTTACTTTAAATTCTATATCACTCACTGCACCTCACGTACCGATATACAATAGACACAATTTCCATCACAACCCTGGAACCACCGATAGGCTAATATTTCATTACATATGACTTTTCATTTTACTCACTTCAGGAGAACTATAGCAACATACATTCGAGTTCTCATGACCATCGAATATGCCAATCTCTAAGTAGTTGTCTAAGCCACCATAACACTTCTCGGGATCCACCTACTCATAATGGGCCCTAACAAAAGAATGCTTTAAAATAACATCAATCACTGCGGCCGACAAGCCTCACATGCACCGCCAAAATCACATGCATAACCCAATCACGCTGAATGAACCGATCACTGACACCAGTATGCCAAATCACCTATGGTTAATTAATCTAGTTCCTTCCAATTTATCCTTGATTGCCTTAAAATAATAATATCTCCCTTCAACACCTAACTTATTTCAACTGCACTTACCCTGAGTGACCTTAATTCACGAGACCATGTTGTCTCTAATACCATGACCATTTTATGTCTCTCAAATGCTATACTGCAAGTCAAAACATTATAGAACATTGTGTGCCTTTCTTCATAAGCTGCTTCAAGATCTTGACTATTGCCCGTACTTATAGACTAAAAATCATTAGGCACCACACTTTACCTCTTGAATTCACTAGGACCTCTATTGAGAGCCATCCGCTCTGACTTGGCCCCAAATGCAACCAACTCTACTAAATTTTTATAACATATGAAGACCCTCCCGATAAAGCACCCAGCGAAATTACTTCCCTCGAAGCCTGCACCTATACGGGGCATAAATTATGAATCTTCCCTCAAGTCATTTACTCTTATTCAAATTGAATTCACCTAATCCAACGAACAAAACCACCCGTGCCTCATTAGCACTCTAACACGGCAGGGTATGACCTCATTCCAATACAACCAAACATCTTCCTTCTCCATGCACCGAGCATTCTTTACCTATGACAGCTTAAGACATACCATGATTCTCACACATCTATAAATAACCATGTATCTTTTGTCAAAGTTTTCCTCGCTCATGCCATCTTCTGACCAATTTTCGCAACCAGAGCTGATTTGCCAGCATGCCTCGAACCGGAACCAACATAGCTCATGACCATACAATTTTCTAATCAATAGCAAACTCCCCAACTTGGCTCGAAGCCATAGATCACAACATGTATAAACTATTCTTGCCATATTGCAATGGTGAGATTTAACTCACTCCTTCGTAAGCTTGTGGAAACACGAATCATTGGAAATTTTAACTCTTCTGCAATTTTGTATTCACTCACACAACAATTAAGCCCACTATTTAGGCGATAGAATTTTACTAATTCCCAAATTTCTCAAAAATTTTAGCAGAGTTTCCTTTGTAATTAGGCCTATCCACCTGCCAGAAAGTCACCAAAACAATAATAACAACACGTCCACAACTCGACAAAGCATCACAAAGCATATCAACAACATTAATCTTAATATTACATGTGTTATATTATCAAAATTGATACATGGACATGCGTTGCACCTATTTGAATCATAACACATAGAAAATACCTTTCAATCCTCCATTATTGGGCTATTCAACCTAGTAAGAACACATTTTTATTTAATGATTTCAACCCTCAAGATAGTCTCCTTGACTCAACGATTTCTCCATAGTACATCTACAGAAGCGATCTCAGCTCCCACACTTATTTAACTAGTATGACAAATAGATTTCCCTCATAAGCCAATTATCCACTAGCTTTACTTTTAGTTAATATCTTTGTATACCCTCCACTGCCATACACATTACACCGTCAGTTAATCTTCCTGAGTCTAAATTCATTACTCCACTCCAAATAGGAGGCATAAAAAGATTATTCGCGCACCCATAACTTTAGACTACACGTCTTATCACAATGGAAATCATACACTCATTGGTTTATCTATCACCCAGTAGACCTTTATCAACACTTTCAAGTCATGTAGAAACATATTGCAATACTAACATACTTATCACATGGTACTCTACCGCCATTCCCACTAGTAGGGGCGATATTTAACATATTAGCTCCTAGCACTAGCTCGCACAATCAGCACCTTGGTCCTCAAGCCATAGGCAAAGATTCGATCTCAAGTCCTCCCGACTGGCCAAACATCAAACTCACAGGGATTACACCTCTCCCCTCAATCAGGGAATTACAAGCCATCAAGGCACATCTAATACCGAGCGCTCATGCACGCATACGAACACATGGAAGGAATTTCAAAAGTTTCTTCAAGATGAATCAAGGACGCACGATAAGAATTTAAGAATGTGAAGTTTTCCAAAAGGTTCCGCAGCCTCCTGAGAATAAGTACAGATGTCTCTGTATCGATCCGCGGGACTCTACTAAACCGGCTCATGACCCGTGAGACCTAGTAACCTATGCTCTGAAACAAACTTGTCACGATCCAAATCCTGATCGTGATGGCGCCCGGCCGACCGAGCAACTTCCAAAGAACGGCATTTCCAGCCCAAAGAGGTCAAAATTTAAGGTAAAACAGCAAATTTAGATATATAAACTCCCAGCCAGGGATAAGCAATACGGATGAAAACACAGATGAGCAAATAATACTCCCAAAACCATGGGGTCACGAGTACAGATCCTCTATCAATACTTAATACAATTCTGAATGGAATGGTGCAAATGTCTGACAAAAACTACAAAGTAACAGACTGCTAGAGACAGAGTAAGCGGTCCTGCGGACGCTGGGCAGCTACCTCAATACTCTGATAGCTCGGATAAGCAACAGCAGCAGCACTAGATCACTGGAGCACCTGGATCTACACACAAGGTGCAGGGAGTATGGGGTGAGTCTACTAACTCAGCGAGTAGTAAGTATATATAGAGCATGAAATAACACAGAATGAAGCTATCTAGCAGTTTTATTTAGTACAAGCCTTAGAGATATACATATAATGCAATAGGAAATGTATGCATGAGATGCAATGCAATGCATGAACACTGCGGGTCATGCAGCCTGATCCATTTGGGTACCTGCGCTCACTGTGGGGGTTCAGACTCCGGAGGGACTCCTACAACCAATGCGCCATATCATACAGTGCAAATAGTTACCATTGTTTCCACCAGAATATACGGTGCCAATAGTTACCACCGTTCCAAGAACAATATACAGTCCAGAAAATAGTAAGATAGTGATCGTCAGCTCGAAATATCATTTAAGAATCACTTGAGTTTTCAAAACGTATAAATATGGCTGAGTTTGCTAAATAACGATCCCTGAAGGATTCTACAAGTCTGCACAAGGCCCCAAACATGGCATCAAGCCTAGATATCATCAATGTAGTATGCGAAACAATCGCCAATATAGCATAATTTATCCCTCGAATTGGATCGAGTCACAATTTCCAATATATACGACCCCGCACTAACCATGGAGTGCGTGTCTAGCGTCATAATAGCGTCACAGTGTGATATATGGGGGTTTCAAACCCTCAGGTCATCATCTACACCCATTACTCACCTTAAGCCGGCCTTTCCTCTTGAATCGACCTCTTTGCGCATCGAAACTAGTCAAAACCACAATGAATACATTACATTATGCTAAGGAAACCTAACCCAATCGAAAATACTCGAAAAACACTAAAAATTACGAAGTTGGCAAAACCCGAGCCCCGGACCTGCTTATTGAAAAATTACGAAAGTGAGATCACCAAATTTCTCGTATCTCCACAAGTCCGTACATAAAAAATTTACCAAAATCGGAGTTCATTTGACCCCTCAAATCACCAAATCTTATTTTCAAATCCCTAGGCCTAAATCCTCAATTTCTAACCTCCAAACACGAATAAAAATTGAAACCAACAGAAATAATCATGGAGAAACATCAAAATAAAGGTTAGATATTTTTACCCCCTTGATGAGACGAGAACAACGCTGTGAAAATCACCTCAATAGGAGCTCTAGAACTCAAGATATGCCCAAAATACTAAACTTCTCGGTTTATAGACTAACCAGGCCGCTTATGCGGACCCTTTTCCGCTTCCGCTTACTTTTTCTCTTATTCAGAAATTGTGGCCTATCTGGTACCGCCTATGCGGTCATTTTTCCGCTTCCACGGTCAATTTCTGCTCCTTTGGTTCTGACAGCACAAGTACTTTTCTCGGCACGGAAACGAGCATAACTTCCTCATGCGACGTCCATATTTGACGATTCATTTTCCTATGGCTCCGAAATTTCGATGTGGATCGAATGGTTCAAACAAAACTGAATTTGGAGCTCATTTGATTTTTATTGTACCCCTTTATGTCCCAAGAAGAAACATTAAAATATTGAATAAGAGCGAAATCACAACCTGAAACACACATGAGGCCCCGCGGGACCCCAACCAATTATACCAACCAGTCCTAAAACACATTACATACTTGCTTGAGGCCTCAAATCACATTAAACAATGCTAAAACCATGAATTACACCTCAATTCAAGCTTGAAGAGCTTTGAAGTTTCCAACTTCTATTTTCGATGCTAAAGCCTATCAAAACACATCCGATTGACTTCAAATTTTGCACACAAGTCCAAAATGACATAATGAAGCTACAAAAATTCTCGTAATTCCGTTTCAAGCCCTAGATCAAAAACTCACCTATCAACCGGAATTCGCCAAAATACTAACTTTGCTAATTCAAGCTTAGTTCTACACTGGTCATCACAAAAATATTTCGGACACACTCCTAAATCCCAAATCACCTATCAAAGCTATCCAAACCATAAAATTCACATTTTGAACCCGATTTCAAAATTTCCACTTCCGATAGAATTTTCTCAAAAACCTTCAATTTTCAATATTTAGCCAAATGGCTCCAAAATGACCTACGGACCTCCGTATTCACTTCCGATCGTGCTCCCAAATCCAAAATTGCCATATAGAGCTACTCTCAGTATTAAAATCCCAAACGGACATCAATAGCACTGAAATGCATTTTATGCCAAACTGATGCAATTTTTTCAAAAATGCTATCTTCCACAATAGGCGCTAAAATGCTCCACGGTTATCCAAAACCCGATCCAGGAATACATCCAAGTCCAAAATCATCATACGAACCTGCTGGAACCTTCGGATCCCAATTCCGATGTCGTTTACTCAAAATATCAATCTTAGCTTGTTTCTTCAATTTTAATCTTCTGAAATGAGAATTTTTATTTAAATTTGACTCGGAACATTCTGAATTTTAATTTTGACCATACACAGAAGTCAATATACCTGAGATGAAGCTGCTCATGGCCTGGAATTGGTGAATGACGTGTCGGGGTGCAAAACGACCGATTGGGCCGTTATAGAACCCATGTTCAATAAGAATGGTACTTAACATGTCATACCAGGAACGTGGAGCCTATTTTAACCCATACATGAGCTTAGTAAGTTTGTACACATGATTTGGAAATTTCGAATTCTCAAACACCGGAGGTTGTTTCACAAATACTTCTTCCTCGATGAATCCGTTTAGAAAGTACTTTTGACATCCATCTGAAATAGTCTGAATCCTTTGAATGAAGCATAAGCTAACAAGATTCGTATCGACTCTAATCGCGCTACTGGAGCAAAGGTTTCATCGTAGTCAACTCCTTCATGCTGTGAGTATCCTTGAGAAACTAGTCTGGCTTTGTTCCTTACGACCTGTCTTTCTTCATTTAACTTGTTCCTGAATATCCATTTTGTTCTGAAAACTAAAGCATTTTCAGGTCGAGGTATCAGCTTCTGTACTTTATTTTTATTGAATTTATCTAGTTCCTCTTGCATAGCATTTACCCAGATTGAATCCTTTTGAGCTTCCTCTACCTTCTTTGGCTCTATTATGGAGATCAGTGCAATATTCGCCTTCTTTTTGAGAGCTGCTCTGGTCTTCATCCCTTCGTTTGGATCTCTAATAATGAATTTTAGTGGATATTCAGTTTTATTTCTCCACTCGTTTAGTCTAACAGTATTTGTAGTTGACTCTACACGTTGTTTTGGAGTGTTATCACTTGCTTGTTCAGTCGACTCTATCATTCCTCTGGATGTAGTTGACCCCTGTGATTTTCCCGTGTCCTGAGCCTCTTGAGTTGGATCTTCATCATCTACATTAGATCCTTTCTCAACCAAGGGATTATTTTCATAAAACATAACGTGAACAGATTCTTCTACACATAAAGTTTGTTTATTAAAAACTCTAAAAGATCTGCTATTTAATGAGTAACCGAGAAAGATACCTTCATCGCTTCTTGGATCAAAATTTCCAATATTATCCTTACCATTGTTATGAATGATTCATTTGCTTCCAAATGGATGAAAGTAGTTGTTGTTTGGACGTTTACCTTTCCAGAGTTCATACAGAGTCTTTTTCAGAATGGGCCTTATAAAGCAGCGATTGAGATTATGACAAGCAGTACTAACTCCTTCAACACAGAAGTGACTTGGCAATGAGTGTTCCAAAAGCATAGTTTTGGCCATTTCTTGTAATGTTCTATTCTTTCTTTCAACCACTCCGTTTTGTTTACGAGACTAGGAGTAGAGAAATTATGGGTATAGCCTTGATTATTACATAGGTATTCGAATGCCTTGCCTTCAAATTTGCCTCCATGATCACTTTGAATAATGGATATTTGATAGCCTTTTTCTATTTCAATTTTCTTGCAGAAGATCTCAAAGTTTCGCAAGGCTTCATCTTTGTGAGATAGAAAAATCACCCAAGTGAAACGTGAAAAATCATCAACAATAACAAATGCATATTTCTTGCCACCTATGCTTGCAGTTCTAGTTGGGCCAAATAAATCCATATGCAAAAGTTGTAAGGGTTTTAACGTGGAGACTATGTCTTTGTTTTTGAAAGAATTTCTAGTTTGCTTACCCGTCATACATCCATCATGGATATGAGTTCTAGAGAAGTTCATTTTGGGTAACCCAGTAACTAATTCTTGTTTGGATAGATTTTACATTAAATTCATGCTAGCATGATCTTCTATGCCATATCAAAGGATCATCAGAAATAGATGTTAAGCAAATATGACCACCTATATTTTCAAAACCATCAAGTATATAAACGTTTCCAAACTTTTTTCCTGGAAGAATTATTTTACCTGACTTGTCTTCAATGGCATATCCAGTTCTCTTGAACTTTACCTCATATCCTGAGTCGCAAAGTTTATTTATGATAAGGATATTCTATTTTAGTCCATCGACTAGATATACTTCAGTAATATCACACCCGTTGTTGAACGGAACAGTTCCAGTGCCAACTATTTTGCCTTTTGAGTCGTCTCCAAATTTGACACTTCCTCTATCAATTTTTGTGATTTCTTTAAATAGGTTTTTGTCACATGTCATGTGACTGGAACACGCACTGTCTTAATACCGTTTCCTATACGTTTAACTCTATGGTGTTCCTGCAAAGTAAAGTTATTATTTCTTTTAGGCACCCAAGTTTGCTTGGGTATCGATGAGTTAGTGTTGCTAGATTCAAATTTTTAGGATTACAAATCCATCCGGACATATGAGATTTATGAAAGCGACAACCAGAATAAGCAAACTAGAAACTCTTTCAAAAACAAAGACATAGTCTCCACATTAAAACCGTTACAACTTTTGCATATGGATTTATTTGAAGATGCATCATAGATATGAGTTCTAGAGAAGTTCATTTTGGGTAACCCATTAACTAATTCATGTTTGGATAGTTTTTCAATTAAATTCATGCTAGCATGTCCTAATCTTCTGTGCCATAACCAAGGATCATCAGAAATAGATGTTAAGAAAATATGACCACCTATATTTTCGAAACCATCAAGTATATAAACGTTTTCAAACCTTTTTCCTGGAAGAATTATTTTACCCTACTTATCTTCGATGGCACATCCATTTCTCTTGAAGTTTACCTCATATCCTGAGTCGTAAAGTTGACTTATGCTAAGGATATTCTAGTTTAGTCCATCGACTAGATATACTTCAGTAATATCACACCCGTTGTTGAATGGAACAGTTCCAATGCCAACTATTTTCCCTTTTGAGTCGTCTCCAAATTTGACACTTTCTTCATCAATTTTTGCGATTTCTTCAAACAGGTTTTTGTCACATGTCATGTGACTAGAACACGCACTGTCTAAATACCATTTTCCTTTATGTTTTACTCTGTTGTGTTCTTGCAAAGCAAAGTTTGTTACTTTCTTTTAGGTACCCAAGTTTGCTCGGGTATCGGTGAGTTAATGATGCTAGATTCAAATTTTTAGGATTCCAAATCCATCCGGAAATATTAGATTTATGAAAGTGACAACCAGAATATTTATGCCCGTTTTTATTTCAGTTATGACATTTAACACTAGACCCATTTATATGTCTCTTAATATAGCTGGATAGCAGTTCTAGAATTAGCCGACTTCTTTCCAGTTGAATTGTAAGTCGACTCGTTTGATCGACTGGTCGATCTTGTTCTGATTTGTTCTTTTCCATTTTACTTGTAAGTCGACTGATTAGACTTGACTGAACTACGACTGGTGGATTTATGCAAGCTGTTAAACTGCATTTGCAATTCCTCAAACTCTTCTTGAAGTACTTAATTTTTAATTTCACATTCGTCAAGTTTGATTTTCCAGTTTTTGACTTCCTTGGTGAGTTATTTAAGCTCGTTCATCATCTTTTGAGATTCTTTCAGGGTGGAGTCAAGAATATCTTGCAATTCATTGCATCTTCCACAGTCACAAGATCTTACCTCGCTAGTTTCTCCCTTTGCCATGAAGAAATTTTCATTGTCTGAATCGTCTTCATCAGTTCAGCATCCTAAAGTTTTGTTGATCTCATTTTCTAAATTCGTCATGAAGCATAGATTTGCTATTTCTTCATGGTGTGAATCATCCTCATCACTCCAGCTTCCAAATGATTTGTTCTTGTTGAAGGCTCTAGAGATCGTTTTCTTTAGTTCTTTTTATTTCTGTATCTCCTCGTTAGTCCGTCCATGTTTCTAGACATCATAGCAATTTCTTAGCTTTGGGATCATCAGTTTCATCTTCAGCTGCCTCCGTGGTAGCTTTGAATGCAACTATTTTTTTTTCTCTTCTTGATATGTCTTGTTCAAATGTGTTCGTTCAAAAGCAGTAATTTCTCCTCGCAATTCATCATAAGATAGTTTATTCAAATCTTGAGATTCCAACGTGACTACTTTAGTCTGCCAAGTAATTGGTAGACTCCTGAGAATTTTTCTGACTTGATCTCCACTGGTGTAGGGTTTGCCAAAGTCTTTCAAGTCATTGATTACTTTGCTAAGCTTGGTAAACATTTCTTCGATGGATTATTCTTCTTTCATGGAGAAAAGATAATAGTCATGCACGAGCATATTTATGTGAGTTTCTTTTACTTTGCTGGTACATTCATAGGTGACTTCGAGTTTGTCCTACATTTTCTATGTCGTATCACAACTTGAAATCTTTCATATTCTTCACAACTTATAGCATTTTGAAGTAGATTCCTTGCCTTGTGGTTTATTTGAACAGCTTCCAATTGCTCGTTTGAATATGAATCAATGTCATCAGGGTCATCGAGCGGAGGAGTGCTGGCAGGAAATGGATAATTACCTTTCTTGATAACTCTGCATACTTTGACAACATATGCTTTGGTGAAGATTTCCATGAAAAGAATGGACATTGGGCCTAACTCAACCCCAAAAGCTAGCTTATGAAGTGAGGATTGCCCAAGCCATATAAGGAGACCAAGGACCTCAAATCCCTCCGATGTGGGACAACTCAACACCCTCCTCACGCCCAGATCTCTGGAGCGTGGACAACATAAATGGGGGCCCAACATCGGTAACAATAATTGGGATGGGCCTGGCTCTGATACCATGAAAAGAATGGACATTGGGCCTAACTCAACCCCAAAAGCTAGCTTATGAGGTGAGGATTTCCCAAGCCATATAAGGAGACCAAGGACCTCAAATCCCTCTGATGTGGGACAACTCAACATTCCATGCTAATTTTCTGGTGATAGAAGTGTTGTCCATTGAAGTAGTATGGTCTTACATGAGAGGTTCCCTTTTGAAACAAAGCTCCAACAATAATTTTATTTGCCATGATCTTTTTCTCACAAGCTGTTAAGCAAAAAAATAATAAGTGTGAGCCTGGCTCTGATACCAATTGAAATACAAGATGGGGTGAATTGTAAATAATTTAAACTTAATCGTAAATAAGTTGACTTAAAAATTTATTAGTCGACTGAATGTGAAGATATTGCAGGTGAAGATTTCGAATATAATTATGCAGAAAGTAAGTGCAGAAATATAAAGACTTCCAGAATTTTATATTGGTTCGGATTCAATGTGAATCCTAATCCTGTCCCCTTGGGTTGCAAGGGATTTCTCTTCAGATCATTGATTTTCTTTTGAGCACAGATATGATACTTGTCACACAGTCTTCTTTCACTCGTTTGATACAATGCCTCACTAATTGAGAACCCTCTTTCTATCTCTGACTTGTTACACAGTTAATCTTTCTAGACTACTATGCTTGTTTGCAGTAAATTGAAGATAGATATTTGGTTTGACCAAAGTATATCTAAGCTAGGGTTTACAAGGATGTATAAATACTTTGATGGATGGTGGAGGCTTGATAACCCAAAAGATTTGATACTAGGAAAGAATTGATTCTTTCAAAGAATAAGGACTAAGACGTTGCTTTTCTTGATTGCTTCTTGATTGTTGATGTTTCCAAACTTGGTTGCTTACCATATTTTCACATTTGGCTAGAGATATAATTGAACACAGATTGCCTTTGATTGCGGATTGTCCAGTCTTTATTTCCGTCCATATCTTCACATTATTATGAATCATCAGAGATTTGTGTTCAGTCTTTTTTGTATCTGGGTTGATATGATTTCCCCACAATTATGGAAGGCTTCCTGATTTTCTGATGATATCCTGATGTTTTCCTTGAGCATCGACAGCTACCTTTAAGTAAGATTTCCTTCCTTTTTTTGCTACAACAATTTTGCTTCCTTGTTTGAACACAATGGCAGCCTCTCTTTTAGCTCTTTCCTCGTTTGCTACATCAGTTCCAATAATTATGCTTCCCTTTTTTTGAATGCCTGCACATTTATATTAATTTCATCATTAAAATATGATCTAACACATCTATTTTTCTTTAAAAATTTCTAAATATGGAACAAAAATCATGTATTTCAAAAATTGTTAAAACGAGATTTGATTAAGTAATTGGGTTTGCTTGCCTGACAGCAGTGTTCAGTGCCACCATGACCCATGGTGGATTTTGGGTCGTGACAACATGGTATCAAATCACTAGGTTCCCATCGGTCACACAAGTCATGAGAAAGTCTAGTAGAGTCTCGCGTATCGGTACGGAGACGTCTGTACTTATCCTCGGGAGGCTACAGGGCTATTAGGAGTACTTCCCTTCTTGATTTACTTATCGTGCTGTACGATTCCTTTGAGGCTTATGCCTTTGATTCCTTCCTACTCAACATTACGTGGCGCGAGCGCTCGCTAGAAATCGAGAATTTGAAGGATTGAAATTGCACTACGATTGTGGTGCGGGATGATTTTCCCGGTATAGTTGATTGGACTATTATAGTCGCTTTAGGGAAGGATATTCTATTGTTCAACTCAGTAACAGAACTTCTAAGAGCCTTGAGGCTAGGCATAGATTTCCATGATGCTTATAAGATACTATTCTGTAGTGTGGTTGTTATGGTAGGATATGTCCCCACGTGTCGGGGCAGTGGATGAATTGAAGGGAAGTTTACTCAGCGTGTAATAAAGGGATCCAATATTTTATTACCGGCACTAGAAAGGAAGCCGAACTAAGGTTTGTCAGATTTAGCTGGTGAGCTTGTTGGAGATTTTTTCTATGGTGGGGTGTCGTGATCCTAATGGAACATACCAAGTTTGTCGGTGCTATAATCTGATAGAATTCGCCTTTATGGCAGATATGGTGAAATAGTATTAGAGATACAGCTGTCAGATATCGCATGGTGCGGTGTTTTAAGATCGAATCAGAATTTTTAATGTTGATGGATCGATAAGGATGACCTTTGGGAAGATTCTAAAGTTAGCAGCAATAGTGGATTCAAGTGCCGCGAAGATAAGTTTTTATTTAAGGCAACAAGTGAGCAGCATAGTATGAGGAAGAACATGTGGGAAGTGTCAGACGGTGTTCAAAATTTCTAGAAGGCCAAGAATGAGGAGAAAGGCTGAGTGGTAGATTAAGAGATGAGTTCCGCCAAAGTGGGAGAGTGGCGGGGGTTGCATATGGGCTTGGTAGTAGGATGACTACGCGCCTTAAGGAGACTTTGGAATGATCGGAGAATTTTAGAGATTAGTAATTGGGGCCTATGGAGCAAACTGAAAGCATGGGCCATTATGCGACAGAAGATTTGATATAGCAGAAACAAGCTGCTTAACGTGAAGGAAGATGCAGCATATCTCTGAATTGGGAGGATACTGCTGCACGTTTTAATTGATGTTCGCGAGGGGTGAATGGACTTGTGCAGCTGGAAGGTGAGCTCGGACTCAGGATAGGCTAATGGTGTAATAGTAAATGTACCCCGTGCAGAGGCGTGGGAAGATGTCGGGAGGTAATTTCTCTAGGAGGGATATTCCCTATAAGAAGGTTAGCAGTCACGTGATTGGCGAAGCTTCTGCAAGGAATTATATGGGTTGTTCAACAAAGAGATCAGTCATGCGAATATGGAGGATGATTCAGAATATGAAAGATGGGGGTTTACAGAAATATTCTAAGAAATTTGATAATTTATGGCTCAAGGTTATGTCAGAAAGAGGTAAAAGATTGGGCGAACTCAAGAATTGTGAAATGATTGCTTCAAGCTAAGTAAGAGAGTCCCACCGACTAAGATTTGGTTGTATGATTAACTACTTGCGTGATTTTCGGTTATTAGTTTATTAATGGGTATTTTAGCTATGAAATAAGACCATAAGTGGTAATTCGAGCAATGAATTGTTGGAGGCATGCGATGGTTGGCCTTATTGGCTCATGTTCGGACATGGAAAAAGATTCAGGATTAATGCCTCGTATAGATATCGGTTACAAAGGAGGTGATTCCGCCGAATGCTTCGTTGAGGGGGTATTCATGTGTTATGACATTAGTGGAGTTGATTGCGTTCTATTCCAATTCAGAGCAGGTGGCTCTCAGTAAAGGTCCTAGAGGATTCAAAAAGGGTAAAGCGTGGTGCCTAATAATTTCAAGATTATTGGTACGGTTGAGAATCAAGCTTTTGCAGCAAATTATGAGTGGATACTTAGAATGTTGTGTGATGTGTTGACTTACGGGTAGCATTGAGAAAATATGAAATGGTTCATGGGATTCGAGACAACATGGTTTCATGATTCAAGGTCACTCAGGATGTGTGCAGATAGAGTGTGTAAGGTGTTGAATGAAGAAGTATTATTTTGAAGGCAATTAGGATTTAGTGGAAGGAAGTTGATTGATTAGCCATGGTTAACTTGGAATATTGGTAGTGGTGATCAGTTCATCCAGTGTGATCAAGTCATGCATGTGATTTGTGGTGGTGCGTGTGATTCTTTTCGGCCGCAGTGATTGATGCTATTCAGAAGCATTCTTCTTTTAAGGTTTTTTATGAGTAGGCAGATCCTGGAAGGGTTATTGTGGCGTGGACCACTACGGTTGGCATATTCGATGGTTATGAGAATTCGCTTGTATGTTGTATAGCTCTCCTGAAGTGAGTAAAATGAAAAGTTTTATATGATGAAGTGTTAGTCTATCAGTGGTTCCACAGTTGTAATGGAAATCGTGTCTATCGTATATCGGCATGTTGGGTGCAGTGAGTGGTATGGAATTTGAAGTGAGAACTAAGGTTTTTGTTTGGTAAATGACTGTGATGTCACGAGCTCGGATGAGCAGGAAAGGAATTTCAGTGTTTTAAGTAAGATTTAAATTGTTATTAGTATCACCTGAGATTGGTGTTTTGCGAGAAAGGCTTTGCATCCTGGTTACGGAATTTTGATCGCTTTTCAGCGGTAGTGCGGTCGATGGTTTGGATGTGCAGACCCATTAATTATTTCAGAAGGTTGTGGGAGCATGTCCCACAGGAAGATTGTATAAGTGTAACATTCAGTCGCTTGATTGAGTAGAGTTTTAAACCAAGTATGAGAATTTTGGTAATATCATTAATTTGAGAATTTATGCCTAAAGGCACTCTGGTTATTAGATTATGAACCGAGGAGGTTTCTCCAATTGTGATAGATGTTCTTGTGTGTTATGAGAATAGGGAAGTTATCATGGACCTTTGAAAGGTTATTGGCCTATTTAGTCCCGATAAAGGTCGATTTGAGGTTGATGGATGGAATTAAATATGGAAGTTAGCCTTACGTCAGGCCGATTGTGTTCGTTTCAGCAAGCTTCCCTTGTGGGAGAGCAGTCGTGGTGTTATTTCATGGTTAGTTATTTCATGTAATGATACATTGCATCGTATGAGTTGCAAGACGGCTTGGTAAACTTCATATGTGCTGAGGTTCCGCGCAGCGATGATGTTATAGGAGCAGGATGGCTTTTGAGAGTTAGATCATGTATCGCACCTCAGTTCTGCTTGAGTTTTGTAACCTATAGCGCTATATGTGTCCTCCGGGATGGTGTTATACACCATAACGTGTCTATGCCAGATATTTGGTATTTTGTTGTAATGAGAAATCTATCTCGATGGGTATCTCATTTATTGAGTGCTATTATTATTTGGATCAGGTTGAGCGCCGCAGTTGTGTGATGTTGAATCTGGTATCCTATATGCTATTTTGTGTGTTTCGCTTCCTATCTTCTAAGGAAAGTCTATATTAGTGCGGGGGTTAGGTGATTCCTTCTAGAGTTCTATTCCATGTTTGTGTTGTGTTCGGGTTGGTGGTCTATTGGAATATTGTGGCATCATATGAGACTTTTGATCACATTCGAAGTGGCTTATAGCCTGAGCAGTTCATGATGGGTGAGATGAGATTTTGGGATTTAGGATGAGTATAATCTTATTATATGAAGTACATTAATGAGCAAAGATCATTATTTGGTTCAGAATGTGGTAATGTTTCATGTTAGAAGTATAGACTAATAATTTGTTTATTCAGTCGTGCTATTGTTATAAAAGTTAGAGCAAGACCTATGTAGGTCATGCCTTTTGGCTAAGTTGATCAGAAAATGTTACTGTGGTCCTATGAGTAAATTGATGCAGATTATGAATTCAGCAGAGTTATACAGGCATGTTTGAGTACAGCATGTAGTGATTGATACGGTAGTCGTATGTTAGAAACAGGTCTGGAATAGAATTCCGAATGTTGGAATTCGGCTCTAAGGCTTATTTTCTTGAGTAAAAAGGGAATATCTTTTGAATTTGTCAAGTTAATGTTCTCAACTAAGTTGTGGTGGCATGGGAAGGTACATGAGGTGCTAAATAGTGATTTCAGGCTACTTCAGCATAGTTCTCAGCGCGTTCGAGGATGAACGTATGTTTAAGTGGGAGAGTGTAATGACCCGATTGGTCGTTTTACTAATTAGAACCTTGTTCCCTTAAATAAAACTTCTCACGTTTTCTTTAGCTAAATTATGTCTTGCCTGGGGTGATTAGTTCGGAAGTTTAATGAGTTTTGAGTGAAAATAAAATCCATTCATTTCCATAAGCTTTTCTTAAAATGCCAAATTTGACTTCAGTCAACTTCCTTGGGAAACGGACCCTAATTTGTGATTCGATGGTCCTGAAAGGTCCATGGGAAAATATGGGACCTGGCGTATGCTCGGAATCGAATTTAGAGGTCCTTATCCCGAGTAAGGAATTTTTATGTAAAATTATTAAATAGAAGTTTTAAAGGATTAAAGAATCTAAATATTCATTAAAAATCTAGGTAGCGGGTTCGGATTCCATTTCCAAAACTCGGTACAAGTCCAAAATATCATATAAGACCTACCCGTAAAATTTGGTGTCAATCCGAATTGTTTAAGGGCATTTTGACTCGTTGATAGGAAATAAACAACTTGAAGTTTATTAAGTTGAACCAATTGGTATTGGGGTTCGATTCATTGATTTAGTGTTGTTTTGGGTGTTCTGAGGGTTTGACTAGTTCCGTCTCACAATTTCAGACTTGTCGGTATGTTCGAGCGAGGCTCGGGAGCGCCGAGCGTCAAATGATCGAGGTTCGATCGAAGTCGGACTTTGAAAGGAAGCAAGTTTCCTGCTTCTGTCAAAACCGCTATCTTTGACTGCAGAAGCGGTGAACACATAAGCGGCCACCTGGTCGCTTCTACAGAAGCGGAAGGGCCAGGAAGGGAAGGAACCGCAGAAGCGTCCCTAGGACCACAGAAGCGGTCCCGCTTGTGCAAACTAAGCGACCACATAAGCGGCTTTCGACTTGTCCTCAAACCGCAAAAGTGGTTATTCTTCCGCAGAAGCGAACGCCGCATATGCGGAAATTCGTCCGCAGATGCAAAAATCGCTGGGCATTAAGGGTTCATTAAATACAAACCTAAGCTCATTCTCACTCATTTTCACTCATTTTCACTCTACTTGGGCGATTTTGGAGGTTCCGAAGAGAGGGTTTCAACATAACATCACAAGCTAAGTAATTCCCACTCACTCTTAGCTTAAAACATGAACATTAGATAGATTTAACACTAATAATCAAGTAAAAATCAAGGATTAGAGCTAGGCCTATGGTTTTGATAAAATTAACATTTAACCACCTAATTAGCTATGTAATGAACTAAAAATCACATATTAGTAATCCATGAGTTATAGAGAGTAATTTTTCGAAATGTGGGCCCGGTTTGGAATTTAGAAAACTTGCGGAAAAAGTTGGGAAATCATTTAATTAGTTGGAATTCAACTTTGTGAGCACCTATTGACTAGTTCTTGCTTTATTTAACTAGTTGGTGCTCATTCGGCTTCGAATTAAGGTTAGAGCCTATTCTTGTTATTGAAGGAATGCTTCTGAGCAAGGTGAGTCTCCTTTCTAATCTTGTGAGTGGGAGTTTACCCTATAGGTTAGTGAAATTGATTATGTTCTCCTATTTGTGGGGGCTACGTACGCACGAGGTGATGAGAGTCGTTACGTAGCTACTATTATGCTATTGTCCGGGTAGTCTAGGACACAAAAGCATGTTATACTTGGATTAATTGTGAACTCAGTGATGGCTTGAATTGCTTATATCATATTAAATTTATAAATGGATTTCAAAGAGAGACTTAAGCTTTGTTTTCTCAAATTATTAAAGACAGTTGACCTTTCTTGGATATTTGCTCCATGTTGACTATTTGACAGATTGTATGTCTGCGTATGTTTATTTTGGAACGGGTCATATGCCTCGATAGATTAATAGATGCATCTATAGGCGCGCCGTCGACCCTCGGCAAGTGCACATTTATTATGTTGCATCGAGCCGTCGCCTAGGTATGATTTGTGCATGCTTGTATTGCTGCCTCGACTTATTTGAGTCGTTTTATGCCAAAGTATGGCTCGAGATTATATTGTTAATAATAACAAGAAACCTAAGGAAATTTTCCATGAAGGAATTATATGCTTACTTATTTTGTCTATATGGATTAGAATCATGTTTATAAAAAAAATCCACTAGTTATGGAGAAATAATCATTGGACTACTAGTGAGTGTCAAAGTTGACCATCTCGTCTATACCCCTTTGGGATTAGATGGGACACTCATTGGGTTCATATTGGTTTTTTTTTATAATACTACACTTGCTGTGCATTTTTTTTCACAGGTATATGTGAATCCAGCGGTCTGCTAGGAATAGCAGCATGGATGATTCGGGGACTAGGTGAGTTGCATCATTTGAGGCGGCCGCAGCTAGAGTAATCCCTTCCCTTGCAGTGTATTTACTTTCTATCCATTGTATTTCGGATGGATGTTGTATTTTTATTCTCTTATCATTAGATGCTCGTGTACTTGTAACTCCGTGTTCTGGGATGGTTTGAGATATTGTGTTGCTGGCTTCACTTTGAAATTTGATTTGAAAATCTATATTCTTTATGAATTTCTAAATATGGAAGAAAAATCTAGTATTTCAAAAATTGTTAAAACGAGATTTGATTAAGTAATTGGGTTGGCTTTCCTGACAGCAGTGTTCGGCGCCACCATGACCCTTAGTGGATTTTGGCTCGTGACATTTGTAAACTTCCATGAAAACCGCATAAGCAGAATTTTGGCCATAGAAGAGGTCCCGCATAATCATAAACGGGACCGCTGAAACTAAAATCATTGTTGGCAGAAGGGTTTTATATCATTATTTCATCTACGGGCTTATGTAATTTTTTCTCAATTGTTTAGCGATTTTGGAGCTTTGGGCAAGAATTTTTTAGGGTTTCGACTGAGAATCGAATGGAGGCAAATTCCTTGGCTTAATTATCCATGTCTAAGGTAGAATTAACATGTAAATTGGTGTAAATTCATCAAAAATAGGTTAAGTTAGGGCTTGAGGACATATATGAGAAAATGGAATTTAGAGAGACAAATAGACTTCAATTTTGGTAAATTTGATATGTATAGACTCGTGGAGAGACAAGGAATTCAGTGATGTAAATTTTGTAATTTTTCAAGAAGTGGGCCCTGGGGCTCGGATTTTGCTAGTTTCGAGATTTTTGTTATTTCTCGATTGTTTTCAATTGGGTGTCGTTCCGTTTCTTATTGTGATGTATTTGATCTGGTTTTGGTTAGATTCGACATGTGTGGAGGTTGGTTTCAGAGGCAAAGGTGTCGCAGGCTGGAGATTTTGTCGGTTCAAGGTGAGTAATACTTGTAAATGATATCCTGAGGGTTTGAAACCCCCGTATTTGCACATCATAGTGTTGTATTGAGGTGACTTGCACGTCGGATATGGGCGTGGGGTAGAGCACCGTTGGGTATTGAGACTCGCTCCATCCTAATTGATGTGATTACTACGTATTTGAGTGAAACTACTTGATATTATCACAATTTGGGTCGATTGCCATATTTGGGCTTCGTGCTGATTATTTGATCCTTCAGGGATTGATATCACCATTTTTACATTACTCTGCATATTATTTGATCTCGGTCCAAAGATTTAAATCTTGTTTGCAAACTCAACCATCTTTCTAAGATTTAAAAACTTAAATGATATTTTATGATGTCTTGAGCTGAGGACTGTTATTTTAATATTTCCCAAGTGGCTTATGTGCATTTCTGGACTGTACATGGATCGAGTTGCGCACTGCATCCGTGTTATAGTGATTTTTGGACTGTGCATGGATTGGGCTGCACGCCGCAGCGGTGTGATATTGATATTGCATTTGGGCTGTAGGAGCCCATCCGGAGTCTGAACCCCTACAGTGAGCGCGGGTACCCAAATAGATCGAGCTGCACGCCATAGAGGTCATATGCATTGCATTGCATTCACGTATTGTTACCTGGTTGTACTACCGGCATGGCATTTAGCACTCTCATATAATTGGCATCCATGTTATTACTTGTATTAGTACTAGATACCCTGGTGTTATTTGTTAATGGGCTATTGTGCATGATGGGTTGACTTATATGCGGACTTGCACTATCTGATTTTTCATTCATTTGCTTGACTGTTGGAAAAAAAGGATGTTTTCAAAGAGGTTTTTAAACTGAGTCGGATAGTTTCTAAAGGATTATCTCGGACTTACTGGTTTCTCAAAGGGTTGTGTTGTCCCATATTGCATAGTGGAGTGCTCTTACGTGATTTCTTGCCTCTCAGTTATTATTTACTTCTATTACTCACTGAGTTGGAGTACTCACTTTACTCCCTACACCTCGCATGCAGTTGCAGGTACAGTTCACCCGGTAGCTGAGCAAGGTGACCGCCAGCGTTCGCAGCACCGAACTTCATCTTTTTAACTGCAGATTCTATTTTACATATGTTATTGGCCATGTAGGGTTGTTCAGCCTTTTTTAGATGTTCGTGAGTTGTGAAACCCCAGCCGGGTTGTGTTGGGTTGTAATTATTAGTTTTTAATGCCATTAAGTCTTAATTTCTATTCATTTATATTTCAAAATGGTTAAAGAGAGGATTTGGGCTAGTTGGCTGGCCTTTTCTTCACGAGAGGCGTTATCACAACCGGGTATGGAAATTGGATCGTGAAAAGTTGGTATCAGAGCCTAGGTTACTAGGTCTCACGTGTCATGAGCAGGTTAGTAGAGTCTCGCAATCGGTACGGAGACGTCTGTATTTATCCTCGAGAGGCTGCAGAACCCTTAGGAAAAAACTTCACTTTTTTGGAATTCTTATCGTGCGTACTTGTTTCAGCTTGGAATATAACTCTTGAAATTCCTTCCTCACATCTATATACGCGCAAGAGCGCTCAGTATTATATGTGCCTCGATGGCCTGCAATTCCCCGATCGAGGGGCGAGATGGATTTCTATGAGTTGATGTTGGGCCGGTCTGGAGGAATCTTCGCCTATTGCTTGAGCACCGAGGTGCTAATTTTGCAAGCTGGTGTTATGAACCTATATATTCATTATTATCCCTAATTGTGGTAATAGCAGCTGAATATCTACGTGATGAGTATGTTGGTTTTGTGAGATGTGTCTATTTCACTTGGAAGTGTGAAAAAAGGCCTGTTAGGTGATAGATGAATCGCTAAGTGTTTGATTTCCATTGTGATTGGATGGGTCGCCCCAAGTTATGGGTGGATAAAGAATCTTTTCAGATCTCCTAGCTGGCAGTGAAGTAAACAGCATATTACGATATAAGTTCCGGTTTAGGAAGACTAAATTGGCTATGTAGCGTATATGATGGTGGAAGGTATGCCGAAGTACTATATTGAGGCAAAGAAGGTGGGTTATCTCATGCAGGTTGTTCTTCTGTAGTATGATCCTTATGCGTATGTTAGAAGGTCTCATGTGTAATTGAAGGGTACGCGTTGAAATTGAGAATCCGGGGTCACTTAAGAGTAAGGACTCAACTAACGTGGGGACGAATGTGAGATTTGTAGAGGATTACAGTACTAAGATGATATGTGTTTTCATAAACTAGTAAATGATTTGAGTGCAATATCACTATGGCATGGTGGTATCATTAGAGTAAAGGTATTATGAGTTGTTGAGTGTGTCATGATATATGGCTTCGAGCCATGTTGGGGAGGTTGTTGTTGAGTAGCTGATTGCAAGGATATGTGTTATGTGATTCCATTTTGAAGTATGCTGGCGGATCAGATCTGGTCGCAAAAATTGAGCCGGGGATGGCAAAAGACGGACAAAGGTTATATGGTGCTTCATAGATGTGTGAAAATAATAGGAAGTCTTGAGGTGTTGATGATAAAAAATGTGCATTGTATAGAGAAGGAAGATGTTTGTTTGTATTGGAGTTAGTTCATATCCTGTGGTGTCAGAGTGCTAATAAGGAATTAGTGGTTCTGTTCTTTGAGTCAGGTAATTTGCAGTTGAATAAGAGTGAATGACTTCCGAGAACGATTCTAATGTTTTCCAGATTTTACATGTAACGATCAGGTGTTTTAAGGTTGTGTATGTGGTTAGAAACTGTGTTTTCATTGGAAAAATGTCAAGACTTGTGGTATTTTTATGTTAATTATGGAATTCTATGCATCAGTATCAGGAAAAATAAGGTAACGGAGTTGGATTCATAGGAAGTTCTTCCTAGTATATTATTTTGGGAATGTGGTGTTCCTAGGAATATTTGAGAGAGTATTCAGTGGCTTGTGGGACATAGACAGTGTGGTCTTGTGCTTGGGTCTCATGTAGAGTGAGCCTCAATTGAGGAATTGTGGTGCTTCAGCAAGAGGGAATATCAAGTTGAAAATGAATCAGAAGGAAACCTAGATAAATGAACTAGCTTGTTAGTGGACCGAATCGGTATGGTAAAGATGTGATTAATTCTTTGTGTGTGTTTGAGGCAATTAGTTCGTGCAAGTATATTGTAGCAAAGCTCTTGAGTTCTGACAGCTTGTTTAGCTTGGTTTAGTTTGAAGGATTCACTCCTAACAGTTAGCCTGTGCAAATGGAATGGGAGAGAATTCTTGTTGGGTATTAATGTGGTTTAGAGATGAATATTTTCTATGGACGTGCAGAAGATGGGGTGTGTAATGATTTTCTTCTAAATGGGATCAATGAAAGTTCATGACTAGTCGAGTGCGTAGATGTCTGTGGTTGTGAAAAGGGAGATGGAGTTCTCATGTTATCCTAGTGTGGTATGGTATATGCGATATATTGTGGAGGATTGGGATTTGCGTGTGTAAGGTTTCAGTTCAGTTTAGAATGGAAAGTAATTAAATTCTTAAGCAGCACGAATAGCTGCAGGTGATTTAAGAATCAAACTTGAGATGATTAAGGAAAATGGTATTACTATTCTAGTGATCTTTTTTTTTAGATTAAACTTGCTTTTCCATTGATCTCAAAAAAGATGTACAATATTCCTATCCAGCAGCATTTGGACTAGCTACTGATCTATACTTAATGCTAACAGTGTAACTATACAATTCTACTCTCATTACATACATGTATCCTATCATTAGGCAGTAACTAACAAGCTAAGGATAGTAATTGAGTTGTCGCAGCCCATCCTGCCATTGTCTGCAATTTCTACCACAAAGATGTGTCAATAATGCAATCTCCTTATATATCAACTCTTCCACAAAATTAGCACCTTCAAACCTCATGTGATTCCTTATTCTCCAAATCAATGCAACAGTAGTGATAAATGCAGATGCAGTGATTGCATTTCTCCACTGGTTGCTGTTAGCTTTGCTGCATATCCAGATGAGTTCATCATCCCAGCAGCCTATAGTTTTAGAGTATCCCAATCAAACACAAATTCTAGACCATATTCTGTTTGTGACACTACATTCAAAGAACATATGGTTAAAACTTTCAATATTCTGCTGACAGAAAACACAAGTAACTGGAAGTTGCAGTCCCATTGCCTGCAATCTATCAACTGTGGGCAGCCTATGGTGTGCAGCAAGCCAAGCAATAAACTTATGTCTAGGAAGCACATTTTTAATCAGTAACAGCTTTTTCCATGTAACCTTAGTGAAACTGGGCATCAGAGAGAGGTAAAGCTTCTGTATATTAAACCTGTTCTGCTTACATACACTGTGTAGTCGAGCATGCAAATCCCCTTGAAGCTGAGTGCTCTCCATTATGCTTGTTCTACTCTCCATTATCTTTCTAACCACCCAAGAAGCAGCCTTTGGTATGGTAAGAGTAGAAAGATTTCCTTGCTTTATGTAATAAGTATGCACCCAACGAACCCATAAGCAATCTTTTTTCCTAGCCAAATCCCATAACAGCTTAGTGACAGCTGCCTTGTTCCACACATATAAGTTTAAGATGTTGAGACCTCCAGCAGAAATAGGTGTGCATACTGTCTCCCAAGCCATCAATGCTCTTCTGGATATATCAGCTTTACCAGTCCAGAGAAATGTTCTACATACAGAATCAATGACTTTCAAAACCTTTTTTGGAATGATGAATATCTGAGCCCAATAAGACTGCATCCCAAAAACCACTGCTTTAATCAACTGACACCTGCCTGCATATGACAAGAACTTAGCAGACCAACAAGTTACTTTGTTCGTGATCTTCTCAATTAAAGGCAGATAATGGTGTATAGCCAACTTCTCTGAATCCAAAGGAATCCCTAAGTATCTAAAAGGCAAAGTTCCTACACTGAACCCCAAGGTATCAAGAATTTCCTCCCTGTATTGTGGTTGCACACCAGCCAGATAAACAACACTTTTACTGGTATTAGCCTGTAATCTAGAAGCTGTAGAGAATTGAAGAAAAGCCTTATGTAGTAACTGAATTGATACCACATCAGCTCTACAAAACATGAGAAGGTCATCGGCAAAACATATATGAGAGATATTCAATTTCCTGCACTTAGGATGAAAATTGAAGTTTCCATCCTTATAGATCTGCTATAGAATTCTGTTTAGATATTCCATAGCCAAAACAAATAGGTAGGGAGACATGGGATCTCCTTGTCTTATGCCTCTCTTTGCAATAAATGGTTTGGTTAAACTACCATTTATTATTAAGGAGTAAGAGACAGTTTCTACACAAGCCATAATCCACTAAGTGAATTTTGCTGGAAATCCCAAGTCAGTTAGAATCTGTCTCAAATAACCCCACTCCAAAGTATCATATGCTTTCCTCAAGTCTACCTTTAGTACACATCTAGGAGACACTCCCTTCATAGAGTATCCCTTGAAAATTTCTTGACTTAGCAAAATGTTGTCAATAATGCTTCGACCTTCAATAAAAGCTGACTGAGCAGGTCCCACCAATTCCCCAATGACACCTTTCATTCTTCTGGTAAGCACTTTGGAAATGATTTTATAGATTGTTGTACAACAAGCAATAGGTCTATAATCCTTTACTGTGATAGGAGCCTTTACTTTTGGAACAAGGGCTATGGCTGTAGTGTTGATATTATAAGGCAGTTGGCAAGTATTAAAGAAGTCTTTGGTAGCAGATAGAATATCTCCCTTTACCAGATCCCAGTATTTAGTAAAGAACTCAACTGGAAACCCATCCACACCAGGAGCTTTCTCAGTAGGCATTTCCTTCACTGCTTCAGTGATCTCTTCCAAAGTTACCTCCCTTATGAGTTGTTTTTGCTGATCAATTGTGAGACACTTTCCTTCCTTGATAATCTGAGTGTTTGCACATGGTAGTTCAGATGCACATTCCCCCATTAAAGATTTGAAAACTCTTAGGAACTCTTGCTCTACTGCTAGGGGATCAGTGAGCTTTAAGCCAGTATCTGTATAAATGGATGTAATGTTGTTTTGCCCAGTTCTAATCTTCCATTGAGCATGAAAGTATTTAGTGTTAGCATCTCCACATTCAATCCAGCATGCTTTAGACTTCTGTCTCATTATTTGCTCTTCTATACAATTCCATTTCTCAAGTTCTTCAATTGCTGTTTTCTCCTCAGTAATTAATTCCTGACTGAATGGATGATTCTGCATCTGACATTGAATAATATGTTCAGTAAAAGGGGAAAGTGATGTAAACTAATAATACTTCGGTAGGATTGCAGCATTTTCTTGTCGGATCGACTGTTGATGTTTGATTTTGTTGAAGGCACAGGAAAACTTTAGAATATTTTACGTGGATTGAATGGGTACTTGATGTCTGATAGGTATTCATATGATAGAATGTGGGATCAGGAATAGTGATTTATGTGTTATACGGAGTTGGTGACTAGGAGTTCTCTAATTCAGTCTATGTCGTGGTTGTGGATCGCGTGTGTTGGTAGTGCTAGTGTCTATTGGGAGTTGGAGGCCCGAGTGGATCATTCTTTTCTTGGTATATTAGACTGTGGACATGGTATTCGGGTGTGGACCGGTTGCCTCAGTGTTGGGTTATTCTAGACTATTGTGCTATGGGTTATGTCAAGAAATGCCACAGGTTGCGTGGAAGAGTGCATTGAATTATGTTCTAGCTGAGTGGTTGTATTCCAAAGACCAGCGGACGGTTGGGAAGGATTGCTTTTCTTAATTGGGCCTTCGTGGCGGATGTTAATGTAGAGGTTTCTACCATTGATTCTGTTCCGGTATTGAGGGACTTTATTCGAATAGGTTCCTTGTAGTCGGGCATGTCGCTTGGCAAGATTGTGGATTTCAGTTTTCATTTGTTGCCGGGCACCATATCGTACGGCTCTGGCAGGAGTTGTAATAGTGGGAGGAGCAGCTTCAAGCTTCTTGGTATTGAGTTTTTTGGCAGGCTAATGTGGCTATGTATTTAGGTTGAGTTAGCTTGGATAGTCCCGAGTTGTATTGTTGAGGGTTAGGCTAATCCGATCGTATTGAGCTTGTTAGTGATCTAAGGAGATCTTTGAATTGTTTTTCTGTTCTTTGAGATGTTATGATTTGTTGGATATGGACACATGTGGTGGAGTTATATTCAGGATTCCGAAAGGAAGTCGAGAGGGAAGTGTAATTGAGTGTTGCTCGGTAAATGGAGAATTATTTATGACCTATCGGGTTGCGTGTCGTATGTTATTTTTTCACCGTGGGTGTAATGAATTGCTTTGGCTTCAGACATCAATTATGCATGGCTGACGATTTTAATCATAGTGACTTGAGGTGTTTCATGTGTAATAGTGTTTGGATAGAATCGCCCGTTGTGGCGACGCCACTTAATATTACGACTTTTTGATGAGGATCTCTCTATTATGTGAGACGGGGTCTCAGCTTTGTGTTGAAATGGTATTGATGAGCTTGGGGTACGACTGTTTCGTTTGAGCCGTTTGTCATGATTTGAGTATGTTCATACTGTTTCTTATTGGTGTGTGTATTATGCAAGTTGTGGCTTAGGCCTGTGTTGAGATGTCATATCACCAAAGTGGTATGTTGGATTTGAGGAGATCATTGGAGTCATTAATGAATACGAACAGATTTGGTTTCAACTTGTTGGAAGGTTAATATCAAGGTTCGGCTTGGAATCTGTTGTGATAGTAGTCAAAAGGGAAGTGACTTCATGAATGGTTGATCTGAGAAATTGTTATAGTTTATTGTGTGTTTCATTTATCGTTGGCAGTATATGAAAGTGTTAAAATGAGATTTCAGACGATAACAGGTTTCCACCGGTATTCTGGTGTTGTGGGCAACTGCTATGGATAGAAGTTATCATTTCGAGTGTATGGGTTATGTAGTGTATCATATGATTTCACCTGAGGTTTCAGGTATAGGTTATTAAAGCTGGTTCGAGCTTATTCTTAGAATAGATGTGAGGTTCTGATCTTGTGTAAGATTTTGAAAAGTGCAATACGGTCCTACAGTTTATGGGTTAGATGGACTGTGAAATTTCAGCTATATTGTATTATCAGACCTATGCGAGATAGGGTGACGAGGGAACACCCCGGGTATGTGCTTGGTATGTCATTCAGCTATTGGTTTGCTTCTTCTAAGACTCTAGGTGCGCTCGAGACGAGCGTTTGTTCAAGTTGGGGAGAATGTACCGACCCGAACCATCGTCTCATGAATAATCATTATGTTTTCCTCGTTTTATGCTTCTTCATGTTTCATTATCAGTCTTGGTGAGATAGAATTGAATTAGATTGGTTTTGGTGAAAAATGAGACACTTAGTCTCTTTAAGGAAGGCTTGTTTGGAAAAGTCAACCATAGTGGACTCATGATTTAGAAGGCTCGGATGTGATTTCCGGTAATTTGATTAGCTTCGGAAAGTGATTTGTGACTTAGGAGTGCGATCGGAATTTATTTTGGAGGCTCGGTGTAGAATTAGGCTTGAATTGGCAAAGTTAGTATTTTGGCGAATTTCGGTTGATGGGTGAGAATTTGATCCAAGGGGCGGAATAGAATTCCAAGAGCTGGTGTAGTTTTGTTAGGTGATTTTAGATATTTGTGCAAATTTTCAGGACATTAAGACATCGTTTGGTCGGGTTTTGATCGAAAGTGCGTTTCGGAAGTTTTTGAAGAACTTAGGCTTTGATTTGATGAAATTTGAGGATTTTGATGTTAACGATAGTGTTTTGATGGTTCGAGAAGGTTTGGATAAGGTAATAGAACATGTCTGCACTTTTGGTTGAGCTCTCGGGGGCCTCGGGGTGAGATTGGGTGTTTCAAATGAGAGTTTTGAAGTTTGTTTTAGGTTTGTATTGCTATCAGCTAGTATTTTCGCTTCTACAGAAATGGACCGTTAAAGTGATTCCGTAGAGATGGGTTACGGAGCGCAAAAGCGGGTCTTGGCCTGGTGAGGAGTTTCCGCAAAAGCGGAACATTGTTCGCAAATGCGAGTCCGCAGGAGCGGGCATTCAACCGTAGAAGCGGTAATGGGTGATCCGTAGAAGCGGATTTTTGGACGCAAAAGCGGGAATTTGTAAAATTTAATGAAAACCGCACAAGCGGAGTTTTGGCCACAGATGTGGTCCTGTATAAGCTGAAACGGGACCGCAGAAGTGAAAATCGCTGTTGGCAGAAGGGTTTTATGTCATTATTTTATCTGTGGGCTTATATAATTTTTCTATCATTGTTGAGCGATTTTGGAGCATTGGGCGAGAATTTTCAAGGGTTTCGACAGAGAATCGAATGGAGGTAAGTTCCTTGGCTTAATTAATCAAGTCTATGGTAGAATTAACATGTAAATTGGTGGAAATTCTTCAAAATTGGGTAAGTTATTGCTTGAGGAAATATAAGAAAAAAATAGAATCTGTAGGGTCAAATGGACACCGATCTTGGTAAATTTGATACGTATAGACTCGTGGCGAGACAAGAAACCGGTGATATAAATATTGTAATTTTTCGAGAAGTGGGCCAGGGGCTCAAGTTTTGCTAGTTTCGAGATTTTTTCTATTTCTCGATTGCTTTCGATTGGGTATCGTTCCCTTTGCTTATTGTGATATATTCGCTTTAATTTTAGTTAGAATAGACGCGTGGAGGTCGGTTTGAGAGGCAAAGGTATCGTGGACTAGAGATTTTGTTGGTTCGAGGTGAGTAATACATGTAAATGATATCCTGAGGGTTTGAATCCCCGGATTTGCACATCCTAGTGTTGTATTGATGTGACTTGCACGCCGGATATGGGCGTGGGGCAGAGCACCATTGGGTATTGAGACTCGGTTTGTTCCTATTGATGTAATTACTATGTATTTGACTGAAACTGCTTGATATTATCATGATTTGGGTTGATTGCCATGTTTTGGGCTTCGTGCCAATTATCTGAATCCTTCAGAGATTGATATCACTGTTTTTGCATTACTCTGCATATTATTTGATCTCCGTCCAAAGTTTTAAATACAGTTTGCACTAAGCCATCTTTCTAAGATTTAAAAACATAAATGATATTTTACTGATGTTTTGATTAATTAATAGTTTTTAATGCCATTAAGTCGTACTTTCTATTCATTTATATTTAAAAATGGTTAAAGAGAGGATTTGGGCTAATTGGCTGGCCTTGTCTTCACGAGAGGCCCCATTACGACCGGGTATGGAAATTTGGTCGTGACAATGCTACTCTTACCAAATTTAAAATACTTTCAGCATATTTAGTAGTAAGACACAAAATATTCTAGCGTTTATGAGCACCGAACTACAATGTATTGAATATGTTTTCTTTCGTATGATTTAGATTTATCTTTTTGAATTATTAAACTTCTATAGACTTTAACCTTGAGTCCCAACTTGGCGAATATTTTTTCACTCGTGTGATTTATATTTTCTTTTTTTTTGTAGTTTCTTTTACGCTGCTATAAAATAGTTGATAGGATCTATATTATGGCTATCTTTCATATTTTCTTAAGTCATCACACTTTAAATAGTAAAAATATCTAGAAAGTTTTGCTAAGTCTTACAAAAGTACGTATATTATTGCATTCTACTTCTACTACTGACTTTTATAAAATATTTCAAAGCATACCAAAAATTAATCGAACTGTGCCAATATTGAAGCGAAGCCGACATGATTGAGATGGTTTCGAAAAGTTTAATCTAGTTATACATAATAAAATAACTGAATATAATACCACACTAACTATGACCCTTAGGCCACTGAATACTCTCTCAACTATTCCCAAAAATACCACATTCTAAAATACCCTACTCTGAAGAACTTCATGCGAATTTAAGTCCGATTCCTTTACTTTCCAGATGCTGATACGTAGAATCCCATAATTAACATAAAATACCACAAGTCTTGACATTTTTTATTGAAACCACAATCTTCAGCCACACACACAACCTTAAGACACCTGATTATTACATGCAAAAATCTTGAACATAATAAAACCATTCTCGAGAGTCACTCGCTCTCATTCAACTGCAAGTTACCTAACTTAACAAATAGAACCACTTGTGCCTTATATCACCCTGACACTGCAGAACATGATCTCATACTAATACAAACCAAACCACTTTCTTCTCTTTACATTAAGCATTCTTTATCAAAAACTCAAGACATCCTATTTTTTCTCACATCTACGAAGCACCATACGACCTATGTCAAAATTTTTCTTCGCTCGAGCCATCCTTGGCTCAATCTCCGCAACCTGAACTAATTCACCTACATGCATCAAATCGGAACTAACATAGTACATAAACACACAATTAGCTATCAACAGAAACCTCCCAGCCTTAGCTCGAAGCCTTATATATCACAACATATATACTATATTGTTGTTGTAATATCAAGGTGAGATTAAACTCACTCTTTCATAAGCTTGTGGAAACACACGTCATCTAAAATTTTAACTCTTCTGCAATTCTTGCATTCATTCACCCAACGGTTTAGCCCACTCTCTAGGAGACAAAATTTTTATCTTAAGTCACAATTTTTTTCCAAATGTTTTGACAGAGTTCCCTTTGTAATTGAGTCTATCCACCTGCCAGAGAATCACAAGACCATCCTAACAATACGTCCACAACTTGACAAACCATCATAATGTATATCAACAACACTAATCTCAATACTACATGTATTGTATTATCAAAAATGATAGATGGACATGCGTTGCACCCTATTGAATCATAACACATAGAAAATGCCTTTTACACATGAGATCTTCTCATAATATACATAAGAATCATATCACTTCAGAACACTCCATAGGAGATAACCTACCTGGTTCGCCTCAATATAACATTTATGTATACTTTCCACCGTCATACACAATCACAGCTACTTACCCCTCCTAAGTCTGACCTCATATCGTATCATGCAATTTACTTCACTCCCACTAGGATACTTGAAAATATTCTTCACGCGCGCATATTCGGGCTACAGATCGAACCACAATAGGAAACGAATCACCTAATAGTTCATCCATTATCCGGCAGACTTCTTCTTCACTACCAAGTCATATAATTGCATCTCACAGTACTAACAGACTCATCACACGAATACCAAACTTCCATTCCGGCTAATAGCGACAATACCGAGTATAAGCTTAAAACACTTGCTCACACATCAGCACCTCAATTCTCAAGCCCTAGGCAAGATCCGGCCTCAAGTCCTCCAGACTGGCCCAAATTCAACCTCACGAAGATTACATCTCGCCCCTCGATCGGGGAATCGCAAGCCATCGAAGCACATATAGAACTGAGCCCTCATGCGCGCAGACAGACGTGAGAAAGGAATTTCAAGAGTTATGTTCCAAGCTGTATCAAGTACGAACGATAAGATTTCAAGAAAGTGAAGTGTTTCCTAAAGGTTTTGTAGCCTCATGAGGATAGATACGGACATCTACATACCGATCCGCGATACTTTACTAAACCAGCTCATAACTCGCGAGGCCTAGTAACCTAGGCTTTAATACCACCTTGTCACTACCCAAATCCGATCGTGATGGCGCCCAACCATAACACCGGCAAGCCTGACCAACAATCTCTCTCAATTCGACAATATATCTCAAAACCGACAACTTATGGAAAATGTGATAGTTTTACAATAATAATCCAATATTTATAGTAAAATAATACATAGAGATACGAAATTTGAATAAACACTCTCATAAGATCTGGGGTCATGAGTCTAGAGCATCAAAAACAAACTGGATAATAATATCTGAACGAAAACACACAAGTTTGGAAATGTATATATAGATATAAAACTGAAATAGGAAGAGTAGCCAGGTCCTGCGAACGTCAAGAAGCTACCTCAACAACTCTGATAATCTCTAGAGACAACGACTGCTCAGGTAAGCCTCCGGTACACCTGAATCTACACACAAAGTGCAGGGAGAAGGGGTGAGTACTACCGACTCAGTGAGTAATAAGCATATAAAATGTCTAAAGACAAGAAATCCACGAAATTCCACAAAATAAAGCTAAAACTAACAGTCCGACACCTTAACTACGAACCAAGAGCAAAGTAATGTCAAGTATACTAGTCAAGTATAATGCAAGAATGCAATGCACATGAACCCACTGCGGCGTACAGCCCGATTCGTTAAACACCGACGACGCTCACTGGGGTGTGTACAGACTCCGGAGAGGCTCCTGCAGTCCAAGCGCAATATCATGATATCATCACGGCGGCGTGCATCCCGATCCATACTCAGTCCGCAGTATGCATATGAGTCATATAACGAGTTCAATTAATTTCCCAAGTTCTGATTATTAAGAAGAGTATATTTAGTTTTTCTTAACTTCAGGAAAAGCGACATAGCATTTTACAATAGTGATTAAACACAGGACTAAGATCAATAATTATACAAATCATGCTATCACAATGATGTTCATCCTCTGAGGATGCTACAGATTGGCACAAGGCCCCAAATATGGCAATAAGCCTAGATATATTCAATACAATATGTGTATCAGTCGCCAATATATTATAGTTATCACTCGGGATGGTCCAAGTCACAATCCCCAGTCATATAATATCTCGCACCTGCCATGGGGTGCGGGTCATGCCCTAATATAGCGTCAGAATGTGATAAACCGGGGTTTTAAACCCTCAGGCCATCATCTTTACAAACTACTCACCTCTAACCGACCGTGGACTGTTCGCAATGCCTTTTCCTCTTGTATCGGCCTCCTCGCACGTCGAATATAGTCACAAATCACGACTACATAAATATGGGAAAAGAAACATAACCCAATCAAAAATACTCGTAAAGTACTAAAATTCATGAAGTTGGTAAAACCCGAGCCCCGGGCCCACTTCTCGAAAAATTTCGAAAATTACATCAACGGATTCCTCGTCTAGCCACGAGTCCGTACATATAAAGTTCATCAAAACGGAGTTCAAATGTTCTTCCAAATTCCAAGAATTCTTTTTAAAAAACCAAGCCCTAGTCCTTCACAATTTCAACCCGCTTTCATGAACTTGAGTGTTGATTCTTCAATAAAATGGTGTTTCTAAGTCAATAGACTTACCTCCTATCAATACACATCAAAAACCCTCTTCAAATCGGTTAAAAAGCTCTCTTGGCGGAGTAAAAATGGTGGAAAAGTGATATGGGTCGCGGACCAAAGGGTATTTAAACATTCTGCCCGACTAATGCAGTTACTTCTATGCAATCGTGTCCCAAGTCACGTGATTGCGGAGAACAAGATTCCAGACCTTGAATTTAACCTTATGTGATCGCAGATAACAAACTGCCAAGGCCTCAAAATTGGCATATGTGATCGCGGCCAGACTAATGGGATCGCAGTGCTTCGCCCCTCAACTCCATGCGATCGCGAACACCCCACCGAGATCGCGATGAACAAATTTTTGGCCTCCCATTTTCCTTATATGTGATCGCAGCCACAGGCCCGCGATTGCGAAGAACAAATTTTCTCTGCAAATTTTTCTGGTGCATTTTTCATGTTCAAAATTCGCCACTGGCCATCTGAAATCACCCCGAGGCCCTCGAGACCTCAACCAAATGCATAGATATGTTCTATTACTTCATTCAAACTTGCTCGTAACATAAAAACACTATCATAAACATCAAAATCATCGAATTACCACGGATTCGAGCCTAAGTTAAACTAAAACTTCTGAAATTGCATTTGATCAAAAACCCGATTTAAACACCTCCGAATGACCTGAAACTTTCCACACATATCCAAAATCACATAACGGAGCTAGTACAACTGTCGAAATTCCATTCCGACCCCCGGATTAAAATCTCACCTATCAACCAAAATTCGACAAAATTCAAACTTAGCCAATTCAAGCCTAACTCTACACCGGACCTCCAACTTCAATTCCGATTGCACTTCTAAGTCACAAATCATCACCCGAAACTAGTCGAATCATCAGAATTCCATTCCGAGCCCTCTAACTCATAAGTTTATATTCGGTTGACTTTTCCAAACTAACATTATCATAAAAAGACTAATTGTCTGATTTCTAACCGAACTCTATCCGAATTACTTCAAATTCTCCAAACACATAAAACGAAACAAATAGAAGCATAAAATGGGGAAAACGGGGCAGAGATACCTGAGACGACGGGTCGGGTCGTTACAATGGTCCATTCATGGCGTTAATGTGACAACATTTGATTTATGAATACATATTTATTCTTGGAAGAATATTAACGTGCTAATGGTAGTGAATATACCAGACTCACCTCTAGATGGAGGTTTGAGATGTAATAAGAAAATAATGTCATTATTATGACATGAATGATCACTGGTCACGTACTGATTATACACCAAAATATTATGGTAATGTGATTATTAAAAGATAATGGTAATTCAAGAAACAGATCTTGCATATAATTTGACCATGACCACAATGGTATAACTTTTTCTTTAAAAAAAGATATTCATCACATGAATGTTGATGAATCTGTGGTAGTATAAATTTAATTGAGATCTCAGGAAGAGCCAATTATTACTATTTTGAAGGAATACAATTGATTATCACGTCATTTATTGTGTTGTATTAAGTCTTAAAGAAACTTATTCAGTTTCCAAAGTACACAGGAAAGCGCTTGATTATATTGAGACTATAAATAAAGAAAAGATTTAATATCTTCTATTACTACAACTTGTAGCGGGATAATATATATGTTAAAAGCTAGCTATTTTATTCTCCAATTGTACTGCACAAATAAAAGAACATCACACTAAAGTGGATGTTTATTGATACAAAAACCCATATCATAATAAACTTGGAGTCCATATTGATAATTTGTTCAGTTGACATAACCAGTTTAACCATATCAATTTAAGTATGATGTAATAAAATAAAGGAGTATTCACATGGGTAAATATTCAAGAACTCGAAAGTTCTTTACGAATTCTCTAATGTTGCTTGTTCTCATTAATTAACTGACTAAGTAAAATTGGCATCGAATCCCATGAATGCTGAAAATATCAAAGGTGAATATGGGCCGATTTACCTTCCATGTATACCACATAAGATGCATCTATGAGATGGTTACATGTGTGATTATTATTAACCTGCAACTTGGCCGGTGCTTGCGAGGTAACTTGCTGGGTAATTTAATTTTGAGCATAATTGCCAGATTTTCTATTCAAGATAGTTTATCTTGATAAGATGGCTTACATCACAGATGGTTTTGCAAAATAATTTCTTGAGTGCCTCCATTAAATAGCTAAGCTATTGCTTATGAGAACAAAGTTATCTATATCAGTTTGATATGCGTTATATACGAGAATATATTATATTCTTGTGACGACCCAAAGGGTCATCACGGTAATTCTCCCTTTCTCCGTAATTTCGAGGCCTCAAAAACCTCGTATTTTATTGCTTCGATTTACGTGCGCAGTCCGGGCACGAAGACGGAAATTTTTTATGGGAAAATATAGAAATCCGTGTTAAAAAACTACGAATTTTGATAATAATATTTATATACTTGACTTTGGTCAATATTTTGGGTAAACGGGCCCGGACCCGTGATGTGACGGTCCCGGAAGGTCTGTAAGAAAATATGGAACCCAGACGTATTCCCGGAATCAAAATCCGAGGTCCTAGGCCCGAGTGAGGAATTTTTAAAAGAAATTATTTATCTGAAAATGATATGAAAAATTTAAAAGTAAATGAGTTAGAAAATATAGGTATCGGGCTCATATTTTGATTTCGACGCCCGGTACAAGTCTCATATATTATTAACGCTTCGTGTGAAATCTAGTCGAAATCGGATGTCATTTGACGTGTTTCGGACCTAAATATCTAAAGTTGGGAGTTTATGAACTTTGAAAAGGAAATGATGACTTTGATGTTTCATTCATTGATTTTGAGGTTATTTTAGCAATTTGGTCACTCGACTGTGTTCGTAGGATGCTACTGAGTTAGTGTACGTGTTGGGTTTGGAGCCCCAAGGGCTCGGGTGAGTTTTGAGTGAGGATCGGGAGATATTAGGCTTAGAGAAAAGCAGGTTCAGGTATTGCACACACCAGCACGGCCACGACCATTTCTTCGAGGTCCGCGCTGGAGCCACATGGCCGCGAGGCACTTCGGTGCGGTCTGCGTGGCTGAGTCGGGCTGGGATTCAGGTTAACCAGCATGGACGCACACCAATACAATGCGTTCCGCGCTGGGAGAGTTCAGAGAAGCCCCGGTTTTCATCCCACTTGGGTTTGGAGCCCCAAGGGCTCGGGTGAGTTTTGAGTGAGGATCGGGAGATATAGGCTTAGAGAAAAGCAGGTTTAGGTATTGCACACACCAGCGCGGCCACGACCATTTCTTCGAGGTCCGCGCTGGAGCCACATGGCCGCAAGGCACTTCGGTGCGGTCTGCGTGGCTGAGTCGGGCTGGGATTCAGGTTAACCAGCGTGGACGCACACCAATACAATGTGTTCCGCGCTGGGAGAGTTCAGAGAAGCCCCGGTTTTCATCCCACTCGGCGCAGTCGTAGCATAATATTATTCGGTCCGTGCCCGATCCTCATAAATGCATAAAAGCTCAAAAATTTCAGCCATTTTTCCACTTTTCAAAAACCCAAAACTTAAGGAGCGATTTTCCAAGTAACTTTTCTTCTCCAAAGTGATTGGTAAGTGATTTATAACTTACTTCCTTAGTCGTTAACATCTATTAATATAATTTCAACTTCAATCAAAGGTTTTCACAAATCAGAATTTGGGGTTTTGGGTGGGACTTAAGACATTCAAAATATGGGAAGTTGGAGCCCAATTAGTGGTCCGATTTAAAAACCAATCATATATTTGGATTGCGGGGGAATGGGTAACCGGGTTTTGGATCGAACCTCGGGTTTTGACCACGTGGGCCCGGGGACGTTTTGGGAATTTTTGGGCAAAACTTTGATAAAATCATTCCTATGCATTTAAATTAGTTTAACTAGAATTTGTCGACACATTTGAGTAACTTGTGATTAGATTTGAGCGGTTTGGTGGCGAATTTGAGGGGTAAAGCTATCCTAGAGGCGTGAGTTGAGTTTGGAGCTTACGAGGTAAGTGTTTGTTCTAACTTTGGCTTGAGGAAATAGGATTAGGACAATATTTGCTTTGTGCTATGTGGAGTCGGTGTATAGGTATGGTGACAATTACCTATGCGCCCGAATCTAGCATGACCGTGAGACGTAGTTGCTTCTAAATTCGCAAGATGTGAAACAATTGAGTTAAATACTTGCTAAATAAATTATGAAGTGATAGTTGAGAAGCGAATGAGTTAAAGAAGGAAGTATGGTATTTTTCCCTTTCCGGGACTTATCGTTGATTCGCTTTCCCTTGCTGGGACTTATTGTTGATTTGCTCTCACTTGCTAGGATGTTTGATCTTGTTGTCTATTCCCTTCCCCGATTGGTTGTGACCGTTGATTGGGTGAGGAAGCGAGATTATGCACGAAGGGTATTTTTGTGCCATATTTTTTATTATTGGAGCACGAAGGGTCTTTCCGTGCCTTGATGTGAGAGTTATGTGAGGAAAATCACGAAGGATGATGCCGTGCATTTATATTTGACGGCTTGGTGAGAATTGAGAGTAAAAGCACGATGGTCGGTGCCGTGCAGTTGTTGATTTACTTGCTCTCTTCTATTGAGGTTAATTATTCAGTTTCCATCTATTGTTCGTTGGTCTTATATCTAAATTGTTACACCCCACATCATGTCCCCTCCCCATTATCTATTTAAATTATGTATCTTTTTCTGTTATTGCACATATATCTGTACAGGTTAATTGTGGTAGGTTTGGTCTAGCCTCGTCACTACCTCACCGGGGTTAGGCCAGGCACTTACCAGCACATGGGGTAAGTTGTGCTGATGCTACACTTCTGTGCCTTTTTTGTGCACCGATTTGGGAGCATCTTACGGACCGCATCAGCAGTAGATTGGGAGCGTACCTTCAGTCCAGAGACTCCTAGGTAGTTCGCTGGCGTGCGCGGGCCCTGAGTCTCATCTATTTCATTTCCGTTTATTTTCATTGTATCGAAATAGACTCCTTGTGTATTTTCTTTCAAACTCTTATTTGTAGTATTTTATAGTAGTCGGTGAGTATAGTGACTCTAAATCTTAATTAGAGGATGATGTTAACTTTTTCCGTATTTCTTTCATTTAATATTAAATTAAGATTTCCACTTGAATTTATTGTTTTTATTATTAGCCTGTTGAAAATTTGTTGAAAAGGTATGTTTAAGTTGGCTTGCCTAGCTCCGACAGTATGTGCCATCACGACCCCCGATGGTGAAAAATCCGGGTCGTGAAAATTCTACCCTCACAAGTGGTTTAGGGTCTTATTATTATTGATGTGCAGTGTATATTAACATGATAATGCACAAAGATGGATTCCCAAAGTTGAGGACACAAGTTAGTTTTTCTAACATAAGGGAGAGACATGATAAATAGTTGAGAAAAAATTATGTGGATCGGATTATCATTTGTATATATAGATCCTCGAATATCATACAATATGAGCTTGAAGTTCATAACAAGATAATTCGTTTGCAATATATTGCAAAGCATGCAATACCATTTGCTGACCCAAAGAAAGTAACTATATTCTCGTTGCACATGCTCATATAAGTCCTAGAAGGACAAAGTCTATGTTACGCTTAAAGCGTATAGACAAATTTGTTTCAAATAAACTTCTTGATAAAGAAGAAGAGCAAATGATCAGAATGATCATACTAAAGGAGGCAAGTTATCTAGAAGGTCATATGAAATAACACTTCATAAAATCTCATGAGAGATTCAGGTACCTGAATATATGAATGAAGAGATCTCTATGTTATGTCTTTATGAAAAAATATTGGAACTGATATAAAATATTTGTCGACGACATCTACGATAATGCTAAATATAGATGAGGATCTTAAGTCTGTCGCCTACAGCCACAAAATTATTGACCAAATAGAAGAGACACAATTCCAATAGAATTGGTTTCATATGAAAGAGATGTAATTTTGTCTATGTTGTTTAAATACTTGAAAGTATAAAGTCAATGGTGTGTGCAATCACTTTTATTTATCGTATATGTCTACGATCACATGAAAAGTTGATATGCATCTAAAGTCTCTTTAAATGGATTATTTGACTATACTTATATGACAATCCCCAAAGGATTTAAACTGCTTAAAGCATATACAATTCTTGATCTTTAAGTACCATTTTCTCATTGCAATTTGTGCACATTTGTATCTTGCTATAACTATAAGCATGATGATAGCGAGAATACCTCTATGGAGATATTGGAGAGCCATTCCACAATATTTATGAAGACATTATATATGCACGAATGATGATTTCAAGTTGCAAAATATTCATTCATATTAATATAGCTAATTTGTTTATCAAATCTCTATCAAAGATCGTTTTGAAGATGATGCACAAGATTGGAATGCATATACTTAAAGATGTGAATTGATGCTCTCATTAGGGGAAGTTAATGCGTGTTTCACTCTTTTTCCCTTACAAGATTTTGTCCCACTAGGTTTTCCTTGCAAGGTTTTTAACGAGGCAACCAAAAGAAGTATTGTTAGATATGTGTACTCTTTTTTCCTTTTTTATAAATTTTTTCCCATTGGATTTTCTTTTAGTTAAGGTTTTAACGAGGCACGGTATCTGTTGAATAAACATTCAAGGTGGTATTATAAATAGAATTGTATTTAAAGGGAATGTTTATTTAGAGAGATTCTAGGGTTTTATTACTTGGTACCTAAATCACCCTCTCCTATAAAAAAAATATTCTATTCTATTGTAAATCATCCCATATCAATAAAAATTCTTTTCTCTTTACTTTTCTTTCAATAATCTTATTGTTGTTTTATTATTTTATAACAATAACCATTTGACTAAAAAACAATATAAACGCATGTGGAAGTGGGACTACAAATAGTAGATAAAGGTCCCTTAAAATAAAGACAAGATTTCCAGGCCAATGACAGATCTATAATACTTCCAACTTAGAGAAACTCACAGCCCACATTACCACAAATTAACTCAACTGTCTCACTATACTTAAATAAATTTGTTGGAGATTCAAGATATGATAAGCTAAATGGATATAAAGGGGTCCTTTTTAAAATAAAATTAAATTAAATTTCCACATAATCCCAAATATTTGCCACTCCATCAATTGCTCCAAACAAGCATCTCCAAAGAATCATGATCATTTGATTATTCACACTCATTAAAGTAAAGAAAAGGAAAAAGAAAAAAATAAAAAATGATAAATACATTTGACCCCATTCTTATTGGCCCTCTTTTTTCTATTACATCCATGGTCCAATGGGACCAAATATAACATCAGAATTAAATAAAAGGGGCAATTTGTTCATGAAAAAGATGGGAATCGAGTGCACCTCTGTGAAAGGAACACTTTGCAGTCATCCTTTGGAGCAATGGTTGGAATATACGCGATATCATCACAGCCGTTAGTTTTATGCCTCTTGAAATCAATCAGAGCCGTAAACAACGCAATGAAGAGCATCAATTGATTTATAGCATACCTCTGTCCCACACATCCATGGGGCCCAGCTCCAAATGCTAGATAGTTCTTCTTGTAAACCCGTTCCTCTTGCCTCTCCTCCATAAACCGGTCCGGATCAAACTTCTCCGGTTCAGGAAACCCCTGGAAAGACGAGTCAAAAACCGAAGGGAAAACAATAGTCCCTTTAGGAATAACATAATCATCAGTGAACCGGAATTCTTCGCGGGCAATGTGCGGCACCAAAGTCGCCGGAGTTCTGATCCTAACAACCTCACGCGCCACCGCTTCCAGGTACTTCATTTCCCTAAGCATCTCCGCCGTCAACGGCTGCTCAGATTCTGGCGACCAGAATTTCGCCACTTCCGACCGGACTCTCTCAAGAACTTGCGGGTGAGATTCCAAAAGCACCACTGCCCATAACAGAGAAGAAGTTGAAGCATCTTGCGCCGCAAAGAGGAAGTCAAATAAGTAGCCACCAAGTTCCTTGTCGGTATACTGAATCGGCTTTTGTGAACCATTAATCTTAGCTTCCTCAATCTCTCTGAAATACTCCTGCATCCAAAAATCAATTAAGCAAGTGGGTTCTTCGTCACCTCGCATCTTATTTTGGCTCTGTGCTGCACAAACGGAAAGCGTGTCAACTAGTCTCCCAACAGCTAACCTAGCGTCTCTGAAGGCGAAACCGGGTAAATCAACAGGGAGTTTCATTAACCCAACATTGAAGTAATTGTAGTCAACATTGAACCGCTTTCTGGAATCTTCGTTTAAGTATGGGCCGACGAAGACAGTCTGAGAAGTTTCCAAGTTCATATCGCGACAAAGGAGGCGAAGTGCGATTGGTTTGTTAAGGGATTTTGATGCTTCGTCCAACCAGGACTGAAAGTGTTTGATAATAATTTTTTGTTGGATAACAGTGTAAGTAGCAAGAGCTTTAGGGGTAAAATTAGGGGCCATTCGTCGGCGAAGGTCTTTATGTTCTTGACCAAACATGTAAATCAAGTTATGCTCACCAAATAGCCTTTTCCCAAAAGGGTGACCGATGAGTTGGAAAGCGTCAGGACGGACATTGGTGAAGATTTTGTGGGAAAGGTCAGTGGAGTGAATAAAGAGAATGAACTTACCGATGATGTAGTTAGCACAGAAGCCATGGCGTGTAGACTTGGCGAAAGAGGTTTGGTCTTGCCAGAATTTAGTGGGATTGGTGATTAAAGAAATCACGTTGCCGAGGAAAGGGAAGACAAGAGTTGGACCAGGAATAGAACGCTTCTTCTTCAGGAAAGAGATCTGTTCAAGAAGAAGTAGAAGAGCTATGAAGGAGAAGAAATAAGGTGTCCATGGGGATAGAATGACCCAAATGGATGCCATATGCAGCTCAGCTCTATTTCATCTCCGGCCCTCACCAAAAATAGTTGTGATGTCAATGAATCTAAAATGTTCTGGTTTTTTGGTGTATTGGGTTTATATAATAATAGGAAGATGGGTCAAAATGGGAAGGGTGGATTGGTGGGTCAAACAAGCAATGCTGAAGTTCATACGGAAAACCGGAAAATTAACTTCTTGGGACAACCGTGCAATAAAACTTGAAAAACGTGGAAGGAGAAAATGAAAAGTAAGAGATACCATTAGTCCATTACCAAATCTGAGTTGTTTAAAGGCAGAAAATCTCAGATTGTTCAAAGAAAAAGAGCGACTGGCTGCTGAGTACAGTGACTCAGTCATATGGGTAATTTATGGTGAGTCCTGACTCAGGTGGTCATGGCTTGTTATCAAGGAGGAGGATTTTACATTAATTTTGTGGTCGGTTGCATTTTGGGAGGGATAAGAGAGCCGAGAACAAAATGACAATTGAGAGCCCTCTTTTCAAATTACCTCCCGGAGAGATAAATTGAGAGCCCTCTTTTCAATTTTACATTTCTGCCAAAATACCTTAACACCGCCTAAACTTCACAGAGATTATTAGTTACATCTTTAAATTATTTATGGTCTTAATAACCCTCTTAACTTGGTCTTTTGAGAGCCACTACCCCTAGACGCTTATAAGACAAAGAGTGTGGATACACTCGTCTGCTACATAGATTTTTTATTGTATGTGACAGTTTTTTAAAAATAAAATATATTTTTACCTTTTTAAATATGTCACTTTTTTGGATACTTTTTTTAGATATAATTTACAGTAAATTTTGGATAGAACTACATTATTTAATCTAAAAAAATTTATATGGCAAAAAATAATAAAGTATTAGTTAATCTTTTTTTTAATTTGACCTGAAAATAAAATTTATAAAATTGAAATAAATTGTGAAAAAAAGACATCCCAAATATTATAAAAATAATACATAGGTCGAAATTAATTATTTTGGCTATAAATTTTTATGTATCTCTAAATTATGGTGCTCTAAAAATATAATTTTTCTTTAAAGATTTTACTTGAAAGTAAAAATACTTAGTTAAAATAAATAGTCATTGATTAAACGAAGAAATTAAAAAAGTGTACAATACAAGTGATTTCTTTTTATCTCATCAAAAAAAAAAAAGTACATAGTTGAAATATATTCCAACTGTGTACAGAACTATATAAAAAATTACAGTCAAAATAATAAAATTTGAATTATGTATTTCAATTGTTTAAATCTTTATTTTCAGGTCAAATTCAAAAAAGATTAACTAAAATTTTGTTATTTTAAACCAAATAAAAAACTTAGCCTAAATAATATAGTTCTATCCAGGTTTTATTAAAAATTGTAATTGGAAGAAATTATCCAAAAAAGTAACATATATATATATATATATATATATATATATATATATATATATATATATATATATATATATATATATATATATATATATATATATATATATATATATATATATATATATATATATTGAAAAAGTCACATATACAGAAAAATCCCCCTAGCAGGCAAATGCACCCACACTCTTTGCCACGTCACCGTCCAAAGGGGTAATGACTCTCAAAAAGACCATGTTGGGGGGGGGGGGGGACGGTTTATTAAGACCACGAATGGTATAATGTTGTCACTAATAACCAGTGTGAAGTTTAGGGGGGTGTTAAGGTATTTTTCTGTCGTATTATATTGTATTGAATTATATTAATGAATATAATATATTTAAATAGATAGTGTCGGTCTTCATTGTTTTATTGTCACATATCACAACTTGAAGAATAAGCTTACAAAATTATAAAAAATGGATTTATCGGATGGAGTAATTATTTAAAATTAGGGTAAACTGTAAAATATTAGTAAGGGCAAGATGCAAGGGCAAGATACGAAAAAATAAAATAACAACACGAACAAACCAAATCAATTGTTATACAAGAGGGGTATTTTATCATTACAGAACAATGGACTTCATATTATGATATAATAAAATTTAAATAACAATAAAAACAAATAGAGTATATAAAGTAATAATATAATATAAATAATACTCCATCTGTTTCACTTAATGTGAATCTATTTTCATTTTGGTCCTTTTCGAAAAGAATGGCCATTTTTTTAAATTTGAAAACAATTTAGCTTAAATTTTTAATTCTACCCTGAGTGAGAAACTTTATAACCACACAAATACTCTGAACTTTTTTCTGATATATCAGGATCAGAAATTCAAAAATCTTTATTTTTTATTAAAGTATGTGCTCAGTCAAGCATATTTACATAAATTAGAGCGGAAAGAGTAGTAAGTAACAACGATCGAAACAAGCTGTAAAGTGCATCTTCCCAAGTCAATTTCAATCTTCAAGATTGGATTGATGGTTGAGTTGGTGAAAAGAGCAATTGATAAGGTGTGAAGCCAGATCCTATTATGGAAATGTTTCAATTATCAATTACAGAAGCCTTATCTGTTAAACGAAACAAGAAGAGGTTAAATTACGGGTTAAGGAATCGAGTCTTAACCATAACAATTAACGAAACACCTGTTAGGCTGTCAGCTTGTTGACTATTAGCAATATAATAGACAACAATGATTAAACTTTAGAGTTGATATGCTTCTATTTTAATTAAAGGGACCTGTTGGCTTGGCTTTTGTTGCATTCAAAAAGCAAACAGGTAACCATCTTGGGCTGTGGTAGGGTTCAAATCCTGCTGGTCATAAGTGGAAGATGCCAATACATTTGCAAAGAGACAAGCACCTTAAAACCCTAGTCGATTTCCGCTTACGCGGTCAAATGACCGCACCTGCGGTCACCACTTACGCGATCACACGACCGCTTATGCGGTCTCACTTAAACCACACGGGACCGCTTCAACAGTCAAAATGCCGCTTCCGCGGTCAAAATGCCGCTTTTGCGGTAACCGCTTATGCAGTTTCCAAGCCACTCCAGCGGTCCAAGACGGCCCTTCCCAGACCGATTATGCGGAGAACTAGCCGCTTCTGCGGCAACCGCTTTTATGGTCCCTTCTCCGCAGAAGCGGAAATACCAGAAGCCATGCCTTATTTTCTTGCAACAACTCTAAAAACCTCCGTTCGACCACCCGAATTAACCCTGAGGCTCCCGAGACCTCAACTAAAAGCATAGACCAAACCTAATACTTCATTCAAACTTGCTCGAATCATCAAAACGCTAGTGTTAACATCAAAATCCTCAATTATGAACAATTCAAAGGCTAAATTTCTAAAAATCTTCCGAATTACATATTTGATCAAAAACCCAACCTAAACACCTCCGAATAATCTAAAAATTTGCAGACATATCAAAAATCGCCTAACGAAGCTACTGCACCTCTCAGAATACCATTCGGACGCTCGGATCAAAATCTCACCTATCAACCGGAATCCGCCAAAATTCAAACTTCGGCAATTCAAGCCTAATTCTACTCCTAAGTCACAAATCATCCCTCAAGGCTAACTGAACCACCAGAATTCACATCCGAGACGTGTAACCACATAGTCAACCTCTGGTTGACTTTTCTAAAACAAGCTTCCTTCTAAGAGGTTATGTGCCTTATTTTCAATCAAAACCAATTCAATTACACCCGATCAACTCTAATACTGACATTGAGACATGAAGCAACACCATAAGGGGGAAACGGGGCTGTAACTCACGTGACGACGAGTCGGGTCGTCACACCCTCCCCAACTTAAACAAACACTTGTCCTCGAGCGTACCCAGAGTTGTACTAGAAGCAACCCAATAGCTGAATGACCTTACCAAGCATATACTCGGGGTGATCCCACATCACCCTATTTCACATAGGTCCGATAACACAATAAAGATGGAATTTCACAGTCCATCTAACCATAAACCATAGGACCGCATTGCACTTTCCGAAGTTATACACAATATCCGAACCTCACGTCTATATTCAGAATAAACCCAGACCAACTATAATAATCCATACTTGCAACCTCGACTGCAATCATCTGATATCCCACATAACTCAAACACATGCAGCGATAACTTCTATTCATAACAGCTGCCCTCAACAACCAATATCGATAGAAAATCTTTTGTTAGATGGAGTCTCATTTCAATACCTTCATATACTGCCAACGGAAACTGAAACATGCGATATAATGAACCCATCTCTCAGATCAACCATTCATGAATCCATTTCCCTCTTGACTATTACTACAACAAAATTCCGAGTCAAACCCAGATATTACCTTGCTAACAGGCTGAAATCAAATTGTTCTGTACTCATTAATGACTCCAATAACCACTTCGACTCCAACCACTCCTCTGGTGATATGACACCTCGATGCAGGCCTAATCCACAACTTGTGTAATACACGCACCAATGAGAAATAGTCTAAACATACTCAAATTATGGAAATGACTCAACGAAAAAGTTGTACCTCAAGCTCAACAATACCATTATAACATAAAACTGAGATCCTGTCTCACATCATAGAAATTTACTACCTGAATTATCCTCGAAAGTTCATAGCTTCACGTGGCCTTGACACAACACACGATTCTATGCAAACACTATTACCCATGAAGCACCTCAAGTCACCATTCTCAATATAAACAACCACGCACAGATTGATGTATGAAACCAAGAAATCCATCACACCCACGGTGAAGCAAGTAATATACCATTAAATCCTGAAAGGATAACCGATGTGCTTTTCGACGAGCAGCACCCAATATGGACTTTCCTCAAAACTAGGAAGTAATACATACAAAGGACATATAGAAAACTATTCTCAACATCACATTGTTGTGTCGTGCAACCCAACCTAGATAACACATCTGTGGCAGCGTGCCACCCGATCCACACAAATATCTCATATAGGAGATGCACATCGAGCCAAATTTTCTCATTACAATAAACACATATAGTCTGATGCCCAGCCACAAGAAACGCATCTGAACAAGTCCCCCAATACCGGAACTGAATTAATGGTAGAAACCTCTACACTGACATCCGGCACGAAGGCCCAACTAATAAAGCAATGCTTGACAACCATCTGCTGGACTCTGGAATAGAAGCTATCCCGCTAGAACATAATCTGATGCACCTTGCCACACAGCCTGTGGCCCATAACACATTAGTCTAGACAATCTAACAGTGGAACAACCAGTCTGCCATCTAATATCATTACCCAAATTTAACATACCACGCAAAGAAAGATCCACTCGGACCTCCAATTTCCAATAACCGCTAGACGATGTTGATACACACAATCTACAATCACTGCACAGTCGGATCACTAGAACTTCTAGTATCCAAATACATATAACACATGAATCACTATGCCTGATCCCACACTCCACCGTATGAATATATAACGCACATCAAGAATCCATTCATACAATGAAAGATATTCAAGAATTTCCATGCTCCATTAATAACTCAATTATCAACAGTTGATCCAATAAGAGAACACTGCAATACCACTAAATATTATCAGTTTTTCATTACCTTGCCCCCTTTTATGAACTTAAACCCCTGCTAAATCACTAGCATAGCAATGCCATCTTCCTTGATCATCTGAAGGTCGACTCTTAAATCACATGTAACTGCCCGTGCTGCTTATGAATTTAATGACTCCTTATTATGACTGAGCCAAAACCTGGAACAAGCAAATCTCAATTCTCCATATCATAACACATAAACCATACCATGCTAGGATATCATGATGACTTCTATCTCTCTTCTGCGCCGCAGATATCGGTGCACTCAACTAGTCAAGAACTTTCCTTATCCCATATAGGAGAAAAATTATTACAAATTCCATGCTTCGCATACCCATAGGAATATACTCATTTTCAAACCACGGTAAAACACATCAATAACTCGTTCTCCCAATTTCATTGCACAAGCTAAACTACCTAGAGTGAATCCTTCTACCCAAACCAAGTTAAGCAACCTGCCAGCACTTAAAAGCTTTGTCGCACAATATCTGTAAGGCTCATTACCTCGAACACATACAATAATTAAACATTTCCCTACCATACCGATTCGGTTCATTATCAAGCTATTCCATTTATCCAATTTCCTTCCCGATTCATCTTTAATTTGATATTCTCCCTTGTTGTAGCACCACAATACCTCAACCAGTTTACCGAACGAGACTCGCACATAAAAACAAATTGTCTAAGACCAATAGGCCACTGAATACCCTCTCAAACGTTTCCCAGAAATACCACATTCCAGAATACTTTACTTTTGAAGAACTTCCTGCAATTCTGAATTCATTTACCATTACCTTCCAAATGCGGATACGTAAAATCCCATGATTAGCACAAAGTACCACAAGTCTAGATCTTTTATAATAGAAAACAAAATTATTATAGTGAGATTAAACTCATAGCACTTTTAATCCAATGATGCCACAATTTTATAGTGAGATTAAAGTCAAGTCATTTACAAGTTTGTGAATACACAGTTCATCTAGCACTGACATTCTCTGCAAACCTCCATTCATTTCGACATCAACTGAGTCCATTTTCTTAAGCATCCCCTATTCTCAAATTTCAACACATACCCTTCAATTACACATGAGATCTTCTAACATACACATAAGGATCATGCCCCTCAAGAACACTCTGCATGAGATAATCCACCTGGTCCACCTTATTTCAATATTTCAACATGCCTTCCTCCATCACATACGTTACATAATTAATTATTCTTTCTGAGTCTGAGCTCACACCGCCACATGAAATGTATATCTTCCAACTAAGAGACATGAAAAATATTTTTCACACGCCCATAACTTGGGGCTACACAACAGACCGCAATAGAAAACAAACACTTAACAACTCATCTATTATCCATCAGACTTCTTCGTCGCTCCCAAGTCATACAGGAACATCTCGCAGTACCAACATACTCACAACAAAGCTATCCAGCCGCCATTCCAACAATTAGGGACCTTACTGAACATATAAGTTCATAACACAAGCTCACAAAATCAGCCCCTTGGTGTTTAAGCCATATGCAAAGATCCGGCCTCCAGTCCTCTTGACTGGCTCAACATGAACTCACAGAGATTACATCTCGCCCCTCTATCAGGGAATCACAAGCCATCCATGCACATATACTACTGAGCGCTCGCGTGCACATACAGACATGTGGAAGGAATATAAAGAATTACATCTCAAGCTGAATCAAGTAAGCACGATAAGAATTTCAAGATAGTGAAGTTTTCCTAAAGGTTCTGCAGCCTCTCGAGGATAAATAAAGATGTCTCCGTACCGATCTGCGAGATTCTTCTAACCTGCTCATGACTCGTGAGACCTGGTAACCTAGGCTCTGATACCAACTTATCACGACCCAATTCCCAAACCCGATCGTTAAGCAGAGAAGAAGAAAATATGTATATTTGGATATGAGTATTGCATCTCATTTGCAATTCTTAATCGTGTTATAGGATATCTTTTGCATAGCACAATTACTTAAAGTTTGTCATAATAATAAAAATAACTGAGAATTTGTGTTCTGTATTTGAGGTGATTAGAACATAATTATGGTATCTATTTTTTGAAGACAGTAATGTGCGTACCATGTTACTTCTGTACAACAGTTATCGTCTTAATTTCTTGGTGCATTTGTACTAGGCAATAAGTCATGATAGCGGAGAAATGGTAATAAAATCCTTTTGTGATATTTCTAGTCGAGTCATGATAATATTGCTTATATGATACAAAATTTAGAATCCGGCTTCTTCCTCTTTACTTAGTTCGTTAGAATTAGTGTTAGTATGATATTCTTATAGTCATAAATTGATATTACTATCTAGAGTTTCACTGCTTTCCTTGCTTCGGTCTTATTTTTACGTTGTTATTTTTACTTCTTGTTATTACTTTTTTCATCCATTGTCAAGTCGAGGATCTGTCGGAAACAGTTTCTCTGCCTTTTCAGAATAAGGGTAAGATTCCGTACATCTTATCCTCCCTAAACCCTATTTGTGAGAAATTATTGGAAATTGTTCTTGTTCTTCTTGTCATTAGTTAATAATTGTTAATTCTAGCTCATTGTACCGAAAGGAATGTACTCCAATGAACCAGAGAAATTATTGATGAGTAACAAGTATATTAGTTGATGAGTGTTGAATATAGAAATTGCGTGTTATGTCTATTTCGACAATTAATTTGTAGCGTATCTCATTCTAGTGATATATTATTAGTTTAGTTTCTTAAATGTATCAGCGTTTCCTGATAATTAGCCATAACTTCTTATGGCTCAGGACACTTTTTCTTATTGAAACATCTTTTTAGTTGTATAGTTTCTCCTAAAAGGTTATGTGCGTCTTAGAGTACTTTCATTATCTTATATATTTTTTCTAATATGATTTTTATATAATCTCTAAGGTTATAACACCTAGTAAGCAATGGAAGCAAGTTATCGATAAAGTTGATAAAGTCTACTTAAATGGGATGCAAATATTTTTAAATTATGCTTTTAGAAGAACAGGAGAAATACGTGAATACCATGTCCATGTGTCAAATATTGTAACACAACTTTAGAAACACGTGAGATTTTTAGTTGCACATTTAAAAGTATATGAAATTATTTAAAATTATATTTTTTGGTATCATCATGGAGAAGTTTTAGGTGAGCCACTAGCTGAATGTGAAGATGAAGATGATGATGAAGTAGAGGAATGTGAGAGTGACGAAGAAATACGAGAAATTTTGAGTGATTTATATCCTAATATTGATGGAGGCACTATGGGCATTAGTTCTGATGACTTTCTTGAAGAAGAACCGAATACTGAATCAAAAAATTTTTACAGCTTATTGAAGGATTTTGAGCAACCAGCATATCAGAATTCTAAATGTTCAAAGCCTTCTACTTTGATTAAATTGCTTCACATAAAAAGTATTGATCATTGGAGTAATGAGACATTTACAATGTCATTGAAAATGTTAAAGGATGAATTATTGCCTGATGGAGCAAACTTGTCAGGTTCATATTATGAGGCAAAGAAGGTAATTCGAGATCTCAAGCTTTCTTACCAAAATATTAATTTTTGTAAAAACAATTGCATTTTATATATGAAGGAGGATAAATTGCTTGAATCGTGCAAAGTTTGTGGCGCATCCAAATGGAAATTGGATAAACATAGCGGGGAAACAAGAAATAAATATGGTAAAAGGGTAGCATAAAAAACTTTACGTTATTTTCCATTAAAGCCTAGATGTGACGACCCGACCCTTCGTTTCATAAGTTACTGCTCTGTTTTTCCCATTTTATACTTTTTCATATTTCATTATCAGTATGTGGTGTGTTAGAGTTGATTTTAATTGGTCTTGGTGGAAAATGAGACACTTAGTCTCTTTAAGGAAGACCTGTTTTGGAAAAGTCAACTGGACGTTGACTTATGAATTATAGGGTTTGAATGTAATTTCCGATAATTCGGTTAGCTTCGAGAGGTCATTTGTGACTTAGGAGTGCGATCAGAATTGATTTTGTAGGTCCGGTATAAAATTAGGCTTGACTTAGCAAAGTTAGTATTTTGGAGATTTCCGGTTGATAGGTGAGATATTGATCCGAGGATCGGAAGCGCATTGTTGTAGCTTCGATGTGTGATTTATGATGTACATGCAAAATTCCAGGTCATTCGCACGTCGTCTGGTTGGGTTTTTGGTCGAATGTGAGTTTCGGAAGTTTTGGTTGAACTTAGACTTGAATACGTCGTGAATTGGTAATTTTTGTATTGTGGCTGTGTTTTGATGATTGTAAAAAGTTTGTATGATGTTTTAGGAGGTGTTGGTATTTTTGGTTGAGGTCCCAGGGGCCTCAGGGTGATTTCGGATGGCTAACAGGAGGTTTTTCGGGCTTTGGCTGTTGCAGAAAATTTAAGGTCAATGCTACAGGATTTTTCTCTATGTGATCGTAGAGAGGGGATGTGATCGCATAGAAGGATTTTCAGGTGTTGGTTGGTTGTTCTATGCGATTGCATAGGGAGTCATGCGATCACACAGTTTAAATTTGAACCGGAATATTTAGTAGAAAATTGTTCTATGCGATCGCAGGAGTTGGTGTGCGATCGCATAATGTTCATATTAGAGCTGGAATTTTGTTCTATGCAATCACATAAGGTTAGCTATAGTGACCGGGAATTTTGTTCGATGCGCTCGCAGGATCTCTAATGCGATCGCATAGTGTTAGCTACAATACCCGGACAGAATGTTAAAAGTATTTCATCCGCGATTGTGGATCATTTTTCCTCCATTGTTGGACTTTTTGAGAGCTTTTTGAAGGAAAATGAAAAGGGATTCGAGGAGAATCGATTGGAGGTAAGATTTTTGAACAATCGTTCTTATTATGAAATCCATCTAGAAATTCATGGAAATTAAGCCTAAAATTGAAGAATTAGCGCTTGAGAATTTGAAATTTGATTTGGGCATTTGATAGGACATCTCTTGGTATGTATGGACTCGTCGCAAGACGAGGAATCCGGTAATGTGAGTTTTGTAATTTCTCGAGAAGCAGGCTTGGAGCTCGAGTTTTGCTAGTTTCGAGATTTTTGCTATTTCTCGATTGTTTTCGATTGGGTATTATTCTCTTAGTATATTGTGATATATACGCTCTGATTTTGGTTAGATACGATGCGCGTGGAGGCCGGTTTGGGGGCAAAGGCGTCGCGTGCTAGAGATTTCATTAGTTCGAAGTGATTAATACTTGTAAATAATATCCTGAGGGTTTGAAACCCCGAATTTGCATATCATAATGCTGTATTGAGGTGACTTGCACGCCGGATATGAGCGTGGAATAGAGCATCGTTGCTGATTGTGACTTGGTCCGTCACGGTTATTGTGGCATCATTAGAGAAAAAGTATTACGGGTTATTGAGTGTGTCCTGATGTATGGCATCGAGCCAAGTTGGGGAGGCTGCTGTTAATTAGCTGATTTCACGGTCATGTACTATGTTGGTTCCATTTCGAGGTATGTTGGCGGATCTGTTCAGATCGCGGAAGCTGAACCGAGGATGGCACGAGTGAAGCAAAATTTTGACAAAGGTATTCTGGTACTTCATAGATGTGTGGAAACAATAGGATGTCTGGAGCTATTGTGGATAAAGAATGCTCAGTGTATTGAGAAGGAAGATGTTTGTTGGTATTTTAATGAGATTGTATCGTGCGGTGTCAGAGTGCTAATAAGGCACGAGTGGTTCTGCTCGCTAAGTCATGTAAATTGCATATCGAATATGAAGTAAATGACTCGCGAGAATGGTTTTACTGTTCTCCAGGTTTACATGTGACAATCAGGTTTCTTAAGGTTGTGTATGTCGGTAGAGACTGGGTTTCATTAGAAAATGTCAAGACTTGTGGTATTTCTATATTAACTACGGGATTCTATGTAACGGTATCATAAAAATAAAGTAAACAAAGCTAGATTCATAGCAAGTTCTTCTGAGTAAGGTATTTTGGAATATAGTGTTTCTAGGAATGTCTAAGAGAGTTTTTAGAAGCTTATGGGTTTCAGATGATGTGGTTTTATGTTTGGGGTCTCGTGTGGTAAGTGTGGGTTAAAGGATTGTGGTACTAAAGCAAAGGCGAATATCCGATTGAAGACAAATCAGAAGAAATTTAGATAAATGGAGTAGCTTGATAACGGGCCGGATCGGCATGGTAAGGGTTTGATTAATTCTTGGTGTGTATTTGAGGTAATGAGTTAGCACATGTAATTTTGCAGCAATGCTCTTGGGTTTTGACGACCTGGTTAGCGCGAATTGGTTAGAAGGATTCAGGCATGGTAGTTTCGTATGTGCAAGTGAAATTGGGAGAGTTCTTGTTAATTGCTACCGTGGTAGAAGAGGTGCATTTTTATGAATGCGAGAGGCATAAGATGTGTAAGGATTTTTTCTAGATGAGATCAATGGAAGTTCGTGATTAGATAAGTTTAAGTTCAGGTTAGAAAGGAAATTCATAAAGCACTTAGACAGCAGGTAGCCTTAGATAATCAAGAAAAATTGTACGGCTGTTTGAAAGCCATTCGATGACAGTATATGTTTCGGAGAAAGAGAAATATGATTAAGTGATGGTACTTCGGCGGTGTTGTGGCACATCCTCGTTAGATCGACTGTGATATTCGGGTTTGCTTGATGGAACAGGGAGATTATTGGATATTTAGCTGTGGCATGTGTTCGAATGGCAAAATTTGGGGTCAAGTATGATGATTCATATCCTCTATGGAATTACAGGCGGAAGTTCTCATATTCGGGCTATTTATGATGGTCGATCCTGTGTGTATTGGCACCATTTTGCGACTATTGGGATTTGGAGGCTCGAGTGAGTCTTTCGTTGCTAGTATATTGGATTTTGGATGTGATGTTGGAGTTCAGACTGGTTGTCTCAGTGTTAGATTAATTTTGGACTATTGCATTATGGGCTATACCGGAAACGCCACGCTTTGAGTGGCGAGGTGCATTGGGTTATGTTCTTTTGGAGTGGTTCTTTCAAGGACCCATCGGACGCTTGGGAAGGACTGCTTTTCCCAATTAGGCCCTCATGTCGGATGTCTGTGCAGAGGTTGCTATTATTGAGCATGTTCCAACGTTTAGGGACTTTTCGAATGCGTGTTCCAGTTTGAGTTGACTCGGTTGGCTCCGTATTGTATTGTCAAGGGATAGGTTGACTCGACCGTTGTTGAGCTTATCAGCAATTTGGAGAGATCTATGAGTTGTTTTCTGCATTGCGAGACATTATGATTTGCGGATTTTGGGCACATATAGTGCGGTGCTATCGAGATTCATAGTGCAAGTTGAGGGGAGACCTCAGTTGTGTTCGAGTGTTGTAGCTTACAATGCGATATGTAGATATTGTTATGCACTCAATATGCTTATGACCGATACTCGAGTTTTTGTTATAAGGAGCAAATTTGGCTCGATGTGCATCTCCTTATGCGAGATATTGGTATGGATTGGGTGGCACACCGCCATGGGTATGTTATCTGGATCAGGTTGTACGGCGCAACAGTGTGATGTTGAGAATAGTTTTCCAAATGCTATTTTGTATGCCTTGCTTCCGGATTTCTAAGGAAAGTTCGTATTGGGTGTTGCTCGGCGAATGGCGTACCGGTTGTGTCCTTTCAGGATCGTATGTTGTATGTTACTTGCTTAATCATAGATATAATGATTTTTTTGGGTTCCAGATATCAATCGTGTGTGGTTGTCAATATTGACAATAGCGACTTGAGGTGATTCATATGTAGCAGTATTTGGATAGGATCGCTCATTGCAGCAAGGCTCGGTGGAGGTTAGATCCTTTCGAGGGTAGATTGAGGTATTCTATTAATATGATGTGGGACGGGATCCTAGCCTTGTGTTGTGATGGTACTGAGGAGTTTGAGTTACATCTCTTTTATATGAGACATTTTTCATAATTTGAGTATGTTCAGACCGCCCTTCATTGGTGTGTGGATTATGCAAGTTGTGACTAAGGCCTGTGTTGGGGTGTCATATCACCAGAGTGGAGTGTTGGATTCGAGGTGATCGTGGGAGTCATTAATGAATATGAACTGATTTGATTGAAACTTGTTGGAAGAATAATATCGAGGTTCGGTTTAGAAATCTGATGTGGTATTAGTCAAAAGGTAAGTGGCTTGATGAATGACTAATTTGAGGAATGGTTATGGCTTACTGTGTATTTCATTATCTTCGGTAGGATATGAACGTGCTGGAATATGTAACAACCCGACCCGTTGTCACGTGAGTTACCGCCTCGTTTTCCCAATTTTATGCATCTATATGTTTCATTATATGTGTTTGGAGAATTTGAAGTAATTCGGATAGAGTTCGGTTAGAAATGAGAAAATTAGTCTCTCTTTGAGAAGGTTAGTTTGGAAAAGTAAACTGAATGTTAACTTATAAGTTTTAGGGCTAAGAATGGACTTCCGATAATTCGACTAGTTTCGGGTGATGATTTATGACTTATGAGCGCAATCGGAATTGAATTTGGAGGTCCAGTGTAGAATTAGGCTTGAATGGGCTAAGTTTGAATTTTGGCGAATTTCGGTTGATAGGTTAGATTTTAATCCGAGGTCGGAATGGAATTACGAGAGTTGTAGTAGCTCCGTTAGGTTATTTTGGATATGCGTGCAAAAATTTAGATCATTCGAACATCGTTTGGCCGTGTTTTTGATCAAATGCAAGTTTCAGAAGTTTTAGTTTAACTTAGGCTTGAATATGTGGTAATTCGATGATTTAGATATTTACGATAGTGATTTCATGGCTCGAGCAAGTTTGAATGAGGTATTAGAGCATATATGTGGTTTTGGTTGAGGTCCCTAGGGCTTCGGGGTGATTTTGGATGGTCAATCGGGTTATTTTTGGACTTAGAGGATTGCTGGTTTTCTGCTGTTGGTGTTGCAGAACTTTGTGCTTCGCGTTCGCAGGGGTATGTCGCGAACGCTTAGAAGGAAATCGAAATCCAAGAATTTTGTCCTTCGCGTTCACGAAGGGAGGCCGCGTTCGCGTAGGGTGGGGCCCGTTTGCCTTCGCCTTCGCGTCTGGCTCCACGCGTTCGCGAAGAGGGAATGCTGGGGGGGTCCTGAGTTGTGCTTCGCATTCGCGTCCCTGGCACGCGTTCGCGATGAAGGAGGAAGTAGTGGCCTTTGCGTTTCCGGATGGGCACCGCGTTCGCGATGAAGGAAATTGGCCCAGTTCATTTTTTTGCCATCACGGACGCGAGATGGCATCGCGTTCGCGGTGAAGGGGTGTTCAGCTGGACAGAATGTTTTAAGGGTTAATTCATCCGTGCCCCACTTGATATTTCCACGATTTTTACTCCACCAAGAGATCGTTTTGAGCAATTTCAAGAGGGTTTTCAACGGGTATTGATTGAATGTAAGTGTCTTGACTTAGAAACACCATTTTAGTGAAAAAATAACACTCATATTCATGAAACTGGGTCGAAATTGTGAAGAACTAGGGCTTGGTTTTTGAAAACGAATTTTGGGGGTTTGAAAGGCCATTTGAACTCCATTTTTGGTGAACTTTATATGTACGAACTCGTGGCGAGATGAGAATCCGTTGGTATGATTTTTGGAAATTTTCGAGAAGTGGGCTCGGGGCTCGGGTTTTACCAACTTCATGAATTTTAGTACGTTTCTAGTATTTTTGATTGGTTTATGTTTCCTTAGCCTATATTTATGTATTCGTTGTGATTTTGACTATATTCGACGTGCGAGGAGGTTGATACAAAAGGAAAAGGCATTGCGGACTAGCCTATGACCGGTTAGAGGTGAGTAGTTTGTATAGATGATGGTAGGTGCGGGCTTGTTTATGACTGGGGATTATGACTTGGTCCATCCCGAACAAGAATTATGCTATATTGGCGACTGATATGCATCCTGTATTGAATATTTCTTGGCTTATTGCCATGTTTGGGGCCTTGTGCTGATCTGTAGCATCCTCAAAGGATGAATATCATTGTGATAGCATCATTTGAATAATCATTGATCTCAGTCACGTGTTTAACCACTGTAACGAAATGCTAAGTCTTTTTTCCTGAAATTAAATAACTAAATTATATTCTTCTAAATAATTGGAAGCTGGGAAATTAATTGAATCTGTTATGTGACACATATGCATGCTGTGGACTGAGTATGGATTGGGCTGCACCCCGTAGTAATGATATGATGATATTGCGCTAGGGCTGTAGGAGCCCCTCCGGAGTCAGTACATACCCCCAGTGAGCGCCGTCGACATAAAATGTATCGGGTTGTATGCCGCAGCGGGTTATGGGCATTTCATTGCATTGTTGCATTATACTTGTCTGATATACTTGATATTGTTTTGTTGTTGGCTCGTAGTTAAGGAGTCAGACTGTTAGTTTTAGCTTTACTTTGTGGTATTTCGTGGATTTCTTATATTCAGACATTTTATATGCTTATTACTCACAGATTTTGTAGTACTCACCCCTACTCCCTGCACCTTGTGTGCAGATTCAAGTGTGCCAGAGGCTTGTTGAGCAGTCGTTGTCTCCAAAGATTATCATAGTTGTTAAGGTAGCTGCTTGACGTTCGCAGGACCTGGCTACTCTTCCTATTTCAGTTTTACACACACACACACATATGTATGTATATGTATATACACACACACACACATTTCCAAACTTGTGTATTTTCGTTCAGATATTATTAAACCAGTTGTTTTACAGGCTCTAGACTCGTGACCCAAGATTTTATGGGAGTGTTTTATTAGTTATTCGTAACTCTTCGTATTATTTTATTATAAGTATTGGATTATTATTCTAAAACTATTACATATTCCTTAACTTTTCGGTTTTGAGACTTATTGTTGAATTTAGAGCGATTGTTGGTTAGGCTTGCCTAGCTTTAGGGTTAGGCACCGTCACGATCGGGTTTGGGTCGTGACAAGTTGGTATCAAAGCGTACGTTACTAGGCTTTGCGAGTCATGATCCGGTTTAGTAGAATCTCGCGGATCGGTACGTAGGCATCTGTATCTATCCTTGGGAGGCTACAGAACCTCTAGGAAACACTGCACTTTCTTGACATTCATATCATGCGGCTTGTTTCTATGAAAACTAAAATTTTGTATTCTATTCTCTCATAGATGGCGGAACTCATGGTAAAGGACGTGGCAGACGACCCCCAGTTCCACCTGCTAGGAGCCGTGGGCGCGGTCGTGGTGGTGATCGAGGCGCACCAGCAGGGGCAACACCTGCAGACCCACCAGCTGCCCAGGTCTAGGACCAGCCTCCAGTTGTAGATGCTCCAGCAGTACCTGTTCAGGCACCGACAGTGCCTATTGTGATTCCTGGTCTCCAAGAGGCTTTGGCTCATATATTATTTATCTGCACCGGCCTGGCTCAGGCGGTTTCAGCCACCACAGCGGAGGCTACTTCTCAAATCGGGGGTGGTCATCAGACCCCCGATGCTCGCACACCCGAGCAGGGTGTCCAGGGATTGCAGACACCGGTTGCACTAGTTGCTCCAGTTGCTCCAGTTTCACCTGTTAATCCAGTTGCACCAGTCGCACCAGCTCTAGCTCATGTGGTTCCAATTATGCCGGATGACGAGCAACGTCATTTGGAGAGGTTCGGTAGACTCCAGCCTCCGGAATTCAGTGGTTTTGAGGGCGAGGATGCCTAGGGTTTTCTGGATAAGTGCCAGCGTATGCTTCGTACTGCGGGTATTCTGGAATCTAGTGGAGTGGCGTTTACTACTTTCCAGTTCACATGGCCTGCATTTACTTGGTGGGAGGAGTTTGAGAGGCGTAGGCCTATTGGTGCAGCGCCCCTCACTTGGCAGCAGCTCTCCATGGTATTTTTGGAGAAGTATGTGCCCCAGTCTCACAGGAGGAGCTGCGTCTTCAGTTCGAGTGGTTTACTCAGGGAGATATGACGGTGACTCGGTACGAGTTCAGGTTTACACAGCTAGCTCGGCATGCTACTTGGATGATCCCGACAGATCGAGAGAGGATCAAGATGTTCGTGGATGGCCTTAACTATCCGATCCGCATATTGCTGACTAGAGATAGGGCTTCAACAGCTACATTTTGAGGAGGTAGTTGATGCCGCTCGACTGATTAAGATAAATCGTCGTCGGGAGCGTATGGAGAGGGAGGACAAGAGGCCTCGAGGTTTAGGTAATTTCAGCGATGCTCCGACTAGGGGCCAGTTCCAACATGGTAGAGGGCGTTCCTTCAGGCCTCCTCAGTCAGGTCGTTCAGAGTCCAGTAGGGACTCTTCAGACAGGGGTAATCAAGGACATCAGTAGAGATAGCCTGCACTGAGTGCCCTTCCAACTCAGAGCTCTACTCCTGCTTCTTCAACCCAGGGTCCATCTGCAGTGAGGGATTCCCATCAGTCTCCTTCTCCAGCTCCAGGTCGTTGCTCTGAGTGCAGTAAGTTGGGTCATATGAGGAGACATTGTCCTCGGCTCCGTAGTAGACAGTCTCAGTAGAGGGATCAGCTTTCGTCTTCTGCTCTGGTTTTTTTGGCACCCACTCAGTCAGCTAGGGGTGGAGGTCAGGTAGCCAGAGGTCGCCCCAGGGGTGAGGACCGTACTGGCCATGGTCAGGCTCGATTATTTGCTCTTCCAGATAGGAGGGACGCTATTGCATCAGATGTTGTCATCACAGGTATTATCTCAGTCTGCCACATGGATGCTTCTATCTTATTGATCCTTGATCTACCTACTTCTATGTATCTTAATATTTTTCTCATCACTTGGGTACGACCCGTGGTTGTCTTGCCTTGCTTGTGCACGTATCTACCCCGGTGGGTGATACTATTATTGTGGATCATATATATCGGTTGTGTCTGGTGACTATTGGTGGTCTGGAGACCCAAGTTGACTTGTTATTATTGGGCATGGTGGATTTCTACGTGATTCTGGGTATGGATTGGCTATCTCCATACCATGCAATTCTAGACTGTCATGCTACGATAGTTACATTGGCTATTTCGGGTATTCTGAGGATTGAGTGGCGAGGCGTGACTGATTATGTTCCCAGTAGGGTGATTTCCTTCCTAAAATCCCAAAGGATGGTTGGGAAGGGTTTTTTGTCTTATTTGGTTTTTGTGAGAGATGTGGGGAGCTGAGGCTCCTAGTTTTGATTCGGTTCCCGTTGTGAGGGATTTCCCTGATGTGTTTCCAGCGGACCAGCCGGGCAAGCCGCTGGACAGGGACATTGATTTCGGTATTGATCTGGTGCCGGGCACTCAACTCATCCTTATCTCTCCCTATCGTACGGCACCAGCGGAACAGCTTCAGGAACTCCTAGAAAAGGGGTTCATTCGCCCGAGTGTATCACCTTGGGGTGCACCGGTCTTATTTGTAAAGAAGAAGGATGGCACAATGAGAATGTGCATTGATTACAGACTGCTGAGCAAGGTGACAGTGAAGAACAAGTACTCAGTACCTCGTATTGAGGATTTATTTTATCAGCTTCAGGGAGCAAGGTATTCTCTAATGCCCGATCAGGCTATCACTAGCTGAAGATTAGGGATTCAGACACTATGAAGACGGCTTTCAGGATGAGGTATGGGCACTATGAGTTTCTAGTGACGTCATTCGGGCTGACTAATGCCCCAGCCGCGTTCATGAACCTGATGAACAATGTATTTTGGCCTTATCTGGATTCTTTTGTGATCGTGTTTATTGATAATATCCTAGTGTACTCGTATAGCCAGGAGGAGCACGAGCAACACTTGATGGTGGTATTGTAGAGATTGAGAGAGGAGAAGCTTTATGCAAAGTTCTCCAAGTGTGAGTTCTGGCTTAGCACTATGGCTTTTCTAGGACACATGGTGTCCAGTAATAGTATCAGGTTGACCCAAAGAAGATTGAGGCAGTGCAGAGTTGGCCCAGACCGTCCTTAGCTACTGAGATTCGGAGTTTCCTCGGCTTGGCGAGTTATTACCGCAGGATTGTTCATGGCTTTTCATCTATTGCTTCGCCTTTGACAAAGTTGACGCAGAAGAATGCTCCATTTTTGTGGTCGGATGAATGCGAGGTGAGCTTCCATAAGCTCAAGTTGGCGACCACAGCTCCAGTACTAGTATTGCCATCAGCTTTAGGTTCTCATATGGTGTATTGTGATGCTTCGAGAATTGGGATTGGTTGTATTGATGCAAGAGGGTAGAGTTATTGCTTATGCCTCTCGTCGGCTAATGACCCATGGGAAGAATTACCCTGTTCATGACTTAGAGTTGGTTGCTATTGTTCATGCCTTGAAGATTTGGAGGCATTATCTATATGGTGTATCTTGTGAGGTATATACGGACCATCGCAGTCTTCAGCACTTGTTTAAGCAGAAGGATCTTAATTTGAGACAGCGAAGGTGGCCTAAGTTACTCAAGGACTATGATATTACCACTTTGTATCATCCCGGGAAGGCCAATGTAGTGGTTGATGCTTTGAGCCGGAAGACTATTAGTATGGGTATTTTGGAGTACATTCCAGTTGGGCCCCTTGCAATTGATGTTCAGGCCGTGGCCAATCAGATGGTGAGGTTAGATATTTCCGAGCCCAGTCGAGTGATAGCTAGTAGGGTTTCCCGATCTTCCTTGTATGACCGCATCAGAGAGAGCCAATACGATGACCCTCATTTTCTTGTTCTGATGGACAGGGTCCAACATGATGATTCCAGGGATGTGACCATTGGAGATGATAGTGTGTTACGGATGCAGGGACGAATTTGCGTGCCCAATGTGGATGGGCTCCGGGAGTTTATATTGGAAGAGGCCCACAGCTCGCGGTATTCGATTCATCCGGGTGTCGCGAAGATGTACTAGGACGTACAACATTACTGGTGGAGGAGGATGAAAAAGAATATTGCGAATTATGTGGCTCGGTGTGTCAATTGTCAGTAGGTCAAATATGAGTACTTGAGGCCCGGTTGTGTACTCCAGCGAATGCATATTCCGGAGTGAAAATGGGAGAATATCACTATGGATTTTGTGAGTGTTCTTCCTCGTGCCTCGAAGAAGTTTGATTCGATTTGGGTGATTGTGGATAGACTGACCAAGTCCGCGCATTTCATTCCGGTATGCACTTCCTATTCTATGGAGAAGTTAGTATAGATTTTCATCGGAGATCGTACAGTTGCATGGGGTCCCGTTTTCCATTGTCTCAGATAGGGGTACTCAGTTTACTTTCCTGTTCTGGAGGACTTTTCATCAGGAATTGGCCACACAGGTACAGTTGAGCACGACATTTCATCCTTAGATGGACGGACAGTCTGAGCGCACTATCCAAATATTAGAGGACATGTTGTGTGCTTGTGTTTGCCACTTGCAAAGTTTGCTTATAACAACAGCTATCAATCCAGCATTCAGATGGAACTGTATGAGGCCTTATATGGGAGATGGTGTAGATCTTCAGTCGATTGGTTTGAGCTCGCGGCGGCTAGATTATTGGGGACAGAGTTAGTTCAGGATACCTTATAAATGGTGAAAGTGATTCAGGAGAGACTTCGTACAGCTCAGTAGCGTCAGAAGAGTTATGCATACCGGGAGGTTCGAGAAGTACCTTACACGGTTGGGCGAGAAGGTCTTGTTGAAGGTTTCGCCTATGAAAGGCATTATGAGGTTTGGAAAGAAGGGGAACCTTAGTCCATGGTTCATTAGACCCTTTGAGATACTTAGGAAGATTGGGGATGTGGCCTATATGCTTGCGTTGCCACCCAGCTTGTCGGCAGTTCATCTGGTGTCCCATGTTTCTATGCTCCGGAAGAATGTTGGGGACCCATCTCATGTATTAGTCTTCAGCACAATTCAGTTGGATAAAGACTTGACCTATGATGTGGAGCTGGTGGCTATTTTGGGTCGTCAGATTCGAAAGCTGAGATCTAAGGACATAGCTTCAGTAAAGGTGCAGTGGAGAGGTTGGCCCGTGGAGGAGGCCACTTGGGAGACCGAACAGGATATGTGCAGCAAATATCCTCACTTGTTTGAGACTCCAAGTATGTTTCTTGACCCGCTCGAGGACGAGCGTTTGTTTAAGTTAGGGAGGATTTAACGACCCGACCAATCATCACGTGAGTTACAATCCCGTTTTCCCCGTTTTATGTTTCTATATGATTCATTATATGTGTTTGGAGAATTTGAAGATATTTAGATAGAGTTCGGTTAGAAATGAGACAATTAGTCTCTTTATGAGAAGGTTAGTTTGGAAAAGTCAACTGAATGTTTACTTACAAGTTAGAGGGCTCGGAATGTATTTCCGATGATTCGACTAGTTTTGGGTGATGATTTATGACTTAGGAGCGCAATCAGAATTGAATTTTGGTTAGATACGACGCACGTGGAGGCCGGTTTGAGGGGCAAAGGCGTCGCGGGATAGATATTTCACCGGTTCGGGGTGAGTAATACATATAAATGATATCCTGAGGGTTTGAAACCCCGGATTTGCATATCATAGTGCTGTATTGAGGTGACTTGCATGCTGCATATGAATGTGGGGCAGAGCACTGTGGGGACTGTGACTTGGTCCGTCTCGGTTGTTGATTTTTTCCGCGTATTTGACTTAGATTATTTGTTATCATCATAATTTGAGCTGATTTCCATGTTTGGGCTTCGTGCCAACTATGTGAATTCTTCGGGGATTGATATCACTGTTTTTGCATTACTTTGCATATTATTTGATCTCGGTCCAAGGTTTTAATACTGTTTTATAAACTCAGCCATTTTTCTATGATTTGAAAACTTAAACAATATTTTATTGACGTTTTGAGATGAGGACTATCATGTTAATATTTCCCAAGTGGCTTATGTGCATTTCTGGACTGAGCATGGATCGGGTTGCGCACTGCAATAGTGTTGTGGTGATTTCTGAAAATATGGATGGCTCGGGTTGCACGCCGCAACGATGATATATTGATATTGAGGCCGAGAGCCCGTTTGATGCCACGATATGGCTGATATTGCTCGTGGGCTATAGGAGCTCCTCCGGAGTCTGTGTACACCCCCAGTGAGCGCTCAACGTTAAATGGATCGGACTGCATGCTGCATTGGGTACCGAAGTGTACCATCATATGCATTGTATTGCATTCATACATTTGTTAACTATTCGTTGTTTGTGTTATTTTTTGAGATATTTATTTGTTGTTCTGATATTGTCTCATCACTATTAAAGAGGATAAATTTTAGATAGTGGTAACAGTGGCACTGTAAGATGTAAACGGTTTAGGTAACAATGGCTGACCAGGAACAAGAATATTGCCTGAGGGGCGAGTTTTATGAGCTCATTTTTACATACTTGTTTGTGACCGAGGGGCTGATTTTTATGCTGACTTGCACTACCTGTTCTGCATTCATTTGCTTAACTGTTGGAAAAATATATTTTCAAAAGAGGTTTTGAACTGAGTCAAGATATTTTCTAAAGGATTTTAACGTTCTCTCTGAAAGGGTTACATTGTACTATATAGCATGTTGATTTGATTTACGTGGTTTATTGCTAATCAGCTATTATTTACCCTTATTACTCATTGAGTTGGAGTACCCATTTTACTCCCTGCATCTCATGTGTAGATGCAGGTAATTATTTATCTGGTAGCGCGTTTCGAGCCGATTGGAGATTCTGCTATCATAGCTGTGGCAGGTGACCGTCAGCGTTCATGGCACCGTATTTCTTCTGTTGTTAGTAAATTCCAATTTGTATATTACTGGTCTTGTAATAGTGTTTGGATTTTTTAGATACTCGTGACTTGTGACACCCCGGTTTGAGTTGTATTTCCGCTACTTGTTATTTTTAAATCATAATAAGCTTGTTCATTCATGTTTAATAATTGTTAAAAGAACGATTTAGGTTAGTTGGTTGGCCTTGTCTTTACGAGAGATGTCATCACGATCGGGTTTGGAAATTGGATCGTGACACTAAACTTCAAAGATTGTTCATGTCTTCAAAGACGTCTTCTCTAATAATATGACATCAAGGTGAAAGAGTTGATGATAGAACGATGAGAAAACCAGTTGATTCACCTTGTCTTGATTCATTTGTATGCTGGCAATTCATTTAGTTGAGCCTGCTGAGCTAATGAACATGTGCTCCTTTGAAGTCTTAGGTTGTTATCTTACTCTATTTGTGGCTTGGAACGAAATAAAGTGAGAGCGATCCTGAGTAACAGATTCTCTAAGTGGTATCATAATACACAACCGGGGTTGCAATGGATGGTACATTTTCTTAGTGGCCCGCTAAGATGTAGCCATTGATACTAGTATATTGCTAAGTGTGCTGCAATTATTTAGAGCACTTAATCGTAATGTTGCTAGATGTTTTTCTAATCTGTTTTTGTTTATATTCATGCAGCCTTGTTTATATCGCTAATTGTTTTATTTTTCGTGTATATATATTACACTTGGTGAATTTGAACACTTTTTCAGGTAAGACGTCAAATTATTATTAAAGTGAAATTTGAAAAATTGTTTAATATAATTTTCTAGTGATATTTACAATCTTATTAAAGGAAATTGTGAAGATTTTTACAGGTTTTGGAGGCTAAAGTTTACAAATCAAGATGCGGGATTTGAAGATATATAAGTTGACTTTTACTTTGCTAGAGATGTTGGACAAAATATTTTATTAAGTGTAGGTATGTTAATTATATCTTTTGCTGAAAGGTTTCAAAAAACATTTCACCATGGTTATACAGTGCCACTAACATATATTATTCACGTTTTGTCCTTAATTATTATATATGAAACCATATCTATCATTACATTATGTTTTTGTGAGTAAATGTTTTATTTGTAGAATGAATATATATATATATATATATATATATATATATATATATATATATATATATATATATATATATATATATATATATATATATATATATATATATAAGTTCACTATAAACGGTTCAAAGGTATCAAATCTACCGATTGACCGAGTATATCCGATATAAGTTCACTATAAAAAGTTCAAAGGGAAATATACTTATCCAAATGTAGCTAATCCTTAATTGTAAATCACATAGTTTTTATGCATATCTTTTTTTTGTAGGCCTTTCTCCATTCATGTGAGGGATTGTTGGAATTCAAAGACATGCATTATCTTAAAATAAGTGGAGTGAAAGGGAAATGGAGGAAATAATTTTTGGAAGGAAATGAAAAATACAAATTCATTAAGTCTTGCAAAGTGGATTGTCCCATATTAGATGGGGAAACCATCCAATATGTGTTTATATTGAGAAACACATTCTCTACCTCTCAAAAGGCTGAGAAGAAGGGAAAGCCCCCGCGCCGTCGTTGTCGCTCGGCTCGGCTACAGCTTTGAATGTGGATTTGAATTTGGTGAAATGATCAATCGATAAAATTAATTTTTTGGACTTAATATTAATTAATTAATTTTACTTAATTGATAGTTTCCTTCTATTATTATTTTTTGAATTAAAAAGAAATTAACGTTGTTCTGTTCAATAGCCGTGTTTGTTAACAGACAAAGGAACCAATGTTCTTCTTCCAATAGCCGTGTCTATTAATAGACATGTCGTAACTCCATCCTCAATAGGTATGTTTGCACCTGTTTAGGCAGAATCACTGGCCTATAAATTCCAAAGGTTTTGCCTCATTTCGATACTCAGTTTTTTACACACATCACTCTCAAAAACTCTCCTTCTTCCTAACTAAATTACTGCATCGTTTTCATCAAAACAAAATAGTAAGTCATGTGATTTGCAGCCTATCTTTGAGTTCGTTGGAATTCGATGATTTTTGTTGCCACCGTCACAAAAATATTTTTCCGTTCTATCCTAGGAGGAAGTAACCCATAATCCTTGGCAACTGTGTAAGGGTTATAATTCCTTAAGGAGATACAAGAAATTTGTGGGATTAGATTTAACATTCTGCTTTATCTATTTTCGTTTATCTTTATGTTAAACATCTTTAGAACCAAAAATTTTTTGCTAACAAGCTTAAGGAATTATAATTTGTTTTTGGTAACTGTGTTCTCGTTTTGCTAAGTTTGAAGTAATAAAAACTTCATCAAGTAAACTTGATTTGTAGTAATCGGATTGTAGATTAAAAACTTCACTAGATTGGTAATTTCGATTGTGTTGTTTAAAATTATTTTGTAATTGATGGTTCATGATATGCTTGCAGAGGGCTTTGTGATTAATGAAGCCTTTCAAGTGGCAGCATTTATTGAAAAATTATCGTCGTTGTGGAAGGACTTAAAAAATCAACTAAAGCGCAAACGCAATGAGATGACACTTGAAGATCTTGTGGTGCGCATAAGGATAGAAGAAGATAACAAAGCAGCAAAAAAGGAATCTCGTGCAAGTTCTTCTATTACTGGTGCAAACATTGTTGGAGAGGTACCAACTTATAGCAAGAAAAGGAAGAAGCCATCTGGTCCAAAGCAGAATCCGTTTAAGAAGAAGTTCAATGAAACTACCACAATTGTGAGAAATATAGGCACAAGATTGCAGAATATCATGCTCCAAAGAAGGATAAGAAAACCTAACAAGCAAACATTGTTGAAAAGAACAATGATATGGAAAAATTGTGTGCTATGTTCTCTGAATGTAACTTGGTAGGAAACTCCAAGGAATGGTGGATTGATTCAGGAGATAACGACATGTTTGTGCTAACTAAGGGTTATTTACTTCTTATGATTTTGCAGGTCCAGACGAGACTATCTTCATGGGAAACTCCGCAACTGTGAAGATTGAAGGCTATGGGAAGATTTGCTTGAAGATGACGTCTGCAAAGTAGTTACTTTATGTAATATACTCCATGTTTCAGAAATTAGGAAGAACTTAGTTAGTGTTGTACTTCTCGTTAAAAATGGGTTTATGTGTGTTTTTGTTTTAGAAAAGATTGTAATAACTAAGAATGAATTGTATGTAGGAAAAGGCTACCTAAATGAGGTTTTCAAACTGAATGTAATAGCTATTGATATAAATAAAGTTGAATCTTCTTTTTATTTGCTTGAGTATAATTCTTTATGACATTCGCGTTTAGGTCATGTTAACTTCAAGATATTGTGAAAAATGATCAATTTGGAAATATTGCCTAAGTTTATAAAGTGTCAAATATGTGTGGAGTCTAAGTATGTTAAGCCTCTTTTTAAGTCAGTTGAAAGGAATTCAAATTCTTTGGACTTAATTCACACTCATATTTGTGATATGAAGTCAATACCCTCTCGCAATGGAAAAAAGTATTTCATAACTTTTGTTGGCGATAGTACAAGATATTCTTATGTATACTTGTTAAATAGTAAGGATGAGGCAATAGATGCATTTAAGCAATATAAGAACAAAGTTGAGACTCAATTGAATAGTAAAATAAAAATAATAAAAAGTGATTGGGGAGGAGAGTATGAATCAGCATTTGAAGAAATATGTTTGGAGTATGGTATAATTCACCAAACAACTGCCCCCTACTCATCACAATCTATCGGGATTGTAGAAAGAAAGAATAGAACTCTTAAGGAGATGATGAATGCTTTATTTATAACTTCTGGGTTACCACGGAACTTGTGGGGGGAAGCTATTCTAACAGCAAACATAATTCTTAATCGAATTCCCCATAGCATAACACAATCCATACCATATAAAAAATGGAAAGGAAGAAGTCCTAACTTGAAATATTTCAAAGTGTGGGGGTGCTTGGCAAAGGTTCAAGTTACTAAACCCAAAAGAGTTAAAATAGGACCCAAAATTGTATATTGTGTATTTATAGGATATGCAACAAATAGTAAAGCATATCATTTTCTGGTTCACAAATTAGAAAATCCAGAAATTCAAGTGAATACAGTAATGAAATCAAATAATACTGAATTGTTTGAGCATATATTTCCATATAAAAACGAAGATGAGAAATCTATTTCAAGGAATAAACGTCCACGGGAAGAAACAAATGATGAGATGCATAATTAGGAGAATCCAAGGCGTAGCCAACGTCAAAGGAAGTCTACATTATTTGGTCTAGATTTCTTATCCTTTCTACTAAAAATGAGCCTCAAACGCTTAAGGAGGCTATGTCTTATTTTGATGCACCATATTGGAAAGAAGCTATCAATTGTGAGATACAATCCATTTTGGACATCCATACATGGGAGTTAGTTGATCTTCATCCTAGAAATAAACCTTTAGGTTATAAATGTATTTTCAAAAGGAAAATAGAAGTAAACGGCACTATTGACAAATATAAGGTAGTACATGTAATCAAAGGCTTAATACAAAAGAAAGATCTTGACTACTTTGATACATACTCGCCGGTAACAAGAGTTACATCCATTCGGATGTTAATTGCTCTAGATGTGATATATGGCCTTGTGATGACCCAGCCGATCATCTTTGGAATTTATGCCCCGTTCCCCCATTAACTGCTTCCCCTAATTCCATTTCTTCTATTTTGGTTTGCCGAGATGTTTGGTAATAGAATTTAAAGTGTTTTGGGACACTTAGTCCCTAAGTGAGAGCTTAAGCATTGGAAAATGGTCCGTAATCAGAACAATATCAAGACGATCTCGAAATGGAAAATCAATGGTTCTGTTAGCTTTTTAGGTTATTTCGGGGTTGGGAGCGTGTTCAGAATGTGTTGTGGATGTCTGTAGCTCAATTAGGCTATAAATGTCGAAAGCTAGAATTTTGAAGTTTTCGGTCCGATAGTGAAATTTGGATCTGAGGGTCGGAACGGGATTCCGTAGGTTTCTCTAGCACTGTCATGTCATTTGGGACGTGCGTGTAAAATTGCAGGTCAATTGGACGTGTTTTGGTTAGGTTTTGAATCGAAAGCGAGTTTGGTTAAGTTTTGAAGTTTTTAAGTTCAGATCATTGATTAATTCGATTTTTCGGCGTTGCTTTAGGTGATTTAAGGATTGGTACAAGTTTGAATGATGTTATGGATTATGTCTGTAGGGTTGATTGAGGTCCGGGGAGCCTCGGGTCTGTTTCGGATGCTCAACGGAGCAATTTTGGAACTTAGAACTTAGCAGATTTCTGTTGTAGATGTTGCAGAATTTCCTTATCTGCGATCGCATTCCCACTCTCGCGATCGCATAGTGCATTCTTGAGGGGGTCCAATTTCCTTCAATGCAATTGCAATGTTGTGTCTATGATCACATAACTTTGCCTTTCCCCTCTTCGCGATCGCATTCCTTTTCCGCGTTCGCATTGAGTTAACTGAGTCGGTGAGTCAGGCCCAAATTCCTTCTATGTGATCACGTGGCCCAGGTCGCGATTGTGTAGCATCACTTTTCCCTTATCTGTGATCGTAGGACCACTTCTGCGTTCGCATACACCATTTTTCCAAGCCTCCAATTTTACAATACGCGATCGCATCCCTTCTTATGTGATCGCATTGAACAAAAGATATAAACATTTCAAAACGAACCCTTCTTCCATTTTTTCAAAAACTCAAGCTAGAGAGCTCGATTTCAGGAGATGTTTTGAGGGATTTTCATAGGGAAACATTGGGTAACGATTCCTTATTCTCTTATAATTATTACCCACTAATCTAATCTCAAATTCAAGCTTTAATTTCGGATTTTGAATAAAAATTGGGGTAAAGTTCTTAAACCTAACATTGATGATTTGAAGGGGCACTTGACCTCCGATATGGGAGATTTTTATATGGTTAGACTCGTGAGAGTACGAGGTTTCTGAAAATGTAAAAATTATTCAATTCTGAGACGTTGGCCTGAGGGGCACTTTGGTCATTTTACCTATTTTCGAGCCTTAGCTTTAATTTAACAGTGTAATTAGTTGCGATGTTATTTATGATATGTAATTGGTTTGAATAGATTTAGGCTACTCAGAGTCGGATACTCGTGGCAAGGGCATTATTTCTTAGCAGTTTTGTACCAAATTCGAGGTAAGTGGCTTGTCTAACCTTGTGTGGGGGACCTCTCCCCTTAGGATATATTTGTTATTGTTTAAAAGCTTGGTGCGCGAGGTGACGGGCGTGTACTTGTGCTAGTTGTTGGAAATTCGAATTACTTGGCTTATTTCGACTGTGTTTTCTTCCATGTTTAATTGTTAAAAATAAAACTTCGTTTGTTTTTATTTAGGGAAAGCATGTTAGTAACTTATTTGCTCTATTTGACTAAATTTAAATATCTGTTTTTCCTTGGCTAGGGATTTATTTGCTCTATTTGACTAAATTGTCATGTTTTTCTTTCTTGCGAAGCATGTTAGATTCCCGACTTTACTTGTTATTCCCATTTGGCTTCCTTTCCGTTAAATATTGACTTGTTGTGGTGTATTTACTATTGGGACTACGGGTTCAATTCCCGGAGATCCTCTGTTATTGGTATGTTGGACTACGAGTTCGATTCCCGGGATATCCTCTAATTTGACATGACGGACTACGGGTTCAATTCCCGGAAGATCCTCTGACATTGATATGAAGGACTGCGGGTTCAATTCTCGGAGATCCTCTGTTATTGGTATAAAGGACTACGGGTTCAATTCCTTAAGATCCTCTATTATTGGTATAAAGGACCGCGGGTTCAATTCTCGGAGATCCTCTGTTATTGGTATGAAGGACTATGGGTTCAACTCTCAGAGATCCTCTGTTAGAGATGTGATAGACTACGGGTTCGATTCCCGGGAGATCCTCCGTTACTGGTATAAATGGATTGCGGGTTCGATTCCCGTAGCTCCATGTGGAAATCCTTACTTTTCAGTGATTTGCCTAGTGTTCGTAGTATATACTTGTAGACATTCTATTTTAATTACCGTCTTGTTAGATATTCGGGACTTATTTCATTATATACTGTTTATTTATTCTTACATTATTTCTTGTGTTCGTCTCAGTAGGGCATCGACCTTCCTCGTCACTACTCCATCGAGGTTAGGGTTGGCACTTACTGAGTACCGCTATGGTGTACTCATGCTACTCTTCTGCACACACTTTTGTTGTGCATATCCAGGTACCTCCGGCCAGGCACGCTATCAGTGATTTTAGGAGCTACACTTGGAAATTCGAGGTATACATCTGTCGCGTCCGCAGAGCCGAAGAGTCTCATTCTATTCTACCTTTAATAGTAGTTTCATTCATGTACTCATTTGTTGTAGACACTCCTAGATGTTAGAGCCGTATGCTATATTTTACTCTTAGCCTGTGTTGCCCGTGGGTTTTCGGGTCTTGGAGGTTTTACATTATTGGTTCGAAGTGTATGTGTCAAGCGGCACCCTATACATTCTTTTTATATTATTCAGTTTTATTTTATAGTTTTCACAAAGATTGTTGAATTTCCGCAACGTGTCAGGCTTACCTAGTCGCGAAGACTGGGTGCCATCATGACAATTTCACGATTGGTGAACTAGGGTCATGACACCCTTGTAATACATCAAATGGATGTGAAAACAACTTTTTTAAATGGAGATTTAGATGACGAAACATATATGGAACAACCTGAAGGGTTTGTGGTTCTAGGAAAGATAAAGAAAGTTTGTGAACTTGTTAAGTTTGTTTATGGACTAAAACAAGCACCTAAATAATGGCATGTAAAATTTGATGACACAATATTGTCAAATGGCTTTAAGATCAGTGAGTGTGATAAATGTTTTACATCAAAGACAATCCAAATCATATAGTCATTGTTTGTCTATATGTAGACGATATGTTTATAATGAGTAATTACATTGCTAACATTAATGCCACAAAGCATATGTTAATCTTGGGAATAGACATCCATAGAACTCCTCAAGGTCTTGCACTATCACAATCTCATTATATCAAATCAGTTCTTGAAAGATTCAAGAGCTTAAATTTTAAAGTTTCAAAAACTCCAATTAATGTGAATCTTCGGTTAAAAAAGAACAAAGGTAGGAGCAAGTCTCGGCTGGATTATGCTCGGGTTTTGGGATGTTTATTATACATCATGAATCGCACACGACCTAATATAGCATGTGCCATCAGTAAGTTGAGTCGGTACACGCATAATCCAGATCAAACTCATTAGATGGCAATGAAACGTGTCTTGGGATGTCTAGAATATACCTAAGATTATGCGTTGTATATAACAAATACCAAGTGGTAGTTGAAGGATATTGGGAGACAAATTGGATCACTGGCTCACATGACTCAAAATCCATAAGTGGATACATTTTCACTCTTGGAGGAGGTGTTTTGTCTTGGAAATCATCCAAATAAACTTGTATAGCTTGCTCAATGATGGAGTGAGTTCATAGCTTTAGAAAAAAACTGGTGAAGAAGTTGAATGGATTCAGAATTTTTTGGAAGATATTCGGTTTTGGCCCACACCACTGACACCTATTTGCGTTTAATGCGATAGCCAATCAGCTATAGGAAAGGCAAAGAATGTTATGTATAACGGTAAGAGTCATCATATAAGACAAAGACATAAAACTGTTAGATAACTGATCTCTAGAGGAATCATTTCAATTGACTTCATAAAGTCAAAGGAAAATGTGTCGGATCCGCTTATAAAAGGCCTTACTAGAGAGGCAGTTGAGTTCACAACAAAGGGAATGGGTCTGTGGCCAATGGAAAGCCAATCATAACGGTAAGTCTACCTAGAATACTGGAGATCACAAGATCTAGGTTCAAGGAGATCAAACAAAGTTATGAAAGACTGTGGAACATTGTTAAAATAAAACTCCGGGATCTATTCTCATGAAAGGACAATGTTAGGAAACAAGGATAAAGCGGTTAAAGCTTTTTAATGATGATCTAATACTGATATAGGAATTATCAGAAAATATAATCTCTGGGGTTACAGCTTATAAATCACCTATGTAAGTGTGAAGTGTAAGCCGCTTCAAGGAGAAGTTAGCAAGGCCAAATTCTCTATACACTTATGAAACCAGGACGTGTTCATGGTTAAAACGAACACAACAATGAGAAATAAATATGTTTAAGGGTTAATTGTGTGGCTTATGCTGTCTAGGTATACACCAAAGCTCGACGGTTTAAATATATCAAATCTACCGATTGACCGAGTATATCCGATATAAGTTCACTATAGAAAGTTCAAAGGGAAACCTACTTATCCAAATGCACCTAATCCTTAATTGTAAATCATAAGTTTTTATGCATATATTATTTTGTAGGTCATTCCCCATTCATGTGGGGGGGGGGGGGGGGAGGTTGTTGGAATTTAAAGACATGCATTGTCTTAAAATAAGTGGAGTGAAAGGGAAATGGAGGAAATAATTTTATGAAGGAAATGAAAAATTCAAATTCATTAAGTCTTGCAAAGTGGATTATCTCACATTGGATGGGGAAACCATCCAATATGTGTTTATATTGAGAAACACATTTTCTACCTCTCAAAAGGTTGAGAAGAAGGGAAACCCCTCACGCCGTCGTTGCCGCTCGGCTCGACTTTGGCTTTGAATTTGGATTTGGATTTGGTCAAATGATCGATAATAATATTAATTTTTTGGACCTAATCTTAATTAATTAATTGACAGTTTCCTCCTATTATTATTTTTTGAATTAAAAAGAAATTAACGGTGTTCTGTTCAACAGCGTGTCTGTTAACAGACAAAGGAACCAACATTCTTCTTCCAACAGCCGTGTCTGTTAATAGACATGGCCTAACTCCATTCCTGAACAGGTCTGTTCGCACCTGTTTAGGCAGAATCATTGGCCAATAAATTTAAGAGGCTTTGCCTCATTTCGGTGCTCAGTTTTTTACAGACATCACTCTCAAAAACTCTCCTTCTTCCTAACTAAATTGTTGCATCATTTTCATCAAAACAAAATAGTAAGTCGTGTGGTTTGTACGTATCTTTGAGTTCGTTCGAATTCTATGATTTTTATTGCCACTATCACAGAAACATTTTTACGTTCTATCCTGGAAGGAAGTAACCCATAATTTTTGGCAACTATGAGAGGGTTATAATTCCTTAAGGAGACACAAGAAATTTGTGGTATCGAATTTAATATTCTGTTTCATCTATTTTCATTTATCTTTCTGTTAAACATCTTTCGGTCAGATCTTCTTGTCCTTGAAGAGTTTTAGGGTCGGTAAACTCTTCGCTAAATGTTTAAAGGCACTAAACATTATACAACATTGATTTGTAGTAAAGACCATATTTCTGGTCTTTGAAATTATTTAAGGACCATATTACTATTAGTGGTTAATACATTTCAAGGACCAGTATTAGTCTGGTCGCCAAACATATTTAGGGATCAGATGTCAAATCCATCGTTAATAGTCTTTAACGACAGAGGATCTAGCGATCAGTGACGATCAGTTTTAACTGGTCGCTGTATGCATTCTAGAACCAGAATTAAACTTTTAGTGACCATTTTTCTAGAAGTCATTTTTCTTGTAGTGAATCTTATAGAGCAAATTGATGATAATGATCGTTGCGGAACGTTATTCACATATATAGTGACTTGTGATGTGCATTGGTCAGTTAATATGTTATAGCGTGATCTAAACTTTGTTTGCATATCATGTTTGCTTTGATCATTATTAATTCTGTCATATCAATGAAGGAAAAGGATAGAACCGCCAAAGGGGACAACTGAAATATGTGTGTGGCTGTGGTGTGGGGCGGGGGGGGGGGGGGGGGTTGTTGTGCGAATTAGAGAAGTTAAAATTTTCATCTAGGCATACAGATAGATGAGACGGCCAGCTTCCTCGACAGTGAAAGGAGGGAGAAAATACTCATCCGCATCTATTATCACTTCAAATCACATATAACTTGAGGTAATAGTTCATATAGAGAATCTTATATGTGAAACAACCACTATTAATAAGGGAATAATATCCCTTAAATGTAGCCATAGTTATTGAAACCAGTACTTATGGATATTGAGATTCACGTCTCCCCTAATTAAAGCATATTCCTATTTATTATCAAAACTTCATTTTTGATATTGTATACTTATACTTTCAAATCTTCCCATATATTTTGAATATATCATAATATTCTATTTTAAAATACAATTCAAATCGAATATGTCACAATGTTCTAATGACAAGTATGCTATCTGAACCAACCATATTATGATATTTTAATTTACAATATATTATTCAAACTAATGCATAATATTTAATTTGTAATATATCATTCAAATACTATAATATTCTTATTTGGAATGCAACATTCAAACTAAATACACCATAATATTCTAATTTAGAGTACTATATTCAAACAGAACATACTATAATATTTTAATCTGGAAATATAATATTCAATTAATATTTTAATTTGAAATACAATATAAGAACCAAATATTCTATAATTTTTTAATTTGAAAAAATCTGGTTTGAATACTGTATTCTAAAGTAGAATATTGTGGTATGTTTGATTTGAATATTATATTCCAAATTAGAATATTGTGTTATGTTTGATTTGAATATTCCAATTTGGAATATCATCGATGTTTGATTTTAATAATGTATTTTTATTAGGTATTGTGGTGTGTTAGTTTGGATAGTATATTCTAATAGTTTATTTTAGTTTATATATTAAATCCCAAATTAGAACATTGTCACATTATTTTATTTTTCTTTTGATTACATAGATGAAAGAGAAGAAAAAGATTATAGAGGACTTCATAAAAAAATTACTGGGATGAACTTTTTGGTAAACATATATAACTTTAATTCCTTAAAACATGGGAAGATGAAGCGTTTAAAGGGATTTATTAAGTTGGAGTGAGAGATAATTTAATTCCTTAGAAGATGAGATTTATTTAATGGCATATAATGATATTAAACGTTTAAAAAGTAATAAATTTTTGAAAAATAGGTATACAAGGTAAACTAATATTTTAAAGTATGCGAAGTTAACTAGCATTTTTAGTGAACACACCGCGTAGATTACCCTTGAAACAAACATCCCACAGTGGACATTCTCTTTTTCTAGAAACTCGCCACTATCTTCTATTTTATAAAAACCCATAAAACAAAAAGGAGAAACAAAAGAGAAGGATAAGACTTGGTGAAACTTACAAGGGATGTATTGGATTGTTGAATTGGCAGTTTACATATTATTATTGTTTCTATACTAAAATGAACTTTTTCATTGGAAAATTGACAGTTTGTTTAGTGTATCAGGGTATGCGCTCAATATTTGACAGACATCTCTGCTTCTCGTCACTTCTACCTTCTTCTTTTTTTTTTGAATAATTTTAGTGACTAATAAGAAATAATTAAAATTTCATCACATATTGAGCTTAGAATGAGATAGACCTCCAAAGAACAAAACTAGTATTCCAAAGAACTACTATATAAGAATTAGTCAATAAATTCTGAATTTTAATTTTCAATTTAAATTTTCGGAACAAATTTATACTGAATTGTCCTGAAGTTATGATTATTAATTTAAAATTTCAAAATAAAATAAATATGGATTAATATCTAAATAACATATATGAGAATGGTTATCTGTGCACTTACCCCATTCATATACCATTATCGATTTGTCTATGATTTTAGCGAAATGGGCTTTCTCTTCATCCATTATGCTTTGTTGTTCCTTTTTACATTGCTGTCGTAAAAAGGACCAAATTCTTCTAGTTGGTGTGGTTTGCTTATTTATCACTTTAAGTTCAAAGATTGTTAAAGAGAGCTTAAATTTTCAGTTTTGAGCTTCCAGCTTCCTGCACACTTTGGGTCATATGTTAGGCAATCATCTAATTCTGGTTGTTATCGTTCTTGAACGAATTAAAGTCAGTATGAAGTCATAGAAACTGAACTTGTTAATATGTTTCAGTTCTGATATATATAATATAATGTTGTAAAAGTCAATTTCACTCGGTTTTCCAAATTCATATATGAAAGAAAAATAATTACTCAAAATATTATCATAACCTCTGAATAATCTCTATAATCCTCCACAACTGAAAATAGCTAAAAATGTCAATATTTATAATAGTATGAAACAGTTAGAATTTGTCCTGAATTTCTAATCTATTAGGACTCTTTTTTGAAGGGATGGAAAAAGTCTCCTAAAAGGATTAAAACTCCTTAATATTTCTTATCCTATTCTTGGAAGACAAATTTTGTACAGCTATAAATTATGGATCTTTGCTTCTCACAAAGAAAATAAAAATATCCAAAATATAGTCATTAAAGAGTTGTGTTTAGGGGAAAATTTTTCTCTCGATAGTTTTTCTTCCTTTTTATTAGTTTTATCATATGTAGGTCAATTGATCGAACTATTATAAACTATTATGCTTTGTTTAGTGTATTTTTCTTTTGTCGTCTGAATTATCATCCACCAAGCTTTATATTGTTAGCTTCTGCATGCACCACGTTATTTTTTATCCCAACAAGTGGTATCAGGCTAATGGTTCAGAGTCAAAGGTTGAACGAGGTTGAAGACAGATTCAATGTGTTTAGATCAAGACGATAATGAAGATTTATAAAACATGCTACATGTGGAGATAAATTTACAATCACAATTTTATTCAAGACGTCTGCTGCTACATCTCTCTTTTTAGCTCATATTTTGACCACTTTTAACCAATGCCAGTTTTAAGTCATGCCTATTTGTAACGCATGAGTTCCAATGCCAGTTTTAACTCACACTTCTTTTTAATGCATGAGCTTCTTTTAACCCATATTTATTCTTAACAAGTGGCCTTATTTAACCCATACTTGGGCTTATTCTAACCAATACCAATATGTTTAACCTATACCGATTTTTAATTATGGCAAGCAGCAATGATGAAGAATATGTGAAGAAGGTGAATCAACTTTGTCAAGAAAATTCAGGCCAATGGGAGATTGTTAGGATTTGTCCTGAATTTCTAATCTATTAGGACTCTCTTTCTTGAAGAGATGGAAAAAGACTCCTAAAAGGATTAAAACTCCTTAATATTTCTTATCATATTCTTGGAAGAGAAGTTTTGCACAGTTATAAATTAAGGATCTCTGCTTCTCACAAAGACAACAAAAATATCCACAATGTAGTCATTAAAGAGTTTTCTGTGATGACCCGACCTGTCGTCTCATGTGTTTCCATCTCGTTTTCCCCGTTCTATGCTTCTTCATGTTTCATTATATGTGTTTGATGAGATTGAAGTAATTCGGATAGAGTTTGGTAGGAAATGAGACAATTAGTCTCTTTAGGAAGAGTTTGTGTCACAACCCGGATTTCTCACCATGGGGAGTCATGATGGCACCTACAAACGGAGGTAAGCCAGCCAAACTTTAAACATTCCCAGATAATTTCTCAACAATAACAATATAGGGAAAACAATTAAATACAAGCGGAAGACTTTAAGTTTATAAAATTGAAATAAAAAATGCGGAAGTTTAGGACAAATCTCTACCCAAAATCTGGTGTCACTAGCTCATGGACTATTAAAGAGTGCTACAAACAAGTCTGAATAGAAATACAAATCTGTCTCGGTACAATGAAAACAAACAAAATAGCGATAAGGACTCCGGCATACGAACGCCAGCTAGGCTATCTCGAAGTCCCTGGACTGAAGTCAACTCTCGATCAATACGCTACTGTTGTGGTCCAAAAGCTGCTCCAGTATCGTAATCTGTTCCAAAAAGAACATAAGTGTAGCATCAGCACAACCAGCCCCATGTGCTGGTAAGTGCTTGGCTTACCCCCGACGAGGTAGTGACGAGGCTAGATCCGACTACCAGACGAACCTGTATAGATATGAAGTATATTGTGCGGAAAGATAAATAAGAGATAAACAGTTTATAACAGGAAAAGGAAGCATGCTGGGGGAAAACAGATGTAAAACAGGTATCTAAATAAAGGTAAATCCACCAAGAAAACTCGAATCCGGAGATAACACCATTATCCCATACAGTGCGTCACTGTTGCGGCGTGCAATCCGATCCTTATGGATAATATCTATCCTTGTTGTGGCATGGAACACGATCTGTGCGAATATTATGTATCCTTGTTGCGGCATGCAACCCGATCCGTATGGATGTTATTTATCCTTGTTGCGGCGTGTAACCCGACCCACTAAGATCAAGCGTTCTCGTCCAAACATTTAATCACAATTTCGGAGCAAGAGAAGAAGAAACAGTAGGGAAATCCCGGCAATGGAACATATCAACTAAACAAATTCCTAGCAAGGGGTAAATCTATAATACCAGTAAAACCTCCTAGCAAGGGAGCAACAAGAACAAAAAATTCATATCCCGGCAAAGGACCTATCACGTCTCTTTCTTTTTCTTTTACTTCTTATTCAATAGTATTTGTATAATTCGAGCCAACGCTCCAAAGAATTCGCAATTCATAACTAATCCTCGTACTTTTCACATCTTGTAGAATTCATCAATTATCATGGAAGAGTTCCAAAATATCAAATAAGGGCACACAAAGATCCATGATCATGCTAGACACCGGTGTATAGATACTCGTCACCATGCCTATATATCGTACTCGATCATTTAGCAATGAGAAATTAAAATTCTCGAATCCTATTCCCTCAAGCCAAAGTTAGAACAAACACTTACCTCGAAAGCTCAAAACTCAACTCAAGCCTCTAGTATATATTTATCCATTGGTTCCACCAATAAACCGCTTGAATCTCCACAAATTACTTGAATGCATTAACAAATACTATTGGAACTAACCCCAATGCATAAAAATAGTTTTTACAAGGTTTTTTCCAAAAAGGTCAAAAATGCCCACGGGCCCACATGGTCGAAACTCGGGGTTCGGACCAATACCTGGTTACCCATTCCCTCGTGAAGCCAAATATGTGATTTTTTTCAAATCGGACCTCAATTTTAGGTCCAACTCCCCAAATTTATGAAAACCTAAGTTCTAGCCAAAACCCCTAATTCTCATTTATGAAAATCTTGATACAAGTTGAAATCGTGTTAAAAGATGTTAAGTAATAAAGAAATTAAGTTAGAAGTCACTTACCAATCTTTTTGGAGAAGAAAAGATATTTGGAAAATGGCCTCTTAGGTTTTGGGTTTTTAAAAAGTAGAAAATGAATGAAAATCCCGAGTTTATATACTTTATTGGGAGCTGGCACGGACCGAGCAGAAATGTACCGCAGCCGCACCGAGGGAGGAAAGACGTGGGCTCTCTAAACCAACCCAGCACAGACCGTACTGATTTGGCGCGCGGCCGCGCTGGTTCACATGAAACTACCGACCCTCTGAATCCCACTACGCAGACCACACAGAAAGACACCGCGGCCATGTGGCTGCCAGCGTGGACCGCGCGGAAATTACCGAGGCCGCGCTGAGGCCTGCAACTCTTGAACCTGCTATTTTTAAGTCTAAAACCTCTCGGGCCCTACTCAAAACTCACCCGAGTCCTCGGGGCTCCAAATTAAACATACATAAAATCTCGAAAACACCTTAAGGATTTACTTGTGTGATCAAATTGCCGAAATAACATCATAATCAATTAATCAAGCCTCAAAACCATCGTTTTCATTTCAAACTTCTAACTTTAGATAATTAGGCCCGAAACACGCCAAACATCGTTGGATTTCAACCAAACTTCACTGAAAGTGCTTAAAGCATATTTAAGACTCGTACGGCGTGCCAAAACCCAAATACGGGCGCGATACCTATTCTTTCTAACTCATTTTTATTTCAAGTTTTCATATCATTTTTAGAAAAATAATTTCTTAGAAAAATTCTTTACTTTAGCTCGGGACCTCAGATTTCGATTTCAGAAATATGCCCGAGTCCCATATTTTCTTTCGGATCCTCCGGGACCGTCACACTCATATCACGGGTTCAGGTCCGGGTCCGTTTTCCAAAAATGTTGACCGAAGTCAACTTTAACAATATTAATAACAAAATAACTTTTTCGCACATTTCACTTATTTCAACGTAAAAGTTTTTCAGCTTCACGCTCGGACTGGGCATGCAAATCTAGACAACTAAATGCGAGGTATTCAAGGCCTCTGAAGCATAGAAAAAGGAAATATTATGGTGATGACCCCTTTGGGTCGTCATAGTTTGGTTTGGAATAGTCAACCGGATGTTGACTTGTGAGTTACAGGGCTCGAAATGGGTTTCTAATGATTCGATTAGTTTTGGGGGATGATTTAAGGCTTAGGAGCGCAATCGGAAGTGATTTTGGAGACTCGGTGTAGAAGTTAGCCTATTTTGGCAAAGTTAGGATTTTGGCGAAATTCAATTAGTATGCAAGATTTTGATCTGATGGTCGGAATGGAATTCCTAGAGTTGCAGTAGCTTCGTTAGGTGATTTTGGATGTGTGTGCAAAATTTCAGTTGATGCGGAGGTGTTTAGGTCGGGTTTGTAATCGAATGCGAGTTTTGGAAGTTTTGATTTAGCTTTGGCTTGAATCCGCCGTGAATTGATGATTTTTAGTGTTGTTGGATGTGTTTTTAGGATTGTATGAAGTTTGTATGATGTTTTAAGAGGTATTGGTGTTTTTGGTTGAGGTCCCGGGGGCCTCGGGGTGGTTTCGGATGGTTAATTAGACCATTTTCGAACTTTAAGGATTACAGGTTTTTCAGCTGTTGGTGTTGCAGAAAGTTGTTCTTTGCGTTCGCGTGGGTGAGTAGTGAACGCATAGAAGGAATTTGAGGGCCAGGATTTTTGGCCTTCGCGTTCGAGTTTAGTGGCTCGCGTTCGCGGAAGGCCGTTTGGTTGTTCACCACGTTCGCGTTCCAGGTTCGCAATTTCGTAGAGTGTTTGGGCGCGTGAAGGATCCAGGGTTGTTGACCTTCGCGTTCGCATAGGAGAGACACGTTCGCGTAAGCTTATGGTCCCAGACCTTCGCGTTCGCGTGAGTGCAACCATGTTCACGTAGGTTGTTTTGGCGGAGGTGGAAATTTGGTCATCGCAAATGCGAGAGAACCCTCGCATTCGCATAGAAGGTAATAACACCTGGGCAAAATGTTTTTAATGATATTTCATCCGTGAGCCTAAGTCATTTTCCTCCATTTTTGGGTATTTTTAGATCTTCTTGGGAGCAATTGAAGAAGGATTTGAAGAGGAATGATTGGAGGTAAGTTTTATGGACCCAAAACATGATTTAATGTTGAATTAACCTAGAAATTCATGGAATCTTAGCTAAAAGGGGAAGAACTAGGGCTTGGGATTTTGAATTTTAAACTGGGATTTGATGGCCCATTTGAGCTCCAATTTTAATGAATTTTAAATGTATAGACTCGTGGTGTGATAAGGATCGTATTGATGTAAAAATTTTTGGATTTCGAGAAGTGTGCCCGGTGCTCGAGTTTTGCTAATTTCGTGATTTTTGATATTTTTCGAGTCTTTTCGATTGGGTTATATCCCCTTAGCCTATTATAATGTATTCGTTGTGGTTTTGGCCAGATTCGACGCGCGAGGAGGTCGATTTGAGAGGAAAGGGCATTGCGAGCTAGTCTTTGGTCGGCTAGAGGTGAGTAACAGATGTAAATCCTGCCCTGAGGGTTTGAAACCCCTGGCTCTCACATCGTAATGCTGCATTGAGGCATGACACACACTCCATGATGAGTGCGGGGTCCATTACTATTGGGGATCGTGACTTGGTCCATCCCGAGTGAGATTTATACTATATTGGTAACTGATACACATACTGTATTGATGTTATTTGGACTTATAGCTATGTTTGGGGCCTTGTGCCGACCTGTAGAATCCTTCGGGGATTGGTATTACTGCTTTAGCACATGTTGAATATCATTTTATTTCAGTCCAATATTATAAACAATGTTTTTGCAAACGCAGCCATACTTCTAAGTTTTGAAAAACTCAAATGACATTTTAAATGTTATTTCAGGCTGAGAACTACTATTTTATATATGCCCAAGGGGCTAATGATGTTTTTCTTGACTGATTATGGGTGGCTCGGGCTGCGCGTCACAGCAGTGACTTGAAGCAGTAGTAATAATGTCACTGTGTGACATAAATTGGTCAGGTAACAATGACTGACCAGGATTTGATTGATGTCACGAGATGGCTTATTATTGCGCTTGGGCTGTAGGAGCCCCTCTGGAGTCTGTACACACCCCTGGTGAGCATCGTCGATGATAAATGATTATGGGTGGCTTGGGTTGCGTGTCTCATTGGGTACTGGACTGTACCATCATGCGCATTGCATTCATGCATTTGTATCTTTAATTGTTGTTCAGCTGTTCAGTTCAAAAATTGTTGTATATTTGGATTATAGCTTGCTTTTGTATTTACTGTGTTTTCTTACCTTCGGACTGTATTTTTTTTTATTACTCACTGAGTCAGAGAACTGACTTTACTCCCTACACCTTGTGTGCAGATCCAGGACATTCACAGGTTGAGTGAGCTTTGGCCAACTTTTCAAAGTCATTCTCCGGGAGTATTTGAGGTGGCTGCATGGCGTTCGCGGCCGAAGATTTTCCCTCCTATCTCTATCTTTATTTTTGAGCATTTTCAACTTTAGACAGACTTTGTACTAGGTTGACATACTGTATTTTAGAGGCTCATGGTCGTGACACCGGGTCCTAGTGGGGCTATATTATATATTCTGTTAACTTCCACACTTTATCAGCAAATTCTAGACTTTTAATATACTGTTTTAATTGTCTTAAATCTGTTTAATTATCGGGAATTATGGTAACAAGGTGGGGCTTGCCTAGTAGTGTGTTCACGACTGGGTTGGGGTCATGACATTTTGTTTAGGGGGAGATTTTTCTCTCGATAGTTTTTCTTCTTTTTTATTAGTTTTATCATATGTAGGACAATTGACCGAACTATTGTAAACTATTAGCTTAGTTTAGTATATTTTTCTTTTGTCGTCTGAATTATCATCCACCAAGCTTTATATTGTTAGCTTCCGCATGCACCATGTTATTTCGATCCCAACAGAAACCTACTTAAACTAGAAACTGATGTCCTATTTCTATATAACTTTTGTATAAATCCTTACTAGACATGACTTGAATAAACTAACAAATATCAAATCCTAGACAATTTAGGTTTTACTCCAATTTTAAATTAGTCTTCCAACAATCAATAGCAAAATTGCATGGGGCACCTCGCCCCCATTTAACAAATACCCATTTTTTAAAAACTTTTAATTTGTACCCAATTTTTAAATAACTGCAGCCCCCTTTCTCTCCCCCGTTCTCCTTCTCCTCCTTCTTCTTCTTCTCCTTCTTATTCTTCTTCTTCTCCTTCTTCTTCTCCTTCTTCTTCTGCTTCTTCTTCTCCTCCATCTCTTTCTTCTCCTCCTGCTCCTTCTCCTCCTCCTGCTCCTTCTCCTCCTCCTGATCCTTCTCATCCTGCTTCTCCTTCTCCTCCTCCTTCTCCTCCTCCTCCTTCTCCTTCTTCTCTTTCTTCTTCTCCTTCTTATCCTCCTTCTCCTCCTCCTTCTTCTTCTTCTTCTCCTCATCCTCCTCCTCATCCTCCTCCTTCTCCTCCTCCTCCTCCGCCTCCTTCTTCTCCTTCTTCTTCTCCTCCTAATTCTTCTTCTTCTTCTTCTTCTTCTTCTTCTGGTGCTGCAATGGAACTTCAATTCATGGGATGATTGCCATGATTATGTTTATCAAATTATTTAAAAGCAAATTATAAACAATTACAAATGAACTAAATAACTACCTGTAACTATATTAGATGAGTAGATTCTTGGTGTATATGTTTGTTTGGGATCTTGGTCATCTGTATTTTGACCCTTGTATTATCATTCCCTTTTTTCTTCTTTCAAAGCTATGTAATAGTAAAGTTGGACTACGCTACTTGTTGATGTAACCAATTAGTTTAGAGGCACGTTTGTTTCATTTGCAAGATTTTTGTTGAAATTGGTGACCTTTACTGATAAGTGAATGATGATGCGTTATTAGATTTGTGCATACTCTCATTTTCTTTTCTTGTTGCATAATTATAAACAAAATACAGATGACCAAGATCCCAAAAAAACATAAATAGAGCTGAAGTGCTTACAAATGAACTAAATAACTTTAGCTCTAGAGTTGAAATTCGATAGTTACAAAACAAAAACTTCAGCTTTAGAGCTGAAGTTCGCCAGTTACAAAGTGAAAACTTTAGCTCTAGGGCTGAAGTTCGTTAGTTATAAAAACAAAAACTTCGGCTCTAGAGCTGAAGTTCACCAGTTACAAAACAAAACCTCTAGTTCTAGAGCTGAAGTTCGTCAGTTACAAAACAAAAACTTCAACACACTTGGTTCAGTACACTTGCTACCTCGGGCCCGTCTACTAGAATGCTGAAGTATTGCCTGATTGCCTTTGATACTTCAGCCCCGTATGCTGAATTTATGCGAAAAAGCAGGTACTTTTGTAAATGTTTTTGGCAAAGCGGGCACAAGTTACAACGTGACACAAAAAACGGATATAGATGCGAATTCCCCCAATCAATAACTGACCTTGTAATGGCCCAAAGAAATAAACTAGCTTTTCCAATATTATATACTCCCTACGTTTCAATTTAGATGATGTAGTTTAACTTGACACAAAATTTAAGGGAAAACAAGAAGTCTTTTGAAAGTTAAATTATTTCTAAATATAGAAATGTATCATTCTTTTTTGAACGGACTAATAAATAAAGTGTGTCATTTAAATTAAAACAGAGGAAGTAGTAATATATGTTTTTTGATTTAATTATTTTGTAAATGCAGGGGCTAATATGTTCAAAAATAAATAATTAAAGATATAAGTAAAACAAGCATAATTTTGTTTAACCAAAAAGGGGGACTTTGGTCAAAGCTAGAAAGTTATGAAGACGCGGGCTACTAATAATCAGAAGATAATATAAAGATAAACTTTTGAGAATAAGATAGTAAGAAAACAAGTAAATCAAGTGTATTCCAGAATTCCTTGTGTCGTACAATTGTTGGTTCTTTCCCCTTTTATAGCTTTTTTAAGACTATGAGCCTTGCCTCAAGCTATAATGAGGTAATAATGAGTAATGAATGTCATTTATTAATAAGTTACACAATCACACATTAAACAAATATTATATAACATTTTAAGTATTTAATATGTGTTAAATATTGTATCTGCCCTCTCATATGCTACCAGGTTCATCCCCTTTAACCTTTGTGATTTAAATGTCTTGAATAGGTGCGGGATTTGCATCTCCTGAGTAATCACCCGTGCCTCTTCCACTATCTTTGCTCGCATCTGTTATTGCTCGCGTCTCTTAGCTAACTTTATTTCTTTGACTAATTGACTGATCCACGTGTCATGACACGTCATCTCCAATATGTGAACTTTATTTTTCCCAATACAGATAGTCTCCCCACTTTCTATTTATTTACCAATTAAATATTTGGGAAGTGAATTGCTTTAAAAAGGTAATTTTTGTAATCATTAATGATATAACACCATTGACGCTTCAATTATCTTTTCTATTTAATTCTATGTACATGTGTCATTCTCCTATTGATTCTGCAGTTTTGCAGCCTTTTTTCAAGGCTTTCATGGCTCCACTATTCACGAAGAGCTAGTTGCCTTTATTATAGGCTTTCCATCATTACACTTCTTGCCTTTGACGATTGTTTTCTTAATAATATACCCCCTTTTTCTTGTCCTCTTCTTCATAAATTTCTACTGAATACTTTATTCTTCAATATTGTTCACTTCTTTCTCAATTTGACTTTCTCCATCATGTCGTCTTCAAACTCTAACCCTAAGAGAGTTCCAATCTTAGATAACTTCCCCAGTTCCCTATTAGACATAGAAGGGGTAGGGGTGGTATTCTCCGTAGTTTAGGATCTACCCATGGTGGAAGTTCTGGTTCTTCTGTGCCCTGTTCTAACTCTGGTAGTATTTCTCGAACTAGAGGTTCTTTTACACAAAAATCATCTTCCAAGGGTAAAGAACCTTCTGAACCCTTACAGGAACCTTTAGTGGAAGAGATAGTTCCCAATGACTTGTCCTTTGATCATGATAGAGAATCACTTCGGAAACATGTTACTGGCCTGGATCATGACGATACTTACCCCTACTTGATTGCAGAGGTTCTAACTTCTATGGTCCGAAATGATTGCCATTGGAGCAGTAATTTTTCTATTGAAATCCCCAATCAAAACCAAAGAATATCTTCTTACAAAGTTGGATACTCTTTTGTTTACACTTATCCCTTTACTTTGGGGTTTAAACCAGCTATTGACCCTGTAATTCTTAATTTCTGTCATTTTTTGAAGGTTTTCTTAGCATAGATTGGACCACTCATTTGGAGAGTTGTGGCTTGTTTGAGATATTTTCTTATAAGGCGGGTGTTAATTTTACTTTCCCCCAACTTATTCATCTTTACTCCCCTATGTTGTTTCGCAACGGTGTTTTCACCTTAGTAGCAAGGAGAAAAAGGGTTTTGGTGAGCCCTGAAGATGACAAAGATCATGGTTGGTATTCCCAATTTATTTTTGTGCCCACAATGGTTTAAGTGGGCAAAGAAAATATCCCCTTTCCTAAAAAGTGGAACCTTGAACATAAGTCTTCTTCTTCTTTCGTACCTCTTTTCTTCAAATTTAATACCTTTTCTAATTTTATTTTCTTCTGCTTTTTTTATAGCAACCATGGAAATTGTGGATCCCATCCCCGATTTTTGTGGTTGTGTAGATAAGTTATTGAAGACTGTGCCTATGGATGCTTGGTCTTGGAATTATATTTCCAATCTTCATGGTTGGAAATCGAAAACTCATGGTAAGAATTTTTTTTGTATCTTCTCGTAATGTAAAATTCTCCCTTTATTGTTTTTATCTTCATCCTTTTTATAAGGATTTTCGATTCGAGGGATTTCTGCTGAAACTGTTGCAGCCACTCACGCATCTTCTAGAGCTTATCTTACTTTAGGGAAATTTCAAGGTCATTTGATGACGAGATTGATCACTGGAAATGATTTTGAGGAAGAAGAGGACGAAGATAGTTGTTTGATATCTAGGCCAAGAGTTAGGAGGCGCATCATATCTGATGATGAAGCTGAAGCTTCGCCTCCCCGTACCTCTCCTAATGAACATGTTCACCTCGTCTATGATGATATTACCCCCCAAGACACTCATGAGTCCATTCAACAACTTTTTGTTGGGGGCTGCGGGAGTGGTGAGTTAGGTCCTGTTTTGGATGAGCTTCCCTCTTTCCTCTTTTTCAACTCCAGTTCCTTCCATTCTTTATTTACCCGTAACTTCTTCCTTACCTACTTCATCTGACTCTATTCATCCTCCTACTATTTTCACTTCCTCTACCGCTCCTCATTTCATAGTTTCAACATATAGAAGTGGGTTATACGAGCAGAAGTACTGCAATGAGGAGCGTGACCAGCAAATTTCCCACTAATAGAAGTCTCTTGAGAAAATTTGGTCAAGCAGAAGTTTGTCTTGGGCCTTTGATTAGCTCAATTGAAAAAGAGAAGATGGATAGCCATAGCTGCTTGACCTTGATGAATGACATTGTTCATGCCACTTTGAAGGTATTTTCCTTACATATTTAAAAAGTTTCTTTTTACATTTGGATTCTTAATTTTCTTCTTTGTTATTTGCAGGCAAATCTTATTGGCACAGAGTTGATGGGCAGAATTTCTCTATTAGAGAAGGTGGCCCATGATTTTGAGAAAAGTATTCTTGAAGCCGAGAGAGTGGCTCATGAAGCTAACTTGGAAGCAGCTAATTCAAAAGGGCAGTTCGAAAGTGATCAAATAGCCATGTAGGATTTGCAAGAAAGTAGGAATAACCTCGAGCGGCAAAAGCGTGCACTGACTTTAGAGTTGGCAGTGGCCAAGGCTTCTTCAAGCCAAGTAAAGAAGGACAAAGAACGTCTTCAGCGTTCTTTCTCGGAACAATTGTCGAAGTCGAGTGAAGAAATTGGAGAGCTTTGGGCACTATTAAACCAAAAAGAAATTTATGCAGGAGAGTTGGTGCAAAATTTAACTCAAGTTCAAGAATATTTGAGAATCTCTTCTGATAAGGTACGTGCCTTAGAAAGTTATTATGCCTCCCTCCAAGATTCTTACGATTCAACTTTGGCCGAGAATGAAGAGCTGAAAAATGAACTTGTTGTTTGGGAAAGAGACTATGAGCTTCTTGAATATAAGCTAGATGTTGAAGTAAGTTGGACTTTTTTGAACTCTCTACGTGGTGCTTTAATCGAGGATAGTCAGGAAAACATTGATTTAGAGTTAGAATTGGCTAAAGTCTTGGAGACTATTGAAAAGACTCCGCAACCACTACATTTCCTTCTCTTCCAATTGAAGCTCCCGTGGCTGAAAATCCTGAGAATGAAGTAGTCGTGGCTTCTGAGAATGAAGTAGTTGTGGCTGAAGTTCTCGAAGTTGAAAATCCTGTGGCTCAAGCTCCCGATGGTGAAGCTACCATGACTCCAACTTTGGAAGTAGAAGCTTCTGTCACTCTTGCTTCCCTCACCAAGCCTATTACTTTGAGTCAAGTTGACACCGTTCCTGTGGCTGCTTCTTCTAAAGTTGACACCGTTACTTCTAATGTTTCTGGCTCTTAGTGATCAGTTTTTACAACTTACTTTGTTTTTTTTTTTAATCTTTGGGAAATGATGACCAAGCCCTTAGTTTGTTTTTATGAGATATTAGAAAGTAAAAGTCCCCGGTTCTCATAATGGGGCATCTGTATAACATATTTTGATGACTAAGTTAATACTTAGTCTTTTTAAATATATTAAGAAGTTTTTACTTCTTCTATTCGTTCTACTCTTGCCTTTTTATTTTTATGGACTTAGAGAATAGTTTTGTATTTTTATCCTTTGAAATTGCTTTATGATTAATCTCATAACGTAATAACATGAGTTTTATAAAAGAGGGCCCTTTTATTTATCGACACTTAATAAAGAAGACGTCTCAACTTCATAATGGTGTTATAATACGATGAAAGAAATAGGAACATATATGTTTTGTTTGAAATAACTTTGACAGATTTTATATATGAACCTTGACAAGCTTTTGAATAATACTTTACATTTATTTGAATCACATCTATAGCTTTCTCGTAACTATTTTTTTTTAAACAGGGTTTTACAAAAGAAAAATAATTCATACAAGGTTTTTCCTTATAACCCGTTTCAGTACATAGTCATTACCCTAACTCCATGTATTAAGAAGGGTTTGAGAAGTGACTCCATTGTTCTCATGAGAAAGAACACTGTGATGAGTGTTTTGATGGGAAAGAACACTATGATGAATATCATGTCTTCATAGTTTTTATCTTGCACTTGCTTCTTCTAAGCTTAAACTTGTTTCGCCTTCAGCATACACATGCATGTTCATACTATATAGTCCCCCAAGTGTTTGAGTGTTGAAGTATGAGATCTTAATCATTTGTTAATTTGTTTCACTTGGTCCTTTTCCTGAAAAGGAAAAACATACGGGACTTGGGGGTGCAATTATAGTTGAAGACTGCTTAACCCGTTTGTATTTCTATCAAAATAATTGTAACCCTAGGCCAGGAATTTTAGTGTATTCCACTTTGCCGTACAGGTCGTGACTCATCATTTAGTATAGGTCAGCGTTTTGCCTAGCATCTAAAAGCATTAGTAATATTTTAACAATTTAAAGATAAAATCAAATATGGTGATACCTGACCGTGAGTATTCTCTCAGAAGTAATATCACTTCAAAGGAATAGCATTCCAATGCGAAGGTAGAACTTTTGCATCCATTGTCTCCAACTTGTAAGCTCTTTTTCACGCTATATCATGAATTCAGTAGGATCCTTTCCATGTTGGACTTAGCTTTCCTGAGTTAGCAGCTTTTGTACACTAAAAAACCTTTTTAAGCACGAAATCCCCAATTTAGAAGAATCTGAGGCATACTTTTCGGTTGTAGTACCGTTCAATGACCTGATTTTGCGCTGCCATTCTTATTAATGCAGCTTCTCTTCTGCCCTCGAGTAAATTAAGATTAACATGCATCTCTTTGTTATTTGATTCTTCCATTGCCTATATAAACCGTGTGCTTAGTTCTCCTATCTCGACTGGAATGAAAGCTTTAGCACCATAAACCAATTAAAATGGTGTTTCTCTCGTTCTTGTTTTTGTAGTTGTACGATAAGCCCATAAAACCCGGGTAATACCTCAGGCCAGTTACCTTTTGATTCCTGTAGCTGCTTCTTCAAATTATTCATAATGACCTTGTTTGTGGATTCCGCTTGCCCATTGCCTACTGGATGGTATGGTGTTGATGTTATCCTTTTGATTTGCTAACTTTGAAAAAATTATGTGATTTGGGCTCCTATGAATTGTGGACCATTATCACATAAGGCCTCTTTTGGTACTCCGAATCGGCATATTATGTTCCTCCAAATGAAGTCTTTAACTTCTTTCTCTCATACATGTTTAAAGGCTCATACTTCTACCCATTTAGTGAAATAATCAGTGAGTACAAATAGAAACTTTACCTAACCTTTTGCATGTGGTAATGGACCCACGATATCCATCCCCCACTTCATAAAGGACCATGGGGCTATGACTGGGTGCAACAACTCCGCTGGTCTACGCATATTATTACCGTACATTTGACATTTATCGCATTTAGATACAAAATTCTCTTCTTCCTCTTCCATTTTAGGCCAATAATATCCTGCCCTGATTAAAGTCCTTACCAACGAGCTTCCTCCTGCATGATTTCCGCAATGTCCTATATGTATCTCTCTCATTACATATTCCGTTTCGGAAGGTCTAAGACATCTTGCTAAATGTCCACCAAATAGTTTTAAATAAAGATTTCCTTGGTTTAAACAGTAACGGACATCCTTTTTACGAAGAGTATGTGCTTTTCTTTTGTCATCAGGTACGGTACCATACTGCAAAAAAAAATTTTGGTTCTCCAATCCTAAGTTAAACTATTTAAATTTATCTCATTCTTATTAGGTTCAAAAACGGAATGAAATAAATGTATAACTAAAGTATTTGCATCGTTTGCCACGTCAGCTGCAGACGAAAGATTGGTAAAAGCATCTACTTCAACATCTTCATCTCTTGGTATTTGCACAACCTTCCAGGTTTGAAATTGCTTTATCAATTGGCATACTTTTTCTAAGTACTGTTGCATCCTTGCTTCCCGATGTCACGACCCAAACCCGGTCGTGATGGCGCCCGCCGTAAGGATGGGCAAGCCCGACCAACACCTTCCCAAATACAACGATTCAGCCCAAATACGAAGCAATTAAGGAAAAATATGGCAACTTTAACAATGAACTCCAAATAACTGTGAACAAGAACTCCCAAGACATGGGGTCACGAGTACATAGCCTCTAACAATACCGAATACAAGTCTGAAAGGAAAGATGCATGTGTCTGGATAACAAGAATTAACTGGTAAGATCAGAGTAATCGGTCCTGCGGACGCTGGCAGCTACCTCAATACTCTGGCAATCGGATAAGCAACAGCAGCAACACTAGATCTCTGGAGCACCTGAGTCTGCACACAAGGTGCAGGGAGTATGGGGTGAGTCTACCAACTCAGCAAGTAATAAGCATTTATAAAAACCCGAAGATAAGAAAATACGAAATAACACAAAATGAAGCTATCTAGCAGTTCTATACAGTACCAGTCTCACAGATATACAGAATAAGCAACCGTATATAAATGTATGAGATGCAATGCAATGCATGAACACTGCGGAACATGCAACCTGATCTATTTGGGTACCTGCACTCACTGTGGGGGTTCAGACTCCATAGGGCTCCTACAGCCCAAGCGCCATATCATACAGTATCAATTGTTACCACTATTTCCATTACAAAACACGGTACCAATAGTTACCACCGTTGTCATTTATAATACATTACCACCATTTCCTTTTATAATACATGGTGTCCATAGTTACCACCGTTTCCATTTAAAATACACGGTGCCCATAGTTACCACCGTTTCCATTTAGAATAATGTATAGTCCAGAAATAGTGAGACAGTACTCATCAGTGCAAATTATCATTTAAAATCATTTGAGTTTTCAAAACGTATAAATATGGATGAGTTTGCAAAAATAATATTTAAACCTGGACTGATGTCAAATAATATGCAAATCATGATAATTCTGAGATAACGATCCCTGAAGGATTCTACAAGTCGGCACAAGGCTCCAAGCATGGCATCAAGCCCAGATATTATCAATATAGTATGCGAAGCAATCGCCAACATAGTACAATCAATCACTCGAATTGGACCGAGGTAAAATTTCCAACATATACGACCCTGAACTAGCCATGGAGTGCGTGTCCAACCTCATAATAGCGTCACAATGTGATATACCAGGGTTTCAAACCCTCAGGTCATCATCTACACCCATTACTCACCTCAAGACGGCCGCAAACTAGCTCGCAATGCCTTTCCCTCGAGAATTAACCTCCATGGATGCCAAATCTGATCAAAACCAATAGGAATACGTTACAATAGGCTAATGGAACATAACCCAATTGAAATAACTCGAAATACACCCAAAACACGAAGTTGGCAAAACCCGAGCCCCGGGCCCACTTTTTGAAAAATTACAAAATTCACATTTTCAAAATCCTCGTCACGCCATGATTCCGTACATATCAACTTTACAAGAATCGGAGTCCATTTGACCCCTCAAATCAACACTTTAATCTCACTTGGGTTTCAAGCCCTAACCACCATTTTTGACATTAAAAACCTTGAATTTCTTGTGTTTAATCCATGATTTTTCACTATAATGACATAATTTAGGTCTAAGAGTTCTTACCTGATGAAGTCCCTCAAAAGTCTCTCCAAAATTCGCCCACAATCGCCTTAACCTGAGGTTACAACAATCTTCTCTTTTGAAATTTGAAAACCAACTATTTCATTAAACCCAGGCCGATTTTCGCTTCAACGGTCACACTTCCGCTTAAGCGGCTTCCGCCTACGCGACAATTTGACCGCTTCTGCAGTCCAACTTAAAAATCCAATCGAATGCTCCTGCGGTCATTGACCGCTTCCGCGGTTTCCAAACCGCTCTTGCAGTCCCATCCTTTCACCCTTGGCCGCTTCAGCAGATACGCCTATGCGGCCCATTGTCCGCAAATGCGAAAATACCAGAAGGCGGACTCCCAAATCTGAAGAAACTCCAAAAATTCTCGATTAACAATCCAGAATCACCCCGAGGCCCCTGGGACCCCAGCCAAAGCCACCAACCTACTCCAAGACATCATAAGAACTTGCTCCAATCATAAAAACATGCCCTTAAACACAAAAATCATCAAATCATGGCGGATTCAAGCCTAAGTTTCAACTATAACTTCTGAAACTAACATTCGATCAAAATCCGACCAAACAACGTTCGAATGACCTGAAAATTTGCAGACATATACAAAATCATCGAACGAAGCTAATGCAACTCTCGGAATTCCATTCTGACCCGCGGATCAAAATCTCACCTATCAGCCGGAATTTGCCGAAATTCATCTTAGCCAATTCAAGCCTAATTCTACACTAGACCTCCAAATTCAATTCCGTTGTTCTCTCCCAAGTCGCAAATCACCATCCAAAACTAGTCGAATCACCAGAAATCCATTCCGAACCCTCTAACTCATAAGTCAATATCCAGTTGACTTTTCCATCTTAAGCTTTCCCTTAAAGAGACTATTGGTCTCATTTCTAACAAAATTCCACCCAACACACTTCAAACTTACCAAACACATATATCAACACACGGGGAAGCATAATACGGAGATAACAGAGCTGAAAAACAAAAGACGACTGGTCGGTCGTCATATCCTCCCCAACAAAAATAAATGCTCGTCCTCGAGCGGGTATTGAAGCATACCTGGAGCCTCAAACAAACAAGGATATATGCTCCGCATCTCCTGCTCAGTCTCCCAAGTGGCCTCCTCCACGGGCCGACCTCTCCATTGCACCTTCACGGAAGCTATATCTTTTGATCTCAACTTTCGAACTTGTCGACCCAAAATAACCACTGGCTCCACATCATAGGTCAAGTCCTCATCCAACTGGATCATGCTGAAGTCTAACACATGGGACGGGTCTCCAACATACTGCTTGAGCATAGAAACATGAAACACCGGGTGAACCCCCAACAAACTGGGTGGCAAAGCAAGCATATAGGCCACCTCCCCAATCCTCCTGAGTATCTCAAAGGTCCAATACACCGCGGACTCAGCTTCCCTTTCTTCAAAAACCTCATCACGCCTTTCAAAGGCGAGACCTTCAACAGAACCTTCTCGCCCACCATATAAGATACATCCTGAACCTTCCGATCCGCACAACTCTTTTGACGCAACTGAGCTTTACAAAGTCTCTCCTGGATAGCTTTCACTTTCTCCAAGGAATCCTGAACTAACTCTGTCCCAATAGTCTAACCTAGCCGGGCTCAAACCAACCAACTGGAGATCTACACCGTCTCCCATAAAAAGCCTCATACTATGCCATCTGAATGCTGGACTGATAACTATTTTCATAACCAAACTCCGCAAGTAGGCAAGAAGTCAGCCCAAAAACCTCAAAAATTAATAACACAAACACGCAACATGTCCTCTAATATCTGAATAGTATGCTCGGACCGTCCGTCTGTCTAAGGATGAAAAGATGTGCTCATCTGAATCTCAGTGCCCAACTCCCGATGAAAAGTCTTCCAGAACTGGGAGGAAAACTGAGTACCCCTGTCTTAGACAATAGAAACTGGAACCCCATGCAACAACACAATCTCACGGATGAAAATCTCTGCAAACCGCTCCGAAGAGTAGGTGGTACATACCGGAATGAAGTGTGCAGACTTGGTCAGCCTATCAACAATCATCCAAATAGAATCAAAGTTCCTCGAGGTACGAGGAAGACCACTCACAAAGTCCATAGTAGTCTTTTCCCATTTCCACTACAGGATATCCATCTTCTGAAGCACACCACCGGGTCTCTGATGCTCATATTTGACCTGCTAACAATTAAGACACCTAGCCACATAATTCACAATGTCATTTTTCATTCTCCTCCACTAATAATGCTTCCACAAGTCCTGATACATCTTCGCGGCACCCGGATGGATAGAATATCGCGAGCAGTGGGCCTTCTCTAATATCATCTCTCAGAGCCCATCCACATTGATCCCTGCATCTGCAACACACCATCGCTATCAATAATAACATCTCTGGCATCATCATGCTAGACCATGTCCTTCAGAACAAGAAAATGCGGGTCATCATACTGGCACTCCTTGATGCGATCATATAAAGAAGACCGGGAAACCACACAAGCCAACACCCAATTGGGTTCTGATATATCCAACCGCACCATCCGATTGGCCAAGGACTGAACATCAACTGCAAGGGGCCTCTCTTCAACTGGAATGTACGCCAAGCTACACATACTCACCGCCTTCCAGCTCAAAGCATCGGCCACTACATTAGCCTTCCTCAGATGATACAATATGGTAACATCATAGTCCTTGAGTAACTAATGCCATCTCTGCTACCTTAATTTCACATCTTTCTGCTTGAACAAGTGCTGAAGGCTGCGATGATCCGTATACACCTCACAAGATACTCCATATAGATAGTGCCTCCAAATCTTCAAGGCATAAACTATAGCAGCCAATTCCAAGTCATGAACAGGGTAGTTTTTCTCATGGGGCTTCAACTGCCGGGAAGCATATGCAATCACTCTACCCTCCTACATCAGAACACATCCAATACCAATCCTCGAAGGATCGCAATATATCGCATAAGAACCCGAAGCTCCTGGCAATTCTAACACTGGAGCCGTAGTCAACAATGACTTGAGCTTTTGGAAGCTCTCCTCGCACTCATCAGACCACACAAATGGGGCATTCTTCCGCATCAACTTCGTCAAGCGCGAAGCAATAGATGAAAAACCCTGAATGAACCTGCGGTAATAACCCGCCAAACCGAGGAAACTCCGAATCTCAGAAGCTGAGGACCGTCTGGGCTAACTTAGACCGCCTCGATCTTCTTTGGGTCAACCTGAATACCATCACTGGACACCACGTGTCCCAGAAAAGCTACAAAACTGAGCCAGAACTCGCACTTGGAGAATTTTGCATACAACTTCTCCTCTCTCAACCTCTACAATACCACCCTCAAATGTTGAGCGTGCTCCTCCTGGCTACGCGAGTACACAAGAATATCATCAATAAACACGATCACAAAAGAATCCAGATACGGCCGAAATACACTGTTCATCAGGTGCATGAATGTTACTGGGGCATTAGTCTGCCCAAATGACATAACTAGAAACTCAAAATGCCCATATATCGTCCTAAAAGTTGTCTTCATGATGTCATAATCCCTAATCTTCAGCTGGTGATAGCCTGAGCGGAGATCGATCTTGGAGAATACCCTTTCTCCCTTAAGCTGGTCAAACAAATCTCCAATACGGGGCAATGGATACTTGTTCTTTACTGTCACTTTGTTCAACTGTCTATAATCAATGCACATTCTCATTGTGCCATCCTTCTTCTTAACAAATAACACTGGTGCGCCCCACGGCGACACACTCGGATGAATGAACTCCTTATCTAAGAGTTCCTGCAGCTGCTCATTCAACTCATTTAACTCTATTGGTGTCATACGATAGGGAGGGATAGAAATGGGCTGAGTTCCCGGCAACAAATCAATACCGAAGTCAATATCCCAGTCAGGCTGCATGCCCGGCAGGTCTGCTGGAAACACATCAGGAAACTCCCTCACCACGAGGACTGAATCAAGACTAGGAGCATCGGCTCCAACATCCCTCACAAATGCCAGATATGATAAACATCCCTTCCCAACCATCCGTTGGGCCTTCAATAAAGAGATTACGCTACTGGGTACATAATCAGTCGTACCACGCCACACGATCCTCGGGATACCCGGCATAGCCAAACTGGCTATATTGGCGTGACAGTCTAGAATATCAAGGCACGGTGATAGCCAATCAATACCCAGAATAACATCAAAATCCACCATGCTCAATAGCAGCAAGTTAGCTCAGGTCTCCAGACCCTCAATAGTAACAAGACAGGACCGATACACGTGGTCCACAATAATAGCATCACCCATTGGGGGAGATACATGCACAGGCAACACTAGACACCCTCGGGTAGTCCCCAAATGATGAGAAAATTAAGAAGATACATAAAAATATGTAGACCCGGGATCAAATAAAATAGAAGCATCCCTGTTGCAAACTGAGATAATACCTGTGATCACTGCATTTTAAGCAACCACATCTCTCATATCTGGAGTGCTTAGAAATGAGCCTGACCACCGCTCGATTGCTCATCCCTCATGGGGCAACCTCTGGATGACTGTCCCCCACCCCTACTAGACTAGGATGGTGCTGGAGTAGGTGGGGAAGAAGAGGAGGGCTGATCCCTCAGCTGAAACCTACTGCCACAAAATCGAGGACAATGTCTCTTTAAATGACCAAGCTCCCCATACTCGAAACAACTGACTGAAGTTGAAGAAGGAGACTGAAGGGAACCCCTCGCCGCAGATGAACCCTGGGCTGACGAAGAAGGTGCAGAACTCTGAGCTGGGAGGGCACTGAGTGAAGAGTGGCCCTGCCGGTGACCCTGACGGCCACGACCGAAAAAAGCTCGGTTGTACTCTTGGCGGCCTGACTGAGGAGGCCTATGAGAACGACTCTGCCCTGATGAAACTAACGCCTAGATGGAGTGCCACCATAACTGCTTGAACCTCGAGGCCTCTTGGCCTCCCTCTCCTCTCGCTCCAGACGGCGAGCCGTCTTAATATCGCCGGCTATATCCACCGCCTCCTCCAAGGTATGACTGAGGACCCTCTCTCGAGTCATCAGAATACGAATGGGATAAATGAGCCTCTCCACAAATCGTCTAATCATCTCCTGATCCGTCTGGACCATCCATGAAGCATAACGAGCTAACTCTGCAAATATCATCTCATACTGCATCACTAACATATCCCCCTGGCGAAGCAACTCAAACTGCATGTGTAACGCCTCCCTCTGTAACCTAGGTACCCACTTCTCCAAAAAGATAGTGGAGAACTCCTGTCAAGATAACGGTGCCGACCATGCCGGCCTACGCGGCTCATGTGCCTCCCACCAGGTGAAGGCTGCTCCTGAGAACTGAAAAGTGGTAAAAGATACCATACTAGTCTCCGAAATTCCTATTGTCCTGAGCATGTGTAGACACTTGTCGAGAAACCCCTATGCATCCTTTCCCGGAACACCGCAAAAAGTCGGGGGTGAAAGTCTGATAAACCTCTTCAGACGATGCTACTCGTCATCTGGCATCACTGGTACACCATCACCCTGAACTGGAACAACTGGTTGAACAGGGGCAACTGGCAGAACTAGTGGACTTGATAAATATGCTTTCAAATTTAAGTGCTTGTTGACAGTCTTCGTTCCACTCAAAATGATCTTGCTTTTTAAGTGTTGCGAAGAATTTGAAACACTTTTCTAAATATTTTGAAATGAATCTTCCCAAGGTTGCAATTATTCCCGTTAGTCTTTGAACTTCTTTTTTATTTGATAGCACATCAGGAATTTCCTTTATTGCTCTGATATGTGAAGGGTTTACTTCAATACCAAGGTTAGAAACAAGAAAACCTAAAGATTTACCTGATGCGACCACAAACGCACATTTTTCTAGATTAATCTTAATATTCAACTTTTGCAAAATTCAAAATGTTTCAGACAAATGAGATATCTGATCATTGGTACACTGAGTTTTGATAAGCAAAATGTCAATGTATACCTACATTGTTTTTCCCAAATGTTCTTGGAACATTTTAGTAACCAACCTTTGGTAGGTTGCTCCTGCATTCTTTAGACCAAAGAGCATTACTTTATAATAGTAAGTCCCCATGTCTGTTATGAAAGATGTATTCTCCTCATCAAGGTCCATTTTGATTTGATTATAACCTGAATATGCATCTAAAAAACTTAGTAGCTCATGCCCTGCAGTAGAATCAATTAGTTGATCTATATACGATAGAGGAAAAGAATCTTTTGGACAAGCTTTATTAAGATCTGTATAATCCACACAGACTCGCCACATACCATTCTTTTTAGACACCACAACGGTATTAGCTAACCAGTTAGGATATTTTACCTCGCGAATAGACCCAATTTTAAATAATTTCTGAACCTCATCTTGAACCACCTAATTTTTGAAAGCTCCTTGCTTTCTCTTCTTTTGTTTGATTGGTGTGAATGATGGGTCTTCATTTAACTTGTGAGCCATTACCTCCGGTGGTATACCTGTCATATCAGCATGGGACCAAGCAAAATAGTCCACATTAGCTTTTAAAAATTTAATTATCATACCTCTCATATCTGGGCTCAGAGTTGCTCCAACATAAACCTTCCACTCGGGAAATTGTTCAAACAATATAACAACTCTCAATTCTTCAATTGTTGTTTTGATGTTTTCATTCTCCTCTGGCTCTTGAATTGTGTCAGGTCTTGATTTTGTATCTGCTCGTTGCTATTTAGTTGAGGTTTGAACTGTGACATTCTCAACTGCTCTATGTGATTGCTCTTTTTCTTCTGTCACAGAATTAATATTTCTGGCTGCATGTTGATCTCCACGAATTTGGCGAATTCTCCAAGGTGATGGGAATTTAATAACTTGGTGTAAAGTATATACGACAGTATCCTTTTCATGGATCCATGGTCTCCCCAGGATCATGTTATAAGCCATTTCCATATCTACAACTTGAAATTTGGTTTCTTTAACAACACCCTCTGCAAAAGTTGTTAGTATTACCTCTCCTTTTGTCACTATACTGGAATTATCGAATCCAGAAAAGGTATGCGCCTTTGGTATCATTCTTTCTTCAGCTTGCATTTCTCGTAATACCCTCAGCAGGATAATATTTACAGAACTTCCTGGATCAATCAAAACTTGTTTCACTTTAGTATCATATACAAGTATAGATATTACCAGTGAATTATTATGTGGAGATAATACACCATCCACATCTGCATCAGCAAAGGTAATACTTCCTTCCTCCAAAACTTGTCGTACCCGCTTCCCCTGGGTGATAGTGACTTTAGAATCTTTATTGGATGTTGTGTACATTACATCATTGATATCTTCTCCCCCGCTTATGACGTTGACCGTTATTTTAGGAGATGGTGGTTTTGGGGGCATCTGTCTGTTTTTTCATGTAAGCCTCCTTGCGTTTTTCACTGAACAACTCAGTAAGATACCCTTGTTTCAACAAATGATCAACTTCACTTTTTAAAAAATTGCATTCAGAGGATTTATGGTCGTGATAATTATGAAATTCGCACCAATGGCCAGGGTTACGCCGGTTTGGATTTGACCTCATCTCTTTTGGACATCGGACCTTATCTCCCATGCTTCATAAAATAACTACGAGCTCGGAGGTGCTGATGTTGAAATTATAACCACCGAATCTTGCCTTTAAACATCCATCATTATCTCGTGACTCATGTTTATTTTGCTCATTCCTAAATCTTGATGAGGAACCTGACCCATTGTTTCTAGATTTGTGATCGTACCTTTGATTATCCAATCTTGACCGTGAGTCTTTTCCTGCTAGTCCCATGTTGGGGCTCGTACCTATTTTTATTGGACCTCCTTTCATTTTCTGCACATCCTGAACTTGCTTTTTCCTCTTTTTAGAATATTGGAACAATATCCTTTTCAATCTGCAACTTCATGTTATACCTATTATAAACATCATTCCATGTTATAGCAGAGAATTCTTGAAGGCTTTCTTTGAGTCTCCTCGTGGCCTCCAAGCTTTTTTCATTCAGATTACTCGTGAATGATATAGCTGCCCAATTGTCAGGTAGACGCAGTAAAGTTTCACGTTGAAATCTATCCACGAAATCTGGAAGTAGTTTTGAATCTCCTTGCTTGATTTTGAAGATATCCTCCATTCTTTTCTCTACCTTTTGAGCTCCCGAATGTGCTTTGATGAAGAATCTCCAAGCTCAGCAAATGATTTATAGAATTTTCGGGTAAGAGAGAATACCAAGTTAGCACCCCTTTGGTGAGTGTTTCACCAAACTTTTTGACTAATACTAATTCGATATCATGTTTGGTAAAATCATTGCCCTTTACGCCAGTTGTAAATACCATCACGTGGTCTCGTAGGTGTGTTGTTCCATCATACTTTGTGACATCAAAAATTTTAAATTTCTTTGCAATTGGGAGGGAGGCAGCACTTGGCTTCCATGTTTGTTGTGCATATTTATCCATATCCACTCCTTTGATTACAGGTGGAACTCTGGGGATTTGCTATATGCGGTCATTATGTTCCTTGAGCTATTTTTGCAGGGTTAGTACTAAATTTTGCAAATGAGAATTAGTTAAATTACCTGGTTCTCCCTCCTGTGATTCACTGGGGGTTCCTCCATTTCCAGAATTAACAAGCCCAGAACGGGGATTTGACAACTATGATTTTAACATGTTTTATACCCATTCTTGCCTAAGCTTTTGGGTGAATTGCCATAATTTAATGCCAAAATGCTTACAAGTTGCGGTTGATTGCAGGTTTGAGTGACAAGATGATGAATGTCAAAGATCGACTTGAAACGGAGTGAAATCTGCCAAGCGTTAAATTCAAGTGAAGTGGGGAACAAAGAGACCCAGCGTGGACCGCACTGCTTTGCCACGCGGACGTGCTAGAAGTTCAGAGACTGGGCATTTCAGTTGTGACATGTGCGGTCCGCGCTCATCCTGATGCGGTCCGCGCCTGAGGAGGTTCAAAAACCAGAGAATGCAAAGGCAAACCCACGCAGCCATGCACCAAAATAGTGCAGTCCGCGAGGATAATGTTCAGAGACTCGATATTTTTGCCAAGTCTGACCACGCGGCCACACACCAAAACAGTGCGATCCGCGTGGATGGTTGTTCAAAGAGTGGTCATTTTGCCCGCACTACCTTTTATGCGGTCCGCGCCCCGGCTTTAGAAGAGAGAATTGAAGATCAAGACCACTACGCGGCCGTGCTGCATTTATACGCAGTCCGTGTCAGCCCCGTTGGGGTATTTTTGTCCATTTTTTTGTGCACTGTAAATAGAATATTACGTTTTTAGGTTATGAATTGTATATCAGATAGTTGTTCCACTGGCGAGACTCAAATTTTAGCCTATTGTGGGCATTTCATCTTGTTTTATCGTGGAATCTTGTAGATTAACATTATAGTTAATTAACTTGTCAATTTTTTTTACTATTTCTTCAATTTTTGTTTCTATTATGTCTAGCTAAAGCCATTAGTTAGGGTTGTGGTTCAACCCTAGTATGGGTAACTATTGGGTGTGATTGTTTAATGCTTGCATGATGTTGGGTGTTTTCTATTTGGGTTAATTTTATGATTTCATTAGGATTTGGTGGTTGCAAACACTAAGTCTATCTTAATGGTTCTTGACTCTTCTTGAGAAAGAGAGTCAACAATCCCAAAATTGACTCAACAAGGAATTGGGATGGACCCATGAGAATGGTAGCCCCAATTAACGGGTTAAACCTCGAGAGAGGAATGACCCAATTTGAACCGTAAGTTGCTTGGGCAATTTGGCCTACCCAATTGGTCTCGAGAGAGTCAATTGGGAAAAATCACACTCGATATCGAGTGGTGTGAGAGTGAGTGCAATCGTGCAAAAGTTATAGCATAAGCCCAATAATAATCGTTCTTGTATTAGGAATCTCTACCCGTTAGTTGACCACCTAGGTAACTGCCACGACCCTAGTGCCTTTCTCTATCTTGCATACAACCTAGAATTAAGATCTTAGCATAACTTAGTTTTAATTAGTAGATGTTAAATTGTAGTTGATAATCATAAAAACCCCAAAAATGTTAGAAGTACAATTAGGAGCTAAAATGCATTTGTAGACCAAACAAATACTCGACTCCACTCGAAGCACCCTGTGGAAATTGAACCCGATACCACTATTTGGTAAAAGTCATAGCGCCCACTCTTCCTAAGGTTGAGTCCGCTGCGATCACTTTTATGGCGGAGTTGCCGGGGAGCTTTACGGTGTTTGACTATTTGTTGGATAGTTTTGTGTTTTGCTTCTTTTTCCTTCTTTTTACTAATTTTATTTGTGCCAATTCACTTAGGTACCAATGGCTTTAAACGGACAAGATGATCTTAGAAACGTAGGTGTGGATGAGGTGGAAGACCGAGAATAAGAGGAGGTTTTACCCCAAGCACAAAGACAGGGTAGAAATGCTAATGTTCCGATTAATGCTAATGAAAAAATCCCAGACCCTCCTCCACCTCCACCAAGAGTAGCACCAAAGGTTCTACCCAACCAAGGGTACGCAAGTGCAATAGTTCCTCCTCGAATCTGGATGGGGCCAAAGTGATTATCCATATCGATCACGCGGCCCTTAGGTACTTGATGAACAAGAAAGATTCAACTATCTTATTGCCGGTGTAGTCCCGTATGAGCTCTCTTCTAACCAAAGGAAGAAGCTCAAGCGGGACTGTTTGGACTATTATTGGGATGAGCCGTATCTTTTCAAAATTTGCACCGATAGTGTAATTCGCCGATGTGTTCTCGAAGAAGAGCAGCTGAGTATTGTGGAAGCTTGTCACTCCTCACCCTATGGTGGCCATCATGGCATGGTGAGGACGGCGTCTAAAGTGCTTAGTTGTGGACTATATTGGCCTTCTTTGTTAAAAGATGTCAGTGACTTTGTCAAGAGATGTGATGAATGCCAACGAGCTGGAGGGATTTCTAAGAAAGATGAGATGCCCCTTAACACAATTCTAGAGGTTGATATTTTTTATATTTGGGGGATCAATTTTATGGGGCCGTTCGTGAGTTCTAGTGCAATACTTATATCTTTGTTGTGTTTGATTATGTGCCGAAATGGGTCTAGGCCGTCGCTCTGACCAACAATGAAGCTCGAAGTGTGGTGGTGTTCCTAAAAAGAGTATCTTCACTAGGTTTTGCATTCCACGTGCTATCATAAGTGATGGTGGTTCTCATTTTCGCAATCGGGCTTTTGATTCTTTTCTATCCAAATATGGGGTAAATCACAAGGTGCCACTCCTTATCACCCTCAAGCGAGTGGCCAAATTGAGGTTTCTAACTAAGAGATCAAGAGTATTTTGTCCAAGACTGTTAATGCAAATAGGACCGACTGGTCGAAAAATTTGGATGATGCTCTTTGGGCTTATCGTACAGCATTCAAGACTTTGATTGGTATGTCGCCATATCGGTTGGTGTTTGGGAAGGCTTGTCATCTTCTAGTGGAATTGGAGCACAAGGCTATGTAGGCCTTGAAAAAGTTGAACTTGGAATGGGATGTCGCTGCAAATCTCCGTGTTGAGCAACTGAATGAACTTGATGAGTTTAGGTTTCATGCCTACTCCAGCTCGTCCTTGTACAAGGACAAGATGAAGTACCTTCACGACAAGTATGCCCGAAAGAAATTCAAAGTTGGTGACATGGTTCTTCTTTTCAACTCCCGGTTGAGGTTATTTGTGGGCAAGCTAAAATCTAAGTGGAGCGATCCATTTGAAGTCGTTGGTCTAACTCCATTTGGTGCCATTGATCTCAAAAATAAGAATGGAGAAGTGTTCCGGGTCAATGGGCATCGTGTCAAGCACTACTTGGGAAAGATTGATGACAGCCGCGTGGTGGCACTCATTCATTTGAAGTTACTTGATGGTAACATGCGTCGTGCCTCGACATTAAATCAGACGCTTCATAGGAGGCAACCCATGTCTTTTTCTTTCTTTTTTTTTCTGTTGTAGATCAGGATTTTTGAACTCATGGTTTGTGAGATGTTGCAAGGATAATGTTGAACCAGTGCAGGACACAAGTAAAAAAATGACAGGTCTCTGAAGTTGCCCATGTGGCCGCGCACCAAAATAGTGCGATTCATGTAGGCTGGTGCAGTAGGGAGCTGAGTCTCTGAAGTTAGTTGCGCGTTCCGCGCGACATTTTGTGCGGTTCACGTAGGGAAGGCCCAAGTTACACGCTCTCTGAAGTTTCCCATGCGATCGCGTGACAAAAAAGTGCGGTCTGTATGGAATATGCAGCTAACTGTGAAGACTGAACACCCAACGCGGTCCGCAACCATTTCTCCGCGGCCGAGATGGTGGGTAGTTGAAGGGCCTAGGGTTTTTCTATAAATAGAGACCTTAGGACTCATTTTACCATTTTCACACTTTTACTCTCTAAGCTTAAAAATTGACTGTTCACCACGTTCATTGCTTCACATAGTTAAAATTGCATAATCCCTTATAACACTCCATGCTAATCTCAATCACAATTAAATTTTTGATTATTTTATTTGCCCCCCATTAGTACAACTTCTTATTTCTTCTCTTTCTTCTTAGTTTAGACTGTTAGTTTATATTTTGTGTGTTTATTTTTCACAAGAGGCATGAATTCATGTTTAGTAATTGAGTGGGACAATTAGGACCTAAAATTTGAAAAAGCATTGGACTTAAATAAAAAATCCCGACTCAGTTAAATCAGCCCTACGGCCGCGCGGTCCGCGCTGCCTTTTTGTGTGTGTGCTAAGTCTATTTTTCTCGCTCCACGTAGCACTTTTGTGCGGTCCACTCTGGCCCAGGGAGGCCGCGGTCCAAATCAGTGCAGACCGCGCTGATAAGGTTCACAGAAGGTTGTTTTTTTGTGATTGACAAGCGCGGTACGCGCTTCGTCCTTGCGGGGTCCGTGCTGAACCAACGCGTCCGCGGTCCAAAACAGTGCGGACCGCAATGGTAAGTTCAAAGAGTGGTGTGATTGGAACCTCTCAAGCCCGGTCAGCGCTCCAGTTTCACGCGGTCCGTGCTACCTCAGCGCAACTGCGTGACTCTTTTGCACGTTCCGTGCCTTTTTTTCTGCTTCACTACGTCTGCAACTTGAACTTAACTGTTTCATCTAATTTGCTTAAACTAACAATGTTAGACTTGTATTCTTTGCAGATCATGGTTAGCAAACGTGGAGGAAAATAACAAATTCAACCCGGGAGAGGGGGTTCCTCCTGAGGGAGGGGAGGAAAACGCATTGTTAAACTCACTCCCCAGGTTCGGGAGAGTATAGAAAGAACCGTTGTCACACCCCTTTTTGTAAATCAAACTTCAATTAAACCCTCTTAAATAAATAAAAAGATATAAATAAAGCTTGAAAAGGGGTTTTTAATTAAACAGTGACAAAAATTTGTGTTTCAAAAGGATAAACTCAGAGTCACCACCTGACATTTGATTTCGGTATGCCAGGTCACCATTCTTTAAGAAAATATTGTCCTTTCAAAGACACTTGGACTCAAGACTAAGTTAACACCAGATATTCAGGTAAGGGGGTTCATTTGACTCTGGGAGAAGGTGTTAGGCACTCTCCAAGTCCCGTGAAGGTCACGGTTGCATACTCGATCAAGTTGGCTTTTAAGATATTCAAATTGAGGTAAAAGCACACAAAAAGAGAATAAATAGTCAAAAGAGGCTCGAGGTCGTCCCCACCCAATAAAATAAAAATAAAATACTATTCTATGCTTCCTCGAACCGTTCCGTCTTCGTCCTTCAAATACAAACACTTTGGGGCAATACCCTGGATAAAATATATATACAAACCCCTCGGGGCATACCCCGAATAAATATAACTAAGGGAATTACCTCTTGCCTTTAAACTAACAAAAATCCTACGGCTTGCCTACCCAAGTGTAATCGGCCTAGCATGCTCCTAACGATTAAATTATCTAAAATAAGAATAAATGAACAACACTATTATTTTGAACCTAAATTTTCTTTTAATTTTACCGCACAACACAATTTCTATACTGTGATAAAATCATATTCAAATATAATCCAATTCAAGAAATATACGAGCAGGTAAACTAAATGAATAAACTTAGAACCGGAGACAATTGCTAACCAAATCATAGAATCAAGTCACCAAACAAGCAATAAACATCCAGCTAAGATAAAGTGAGTAAGGATTGAAGAGTTGAACCTCAACGAGAGCGATGATCTTTTCGGCATAATTGAGTCTAAGCCGAATGTACTCTTTGAACCTGAATTGAAACTGTCATGAGCCGACAAACTCAAATATACCCCGATACAAAATTCCAACACAAACTTAATGACAGAACTTGAACCACTAGACTTAATTAGAAGAAACTCAAGCATAGACATAAATAACCAAATCTGAAGATGGAGTTTCGATCGAGTTAATATGCAAAAAGTTACAGCAGTCTGAAGCTCGAAAAACAGTCGCAAGACCCAGTTACAATGACTGACAGAACCTCTAACCTCGTCGGATAACATTGAAGCTCAAAGATAAGAGCAAAATTCAGGCTAATTGTGGTTCGGCAGAAACGAACAAACTCGAAACGCTCTCGGCTCAATCAAATTCCATATTTAAAACCAAACTCCAAAAAAATGAATGAAGAAGCAGACTTTATTTTGTTTTCTGATTATAAAAATGAAACTAAAACTTGAATTGTTCCCTGCTCCTTTTTAAATTCTGTTCGAAGCAGCCCAGATTCCCTTCATCTCTGTGTATATATTGTGGTCGCCGGAATTGGAGATGGACATTTGGAGTGAGGTTAATGCTATTGGGATTGTTGGATGGTCTTTTCAGCTGTCTCCGGTGGCTGTAATAGTGGTCAGATCGCGGCAAAATTATGGTGGAGCTGGGCGGTTGTCTAAGTTTTTTTTGTATGTTTTGGTCGTTTGTTATGAAGAAGAAGATGAAGTCAAAAAGTGTGGGACGTGTGAGTTTTCCTGCGAGTTTAACCGCTGGTGGGGCAGCTTCAGGTGGTGGGCATTGTTATGGCTGCTGGAGAGCCGGCGGCGGCATTGGAGTGAAGCAACAGCGGCGGATGGGATTTTTGGACGAAGTAGGGTTGCTGGTTCGATTGGAGTGTCCGGCGTGTGTGACTGGGTTGTCGGCGATAGGCATGCTGGCGGCTGCTTAGGTGGTGGGCGTTGTTATGGCTGCTATGGTTGTTCTGCTGGTAGTTGTTTGGTCGAAGATGAAGACGTTTTAGGGGATCTAGGAGTTCTGGTGGCGGCTTGGACAAGAGACGGTCTGGCGAAGGAGTCTCAAGGGTGTGGCGGCTTGGGGTGTTTTTGTCTAGGGTTCAGCTAGGGTTTTGTTGTTGAAGGTTGAAAGTTGAAGAAGATAGGGAAGGCATAAAGTCAAGAAGGTGGGTTAGGAAGAAAGGGTAATGGGTTGGGCCTCCTTGGGCCTTCACCTCAGAATCTGCCCCCACTCACATGTCTGCATCATTCCAGTTGTGTGATGCTCATTCACCTGATCCTGCACCCACCTCAAAGAAACCAGTCAATGTTATTTCAAACACGTCTGATGAATCCATAGCAAGAAATGAAGAACAATGCTCCACCTCTCCCACAGCTTCATTATCATGGGAGAGCGGAGGATATAGTGAAGGGGGTGAACCACAAGTCGGGGGAGTGGAGAGGACCAGAAAATGGAAGCCTGGGTTAACAGATTTGTAAGTAAAATAGCCTTCCATAGATTTAGAGAGTGGTGGCCCAAAAGAAAATTGATTCTGGAGAGGCAATTTATTGACTCTGATCTTTCTCCTCTCAACCCACATGTGCAAGCACAATTCCGTACTAGAGAGGGTTGAGGTTACTTCAAGGAGCGTTGTATAGTCTCCAATGAACATATGGTGAAAGAATTTTACTGTAATATTTATTATGTGGTGAAGGACTCAAAGGTGACGAAAGTGCGAGACAAATTGGTGATGTTTGATGGGAAGTCACTGAATGAATTTTTGGGGTTCAATAAATAGGACGAATCTCAATACTTAGAAAAGATGGCAATGACAGAAGTGATTCGTCCTTGGTTGGCCCAGCACTTGAAAACCGTAGGCACAGTTCCAGAATGGTTGAAGGCAGGGGAGAAGATTATGCGGAACACTCCAAATTTTGAGGCAAAGGGTTGGTTGACTTTCATGTGTAGTAAGCTTGATCCCTCCACCCATGATCACGCAGTTCCTATTGCTCGTGTTGTTCTAGTGGCATCTATTATGGCCGGATTTCTTCTCAATTTGGGAAACATTATTTCGGGGGTGATTTCTACGGTCGGACAGTAGACCAACACAAAATATCCCTTCCTGAACACTCTTTCCCTGAACTTTAGAGAATTGAAGGTGAAGAAAAAGCAGTTTCATGTCAAGGTAGATCCAGTGGCCCCTACTCATGGTACAGTCAATTGGGTCCCGACAACCCAAAGAAGTACAAAAATAATTAGGCATCCACTTCCACCGCACCTGGCCAGTCTGAGGAGCCATCGGTTACTGAGCATTCCACTGAGCCTTCCACCATCCCTGCTACTAGTGAGACATTTCCCCTAGGTCCTTCTACTGTTGCTGGTAAATCTATTGCAGCGGACCCTGTTGTCCCTTCATCGAAGCCTCACTGGTTCACTACCCACCATCTCACTCAGTCTTTAGCCAGTTTGAACAACTGGATATCAGCTGCGACATCCAAGTTGTCAAACTTGGCCACTGTCGTTCAGGCTTAGTCAGCTCCTGCCACGGTTGAGATTCCTCCTTTCATTGAGGAAACACTAATGAAGATCCTGGACAACCAGGAAAAGATGATGGCGATGCAGGATGCCTTAATTAAGTCAGTTGGGGCACACAGCAAGGCTTTGGATAAGTTGGCTCGAGAGCACAAGAAGTTGAAAAAGCAGAAGGCTTCAAAGGAGTCAGTTACGAAGATGAGAGAGTATATGGATAAGCTCTTGGCGCACCAGATGACACTTGATTTACTATTTGGGGACCCAGCTATAGACCCAGCAGCGGTTCAGCCATAGCAGGAGGAGGCTCTCAGGCAGCCGAGGAAGAAGAGGAAACTCCCTAGCACTGAGGGAGTTGTGATAGAGGTGGCACAGGTTCAGGAGGGTACCTCTAGTGCTCCACCGGATGTTCAGCCAGTTCTTGATATGGCCCATGTCCCAACAGCACAGCAGCAGCAGGCCGGGGACCAGTCTGAGGTTTCCGCCAGTACAAAGGACCTAGGGACCACTAATCAGCACATGGCAACAGATTAGGCTTAAAGGGACACTTTATACCCTTTCTTGTCAATTATGCTTATTTTGGTAGTTGGCATTGGGGACAATGCTAGCTTTTATTCGTGGGGTGTGCCCTATCATTTTGATTGACATTATAGATGACTTTATATATTCTCTTTACTTTTAGCACATTTGAAGTTGATAGATGATTTGTATATAACTTTTCATTCTAGATGCTTTTCAACTCAATGTATATATTCATTACCTCTAGTTGTATATTCTACTCCCCTTTGTACATATTCATTCGGTTTTTCATTTTGGTTTTCTTGGTTTTCTATTTTTGTTAAAATTTTTTGTTTTAGTTGCAAAGTTATGCTCGCAGACTTTTTGTTTTGTTTGATGTTTGCAATAAACCCTTGGTTTTTTTAATGCCATGGTTTTTTTAATGCCATGGTTTTTTCAATGGTAGAGTGTTGTGTGAACCGGGTGGCTCTTCCTAATGATAGATGGCGTGACAACCTTCTTAAGGGTTGAGTCCGGTTTTTATTTTCCTTTTTGATTTTCAAGTTTTGTAGTTAAGGGTACCTCAGGCAAAGCTTCACTTGGGCCTAGCACAATTGCCTTTGATCCCATGGTCAAAGACATGATGTTGTATTTAGGATGGTGAAAGTTGTGGTCTTGAGACTTTTGTGTTGCCAAACAATCATCATGTGGTCATTTTGGGCCATTGTGAGCTTGAATCATAACTAAGGTCGTTGTGGGCCCTCGACTCGATATCTTTCGCGATCCTTGAGTGTGTTGTGAGAATTCGAATTGTGAGCTAAAGTACCGAGCAGATGGTCTAGAACATGCCCTGAATGTTTGTCGAGGCGAAGTCATAGGTGAAACTTGACTTGAGAACTGATTATAGCCCCTCCTTGATCCAAAATGCCAAATTTGAAGAATTTTCCATGACCTACCAATGAAATAATCCCTTGTTCACCCCTTTTGAGCCTTAAACCTTCTTCTTTCATGAACCAAGCTACAAGCCTTTACCCGTTCACAATTAGACCCTCTCTTGGCACCCAAATCTTCCCTTGAGTGATGGCAAATATGTAAGTTTGGGGGGAGAGACAGGAAAGGAAACAATATGGCAAAAGGTACAAAAGCAAAAGAAAAGGAAGGCAATGAAAAAGAGAAAAAGACAAAAGTGAATAAGAATCAAAAAGGGAATCCAAGGACAATAAAAAGTAAAAAAGGTGTGGAAAAGGTAGATAAAAGGAGAAAGGTTGCAAAAGAAAGAGTGACAATGTGTCTCTCTAAACCCTTGAAAGAAGTGAAATACTCAAATAAGTCAAGAAAGTATGCCAAAATGAATCAAAACAAGTGCTTAAGGGAAGATTGAACCTAATTGAACAAAAATACATGCCCTACCTTTACCCAAAAGCCTTCACAATGACTCCTCAAAAGCCCTATATGATCTTGAGTTGAGGGAAGCCTACATTAGTGGATACTTACATAAGGGGCAAGCATATGGTATTAAGAGTCAGACTTATGGCCTTTTCTTTGAGAGAGATGAGTGAGAATCCATCCACCTCGGTTTGTGTGTCAATACTCTAAAAGGTGAGGTGCACTTAGGGAGAGTTGAGGATGTGTGAGTTTGGGTTCCGCAATGACCAAAGTAATTGAGAAATACTTTGATGAAATGTGTCAATTCTTGATGCTCTTGTGTCACACTTGACCTACAAGTTTTCAAAGCTTAAATGTATTAATGATGCATTCGCATTGAGGGCAATTGTTAGTCCCAATTGATGCTTGATGACATTACTTTAGAATAGGCAGGAATTCCTTCGATTTTTTCCAGTGAGTGGTAGGTCTTATTTTATGTGCTTGAGGACAAAAAAAGATTTGAGTTTGGGGGAGTTGATAACTATGATTTTAACACGTTTTATACCCATTCTTGCCTAAGATTTGAGTGTGAATTGCCATAAATTAGTCCCAAAATGCTTACAAGTTGCGCTTGATTGCAGGTTTGAGCGATAAGATGATGAATGTCAAAGATTGGCTCAAAACGGAGTGAAATCTGCCAAGTGTTAAAGTCAAATGAAGTGGGGAACAAAAAGACTCAGCGAGGACTACTTTGCCACGCGAATGCGCTGGAAGTTTGGAGAGTGGGCATTTCAGCTGTGACATGCGCGGTTCGCGCTTATCCTGACGCAGTCCGTGCCTGAGGAGGTTCATGGACAAGAGAATGAAAAGGCAAACCCACCTGGCCGCGCACCAAAATAGTGCGGTCCGCATGGATGATGTTCAAAGACTCGATATTTTTGCCTAGTCTGCCCACGCGGACACGCACCAAAATAGTGCGGTTCGCGTGGATGGTTGTTTAGAGAGCGGTCATTTTGCCAAGTTCTCCACGTTGGCCACGCCCCATTTATGCGCGGTCCACGCTCTTCAGCCAGCGCGGCCGCGCTACCTTTTTGCGATGTCCGCATCCCCAGCTCCAGAAGAGAGAATTGAAGACCAAGACCCCCACGCGCCGCGCTGCATTTTTGCGCGGTCCGCGCCAGCCCTGCAGGGGCATTTTTATCCAATTTTTCCCGCAATATAAATAGAACATTTTGACTTTTTTAGGTTATGTATTGTATATCAGGTAGTTGCTGCACTCGTGAGACTCAAGTTTTAGCCTATTCTGGGCAATTTTATCTTGTTTTATCGTGGAATATTGTAGATTAACATTATAGTTAATTAACATGTCAATTTTATCTACTATTTTTTCAATTTTTGTTTCTATTATTTCTAACTATACCCATTAGCTAGGGTTGTGGCTCAACCCTAGTGTAGGTAAGAAATGGATGTGATTGTTTAATGCTTGAATGATGTTTGGTATTTGCTATTTGGGTTAATTTTATGATTTCATTAGGACTTGGTGGTTGCAAACACTAAGTCAAACTTAGTGGGTCTTGAATCTTCTTGAGAAAAAGAGTCTATGACCCCAAATTGACTTAACAAGGAATTGGGATGGACCCATGGGCAAATTGGCCTACCCAATTGGTCTCGAGAGAGTCAATTGGGCAAAATCGCTCTCTCTGCCGAGTGGTGTGAGAATGAGTGCAATCGTGCAACGGTAATAGCATAAGCCCCATAATCATCCCTCTTGTATTAGGAATCTCTACCCGTTAGTTGACCACCTAGGTAAATACCACAACCCTAGTGCCTTTCTCTATCTTGCATACGACCTAGAATTAAGATCTTAGCATAACTTAGTTTTAATTAGTAGTTGTTAAATTGTAGTTGATAATCATAAAAACCCCAAAAATGTTAGAAGTACAATTAGGAGCTAAAACATATCTTAGACCAAACAAATACTCGACTCCACTCCAAGCTCCCTGTGAAAATTGACCCTGATACCACTATTGGGTAAAAGTCTTAGCGCCCACTCTTCCTAAGGTTGAGTGCGCCGCGATTAGGATTCTCCAACGTGTTGTTATTGAGCGTAGGTATAGGCGGTGCAGCAGGTAACTGACTGACTAGAGCCTGAACAGCTTTGTTGACCTGTGCAACAATTGTTTTTTGTATAGCCTTATCTACCCCTTCAAAATTTTCAGATTGCTCTTATACACCAACATAAGACTCAGGGGTGCCTTCACGTGATTGTCGTGGTGAACCATGTGGAGAAGGGACCAGGTGAATGTTTTGTAAATCTCCCTGATCTTGTTGGTTTTGATTTACGTGATTTCCTAGAGTGTTATCATTGTTGTTTGCCGTAGTAGATGGAAATAGATTATTTAATTCCCGGTAACGGAACCAATTTGTTTAACAAATAAATGAAACTTTGGTCAAAGCTAGAAATTTATGAAAATACGGTCTACTGATAATCAGAAGAGAATATAAAGATAGACTTTTGAGAATAAGATAGTAAGAAAACAAGTAAATCAAGTGTATTCCAGTAATTCCTTGTGTCGTACAATTGTTGGTTCTTTCCCATTTTATAACTTTTTTAAGACTATGAGTCTTGCCTTAAGCTATAATGAGGTAATAATGAGCAATGAATGTCATTTAATAATACGTTATACAATTAGACATTAAACAAATATATTATCATATTTTTATTATTTAATATGCATTAAATATTGTATCTGCCCTCTCATAAGCTACCAAGTTCATCCCCTTTGACCTTTGTGCTTTAAATGTCTTGAATAGGTGCGGGCTCTGCATCTCCTGAGTAATCGCATCTTCCTCTTCCACTATCTTTGCTCGCATCTGTTATTGCTCGCGTCTCTTAGCTAACTTTATTTCTTTGACTAATTGACTGATCCACGTGTCATGACACTGTCATCTCCAATATGTAAACTTGATTTTTCCCAATACAAATTTATTTTTTGACCTTTACACCTTATGGTATATTGTAAAATTTCTTCCTTTACATTGTTCCATAGAGGGTGAGGGAATTAGATAGAATTCAAATCTATTACAGTATTGAATTAAAAGTAACCGATCTTAACCAAAAGACTTGTGTCTCCTTGAAGAAACAGATGACAATCATCTCTTGTTATTGAGCGTGTATCTTTTTGGTTATATAATTGAGCTTTTAACTTTCTTGAACCCTTTTTGGGTTGCTTTAGATAACGTAAAATTTGTGTAAGAATTTTTTCAGGATTATATCAAATTTGTATTCGAATTATGAGCAGTTGTGAGATCATGACGAATTTTACAATTTGTATCATAAATATATGATAATTATATACAAATATATTAGTATTGTATCAGATATTATTTTGGATATTAATGTACCATCTACAAGTTATATAGAATTGTGATACAAGTATGATACAAGTAGGTTTTACGTATTGATATATCTTAATAACACATTTATTGTTATAAATACACTTCTATTTAAGGTGAATGTCTTTAATTAGAGAGATTCTAGAGTCCTATTATTGGTAGCTAAATCATCCTCCTCCCTATAAATAGAGGTGCCTTCTACCATTGTAAATCACTTCTAACATTCTCTAAGTATCAATAAGAAGAACTCTCTCTACTCTTCTCTCTATTGCTCTTGTTCTTGAATTATTGTTCTTGTCTTTTATATTATTTCATAACACGTTATCAGCACGAGACTCTACCGTCTCAAGAACAATTCTCGAAAAATCTAAGGTATTTCCCTCTTCCTAATTTAATTTTCGATTATGTCTGACATTACGAAAAGAAAGTTCGTTGCCCTTGAAATTTCGGGCAAGAACTATATGACATGGGTGTTGGATGATGAAATCCACTTAGATGCTATGGGTCTCGGAGACACCATCAAAGATAGAGAAAAAGCATCCACCCAAGAATGTGCGAAGGCCTTGATTTTCTTGCGCCATCACCTTGATGAAGGTTTGAAGATTGAATATCTCACCGTCAAGGATCCACTCATCTTGTGGAACGGCTTAAAGGAGAGATATGACAACCTGAAGTTGGTAACTCTGCCACAAGCACGATATGATTGGGCTCATCTGAGGCTCCAGGACTTTAAGTTCGTTTCTGAATATAATTCTGCAATGTTCAGAATTACTTCTAAATTGAAGCTATGCGGGGATAATATCTCCGATTATGATATGCTTGAGAAAACGTTTACAACGTTTCATGCCTCCAATATGGTACTGCAACAACAGTACAGAGAGAAAGGCTTTACAAAGTACTCTGAACTGATTTCTCTTCTACTAGTGGCTGAGCGAAATAATGACCTGCCCATAAGAAATCATGAAAATCGACCCACTGGGTCTACACCACTGCCTGAAGCAGATAAGGTGCACTCTCATTATGCCAAACATGAAAAGGGCCATGGTCATGGTCGTAAACGGGGTCATAGCCAGGGACGTAGACAAGGAAGAAATTCCAATGAAGTCCGTCAACCCCTAAGGAGAGATAACCGCCGAAAGCAGAAACGGGGTCATGAAGATCCTAAGGCAAATGGTTCAGAAACTATATGTTATCGTTGCGGTGGGAAAGGGCACTGTCAAAGACTTGCCGTATACCAAGACACTTGGTTGACCTTTATCAAGCATCTCGAAAGAGAAAAGGCCCTGAAACAAATTTTGTCTATGACGACAACTTGGACATTACCCACCTGGATGTGGCAGACTTCTTTGAGCAACCCGAGGGGAAAATAGACCACCTAATCGGCGATGGGTCCGTGATGAAAGAAGATGGAGTTATTTGATTTTGTTCTACTTATTTGTATTAGTTAGTGAATAAACTAATAGTCATTAGTATTAGCTCGTATTAGTTAGTTCATGATGCAATGTTAGCAGTAGTTCTTTAGAATATCTTCAATATGCTCAAATATCAATAATATTTTTATTTTCCAGTAGGGGTAATCGACTAGCCTGAAAAACTAGTCGATTATCTACTATTTTCGCATTAAAGCTGAAAAACAATTCATCCACAATCGATTGTCTTTGTCTAACAATCGATTGTCGTTAGATAGTGTAATCTGGAATTTTTCAAAAATCATCCACAATCGATTGTCTTTGTCTAACAATCGATTGTCGCTAAGACAGTGTAATCTGGAATTTTTCAAAAATCATCCACAATCGATTGTCTATGCCTAACAATCGATTGTCGTTATAACAGTGTAATCTGGAATTTTTCAAAATAGCCAACAATCGATTGTCTATACTTAACAATCGATTGTCTTAAAACAGTGCTCTGGAATTTTTCAAAATAGCCAACAATCGATTGTCTATACTTAACAATCGATTGTCTTAAAACAGTGTGCTCAGGAATTTTTCAAAATAGCCAACAATTGATTGTCTATGCATAACAATCGATTGTCTTAAGACAGTGTGATCTGAAGTTTTTCAAAATAGCAAATAATCGATTGTGTGTGTTTAACAATCGATTGTCAATGTTTAACAATCGATTGTTTGTGTTCAACAATCGATTGTTTGAAGAAAATGCTTAAACTGAAATTTTCAAACTGCAAAGTAATCAATTATGGATAACATATCTGATTTTGTTAGTCAACTGTTAGCAGCTGATTTTGAAAATATTATGTGACACAAACGAATTGAACTTGTTTATTCTTATGTTCGTGTATCTCTTTTGTATGTCAAACTATGGGATAGCAAATATGGATATCTCACAAAGCGAACTTGGATCAACGTCCAACTGTAAAAGTATTTGCCTAGTTGATTCATGTACTACACATACAATACTCAAAGAAAGGAAATATTTCTCTCAACTAAATATGTGTAAGGCAAACGTTACTACAATCTCTGGAAGTAGTAAATTGATTGAAGGCTCCGGAAGAGCAATTGTAACTCTGCCCAAAGGCACGACGTTAATCATAGAGAATGCAATGTTCTCCTACAAGTCTAAGAGAAACTTGTTGAGTTTTAAAGATGTACGCCGGAATGGCTATCATATTGAGACAATGGATGAAGATAATCTTGAATATCTCGTCATCACAAAGAATGTCTCCGGCCAAAAGAGGGTTATTGAGAAATTCTCGTCTTTAACTTGTGGCCTGTATTGGACAAGAATTAGTGCAATTGAGGCACATTCAACAGTAAACCAAAGGGTTACTGATTCCAATACCTTTGTACTTTGGCATGATCGATTGGGACACCCAGGATCGATCATGATGAGACGGATTATAGAAAGCTCATATGGGCATCCGTTAAAGAATTTCAAAATTCTTTCGAATAATGAATATCCTTGCACTTCGTGTTATCAAGGCAAGTTGATTATCAGGCCATCACCAACAAAGGTTGGGACTGAGTCACCCACGTTTCTGGAACGTATACAAGGGGACATTTGTGGACCTATTCACCCACCGAGTGGGTCGTTTAGGTATTTCATGGTCTTGATAGACGCATCCTGTAGATGGTCTCATGTGTGCCTGTTGTCATCACGCAACCTTGCGTTTGCGAAATTAATGGCACAAATAATTCGACTACGAGCACAATTTCCAGATAATCCAATCAAGTCCATTAGACTGGATAATGCTGCTGAGTTTACATCCCAAGCATTTAATGATTATTGCTTATCAATCGGGATAAAAGTTGAACATTCTGTAGCTCATGTTCACACTCTGCAGAATCGTTAATTAAACGCCTGCAGTTGATTGCAAGGCCATTACTTATGAGAACGAGGCTGCCCACTTCGGTATGGGGTCACGCCATCTTACATGCAGCAATGCTAATTCGTCTCAGACCGACGAATTACCACAAGTATTCCCCGTTGCAATTGGTTTTGGGTCATGAACCCAATATATCCCATTTAAGAATTTTTGGATGCGCAGTATATGTGCCTATAGCACCGCCATCCCACACCAAAATGGGTCCGCAAAGAAGGTTAGGAATATATGTTGGGTTTGAATCGCCCTCCATCATTCGCTACCTCGAAACATTGACAGGCGACTTGTTTACTGCACGATTTGCAGACTGTCGATTTGATGAGACACTTTTCCCAAAATTAGGGGGAGAAGTTGGTGAAACCAAACGGGAAATTTTGTGGAAAAATGCACCATTATCTCATCTTGATCCACATACCTCTATTTGTGAAAGAGGGGTACAAAAGATTATCCATTTGCAAAGAATAGCAAATCAAATGCCTGACGCATTTACGGACTTGAAGAGGATAACGAAATCCCACATTCCCGCGAAAAATGTTCCAATCCGTATTGATGTCCCTGTTGGACAATCATCTAGTGTCATATCCAATGAGTCAAATGCACGCCTGAAGCGTGGCAGACCATTAGGTTCCAAAGACGAAATCCTAGAAAGAGGAAAAAGAATGATCAAAATGACACCATGAAAGAATCTCACTATTTAACAAATTCTGAGATTCATGAAGAATCCATTGAGCCCGAGACTCTGGAAAATACGGAACTATCCCTAAATCCAATTAATATTGAGGCAAATATTAATCGAGTGGATATTGTGGTGGATAATGCCTTTGCTTATAATGTAGCATCTAGCATTATGCAAGAATGTGAGGATCTCAAACCTCAATCTGTTGAAGAATGTCGAAAAAGACAGGATTGGCCAAAGTGGCAAGAAGCAGTTCAATCAGAATTGAATTCGCTGGCAAAACGTGAAGTTTTTGGCCCTATAGTTGAAACACCTAATGGTGTTAAGCCTGTCGGCTATAAATGGGTCTTTGTACGCAAAAGAAATGAGAAAAACGAGGTACAAAGATATAAGGCACGCCTTGTTGCACAAGGTTTTTCTCAAAGGCCTGGTGTCGATTATGAAGAGACATATTCGCCTGTAATGGATGCGATAACCTTTCGTTATCTCATAAGTTTTGCTGTCCATGAAAAGCTCGACATGCACTTAATGGATGTGGTTACTGCCTATCTTTATGGCTCACTTGACAATGAGATATACATGAAAATTCCCGATGGACTCAAGATGCCAAACGCGCATAATTCAAAATCTCGGGAAATGTTCTCAATTAAATTGCAAAGATCCTTGTATGGTCTAAAGCAATCTGGACGAATGTGGTATAATCGTCTTAGTGAGTACTTGTTAAAAGAAGGCTATATAAATGACGCCATTTGCCCGTGTGTTTTTATAAAGAAAACAACATCGGAATTTGTTGTACTTGCCGTATATGTCGATGACATAAACCTTATTGGAACCCCTATAGAACTCCAAAAGGCAATTGATTATCTAAAGGATGAATTCGAGATGAAAGATCTCGGAAAGACTAAACTATGTCTTGGTTTGCAAATTGAATATTTGGCAAACAGAATTTTTGTTCATCAATCTACCTATACAGAAAAGGTACTGTAACGGTTTTACATGGATGAAGCACATCCTTTAAGTACACCGATGGTTGTTCGATCACTTGATGTGAACAAAGATCCATTCCGACCACAAGAAAGGAATGAAGAGCTACTTGGTCCTGAAGTACCATATCTTAGCGCAATTGGCGCACTAATGTATCTTGCAAATACTACAAGACCTGACATATCCTTTTCAGTTAATGTCTTAGCAAGATTTAGCTCGACTCCTACGAGGAGACATTGGAATGGGATCAAACACATATTGTGGTACCTAAAGGGAACTACCGATATGGGCTTATTTTATGGCAAGAATTGCAGCCCGGATCTTGTTGGTTATGCTGATGCTGGATATTTGTCCGACCCACACAAGGCTCGATCTCAAACGGGTTATGTGTTTACCTGTGGAGAAACCGCCATATCTTGGCGATCGACTAAGCAATCAATTGTGGCTACTTCATCTAACCATGCAGAGATAATTGTTATTCATGAAGCAAGTCGGGAGTGTGTGTGGTTGAGGTCTATAATACATCATATCCAAGACAAATGTGGTTTGAAGTGTGATAAACTACCCACAACTTTGTATGAAGACAATGCAGCATGTATAGCTCAATTGAAGGGAGGATTCATAAAAGGAGATAGAACGAAGCATATTTCACCAAAGTTATTCTTCACACATGATCTTCAAAAGAATGGTGATATCAATGTTCAACAGATTCGTCAAGCGAAAATATGGCTGATTTGTTCACAAAATCTCTACCAAAGTCAACCTTCAAGAAGCTAGTTCACAAGATCGGGATGCGAAGACTTAAGGACATAAATTGATGTTCTTATCAGGGGGAGTTAAATGCGTGTTGCACTCTTTTTCCCTTACAAGGTCTTATCCCACCGGGTTTTCCTTGCGAGGTTTTTAATGAGGCAACCAATAGGCGCATATTCAAACATGTGTACTCTTTTTCCTTACTTTAATTTTTCCCATTGGGTTTTGTTTTAAGGTTTTAACGAGGCACATCATTGAATAGACATTCAAGGGGGAGTGTTATAAATACTTCTATTTAAGGTGAATGTCTTTAATTAGAGAGATTCTAGAGTCCTATTATTGGTAGCTAAATCATCCTCCTCCCTATAAATAGAGGTGCATTCTACCATTGTAAATCACTCCTAACATTCTCTAAGTATCAATAAGAGGAACTCTGTCTACTCTTCTCTCTATTGCTCTTGTTCTTGAATTATTGTTCTTGTCTTTTATATTATTTCATAACATTTATCATTTAATTTCTGAATATTTCTTCATGTTTAGTGTTGTCCGGTCCCCCAATAAAAGAATGGATATAAACCTGCTTATACAAAATGAGTTGATGCCCGAAAGTAAAGAATGCTTATACAACAAGAGACAGCCCGAAAGTATAAACCTGCTTTCCGAATAGCCCAACACATTTTGAGATCTAAAATCGAAACTCGAAACTCGAAAGCACGACAGTAAGAACTAACCAATGGATATAAGCTTCTTTAGCCTAATTTCTGGTTCCTTAGAAGTTTCAACCATGTAAACACGCAAGTATGGTCCTATAACATTTTTACTACTCCTACAATTCTAACATGTCCAAAATTAATTAAGAGTAACTCTTCCGAGTTTCCAAATGAATCCACTGCAGTCAAATTCCAGTAGAATAGAGAACACCAAAAAAATTTTGGAGTCTGTCAGACAGCTATGAGGCCATCCCAGACCTGCAAAGAGAGCTGAGAACGATCCTCTACGACTCCATGGCCACTAGGAACCATAGGAAGCTGTTAATCACGCTCTGGACTCACAGCCATACCTCATCAGCCAGACTTAGTTTTCTGTCTCCTTAGAACTCAAGGATACAGTGGTACGAGCCTATAGAACAGATCCTGTTCAAGTAAGGTCGTGCCCATTGTTTGGGAAACAGGACTTCATAAAGTACCAATAACTGATTGCTTCTTACGATGAGGGATGCAGAAGTAGGCCTATTAGGGTTAGTGATAGTCAGAGATTTACATCCCACGAACTATTAGGGTGTGGGCCTAGTCCATCTAACAGTAGACGGATCCTGAGTGCTAGACTTGGGCCTTATGCGAGTTGTAGTCCAAACTCCAAAGTATTACTTAACTTCCTTTTCCAAATAGCCCAATGTTCCTTCTCCGAGTGATTCGAAATTTCACGGCCCAATCACTGCATCTAATGCGATATCCCTATGCGTGTGTGGTTTTTTCTTGATCAAACTTTCAAAAATCACTATATTTTATTTTTTATTAGCCAGTGTTAGCTATCATTTACTATATTACTTCATATAGTTATATTTTCAAGTTTTTTAAGTGTATTCGGTATATTTAAGCTATTGTATTCATGAATACAGTAGCATGATAAGAATGGACCTTGGGCCTAACTCAACCCCAAAAGCTAGCTTATGAGGTGAGGATTGCTCAAGCCATATAAGAAGACCAAGGACCTCAAATCTCTCCGATGTGGGACAACTCAACACCCCCGATCACGCCCAGATCTCTGGAGCATGGACAACATAAATGGGGGCCCAACATCGGTAACAATAATTGTGATGGGCCTGGCTCTGATACCATGATAAGAATGGACATTGGGCCTAACTCAACCCCAAAAGCTAGCTTATGAGGTGAGGATTGCCCAAGCCATATAAGGAGACCAAGAACCTCAAATCCCTCCGTTGTGAGACAATTCAACAGCATCTGAATACATAAATTATATTAATTTTAGAAAAACATATGAACACATTCATGGCATATAGCAAGACGGTGAATACAATAAAATACATAGACTACAACTGTATACATTAAAATACAATATGAAAAAAAGACAGTGAATATAATGAAATACCTGGAATACAGCAAGTTACATTGAAATACAATGAAGAAAAGACAATGAATATAATAAAATACATAAATATACAGCGTGATATATTGAAATATATTAACAGAAAATTCAAGTTGCTCAGCCACAAACTCCGTCGTCTTTGTTCAAGAACAAACCCTAATCTCGATCCCAAATGCAAAATAGCACTGCAAGCACTGATACCGAAATTAATGACAATAATAATAGTTATAATAGTAACGGCGTTACTGGTGATGGAGCACTTGTGAGTGGTGCTTAGTGAGAAAAGATTGTTACGGGCTCTGAAAAGCCCCTTCTTTCTGACCCAGACACCGTAGAAAAATTCATTGGTGAACAGCAACCCAATGATTCCGCAGAAATTCCGATGCTGCCTTCAGTGAAGCCTGTTTTTTATGTTTCTATGATTGATGGTATCGAAAAATTTGAGGTTTTAGGGGAAGAAAGGGGTGAAAGGTTACGTTGAGTGAGGATTCTTGAAGAGTTGGTCGTTCTGTTGTGTCGTTGGATGGAAGCACGGATTTTTTGTTTGGTTCCGAGAGGGGAATGATAGAAAGAGAGGCAGTATATTTTATGAGAGATAGTGCATTGTATTTTATGGCTTAAGGGTAAGAGGTGACCAAAAATAGATATTTGACTATGAAAATCAAAAGATAGTTATGGAATATAATTTTTTAAATAGTATTATTTAAAATAAATAAGGCATTACCATTTACTATAGGAGGTAAGTATTCCTTTTGTCTTTCTTTTCTTTTTTCCAAATTTTTAGTTACATTAGAAGATTTGTAAAGGAAAAAAGAGAGAGCATGAATTATACTTGCATCTTTTGTGTAAAAGAAACTCCTAACAGTTTCGATAAACTTTAAGTCATTGGTGTACGTGTGTTATTTATCATTTTCCCATACTGATCCTCTTGTTTATCCCCATAAGTTGACAAGTTTATAGGATTCTCTTATTATCCCTATAAATTGCTTTCATACTGAGGATATTACTCAAAAAGGGAAGATAATATTTACCTAGACATCTCATTTCAATTACAAATTAACTAAGGAAAATTACCAGTTATGTTTATTTATAGGCATATCATTAGAAAAACTAGTCAATTGATAAAATATTAATAATATTAGCTAAATTAGTCAATTATCTATTTGTAGCAAAATAATATTAAATTTTTACTTTGTTATGAGTGGGTATTATTAGAATAGATTGGGCACAATTTTAGGCGCCTGAATCTCATTTTTGGGATGATTTGGTGAAGTTTTGAGGTGGTTTGAATTGAAAATTCGGTAAAATCTAAACATGAAAAAAATGATATGTGTATCACACTGTGCATCATTTATGTATCATATATGATATATTTGCATGTGATTCTTTGAGAGAAAGAATCCTATTATTTGGTTTTTCAATTTTTATTGGCTAGTTTTGGTAAGTCTATAATTAATAACCTATAAAAGTGCATGATTTAGAACGAGGTGAAAGCTTACTTTTTGTATATGGACGAAGCCAAGGAAAGCATAAGCATCCAAAAATGCGCAAAAAGGAATAATTAAGATTCATGTTAAACAATATGATGGTTAAGACCACAACCACCGAGTCTTCCATAACAGGAAATTCGACGATGTGAGCTTTATGGGAAGTTGATGAGAAAGATTTGGTGTGGAAGGGTATGAAATCATAGTATTGCTGGAAGATGCTATGTCTTTAGTCATGGTGTATTGTTGTAGTGCTACAATAATGCGAAAGGGAAAAAATGGTTGTTAAGCCACTATGCTCTGATACCATGCTAAGAATGGACCTTGGGCCCAACTCAACCCCAAAATCTAGCTTATGAGATGAGGAATGCCCAGGACCATATATGGAGACCAACATACCCATAAACCACCGATGTGGGACACAACTCAACACCCCCCATCACGCCCAGGCCTGTAACTGCAGTGTGGACAGTATAAATGGGGGCTTGGCGCTGCTACCATGGTAAGAATCTGCAGATCTTTCTGTATCTATAACGTGAATATATATATATATATACACACACACGCACACACACACATATGAGGCTTATGATTCCTAACTAAACTACAGTAATGAACTATCTTCTAAATACAATAGGCTACAAATAGTTTCAGGTATAGTAGGATTCTACTATTTATACATGGGTTCTTTGCTACTCCAGACTGTTAAATATATTGAACGAGAGAAATAAAGGGAAAGGTTAAAAAGAAGAAGATAAATTATCATAAACTTACACATCAAATATTTTGGGGTTATGGATATGAAAGGGATGAGAGTAATTGAAACTATTAAAGTCAAGATTATGAAGATAAAACGTGTGAATTATGAAAATAATTTTTTTAAGATAACAAATTGAAAGAATGATGAAAATTTCCACAAAAAAAGAGAAAAAAAAATAAATATATTTCTAGGGTTAAGAGAGGTGACATCTCACTTTTCTATTGCTTTCTTATATATATATATATATATATATATATATATATATATATATATATATATATATATATAAAACCTTAAAGAATCTGCTTATGTATTTGACCTTAAGTTTGATCCTTTTATAAATAAAGGGGCTAATATTGCACCCAAAAAGGGGCTAATATGTTCAAAAATTAATAATTAAGATAAAAGAGTAAATACAAGCATAATGTTATGAAATAATAAAAGAAGAAGAAGAGTATTGCATAGCAAAGAAGAGAGAGAAAATTCTTATTGACATGGGATGATTTACAATGGAGTAGAACCCTCTATTTATGGGGAGATGTTGACTTAGCCACAAAGTAATAAACCCTAGAATCTCTCTATATGGACATTCATTATAAATAGAATTCTATTTATAATACTCCCCCTCTAATGTCTGTTCAACAGATAATGTGCCTCGTTATAACCTAACTAAAATAAAACCTAATGGGAAAAGAATTCTAGAAAAGGAAAAAGAGTACACATATCTAACAATACGCCTTTTGGTTACCTCTTTAAAAACCTTGCAAGAAAAACCCAGTGGTACAAAACCTTGTAAGGGAAAAAGAGTGCAACACGCATTAACTCCCCCCGATCAGAGTATCAATTCATATCTTTAAGCTTTTACATTCCAATCTTGTGCACCATCTTTCAAAAGACCTTTGGTAGAGATTTGATAAACAAATCAACCATATTAACTTGAATAAATATGTTACACCTTGAAATCATCATACTTGAAGATATGTAATATCTTTATAAAGTGTTATGGAATGGCTTTTTTAATATCTCCATAGAGGTATCCTCTCTATCACATTATCATGCTTATAATTATAGCAAGTTACATTTGTACACAAATTGCACTGAGGAAGTGGTACTTCAAGATCAAGAATTGTATATGCTTTAAGCAATTTAAATCCTTCGAGGATAGTCATATAACCCATATAATAGAGTTTAGATGCATATCAAGTTTTCATGTCATGCTAGACATATAAGCTATTGAAAACTGATTGCACATACCATTGACTTTATACTTTCAAGTATTCAAACAACATAGACAAAATTATATGTCATTCATATGAAACCAATCCTATTCGAATTGTGTCTCATCTATTTGGCCAATATTTTTGTGTCTGTAGGCGACATACTTAAGATCCTCATCTATATTTAGCGATATCATAGATGTCGTCGATGAATATTTTATATCGGTTCCAATATTTTTTCATAAAGACATAACATAGAGATCTCTTCGTTCATATATTCAAGTACCTTAATCTCTCGTGAGATTTTATGAAGTGTTATGTCATGTGACCTTCTAGATCACTTTCCTCCTTTATTATGATCACTTTGATCAATTGCCCATTTTCTTTATCAAGAAGTTTATTTGAAACCGATTTGTCTATACACTTTAAGTGTACCATAAACTTTGTCCGTCCAGGACTTAATATGAGCATTTGCAATGAGAATATAGTTACTTTCTTTGGGTCATCAAATGTGTCTAGCATACTTTGTAATATATTGCAGATGAACTATGTTTTTTATGAACTTTAAGTTCATATTATCGTATTCGAGGATCTAGATATACACACGATAATTCATTTCACGTAACTTTTTCTCAATTATTTGTCATGTCTCCCCCTCATGTTAGAAGAACTAACTTGTTTTCTCAACTTTGAGAATCCATATTTGTGCGTTATGGTATTAATCAATATACACTGCACATCAATAATAATAAGATGGGATTATTTGGTTCCTGACATAAAACCACTTGTGAGGGGAGAATATAATATACTCTCGTATATAATGTATATGAAACTGATCTAGATAACTTTGTTCTCATAAGTAATAGTTTAGCTATTAAATGGAGGCGCTCAATAAATTATTTTGCTAAACCAGTTGTGATATTAACCAATTTATCAAGATAAACTATCTTGGACAGAAAATCTGAAAATTATGCTCTAAGTTAAATTATTGAACAAATTACCTCGCAAACACCAACTTGCGGGTTAATAATAATCGCACGTGTAACCGTATCATAGATGCATCTTATGTGGTATACATGGAAGGTGAATGGGCCCATATTCACCTTTGATATTTTCAGCATTCATGGGATTCAATCCCAATTTTAGTTGGTCTATTAAATAATGAGAATAAACAATATAAGAGAATTCGTAAAGAACTTTTTAGTTATTCAATATTTACCCATGTGAATTCTCTTTTATTTTTGCACATCATACTTAAATTGATATGACTAAACCAGCTATGCCAACTGGATAACAATAAACTCCAAGTTTAATATGATATGGGTGTTATATCAATAACGTTCTACTTTATTGTGGCGTTCTTTTATTTGTGTAGTACAAACTGGAGAATAAAACGGGTAAATTTTCACATAAATATTACCTGCTACAAGTTAGTAATAGAAGATATTCAATCTTTCCTTTATTTATATTCTCAATATGATCAACTGCTTTCGCGTGTACTTTATAAACTGAATAAGTTTCTTTGAGACTAACTACAACACAGTATCTTATTGGTAATCAATTGTGTTTCTCCAAAATAGTGATAATTGGCTCTTACAGAGTTCTCAATTAATTTGGTACTACCACATATTCATCAACATCCATATGGTGAATATCTCTTTTAAAGAGAAAGTTATAACATTATGACCATGGTCAAAATCATTATACGCAAGATATGTTGCTTCTATTACTTTTGCCATGTAATAATCGCATTGCCATAATACTTTGGCTAACAACAATAAGCACGTGATCAATAACCATTCATGCCATAATAATGACATTATTTTCTTATTTTCCCTCAAACCTCCTTCTAGAGGTGAGTGTGGTATATTCACCACCACTGGCACGTTCATATTCTTCCAAGAATGAATATGTATTCATAAATTAGATGTTGTCACATTCACATCATGAATGGACCTTAGTCATCTGGATGTGCTTTACGAAATCTCATGTCAAATTGATGACAAACATTACTTTCATAGAGTGAAGGATTATTTTAAGACTCCTTATTATTTTCAATATCACAATAATGAAGATTATAATTTCGTCTATTGTCACGTCCACATCCATTGATACCTTCATGGTAATAACTTTGTCTTCTTTCAGACTTATCACATACTGCTATCAAATTCTCTAAAGGGAATGAGAATGGAGAAAATTCAATGGGACGGGTTATCAATTATTTGCACACAATCATACATGAATTTGATCATGGCAATGCATAGAAATTTTACCACTTTGGGTGGTTATAATTTCTTTCAAACTCCATTAGAGTTGCAATCAAAATTTATCGTCTTTGCTTGTATTTAAAATCAAATTATAGAATGTCAAGAATTTAAAAAAAAAGAGTAAAATACATACCTTAAATCCATAATTTAATCATGAAGTAAGTTCATAGAATAATTGACAATCATTATGATCAATCCCAAAGCTTCTACTCAAGTGATTAGAGTCTCGTGTTGATAATGTGTTATGAAATAATAAAAGAAGAAGAGTATTGAAGAGAAAAGTAGAGAGAGAAAATTCTTATTGATATGAAATGATTTACAATGGAGTACAACCCTCTATTTATATGGAGAGCTTGACTTAGCCACCAAGTAATAAACCCTAGAATCTCTCTATATGGACATTCACCATAAATAAAATTCTATTTATAATACATAATTTATTTTTTCTCTTTTTCACCTTATGGTAAATTGTATAATTTCTTTTACATTGTCCATGGCGGATGAGGGGATTAGATTGAATTTGAATCTATTAGAGAGTTGATTTAAAAAGTAACCGATCTTAAGTCAAAATATAGGTTTCTCCTTGAAGAAACAGAAGATAATCATCTCTTGTTATTGTCTTATTGAGCTTGTATCGTTTTGGTTATATAGTTGCGCTTTTAACTTTCTTTGAACCCTTTTTGGGTTTGCTTTAGAATTGGTTTAGTTACGTAAATCCTATTATGTTGACTGGATCCTATTTTGTTCGTTTTGATGGCTATGTATGGTTCAACTTTTTTGCTCTGTAATTCTTCACTTCTTTTTGAGGATTGGACGGATAGTATAATTGTGGAACATAACCAATGGATTAGCTTCTTTACCCTATTTTTTGGTTCCTTAGCTTTAGGGGTGTGCATTTGAATCGGTTTATCGATAAATCGAATCGAATATTTGTTATCGAAATCGAAAAAATTAAAATCGAAAAAATCGAAACCATATTGAGACGATAACGATAAGCATATGTACAAATCGATAATCGATAAGTAATTATCGATAAGGGTCAAAATCGAATCGATAAATCGAATGTACACTCCTAGACTGTAGATACTTGTAAAATGAATAATTACTTATTTGTGTAGATTAATATAACATACAAAATGTATATATATTCTGCTACTATTTTGAAAGCAGCTATACAATATCATTTTCTATAATCTATACCCTTTCCTTTACCCTAAGTCCCTTACCCTATTATTTCTTCTACCACATTTAAGGAATGATCATATTTAAAGATCAAGGGAATGAATTCAAATTTATGGAAAACAAAATTAGTAGTGATGATGTATTTTGTCTTGTTTTATTTTTTTATACCGTTGGGGTGTTGGTGGCATACATTTGATCCCTTACTTTAGTTTTGTTGCATGTGCTTGTTGATACAATTTTTATGTTATAAATTGTGTTTGTCTTATTTTAGTTTTTTTTTGTCCATATAAGTTAGGCGCGCTTATAACGATATACTTTCCGTTGAATCCCGCAAATTTTTCTTATCGGTGTAATCGATAACCGAATCGATAAGCCCCCAAAATCGATAAATCGAAACCGAAAAAATCGAAACCTTATTGAAACGATAACGATAAACATATGCACAAATCGATAATCGATAAGTAATTATCGATAAGGGTCAAAATCGAATCGATAAATCGAATGCACACCCCTACTTAGCTTTTTCATCCATGTTCATACGACTCCTAAAATTCTAACATGTTCAAAATTGATTTAGAAGTTTCAACCTTGTAAATATGCAAGTATGGTAAAATTTATACTACTCCTAGAATTCTATGTCCAAAATTGATTACCTGGGGCAATTAGAATTCCAGTAGAAAGAAAAACCAAAAAAAAAAAAAAAAGATTTAGGCCTGCAGCAGAGCTGAGAACGATCCTCTAGTTAATCACACTCTGGACTCATAGCCTTAGGCTCATCAGCCAGACTTGGCTTCTATCTCCTTAGAACTCAAGGATAGAGTGGTACGAGCCTATAGAACAGATCCTGTAAAGTGCCAATAAATATTTACGTCTTGCGATGTGGGTTAGAATATAGCATGTGAGCTGCACAGTTGAGTATGCTAGGGTTGGTGGTATTCAGAGATTTACATCCGACCAACTATCAGTGTTTGGGCCTTAGTCCATCTAAACAATAAGGAGTTTGACCATTGACAGATCGCAAGTGCTGGGTTTGGGCCTTATGAGTGTTGTAGTCAAACTCCAATGTATGCAATATCACTATGCGTATGTGGTTTTTTTTCTTTTTACCAAAAAATTTATATTTACATCTATTGTGTAAAAGAAACTCCAATCAGTATCAATAAACTTAGCAAAAATTAGTCAAAATATTATTCTATAGTCCGTTGTTGCACTGGTCAATCAAAAATAGTCAGCATTTATCAAGTCAATGAAAAATAACTACTATTTTATTGCAACGGAGACCGATCCTGTATAATATACGGGAATTCTGGTGCATTTGAGTACGAACTCCAGCATATTATGCTGGACCGGTATACTTTGCTAACTCTTGTATAATATACGGGAGATTGGAGTACTAGTGCTCCAAACTCCAGTATGTTATACTGGAGATTTATACTTGCTGGAACTCCCGTAAAATATGCGGGAGTTCCAGCATAATTATACTTGAACTCCCGCATATTATACGGGAGTTCCAGCATAGTTATCCTGGAACTCCGGTAAAATATTCGGGAGTTCAAGCATACTTATGCTGCAACTCCCACAAAATATGCGGGTGTATTTTCCAGATTTTGAACAGTGTTGTCGCTCAGATTTATCTGTACATAAAAACTGGCTAATTTTCGATGATTTTTGAAACTTGGCTATTTTTCAACGACCAGTTATAAATCTGGCTATTTTTAAATTTCTCCCTAGAAATTCCATCGCTATTTGGTCGGCATATATATATATATATATATATATATATATATATATATATATATATATATATATATATATATATATATATATACTCATTTTTAAACAACTTCAGCACCCTTTCTCCTCCTTCTTTTTCTTCTTCTTCTTCTTTCTTCTGCTACTGTTAATGCTGCTATGAAAATTCAGTTCATGAGATGATTGTCATAAGTATGTTTATCAGATTATTGAAAAATAAATTATAAATAATTACGTAAGTTAGTAGGCAATAATTTGTCAATACATGCAAGGGAAGTGTAAGGTCACATTTAGTGATTCTTTTCATGATAATTCTGTTCTTTTTACGTTTATTGTTTCTAAAATTTATGATTTAGATACTGTTGGCAATCTGATTATTTATCTAGTATGTTAGAAAGTTTTTTCAAAAACTTCAGCTTATATAGTGCTGAAGATTTTACAAATGAACTAAATAATTTCAGCATCTTCTGCTGAAGTTCTTAAAAAAATTTATCTATTACAAAAAAACTTCAGCTTATTTAGTGCTAAAATTGTTATAAATGAACTAAATAACTTCAGCATCTTCTGCTGAAGTTCTTGAAAAAGCTTATCCATTACAAAAAAACTTCAGCTTATTAAGTGCTGAAATATTTATAAATGAACTAAATAACTTCAGCATCTTGTGTTGAAGTTTTTGAAAAAGCTTAATGAGAAAACTAATGAATCCATAACAAAAAACTTCAGCGTATTTGGTGCAATTACAAATAAAACCTTCATTAAAATAGAGATCAAACCTTCAGCTACTATGCTTAAGTTCAACAATTACAAACAAAAACTTCAACAAATAGAGAAAAAAACTTTCAGCTACTATGCTTAACTTCAACAATTACAAACAAAAAGTCCGGCACACTTGGTTCAACATTTTTTGCTACTTCATATCTGTCTATTAGAATGCTGAAGTTTTGCTTGATTATTTTTGGTACTTTAGCCTCGTCTGTTGAAGTTACGCAAAAAAGTAGGTACACTTGTAATTTTTTTTACAGAGCGAATACAAATTAATATGTGATCGAAAAAGCGGGAATAAATACAAATACCCCGTAAACTTAAAGCTTTTGGTGGTTGGACGTGTGTGATTTATCATTTTACTATATTGATCCTTCGTTTATTCCCATAAATTAACAAGTTTATAGGATTCTCTTCTTGTCCCTATTTCACACAGAGAATATTACTCAAAAAGGGAAGATAATGTCACCTAGACATCTGGTCTCAACTACAAATTAACTTAATATTACTTTTCATAATTTCCAATCAAATTTATGGTCCATCCACCAATATCCGTGACCTACTGTAACGAAAAAAACATAAGGAAAAAGTTGAGTGTTAAAGATTGTGCTTGTTATGCTGGTAGGTGGCAAATAGAAAAAGAATATATGATGAGAAAGCATGTACTTTAAATTTTTTTTTATAGGGTCAAATTTGGCCCTCAACGTTCCTACATCAACGGGTACGCCCAATGAGTCGGCGCCGGCCAGAGTGATGGCATGACCCGGGCGTGGGGATGAAGGCGACGTTGTTTAGAACCTAATTTCTTCACTAAGAGAAAGCCACTTGCTTTTGTACTTTTTCTTTAATTATTTCGACGAAGGTCTCCTACGATACAAATGAGACATTCACATTGAAATAGGCATCAGCGTGATTATCAATAATACTTCTCTCTCTATCTCTATCAATTGCTTCTCTCTTAAGCTAACATTTTCTTTTTATCTCCGAGATCTATAACTACAATATCGTCCATATAATCTCTAGATCATATTATATTTGATTACGGTTTACCCTCATTTATTTTTAATTGTTTCTAAGCTTGCAAAGTATACCAATAACTTTTGAGCCAAACAATTTGGCGCTGTCTGTGGGGATTTCGAGAATCAAAATTATAGTTTGCACCTAGAGAACAACCAACAACTATTCTCTACACCACACGAACAAAATGGCTGAAAATAATGCAAGAATAAAACCGATAGAAGATGTTACAACCAACCTCATCGGTCATCTCAATGAAGCCGGTAAAGAGGGTGTTTTGATTGCAACCCTTAGCACCACAACAAGTGGGGAGATCCGACCTCCCCCACCTGAAGAACCGACGATCTTGCGCGAAAAGGGTGCTTCTACATCTGCGACCAAGGAAGAACCCTCGGAGGTCAAGAAGCTACTGGAAGAGTGGCTAACGGGTGCTCTAAGTGGCTTAATCGAAAAGCCACCACAAGGTAAAATCAGATGTGCACCGACAATGGACCTTACCGTTGCCATGGCTGAACCTGAAATGGCACGAGCAAATAATGTGCCAGGAGAGGTACGGGCTAACGATGGCAGACTCGCAAAAATTCTTAATAAGATGGAGGAAATGAAAAATGAAAATAAGTCACTCCGTGACTAGATGAAGGAGCACCAGGAAAGGGTAGACAAGATCCACGGTGCCCCCAAGTTGCTGCCAAAATGCGACGTGAGAAAATTTGTTGAACGACCCTACACTGAGGAGGTTTCCCCGTACTCCATTCCGAAGACCTTCAAAATGCCACCCTACCTAAGAGTGTACGACGGGACCACAGATCCTGAGGATCATTTGATCCACTATGTCACGGCTGTAAAGGGCAACAACCTATCAAAGGAACAAGTACTGTCGGTGCTGCTGAAAAAGTTCGGTGAAACGTTTAAAGGAGGAGCCCTGACATGGTACTCCTAGCTACCGGCTAAGATCATATGTTTGAGGAAATGGCGGACAAGTTCATCACCGCCCATGCAGGAGCAAAGAAAGCAGAAGCAAGGGTCAACGATATCTTCGCCGTCCATCAAACCACATGAGAGGGACTCAGGGACTTCCTAGCCACAACTAACAGGGTGAGGATGAGCTTACCCAATGTATCGGAAGGCATGGCGGTGGCCGCTTTCCAGAATGGACTAAGCAGATATGGTTTGAGGGCAACTAAACAGCTACTAAGCCGTCTCATAAAGCACCCCCTTACCACATGGAAAGAAATCTATAATGCCTACTGTGCCGAGGTATGAGCATATGAGGACGACCTCAATGGGCTGACCCAACAGTTGACAATAATACATCCAGAAATTATAAGGTATCGACGCATCGAGGGACGACAGGAACAAATCCCATGTCTCAACAAAGAAAAACACCAGCCTTATGTTAGATCCTCCCATCTGCCGCTACCAAGACACACAGATGCACCACATCCATATGTCACTCCATTCCAAAACAAAAGAGGTATGTCTCCTTTATTATCCGCCCAATTCTTTTGTGTGTCTCCTTCAAAGACAGTGTATGCACTAGAGAAGCTGGGCAGCAACGTACAATAACCGACAAAGATGCATTCAGAACCCACCACAAGGAAATCAAACGTCCTATGCGAGTTTCATCAGGAACAAGGGCACAAAACTGTGACGACCCAACCCTTCGTCTCATGTGTTACTGCTATGTATTCCCTATTTTATGCTTCTTCATGTTTCATTATCGATATGTGGTGTGTTAGAGTTAATTTGGATTGGTATTAGTGGAAAATGAGACACTTAGTCTCTTTGAGGAAGGCTTAAGTTGGAAAAGTCAAACAAACATTGACTTATGAGTGATAGGGCTCAGATGTAATTTTCGGTGATTCGGTTAGCTTCGGGAGGTGATTTTTAACTTAGGAGTGTGATCTGAATTTAATTTGGAGGCCCGGTGTAGAATTAAGCTTGAATTGGTGAAGTTAGTATTTTGACGAATTTCGGTTGATGGGTGAGAATTTGATCCAAGGGCCAGGATGGGATTTAGAGAGTTTCTATAGTTGCGTTAGGGGATTTTGGATATGTGTGAAAATTTTGAGGTCATTTGAACATCGTTTGGGCGATTTTTTTATCGAAAGTGAATTTCGGAAGTATTCTTGAAGAACCTAGGCTTCGATTTGATGAAAATTGATGATTTTGATGTTAACGATAGTGATTTGATGACTCGAGCAAGTATGAATAAGGTAATAGAGCATGTCTGTGCATTTGGTTGAGGTCACAGGGGCCTAGGGGAGAGTTCGGGTGGTTAAACGGAGAGTTTTGAGTTTGTTGCATGGTTTGGATTTGCTGGTTCTGTCATTTCCGCATCTGCAGAAAAGGGACCACATAGGCAGTTCCGCAGATGCAGCGTGGAGGTCGCAGAAGAGATTTCGTGTGGGGTTGAGGAGCTCGACAGAAGCGGACCCTTTTTGCATTAGCGGGTCCGCAGGAGCGAGTGAATAACCGCAAAAGCTGTCTTGGGTGCACCGTGGAAGCGGTCCTGGGCGAGTTAGTGAAATCCGCAAAAGCAGATAGGAAACCTTAGAAGCGGGTTGGACACCGGAGAAGCGAAAATGATTGTTTACAGAAGGGTTTTAAAATGACATTTCATTCGTGACTTGGGAGTTATTTTCCTCTATTGTTGAGCATCTTGGGAGCTTTTTGGGAGCCATTGAAGAGGGTTTCGACCGGAGTTTATTGAAGGTAAGATTTTCGAGTTAAAACATGATTATAATGTGAAATTGGTCTAGAAATTCATGGAAATTGAGCCCAAAATGTATGAACTAGGCTTGAGTTTTTTATATTCCAAATTGGGATTTGATGGGTCATTTGAGCTCGAATTTGAGAGTTCTTGGTATGTACAGACTCGTGGCAAGACGAGGAATCCGGTAAGGTGAGTTTCATAATTTTTCAAGAAGCGGGCCCGGGTCTCAGATTTTGCTAGTTTTGAGATTTTTGCTATTTCTTGATTATTTTCGATTGGGTATTGTCCCCTTAGCATATTGTCATATATTCGCTCTGTTTTTGGTTAGATTCGACGCGCGTTGAGGCCTATTTGATGGGCAAAGGCATCGTGGGCTGGAGATTTCACCGGTTCGAGGTGAGTAATACCTGTAAATGATATCCTGAGGGTTTAAAACACCGGATTTGCACATCATAGTGTTGTATTGAGGTGACTTGTATGGCGGATATGAGCGTGGGGTAGAGCACCATTGGAGACTATGACTTTGTCCGTCCCGATTGTTGATATTTACCGCGTATTTGACTGAAATCATTTGTTATCATCATAATTTGGGCTAATTTCCATGTTTGGGCTTTGTGCCAACTATGTCAACCCTTCAAGGATTGATAATACTGTTTTTGCATTACTTGCATATTATTTGATCTCGATCCAAGGTTTTGATACTGTTTTGAAACTCAGCCATTTTTCTAAGACTTGAAAACTTAAACAATATTTTATTAACATTTCGAGCTGAGGATTATCATGTTAATATTACCCAAGTGACGTATGTGCATTTCTGGACTGAGCAAGGATCGGATTGCGCACCGCAGCAGTGTTATAGTGATTTCTAAATATATAGGTGGCTCGGGCTGCATGCCGCATCGGTATTATATTGATATTGAGGCTGAGAGACTGTTTGATGCCGAGATATAGTTGATATTGCGCTTGGGGTGTAGGAGCCCCTCTGGAGTCTCGACACATCCCCAATGAGCGTCTTCGATGTTAAATGTATCGGGCTGCATGCCGCAGTGGGTACCGGAGTGTACCGTCATATGCATTGCATTGCCTTCATACTTTTGTGCATTATTCGTTGTTTGTGTTGTTTCTTGAGATATTTACTTGCAATACTAATATTGTCTGATCACTTTTAAAGAGGATAAATTTGAGACAGTGGTAACAGTGATAATGTACGACGTAAATGGGTGAGGTAACGATGGCTGACCAGGAACAAGATTATTGCCTATAGGGACAGTTTATAAGCTCAATTATGCATACTTGTTTGTGCCAGAGGGGCTGACTTTTGTGCTGACTTGCACTACATGTTCCGTATTTAATTGCTTAATTGTGGGAAAATGATATTTTCTAAAGAAGTTTTGAACTGAGTCAAGATATTTTCTCAAGGATTTTCACATTTTTCCTATTTTCTCAAGGGTTACATTGCACCATATAGCATGTTGATTTGCTATACGTGATTTATTGCTGCTTAGTTATTATTTACCCTTATTATTCATTGATTTGGAGTACTCACTTTACTCCATGCACCTCGCGTGCAGTTACAGGTATTGTGCACTCAGTAACGGGTTATTAGCGGATCGAATGTAGTACTATTGTAGCCGAGAAAGGTGACCGCCTGCGTCCGCGGCACCAGACTTTATCTTTCAAACTCCAGATTTTATTTTTGTATATGTCATTGGCCCTATAATGGTGTTAAGTCTTCTTCAGATGCTCATGACTGGTGACACCCCGGTTGGGTTGTATTTTCGCTCCTTGTTGTTGTATTTTCGCTCCTTGTTGTTTTTAAATCATAATAAGACTGTTCATTCATGTTTAATGATTGTTAAAAGAACAATTTGGGTTTAGTTTCTGGCCTTGTCTTCACGAGAGGCACCATCACAACCGAGTTTGGAAATTAGGTCGTGACAAGTTGGTATTAGAGCCTAGGTTACTAGATCTCGCAAGTCATAAACAGGTTTGGTAGAGTATCGCGGATCGGTACAGAGACGTCTGTATTTATCCTCATGAGGCTGCAGAACCTTTACAAAAACTTCACATTATTGAACTCTTATCGTGCGTCCTTGATTCATCTTGAAAAGAAAACTTTTGAAATTCCTTCCACGCGATTGTATGCGGTCGTATGCGCTCAGTATCAGATGTGACTTGATGTCTTGTGATCCCCCGATCGAGGGGCGAGATGTGATTTCAATGAGTTGATATTGGTCCAGTCTGGAGGACTTGACGCTAATTCTTTGCCGATGGCTTGAGTACTGAGGTGCCGACTTGGCAAGCAAATGTTTTAAACTTATATATTTGGTATTGTCCATATTAGCCGAAATGGCAGCTGGATATTCATGTGATGAGTATGTTAGTATGGCGAGATGTGTTGATATGACTTTTTAGTGACGAAGAAGTCTACAGGATATTAGATGGACTATTAAGTAATTCAATTCCTATTGCGGCTCGATGTGTAGTCCGAATTATGGGCACATGAAGAATATTTTCGTATCTCCTAGTTGAGAAGTGAAGTGCATTACATGTGGAGGTATGAGTTCCGATTCAGGAAGACTAAATTGACTGTGTAACGTATATGATGCTGAGAGGTATGCCAAAGTGCTAAATTGAGGCAAAGCAGGTGGGTTATCTCCTGCGGGGTGTTCTTAAGTGGTATGGTCCTTATGGGTATGCTAGAAGGTCTCATGTGTAATTGAAGGGTACGTGTTGAAATCGAGAATCTGGGGTCACTTAACAGAGTGGACTCAATTGATGTAGAGATGGATTTGAGAAGTATAAAGGATTATAATACGAGATGATCTATATTTTCACAAACTGGTAGATGATTTGAGTTTAATCACAATATGATATTGTGGCATCATTAGAGTAATAGTGGTATGAGGTGTTGAGTGTGTCCTGATATATGGCTTTGAGCCAAGTTGGGGAGGTTACTGTTGATTAGTTAATTGCACTGTCATCTGCTATGTTGTTTTCGTTTCAAGATATGCTGGCAGATCAGCTCTGGTTGCACGAATTGAGCCGGGGATGGCACGAGTGAAGCAAAATATTGACAAAGGTACTATGGTACATCGTAGATATGTGGAAACAATAGGATGTGTGGAGCTGTTGTGGATAAAGAATGCTCAGTGTATTGAGAAGGAAGATGTTTGTTGGTATTTGAATGATATCATATCATGTGGTGTCAGAGTGTTAATAAGGCACGAGTGGTTCTGTTCGCTAAGTCAGGTAAATTGCAGATCGAATATGAAGTAAATGACTCTCGAGAAGGGCTTTATTGTGTTCAAGGTTCTACATATAACAATCAGGTGTCTTAAGGTTGTGTATGTGGGTAGAGACTGAGTTTCATCGGAAAAGTCAAGACTTTTGGTGATTTTATGTTATTATGGGATCATACGTATCGATATCGGGAAGGTCATGGTAACAAATTCAGATTCGCAGAAAGTTCTTCAAAGTAAAGTATTCTAGAATGTGGTATTTCTGGGAACATTTGATAGAGAATATTCAGTGGCCTATGGGTCATAGACAGTGTGGTCTTATGTTCAAGTCTTGTGTGGTAAGCCTGGGTTAAGGCATTGTGGTGCTACATCAATAGGAAATATCGAATTGACCATGAGTCGGGAGGAAAAATTTAATAGATGGAATAGCTTGATAGTAGACTGAGTCGATATGGTAAGGGTATGGTTGCTTCTTCGTATGTGTTCGAGCTAATTACCCTTATAGGCATTTTGCAGCAATGCTCTTGAGCTTTGGAACCTTGCTTAGCTTGGTTTGGGTAGAAGGATTCAGTCCTGACAGTTTAGCCTATGTAAATGGAATTGGGAAGGAGTTCTTGTTGAGCTTTACCGTGGGACGGAGTGTATATATATTTTCTTGGGGCATGCGAAGCATGGAATGTGTAATGATTCTTCTTCTAGATGGGGTTGATGGAAGGTCTTGGCTAGATGAGTTACACTTCAGTTTTGCAAAGAAGTTCATAAAATTCTTAGACAACGGGTAGCCTCGGGTAATCAAGGAAATGGTACAATTAATTGGAAGTGATTTAACGAGAGTATACGTCTCAAAAGAAGGGTAATGTAATTAAACTGATGATACTACGGTAGTATTGCGGCACTTTCTTGTTAGTTCGACTGGTGATATTCGGGTTGCTTGATGACACATGGAGATTTTGAGTATGTGTCGAGGAATTATTGGATATTGAGCTGGGGCATGTGTTCGGACGGCAAAATTGGGATCAGGTATGATGATTCGTGTGCTATGTGGAATTGGAGAAGGAAGTCCTCATATTTGGGCTATTTGTGATGGTGGAAAGTGTGTAGCAGCACCGTTCGGCGACTATTGAGATTTCGAGACTTGAGGGAATCTTTCGTTGCTGGCATGCTAGATTTTGGATGTGATGTTGGAGTTTAGACTGGCTGTGTTAATATTAGATTAATTCTGGACTATTGCGTTTTGGCTATGCCAGAAATGCCACGTTTGAGTGGCGAGGTGCATTGGGTTATGTTCTTGGGGGTGGTTTATATTTCAAAGACCCAGCAGACAGCTAGGAAGGATTGCTTTTCGTAATTGGGCCTTTCTGATGGATGTCAGTGCAGAGGTTGCGATTGTTGATCCAATTCTGGTGGTAGGGGACTTTTCAGATGCATGTTCCAGTTTGAGTTGGCTCGATTGGCTCCGAATTGCATTGTCGAGTATTAGGTTGATTCAACCGTTATTGAGCTTATCAGCGATCTGGAGAGATCTATCAGTTGTCTTCTACGTTGCAAGACATTATGATTGCGGACTATGGGCACATACGGTGCGGTGCTATCGGGATCCATAGTGGAAGTTGAGGGGGGAAGGCGCTTGAGTTTTTTAGCTTACAACGCTATATGTAGATATTGTATGCACGCAGTATGCTTACAATCGATACTCGGTATTCTTTGTAATGAGAAAATTTGGCTCGATATGCATTTCCTTATGTGAGATATATGCATGGATCGGGTGGCACGCCGCCATGGGTATGTGTGGATCGGGTGGCACGCTACCATGGGTATGTAATCTGGATCAGGTTGCACGTCGCAACAATATGATGTTGAGAATAGTTTTCCAAATGCTATTATGTATACGTTGCTTCCTAGTTTCTAAGGAAAGTCCGTATTGGGTGTTGCTCGGCGAATAGCGTATCAGTTATGTCGTTTCAGGATCGTATGGTGTATATTACTTGCTTCACCATGGGTATAATGATTTGTTTAGGTTATAGATATCAATCGTGAGTGGTTGTCAATTTCGAGTATACCGACTTGAGGTGCTTTATGTGTAACATTGTTTGGATAAGATCGCACATTGTAGCGAGGCTACATGGAGATTAGATTCTTTGGACTAGACTCAGGTATTCTATTTCTAGGACATGGGACGGGGCCCCATCCTTGTGTAGTGATGGTACTGAGGAGTTTGAATTACAGCTCTTTTGTTTGAGTCATTTTTCACAATTTGAGTATGTTCAGACAGCCCTTCATTGGTTCATGGATTATGCAAGTTGTGTCTTAGGCCCGTGTTGAGGTGTCATATCACCAGAGGGGTGCATTGGATTCGAGGTGATCACGGGAGTCATTAATGAACACGAACAAATTTGATTATAGCTTGTTGGGAAAAATGGTTACGGTTTGCTGTGTGTTTCATTATCATTGGTAGGATATGAAAGTGTTGGAATAAGGATTTAGCTAATAAAAGGTTTCTATCGGTATATAGTTGTTGTGGACACCTTCCATGAATGGGATTTATCACTTCCTGTGTTTGAGCTATGTGGTATATCATAGAATTGCACTGGAGGTTGCAGGTATGGGTTATTACACCTGGTTCGGACTTATCCTGAGTATAGATGTAGTATTTTGGTCTTGCATGTAATTTCGAAAAGTGCAATGTGGTTCTACGGGTCATGGTCTAGATGGGTTGTGAGACTTCAGCTAAGTTGTGTTATCGGACCTATACGAGATAGGGTGACGTAAGATCACACCGATTATATGCTTGGTACGGTTATTCAGCTATTGGTTGGCTTCTAGTACAACTCCGCGTATGCTCGAGGATGAGCGTTGGTTTAAGTTGGGGAGGATGGGACGACTCGAACCGTTGTCTCATGTGTTACTGCTCTATTTTCCCCATTTAATGCTTCTTCATATTTCATTATCAGTATGTGGTGTGTTAGAGTTGATTTGGATTGGTATTGATGGAAAATGAGACACTTAGTCTCTTTCAGGAAGGCTTAAGTTGGAAAAGTCAATCAGACGTTGACTTATGAGTTATAGGGCTCGGATGTGATTTTCGATGATTTGGTTAGCTTCGGGAGGTGATTTGTGATTTAGGAGTGTGATCGGAATTTATTTTGGAGGCCCGGTGTAGAATTAAGCTTGAATTGGCAAAGTTAGTATTTTGGCGAATTCTGGTTGATGGGTGAAAATTTGATCCGAGGGTCGGAATGAGATTCCAAAAGTTGATGTAGTTGCGTTAGGTGATTTTGGATATGTGCGCAAGTTTTCAGTTCATTCGGACATCGTTTGGTTGGGTTTTTGATCGAAAGTGCATTTTCGAAGTTCTTGAAGAACTTAGGCTTCGATTTGATGAAAATTGATGATTTTGATATTAATGATAGTGATTTGATGACTCGAGCAAGTTTGAATAAGGTAATAGAACATGTCTGTGCATTTGATTGAGCTCTTGGGGTCCTGGGGGTGAGTCCGGGTGGTTAAATGGAGAGTTTGGAGTTTGTTGCATGGTTTGGATTTGCTAGTTCTGTCATCTCTGCATCTGCAGAAAGGGACTGCATAGGCGGTTCTGTAGATGGCAGTGTGGAGGTCGCAGAACCGATTTCGTTTGGGGTTGAGGAGCTCCACAGAAGCGGACCCTTTTCGCATCAGCGAGTCCGCAGGTGCGAGTGAATAACCGCAGAAGCGATCATGGGTGCACCGCAGAAGTGGAATTGGACCGTAGAAGCTTTCTTGGGTGAGTTAGCAAAATCCGCAAACGCGGATAGGAAACCACAGAAGCGGTAGTCGCAGAAGCGGGTTGGACACTGCAGATGCAAAAATTACTGTTCATAGAAGGGTTTTAAAATGACATTTCATCTGCGACTTGGGAGTTATTTTCCTCTACTGTTGAGAATCTTGGGAGCTTTTTGGGAGCCATTGAAGAGGGTTTCGACTGGAGTTTATTAGAGGTAAGATTTTCGAGTTAAAACATGATAATAATGTTAAACCGGTCTATAAATTCATGGAAATTGAGCCTAAAATTAATGAACTAGGGCTTGAGTTTTTTTATGTTGCATATTGGATTTGATAGGTCATTTGAGCTTGGATTTGGGAGTTCTTGGTATGTATGTACTCGTGGCGAGACGAGGAATCCGGTAAGGTGAGTTTCGTAATTTTTTGAGAAGCGGGCCCGGGGCTCAGGTTTTGCTAGTTTCGAGATTTTCGCTATTTCTCGATTGTTTTCGATTGGGTATTGTCCCCTTAGCATATTGTGATGTATTCGCTCTGATTTCGGTTAGATTCGACGCGCGTGGAGGCCGATTTGAGGGGCAAAGGCATCGCGAGCTAGAGATTTCACCAGTTCGAGGTGAGTAATAATTGTAAATGACATACTGAGGGTTTGAAACCCCGAATTTGCACATCATAGTGCTGTATTGAGGTAACTTGCACGCCGGATGTGAGCGTGGGGTAGAGCACCGCTGGGGGCTGTCACTTGGTCCGTCCCAATTGTTGATTTTTAATGCATATTTGACTGAAATCATTTGTTATCATTATAATTTGGGCTGATTGCCATGTTTGGAATTCGTGCCAACTATGTGAACCCTTAGGGGATGGATATCATTGTTTTTGCATTACTTGCATATTATTTGATCTCGGTCCAAGGTTTTAATACTGTTTTGAAACTCAGCCATTTTTCTAAGACTTGAAAACTTAAACAATATTTTATTGACATTTTGAGCTGAGGATTATCATGTAAATATTGACCAAGTAGCTTATGTGCATTTCTAGACTGAGCATGGATTGGGCTGCGCACCGCAGCAGTGTTATAGTAATTTCTGAATATATGGGTGGCTCGGGCTGCACGCCGCAGCGGTGTTATATTGGTATTGAAGCCGAGAGTCTGTTTGATGCCAAAACATGGATGATACTGCGCTTGGGTTTAAGAGCCCCTCCGGAGTTTGTACATACCCCCAGTGAGCGTCATCGACGTTAAATCGGACTGCACGGCGCAATGGTTACCGGAGTGTACCGTCATACAAATTGCATTTTATGCATACTTTTGTGCATTATTCGTTGTTTGTGTTATTTCTTGAGATATTTGCTTGCTGTACTGGTATTGTCTGATCACTTTTAAAAAGGATAAATTTGAGACAGTGGTAACAGTGACACTGTACGACGTAAACGGGTCAGGTAACGATGGCTTACCAGGAACAAGAATATTGCCTGTAGAACAAGTTTATGAGCTCAATTATGCATACTTGTTTGTGCGTGTGGGGCTGACTTTTGTGCTGACTTGTACTACCTGTTCCGCATTTAATTGCTTAACTATGAGAAAAAGATATTTGAAAGAGGTTTTGAACTGAGTCAAGATATTTTTTAAAGGATTTCACGTTTTTCCTGTTTTCTTAATGGTTACAATGTACCATATAGTATGTTGATTTGCTTTACGTTGTTTATTGCTGCTCCGTTATTATTTACCCTTATTACTCACTGAGTTAGAGTACTCACTTTACTCCATGCACCTCACGTGGAGTTGCAGGTATTGTGCACCTGGCAGCGGGTTATTAGCGGACCGAAGGTAGTACTATTGTAGACGAGCAAGGTGACTGCCAGCGTCCGCGGCACCGGACTTCATCTTTCGAACTCCAGATTTTATTTTTTTATATGTTATTGGCCCTATAGTGGTGTTAAGTCTTCCTTAGATACTCATGACATTTGACACCCCGGTTGGGTTGTATTTCGCTACTTGTTGTTTTTAAATCATAATAGGACTCTTCATTCATTATTAATGATTGTTAATAGAACGATATGGGTTAGTTAGTTGGCCATGTCTTCACGAGAGGCGCCATCCCGATCGGGTTTGGAAATTGGGTCGTGACAAAAATTGAGGACTGCATAGGTCTGCGGCAGGAAGTGGTCGGAATGCTGAACCAGGGATACCTAAGGGAGATACTCAGCAACAAAGGGAAATCCAACTTTGCACGCGGACGTGAAAAACCCCATGGACCGACGAAGCCGTCCTCCCCAGCACGTACAATCAACATGATCGTCGGAGGCGGCGACGACTCAACAATCAATCACGTCAAACTCACCATCACGCACAAACTGAAGCTAACCATTGCTTACGAATGGTATGACAACTATGAAGATAGTATCACCTTCGATAAGTCCAATGCCGATGGTTTGTCTTTCCCTCACTATGACGCTTTAGTTATCACTTTACGTATCATCGATACAGATGTTAAAAGGATCATGGTTGATGACAGAAGCGGTTCCTGTATTATCCATACGAGGGTCCTCGTATAAATGGGACTCAAGGACAAGATAATACCGCACTACATAACACTAACTGGTTTCAATAATGCAGTGGAACAGACCTCCGGAGAAATATCCTTGCCTGTCTCAGCGAGAGGAGTCATGCTGGAAACAACTTTCCACATGATGAACCAGGAAACGACATACAACGCCATCATAGGACGCCCATGGATATACGCCATGCGAGCGGTTTCGTCAAGATTTTATGAAGTGGTCGAATTCCCTACCCCATGGGGAATATTCATTATCTGAGGCGAGCCACGCACCGCAAGCGAATACTACAAAATAGCTCTAGATTGCGCCTACACCGAACAACTTAAGGGGGCAAGTGCAGAGGCATAGCAGTCAGCTGTGTCGAGGACTAAGGTCAACCCGACAATGGACGTCATTAAATATCATGACACCGTAGAGGCCTGTAAAGCTACGGTCGAAGATCTCGACCCAGTCCAACTGGACGACGCCAACCTCACGAAGAAATACTACATCGGGCACGGCCTCGCCAATCCGAGTAAGTATCATGAATTTTTAACTAACCATGCAGATCTGTTAGCTTTTTCCCATTCAGATATGACATCGCCACTCACAAGCTAAACGTTGACCCATTACACCCACCCATGCGCCAAATGAGAAGGAAATTCAACGCCGCTATCAACGAAGTGGTTAGTGAGGAAGTAGACAAACTACTGGCCAACAGCTCCATCAGGGAATCAAAATATCCCCAATGTGTCACCAATGTTGTCATGGTCAAAAAGAAAAATGGGAAGTGGAGAATGTGTGTGGACTTCATCGACATAAACAAGGCATGCCCAAAGGATTCATTCCCACATCCCTACATCGACCAATTGATCGATGTCACCGCAGGACACGAGCTACTAATCTTCCTATACGCTTACTCCGGCTACAATCAGATCATGATGGCTGAGGAGGACCAGGAGAAAACAACCTTCATCACCCACCAATGGACATATTGCTACAAGGTAATACCCTTCGGGGCTCAAAAATTCAGGAGCTATGTACTAGAGACTGGTCGCCAAGATGTTCAAAGAACAACTCCGTAAGACCATGGAGGTCTACATCGACGATATGCTGGTAAAATCAGCAAAGAAATAATACCACATCAACCACCTGAACGAAGCCTTCAAGATATTGAGGAGGTACGGAATGAAGCTGAACCCCGAGAAGTGCGCCTTCGGCATGGCCTCAGAAAAATTCTTAGGGTTTCTCGTATAAAAATGAGGCATCGAGGTCAACCCAGACCAGATCAAGGCGATAGACGCAATACCTAAGGTGTTGAACAACAAAAAATAGGTACAAAAGCTGACAGAGCAGATAGCCATTCTATCCAGATTCATCTTGCGGTCCTCCGATAGGTGCCATAAATTTTTCAATGTGCTGAAAAAAGACCAACGGTTACAGTGGAACGAGGATTGCGTCGAAGCCTTGAGAAGGCTAAAACTGTACCTATCCTCACCGCCCGTGCTAGTCAAAGCGAGCCCAGGCGAACCCCTATTGGTGTATCTGGCCGTATCCGAGATCGCCGTTAGCGCAGTCTTGGTCTGTGAAAATAAAGGTACGCAATCTCCTATTTATTACATTAGGAAAACTTTAGTGGAAGCTCAAACACGGTATCCACTCCTTGAGATATTAGCTCTAGCATTGGTCGTGGCATCACATAAGCTCCGGCCCTATTTTCAATGCCACCCCATAAAAACGGTGACAACCTTCCCATTGAGAATCGTCCTACACAAGCCTGAATTATCAGGCCGGCTCGCCAGATGGGCCATTGAGCTCAGCGAGCACGACATCTCGTACCACCCATTAACCGCTATCAAGTCGCAAGTACTTGTCAATTTTTTAGCTGATTTCAGCGCAGAAATCTTGCAAGAGGCGAAACTATGGACTCTCTATACTGACGATGCCGCCAATGCATCTGGATCGGTATTTGGACTCGCCCTCGAGGTTCCCACGGGCGAAACAATTTGCTAGTCCATACGATGCCCTGAAGTGACTAATAACGAGGCTGAGTACGAGGCCATTATTGCAGGTATAAAATTAGCCATCAAGTATGGGGCTCGACAAATCATTATCCATTGTGACTCCCAACTCGTGGTGAACCAGGTCGTTGGGATTTACCAGAAAAAAGAATAATGGCTACAGAAATACCAGTAGAAAATCCATAGGCTAATGGCCGAGTTTGACGAGTGACGCTTCGAGCAAATTCTGAGGGCACAGAACATTGAAGCAGATGGCCTAGCAAAACTTTCCATGGCCACTAAAAATTTTCGCAAAGAAAGCGTGGTCACCCTCCTCCATTCAGTCATTGACCATACTGAGGTATTCTTTTTAAATCTGACTTGGGATTGGCGCAACCAATTTGTATCCTACCTACAGGATGGAACGCTGCCACTCGACAAAAAAGAGGCAAAAAACTACGCGTACAAGCTGCCCGGTATTACTTGATAAACAATGACCTCTACAAAAGGGCGTTCGGCGGACCTTTGGCCAAATGCCTAGGGCCGCACCAAATGAGGCCAGTACTCGAGGAAGTGCATGAGGGACACTGCGGCGCCCACAGGGGTAACCACACCATCATGTGATGTCTCATACGGGCCGGCTATTACTGGCCTATCATGCAGAAAGAAGCAGCGGAATACGTTTGCCGGTGTGAACAGTGCCAAAAGTATGCCCCCATTATACACCAACTAGGAGAACCCTTCCACTCGGTCACATCCCCATGGCCCTTCATCAAATGGGGAATGGATATAGTCGGACCCCTACCTGTGAGACAAGGAAAGGTACCATTATTACTAGTTTTAACTGACTATTTCTCCAAGTGGGTGGAAGCAGGTGCGTACGCTCAAATATACGAACAAGATGTCATCACCTTCATGTGGAAAAATATCATATGCCGCTTTGGCATCCCCAAGGAAGTCAGTTGTGACAACGGACGACAATTTGTCGGTCAAAAAATGACAGAATTCTTCAAAAAATGGCATATCAAGCGAATACTCTCAACGCCACACCATCCTGCCGCTAATGGCCAAGCAGAATCCTCCAACAAGACAATACTAAATATAATAAGAAAGAAACTTGAGGAGGCCAAAGGGCTATGGCCTGAGCTACTGCCAGAAGTATTATAGGCCTATCGGACCACACCCAAATCCAGCACACGGGAAACATCGTACTCACTGGTGTACGAAACCGACGCGGTCATACCAGTCAAGGTCGGTGAACCAAGCTTGAGGTACTCGAGCACCACGGAACAGAAAATGACATGAACAAGATCCAGGACCCCGAAGAAGCCGAGGAATGAAGAGAAATGGCCCACATAAGAATGGTGGCCCAAAAACAACAGGCCAAAAGGTATTACAACAAAAGGGCTAAGATAAGACCACTCAAAGTGGGATACTATGTCCTCAAAGCGAAGACATTGGCATCCAAAGACCCAAGCGAAGGAAAATTGGGCACTAATTGGGACGGACCCTACAAAATCATAGTAGCATCCAATAAAGGAGCATTCTAGTTGGAAACAATGGAAGGAAAAATGCTAAAAACAATTGGAATGTTGCCCACCTCAAGTATTTTCATTTTTGAAAGGCGTCTCCCGAGTCGTACTCTTTTTCCCTTATTAGAGTTTTATGACAATTGTGTTTTCTCTGGGAGGTTTTTTACAAGGAGGTAGATAGGACTCCTGGGGATATTTGTGGAACAAGTTTATCATACCAGCCTCTCCATATGCTCTCCAGACCGACATGATAAAGGGACAGGACTAGCATGATCTCCAATGTATAAGCGGCAACGACCATCTCCAATGTATAAATGGCTACACCCATCTCCAATGTATAAACGGATACGACCATCTCCAATGTATAAATGGCTACGGCCATCTCCAATGTATAAATGGCTACGACCATCTCCAACGAATAGACGGCTACGACCATCTCTAATGTATGAACGGCTACAGCCATCTCCAAGGAATACACGGCTACGGCCATCTCCAATACACAAATGGCTACGGCCATCTCTAATGCATAAATATCCAAGGGTGTAGACTTCATCATGGCTAAGGTCATCGCCACCAATAGTCGACCTAGTTCGACTGCGGCAAGCAAGTGATTCGACGACAGTCGAAATCACCCATATGGCCAAGACCATCAACAAGTTATGACCAAGGTCATCAAATTAATTCTGGCCAAGGCCATCGACCTCATCATGGCTAAGGCCATCGTCGCCAATAGCTGACCCAGTTCGACTGCGGCAAGCAAGTGATTCGACGACAGTCGAAATCACCCATATGACCAAAACTATCAACAAGTTATGACCAAGGTCATCAACTTAATTCTGGCCAAGGCCATCGACCTCATCATGGCTAAGGTCATCGCCGCCAATAGTTAACCTAGTTCGACTGCGACAAACAAGTGATTCAATGACAGTCGAAATCACCCATAAGGCCAAGACCATCAACAAGTTATGACTAAGGTCATCAACTTAATTCTAGCCAAGGCTATCGACCTCATCATGGCTAAGGCCATCGCCGCCAATAGTCGACGCAGTTTGACTATGGCAAGCAAGTGACTCGACGACAATCAAAATCACCCATATGGCCAAGACCATCAACAAGTTATGACCAAGGTCATCAACTTAATTCTAGCCAAGGCCATCGACCTCATGATGGCTAAGGCCATCGCCTCCAATAGTCGACCTAGTTTGACTGCGGCAAGCAAGTGATTCGACGAAAGTCAAAATCACCCATATGGCCAAGGCCATCAACAAGTATGACCATAGTCATCAACTTAATTCTGGACAAGGCCATGGACTTCGTCATAGCTAAGGCCATTGTCGCCAAAAGCCGACCAGTTCAACTGCGGCAACCAAGTGATTCGACAATAGTCGAAGCCACCCATATGGCCAAGGCAGTCAACAAGATATAACCAAAGTCATCAACTTAATCCTGGCTAAGGCCATCGACTCCATTATGGCCGAGGCCATCACCATCAGACGTCGATCCAGATCGACTACGGCAAACAAGCAAGCAACTCGGTGATAGTAGAAGCCACAAACATAGCTGAGGCCGTCGAAATTACATGGCTAAGGCCATACGCGCTATCATTGGTCAAGACCATTGAGATGGGCTACCGCAAAATAACAACCCAATAAAAGCCAAAGTCATATGTATGGCTAAGGCCATCGATTTCAAAATAGCAACCTAGTTCGATTGTTCTCCACTAATCGCCGACCTAGTTCAATTGCGGCACAAAGCACTTGAACAACAAGTAGAAACGTAATAAAAGTCCAACAAGTAAACGAGCACCCGCTCTACATAGGCGGGGCACCAAAAAACAAAAAAGCAAAAGAAAGAGCAAATTAGCAGAAAGTTATGCTTCATTATCTCCAAAAATACATGAACAACCTACCCCAAAAAAGGTCCCGGTTACATTCCAAAAACAAAAGAGAAAATATACATAAATACTAAGAGCCTTCGTCGCTTCATCCAGCACGCCCCGCTTGGCCGCTATTTGGTCTGTCATCGCCCCCAGGCTGGTAAGCCTTAGAGATTCAAGTGCTAGATTCTAGACGGTTGACATATTCACATTTATAGCCTGACCTATTAGGGGAATCGAATCTATAACCACAAGTCGCACGTGCGACGCGGGCTAAGCGTCGTTGCTCCTCTACCTCCGCTTCAGTGGCTCGACCCGCAGGCAAGTACTCCTCGAGTACGACCAGCCTAGCTTTGGCGTACACCCACATTTCATGCACCTCACGACGCGCGTCATCTTTGGGTTTTGACAAAGATGCCCGCTTGAGGACCTCGACTTCAGCCTCCTTGGTATCGAGCTCGGCGGTCAAAGCTGCAACGCTGCCTGCAGCTGAGCTGCCTCCGACGCTACCCCGCGGCTGATCTCCAACTCCTCTTCTTTTGACTGCAAGAGAGTCTCAGCTCGATGCTTCGAGCCAAAGCAGCCATCAGTTGCTCATCAACATCCTCCAACTCGGTCACCCTACGATTCAACTGAGCCACTGATTGTTCAAGGCCCTCACGGAACACCCAAATTGAGGGTCCTGCTTGAACACATCTGCCAATGCCTGATGTTTGGCACGACATTCTTTGTACTTCTTCGTCATTTTATTGAAGGTGGCCGTCTTCCTTTACTCAAGCCGCCTCCTCTCCACGTCCAAAATTAGAGTCTAAAAAGGAAAGGAAAAGAGGAGATATGAGTCAATACGTACCAAAGTCTTCTTCACGACCCATAAAAGAAAATCAGAAAACTACCTGCAGAGGATGCACCAGTGACCTCCTAGAGAGATCCATGTTACTAACACCTTTCAACGTTTCATACTCCGCAGCCGGGCATACCAGGGTCATTTCCGCTGCGACTTGCTCACTATTTTCTAACAAGTTGTACTCGCCGGGGATCACGATTCGACGGTTGGACATCCCAACTATCATCTCCATGCGGGCAGAAGCCATCACCACCTCGTCCGCATCTCCAACGACAGCTTCAGGGCTCGTCCTCTCAACCTCAATGCCCGTTTCTCCAACTGCGGATGGTCAACGCCCTTTGGAATGCGGGTCGAGCTGGTAGCGGTGGCGGTTCTTTTGAGGAGCAAACCTCCCGGAACGGATGGTCGCGGCCATAAAAACTGGCCTTAGCTCTTGATGGGGCTCATTAGTCCTCATCTCTTCAGCCGCAATCCCCTTACCAGTGGTCAGCCGCCGCCTCTTCCTCTCTAGCGACTCTTCACCTTCAGAAGCCTCCTCTAGAAGTTTCGGGGACAGCCCTGGAGGAACCACTTCATCAGCGGGCACAACCTCAGGCGCCGACCCGAATGCCGCCAGCGGCACAGCCCCCCACTGGGAACCCGGGACGGCGCTGTCACTGGGCGAGCCGCGGGATACGACTTTGTCATCAGAGTCAACCTCCGCCCTAGACGGGGAAACTACGACCTTCTTCTTTCTAGAAATAAATCGATCTGCCAACACAAGCGAGTCAGGTAACGAAAATTTTAAGGGGCCTTCGAAACCGAAGCCAAAATATAAAAAAAAAAAAAAAACTACCTGGCGCGCCATACTGGTTGCGGAACGCGGGCAAAGTGTGACACTCATCCCCGTAAGGTATCAACCTCTCCGCCCATGATCTAATATTTTAAATGAATCAGGGTGGAGAAGCCACCACTACCAAAAAAGAGAAAAGGAAATCACAACAAATGAAGAGTCAGGACCCCAAACAATCACGAAATCCACACAAGAATACTTACATTCTGAGTTCCACCTCTCTAGGAACCCTTCAGGATCAGGCACGAGGTGCTCCGTCCTGATGTAGAAGTATCATTTCCAGAAGCTGCGATTGGTTTTATCATTGGACTTCACTACAAAGCTATTTGTACTACGGCTCTTCAAATGAAGCATGGTACCCCTCAAAGTAGCTTGGGCTGGACAACTGCAGAAGATGGTGAACCGAGACCTCACTCCCCGCTTTGGCTGGGTACGTGGTATGGATTCTACACACCTTCAACGTATAAGGCGTGAGCTAGGCCGGACACACCCTATAGAAGCGCCAAAGCTCCTCTACTAAAGGGTTAAATGGTAGGCTGTACCCGATCCTAAACGGATACTTATAAAATGTGCAGAACCTAGGCCTATGCACATTAGCATAAACCATCTCAGCCGGAACCATTTCTACATGGTCCGGAATGTTGTACATTGATCAAAGGGTGTCTATGTGGGATTGCAGTAGTTCACTGTGCATCCAGGGAATAAATGAGCTCTTCATCTTAAAATTATTTCGAACGTGCATCTCTTTCGGGAGCACATTATCTACCGAAAGAGGAACAAGGGCCTTTCCCACTTCTTCCTCTTCGCCGCCAGAAGAAGGCGGAACCCTAGATGGAGCGGTATCTTTGGTCTTTTTGCTGCTCTGACGGCGTTTCGCCATGCGAACTTGTAAAATACCGGTGATGCAAAATATAACTACCCAGAAACGGAGAAGATCTCACATGAGATAACAATTGCAAGAAAACAAGGTAGAAAAGGGAAAAAGAAAATATTCTCCAAAGGTTCGAAACATGAATCAGTTTGAACCTTTCCCTTATTTATAGGGTGAAGTTGTGCGGAAATCGAAAAGGTATGATCAAAACATGCACGGAAAACCAAAACTTCACATCACCTCCTGAACCACCTCGGGAACAAAAGTAATAAATGACGCATGCGGGCGATGACGTCATCCTTAAAAGGGAATCACACGTCAACTGATCAACAACGTTGGGCAAATCAAATCGTTCTTGTTGCCGCCTAAGCACGAGGTCAAATTCTCCAAAAGACGAGGCTCGCAATTCCGTCCATTGAAGACGTCCATTGGGCATGTCTCCAACGAACGGAGGAACTAACTGTATAGGGTCAAATTTGGCCCTCAATGTCCCACGCCAACGGGTACTCCCAATGAGCAGGCGTCGGCGTGATTATCAATAATACTTCTCTCTCTCTATCTTTATCAATTGCTTCTCTCTTAAGCTAATATTTTCTTTTTATCTCCGAGATCTATAACTATAATATCATTCATATAGTCTCTAAGTCATATTATATTTGATTACGATTTACCCTCATTTATGTTTGGTTATTTCTAAACTTGTAAAGTATACCAATAACTTTTGAGCGTTTGACTCATGATTTGTTCTTCCCGCTTCCCTACTTCCACTCACTATACATTTTAAAGCTCAGCTTTCGAAATTCATACTCCTCGTTTACCTCTTTATTTACCTTTTTACCTGATTGATTTTCAAAATTTTAAAAGAAATTTAAAAAGTAATTTATATAAAGTAGAAAGGTGCATAATGGTGCATTATTCTACCCACCCTGCACTCCTTTATTTGTCAGCTTCCCTTTTAGAGGGAATAGGAATGGTCTTACGTGTTTGGTAAAGTGACAATCCACACAAGGAGTTCTTCGATGGCGCAAATGGAGCCCAATTTCCGTAATCTAAGTCTGCATATTGCATCAGAAAAAGAATCCAACCAAATCAACAAAAGTGGATTTAGAATTTTAAGTTATAACTTGACATACAAATTTGTCGATTAATTTGGTGATAACATTAAGTAAAAACGTAATGTAAACATATATATATTTTTTTTTTCAAATATTTTAACAATACATATATAGTCCAAACCCAATGTAGTAGGTGCCTCAGACGTTGTTTATAATGTAATCCATGTTCAACTTTATGCTTCAAATCTTAATTAGGGTGAAATGGTGGTGTCCAAGTGGTATAAAAATCTGCCCCTTCCCTTAACAGCTTTTGTTTTTATATGGATTGCCCCACCGCTTTTTGTTTTCTTTTCAATTTATAATGAATTTTCAAAAGTTTTATCGGAACCTCCAAAATCCAAACCAAGTAAAGCCAAAGTTATTACTTTATACCCTATCTATCAATCGTTTTGCTTTTCCAACATCAACTCACGTCTCCTTTCCTCCTTTTTAGAAAAGTTTTCCTCCTTTATTTTATTAGTAACCTGCATTGCATTAACTGTTTAAATCAGTGACATATACATTTAATTTAATTGAATCATTTAACCACTAAAGCTATGACGTATAACAAATTTAGTGCTTTTAATAACCAATTGCAGTTGAGATTTTAGACGCACCAAAATTTGATAGTGCTGCTCTTTGATATTACTGTATTAAACATCAAATTTGGACACTACAACAATTATCACCTAAGTTCCATTTGGGGACAAAGTGTACGCATTTGCTCTCAATCATCATCTATATTTAAGCGAAAAGAAAATTATCAATCCGATCTGTCAATCCAATGAATTCTTAATATACGTCATGCTTTCATGTAATTTTTTTATCGTTCCATTATGAATAATTAACATTTATTTCGTACATGAATCTAAATAAATATCTAATGAACAGTGACCTTTAATCCTTATCCCTGCAAACCTAGTCACAACTTGTTCTCGAGAAAATTACAAAAGGTTAAATATTTGAATATGATACTTAGGAATACGTTTGGACAACATCTGGACGTGTTCTGAGTGATTTTTTGAAAAAAATAAGTTTGTGCAAAATGATTTCGAGAAAATGTGTTTGTGAGTTTTATTTTTCTTTCTTGAAATTATGTGGGAGGAAAAAAAACTTGTTGCCGAAAACTCCCTCAAACCAATTCTTCAAAAAGATTTTTAATTTTTATTTTTGTGTGCTTTTCTTGGAAAAAATTAGCAAATACATTTTTCAAATAAATTCTTACAAGATTAAAAAAAAATCCATGGAGTTATGGCAAATGTTTGGACAACATTCGGAAAAAGTTTTTGAAAAATTTCTGCGTGTCTTGCGTGTTGAAGAAGAGTATTTTGAAATAAATTCTTTGAAAATCATCCTCAACTCACAAAAAGAAATTTACGCAACTAATTCTGCTTTTGTAAAATAAGTTTTTCTAAAAAAAAAACTTAGACGAACACCTAAAAAAAGAATTTCAACAACTTGAAAAAGCCTACACAAATATGTTTCTTTGGAAAAAAAGTGCCTTTGGAAAATTCAAGGTCCTACATATATATCTTTGACAACGGAATTCGACATTCTTTAGGTTAGCTAAAAACAAAAAGGAGGATTATTTAACTTAATTTGAGAATCTCTATCAATGTACTAGGTAAAATGTCAGTTGTCAAGTATACAAATACAACTACTTAAAATAAAATTGGACCGCTGAACAATCTTTAGAATGGCTTGTTTTATAATAGATTTGACGATCATCGCTTTTTTGAAATAGATAGTGACTTTCATTAATTAAACTTGTTGAATATCCCAAGCATAGAGTTTGAAATAGATAGTGACTTTCATTAATGGCATCCACCAATAACGGAAGTAGCTAGCCATGCATTAATATGTGATTAACCTCCCTATATGACTGGAAAAGAGAAAAATAAAAAGAACTGTGATTTTATTTATTTTTTCTTAAGCTATTAGTTAAAGTTAATTTCCGGTCCGAAATAAATGATTTTTTGGTTGTTTTCAAACATATTAAGAATTTCACCTTTTAATATTAATTAGCAATAAAATTGACCGTATTAATATTTATCTTCACATAAACACTTTTAACACATACTCCAACATTAGTTACTCCAAGGGCAATGTTGAAAAAACATAATTAATTCATTCTAAAAATATGAAAAAAAAAATCACAAAAAAAAAAATTAAAATATTACTTATTTTGAACCGGAAGGAGTACACAATAACAAGTATTTCTTCGCCTCAAGGTTATCACGATGGTTAATAAAATTAGAAAAATAACTTGCTATTGTAAGTTAAATTGCACTTTTAGTATGTAATTAAGTTCTTTTGTTTTAGAATAGTCAATATAATAATGTTTAATGTGTGACACGTGTCTGGTGGACTCAGGTTCATCATTCGTATTATCTTTCTTGGAAACCTACCTGCACCTTCGCTTATTCAAAAGTTAGTCCAGCACAGCTTTGATACTGCAAAACAAACTCCACTAAAATATATGTGAACGTAACTTTGGTTGAAGAATAAATGCAGGAACTCGCCCCAACACCTCCTCGTGCATCCCTTGATCTAGCTCATTTGAATATTATTATTGAAATGTTACGACCCAAATTTCGATTGTGATGGCGCCCAGCATCGACTATTATTCAATAATTAACCTAATTTAATAAAAATAACGGAAAGAAATATTAATTAAGTCAAGATTAAAGTACTGAAAAATATAACAAAATACACAATATAATCTCACTAGGACCGGGTGTCACGAATATGAGTCTCTAGAACACAGAATATCACCCTGATACATAGTGTATCCAAAGTCTAAAAATGCGGAATAAAAAGGATATGATAGGAGGGAAGAAATCAATGCTGCTAATGTCGTGCAACTACTTTAATACTCCGAAATGCTGGATCCGCTAATAAACTGGATCTACTGTGCCTGAGACTGCCCTGGATCTGCACACAAGGTACAGGGAGTAAAGTGAGTACTCCGACCCAGTGAGTAATACAATAAAAATGCAGTCCGAAGATAAGAAATCACAGTAAATACACAAGGTAAGCTAAAATACAATATACTGCAACATATGGAACTGAGCAGCTAAACAACAGTATATATATATATATATATATATATATATATATATATATATATAGATATATATATATATATATATATATATATATATATATATATATATATATATATATATATATATATATATATATATATATATATATATATATATATATATATATATATATATATACATGAATGCAATGCAATGCATATGATGGTACAGTGCCCACTGCGGCGTGCAGCTCGATCCATCTATATATTTATTTATCGTCGACGTCGCTCACTGGGGGTATGTACACACTCCGAAGGGCTCCTACAACCCAAGCGCAATATCTTGGTTAGTCATTGTTACCTGACTGGTCAACCATTGTTACCTGACCAATTTATATCACACAATGCCATTGTTACCACTATTCCAAATATATATTGCAGTGTCATTGTTATCACTGTTTCAAGTATAACATACAGTGTCATTGTTACCACTGTTTCAGGTCACCTTATAATCAGTCCAGAAAATAATATAGTAAGCTCTTTGGGCTTTTACAAAATAGAAGTTTCCATCCTGTAATACATTTAAAATGTCATTTAAGTTTTCAACGCGTAGAATTATGGCTGAGTTTGTAAAACAGCATTTAAAACCTTGAACTGAAATTAAATGGTATGCAAATCATGTTAAGCAGTAATGTCAATCCTCAAAGGATTTTACAAGTCGGCACAAGGCCCCAAAAATGGTATCAAGCCCAGTAATATTAATAAAGTATTTATATCAATCACCAATATAGTATAAACATCACACGGGATGGACCAAGTCACAATCCCCAATAGTATCCGACCCCGCACTCTTCATGGAGTGCGTGACCGTTACGATGTGAAAGTCCGGGTTTTAAACCCGCAGAACAACATTTACATCTATTACTTAACTAGCCTGCCAATTACTGTTCCGCGATGCCCTTTTCTCTCATATCGGCCTCCTCTTGTGTCGAATCTGGCCCAAATCACAACGAATACATTACAATGTGCAAAAGGAATATAACCCGATCGAATATACTCGAAACTAAAAATCACAAAGTTGGCAAAATCAGAGCCCCCACGTTCCGAACCCGGGCCCACGTTCCGAAATTCAGAAATTTTTACATCAATACGACCCGTATCTCGCCACGGGTCTAAACATACCAAATTCACAAAAATCGGAGTTCATTTGACCCCTCAAATCACCATTTAATTCTCTTATGTTTCAAGCCCTAAACCACCATTTTTGTCCATAAATTACTTGAATTTTCAGCTCTAATCCATGTATTTAACTTGGAAATAAGTAGAATCAACTCACATTTGATGCTTGATGAAATCCCCCTTGAAATTCTCTCCAAAATCATCCAAACCAAATGAAAGAAATGAAATAAATAAGCCAAATCCGTGTATAAAAGAATGTGACTATGCTTCATCGAGTTGTACCTTGCACTTGTGCTACACAAGTTGTACATCCTATTAAAATTGTTCCTTGTCGGATACCTTCTGTTTGAACACCCATAATGTCTTGTATAAATATCCAAATGACAAACAGTTTTAAGATTTAGAAACTAGACTCAAAGACCTTTAATTTGATAGGTTTACACCATATAACTCTTTATATATCCCGAGATATGAGCTTCTAAAGTGCATCGGTAAATTCTGTCGAAATCGCTTCAGCAGCCATTTTAGATCTACCATAACTTTCTGAAATAATATCCAAATCACAATTGGTTTAATTTTCTGAAAACAAGAATGTATGGGCTACAACTTTTGTGTTTTGCACTTTTTCTGATTTCTTATAGATTACAAGATATGAGCTAACGAATTGGACTTCTCGCACCAGAAATCTGGTGCACAGCTGAAGCAAACGGAAAAATCTGCATTTTTTAAAATTATGAAATAGTCCGTTTAACCACCCAAAACTCACCCGAGACCACTGGGACCTCAACCAAACATGCCAACATATTCCATAACATCATTCAAACTTAATCTAACCTTTGGAACGCTCAAAACAACATCATAACACCAAATTCGTATCTAATTCAAGTCTATGAACTTTGAAACTTCTAACTTCCACATCCGATGCTGAAACACGTCAAAACTAGACTGAATGACCTCAATTTTGCAGACAAGTCCAAAATTACATAACGAAGCTACGGCAACTCTCGGTATCAAAATTTTATAACTAAGCTACGATAATTTTGCATTCCGACCCCGATATCAAAATTTTCAATTCCGATCGAATTTTCTAAAAAAACCTTCAAATTTCTTTATTTAGCCAAACGGCTCCAAAATGACCTACGGACCTCCGATATTCACTTCCGATCGAGCTTACAAATCCAGAATCACCATACGGAGCTACTCCTCATCTCGGAATTCCAAACAGACATCAATAACACTGAAATGCATTTTAAGCCAAACTGATGCAATTTCTTCTAAAATGCTATCTTCCACAATAGGCGCCAAAATGCTCCCAGATTATCCAAAACCTGATTTGGGCATACGGCCAAGTCCGAAATCATCATATGAACTTGCTGGAACCTTCCCAATTCCGAGGTCGTTTACTCAAAATTCCAATCCTAGTTCATTTCTTCAATTTTAAGCTTTCAAAATGAGAATCTCCATTTAGATTTGACTCCAAACTTCCTGAATTTTAATTCTGACCATACACACAAGTCAAGATACCTGAGATAAAGCTGCTCATGGCCTCAAACTGCTGAATGACGCGCCGGAGCTCAAAACGACCGGTGGGGTCATTACAATCTCCCCCACTTAAACATACGTTCATCCTCGAACGTGCTGAGAACTATACTGAAGTAGTCTGAAATCACTTGTTTAACACATCATGCACCTTCCCATGCTACCACTACTCAGTTGAGCACATTAGCTCGATAATTCTGTTGATATACTTATTTATTCAAGCAAATACGCCATTAGGCCCAATTCCAACATCCTGAATTTCCTGCTAAGCCTGTTTCCATGATATGACCACCATATTAATCTTCACACGATGTACCCAAACATGACTGCTAACTTTGCTGAATTCACACTTTGCACTATTTTACTCATAGGACCACAATAACATTCTTTAAACATAATAGTCGAAATTCCACAAATCTGATGCTCCCATTGTATCTCATGACCTACACAAGTCTTGCTCTAGTTTTTTTCAACACTGATACGACTGAAGAGATGTGCCGAAATTCACAACCAACTTCTGAATCAACAATTCATTGGATCTACACTCCTGACAAGTTCTATTACCTTGTCCCAAACCAAAGAATGTTCTTTGCTCTATAATATACTTCATATAATCAGTTTGCACTGACCCCAAATCTAGTAACCTTGTCTCACCCAGTACGAACTGCTCAGACAATAAGCCACCTCAGACATAACCAAAAATCCCACAAGACGCCACAATGTTCCAGTATGCTATCAATTAGAACTCGATACAAAAGGAAGACGAACTCTAGAAGGAACTACTCAACACGTACACTAACTTTGACTTCCTCAGAAAAAGGGAAACAGAACACACAAAAGCAAATATGGGCACTGAACTAAACATCACATTGTTACGGCGCGCAACCCAATCCAAACAACATACCCATGGCAGCGTGCCACCCGATCCACATATAGAACTCACATAAGGAGATATACGTTGAGCTGAATAGATCATCACATCAAAATACCGAATTTCAGTCATAAACACACTAAGGTGAATAATATCATGCCCAAGGAAACATATAGCGCAATAGGCTACAAACTCAACCACAACTGAGGTGTGATACATGATTTAAGTCTCAAGAGCCATCCTGCTCATATCACATCACCACGAAGCGGAACCTCAACACATAAGGAATTTACTAAGCCGTCTCACAACTCATAAGGTGCAATATATCTATACATGAATTAACTGACCACGAAATAAAACTGCGACTATCCTTCCATAAAGAACTCATTGCTAAAATAAACACAATTGGCCTGACGTAAGGCTCACTTCCACATTTAAATCTATCCACCGACCTCAAGTCGACCCTGATCGTGCCAAGCTAGGCCAATAATCTTTCACATGTCCATAACCCAATAAACAGAGTGCCCTCCAGGCATAAATTCTCAAATGGATGATATTACCAAAATTCGCATACTTGGTTTAAATTTCTAATTAATCAAATGACTACATGTCACACTTTATACAATCTTCTTGGAGGACAAGCTCCCACCATGTTCTGAAATAATTAACAGGCCTGCACATTCAAACAATCGGCTGCACTAACACTGAAAAGCAATTCCCTAACCAGGATGCAAGGCCTTTCTTACAGAACACTGATCTCAGGTGATATTGACTCCAATACTCATCTTACTCAAATACTGAAACTTGTTTCTTGCTCATCCGAGCTCTTGACATCACATTCATTGACCAAACTGCGACCTTGGTTCTTACTTCAAATTTCATACCACTCACTGCACCTCACGTGCCGATATACGATAGACACGATCTCCATCACAACTATGGAACCGACTATAGGCTAATACTTCATCACATAAGACTTTCCATTTAACTCACTTCAGGAGAATTATAGCAACATAGAGGCAAATTCTCATAACCATCGAATATGTCAATCTTTAAGTAGTGGTCCAAGACACCATAACCCTTTTCGGGATCTTCCTACTCATAACAGGCCCTAACAAAAGAATGATTCAGAATAACATCAATCACTGCGGTCGACAAGCCTCACGCGCACCGCCACAAATCACATGCACAACTCGATCATGCTGAACGAACCGATCACTACACCAATATGCCAACTCAACTATGGCAAATCAATCTACTTTCTTCCAGTTTATCCTTGATTTCCTTAGAAATAATAATATCTCCCTTCAACACATAACTTATTCCAACTGCACTCACCCCGAGTGACCTTATATCATGAGACCATGCTGTCTCAAAAACCATGACCATTTCATGTCTCTCAAATGCTACACCGCAAGTCAAAACATCATAGAATATTCTGTTTCTTTCTTCATAAACTGCTTCAAAAGCTTGACTTTTAACTGTACTTATAGACTCAGAATCATGAGGCACCACACTTTACCTCTTGAATTCACTAGGACCGCTATTGAGAGACACCCGGATCTGATATTTCCCCGAATGCAACCAATTCTATTGAATTTTATAACATATGAATACCATCTAGATAAGCACCCAGAGGGATCACTTCCCTCGAAGCCAGCACCTATACAAGGTACAAATCTTGAATCTTCCCTCAAGTCTGAACATAAGCCAATAAGGCTAACCATAGCATGCATTCAACAATTCATTTACTCAAATTACCACTCATGGTCCTTTTCCCTAGCTGCAATAACCCATCAATACACTAATAACCAGAATTCATGCAGGTAATTAACCATACAACCCAATCATAAGCGGTGGGACTCTCCCACTTAGCTCAAAGCTACTATTACACGACTCTCGAACACATTAGAACCATTCTCTCAAGTCATTTACTCTTATTCATACTGCAATTCACCTTATGAAACGAACATAACCACTCGTGCCTCATTAGCACTCTAACACCGCAGGGATGACTTCATTCTAATAAAACCAAATATCTTCCTGCTCCATGCATCGAGCATTCTTTACCAATGAGAGCTTAAGACATACTGTGATTCTCACACATCTATGAAGCACCATGTAGCCTTTGTCAAAGTTCTCCCTCACCCATGACATCTTCGGACCAATTTCCGCAACAAGTGTTGATTCACCAACATGCCTCGAACCGAAACCAACATAGCACATGACAGTACCATTATCTATTCAATAGAAAACTCCCCAACTTGACTCGAAGCCATAGATCACAACATATATACTCAATTGTTGTCGTAATACCATGGTAAGACTAAACTCATTCCTTCATAAGCTTATGGAAACACGAATCATCAAAAAATTTAACTCTTCTGTAAATTTTTTTTTTGCATTCGCTCACCCCACAGTTAAGCCCACTCTTTATGCGATAAAATATTTACTAAGTCCCAAATGTTTCAAAAATTTGGCAGAGTTTCCTTTGTAATTAGGCTTATCCACCTGCCAGAGAATCACCAAAACTATCCAAACAACACATCCACAACTTGAAAAAGCATCACAATGAAAATCAAACACTTAATAGTCCACCTATCATCCAGCAGGTCTCCATCGTCACTTCCAAGTCATATAGATACATCCCGCAGTTATAACATACTCATCAAGTAGCTATCCATCCATCATTCCCACTAATAGGGACAACACCGAACATATAAGTTCAAAAGATTTTCTGACATAATCAGCACCTCGGTGCTCAATCCATATGCAAAGATCCGTCCTCCAGACTGGCCTAAAATCAAACTCACAAAGATTACACCTCACTCTCGATAGGGGAATTACAATCCATCAAGGCACATCTAATACTGAGCATTTGTTCGTGCATACGAATATGTGGAAGGAACTGTAAAAGTTACTTTTTCAAGCTGAATCAAGGACGCACGATAAGATTTCAAGAATGTGAAGTTTTTCGAAAGGTTCTACACCCTCCCGAGGATAAGTACAAACGTCTTCGTACCGATCCACGAGACTCTACTAAACTGGCTCATGACTCACGAGACCAAGTAACTTAGGCTCAAATACCAACTTGTCACGACCCAAATCCTGGTCGTGATGGAACCCAGTACACTACTAGGCAAGTCCGACCATTGATCAAAACTTAACCCAATTTATCAAAAGTAGCGGAAAGAAATATCAACTAAGTCAAGATTAAAGTATTGAAGATTTTAACAAAATACACAATATAATCTCAGTAGGACCCGGTGTCACGAATATGAGCCTCTAGAATACAGAATATCACCCTGATACATAGTGTATCCAAAGTCTAAAAATGCAGAAATAAAAAGGATGGTATAGGAGGGAAGAAATCAATATTGTGAACGTCGTGCAACTACCTTGATACTCCCAAAATGCTGGATTCGCTGATCAACTGGATCTACTGTGCCTGAGACTGCCCTGGATCTGTACACAAGGTGCAGGGAGTAAAATGAGTACTCTGACCCAGTGAGTAATACAATAAAATGCAGTCCGAATATAAGAAATCATAGTAAATACACAAGGCAAGCTAAAATCTAATATACTGCAACATATGGAACTGAGAAACTGAACAACAAAATAAATATAAATACATGAGTGCAATGCAATGCATATGATGGTACATTCCAGTAACCATTGCAGCGTGCAGCCCGAGCCATCCATATATTAATTTATCATCGACGGCGCTCACTGGGGTGTGTACAGACTCCGGAGGGGCTCTTACAACCCAAGCGCAATATCATGGTCAGTCATTGTTACCTGACCGGTCAGCCATTGTTACCTGACCAGTTTATATCACACAGTGCTATTGTTGCCACTGTTCCAAATATATATGACAGTGTCATTGTTACCACTGTTTCAAGTATAACATACAGTGTCATTGTTACCCCTGTTTCTTGTCACTTTATAATAAGTCCAGAAAATAATATAGTCAGCTCCTTGGGCTTTTACAAATAGAAGTTTCCACCCCAAAATACATTTAAAATGTCATTTAAGTTTTCAACGCTTAGAATTATGGCTAAGTTTGCAAAACCGCATTTAAAACCTTGGACTGAAATTAAATGATATGAAAATCATGCTAAGCAGTAATATCAATCCTCGAAGGATTTTACAAGTCGGCACAAGGCCCCAAACATGGAATCAAGCCTAGTAATATCAATAAAGTACGTGTATCAATCACCAATATAGTATAAACATCACACGGGATGGACCAAGTCACAATCCCCAATAGTATCCGACCCTGAACTTGCCATGGAGTGCGTGTCATGCCTCAGTATAGCGTTACGATGTGAAAGTCCGGGGTTTCAAATTCTCATAACAGCATTTACATCTATTACTCACCTTTAGCCTGTCAATTACTATTCCGTGATGCCCTTTCCTCTCGTATCGGCCTCCTCTTGCGTCGAATCTGGCCAAATCACAACGAATACATTACAATGTGCAAAAGGAACATAACCCAATTGAATATACTCAAAAAATACTAAAAATCACGAAGTTGACAAAACCCGAGCCCCGGGCCCACGTTTAGAAATTTAGAAATTTTTACATTAATACGACCCTTATCTCGCCACGAGTCTATACATACCAAATTCACAATAATCGAAGTTAATTTGGTTCCTCAAATAACCATTTAATTCTCTTATGTTTCAAGCCTTAAACCACCATTTTTGTCCATAAATTACTTGAGTTTTCAGCTCTAATCCATGTATTTAACTTGAAAATAAGTAGAAACAACTCACCCTTGATGCTTGATGAAACCCCCCTTGAAATTCTCTCCAAAATCATCCAAACCAAATGAAAGAAATAAAATAAATAAGCCAAATCCGTGTATAAAAGAATCTGACCGTGCTTCGTCGAGTTGTACCTTGCACTTGTGCTATACAAGTTGTACATCCTATTAAAATTGTTCCTTGTCGGATACCTTTTGTTTAAACACCCATAAATGTTGTATGAATATCCAAATGACAAACGATTTGAAGGTTTAGAATCTAGACTCAATGATCTTTAATTTGATAGGTTGTACACCATATAACTCTTTATATATCCCGAGATATGAGCTTCTAAAGTGTATCGGTAAATTCAATCGAAATCGCTTCAGCAGCCATTTTAGATCTACCATAACTTTCTGAGATAATATCCAAATTACGAATAGTTTAACTTTCTGAAAACTAGAATGTATGGGCTACAACTTTTGTTTTTTGTACTTTTTCTGCTTTCTTATCGATTACAAGATATGAGCTTCTGAATTTGACTTCGCGCACCAGAAATCTGGTGCACAGCTGAAGCAAAAGGAAAAATCTGCATTTTTTTAAAATATGAAATAGTCCTTTTAACCACCAAAAACTCACCCGAGGCCACTGGGACCTCAACCAAACATGCCAACATATTCCATATTATCATTCAATCTTTTTCCAACCTTCGGAACGCTCAAAACGACATCACAACACCAAATTCGCATCTGATTCAAGCCTATGAACTTTGAAACTTCTAACTTCCACATCCGATAATGAAACACGTCAAAGCTAGACCAAATGACCTCAAATTTTGCACACAAGTCAAAATTACATAATGAAGCTACGACAACTCTCGGTATCAAAATTTCATAACGAAGATACGGCAATTTTGTATTCCGGCCCCGATATCAAAATTTTCACTTTCGGTCGTATTTTCTCAAAAACCTTCAAATTTCTATATTTAGCCAAACGGCTCCAAAATGATCTACGGACCTCCGAATTCACTTCCGATCGCGCTTATAAATCTAGAATCACCATACGGAGCTACTCCCAGTCTCGGAATTCCAAACATACATCTATAGCACTGAAATGCATTTTAAGCTAAACTGATGCAATTTCTTCTAAAAAGCTATCTTCCATAATAGGCGCCAAAACGCTCTCAGGTTATCCAAAACTCGATTAGGGCATACGTCCAAGTCCAAAATCATCATATAAACCTGCTGGAACCTTCGGATCCCAATTCTGAGGTCGTTTACTCAAAATTCGAATACTAGTTCATTTCTTCAATTTTAAGCTTTTAAAATGAGAATTTCTATTTAGATTTGACTCCAACCTTCCTGAATTTTAATTTGACCATACACGCAAGTCAATATACTTGAGATGAAGCTGCTTATGGCCTCAAACTACTAAATAACGTGCCGGAGCTCAAAACGACATGTCGGGTCATTACATGAAACTTTCAACTTTCATATAAACTATAGAAGATATAGTTTATACTTAATCACCTGAATAGAGTGTATAAGAAAAACAAATTTAATAGGGTATATTAGTAATGTTGAGATTCTTTTTTATTAATTATCTGCCTTGGTGTATTTACTGTTTCAAAAAGACAATTTTGTCTTTATACATTCTTATCCATGTTGATGAACTCGAGATTCATTACGTTAGTCATGGAAGAGAAGTTCAGAGACAGAGGAACGTAGAGAGAAGAATAAGGAACACTTATGCACTCTATTCACAATAACTGAAAAATGGAGAACCACTATACAATATATACTACTCAACTAACTAACGAACACTAACTAATTACACATAATTAGTTGTATACAGCAGTCACTAACTCAACACCCCTCCTCAAGCTAATGGTTGAAATATATCTTTCAACTTTAGCTTGGACATCAAGAACTCATGTTGTACTTGACCAAGACTCTTTGTTAGCAGATCAACCTATTGTCCCTTAGTAGATACATGATGTGTTTTGATCAAGACTTGCACTAATTTATCTCGAACAAAATGACAGTCAATGTCAGTATGTTCGGGTTTTTTTTAATGCAATATAGGATTGGCTGCAATTTGAATAGCAGCTTTGCTATCACAGTTGAGAGTTATAGGCAGCTCAACATCCACCCCTAACTCTTTGAACAATCCTGTAAGCTATGTGAGTTCTACCACTGCTGAAGCCATGCTTCTGAACTCTGCTTCTGCTAAACTCCTTGCTACAGTCTCTTGCTTCTTTGACTTCTATGAAATCAATGCATCTCCAAACTTCACCAAGTAGCTTATTACTGATCTCCTGGTTTGAAGACAACCTCCCCAGTCTGAGTCACAGAAACCTACTAGTTTACCACAATCTCCAGATGGCATTAGAAGACCAAGACCAGGAGAACCTTTGATATATCTTACTACCCTCAAAGCAGCCTCCATGTGTGACTGTTTTGGTTTGTGCTTATATTGACATAGGACTTGCACCACATATGCAATATCCACTGTAGTCATAGTAAGGTACAATAACCTGCTTATTAGCCTTTGATATTTTCCATCATCTGCTAACAACTTGTCTTCTGTTTCAGGTGAGGACAGATCTTGAACAAATCTGTCATACTCTTCATATGTGAGTTTTACATTAGCTTCCAAAGGTGTACAAGTATGCTTTGCACCACTAAGCCCCATTTATGCAATGAGTTCCAAAGCATACTTCCTTTGACTCATTACAATCCCTTTAGATGATCTTACAAAAAAACAAAATAGAAGAAAATTGATACAAAAAAAGGGGGGAAAACTTTAGGAGGAAGCGAAAAAACACAGAAAAATATAAAGAGAAAAACTCCAAAAAAGGAAAAAGGAGAAAAAATGTGATCTCTTCAACTGAAGAAACGAAAAGCAGACTTGAACGAAAATGACGACCAGCAAGCCTCATGGCTTCCGTCCTCGTCTCTCCTCCATGTGCGACGAGTTTCAGATGACCCTCCATTGAATCCGGCGGATGCTACTGCTATCATGTCATCCTCATTTTCTCGTCTGTCCTCTCTTTTTGTTTCACTATTACATCGCCGGAAACGACGAGATCCAGCAGCATTGACTGTTTCTAACATTTTTCTGCTCGTGCGTTCATTTGGTTAGCTCAGCTGGATTCCGCCACCGGCGAGTTTTCAGTTTGCAACTGGTGGAGTTGTGTCTTAATTGAGATGTTGCCGTTCGAGTTTCGTCTGTCGGGGATGGATACGTCGAGGTTACGATCAGTAGTTCATTTGTTTTGATTTGCTGTTCTTGAGATTTTTCTTCACTGTTCATGGCGAAAAACACGCAGCACTAAACGTTCATTTTCTTTTCCGATATTGTTCTTCTCGCTAATCTTTTGGATCGCTTCATATTTGATTTAGTTTGTATGATTTAACCGATTTTTGTGAATATGTGATTTTACAATTAATTATTAGAGTTACTGCTGCTGAGCAGTCCACTGAGCAGTCCAAACTGCCCAAGTCACACAAGCCCACCTGACCGACTGGCCAAACTGCACATTACATTATTGTCTGGCCCATGTTCCAGAAGTTTCTATACTTGTATTGTATTCTGTATTTGTATTTTTTATTTTGTATTATATTGGACTTTTCTTTTGTACAGAAGATTACAGAGAAATATACAGAAACATTTCCCTCACCTTCTCTCTCTATCTCTCGTTCTAGTTCCTCATTTCTTCAGTTTTTCCTTGTTCAAATCTATGTCACATGGTATGTTAACATGGTATCAGAGCGGGTATTCTATTTTTGCTCATCATCATCTCTCTTACGATGTTACCCTCATTGATTTTCATCAGAGGTTCTGTGATATCGAAAATCTAGGGTTTCCCTATTTGCTGGGTTTTCTTATTCGCTATTTTTTTTTCTGCTGCGATCGTATGTTTAGTTGGGGTTTCTGCTTAGTCGAATTCATCGGTTGGATTGATTCGATTTCTAATAGTTTGCATGCCCACAGATTGTTAGTTTTTTTTTGGATTCATCAAACTTCAGACTCGGTAAGTGTTTTCATCCATTAAAATGGTTAATGTTGGTGATACTTCTGATTCTTCTCCCTCAAATTTTGTACTTGACTTTTCGAGTCCTTTATTTCTAATTTCCTCTGATGTTCCCGGAGTATCTTTGGTTAGTAGTCCCTTTTCAGGGACTAGGTTTGGGGGATGGAGAAGAAATATAATCGTTTCTCTCTCTACTAGAAACAAGATAGGATTCGTTGATGGAACGGTTCCTAAACCTCCTGAAAATTCCCCTCATTCTAGGCAGTGGGATAGGTGTAACAAGATGTTTATCTCCTGGCTCACAAATTCTCATATGCCAGAGATAGTCGAGAGTGTTCAGTATTCTGACACTGCTCAAAGCATTTGGACTCAACTTAATAGAAGATATGGGAAAGTGAATGGTACCAAAATCTTTGAGATCAAGCAAGAGTTGGCATCTACCAGTCAGGGATCCTTAGATATAGCATCCTACTTCAACAAGTTGAAGAGATTGTGGGATGAGCTGGGTTTTATGCGTGCATCACGGGGCAGCACATGTACATGTGCTGCCAGAATCGAACTTCAAAAAGAGGAAGATGAAAACAAACTGCATCAATTTCTCATGGGGCTTAATGATACATATGTGGGTGTTAGGGGCAACATCCTCATGCTTCAGCCTCCTCCTTCTCTGGACAGTGCATACAACATTCTACTTCAGGATGAGAGGCAAAGACAAGTTACATCATCACCATCTCAATATCGTGGTGACTCCAGTGCTTTTAACACTCAGTTCATCAGCAAATTCCCTGGAACACCTGTTCATTCTAAGCAATTCAATCAAAGAGTCAGTTTTGATGTTAACAAGACAGTTTTAGTATGTAGGTACTGCAAAAAGCCTGGTCATATAAATGAAAAGTGCTACAAGCTCCATGGGTTCCCACCAGACTTCAAGTTCACAAGAAACAAAAGAACTGCAGCAAATGTTGAGGTGCAGGGATGTGTATACTCTGTTGAGTCTTCAAACAAAGCTGATAATGCTCAGGGGTATTCTGACTCAGACTCTCTGATCCCTGGCTTGACTAAGGACCAATATTCACAACTCATGTTACTGCTTCAACAGACACAAGTTTCAGAGTCTCAACAACAGTCCGACTTTATGGCATCTGCCAACTTTGCTGGTACACTTTCTTCCTTCAGACATTTAGAGAATGTATCTTATGGTACTTGCATGTTAACTAAATTTAGTGATTGCATTTGGATTATTGATTCTGGGGCCGCTGGTCACATGACTTCCAATAAAAATCTTCTGTTTGATATTAAATCATTAGTTATTCCATACTTAGTTTCCTTGCCTAATGGTTACAAAGTCAAGGTAACATGTACTGGATCCATTCAATTTCTTTGCTTCACTCTACATAATGTCCTTTATATTACCAGTTTCCATTACAATTTCATCTCTGTATCCAAGCTAGTTCAACAGTTGAATTCTATTGTCCTATTTACTAAGTTTTCTTGCTTGATACAGGCCCCTTCTCTGAAGAGGCCACTGGAAATTGGTAAATTGGACGATGGTCTTTACAGGCTTGTGCAATCTTCCTCCTCTTCTATTCAATCTCATACTTCTTGTAAATACCATTCTCCATTAGCTATTGATTCTGTTTCTTTCTCTCATTGTACATACCATTATGAATTGAATAAAATGGAGATTTTATGGCATAATAGACTAAGACATATACCTTTTATCAGAATGAAGGACATTCCTTCTATTCCATGCAAATTTGCAAATAAACAACCTTTCATATGTACTATTTTCCCATTAGCTAGACAATCCACACTGCCATTTCATGACAGTTCTATTAAGACAACACATGCTTTTCACACTCGGTTCTTTCAAATTGTTTCTCATTATTGAGAAAGGGTAACAAAGATAAAATACGAGCTTGTTTTATAGCAAGAGTAATTAATCGTTGGTTTTTCAAGGTCAATATATTCACTCGTCTTGATAATATTTTCCCTTGTTCACTAATAAATCGACTAATTAAACTCATGTTTCTATAATCAATTCGATCCCCCGATTGAATCGGGGGCAAACACCTACGAAAAGATCGCTTGAATTTAAGAAAAGGTCGCTTGGATTTATCCATGGTTTGTTTGTTTAATTTATTCCTTATCCCAACTTATTCATGTAGATACCTGGGGTCCCTATGCCACTCCCACTCATAATGTTTGTAAATATTTTCTGACAATAGTTGATGACTTTACTAGAGCTACCTGGACTCACCATATGGGGTCCAAGAGCAATGCCTTTCCTCTTATCAAGGCTTTTATTGCCATGATCAAAACCCAATTCCAGAATGTTGTCCAAACCATTAGGAGTGACAATGCTTTTGAACTTCGATCTAGTAGTTCTGGCTGCAATTTCTTTGCTGAAAATAGAATCCTACACCAAACATCTTGCTATCATACACCACAACAAAATGGTGTGGTTGAAAGAAAGCATACATATCTACTGGAGACATCCAGAGCCTTACTCTTTCATTCCCAACTCCCCCTTAGATTCTAGGGTGATTGTGTTCTTACTGCAACCTATCTCATAAATAGATTCCCTTCCAAACTACTTAACAATGTATCCTCTTTTGAGTTGCTTTTTGGACAGACCCCCTCTTACAACCATCTTAAAACCTTTGGGTGTCTTTGTTTTGCTTCTGTTCCCAAGAAACAAAGGGACAAATTTCAGCCTGGGGCTGATCCTTGTGCTTTTCTAGGTTATCCTTTGGGTAAAAGGGGTACAAGCTGCACAACTTGAAGACTAAACTAACACTAGTCTCTAGAGATGTGGTCTTTCATGAAGATGTCTTTCCCTTTGCCGATGATTCCTTGCCCAGTACTTCTGTTTCACCTTCTTCCTCCTCTAAACCTCCTCTTTCTCCCTCCTCACCTTCTCCTTCTTTGCACCATCCTCCTCCTGTAGCCACTACTCCTGCTCCCAGAAGGTCTAGCAAGACTCACATTCTTCCTGCTCATCTCCAACAGTATGTCTGCAATCCCCCTCCTTCTCTTGCTAGCTCCAGTTCTTCTTCCACTTGGCTTCATACTTTGGTTAACAGTGCACAGGTTGAGCCTACTTCTTACCAGCAGGCTGCATGTCTCCCTGCATGGCAGGAGGCAATGACAAAGGAATTTGCAGCTTCAGAGGCTAATCAAACTTGGTCTATAGTTCATCTTCCCCTGTAAAAGACCTATTGGCTGCAAATGGGTCTATAAGATCAAGTATAGAGCTGATGGATCTGTGGAAAGATATAAAGCTAGATTGGTTGTTAGGGGTGACACACAAGTTGAGGGAGTAGATTTTAATGAAACCTTTTCCCCTGTTGTCAAGTTTTCCACTATTAAGTCCCTCATTGTTGTAGCTGTTAAGCAGAACTGGTCCCTTTTTCAGCTTGATGTCAATAATGCCTTCTTGCATGGTGATTTGGATGAAGAGGTTTATATGAAATTACCTCCTGGGCTATCTGTTTCATGTTCCTCTTCTTCTTCTCCTTTGGTCTGTTTTCTTCAGAAATCCTTATATGGATTGAGACAAGCTTCTAGGCAGTGGTATGCCAAGATGTCTCAAGCCCTCTGTTCCAGGGGCTATTCTTCTTCCTTCAATGATTATTTCCTCTTCTTTAAGAAATCTGCTTCTTCTATTGTTCTGTTGGTTGTGTATGTTGATGATATTATTCTGACTGGTAATGATTTGGAGGAGATCACTGCTTTAAAAAGGTTTTTGGACCTTGAGTTTAAGATCAAGGACTTGGGTGTCCTCAATTATTTCCTTGGCATAGAAGTCACTTATCATTCTGATGGTCTGCTTCTTCATCAAAAGAAGTTTATTTCTGATCTTCTTCATGCCTATCACTGTGAGGAGGTTACCCCTGTTATCTGCCCTCTTGACCTCTCTGTCAAGCTCAAACAGGATGAAGGCGCTCCTCTTCCTTCCCCTGAGTCTTATAGGAGCCTGGTGGGAAAACTCAATTTCCTCACTCACACCAGACATGATTTGGCCTTTGCTGTGCAACATCTCAGTCAGTTCCTTCAGAAGCCTTCATCATCTCACATGCATGCTGCCATACACCTCTTCAGATATCTCAGAGGTACTTCTGATGTTGGGGTTTTCATCAACAACAGCCCTGATCTCTCCCTGTCTGCCTTTTGTGATAGTGACTGGGCTTCCTGCCCGGATACAAGGAGATCTGTTTCTGGGTTTTGCATTTTATTAGGTGGGTCTCTTATTGGCTGGAAGGCTAAGAAGCAGCCTGTGGTCTCCCATTCTTCTGCTGAGGCTGAGTACAGGGCAATCAATAAGGTTGTTGGTGAGCTCACTTGGCTTGTTAGATTTTTATCTGATTTTGGTGTTTCTGTTCCTGCTGCTGTCCCTGTTTTCTGAGACAATCAGGCATCACTTCATATTGCCAAGAATCCTGTGTTTCATGAGCGGACCAAAAACATTAAAGTGGATTGCCACTTCATCAGAACCAAGCTTCAGGAAGGCCTTATTGTCTTGCATCATGTTCCCACTGCCTCTCAGCTTGCTGATGTCTTTACTAAGCCATTGACTGTGCTTCTGCATCACTCCATTCTTCTCAAGCTGGGGGTTCAATCACCCTCCACCTTGAAGGAGGGTGTTAGAGTTACTGCTGCTGAGCAGTCCAAACAGCCCAAGTCGCACAAGCCCACCTGACCGACTGGCCCAACTGCACATTACACTATTGCCTGGCCCATGTTCCAGAAGTTTCTATACTTGTATTGTATTCTGTATTTGTATTTTGTATTTTGTATTATATTGGACTTTTCTTTTGTACAGAAGATTACAGAGAAATATACAGAAACATTTCCCTCACCTTCTCTCTCTATCTCTCGTTCTAGTTCCTCATTTTTTCAGTTTTTCCTTGTTCAAATCTATGTCACACGGTATGTTAACATTAATGGTGGCTTTGTGGTGTCGAAATTAGCTAATAAAGTTGCTAATATAAGATCAATGTTTAGTGGTAATTTGTCAAGTTGAAATACTGTTTATTAGCGGAATTGATCCTGTTAGCTTTCATTGTTAGACTAATAAGATACTAAGTTGGTTTTTTGAGTTATCTGGAATGTATTTTTGAATGAAGATAGTAGGATACAAAGTTAGGCGCTACCTTGAGAATTGGGTTTCAAAATAATTGTTTCAATGTTAAGGAAAAATGATTGGATTAATTGCTTTATTTGATTTGCTGCATACCAGTATTATTCATTAGCGCAAAATTAATTTTTATTTGTGCTTATATTGATGCAAATGCTTATATTAACTTTAGCCTCGAAGATATTTAAGATAGAAAGAAGGCTAGTTACGATAGTGTGGCGTCGAAGTTTTATGAATGTGTTCTTTGCGTTCATTATTCTATTATTTTCGGTTTCGTATTAAATTCCATTAGGTAGCTATTAATTATGCTTATCTTTAGAATTAGAGGTGTGCCTCGTCAAATAAAATTGCACAAATTGTAGGGCCCTTGATAAATGTTAAAAATATTTAGAATTTGGGAGGGCCGTTTAGCGAATCTCGCGGCCTTTCCCAAAATAATATTGCGTTAAAATTTTTAGGCGCGTTTTAACTAAATTACTTTCTTAAATGCGGGTGTGCATTGATGCAACCCAAATCCAAATCTCGACGAAGTCGAAACGTGTCAACGACCACGTGTACACTGGTGGTGACGTGGTTAGAAATACATTTTCACGACGTCGCAAGTTTTTTAAAATAAATAATGATAAAAGCGGTATACAAATAAAAAGCACATAAGTTAGCATGTATTAAAATCATATATAATCAAATACAACAGTTAAGCGACCGTGCTAGAACCACGGAATCCGGGAATGCCTAACACCTTCTCCCGGATTAACAGAATTCCTTACTCGGATTTCTGGTTCGCAGACTGTAACAGAGTCATAGTCTTTCTCGGTTCGAGATTCAAATCGGTGACTTGGGACACCATAAATCTCCCAAGTGGCGACTCTGAATATTTAATAACCAACTCCCATTCCGATTGTCCTTTAAGTGGAAAAACTCTTTTACGCTCCTTTGCGGGGGTGTACAACGTGAAAAAAGGAGGTGTGACAGCTCTGGCGACTCTGCTGGGGAAAAGAACCTAGAACGTTTTGCTCAGGGTTCAGAATTTGAGCTTAGATAAATTGTTGTATTTGGTTATATCTGATTTTCTTACATGATGTATGTGTTAAATGTTACCTCTTTGATATTATTTGAACTGTATATAAATTGTGTCTACACCCTTCTCTCTACCTTCGGGATGTGCTTACTGTTTGAGACTCCCTATTCTATTAGTGTCATGCCGGATGGGCTTTTGGTTCCCGGTAAGTTGCCCCCTCCTCGACTTGAGTTGTCCGCTCGGGTACACTATCTAGAACACCAACCCAGGTTTTGAGCATAGAATAACTTGACTTCATGCCGGTTCCCTAGTATGAACGCTTATTTGCATCATGCTGCATTTGACTTAGGGGACTCAACACAGAGGTTGGGTCTGTCCAGGGCTAGCACCTTGAAATGAAAAAGATCATTCTGGAGCATCCCACTTGTTCTGTGTATTTATTTATTTCGGACCCGCATGTTGACCGGTTTTTAAATCTCGTGAATGTCGGAATTTGAGAAAAGAAAAAAAAGAGAAAATGGGAGAAATAACAGTTAGGGAGTTAATTGATTATTTTAGAAAAACCAATGACCAAGTACTGTCGAACTTTGAGAAAAAAAAAAGGAAATGAGTCTTTTATTTTTGGAAAGTTGTTTGATGAAAAAGAAATGTAAAAAAAAGTCGTTTATTTTTAGTTCGAAAGAAAAAGGTTGATTTATTGTTTGTAGAAAAGGAAAAAGAGTCTTTGTTTTTAGTTGGGAAAAATAGGTCGTTTGTTTGTTGAAAATGAAAAGAAGAAAAAAAAGTCGTTATTTTGTCTTGCACTCAAAAATAGAAAAAGAAAAATAGTTTGTTTTGCCATGAAAAATGAAAAGAAAAAAAAAGTCTTGATTTTTCTTGTTTCAAAATAGTTTATTTGCCAATGGAAGAAAATATGTTATTTTATTATTTGATGAAAAGAGAAAACAAAGAAAAAGAGTCTTTTATTTTTAGTTCGAAAAAAATAGGTTGTTTCATTGGAATGGAAAAGAGAAAGAGTCTTTTATTTTTAGTGCGAAAAATAGGTTGTTCTATTAAAAAATGAAAAAAGCCTTTTATTTTTAAATAGGAAAATAGGTTGTTTGTTGAAAAAAGAGAATCGTTAGTCAGTCTTGTTTTTAAAAAGTAGAGAATGAAAAATATTTTGTTTTGGCATAGAAAATGAAAAGAAAGAATCTTTTATTTAGGCTATTTTATTGTTTGTTGAAAAAGAAAAAGAAAAACCAGTCTTGTTTTTAAAAATAGGGTTTGTTATTTGCTTATAAAATGCCAAAATGGAAATAAAAAATGTCTTGTTTTAAAATAGTTCGGTTAATTTTGCCCGAACTACGCATGGTTTGATTCTCACAGGGCGTGAGATACGTAGGCAACCCTCATCGGGTCCAACCTCCCCTTTACAAAAATAGCCATAAAAAAGTAATAATTATAATTTTTGTCATAAATAAACTAGATGATGTCGTTTTGTCAAAAATAGCCAAATATTTCCAAACGGGCCGTCGGAAGGCTGACTTTGCATAAACAGCCACCCTTGGTCATGTTTTGGTTTTTGACCCTCACAGCCTTAAATTTTCGTCCTCGAGGTGTTAAAAGGCCATGTTTGCAATACGGGGTATTTTATTTTGAAAAGCAGAAAAAAGAGAGTCGTAAATAATTCGAGTAATGCCGCTTTGTCATAAATAGCCGAATGTTCCCGAAAGGAACACCGGAAGGCTGACTTTGCAGAAACAGCCATTTTGGTCCATTTTGATTTTTTGATTGGTTAGCTAACGCAGCCTTAAAATCTTCGTCCCCGATGTGCTGAAAGACCGTGTTCGCAAAACTAGGGCTTTTATTTTAAATATGAAAAACAAGAAAAAGAGTTAGTGGTCAAGTGAATACTTCGATTTTTGGTCAAAAGAAGCCGGCTCAGCCTCAAAATTCATGTAAAATTGGGAATGGGCCATATTTGCAAAAATGGCCACTTGGTTGAAATTGGCAAGTATGGGAAGGAATTTGTAAGTTTTGTTTTATCATGAAAATGGAAAATTCCAAAAAAAAAAATTTGTTGTCGTTTATTTTTTTTTTTCACGAACTACGTCTAGTCTGCTTCATGCGGGGTCATGATACGTAGGCAATCTCCATAAGATTCGACCAAACCAAAACCAAAACCTAAAATGAAAATGGAAAAGAAAGTTGGAAAAATTGGAAAAAGATATTGTGAATAATGTGGACCGAACCCAATCCATTCTAACATGTTTTATTTTGAATTGTGAAGAAAGTTAGGTGGTTAGTTGTGGTAAGCTGAAAATACCAAATCTGAGGAAAAATGATAACAGACATCGAAGCTATTACAAGTGCTAGAGAGATTCAGGGTTAGAGGGTTCAACTAGAGTTTACGGGGTTCGAGGAAAATAGAACGCCGAAACAAAAAATGACTGAAATACATCAAGCATGGGCCAACAATCAAGGAAAGCCTCGTCATGAGTCACAATTTGCTACACAGCAAGAGCACCTCTTGTGCTCATTCAATCTTCCTGCAAACATTGAGAATCTTGCACAAACGAGAGTACAAGAAGAAATAGCCCAAGGAATGAAAAGATTAGAACAACAGCTGAAAAACACGCAAGCAATGGCAGGTCAAAAGAGTGTTGCCTTCAGAGATCTATGCATGTTCCCCGATGTCCAGTGGCTGTTTTGTTTCAAGGTTCCCAAATTTGAAAAGTGCAATGGACATGGAGACCATATAGCCCACCTGAAAAGGTATTGCAAAAAAATTAAGAGGTGTGGGAGAAAATGAACAATTGCTTATAGCTTATTTTGGGGAAAGCCTTTCGGGAGTAGCATCTCAATGGTTTTTGGATCAAGACACATCCTGCTGGTACGTCTGGGATGACATGGCACGTGCCTTTTGTCAAACAGTTTCAATACAACGTCAACATCGCCCCAGACCGTATTTCCCTTTTAACTTGAAAAAGAAACCAACTGAAAGTTTTGGGGAATATGCCATCAAATGGGGAGAGCAGGCAGCTAGAGTTAATCCACCCATGGATGACCACGAGTTAATCACTATCTTTATATAGGCTCAAGAGCCAGATTATTTTCAATACATGACGACCGCAGTGGGTAAATCCTTCCCAGAAGCAATCAAAATAGGGTAAATGGTGGAGAACGATCTTAAGACAGGCAGAATTATCAGTCAAACAACTCTCAAAGCTGCAACTCACGTTGTCCAATTTGAATCTGGTGACGCGAATGGGAGGGATGATGAAATCATGATGATATCAGAGTCAAGAAGAGGTCTTGGGAGAACACCTCAGAGTTGTGTACAACCACATCAGTATTAATGTCCACCTCAGAACCCACCATACTCTGTGGATCCGCCCCGGTATGTTGGCTAGCCATCAAATAGCCCAAGAAAGCGAGCATGAACTTCACGAAATCTCCACCTGCCTCCGCAAAATTTTCAAGTACCTTATAACCTACATCCAAGCCAGGGGTGTAGAAGGGAACAAAAGCTGAAAGATAATTTACACCAATTGGAGAGTCATATGCAAGCTTATTTGAGAAGTTGAAAAAACATGACACGATTGCACACATTCCTCCAAATCATGTGGACCAACGTGCGAGAAGCTTTGACTCATCTAAAAGGTGTGAATACCACTCCAATGCTCTGGGTCACAATGTGGAAAATTGTCGGGATCTGAAAAGGGAAATATAAAGGATGATTCAGGGAAATTTGATTCAAAATAGTGGCACCCAGAATATCACGCTGCATCCTTTACATGGAAAGACACACTTGGTGGGAATGATGCCCGGAGACATGGGGTGTGAGAATCCTTTTGGGAACATGTGGATTGAAGTTGAAGACGCTGAAACAGATAGTGGTCATAGCAATATGGATGTGAAGCTTAGTGGCTAAAAATGTCGTGCTTAGCAATTGGGAAGACGCTCTTTTCTGGGCCAGCCAGGGAGGAGTCTTGGTGGTCTATTTTGATATTTTGTTGTCATTTCTGTTGTCCGGGTTATTTGCAGGGTTGTAATCTGGATACTGTCTTGTGATCAAACCCTTTTATCCTTTCATTTTGTCTAGTTGGTTTAGTCGTAATGATTTGTTTAGTGTTGTCTAGGTTTGTTCTATTTTCATTCTAGGATTGTACTCCAGTTTGTTTGTTTTGTTGTTAGAACTGTTTCGTGCAAATCCCGATCTTCTGTTATTCCCAATCATTTTAGTTTAGTTCTTTTCTATCCTTTTGTTTTGTCTATTGCTGGTTCTAATGACATGACATGCACGCAATTCTCAGTCTAATCTTTAAGGGCTACGTTAGTCGGGAAACAATGAAACCATTTTCAAACAATAGGGGCACTTGAGGAAATAATAACATATTTGGACGTTTTGAGATTGTTTGACGCCTGAACCTTGTGAAACTGGGGCAGATAGAATAACCTTAAAGATAGTTGGCCAAATTGACAAACGGCTGGTCGTGGTAATAAGAATAAGAATGTTGCCCAATGGTGCATCATATTTGACAGATGTTGCAGGAAATGTGTGAAAATGGCCGTCAATTCCGATGCGGTCAAGAGATACTGTGTATGGTTTCTGTATTTTGATTGTACCTGTTTGTACTTGCCATATTTTGAGGGTTGAAATGACGAAGGCATTATGTTTTGCTATCCAAACACTTTTTCCATTGTCACCCTTTTTGAGCCATTTTTATTTTCTTTCATACCCCTCTTTCGGAATCAATGACACAATCAAAGAAACGCTAATGCCGAAAATAAACAAATGAAAAAGAAGGGAAAAGAAAAGGAAAGAAAGGGAAAAGAAGAAGAGAAGAAGAAGAGAGAAGGAAAAAGAGAAAAAGAAGGGAAAGGAAAAAAAAAAGAAAGAGAAGAAGAGAAAATAAAAGAAAAGAAAAAATGAAGAAAAGAAAAGAAAAAACAAGAAAGCAGAAAGAAAAGAAGAGAAAGAAAATCACAACAACGTAGTTTCTATGACGTGAACTACGTTTGACTTGATCCTGAAAGGGTACGTAGGCAGCCTCTTTGAGGTTTAGTCATACCAAAGTAAAAATCCAAAAGCCCCAAGCAAGAAACTGGGGCAGAAGTTTGGATGTTTTGAGAAATTGGATTCTGAAAGTTGTAATTTTAACCCATTTTGAAATTGTTTTGAGCCTTTTTATACCCTTTCTTTCTAACCCATCAAAAAGCCTACATTACGGTCCAAAGAAAAACCTTTTGATCAGTCTTTGAGAAATGCCAAGTCAAGAAGGTAAGGTAATTCATGTCAGGGGCAACACTCCGGTCCAAACAAGGTGATGAAAGCTGAGAGAAATAAAAAAATGAGAGAGCCTTATTGGTGAAAACCTCCATGGGTACCTTGAGGCGACGGTAAGTCGAGATAAAGAACAAATGAGAGAGGTTTGTTGGTGAAAACCCTTTAGGCACTACAAGCCGAATAAGGAAGGCGAATCAAATGGGATAACGAAGCATTGAAGCCCAGTTTCATAGCGAAAGGAACAACAAGAGCCGAGCGTCAGAATTGACTAACATAATATCTATAAGTGCATGTCATGGTCGTTAGAGTTGGTACTTACATCTGATAGTTTTCTACTTCGTAGTCTCCTCTTTAGGAATCGTCTCTTTCTTTTGTCTTTGACTCCGTTCCTTTGTTTTGTTTACTTTCCCTTTCTAATTCTTTTTGGTCGTAACAAGTGAGAAATGACTTCAAAACTTTGCCACCAGCTTTCCAATTGCACAAAATGGGGTTACAAGTCAGGTAAAACAACAAGAGCACTAAGCTGGTAATAATAAACATGCTTTGGGGATCCTGGTGAAACACAAAGGCTTGGTAGATATTGATTCAGGAGCAATGCAATAGATAAGGGGTATTGGGTTTGAATGAGGGATAGATGTTTGTGTGACAAAGGTCAAGCGAATGAGCAATCAAGGCCATTGGATAAGTCAAGAAAGAACGACATACTGTAGGAGCAACAAACGTTCTTTGGGGTTCATAACCGATAGGAAGGGTAAAATGTGGAAGTTTGTGAATAAGGGGTCGCCAAGAAGGTCAGAAGTTATCAGCCAACTTCCAAAGATGGTCAGACAACGCAGAGCATGGAAGGGAAAAGGGAATGCCATTCCCAGCGGAAGTACCACAACCAACCACCACACTTTAAACTGATAAAAATTTATTTGATTTGAAAAAGGGGCATGAAATGTTATTGAAAGATATGCTACAGGAAGATTATCAAACTAGGGCAGAAAATTTTCTGTCGTGTTGAAAATTTTCTTGGAGTCGGGTACTCATATGAAGAAAATGAAGGTCAATACAAGTTTTTTTTTAGAGAGGGAAGTAGTTTTCAGAAAAGAAACACCAGTTTTAAGAAAAGTAATTTTTGGAGGAATGAAACACTAATTTTTAGGGAGGCAGTTTTGAAAGAAGATAATTCAAGATAGAGAAAACAAGTTTCAGAGGAAAATGGTTAAAAGAAATCTTAGTCTGATGAATTTTTCACCTAAGATGAAGAATCTAAGTCTAATGAATCTTTCACCTATGATAAAAATCTTAGTCTGTTGAACTTTTCACCTAAGATATAGAAATCTTAGTCTGTTGAATCTTTCACCTAAGATAAAGGTAGAAGTTGGAAAACGGAAAGGAAGGCATAATTTGGAAAAGATAAAGGCAGAAGTTAGAAAACGAAAAGGAAGGCATAATTTGGAAAAGATAAAGGCAGAAGTTGGAAAACGGAAAGGAGGCATAATTTGGGAAGAAAGACAGAAGTTGGAAAAGAAAGGAAAACAGAAATCGGGAAAAAGAAAGGAAGGCATAATTTGGGGGAAAAGATAAAGAAAGGCGTAAGATAGGAAGGCACAATTTGAAAAAGAGGTAAAGGAATGTTTGAACACAAAAATGGACCTAGTCTGATGAATATCTCCTAGAGTCAAAATCTCAGTCCGATGAATATTTCTCCTGAGATCACATAAAAAATAGACCTAGTCTGATGAATATCTCATAGAGTCAAAATCTCAGTCCGATGAATCTTTCTCCTGAGATCACACAAAAATGGACCTAGTCTGATGAATATCCCATAGAGTCAAAATCTCAATCAGATGAATCTTTATTCTGAGATCACACAAAAATGGACCTAGTCTGATGAATATCTTCTAGAGTCAAAATCTCAGTCCAATGAATCTTTCTGCTAAGATCGCACAAAAATGGACCTAGTATGATGAATATCTCCTAGAGTCAAAATCTCAGTCCGATGAATCTTTCTCCTAAGATTACACAAAATGGACCTAATCTGATGAATTATCTCCTAGAGTCAAAATCTTAATCTGTTGAATATTTCTCCTAAGATGAAAATCTTAGTCTGATGAATTTTCACCTAAGATCAAAAATAGAAAAGCCTTAGTCTGCTGAATCTTTCTCCTAAGATAAAAATCTTAGTCTGATGAATTTTTCATCTAAGATAAATTTCAAATTTTAAGGTCATTTCGGTCTTTAAAAGTTTTAAAGTTGCATTCAGTCTTATCACAATTCAAGTTTTAATTTTTAGTAATATCCAGTAACAAGCCCCAGTTTTCCAAACTGGGGCAGAAAATTTTCTTTGTTTTGCCTATTTTTGTGAAGTCAGGAGCCCGTCTGGAGAACATAGGAATACATTCAAGTTTTGAAGTCACCATTCAAGTTTTGAAGTCAGGAGCCCGCCGGAAGAACAGAGATATTACACTTCAAGTTTTAGTTTTCAAATTCGTATTAGTATCCGATAACAAATCCCAGTTTTACAAACTGGGGCAGAAAAATTCCTTTTTTTTGTCTATTTTTGTGAAGTCAGGAGCCCGCCTGGATAACAGGGTAATACATTCAAGTTCAAGTTTATTCAAGTTCAACAATTTGAAGAAGGGAAAACATCTCAGTTTACAATTCAAAACGGCAACAATGGATTTCACCTGGAGAGCAAGGGAAGACAACTCAAGTTTCAAGGGAAAGCAATTTTGATGGAAGACAACTCAAGTTTCAAGAGAAAGCAGCTTCGAAGGAAGACAGTTCAAGTTTCAAGGGAAAATGGTTCAAGGTGCCGAGCAAGTTTGATATCGGGGAACACGATTCGAGATGGCAGAAAGAATAAGTCTCAATCCAAAATAAAGAAAAGAACAAAAAGAACAAAAAAAAGTAACCTCCGAAATTCAGAAGCAGGAAAAGACGTGGTTGAAGTCATGAGCACTACATGCCCGGTCTTGCAAAAGCTGAAGAAGATTGAACCAACACCTGCGGCTAACAAGCATCAAGATTCATATCAGGGTCTACATGAAACACCAACCAAGACTCAAGATCAAGCTTCAGAAGACTTATATATAGAAATATTGTAACTCATAGCTGATAGGCTTAGTGAGTATATTTCAATTTTGATGTAATGACGGAACAGCGAACCGGAGCCTCGGACGGAACCTCGACTCTCAACCTCGGTACTCCATCATTTCTAAACTACACCTGACCTTATTCCTTTATAGCCACGCATGTACAGACAACCTTTGAAGCAAGGTTCGGTCAGACAGTTTTTCAAAAAATGCTTCTCATGAAGTTTCAAATGGGCAAAAATCTCTCAGAGTGCTTACTTTATCTTTGCCCGAAAATTCTTCGTGTTTCTGAACAAAGAGGGGCAGTTGCAAGCATGTGATTTTTGCCCTACATGAAGATAACTCTTAAAAATAAGTCAAAATAATTTTTATTGATTTTTAGGAATTTTTCCTTTTTTATGTCGCATTTCATGTGTTTTAATATTTTAAAATCAAAATAATAAAATATAAAAATACGCATTTTCATTTAGGATCTAATTTCATATATTAGGATTAATTAAGGGTTAATTTATTTTAGATTAAAATAGGAAGAAAATAACAAAAATATACGTTTTGCATTTTTAGTTTAAATTTGTATTAGTTTGCAGTTTTATTAGGAATTAATTAGGAAATCTAATTTTTAGTGTTAATTTGGTTTTGGTTTTTAATTTAGCATTAACAAAATCAGAAAATAAAATATAAAATAAATAAATAAAATACGAAAATAAGGAAGATAAAAAGAAATTTGGAATAAAAATTCGATGAACATTCCCCCAAAATATTTTCCCACATAAAATCTTCCCCCAAAATATATCCTCACCTAAAATCTTCCCCCCAAAATATTACCCCACATAAAACATTTTCCCAAATAAAACTCTCCCACATAACACCCCCACCCCATAACCTTTATATAAACACACACGAAAAACTACACCAAGGGGAGACAAAAAAACAAAATAGAAGAAAATTGATACAAAAAAAGGGGGGAAAAACTCTAGGAGGAAGCGGACAAAGACGACAACAACAACAACAACAACAACAACTACCCAGTATACTCCCACCAGGTGGGGTCTGGGGAGGATAATATGTAGACGAGCCTTACCCCTACCCGAAAGGGCAGAGAGGCTGTTTCCAATCGACCCTCGGCTCATAGGATAAAAGGGAAAACAGCAGTAAAACAAAAACAAAGACAAAACAAAAACAAAAACAATAGAGCATTAGTAACTCCAGCAGTAATAGCGTAAATAATTATCTAAACATAAGAAACATAAATACAATCGCATGCAATAATATCATACAGTAACTACCATAACTAACAGCCATAGGGGGGACATAAGCTAAGCTAAAACACAAATCATCTATGGGTAACGCTGCTGACCCACACCCAACCCCGGATGAGGCGTACGAAAAACTCTAGGAGCCCCTATCCTACAACCCTGATTCTAGACCTCCAGACTTTCCTATCAAGGGTCATGTCCTCGGAAACCTGCATTCTAGCCATGTCCTACCTAATCACCTCTCCCCAATACTTCTTAGGTCTCCCTCTGCCTCGACGACCGCCAACAATCTCCAGCCGCTCGCAGCTCCTCACCGGGGAAGCGGACAAAGACAGAAGAATATAAAGAGAAAAACGCCAAAAAAGAAAAAAGGAGAAAAAATGTGATCTCTTCAACTGAAGAAACGAAGAGCAGACTTGAACGAAAACGACGACCAGCAAGCCTCATGGCTTCCGTCCTCGTCTCTCCTCCATGTGCGACGAGTTTCAGATGACCGTCCATTGAATTCGGCGGACGCTACTGCTATCACGTCATCCTCATTTTCTCGTCTGTCCTCTCTTTCTGTTTCACTGTTACATCGCCGGAAACGACGAGATCCAGCTTTGACTATTTCTAACGTTTTTCTGCTCGTGCGTTCATTTGGTTAGCTCAGCTGGATTCCGTCACCGGTGAGTTTTCAGTTTGCAACCGGTGGAGTTGTGTCTGAGTTGAGATATTGCCATTCCAGTTTCGTCTGCCGGGGATGGATACGTCGAGGTTACGATCAGTAGTTCATTTGTTTAGATTTGCTGTTCTTGAGATTTTGCTTCACTGTTCATGGCGAAAAACACGCAGCACTAAAGGTTCATTTTCTTTTCCGATGTTGTTCTTCTTGCTAATGTGTTGGATCGTTTCATATTTGATTTAGTTTGTATGATTTAACCGATTTTTGTGATAATGATTCTGTTGAATATGTGATTTCACAATTAATGGTGGCTTTTAGCTAATAAAGTTGCTAATATAAGCTCAATGTTTAGTGGTAATTTGTCAAGTTGAAATACTGTTTATTAGCGGTACTGATCCTGTTAGCTTTCATTGTTAGACTGATAAGATACTAGTTGGTTTTTTGAGTTATCTAGAATGTATTTTTGAATGAAGATAGTAGGATACAAAGTTAGGCGCTACTTTGAGAATTGGGTTTCAAAATAATTGTTTCAATGTTGAGGAAAAATGATTGGATTAACTGCTTTATTTGATTTGCTGCATACCAGTATTATTCATTAGCGCAAAATTAATTTTTATTTGTGCTTATATTGATGCAAATGCTTATATTAACTTTAGCCTCGAAGATATTTAAGATAGAAAGAAGGCTAGTTACGATAGTGTGGCGTCGAAGTTTTATGAATGTGTTCTTTGCGTTCATTATTCTATTATTTTCGGTTTCGTTTTAAATTCCATTAGTTAGCTATTAATTATGCTTATTCTTAGAAGTAGAGGTGTGCCTCGTCAAATAAAATTGCACAAATTGCGGGGCACTCGATAAATATTAAAAAATTTAGAATTCGGGAGGGCCGTTTAGCGAATTCCGCGGCCATTCCCATAATACTATTGCGATAGAATTTTTAGGCGCGTTTTAACTAAATTACTTTCCTAAATTCGGGTGTGCATTGATGCAACCCAAATCCAAATCTCGACGAAGTCGAAACGTGTCAATGACCACGTGTACACTGGTGGTGACGTGGTTAGAAATGCGTTTTCACGACGTCGCAAGTTTTTTAAAATAAATAATGATAAAAGCGGTATACAAATAAAAAGCACATAAGTTAGCATGTATTAAAATCAGATATAATCAAATACAACAGTTAAGCGGCCGTGCTAGAACCACGGAATCCGGGAATGCCTAACACCTTCTCTCTGGTTAACAAAATTCCTTACTCGGATTTCTTGTTCGCAGACTGTAACAGAGTCATAGTCTTCCTCGGTTTGGGATTCAAATCGGTGACTTGTGATACCATAAATCTCCCAAGTGGTGGCTCTGAATATTTAATAACCAACTCCCGTTCCGATTGTCCTTTAAGTGGAAAAGCTTCTTTACGCCCCTTTACGGGGGTTTACATCGTGAAAAAAGGAGGTGTGACAATAGGTACAGAAGAAACAACTGGGAAATAGGTAGGGACAGGAGAAGAAGGAATAGAAGGCATAGGTTGAGGTGGAACATCTGTAAGGTACTCGAATGAATAGTAGACACATCTAGAATAGGAAATAAGGAAGGAGAGGAGTTCAATGACTGAAAAGGAAAAATACCCTCCATAAACATCGCAACTAACATGAAACTTCTTTGTGTGAATACCAAATATTTTATATCCATTTTGTGTAGCAGAATAGCCAAGAAAAACTGCAGTATAAGCTCTAGGAGCAAATTTGTTAGGTCTTGTAACTGGGGTGACATAACCTAAACAACCAAATACCCTCATATGTTGTAAAGAGGGTGAATGCCCAACCAACTTCTCAAAAGGTTTTTTATTTGCAAGAATAGTTAAAGGTAGTGTATTGATAATATAGACTGCATTAATCACACACTCTCCCCAGAATTTCAAGGGTAATGAGGTTTGAAATCGAGTGCTCAAGCAACTTCTAGTATGTACCTATGCCTCCTTTCAACAACCCCATTTGGCTGAGGAGTATAGATGCAAGAACTTTGGTGTATTATTCCCTGAGACTGCAGTAACTTTGACATGTGACTATTAAAGAATTCACATCCATTATCAGACCTAAACAACTTCACAGATTCAGAATACATATTTTTAATCATAGCAAAGAAAGATCTCAGAGCAACAACCACTTCAGCTTTTGTAGGTAATAGAAAGATCCATGTATATATAGAGTAATCATCTACCAAAGTTAGAAAATACCTTTTTCCATCATAGGTAGGGACTCTACAAGTCCCCCAAACATCTGCATGTATTGTTTGAAAGCATGACATTATATATGTAGAACTCAAAGGAAAAGACAGTCTTGTTTGTTTAGCTAGAGGACATACCGCACAGTGCTTGTCCTCAATACTACATTCAACAGACTGAAAATCACAAGGTCCTTTTAGTTTATGCAAAGTATCTAAGGGTGCATGACCCAACCTCTTATGACACACAGCTATACTCACTACTTTATTGGAAACTTTCACTGCATTTACAGAGTTTATTTGTTTCGAACTCTTTAGAGTATCTGATGTTGAACCTTGACCTTGACCTTGTAATGCCACTGACTTCTTTGTAGCAGAGTTAAACACATATAGTCCATCTTCCTCTCTACCAATCCCCCTCACATGTCCACTGAAGAGCTCCTAGAAATGAAGAAATTAGGAAATAACATGACAATCCATTTCATTTCCTTTGTGAGCTTGGACACACGTAGAAGGTTATATTTGAAGTCAGGGATATACATAACATTAGACACTATTAGATCCTTCAAGAAAGCAACAGATCCTATGGGACTAACATGAGTAACACTATCAGTGGGTAGATGAACCTTTCCACCTTTGCTTTCAACAAACTTAGAATTAATCAACAAGCTAGAGTCATTCACCATATGGCTAGAGGATCCTGAGTCTACAATCCATTTTGTCAGAATTTTGGTAATGTCACCACATAATGGTATACCTGCTGCCATAGCAGCTCCACTGCATTCAGGTTGCTGCCCTAGAAGTTGAATGATCTGGTTGTATTGATTTTGAGTGAACTGAGGAATTCCAGTTTGAAAGTTCTGACCTATCTGTTGCACCTGCTGCACCTGTGAAACTCCTGTAAAATTAGCTGTGGGACCTGCTTGTGCAGGAATGGTGAGGTTATCAGACACATAGTTAACTGAATTTCCAAATCCACCCTTACTTTTAGACTTAAAGTCCTGTAGATATCCATTTAGTTTAACAACTTTCTCTAGTGTAACCTTTAAAATTGTAATAGTCACAATGTAGGTTGTTTCTCTTAGGTTTGTAACTAGTCTTTGATTGATTTCCTCCTCCAGATTGACTATAACTAGCTCCTGCATTCCCTTTATTGCTGAACAAGGCTGTCATATCATTTCCTGCATAACTATGACTCTGTCCCAAATTTCCTTTTGCATTTAGCTGCATTGAAGCTTCAGTTGGCGCTCCTTTGTTGTTGAACTAGGCAGTACCTTCATTAACTTTTGATATCTGAGAAGGCTGAGATAATGACCTTCTGCTTTTTTCAGAGATGATCATGGAGTAATCCTTGTTTATGGATAGTCTAGGAGACATATTCAACATCTGATTACTTCACTGATAATAAGTTCCATTTAAACCCATAAGAAACTGTAGCAGCCTTTAATACTCAAAGTACTCAACATATTTCTTTGATTCTTCACAGCCACATCCAGGACAGGGCATAAGAGCATCAAACTCTGCCCACAACTCCTTCAATTTCGAAAAATAGGCAGACATAGTAGAAAGTCCTTGGATCAGAGTAGCAATCTGTTTGTGCAGATATAGCTCTCTAGAACCATTGATTTTACCAAATGTTTCTTTGAGATCCATCCACACCTTGTGTGCACTTGAAGCATAAACCATCCCACTTAGTAACTCAACACTCAAAGTATTCATAATCCAAGACAACACTATAGCATTGCATTTTTCCCAGAGTTCATGAAGAACTGGAGGGAATTTCTCCTTAGGATATCTTCCATCTACAAACCCTAGCTTACGTTTACCTAGCAAGCTAAAACGCGTAGTACTACTCCACAAAGGGTAATTCTATGGTACTGTAAGCTTAACAGTGATGAGAGAGCTACCTGGAGTGTCACTTGATTGCAGAAACAAAGGATGATGCTGATCTATCACTGGAGCAGTCGCTGGTTCAGCTGCTACCTCTTCGTGAGTCGATGCATTATCTTCTCCAGTAATCGCTATTGCTAGCAGAAAAAATACTAGATCTCACAAATGTCAACTTCTCAAAATCGATCTAACCCTAATCTTTGGGAATCAAATCATCGCTCAATCTCAGGTGAGTAACTAGTAGAAACAATTAACGGAAATGAATCAGGAGTACGATTTGAGCTATAGATCATTAACTCAGGCTCTGATACTATGATGAATTCGAGATTCATCACGTTAGCCATGGCAGAGAAGCTTAGAGACAGAGGACGCAGAGAGAAGAAGAAGGAGCAGTTATGCACTTTATTCACATTAACTAAAAAATGGAGAATCACTGTACAATATATACTACTCAACTAGCTAATTACACATAATTAGCTGTATATAGCTGTCACTAACTCAACACAAGTACTAAAACCTATAATTGCTAATGCCATGATTCTCTATATATGCATAAGAATAATATCAAAATAGAGCATATAACTAATACAAGGAGTACTATTAACTATACATATACTCGAAAACATTACCAAACAAGGGATTGAAAATACTGAAGCTAATACATATATTATATTCCTTGACACATTCTACCAAATGACCTGTAAGTGCAAAGTTCATACCGTGATATACACACAATTATTCTAGTAGCTATTCTTTCTATATAAGCAGTGATAGCCCCATAATTTTAAGGAGGGAATAGAAAAAGAAATTGCTAAAAATTAGGGCGAAACCATTTTTAATGAAAATGATTATACAATCAAAAAAGAATAAGGTTGTATTTGGTACGAAGGAAAATATTTTTAATGAAAATATTTTTCGAGAAAATGAGTGATTTTATCACTTATTTCTCATTGTTTGGTTGGCTAGTGAAAAACAATTTCCGAAAAGTATGTTATAGTATTTGGTTATAGAGTATAAAATATTTTTTAGGAAAATAATTTTTTATGCTACTATCATGACTCCCTTTCTCCAAATTAAATCCCCAAATATCAAATGTTTTCATGACTCTATATTCTTCAAGAATTAAATTATTCTTTTAAAAATTCACACAAACCTAAAGAAACTAATGTGTTGCTTTTCTTTTTCATACAAAACAACATAGAAAATTGTGCTCCATAACTAAAAATAAAATACTCTTTTTTTAGTTGAAAAAAAGTTCTCATCTTGTTGAAATGAAAAAAAAACTTTTTCTACATCATAAAAAGAAAATACGTATTTTGTTGAATTGAAAGAAAATATTTTTTCTACATCATGAAATGAAAATACTTTTTACTATATCATTTTGTTGAAACGAAGGAAAATATTTTTTCTACATCAAGAAAAGAAAGTATTTTTTTGTTGAAATGAAAGAAAACACTCTTTCTACATCATAAAAAAATATTTATTTTATTAAAATGAAAAAGAAAATACTCTATATACAACAAGAAAATAAAATATTCGTAATAATATTTTTATTTAGGTTGGAACCGGGCAGGGTGTGGGAGGGTTGGTGGGGGATGGGGAATAGAATATGGAAGGTTGAAAAGGAATTTTAGAAAATATTTTCCTAGGAAAAATATTTTTCTCTTATAGGAGGAAAATGAGTTAATGAAAAAAAAAATTTCAAAATATTTAAGCAAATCAAAAATTAAAAAATTGGATAACAATTTTCGAAAAATTATTCTTCATTCACACCAAACACACTTAAGTATATTCTCTAACATCCTCCTGTAACCTAATTTCGCGAAACAATCTAAACATTCAATTTAAAATCTTAAGGTATATGAGTGGAGTGACTAAGGGCAGGCGCGAATTTAGAGGGTGGAAGGGGTTCTCAAGCTCCTTAGTTGAAAAAAATTACACTGTATATATCAGATAAAATTTAATTTTTACCTTTATATATTAAGTTTTGAACCCCCTTAACACAACCCAAAAGTATAGTTTAGTGGTCAAGGAGGTTCAAAACCTTCATAAGGTCATAGGTTCAATTTTCACTAGCTACAATTTTTTTTTGAACCCCCTTTCGTGGAGATCCTGCCTCCGCCATAGACTAAGGGATATTAAAAACATTCTTTTGAAAATACTTGCTCAGCGAAAGACTATTTTCCAACAAAAATAATTCACATCCAATTGTTCTTTTGGGTCAGACTAGAGCTTCGATCTTCGAATATATCTTTGTCTTGTCATTTCATTACATGAAATATCAGCTAAATTATGCGCATCGTAATTTATTTAATCATGTAATGGAGATTGTTTGGCTAAAAGTTATTCGAACACTTAACTAGCTTTAAAATTATCAAAAATGATATGGTCAATCAGAATTAATGCTAATGTGATCTAGAGAATGTTACATGATAAAAATCGGAGATTATAATATATAGATCGAGATGTAAAAGCAATAAGATGTATAACACCTTTTTTTGCACAAGAGAGAGAGAGAGAGAGAGGGAGGGAGAGAGAGAGTTGTATAGTTTCAGTAAGGAAATACACGTAAATCTTTACAAAGGGAGAAGGTCTCCTTTATATACTAAGGGACCTTCCTTGAAATAATACAAAAAAGGTACAAGAGTTGGTTTCCTCGATATACGAGTGTTATGTTGGAAATCATGTATATCTATGATATGTGCGCTTTGGTTGTATGAGCATGATTTTCAGGTATAGGTTTTGATGAATGACAAACAATGAAGTCAAGTGTCAAACAACGATATAATATGACAATCAATCAAATGGCGGGAAGCATACTGATGACGGAATTGCATGAACGAGCCAAAGAGTTCAAGACCGAAGACCCAAGATGTGGTATCCTTGAGCAACTGTAACGGTTTGTTAAGCACCCGTAAGCTTGACGAAGATAGTGGAAATCTCGAGAGAGTCTCTCGGGGACTGGACTAGCCACGGGTTGTGGTGAACCAGGATACATCGGTGCGTTCGTTCCTCATTATTTACTTATCGCACTTATTTCATTCCTGCAATTTTTAAATTCCGCAAGTTTACGCTATTTTTTATTATAACGCTATTCACCCCGCCTCTAGCGTTAAGCGTATTTTCTAACAATTGGTATCAGAGCCTAACTCTCTGAAAGCCTTAACCTGTTGAGAGAAATATATATTTTTCTGTTGAGAATATTGAACGCAGGAACGATGGATGAAGGACAGTCCACCACTTGCCCTCCACTATTTGGCGGAACAAACTATACATATTGGAAAGAGCGGATGAGCATCTTCCTCAAAGCAAACAGTTTTCGTTTGTGGCAAATCATCAAAAACGGTGAACCAATGCCAACAAAGAAAGTTGGAGAGACCACGGTTCCAAAGAAGGAAGATGAATATGATGCCGAGGATATCAAGAAAGTTGAAAATAATGCAAGGGCCATCCATGTATTATATTGTGTGGTGAATCCAGATGTTTATCGAAAAATCTCTTGCTGCACAACCGCCAAGGAGATGTGGGATAAGCTCGAGATCATTTATGAAGGTACGCCTCAAGTCCGAGAAGCCATTGATTTTCTAACACATAAATATGAAATCTTTAAATGGAGAAGGAACCCATTGGTGTTATGTTTGAACGATTTTTAAGAATCGTCAACGATCTCCATGCTCTCGGGAAAGTTTACACGAACAAAGATCTTGTTCGAAAAGTCCTACGGAGTCTCACTCCCGAATGGCGCTCCAAAGCCAATGCCATCCAAGAGTCGATGGAATTCACGGATATCACAATTGATGGACTAAGAGGTAACCTCGAAACTTATGATAGCACAATTCTTAATCCTTATCTTAGAAGCAATTCGAATTTCGCCTTCAAAGCCCCATCCTCTAAAAGAGAAGAGGTAAGTGATTCGAAAAGGGATGATGATAATATTTCAAATGATATAATTGAAAAGTCTTGTAAGTCTATGAAGAAGGACAAGAAAAAGAAGAAACACCATAGGCGCGTATCACGGGATTCGGACAGTTCAGGCGATAAAACTGCCGCATTGTGTCTCATGGCAAACAAAGAAGAAGAGGTAAGTACATCAAACTCTCACTCGTTTGAAGAATTACAAAATGCCTATGATGAATTGTATGGTGAATTTGTTAATGCTTCCAAAACTATCATAGAATTGAAGAAAACACTTTCTTTGCAGAAAACACTTTCTTTGCAAGAAACAGATTTTCAGAAAACACTTTCTTTACAAGAAAAAGAGTTTGAAAAATCCTCCTCTTTGAAAGAAATAGATTTTGAAAAATTGACTAATGAAAATGATGTTCTTAAAAATAAAATTGAAGTTTTAGAAAAAGAAAATAAATTTTTGAAAAATGACATTGTTGATTTTAAAAATAAAATCAAGGAATTGAATGAAGCCTCTTCTATTGATAAATGTTCCAATTGTTCTTCTTGTAGTTCTCTAAAACTAGAGAACACAGAACTTAGGAAAGCACTAGAAACATGTAGTGTTGATAGTCCTAAAATTGAAGATATTAAAAAGGATGTAAGTAATGAGGTCGGACCATCTAGAAAGAATTCTAGGAACCTCACTAATGAGTCTAAGATTAATTGTTTTAGACCACCTAGAAACAACTCTAGGATATTTGTTAATGAGTCTAGAATGAATAATTTTAGACCACCTAGACACAATTCTAGGAATTTTATAAATGAGTCTAGAATGAATAATCTTAGACCACCTAGACATGACTCTAGGAAATTCAACGCTTCTAGGGGGAACAACTTTAGATCACCTAGAACGCATTTGGCTCAACCTAGACATATGCACAATCCTAATGTTATATGTCACTATTGTAATCGGGTAGGACACATTGCACCCGTTTGTTTTGCTAAACATAGAGATTTATGTGTTGATTATGACTATTGTTATCCTAACCCCCAAGGACCCAAAAGAAGTTGGGTACCAAAAACCTATTTTTAGGTTCTTTTTGCAGGTGTGCTTGAAGACTACAATATTGTAGTGGATGCACCAAGCACGAAACCTTAATGCATTAAGGGGGAACGTCGGTTAGTTATCGTATTTTAAATAAAAATGCAATGAGTTGATATGTGCAAATAATCTATATCAGTTTTGGTTGATACATGCTTTAACAAGTTTTATTTTTGAATAACAATTAGTATCAATTGGTTTTATAATAAGTGATTGATTCATGTTTTGATGAATAGTTTTAGTTTAAATAACAATTGGCATAATTGAGAAAAATGATCGTTATTATTAGTATGCCATTTACTAACTTTTTATATGATCATGTCTATAACGATTGGTATCGTCAATGGTTTAAATAACTTTTGGTATACTCTTTTTGCTAATGCCAAAAGGGGGAAGAATATGGGCGATATGCATGCTTTAATTGAGGGGGAATATTCAATTAAGGGGGAATTATATTGAATTGAATTGGTTGCATAAATTGTATGTTGAGATATAGCATCTATTTAGGGGGAATTCAATATGCATATCTTCCGTTGTTTGTCATTATCAAAAAGGGGAAAATTGTTGGAAATCATGTATATCTATGATATGTGCGCTTTGGTTGTATGAGCATGATTTTCAGGTATAGGTTTTGATGAATGACAAACAATGAAGTCAAGTGTCAAACAACGATATAATATGACAATCAATCAAATGGCGGGAAGCATACTGATGACGGAATTGCATGAACGAGCCAAAGAGTTCAAGACCGAAGACCCAAGACGTAGGTCGTTTGGTAGAACCAATGTAAGGACAACGTTTAAGTTATCTTATCCTTTGGCTCAACATTAGGTCATCATAAACATGCATAAAATATTTTATTAAATCATATTTGTCTTTTAAACATGCATAAAATATTTTATTAAATCATATTTATCATAAACATACATCTTTGTGTTAAAACAAAATGATGTTGAAGGTTTTAAACATGTCTTTTAAATATGGGCCTCAACAATCGATTATTTGAATCCTACAATCGATTGTATTAAGACAGTGTGATCTGAAGTTTTTCAAAATAGCAAACAATCGATTGTCTACTTTTAATAATCGATTACTTTGATATAGTGTGCAACTGAAGTTTTTAAACATCTAAACAATCGATTGTTTTTGTCATACAATCGATTATATTCATAAACAATCGATTGTCATTTTCATACAATTGATTATATTTTGACCGTTCCCACAGAATCCTAAATTGATTTTTGAACGTTGAATACAATCGATTATTTAGTCCATATAATCGATTGTTTAGCCTAAAATCAGGAATCTGTCTTTTGAACATTGGTCAAACAATCGATTATCTACTCCAAACAATCGATTGTTTGAGCACAGAATCAGGGATTTTATTTGTCAATTAAGCAACGGTCAGCACCACTTTTTCACCTATAAAAAGAGGTCTTTTGAGCTGATTTTAAAGACACAACTCCTCCATACATTGTTATACATATTGATCATTTTCAAGCATCATTTTAGAGCTTTTGTTGAGCCATTTGATAGACAACTTTGTGTTGTTCATAGAGCTTATTGTGTATCTCTTTATCCACTCTATTGAGAGAGTATTTGTTGTAAAAGAGAGTTCTTTGAGAAGAACATATCTTCTCATTTGTCGGGTTTGCTAAGTACCCAAAGTCTTAGTGGTTGAAGTCTTGGGGTGAGGTATCCTCAAGCAAGTGAAGTCTTAAGATGTGGTATCCTTGAGCAACTGTAATGGTTTGTTAAGCACCCGTAAGCTTGACGAAGATAGTGGAAATCTCGAGAGAGTCTCTCGGGGACTGGACTAGCCACGGGTTGTGGTGAACCAGGATACATCGGTGCGTTCGTTCCTCATTATTTACTTATCGCACTTATTTCATTCCCGCAATTTTTAAATTCCGCAAGTTTACGCTATTTTTTATTATAACGCTATTCACCCCACCTCTAGCGTTAAGCGTATTTTCTAACATGTTAGAGCTTGATGTGACATTATAGTGAGTCACATCACTTGGTGCATTTATGGACTGGGACCGGCCTTACTTAAGTTGACCATGATAAGGCCGCCTTCTTTAGTGAGGCCGTATGTGGATACCATGTGGACGTGGGGAACCAAATTTGCCCAATACAGATAGTCCCTCCATTTATTGGGGACGCAGTCGAAAGGCATTTCTAATGGACGGACATGCGCGCTTGACGCCTATGGAAATTTGGTCGTTCCTGTTGATACCTCTGTGAGAGACGCGTTCGTGTGTGATAAGGTCATGCCATTGACATGTTACCTCCTTTTTGGAATTTCTTTTTGAGGTAACGTCATCGATCGCATGCGTGATCATTACTTCTGCTCCCAAGGTGGTTCAGGTTATGATGTGACGTTTGGGTTTCCTGCGCTGATTTTTTTGAATCATGCCTTTTTGATTTCCGTACTTTTTCTTATAAATAGGTGTAGAGTTGGACTAGGTTCATCTTTCGATCCTTTTCGGAGAATATTTCCTCACTCCTTTCCCTATCTTTTTCTGGTGTTTTCTATTCTTTTCTTCTTTGAAATTCTCATTCTCAAGAATGGAACTTGCGACCCGTAATACCGTTTTCTTACATCATTCACTATGGATAAACATTGGCGTGATGATAACAGAACCAGGGACGTTGCTTCTACTAGGGCTTCGTCATCCTCGGATGACGAGGAGGCCGAGGAAGTTTTTGTTCCTCTATCAACGGCCAACCTGCTCCCACGCGATATGAGCAAAAGGAGCGACTTCCTGAATAAGCGTAAATTCCTCCCTTGGGAGCATAGTGAGATGACACTGTACCGCTTTGCCTTACTCAGGGAGACGTATGATATTCCCGATCATGTTGACATGGTTCCCGCGGGGCTAGATTACGCTAACGTGCCTAGGACCGGGTATTGTGATTTCTACGAATACGCCTTCCGAATCAGATACAACCTTCCAATTTACCTTTTAGCGGAGGAGTTGTGTCACTGGTTTGGAGCATGTCCGGCCTAGCTTACCCCATATGCCTTGAAGGTGTACATGGTAGTATTTGTTTACACAGCAAAGGCCGGAAAAGAGGTGACTGTTCATCACATTTTGCCAATGTTCGATGTGGTTTTCATGAGGGGCTTTATGCTCCAGTTGAGGAGTAGGGGCAAGAAAAGCTTCGTGGCGCAGGTGGACGACAAGGCCAACTGTAAATTTTGGATGAGGTTTTTCTACGTCCGTACCGAACACCATGTGTCCAACCCTGATGGATTTCCAGAAGAGTGGAATGACGCACGTAAGTATTATCGTGCGTGATGTTTACTATTTTGACCTTACTTTGCAGGTTCTCACTGTCGAAAGTTTTCCTTTGTTTTCATGCAGTAGCTGCTTACCCTCCTCGTAGTGTTGACGATATTAGGTCGTGAGTGCAGGCGCTGATACCGTTTGCAGAGGAAAGCCGTTCTTGGACTGAATTCCTTAGGCTCCACGGCCCAGCTGGTAACGGCTTTACCTAATCTTTGTTACGGTTTGAGGGCCCATATAATTTTCTTACCTGTATCACATGTGTTTTGGTAGGTCGGTCCTTCTAGGACGGTATCCGATCCTGAGGCGGATATGGTCTTCGTCGGCGCTTCTAGGGGCAGTGCTTCGCCCCCTTTAAGACATGAGGGTACATTAGAAGCGGCCCCAGAGATATCATCTGAGGCCGTGATGGGGGTTGTACTTGAGGCGGCGCCCATGGAGGCGCCGGTGACGGTCCCTGATATTTCCCCCATAAGGACGCATTCTTCCGCGCCGACCCCCTCTGAGCCCGCTCCACACCCTGCGGAGGGGGACCGTGAAGAGGAGGAGACGTTGGAGAGGAGGCAGCGTCGGATCCTCACTGGCAAAGCCGTGGCCACCCAGTCGTGAAAGGCTAGGCCATCTTGACCTGTATCAAGGCCGACCTTTGTGGCAGAGGCTATTCGCTCAGGAAGAGCTAATATTAGGAGGGAGGCCGCGACAAGGAGAAGCAAAGACATGGATGTGGCGGGCTCGGGGGCAGCCACGGAGGGTGCAAATAGAGGAAGCAGTCCCTTGGATCGGGTTGAGATGATAGCCGGCCAACTTTCTCGTCGTATAGTGATCCCAAGTCACTATTATTTGTTGGAGAACAACGAGGAGGCGGCCTCCAGCATGACGCTTTTGTGCGCCGGTGCTGAGCGCGCGACCCTGGCGGAGCTTAGTGATAAAGCCTTGGCCCAAAGGGTGGCATGGCGGCCCTACAGGTATGCCTCCGCCTTTCTTGATGGCCTTTCTTTATGTAGGGTTATGATTTTCCCGTGCTTACTTGGTCTCTTTTCCAAACTCTTGTGCTGGAGGTGGAGAGGGATCGACGCCGTAAAGAGGAGATGGCCAGATACAACCGGCTGGTGCAGAAATAAAATAAGGCGCGCGAGGCGCATCGAACTCTGGACGATATGTACAAGCAGGACCCCAACTTTAGAGTGGTTCGTGATGGCCTAGTGGAGCCCGAGGCGCAATTGAAGAAAAGAGTGGACGAGCTGAAAAAGGTGGATGAACAGTTCATGGCCGCTATTTCTCGGGCCGTGGAGATGGAGGTCCTTATCCAGGCCAAGGACAAGGAGCTGCAGCTCGGTCGTGTTGTGTTGGAGGAGGCGGCATAATTGCGCACCCGGGTGGCGGCTCTAACGGAGGAACTCAAAGCCATGAAGGCCGAGGACGAGGAGCTTAATCTAGCTCTCGGGCATGCCGATACGTCTCATGAGACGCACGAGATGTGGGTGCATGCAGCGGCCATGCTGGTCGTGCTTGAGGAATTCCTGGCGGCTTCGAGCGTCTGAAGCGGAAGTTGAGAACCAGCGCCAACTAGTTAGAGTCACTCGTGAGGCGACAGGCTACGGTCCGGAATCACCGGCCCGGGAGAGGGGAAACTGAACAGATATCAATCGCTTGGAGTCCAGATCTTGGATTTCCAGGGCGTACCCTTCCGGAAATGAGGACGGCTACCTGAGGGACAGGCCGTGCTAGATAAGTAGTGGTTTCTTAAGGTCTTTGTAAATATACTTGTTCATACTGATTTTTGTATCATGGGTGTTTGTTTTGTGAAAACATATAAATTTTTGTTGTAAGTAATCTTTTCTACTTTTTGGCATGTCGTCGTACTTTTCTTTACCGTAGCCGCTTGGAATTCGTCGGCCATAGCTGTATAAAGTTAGCCTGATGGCTTTAGACATATAAAATAGGCGGTCGTAGCCTTGTGAATACGATGGCTCTAGCCATATACAGATAAAGGCCGTAGCCCGATGAAAATGATGGTCATAGCCATGTAAAATAAAAGTCGTCGCTTGATGGCCTTAGCCATATAAAATAATGGTCATAACCACGTAAAATGAAGGTCGTATCCTAATGGATTTAGCCATATAAAATGATGGCCATAGCCATGTGAAATAAATGTCGTAGCCTGATGGCCGTAGCCATATAAGATGATGGCCATAGCCTTGTAAAATAAAAGTTGTAGCCGGATGGCCTTAGCCATATAAGACGATGCCCATATCCATGTAAAATAAAGGCCGTAGCCTGATGGCCTTAGCAATATAAAGCGATGGCCATAGCCATGTGAAATAAAGGCCATAGCCTGATGGCCTTAGCCATATAAAGCGATGGCCATAGCCATGTGAAATAAAGGCCGTAGCCTGATAGCCTTAGCCATATAAAGCAATGGCCATAGCCATGTGAAATAAAGGTCGTAGCCTGATGGCCTTAGCCATATAAAACGATGGCCATAGCCATGTAAAATAAAGGTCGTAGCCTGATGGCCTTAGCCATTTAATTCATTTGGAGATGGCCATAGCCTTTTCATTCATTTGGAGATGGTCGTAGCCTTTTCATTCATTTGGAGATGGCCGTAGCCTTTTCATTCATTTGGAGATGGCCGTAGCCTTTTCATTTATTTGGAGATGGTCGTAGCCTTTTCATTCATTTGGAGATGGTTGTAGCCTTTTCATTCATTTGGAGATGGTCGTAGCCTTTTCATTCATTTGGAGATGGTCGTAGCCTTTTCATTCATTTGGATATGGCCGTAGCGTTTTCATTCATTTGGAGATGGCCGTAGCCTTTCTATACATTTGGAGGTGGCCGTAGCCTTTTTATACACTTGGAGATAACACTAATCCAGTCCATGTATCATGTCGGGCTTGGAGTGTACATGGAGAGGTGGTCATGATGCACTCACGCTACAAACATCTCCAGGTGACCCCTTCGCCGCCTCGTTAAAAACCTTCCCGAGAAAACCCAATTGGGACAAAACACGGGTAAGGGAAAAAGAGTACGACTCAGGTGTCTCCTTTTTAGAAGTGGAAATGTTTGAGGTGAGCGGCGTTCCAGTTGTTTTGGAATGTCTTTCCTTCCATTTCTCTAGCTGGAATGCTCCTTTCCCGGCTGCCGCTGTGATTTTGTAGGGTCCATCCCAGTTTGTGTCCAATTTTCCTTCACTTGGGTCTTTTGAGGTTGGAGTATTGGCTTTGAGGACGTAATCCCCTACTTTGAGCGGCCTTATTTTTGCCCTTTTGTTGTAGTATCCTTAGACGTGTTTTTTTTGGGCTACCATTCTGACATGGTCCATTTCTCTTCTTTCTTCGGCTTCGTCAAGATCTTGGAGCCTGCCGATGTCGTTTTTCGATCCGTTGGTGTGTGCGTACCTTAAGCTGGGTTCACCCACTTCGACAGGTATAACCGCGTCGGTTTCATAAACTAGTGAGTATAGGGTTTCTCCAGTGCTGTATTTGGGCGTGGTTCTATATGCCCACAAGACTTCGGGTAGTAGTTCGGGCCACAGTCCCTTGGCATCTTCGAGCTTCTTTTTGAGTATGTTCAAGATTGTTTTGTTGGAGGACTCCGCTTGACCGTTGGCGGCGGGGTGGTATGGTGTGGATAGTATTCTTTTGATGCGCCAATTTTTTAAGAACTCGGTCGTATTATGACCGATGAACTAGCGCCCATTATCGCAGCTGATTTCTTTGGGGATGCCAAAACGGCATATTATGTTCTTCCAAATAAAGGTGATGAGTTCCTGCTCGCGTATTTGCGCGTATGCACCTGCTTCCACCCACTTAGAGAAATATTCACTTAAAACAAGTAAAAATCGTACCTTTCCTCCTCCTGGGGGTAGCGGGCCTACTATGTCTGTCCCCCACTTGATGAATGGCCAAGGGGATGTGACGGAATGGAGGGGTTCTCCATGTTGGTGTATCATTGGGGTGAACTTTAGGCACTGCTAGCATCGGCGGACGTATTCTGCTACCTCTTTCTTCATGGTGGCCCAATAGTAGCCAGCGCGTATGGTGCACTTATCGAGAGCACGGTTGCCAGTGTGGGCGCCGCAATGGCCTTCGTATACTTCTTCGAGTACAGGTATTTCTTGTTGCGGTCCAAAGCACTTGGCTAGGGGACCGCCGAACGTCCTTTTATAAAGGCCGTCGTTAATCATGGGGTATCAGGCGGCCTGTACGCGGAGCTTTTTTGCTTCTCTTTTATCAAGGAGCAGTGTCCCGCCCTGCAAGTAAGATACGAACTGGTTGCGCTAGTCCCAAGTTAGGTTTAAGGAAAGTACCTCGGTATGATCGATAGCTGAGTAGAGGAGCGTGACCACACTCTCTTTGTTGACGCTTTTGGTGGTGGCAGCCAACTTCGCCAGACCGTCCGCTTCGGTATTCCGTGCTCTGGGAATTTGTTCGAAACGCCATTCGTCGAATGTAGTCATCTGCCTACGAATTTCTGACTGGTATCTTTGTAGCCTTTGTTCCTAGATTTAATAAGTCCTAGTGATCTGGTTTACCACGAGCTAGAAGTCGCAGTGGAGGAGAATTCGGCGAGCTCCATACTTGGTGACCAGCTTCATTCCGGTAATTACGGCCTCATACTCCGCCTCGTTGTTAGTCATTTCCGGGCATCGTATGGACTGACGAATCATTTCGCCCGTGGGGACTTCGAGAACGAGTCCTAGTCCCGATCCCGGTGCATTGGCGGCGCCATCCGTGTAAAGGACCCATAGGTCACTTTCGGAGGATGCGCGTCGTGCCTCAAGTTTTGCCTTTGGCAGGACTTCGGCGATGAAGTTGGCGATGAAGTCAGCTAAGACTTGTGACTTGATGGTGGTTCTTGGGAGGTATGTAATATCATGCTCGCTGAGCTCGACGACCCATCTAGCGATTCACCCTGAGAGTTCGGGTTTGTGTATGACACTCCTTAGAGAGAAGGTCGTCACCACCCGTATGGGATGGCACTGGAAATACAGTCGTAGCTTTCGTAAAGCTACTACGAGTGCCTAGGCTAATCTTTAGAGGTGGGGATACCGGGTTTCGGCGTCCACCAAAGTTTTGCTGATATAATAAATAGGAGATTGCGTACCTTTGTTTTCGCGCACTAGGACGACGCTGACTGCGACCTCTGGCACGGCCAAATATACCAGCAATGGTTCTCCGGGGTTGGCCTTAACCAGTATGGGGTGGTGATGATAAGTATGCTATTAAATTCCTCAGGGCTTCTACGCATTCTCTTTTCCATTGCAGTCCCTGGTCTTTTTTCAGTACACCAAAGAACTTGTGGCATCTGTCGGAGGAGAGTGAGATGAACCGGGAGAGGGCGCTATTCGGCCCGTTAATTTCTACACCTGCTTCATGCTGCTTGGCATTTCAGGGATGGCCTCCATGGCTTTGATCTGGTCAGGGTTGACTTCGATGCCTCTTTGTGATACTAGAAATCCAAGGAACTTCCCGACGCTACTCCAAAAACGCACTTCTCAGGGTTCAGTTTCGTGCCGTACTTCCTTAGTATTTTGAAGGCCTCTTTCAAGTTGGTGAGGTGATCCTCCTTTTTTGATGATTTGGCCAATATGTCGTCGATGTAGACCTCCATTGTTTTGCCGAGTTGTTCTTTAAACATCATTGTCACTAGCCTCTGGTAAGTGGCCCCTGCGTTCTTTAGCCCGAAGGGCATTACTTTGTAGCAATACGTCCCCTGATGGGTGATAAAAGTTGTCTTCTCCTGATCTTCTTCGGCCATTATGATTTGATCGTAGCCGCAATACGCATCAAAAAAGTTAAGCAGTTCATGGCCTGTTGTTGCCTCTATCAGCTGGTCGATGTGGGGCAGCGGTAAAGTCTTTCAGGCATGTTTTATTTAGATCAGTGAAATCTACGCACATCCTCCACTTCCCGTTCTTCTTTTTTACCACTACGATGTTGGCGACCCATTCCAGGTACTTGAATTCCCTGATTGAGCCATTGGCTAGCAATTTGTCCACTTCTTCGCTCACTGCTTCGTTAATGGGCATTGAATTTTCTTCTCATTTGCCGCACGGGCTGGTGCAATGGGTTGACGTTGAGTTTGTGAGAGGCAATTTCTCGTGGAACTCCTGGCATATCTGCATGAGAAAAAGCAAACAGATCTGCATGGTTAGATAAAAATTCACGGTACTGACCTGGATTTGATAGGCCGTGGCCTATGAATGCTTTCTTTGCGGGGTCGCTGTTGTTTATCTGAACGGGGTCGAGGTCTTCGACCGTGGCCTTGCTAGCCTCGACCTCCTCAGGATCTTCGATGGTGTTCTCTGTCAGACAGACCTTAGTCCCCGACAGGGCTGATTGCTATGCTTCTGCGCTTGCTCCTTGGAACTATTTTGTGTGCGTGTGATCCTGGGCTATCTTATAGCATTCTTGGGCGGTGTGGGGCTCTCCCCGTATGCACTGCACTCCCCATAGGGTTTTGGAATTTGATTACTTGGTAGAAGCTAGATGGGACTTCTCTCATGGTGTGTATCCGCGGTAGTCCGATAATGACATTGTATGTTGTTTCTTGGTTCATCACGTGGAAGGTGGTTTCCATCGTGACTCCACCTGCGAGGATGGGCAGCGTCACCTCGCCTGAGGTTCATTCCACTACATTATTAAAACATGTTAGTGTTATGCAGTGTGGGATTATTTAATCCTCGAGTCCCATGAGTGCAAGGACTCTTGGATGAATGATACATGCGCCGATTCCATCGTCGACCATGATGCTTTTAACATCACTATCTAGTATGTGTAAAGTAATAACTAAGGCATCATAATGAGGAAAACACAAACCGTCGGCATCAGACTCATCGAAGGTGATACTATCTTCGAAGTCATCATACCGTTCATGGGCGATAGTTCGCTTCAGCTTGTGGGTGGTGGTGAATTTAACGTGATTGATCGCCGAATCATTGTCGTCCCCAATGATCATGCTAATGGTGCGTGTTGGTGAGGGAGGCCTTGGTGGACCATGGTGTGGTTCTCGCCCTCATGCGAATTTCAGCTTTCCTTTGTCACTGAGCAGCTCTTTCAAGAACCATTGGTTTAGCATTCAGTTTACCTCCTGTCGGAGACCTATGCAGTCCTCCGTTCTGTGCCTCCGTTCTTGGTGGAACTCGCACAGAGCGTTTGACTTTCTGGTGGGGATCAGACTTCATCTTTGCTGGCCATTGTACTTTGTTGACCAGCTTCTCTAGTGCGTACACTACCTCTGAAGGAGACACACAAAAGTTATGTGCAGATAATTGAGGGGGCGTACCACTGTCGTTCCTTAGCGGGGAAACGTGTCGTTGCAAGGCGTCTGCATGCCTTGGTGGTGGTGGGGTGTGAGGACCTGATGTATGGTTGATGTCTTTCCTGTTGAGGCGTGGGATTTGTTCCCGTCTTCCCTCGTTACGTCGGTCCCTTCGGATTTCTGGGTGTACCGTTGTCAACCTTCAGGTTGGGCCATTAAGGTCATCATCATCCCCACGTACCTCGACGCAATAGGCGTTGTCTATTTCTTCCCAGGTGGTGGGGGATATTTCAGGAGACGGCTGAGCAGCTTCTTGGTCGCCTTCGAGCCATCTACGTTGAGCTCGTTCTAAAAGGCCGCAACTGCCATGCCTTCGGATACGTTCGGTAGGCTCCTTTTGACCCTGTTAAATCTGGCCAGGAACTCTCTGAGTCCTTCTCCCGGGGTTTGGCGCACAGCAAAAATGTCGTTGACCTGTGCTTCCTCCTTCCTTTCCCCCGCATGGCCGGTAGCGAATTTATCTGCCATCTCCTCAAAGGTTGAGATGCTCTTGGCCGGTAGTTGTGAATATCACATTAGGGCTCCTCCCGTCAGTGTCTCTCCGAACTTCTTCAGAAGTACGGATGGTACTTGTTCTTTCGATAAGTTGTTGCCTTTGACGGCTGTAACATAGTGCATCAGGTGGTTCTCGAGTCGGTGGTCCCGTCATATACTTTCAAGTAAGGGGGCATCTTGAAGGTTTTTGGGATGGGGTATGGCGCGGCTCCTTCCGTGTAGGGTTGTTCGACGAACCTTCTCATGTCTCGCTTCGGCAGCAACTTAGGCGCGCCTGGGATCTTATCCACCCTTTCTTGGTGTTCCTTCATCTGGTCGCGGAGCGATCTGTTCTCGTTCTCCATCTCTTCCATCTTTTTGAGGTTGGCTGCGAGTGTTCCGTCGTTAGCTTGGACATCGACGGGAACATTGTTTGTTCTTGTGACCTCGAGCTCATCCTCGGTTGCGACACGATCTGTAGCTGGGGTGCACCTATCATTTTGAGGTGGTTTCTTGGCTAGATTGCTCACAGTGTTGTCAGCCACTCTTCTAGTAATCTCTTTATTTTTGGGGGTGCTTCCTTAGTGGTAGATGTTGAAGCTTCTCTTTCTCGTGGCACCACCAGGTCTTCTAATGAGGAGGGTAAGGCTTCCACGCCTATCAAAGTACTGGGGGTTGTGTGTAGGGCATCTCCTTCGGCAGCCGCGTTGAGTGTACCCGTGAGGTCTGTTCTTACCTCCAAGATATCCTTCATTCTAGCATTGTTTTCAGCCATTCTAGGTTGTAGAGGGTGGCTTTTCGAAGGGTCTCTAGAAACAAACTACAGCTTTGATTCTCAAAATCCCCACAGACGGCGCCAAATTGTTTGGCTAAAAAGTTATTCGAACACTTAACTAGCTTTAAAACAATCAAAAATGATATGGGTCAATCAGAATCAATGGTAATGTGATCTAGAGAATGTTAGATGATAAAAATCGGAGATTATAATATTTAGATCGAGATGTAAAAGCAGTAAGATGTATAGCAGGTTTTTTTGCACAAGAGAGAGAGCATTGTATATTTTCAGTAAGGAAATACACGTAAATCTTTACAAAGGGAGAATGTCATCTTTATATACTAAGGGACCTTCCTTGAAATAATACAAAAAGAGGTACAAGAGTTGATGGCCTCGATATACGAGTGTCAGAGCTTCATGTGATATTACAGTGTGTCACATCACTTGGTCCGTTTATTGACTGCGAACGACCTTACTTAAGTCGATCATTATAAGGTCGCCTTCTTTAATGAGGCCGTATGTGAATACCATGTGGACGTGGAGAATCAAATTTGCCCAATGCCGGAGTTTTTCTTATTGTTTCCCATTCAAAGAAAGGAAGGAAAAGAGGCACATTAACAACGGAATAATATGCACCTTGTCCATGAAGTCACTAGCTAGTTCAAATAGCAAGCAGAAAGACGAAACGTCAATCAAAATGTCTATTTATGTCTACACACTCCTCTCTTCTCTGCTCTATTATGCACTGCATTTGCATGTGTTTCTGCTTCATTTACTCCAATTAAAAAAGCACCTATGCGATGCTCCTCTCCTTCGTCTCTTTCTTGTTTATGAGTATATCTTTGCTTAATATGATGAATAATTCTCAGAGATAGAGAAAAATCGAACAAATCAGTCGGCCAATATTGAATAATAGAAAAATCTAATGCACACCCCTGGTCATCCAAACATCTTCAAACTAATCCCTCTATGCTTCAACCAGATCTGCCCCAAACAAATTCTAACAAGCTCAAAATTATGCCATCCAACTTTTGATATATTTTTACCCCCAAAATCAAAACTAAAATAACAATATATTAAACAAACTGCTGGGAAGTAGTACAATCTTTTACACCCAAAATTTAAAACTAATAAACGATTCAAAACAAAAAAGATCAAGCAAGAGGTGATGCCCTACGTCAAAATGACGGGACAAGGGAAGCAGGCATTGGAATCGATGAGACGTCTATAAAAGGGTAAATAAGAGCCAACACTCACGGCCTGCCGAGCCATCACAACATGTACCAAAAATCAATCCTTACTTTGTTTTGTTTCATTTGTTTGGGCATTGTCATATCACTTAAACATTATCCCACCACCGACGGAGAATTTATGCATTCATACATGATTATCATTGTAGAATTTGGTAAGTGTACTTTTCGTGCATGTCGTATGATGCAACCAATAGAAACCTCAGTAATTGCTTGGGGTTTATTCCAACTTTCACAAACTAAGATGGACATATCTGCTTAGAATAAGGGAACTGTTATCTAATTTTTTCACTCCACTAGTTTCTCCATCTTAATGCTTTTCATCTGTTACTAGCTAGCTAGTCTACTACCAACCTAAGGGAGGCAATTCGTTAGGGTACTATTTGTCCACCGGCCTTCAACTGCACTGAAAAGGATAAGGAATGAGATAACTCTTTTTTTTATTACAGTTAAGCTTCTCTATAACAATCTCGTTTGTTCCGAATTTTTTTGAATATTATAGTGAAGTGGTGTTATAAAGAATATATATTATAATATAATTTAAAAATTAATTTCGAAAAAGTTTGACTTTTATAGTGAGGTGTTGTTATATAAGGATGCTATTAGGGGTGTACATAGGTCGGGTTGGTTCGGATTTTGCAAATACCAAACTAAACCAATTGTATCGGGTTATTAAACCAATAATCAATCGGGTTTTTTTCTCCATTTGAATCGAATTATCGGGTTGATACGGTTTGTCGGTTTTCTTTATACACTCCTAAATGCTATTATAGACAGATCCGACTATATAAACACTTGCTATTTTGTAATAATCCATGTCATTTTACATGAAGATATTTGTTAGGCATGAAGTTAAAAAATAAAAAATATTTTGAAAACGTGTGGCCCTGAGCAAGTCATATACATTTTTAACGACATTAGTATTAGAACATGCGCGATGCGCGAACATAAATCATATCAGATTGTGATTTGAATTATGTATAAATAACTTTAAAATATAAACTTTCCGGATAAAATTTATAGATAATCATTAGATATTAATTAATAAGCAACACATGAAACCATTTCGCAAATCTCATATTGGACAACGTGTTTTCTTTTCTATATTTATATAATCCAATAGGTTAATTTTAGTACTTGAATTTTATTTCGTTATCAATATTAAAAATTACTAATGATGTCATGTGGTGATTTGTCTCGTTTAAACATATTAAATTATATTATTTTAATAAAATTCTCAATATTAGTTTTTTTGTCTAAAGCTTAAATAAGTCTTATTCTTTTAAATTTTACATAATTTTGTTGTTCTTTGCTTATAATTATTAAATTATTTATAATTTAATATTATTATACTTTCATGTGAGTTTTTCGGCTTACTAATTGACTTTATATTTTGCTTATTATCCTTTTAAAAATAATCGATAAATATTATTTTTTATTCTTAAAATTTAATATATTTTACGCTTTTATCTACTTACTCAAAACTATTTTAATATTTAAATCTATAAATAAAATATTTTGGAATATTATTCAATTTTTTTTAAAAATAAAATAGTAATTTCATTTCATCAATAGATCAAATATTACAGAGTTTTCCAGTAGCCGCTGACTAGCTCCTGTTTCAAAACAATCTAAAATGAAAACACTCCCATATGCTCTATATATATTAAATCAAGACAAACATATAATGCTTCTCTTCTTTTTCCTACGGGTAGTGATCCAGTCTTCGCAAAACATCCTTCCAGTGTTTAAGAGAGGTTCCCTGAATGTGCACATGAACTGCTATCTCTTTGCATGTATCCTTTGTAACTGAGCTTCCGCCTTGGAATCTAATCTTGTTCCTTTCCCGCCACAGACAGTATACTAACATTCCAAACACACTGGTGGTTATTTCAGCATGTCCATTTTTTCTTTTTGCAATGTTCCTAATCCAGTCGACTTTACTGTTCCAATCGCAAATGGTTCTCTGGTATCCCAGCCATATGAGCAGTCTATTCCATAGCTCCCAAGATATCAGGCAAGCAAAAAAAGATGGTCAAAAGATTCATCTACTTGCTTGCAGAATACACATTGTTGAGGAATCTGTATCCCAATGAGCATTAGCCTCTCCACCGTTGCCAGTCTTCTGTGCAGTGCTAGCCAAACGATAAATTTGAATCTTGGGTGTAGTTTTGGTTGCAATACTATACTTTTCCATTGTACTTTAGGGGTTTGAGGGAGCTGGAGTCTATAGAGTTTGTTTATGTTGAACAGTTCTCCCCTCTATAGCTGGATCAATCGACATTTCAGGTTCCCCTATATACCCTGGGTATTTGCTATCATTGATCTGGTCTCAAAGATCTTTCTCACATCCCAGACAGCTGTTTTAGTAGTAGGTACATCCTCTATGGCATTGTTCTTAATGTAGTACGTGTGCATCCATTTGATCCGAAGGCTGTCCTTCTTCATTGTTACTGCCCACAGATGCTTTGCTATAGCTGACTTATTCCAGATTGTTAGGTTCAAAACATTTAGGCCCCCAGCACTATATGGTAGACATATAGTTTCCCATGCGACTAATGCCTTTTTGGACACATTTGCCGCACCCGTCCACAGAAAGGATCTGCATATTGCTTCGATCATCTTCATTAACTTTTTAGGAAGCAGGAAAATTTGGGACCAGTAAAATTGCATTCCAAATAATACTGTCCTCATCAACAGGAGCCTACCTGCATAAGATAGGAGTCTTGATGTCCAGCAATTGAGTTTCTGTGTTATCTTCTCTACTATTGGCAAGCATTGTATAACTGATAATTTTTTGGAGTCCATTGAAACGCCAAGATATTTGAAAGGGAGGGACCCTTCAGGGAAGTTCAGTTCTTTCATGATTTCCTCCTTTGCCCAGTTTGAGACCCCTGCTATATATATATATAGCACTTTTGTCTGCATTTGCTTCCAGTCCTGATGTTTCCGCGAAGTTTAGGAGCGTTTGTTGTATAAGTCTTACAGATTGGGTATCAGCCTTGCAGAATAGTAGTAGATCATCCGCAAAACAGATATGTGACACTCTTAGCTTCTTACATCAAGGATGAAATTTGAATTCCTTCCTTCCCATCATAGACTTGAGTTCCCAATTCAAATATTCCATGACAATTACAAATAGATATGGGGACATTGGGTCTCCTTGTCGTATACCTCTTTTTCCTTTAAATGTAGGTGTCAGCCCCCCATTGAGGCTTAATGAGTATGTGACAGAAGAGATGCATTCCATTATCCATTTTGTAAATTTGTAGGGGAAGCCCATGTCCAGCAGCAATCTCTATATAAAACACCATTCTACTGTGTCATAAGCCTTCCTCAGGTCAACTTTTAATACACACCGAGGGGATATTTCTTTCCTGTTGTATCCTTTAAATAATTCCTGAGTAAAGAAAATGTTGTCTGTTATGCTCCTGCTCTCAATGAATGCCGATTGTGAATTGCCAATCAAACCACCTATAACTGTTTTTATTCTTGCTGTGAGCACTTCGGTGATTATTTTATAAAGTGTTGTGCAACAGGCGATTGGTCTATAATCTTTGACAGTAGTAGGATTTTGTGTTTTAGGAATCAGTGATACTGCTGTGCTACTTACACCTTTGTGCATCTTGCCTGTTGTAAAAAATTCTTTCACTACTTCATAAACATCATCAGCAACAGTGTTCCAGTGTCGAGTGAAGAATTCGACTGGGAAGCCATCTACTCCTGGAGCTTTGTCATGTGGCATATCATTTATTGCCTGAGAGATTTCCTCCTTTGTAATTGGCTTAATCAGAGACTGCTTCTGCTAGTTGTTTAAACATGGTCCCTGTTGAATGATGACAGTGTTTGGACATTTACAGACAGGTTTTTGTTCTCCCAGAATCTTGCTGAATTTGTCTAGGAATTCTTCTTCCACTACTTTAGGATCAAACAGTTCCCCTGAGTCAGTGTATATGGAACCAATTTTGTTCATGTTTGTTCTCTGCTTCACTTGTGCATGGAAGCATTTGGAGTTAGAGTCTCCACAGGTGATCCACTGTCCTCTGGACTTTTGATGCAGAATCTGCTCCTCTATGTTGCTCCATTTTTGTATTTCAGCTAAGGTTGTCCTTTCCTGTTCCATCAACTGCTGGTCCCTGTTTTTGCTTCTTAATCCAAACTGAATTGCTTCTAGTTTGTGTCTTGCTGCATTGAGTTGTGTTTTGTATGATGCTATGTAATTGTTCAGTTCTTTCAACTCCCATTTCAAATCTTTTAGATTTTTCCATATGGTGTGCATGCCTACCAGTTTCATCCTTTCCCCTCTGCTTCCAAACCTATCCTACTATAGCAGTGAAGTCAGTGTGCTCCATCACAGGTATGTACAGTTTGAAAGGTTTAGGATGTAAGTTGGTTCTCTGGATTCCAGTTTTGCACTGTATTAGTATAGGAGAATGGTCTGATGCCCCCGGATTCAGATAATCAGTTTCAGTGTGACTATACTGTTGCATCCATGTCATATTGCCAAAAGTCCAGTCTATCCTGCTATACACTCTTCTGCTGGGTTGCTGTTTGTTGCACCAGGAAAAGTAGCTGCCCATACTTTTCAATTGAGTAAGCTGAAGGGTGTTTATTGCTTCCTGGAAACCTCTGAGTTCATTTTGTGTCACTGGTGAACCAATTCTGTCGTTTGTATGAAGAACATTGTTGAAATCCCCATTGATCAACCAGCATTGTTGTACAGAAGCTCCCAGACGTATCAGTCTATCCCATAACTGCTGTCTTTTTTGGATGTCATTGCTTGCATAAACCACTGTAAGAAGTGTTTTAAAAGTGGTACCTGTTTGCTTAACTTCACAGTGAATGAATTGTTCATCAGTCATCAAAATTGTCACTTCACAGCTGTGTTTCCATAATAGTCATATCCTGCCATTTGAATGTTCATTGTAGTTACAGCAGCTGCTCCAGTCTCCATAGACAGTGTTTAGTATTTTCCTTGCTTTTCCTTCCTTTTACTCTAGTTTCTAGATACCCTATGACCTCCACCTTATGCTTCCTCAGAAAGATGTTTAAGTCTTTCTGCTTATGAGCCTTGTTCAGGCCCCTGACTTTCCATGTGCAGAGTATCATTTAGGGGTGAAGCTGGATGGGCCAGCGTCCCCAGGATTGTCTGCCATCTGTAAAGGATTGAATCTGTTACTTGAGTTCAATTTGCAAGTTTCTGGTTGCTGTTCAATCTTCTCCTTCTATTTCACATTTCCTACTGCAGTTACACAGTTTGTTCCCTCTGTTTCATTCTTTTCCTCAATTATATGTTCCTGTTGAGTTGCCATTTGTTTTGAATTTATTTTTGGAGTCCATCTCTTAGCAACTCTGAATTTCTGTTTCAGCTGTTCTGGTTTAGGCTTGCTCCTGTCTTCCTTTGTATTCTATTGCTCTTCCTTATACCAACAGTCAGCAGAACTATGCCCAAATCTGATACAGTTTTCACAGAATTTTGGTTTCCATTCATATTCTATTTGTTGCACAATGAGACTTCTGTTCGTTTGAAGCTCTAAACTGTCTGGCAGTGGCTTGGAAATGTCAGTTTCAATCAACACTCTGGCATAGGATACCTTTTCCAAATCAGCAGTGTATTTATCAGTGTACAGAGGCTTTCCCACCACACTTGCCAGTTTACTTAATACTGCATTGGAGCAGAATCCTAATGGTAAAGCAGGGAAGTTGATCCACAGTGGAATCACAGTTATATTAGCCGGATCAAATATGAATTCCATTTTCCATTGTTGCGGTATTAGTGGCTTGTTATGAAATGTGTAGGGTCCTGCTTGTAACACTCGATCCTTATCCTCCGCATTGTCAAATCTGAATATATAGTACCCATCATCATGATACATTATTTGAGGCTGATCGACAAAATTCCACAGGTTTGCGACAAAATTTTCCATAGTCTTCTCATACGGAGATTCACCATGTACATACCCTATCAATGCATTACTCCAATAATTCTCTAAGTCTTTAGTATCGGCTTCGTCAATTTGTACTACAAATTTCCCATCCCTTAGAGCAGGAGGGACATAGGTTAGGGCATTACCTTTTTGAGGGCTTCTATTGAAGGATGTTTTCTTTTCAAGCTCCCTTGTTTCTGCTACCGGTGGTTTGCTTTGTTCTTTTTCTGCATGCGCCGAGAAGTGCAGTCGTCGGGTTGCCTGTGACAGAGTATCCCTCTGTTGAGGGATTTCCTTATCCTCTTCAATTTCGTCCCTAATCGGTTGGAATTGCTTAGGTATGAAGCTTCCAAGAGTTAGTGGACTCAATCGCTGCTGGATTCCGGACTTCGAGGTCACTATCGCACCATTTTTCCCAGCATCTTCTGGGTTGTGGTATACTGTAGGTGCGGATCCCATGCCCGGTTAACATCGATTTTGTTGGTTTGTTGATGGTGTAACTTGCGGATGTTCATCGCCACTCGATTCTGGTACTGAGTGTTGCTTCTTCTTCGTCTTAGCCATGGCAGAAGCATAAGTTAACTTCCAGCTAACATGCGCCGACGAGCTAGAGAGAAACCCAAAACCTACTATTGCACCTATCACTTTAATCTATTCAATTATTTAATTGGTATTATTTTAAATTAATTTAATATATTCTCACATTATATCTATTTTTTTCTTTATACAGTCTCTTCCCTACTAAGAAATCTTTAATTAATATTTTACCTAATATCATATTTGACTTTAAATTGTAACTTGATTAGCATAAAATATGATATATAAGTTCCTTGATTGTTGTATTCCAAATTTATTAAGTTTTTTATATTTAGTCACATGCAATAAAAAATCTTTTTTAGTTTCAAGATACAAAATTTGACTTTTAATTTTAGATAATAAAATTACTTATATTAGATATTTATTTTAGATTTTTAAAATTTTAATTCTTATCTAGTAAGACTTAAAGTTTTGTTGGTTATATCTATAGTTTTGAGCATTCTCATCATAAATTTAAGAACTTTCTACTCTTAAGCAAAATAGTCTTTTCCATTAATATCTAATATTTAATTTTTAATTATTTTTTACTTTTGCTATTATGTTATCAAATATATGGTATTATCACAGTTTCATATGGTTTTTATTAATTTGCCACTTTATTTAGTATTATTATCCATTACTATCCTGTAATGTAATATAGATAAATTTAAAAAGAATTTAGTCTTAAAATAAATATCTATTTTATTTTAAAAATATTGCTTGAATTCTTAAGTTTTTAAAATGTATCAATATTATTTTTAAGTATTTTATTTCACTTTATTTTATTTTTCTAAACTAATTCTTAGCATAAATATTCTCACACTATTTTTAATTTATTTTAATATTTTTAAGTTCTAATTTTATCGGTTAACATCAGTCGTGTGGTATTATCCACAATATCATCTTTCTTATCATAATAGATAAATAATAACTTTCTCATCTCAAATTTAAATAAGTTTTATCATTTTTCTTTATGTGGCTTTCATTAGCTTGTTTAATTTAGTATCTATTTATACCACACACATTTTATTATTAATCATAAAAGTTAATTTCTTATTTGTTTGAACACGTTATATCTAATGATAATATTTCTATTATTATTTTATTTCTCCATGTACTATTTCTAAAAATAATAAAATAATGAAGGAAAACAGATTAAGTGTTTAGTTAATAATTATATTTGGAAAACAATCAAAATTTATTTAGTATAAGAATGTGAGTCAATTTTAATTGATTTATATCACAAATTAAATTTGATCAAATCTAAGTTGTTTTAATCCTTATTAAATTTGTCGAAAAATCTATTTAGATTATATCTTAAAAATACTAAGTAGAAATATTTCTAATTAGATTATTTCTCCATGTACTATTTCTAAGTGACATTTTCTGAATATGTCACTTGGCTTAATGTCATGCCTCGCTATAAATATATATAATATTTAAGTTTTTTTATCTTATAAATAACTTTATACTTTATGTAAAATCTTACTTTACTGCTTGAATTTTTTAAATTTTTAAAATCAATAAATCTTTAATATCCTAAGTAAGTTTTATTTTATATTTTAACTTACTTCAAAGTATAAATAGTCATAGATTATCTCAATTTACATATTTCTATATTTTTTCATTTTTTCTATTTTAGTTTTTTAATTAATTTTTTACCTCCATATTTCTAGCTAATTTAGAAGAAAATCTATGAGTGGATATATATATATATATATATATATATATATATATATATATATATATATATATATATATATATATATATAGAGAGAGAGAGAGAGAGAGAGAGTAGATTTGTCTAAAATATATTTAGATTATGTATAAGATTCATTAAACTACTTCCTTTAATTATGTTTCCATTTATAATTTCTAATAATTAATGTTGTCCTACAATTGCGAAGTGGCTTCATTTCAGCTGGCCACTTGGCTTAACCACAATGCATACTACTCTCTTTTTTATATAACGAGCCCGATACCATTACTTTTGATCAAATCTCATTTTCATTTTTCCTTAAGAATTTTCAGAAAATAATTTCACGAAAAAGTTCCGTACTCGGGCCTGGGACCTCGGATTTCGATTCCGCGAATACGCCCGGGTCCAAATTTCCCTACGGACTCTCCGGGACCGTCACATCACGGGTCCGGGTCCATTTACCTAAAACATTGACCAAAGTCAACTATAACAATATTATTATCAAAATTCATAGTTTTTAACACAGAATTCAAATATTTCCACATAAAAAAATTTCGTCTTCGCTCCCGGACTGCGCATGTGAATCGAGGCAACCAAATAAGAGGTTTTCAAGGCCTCGGAAGCACAAAGAAAGGGAGAATTACGGTAATGACTCTTTGGACTCAAACCCTCGAAACACTTAAAACAATGCTAAAACCAAATGAATCAAATGATTGAATCTTCAAGTTCTAAGTTTCCTTCTAACGGGTCAAAACGCCCTTAAACTACTCGGATTGACACCAAATTTTACGGGTAAGTCTTAACTGATATTTCGGACCTATACCAAGTTTCAGAACTAAAATCCGAGCCCGATATCTAGGAAATCAATTATTACTTAGTTTATTTAATTTCTTAAAACTTCAGGTTAACAATTTCACAGAAAAATTCATTACTCGGGATAGGGACCTCAGAATTCGATTCCGGGCATACACTTAAGTCCCATATTTTTTCACGGACCCTCCTTGATCGTCAAATCACGAATACGGATCCGTTTTCTTAGAATGTTGACCGAAGTCAAACTTGGCCTTTGTAGAAAGACTTAAAGAAGCAAATGGACATATTCGTGCTCAAAACTCTTCTAACTTCCGAACTACCCGTCCCCGCAAGTTATAAACTTGTTAAAGCAAGTGCAAAAAGTTTTGTTTAAGAGAACGAGGTTCTAAAACGCGAAACGATCAGCTGGGTCGTTACATATTCATCACATTATTTTTACGTAAATTCTTTTTTTTTTTGTTCTTTTCTTATAGTTATTGTATAATTTAATATTTCATATTATTATACCATCATATAATTTTTGTTAGATTATAATTAAATTAATATCTTGCGTATTATCCTTTTAATAGTATGTGATTAAAATAAATATTTTATTCTCAAATTTGATATATTTTTATGCTTTTATCCTCTTATTCATAATATTTTAATCATTTAAATCTGTTAGTAATATTTTTAAATATAATTAATTATTTTATTTTATATATATTAAAATTAATTTAAATTATAAGTATCCTCACACTACCTCTATTTCCTTTTTAATATAAATTCTCTTTCCTACTATAAATGTTAGTTAGTTTTATATCAATATTTTACCTATAACCTAAATAAATATAATTTTTTTAAATTATAATTTATAATTAGTCTAAAATATTAATACATAACTTATTTGATTATAATCCAAATTTTTTTATGTTTTCTTAAAATTGCCAAGTGGCTTCATTTTAGCTTGCCACTTGGTTTAACCACATGGCAAACTACTCTCTTTTTAACATAATATAGATAGATAATTTGTATGCTTTATGTAAGATCTTATTTTGCTGCTTGAATTTATTTAGTTTTTAAACATAATAAATCTTTAATAGGTTATCTCAATTTACATACATACATACATATATACATACATATATATATATATATATATATATATTATATATATATATATATATATATATATTAGTTTTAATTAATTTTTCACCTAGAAGAAAATTTATGAGTGGATCAATATATTGATATTGATACAAATATACATATTAATTTAAATATAAATATATAGACTAGATGTCTCTAGATCTATTTAGATTATGTATAAGACTCATTAAACTACCTCCATTAATTATATTTCTATAAATATTTTCTAATTATTAATATTGTCCTAAAATTGTCAAGTGTCTTCATTTTAGCTTGCCACTTGTCTTAATCACAATGCATACTACTCTCCTTTTAATATAATATAGATACTATATATAATTTCTAATTATTAATATTGTCCTAAAATTGTCGAGTGTCTTCATTTTAGCTTGTCACTTGGCTTAACCACAATGCATAATACTCTCTTATTAATATAATATAGATATTTCTAGCTAACATAGAAGAAAATTTATGAGTGGATCAATATATAGATACTGATACAAATATACATATTAATTTAAATATAAATATATAGATTAGATTTCTCTAGATCTATTTAGATTATGTATAAGATTCATTAACTACCTCCATTAATTATATTTCAATATATAATTTCTAATTATTAATATTGTCCTAAAATTGTCAAGTGTCTTCATTTTAGCTTGCCACTTGTCTTAATCACAATGCATACTACTCTCCTTTTAATATAATGTAGATACTATATATAATTTCTAATTATTAATATTGTCCTAAAGTTGTCGAGTGTCTTCATTTTAGCTTGCCACTTGGCTTAACCACAATGCATACTACACTCATATTAATATAATATAGATATTTCTAGCTAACATAGAAGATAATTTATGAGTGGATCAATATATAGATATTGATACAAATATACATATTAATTTAAATATAAATATATAGATTAGATTTCTCTAGATCTATTTAAATTATGTATAAGATTCATTAAACTACCTCCATTAATTATATTTCTATATATAATTTTTAATTATTAATATTGTCCCAAGATTGTCAAGTGTCTTCATTTTAGCTTGCCACTTGGCTTAATCACAATGCATACTACTCTCCTTTTAATATAATACTAGTATTGGAACCCACACGATGCGCGGTAACTATTAAATAAAATTAATTATAATAAATTATTTTATTTTATTTGAATATATTAAATATAATTATTTCAATTAAGTTGCATAATCAAGCATTTATAAATTTAATTACGTTTAAAAATAACACATTTATTTATGTTCGCTTCTAATTGCAAAATCTATCATTTTGTAATTTTAGTTAAGCAGACCATTCTTCTAAGTTCTAACCATGCGCCATATTGCAATCAACATAACTTAATTAACCTTAGCTTCTTCTTCTTCTTTTTTATTAATTAATAGTGATTGATTTTATAACTAATTCAATTCATGGTTGCAAGCATACTCAAGATCCTCGAGCTCCAAGTTCATAAAGGTACTTGTTTTATCACCTTGGTTGTACGATTCTACGTTACTATAACCAATAACTTCTCTATTACATCTGCCACATTTAAATAATAGTTATGAATAAGGTGATAAAACATTCAACAAAAAATAGGGAAAGGTAAAACAATTATCGGATAGTTCATTCTCATAAACCTCAACTTGATTTGTGGGATGTTGAAGGCTTAAAGTTGAAAATATTCAAACTAAATTGTGGATCACTAATTTCATCTACACTCTTCTTATGAGAAAATGTCAGTTTCAATTTGTGTTTGTTGGTATTAATTTTCATATTGTTTGGTCCAACCACAAAGTTTTTCATAATATACAATGCCAATTCACGTATTTTTGTTTTGAAAACATAACAGCTCTTCCAATAGTACATAAATTCGACCGTCCTAAAACAAAAAATGTGAAAAGAAGTTAGTAAGGCGCATAAGTTGAAGAAAATACATCACAACTTGAAAAAAATAACAACATGTAAAAGAGTATGCACATTTTCGTCTTGAATAATTAATTCGATTGAATTAGAATTTTCTGGTTTCTCGCGGCCTGGAATGTGCCACAATCTAACAACACGAACTTTCAAATTCCAACTGACTTTGGACATTACTATTTTGCTGATATAGTTGTAGTTTGGAGTCATACTTTGGGCGAAGTTTGTGTGAGAGCTAAACCCTAAGCAATGCAGAGAAGCCAAACTTAAGTAAAAGTTGCTTAAATAAAGATTTGTAAGAAAATATTATAGTAGTAAATTAATTTATAAGGATCCTTGGCGGAAATTTGAACGTATGATCTACTCTCCTTTTAATATAATATAGATATAAATTATCATTATATTATTAAAAATAAAATTTTATAATATAAATATAGATCAATAATTATATATATATATAGATACACACACAGACACCTAAAATTAAAGGGATAATATCATATAAACTAAACCTTGAGTTGGAAAATATATCATGAACGAAAATCAGTCCAAATTCACTGCTATTCGTTTATCACCTGGATCACAATTGAAGGGAGAATATTCCTTAAATAGAAATTTTACTATAGAATATTTCTTGAACAATTTAATTTTGATTTTGTCATAATCTTGTTAATCTATAATAGATTTTGTCATAAATCTATTTAAATTTTGTTTTAAAAGTGCCAAGTGGCTTTTTCTCAATATGCCACTTGGCCTAACCTCATGCTTCACTACCCTCCTTTTAATATAATATAGATAGATATAGATGTGACATAAAAATCAAATAATAAGGAATAAATAAGAAGATTAAAGTTAATATTTCTAGATATGTGTCCCATTTTATTTTATTTTTGGCAATAGATTAGAAAAGAAAGTTATGTACCACATAAAATGGAATAGATGGACTACTTCAATACGTTTAAACACTATTGCATTACCTTCTTTTTCCAAACTTAAAAACCTTTAAGAATTGATAATCATTTAACTATATATGTAAAGTCTAAATTAGATGTGATATTTTCCCTATAAAATAAATTTGCATAACACCTTAAATTATCTTTTTTCACTAAAACTAAATACTCCCTCCGTTCTCTTCCTACCAGTCCAGTAGATTAAAAATAATTTTTTTTTCTTTTAGTTGTCCGCTTTTATAAAATTTAGATAGGGTTACTAATTTTTTTTAAATGTTATATTTATCATTAAGTACTCACACTTTCCAATTATTGCTTTTGATAGAAATTTAATTACCAATAAGGATAATTTAGTAAAATCAACTCGTAATAAGTGATTTCTTAAGAGGAGTTCAAAAGTGAATAATTGACTAGTAAACGAGAACAGATCGAGCATATACGAAGTCGAATGCAACAGGAGTTATGGCGGATAGGATGTTATTAATGCAAGGTTCTTTTATGATAAATAGGACTATAGGAGAGTTTATTGCTCAACTTCTTTAAAAGGCATTCCAACACTCATTTGACTCTCTTATGCCTAGTCGAATACTTCGAATTCAATACAACAGCAAAATAAAGTCGCTGAAAGTTGGCAGAGGCCAGGTTTTTTTATCACAAATTTTAAGTGAACCCACTATTCTTGGTAATTGAAACACACTGCACACTACCTGAGAGTCAACTCTCACTCTTCTAGGGGAACCTAATCATTCATTTACTACCAATAATTAAATCATACAGTACAAAATAATCTACTCTCACCAACCCAGAGGTGTATAAAATAATTAAATAACAGAGCCGCTAACCGGCAGGCATAGTATTGAGTATTAACCACTCTGGGAGGGAAGGGAACTCTCATTTTGAAGTTTGATCTGAGTTGCAGATTTGTTAGCCATGTTTTCAGGCTCACTCCTCTCCTTTGTCAGGTTAACAGAAGTTGCAGTTAAAAACTATTATGCAAGCAAGAATAGCAAATGAAGGGTAATTTTCCATTACTTGCTACACTTGAGAAAACCCCACCAATCTTACTGTACAAGAGAACAACTTCTGAGCATTAAACCCACCTTAGAGTCAGAATTAACCCCTGAACCCAAAAAGACCCAATTTTTTTTAAAAAGGAACAAAAGCTAGCACAATTCATCATAGAACTAGAGATAAAAGTAAAGAAAACACTCCTATTTTAAGAACATAGCAATTCAGATGCTGAGTAGGTCAGGTGGAGGTGATTGGGGTGTTGGCTGATGGTGGTCTTTTGTGTCCCCGGGAGCCGAGGTTGGGGACTCTAAGGCAGAGGCCACTGATGGTGGAGGTGACTCAGTGACAGTTGAGTCACCTGATTTTGAACCTGGTGGCTTGGGAAGCTCGGTTAGTATTTGAACTACCTCTCGCATGGTGGGGCGTTCCACAGCCTGCTCTTCTACACACAGCATTGCGACATAGAACACATGCATCACCTCATTAAGGGGAACTGTTGAGAGTCTTGGGTCAAGGATGATCTTGAGAACTCCATCCTTTTCCCCATCAGTCATTTTCCTAACCCATTGGACTATGTCAACACCGTCACCAAACTCTCCAACTGGCTTTTTGCCACTTACCAATTCTAATAGCACCACACCAAAGCTATATACATCACTCTTCTCATCAACCTTCAGCGTGTAAGCATATTCTGTAAAGATTAACATAACATGCTAATGAGAAGTATACAAATCAGCAGAACATATAATTGCTAGCAATCAGCAAGTTTGTTAGATAACTAAGCAGGAAACCGGAGTTTCACATCTCCTTACCTGTTCTAGAAGTGTAAATAGTTCATCAAATACAAGGACCAATTATTTAATGTTGCTTTGCTTCGGGAGCATGCTACATTTGAATTATTTACCAAGTTACATAAGTACTCATAAATTCCAACCTAACAAATACCAAAGTAGTTAAAGATCCTTTTCAAAGTAAGAAGATCCTATCCTCTAGTTTACTACCAGTCATGGATAGCCACTATCCATGTTCTCAGTTTTAGGAGAAAAGGAGACTGATCTTGTTATCATGTTGAAAGGCAAGACTACATAATACTAGCACATTCTATTATGTTTAGAACACCTAATCCTGTTTGAACAAAGTGGTAACTAGTCTCAGCTGCTTAATTATAGTTCAATAACAGATTTGTGACTTCAGTACTGAACTAGTATTGCATTAAGTAACAAGAGAAATAAATTTGAACACACGTCAGAAACCAAGAATGTCATATGAATTATGAAGGCTTATATAAAATACCTGGAGCAATGTAACCATAAGAACCAGCAATGGCAGACATGCATTCTGATGTCCCTGAATCTTGCAAGAACTTAGCAAGTCCAAAATCAGCAACATGAGCTTCAAAGTTGGAGTCCAGCAGAATATTGTTTGATTTCACATCGCGATGGAGGATCAAAGGAGAGCAATCATGATGGAGATAGCAAAGACCCTTCGCAGCCTCCACTGCTATCTTATACCTGGTATCCCAGTGTAAATGACCGCCTTTCTTGCCATGAAGCATTTCCCCAAGGCTCCCATTAGGCATGTACTCATAAACCAATAGATTTGTCTCATGATTCGAGCAAAATCCTAATAACCTAACAATGTGCCTGTGCCTGATCCTCCCAAGAGTCTGTATCTCTGCATTGAAACCATGATCATGAGAGGAACCCCTGCTCATAGCCGGTAACCTTTTAACGGCAACATGTTCCCCACTCGGCATTACCCCCTTGTAGACTATACCAGCACCTCCTTTTCCAATAATGTTATCCTCCTTCAAGCTATCCAAAACATCATCACAGGTAAAATCTAAGCGCTGGAAAGCAGTGAGCTTCCACGCACGAGCCTCACTTGCCTTCTTTAAAGATCGGGCCTTTATAATAGCAGCAACAGCAAACACAATAGAGCAGACAAGCAAACCAATAACAAGTAAAAGCTTCATGGAAGGCGATAATGCGCCTCGTTGGTGAGGTTGACTAACCCCATCAACAACACCCTCTTTGCAAGGCCCCAAATAAGGTCCGCAAAGATCTGGATTTCCCACAAATGATGTGTAATTGAAATAACTAAACTGCCCAGTTCCCGGAACTAAACCAGAAAAGTTGTTATATGAAAAATCAACAGAAGTTAAACTCTGCATACTAGAGATAGGGGCAGGAATACTCCCAACTAAGTGGTTTCTTGATAAGTTCAAGTAGTTGAGTATCCTCATACCTGTGATCTCAGTAGGAATCTCACCCGAAAGCTGGTTCCTGCTGAGGTCAACATAAGTTAGCAACTTGCACTTACTAATCTCCGGTGCAATGGGTCCAGATAAATCATTGTGACTGAAATCAATTTTGGATAGCTGCTGGAGCTTCCCAATTTCAGCTGGAATTCGCCCCGAAAATTTGTTCCCATCGAGAAGCAATTTTTGAACTCCGGCAAAATTTCCAATGGTTGCCGGCAAAGGCCCAGTTAGGTGATTATTGGAAAGGCTGATCTGTCCAAGACTTGTAGATATGGATTTAGTCTCAGGAAATATACCGGTGAGAAGATTATTCTGAAGTTCAACTTGTGAAAGCTGAGGCAAGCTTAAGAGCCCTTTTGGGATTGACCCATTCAGATAATTCTCCCCCATTCTAATCCGACTAAGTGATTCACATTGGCCCAAAGATTCAGGAATTGGCCCAAACAAGAAGTTCCCAAGAGTGATTATTGTCTGCAGATTTTTACCCGCGCACATGTTTGGGGGTAAATTTCCAGTCAATTTATTGGAACTGAGATCAAGATTTTTGAGCTTACTGTTTGTGCCTAACCCCTGTGGAATGCTTCCAGTAAAGTTGTTTTCCCAGAGTTGCAACACCTCTAGCTCAGGCAAGTCCCCAATGAACTCCGGTATTGACCCATGAAGCTTATTCCGGAAAAGATTCAAAAGAGTGAGATTCTTAAGATCCGCAAATGTCGGCGGCACTTCGCCGGAGAGCATGTTATTTGATAGATCTAAGGATTTTAAGCTCTTAAGAGTACCTATCTCCGGAGTTAAAGACCCAGATAGAGAATTCACTTGTAAGAAAAGAGTATCAAGGTTCTGAAGCTTCCCTATCTCCGCCGGAATCTCGCCAGATAGTCCACAGTTTGCAGCATCAAACCTTACGAGCTGTGATAAGTTCCCTATTTCCGGCGGGATTCCGCCGGAGAAGGTGTTGTAGTATCCTACGTACAACTCGTGAAGTGTGGTGACGTTTCCAATCTCCGGTGGTATCTCTCCGACGAGCTCGTTTCCGGAAACTGCGAGATATTCTAGGAACTGGAATCTTCCATACTCCGGCGGAATGCGGCCGCCGAAAAAGTTCCCGCCGAGGTGGAGGTGTCTTAAGTTAGTCATCTGATACACGTCAACGGGAAGGTCACCGGTCATGTTGTTGTTGTAAAGGTCGAGGACTTTAAGGTTACGGAGACGGGTTAACTGAGGAGGGAATCCTAAGCTGAAGATGTTATTGGAGAGATTAAGGTAATGAAGATTCGGAATAAACGAGATTTCAACGGGAATGGGGCCGGAAAATTGGTTAAGGGCAACGGAGAGATTTTGTAAGAAACGAAGATTTCCAACTTCCGGCGGAAGAGTGCCGGTAACATTGAAGTCTGAAATGTCAAGAGAGGTCACATGCCGATATCTATCGCACGTGACACCGTTCCACGTGCAGTGACTAGTAGAGATGTTCCACGAGGCAAGAGCTAACTTTGGGTCGTCGGTAATGGCAGTTTTCAGAGCAAGCAAAGCCTGGTATTCAGGTATACGGGGTTGTCTACCGGCGGTAAAGTGAGTGAAATGCATAAGAAGAACAAGAAAAAGGAGTAGAAGAAGACGCATTTTCACTCAGTCTATTGCCCACCAACTGTTTGGTTTGTGGTTTCACTCTGTGAGAGTGCGAGAGCAAAAAGGAGGAAGAACAGGCTGGTGAGCTGTGAGGAGGGATTTGGTTTGGGGTGGGTTTGGTTTGGTGTATATTCTTCTTGCTACGATTTTCTTTGTTTTGTTTTGAGTAAATAAATAAAGGAGGAGATACAAAGAACAATTTTTATTTTTATTTTGAATAATGAGATAGTACTGAATACTGATGTACTGAGATAGAGGCCCCAACTCTTTCTGTAACGTGGGGAACAAACTTTTTTGTTCCTTAAATTTAAAAAGTTCCAAGCATTTACATTTACACTAGTATCTTTTCATGGATAAAAGGTACAAAAGCAAGTTAGTAAAACAAGTTTTGGTCTTGCTTTTCTCGTGTTAACAGTAGTTGTCCTTACTAGAGGCTTCATAATTAGCAACAAAGCCAAAAAGATAATTGAGAGGCTTTTGAATTCTTAAGATTCCCTTCAATTCGTTGGTTGTTGATTTGTCCTACATCGGAGGAATTTTAGGTCATTGGTCTCCTTATACGGCTTGGGCAATACTCACCTCATAAGCTAGCTTTTGGGGTTGAGTTAGGCCCAAGATCCATTCTTATCATGGTATTAGAGCCAGGCGCATCCCAATTATTGTTACCGATGTTGGGCCCCCATTTATGTTGTCCACGCTCCAGAAATCTGGGCGTGATGGGGGTGTTGAGTTGTCCCACATCGGAGGAATTTGAGGTCCTTGGTCTTCTTATATGGCTTGGACAATCCTCACCTCATAAGTTATATTTTGGGGTTGAGTTAGGTCCATTCTTATTTGTCACGTTATACAAAAGCAGTCACAGTCATGTCCCTATTAACCCCTTTAATTTAGTGTGTTAAAAATAATTTCATTATTTCTTGTAGTTTTCTCTTCTTCAGATTAGTTCTCTGGTTGATAAAAAGGTGGTCCTTACTGAAATCCCTTTCGTCTTTTTAGTAAACTTTTTGGGATAGGGCGGGCTTGTATATGAAAATAGGAAGAAGAGAACAGAGCTGAAATTTGAATCATGCACTTAAGTGATACGTAATGACATTAATATCAACAACAACTATCCAATATAATCTCGTAAAGTATAGTCTAAATGACATTATTATCATTTAGTGCAATTCTAATTACTCTTACAACTATGATACATGTAAGGAGGCAAAAATATTGAATCTAGTAATTTAAGCTTAAAAATCAAAAATTACGTGACAGTGAATATTAAACCTTATTTATCAATTTATAGAGTATATGTTTATTTTTCGTTTGTTCCAGAAATATTATATTTTATACTTAAAAATAATTTAACTTTAAAATTTTATTTATCCTTAAAAATTTTTTTAAGTCACACAGATGTTTAAGACTTATTTTAGAATACAAGTTTTAAAAAAAATCTTTTCTTTCTTAAATCGATGCCCAAATGCCACGTGAATTGAAACAAATGTCTGCTAATTATAGCAACTAAGTGATAAATTATTATTTAAAATAAAGTTTATATTTATTTATTAATTTGATACAAATACGTTCATTTATAAGTTTTTCTCATGCAGGAATCATCACCTAAATTCTACTTTACTCTTTTTCTTAGTTAGCAAACAAATGGAAAAGAACAATTAGAAGTAACCATTATAACATGGCATTGTAGTTTGAAATGTGAGGTTTTTGATAATTTGCTGTTTGCTTGCAACTTTCATTATCCCTTTCGGGCCTCTACTTATTTTTCAAATTAAGGAATATTAAGGGTAAAGCAAACTCAAATCAAAACAAGAAGAAAAGGGATAGGAAAGTGGTACTGTTTTTGTATTATCGTGCTAATAATTTTGCTTGGTTGGACGTCTGTAATATAATTATATATAAAGTTATGAAAGAACCCAAGAAGTGTCGTTCTCAGTCCCACTCTCCTCCTCACTATTCGAGTGCACAATTTCATGTTACGAATTTACCCCTCTGCCTGCACTATATAACCAAAACGAGGAGATTCAAGACTGCTTTGGAAAGTGATGGATAGGAAAAGGTATATTTTATGCCCATTTTACCCGCTCCGATGTTTGTGGATATTGGGAGTCTGTAGAGTTTATCCTAAGAGATTATTAATATCAATTCATACATTATAGTGCACTACTTATTACTATTTTTCTTATAACGATCTAGACTCAAAACTAAGGCCAAATAGGTGTACGGCCTCTTAAACTTAGGTTCCGATTTTTATTTTGACACTTTAACTTAGCATTTAAATACAATGCATAACTGGGCTGTAAAAACTTAAGCGCATATTTTTAAACGCTTTCCACGAGAAATAATATACCAATAAAATGTTGACACGTGTTTATTTATCCAGGTCAGATAAAAAACTCTTTTTTTTCCTTACCCACATTTTACCTCACCTCTATTAATCGATCTTCCACCAAAATCCCCTTTCCTTAGCCTAATAAGCCCTAATGAACTACATTGAGAACTATTCCCGGTGGAATCTTCATCGATTTTGAGTAAGATCGAACTGTCCGTCAACAACTTGGTCAACTATACTACTAATACGAGTAATCTTTTGTTTCTTACGACCGTGGTGGTGAGTGGAGTTGGTCGTGACTGAAGTTTCGTGGTTTATGTTCTTTCAATTGAAGTTTTTTCTTTGTGGTAAGCTTTTATTTACAGAATATTTAGTTGTTTTTGGCTGTTATAATTTAGTTTGGTGGGATTTGGAAAAAATAAATTTTTTAATAATTTAGGATCGGGGAATCTACTGACATCCTCTGTTTTGTTTTTTTTGGTTTTTCAATACAATGGTAAATCTAGTTATGTATGCAGACAAATATATTCTCGACGATTTTCACCATAGTGGACAAATTGTCAAGGATCCTAACTCGAGACATGTAGGAGAGAGGGGTGAGGATGGTCACATGATAGGCAAGAACCACTTTTATCTTTTTGAGCTTCTGTCCTACACAAAGGGGGCATGCTGGGGTATTGGGTTTCTATTTGATTAATCCAAAATCTAATGACTTTGACTTTATTGAAAATAATGAACAACTGTGTAATATAGTTTGCCACCTTAATCATCTTGATCATTTGGATTTGTTTATTAAGCATGAAGTAAATGAGCCTTTAATGGTTGATGAGGTTGTCCAATGTGACAACAAAATAAGGAATCCCGACGAGGGAATATCATTAACAGCTCAAATATTCCGGCAGGGGAGAATACAATAATAACAGTCTACTCGTCCCGACAAGGAAATCATTTCAACACATTTTCTTTTAACCCATTTCCTTCTCAAATAACGCTTTATATGGAATTCATCAAATAAACAAGACAGTTGTGTCACATATTTCGAATTAAAAGAATTACGACTCACGGTCATGCACTACAAGAAAAATGACCGTTAAGGAAGGAAAATCTGTTCCCTAAAAGTGAAAATCTGGTCCTAAAAGGGTCAATTACAACGGGAAAAGGCTGACCGTAACCCGTCGTAATAGCCTTCGTCGCTAAAGATCAATAACGACGGGGGTCTTAATATCTGGTCGTTAACTCACTTTAGAGACGAGAGAAAACACCGATCGTAAAATGCGTTTAGTGACCAGATTTTTCGTCCTAACAGGCGATGAAAAAAATATTTATTCCCGTCGTGAAATCGTTTTAGCGACCAAATGTATATGGTCCTAAATTTCCTTTTAGGGACAGACAGAAAACCTGGTTGCGAATAACATTTAGAGAATTTGTCGTCCCTAATAAACTATGAAATATATATATTTCTTTCGTTAAATCTTTTTAGCGACTAACGCCAACTTGTCCTAAATTATCTTTAGAAACCAACAAAACATCTTGTCGCTAAACCATTATTTTTAGAAATGGCATCTCTATCTAAAATAATTTTGTAATTTAGCGAAATATTCAGGTCTATTAATAACCAGGAGTAGTCCTAAAAGCTCAATGCAACAAAAAATAATTCTTATCAATAAATATCAAACTGTTATCGAAACATCTAGATATAAAAAGATAAGATATCAAGGTCAAATCCCATGATGATGTTACTTTCTATGTTTTCTCAACACCTCAACAAAAAAACTTAGCTATCATCCTAAGCTAGACTATGATATCAAGTTTTGTATAATATTCTTAGCAAAATAATAATGAGCTTGTGCATTTTATAAGCTTGTATCTTGACTTGTAGCTTCAATATTCAAAACCTGTAAGTACAAAATATTGAAAAAAAATGATAAACAACTATTGATAAAATAACATTTATAATTTAAAATGAGCAATAGTTAAATAGCTTACCTAAAAGCAGTCTAAAATCACGAGGTGTTGTCCAGCAACATCAACAAGGCTACAAGAATATAAGCAAAATTAATCAAAGGTAAACAACGAGACTAATAGCCAATTAGATATAACCTCTTAGAATTCTTTAAGACATCAAATTAGCTACAGACCTAATAATCTTTCTGTTCTGAGAAGAGACTTACTAATGATCTTTCTTCAACTAAATAGCTGACTCATATCAGAACAAATTAGATGTATCTACTATACATTCCAGACAACTTGGCGAACATAGAGGATACTGCAACATTAGACCAAATAATGGTTAGGACCAAGAAACTTAAATCTCTTCATTTACATATGCAAGAAGTTGACATTAGTGGCGGTGTTGAGTACTCTATTGATGATCTCCACCACAAGGAGAAGATTTCTCAAGAAGTTAATCAAGAAACATGTCATATTCTTTGGCAACAAGAAAACTACAACATCAGTAAAACTGAATCTACTGTACTGAAGGTAAACCTAAGTTTGAAGAAGACTCGGGACATTGACGACAAGTCAGCATGTTGATAGTGATAATGAAAAGAAGACAGAAGCAGGAAAGTATTGGTCCGAGAATAATGAAAGCAAGAACATGAGTTGTGTTACGGGATCGGCAACCAAGAAATCTCCTGGAGGGTTTAGAAAGATGAACGAAGATATCATCCATGTAGAAGAAAAGCAAATAAAGAAACAAAACATCTGCAGTGTAATTACAAAGCCAATGCGAGATGTAAGACAAAACTGTACATTTGCAACACCAATGGAAAAAGCTACACAATACTATACAGTTGCAACACCAATGCAAAAAGCAACACAAAGCTTCACAGTTGCAACACCAATGCAAAAAGCAATACAAAGCTTCACAGTTGCAACACCAATGCAAAAAACAACACAAAGCATCATAGATATGAAGAGTTCAGGAATGAAGTTTGAATCAAGTAAAAGAAAATTTGAGGAAAGGGTTGCAGAGCAAAACAAATCGAAGAAAAGGATCATAATGGTGGATTTTCATGATATGCCTAAACCTGCTAAAGATTTGTGTGCTCCCAACGCTGCTGGATAGGAGGAGGAGGTTTTGAGCGAGATTCTGATTTGATTTGTTGCAGATTTTGCCACAAGAATCTTTAGTTTCCTTTTTTCTTGTAATTGTGGAGAGTTTCATCATTCACTTCATTTTTTTTATTCAGCATTGTGTATACCTGTTATATGTCTGAATGATCTTTTACTCTGAAATAGAAAATTCACAATCATAATTTTAAGAAAGAAAACTCCAGGGATCAAGTATGTATTCCCTTCTCAGATATATACGTTAGCTTTGATGTGGTTCCTCATGTGTATTGGCTCCAAAGTGGTCTTTTTATTGCTACTTTTCTGCATAGTCATTTGTATCAGTGCTTTACTATGCCTTTCAAGTATCATTCTTTTTTTAAAAGTCAGAGTTGTTTAGTAGTCTTTATCCCCTTAATTGATCTCTTGTATTCCTATTTTCCCTAGCAAGGGTGTATCATTTATCCTCTTAATTGATCTATCATTTTTCCGGGTTGGTCAAGTCACACAACAACCAAAACATTAGGAGAGCCAACAAACAGACTGCACTTTCCGGTATGGAAAATCCAAGTAAACCGGCCTACAAACCAGTAGTATCTATCAACAAAACCAAGTTTGATTACAATCAGCTTGGATAGGTATGACAAAGTGTCATCGACTGTAACTATGTAATGAGTTATGTTTGAAATTCCACAAGTACTGCAGCAGCTCAATCATGTGTTAAAAATACAGATATCTCCTCAGACACCCCCTAAACATATATTTATTGGGTCTTTGAGAAGAAAAGCAGGCATTGTGAAAGCATTGCAAGAGAAATCTTCTTTATCTGTAACGTGAGTGTATAATTTGGAGCTAGGACATTGTTGCACGCCCTTATTTTCTAGTCTTATGATCCTTCTGATTAGCAGGTTGTGTAAGTTTATAGTTTGTTAGTTTTTTTTTGTTATCTTTGAGATAGCTTACTGTGTCAAGTCTCACTATGGTTTTGTAATGACTTCTCTTGGTGATTACTACAGAGTTAGTTACAAAGTAAGTGAACTTACATAACCAGACTCTTTTCTAAAAAAAATAAGCAATAAACAACACATACTTTGAATAAAAAATGAGAATAGTTCTTAAACACCTATGTAAAAAACTTGTCTAGTGTCCCAGTTCCTTCATGTATTAGTGTCTGTATATTATCACAATTTGACTTGTATGTCAAATTGTGTTCAGGCTATGTGCCATTATGCTTTTACAATTATGAACTTTTAGTTATGAATATAAACTTCAGGTCTATTACCTAACAATGGCACCAAAGAAGAGTAATGAAAGAATGCTTTCCATTAAGTGTTTCTCTAATATAATAAAGCTAAAATACATACTGCAGCTCAGATTTGAGCAGGCTTTTTCTGGTGCTCAAACAGCTAATCGACTCAGAGTTGGGCAACAGGAATTTAAGCTAGCTTATGATCCTGAAATACATAATGCAGCTCGTTACTATAGCTAAGAGCTCGTTACTGCAGCAGGTCATTACTGCAGCTGAGAGGTCGTTACTGCAGTAGGTCGTTACTGCAACTGAGAGCTCGTTACTGTAGCAGGTCGTTACTGCAGCTAAGAGGTCGTTGCTGCTAGAATAACCAGACTCATATAGAAAGAGCAACCAGCTAGAATAACAAACTAAAGTGACAAATTTACTGCCATTTGACTTCAAAAAATGGCACACAACGAACTTCAGAGATGTTTCTATCTCATGGTCTATTTAACGCTTAACCCAGAAATCTCGAGTTCCAGAAATCAGAAGGAATAAATTACCAAATTATGAGTTTATCATCCAAGATTGACTGTGGAGATCCCTGCTTCCATTGAGGATACATTGAAGAAAATCTTGGCCAACCAGGAGAGGATGATGGCAAAGCAGGAAACCTTGGCCAAGGCAGTTGGTGAGCACAACAATGCACTAAAGGACTTGGCCAAGGAGCATAGAAAGCTGCGAAAGACAAAGGCCTCGAAGGAGTCAGTGGCGACATTGAAGGTGCAAGTAGACAAGTTATTGACGGATCACCTGCCATTTGATTTGCTATTTAGGGATCTGGCCGTAGAGCCACCAGTCGGATAGCCACAGGAGGAGGAGCACGGGCCGAGGAAGATGAGAAAACTCCCTAGTACTGAGGGAGTTGTGATAGTAGTAGCTCCAGAGCATGAGGGTCCCTCTAGTTCCCCTTCAGTTGATGAGCAAGACCAGGAGCAGGCACCTGTCCCAGTATCACAGCAGTAGCAGGCTGAGGACCAATCTAAGATCCCTGCCAGTACAGAGGACATGGGAGCCGCTGATCAGCACAGGGCGGCTGATGAGGCTTGAGGGGCCGCTCTATATCCTTTGTTGAGTATTTTTATGATGTTTTTATTTGGTAATTAGCATTGGGGACAATGCTATCTCTTATTCGTGGGGGTGGGGCCCTACTATTTTTGATTTGATTGACTAGATTACTGTATATATTTGCTTCATTTTTAGCTTTTGACGTTCGTAGTATAGATGGCATGTATATAACTTACTTCATGTATGTATTCATCTCCCCCCCCCCCCCCCCCCAGTTACATTTTCTATTCCCATTGTGTACATATTCATTTGGTTTTCATTTGAGTTCTCTATTTTTGTTAGAATTTTTCGTTTTCATATTAGTTGCAAAGTTAGGCTCGTAGCCTTTTTGGTTTTGTTTTGGCGTTTGCAATAAGCCCTTGGTTTTCTTAATGCCACGGTTCTTTTCAAGGTAGAGTGTGGTACGAACCGGGTAGCTCAATGATAGATGGCGTGACAACCTTCTTAATAGTTTGAGTCTGTTTTTGATTTCTCTTTTTAATTTTTGAGTTTTTATAGTTAAGGGTATTTCAGGTAAAGCTTCACTTGTGCGTAGCATATTTGCCGTTGATCCTATGATCAACGACATCAAGTTGTGTTTAGAATGATGAAAGTCGTCGCCTTGAGACTATTGTGTTGACAAAACAATCATCATATGGTCAATTTGGGCCATCGTGCGCTTGAATCGTATCTAAGATCGTTGTGGACCCTCGACTCCGTCTTTGGCAATCCTTGAGTGCGTGTGGTGAAAATTCGATTTATTGAGCCCAAGTACCGTGTCGATGGTCTAGAACTTGCCCCGAATGTTTATTGAGGCAAAATCATAGGTGGAACATGATTTGAGAAGTGATTATAGGTTCTCCTTGATACAAAAATGCCAATTTGAACAATTTTATGACCTACCAATCAAATGATCCCTAGTTCACCCCTTTTTAGCCTTGAACCTTTTTCTTTCATGAACCAAGTTACAAGTCTATACCCGTTCTCAATTAGACCTTCTCTTGGCACCCAAATCTTCCCTTGAGTAGTGGCAATTGCCTAAGCTTGGGAGGGGGCAAATGAGACAAGAAAGGCATCAATGTGGTAAAAAGGCACAAAAGCAAAGGAAAAGGAAGGTAGTGAAAAAGAGAAAAAGATAAAAAGAAAGACAAAAAGTGAATAAGAATCAAAAAGGGAATCAAAGGACAACAAAAAAGTGAAAAAGTTTTGGAAAAGTAGACAAAAATAGAAAGGTTTTGAATTGCAAAAGAAAGAGTGATAATGTATCCCTCTAGCCCCTTGAAAGAAGCGAATTACTCAATTGAGTCAAGAAAGTATGCCAAAATAAATCAAAAGAAGTTCTTAAGGGATGATTGAAACCATTTGAACAAAGTCGTATCCTACATTCACCCAAAAGCCTTCACAATGACTCATCAAAAGCCCTATTTGATCTTGAGTTGAGGGAAGCCTACATTAGTGGATACTTACATGAAGTGCAAACATATGGTACTTAGAGTCGGACTTCGGGCCATTTCTTTTTGAGAGATGAGAGAGAGTTCATTCACCTCGATTTGCATGCAACTATTCTAAAAGGTGAGGTCTACTTAGGGAAAGTCAAGGATGCGTGAGTTTAGGTTCCACAATGACCAAAGCGCTTGAGAAAGGTTCCATGATGAGATGTGTCAATCCTTGATGCTCCTTTGTCACACTTGATCCACACGTGTTCAAAGTTTTAAATGTCTTAATGATATATTTCCATTGAGGGCAATTGTTAGTCCCAACTGAGGCTCGTTAAGGTTACCTTAGGAAAAACATGAATTACTTGGGAGTTTTTCATTGATGGATATGTATAATTTTATTTGCTTGAGGACAAGCAAAGATTTAAGTTTGGGGGAGTTGATAACTGTGAATTGTACATATTTTATACCATTTCTTACCTGAGCTTTGTGCATTAATTGACCTAAATTAGTCCTGAAATGCTTACAAATGTGCTTGATTGAGGTTTGAGTGACAAGATAATAAATATCATAAATCGGCTCAAAAAGGAGTGAAACCTGCAAAGCGTCAAAAGATAACTGAAATAGGGGTCAAAATGACATGTGCGGTCCGCACTGTTTTGCAACGCGGACGCACAGGAAAGTTCAGAGGCTGAGTATAATCAAGGCTACCCTGCGCGGTCCTCACTAATTTACCACGCGGCCACGCAAGTGAGTTCAGAGGCCCTGCAATTTTAAAGTAAAGCTACGCGGACCACATTTATTTCCATGCGGTCCGCACTGATGGAAATTCAGAGACCTAGAAAATCAACACAAAAGTGCACGCGGCCACATATCAAATCAGTGCGGTCCGCGTGGGTAAATGTTCAGAGATTTCAAGTTTTGACAAACTATCCTACACGGTCTTGTTCCTTTTCTACGCAGTCCGCATGGCTCAGCCTATGCGGCTACGTGACACATTTGGCGTTGTCAGCATCCCTAGTGCCAAAAGCAAAGAATTGAAGACCAATTGCCCTTTGCGGCAGTGACATTAGTACGCAGTCCATGCCAGACCCTTAGGGGTATTTTTGTCCGGTTTTTTCTATGTAGTATAAATAGAACATTTTGCCTTTTTAGGTGAAGTGGGGATTTTCAGAATAGCTGCCGAGTTCGAGACTTCACATTGTTAGCCTATTTTTGAAAATTTCTTCTAGTTTTAAAGTGCATTCAAGTAGATTATCAATATAGTTAATTATTATGTCAATTTCATCTATTATCTCTTTAATTTCTGTTACTACTATGGCTAGCTAAGCCCATTAGCTAGGGTTGTGGCTCAACCCTAGTGTGGGTAATTAATGAGTGTGATTGTTTAGTGCATGAATGATGTTGGGTATTTGTTATTTGGATTAATCTTATGTTTTCACTAAGATTTGGTGGTTGCAAACACTAAGTCTAGCTTAGTGAGTCTTGACTCTTCTTGAGAAAGAGAGTCTATGATCCCAAGATTAATTCCAACAAGGAATTGGGATGGACCCATGAGAATGGTAGTCTCAATTAACGCGTTAAACCTCGAGAGAGTAACCGCCCAACTTGAACCATTAGTTGCTTGGGCAAATTAGCCTACCCAATTGGTCTCGAGAGAGTCAATTGGAAAAAATCACTCTCTTTACCAGGAGTTGTGAGAGTGGGTGCAAAAGTGCAACGGTTATAGCATAAGTCCCATATCCATTGTTTGTTCATTAGGAATCTCAACCCATTAGTTAACCACATAGGTACATGCCACGACCCTAGTGCCTTTCTCTATATTGCTTACAATTAGAATCATTACCTTAGCATAATTTAGTTTTACAATTGTAGTTGATAAATTGTAGCTATTACTATAAAGAAACCAAAAATGATAGAAGATCAATTAGGATCCAAAACGCACTTCTAGGCTTAGCAAATACTCAACTCCAAATCGAAGCTCTCTGTGAAAAATTGATCCCAATACTACTATCGGGTAAAAGTATTCGCGCCCGCTCTTTCTTAGGATTGAGTCTGCATCGATCACTATCCTGAATGTAAGGGTGTGTTTACTGTAATACAGTTTGTGGGTTGGAACTGTTCTGTTTGTTTTTTACTAATTCATTATATTTTACAGCCTGATATATCATCCGAGAGAGTCATATCATCTGGGACACTCAAGGATACATTTGGATCTAACATAGACATGGATTTAAGTCCCCCCCCCCCCCCCCACGAATTGAAGTTTAAAGGAAGAAATGCAGTGACAAGGTGACAGCTTTAGCATATGAGTGTAGTAAGGAAAAGGCCCTTCAAGTCAAACAAGTTCAACTGCATCTACATTGTGACGCATACCAACTTGTTTATACTATCTAAGATGTCACTGTTAGTTTTTTGTTTCGACAGTTATGCTCTGTTTGATACATTATGCTCTGTTGGAGCTTAGTAGTTTGGGAAATTATTATACATTTTGATCTGCTAGTTTTTTACTTGGGCAAAAGAATAATTAGTTTTTGTATTTTGTACACCAAAACAATGCTATGTCTTTTTAGGTTCGATGTAATGCTAGTTCATCATATTATGCATTTGAATGTTAGAGCAGTTATGTTTTCATATTCACGAATATGTTTGGACAGTTATGTTTTCAGTTCATGAAATACTAATTTACATTTTATTCATAACACATTATGGAATTGCAACTTAACTTAAATTTGCATAAAAAATTGGGCATGTCATTGTTGATACCCAATTTTTCTCTATGTATTTTTATACCCAAAATACTTTCAAAATCGCTTTTGAATGCATATATAAGCATCAACGAGAATTTTGGTATTTTCCCATAATTTTTCAAGCATTTTAAAACAAATTTATAACTTATTTTGTACTGTAAAATCCATATTTAGTATCAAATCTTATTATTTTAATAAATAAATTATTTTTATTCTTTCATTTACATAAAAATATAATGATTTTTTATTTACAGTATTTTATAAAGCCATTAGGTATTTTTAAATTAAAATTGCATTAAATTGCAGTTTTAGCCTATATATCAATTTAATGAGTATTTCAAGAGAAAAATTGTTGCTGGTATTTTTTAATTAATTCTCAAATGTATTTTATTATCTTAGTTATTTTATTGGATTTTTATAAAATTATTTACAATTTTTTATAAAACTACATTTGGGAACATTGGCTATTTAAAATATAGCTGTTAGTCTTTCAATTATAACCCCAATTTGTAACCCCAATCCAGCCCAATTTTAATTTCCAATTTACTTAACCCAATTCAAATACCTGACCCAAACCCACTAAGCTTAACCCACCCATTCCGCCCTTTTGATCATGGTCGTTGATCTCATAAATCAACGGCCCACGTTATTTCTTACCAAATTAAACCCTCAAACCCTTAACGTATCCTCACTTTCACCAATCCGCCCCCTTTCACTCCCAAATAATCTCTAGGTTCTCTGAGAACCTTAGTCTCCTCCGGTCCTCTTCACTGGCATTAATGGCCATTCAGGGCCTGAAACTTATATGCTCGTCCATTCATTACCTATCCTGGCCTTTGGGTTCGAAGATCGGGACTTTGTTTCGAGTGTGACTGGACCAGAGGTCCTTCTATGGCGTTTCACGGCTGTGTCAGGCCTTTCTCCGGCAAGTCTTTGAAGCCTTGGTTCCTTGCCAAGCCCCGATGAGTCCGTTCAGGCTTTTCTCGCCATTTCTAGGCCTCCTCTGAAAACCCTAATGATTCGAGGTTCTTTTTCATTTTTCCTTGTGTTATCTTACAATCTTCTTTGAGTACTAATTGTTTTCTGAAATTTTTAAAGTGTTTCTCATCTCTTTCTTCACTTAGTCATGATTTCAAAAAACTCTTCGTTACCTAGGGTTTTCTATGACTTATCTGATTTCTTTGATTTTGTTGTTTATTCTTGCTACTGAGTGTTCTTCTCCATGATTTTGACATTTTCTATTATAGCTCTAAAGTGTTTTGCCTCACTGATTACCTTGCTAGGGTTTTTGGTTAATTGTTCTATGCTTTCTTTATAGTGTTCTGCTCTTATTCGTCTTCGTCTATGATATTCTTTGTGGTTTGACTTGTAGTGGGAACCCTGATTTCTAAGGGTATTCCCCATCCCTTTTTCTCTGTGAAACCCTAGCCAGCTCTGTTTGCTTCTTGTGTTTGTCACATGTCTACTCTACTATTTGTCAGTCCCTCATATGTTCAAAACTTATGCATCTTTTATAATACTGCTTTTCCCCCTTCCCCCTGAAGCCCTAAATTGATTTTTGTACAACTGTTTGATTCTCTAATTGCTCCTTGTTTCTTGACTAATTTCAAACGATTAATATCCTGACTCCATGATTTCCTGGGTGATTACTTGCCTTATATGCCCTACCCGTGTGATTTTCAAATTTTTTATATGTATTTACCCTATATTCTGTGATTAATGTTATATTTTCTTTCCAAAATTAGACCCGGGCTTATTTATTTTTCCATTCGGTTCCTTAATTGAAGGGTCTCCCTTCACCTAATTGATACTGATTGATTTCTAATTATTTCCTTGCCTTACTGTTGCTTCCCTTTCAACTATAAATAGGTCTTGTCTTTTCTCACTTAACACAAACTCATACTTGAGTTCTCTCTACTCTTACTCACTAAAAAACTTTCTTCTCTTCTACCTTTCTTCTCTGTTACTTGCTCTCTTGCTAAGGATTAGCCGGCTGAAAGCCAAGGCTAATTATAAGGATTTTCTTTGTTTTGTTACCTAAATTTGCACTGGTAGGCTCCTAACTTCATTTCTTAACTTTCAAGTATCTGTTTGTTCTCTCCTCTTCTTTGTCTCTTATGTTATTTCAATTAAGTTTTGCATGATCAATCCCTTCCCCTTGCCCCCTTGCATGTCTGTTTGTTTCAGTATTTCATTTGAGTGTTAACATGTTCAATTTTCTTCCCTCTTTTCCCTAGTTTATCATGATACCTCACCTATTTTGTGTACTTTAATGTATTTTCATGATAATCCCCTTCCCCTTTTCCCCTTGTCTGTTTGTGCTCAGGATAATCCTGAATCCTGACCCATATCTGCTTATACCTTTAGTTTGGACTACAACATGTTAATCCCTGATTCCCCTTTCCCTTTGGATGCTTACGTTCAATGTTTTATTAAGTCCAGTTTGTGCACTGTTCATTATTATGCTTCAATTTAATCTTGTCTGCTAAGTGCTTTTATATGATTCCCCTCTCCTTTTACTCCTTGTTTGTATGTGAGTTGTTCTGGACAAGGGTGGTACCCTTTTGCCATTTCTAGTCTAGAACAAAGGCTGTCAATAGCCTATACTCAAAGCAATCCCGTCCCCATCCCCTATCTTATGGGTTTGAGCCTTGAAACAGGCATGTTGGTGCCCTAATCACCATACAGGGCCTAGTCTGACTTGTTTTCAAGTCTGCTCTTGCCTGTTGCACCATGCAAGAGGTTAAAGGTGTGCAAGTCTCACTCATAGCTAGGTATGACTACCTATCGTATTGGTTTTTCTCCAATTCCTCACTTTCACACTTATTCTTAGTTCTTTAATTCCTACTTCCCTTTGTTAAGCCATACTTAGGGGACCCCAGAGTCTTCTCTGAACTCGAATTCCTTAGGGTTTGTAATTCCACATTTGCACTTTTCCAATTAGAGTGTAAGCAATGCCTGGGTTCTATTTAAAGCCCTTGGAACTTTGTAACAATCTAAAGAGAAATGTCTTGGATCTTGGGAGCTCGGATTTGGTAAAAGGCATATTGTTATACATTAAAGTTGCTTCGAGATTCCTTGGGCCTGTTATAGCTGCTGATGTATTTTAACTTTTATATCTTTAATGTTCTTTACTTTTTCCTTTTTTTTGCTCAACTTTTTAATAATTTGTAATATAAAAACTCGGGGGTATAGTGAAAGGGACATGGGGGGATTTCCTTTCTCGCATGCATTAAAGATCATGCCTACAGGTTTGCATTATTAGATATCATGTCTATAGTTTTCTCATTATTGCATCAGTATCATGTAGAAATCATGACTATAGGTTTAGTCATATTTGCATCGGTCGAAAACATATCTTAGGACCTTTGTTTTATCTATGCATACTGTTATCATGCCTATTCTATACTGCCATGTAGATACCATGCCTATAGGCTCTTTTGATATCGCATCGACTTCATATAGAAACCATGCTACTAGCTTTGCATCTTATAATCTCACCTAGAAAGCATGCCTATAGGAACTATATAATTGCTAGGCAAAATAGTAGGACGTCTAATCATATCATAACAACAATTAAAGGTTAATAAAACAAGTTATAAGCTCAGATCCGTTAATGTTTTCAACGTTTCAGTAACTCAACTTGTCCCCAAATCGGATTGTTTTCAAAACGAGCCCAAGTCTGCCCCTTTCGTGATCTGTAAACTATTTTTTATTTATTTTACCAACCTATGATTGTCTATTTGTCTAAATTCTATTCTTTCAAGATTTTAAGGTCTTTAAACTCCTCTTCCTACTATTCCTTTATACTCAACTCATGTGGCCAACCTATAGGCCTTTTGGAACGTGTTTGCAACCTTAAATCTTTTTAAGCAGACCCTTTGTCTAAAGCTAACGTTTTCTAAAAAGTGTTGTTGGTTTTATTAAGAGTCCTATCGACTTCTAAAACGGTCCCGGGGAGCTCGAAGCAGATTTTCTATCCAACTCTTATGTGTTAAACTAGTCTGCCCGCTCTCCTAACCTCTTCTAAAGACCAAATCAGTAATTGAAGTCGTGCTAAACTACTTGATGTATGCCATGAGGTTTATTTGAGGCTCTAATTGTTTATTTGCATCCTCCTTATATGCTACTTGTTTTTGACTTGTCGCTATAGTATTTTCACCTTTGAATACTCCATATACATATCCTATCCCTCTTCCCCCTTCCTTAGGATTAGAAGTCCTAATGCCCCAGGACTAACATGTCGGGACGGGTATTAGCATGCAATAAGTAAACGATACCAACGCGTTTAAATACCTTACCGGGGTGGGAAGGGTCGAATATGGAGATGATTACGATGTGATAATATCATAAAGAGACCCCTTTTTGGGAATATGTGCGGGATATTGCATCGAATGATCCATATTATATTTAAACCTAAGACCCTCATTTCTTTTATGTGCTTTATTTAAATGCTTTCTTAATGCTTTTCGAACTAATCCTCTCTTATTTCAAACTTATGTCATTTTCTTTCTTTTTTGCTTTCAAGTTGCGCGAATGTCATATATGTTAACCCTCTTTGTTTGATTGCTTCATCTCCTTATAAAGTCACAATTAGCAAGGCCGGGAACCACATTTGTGGATCTTGAGGGGTGCCTAACACCTTCCCCTCGAGATAATCTCAAGACCTTTCCTGAACTCTGGTTTTTATTTTCAAAATATTCTCTCCTAAGTGTCCTAATGCACTATAATCATTAGGTGGAAACTCTTCCAATTCCGTAACCCAATTCCCAAACGAGAAATAGAGTTGTTTTGCCCATAATATCGTAAAACTCGATTTCGCTTTTGAAAAATGGGGCGTCGACAGCATGGAGACTCTGCTGGGGAGTTCTTTTTAGTCTTTTACCACTAAGTGATTTGTGACTTTACTGCTTTCTTTATTTATTGCTTCAATTATTTTTCACAATTACTAACTTGTTTCTTCATGTCTTTCTTTTCCTTTAACTATTTTACTGCTTTATTACCTCACTTTATTTCTGTTCCGTCTTTAATTTCGAGAATTTATTGTAATCATTATGAACGTGAAAATATATGTATATATTTCATTGTTGTAATTGTATCCTTCAACATTATTTTCCACTCGTGCCAAACAAATCCTATAGCAAAGCTTATAATGAGTGGTTGCACTCTTCCGATATTTACAACCCCCCTAAATTTGGAAAAGGCATATATGTGGTAAAACAAGTAGATCAACGCTGTAGTCAACGGCTTCGCGCCCTTCCCTCTTGAGTTGTCCGCTCTAGGGTACCTTGTCTAGCACTTAAAAAGTAGAAACCTTACTCCATATAATTGTTCATGCATCATGGTCAATCTTAGCCGAGTCAGTTATGTCGTCCGCATAATGACTCGTGAGGATAGCCTAAGCCAAAGTCCCTCGGGTTTCCTCGAAACCCAAACGGACATTCACATTATGTGCATTAACTTGGAGAACTAAATGCCTTTTGCTAATTATTGATTTAAATGGTCTAGTCTGGTGGGGTTAAGGTCCTAACTCTGTTTTGCAGGAAATGAGGCACGAGATCCCCAGGTTCGGTATGGTATCAAACATTCATCCAAAGTTGCTAAGCTGGTGGGATGATTTGCATGGTAGCGATCGGGTTGTCGTCCGCAAACACTTAGGAAATCTTCCTTCACTTTTAGAAGTTAGGCCAGATAACAAAATAGTGGAAGCTGCTACCGTGTTCTAGGATAGTGAATGGCCCGTCTTCCGCTTCGAGGATATCAAAATAACACCGATGTTGGAGCAAATTGGGGGTTTAGCCGGAATTCCTTGGGATAGCCCGGGGCTGCTCATGCCAGAAAACCGCAAAGGTAGAGGGTTCTTGAAAATTATGGGGCTAAAAAAGAACCCTAATCTGACCAGTTTGAAGGACTCGTACATATCCTTTGACTTTATGTATGAAAGGTCCGGACATAGAAAATCATATCGCAATCACATGGACGAGTTTGGCCTGACCTCTTTGGGGCACATATATAGGAAAGCCTTTGTATTCATGTTCTGTTTCCTGGGCATGATGGTTTTTCCGATGAAGAAGTCTAGAATCCATACAAGGCTAGCCATGGTGACCAAAGCCATAATGGAGGGTATCGACGGACAGGCATTCAGCATAGCACCCATGATCCTCGGCGAACTGTACCGGGCCTTAGAAAAATATCAACAAGGGGCACCTCACTTTGAAGGGTGAAATTTGCTAATACAACTCTGGCTCATCGAGCATCTTCAAAAAGGAGAGTATCGACAGGAGATCATATGACGAGATTGGGATGACCATATTGCTTTCCATCATCCAAAGCAGATGCACTTCATGCCGGATATGTTTGCTCACCCGGAAGACGCCAGTGGATGGGTGGAACTATTAAGGAATCTGAGAGAAGAGAATGTATAATGGATGTACGAGTAGTTTCCAACTGGAGAGTTTATCATTCGGTCTAGGGATGCACCATTACTTGTACTCATCTGCTTAAGAGGAACTTAACCTTATGTCCCTCTCCGAGTCAAAAGGCAAGCCGGAAGGAAGCAGATTATACCAAGAGTGGAAAAGATGAGTCACTACAAGGCTGATTTCCAGGATGACGATAGCCTACACAGGTGCTGGGCTCAGCATATGTGGCACTCCAAAATCATACTAGAAAAGGAATCTATGGAGCCAGATAGGTATCAGGCGGGACATGCGCCGCTTTATCCAGGGTGGTTAGAAAATGATCACATGGGCTTGGGAAAAAATAGGGTTTGTCCATGGTCACATGGTTATTGATGAGAAGGTTGTAGCAAAGGTCAAGCATAATCAGTTGTGCAAGCGAATGAGAGAGTGTGAAAGTGAACATCGTGAAATGCTAGAGGCTCAAGAGAAGATAATCAATAAATGGAAGTACGTGGCTATCTGCGCAAGCAACCGTTTAGGGTACTTGGAACATGGTATAGTGGAGCTGGAAGGCAAGTTTCTGAAAAGGATCAAAGACTGTCAGGAAGCTGAAGGTGATGAAGGTGGGCACTTGGATCGAGCTTACTTGTTGCTGGGACTACAGGAGCTGATGAAACTGTACGAGGGAGGCAAAGATACCGAATCCGGGGAAGGTCCTTCTGGGACCAAGTAGTTAGGATTTTACTGCTTTCTTGATGTAATAAGGCCCTCGGCCATTAGTGACAATTTTTCTTTATTTCAGTTTATTTTGACTCGTTCTATTTTCTATCGATAAAATGAGGCATTTGGTATTACGAGTTCTCCAAATCCTATTTGTCGCTAGGCCTACCTCGGGCACAACGAGGCACCCAAATAGGAAACGATTTATATTCTTGCAATAACGTGTTTAAATACCACAATGTTCTCTTTCTCAAAATCCACACTAACTTTTTACCTTTTGTTTTTCTTTTATTTTTATTCCCCTCCCCAAAGGTTAGTTCCTGCATTCTGGCACCATCAACATATTCAACAAGATCTAAGGGTCCTCCTCCTCCTCCTCCTCCGAGTCCTGCCAGAAACAGGAACAAAGGAAAGATGGCAGATAATGAAGCAAGAAAGGAAATTGAAGGAACTTCTCAGGGTACCCCAATCACCAAAGAAACTGTTGCTCACTTGGAGAAAACTTTGCTAAGGTTTCGAGAGGAACTGGACCAAGTTGGGGTTTGGCAAGCTTGTCCATCTCCCTTGCTGCTACAGATGTCAACAACCAGGTCCATGCACCTCCACAGAAGATTCCAACCCAGGGTCGCAACAATGCTCCACCACTCATACCTGAGCCTTAAAATGCTCCAAACCACCAGGATACCCCTATCTTTGTGGATACTATTCCATACTATACACAGCCCATACCAGATATGTCAAAATCAGATTCACTAATTCAGAACATGGCTGCTAAACTCAAGAAACTCACTAGCAGGGTTCAAGGTGTGGAAGGTAACAAGGGTGTGGAAGGTCTGAATTATGAAGATTTGTGTGTTCAACCCGATGTTGAACTCCGGAGGGGTACAAACCTCCTAAGTTCGAGATGTTTGATGGTACGGGTGATCCCTGGGTTCACCTCAGGATGTATTGTGTCAAATTAGTGGGAGTTGGTAAAGATGAAAAGATCCGCATGAAGCTATTCATGAGGAGTCTGAAAGGTGATGCTTTATCTTGGTACATCTGCCAAGATGCGAATAAGTTAACGAGTTGGGTAAACATGGCGTCCGATTTCATGGACCGTTTCACGTTCAACACTGAGAATGCGCCATATGTGTTCTACATTCAGAATTTTAAAAAGAAGCCTACTGAAACCTTTTCGCGAGTATGCTACTCGTTGGAGGTCGGAAGCTGCCAAAGTCAGGCCGGCTTTGGAGGAAGAACAAATGAACTGATTTTTCGTTCGTGCTTAGGACCTGCAGTACTACAAGAGATTGATGCTGATAGAAGGACAGAGGTTTGCTGATATCATTAAACGGGGAGAAAGAATTGAATAGGGAATAAAAAATGGTATGGTCACCAACCTTGACGCATTGTAGGCCACCAACAACGCCTTGCAATCTGGTGGTTCATCGAAGAAAAAGGATGTTAAACTCCAAAATGGCTGCGCAAAGAAACCACTCTCCCATGAAATACCAACCCTACCCTACAACTCCACTCACATACCAACCCTCTCTAAATTACCAAGAACCTTAGCCTACCAACCAAAACCCACATCTCGTCTACCAATCATCTCCCCCACCAACATATCAACCCATCTCGCCAGGATATTCCCAACCCGTACCTGTATACCAAGCCTACACACCAAAACCTCCTTACTATCCATCACCACCTACCCGTCAAAACTTCCCACGACCAAGACCAAATTTTGACTGCAAACCACCCAGACAGTACGCCGCTATTGCTGAACCCATTGACAAACTTTATGAGAAGCTCAAAGACGTCGGATATGTTACACCCATCAAAGCCATAACCCTAGAGAACCCTTCCCAGTGGATCAACCCAAACAAAACCTGCGCATACCATTTCGGGGATGAAGGGTCATACCATTAACGAGTGCCGCTCGTTGAAAGACAAAATTCAGACCCTAATTGACAACAAGGTCATCATGGCTAAAGAGCCTGCTCCTAATGTTCGTATCAACCCTCAATCATACCATAAAGGTGGAGGCGTCCACATCATTGAGATCGAAGATGACTGGGACCCCAAAGGGTCGATTGGGTTTTATATCTGATGGAGATGAGCCCATGAAACCAGCGGTTACTCATAATCCTATTGTTGTACAAATCCAGCCATCTGAGGACAACGTGGTGAATATATCTATACCATTTGAGTTTGAAACACCTCGTCCAAAAGTGCCAAAACCAATTAAGGTGGAGTTCGGGACTCCAAATACGCCCGCACCAACTGAAGTCGCTATGTTGCGTCCAAGGGTGCCCATTCCAATCACCATTTCAGACGTAACCCCATTTCAGTCAAATGCCCATACCCTGGGACTACACAGCCGAGGCGAGAAGGAAAAGGAAAAGTATGCGCGGGCAAAGATATTGTCGCGCAAGGTATGACTAGAACAGGCAGGGTGTACACACCAAGGTACCTAGCTGAGTCCAAAAAGTAGGTTCCTGGACGTCCCATTGAGACTGGACCTGATGATCCGTGGAGAAAGGTACAGGCTAAAGAATATTCAGTTGTTGAACAACTAAACAAGACTCCGGCACAGATTTTCATCTTAGCATTGATGCAGAGTTCTGAAGCGCATAAGAATGCCTTGATGAAGATATTGAGCGAGGCTTATGTCCCAAGCAAATTAATGGGAGGAGAAATGGCAAAACATGATAGGGAAGGTATTGGAAAGTCACAAAATCACTTTCCATGAGCATGAATTTCCACCTGAAGGGCTCAGTCATAACAAAGCACTACACATCACTAAGCAATGTGAAGATCATTTCATTACCAGGATCCTAGTCGACGGAAGTTCTAGTCTCAACATTTGTCCATTATTCACCCTCAAGAAGTTTGGCAAAGGATTGCACGAGATAAAGCATGGGGCTAATAATGTTAAGACTTTTGATGGTTTTCAGAGGTCTACACTCGGGGAGGTTAGCCTGTGTTTGCAAATGGTACCTACTTGGTTTGATGTTGAGTTCCAAGTCATCGACATACCAGCCTGTTATAATTTAATGCTGGGATGGCCCTGGATCCATGCCGCTAGGGCTGTGGCATCAACTTTACATCAACCTGTGAAGTTTGAATGGAACCATCAGGAAGTAATCATCCATGGCGACGGTAGCAACCCCATATACAGTCGTCAGGCCATTCCAATAATCGAAGGCAGAAGAAGAATAGGCAGGGAAAAATATCATCATATCGAGCGGGTCAACGCAGTGGACAAGGACAAATGGTGGAGCAACAAGGTTGAGAGCATTCTTAATTGGAGTGGGTATGATCCAGGGAAAGGACTTGGTAAGAATCTTCAAGGTATCACTAAACCTATCCAGTTGAAGAAACATGGTACTACCTTCGGACTGGGGTACGAGTACACTTGGCAAGTTCAGAAACTGGTCATCACCATGGCGCAGCCTATATTACCCACTGGAGAGCCCCATGCCTCAATTGGAGAAGACATTTCAACTAGCCAACACTCTCTACGGGTCAGAGGAAGACGAGGCTCTTGCGGCAATAAAGAACCTGTTCTGGATGACATGGACTGTTGTGTGATTTTTGAAGAGGAAGGGGAGGAAGACCCTTCCATTCAGGCTGTGAACCGAGGGGAGCACCTCACCAACTGGTCAATAAGGACCACCATCGCCCGGAAACCTTCGGGGTAGCAAGGCTGAACAAGCATCATGCATCTTTTAGTTGTTTTCTTTATTTTCTGCATTTTACTTTCCAAAAGAGCTCCGATGTTTTGAATATTTATGAATTTAATCAAAAGCATTTCCAGCTTATCAAATATCTCGCTATTCATTACTTTTCTCTGCTATTTACTTTATTTTCACAGAGCATTACTATTACGTGTCTTGATGATGAACCAACAACTGTAACTTGCAACAAGGCTAAGCAACAAACGGACATAGACTCAGAGGAGGATGATATACCAGAAGAGGTTGTCAGAGAATTTTGAGAATAGACCTAAGTCTAACTTGGATGAAATAGAAGTCGTCAATTTGGGAGATACAGAGAATGTCAAAGAAACGTGCATCAGTGTGCACTTATCACAAACAGATTAAAAGAGAAATATATAGAGTTTTTGAAGGAATATGAGGATATATTTGCATGGTCTTAGGACAATATGACCGGTCTCAGCACGTCCATCATCGCTCACAAGTTGCCCACAGATCTTGCATGTCCACCGGTAAAGCAGAAGCTCAGAAAATTCATGCCAGATATGAGTCTAAAAATCAAAGAAGAGGTTACCAAGAAGGTCAAAGCCAGAGTTCTTCAAGTGGTAGAGTATCCAACTTGGTTATCTAACATTGTGCCAGTACCAAAGAAGGATGTGAAAGATAGAGTGTGTGTTGACTACCGGGATCTCAATCGGGCCAGTCCCAAAGACCATTTTCCCTTGCCAAACATACATATTTTGATCGACAACTGCGCCAAGCACAAGTTGCAGTCATTTGTCGATTGCTTTGCAGGGTATCATCAGATATGGATGGATGAAGAAGATGCAGAGAAAACAACGTTCATTACTCCTTGGGGAATGTATTGCTACAGAATGATGCCATTCAGGTTGATGAATGCGGGAGCTACTTACATGAGGGCCATGACTACCCTTTTTCACAACATGATACATAAGGAGATTGAGGTATATGTGGACGATGTCATCATTAAATCCAAAAAGGCTGCATATCACATGGAGGACCTCCGAATGTTTTTCAAGAGACTAAGGAGGTATAACTAGAAACTGAATCCCGCCAAATGTGCATTTGGGGTCCCTGCGGGAAAGTTATTAGGTATCATCGTAAGTCGCTGAGGAATAGAGCTGGATCCATCAAAGGTCAAAGCCATTCAAGAGCGGGCACCACCAAAGAACAAGAAAGATGTAATGAGTTACCTGGGGAGGCTCAACTATATCAGCCGGTTCATAACTCAGTCTACCGTCATTTGCAAACCTATCTTCAAGATGCTGAAAAAGGATGCCGCCACCAAATGGACCGATGAATGTCAAAAGGCTTTTGAGCGGATCAAGGAATACTTATCTATGCCTCCAATCCTGGTCCCACCTGAGCCTGGGAGGCCCTTATTGCTCTATCTCGCAGTTCTGGATGGAGCATTTGGTTGTGTCTTGGGACAACATGACGAAACAGGGAGGAAGGAGCAAGATATTTACTAACTCAGCATGAAATTTACCCTGTACGAGGCTCGGTATTCTTTACTAGAACACATGTGTTGCGCTTTGACTTGGATAGCTCAGAAGTTGAGGCATTATTTCTGTGCTTACACCACCTACCTTATATCAAGAATGGATCCCCTAAAGTATATTTTTCAGAAGCCCATGCCCACTGGCAAGCTCGCCAATTGGCAAATTTTGTTGAGTGAATTCGACGTTGTCTATATCACCCAGAAAGCAGTTAAAGGACAGGCTTTGGCAGATCATCTCGCAGAATTCCTGTGGAAGGGGAGTACAAACCATTGAAGACATATTTTCCCGACGAGGAAGTAGCTTTAATAGGAGAGGATATTGCAGAATCCCATGACGGTTGGAGGCTATTTTAGACGGAGCCGCAAATTTCAAAGGAGTTGGTATCGGAGCAGTCTTGGTATCAGAAACCGGTAAACATTATACTGTATCCGCCAAGCTCAGGTTCCCGTGCACCAATAACATGGCCGAGTATGAGGCATGTGTAGGAAATCATTCTATCCATGATATGTGTGCTTTGGTTGTATTAGCGTGATTTCCAGGTATAGGTTTTGATGAATGACAAACAATGAAGTCAAGTGTCAACAACATTATTATATGACAAACAATCAAGATTGAATGCCGAGAAGCATATTGATGAAGGGATTGCACAGAAAAGCCAAGACGAGCTCAAAAGTTCAAGACCGAAGACCCAAGGCGTAGGTCGTTAGGTAGAACCAATGTAAGAGCAACGTTTAAGTTATCTCGTCTTTTGGCTCAACATAGGTCATCATAAATATGCATAAAATCATTTTATCAAATCATAAATATCATAAACATTTTCATATACTTCAAACAAAATGATTTTCAACGTTTTCATTTTTACCAAAATGGTTTTTGAAGTAAGTTTTCAATTCTGGACAGAAAGGCTACATAATCGATTATCCAATGTGCATAATCGATTATCTGAAATTTCCAGCTTAAACTGGAAATTCCAGAATATCACATAATCGATTATCAAACTGCATAATCGATTATGTTCAATTTCCAGCTTAAACTGGAAATTCCAGAGAAGGCAAATAATCGATTATCACATAAGGGATAATCGATTATTCACTGACTGTTGCCTTCCAACGTTCAGTTTTATGAACGTTGAGAAGATAATCGATTATGTAAAGTAGATAATCGATTATCTTGGCATAAAATCAACATTATTGATTGCCAATTAAGCAACGGACATACAACCTCTACCACCTATAAATAGAGGTCTTTTTGACTCATTTAATATGAACAATATCTCTCATTATTCTTGAACATATTGATAACATTGATACATCATATTTAGAGCTTTTGTTGAGCCATTTGAAAGACAACTTTTGTTGTTCATAGAGCTTATATTGTATCTCTTTGTCTACTCTTCTTAGAGAGTTCTTGTTGTAAAAGAGAAAGATTCTTGAGAAGACCATACCTTCTTATAGAGCGTTGGGTTTGCTGAGTACCTTCAATCTTAGTGTGTGAAGTCTTGTGGTGCGGTATCCACGAGCTAGGTGAAGTCTTGAGGTGAGGTATCCTCGAGCAAGTTGAAGTCTTGTAGAGTGTACATCTACGAGCAAGTGTAACGGTTTTTTAGGCACCCGTAAGCTTAACAGAGTTAGTGTAAACTCGAGAGAGTCTCTCGGGAGACTGGACTAACCACACGTTGTGGTGAACCAGTATGAATTCGGTGTGTCCTCTCCTTACTCTTTTAGTTACTGCACTTACTTTACTCCTGCAATTTTAATTCCGCAAAATTTACCGACATTCTCGTGCCTCACTATTCACCCCCCCCCCCTAGTGAAGGGCATAAATCCTAACAGTTGGTATCAGAGCCTAACTCTCTGAAAGCCTTAACCGGTTGAGAGAACGATATATAGTTTTTGTTGAGAATGTTGAACGCAGGTATGATGAGCGAAGGACACTCTACCATTAGGCCTCTACTATTTGATGGAACAAATTATACATATTGGAAAGAGAGGATGAGAATATTCATCCAATCAAATAACTTTCGATTATGGCACATTATCAAGAACGGTGAACAAATGCCGACAAAGAAAGTTGGGGAAATCATGGTTCCAAAGGAGGAAGATGAATATAATGCCGAAGACATCAAGAAGATTGAAAATAACGCAAAGGCCATCAATATGTTGTATTGTGCCATGAATCCGGATGACTATCGGAAAATCTCTTACTGCACAACCGCCAAAGAAATGTGGTATAAGCTTGAAATAACTTATGAAGGTACGCCTCAAGTCCGAGAAGCTAGAGTTGATTTTCTAACACATGAATATGAACTCTTTTGAATGAAGGAGCCTAAAAGCATCGATGATATGTTTGATCGATTCTCAATGATCATCAATGATCTCCATGCTCTTGGGAAAATATATTCGAACAAAGATCTTGTTTGAAAAATCCTGCGGAGTCTCACTCCCCAATGGCGTTCACAAGCAAATGCCATCCAAGAGTCGATAGGAATCACGGACGTCACAATTGATGGACTAAGAGGTAACCTCAAAACTTATGAAAGCACAATTCTTAAACTCTCATTTGGAGATGAGAAAAGTTCAGGTATTGCCTTCAAAGCCTCATTTTCTAAAAGAGTAGAAGTAAGTGATTCGGAAAGCGATGATGATACTATTTCCAACGATTTAATTGAAAAGTTTTATAAGTTTATGAAGAAGGAAATAAAGAAGGAAGAACCAAGTCCTTCATGCCATAATTATGGAAAACTTGGCCACACTAAGTCACATTGTCCAAAACCCAAGGACAAGAAGAAGTAGAAACACCAAAGGCGCGTCACATGGGATTCGGACAGCTCGGGTGATGAAACTGCCGCCCTATGCTTCATGGCCAACGAGGAAGAAGAGGTAAGTACTCCTAACTCTTACTCTTTTGAAGAATTACAAGAAGCTTTTCATGAATTATATGGTGAATTGAAAAAGACTTCAAAAATCTCCAAAGAGGCCAAGACTAAAATTAACGTTTTAGAAGAGGAAAATAAATTTTTAGAAAATGATATTATTGATCTTAAAAATAAAATTAAGGAGATGCATGAAGATTCTTCAATTGATCAAAATTCTAATTGTTCATCTTGTGATTCTTTGAAGTTAGAAAACATAGAACTTAGGAACACACTAGAAAAACTTAGTGTAGACAATCCTAAAATAGTTGAAGAAATTAAAAAGAAAAAGCCCAGGAAAAATAAAAGGCGTAAAAAGAATAAGAATCATGTTAGAAATTCCGATGTACAACCTAGAAATAATTCTAGGATTTTTGTAAATGAGTCTTGAATTAATCATTTAGACCGCCTAGAAATGACTCTAGGAATTTCAACGCTTCTAGGAATAACGACTTTAGATCACCTAGAACGTTTTTGGCTCAACCAAGACATATGCACAACCCGAATGTCATTTGTCATTATTGCAACCGGGTAGGACACGTAGCACCCGTATGTTTTGCAAAACATAGGGATTTATCTTTTAGCCATGATTATTATTTGCCTAACCCCCAAGGACCCAAAGTGTTTGGGTACCTAAAGCCTATTTTTAGGTACGTTTGCAGGTGTGCTTGAAGACTACAATATCGTAGTAGATGCACCAAGCACGAAACCTTATTGCATCGAGGGAGAATTTCGGTTAGTTATCATATTTTTGATAAAAACGTAATAGTTGATATGTGTTAACGATTGATATGTCTTTGTTAACAATTGGTATCAATTATTCATGTTTTTGATAACTTTTATTTTGAATAACAATTGGTATCAATTATTTTTGTTAAAAATAATAATTGATTCATGTTTTGATGAATATTATTTTTGGTTTGAATAACAGTCGGTATATTCTTGAAAAATAAATGATTCATGTTTTTAATACAACTATTGGTTTGTCAAAAATTAACAGTTGATATGTTGTTAAGTAATATGATTTGCTAAAAATAACCGTTATTATGGTTGTTATGTTTCTGCTAATATTTGGTATCATTTTATGTTGGTATGATTTTTTTTAAAATCGTCATCATGTATATTCCTCATTGTATTTCCTATCTTATGTTTGACACTAACAGTTGGTATTCCCAAAAGGGGGAAGTGTCAAAAGGGGAAAGCAGGATGTGTATACTCTCTTTTTGCTAATGCCAAAAGGGGGAAGAAATTAGGCGATATGCATCTAATAAGGGGGAATGTCTCCACCTTCTAGTATGCTTTAATTGAGGGGGAATACTCAATTAAGGGGGAATGTTTTGCATAACTTGTATGTTGAGATATAGCATGAACTTAGGGGGAATCCGATATGCACATCTCCTATTGTTTGTCATTATCAAAAAGGGAGAAATTGTAGGAAATCATTCTATCCATGATATGTGTGCTTTGGTTGTATTAGCATGATTTCCAGGTATAGGTTTTGATGAATGACAAACAATGAAGTCAAGTGTCAACAACGTTATTATATGACAAACAATCAAGATTGAATGCCGAAAAGCATATTGATGAAGGGATTGCACAGAAAAGCCAAGACGAGCTCAAAAGTTCAAGACCGAAGACCCAAGGCGTAGGTCGTCAAGTAGAACCAATGTAAGAGCAACGTTTAAGTTATCTCGTCTTTTGGCTCAACATAGGTCATCATAAATATGCATAAAATCATTTTATCAAATCATAAATATCATAAACATTTTCATATACTTCAAACAAAATGATTTTCAACGTTTTCATATTAACCAAAATGGTTTTTGAAGTAAGTTTTCAATTCTGGACAGAAAGGCTACATAATCGATTATCCAATGTGCATAATCGATTAGCTGGAAATTTCAGAATAGTCACATAATTGATTATCAAACTGCATAATCGATTATGTTCAATTTCCAGCTTAAACTGGAAATTCCAGAGAAGACAAATAATCGATTATCACATAAGGGATAATCGATTATTCACTGACCATTGCCTTCCAACGTTCAGTTTTATGAACGTTGAGAAGATAATCGATTATGTAAAGTAGATAATCGATTATCTTGGCATAAAGTTAGTATTATTGATTGCCTATTAAGCAACGGACATACAACCTCTACCACCTGTAAATAGAGGTCTTTTTGACTCATTTAATATGAACAATATCTCTCATTATTCTTGAACATATTGATAACATTGATACATCATATTTAGAGCTTTTGTTGAGCCATTTGAGAGACAACTTTTGTTGTTCATAGAGCTTATATTGTATCTCTTTATCTACTCTTCTTAGAGAGTTCTTGTTGTAAACGAGAAAGATTCTTGAGAAGACCATACCTTCTCATTGAGCGTTGGGTTTGCTAAGTACCTTCAATCTTAGTGTGTGAAGTCTTGTGGTGCGGTATCCACGAGCAAGGTGAAGTCTTGAGGTGAGGTATCCTCGAGCAAGTTGAAGTCTTGTAGAGTGTACATCTACGAGCAAGTGTAACGGTTTGTTAGGCACCCGTAAGCTTAACGGAGTTAGTGTAAACTCGAGAGAGTCTCTCGGGAGACTGGACTAACCACACGTTGTGGTGAACCAGTATAAATTCGGCGTGTCCTCTCCTTACTCTTTTAATTACTGCACTTACTTTACTCCTGCAATTTTAATTCCACAAAATTTACCGACATTCTCGTGCCTCACTATTCACCCCCCCCCCCTCTATTGAAGGGCATAAATCCTAACATCATGCATCTTAGGACTTAAACTTGCCATTGATATGAACATCTAGGAGCTGCTAGTGATTGGGGATTCAGACCTACTCATACACCAGGTCCGAGGAGAATGGGTAACCAAGAATTTCAAGATACTCCCTTATTTTCACCACATATAGGAGTTGAGAAAGAGGTTCAGTAAAACGGAATTCCAGCATGTTCCAAGGATACAGAATGAGTTCGCAGATTCACTTGCCACTTTATCATCCATGATTTAGCATCTAGATGCAAATTTCATCGACCCTATCCAGGTCAAGATTCATGACCAACCGGCCTATTGTGCACATGTTGAGGAAGAATCCGATGGAAAAATTTGGTTCCACGACATCAAAAGGTACCTAACAGCAGGGGAATATCCGGAGCTTGCTAATGCTACTCAGAAGCGCACACTTCGGAGGTTGTCCAATAATTTCTTTCACAACGGAGGAATCTTGTATTGGAGGACTCCCGATTTGGGACTATTAAGGTGTGTCGATGCGACAGAAGCAACCAGGTTACTGGAGGAAGTGCACTCAGGGACTTGTGGACCACACATGAATGGTTTTGTTCTGGCAAAGAAGATACTCAGGTAGGATATTTCTGGATGACCATGGAAACAGACTGCATTCAGTATGTCCAAAGGTGTCACCGCTCCCAGATACATGCGGATATGATAAAGGTACCTCCAAACGAGCTCGCCGCAACGAGTTCACCATGGCCGTTCGTCGCTTGGGGAATGGATGTTATTGGACAAATCGATCCTGCCGCATCAAACGTACATAGGTTCATTCTAGTGGCGATTGACTACTTCACTAAATGGGTTGAACCAGCTTCATACAAAGCGGTAGCCAAGAAAGTCGTGGCTGACTTTGTCCGAGATCGGGTTGTTTGTCGGTTCGGTGTTCCAGAGTCGATCATCACTGATAACGGTTCCAATTTCAACAGCGACTTGATGAAAGAGATGTGTGAAACATTCAAGATCAGACACACAATTTCCACAGCTTGTAGACCTCAGATGAACGGAGCCATGGAAGCACCCAACAAGAACATCAAGAAAATACTACGGAAAATGATCGAAATGCATAAGCAGTGGCATGAGAAGTTGTCATTCTCTTTATTAGGTTATCTTACTACAATTCTCACATCAACTTGGTCAACTCCCCACATGCTGGTTTACGGTACAGAGGCAGTAATTTCCACCGAGGTAGAGATTCTATCCTTGAGAATCATACAAGAAGCTAAGCTAGATGCCGCATAATGGGTCAAGGCTCGCTACGAACAGTTAGCCCTTATAGATGGAAGGAGAATGACCGATGTATGTCACAGTCAGTTATATCATAACAGAATGTCTAGAGCCTTCAACCAGAGAGTTCGACCAAGGAAGTTCACACCAGGACAGTTGGTGTTAAAGAAAATATTCCCACATCAAGATGAAGCCAAATAGAAGTTATCTCCTAACTGGCAAGGTCCGTATATGGTTCACCGGGTTCTAATTGGAGGAGCCCTTATTCTTGCAGAAATGGATAGAGAAATCTGGCCTAAACCGATCAACTCAAATGCAGTGAAGATATATTACATTTAACCAGTATGCTTTTCTTTCTGATGTATTTTGAACTACGCCTGACCTGATTATCGTTTAAGAGGGGATACGTAGGCAACCCTATGGGTTTGGTCACATCCTTAATAAAATTCCATTTTCCCGCATTTGGAACTGGGGCAGAATTTTGAGGAGGGCCCTCAAAATTCTGTAGTCAGCTTCTCAATTTTTTTCGTATAGACATCGACCCAGTAAACTGGAGCACAATTTTGATGAGGACCTTCAAATTTCTAAAGTCAATCCGCTTTTCAGTCATTCAGCACCGCCGTCAATAAGTAAACTAGGGTAAAATTTTGAGGAGGACCCTTATAATTCCGGGGCTAGCAAGGTTGTCGTGCTTCGAACCACTTGCAGTTGTAGCTCATCATAAAACAAAACTATCCTTTTCTTTACTTATATATATACATTTGCATCATATTTGTCAAATTTTGCATAAAACCATTTGGATCGCTATCGTTCAGCAACGCTACCCCAAATAGTACGAGACACCACGAGTCGAGGGATGCGAACTAACCTCCCCTTTACAGAACTCACGATCTTTCTTTCGTCGCAGGAATCTAGGGTACAAATAGGCGATGCAGGAGCTTTACAAAACGAAAGTCCCCGAAGCCACCACTTACCTGACAAAGGCTCACTATCTACATTCGACGCTTCCCCAGCAGTCATCGATAGCACGATCATCTACCAGCTAAGAAATCACCACCATCCTCTTCTTTATACTTCTACGTTCTTCGAGGCTAAGCTCTGCCTCCATCCTGCATTCTCGTCTTTCATTGCATAAGGCAATTTTCTTCCTTTCGAGACTAAGCTCTGTCTCCATCTTCATTTTTCATTGCATAGGCTATTCTCTACCTTCCGAGGCTAAGCTCTGCCTCCATCCATTTTTTGCATAAGGTTATTTTCTGCCTTTCGAGACTAAGCGATTTCTCCATCTGCATTTTGCATTGCATAAGGCTATTCTCTGCCTTCCGAGGCTAAGCTCTGCCTCCTTCCTGCATAAGGCTATCTTCTGGCTTTCGAGACTAAGCTCTGTCTCCATCTGCATTTTGCATTGCATAAGGCTATTCTCTGCCTTTCGAGGCTAAGCTCTGCCTCAATCCATCTTTCATAAGGCTATTTTCTGCCTTTCGAGACTAAGCTCTGTCTCCATCTGCATTTTTGCATAAGGCTACTCTCTGCCTTACGAGGTTAAGCTCTACCTCCATCATTGCATAAGGCTATTTTCTGCTTTTCGAGACTAAGCTTTGTCTCCATATGCATTGCATAGGGCTACTCTCTACCTTCCGAGGTTAAGCTCTACCTCCATCCTTGCATAAGGCTATCTTCTGCCTTTTGAGACTAAGCTCTGTCTCCATCCGCATTTTGCATTACATAAGGCTATTCTCTGCCTTCCGAGGCTAAGCTCTGCCTCCATCCATTTTTTTTGCATAAGGCTATTCTCTGCCTTCCGAGGCTAAGCCCTGCCTCCATCCTGCATTCTTGCATTACATAAGGCTATTCTCTGCCTTTCGAGGTTAAGCGCTACCTCCATCTTGCATAAGGCTATTATCTGCCTTCTGAGGTTAAGCTCTACCTCCTTTATTTTTGTATTTTTGGCTAAAATATCGCCACCTTGTTTCACTTTGGCTGAAATATCACCACCCCGCATTTCAATTTCCTGCTCGGCTCAAAGATCGCCACCCTCTGCATTCATTCGGCTGAAATATTGCCACCCTTTTATGGGCTGAAATATCGCCAATTTATTCAAAGGCATCATAGTTCGGAGCACCATTTGCATGTCCCGAGAGCACCATTTCATGGCCTGCGAATCTTTACTTTCATGCTCTTCATAGTCGGACGTCATAGTCTGAGAACGCCATCCTAATAGTCTGAAGACAGCTTTCATGGCCCAATGGGAACTTGCATCACGTATAAATTATGAAATGTACACGCACATCGTTCATTTGCAAGTACAACGGCTAGCACGACTGTCTCAACAGGAGCTCTCCCGCTCCAGTTCTCTGTGACTCGTCCGATCCTCGAACCCTTGCAAAATCTCAAACCCCGTTGCGTCCACCGTTTCAAATTTTCATTGGCACATTCTGCCAATGGCTCCTGAACTACATACGACCTGATTCTTGTAAAACCAGGGATATGTAGGCATCTCAGAAGCCAAAGCGCGGTTGAAATTCTCGTACCATTGTCACTTCCGGTCAAAATTGGTCATCTTGTCTTTACCCGACCACTCTTTCATCCTCCTCGGGTAAAGAGGGGCAGCTGTTGATGCCCAATTTTTTCCTATGTATTTTTGTACCCAAAATAATTTCAAAATATCTTGTGAATGCATATATAAGCATCCACGAGAGGTTTGGTATTTTTCTATAATTTTTCAAGCATTTTAAAACCAATATATAACTTATTTTGTACTATAAAATCCAATATTTATTATCAAATATTATTATTTTAATAAATAAATTATTTTATTCTCTCATTTATATAAAAATATAATTTATGTAATTTTTACAGTATTGTACAAAACCATTAGGTATTTTTAAATTAAAATTGCATTAAATTACAGTTTTAGCCTATTTATCATTTTAATGAGAATTTCAAGAGAAAAATAGTTCATGGTATTTTTTAACTAATTCCCATTATTATCTTGGTGATTTTATTGGATAAAATTGTTTACTATATTTTATAAAATTAAATTTGGAAAAATTGGCTATTTAAAATATAGCCCTTAGTCTTTCAATTATAACCCCAATTTGTAACCCCAATCCAGCCCAATTTTAATCTCCAATTTGCTTAACCCAATTCAAATACCCGACCCAAACCCACTAAGCGTAACCCACTCATTCCCCCTTTTAATCCTGGCCGTTGATCTCAGAGATCAACGGCCCACGTTATTTCTTACCAAATTAAACCCCCAAACCCTTAACCCTATCCTCACTTTCACCAATCCGTCGCCTTTCACTCCCAAATGCTCTCTAGGTTCTCTGAGAACTCTAGTCTCCTACGGTCATCTTCACCGGCATTAATGGCCATTCAGGGCCTGAAACTTCCATGCTCGTCCATTCATCACCTTTCCTGGCCTTTGGATTCGAAGATCGGGACTTTTTTTCGAGTGTGACTGAATCAGAGGTACTACAATGGCGTTTCACGACTCTTTCAGGCCTTTCTCCGACAAGTCTTTGAAGCCTTGGGTCCTTGCCAACCGATGAGTCCATTCAGGCTTTTCTCGCCATTTCTAGGCCTCTTCTGAAAACCCTAATGATTCGAGAATCTTTTTCATTTTTCTCAATGTTATCTTACGATCTTCTTTGAGTACTAATTATTTTTCTGAAATTTTTAAAGTGTTTCTCATCTCTTTCTTCACTTAGTCATGATTTAAAAAACTGTTCGTCTTTTTTAAAACCTAGGGTTTTCTATGACTTATTCGATTTCTTTGATTTTGTTGTTTATTCTTGCTACTAGGTGTTCTTCTCCATGATTTTGACATTTTCTATTATAGCTCTAAAGTGTTTTGCCTCACTGATTACCTTGCTAGGGTTTTCGGTTAATCGCTCTATGCTTTCTTTATAGTGTTCTGCTCTTGTTCGTCTTCGTCTATGATATTCTTTGTAGTCTGACTTGTAGTGGGAACCCTAATTTCTAAGGGTATTCCCCATCCCTTTTTCTATGTGAAACCCTAACCGGCTCTGTTTGCTTCTTGTGTTTATCACATGTCTACTCTACTATTTGTCAGTCCCTCGTATGTTCAAAACTTATGCATCTTTTATAATACTGCTTTTCCCCTTTCCCCCCGAAACCCTAAATTGATTTTTGTACAACTGTTAGATTCTCTAATTGCTCCTTGTTTCTTGACTAATTTCAAATGATTAATATCTTGACTCCTTGATTTCCTGGGTGATTACTTGCCTTATATGCCCTACCCGTGTGATTTTCAAATTTCTTATATGTATTTACCCTATATTCTGTGATTAATGATATATTTTATTTCCAAAATTAGACCTGGGCTTATTTATTTTTCCATCTGGTTCCTTAATTGAAGGGGTTCCCTTCTCCTAATTGATACTAATTGATTTCTGAATATTTCCTGCCTTACTGTTGCTTCCCTTTCAATTATAAATAAGCCTTATCTTTTCTCACTTAACATACAACTCATACTCGAGTTCTCTCTACTCTTACTCACTAAAAAAACTCGATTCTCTTATACCTTTCTCCTCTGTTACTTGCTCTCTTGATAAGGATTAGCCGGCTAAAAGCCAATGCTAATTATAAGAATTTTCTTTTTTTAGTTACTCAAATTTGCACTGGTAGGCTCCTAACTTCATTTCTTAACTTTCAAGTATCTGTTTGTTCTCGCCTCTTCTTTGTCTGTTATGTTATTTCAATTAAGTTTTGCATGATCAATCCCTTCCCCTTGCCCCCTTGCCTCTCTGTTTGTTTCAGTATTTCATTTGAGTGTTAGCATGTTCAATATTCTTCCCTCTTTTCCCTAGTTTTTCATGATACCTCGCCTATTTTGTGTACTTCAGTTTAGTTTCATGATAATCCCCTTCCCCTTGTCCCCTTGTGTTTGTGCTCAGGATAATCCTGAATCCTGACCCTTATCTGCTTATACCTTTAGTTTGGACTACAACATGTTAATCCCTGATTCCCCTTTCCCTTTGGGTGCTTACGTTTAATGTTTACTAAGTCCAGCATGTTGGATACTTTCCTTTGATTGTGCACTATTCATTATTATGCTTCAATTTAATCTTGTCTACTAAGTGCTTTATATAATTCCCCCTCCCTTTACTCTTTGTTTGTATGTGAGTTGTTCTGGACAAGGGTGGCACCCTATTGCCATTTCTAGTCTAGAACTAAGGCTGTCAATAGCCTTTACTCAAAGCAATCCCGTCCCCCATCCCTATCTTATGTGTTTGAACCTTGACACAGGCCTGTTGGTGCCCTAATCACCATACATGCCCTAGTATGACTTGTTTTCAAGTCTGCTCTTGCCTATTGCACCATGCAAGAGGTTAGGTGTATGCAGTCTCACTTCATGGCTAGGTATGACCACCTCTCGTATTGGTTTTCCTCTAATTCCTCACTTTCACACTTATTCTTAGTTCTTTAAGTCCTACTTCCCTTTGGTAAACCATGCTTAGGGGACCCCAGAGTCTCCTATGAGATCGAATGCCTTAGGCTTGGTAATTCCACACTTCACTATTCCAGTTAGAGTGTAAGCAATGCCTGGGTTCCATTGAAAGCCCTTGGAATTTTGTGACACTCTAAAGAGAAAAGGCTCGGATCTTGGGAGCTCGGATTTGGTAAAAGGCATATTGTTGGACATTAAAGTTTCTTCGAGATTCCTTGGGCCTGTTATAGCTGCTGATGTATTTTAACTTTTATTTCTTTAATGTTCTTTCTTTTTCCTTTTTTTTACTCAACTTTGTAATAATTTGTAATATTAAAACTCGGGGGCATAGTGAAAGGGACGTGGGGGATTTTCTTTCTCACATGCATTAGAGATCATGCCTACAGGTTTGCATTTTTAGATATCATGTATATAGATTTCTCACTATTGCATCAGTATCATGTAGAAATCATGACTATAGGCTTATTCATCTTTGCACAGGTAGAAAACATGTCTTGGGACCTTTGTTTTTATCTATGTATACTGTTATCATGCCTATTTTATACTGCCATGTAGATACCATGTCTATAGGTTCTTTTGATATCGCATCGACTTCATATAGAAACCATGTTACTAGGTTTGCATCTTATAATCTCGCCTAAAAAGCATGCTTATAGGAACTATATAATCGCTAGGCAAAATAGTAGGACATATAATTATATGAGAACTGCAATTAAAGGATAATAAAACAAGTTATAAGCTCAGATCCGTTAATGTTTTCAACGTTTCAGTAACTCAACTTGTCTCCAAATCGGATTGTTTTCAAAACGGGCCCAAAACAACCCCTTTCGTGATCTGTAAACTATTTTTTATTTTTTTACAAACCTATGATTGTCTGTTTGTCTAAATTTTGTTCTTTCAAGATTTTAAGGTCTTTAAACTCCTCTTCCTACCGTTCTTTTATACTCAACTCATGCGGCCAACCTATAGGCCTTTTGGAACGTGTTTGCAACTTTAAATCTTTTTAAACAGACCCTTTGTCTGAAGCTAACGTTTTCTAAAAGTGTTGCTGGTTTTCTAAAGAGTCCTATCAACTTCTAAAACGGGCCTGGGGAGCTCGAAGCAGATTTTCTATCCAACTCTTATATGTTAAACTAGTCTGCCCGCTCTCCTATCCTTTTCTAAAGACCAAATCAGTAATTGAAGTCGTGCTAAATTACTTGTTGTATGCCATGGGGTTTATTTGAGCCTCTAATTGTTTATTTGCATCCCTCTTATATGCTACTTGTTTTGACTTATCGCTCTAGTATTGTTACCTTTGAACACTCCATATACATATCCTATCCCTCTTCCCCCCTCCTTACGATTAGAAGTCCTAATGCAACATGACTAACAGGTTGGGACGGGTATTAGCATGCAATAAGTAAACTATACCAACACGTTTAAATACCTTAACGGGGTGGGAAGGATAGAATATGGAGAAGATGACGATGTGATAATATCATAAAGCGACCCCTCTTTGGGAATATGTGCAGGATACTGCATCGAATGATCCATAGTATAGTTAAACCTAGGGCCCTCCTTTCTTTTATGTGCTTTATTTAAATGCTTTCTTAATGCTTTTCAATCTAATCCTCTCTTATTTCAAACTTATGTCCTTTCCTTTTTTTTTTTGCTTTCAAGTTGTGTGAATGTCATATATGTGAACCCTCTTTGTTTGATTGCTTCATCTCCTTACAAAGTCACAATTAGCACGACGGGGAACCACATTTGTGGATCTTGAGTGGTGTCTAACACCTTCCCCTCGAGATAATCTCAAGCCCTTACCCGAACTATGATTTTTTTTTTCAAAATATTCTCTCCTAAGTGTCCTAATGCACTATAATCATTAGGTGGCGACTTTTCAAATTCCGTAACACAATTCCCAAACGGGAAATAGAGTTATTTTGCCCATAATATCGTAAAATCCGATTTCACTTTTGAAAAAGGGGGCGTCGACAGTCATTTCATTCAAAACAAAATAGTGTACATTAACAAAAGGCCAAATTTCTAGTACCCACTTCCAACATACTATATTGTTCTTGAACTAACAGCAACAACTACAACATCATTATTACGAGCACATCATAAAAATATTACATTGTTCTTCAAACCACCAATATTAGCAAAGCCAATTCAATAAAAACACCACCACCACCAACCGCACAACTATTTTATCAGTTCTTTCGACTCTCTTCAATAGACCCCGTATAACCCTCTTAGCTTGGTCGGGTATTTTATCATCATGCTATCTGAAGTATTTGCAACCACCTCGATCCTACAAAATTAAAAATAAAATATGGCAAAAAAATTTTAGAAAATATTTCTTTTTTAATAAATTCAAGAGTCTAAGAAAAGCAATACGATCGACTTACCAATTTACAACCATAAAATCGACGACATGGGTTTGTAGGTGACCATTATAGTTGGCACAATGAAAAATATCCATTCCATTACGAGAAGTTGTTGATTTTTGCGATATGAAACTGATAAACGAGAAAGATGAGGAAGAAATAAGATAAAGATTCAAGCTTGGGCACCTAAGCTTTTGTTGAAGGGAAAGATGGCGACTTTGAAAGGAGAAGAAGACAAAAAAAGAATTAGGACTTTTTTGAGAGAAATTATGGGAAAATCGAATGTTTTAAAGTGGGTCTAACGGGTGACTTTTTTTTGTTTATGGTTGGAATATTCACCTAAGCAAAAAATAATAACGTTCACGCGCTAACCATGTGTGAACTAACGATCCTTTGGCCGGTCATGCGTTGTGTTCAAATGATATTTTTTCTCATTTAGGATTTAAGATTTTGTCAAAATGTAACCAAAATCTATAATCAAATATGTATTTTTCAAATAAAATTCAAATTTATTTTGGCAAAAATTTATGGCCAAACGGGGGCTAAGTAATTTTAACTTATTTGAGATAGAAGCATAATTATTAACTACGTTTACAGGTTATTTTGGTCATTTCAAGATCTGGTTCCAGCTGTCCGTTACTTTCCTAACTTGGACTGTTTTGAGTATTTTCAGTTGGGTGGGATAATTCATACTATCAACTAAAATTGGCATTGGGCTCAGTTAAATGCTACGTAGCCCGATGCTCTCTCCAACCCACAAAACACGTACTTTAATTTCAATCTTCTGCTTCTCCCTTGTCTTATTACCAAGTTTTTATAAGGTCTAGAAGTTTGTTCACCTTGTCCCCTAGTCATTTGGCTTTGGACAAATAAACATAAACAAATGATTTTCTCTTTGTTTTTTTTACTACTATGATTTAAATTGGATCGTTATTATCTTAGGTTAATCATAATTAATGAACTAGGGGGAAGTAATTGTGTGATCTACACTTTGTTAGGTACGTCATTATCATCAGATGTATCCCGAATTTTATCCTAAATTTAAGAAGCCGCAAATGCGTGCAATATGTCATTAGTATCTGTCGTCCGCATCATTCTAGGTTAATCATCCTGTAATATAGTTTTATTAGTCAATTTTATGAAATAATGTACCATATAATCAGGTGATCGATACACCAAAAAAAATAATATTATACTCGATATTTTCTCAAAATAATAATATCTCATGATTAAGTGATAAATTGAAGTATTTTGTCTGCCGATAGACAGCACACGTGCTCTGCTTGATTAAAATTTTAGAAAACTTTTAAGAAGTGTTTGGTAGGCTATCTATATGAATCTTATAAGTGCTTTAAACGAAAGCATTTTTAACATAAATATTTAAAAGATTTTTCTAATTTTCTTTTGAAAATAATATAAAGAAACAGATTTGCATGGTCAAAGGCACCTTAAATTTTTCCATAGAGGAGAATCTAGTTTATGTTAAAACTGCAGAGCAGCACGCGGGACTCTAGAAAGATAGATAGATAATCATACCTAATTAATTACGATGATTACTTTTTTCTTTTTCCTAATGGACCGACACGAAATATTATGGAGGGGCAAACATCAAACTTTCTGGCATACAATGCCCTACATATCCTTTCCTTGGTCCTTCCTATGGTCCACGCAAATACAAACCAAACTCACAATTGAGTATATTCTTACCGTTGATGGACCTGTTTATCAACATAAAATATTTAATACAATTGTGTCGCTGGATCTCAAATTATTACTAACCACTCTAACGTTATAATCTTCAAAATACCTCTGTCACTTTGAAAATTTTGATGGCCTTTCTTTAGTCTCATCTTCGTCCATGCTAATATAAAAGTTCCTCATACAACAATAGCAAATTCAATATAATTTACAAATGAAGTATGGAAAAGATAATGTCGTCTATGCATATCTTACTTCTAGTAAAAAAAAAAAGAATCATTTGTTACAATCTTATGGAAAAGGGTTTTTATATTGAGAAAAAATTGAGTTTTTATTAAAGGTGACGTGACATGACACGTGGATTAGTCAAACAGTCAAAGAACAATAAATGATTAAAAAGTACGGAGGACAACAGGCACGGTAGAAGAAAAGGAAACAGGAACGAGAAGGAACCTTAGATACGATTTTCGTGTCTATCCAAGGCATTCAATATCAACGGATAAAAAGGGCATTGAAGGCACGAATATGAAGACAAAAAGTAGTCTACATTCATTATTAAATACTTGATACGTTAGTTATTCTGTATTTAATAACAATGATTATGAAACGTCTCATTAAATGTTTTTTATTATTTGGAATAATCCGTTACTCCTTTTCAACTATAAAAGGAGGAAGTTTTATCAGTTGTAGAGAGACAGAGAACATTCTTGAGATCATAGTGAAATACAATATTTTATTTCTTTATTCTTATTCTTTGAAAGCCAATTATATTTCTATCTCTTTGATTATCAGTAACCCGGTTTCTTCTCTAAAATTCAAGCTTTGACCAAAATTATATTTTTTGGTTAAATAAATTGGTTCGGTTACCGGGAATCTGATAATCCGTTCTTGCTAAATCAATATTCAATATTATTGTTAATGTGTCGAATAACAACGACAACAACAACCAGGCAAATCTGAACCAACAAATTGATGATGGGGAACTTAATAATGCGAACCTTCAAGCTTCTCCACGTGGATCTCGTGAAGGAAATCTAAACGATATGTCTGAGCATGATGATGGAGGAGCCGAAACAAGAGATGAACTGTTAAAGAAAATAATCGACTCACGAATTAATAAAGCCTTGCGAGCCCTAGTTGATCAATTGCATGCTGCACCAGCAGCACCAAATAACAACACGTTGGAAAGCCCTCGCTCTGGTCTAGTTGATTCTGGCAATGGAATAGTTCCTAGTGACTCACAAGATGGAGAACCAGGTAATACAGGTAATTCTCATCTTCAAAATTCGGTACTAACCTTCCAGAAACAACTCAAGGAGCAGAACGAACGTATTGAGCAAATCTATGGAGTTCCACCTGTGATAAAAGGAGTAGACGTTGATAAATACTCAAGTGCTGCTCCTTTACCGATACCAAAGAAATTCAAAATGCCTGATATCCCAAAATATGATGGCACAACGGACCCTCGTGATCACGTAACTGCATTTACAACGGGAGTGAAAGGCAATGATTTGACCAAACAAGAAATAGAATCAGTGTTGGTCAAAAAGTTTGGAGAAAAACTCACCAAGAGAGCATTAACCTGGTACTCTCTCTTACCTGAAAATTCGATAAATTCTTTTGCTGAGCTTGCAGATTCTTTCATAAAAGCACATTCGGGAGCTCAAAAGGTGGAAAAGAGAATGGAGGATATTTTTAAAATCAAACAAGGGAACACTGAATTGCTCAGAGATTTCGTTGATAGATTCCAACGTGAAAGAATGATGCTGCCCCCGTGTACCAGATAATTGGGCTGCAATAGCTTTTCCTAGCAATTTGAATGAAAAAAGTTCAGAAGCCACGAGAAGACTTATAGAAAGCCTTCGTGAATTTCCCGCAACTACTTACAATGATGTTTATAACAGGTACAGTACGAAGCTCAGAATTGAAGAGGATACCGTATCTCAACCTCATCGAGAAGATAGAAGCGGATCCCGAAGGTCTGAAGCCGACAAAAGGTCAGGTAAGAACAGGTACGATTCATATATGGAACCTGCATGCAGAGACCCACGTTCTAGGAAAAACAATCAACATTATGATCAGAGGTCGAGAGATAGGAGAACCAGATCTTCATCCAGATTTAAAGTTGTTCTAAGGAGTTTGGGAGATAAGGTACGGTGGCCAAAAGAGATGCGGTCGAACCCAAACAGACGAAACCCAGACCATTGGTGCGAATTTCACAACGACCATGGGCATAAAACTTCAGAATGTAGATTTTCACAAAGTGAAGTAGATCATTTGCTGAAACAAGGCTACCTCGCAGAGCTGTTCAGTGAAAAAGGAAAGCAAGCCTACATGAAAAATAGGCAAGGCAAAACCACCTTCATCTAAGATGATAGTAAATGTCATCAGTGGAGGAGAAGATATTTATGGAGTAACATATACGGCTTCGAACAAAGTTTCCAAAATGATGATCACACACGGCAAGCGAGTACGGCAAACCTTAGAACATGAGAGTATAAGCTTCGATGATGCAGATACGGAAGGAGTGACTACAACGCATAACGATGCTATGGTAATATCTTTAATTATATTTGACAATGATGTAAAAAGAGTTTTGATTGATCCAGATGGCTCTGTAAATATTATTCTACTAAGAGTACTGCGAGAAATGCAAGCTGAAGACAAGATGATTCAAAAAGCGCATGCTTTATCAGGCTTCGACAATTCAAGCGTGGTAACAAAAGGTATTCCACCGGATGTGATGAATCATAAGCTTAACAAAGACCCATCTTTCACCCCAATTAAGCAAAAGAAAAGAAAGCAATGAGCTTTCAAAAATCAAGTAATTCAAGATGAGGTCCAAAAGTTGTTGAAAATCGGGTCCATTCGTGAGGTAAAATATCCTGATTGGTTAGCTAACATGGTGGTCGTACCTAAAAAGAATGGTAAGTGGCGAGTTTGTGTAGATTACACTGATCTAAATAAAACTTTCCCAAAAGACTCTTTTCCTTTACCCCACATAGATCAATTTATTGATGCAACTGCAGGTCATGAACTTTTAAGTTTTTAGATGCATATTCGGGGTACAATCAAATTAAAATGGACCCTGGTGATGAAGAAAAATCTTCTTTCATCACAGACCGGGGGACTTACTGTTACAAAGTAATGCCCTTCGGTCTAAAAAATGCTGGAGCAACCTATCAAAGGTTAGTTACCAAAATGTTTCAAGAACACTTGGGAAAGACAATTGAGGTATATATAGACGACATGCTCGTCAAAACCCAACATTCCCATGACCATATTTCTCATTTAACTGTTACCTTTGAAATTTGCGAAAATTTAATATCAAACTCAATCATGAAAAATGTTCATTTGGAGTTGCATCTGGTAAATTTTTAGGTTTTCCTGTCTCTAACCGTGGAATTGAAGTGAATCCTTCCCAGATTAAAGCAATTGAAGAAATACCTGACATCCTTACTAGTAAAAAGGAAGTTCAGAGGTTAACAGGAAGGATAACGGCCTTTGGGAGGCTTATTTCAAAATCATCAGAAAAATGCTTCATATTCTTCTCTGCGCTCAAAAAGCAAGACCATTTCAACTGGAATGAAGATTCTCAACGAGCACTTAGGGATTTGAAAACTTATTTATCAAATCCTCCTTTATTGGCTAAACCTAAAGAAGGTGAAAAGTTACTCATCTATTTAGCAGTATCAAAAGTAGCGGTAAGTGCCGTTTTAGTACGAGAAGACCAAGTTAAGAAATCTACGATTTATTATGTAAGTAAAACTTTAGTAGATGAAAAGATAAGGTATCCACAACTAGAAAAATTAGCATTAGCTCTCATCATGTCATCTAGAAAACTACGACCTTATTTTCATTGTCATCCTATTGTGGTTGTTACTGCTTTTCCTTTAAGAAATATATTGCATAAACATGAATTATCAGGAAGATTAGCAAAATGAGCTATAGAATTAAGTGAGTACGAAATAATTTACCAACCTCGAATTGTTATCAAATCTCAAGTACTCGCTGATTTCGTAGTTGATTTTAGTCAAAGCATACATCTAGAAGCAGAAAAAGAATTACAAGTTTTTAACGGAGCAAATATGGGGAATTGGCTATTATTTACCGATGGTTCATCTAATGTAGATGGGACAGGTTTAGGAATTGTTCTTATACCACCTACAGGTGAAACAATTAGACAAGCGATAAAATGTCACCCTGTAACTAATAATGAAGCAGAGTATGAAGCTGTGATTGCAGGTTTGGAGCTAGCATTAGAACTTGGTATCATGCAAATTGTAATCAAAAGTGATTCACAGTTAGTAGTCATCAAATACTGGGGACTTACGTAGCTAGAGAAACTCGAATGCAAGAATACCTCGGAAAGGTACGGGAGTTAATAAGACAGTTCCAAACTTGGAAAGTGATGCAAATCCCAAGAGAAGAGAATTTGGAAGCAGATGTTTTAGCCAACCTCGCATCTGCAGCAGATATAGCAAAAGATGCGAATGCCTCAATTATACATTTGTTTCACTTTGTTCTTGACCCTGACAAAAATGAGGTAAATTTTAATCATTTAACTTGGGATTGGAGAAACGGAATCGTGTCTTTTTTGCGGAACGTACCTGAAGACAAGGTGAAGGCTCATGCATTAAGGAAGAAAGCCGCTCGTTAGTGCTTGTATCAAGGAAACTTGTACCGTAAAATGTTTGGTGGACCATTAGCCAGGTGTCTCGGACCTTCTCAAACGGAATATGTGATGAGAGAAGTGCATGAGGGAAATTATGGAAATCATGCAGGAGGTAGATCACTGGTAAAAACATTAATTCGAGCGGGACATTGCTGGCCTAAAATGGAAGAAGAAGCAATTGATTTCGTATCTAAATGTGACAAATGTCAAAGGTATGCAAATAACATGCATAGACCAACAGAGTTATTACATCCTGTCATAGCCCCGTGGACCTTCATGAAATGGGGAATGGACATTGTAGGACCACTACCTCAGGCAAAAGGTCAGGTAAAGTTTCTACTCGTACTTATTGATTATTTCACTAAATGGGTAGAAGCAGGAACGTTTAAACAGGTACGAGAGAAAGAAGATAAAGATTTCATTTGGAGAAATATTATTTTCCGCTTTGGTTTTCCAAAGGAGATAGTTTGTGATAATGGACCACAATTTATAGGAGCTCAAGTTACAGAATTCTTTCAAAATTGACAAATCAAAAGAATTACGTCGACACCATATCATCCAGTAGGTAATGGGCAAGCAGAGTCTACAAACAAGGTAATTATCAATAGCCTAAAGAAAAGGTTACAAGAATCAAAAGGCAATTGGCCTAAAGTATTACCAACGGTATTATGGGCATATTGAATGACGACAAAAACAAGTACAGGAGAGACACCATTTTCAATGGTCTATGGTGCAAAAGCTTTGATACCAGTTGAGATAGGTAAACCTAGTACACGACGTATTCAAGCAAAAGAAGACTCGACCAATAAAGAGTTACGAGTAAATCTTGACTTACTTGAAGGGAGAAGAGAAGCTGCATTGATAAGGATGGCAGCTCAAAAGCAAGTGATTGAACGATATTACAACAGGAAAACACGCCTTAGGTTTTTTAAAGTTGGGGACTTCGTGTTAAAAAAGGTTTTTCAATCTACAAAGTCAGTTAGTTCAGGAAAGCTAAGTCCAACATGGGAAGGACCTTATCGAATTTGCGAAATTGCGGGCAGAGGATTATACAAGCTAGAGACAATGGAAGGCAAGGTTCTACCTTCACAATGGAATGGCGTTCATTTAAAGAGATATTACTTCTAAAGAAAGTACCCACAGTCAGGTATTGCCGAGTTAGAATTTTTTCTTTGAACTGATAAAATTATACTAATGATTTTAGATGCTAGGCAAAAACCCTAACTCGTGCCAAATGATAAGTCACGGCCTGCATGGCAAATTGGAATACTCTTAAATTCCTAGCCCAGGGTTACAATAATATGATGGAAATACACACGAGTTAGGTAGTCTTCATCTATAATCGCACTTCCAAGTCCTGTATTTTTTTCTGTTTCAGGAAAAAAGGACCAAAGATTGAGAGCAAATATACAAGTGTTCGAGGCTTCATACTTCACCACTCAAACACTGGGGGACTGTACTATATATATATAAGTATGTGCAAAAATAGATACGAGAGAACAAAATTCAAAATTTTCAAATCAACTCAAGTTACGAGAATTGAAGTATCAATCTAAAATGAAGTCATTGCTTAAACCTTTCCTAAGAATGTAAAGGCAGGGACATGACTATGTATCGGAACAGGTTATATAAAAAAAACCTTGTATATTTTGTAAATATGTTAAAAGAAAACAGTTTCGAGAAAGTTATAGATGTACTTCAGTACATGTAATACTCAAGAAACTTATCAAATTTCATAAATAAAAAACTTTACAAAAATTGTTTTATATGAAACATGTATGTTCCTATATCTTTCATCGTATATTAACACCATTATAAAGTTGGGACGTCTTCTTCATTAAGTGTCAATAAATAAAAGGGCCCTTTTTTATTTTTCATCATGTTGGTAACACATGAGAAGAATTATCAAAGCATTTTCTGAAAAGGATAAAAAATGCTAACTTTTTCTCTAAGTCCTAACAAGAAAAATAGGCAAGAGTAAGGTAAAATCATTCTGCAAAAATTAAAGCAGTAAGTAGACAAGGATAAAATGAAGAAGTATTATACAAACTTCTTAACATAAAAAGCTAAGGGAAAAAACTTAGCTATTACAATACATTTTTCTGAAACAGATGCCCCATTATAGAAACTGGGGACTTCATCACATCATCAGAATCAAACAAAAAAGAGGTAAGGTTAAACATCTTCATTGGTCACTGAGATGATTGGAGCAGTAGGTGTCGCAACTTCATTAGGCTCGGCTGAAACTTCATGAGAAGCAGTAGACACGGGGATTTCTGTTCCTAAAGGTTGTGTTATATATAAGTTACCCTCGTCTACTGGAGTTGTAACTTCAGTAACTTTAGCTGTTGCTTCTAAGTTCAAAGGCTCTTCAACCCCGGGAGTTTCCACTGTTGGAGAAGAGATGTCAATTACTTGGTCAGGAGAAGGAGTTTCGGTTGGCTGTTCATTCTTCTCAATCAAGTGTAAAACTTTGGCTAACTCAGATTGCAAGTCAAATTTTTCCTGAGAAGCCCCCATTAAAGTATCACGACGAGATTTCAAGAAGGCCCAGTTGACCTCATAGTTAAAATTCTCAGCCAAGGAATTATAATCCTTCTCTAGGTTTTCATAATCTTTTCCCCACGTAGCTAAAGTGTTCTTTATTGTTTCATGTTCAGCTAAGTGGAAATCAAGGGAAGTAATGATGGAAAGCCAATATTAAAGATAATCATCACTTCGTAAACAGAGGAAGTTGAACATGCCTAGAAAAAGGGAACAAAACTGCAGATCTAACCAGAAGACGACACGTGTATAAGGTATTAAATAAGAAAGACAGAAAAGACGTCGATACTAACACAAGCATTAATTGTGACAAAAATTCTTTTTCAGGATCCACTTCCCAATTATTTAATTGATAAATAAACGAAAAGTGGGGGGACTATCTGTATTGGAAAAAAATTGAGCTTTTATTAAACGTGACGTGGTATGACACGTGGATTAGTCAAACAGTCAAAGAACAATAAATGATTAAAAGGCACGGAGGACAACATGCATGGTAGAAGAAAACGAAACATGCACGAGAATGAACCTTAGATACGATTCTCGTGTCTATCCAAGGCATTCAATATCAACGGATAAAAAGGGCACTGAAGACACGAATCTGAGGACAAAAAGTAGTCTACATTCATTATTAAATACTTGATAAGTTAGTTATTCAGTATTTAATAACAATGATTATGTAACGTCTCATTAAATGCTCTTTATTATTTAGAATAATCCGTTACTCCTTGTCAACTATAAAAGGAGGAAGTTTTATCATTTGTAGAGAGACAGAGAATATTCTTGAGATCATAGTGAAATACAATTTTTTATTGCTTTATTCTTATTCTTTGAAAGCCAATTATATTTCGGTCTCTTTGATTATCAGTAACCCGATTTCTTCTTTAAAATTCAAGCTTTGACCAAAATTATATTTTTTGGTTAAACAGTCGTACATGAATTAGAATAATTTAACATTAGTTGTTAGAAGGATGCTAGTGAATTCATGTATATATGTATCATGTACTATATGAAATGACTTGTGTCCTTGAACAAATAGTTTCTAAGAAGCAAGTAAATAGTAGTAATATTTTCATCCATGCAAACGGCTTCTAATTACTTGGAAAAACCATTACGAATTTCAGTTTGTACAAATCCACAAACTTGATTCTCAATTGAGGTTATTGTATCAGTGTTCGTCCTTTCTCAATCTGCAATTCTGTTAAAGGTGAAATCTGAATTTCAAAGGAAAAGTATAAAAATTCAAAGAATCCAAAGTGGTCCTCCTACTGTAGTGGGTTAAGAAAGAAAAGCATGTTCGTTTTCCCACCTTCAGCTTAATGGTTATGGGCTTAGCATATGGATCTTGTCTCTCCCAATCCAGAAAGTCTGGCCAAAGGGCCCAATTTCCATTGGACGCATTAGATGTTTGAAAGTAACAGTTGGTGTAAAGTCTTGGGGGTGTAGAGGGTGCCTTTGTCTCTATGCTTGTTTTCTTTCATTTATTATAGAGGTGTTCCTACAGATAGATATAATAACATGCTGGAATTCTCCTTAAATTCAAACCTTTTCCCAGAAGTGAAGGTAACCAAACCGTATACTCCCGTGTAAGACAAGAAGCAAGAACAAATTGGTGTTTTACCTTAGCTGCTCCAGTCCTTTTCAATCTCTCTCTCACATTGTTATATAATAGTGGGGACTGATACTTATGATTGAACCATCATTTCTATCTACAAAAGGTACATCTTACTAGCAATATGCAACTCTCGTAACACACTTTTGTTTTATTTGTAAACAGAAGAAAAAAATATCTAATTAAATTGGTTGAATAACAATGTACACCCTAAGGTATTAAAAAGGAGTCTCAGTTTATGCATACTGTGGAAAAGCACTATTCCTTGTGTGTATCAAGATAATCATCTGAGTAAATACTATAGTATATGTCATCTTAAGCATTATGATTATGTAATATTCTGCAAAATTCTCCTACTCAAGTTCATGTGATTCGTGAATCTAGGAACAATCTACCACATACTACACTAATTTTCTTGAAAATCAACAAAGGAATGAATTCAGAAACTATGAGTAGCACTTGCCCTTGCCACTTGTTGGTTACTCAAACAGACAGTAAATCATGAAATGCAGATTCTTGGTTAAGATACAATAAGATGCTAAAAACAACATCTCAATGGATCCGAGGATGTTTAACAATACAGATAAATAAATAAATAAGATGCTGCAAACATCATATGAATCATTCGACAGTAACTATTTGTCACGGCTAAAAGAACCAAGTTTACTATGAAGTTTGGGTCTTATGGCTGTGAAGCTGCAATAAAGATGGAACTGGCTCCAGAACCACCATGAGAGTGCTCAATAATCACATTGTCTGAGAGTTCATTGCCAAGCATCTCCCATACACTGCTATGCAGATAGTTTCTGAAAACGCGATAATGCTCATAGACACCACCTTCTACTGTAATAATGCTAATACTATTAGAAAGCCTTCCCAGTTTCTTTACAATCCCCACGATGCCAGCTCCAACTAATCGAGCTCCACGTTCTGCTACACATCACAGACCTCTGCAACTAGTTCTCTTGCCATGGTTGTAGAGTTAGTTATCTGCATCAGCAAATAGCTAATTAGCACGCGTAGCAAAAACTTGTACACATAATCTACTTATAAGTAATGCATACTGAAACCACCTACGAAGAAAAGCAGTTTAACTAGAGAAATCACATGTTCAACCCCTCACTTGCCACAAAATGAATTACTAGTAATGGAGAAACTGTAAAAACATTTCTTAGCTTAAATTTGACTGTCAGTTTCTCATCAATTACTTCATAATCCTCTGATGTGTCTTGATGAATAGCAGCCATATCTGGGGACCTGCCAAGAATCATAGTCAATATTACAAAAGATAACGTGATAGTAATTATGTCAATTACAAATATGGAGCTCTAAGATGCCAACTGTTTGAAACTGATTTTACTGCCAACGTCTTATGGCCTTTACTAATTACTATACACTATAAAAAAAACATCTTTGACATCTGTCACAATTAAATCAGGATGGAGAAATAGTTTCTTATCCAGGCTACTTAGGTGGTGGGGCAATTTCCACATGGAAGGAGAACAAATGAAACTTTTGAGTGCAGTTGATGGGGACAACTTCATTTTGAAGGCAATTTTGAAAAAGAAAGAAAGAAAAGCTACTAGTGAGTTTTTAACAAAAACAAAACATAAGATCCCAAGCAACCTGAAAAAATCAACATTTTACCTCAATGAGTATGGAATTGCTAGCTTAGGTGGTACACCATCTCCAAATAAAGCTGATTCTTGAGCCATCTTTAGTAGGACTCTTCTAACAGTTTCTCCTAAATATGTACCTGAAATAAGCTTCTCAAATATCTGAAGACAAAATGAGATTAAGAAGTTACTACAGTTCATGAAGAGCACGGGGAACCTGAGGGGGCAGAAAAGTTAAAGAGTCCACCTGGCTACAAGGATTTGAACTTTCGGCGTCTAACGATGTATCAAATTCAGTAATTGGAAGACGGGAGGGCCTAAAATTCTCTCATTGGATATTAATTGCCTGCACAACCAAGCACTATAGTGAAACATTTTAACATTTGATAAGTCGGTATGCTAAGAAATGTTGTCACCAGAGTTTACTATTTCTTCTGGTTTTGGAGCCTGATCAGGCCATTTTTCGATCGATTTTGCTGATTCTACATAAGCAGCATTAGTGCCCATCCCCAGAGTGACTGCAGCCACACTCTCTTTACTATTGTACCTTCCTCCAGCCAAAACTCCTATGGTGTCATCAACCTGCAGAATTGCAATTTGAATCACATTCTATGCAAATAATTGTACCTTTTCTGCTATACTAAAAAGGGAAGATCTGAGAACATTTACCAGGGCAAAAACTTGCTTATCAACACCGTGCTTCTCCAAGGCGATATTGATTTCATTCAACAACTTGTTCCCTTCCTGAGATAACGATGTAGTAACGTATTCATGTTCTATCTATATTCATGTAAAAACTGTGAATCAATAATTATTGCTCAAGCTTGGAAGGGAAAGTACAAAGACTTAATCATCAAATGAGCCATTTTGCTTGGTAACCGTGTACACCTCAATTTCCTTTCTTGGAGCTGAATCTTTGAAAGATATTGTCAATTAAATCTGATTGTTTTTAAGTCCAAAATGCATAGGAAACATATTTGTTTCACAGAATCTTTGTCCCTTAGAGATTTAAATCTACTTAGGTATAGAGAGACTCAACTGCATCTCCAAATAATGAATCCTTCCATTTAATGGCTGTTTCCTTGGAGGCAGCTACTTCCCCAATTGTAGGTGATACAGTAAATCCCACATTTTTCTCTCCTCCTTGCAGACCCTTCACTATGCATGGAGATGAATTTTCCAAGCTCCACCGTTATCCAATCAAATAATTCCTGAAACAGGTTCAAAAGGAAGATAATTCATGAAACCTTTAGCAACACTAAACCTGATAGTTTGACACCAATTGACTGGTGATACTATTAGTCAGAAGCTGCTTCGCACGACTTTATGTCACCTTAACAAATCTTCAGCAGTAATATTGTCTCACAAACTTCAATAGAAAATTTCTTATTCCTTTGAAGACCTTGATGAAATTAAAAAAACGTATAAAAAACAGAGAAAGAGATAGGACCTAACATAATCATTTAGTAAGGAGAGACAGTGGCAGAGACAGGATTTTTGTTAAGAGGGTTCAAACAAGAGAAGGTTAAAAAATTAAAAAGGACTATGGCCAGAAGGTATTGAACCAACACACAAAGATTTTGAACCCCCTTGACCACTAAGCTATGCTTTTGTGCTGTAGCAAGGGGAATCAATACATGGTATATAGAGGTGCAACATAGATTTTGCCATATATGTACAATGTAATTTTCAGGCGGGAACCCCTGCCATATCCCTAAATCCGCCCATGCTGAGAGACCAATATGACTACATTAAGCTTATGATGCATGACATTTTTCATATCTGAATCAGCATTTAGGGCTGAAACCTTAAGTGATTAAAGTGAAATGAAAATGATGTAATATAATAACTGCAATCTTAAATGTTTTACAAACTTTGGCTAGTGCCATACTTATTAGTAGTCGTTTCACCACATGTTGAAAGATTTAAATATAAGAAAGACATCAATAAGGATCTTATGCAATGTGGTATACCCTGCTTTCCTTAGAAGCTCCTATAATGACTTGTAAAGAGTTAATCAAAGACCTTTACTTCCAATTCAGAAAATTTGATACCCAACCTGCTGCTATATTTATTTCAGTTACTTGGTAATGTTGAAGAAGACAAGAGGGGTTGCTCTGATGGTAAACAACCCCCACTTCCAACCGAGAGGTTGTGAGCGGAGGCAGGATCTCCAAGAAGGGGATTAAATTTTTTTTTTTTGTAGCTAGTGGGAATTGAACCCATGACCTAATGTAAATTTTGAACCTCCTTGGCCACTAAACTATACTTTTGGATTGTGTTAAGAGTGTTCAAAACTTAATATATAGAGATAAGAAATAGATTTTACCTAATATATACAGTATAATTTTTCGGTGAAGAGTGTTCGGGTAAACACCCTTGCGCCCCCCTAGATCTGCCCCTGGTTAGAATCATTCATCAGTCAAAAATTATTAAGGAGGAAATCCCAATATAACTAAAATTTTAGACAAATTAGGAATTTCATCACAATTTTACTTATTATTATGAAATATGTTTCGTGCAATAAACGAGACCTATTGCTATGAGTTACTAGCAAATAACACTTCTATTTTCTTTTTCTCTTCTTGTTACAGTAGGAGGAAACGGACAAACCTGGGAGCTGCCCTCTATTATGTTGGGAGGAATTTGAATTTCTTCCCTATATAGATCCGAAATGGGTTCATTTCTTCCAGCAAGACGTGAAACAGGTGGTTCATTTCTTCCTCCAAGACGTGCTTGCACGATGATGAAGTTAGTTCCGCGAAGATTAATCCCATAGTACAGACCTTTCTCATCACTAGCACCACATATGTAAACAATTAATGAGCAACATATAATAGAACCGTGTAACTCAAAAATTAAAATGTAGGAGCACCCCCTCTAGAGCAATCGTCCTAATCACAGAAAATATTCCACTACAATGGTATTCTGCACTTACGGACCTAAAATTCTATATCCTCATCTACTTAAAATGGAATGCAAAGGTAATGTGATATTTAATTCTTTTATACAAATATCAAGGGTTCAACTTGGATGTGTGTTTTCCTTTATAAATTTCATCCACTGATCAAACTAATCATAAAATCTTAATGAAACCACCTATGCTTATAGTTTAGTGGTATCGGTGAGAGTCTTTCACACAATAGGGCGTTGATTCAATGCTCACAATCCCCCTTCCCTCTTCCCCTCCCCAAAACCCTCAGTGTAATAAAAAAAGCATATATAACCTACAGGCTACAACAATGGAAAATGTAACCAACAATAGAGAAAAAAGAAAGAACTAAATTAAATTTTCTCTCCTAAAATTGAAAACTTTAGTACCCTGAGGGGAGTGAAGCTAAGCAAGAAGGAAGCATTTGAAGGCTGGATTCACTTGAAGTTAGACCCGATTGCATCTCAGTCACAAGATCATCAGCAATTTGCCATAACTTAGGAACAGGGGTCGCACATTCTCTTGCAAATTTTCGAAGAATGCGCTGTGCATGCCTCCATCGTTGCTCGCTCCGTCGCTTCCACTGCCTCACCAACAGAGCCGCTGCTACGACGGTGTAAACCGTCGTTACTGCTGTCAACACCGCCACGTCCTTCCTCATTCTCTACTAATTCGTTGTTTCAGATTAGTTTCTGATATTTTGTTCGAGTTGTAGTTTCTTTTTCATCCATGCATTTGATTAGTTTTTCTAATTTTTTTTAATGTTATCAAAGATATCACTGATCCACGATCCGTGGAATGAAGAACGAGTTTCATGGCAAAACTTGTTCAGCGAGTGTATTATCCAGCTAGGGCGGGTTAAACCCGAACTCACGATGGTGGGCTTTTGGGCCTAATAGCGTTTCTTCTGTCAAAATAGCACCGACTATTCAGTTTTTGGACTAGAAATTAAAAAATAGCCAGCATTTGTAAAATCAATAAAAAATTATCACTATTTCGCTACAATATGAAAAGTTCCAACATAATATACTGGAGATTGAAGCATCTGAGCATACTTCCAGCATATTATGTTGGAACTCCAGCACACGAAGAGTTTCAACATAATATACTGGATATTGGAGCACATGTACATGGGTTTCAAGCATATTATGTTGAAACTCCAACACATTATGAAATTTCGACATATTATATTGGAAGTTCACATGTAAAAAATTCGAACTCCAACTTATTATGCTGGAATATTTTGAGAATTTTGAACAATATTTTTGTTCAAATTTATCTTTTAAATAAAAAATGACTAAATTTCGATGACTTTTAAAATTACGACCATTTTTTAATTACCACTAATAAATCTGGCTATTTTTGAATTTCTCCCGTTTCTTCTAGCTTTTATGTTGGGTTTGAAATTCTATTGTAGCTCGGTTTGATCAACAAGCCATTTTTTAGGGGTCAACTAGCTCTGTTTTGTTAGATATGTAAATTCGATAGAGGAATTCTTTTTTATGGGATAACTACATAGATAAGCCATCGATAAATACTACTTAGAACTCGTTTGAATTTGCTTAAAAAAAGTGATTAGAGCTTATTTTTTAAATAAGTAGTTACGTATTTGGATAAAAGTGCTGAAACTTAAAAAAAATATAGAAGTATTTGATAAACAAGTGCTAATGAGCACCTTCTGTTAAAATGACCGAAATATCCTTAAAGCTATTAACACTAAAAGTGAGCTTATTACTACAACATCCTTAATGTAAAATTAACTCAAACACAAATTAATTTATGTCTTAACTAACTCTAAATTAAATTAATTAGAAAAGATTATTTTTAATAAATATAAACTATATGCCAATAGAATTGCAACATGCTTTCATTCTGAATATTCAATGTAATTAAGGGTCTTATTAATTGCTTATCACAGAAAAAACAAAGCTACCTAATTTATTATATTGCAGCTCGTAATAAACTTTCTATTCTTATTTTCTAAGTCGCAACTTTAATCCTACAATACGTACCGTTCAAAAATACTGGAAAATATGAGATGGAGGTCTAATACGAAGGAAGAAAAGTTATAATAATGTGAAGAAAGATAACTACAATGTCAAAATGGAAGACGTGAAAAAAATGACGTTATGACTTAATTAGTAAAGTAAAGATATTCTGAAATTTACAAAAACATATCAGGGTTAATAAGGTCAATTATTTGGTCAAACTTAAGCTTTTAAGTTAAAAAGTAATAAGTTGGGTATCCCTAACTTGTGGTTTTTGGCTTAAAACCACTTGGCTTAAAAGTGGTTTTTAGGTTTGCCACACACTTAAACAAGTCAAAATGTGCTTTTAAGCTAATTTGACCAGCTTTTAAGCCAATCCAAACACCCTCTTACTAGCAATTAATTTTTAAGTCATGTACCAAAAATAGCCAAAAATATTGTTAATAATATATAACATAAAAAACCTTAGGCAAAAAAGAATTTTTTAAATGGGTGTAGTTAGAATATATTGAAAACATACAAAGTTTGAGAAAGATTTGAGGTATTCACTTGTTTTAAAAGTCAATTATGTATTCCGAGGCCTTGAAAACCTCATTTTTACCTCGATTTCCGTGCGAGGTCTGGTCATAAAGCTTGTATGTGAAAAATTGAGGAAAATGCTAATTTTACCATTAAAATTAAATTTAAGTTGACTCCGGTCAATATTTTAGGTAAAGACCCGGACTTGTAATTTGATGGTCCCGGAGGGCCCGTAAAAAATATAGAACTTGACCGTATTCCCGGAATTGAATTTCGAGGTCCCTAACCCAAGAAATACATTTTTGAAAGAAACTGTTTACCTGAAATTATAAGAGTTTTTGAAAATTTGAATAGTTTGAATTTGATGGTATCGGAGCCGTATTTTGATTCTGGAGCTTGGTACATGTTTAATATAATATTTAAGTTGTTCCTGTAAAATTTGGTAAGAAACGGAGTTCCATTGACATGATTTAGATCCTCGGTTGTGAAATTGGAAACTTAAGAGTTCTTGAGATTTTTCTTTAATTTTGATTCTAAACTCGTAGTTCTAGACGTTATTTTGGCGATTTGACCGTATGAACAAGTCCGTATGATATTTTTAGAGTTATGCGCATGTTTGATTTGGAGCCCTGAGGGCTCGGGTGAGTTTCGGATAGGCCACATAGTGATTTTTCACTTAGGAAAATCTGGTAGACTGCTGTTTCTAGTGTCTGATGCACCATGCATCGCTATCGTGTAGTAACTCTCCTGATCGCGAAAAAGAAACTGGGCTAGGATGGGTTTGTTCTATGCGAACGGAAAAACAGGGTCGCGAACGCAGAGAATTGGGGGACTGCTCTACGCGAACGCGTAAAGTAAATAGGGGTGGCTGGGAATTGACTTTTGTTCTACGCGAACACACACGTTGGTCCGCAAAAGCGAAGGCCAGATGGTATACCCATTGCGACCGCATGGAGAATATCGCGATCGCATAAGTCCATTAAGAGGCTGCTCTTCGCGATCGCGACAGTGTTTATGCGATCACGATTAACACTGTCGCCCAACTCTTTAAAAGGGTAGCAAAATCGGGAATTAGCCCACATTTTCATATTTTCAAAATTAGAGAGCGTTGAGGCGAGTTTGAAGAGGCAAATTCTTCCCCAAAGTATTGATATATGATTCTAAACCTTTTTCTTTCGATTTCTCATTGCATTTGATTAATCTTCATCCAAAAATCTAAGGTTTTTATGGTAGAAATTGAAAATTTAGGTAGAGTTAGGGTTTTTTAAATAATTGGAACTTAGACATTGTTTTGGGGTTGGATTTCAAAAATATTTGCATATTCTGGCTCGTGGGTGAATGGGTGATCCGGTTTTGGTCCAAGCCTCGAGTTTTGACCAAGTGGGCCCGGGATCGATTTTGACTTTTTTGGGGAATTAGAGTTGAATTCATTAGCATTTATTGATGTAGTTAAATTAATTTGGGTTCGATACAAGTAAATTGGAGGCAACATCTAAAGGAAAAGCGGTGCTTGAGGCTTGAGTTTGGCCGTGAAAGTTAAGGTAAGTGTTTGGCCTAACCTTAGCATGAGGGAATATGTATTGTGTCTTATTTTCTATGTGTTAGTGTCGAGTACGACGTATAGATGGGGTGACCAGTATCTATGTGTTGGTGTCAAGCATTCCCATGAGTCTTTGAATTTGGTATGATTTTATGATGTATTGATCATGCTTAGTTTGATGGTTAGCAAGTGTGGTACAAGATTTATGACTAACTCTTAGTAATTGACAATTGTCAAATATTGGCTTAGGTTGAAGTTTATTTTTTGAATTAACTGTTGAAACTGGATTGGTTATAGTTGATTCCCTTCTCGGAATGTTATTATTTATGATATTGTTTCCCTTGCCGTGAAGTTATTGCTTGAGGTATTATTTCCTACGTCGGGATATTATTGTTATATTATTGTTCCCTTGCCAGAATTCTTTTGTGGTTGGTGTTGATTTGTATACTGGGATTGGGTTGCACGCCACAACAATATTATATAGGACTGGGTTGCACGCCGCAACACGAAGTAATAATGGAGGACATGTGGGGTCGGGTTGCACGCTGTAACAGTATTATATTATTTGGATCGGGTTGTACGCCGCAACAAGAAAGAATAAAAGTAAATATTGATTCATTACTGTTTTCCTTATTCTTACTAATACGAAGCTTATGATGTTCTCGATGCTTCTCTACTGAAATTCTGATAGCACTTGATATTCACCGCAGCATATCCACCTTCCCATCTTTAATTGCCAGTTTCCGTTATTATTATTCGCCGTGCATGCTTTAACTGCACAGGTTTATTTGATAGTCTGGTCCTAGCCTCGTAACTATTTTATCGAGGTTAGACTCGACACTTACCAGCACATGGGGTCGGTTGCGCTGATACTACACTCTGCACTGTGTGTAAATCCCGATAATGAAGGTTTTGGACCATATGGAGGTTGCTGCCTTCAGTCCAGCAGAACCCGAGGTAGTCCTATAGACGTTCGCAGGCCTTGGCATCCCTTTCTATCATTTTCATTCTTTTTTTATTTATTTCAGAGACAGACATGTATTTTTCTATTCAGACCATTGTTTGTAGTATTTGTAGATGGTCTGTGACATTGTGATACCAATTCTGGGTAGAGTTGTATTTTGGATTTTCGTACTAATATTTAGTTAAATTATCAATTTCGTGTTCCGCATTTCTCTTATTATTATTATTATTACTATTATTAGTATTATTATTATTGTTATTGTTATTATTATTATTATTATTATTATTATTATTATTATTATTATTATTATTATTATTATTATTATTATTGTTATTATTATTATTATTATTATTATTATTATTACTATTATTATTATTATTATTATTATTATTATTATTATTATTATTATTATTATTATTATTATTATTATTATTATTATTTCGCTGTTGATCACATGTTACTTTGAAATTGTTAAAGAGCTAAGGAAAAGGAGTAATAAAATCTATAACATTCGTCTTTCCTAACTTTTATGAGTAGGCGCCATCATGACTAGGGGTGTTCAAAACCGGTCCGAACCGAAGCTTAGTGGCTTACTGGTAATGACTTAACAGCTTACTAATGGGAGCAGATTGATTTTTTTATTAACGGCTTATCGGTTTGGGAGTGAATTATTCAATATTGTTAATGGATATTCTGTAAACCCGTTAAGAATATAAATACATACATAAAAGTTATTTTTATTTATATATATTAAATATAAAAAAACTAAAATCCTTGAAATTGATTAACAAAAACAAGAGGCCGTCTATTCTGGTCTGTCTCTAAACAAAGTAACAAACCCGTATGTTCCTAAAATCCCAATTCCAAAGAAACCCTATGTCCCTAATGCCTTAACCAGCAGCCACCGGCCAACAGTCGTCGTTGACTTCCACCAGCCACCGGTCCCCCTTTCGCTGTCTCATCTCTCCCTCTCACCGTCTCGTCTTCACCTATTTAGGAACTCAATATTTTTATAATAAGCAAATAAGGATGGTAGAATTTTCGTCTCCTACTGAATCATTAAGAATTTTAGAAAAGTATATCTTCTCAGTTCATATAGGAGTATAGCCGCTAACATAGAATTTGGGATATTCATTAGGTTATTTGCAATGAGTTCTGCAATACAATGCTACAGTTGTTATAATTTGGGTCTTGCGCACTTTACTGAAGCACAGAATACATTAGCTTCAAAGATTTACAAATGATACTTTGTCAACTTTTGCACCATAATCTTTGTTTACTACTACTAAGTTCCTCAAATCTTTTTATGGTCGTGATATTTGTTGCTTGTTATTAGGATACAAGATCCTATGTAGTTAAAGGTAGTCTGGTAAATGCTTATGCAATCTTTGGATCAAAATAAAAATATAGATTGATTAAAAAATACGAGGAGGTGAGGCAAAAATAGATATATTTTTTTATGCAATCTTTTGTTCAAAACAAAATAAAGATAGATTAAAAATTCACATTATGGTGATGTTGCTGAGATTCGATGGTAATCCGATCTACTTTCTTTAATGAGTTCAAAATACACATAACTACGATTTCATGCAGTGAGGGTTCATATGAAATTAGAAAAGGAAAATTTATGTCCGAAACAATTGTTCCTAGGTCTCTTGATATTGAGATGCAAAATATCTATATACTGTGAGAGTGCAAAACTTACTGGATTATCAGCTAGTTTGTTATCTTTGTTTCTACTTTTCACTTCCGTGGCCATATACCTTTTTAAATGATTTCTTTAGCTTCCTAAATAGGTGCAATTGATCTCTTTAGCTTAATTAAAAAATTCTGTAATATTCTGCCGTCAGTACCATAAAATTCTATAATTGATCTCTTTTTGAATATGCAGCATCAGTACCAAGTTGGTAATATTCAGCCATGACTAATGCAAGCTGCTGCCAAAACCTTTTTAGTGAATATGTATATTAAGATGATAAATTGCCCGATAACCGTTCAATAAGAGTTAAACCGATATCAATCCGTCAGATATATTATTGGGTGGCTAACGAATTAATACATTTAAAAGCCGATAACCGTTAAGCCAAAACATTAAGAGTAAAAAACTACCCAATCCGCCCGATAAGCATCCCTAATCATGACTCCCGAGGGTGAAAAATCCGGATCGTGATAAGTTGGTATCAGAGCTCTAGGTTGCTTAGGTCTCACAATTCACATACAGGCTTAATAGAGTCTGAGGGATCCGTATGGAAATGTATGTTCTTACCCCCATAGGCTACGAAGTTTAGGAATGACTTCACATCTATTCTTCTCTATCTTGCGATTTGGTTTCTTAATGCTAATTGAACTTCTACTATATTCTTTCGCAGATGGCGAGAACACGTACTTCTTCATCCGCTGATCAGTAGCCTGAGCCCCCAACAGTAGCTCCCACGAGGGGCAGGGGACGAGGTTGAGACCGTGCTAGGGGCGAGGCAGTGACAGAGCTCTGCCCAGAGTAGCAGCAACAGCGGCGGAGCCTCATGTAGATTTTGATGATGAGGTTCAAGCCTAGATCATTCCAATAGGGCCAGCTCAGGTTCCAGAGGGGTTCATCGCTACCCAGTACTCCAGGATGCTCTGGTCCATCTAGTGGGCTTTGTGGAGAGTATCACCCAGGAATGCTTACTTCCTGTAGCACCAGCCCTCTTTCAGGCTGGGAGAGGCACAGACTCCCGCTACCCGCACTTTGGAGCAGATGGCTCCCCAGTTTCAGACTCCAGTAGCTCAGCCAATTGGAGCAGTTCAGCCGGGTGTAGTAGCTCAGCTCGGTGATGGAGCAGCTATGTCTGCCGACGCTTTGTAGAGATTGGACAGGTTCACCAAGCTGTTCACTAACCAATAAGATTAAAATTTTCATATGATAGATAGTATAACACCAGGTCCTATGAGCCTTTGAGATATCTCAAAATTCTTTTGGCAGCCTTCAAGTGAGACCTTGGGATTTGATTGAAACCCCGCACACAATCCCACGCTGAAAACAATATCAGGACGACTGGAAGTGAGATAAATAAGCAACCCAATGATGCCTCTGTACATTGTTTAATTCACATGAGGTTTAGATTCATCCATATCTAGTCAGTTAGTAGCTGCAATGGGAGTGACTATTACTTTTGATGCTTCCATGTCGAACCTCTTCAAGAGTTCCTTGATGTATTTTTGTTGACAAATGCAAGTACCCTTTGGAGATTGTTTTACTTGAAGACCCAAAAAGAAGTTTAATTCACCCATCATGCTTATTTCAAATTCACTTCCAATAAGATTTGTGAATTCTTCACACAGAGAGTCAGCTGTTGCTCCGAAAATAATGTTATCCGAAAATGATGTCATCAACATAAGCAAGAAAAATGAGTAGGTTTCCTTCCTCATTTCTTTAAGAAAAGCGTTTTGTCAATCTTCCCTCTCTTATAGCCATTTTTTAAGAGGAATTTTGATAATATTTCATACCATGCCCGTGGAGTCTGCTTTAGCCCATAGAGGGCCTTATCCAATTTGAACACATATTCAGGGTGCTCATGACTTTCAAACCCGGGGGGTTGCTTCACATATATTTCTTTCTTAAGTAGTCCATTCAAGAATGCACTTTTGACATATATTTAGAATAAGGTGAATTCCATATGAGAAGCCAATGCAATCAGAATTCTGATAGCTCCCATGCGAGAGACTGGAGAAAATGTTTCATTATAGTCAATCCGTTTCTCCTAATATAACTTTGAACCACTAGCATGTATTTGTTCCTTGTGATAATTCCATGCTCATCGAGCTTGTTTCTAGATACCCACCTGGTTCGTATAATGGTTCTATCTGGGGGGTCTAGGTACCAGGTGCCAAATGATATTTCTCTCAAACTGATGCAGCTCGTCTTGCATGAGTGTAATCCAATATGCATCTTTTAAGGCTTCCTTTTGTTCTTGGGTTCTATCTGGGAGAGAAAGTCTGAGAGAGCAAGCGAATTTTTAGATTTTGACCTGGTTTGAACTCCAGAATCTAGAAGGGTGATTATTTTATATATAGGGTGAGAACTTTGATGTCTACAGTTGGATGTCTGGGGTTCATTCTGAGAGGAAGACTGTATGTTTGGCTGATTCTCCTCTATCCTTCTCTCAGATGCCAGTGGAGTTCCTTTAACTACATCAACCACTCTTTTTTCAGCTTCAGTGATTGTAATTGAAGAGCTTGGTTCTGTTGATGATGGAGCCGCATTATTTTCCTTTGCCTCCTTCACTTGACTCATCAAATCTATCTTCCCATTAGTCATGTTGATGACTTCACTAGGGACAAACATGGTTCTCTTTCTTGATCTTTCTCAGCACTCTTCTAAAATGATGGATGAGATTCATCACAGATAACATGGACACTTTCTTAATCACATTGAGTTCGCTTGATATAAATTTTGTAAGCCTTGCTTTGCGAAGAGTAGCCAAGAAATATCCCTTCGTCACTTTTAGCATCAAACTTACCACGCTGATCCTTTCCATTGTTGAGACAATAGTATTTGCATCCAAATATTCTTAGGTAGGTCAGCTTGGGTTTTCTTCCATTTAGCAGTTCATAAGGGGCCTTGAATGGACTTGATCGGATCGTGTATACAACTTTAGACTCCATCTTGTTTCCTTTATCGCAAATTTGATAAACACTCAGGAGACTGTACTTAAGTCTAATAACGTAGTACACATTTCCAATAGAGTGAGTGAGTGACTTCCCAACTTTTGCAACTCCAAGAATGTATCCCTTTTTGCCATTGCCAAAGGATACATTACCTCCCTACAAGGCTTTTAGTGAAAGAAAGTCTGTGGTATTCCCAGTCATGTGTTTCGAACACCCACTATCCATGAACAATTGTTGAGCACTTCCCTTTGATGTGCTCTACACAATAATTTAGGAGTTAGTTTTAGGAACCCAAACAAGCTTGGGTCCCTTGTAGTAACCAAGAGGATGAATAAGAGCTCTCTTAGTCCATGCAGGTAATGTGCATTTTCTCTGAGTGGAAACTGGTCCCTCTTTCATGGTCACAGTTTCAGCAGCCACTTTAGCTTTTGAAGCTGACTGATTCTCGGACAGGACACCTTCCAAGAACTGTCCAGAGTTCCCACACTGGGTACGAGGACAATTATTAGATGCATTGGCGCTCTTTTTGTAAGGGTTGAAAGGATCTTTCTTCCTTGAGAACCCTGCTCCCACTCCTTCTTCACTGACATTAGTGAGCGAGGCTGTGTTAGCTTCTACGCACCAGGTCCACTTTAGAGATTTTTCAAGATCACTCATTACCTTTTCTAGATTGGCTTGGAGAAGCTCAGTTTTCTCAATTTCCGCACTCATCCTACATGTCAAGCCTTCACCTCATTCTTAAGCCTAACATATTTGGGGACTCACATTTGGGAACTGGTTCTTAATTCTGATGATTTGTAACTTAAGGCCTTGTCTCACGGGGAACTCTTTGACATGCCTTCTGATGTCTTAATTCTAAACTTATAAATGTTTAAGTTTGCCATAATCAAAAAGGGGAAAACTGATATATCTTAAATAGTCTTGCATTATGTTTTGATGATCTAACAAACTTTCTAATAAGAGCCAGTTAGGGAACCTGACCTACTACTTTGGATTGTTGCAACCTGACCTAGTACTTTGGATTGCTGCAAACTCCAACAGACTCCAATAAAAGTTGAATGATACACATACAGGAGCTAGGAACCAAACAAGGACCTGATGCTCCTTCAGTTCCTACATAGTAGCACAAAGTCATTTGGACACAGCTGGACTTGAAGTGACTAGCGACACTACTTCTGCCGCACTGCACCAGACTGTCAGTCCCCTCATTCTCTAACCAAGCAAAGTACTCACATCACTTCATGTGATGTGATCAAGATGTAACAAAGGGGATTTTATACAAAATATCATTGAAAGGTTTCATTTTAATCATTCAAGCTTTCAGCAAAAATGGAAAAGATCATTCTCTCAAGCTTGAAGAATAAGGCTGAACACTACTACAGACCAGTTCCTAAACGATTGATTATTGCTGTTCTAGTTAAGTTGTAACCTTGTTATTGCACTTACAATATCTCCTAAATCTCTTACTTAGAAGTTTACTGATTAGGAATTCTCAGACTCGTTGAGTTTAGAAGAAAAGTCATTGTAATTGCATGGTTACAAAGTTGATTGTGGTGACAACACCACAATTTAGAAAAAACCTTTATAACTAGGATAATCACAAAGTGTCTTGTGGTAAAGGTACCACAAGTTAGTTTGAAATCTTTACAATCAGGAGTATTGTAAAGTGGCTTGCAATAGCTAAGATTACAAGTTAGTGACGTTAAAAGACTACAAGGTAGGTCGTGGTTTTTTGGTCCCCTTGCGAGGGAACTTTCCACGTAAAAATCCTCTGCCTCATTTACGTACTGATTTATTAAGTACTCTTAGAAGAAAATTGTAGAAGACCAGGTACTCAGCGATTTGGTGGACCCATACAAATCAACACGTGAATCAAACCCTCAGTTGTGAAATTGGAAACTTAAGATTTCTTAAGAATTTTCTTTGATTTTGATGCTAAACTCATAGTTCTAGATGTAATTTTGGCAATTTGATCACACAAACAAGTCTGTATGATATTTTTAGAGTTGTGTGCATGTTTGGTTTGGAGCCTCGAGGGCTTGAGTGAGTTTCGGATAGGACACAGAGTGATTTACACTTAGGAAAATCTTATGATTTCTGCTTCTAGTGTCTGATGCACCATGCATCGCGATCGCGGAAAGGAAACTGGGCTGGGGTTGGGTTAGTTCTATGTGAACGTAGAGACAGGGTCGTGAACGTAGAGCACTAGGGGGTTGCTCTATGTGAACACGGACTATGTCATGCAAACGTGTATAGTAAATATGGGTGGGCTGGAATTGTCCTTTTCTTCTACGCGAACGCGCATGCGTGATCTTCATGATACTGACGGTATTCACATGATCGCGATGAACACTGTCGCCCAATTTTTTAGAACAGTAGCATAATCGGGATTTAGCCCACATTTTCATATTTTCAAAAATAGGAAGCCTTGAGGCGAATTCAAAAGGCAAGTTCTTACCCAAAGTACTGGTATATGATTCTAAATCTTTTTCTTTCGACTTTCCATTGCATTTCATCTGTCTTCATCCAAAAATCTAGGTATTTTATGGTAGAAATTGAGAATTTGGGTAGAGTTAGAGCTTTTTGAATAATTGGAATTTAGACCTTATTTTGGGGTCGAATTTCAAAACTAATTGCATATTCAGGCTCGTGAGTGAATGGGTGATCGAATTTTGGTCTGGAACTCGAGTTTTGACCAAGCAGGCCCGGGGATGGTTTTTATTGTTTTTGGGAAAAATGATAGAAAACATGTAATTTAGCATTGTAGTTGAATTCTTTAGTATTTATTGATATTATTAAATTAATTTGGGTTAGATATAAGTAAATTGGAGGTAACATCTAAAGGGAAAGCAGTTCTTGAGGCTTGGGTTTGACCGTGGAAGTTGAGGTAAGTGTTTGGCCTAACCTTATCTCTAGGAAATATGTGTTGTGTATTATTTACTATGTGTTAGTGTCGAGCACGATGTATAGGTGAGGTGACGAGTATCTATGCGTTGGTGTCAAGCATATCCGTGAGTCTTATATTTGGATTTGTTGTGATTTTATTATGTATTGATCGTGCTTAGTTTGATGGTTAGCAATTGTGGTACAAGATTTATGACGAATTCTTAATAAGTGACAATTGTCAAGTATTGGCTGAGGTTGAGGTTTATTTTGTGAATTAACTATTGAAACTTGATTGTTTATAATTGATTCCCTTGCCGAGATGTATTTATGATATTATTTTCCTTGTCGGGATGCTATTGCTTGTGGTATTATTTCCCTTACTGGGATATTATTGTTATATTGTTATTTTCTTGCTGGGATTCTTTTGTGATTGATGTTGATTTTTATATTGAGATCGGGTTGTACGCGTAACAATATTATATGGGATCAGGTCTCAAGCTGCAACATTATTATATGATTTGAATTAGGTTGCACGTCGCAACAGTATTATATTATTTGTATCGGGTTGCACGCCGCAACAGTACTATATTATTGGGATTGAGTTGCACGCTGCAACAAGAAAGAATAAAAGTGAATATTGATTTGTTACTATTTTCCATATTCTTTCTGATACCAAACTTATGATGTTACTTATGCTTCTCTACTGAAATTCTGTTAGTACTTGATATTCCACGCAATATGTCCCCCCTTTTCCATCTTTAACTGCTAGTTTCCGTTTTTATTATTTGCCATACATGCTTTAACTGCACATATTTATTTGGTAGTCTTGTCCTAGTCTTGTCACTACTTCGCCGATGCTAGGCTAGATATTTACCAGCACATGAGATTGGTTGTGCTGATAGTACACTCTACACTATGTACAAATCCTAGTATTGGAGCTTTTGGAATATAGCGAGGTTGTTGCCTTCAGTCCAACAAAGACCTAAGGTAGTCCTGCAGACGTCCGCAGGCCTTGGCGTCCCCTCCTACCCTTTTCATTCTATTTTTATTTATTTCAGAGACTGACATGTATTATTTTATTTAGACCACTATTTGTAGTATTTGTAGATGGTCCATGAATTGTGACACCTGTTCTGGGTAGAGTTGTATTTTAGATTTTTGTACGAGTATTTAGTTAAATTATCAGATTTTCTTTTCCACATTTCACTTATTATTATTATTATTATTATTATTATTAATATTCTGCTGTTGATAACATGTTACATTGAAATTGTTAAAAAGTTAAGGGAAAGGATAATAAAACCTCTAACACTCGACTTGCATAACTTTAACGAGTATGCACCATTACGACTCCCGAGGGTGGGAAATCGGGAGCATGATAGTTGGTTTGAAGGTAAAGTTAGTTTTTGATAATATATGACATTCGAGAAATGGAAAAGGGCCTGATCTAGCCTTCTACTATCATCAATAGTTTAGTAAAACCCTCCACTATACTATTACGACATCCAAACCCCTGACATTATGCTATTATACATATATGCCCTTATTTTAATCGAAGGGGCACTGGCAAGCTTAAAACCATCCGGTTAAATTTATGATGGGTCCGACCCAATCTGACCCTGACCTTTCTAGACCCTTCACCCTTATTAACGTGTGAACCCTAATTTGTTCACTGCTTCTCTGTAGATGTCCCTGGACTCCCTTTCTCTCAATTAAAATTCTTTCTTCTTCTCAATTAAAATTCTTTCTTCTTCTTCTACCAATCAACTTTGATAGTATTGTTTTTATGTCTAGTTCTAGTGTTACATCGAGAAGGAGGTGTTACTTTAGGAGGTGTTACTGTGGGGAGATTACGAGCAACTTCACTTCGACGGCTACAAATAACGCCGAAAGGAGATTCTACAAGTGTGCTACGCCAGAAGTAAGTGTGAATTTTGTTGGTGACTCATTACTTATCGATGTATTTAAAGTTTTATTTTTCCGTTCCTTAATTTTTTCTGTTCTTTAACATAGTTATTGTTTGTATTTTTAAGAATGAATCATGTGGATATTGGGAATGGCAAGACGAAGCCTGTTTAATTGAGAGGGAGGGAGTCAAGAGACATCTACAGAGAAGGAGTTAATAAATTAGGGCCGTCAATAAGGGTGAAGGGTCTAGAAGGGTTAGGGTTAGGTTGGGTAATGGGTTGGGTCGAACCCACTATAAATTTAACCTGATGGTTAGCAATTGTGGTACAAGATTTATGACGAATTCTTAATAAGTGACAATTGTCAAGTATTGGCTGAGGTTGAGGTTTATTTTGTGAATTAACTATTGAAACTTGATTGTTTATAATTGATTCCCTTGCCGAGATGTAATTATGATATTATTTTCCTTGTCGGGATATTATTGCTTGTGGTATTATTTCCCTTACCGGGATATTATTGTTATACTGTTATTTTCTTGCTGGGATTCTTTTGTGATTGATGTTGATTTTTATATTGAGATCGGGTTGTACGCCGTAACAATATTATATGGGATCAGGTCTCAAGCTGCAACATTATTATATGATTTGAATCAGGTTGCACGTCGCAACAGTATTATATTATTTGTATTGGGTTGCATGCCGCAACAGTACTATATTATTGGGATTGAGTTGCACGCTGCAACAAGAAAGAATAAAAGTGAATATTGATTTGTTCCTATTTTCCATATTCTTTCTGATACCAAACTTATGATGTTCCTTATGCTTCTCTACTGAAATTCTGTTAGTACTTGATATTTCCCGCAATATGTCCCCCCTTTTCCATCTTTAACTGCTAGTTTCCGTTTTTATTATTTGCCATACATGCTTTAACTGCACATATTTATTTGGTAGTCTTGTCCTAGTTTGTCACTACTTCGCCGATGCTAGGCTAGACATTTACCAGCACATGAGATTGGTTGTGCTGATAGTACACTCTACACTATGTACAAATCCTAGTATTGGAGCTTTTGGAATATAGCGAGGTTGTTGCCTTCAGTCCAACAAAGACCTGAGGTAGTCCTGCAGACGTCCGCAGGCCTTGGCGTCCCCTCCTATCCTTTTCATTCTATTTTTTTTCATTTCAGAGACAGACATGTATTTTTTTATTTAGACCACTATTTGTAGTATTTGTAGATGGTCCATGAATTGTGACACCTGTTCTGGGTAAAGTTGTATTTTAGATTTTTGTACGAGTATTTAGTTCAATTATCAGATTTTCTTTTCCACATTTCACTTATTATTATTATTATTATTATTATTATTATTATTATTATTATTATTATTATTATTATTATTATTATTATTATTATTATTATTATTATTATTATTATTATTAATATTCTGCTGTTGATCACATGTTACATTGAAATTATTAAAAGGTTAAGGGAAAAGGGTAATAAAACCTCTAACACTCGACTTGCATAACTTTAACGAGTATTCACCATTACGACTCCCGAGGGTAGAAAATCGGGAGCATGATAGTTGGTTTGAAGGTAAAGTTAGTTTTTGATAATATATGACATTCGAGAAATGGAAAAGGGCCTGATCTGGCCTTCTACTATCATCAATAGTTTAATAAAACCCTCCACTATACTATTACGACATCCAAACCCCTGACATTATGCTATTATACATATATGCCCTTATTTTAATCGAAGGGGCACTGGAAAGCTTAAAACCATCCGGTTAAACTTATAACGTGTCCGACCCAATCCGACCCTAACCCTTCTAGACCCTTCACCCTTATTAACGTGTGAACCCTAATTTGTTCACTGCTTCTCTGTAGATGTCCCTAGACTCCCTTCCTCTCAATTAAAATTCTTTCTTCTTCTCAATTAAAATTCTTTCTTCTTCTTCTACCAATCAACTTTGATAGTATTGTTTCTATGTCTAGTTCTAGTGTTACATCGAGAAGGAGGTGTTACTGTAGGAGGTGTTACTGTGGGGAGATTACGAGCAACTTCACTTCGACGGCTACAAATAACGCCGAAAGGAGATTCTACAGGTGTGCTAAGCCAGAAGTAAGTGTGAATTTTGTTGGTGACTCATTACTTATCGATGTATTTAAAGTTTTATTTTTCCGTTCTTTAATTTTTTCTGTTCTTTAACATAGTTATTGTTTGTATTTTTATGAATGAATCATGTGGATATTGGGAATGGCAAGACGAAGCCCTGTTTAATTGAGAGGGAGGGAGTCAAGAGACATCTACAGAGAAGAAGTTAATAAATTAGGGCCGTCAATAAGGGTGAAGGGTCTAGAAGGGTTAGAGTTAGGTTGGGTAATGGGTTGGGTCGAACCCACTATAAATTTAACCTGATGATTTTAAGCTTGCCACGAGGCCCTTCCATTTAAATAAGGGCATATATGTATAATAGCATAATAGCAGGGATTTGGATACCCTAATAGTATAACAGAGGCATTTTTTAAATTATTGATGGTAGTAGAGGTGCAGATCAAATCTTTTGCTGTTCGAGAAATCTACGCACAAAAGGTTTATTTTTCAATAGATATGGTTGAAATTCGTTGAAAACACATCGATAAGACAATGTACAAAATTTGAGGATGATTGGTAATTTAGATTTTATTGGAGTTAAAATTCGTAGTGAGATCGAGTTTAAAATTTTCTCTGCATCACATGTATCTAACATGTATCTCACACACACATGAATATACATGAGACACAAGGAATACACATTATATATATATATATATATATATATATATATATATATATATATATATATATATATATATATATATATATATATATATATATATATAAAGAGAGAGAGAAACAAATGACACACGAAGATACACACGGGGATACTTCCATATTCATCTTCTACTTTGAATTTGCTTAAATTTTAATTCAACCCACCTCAAATCTTCAACAAATCGTTCTGAAATTGAGATTCAAACTCGTTAAAATATACTAAATTTATTCTAACAACATCCACTTAAAATAAATACCAATTTCGGAAATTCAAATCAAGCTTAAACTCGCTCACGACCATAAAAAGATTTTCTCTCGTGAAAAAACTCATAAAACTGCTCTAAGATAAATATGTACAGACTTTGTACTCTTGCTTGCAGGCAAAGAAAGCCTACAAAGAAAAAAGTTATCACATTTATCAAAATAAAAATAAAATACATAAATAAAAGGCATAAGTGTCATTGTCTTTCGGTTTAAAGATGTTAGCTGGGAAGGGTGCCAAATAAGGAGGGGTATAAAGAAGAAATTCCAGTTTTTCTGTCAATTGGTTAAGTGAGGAAGTAAGAGGGGAGAGGAAAGTTAGACTAAAGAAAGGGAAAAACATACAAATACCTAATTAAACTAAGATTGATAGTGTTCTTGAATAATTGGCTAATATTAATATTATTGTATGAATTGACTAAAGTATGATAATATTTTTTCTCTGAAAGACCACACTAAGTAATTTTCTCTTCTTTTTGTGGTACTATGGACTATTAAATGAGAATTAGCGGAAAATTTAAATCATGACCTTCATGAGACGTTTAATACAACAACAACCCAATATAATTCCACTTAGTGTGATCTGGAAAGGGTAGTGTGTACGCAGACCTTACTCCTACCCTTGGGTAAATAGGCTATTTCTAAATAGACCCTCGACATCCTTCCCTCCAAGAACTTCCCACCTTGCTCTTGGGGAGATTCGAACTTACAACCTCTTGTTTGGAAGTGGGAGTTGCTTACTTCTCGGTTAGAAGTGGCGGTTCCTGAGACATTTAATACTATCATAGAAATGATGGAGCTCTGGCCTTTTAACCAAATTATTGATGTCCGTACAAGTTTTTCTTCAATTAATTTTAAAAATTGTTATTGCAAAACTCAAATGTGATTGGTAGTTGTCATGATTCGTTTTTCCATCGTCGAGACCATGATGTCGCTTAACAACGCAATCGCTAGGCAAGCCAACATTAGAATTCCATTCACATTTTTTCCTTTACCTTTTTATAATTAAAATTTTAAAAAAACTAAATCAACGGTAATAAAAGCGGAAGTACATAATTAACTGATTATCTTTACACTATTAACGGGAAAATCGAAACAGTACCACCCATAATCTGATGTCACAACTCACGAACATTGTATGAATAACTACAAATATGGGCTTGAAAGGAAATACATCTGTCTCGGAGAAAGTAAAACAGATATGAAGTAAACTTAGGAGGGGATGCCAGGGCCTGCGTACGCCTACAGTACTACCTTGGGTCTCATGAGTGAAGTATCAGCTACCGATCTCTCGATTAGCCACTACTAGCTCCAAAATATGCACAGAAAGTGCAGAGTGCAGTATCAGCACAATCGACCACATGTACTGGTAAGCGCCGAGCCTAACCTCGACGAAGTAGTGACGAGGCTACGACGAGGCATATACAATATAACCTGCAACAGTATATACTAAAGCAAAAAGGAAATACAGAATGAAATAAAACAGTAACTTGCAACAAATAAATATAGAACCCAAATAATTTGCTAGTACTCAGCTATAAAAAATTCTTAAAAGAGTTTCAGTACCACGCAATGAAATCATAATAGAGAAATAAAACATAATCAGCAAAATGATGCGTCACACATTACGAGTCCACCATATAATAAGTAACAATATGAAACATTAACACTTATTACTCCTTGTTGCAGTGTGCAACCCGATCCCAACAGTCCACTTTTATTACTCCTCAATATATCACCCTTATTACTCCTCAATATATAACCCTTATTTCTCCTGTTGTGGTGTGCAATCCGATCCCTCCTATCCACCCTTATTACTCCTTGTTGCGCGTGCAACCCGATCCTACCAGACAATCACATTTTACCCTTATTCCTCCTGTTACAACGTACAACCCGATCCCAACATACCAGTGCCAATCACAAAAGAAGAACAAGTATTTCACAATTTAGTTCAAAGCACTCCACAACATTTATACCTCAAACCGAAGCATGGAAAATCTAAACCATTATGAAACTCCATCACTTAAATACTACACAGTGAGACCAACCAAAGTATACGATAAAACACCAATAACCAACATAAACCAACAGTGCATTATACTGAAACTAAGGAACAATTGATAACTTCAATAGAGAAAACAACATTTAACAAGAAGCATATAGACATGAAAACATCAATAAGTATGTATCAGTTAAGAGAAGAAAATAATATATTAATAACATGAATGGGAACATGCTAAATAGATAATTTGGCAGCGCTCGTTACAATATCTATATACCACACACATGGAATTTTACATTGATTAAGTCGGGAATCACTAATCCCTCATGTCAAATTTAGACCAAATACTTAACTCAAACTAATGGGTATTTCAAAGCTCAAATACTGCTTTACCTCTCGATTCCACTACCAACCCACTTGTATCTAGTCATAAGTAACTTAATAACATCAATAAATGCTAAATAAATTCATTTCAATGCGTAATTATAGGTTTTGCAGCATTTTCCCTAAAAAGTCAAAACCCGGACCTTGGGCCCGCTTGGTCGAACCTTAAAATTCAGACCCGATTATCCAATCACCCCAAGCCTGGATATATAAATGGTTTCAGAATTCGACCTTAATTTGAGGTCTAAATCCCTAAATTTTGTAATTCCTAAGTTCTACCAAAAGCAACCAATTCCACCATGAAAACCCCTAGATTCTAAGATGAAATTTTATAAAAAGATGAAATAAATTGAAAGAAATAAGTTAAGATTCATTTACCTATGATTTGGGGAAGAAATAGTCTTTGAAAAATTGCCTCTTGAGGTTTAAGTAAAGTTGTCTAACGGGTGGGCCGGGCCGGTTTCGGGTTAGAACAGTAACGGGTTTAGCGGGCTGGGTTAATTCGCATAAAAATTGAACCATAAGGGTTACAGGTTGAGGGGGCCGGGCTAAGTTTAGTGTATTTTTACTCTTTTTTTGGTTTGTATAACTATTATAAGTTATATTAATATTTTGTATTAATTAAAAAGAATACAAGTAAGATGGGAAAAAGTTGCACTTATTGCAAGTGCTACTTTATTTCTTAATTTCAAGTTTCAATTTTCAAACTTACAAAATGAAATTTTTATATATTTTTTCAACAAGTAAACTAGTAAAGTGGTAATTTCAAATGTTTTGCATCGCCCTAGCAAGTTCATCATAATCAATATGAATCCATTGACCTTCTTCTGACGTGTTAAATTGGGATGAATTTTCATGTGTTAATATATCTCCAAGTTCCTCTTTTTCTGGGCTATCAACATCTACATTTCCTTGATTTCTTCGTTCCGATCTAATCCAATCTCTGAAACATACTAAAACTTCCAAACCATTGCTTTCCAATGAGTGCCAGGTGTCTCCAAGTTGTTGTCTTGCTTGGCTAAATTCATTCTCAGATGCAACAGTAGAAATTGGCACATTTATCACGTCCCGAGCCATAGTGAAAAGAACAAGAAATTGCTTTCCAATTTCATGCCACCATCCCAATGGTAAAAATTCCTTTGTGCGAGGCTCCTTTTGCTTCTGCAAGTAGAATTGAATTTCATCAATATTCCTGCTACTGGTTTGACTGTTAGAAAATGTAGAAAAATATTAAAACTATCAAGGCCTTCTTCATCATCCGCAGTAGCAAAAGTGCTATATTGCATAGCGGGATTAACACTGCCTATAGCACGAGCAGCATCATCACATTCATTTGCATAATAATTATATAGTTATTGTAAATATTCATTTAGCTTGTTCATAGAAACATATAAAGTTGGGGTTTCAGTTTCTCCAAAGTATATAAAGCATTCATTAATTGGTGACAATCAGACATTTTAATAGAAGAATTTAAAACTGCACCAATTAAGTAAATTAGAGGGATTGGAAAGAAATAATTTTTGAATTTTTCAACAACATCCTTATATTTTTTTTTCTTCTTAAATTCAGATAGTAGAAAAGAAATTTCAGCTATATGTACTAAAGCCATAGTAACAGGTGGGTAATATGCTCCAGAAAACTCAACAGTAGCTGTATGAAATTTATGTAAAGATTTAACAACATAATTAATGACCTCCCAAGTATCACTTGTTAACATACGCCTTGGATCAGTACAATGTGCATTAGCAACTTTAGTTATTGGGAATCTATATTTGTAGCAACAGTTTAAAAATATATATGTAGAATTCCATCTAGTAACAATTTCGTCTGGCATGAATATAGGTATAAGGTCATACTGGATACACTTAGTCTTAAATTCTTTTATTCTAGATTGTCTATTATTTCCTTGAATAACACCAACTGCTCTTCAAACATGAGTAATTTCAACTGAAAATAAATCAAAGCCATTTTTAACAATTAAATTATAAACATAACATGCACACCTAACATGAAAAATATCATCAAGAGGTGGTTACAAATGCATTTTTAAAATTGAAATTGCGGCATTATTGTTAGAAGCATTATCAAAAGACATACACAATACTTTTTTATTTAGATTATAAAATTCAACAACTGCAACAATAGTACTACTTATAAACGCAGCAGTATGACTCTAATCTTCATCATATTTAAAAGCGATAATACGTTTTTGCATACAAGTACTATCATCTATCCAATGGAATGTAATTGTCAAATAATCATTTCCATTAACAACATGGCCAATATCAGAAGTTAGACATACTCTAGAAGGAAGGTGGCTAAACAAATAACGTATTTATGTTTGATATTGTCCATGAAGTCTAAAGATATAAGCTCTACAAGTACTTTTAGGGATACCTTTAAATAAAGGATTGTAAATCCTTTGAATATACATAATAAGATATAATAAAGAAGCAAAAGAAAAAGGTAGACAACCCAAATAAATCATTTTTGCTAATTCCTCACAATCCCTCATTTTATCATATTTTACTAGACCTCCAGTATTAGGGTTAATAGTTGTATGATTTACATCCCCATCAGTGCCCCATTATATGGGATGGTTAATTCTCATATGTCTACTAAGCGTCCCAGTCCCACCTAAATTTTCTCTAGTCAAATGTTTAAAAGTATCGTTTCAAATTTGCATCTAACTCTATCAATACCTTCTATTATTTCAAAAAAATTCCACACCTTACTTCTTTTTCTACGAGTAGAAATCGGAGCCACATGTGGTCTACCAGGAGTGGTGCCGCGACCACCACCCCTTGTAGCACTAGCAACTCCAACTCCAATACTACCAACTAAACCACTAGTAGGTGTAGGTGGTATCTCATCTTCTATTCCTTTTTCATTATCTTCTATTCCAGATCTTCTTGTAATTGTTCATAATCTATATCTACATTATCATTATGCGATGATTCAGAAACACGTGTTAATGGGACATTACTATTACTACCAGAAGCTCCAGGACTACCTCTTTTTTTTATTTCCACCCCTACCTGTATCTTTTCTACACGCTCTTTTAGCAGCACTAAACATATTATAAAAATTAAAGTATAAGCTAAAATTAAATATACAATTAAAATATTAATAAGAGAAAGTGTTGGAGGGAGTGCACCGAATTCGACAATAAATTGAGCACTTGATTACACAATTCCGGTGTTACCACGAACAAACATCAAGCAAGTATTTCAATTTTGAACTTCAAACTTCAAATTCCGAATGACAAATTCTGATAAATTAAATTCAAGAAAAGAGAGCCAAATAAAATTAGAAGATGAAATGATGAATTGAAGATTTCAAGTCTTGAATATTGGAGAATAAGAGAATAAGAGAAATTGAGATAGAGAAATGAGGTTTGAGTGAGAAATGAAGAAGAGAAAGAGGGAATTAATAGTTTTAGAAAAGATCATTTTTTTAAAATCAAAAAGGGTTAAAATATAAAAAACACCGTTATTTTTGCAATAAATCTATTCGCTAACGGATCAGTCAAATTTATGACCGTTGCCAACGGATAGTGGGCCCCACACGTGCCAGATTTAAAAAAAAATTAGTCGTTATACCGGGCCGGTTAAACCGGTATTGACACTGTTCCGGACCGGGCTTAACTGGTTCGGTTTACCGCTAATTTGAAACGAACGGACCAACCCCCATCCCCCAACGAACTCGGCCCACCCAGCCCCTATGAACCGGGCCGGTCTGGTTCCGGTCCTACCCGGCCCATTAGACACCCTTAGGTTTATGTTTTGAAAACTGGAAGAATGAATGAAAATTCCATCCAAAATCAGTTTTGAACAGTTGCAGATATCACATTTTCGATAAGAGGTTCGTAAATGTGAACCCCGCAAATGCGAACATTCCACCGCTAATGTGAAGAATGTCTAGGACCTGCTACTATCCCAAATGCGAACACTAATTTGCAAATGCGACCTAATTATATCGCAAATGCGATCTTGTGCTTCGCAATTGCGAAGGTCCTCTCCCAACCCTTCTGATCGCAAATTTGATACTTCTTCACTAATGTGATGTTCGTATTTGCAAGCCAATTCGAAGTTTGCCTACCTGAAGCATAGCAGAAATTTTTCCTTTAGTCCAAATCACTCCGTAGCCTATTCAAACTCTCCCGAGCCTTCAGGGCTCCAAACTAAATATGGACACAAGTCTTTGAATATCATATAAACTTGCTCACGCGATCAAATTGCCAAAATAATACCTAGAAATATGAATTTAGCACTGAATTGCATGAAATTTTTAAGATAGTTTCAAAACTCTATTTTCTCAACCAAAGGTACAATCACGTCAAATCAATTTCATTGTCGCCAAATTTCACAAACATGATGTAATTATCATATTAAACCTGTACCAGGCCCTAAAGCCAAAATACGGGTCCGATACTAATGAGATCAAACATTTACTAATTTCTCAAAACCTTTGCAATTTTATTTCAATAATTTTTATCAAAAATTCTTTTCTCGGGTTAGGTAGCTCAGAATTTGATTCAAGGCATATGCCCAGGACCCATATTTTACTACAGAACCTTCGGGGCTGTCAAAATATGGGCCCGGATCCGTTTACTCAAAATATTGATCGAAGTCAACTAAAATCAACTTTTATAGCCAAAAATTATTATTTCTTAAAATTTTCACATAAGGGATTTTTTGATACATGTCCTAACTGTGCACGCAAATTGAGAAAAGCTAATATAATGTTTTTTAAGGCCTCGGAACACGGATTCAACTTCTTAAACAGTAGATGGGATTTTGGGTCATTACATTCTCCACCTATAAAACAAATATTCATCCTTGAACGGACATAGAAAAGGACCCGAGTCAGTGAAAAGATGGGTATATCTGCTCCGCATATCGAACTCGAACACTCGGGTAGCTGTCTCAACAGGCTGACCCCTCCACTACACACGAATTGAAGAAAAACTCTTCGATCTCAACTGATAAACCTGGCAGTCTAGAATAGCTACCGGCTCCTCCTCGCAGGTCAAATCCTCGTCCAACTGGACAACGCTGAAATCTAACACGTGGGATGGATCGACGTGATACTTCTGAAGCATGGACACATGAAGCACTAGATGTACTGCTGATAAACATGGCGGCAATGCAAGTCTGTAAGCCACCTCTCCCTCTCGATCAAGGATCTCAAAAGGCTCGATGAATCTAGGGCTTAGCATGTCCTTCTTCCCAAATATCATCACGCCCTTCAAGGGTGACACTTGAAGCAACACTTTCTCTCCGATCATGAGTACCACATCATGAACCTTACGATCGACATAACTCTTTTTCCTGTACTGAGCTATACGAAATCAATCCTGAATGATATTAACCTTATCCAAAGCTTCCTGTACTAAATCTACACCCAATAACCAAGCCTCCCCCGGCTCAAACCACCCAACCAGTAATCGGCGTCATCTCCCATATAATGCCTCATTGGGTGCCATCTGAATACTCGACCGATAATTGTTGTTATATCCAAACTCCGCTAACGGCAAGAATTGATCCCAAGAACCTCCAAAGTCAATAACACGTGCGTGGAGCATATCCTCCAAAATCTAGATGGTACACTCAGACTGTCCATCTGCATGAGGATGAAATGCTATGCTTAACTGGACCCGTGTACCCAACTCTTGTTGCATTGACCTCCAAAAATGTGAGGTAAACTGCGTACCTCAATAAGAAATGATAGATACTGGCACACCATGAATACGAACGATCTCACGTATATAAATCTCCGCTAACCACTCCGAAGAATAGGAAACTGCCACAGGAATGAAATGTGCTCACTTAGTAAGCAAATACATAATAGCCCATACTACATCGAACTTCTTCTGAGTCCGTGGAAGTCCAACAATAAAATCCATAGTGATATGTTCCCACTTCCACTCAAGAATCTCAATCATCTGTAGAAAACCACCAGGTCTCTAATGCTTGTACTTTACCTGCTAACAATTCAAACACCATACTACATATGCAACAATATCCTTCTTCATCCTCCTTCACCAATAATGCTGCCACAAGTCCTGATGCATCTTAGCGGCGCCTGGATGAATAGTATACCGGGAACTGTGGGCCTCATCTCGGATCAACTCGCGAAGCCCGTCCACATTAGGCACACAAGCACGACCTTTCATCATTAAAACCCCATCACCTCCAACCATAACCTGCTTGGCACCACCGTGCCGCACTGTGTCCCTAAGGACAAGCAAATGAGGGTTATGATACTACCGCTCCCTAATATGCTCAAACAAGAAAGACCGAGAAATTGTGCAAGCTAAATCATGATTGGGCTCACAAACATCTAACCTCACAAACTGATTGGCCAAATCTTGAAAATCTAATTCAAGCGTCTTCTAACCGACTGAAATATATGCAAGGCTTCCCATGCTAGCTGACTTCATACTCAAAGCAACGACCATCACATTGGCCTTATCGGGATGATACCAGATGATGATATCATAGTCTTTCAAATGCTCCAACCACCTTCGCTATCTCAAATTGAGCTCCTTATGCTTGAACAAATAGTTAAAAATCTTATGAAACGTGAATACCACACCCGACACGTCATATAAATAATGCCTACAAATCATCAGGGCGTGAATAATGGCCACTAGCTCTAAGTCATAAACTGGATAATTATTCTCGTGAATCTTCCACTGCCGCAAAGCATATGCAATAACCTTGTCATTCTAAATCAACACTGCACCAAGTCCAATAAGAGATGCATCACAATATATTTTATATGGCCCTGAACCATTGGGCAACACCAACATCGGTGCCATAGTCAAAGCTGTCATAAGCTTCTCAAAGCTCACCTCACACTCATCCGAAAACCTGAATGGGGCACCCTTCTTGGTCAACCTAGCTGTCGAGGCTACAATATATAAAAACCCCTCCACAAACCAACAACAATAACCCGTCAAACCCAAGAAACTCCGAATCTCTGTAGTTGATGTGGGTCTAGGCCAGTCCTTAACTACCTCAATCCTCTTAGGATCTACATGAATACCCTCTGTTGATAAAACATGACCCAAGAAAGAAACTGAACTCAACAAAAACTCACATTTTTAAAACTTAGCGTATAACTGGCTATCTCTCAGAGTTTGAAGAACGATCCGAAGGTGCTGCTCATGCTCCTCTCAGCTGCAGGAGTAGATCATGATATCATCAATAAAAAAAATCATGAAGGAATCCAGATATGTCTTGAACACCTGGTTCATCAAATCTATAAATGCTACTGGGGCATTTTTCAACCCAAATGACATCACTAGAAACTCATAATACCCGTATCGAGTCTGAAAAGCTGTCTTAGGGACATCGGATTCCGTAATCTTCAACTGATGGTAGCCAGATCTCATATCAATCTTCGAAAATACTTTGGTACCCTGAAGCTGATCAAATAATTCATCAATCCACAGCAATGGATACTTATTCTTGATGGTGACTTTGTTCAACTGCCGAGTACATCCTCATCGATCCGTCATTTTTCTTTTCAAACAATACTGTTGCCCTTATCAAGCAAGTCTTGTAAATGCTCCTTCAAATCTTTCAATTGTGGTGGGGCCATACAGTATGGAGGAATAGAAATAGGCTGAGTGCCCGGAGCCAAATCAATACAAAAGTAAATATCCTTGTCGAATGGCATCCTTGGTAGGTCTTCAGGTAACACCTCTAGAAGCTCGTGAACAATTGTCACAGAATCCATTGAAGGAACCTCACTACTCGAATTACGAACATACGGCCAATAAGTCAAACACCTTTGACCATGCAGCGAGCCTTCATATAAGATATAACCCCGCTGGTAGTATGACCAGAAGTCCCTCTCTACTGTAATCGAGGCAACCCCAGTAGTTCTAAGTTCACAGTCTTGACATTACAATCCAATATAGCATGATAAGGTGACATCCAATCCATCCCAAATAATGATATCAAAATCAACCATATGCAGAATCAGGAGATCTACACTAGTCTCAACACCCACAATAACAACCACACACGAGCGATAGAGACAATATAAAAAAATAGAATCCCCCACTAGTGTAGACAGATATACGGGAGAATTCAAAGAATCATGGGGAATAACCAAATATGAAGCAATATAAGAAGACATAGACCATGGATAAAATAGAACTGAAACATATCTAATGCAAACCGAAATAGTACATGTGATAAGATAATTAGAGGATTCACTCTCAGGCTTGGCTGGGAAAGCATAACATCGAGGCTTGGTCCTACTACTCTGAACCATATCCCTAGGACGACCACTGCTAGCTGGCCTCCACCTCTAGCTACCTGGCCTTCACCTCTAACGGCATGACCTCCACCTTTAGTGGGATGACCCCTACCTCTGGCTCCCTGACCCCTACCTCTAGCTGGCTGGGCGGGCAGCACCGTGATTATTGCACGAGAACCCTGTTGCTGTGGCTGAACACCCACTAATATCGGATTGGTCCTCCGAACATGGCCACACTTACAACACTCAAACATCCAGCTAAATACTGTAATTGAGAAAATTGAGACTTACCCTGACGGGCCGGATGACAGCGATAGTAACTCTAAAGTGGAGGTGATCTGATAGGAGTTCGCGGTGCACTATAAGCTGGTTGCCTTGAAGGAGGTACATAAGGACCATGACCCCCTGAAGTTTCATGGGATGTCTACAGTGCTGATTGAAATGGCCTGGGAGGATGGACCATAGAAAAAGTACCTCGACCTCCTTATGAGGTTCCACTAAATCTACAGGAATGACGCAGACTCTTGTTAGACCCCTGACCATTCCCCTGTGATAGAGTCATCTCAACTCGTTTGGCCACATTGGCTGCATACTTGAAAAAAATCTCACTCATTGACTCTTTAGCCATCTGCAATCTGATAGGATGAGCAAGTCCCTCAATAAACCTCCTCACCCTATCTCTTTCTCGGTAGGAATTATAAGAAGAGCATGGCAAGCCAAATCAACAAATTTGGTCTAGTACTAAGTGACAGTCATAGAACCCTGCTGAAGGCGCTCGAACTGCCTCTGACAGTTCTCTCTCTGAGTGATAGGAAGAAATTTCTCTAGAAATAGTTGAGAAAACTAATCCCAAGTTAAAGCAGGCGACCCAGCTGGTCTAGCCAAAAAATATCCCTCTACCATTTCTTGGCGGAACCTGATACACGAAAAGTAGCAAATTCGACCCCATTGGTCTCCACTACCCTAATGTTCCGCAACACCTCGTGACAACTGACTAGATAGTCCTGGGAATCCTCTGAAGATGTACGGCCATAAGTAGTGGTGAAAAGCTTGGTAAACCTGTCCAATATCCACAAGGTATCAATAGACATAGCTGATCCATCATCGGTCTGTGCTACAACACCCCACAGAACTACCCTAACTAGCTGAGCTGCTGGAATCTAAAACTGGGAAGCCACCTGCTCCAAAGAGTGGGTAGCAGGAGTCTGTGCTACTACCCCAGACCGGGAGACAACTGGTGCTATAAGGAATGTACCGACCTGAGAAACACTCTCCATAAGGCTCACTAAATGGACCAAAGCATCCTGTATTACGGGATAGTTATGAATCCTTCTGGAACGTGAGATGGCCCCGCTGGAACGGTCTGGGCCAATGCCTCCTCATCAAACTCTACCTAAGGCTCCGTCACTGGTGCTACTGCTGGAGCTCTGGGATGAGCGCTGCCCCTGCCTCGGCCTCTAGCACGGCCTCAGCCTAGTCTCCTGCCCCTCGTAGGAGCTGCCAGTGGGGTTCAGGCTGTTGATCAGCTGATGAAGCAACATGTGTTCTCTCCATCTGTGAAAGAACAGAGTAGAGATTTCAATTAGCATTGAGAGATCAAACAGCACGACACAGATGAATAGAAGTGAAAATGATCCTAACTCTATAGCCTCTAGGGGATAAGCATAGTCGTCTCCGTACCGATCCCTCAGACTCTACTAAGCTTGTTTGTAAATTGTGAGACTTAGGCAACCTAGTGCTCTGATTCCAACTTGTCACAACCCGAATTTCCTGCCATTGGGACCGTGATGGCGCCTAACATCACACTCTTTAGGCAAGCCAACATTAGAATTCTATTCACATTTTCCTTTAATTTTTATAATTAAAAATAAACAAAAACTAAATCAACGGAATTGAAAGCAGAGGTACATAATTAACTGATTATCTTTATACTATTTACTGGAAAATCGAAACAGAACCACCCAAAAATTGGTGTTACAACTCACAAACATTCTATGAATAACTACAAATATGGGTTTAATAGGAAATACATTTGTCTCGTCGAAAGTAAAATAGAAATGAAGGAAACATAGAAGGGGACACCAGAGCCTACGTACACCTACACCACTACCTTGGGTGTCCTGAGTGAAATATCAGCAACCGACCTCTCGATCAGCCATTACCAGCTCTGAAATTTTCACAGAAAGTACAGAGTGCAATATCAGCACAACCGACCCAATGTACTGGTAAGTGCCGAGCCTAACCTCGACGAAGTAGTGGCAAGATTACGGCAGAGCATATATAATATAACATGGAACAATATGTAATAATGCAAAAAGTAAATATAGAACGAAATAGAACAATAACTTGCAACAAATAAATACAGAACCTAAATAATTTACTAGTACTTAACTATAATCAATCCTTAAAAGAGTTTCAGTACTACAGAATAAAATCATAACAGAGAAAGAATAGATAACCAACAAAATGATGTGGCACGCATCCCGATTCCACCATATAACAAGTAACATTATGAACAATCACCCTTATTACTCCTTGTTTTAGCGTGCAACCCGATCCTGCCATTCCATCCTTATTACTCCACAATATATCACCCTTATTACTCCTGTTGCGCCGTTCAACCTGATCCCACCAGACAATCACATTTCACCCTTATTTCTCTTGTTGCGGAGAGCATCCTAATCCCACAATATCAGTACCTACCACAAAATAAGAACAAGTATTTCACAATTTAGTTAAAAACTCTTCGCAACATTTATACCTCAAACCGAAGCAACGGGAAATCTAAAACCATTAGGAAACTCCATCAGTTAAATACTACACAACTAGACCAACCAAAGTGTACTATGAAGCACCAATAACCAACATAAACCAACATTGCATTATAATGAAACTAAGGAATAATTGATAACTTTGATATAGAAAATGACATTTAACAAGAAGAAAATAGATATGGAAACATCAATAAGCATGTAGTAGTTAGACATGAAAATAATATATTAAGAACGGGAAGGGAACGTGCTAAATAGATAATTTTGCGGCGCATAGGTTCTCGTCACCAAACCTATATGCCACACACATAGAATTTGACATAATAATTAAGTTGGGGATTTCTAATCCCTCAAGTAAAGTTAGACCAAACACTTACCTCAAGATAACGGGCCTTTCAAAGCTCAAATACCGCTTTACCTCTCGATTCCACCACTAATCCACTCGTATCTAGTCATAATTAACTTAATAACATCAATAAATGCTAAAAAAATCTATTCCAATGAATAATGATAGATATTACAACATTTTCCCCATAGAGTCAAAACCCGAATCCCGGGCCTGCTAGTCCAAAGTCAAAATTCGGATCAAATCTCGATTACCCATTCACCCCCAAGCATGGATATAAAATTGATTTCGGAATCCGACCTCAATTTGAGGTCTAAATCCCTAAATTTCGAAATTCCTAAGTTCTACCCAAAAGAACCCAATTCCACCATGAAAAACCCTAGATTTTAAGATGAAATCTTGTAAAAAGATGAAATAGATTGAAAGAAACGAGTTAAGGATCATTTACCTATCATGTGGGGAATAAATTGTATTTGGAAAATCGCCTCTTGAGGTTTAGGTTTTGAAATATGGAAGAATAAATAAAAAATCCTGTCCAAAATAATTTTGGAACAGTTTCAAATATAGCATTTGCGAGACAAATGTGAACATTCCATCACAAATGCGAAGGATGTCCAGGACCTGCTATTATCGCAAATGCAAACACTTGTTTGCAATTGCGACCTGTTCATATCGCAAATTCGATCCTCAGCTTCGCAATTGTGAAGGTACCGTCCCAACCCTTCTAATCACAACTGTGATACTTCTTCACAAATACAATGGTCGCATTTGTGAGCCAGACTTCGCAAATGAGAAGTCTGCAGACCTGAAGCATACCAAAATTTTTTCCTTATGTTTTAATCACTTCATAGACTATCCAAAACTCACCCGAGCCCTTGGGGCTCCAAACTAAATATGCACACAGGTCTTAAAACATCATATGAACTTTCTCATGCAATCAAATCACCAAAATAAAACATAGAACTATGAATTTAGTACCAAATTGCATGAAATTTTCAGGAGAGTTTCAAAACTCCATTTTCTCAACCAAAGGTCGGAATATGTCAAATCAGTTCCATTTCACCAAATGTCACAGACATGATGTAATTATCAAACATTTAAACCTGTACCGGGATCCTAATCTAAAATACGAGTCCGATACTAATGAGATCAAACATTTACTAATTTCTCAAGACCTTTGGAATTTCAGTTTAATTATTTTTATCAAGAATTCTTTTCTGGGTCTAGGGACCTCGGAATTTGATTCCAGGCATACGCTCAGGTTCCAGACCCTCCGGGATTTTCAAAACATGGGCTCGAGTTCGTTTACTCAAAATATTGACCAAAGTCAACTAAAATCAACTTTAAAGGCAAAAATTATTATTTCTTAAATTTTTCACATAAGGACTTTTCGGATATATGCCCGGAATGCACATGCAAATCGAGGAGAGCTAAAATAAGGTTTTAAGGCCTCGAAACACGAATTTGACTTCTAAAACAGAAGATGACCTTTTGGGTCATCACATTCTCCACCTATAAAATAAATGTTCGTCCTTGAATGGACATAAAAAAGTACCTGAGTCAGTGAAAAGATGGGGATATCTACTCCGCATATTTTACTCTGATTCCCAGGTAGCTGCCTCAACAGGCTGACCCCTCTACTGCACATGACCCGAAAGATAACTCTTAGATAAGAACTAACGAACCTGTCGGCCTAGAATAGCTACTAGCTCCTCCTCATAGGTCAAATCCTTATCCAACTGGACAGTGATGAAATCTAACACGTGGTTTGAATTGACGTGACATTTCTGAAGCATGGACACATGAAACACTAGATGTACTACTGATAAACCTGGAGGTAACACATGTCTGTAAGCCACCTCCACCACTCGATCAAGGATCTCTAAAGGCCCGATGAACCTAGGTCTTAGCTCTCCCTTCTTCCCAAATCTCATCACGCCCTTCATGGGTGACACTCGAAGCAACACTCTCTCTCCGACCATGAATGCCACATAACGAACCTTACGGTCGGCATAGCTCTTTTACCTAGACTGAGCTGTACAAAGTCTATCTTGAATGATCTTAACCTTATCCAAGGCATCCTGCACTAAATCTGTAACCAATAACTGAGCCTCCCCTGGCTCAAACCACCCAACGGTGATTGACACCGTCTACCATATAATGCTTGGTAGGGAGCAATCTAGATGCTCGACTGATAAATGTTATTGTAGGCAAAATCCGTTAATGTCAAGAACTGATCCCAAGAACCTCCAAAGTCAATAACACATGTGCGGAGCATGTTCTTCAAAATTTGAATGGTACGCTAGGACTGTCTATTCGTCCGAGGATGAAATGCTATGCTTAACTAGACCCGCCTACCAAACTCACGCTGCACTGCCCTCTAGAAATGCAAATTAAATTGCGTACCTCAATTAGAAATAATAGACACGAGCACACCATAAATACGAACGATCTCACAGATATAAATCTCTGCCAACCTCTCCGAAGAATTGAAAACTGCCACAGAAACAAAATACACTGAGTTAGTCAGGCTATCCACAATAACCCATACTGCATCGAACTTCCTCAGAACCCGTGGAAGTACAACAACGAAATCCATAGTGATACACTCCCATTCCACTCAGGAATTTCAATCATTTGAAGCAAACAACCAAGTCTCTGATGCTCGTACTTTACCTGCTGACAATTCAAATACCGAGCTACATATGCAACAATATCCTTTTTCATCCTTCTCCACAAATAATGCTACCACAAATTCTGATACATCTTAGCGGTTCCCGGATAGAATACCGGGAAATGTGGGCCTTCTCTAGGATCCACTCGTGAAGCCCATCCACATTAGGCACACAAACACGACCTTGTATCCTCAAAACCCCATCATCTCCAACTGTAACCTGCTTTGCACCTCCGTGTTGCACTGTGTCCCTAAGGACAAGTAAGTGAGGGTCATTATACTGCCGCTCCCTGATATGTTAAAGCAAGGAAGCTCGAGCGGCTGTGCAAGCTAAAACAGATTGGGCTCAGAAATATCCAACCTCACGAACTGATTGGCCAAATCCGGAACATCTAATGCAAGTGGCCTCTCACCAACTAGAAGACATACAAGGCTACCCATGCTAACTGACTTCTTACTCAAAGCATCGGCCACCATATTTGACGTAACGGGATGATACGATATGGTGATATCATAGTCTTTTAATAGCTCCAACCACCTTCGCTGTCTCAAATTGAGCTTCTTCTGCTTGAACAAATATTGCAAACTCTTATGAACCGTGAATACCTCACACGACGTGTCATATAAATAATGCTACCAAATCTTCAGCGCATGAACAATGGCAGCTAGCTCTAAGTCATGGACTTGATAATTCTTCTCGTGAATCTTCAACTACTGCAAAGCATATGCAATAACCCTGCCATTCTGCATCAACGCCGCACCAAGTCCAATACGAGATGCGTCATAATATACTGTAAATGGACCTGAACCTGTGGGCAACACTAACATCAGTGCCATACTCAAAAGCTATCTGGAGCTTCTGAAATCTCGCACACTCGTCCGACCACCTGAGCGGGGACCCTTCTTGGTCAACCTGGTTATCAGGGCTACTATAGATGAAAATCCCTCCACAAACTGACGGTAATAACCCATCAAGCCCTAGAAACTCCAGATCTATGTACCTGGTGTGGGTATAGGACATGATCTACCTTAATCTTCTTAGGATCTACCTAAATACCCGCTGCTGATAAAACATGATCCAAGAAAGCAACTGAACTCAACCAAATCTCACATTTTGAAAACTTAGCGTATAACTGAATATCTCTCAGAGTCTGTAGAATGATCCAAAAGTACCGCTCATGCTCCTCTCGGCTGCGGGAGTAGATTAAGATAACATCAATAAAAACAACCATGAAGTAATCCAGATAGGACTTGAACACTTGATTCATCAAATCCATAAATGCTGTTGGGGCATTTGTCAACCCAAATGACATCACTAGACACTCATAATGCCTGTACTGAGTCTGAAAAACAATCTTAGAGACATCAGATGCCCTAATCCTTAACTGATGGTAGCCAAATTTCATATCAACCTTTGATAATACTTTGTCACCCAGTAGCTGATTAAATAATTCATCGATCCTCGATAATGGATACTTGTTCTTGATGGTGACTTTGTTCAACTGCCGATAGTCTATGCACATATTCATCGATCTGTCCTTTTTCTTTATAAACAACACTGGCGCACCCTAAGGTGAGACACTGGTCCTAATGAAGACGTTATCAAGAAAGTATTGCAACTGTTCCTTCAATTCTTTCAGCTCTGGTGGGGCCATGCGGTATGGGGGAATTGAAATGGAACGAGTACCCGGAGCCAAATTAATGCAAAAGTCAATATCCCTATCGGATGGCATCCTCGGAAACAATTGGCAGAGAATCCATAGAAGGAGCTTCAGCACTCGAATCGTGAATATAAGAGCAAACACCTCTTCTTGACCATGCATATAAGAGATAACCCCACTAGTAGTATGACCAGGAGTCCCTCTCAAATCTAATCGAGGTATCCCGGTAAGACTAAGGTCACGGTCTTGGCATGACAATCCAATATAGCACAATAATGGTAGGAGATCTATACTAGTCTCAAGACGCTTAATAAAACCACACACGAGCGCTAGACACGATCTACAATAATTGAATCATCCACCGGTGTGGATATATATACGAGAGCACTAAAAGAATCACGAGGCACAACCAAGTATGCAGAAAAATAAGAAGACGCATAGGAGTATATAGACCCTGGATCAAATAGAACTAAAACATCTCTACTACAAACCAAAATCGTACCTGTGATAACTGCATCAGAGGACTCAGACTCAGTCCTGGCTAGGAGAGCATAACATCGGGGATTGGCCCCACCACTCTGAACCATATCCCTAGGACGGCCTCTTGATAACTTCCCTCCACATCTGGTAACCTGGCCTCCACCTCTTATGGCTTCAACTCCACCTTTAGCAGGCTGACCCCTACCTCTGGTTCCTTGACCCCTACCTCTGGCTGGATGGGTGGGTGGTGCCGGGATTATGGCACGAGAACCATGCTGCTGTGGGTGAACACCCACTAATCTTGGACAGGTCCTACGAATATGCCCATACTCACCACACTCAAAACATCCATCTGAATAATGCGGCCGAGGAAACTGAGACTGAAATTGACGGGTCGGATGACCGCGATGATAACTCTAAAGAGGAGGCGCCCTGATTGGATCTGGAAGTGCACTATAAGATGGCTACTCTGAAAGAGATACATAAGGACCATGACCCCCTGAAGCTCCATGGGATGTCTGAAGGGCTAAATGAAACGACCTGGGAGGATGGGCCATACCAAAAATATCCCGACCTCCAGTTGAGGTACCACTGAATCCACCGGAATGACGCGGCCTCTTGTCAGACCCCTAACCACTCCCTCGTGATAGAACCATCTCAATTTGTCTGGCGACATTGGCTGCATCATGGAAAGAAATCTCACTCTCTTACTCATTAGACATCTACAATCTGATAGGCTGAGCAAGTCCCTCAATAAACCTCCTTACTCTCTCTCTCTCTCTCGGTAGGAAGTTTAAGAAGAGCCTGATGGGCCAAATCAACATATCTAGTCTCGTACTAAGTAAAGGTCATAGAACCCTATTGAAGGCGCTCGAACTGCCTCCCATAGTCCTCTTTCTAAGTGATAGGAATAAACTTCTCCAAAAATAGCTGAGAAAACTGATCCCAAGTCAAAGTAGGTGACCCATCTAGTCTATCCAAACAAAAATCCCTCCACCATTCTTGGCAGAACATGATAGAAAAAAAGCAGCAAAGCCGACCCCATTGGTCTACACTACCCTCAAGTTCCATAACACCTCGTGACAACTATCTAGATAGTCCGGGGGATCCTCTGAAGATGTACCGCCATAAGTGATTATGAAAATCTTGGTAAACTATTTAATCTCACAAGGCCTCAATATACATTTAATCTCCATAAGGCCTCAATATACATAGCTATAAAAGAATCAGTCCACATGTTGTTCACAAGGGAATGAAGTGATATAGTGTGATAAGATGAGGATGAGAGACTTGAATGAGATACCGTTCCGTTGAGGTTCTGGTCTGCGGTCTTGTTATTACAGCAAATGAAAATCTAAATGAACTAAGCAAGCCTTCCAGCTATGAGTTACAAGATTCCTATCTATAACTCTACTGAAGCTTGATCTTGAGTCTTGAACGGTTCTTCATGCAGACTTTGATTTGAACCTTGTTGATTGCTAGCTGCAGGTACTGATTCACCCTTCCACGACTTTGTAATGACCCGACCTGTTGTCACGTGAGTTACCGTCCTGTTTTCCCTATGTTAGGCTTCTATATGTTTCATTATATGTGTTTGGTGAATTTGAAGTATTTCGGATAGAGTTCGATGAGAAATGAGATAATTTGTCTCTTTTGAGAAGGTTAGTTTGGAAAGCCAATTGAATGTTGACTTATAAGTTAGAGGTCTCAGAATGGATTTTTGATGATTCGACTAGTTTTGTGTGATGATATATGACTTTGGAGTGCAATCAGAATTGAATTTGGAGGTCCGGTGTAGAATTAGGCTTGAATTGGCTATGTTTGAATTTTGGCGAATTCCGGTTGATAGGTGAGATTTTGATCTGAGGGTCGAAATTGAATTCCAAGAGTTTTACTAGCTCCATTAGGTGATTTTGTATATGCATTCAAATTCTCAAATCATTCAGACAACGTTTGGTCGAGTTTTTGATCAAATGCAAGTTTCGCAAGTTTTAGTTTAACTTAGGCTTGAATCCGTGGTAATTCGATGATTTTGATGTTTGTGATAGTGATTTTTTGGCTTACGAAAGTTTGAATGAGGTAGTAGAGCATATCTGTGCTTTTTGTTGATGTCCCGAGGGCCTCGGGGTGATTTCGGAAGGTCAATCGGTCTATTTTTAGACTTAGAGAATTGCTGGTATTCCGCTGTTCGTGTTGCAGAACTTTGTGCTTCGCCTTTGCAGGGGTATCCCATGAATGTGTAGAAGGAAATATGAGGGCCAGGATTTTCGCCTTCGTGTTCGCGAAGGGAGGAAACGTTCGTATAGGCCTGAGGCCTTTGGCCTTCGCATTCGCGTGGAGGCGACGCGTTCGCGTAAAAGGAATTAGCGGTTCCCTAGCCTGTGTGTATTGCATTCTTGGCAGGAACCCGCGTTCGCGAAGAGAAAAATGTCCCTGTTTAATTCTTGGCCATCGCGGACGCGAGGGACCATCGCTTTCGTGATGAAGGGGCGTTCAGCTGGACTGAATGATTTTTAAGGGTTATTTACCCGCGACCCACTTAATATTTCCACTATTTTTACTCCACCTAGAGATACTATTGAGCGATTTGAAGAGGGTTTCAACGGATGTTGATTGGAGGTAAGTCTCTTGAATTAGAAACACCATTTTTATGAAGAATCAACCCTGAAATCCATGATAATAGGTTGAAATTATGAAGAACTAGGGCTTGGGTTTTTGAAAATGAATTTTTAGGATTTGAAAGGCCATTGGAGCTTCGTTTTCGAAAACCTTTATATGTATGGACTCGTGACGAGACGATGAATCCGTTTATGTGAATTTTGGAATTTTTGAGAAGTTGGCCCGTGGCTCGGGTTTTACCAACTTCGTAAATTTTTGTACTTTTCGAGTATTTTTTATTGGGTTATGTTTGTTTAGTCCATATTTATGCATTCGTTGTGATTTTGAATAGATTCGACGTGCGAGGAGATTGATACAAAAGGAAAAGGCATTACGGGCCAACCTACGACCGGTTAGAGGTGAGTAGTTTGTATATATTATGGCATGAGGGTTTGAAACCCTGGGTTATCACATCATGACGCTATATTAGGGCGTGACTCGCACCCCATGGCAGGTGCAGGGTTTGTTTATGACTAGGGATTGTGATTCGTTCCATCCCGAACAAGAATTTTACTATATTGGCAACTGCAACGTACCCTGTATTGAATATATCTGGGTTAATGCCATGTTTGGGGCCTTGTGCCGATTTTTAGCATCCTCAAAGGATGAATATCATTGTGATAGCATGATTTGTATAATTATTGATCTCAGTTCAGTTTTTAACCTCTGTAATGAAATGCTATGTCACTTTTTTAAATAACAAAATTATATTCTTTTAAATAATTGGAAGCTGGGAAATCAACTGAATCTGTTATGTGACTCATATGCATGCTAAGGACTGAGTATGGATTGGGCTGCACGCTACAGTAAGGATATGATGATATTGCGCTTGGGCTGTAGAGCCCCTCCGGAGTCTATGCACACCCCGATGAGTGCCGTCGACGTTAAATGGATTGGGATGTACGCCGCAGCGGGTCATGTGCATTGCGTTGCATTTGTTGCATTATAATTGTCTGATATACTTGATATTTTTTTTGTTGGTTCGTGATTAAGGTGTCGGACTATTAGTTTTAGCTTTACTTTGTGGCATTTCGTGGATTTCTTATCTTCAGACATTTTATATGCTTATTACTCACTGAGTTGGTAGTACTCACCCATACTCCCTGCACCTTGTGTGCAGATTCAGGTGTACCGGAGGCTTAGCTCAGCAGTCGTTGTCTACAGGGGTTATCAGAGTTGTTAAGGTAGTTGCTTGACGTTCGCAAGACCTGGCTACTCTTCCTATTTTAGTTTTACATCTATATATACAATTCCAGACTTGTGTATTTTCGTTCAAATATTATTATCCAGTTGTTTTAGAGGCTCTAGACTCGTGATGCCAGATCTTATGGTAGTGTTTATTCAGATTTCGTATCTCTCCGTATTATTTTATTATAAATATTGGATTAATATTCTAAAACTCTTACATTTTTATTTAAATTGTTGGTTTTGAGATTTATTGTTAAATTGAGAACGATGTTTGGTCAGGATTGCCTTGCTTTAGGGTTGGGAGCCATCACGATAGGGTTCGGGTCACGACAGACTTCTTTTGATTAAAACCGGACATGCCGTGCTCGTGACTTCAGCCATGTCTTGAGAAGTTCACATCTTTTTTTCTTCTGCATTTTGGAGTCACTTCATTTAATTCTCTTCTTTTTTGCAGGATTGAGAATACTTATGTTGGCCATCTCGGACTATTGACTCGCATTCTTGCACTGAGCTTCTACTACTTCTAACTTCAATTGAATTCTGAAATGAATTTCCTCGTTCTCAAGCTGTTTGCCTGCTACTGACTTGAAACTTGAAATAATTCTGATTTGAATTCCCTCATTCTCCAGGTGGGTGCCTGCAATTAATACAATAAAACAAACAAAATTTTCTGCCGCAGTTTGCACTCGAAAGATTTATGAGTTGTTAGAAAAACTGTAAATCACTTATGCTATTAATGCAATGATGAGAGTAAAATAAAGACTCAACTAGGATATGTGTCTCATATGAGTAAAACCAAGAACATTTGACTAGCAAATGCATCTACTAACAATAAAACTTGAATGACCCAAATTAGGAAGTGCGTCTCCTACGGGTGAAACTTGAACGGATCAAATTAGGAAGTGATTCTCCTAGGGGTGAAATCTCAATTTAGGAAGTTCGTCTCCTAAAAGAATATCCTAAGAAATCCATTATAGGAAGTGCATTTCCTACGGGTGAAACTTGAATGAAGCAAACTAGAAATTGCATCTCCTAGGCTAAACATAAATGACCAAAACTAGGAAGTACGTCTCCTAGGGGCGAAATCTCAATTTAGGAAGTGTACTCAAACTAGGAAGTGTGTGTCCTCGGAGTGAACTTAAATGACAAGAGCTAGGAAGTTCGTCTCCTAAGGGTGAAATCTCAATTTAAGAAGTGCGTCTCCTAAAAATATATCCTTAAAAATCCATACTAGGAAGTGTATCTCCTATGGGTGAAAATTGAATGAACCAAACTAGGAAGTGCGTCTCCTTGGGCTGAACATAAATGATCTTAACTAGAAAGTGCGTCTTATAGGGGCGAAATCTCAATTTAGGAAGTGTGTCTCCTAAATGTATAACTTGAAAGACCTTGATTAGGAAGTGCGTCTCCTACGGGTGAAACTTAAATGAACTAAACTAGAAAGCGCATCTCCTAGGGCTGAACTTAAATAACCCATACTAGGAAGCAGATCTCCTAAGGGCGAAACTTCAGTGACTCAAACTAGGAAGTGCGTCTCATAGGAATGAAGTTAAATGACACGAACTAGGAAGTGTGTCTCCTAGAGGTGATATCTCAAATTAGGAAGTGCATCTCCTAAAATAAAATATAACTTGAAAGACCCAAATTAAGAAGTCCGTCTTGTTAGATAATACGCTTAACGCTAGAGGGGGGGTGAATAGCGTTATAATAAAATTTAGCAATAAACTTGCGGAAATTAAAATTTGCAGGAAATAATTAAGTGCGTTAAATAAACAAAAGGAAAGAACGCACAAATGTATTCTGGTTCACCACAACACGTGGCTAGTCCAGTCCCCGAGAGACTCTCTCGAGATTTTCCACTAACTTGTCAAGCTTACGGGTGCTCAACAAAACTTTACAACTTAAGGACACAAGCCTTAACACCTTTGCTCGGAGATACAACACTCCAAGACTTCAACCAAGGAAACACAAGTTCCTTACAACAAGAGAATCACAATTCTCTTACAAGTGTACAAAACACTAAACACTCAAACAAAACACTCCTTAATGAGTAGATATGAGTAAAAGAAGTAAGCTCAAGATCACAACAACTATGGACAAGAGTTTGGCTCTCAAAAACTATATGAAATGAATAGAAAATGATAAATAATAGTATGCAAGCTTATAGCAATAGAATGATAAGTTGTTGTGTGCTGTTGTGTTTAAAACACTGAAATGAAGCTGTATTTATAGTTGAAAAACTTGGCATTACCGTTGCCTAATTGCCAATTAAGAGTTGCTGATTTTACTCTGTGACAATCGATTGTCAGGAAGCCAAAATCGATTGTTTGCCAATCGTACCAAAAATCAATCCCAGATTTTACGCTTAACAATCGATTGTCCAAGATCAACAATCGATTATTGGCAACGTTCAAAAAATCATTTCCAGATTTTACGTAAAACAATCGATTATACCAAATCAATAATCGATTATTCAGCAACGTTCAAAAAATCCTTTCCAGATTTTAATTTCAACAATCAATTGTACAAAATCAACAATCGATTACCTGACGGTATTTGAAAACTTTACGACAACGGTCAGCTTCACAGTTGATTGTGCAATGTTAACAATCGATTATTTATCAGACTTTGAAAATCATTTTAGACACTGCCTCGTGACAATCGATTGTTATATACTCACAATCGATTATTTAATAACTTTGAAAAAGTCTGGAAGACACTGCCTCAACACAATCGATTGTCATAAGTTCACAATCGATTATTTTGTGACTTTGAAAAATCTGAAGGACACTGTCTCTTCACAATCGATTGTGAACCTTATGACAATCGATTATTCTGAGTTTTGAAAAACTTTGATGGACACTGCCTCATCACAATCGATTATCATAAGGTTCACAATCGATTGTCATGCAGGTTTTGAAAAACCTGATGCTCACTGCCTTAACACAATCGATTGTCATGCAGTCTTGGCTTAACATAATCGATTATCATAAGTACATAATCGATTATCTTAGTCCAGTTTTTAGAGGCATGTATAAAAATCATTTTGACTAATGAAAATATGCATGATTTAAAATCATTTAGCGTTAAATTAAATATGCATGATTTTGGAAAAAATAGTTTTACGAGAGAAGTCATATCATGAGTCAAGTTGTAGAATCAAGAACACAATTAAGAACGACTCATTTAAACTATAAAACTTTGTCTTGTGCTTGAATCTCGTTATCCACCAATTGTGCGCTTGTACTTGAACTTTGTCATATATCAATTTGCGCTTGTTTGTCATTCATCAAAACCTACACATAAGAACACACGTTTTAGTATAAAGCCTTGAGAACGTGTTTCCAACAATTTCCCCCTTTTTGATAATGGCAAACTTTAAGCGGGTTATGCAAATTAAACAGTTTATAAAGACGATTCAAGACAAGTAAAGATATGCAATAAGTATGCGATTAGTTCCCCCTCAATATATGAATTCCCCCTCAATTTAAGCTTATAAATATTGAGAGTGCATACTCGTTATCTTCCCCCTTTTTCCATTAGCAAAAATAATATAAGAAGATGCCAAAGATGTAAATAAAACTTGTTTATTTATTGGAAAGGAGATTACAGTAACAGGGAAGACAATGCAACATATAAAAACAATCTTAAAAACAACAAACAAAGAAATTATTCATTTTCATCATCTCCCGCCTCATCATCCGGCGCTGCTTTATATGGAACAAGACCCGCATAAGGATAATGAACATGGTCAAAATATCCATGGATCTCATGAGTTAATTGACCAAGAGAAGAGGTCAATGAAGCAATTTTGTCGGAAATTGATTGGAGGGTAGGCTCTTGAGCTGGACGAGTTCGACGGGTTGGAGGAGGAGCAGGCGCTGTATGATCACCGTCATGATGAAAGGAGGATTCTAAAATTTCCCACTTCTTGGTACTCTTTTTGAGAGGACCGTTGGAAGTGATGAATCCGGAGGCTTCAAGAAAGTTCATGATGAGGAGAGCATAAGGAAGAGGCCTATCATCTCCGATAGCGTCACGCATATGAATCTTGACGAACCGATACCAATTGATGTTAGCTCCGGTTATTATGGCATGCATGAGCTTGGTGTCCTCTTGGGAAATGGTAGTATGGTTATGCTTACGAGGCTTGAGGACTCGGGTGATGAAATAGAAAATCAACCGATAATTGGGATCCATTCCCGTACTTGTAGGACGACGGGAAGAAAGATTTGGATCATAAGAAGTAATACCAGTTTGATGTAGGAGGGCTGTTTCATCAAAAAGGGCTCCGGCCTCTCCGGTGTACCGTAAAATGTCTTCACCATTACGAGGAAGATGGGCAATGGTATGGAGGTTTTCATCGGAGATAAGAATTTGAACACCGTTTATATTTGTCACAAGATCACCGTCATCATCCTCATGAAGGTTGGAGTAAAATGCTTGAATTAAAGTAGTATTGATGTAAGGATGGGTAAGAAGTAAGAAGTCAAGAATTTGACAATTTTTGAGTATATTTGCAGCAGGGCCATAAGATTCAAGATACTTGTTGGTTGAAAAACGGGGAGGAAGATGTCGCGCTTTTCAAATTTTGTTAAAAATCGAGTAAGCTCGATGTCAGAATTAAAATAAAGAACGGAACCATCTTGGTAAGGATAGTTTGGAGCAGCAGAGGAGGATGCACCATGCCTAGCAGAACGGGAACGTTTAGAGTGACGGCCCGACATTTTAACTAACTATTGCTGGAATTTGCAAGAGTCTTGAAAGAGTTTTGATAGTTTGAGAGCTAAAATTGATGCTTGAGTGAATAAAAATGAACATATATGGAGCCTATTTATAGAGGGAAGAAAGGCATTTCATTAATGGAAGAAATCTGCAAAAAATTGAAAGCTGAAACAGTCAGAAACGGTAAAAATAAATCTTACTGACCGTTAGACAATCGATTGTTGGGATGAGATAATCGATTGTCATTAAGATTTGACTGAATCTCGGAACTGACACAAATCGATTGCAGAACCGAACGGTAACAATTTTGAATTTCTGACATGAAATAATCGATTGTCAAAATATGGTAACCGATTGTTATGTTCCAGTGAGCATAGATTTTCTGACTCGGAAAATAATCGATTATATATATGGAACAATCGATTGTTGTAGAAAAGCAGTACTGAATGGCTGAGACGGTAATCAATTAAACAGCTAAAAAATCGATTGTTAAACAAAACTTCATAATAAGCATAAACTATAAATGATCGATTAGTGATACTTGCTAATCGATTTTCTGCACAGTAAAATAATCAATTATTTGCTGTAACAATCGATTGTTTTATGCGATTTCTTTATAGTTCCCCCTACCTTTAGGGCGATACCTGCAAATTAGAATTAGACGTCTCCGACGCTCAAGTCAGTAATTTGTAAAGAAATAGTAACTTAAACTAATGTGGCCGAGTGAGAGCGTGATCTCTTAAGAAGTGTGTCCTACGGTGTTCTTAAGAGTGTTTCGGGTACTTACCTTTTCTCCGACGTCGCCAATTACCTGTTCGAGAGGGTGATCTTTAATTGTCCTCCATTCGTTAGGCATTGTCGTTTCTTTCTCCAATTGTGGCGCTTCCTCTGTTGGTTGTTTCAAAATTTCGTCTTGATTTTCATTAGGCGTTTCCTCTTGTATTTTGTCTTTCAAGCTGTCTAAGATACCTGCAAGATCAAAACCGGTATCCTTTCTCGCCAAGCGAGCATTATTTTCGGCAAATACAACATGAGGGGATTCCTCCACAGTTTCGGTTCTTTTATTAAAAACCCTATATGCTTTGCTACGTGAGGAATAACCAATGAAAATTCCCTCATCGGACTTAGCATCAAACTTTCCCAATTGATCTTTGCCATTGTTATGAATAAAACATTTACAACCGAATACTCTAAAATGGGAGATATTTGGTTTCCTTCCCTTGTAGAGTTCATAAGGGGTCTTCATGAGTATTGGCCATATGACTACTCTATTTAAGATGTAGCATGCGGTACTCACGGCATCCGCCCAAAAATATTTTGGAATCTTGGCCTCTTCGAGCATGGTTCTAGCCATCTCTTCGAGACACCTATTTTTCCTTTCCACCACCCCATTTTGTTGTGGTGTACGTGGAGCGGAAAAGGTATGCTCGATACCGAGTTCGTCACAAAAGTCCGAAAAGAGATTGTGATCAAACTCTCCCCCATGATCACTTCTAATTGAAGTGACGGTTGTTTCCTTCTCGTTTTGAACACGCTTAAGAAAATATTTAAAATTCTGAAAAGCATCACTTTTATTGGCAAGAAATAAAGTCCAGGTAAATCTAGAATAATCATCATTAATCACAAAAGCACATCGATTTCTTCCTAGACTTTCAATGCGAGATGGTCCAAATAAATCCGTGTGAAGCAATTGCAATGGTCTAGAAGTTGAAACAATATTTTTGGATTTGAAAGATGTTTTTGTTTGCTTCCCTTTTTGATATGAATCACAAATAGAGTCATCTTCAAATTTTAAATTGGGAAGCCCAATAACTAAGTTTTGAGAAATCAATTTGTTCAAAAGATGCATGTTGATATGTGCTACTCTACGATGCCATAACCAAGTATCATCCTCTTTACTCATAAGACAATCAACATATTTGGGTGAGGAATTTGCAAGATCAACCATATAAATATTATCCACTCTAAAACCACGAAGGATAATTTTAAAATCACTACGTCTAAACACTAAGCATTCATCCGAATCAAATAGGGAAAGATTTCCCTTGTCACATAATTGACTTATGCTCAAGAGATTATGCTTTAAACCTTTCACAAGTAATATATGCTTAACAGAGGAATTTTCATCCTTACCGACCGATCGGATGCCAATAATCTTTCCTTTATTGTTATCCCCAAAAATCACACTTCCTCCTTCTTTGTGTTCTAGTTGAAGGAATTTGGATTCGTCTCCCGTCATATGTTTGGAGCATCCACTATCAAGGTACCATAGTGCACTTGATCCCTTCAAACATACCTACAAAACAAGTTAATGCGTTTTAGGTACCCATGCCATTTTGGGTCCTTGAGGGTTAGGCATATTATAATGATGCGATTGAATGATATGTCTATGTCGTGTAAAGCATGCAGGGGCAATATGACCAATGCGTCTACAATAATGACAAGTCACGTTGGGGTTATGCATCCTTCTAGGTTCATAGTAACTTGATGGACGAAAATGAATTACTCTATTTTCATTATGACTATTGCACATTTCATGAGAACCATTTCTCCTACTATTAGTTCTAAAATGAGCAGCGTTTCTAGAGTAATGGTCATGTCTAGATGTTCTAAGAGGTTCAAAACTCCTTCTAGTGTTTGGCCTAGAATATGCGTCATTTCTAGGGTAGTCATTTCTAGGTGGTAAGTCATTTCTAGGTCTTCTAAAATGTTCAACACTTGGTCTAGCATGCATATTTGTTCTAGGATTGCTATTTCTACGATAAGCATTTGTTTTATTAATCCTAGGTTGAGCCTTAGGTGGTTGGGGTTTGGCGTCAACCTTTTCGTTAGGCTCATTCTTAAAGCCTATGCCATGCTTGGTTGATTTCAAATTAACAAGGACCTTATTCAAATTTTTGTGGGAAGAATTAAACTTATCTAAGATACCTTTAAGTCTATCTACCTCATTTTCGAGATGCATGCAAGAAGAGCAATTTTTAATAGAACTTTCCGGCTTGTCGGCGCTTCTTTTTCCGAAAAACTTGTTTTCCTCTTTCAGCTTCTCATTTTCTAAAACCAGTTTTTCTAACTCCTTTTCTTTCAAAGAAAGCTGTTTTTGAAAATCTTTTTCTTTTAGAGAAGCATTTTCTTTTATGCTCTTGACAGTTTTTGAAGCTTTAATAAATTCAGTATATAGTTCATCAAAAGCAGTTTGCATTTCTTCAAGAGTAAAGAAGTTTTTAGAAGAGATTTGACATACCTCATCTTGCTTGTCTTCTTGCGCCATAAGACAAAGGTTTGCGGCTTCGTCTTCTTCTTCTTCGCTTGACTCATCTCCGGAGTCTCCTCCCTAAGAAATGTATGCACGTTGCTTCTTAAAAGGTTTCTTCTCCTTTTTGATGTTTGGGCAATTTGATTTGATGTGCCCGGTTTCACCGCATTCATAGCACTTTATTTGCTCGCCTTGCTTTTTGCCCTTTCGTTCATACTCCTTTCGCATGAACTTTTGAAATCTTTTGATAACGAGTCCAAACTCATTGTCTCCGTCCTCATCAACTTGAGGTTGGCTTGTGCTTGCCTTATGTGCTATTCTTTGCCTCCTTTGATCATCAACAAGAGGGTTAATATTGTAGATTCATAAGTCTTAAGGTTACCTCTTAATGCGTCGATTGTGACATTTGAGACGCCAATGGATTCTTGAATTGCGTCGGCCTTTGATCGCCATGCCGGAGTGAGACTTCTAAGAATTTTTCGAACCAGTTCTCTATCCGTGAATGTCTTCTTGAGGGCATGTAGGTCATTTACGATTATTGAAAATCGTTCGAACATTTCATCCACCTTTTCACCTTCCGTCATGTGAAATAATTCATAAGCATGGGTTAGGAAATAAATTTTAGCTTCCCTTACGTGGTCCGTACCTTCGTACGTAATTTCCAGCTTGTCCCACATTTCCTTTGCCGTTGTGCAACACGATATTTTCCTATAATCGTCAGCATTTACAGCACAATATAATAAATTAATTGCTTTAGCATTATTTTGAACCTTTCGGATATCGTCCGCGTCATATTCTTCTTCGGACTTGGGAACCCATTCGTTTTCAACCTTTTTGGTTGGAATTTGATTTCCCTTCGTTATCACCTTCCAGAGATAAAATTTGTTTGCTTGAACAGAAATTTTCATCCTCTCCTTCCAGTACGTGTAGTTTGTACCGTTGAATAGAGGTGGTCGTGTGGAGCATTGTCCTTCATCAATTCCTGCAAAAGAGTCACGAGTAGAAGCCATGGATGGTTCTCTCAAACTGTTAAGTCTTCAGAGAGTTGGGCTCTGATACCAATTGTTAGATAATACGCTTAACGCTAGAGGGGGGGTGAATAGCGTTATAATAAAATTTAGCAATAAACTTGCGGAAATTAAAATTTGCAGGAAATAATTAAGTGCGTTAAATAAACAAAAGGAAAGAACGCACCAATGTATTCTGGTTCACCACAACACGTGGCTAGTCCAGTCCCCGAGAGACTCTCTCGAGATTTTCCACTAACTTGTCAAGCTTACGGGTGCTCAACAAAACTTTACAACTTAAGGACACAAGCCTTAACACCTTTTCTTGGAGATACAACACTCCAAGACTTCAACCAAGGAAACACAAGTTCCTTACAACAAGAGAATCACAATTCTCTTACAAGTGTACAAAACACTAAACACTCAAACAAAACACTCCTTAATGAGTAGATATGAGTAAAAGAAGTAAGCTCAAGATCACAACAACTATGGACAAGACTTTGGCTCTCAAAAGCTTTATGAAATGAACAGAAAATGATAAACAATAGTATGCAAGCTTATAGCAATAGAATGATCAGTTGTTGTGTGTTGTTGTGTTTAAAACACTGAAATGAAGCTGTATTTATAGTTGAAAAACTTGGCATTACCGTTGCCTAATTGCCAATTAAGAGTTGCTGATTTTACTCTGTGACAATCGATTGTCATGAAGCCACAATCGATTGTTTGCCAATCGTACCAAAAATCAATCCCAGATTTTACGCTTAACAATCGATTGTCCAAGATCAACAATCGATTATTGGCAACGTTCAAAAAATCATTTCCAGATTTTACGTAAAACAATCGAATATACCAAATCAATAATCGATTATTCAGCAACGTTCAAAAAATCCTTTCCAGATTTTAATTTCAGCAATCGATTGTACAAAATCAACAATCGATTACCTGACGGTATTTGAAAACTTTATTACAACGGTCAGCTTCACAATCGATTGAGCAATGTTAACAATCGATTATTTATCAGACTTTGAAAATCATTTTAGACACTGCCTCGTGACAATCGATTGTTATATACTCACAATCAATTATTTAATAACTTTGAAAAAGTCTGGAAGACACTGCCTCAACACAATCGATTGTCATAAGTTCACAATCGATTATTTTGTGACTTTGAAAAATCTGAAGGACACTGTCTCTTCACAATCGATTGTGAACCTTATGACAATCGATTATTCTGAGTTTTGAAAAACTTTGATGGGCACTGCCTCATCACAATCGATTGTCATAAGGTTCACAATCGATTGTCATGCAGGTTTTGAAAAACCTGATGCTCACTGCCTTAACACAATCGATTATCATTAGTTCACAATCGATTGTCATGCAGTCTTGGCTTAACATAATCGATTATCATAAGTACATAATCGATTATCATAAGTACATAATCGATTATCTTAGTCCAGTTTTTAGAGGCATGTATAAAAATCATTTTGACTAATGAAAATATGCATGATTTAAAATCATTTAGCGTTAAATTAAATATGCATGATTTTGGAAAAAATAGATTTACGAGAGAAGCCATATCATGAGTCAAGTTGTAGAATCAAGAACACAATTAAGAACGATTCATTTAAACTATAAAACTTTGTCTTGTGCTTGAATCTCGTTATCCACCAATTGTGCGCTTGTACTTGAACTTCGTCATATATCAATTTGCGCTTGTTTGTCATTCATCAAAACCTACACATAAGAACACACATTTTAGTATAAAAGCCTTGAGAACATGTTTCCAACATGTCTCATATAGCTAAGACCTCAGTGACTCAAACTTATATGACCCAAACTAGGAAGTGCGTCCCCTAGGGTAAAATCTCAATTTAGGAAGTGCATCTCCTAAAACAAAGGAAGACCCAAACTAGGAAGTGCGTCTCCTAGGGGCAAAACTTTAATGACTCAAACTAGGAAGTGCGTCTTCTAGGAATGAATTTAAATGACCAAAGCTATGAAGTGCGTCTCCTAAAAAGTATAATCTGAAAAATTCAGACTAGAAAGTGCGTCTTCTAGGGGTAAAACCTTAGACTCAAACTTAAATGACCCAAACTAGGAAGTACGTCTCCTAAGGGTAAAATCTCAATTTAGGTAGTACGTCTCCTAAAATAAAAATATAGCCTAAAAGACCCAGACTAGGAAGTGCATCTGCTACGGGTAAAACCTCCGTGATCGAAACTAGAAAGTTAGTCTCCTAGGAATGAATTAAAATGACCAAATCTAGGAAGTGCATCTCCTAAAAGGTATAATCTGAAAGACCCCTTCTAGGAAGTGCGTCTCCTAACAAGTAAAACATTAATGATTCCATCTAGTACGTGCGTCTCCTAGAGATGAATTTAAATGATCAAAACTAGGAAGTGCATCTCCTATGGGTGGAATTTTAAATTAGGAAGCGCGTCTCCTAAAATAAAATATAACTTGAAAGACCCCAAATAGAAAGTGTTTCTTCTAGGGGTGATGAGTGACCTTCTTAATAGCCACCGAGTAAGCAGGACTGGGGCATTACACCTGAAAATTTCAAGATTCCAAGCTTTGATATGAATAAATCTTTTATCCCTATTTCAGATAAAGAAAACTTGTGAGTTTAAAACACAGTAGTAGTTTGTGGCCTTGACCTTGAAGGCGGCTGCTTCTACACTTGCCATGATAACATTGATTTCAACCTAGAGGACCTTGCCTGCTATTAAATAACCATTTTTCTTTCAGCTTTTATCACAGAAAACACCTCTGATCCATTCGAGCTCAGTATCCTCTATGTGTTGTATTTTGCTCATGAATTGACATTTACCAAACCTTTGCATTTCACATGAATCCCAATGCACGTTGATGTTACCAACTCAGTGTGCATACTGTTTTTTCCTAACTTATGCCATTTTGATGTATTAGCTAGATTCCATTTTGTGCAATTGGAATGATGGTAGAAAATATTAAAGTCATTTCTCATTTGTTCTGACCAAGCAGGCTCAAGAAGAGGAAGTAAACAAAACCAAAGGAACAAAGTAAGGGACAATGGAAAGAGATGATACCTAATAAGAAAATTACAAAGTATAAATTTATCAGATGTAGATACCAACTCTAATGATCATGACATGAACTTTTGGGTTAAGTGGTATAATCTGTCAAGCAAGTCTAATGTTCAACTCTTATTGAACCTCTGAGTCATGAAACTAGGTTTTAATGATCCGATTTTCCTATCTGATTCACGGTCCTTATTTTACTTGTAGTTCCCGCATGGTTTTCACTATCAAGCCTCTCTCATTTTATTCTTTCTCTCAATTTACAGTTCCCTTATATTGCATGTGAAGGTTTTCACCGATAAGACTCTCTCATTTTGTTCTTTTTCTTTTTATTTCCTTTGATTCTGTAGATGACAAGGCATTGACCATAGTAAAAACATCATATGCTTCTGGTATGTCTAGCTTGGCACTCTCAAAGATTATCTAGGAAGTCTTTCTAAAACAAGAGAATCTGATTTTTTTGAAATGGAATTTCTAAAGAAACTATCCCACTCTTGGCTTTGTGGGATTATGAAGTATTTTATTTGGAGCCACCGAACAGTAAGGCTGTCTACATATCTTGTGGTGACAAGAATTAGATCGAACGTAGTTCAAAAAGATACTTTTTGTGTCTATTTTTCTTTTTCCTTTTTTTCTATCTCTTTTCTCTTTTGTTTTTTTTTCTTTTTGACTTTTCTTTTAAAACAAACCTATGGGGACATGAACCTTTTTTATGACTCTAACTTTATTCCAAAAGAGGGGAGGTCAAGAAAATTACACAAGCTCAAAAGGTATCGAAGGGCATAAAGTGTTTGGGTAGCTGAAAGAGGGCTTCCCAATCCCTGATGATGCCAATTACAACACATGCAACTTGAAAATAAAAAAGGAAGATCATGCACAATATTTCTTTTATAGTTTCGGTATTAATATCACTAATATTCCCTCCACTTTTTTAGTGCCTTGTCAAGTAAAGAACTCTTTTAGGTGATTTGCTCTTCACAAAATACCCTCCGCTTGTTTGGGGCAAACTCCCTTGGCTTCATCTCATAACTCGAGATGCACTTGAACTCAAAGTTGCTTGCTTTAAATTGTCCCAGATGCACTATCCTTTAAGGAATTCTAGTCATCCTATTAACATCCCAAATTATCTTCCCAAGTTTCACACAGTTCGGGTTTTAAATGATCACAACATGTCCAAATCCATACTATTTTGCTCAAACGTCCCTATCATCTTCAAAATTATTTCATTGACTCATATTTAGACTAACGTTTAAGACCAATCCTAGATTTATGCATGCATGTCATGTCTCTAAAGCCGGCATGAAAAGAACTATAAAAGGAAAATGGAACTAAACTAAAACTAACTAGAAATAATAGAAATAAAAAATTACATTAAATAAACGGTAAAAGACTTTGAACAACAAAACAAGTAATATTAGTTGGGGTTACAACCCTGGAATAAAACTAAATAACACCGAACGAGCTACTACAACAAAACAAGCTAGGCAAAAAAAGTATAAAAGGGTTTGAGTCACAAGACAATATTCGGATTACAACCCTGAATTAACCCAGACAATAGAAATGACAACAAAATAAACCACCAAAACTCCTCCCTAGATAGCCAAGAAAAGACCGTCTTTCTAGTTACCAAGCTCGAGATCTTAGCCACTGGGTTGCACATCAAAGTTATTGGGACCTTCATCAATTTCAATCACATTGTCTTCACCAAGTGGCTTATTGACTCCTTTGACCAACCTTTCCTCAATGCTGACTCTTGAAGTAACGACTGACTACCCAAGATCTTGCCGCAAATGACTCACCAAAGGATTTGAAAGAATCTGCACATTCGTTGTCATTTCAAATAATCCCAATAGTTTGTGTGTTGCCATGTACCTGTAGAGGATTCTATGTGACACTTAAGGTATTACGTCCTTGGACCACAATTATCCCTTCTTGAATCATTCTCTCTATTTGCCTTTTCAAAGCACGACAATCTTCAGTGCTATGCCCGTGGACATTAGAGTGGTACATACACCATGCAATAGGATCAAAACCTTTTGCATATGGGTTTAGATAGCGGCTCAATCAGGTCATAATGTTTTAACCTTTCAAACAAGCTTGTGTAGGATTCTTCGATTGGAGTGAAACTATTTATTTGAATTTTGTTCCCCTCTATACCCTGTTTTCTAGGGTTATTTGGTGCTCAAAAATGTTGTGAAGGCAAAAGAATATTATGTGGTGCTGGTGCTTGCCATAAGGATTGACCAAGTGGTTGGACAAATGACTGGACATTGTTCGGAGGATAATACCAGGGTGGATTATGTGGAGCTCAAGGATATTTGGGGTTAGGGTTGAGGCTGAGTATATTGGTGAGGCAGGCCTGTCGGGCCATGTTTTGATCCTGAAACAACCATGGCAATATCATCCTGTTCCTTCTGACCCAGCAAGCTTCCTGTGTCGTTCTGAATTGCTTGTGTTGTAGCTTTCAAAGTAGAATAGCTCATTTTCTTTCTTGACTTCAGCGAGTCTTCTACCATTTCTCTCATGTTTACCACATCATTAAAAGGCTTACCCACAACAGATATCAAATGCCCAAAGTAAGTAGGCTCTTGACTTGAAGAAAGTACTCAACCATCTCGTCTTGTTCCATCGGGGGATTGGCTCGGGCAGCTTGTTCTCTCCATCTGAGCCCGTATTCCCTAAAGCTTTCATTAGGCTTCTTTTCCATATTGGTGAGGGACATGCTATCCAAAACAATTTCCATATTGTACTAATAGTGTCAGCCTAAGGACTGAGCCATATCATCCCATGTATACCACTTGCTAACATCTTGATGGGTGTACCATTACAGGGTTGCCCCACTCAAACTATGACAAAAATAGGCCATCAATAGCTCATCCTTCCTATCAACACCTCTCATCGTACTGCAATAACCTCTCAAATGGGCAATGTGATCACCATGTCCGTCATACAAATCAAACATTGGAATATTAAACCCAGCATGCAACAAGCACAATGTAAGACCCGTGAAAATCTGTGCTTGAAGCCTAGTACTTCATGGTGTCGAGCTTTGTATATGTGTTTGGAGTGTGTAAAGAAATTCTTAGCGGTGAGCTTGCTTGCTTGCTGCGATTCAGACCCTTTTTACTGATTTTGCACTTAAAAATCAAGTAACCTTTTCCAAAAAATTTCCATTTTTGTAGTCCAGAATGCGATCGCAGATCAGGAATGCGGACCACATTTCTGCCGCGGATTTAATAAGAGAGTTTTTCGAAATTGATGATAAAAGTGCGATCCATTATGCTACCACATAATCACTTTGCAGATCGCATGTCGCGTAATTCCCTCAAGGATTTGCAAAGGTCAGTTCTGCGGTGCATTATACAATCGTAGAACAGGAATGTGGACCGCATTCCCATCGCATACCCAGGCAGAGATGTTTAGTGATTGGGACACTTCAGCGGTCCAATCTGCGGACCGCATTTCAACTCTGCGATCGCATAGTGCGACCGCAGATCCTGATCAGGCTTCTAATTTTCTAAAATTTTAAACCCCACCCCATTTTAATAAAATACCCCAATCCCTCATTTTAACGATCTTCTGAGAATATATAGAGAAAGAAGAGAGGGTTCTTAAGATAGAAGGAAAGCTTCATCAATTTGATTCTTCAAAACTACCGGGGGCGGGAAAATTCTAATTGATTGTATTCATCCCCATTCTTGCAGGTAAAATCCCTAGCCCTTTTCCTTGATTTTTCAATTTAAGCTAAGGAAAGGAGTATCATGAATTGATTCTTGAAAACAATGGTTGAAACTACACATGCATTCCTTCTTATCTTAAAACCTAGCAAAAGGGAAACTGGGTAGCAAGAGATTTTCAAAAGGAGAGTTGATAACCTAAATAAATTGAGTAGAAATTGTGAACCCCAATTCTAAGTTATATGTATTAACTTGTGCACTATATTGATGTTGCTAGGATATTTGGTGAATTGAAACTAGATGTTAAAAAGGGAATTCAACTCCAGGTATGTATGAATAACCTTGATCCTTGTAGAATTGCGTCGTTTGGTGTACGAACGTTTGGTATGTGATATCTACGTAGCTTATTCATGAAAATTATTGTGATTGGTATGATTGTGATTGTTGTGAAATTCTTGTGATTTCTTTGATTGAGTGTTGTGGTTAAGTCATCCGATATAATGGTGCAAGTAAATGGAAATAAACTAAATGAGTGATTGTGAAAGTGTTATGCGGTAAGAGTTGAGAAACAAATGGCGGAAGAAAATTGAGAATGATGCAACTGAAATAACTGTGATAACCCCATCTTTGGCTTATTGTGGGCAATTGTCGTTGTAATGTGAAACACATGTGAGCTTTTGGATATGATGGAAAATAGTATTCACGGTTATGGAAATATTTGTAAATTCTTGTCGTTATTTCTTAAGAAGTGTTGTTGTAGATCTTTTTGAATTGTTGATTGTGGTTGTATTGTTTGTGAATTGCGAATGTACGGTGTGATCGGGTTGCGCACCACAACATGAAGTTATAAGGTGAGGGTTGTGATCATAAGGGTGGCCGAGGTAATAAGGGTGGACGAAGTAATAAGGGTGGACGAGGTAATAAGGGTGGAAAGTGATCGAAATTACTATTGAAATTAATATTTAAGCAAACTGTGAAATCATTGATGTGGAATTGTGGAAGGGGGAAACATGAGAGATTGAAAACTTGTTTGGCGTGATTGTCCCTTTTCTTGTGCACTTGATTGTTGTTTCTATTATTTTAACCTACTTGTGTATGTCTTGAGTTTACTTGGTCAAGTTTGTTCATACATACCAGTACAATTCAAGTGTACTGACGTCCCATTGTCTGGGGCGCTACATTCGTGTTATGGTTGTAGGTGGATCCATAGCAGGTACTTTAGGCCACCGATCGTAGCTCCTCATCTCTCCCGTCAGCTGAATTGGTGAGCCCCTTTCCTTTCGGGGCCCTGCGTGGCTCATGCCGCTTTTGTTTTGGGATCTCATTTTGATATTTGTATAAGGTATAGCTGGAGCCTTGTTACCGGCAAGTACTATAATATTCCTTTTTCAGGTTTAGAGGCTCCGTAGATAGGAAATGTGGGTCATGAAATAATGTAATATGTATTTTGCACGTTGGGCTATGTAAAATGTAAACAACGCTAAGAATGGTGTACCATGTGTATGTTTTGTAATAAAAAGATGTTTTAATTGTAAACAGTTATCTCTTTTGGCTAATAAGAAATAACAAACGCGGGGTAATACGTGGGATAAGCAAGGCACCCGGTGGAGCGGCAGTCATGCCCTTCCAATTTGGGGCGTGACACACAAGTCTTTGTAAGATACGCTCATATGACTTCCTATCCCTTGCATGTTTCTTAAAGGCTGCTCTAAGATTTTTACTTTCCTGGATATCTCATCTTGCTCCACTGTCTTAGCAGGCTTTTCATTTTCACCGGGTGGCTTAAATGAGGAGCATAAAAGTATAGATCTGAGACCTTGAATGTTGGTTCTGGAGCATAGTGTTGGGTATCGGGAATTTGGAGCACAGCCTCACTAGAGGATCGATGAAGAGTAGCTGGTGGAGGAGCTACATAATATGAGTGGTCGAAGCAGCAAGATATGAGGTGGTTTTGGATGTGAAAAGGTTATGGGGAGATATCTGGAAATGTGAATTTGTGATAGTAGCGGAATGGTGACATGCTTTCAGTGTAGTTAGTAGAACATAATGGTGGAAAACGCCCACTAGTCCAGTCTTGGCATATTTCGGCCATTCGACCTTTCAACTTTAGGACCTCTTCTTTTAACTCATATTTTTATCGAACAATCTCCTTAGGCGGATCAACATCACCTGTGTCCAAGTCTTTGCCAGCCATTGCTACCTTGCTCTTTGACCTTGTATTTTATGGAAGAGTTACCAGTTTAAGAATCACAAACCAAGCACCCTTCTTTATAACGAAGATAACAAAGAGGAACAAAATGAAGTCATAATGTTAGAATTAGGTCATTTAACATCTAAAATATCACATTGTGTGCAATGCGTCTAGCAACAATGAACGGTTCTAGAATGACTTCGAGGGTCACAAGGTCACTTGACATCATCCCAATTTTGTTCATTTCAATCTTCAGTTTTGTTACTTTTCTTGCACTTCTTGGCTTGCTCATTTTCCTCCCTCCTTTTTTTCTTCTTATTATCATTCTTTTATTTTCTCTCATTTCTCACATCCCTTATTTCATATGTTTTTTTCGAAAATGATTCGGTCGAACTCTATGTAGGTTGCCTAAGTATCATGTCCTACATGAATAAGATCAAGCGTAGTTCTGGAAAATAATGGATAAAATAAACTAAAAACAAAATCTTTTTGGATAGTTTCGTTTATAAGTTTTTTTCTCTCTTTTTTAAAATACAGGATCAAAAATACGATAATAAAGGACTCGACAAACTCAACTAGATTATAATAGATTCTGACACCACCTAAAAGACTCAGTTTTACTAGACATGACTAGAAAGCAAATGAACATAAAATAAAAAATAAAAAGACTCAAGACATAAAAAAATCTCTTTAAGAAGCTCCCGAGTGTAGAGGTCCTGACTAGATGGTCCGGGGGCATCCGTCATGCGCAAGCTGCGACAAATAAAACCATACCTGAATGAGAAGAGTTAAACCAAATAGAGTTAGTGACTTAAGACGCTACGTGAGACCATAATGCTTCCTATTGGACACAGGCAAGACATGATCGATGCTATTTTTATAAAATTTCCTACATGGACAAAAGGTGTCTAGAAGTGCAAACCCAACAAAAATGACTTTAAAGACATGGGAAAATTACTTTGCAGAAACGACCCATTTTGTAGAAATAGCCTATGCGGCCAAAAATGGCTAAGCATGCAGATTCGAAAAAAATGAACCTTAAATAGGGAGAACACCTTGTTGTGGACTTAGGACTCCAAGACATGGGTCACTGAACCACTTTTTCAAAAAAAAAATCCCATTTTGCAAGAATGACCAATATGGTAAAAAACGGCTAGACATGCAAATTCGACAAGGATGAGCCTTAAAGTAACGATACACCTAATTGCAGATTCAAGACTCTCGAGAAACAATTTAACAAGACACTTTGCGAAAATATCCCTATTTTCCAAAACGACCGATGCAGCCAAAAGTGGCTAGACATGCAAGATTTGTCTACGATCCTCGAAGCCAAGAACTTAAGACTCACTAGAAATATCGGACCCTATGTAAGCTGCCTACATATTCCATCCCGAAAGACGAGAATCAGGTATGTGTAGTTCGGGAAGATTGGATACGGGTGAGAATAAAAAAAATTTGATTTGGAGAAAATATATTTTTTTTGTCTTTTTTTTTTTGAGAAAAAAAATAAAAATTGGAAAGTGCAAAATCTTTTTAGGTTTTTCATTTTCATTTTTTTGGTCTTTTTCTTGGAAAAAAATGTGAAAGAAAAATATAACTGGTCCTTACTTACTTCATTTGTACACTTCACTCTCTTTTCTTTCTCATTTACCCTCAACTATCTTTTATCCGCCAAATGACCCATTTAAGCATTGAAAAATGCAACATATATCACATACGATGCATCCAGATGGTCTTTTATTTTGGATACATCGTTTCTAGGCGGACCCAACCCCTGTGTTAAGTCCCCAAAGTCAAATACACATGATGCAAACAAACATGCCTACTAGAGATCCGGCATGAGGCTCTGTTATTTTAGGTTTAAATCTGGGGGTATGTTCTAGACATGATTTATCCAAACGGACAGCTGAGCCAAGGTGAGGGCAATGTACCGGGAGTACGAAGGTCTACTCGGCCTTGTTGCTGAGCCGTCTCGTTCTATTTGGTATGACTTCTAACAGAAAAGTGGGCCACACGTATGTGTGCACCATATTTTTGGAAGACTTAGAAGCGAGGCGTAAGAAGAGAGTTTAATACAGTTCAAACAATATAAAAGAAGTAAATGAACGCCAATTAGGATATTAGGACCACAAACACAGTAATATCAACAAACAATAAAGCCAAGTACAGATCATATTAACAAGCTCGAATTCTTAACCCTGAATCAGAGATTCTGGTTCTTGATCTCCAACAGATATGCCCGAGCTGTCACACCTTATTTTTTCCGAAAGGACTAGGTGTTTTTTCCAATTAAAGTGACAATCGAAATGAGATTAATTATTTATTCAAAGCCGCCACTTGGGATAATTTATGGTGTCTCCTGTCACTTGTTTATTTTAAATCCCAAATCGAGGAAATTTGACTCTGTTTAAAAGTATGCGAAACCAACAGACCGAGTAAGAAATTTTGTTAACTCAGGAGAATGTGTTAGGCATTTTCGGGTTCCGTGATTTTAGCACGGTCGCTTTAATCATACATGACTTAATCAATTTCTTTAATTACTTGTTTTAGAACTTATGTGCGCTTTTCGTAATTTTTCAGATAATAAATTAACTTGAAATGAGTCACGCGTGCGTATACTCATTTCGTTCAGCGCGTCAAGAATCATGTCATGCGTACATGTACACAATTAATCACGCTTTATTAGTATTAAGATTGTTTGATCGAAGTTGCACGAATGCATACCTCGATTTAATTTTGAAAATCACATTTATGTCATACCTAATATGTACACCACGATAACATATTAAATCGCACCTATTGCATACTATTGTATGTTATTCTTTCCTAAGATTGGGATTATGGCGAAAGATTAAAGATTATGGATAAGAATCCACCGGCAAAGATGTACGAATTAGTAAACTATAGAGCGGTTAACTACAAAATGCATTGGCTAGCCAATTACATATTAAAATAAATATTCACATCATCATTCAATTATTTTAACCCAACATAAAGTACATAAGAACTAGGAATAATCAACTCTAATAAGCACATGAAACACAACTTTAGAATATTCAAGAATATGAATCCTAACATGATCGATCAACAAATAGCAAAAGACAAAAAAAAAATAAAAATAAAAATAAAGCAAAGACATGGAGGGAAAAAACATGGCATCCAATAACAAACCAATACTAAATATATTATAAAAATTATAGAGCAATAAAAGTTGAAATCTGAAAGTTCAAATGAAGTAAAATGGGATAGAAATGAACCTCTATTGCTTAAAATTTAACGATTACAAAGGACAGGAAAATCCACAAAATAGTGATCCTCTACGAGTTATGGACCCGAAAACTCCACTCGAAATCGCAACCTCGAATAGACCCAACTCGACCGGCTGATTTTCACATAGGTTCGGGGTGGTTTTTCGGTAGTCTATGACTGGTTTTGAAGGTGGCAGTAGGGAGGGACGCCTGTTGGTGGTCGCCAGATTAGTTTTTCCAATCAGGTCGTAAATAAATTTTCGGCCAGACCTGAATTTCACATATCAACAAATAAATAACAAAAAGAACAGAGGTGAGATCGAAACTCGTGGTTATTGGCTCTTTTTGTCTCTCACTTTCGTTTTTCTTTCTTTTTTCGCATGTTGCTGTGGATTTCGTTTGGGCCTTCGGTTGCTAGGTTCAGGGAGATGGGGTGGCCGTTTTTTTTGTTTTGTTTTTTGAGGGGAGGTGGGGGAGTCGTTGGGTGTAGGGTGGGTAACGACTGATTGTTGGGGAAGGAGATCGGATCCACCGCTCTAGGGGTGTAGTGATTTAGGAATTAGGTTCTCTCTCTCTTTTTTTAAACTTTGTGTATATATTTATGGAGAGAGTATTAAGGTTAGGAGTGTGCATTCGAATCGATTTATCAATAAATCGAATCGATTATTTATTATCGTTATAAATCTAATCGAAAAAACCGAAATCTTATTAAAATGATAACGGTAAGTATACGTACAACTCGATAAATAATTATCGATAAGGGTTAAAATCGAATCGATAAATCGAATGCACACCCCTAATTATTTCATCCACCACATTTAAGTAATGATTATATTTAAAGCTCAAGGGAATGGAGTTCAAAATAATGAAAAATAGAATTAGTAGTAATGATGTATTACTGTTGGAGTGTTGGAGACATACATTTGATCCATTACTTTAGTTTCGTTGCGTGTGCCTGTTGACACAATTTTGATGTTATAAACGGTGTTCGTCTTATTTTAGCTTCTTTTTGTCCATATTAGTTAGGCGTGTTTGTAGAGATATACTTTTCGTGGAATCCCGTAAATTTTCTTACTGATGTAATCGATAACCGAATCGATAAGCCCCAAAAAACGATAAATCGAAATCGAAAAAATCGAAACCTTATTGAAACGATAACGATAAACATATGTATAAATCGATAATTGATAAGTAATTATCTATAATGGTCAAAATCAAATCGATAAATCGAATACACACCCCTATTTAGGGTTAAGGGATTGGGCTAGGGAAAATGGACTTAGGAAATCCAAAATTGGGCTCCAGATTTTGCGTTCGACTCTTAGAGTCCAACAACTAAGGAACTTAATCATTTTCTTTAAAATACTTTAAAATACTATTAAATATAAAATCAATTCGATTAATTTTTGTGCTTTCAATTTTATATTTTAAAACTAAAACTGAGGATAAAAATACTATAAAATCAAATAAATGTTAAAAATACTACGAATACTAAATATAATCATTAAAAAATTACATGGGTCAAAAATTATGTGCTTACAGAAGCAGTACGTATTCTCGCCATCTGCGAAAGAATGGAATAGAGAGTTCAATTGGCATTGAGAGTTCAAACCACATGACAGAGATGAATAGAAGTGAAATCGTTCGTAACTTAGTAGCCTCTGGGGATAAGCACAGACATCTCCATACCGATTCCTCAGACTATACTACGCTTGTTCGTGAATTGTGAGACCTAGACAACCTAGTGCTATGATGAAAAATTATCACGACCCAAATTTTCTACCGTCGGGACCGTGATGGTGCCTAACATTGCACTCGCCAGGCAAGACAACATTAGAATTCTATTAACATTTTCCTTTACCTTTTTATTATTAAAAGTTAACAAAAACTAAATCAACGGAAATAAAATTGGAAGTACATAATTAACTGATTATCTTTATACTATTAACAGGAAAGCCGAAATAGTTCCACCCAAAATCTAGTGTCACAACTCACGAACATTTTATGAATATTTAAAAATATGGGTTTGAAAGGAAATACATCTGTCTTGGAGAAAGTTAAACAGAAATGAAGTAAACATAGGAGGGGACGCCAAAGTCAGCGTATGCCTACAGGACTACCTTGAATCTGCTGAGTGAAGTATCAACAACCAACCTCTCGATCAACTACTACCAGCTCCGAAATCTGCACGGAAAGTGTGAAGCACAGTATCAGCACAACCGACCCCATGTACTAGTAAGCGTCGAGCCTAACCTCGAAAAAGTAGTGATGATGCTACGACATGGCATATACAATATAACCTGCAATAGTATATAACAAAGCAAAAAGGAAATACAGAACGAAATGGAATAATAACTTGCAGCAAATAAATACGGAACCCAAATAATTTGCCAGTACAAATTTATAACCAATCCTTAAGAGAGTTTCAGTACTAAGGAGTAAAATCATAACAGAGAAATAATACATAATCAACAAAATGATGCTGCGCGCATCCCGATCCCACTATATAACAAGTAACAATATGAACATTCACCATCATTTCTCGTTGTTGTAGCTTGTAACCCGATCCCATCAGTCCACCCTTATTACTCCTCAATATATCACCCTTATTCCTCCTATTGTGGCGCGCAACCCAATCTTACCTGTCTATCCTTATTACTCCTTTTTGCGACTTGCAACCAGATTCCACCAGTCAATCACATTTCACCCTTATTTCTCTTGTTGCAGCGAGCATCCTAATTCTACCATATCAGTACGAACACAGAATAAGAACAAGTATTTCACAATTTAGTTCTAACACACCACAATATTTATAGTTCAAACCGAAACAACATGAAATCTTAACCATTATGAAACTCCATCAGTTAAATATTATAAAGTGAGACCAACCAAAATGTACCATGAAGCACTAATAACCAATATAAACCAACAATGTATTATAATGAAACTAAGGAACAAGTGATAACTTCAAAAGAGAAAATGACATTTAATCAGAAGCAAACAGGCATGGACACATCAATAAGCATGTAGCAGATAAGACATGAAGACAATATACTATGAACAGGGAAGGGAACATGCTAAAATAGATAATTTGGCAGCGCATAGATACTCGCCACCAGACCACGCCACAGACATGGAATTTCACATAGCAATTAAGTTGGGAATCCCTAATCCAACAAGTCAAAGTTAGACCAAACACTTACCTCAAGCCAACAGGTATTTCAAAGCTCAAATATCGCTTTACCTCTCAATTCCACAACCAATCTACACGTATATTGTAATAATTAACATAACAACATCAATAAATGCTAAAGAAATCCATTCAAATGCGTAATTATAGCTTTTCCAATATTTTCCCTAAAAAGTCAAAACCCAGCCCCTGGGACCGCTTGGTCCAAACTTGAAATTCGAACCAAAACCCGATTACTTATTCACGTACAAGCCCGGATATACAATTAATTTTGGAATCCGACCTGAATTTGAGGTCTAAATTCCTAAATTTTGAAATATCTAAGTTCTACCCAAAACCACCCAATTTCACCATGAAAAACCCTAGATTCTAAGATGAATCTTGTAAAAAGATGAAATAGATTGAAAGAAATGAGTTAAGAATCATTTACCTATAATTTGGGGAAGAAATGATCTTTGGAAAATTGACTCTTGAGGCTTAGGTTTTGAAAAATGGAAGAATGAATGAAAAATTCCGTCCAAAATTAGTTTTGAACAGTTGCAGATATCGCATTTGGGATTTGCGAACCCCGAAAATACGAACATTCCATTGTAAATGCGAAGAATGTCCATGACCTGCTACTATCGCTAATGCAAACACTTGTTCGCAAATGCGACCTGTTCATATCGCAAATGTGATCCTGAGCTTCGCAATTGCGAAGGCCCCCTCCTAGCCCTTTTGATCGAAAATGAGATACTTCTTCGCAAATGCGATGCTCGTGTTTGCGAGCCAGATGCAGAATTTGCGGACCTGAAGTATATCAGAAATTTTTCCTTAAGTCCAAATCACTCTGTAGCCTATCCAAAACTCACAAGAGCCCTCGGGGCTCTAAGCCAAATATGCACACAAGTCTTAGAACATCACACGAACTTTCTCATGCTATTAAATTGCTAAAATAACACCTACAATTATGAATTTAGCACCAAATTGCGTGAAATTTTCAAGATAGTTTCGAACTCTATTTTCTAAACCAAAGGTCCGAATCATGTCAAATTAATTCCGTTTTCATCAAATTCATAAACATGATGTAATTTTCATATTAAACGTGTATCGGGCTCCGGAACAAAAATACGGGTCCGATACTAACGAGATCAAACATTTACTAATTTCTCAAAACCTTTGGAATTTTAGTTTAACAATTTTTATCAAAAATTCTTTTCTCAGGCTAGGGACCTCGGAATTTGATTCCGGGCATATGCCCAGGTCCCATATTTTACTACAAACCCTCCGAGACAATCAAAATACGGGTCCGAATCCGTTTACTCAAAATATTGACCGACGTCTACTAAAATAAACTTTTGAAGGAAAGAGTTATTATTTCTTAAATTTTCCACATAAGGGCTTTCTGGATGCACGGCCGGATAGCACACTCAAATTGAAGAGAGCTAAAATAAGGTTTTTAAGACCTCGAAATAGGGATTCGACTTCTAAAAGTGAAGATGACCTTTCGGGTCATCGGAATAGTAATTCTGAAGACCAAACTTGTTCGGTCGTGGAAAACATGAAGGACTGTATGATGCTATATATATACATATCAAGGACCAAGATGAACCAAAGCCTATGTATTAAGGACCATTTTTATCATTTTCTATGTATTTTTGCATTAAGTTTATTATTTAAACACGGTTCATTAATTTGTGTTCTTACCTCAATTTGTCATTTAGCTATAGTAATTGGGTACTTCTTAGTGAACTAAATATAATTGTATTAACAATAGGTAATTGGTCCTTAGAGAACTACATGTAAAAATTGAGATTTTATTGTAATATATTATCAAGTGAATTTAACGATTCCCAACTCTTTTAAATTATAAATCTTTCGAAAGTTGTTTAGTTTTGTTAAGTGTTTAACAAGTGATCACGCCCAAGTATGCCCTCTAGAACGGACTCTGCAGACATTGCAAATTGTCACGACTCAATTCCCAAATCCGGTCGTGATGGCGCCTCTCGTGAAGACAAGGCCAGCCAGACCGTTTCAAAACACCAATTAAAGCAATTAGTCAGTTATATAACAGTTTGAATATGAATTAATGTTATTAATCAATATAAATTCAACCTAATACAGCCCGACCGAGGTGTCACAAGTCACGAGCATCTAGGAGCGCCTTTATCAAAATGTAAAAATCTATAACACACAGAGAAAAATTTTGGGATCAAGAAGAAGAAGAATCTCGGTGCTGCGAACGCCGGCGGTCACCTAGCTTGGCTACGATAGCAATACCTTCAATCCGCTACTAACCCGCTACCGAGTGAACAGTACCTGCAACAGCATGCGAGGTGCAGGGAGTAAAGTGAGTACTTCCAACTCAGTGGTAATAAGAGAGAATAATATCTGAGCGATAAGAAAACATGTATGAGCACACCAAACTACTATAAAATACAGAACAACCCTTTTTGAGAAAAACCAAAATACTGTGAAAAATTCCTTTAGAAATCTCAAGATCAGTTCAAAATCTTTTTTGAAAGTATGCTTTTTTAAACAGTTGCAAAGATAATTTCAACAAGTAGGAAGTAATCAAAAACCTGCCATTCGGGCTCAGTATCAACCTCTCAGTACAGTGTCAGCCCCGTGGGCTCACTCCCAACTCACAACATACAATATCAGCCTCTCGGGCTCACCACTCCTTAACATATAACACCAGGGTATCTGGTCAACAAGGCAAGTAATAATATGTATGTCAATGATATATGAGTGCTAAATGTCGTGCCACGTAGTACAAACAGGAGTGAATGCATGAATGCAGGAATGCAATGCGATGCACATGACCGCTACGGCACGTAGCCCGATCCATGGGTACCCTTCGCTCTCTGGGGTATGTACAGACTCTGGAGGGGCTCCTACAATCCAAGCGTAAAAATATTGCGGCATGCAGCCGATCCAATATAATATATATAATGCTGCGGCGTGCATCCTGATCCAATATGTATAATGTTACGGCGTGCAGCCCGATCCATGCAATATGCTACTGCGGCGTGCAGTCTGATCCATGCAATTTGCTACTGCGACGTGCAGTCCGATCCATGCATGTATATGCATATGCACACGTAACACTCGAGGCCTGAAAGGCTCCTTACATCACTCTTCATGCCTTCACATATGGCCCTCAGCCTCAATTAGTCCAAAATAGTCAAAAGCACTCGGGCCTCCATACAACAATAATACTCAGCTCAAACAATAGTTCAAATATCAGTTAAAACTCCATGTTTGAGAAAATTATAGCTGAGTTCATGAAACATTATAAATCACATGGACTAAGTTCAAATAATCTTTCAAATAGTAAGGAAAATTGTGATGATAGTTCATAAAGAGTTCAAATAATCTGAAATAAGCCGCAAGTATGGCAATGAGCCCAGGTCATAATGATAACAACAAATCATTTATAATATTGCGGTAAAAACCAACAACCGGGACCGACCAAGTTACAATCTCCAACAATGCTCTACCCCACGCTCAGGTCTAGCGTGCAAGTCACCACAATACAACACTAGAATGTGAAAATCCTGGGTTTCAAACCCTTAGAATATCATTCCCAAGTATTACTCACCTCGAACCGGTGAAATTCCTCGCTCCCGATGCCTTTGCCCCTATAATTTGGCCTCCACGCGCGTCAAATCTAACCAAAATCAGTACAAATATATCACAATTCTACATTTTCGGAATCCTCGTCTTGCCACGAGTTCATACATACCAAGAACTTCCTAATCCGAGCTCAAATGACCTATCATATCCCCCTTTGAATTATAAAAACTCAAGCCCTAGTTTCTTCAATTCTACGCTCAAATTCAGAGAATTAATGGATGATTCTTCAACAAAATCATGTATTAAGCTCATAAAATTTACCTCCAATCGATTCTAGTCAAAACCCCCTTCAAAATCTACCAACAAGCACCCAAGGTGGTGAAAAAATGGTAGAAAAATAAGATAGGTCGCGGATGAAATAACACTTAAAACCATTCTGTCTGCCCAGTTATTACTCTATGCTATCGCATCACATCCATTGCGATCGCGTAGCACAAACTTCCTCCTTCCCAAAATAACACTATGCGATCACATAACACCCCTGCGATCGCATAGAACACACCACTCCCATAGACCCCAGGCCCAAAAACCTTATGCGAACACATACACCCTTGTGCGATCACATATCTCAATCTCCCAGACCAATGCAATCGCATACCCCTAGTGTGAACGCATAGCACAAAAACAGACCCCTCTCCTAGCCTCCTATGCAATTGCAATACCTCTCATTCGATCATATAGAGGAAAATCCTCCGCAACATTTCTGCAACTCCCAAAAACCAAACACTCTCCGATTGACCACTCGAAACCATCACGAGGCCCTCGGGACCTCAACCAAAAGCACCAACATACCCCAAAACATAATACGAACTTGTTCCAATCATAAAAACGCACCCAACAACACAAAAATCATCAATTCTTGATAAATTCAAGCCTAAGTTCAACTATAACCTCTGAAACTCACATTCGATCAAAAACCAGACCAAACGACGTCCGAATGACCTGAAAATTTGCAGACATATCCAAAATCACCTAAGGAAGCTACTGCAACTCTCGTAATTCCATTCCGACCCTCGGATCAAAATCTCACCTATCACCCGGAATTCGCCACAATTCAAACTTCGCCAATTCAAGACTAATTCTAAACCAGACATCCAAATTCAATTCCGATCACACTCCTAAGTCACAAATCATCCCCCAAAGCTAACCTATCCGAGCCCTCTAACCACTTAGTCAACTTCCTGTTGACTATTCCAAACTAGCCTTCTCTTAAAGAGACTAATTGTCTCAATTCAAACCAAACTCTGTCCGAATCACTTAAAATTCTACAAACACATATAATGAAGCATATAGAAGCGTAAAACGGGGAAAATGAGGCGGTAAATCCCGTGACAACGGGTCGGGTCATCACATACTCGCCAACTTAATCAAACGCTCGTCCTCGAGTGTACCCGGGGTTATCCCACGTCATCCTATATCTTATAGGTCCGACAACACGACATAGCTGAAATTTCACAGTCCGTCTAACCCATAAACCTTAGGACCGCATTGCTCTCTCCGAAATTATACATATGATCAAAACCTCACGTCTATATTTAGAATAAACCCGGACCAACTGTAATAATTCATACCTTCAACCTCGGCTGCAATCATATGATATCCCACATAACTCAAACACATGCAGCGATAGCTTCCATTCACAGCGATTGCCCACAATATCCGGATACCGATAGAAAACATTTTTTGTTAGCTAAAGTCTTATTCCCACACTTTCATATACTGCCAAAGGCAACTGAAACACGCGATATACCGAACCCATCTCTCAGATCAACCATTCATGAATCCATTTCTCTCTTGACTGATACTACATCAGATTTCCGAGCCAAACCTCAATATTACCTTTCTAACAAGCTGAAATCAAATTGGCCCATGCTTATTAATGACTTCAATGATCACTTCGACTTTAACCACCCTTCTGGTGATATGACACCTCGACACAGGCCTAAGCAACAACTTGCGCAATACACACACCAATGAGAAGAAGTCTGAACATACTTAAATCATGACAATAACTCAACGAAAGAGATGTACCTCAAGCTCAACAACACTATTACCACACAAAACTGAGATTTCGTCTAACATCACGAAATAGAGTACCTGAATTCCCCTCAAAAGGTCATAACTTCACGTGGCCTTGCCACAACGCGTGATCCTATCCAAACACTATCACCCATGAAGCACCTCAAGTCACCATGCTCAACACGATCAGCCACGCACAGATCGAGGTATGAAACTATGCAATCCATCACACCCACAGTGAAGCAATTAATATACACTACTAAATCCTGAAAGGACGCAACCGATGGCTATTCGCCGAGCAACACCCAATACGGATTTTCCTCAGAACCGGAAGCAAGGCGTACAAGTAATATATAGAAAACTATTCTCCACATCACACTGTTGCGGCACGCAACCCAGTCCAGATAATATACCCATGGCGGCGTGCCAGCCGATCCACCCAAATATCACATAGGAGATGCACATTGAGCCAAATTTTGCCCATTACAATAAACACATATAGTCTCATGCTCGGCCACAAGAAGCGCATCTGAACAAGTCCCCCAATACCAGAACTGAATCATTAGTAGAAACCTCTACACTGACATCCGCCACGAAGGCGCAATTAATGAAGCAATGCTTGCCAGCCGTCTGCTGGTCTCTGGAATACAAGCTACCCTACTAGAACATAATCCGATGCACCTAGCCACGCAGCTTGGGGCTTTTCCGACATAGTCCATAACACATTAGTCTAGGCAATATGACACTGGAACAACCAGTCTGCCATCTAATATCATAACCCAAATTTAACATACCACGCAAAAAGACCCACTTGGACCTCCAATTTCCAATAACCGCTAGACGATGTCGATACACACGATCTACAACCATTGCACGATCGTATCACTAGAACTTCTAGTCTCAAACACATATAACATATGAATCACTATGCCTGATCCCACATTCCTCCGTACGAATACGTAACAAACACCGAACCTCCATTTATACCACGAAAGATATTCAAGAATTTCCCTACGCCATTAACAACCCAATTATAAACAATCGATTCCACAAAAAAAATGTTGCAGTACTACTGAAGTATCATCAGTTTACATCATCTTACCTTTTTTGACTGAACATATAGCCTTGTCAAACCACTATAATAGCAATAGCATTTCTTTAATCATCTGAAGGTCGATTCTTCATTCACCTGCAACTGCCCGTGCTGCTCAAGAATTTCATGACTTCCCATTATGAACTGAACCAAAACCTTGAACACGCAAATCCCAATTCTCTATATCATAACACACAGACCATACCATACTAGGATAACATGAGGACTTCTATCTGCCTTCTACGCTGTAGACATCGACGCACTCAACTAATAAAGAACTTTCATGGTCCCATATAGGATAAAAATTGTTACACACTCCATGATTCGCATACCCATAGGAAATGTACTCATCTTAAAACCACGGTAAAACACATCAAGAACTCTTTCTCCCAGTTCCATTGCACAAGCTAAACTTCCAGGACTGAATCCTTCTACCCAAGCCAAGTTAAGCAAACTGCCAGCACTTAAAAGCTTTGCTGCACCATACCTGTAAGGCTCCTTACCTTGAACACATACAATACTTAATTATATCCTTACCATACCGATTCTGTTCATTATCAAGCTATTCCATTCAATCCAATTTCTTTCCCGGCTCGTCTTTAATTTGCTCTCCATTGCTGTAGCAGCACAATACCTCAACCCAGGTTACCATACGAGACTCGCAAATAAAACCATACTGTCCAAGACCCATAGGCCACGGAATACCCTCTCAAATGTTTCCCATATATGCCACATTCCAAAATGATTTACCTTGAAGAACTTCTTGCAATTATGAATTCGTTTACCATTACCTTCCAAATGCGGATATGTAGAATCCCATGATTAACAAAAAGTACCACCAAGCTGGATCCTTTCCAATGAAGACAAGTCTCTAGCCACATATACAAACTTAAGACACCTGATTGTTACATACAAAATCTTGAACACAATAAAACTATTCTCGAGAGTCGTTCACTCTTATTCAGCTGTAATTCACCCGCTCTACATGAACGGAACCACTCGTGCCTCATTAGTACCCTAACACCACAGAACATGACTTCATGCAGATACAAACAACCATTTTCCTTCTTTATGCACCGAGTTTTTCTTATCATCAACAGCTCAAAACATCCCAGTATTTTCTCACACCTACGAAGCACGATATAACCTTTGCAAAAATTTTCCTTCACCCATGCCATCCTCGGCTCAATTTATAAAGCCAGAACTGATCAGCCATCATACCTCAAAACGGAATCAACATTGCACATAACCGTGCTATCAGTTAACCAACAACAACCTCCCCAAGTTGGCTCGAAGCCATATATCAAGGCACTCTTAACAACTCATAACACTTTTACTCCAATGATGCCACAATGTTGTAGTGAGATTAAACTCAAGTCATTTACAAGTTTGTGAATACACAAATCATCTATCAATCACATAATCTGCAAATATCGCATTCATTTCCTCATCAGCTGAGTCCATTCCTTAAGCGTCCCCAAATTCTAAAATTTCGACACATACCCTTCAATTACACATGAGACCTTATAACATACGCATAAGGATCATACCCCTCAAAAAATTTCACAGTAGACAACCCACATGCTTCGCCTTCTTTAAATATTTCAGCATGCCTTCTACCACCATATACGTTACACAATCAATTAGTCTTCCAGAGTCCGAGCACATACTGCCACATGAAATGTACTTTACTTTCCAACTAGGAGACATGAATATTCTTCACGCGCCCATAACTCGGACTACACATTAAATCACAACTGGAATCGAACACTCGACAGCTCATCTATTATTCAGCAGATTCATTCGTCACTACCAAGATCACATAGATACACCTGGCGGTACTAACATACTCGTCACGTGGATATCCAACCATCATTCCGGCTAATAAGAACAACACTGGACATATAAGTTCAAATCACTTGCTCACACAATCAGCACCTCGGTGGTCCAGCCATAGTCAAGTATCCGGCCTCAAGTCCTCAAGAGTGGCCCAAAATGAACTCACGGAGATTACCTCTCACCCCTTGATCGGGGAATCACAAGCCATCCAAGCTCGCATTTGCTTACAGACGTGTGGAAGGAATTTCAAGAATTATATCTCTAGCTGAATCGAGTAGGCACGATAAGAATTCCAAGAAAGTGAAGTTTTTCCTAAAAGTTCTGCAGCCTCTCGAGGATAAATACAGACGTCTCCGTACCGATCCGCGACTCTACTAAACCTGCTCATGACTATAGAGACCTGGTAACCTAGGCTCTGATACCAACTTGTCACGACCCAATTCGCAAATCTGATCGTGATGATGCCTCTCATGAAGACAAGGCCATGCAGACCATTTCAAAACAACACTTAAAGCAATTAGCCAATTATATAATAGTTCGAACATGAATAAATGTTATTAATCAATATAAATACAACCCAATATAGCCCGACCGGGGTGTCATAAGTCACGAGCATCTAGGCGTGCCTTTATCAATACTTAAAAATCTATAACACGTAGAGAAAAATCTAGGAATCAAGAAGAAGAAGAACCTCGGTGCCGCGAACACCGGCAGTCACCCAGCTTAGCTACGATAGCAATACCTTCAATTTGCCACTAACCCGCTACCGGGTGAACAGTACCTGCAACTGCACGTGAGGTGCAGGGAGTAAAGTGTGTACTTCCAACTCAGTGGTAATAAGAGAGAATAACATCTGAGCGACTAGAAAACACGTATGAGCACACCAAACTGCAATGAAAGACAGAACAACCCTTTTTGAGAAAAACCAAAATACTCCGAAAAATCCTTTTAGAAATCTTAAGATCAGTTCAAAATCGCTTTTGAAAGTATGCTTTTTCAACAGTTGCAAACATAATCTCAACAAGTAGGAAGTAATCAAAAACCTTCCCTCGGGCTCAGTTCAGCTTCTCAGTACAGTGTTAGCCCCGCGGGCTCACTCCCAACTCATAACATACAACATCAGCCTCTCGGGCTCAACACTCCTTAACATATAACACCAGGGTATCTGGTTAACAAGGAAAGTAACAGTATGTATGCCAATGATATATGAGTGCTAAATGTCATGGCACGTAGTACAAATAGGAGTGAATGCATGAATGCAGGAATGCAATGCAATGCAGATGACCACTACAGCCCGATCCATGGGTACCCTGCGCTCACTGGGGGTGTGTACGAACTCCGGAGGGGCTCCTACAGCCCAAGTGCAAAAATGCTGCGGCGTGCAGCTCGATCAAATATAATATATATAATGCTGCGGCGTGCAACCCGATTCAATATGCATAATGCAGCGGCGTGCAGCCCGATCCAATATAATATATCTAATGCTGCGGCGTACAGCCCGATCCACGCAATATGCTACTGCGGCATGCAGTCCGATCCATGCAATATGCTACTGCTGCGTGTAGTCTGATCCATGCATGTATATGCATTTGCACACATAACACTCGAGGCCTGAAAGCCTCCTTACATCACTCTTCATGCCATTACATATGGCCCTCAGGCTCAATCAGTCCAAAATAGTCAAAAGCCCTCGGGCCTCTATATAACAATAATTCTCAGCTCAAACAATAGTTCAAATATCAGTTTAAAACTCCAAGTTTGAGAAGATTATAGCTGAGTTCATGAAACAGTATAAATCACATGGACTAAGTTCAAATAATCTTTCAAATAGTGAGTAAAACTATGATGATAGTTCGTAAACAGTTCAAATATATCATAATATGCTAATGGGACAACACCCAATCGAAAACAATTGAAATATAGCAAGAACCTCGAAACTAGCAAAACCCGAACTCCGGGCCCGCTTCTTAAAAAATTACAAAACTTACATTTTCAGAATCCTCGTCTCGCCATGAGTTCATACAAACCAAGAACTCCCAAATCCGAGCTCAAATGACGTATTAAATCCCCATTTGAAATATCAAAACTCAAGCCCTAGTTTCTTCAATTCTTTACAAAAATTTAGAGAATTAATGGATGATTCTTAAACAAAATCATGTATTAAGCTCATATAACTTACCTCCAGTCGATTCCCGTGAAATCCGCCTTCAAAATCTACCAATAAGCTCCCAAGGTGGTGCAAAAATGGAGGAAAAATGAGTTAGGTCGCGGATGAAAAAACACTTAAAACCTTTCCGTATGCCCAGTTATTACTTAATGCGATCGTATAACATCCATTGCGATCGCATAGAACAAACTTCCTCCTTCCCAAAATAACAATATGCGATCGCATAGCACCCCTGCGATTGCATAGAACATACCACTGCCAGGGACTCCATGCCCAACAACCCTATGCGAACGCATACCCCCTTCTGCGATCGCATAACTTAATCTCCCAGACAAATGCGATCGCATACCCCTAGTACGAACGCATAGCACAAAAACAAACCCCTCTCCCGGCCTCCTATGCGATCGCAATATCTGTCATGCGATCGCATAGAGGAAAATCCTCTGCAACATTTCTGCTAATTTCCGCAACTCCCAAAAACCAAACTCTCCGATTGACCATTCGAAACACCCCCGAGGCACTCGGCATCTCAACCAAAAGCACCAACATACCCCAAAACATAATATAAACTTGTTCGAATCATAAAAACGCGCCCAACAACACAAAAATCATCAATTCTTGATGGATTCAAGCCTAAGTTCAACTATAACTTCCGAAACTCACATTCGTCAAAAACCCGACCAAACAACGTTAGAATGACATGATAATTTGCAGACATATCCAAAATCACCTAACAAAGCTACTGCAATTCTCGGAATTCATTTCCGACCCTCAGATCAATATCTCACCTATCACCCGGAATTCACCAAGATTCAAACTTCGCCAATTCAAGCCTAATTCTACACCGGACCTCCAAATTCAATTCTGATCACACTTCTAAGTCACAAATTATCCCCTGAAGCTAACAGGATCACCGAAATTCACATCGGAGCTCTTTAACCACTTAGTAGTTTTTCGATTGACTTTTCCAAACTAGCCTTCTCTTAAAGAGACTACTAATCTCAATTCCAACCAAACTCTGTCCGAATCACTTCAAACTCCAAAAAGTCATATAATAAAGCATATAGAAGCACAAAACGGGGAAAACGGGGCAGTAACTCACGTGACGGTGGGTCAGGTCGTCTCACAAATAAAACCCGAGTATTACGCCCAAGGTCAAATCCACAGAGAGTCAACCTATCAACTACCACCTTTAGACCCACTAAATTCTTCAGAACCAGCTTCCCAATACTTTTGAATCACATTTGGAGGTTTTATTACAAACTAAAAGTGCAGAAAAGTACAAAGCTATAGCTAACTAACTAAAGTTCTAAACAATAATGAGGGAAAACGCTAAGGTAATGACTTCCCCTATTGATGGAATCCCTTCTTTTTATGCTTCATACAAACTTACCAAGACTTCTATATCAATAATGAACACGCAACTTACATTAACTCTCTCCCGAACAATTATCGCAATATACTATCGCACTCTCCCGAGCTACACTAGCTAGCTTTAATTAACAGAGTTCATTTAAAATTGCACCAAGGCTTCGTTATTCCTGATCTTGTCTTTAAACCTGCAATTATAGATTCATCTTATTACTTTAGGAGTAGTGTTATTCAACAACTACCTAAATATGCACTCTTTTCCAAGTTATGCATATTAAATAAGCGCAGCTAACTAAGGATCCTGTCAATTAACTACAATAGTTCTCAGCTCAAACAATAGTTCAAATATCAGTTTAAAACTCCAAGTTTGAGAAGATTATAGCTGAGTTCATGAAACAGTATAAATCACATGGACTAAGTTCAAATAATCTTTCAAATAGTGAGTAAAACTATGATGATAGTTCGTAAAGAGTTCAAATATATCATAATATGCTAATGGGACAACACCCAATCGAAAACAATTAAAATATAGCAAGAACCTCGAAACTAGCAAAACCCGAACCCCGGGCCCGCTTCTTAAAAAATTACAGAACTTACATTTTCAGAATCCTCGTCTCGCCATGAGTTCATACAAACCAAGAACTCCCAAATCCGAGCTCAAATGACGTATTAAATCCCCATTTGAAATATCAAAACTCAAGCCCTAGTTTCTTCAATTCTTTACAAAAATTTAGAGAATTAATGGATGATTCTTAAACAAAATCATGTATTAAGCTCATATAACTTACCTCCAATCGATTCCCGTGAAATCCGCCTTCAAAATCTAGCAATAAGCTCCCAAGGTGGTGCAAAAATGGAGGAAAAATGAGATAGGTCGCGGATGAAAAAACACTTAAAACCTTTCCGTCTGCCCAGTTATTACTTAATGCGATCGTATCACATCCATTGCGATCGCATAGAACAAACTTCCTCCTTCCCAAAATAACAATATGCGATCGCATAGCACCCCTGCGATTGCATAGAACATACCACTGCCAGGGACTCCATGCCCAACAACCCTATGCGAACGCATACCCCCTTGTGCGATCGCATAACTTAATCTCCCAGACAAATGCGATCGCATACCCCTAGTACGAACGCATAGCACAAAAACAAACCCCTCTCCCGGCCTCCTATGCGATCGCAATATCTGTCATGCGATCGCATAGAGGAAAATCCTCTGCAACATTTCTGCTAATTTCCGCAACTCCCAAAAACCAAACTCTCCGATTGACCATTCGAAACACCCCCGAGGCACTCGGCATCTCAACCAAAAGCACCAACATACCCCAAAACATAATATAAACTTGTTCGAATCATAAAAACGCGCCCAACAACACAAAAATCATCAATTCTTGATGGATTCAAGCCTAAGTTCAACTATAACTTCCGAAACTCACATTCGTCAAAAACCCGACCAAACAACGTTAGAATGACATGATAATTTGCAGACATATCACCTAACAAAGCTACTGCAATTCTCGGAATTCATTTCCGACCCTCAGATCAATATCTCACCTATCACCCGGAATTCACCAAGATTCAAACTTCGCCAATTCAAGCCTAATTCTACACCGGACCTCCAAATTCAATTCTGATCACACTTCTAAGTCACAAATTATCCCCTGAAGCTAACAGGATCACCGAAATTCACATCGGAGCTCTTTAACCACTTAGTAGTTTTTCGATTGACTTTTCCAAACTAGCCTTCTCTTAAAGAGACTACTAATCTCAATTCCAACCAAACTCTGTCCGAATCACTTCAAACTCCAAAAAGTCATATAATAAAGCATATAGAAGCACAAAACGGGGAAAACGGGGCAGTAACTCACGTGACGATGGGTCAGGTCGTCTCACAAATAAAACCCGAGTATTACGCCCAAGGTCAAATCCACAGAGACTCAACCTATCAACTACCACCTTTAGACCCACTAAATTCTTCAGAACCAGCTTCCCAATACTTTTGAATCACATTTGGAGGTTTTATTACAAACTAAAAGTGCAGAAAAGTACAAAGCTATAGCTAACTAACTAAAGTTCTAAACAATAATGAGGGAAAACGCTAAGGTAATGACTTCCCCTATTGATGGAATCCCTTCTTTTTATGCTTCATACAAACTTACCAAGACTTCTATATCAATAATGAACACGCAGCTTACATTAACTCTCTCCCGAACAATTATCGCAATATACTATCGCACTCTCCCGAGCTACACTAGCTAGCTTTAATTAACAGAGATCATTTAAAATTGCACCAAGGCTTCGTTATTCCTGATCTTGTCTTTAAACCTGCAATTATAGATTCATCTTATTACTTTAGGAGTAGTGTTATTCAACAACTACCTAAATATGCACTCTTTTCCAAGTTATGCATATTAAATAAGCGCAGCTAACTAAGGATCCTGTCAATTAACTACAATAGTTCTCAGCTCAAACAATAGTTCAAATATCAGTTTAAAACTCCAAGTTTGAGAAGATTATAGCTGAGTTCATGAAACAGTATAAATCACATGGACTAAGTTCAAATAATCTTCCAAATAGTGAGTAAAACTATGATGATAGTTCGTAAAGAGTTCAAATATATCATAATATGCTAATGGGACAACACCCAATCGAAAACAATTAAAATATAGCAAGAACCTCGAAACTAGCAAAACCCGAACCCCGGGCCCGCTTCTTAAAAAATTACAAAACTTACATTTTCAGAATCCTCGTCTCGCCATGAGTTCATACAAACCAAGAACTCCCAAATCCGAGCTCAAATGATGTATTAAATCCCCATTTGAAATATCAAAACTCAAGCCCTAGTTTCTTCAATTCTTTAAAAAAATTTAGAGAATTAATGGATGATTCTTAAACAAAATCATGTATTAAGCTCATATAACTTACCTCCAATCGATTCCCGTGAAATCCGCCTTCAAAATCTACCAATAAGCTCCCAAGGTGGTGCAAAAATGGAGGAAAAATGAGATAGGGCGCGGATGAAAAAACACTTAAAACCTTTCCGTCTGCCCAGTTATTACTTAATGCGATCGTATCACATCCATTGCGATCGCATAGAACAAACTTCCTCCTTCCCAAAATAACAATATGCGATCGCATAGCACCCCTGCGATTGCGTAGAACATACCACTGCCAGGGACTCCATGCCCAACAACCCTATGCGAACGCATACCCCCTTGTGCGATCGCATAACTTAATCTCCCAGACAAATGCGATCGCATACCCCTAGTACGAACGCATAGCACAAAAACAAACCCCTCTCCCGGCCTCCTATGCGATCGCAATATCTGTCATGCGATCGCATAGAGGAAAATCCTCTGCAACATTTCTGCTAATTTCCGCAACTCCCAAAAACCAAACTCTCCGATTGACCATTCGAAACACCCCCGAGGCCCTCGGCATCTCAACCAAAAGCACCAACATACCCCAAAACATAATATAAACTTGTTCGAATCATAAAAACGCGCCCAACAACACAAAAATCATCAATTCTTGATGGATTCAAGCCTAAGTTCAACTATAACTTCCGAAACTCACATTCGTCAAAAACCCGACCAAACAACGTTAGAATGACATGATAATTTGCAGACATATCCAAAATCACCTAACAAAGCTACTGCAATTCTCGGAATTCATTTCCGACCCTCAGATCAATATCTCACCTATCACCCGGAATTCACCAAGATTCAAACTTCGCCAATTCAAGCCTAATTCTACACCGGACCTCCAAATTCAATTCTGATCACACTTCTAAGTCACAAATTATCCCCTGAAGCTAACAGGATCACCGAAATTCACATCGGAGCTCTTTAACCACTTAGTAGTTTTTCGATTGACTTTTCCAAACTAGCCTTCTCTTAAAGAGACTACTAATCTCAATTCCAACCAAACTCTGTCCGAATCACTTCAAACTCCAAAAAGTCATATAATAAAGCATATAGAAGCACAAAACGGGGAAAACGGGGCAGTAACTCACGTGACGGTGGGTCAGGTCGTCTCACAAATAAAACCCGAGTATTACGCCCAAGGTCAAATCCACAGAGACTCAACCTATCAACTACCACCTTTAGACCCACTAAATTCTTCAGAACCAGCTTCCCAATACTTTTGAATCACATTTGGAGGTTTTATTACAAACTAAAAGTGCAGAAAAGTACAAAGCTATAGCTAACTAACTAAAGTTCTAAACAATAATGAGGGAAAACGCTAAGGTAATGACTTCCCCTATTGATGGAATCCCTTCTTTTTATGCTTCATACAAACTTACCAAGACTTCTATATCAATAATGAACACGCAGCTTACATTAACTCTCTCCCGAACAATTATCGCAATATACTATCGCACTCTCCCGAGCTACACTAGCTAGCTTTAATTAACAGAGTTCATTTAAAATTGCACCAAGGCTTCGTTATTCCTGATCTTGTCTTTAAACCTGCAATTATAGATTCATCTTATTACTTTAGGAGTAGTGTTATTCAACAACTACCTAAATATGCACTCTTTTCCAAGTTATGCATATTAAATAAGCGCAGCTAACTAAGGATCCTGTCAATTAACTACAATAGTTCTCAGCTCAAACAATAGTTCAAATATCAGTTTAAAACTCCAAGTTTGAGAAGATTATAGCTGAGTTCATGAAACAGTATAAATCACATGGACTAAGTTCAAATAATCTTTCAAATAGTGAGTAAAACTATGATGATAGTTCGTAAAGAGTTCAAATATATCATAATATGCTAATGGGACAACACCCAATCGAAAACAATTAAAATATAGCAAGAACCTCGAAACTAGCAAAACCCGAACCCCGGGCCCGCTTCTTAAAAAATTACAAAACTTACATTTTCAGAATCCTCGTCTCGCCATGAGTTCATACAAACCAAGAACTCCCAAATCCGAGCTCAAATGACGTATTAAATCCCCATTTGAAATATCAAAACTCAAGCCCTAGTTTCTTCAATTCTTTACAAAAATTTAGAGAATTAACGGATGATTCTTAAACAAAATCATGTATTAAGCTCATATAACTTACCTCCAATCGATTCCCGTGAAATCCGTCTTCAAAATCTACCAATAAGCTCCCAAGGTGGTGCAAAAATGGAGGAAAAATGAGATAGGTCGCGGATGTAAAAACACTTAAAACCTTTCCGTCTGCCCAGTTATAACTTAATGCGATCGTATCAAATCCATTGCGATCGCATAGAACAAACTTCCTCCTTCCCAAAATAACAATATGCGATCGCATAGCACCCCTGCGATTGCGTAGAACATACCACTGCCAGGGACTCCATGCCCAACAACCCTATGCGAACGCATACCCCCTTGTGCGATCGCATAACTTAATCTCCCAGACAAATGCGATCGCATACCCCTAGTACGAACGCATAGCACAAAAACAAACCCCTCTCCCGGCCTCCTATGCGATCGCAATATCTATCATGCGATCGCATAGAGGAAAATCCTCTGCAACATTTCTGCTAATTTCCGCAACTCCCAAAAACCAAACTCTCCGATTGACCATTCGAAACACCCCCGAGGCCCTCGGCATCTCAACCAAAAGCACCAACATACCCCAAAACATAATATAAACTTGTTCGAATCATAAAAACGCGCCCAACAACACAAAAATCATCAATTCTTGATGGATTCAAGCCTAAGTTCAACTATAACTTCCGAAACTCACATTCGTCAAAAACCCGACCAAACAACGTTAGAATGACATGATAATTTGCAGACATATCCAAAATCACCTAACAAAGCTACTGCAATTCTCGGAATTCATTTCCGACCCTCAGATCAATATCTCACCTATCACCCGGAATTCACCAAGATTCAAACTTCGCCAATTCAAGCCTAATTCTACACCGGACCTCCAAATTCAATTCTGATCACACTTCTAAGTCACAAATTATCCCCTGAAGCTAACAGGATCACCGAAATTCACATCGGAGCTCTTTAACCACTTAGTAGTTTTTCGATTGACTTTTCCAAACTAGCCTTCTCTTAAAGAGACTACTAATCTCAATTCCAACCAAACTCTGTCCGAATCACTTCAAACTCCAAAAAGTCATATAATAAAGCATATAGAAGCACAAAACGGGGAAAACGGGGCAGTAACTCACGTGACGGTGGGTCAGGTCGTCTCAAAAATAAAACCCGAGTATTACGCCCAAGGTCAAATCCACAGAGACTCAACCTATCAACTACCACCTTTAGACCCACTAAATTCTTCAGAACCAGCTTCCCAATACTTTTGAATCACATTTGGAGGTTTTATTACAAACTAAAAGTGCAGAAAAGTACAAAGCTATAGCTAACTAACTAAATTTCTGAACAATAATGAGGGAAAACGCTAAGGTAATGACTTCCCCTATTGATGGAATCCCTTCTTTTTATGCTTCATACAAACTTACCAAGACTTCTATATCAATAATGAACACGCAGCTTACATTAACTCTCTCCCGAACAATTATCGCAATATACGATCGCACTCTCCCGAGCTACACTAGCTAGCTTTAATTAACAGAGTTCATTTAAAATTGCACCAAGGCTTCGTTATTCCTGATCTTGTCTTTAAACCTGCAATTATAGATTCATCTTATTACTTTAGGAGTAGTGTTATTCAACAACTACCTAAATATGCACTCTTTTCCAAGTTATGCATATTAAATAAGCGCAGCTAACTAAGGATCCTGTCAATTAACTACAATAGTTCTCAGCTCAAACAATAGTTCAAATATCAGTTTAAAACTCCAAGTTTGAGAAGATTATAGCTGAGTTCATGAAACAGTATAAATCACATGGACTAAGTTCAAATAATCTTTCAAATAGTGAGTAAAACTATGATGATAGTTCGTAAAGAGTTCAAATATATCATAATATGCTAATGGGACAACACCCAATCGAAAACAATTAAAATATAGCAAGAACCTCGAAACTAGCAAAACCCGAACCCCGGGCCCACTTCTTAAAAAATTACAAAACTTACATTTTCAGAATCCTCGTCTCGCCATGAGTTCATACAAACCAAGAACTCCCAAATCCGAGCTCAAATGACGTATTAAATCCCCATTTGAATTATCAAAACTCAAGCCCTAGTTTCTTCAATTCTTTACAAAAATTTAGAGAATTAATGGATGATTCTTAAACAAAATCATGTATTAAGCTCATATAACTTACCTCCAATCGATTCCCGTGAAATCCGTCTTCAAAATCTACCAATAAGCTCCCAAGGTGGTGCAAAAATGGAGGAAAAATGAGATAGGTCGCGGATGAAAAAACACTTAAAACCTTTCCGTCTGCCCAGTTATTACTTAATGCGATCGTATCACATCCATTGCGATCGCATAGAACAAACTTCCTCCTTCCCAAAATAACAATATGCGATCGCATAGCACCCCTGCGATTGCGTAGAACATACCACTGCCAGGGACTCCATGCCCAACAACCCTATGCGAACGCATACCCCCTTGTGCGATCGCATAACTTAATCTCCCAGACAAATGCGATCGCATACCCCTAGTACGAGCGCATAGCACAAAAACAAACCCCTCTCCCGGCCTCCTATGCGATCGCAATATCTGTCATGCGATCGCATAGAGGAAAATCCTCTGCAACATTTCTGCTAATTTCCGCAACTCCCAAAAACCAAACTCTCCGATTGACCATTCGAAACACCCCAGAGGCCCTCGGCATCTCAACCAAAAGCACCAACATAACCCAAAACATAATATAAACTTGTTCGAATCATAAAAACGCGCCCAACAACAAAAAAATTATCAATTCTTGATGGATTCAAGCCTAAGTTCAACTATAACTTCCGAAACTCACATTCGTCAAAAACCCGACCAAACAAAGTTAGAATGACATGATAATTTGCAGACATATCCAAAATCACCTAACAAAGCTACTGCAATTCTCGGAATTCATTTCCGACCCTCAGATCAATATCTCACCTATCACCCGGAATTCACCAAGATTCAAACTTCGCCAATTCAAGCCTAATTCTACACCGGACCTCCAAATTCAATTCTGATCACACTTCTAAGTCACAAATTATCCCCTGAAGCTAACAGGATCACCGAAATTCACATCGGAGCTCTTTAACCACTTAGTAGTTTTTCGATTGACTTTTCCAAACTAGCCTTCTCTTAAAGAGACTACTAATCTCAATTCCAACCAAACTCTGTCCGAATCACTTCAAACTCCAAAAAGTCATATAATAAAGCATATAGAAGCACAAAACAGGGAAAACGGGGCAGTAACTCACGTGACGGTGGGTCAGGTCGTCTCACAAATAAAACCCGAGTATTACGCCCAAGGTCAAATCCACAGAGAGTCAACCTATCAACTACCACCTTTAGACCCACTAAATTCTTCAGAACCAGCTTCCCAATACTTTTGAATCACATTTGGAGGTTTTATTACAAACTAAAAGTGCAGAAAAGTACAAAGCTATAGCTAACTAACTAAAGTTCTAAACAATAATGAGGGAAAACGCTAAGGTAATGACTTCCCCTATTGATGGAATCCCTTCTTTTTATGCTTCATACAAACTTACCAAGACTTCTATATGAATAATGAACACGCAGCTTACATTAACTCTCTCCCGAACAATTATCGCAATATACTATCGCACTCTCCCGAGCTACACTAGCTAGCTTTAATTAACAGAGTTCATTTAAAATTGCACCAAGGCTTCGTTATTCCTGATCTTGTCTTTAAACCTGCAGTTATAGATTCATCTTATTACTTTAGGAGTAGTGTTATTCAACAACTACCTAAATATGCACTCTTTTCCAAGTTATGCATATTAAATAAGCGCAGCTAACTAAGGATCCTGTCAATTAACTACAACAAGAACATAGTTGAATAAATATACATTAAAACTGGAAAATTTTCATTAACATAAACGAGAAGTTCAACCCTCAATAGGTTCCATCAAAACCTTAGACATGGAAATTAGCTACTCATAACTATGGGTAAACAAATTAAGTTAATATTCAACATAATCTAGCAATAAAAATCAAAAGGGACGAAGAAATATGTTTAAGCTAATCTCTCACACTTGTTTTTCCTTCCAATAACTCAATGAAATCAATACCTGCCTCCAAGGGGCGAAACCTATTGACTAATATAGGTTTTAGGGTTGAAATTCACGTTTTGACACATTTGCCCTTGGCCTTCAGCACGCCTACCGCGGTTCTGCCGTGGTCGAGGTAGAACCGCGGCCAAACACCCCCGTGGAAACCAACTTTATCTGCATCTATCTTCCACCGCGGTTATGTCGCGGTTGCGGTGGAACTGCGGTAGACTCACTTTTCTGATTCTTCAGCCTGTTTTTGCGTGGTTCACTTGGGGTATTTCACAGTTGGCCTCTTTTTCTTTATTTTTGACTCCAAAAGTACTCCCTATCCTTCCATAGTCATATATTGCTTGCACATCAAAAAAAACACTAATAAGAGCATTTTGTTATCACTTTCATTATCAAAATTATTCAAGACAGTGATTATTTAGGGCCTGAATATGGTTAAATTCACATATTATTATCACCCCACACTTAAACCTTTGCTCGTCCTCGAGCAACCAAACCACAATTCTAGGTATAACTGTTTGCTGCATTGCTCAAAGATATGTCACACCCGCCATGTGACGTCCCAACCTAAGCAGTGCAACAATCCTACCCCAGATGCAGACTCTACTGCCATGACACACTCTAGCTCACTCTAGTTACTCTAACTGCGGTGAAGACTTACTTTTCCTTCCTGAGTCACATTTCCTCACATCAAAAGTCTGAGAGAAGTTCAACACACATATAAAAATTCAACACAAGGAACCAAAAATAGAAAGAATTCACTCACTCTCAGCAAAAAGCATTCATATGCCCCACAGACACACCATATGGTTGCCCCTAGTGTAGTACTCCACTAATCGAGCTGTTCGATCTAATAGAGCTGTTCGAGTCAAAGATAAAGAGGTTTTTTGTTTCACATGTAATCCCCCACTTTCTTTAGGTGCAACGGGCTTCTTGTTTTCTCTATTTTGTTTTTTTTGTTTTTTTATTTTCTTTATTTTGTTTTGTTTTCTTTGTTTCACTTTTTTTTTCTACAAAACCCGTGCACTAATCATTATTCATTCATGATTCCCCTTCTTTCGCTAATTCCCTACCACCCCACACTTTGACTTTTGTATATTCATTCGTGATTCAAGTGCTTTTAGGAGGTATAGGTTCAAACAATAATTTATTCAAACACTGGGATATAGTTCATTATAGAGTTATCAAAGAACAGGCTTCAGGCTCAAAGGGGTTAGCTAATGGCAATATATCTAGGTCGATTCACAATTAAGCAAGCTTACACAAAGAAATGACTCAATCATCTCGAAGACCTAACAACTTCTATTTCGCTTTGCAAACATATATGGCAAGTTCTAGGTATCACATGCAAGCACAGAATGCAATTAATGATCTCACACACACTTAGCATGTAACGCATTCAGAATCAGTTTATCAACACACACATACGAGCTTTCAAGCAAGACAATAGTGCAATAATAAGGCATAAATTTACAAGTCCACAACTGAACTAAGACTTTACACTCTCAAGTTCGTTCTAGTTATTTGCAGGTGTGAACATCCGGGGCTGCATTCTAGCCTTTTCACCCATCATAAAGCTAACACTAAAAAAAAAAAGAAAATCTACCTAACCCGGTTCAAGAAAAACCCTTGGAAAAGAACCATGGTCAAAAGAAAAACCAAGAGGGATTTAATACACTACCTAAAAAAGAAAAAGAAAATAAAAAAAAAATCTACATGGACTACTTCCCTCAAGAGTACTGTCCAAGTGGTCCATCATTAGGAAGAGTTGACCTTTGTTTTTGTGTGTGTGTTTTTTTATGACTGACTTGGACCCTCAAGAGACCCGTCGACAAGTGTCCGTCATTGGGCCAAGTCATGTACTCCTAAAATATCAGCCATCCGTTATATACAACAACAACATTTTCATGCTACAACAATCACCATATCTATATACAGTAAAACACATATACAGAGTAAGTCTCCTCGGATCGGGCCTGCCTCTAAAACATGGCATCAAGCCGTGTGTAGAGGCTATCAACTGAGGTACGCAGATCCACGACCTCTTCAATCCATGGAACGTAGCATTGCTGGGTAGATTGAGACCTGGAGAAGCCGACCCCAGTATGGGGGCGGCGAGATGGTCCGGCACTGTCAACTGACCGTCTAGATGGTGCGAAGGGAATCAGGGCATCATCATCATCATCTATTTCAATTGTCTATGGGCCCCTACCCACACTGATGCGGGAAGCTCTGAAAGGTGCCTCAGGTTCCACTGTCCCGTCAGCAGGATTAGTTCCATATTGACCTGAGTAAGCAGGGAAGTTCGCGTAGAACTCCCGTGCAATCATCTTGTTGACCGGGCAAGGCTCATCAAACAGAAATTCCATCTTCCTCCTCCGAATCTCCTCATACATATCTTACTTTTCGCCCGGAGGGTTGCTCGGTCAATCTGAATTTCAGGAATGACGTTATTGAACGCCTTAGCATTGAAATTGTCCTCTACCAGTTCCGAGACAACCCTTAGCTCATCATAAGTTGGCTGGTGAGCTGGGCCAGCCTATCTCCTCTGCCTCTTGGGAGCCATAGTACGTGCAGAGAGTTCAAACAAACCATTAAATTCATTCCAAACAGTGCCAAATGGGTGGTTACTCAGACTTCGCCACTCGATGGCTACAAAACACCACCCTTTTAGCACCCCCACACTAGCTCCTTCACCATGTTTCAACCAATTGGAGCCCCCATGCATCGCCAAATAGCACACCCACCCTTAGGAATGGGCATAGCCACCCCACAACACCACAACTCCACAAATTCGGCCTACATAAGGCCTTGCACTAATCACACCCTACAAAGAAATTCTAGGCTCCACATTATCATAACAAGCCCTAAAACCAAAGTATAATGGAGGCCCAACAAAATATTCACCAAACAAACCTACTAGCAACAACTACAACCATATACAACAACAAGAATCACAATTATAACACGAACTTAAACTATTACAACCTAGGGTTAAGATAAGCAAAACTATACTAAATTACACTAGATTATCATGTAAAATAAAGAAAAAGAGAGAGAAATTTACTTGGATGGAGTATGGGATAGGGTTTGCTGAGGTTGGAGAGTAGTTGGGTGAGAGGGAGAGTGTTTGCAGAGAGAAAGGATGAGAAAAAGGGAGAAAAATAGAGAGAAAAATGAGATTGTAACGTTGGAGGAGTGTTGGGTGTGAGAATTGGGGATAAAGTGGTGGGTGGGGGGTTATTTTAGGTAAAAGAGGTGAATTAAAACGGGCAGAAAAAACAAAAAAAAACTTACCTAGGTAGAAACGTGGTCATCGCGGTTCTACCGCGGTCGCGGTAGGACTGTAGTGGGCCAAGTTTAGAAAGAGGTCTGTACCGTATTTAGACCGCGGTCGCGGTGGTATAGCGATGATGTTTGGTCAGAGAGGGGCTTCGACCACGGTCTGGGCTCTTCTTTGATACTGATTGCCCTTTTTTGTTTTGTATATTCTAAAGGAATACAATTACAACAATTTCATGGGTTGCCTCCCATGCAGCTCCTGATTTAACGTCGCAAGACGACTCAAATGAGCGCAATTATGACTCGCTCGACCTCTGCGGCTCGTTCAAGCGCAATGTAGATCCTTCCTTGGGCTCGTAGATTCCCATGTATTATTTCAATCGCTGACCATTGACTCTAAATGTGCAAGAGTGATCCTCAGTAGCAACTTCAACAACTCCAGATGGGAAGACTTCAACTACTCGAAATGGTCCAGACCATCGTGATTTCGGCTTACCCAGGAACAACCTCAATCTTGAGTTGCATAGCAGTACCATGTCCCCATCTTTAAAAGTTCTCTCTACAATGTGCTCATCATGAAGCCTCTTTATTCTTTTCTTATATAGCCTTGTGCTCTCAAAAGCAAGATGTCGGAACTCCTCAAGCTCATCCAGTTCTGTGACTCTTGACGAGCCCGCAACTTCCTTGTCTAGATTCAACCGTTTTAGTGCCCACCACGCTCAATGCTCAAGTTCTACTGGCAGGTGACAGGCCTTCCAAACACCAAATTGTATAGAGACATACCAATTGGTGTCTTGAATGCTGCTCTATACGCCCAGAGTGCATCATCTAACTTCCTTTCCCAATCTGTTCTTGTGGCGTTTACAGTTTTTGTCAACACACTCTTTATCTCTCTGTTGGAGACTTCAGCCTGACCATTGGTTTGCGGGTGGTAAGGAGTATCCACCTTGTGGCGCACATCGTATTTTTCCAACAACTTCTCAAATGCTCTGCTGTAGAAGTGAGTGCCACCGTCATTGATTATCGCCCGTGGTGTCCCAAAGCGGGTGAATATGTTTTTCTTCAGAAACCCCACCACCACGTTTGCATCATTGGTCAGCAACGCTATAAATTCCACCCACTTAGACACGTAATATACAGCAACAAGAATGTACTTATTGCTGTAAGAGCTGACGAAGGGACCCATATAATCTATCCCAAATCGAACATTTCAACCTGAGCTGAGCACTCGTAGTCTCCAGATATTCTCAGAGTCGTTGAGGTAGATGCTTGAGGTTCGTAGTACCTGGCTGCTCTTCATAATCCAGTTCATTATTATTATATACATTTCCATATTTTTTTATATTTTCATTCAGATATTATTATCCAGTTTTATTTAGAGGCTCTAGACTCGTGACCCTAGACCTTCTGGTTGTGTTTGTCGGTTGTTCGTATTTATCCATATTACTCTATTAGTATTTTTGGATTATTATTCTAATAATTATACAATATTCTTAAATTGTCGGTTTTTGAGACTTAGTGTTAAATGGAAAGCGATTGTTGGTCAGGCTTTTCTAGCTTTAGTGTTGGGCGCCATCACGACCGGGTTGGGTCGTGACAGGGTGTGTTTCGGATGCTCGACGGGTTGGTTTTGGATGTTAGAATGGAATTTTTGCTGCATTCTTCTGTTGTTTCCGCTTTGCGGCTTGTGAACCGTAGAAGCGGCACCGCAAAAGCAGCTTGGCAGTCGCAGGAACGGAAGGGAGTCATAGGCTAGGAACGGCAGAAGTGGCAGGCATTCCGCAGAAGCGGCATCGCTTTTGTGATGTAGGGGTCCGCCAAAGCGGACATGGTCATCTTAAGTGGAAGCCGCAGATGTGGGACAGCACACAAAAGCGGAAAACACTGTGATGTTAAGGGTTCTATCCGAGGCTTAATTTCAAAGTTTGAAAAATCAAATTTTAGCTCGGGCAAAGGCGATTTTGAAAGGGTTTCGAAGAGGAGATTATTGGCTAACATTTCTATAATCCGTTTTAGTTATATTCCATCATTTTTTGGGTAAATCCATCTTTAAAATTCGAATTTAGGATAAAAAAATGGGAAATTTTGGGTAAAACTTCTTTGGCTAAACTATTGAGTTTTGAAGAGGCATTTGATCTCCCATTTTGGTGATTTTTATATGGTTAGACTCGTGAGAGTACGAGGCTTATTAAAATATAAAAATTATTCGATTCCGAGATGTTGACATGAGGTGTGATTTGGTTATTTTACCTATTTTCGCGCCTTAGCTTTATTTTTAACAGTGAAATTAGTTACTTGCGATGTTATTTACAATATGTAATTGGTTTGAATTGATTTTGGGCCACGCAGAGTCAGATACTTGTGGCGAGGGCACCGTTTCTTAGAGATTTTGTACTGTTTCGAGGTAAGTGTTTTGTCTAACTTTGTGTGGGGGACCTCTTCCCTTAGGATATCTTTACTATTGTTTAGAAGACCTTGTGCGCGAGGTGACGAGCGTGTACTTGTGCTAATTGTTGGAAATTAACCTTACTTGACTTATTTAGAATGTGTTCTTCACGTATTTAACTGTTATAAATGCAATTTCACTTGTTTTAGCTTAGGGAAATCATGTTAGTTAGCTTACTTGTTCTTTTTGACTAAATTGCAATATCTGCTCTTCGTGAATTATGCTAGACTTTGGTTTATACCTGTTGTCTTTACTTAGATTTTGTTCATTATTGAATTGCTGTGATGTTTTTACGATTTGGACTACGGGTTCAATTCCCGGGAGATCCTCTAGTATTGGTATGATGGACTACAGGTTCAATTCCCGGGAGATCCTCTGGTATTGGTATGATGGACTATGGGTTCAATTCCCGGGAGATCCTCTGGTATAGGTATGATGGACTACGGGTTCAATTCCCGGGAGATCCTCTGGTATTGGTATGATGGACTACAGGTTCAATTCTCGGGAGATCCTCAGACATTGGTAACATGGACTATCTCAATTCGTGGAACTCCATATAACATCCAGATATTGAGTGATACTTGGTTGTGTTATTTTCTTTACGTAGTTTAATTGCCGTTGACTTGCAGTTTCTATCATGTATATTATTTTTTTCCTGCCTTTACATTATTTATTAATGTTGATATGTTTATTCTCGGTAGGGACCTGACCTTCCTCATAACTACTCAACTGAGGTTAGGCTTGGCACTTACTGAGTACCGCTGTGGTGTACTCATGCCTTTTTTGCGCATACTTTTCATGGGCAGATCCAGGTACTTCGGGCCGAGTGCACTATCACTTATCCAGGAGCTATACTCGGAGACTTGAGGTATGTATCTGCCACGTCCGCATATCCGAAGAGTCTCCTTCTACTCTACCTTGTAGTTAGCAGTTCCATTTCATGTATTCAGTTGTTGTAGACATTATTGGATGTTAGAGCCGTATGTTATGTTTTACTCTTAGCCTGTGTTGTCCGTGGGTTTCTGGGTCTTTGGGATAGTTTTAGATTTGTAAAGTATTAAAAGTGTATGTGCCAACCGACAACTATACACATTATTCATGTTATTTTGCTTTTGAATTTTAAATTTGGTAAATGCTGCTACTTCTGCAATGTGTTAGGCTTGCCTGGTCGTGAAGACTAGGTGCCATCATGACATGTTCACAATCGGTGAACTAGGGTCGTGACAGATGTTAAGTTTTATTTTTCAGGTGATTGTATGATAGCTTTTGACACCCTTAAGGAGAAATTATCAACTGTCCCTATAGTTTTGTCCCGTGATTGGAGTCAACCTTTTATATTTGATGCTAGTGATACGACAGTTGGTGCTGTTTTAGGCAAAAGGAAGGATTAGATTTTTCCTCCCATTTACTATGCCAGTAGGAACACTAAATGAGGCTTAAATGAATTATGCCACAACAGAAAAAGAGCTACTAGCAGTAGTATTTGCATTTGATAAAATTCGTTCTTATTTGATAGGAACAAAAATCACTGTTTTTACTGACCATGCAGCTTTAAAATACTTCTTAGCCAAAAAGATGCTCGACCTATATTTTAAAGGTGGTCAAAAATCACCTTTAAATTACTGTTTTATGGGCATACTGAACGGCGTTCAAAATACCAGTTGGAACATCCCCGTATAAATTAGTCCTTGGAAAGTCTAGCCATTTGCATGTTGAATTAGAACACGAAGCTTTTTAGGCACTGAAAGCGTTAAACTTTTAATTAACCTCTGCTGGTAAAAAGATATTTTTTCAGGTTAATGAATTGGAAGAACTCATGTTAGAAGCTTATGAAAATGCCAGAATATTCAAAGAAAAAACAAAAATACGGCATGAAAATTTGATCAGACAAAAAAGTTTAAAAATTGGAGATCAGGTACTTCTTTATAATAGTCGTTGAGGCTATTTCCAGGGAAATTAAAATCCAGGTGGACATGTCCTTATAATGTTACAGATGTTACTCCATATGGGGCAATTGAAATTCAACAGATCAATGAAGGAGACAAATTCAACGTAAATGGTCACAGGTTAAAGTTGTATTTTGGAGGACATTTTGAGCAACAACAATCAGTAACCTTGATAGACTGAACATTCTGCTGTTAATAAGTTGAGCTGATGACATTAAACTCAGAACTATAATTTCCTTACCCATAGCCATTGAGGGTGAAGCAATGGAGCCTCATAAGCCCAATATAATTTGTATGAATAAATGCTTAACCAATTGATCTGGTTAATATCCAGATTATTGTAGAACCAGGACATCCCATGAAGGCCTTTACAAAAATAGATCCATCTATATAAGAGTAATTCCATGGTGGTCGGTATGCCTAAGTTACTGATTGGTTAACCATCTAATTGTATAAAATAATTATTGGCTTAGGTAAGTTTTTTGGTTTATATCAGAACCCGGACCCCATGACTGATAAGATCTAAAAGCCTGTCCAGTCTATTACACATAAAATCTGTGGTCATAGTTTCTTTCAAGCTTTCTTCTGTGACTGTAAATGTAAAAGTTAAAACGATTTTAAATTTATTTTTAAAATGAATTTCTTTAGTACTTTATGTATGTGTGTGTGTGTGTCTATATATATATATATATATATATATATATATATATATATATAGAGAGAGAGAGAGAGAGAGAGAGAGTATAATGTTATAATAAATAAATAATTCCTTCTTAAAGGATTGTGTCACTGTAGGTTTTTAATTAGTAAAATAAATTCTTTCTATTGTGTCCGAATATTAATTTTTTTCATTATCATATAAATTTAATGCCTATGACTTTAATTTTGTGAAGGCAAAACTAGCATCTCCAACTCACAAGATCAAAGGAATTGAGAAAAGTTATTATCACAAGAAGGTATACTCAATAATTTTTCTAGAACTTGCTCTAAATATTGTTCGAGGCGAAATAATGGATGACACTGATTTTTTAAAAATGAAATTAGGCTTTCTTTGATACACCTTTTAGCCTCTTGTAGTTTATTCTCTCGAAAGAAAAAAAAAGTTTTTATCTCTTAGAACCTACCTTTGAGCCTTTATCCTGTTTTTTAAAAATATACCATGGTCTATAATCCCTAAGAAAAAAAAAAGATGTATATTACTATTATAGTTATTACTTCTTCCAGCCATGATAAGTAATATTTGTTAGAAAAAGAAAAGAAAGATTGTGCAAGGCATGAAACCAAAAAAAAAATTGGGGGGGGGGGGGGATATAATATATAAGTGTATGTATATTCTTATATCTCTTTATGTTGATGAAAGCAAATATATAAAATAATACTGCAAAAAGAAAATAAAATAAAATAATTAGTATTAAGGAACATTTGCTCCAAGCTGGAAGAAGAAAAGTCACTATAAAAATATCTTTATCCTACCAGCCTGAAGCCTGATATTATAAGCCAAGAAAAACTCCTAAATAGATTATAAAAATCAGTGTTAAATCTATATTAGTGGAGATTAACATCAAGAGCAAGCTTATGAAAGAAGAATTGTGATATTCAAAATGTGTGATAATAAAGTTATCAATTCCGGAAGATTCAAGAGGAAAAGAATGCAAATTTTGTTTTTTCAAAAGTAAAATCAGAAATAAGGTAAAAGACTTGGTGAAGCTTAAAAGATTAATAATTTGGCATGATGAATGAAGTTATTTTAAATAAATTTTCTATCCTACAAAGACCAAACATTTTGAAGAAAATGTTTTTTAAAAAACTTGTACCAATAGAAATATTTTTCCTCGAGGACGAGCAAAGATTCAAGTGTGGGGGAATTTGACGAATGTAATTTATTCATATATTTTTATATGTAAATGTTAAATATTTTAAATAAAACATGATATATTCGACTCTCCTATATTTTTTGTCAAGTTCTGTAGAGGAAAGTTGAATTGAGGAAAGAGTACTACAAGCAAAACAAGGAGGAAAAAGAGAAATGCACGTGGTAAACAAGAGTGAATCAAATTTTTAAGTCACAATTTCAAGACTCGAAGTTGCAACATCATCTCACTAGAAGTTACAACATCAACTTTTAAAGTCACAACTTCAAGACTTATAGTCGAACCTATAATTCCTATAGTTGCAACTAGCAAAGTGCCACGACCCCAAACCCGGTCATGATGGCGCCCAACACATTGCTAGGCAAGCCCGACCAATCACACTCGCATTCTGAGCTACAAGCTCACATCCTTTATTAACAAATCTTAACAACGAAGAGAAATCCGAAATATCAGCAATTATATATAGAAACGTCCCAACATCAAATACATAACAACTTCCCACAGATCTGTGGGTCATGAATCGAGAGCCTTTACCAGAATAGCGTAATAATACTAAAGTATATCATAATCTGAGTATACGGAAATATTAAAATACAGCAAAAATGGAGGAGTCAAGTCTTGCGGATGCCAAGCAGCTACCTCGACAAGCTCCGGAGAATACTCTGAAAAACAGCTGGAAGATAAACTCTGCCTCGAGGTACCTGGATCTACACGCATGGTTCAGTAAGTAAAGTGAGTACTTCCAACTCAGTGGTAATAGACATGTATAATGATATTGAAGGAAAGAAATCCCAATAAACTACACGGTAAAGCTACAACAGTGTTTCTATTCATTTTAACAATGTAAAACTCATTAAGCAGTATCAGGTGAAGCAGATAAATGTAAATGCAAGAATGCAATGCAAATGAACATGAATGCTATGACGCATAGCCCGATCCATTTGGGTACCCGCACTCACTGTGGGGTTCAGACTCCGGAGGGGCTTCAAGCCCAAGCGCAATATCATAGTAACATACGTTGCGGCGCGCAGCCCGGTCCACTATTAGTCCAGCTACATGCATGCAAGCCTCACAAGCATAAATAACTTACCATTTTTAGTTCAATTTATCAGTAGTTATAGAATTAGGTGTTCAAAACCTCAAAATTTACCGATCATGTTTAAACAGTGTTCTAGCTCAGGATTGATATCATGAAAACATGCTATAATTCATAGAAACAATTATAACGATCCTCATAGGATCTAAATAATCGGCACGCAACCCAAATATATCCATAACAATCCAAGTAGAAGGTTTACCATCGCATTTATTGCCAACAACACAGTACAATGCCAACTGGTTGGCCTAAGCCATAGCCCCCAATCACAATCGACCCCGCACTCACCGTAGAGTACGTGTCTCGCCTCAATACAGCGTCACAATGTGGTATTGTGACGTCCTGACCTCTCTTCACGTGAGTTACATCCTCGCTTTCCCCGTCTTATGTTTCTATATGTTCATTTTTATGGGTTTGTAAAATTTGAAGTGATTTGGTCAGATTTTTGTTGAGATTGGGACAATTCGTCTCTTTTTTAGAGAATGGTAGTTTGGAAAAGTCAACCGGATGTTGACTTATGAGTTATAAGACTCGTAATGGATTTCCGGTGATTCGAATAGTTTTGGGTGGTGATTTATGACTTGGGAGTGAAAACGGAACTGAATTTGGAGGTCCGATGTAGAATTAGGCTTAAATTGGCTAAGTTTGAATTTCGGAGAATTCTGGTTGATAGGTGACATTTTGAATCAGGAGTCGGAATGGAATTCCAAGAGTTGTTGTAGCTTTTATATGTGATGTTGGATATGTCTGCAAATTTTTAGGTCAATCGGATGTCGTTTGGTCGGGTTCTTGATCGAATGTTAGTTTCGCAAGTTATAGTTGAAACTTAGACTTGAATCCGTCATGATTTTGAAGATTTTTGTGTTTAGGGTCGTGTTTTTATGATTGGAACGAGTTATATGATTTTTTGGAGTAGGTCGGTAGTTTTGGTTGGGGTCCCGGGGGCCTGGGGATGATTTCGAGGGTTCAAACGGATCATTTTTGCTTGGCTAAAGATCAGATTTTTCCTGTCATAAGTGTTGCAGACTTTTGTTCTATGCGAGCGCATGAGTGCTGTTGCAATCGCGTAGAAGGTTTGGCGAGGTTTGGAAATTTGTTTAATGTGATCGCGATCAGAGGTATGCGATCGCATAGGTTGGTTAAGTTGTTCTCTGCGATCGCAATAGGTCTTATGCGATCGCGTAGTGTAGTTCGCCTAGGTTTTCCTGAGGCTGAATTTGTGCAGTGCGATCGCGAGGTAAGTATGCGATCGCGTAGTGTTGGACTGAGAACCAGTGCGATCGCATTGTAAGTATTGTGATCTCATAGGCCATTATGGAGGCCTGGAATAATTTTTCAATGCGATCGCAGGAGAGGTGATGCGATCGCATAGAAAAAATGCCTGGGCGGACAGAAGGGTTTTATAACATATCATCCGCAAGCTAATATCATTTTTCACCATTGTTGAGCACAATTTGGATCTATTGGACGATAGAGTAAGAGGATTTCACCTAGGTTTCGACTTGAGGTAAGTTTTATGAGCTAATTACGTGATTTTTATTGAAGAATCATCAGCTAAATCTCTGAAATTTGGGTGGAAATTGAAGAAATTAGGGTTTGGTTTTTGGTATTGAAAATTTGGAATTTGAAGGGGCTATTGGACTCCGATTTTGATAAATTTTATATATATGGACTCGTGGCGAGACGAGGATTCTGGAAAAAGTGAATTTCGTAATTTTTCGAGAAGTGGACCCGGGGCTCGGGTTTTGTCAACTTCATGTATTTGGGTGTATTTTGAGTTGTTTTGATTGGGTTATGTTCCATTAGCCTATTTTGATGTATTCCTACTGGTTTTGATCAGATTTGGCACCCGCAAAGGTTGATTCTAGTGGGAAAGGCATAGCGGACTAGTCTCGGAGCCGGTTCGAGGTGAGTAATAGATGTGGACGATGACCTGAGGGTTTGAAACCCCGGTATATCACACTATGACACTATATTGAGGCGAGACACGTACTGTACGGTGAGTTTGGGGTCGATTGTGATTGGGGACTATGGCTTAGTCTGACCGATTGGCATAGTACTGTGTTGTTGGATATAATTGAGCCGGTATACCTCCTACTTAGATGGATGGATATATTCGCTTACGTGCCGGTTATTTAGATCCCGTGAGGAACGTTATCAGTGTTTCTACGAATAATAGCATGTTTTCATGATATCAATCCTGTGCTAGAACACTATTTAAATATGATGGAAAACTTTGAGGTTTTGAACACCTAATTTCATAATTTCTGATAAACGGAACTAAAAACGGTAAATTATTTATGCCAGTGAGGCTTGCATGTATGTAGATGGACTGATAGTGGATCAGGCTGCGCGCCACAGCGTATGTTACTATGACATTGCGCTTGGGGTGTAAGATCCCCTCTAAAGTCTGAACCCCCACAGTGAGCGCGGGTATCCAAATGGATAAGGCTACGTGCCGTAGCGTTCATGTGAATTTTGCGTCGCATTCACTAATTTACATTTATCTGCTTTACCTGTTACTGCTTATTGAGATCGAAATACTGTTGTAGCTTTACTGTGTAGTATATTGGGATTTCTTGCCTTCAATATCATTATACATATCTATTTCTACTGAGTTGGAAGTACTCACTTTACTCCCTGCACCCCGTGTGCAAATCCAGGTACCTCAGTGCAAAGTTGATCTTCAGCTATTTACAGACTATCCTTCGGAGCTTGTCGAGGTAGCTGCCAGCGTCCGCAGGACCCGACTCCTCCATACTTCTGTATTTCTTTTGATGTTTCCGCGTAATCAGACTATGTTATATTTTAGTATTATTTTGTTATTCTGGTAGAAGCTCTTGACTCATGACCCCCAGGTCTGTGGGAAGTTGTTATGCACTGGTTATTGGGATGTTTCTATATTTAACTACTAAAACTTCGGATTTTCTCTTCGTTATTAATCATTTGTGATTTAAGAATGTGAGATTATAGCTCAGATCATGAGAGTGATTGGTCGGGCTTGCCTAACAATGTGCTGGACGCCATCACGACCGGGCTGGGGTCGTGACAGATATACCGGGGTTTCAAACCCATAGGTCATCATCCACATCTATTACTCACCTCGAACCGGCTCCGAGACTAGTCCGCTATGCCTTCCTCTCTAGAATCAACCTCCGCGGGTGCCAAATCTGATCAAAACCAATAGGAATACATCAAATTAGGCTAATGGAACATAACTCAAATCGAACTACTCGAAATACACCCAAAAACACGAAGTTGGCAAAACCCGAGCCCCGGGCCCACATCTCAAAAAATTACGAAATTCAAATTTTTGGAATCCCCGTCTCGCCACGAGTCCATACATATGAAGTTTATCAAAATCAGAGTCCAATAGCCCCTTTAAATTTCAAATTTTCAATACCAAAAACCAAGCCCTAATTTCTTCAATTTCCACCCAATATTCAGAGATTTAGATGACGATTATAAATTAAATTCACGTAATTAGTTCATAAAACATACCTCAAGTCGAAACCTAGGTGAAATCCTCTTACTCCCTCGTCCAATAGTTCCAAAAATGTGCCCAACAATGGTGAAAATGATATTTGCTCGTGGATAAAAAAATGATAATATAACCCTTCTGCCCAGCTCGATTTCTGCTTTAGCGGTCTTACCTCCAGTTACGCGGCTACCGCTTCTGCGGCCCCTCGACCGCTTTTGCGGTCCAACTAATTCCTCCAGGGACCGCTTTTGCGGTCAACTACCGCTTACGCGGTTAACGCCTACGCGTTCTCCAATACGCTTCTGCGATCTAGACCCTTTTTACTTAATTCTGCTTTTGTGGCTCACCCACCGCTTCTACGGTCGCCGCTTTAGCAGCTTCCCTTCCGCAGAAGCGGAAATACCATAAGCCACTCTTGTTTCATGAACAAACTCCAAAACCTCCGATCAACCATCTAGAAATACCTCGAAGCCCCTGGGAGCCCAACCAAAACCACCAACCTATTCCAAAACATCATACGAACATGTTCCAGTCATAAAAACACAACCTTTGACACACAAATAATCAAATCACGACGGATTCAATCCTAAGTTTCAAATATAACTTCCAAAACTATCATTCGATAAAACACCTGACCAAACGATGTCCGATTGACATGAAAATTTGCAGACATATCCAAAATCACCTAACGAAGCTACATCAACACTGGGAATTCCATTCTGACCCTCGGATCATAATCTAACCTATCAACCAGAATTCGCCGTATTCAAAGTTAGCTAATTCAAGCCTAATTCTACGCCGGACCTCCAAATTCAGTTCTGTTTTCATTCCCTAGTCATAAATCACCACCCAAAACTAGCCGAATCATCGTAAATCCATTCCGAGCCCTATAACTCATGAGTCAACATCCGGTTGACTTTTCCAAACTAGCCTTCTCTTAAAGAGACTAATTGTCTCCATTTCAGCCAAACCCTGTCCGATTCACTTCGAACTCTCCAAACACATATAATGAAACATGTAGAAGCATAAAACAGGGAAAATGGGGCGGTCACTCACGTGATGACGTGCCGGGTCTTCACATCCTCCCCAACTAAAATAAATGTTCATCGTCGAGTGGGTCAAGAAACATACCTGGAGCCTCAAACAAACAATTATATCTGCTCCGCATCTCCTGCTCGGTCTCCCAAGTGGCCTCCTCCACGGGCCGACCTCTACACTGCACCTTCACAAAAGCTATGTCCTTTGATCTTAACTTTCGAACCTGACGACCCAAAATAGCCACTGGCTCCATATCATAGGTCAAGTCCTCACCTAACTAGATGGGTGAACCCCCGACAAGCTGGGTGGCAAGGAAAGCATATAGGCCACCTCCCCAATCCTCCTGAGTATCTCAAAAGGTCCAATGAACCACAGACTCAGCTTCCATTTCTTTCCAAACCTCATCACGCCTTTTATAGGAGAAACCTTTAACAAAACCTTCTCGCCCACCATATAAGATACATCCCAAACCTTCCGGTCCGCATAGCTCTTCTAATGCGACTGAGCCGTACGAAGTCTCTCCTGGATAACTTTCACTTTCTCTAAGGCATCCTGAACTAACTCTGTCCCCAATAGTCTAGCCTCGCCAGGCTCAAACCAGCCAACTGGAGATCTACACCGTCTCCCATATAAAGCCTCATACGGGGCCATCTGAATGCTGGACTGATAACTATTGTTATAAGCAAACTCCGCAAGAGGCAAGAACTCAGCCCAAGAGCCTCCAAAATCAATAACGCAGGCACCCAACATGTCCTCCAAAATCTGAATAATACGCTCAAACTGTCCGTCCATTTGAGGATGAAAAGTTGTACTCATCTGTATCTGAGTGCCCAAAGCCCGATGAAAAGTCCTCAAAACTGGGAAGAAAGCTGAGTACCCCCGTCTGAGATAATAGAAACTAGAACCCCATGCAACCGCATAATCTCACGGAAGAAAATCTTTGCTAACCGCTTCGAAGAATAGGTGGTACACACTGGAATGAAATGCGGAGACTTGGTCAGCCTATCCACAATCACCCAAATAGAATCAACGTTCCTCGAGGTACGAGGGAGACCGCTCACAAATTCTATAGTAATCTTCTCACATTTCCACTGCGGAATATCCATCTGCTGAAGTATACCACCAGGTCTATGATGTTTATGTTTGACATGCTGACAATTGAGACACCTAGCCACATAACTCACAATGTCCTTTGGCATTCTCCTCCACCAAGAATGCTGCCTCAAGTCCTGCTACATCTTTACACCACCAGCATGAATAGAATACCGCAAGCTGTGGGCCTCCTCTAATATCAACTCTCGGAGCCCATCCACATTGGGCACGCAAATCCGGCCCTTCATCCGCAACACACCATCACTACCAATAGTCACATCTCTGGAATCATCATGATGGACCCTATCCTTCAGGACAAGAAAATGCGGGTCATCATACTGGCGCTCCTTGATGCGATCATACAATGAAGACCGGGAAACCACACAAGCCAACACCTGACTGGGCTCAGAAATATCCAACCTCACCATCCGATTAGCCAAAGTATGAACATCAACTTCAAGGGGCCTTTCCTCAACTGGAATGTACCCCAAGCTACCCATACTCACCGCCTTCTGGATCAAAGCATCGGCCACTACATTGGCCTTCCTCGGATGATACAATATGGTAATATAATAATCCTTGAGTAACTCAAGCCACCTCCGCTGTCTCAAATTGAGGTCATTCTACTTAAACAAGTGCTGAAGAGTGCGATGATCCGTGAACACCTCACAAGACATGCCATATAGATAGTGCCTCGAAATGTTCAAAGCATGAACTATAGCAGCCAACTCCAAGTCATGAACAGGGTAGTTCTTCTCATAAGGCTTTAGCTGACACGATGCATATGCAATAACTCTACCCTCCTGCATCAATACACATCCGATCCCAACTCTCGAAACATCACAATATACCGAGTAAGAGCCTGAAGTTGATGGCAATACTAGCACCGGAGCTGTAGTCAACACTGACTTGAGCTTTTGGAAGCCCTCCTTGCACTCATCTGACCACACAAATGGTACATTATTCTGCGTAAACTTCGTCAAAGGCGAAGCAATGGATGAAAAACCCTAAACAAATCTGCGGTAGTAACTCGCCAAACCGAGGAAACTCCGAATCTCAGTAGCTGAGGACGGTCTGGACCAACTCTGCCTTGCCTTGATCTTCTTTAGGTCAACCTGAGTACCATCACTGGACACCACGTGTCCCAGAAAAACTACGGAACAGAGCCAGAACTCACACTTGGAGAACTTTGCATAAAGCTTCTCCTCTCTCAACCTTTTGAATACCACCCTTAAGTGTTGCGCGTGCTCCTCCTGGCTGCGCGAGTACACCAGTATATAATCAATAAACATGATCACAAAGGAATCCAAATACGGCTAAAATACACTGTTCATCAAGTGCATGAATGCGACTGGGGTATCAGTCAGTCCAAATGACATAACCAGAAACTCATAATGCCCATGTCACGTCCTGAAAGCTGTCTTCATGATGTCAGAATCTCTAATCTTTGGCTGGTGATAGCCTGAACGGAGATCAATCTTAGAGAATACCTTTGCTCCTTGAAGCTGGTAGAACAAATCCTCAATACAGGGTAGTGGATACTTGTTCTTTACTGTCACTTTGTTCAACTGCCTATAATCAATGTACATTCTCATTGTGCCATCCTTCTTCTTTACAAATAACACCGGTGCGCCCCACGGCAACACACTAAGCGAATGAACCCCTTATCTAGGAGTTCCTACACCTGCTCCTTCAACTCCTTTAGCTCTGCTGGTGCCATAGGATAGGGAGGAATAGAGATGCGATGAGTGCCCGACACCAAATAAATACCGAAGTCAACATCCCTATCCGGCGAGAAGCCCGGTAGGTCTATTGGAAACACACAAATGGTGCATTATTCTGCGTGAACTTCGTCAAAGGCGAAGCAATAGATTATAAACCCTGAACAAATCTACGGTAGTAACCTGGCAAACCGAGGAAACTTCGAATCTCACTAGCTGAGGATGGTTTGGGCCAACTCTTTACTGCCTCGATCTTCTTTGGGTTAACTTGAGTACCATTTCTGGACACCACGTGTCCCAGAAAAACCACGGAACTAATCCACAACTCACACTTGGAGAACTTTGCATAAAGCTTCTCCTCTCTCAACCTCTTGAATACCACCCTCAAGTGTTGCACGCACTCCTCCTGGCTACGCGAGTACACCAGTATATCATCAATAAACACGATCATAAAGGAATCCAAATACGGCCAAAATACGATGTTCATCAAGTGCATAAATGCGACTGGGGCATTAGTCAGCCCAAATGACATAACCATAAACTCATAATGACCATGTCTCATCCTGAAAGCTATCTTCATGATGTCAGAATCTCTAATATTTGGGTGGTGATAGCCTGAACGGAGATCAATCTTAGAGAATAACTTTGCTCACTGAAGCTGGTAAAACAAATCCTCAATACAGGGTAGTGGATACTTGTTGTTTACTGTCACTTTGTTCAACTTCCTATAATCAATGTGCATTCTCATTGTGCCATCCTTCTTCTTTACAAATAACACCGGTGCGCCCCACTGCAACACACTGGGGCGAATTAACCCCTTATCTAGGAGTTCCTGCAGCTCCTCCTTCAACTCTTTTAGCTCTGATGGTGCCATAGGATAGGGAGGAATAGAGATGCGCTGAGTGCCCGGAACCAAATCAATACCGAAGTCAACATCCCTATCCGGCGGCATCCCCGGTAGGTCTGCTAGAAATACATCAGGGAATTCCCTCAGCACGGGGACCAAATCAAGACTAGGAGCCTCAGCCCCAACATCCCTCACAAATTCTAAATAAGATAAACATCCCTTCCCAACCATCCGTTGGGCCTTTGAGAAAGAGATTACCCTACTGGTTACATAAACCGTCGTACCACACTACACGATCCTCGGGACACCCGGAATAGCCTATATGATTGTCTTGGTGTGATAGTCCAGAATAGCGTGGCACGGTGATAACCAATCCATGCCCAGAATAACATCAAAATCCACCATGCTCAATAGCAACAAGTCAACTCGGGTCTCCAGACCCCCAATAGTAACAAGAAAAGACCGATACATGTGGTCCACAATAATAGTATCACCCATCGGGTAAATTCATGCACATGTAATGCTAGACACCCTCGCGTAGTCCCCAAAATAATGAGCAAAGTATGAAGATATATAAGAATATATGGATCCAGGATCAAATAAAACTAAGGCATCCTTGTGGAAAACTAAGATAATGCCTGTGATCACTGCGTCTGAAGCAACAACATCTCTCATATCTGGAAGTGCATAGAAAGGAGCCTGACCACCCCTCAATCGCTCAGCACTCTTGGGGCGAGTGCTAGATGACCGACCCCTACCCCTACTAGACTGGGATGGTGCTGAAGTAGATGGAGTAGAAGAGGAGGGTTGATCCCTATGCTGAGACCTAGCACTGTGAAGTCGAGGACAGTACCTCCTCATGTGGCCAAACTCGCCACACTCATAACAACTACCCGAGGCTGGAGAAGAGGACTGAAGGGACCCCTCGTCGCAGATGAACCTTGGGCTGATGAAGCAGGTGCAGAAACCAGAGCTGGGAGGGCACTGAGTGAAGACTTTCCATGTTGATAACCTTGACGGCCGTGACCGGAAAAAGCTCCGCTGTGCTCTGGGCGGCCTGACTGAGGGGGCCTAAAAGAACGACCTCTGCCCTGATGAAACTGGTCCCAAGAGGGAGCACCACTATAACTGCCCGAACCTCGAGGCCTCTTGTCCTCCCTCTTCTCTCGCTCTCGGCGACGATCTGCCTCAATCTGGCGGGCCTGGTCCACTACCTCCTCGAAGGTCGCTGCTACAACTCTCTCCCTGGTCATCAAGATACAAATAGAGTAGTTGAGGCCATCTTTGAACCTCCTGAACCTCTCCCGCTCTATCGGGATCATCCATGCAGCATTTCTGGCCAACTGAGTATACCTCAACTCGTACTGAGTCACTGTCATATCCCCTGAACTAGCCACTCAAATTGGTGGCACAGATCCTCTCTGCGGGACTGCGGCAGATACTTCTCTCAAAAGAGAGTGGAAAACTGCTGCCAGGTAAGGGGTGCTGCTCTTGCGGGCTTACGTCTCTCAAACTCCTCCCACCATGTGAATTTTGGCCCCGAGAACTAGAAGGTAGTAAAAGATACCCCATTGGACTCCATAATCCCTAATGTATGAAGCATCCTCTAACATTTATCCAGAAATACCTGGGCAACCTCACCCTCAATACCGCTGAATGTAGGAGACTGAAGTCTGCCAAACCTCTCTAGCCGACGTTGCTCGTCGTAAGGCATCACCGAAACAACATGCCCTGGGGTTGGCGCAACTGGGGCAACTGGAATAGCCGATGCAACTGCCTAAGCTGAGGCTACCTTTGGCGTCTAAAGTCCCTACAGAACCTGCTCTGGTGTGCGAGCTGCGGGGGTCTGATGACCACCCCCGATCTGAGATGTCGCTGCTGAAGCGGTAGCAGAAACTGCTTGAGCTAAACCAGTACAAACAAATAAGATCTCGGCTAATGCCTCCTGAAGTCCAGGAATAACAATAGGCACTATCGGTGCCTGGGCGGGTGTTGCTAGAGCATCAACAACTGGGGCCTGATCCTGAATAGGGGCGACAGGTGGGTCAACTGGTACTGCTCCTGCTGCTCTACCACAACCACAACCACGGCCGTGTCCCTGGCCTCTAGCTGGTAGTAATAGTGGTCGTCCACCTCGTCTGGTAGCACGAGTTCTCGCCATCTGTGAGAGAATAGAATATAGAAGTTTAGTTCTCGGAACAACAAAGCCGACCGATAAGAGTTCAAGAATATTAAGTGTTTCCTAAAGGTTTTGCAGCCTCTCGAGGATAAATACAGACGTGTCCGTACCGATCCGCAAGACTCTACTGACCGGCTCAGGACTCATGAGGCCTAGTAACCTAGGCTCTGATACCAGCTTGTCACGACCCCAAACCCGCTCGTGATGGCGCCCAGCACATTGCTAGGCAAGCCTGACCAACCACACTCGCGTTCCATGTTACAAGCTCATATCCTTTATTCACAAATCATTAACAACGAAATAAATCCAAAATATCAGCAGTTATATATAGAATACATCCCAACATCCAATACATAACAACCTCCCACAGATCTGGATGGTCATGAGTCGAGAGCCTCTACCAGAATAACGCAATAATACTAAAGTATATCATAATCTGAGTACGTAGAAATATCAAAATACAGTGAAAATGGAGGAGTCGGGTCTTGTGGACGCCATGCAGCTACCTCGACAAGCTCCGAAGAATACTCTGAAAAATAGTTGGAAGATCAACTTTGCCCTGAGGTACCTGGATTTGCACACATGGTGCAGAGAGTAATGTGAGTACTTCCAACTCAGTGGTAATAGACATGTATAATGATATTGAAGACAAGAAATCCCAATATATGACAAAGTAAGCTACAATAATGTTTCTATTCAGTTTAACAATGTAAATCTCATTAAGCAGTAACAGGAAAAGCAGATAAATGTAAATGCATGAATGCAATGCAAATGCACCTAAACGCTACAGCGCATAGCCCGATAGACTCCGGAGGGGCTCCCACAGCCCAAGCGCCATATCATAGAAACATATGTTGCGGCATGCAGCCCGATCCACTATTAGTCCAGCTACATGCATGCAAGCCTTACATGCATAAATAATTTACCGTTTTTAGTTTCGTTCATCAGTAATTATAGAATTAGGTGTTCAAAACCTCATAATTTACCCATTATATTTAAACAGTATTCTAGCTCAGGACTGATATCATGAAAACATGCAATAATTCATAGAAACGGTAATAACGTTCCTCACGGTATCTGGCACGCAGCCCAAATATATCCATAACCATCCAAGTAGGAGGTTTACCAGCTCATTTATAGCCCCCAATCACAATTGACCCCGCACTAACCGTAGAGTACGTGTCTCGCCTCATACAATGTCATAGTGTAATATATCGGGGTTTCAAACCCTCAGGTCATCATCCACATCTATTACTCACTTCCAACCGGCTCCGAGACTAGTCTGCTATGCCTTACCCTCTAGAATCATTCTCCGCGGTTGCCAAATCTGATCAAAACCAATAGGAATACATAAAAATAGGCTAATGGAACATAACCCAATCGAAATAATTCGAAATACACCCAGAAACACAAAGTTGGCAAAACTCGAGCCTCGGGTCCACTTCTCGAAAAATTACGAAATTCACATTTTTGGAATCCTCGTCTCACCACGAGTCCATACATATGAAGTTTATCAAAACTAGAGACCAATAGCCCCTCCAAATTCCAAATTTTCAATACTAAAAACCAAGCCCTAAATTCTTCAATGTCCACCCAATTTTCGAGATTTAGATGACGATTCTTCAATAAATTCACGCAATTAGTTCATAAAACTTACTTCAAGTCGAAATCAAGGTGAAATCCTCTTACTCCCGCGTCCAATAGCTCCAAAATATGCCCAACAATGGTGAAAATGATATTTGCTCGCGGATGAAAAATAATAATTTAACCCTTCTGCCCAGCTCGATTTTTGCTTCAGCGGTCTTACCTCCGCTTACTCGGCTACCGATTCTGCAGCCTCTCGACCGCTTTTGCAGTCCAACAAATTCCTCCTGTGACCGCTTTTGCGGTCAACGCCTACGCGGTCTATAATCTGCTTCTGCGACCAGGATATTTTTCCTTAATTCCGCTTTTGCGGCTCACCCGCCTCTTCTGCGGTTGCTGCTTTAGCGGATCCCCTTCCGCAGAAGCGAAAATACCAGAAGCCACTCTTGTTTTCATGCAACAAACTCCAAAATCTCCGATCAACCATCCGAAAATACCCCGTGGCCCTTGCGATCCCAACCAAAACCACCAACCTATTCCAAAATATCATACAAACATGTTCCAATCATAAAAACACAACCTTTAACACAAAAATCATCAAATCACGACGAATTCAAGCCTAAGTTTCAACTATAACTTTCGAAGCTAACATTCGATCAAAAACCCGACCAAACAACGTCCGATTGACTTGAAAATTTGCAGACATATCCAAAATCTCCTAACGAAGCTACACCAACTCTCCGAATTCTATTCCGACACACAGATCATAATCTCACCTACGAACCGTAATTCGCCAAAATTCAAACATAGCCAATTCAAGGATAATTTTACACCAAACCTCCAAATTCAGTTCCGTTTTCACTCCCAAGTCATAAATCACCACCCGAAACTAGCCTAATTGTCATAAATCCATTCCGATCCCTATAACTCATTAGTCAGCATCCAGTTGACTTTTCCAAACTAGCCTTCTCTCAAAGAGACTAATTGTCTCAATTTAAACCAAACTCAGTCCGATTCACTTCAAACTCTCCAAACATATGTAATGAAACATGTAGAAGCATAAAACGAGGAAAACGGGCTGGTCACTCACGTAACGATGGGCCAAATCATCACACAAAGTATAATTGAGAATATGGTTCTTCCTCTGTAGAATTAGACATATTTGGCAATGTCACAGTTGCAACTACAATTTCCATAGTTGCAACTACAATTTCTATAATTGCAACTATGAAAAATCTTAGACCAAAAAAACTCTATAAATAGAGAGTGGATGTTGGAAAGAGTATCAAGTCTTCCGAGAAAAAACTATTCTTGGTCTCTCATTGTCTTTAGTATTTGATACTAGTTGTCTTTCTTTTAGAGGAATAATATTTCTTCATAAGTTCTATATTCCTAAATTAGTTTTTCTTACTTCATAATGGAGTAATCTTCTTTGTTGGGATATTTGATGAAGCTTGATATATATATATATATATATATATATATATATATATATATATATATATATATATATATATATATATATATTATAATACTATCTCAGTTTTAATACATTATTGGTTTGAAACTTTCTATTTATATTTTGTGTTATGCTATAATAATAGTTTTTAACTAATTATTGTTATCACTTTTATATTTTATATTTAAGTTACTCTCATATTAATTTTGTAATTCTCATGGAGAAAAATTAATATATAGTAACTATTGAATAAAATAGTAATGTGAGAGAAATTATTACTAGGCTATTATTAAAAGGCAGTAATCTTGTTTGCCTCATTTTTAATTTTCACAGAGAAATTGTTGTTGGCAAGATTACCGATATTTTAGTAAAAATATTTTCACGAAGTTTTTACTACCTCCTAGCACAATTCAAGCAAGAAAAATATTTCGGTTTAATCGTCACTAGTTTTAACTCAACTGATCACATAACCTCACGGAGTGTTATTAATTGGCTACTTCTTAGTGAGCTAAATATAATTGTTTTAGCAATAAGCAATTGTTCCTTAGAGAAATACATGTAAAAATTGAGATACTTATTGTGATATATTATCAAGTGAATTGAACGATTTCCAACTCTTTTAAATTATAAATCTTTCGAAAGTTGTTTAATTTTGTTAAGTATTTGACAAGTTTTAATTCCAAAAACTTTTCATCAATCTGGTTCTCTCAAATAGTAGTTGAAATATTAAAAGTTTGTAGCATAGATGTTCCAATCTCTATGAGACGATATCATAAACTATACTAGAATTTGACAAAGCACGAGCAAGAAATCCTATACACATTGGCCTCGACAGTTACAAACCTATCCTCATACACCGATCCATGGGATGGGGGTAATGAAAGTATCATTTTAACTCACCTTCTGCTCTTTACTCAAGCAGAAACACAAGTGCCATCTGGGCGAGCGAGAAAAGAAGCATCTAAATCAGATAATGGGAAACTACTACAAGACAACCGAAACATCGCCCGCGAATGACACCTCTAGGCCGGAAGGCAAGAATCAAACAGGAAAACTCCAATGTCTGCACAAAACGAACATAAGTGAAACAACAATGTTTTGTACTCTCCGACATTACACTCTTCAATGCAAAAGCTTGAGATAGCTATGGCGGACACGAAAGAGAGGTTGGATCACACGGAGAAAACCTTAGAAGAGTACGTCGAGAAGGTTGACACCTTGTTAGATGCTTTCCAAGAAAGGATTGATGCTGCTGGGGCAGAGCTAGCCAACGAGAATAGCTTGTTTCAAGCCAAAGTGTATCAAGCCTTGGCAGATTTGAGGGAAGACGTTAATGGAGCCAAGTTAAGCTTGGAGGCGTCCAAGGCTGCTGTGGAGGAAACAAAGGCCGACTGGGCTATGTGCAGAAGTACTATGCTCTATGAGAGTACCAACCAACGAGATTGGGCCAAGTTGCTTGATGTTGCCCAATTCTCTTACAATTTGCAACGGAATAAGGCTACTGGCAAGATCCCATTCGAGCTTGCAACCGAACAGCAACCTTTGACACCACATGGACTTGTCAACAAGTATACTGGGAAGTGTCCAGCAGCGTTCAAGATGGCAAAAACTTGGCACAAGCAAACGGACTTAGCTCGGGCATATCTTGACAAGGCCTCCAAGAAAATGAAGAAGTGGGCTGACATGAAGAGGAGGCACTTGGAATTAAACGTGGGAGACTTGGTCATGCTTAAACTCAACACCGAGCAACAAAAGAGGCTACGCGGGTTGCACAAAGGGCTAGTTTGGCGCTATGAGGGACCACTCCCCATCCTTGCCAAGCTGGGAAAGGCTTCTTATCAGGTGGAGCTGCCACCTAAACTCAAGTTACATCCTGTCTTCCATGTGAGTTGTCTTAAGCCATACCACGCAGACATGGAAGACCCATCACGGAACGAGTCACATCGGGCACCGCCAGCCATTACAACATCGTTTGACAAGGAAGTTGAAAGCATCATGGCTGACTGGGTGATTCGGCGACGGTTCAGGGAACCTTTGCATGAGTACCTTATCAAGTGGAAGGGGCTACCGGAAAGCGAGGCAAGTTGGAGCCAAAGGAAGCCCTTTGGCAATTTGAAAATCAAATCCGGGCAGTCCACGAAGAGTCGACGAGGGCATCGACGCAATAGGTGGGGGAGGATGTCACACTCTGCCCTTTTCTAAGAGGTTATGCCACGCAGGCGATGACTTGGCGACACGAAGGCGATGATTTGGCGCACGAATGGCAACCTTTCTCGAGCCAAGTCTAGATATTTCCATAAATGGAAGACTCTAGACCCATCTTGTATATTATGTAGAGACTTGTAGAGTTTTCTAGATTTTTTATCTTAGCCATTGATTCAAATAGATCATAGCCGTTGGTTAGGGACTCTAGAAACTATAAATAGGCTAGTATTTGGCATTTTCCATCATCGAAGAAAACAATCAAGCAATCTTACACTCTTTTACAAAGCTCTCTTGCTTAATACAAAGCTTTCTCGCAACCTTCTCTTCATAGCTTCTCTTAGCTTTGTTGTGGCGTTAGTTCGGGGAAAGGCTCACTTAGCACATCGTAGGGGAGAATTGGCCGCACAGCCTTCCCCGAACTAACGCCATAACAACGCTAAGAGAAGCTAAGAAGAGAAGCTTGCGAGAAAGCTTTGTATTAATCAAGAGAGCTTTGTACAAAAGTGTTAGATTGCTTGATTGTTTTCTTCGATGATGGCAAATGCCAAGTACTAGCCTATTTATAGTTGCTAGTGTCTCTAACCAACGACTGTGATCTATTTGAATCAATGGCTAAGATCAAAAACCTAGAAAACTCTACAAGTCTCTACAAATATCTATATTATACAAGATGGGTCTAGAGTCTTCCATTTGTGGAAAGATCTAGACTTGGCTAGAGAAATCGTCTATTGGTGCCACCGAGAAATCCACCTTACTTGACCAGTTGCCTAGCTTTATCTCGGCTCCTTTCGCCACACCATCCACGGGTTTGGCATCGGCATTTACAGTCTTGAGCCAACCCTTGGAGTTTGTCACCTTGAGTCCCAACCGTGGCAGCCTCCAAACGTTCAAGCCGTTATCAAGAACGTTTCGGAGAGCCTCATTCTTGGTAGTGGAGCGCAAAATATCGAACCGGGGCACCAAATCCTCTGCATCTCCCACGAGATTAAAGTTCGATGAGATCTCGAGAACATGGGTTGGGCCTCCCGCACAAACTACCAAGTGGATAATACCCTCCTCAAACATCCTAACTTTATCTGAATCGAGGTCTGACTCGAATTCATAGTCATCTACCACAATTCCCTTTCCTCATTCAGTAGCTGAGGAGGAAACACAACCAGGAATGGAGGATGAGGGTACGTCCAAAACCACAATGGTGGCCTCTGAAATCTGGCCCCCCATCACGACAGTTTGCTGATCAACGGCAGTGGCAAGAATCTCCGTTAACGGGGCAGATATGATTGCTGGCTCCATCTCTACGGGAAGAGTGGTATCAATCCCTGCCCCAGATCCTGTCAAGAGAGAGTCATCCAGGTGTATTACAGTTGGAGGGTTTATCTCAAATCCCACTCGCCCTCTTGGATGACCCTTCTTCTTCCTTAGCACGGGTAGATTCACATGTCAGATAAGCGAACCAGTCAAGACCTCAGTCTGAGAAGTGGCCTCCGCAGGAATAACCACAACTGGAGACTCAAGTGAAGCAACCCTCGACGAAGACCGAGCGGTACGTGCTGCAGCAGGGCGAGCAGATGATGCAGGCTAGCGATAAGCTAATGGAGGAGCACTCACTCTCCACACCTTTCCTGGAAACAAAGAACAACACATAAGAAACTAAGTAAAAAGAGAGGAAAAATAGCAAACAGAAACGACATCTCAGCTGTAAAAATCTTGCGTCAAAATTTTTCATAAAGGTCGACCATGAGCGAACCCCCATCATATAGGAAAGGATGACACTGACCCACTCACGGATAACTTCGACAGATGGATGGGAAATTTCTCAACTACAAAAGACATAATATGGTTTAATACTGTAACAGAAGAGGTCGGGCATCTCACCTACTAAAAATATAAGAAACTTACGCGCAAAGTTCTATTTCTCAGGGAATCCCGTTGGATCCTCCACAATGTGCTCAATCTGCACATAGAAATAATTCTCGTAGAAACAACGGTTAGTCTTGTCATCCATTTTCACTACCAGACTCTTCGACCTCCAAAGACGCACATAGATCATCTTGCCGGGAATAAGTTGAGGGGCGAAGATACTGAGCATGTGATCCAAATTGATCTCACGACCGGTGAGTTCCGCAAACTTGAGAAACATGAGAAATAACTTGTACAGGTACGAAGAAACTTGGGCGGGGCATACCTCGTAAAATGGAAGAAATCCACCACCAGCTGAGGGAGAGGAAGTGTGTATTCGATGAGAAAGTGGTAGGCATAGAACATGGAGTACTCGAGGCAGTCAAAATGGACTATGTCGTTCCTTACCACCGGCCGCATGTCAACATAATAATGGATTCCCCACCTAGCTTTCAAATCTACAATGTCTTCCTCTTTTATAATAGAGAGGACAGGTTGGGGCTCCATCCCCGCGCGATTGCATAAGTCAATCTATTCACTCCCAAGACGAGGCAAGTTCTCGGTTACCGACAGGACCTCCTAATCTTCCACCAATTCCACTCATTCGGCGGCCAAAGCAAAAATTTTCAATGCCGAAATTGGGTCAGGGAGATTAGTGCAAGAAGAATCACCAGCCATTTTGTCAAGAGGTTGCGGCAAAAAGATAATGGAAAGAAAGGATGAATGGTTTTAGTCAACTGAGGGCGAATGAAAATTCAAAGTAGCAAGAAGAAAGTATATTCACAAAATTCTTTCAAGCAAAGGGTAAAGAAGTATGTCAATCAAATGATGAGTTTCTTCTGTTTATAAGAGACATAAATACCCCAAGAAAGAAGCCCAAGAATCGCCAATCGAATCTGATAGGGCACAAAGCGTTTCGATTCCCTAGGAATGTATGTCATATGGTGGCAACCACGAAACAACGCTTAAGTACCAAATGACATTTTGGTTCCGAAGCTGCCGCAACGGTCCAAAGGTATTTAAAGAGCACCGTCATCACACTTAAAAATAATGAGCATAACTAAGGGATAAGTAGTCAGATTTTTCTTAGATTTGTAGCAATCATGATCCGGTCGTCTGTCCCGACAGGGGACGGCCCCGAAAGACGGAGGGACTAACTGTATTGTTCCAAATCTGACCATTACGGTCAAGCTGACCAACATCTCATCCAAGCGACGAGCCGACGAAAGACGACTTGGTCTATCCTACATCCCGCTGTCACGACATCCGTCGAGTCAGAAGAAGCAATGCTCAAGGGACGACCAAGGGAGACATAGAGTGAGAGAGTGTCCAACCAAGTAAATAACAAAGGTTCTAGGACTATATATAGCGGAGTAAAACCTTCGGTTCGGGGGCCCGTCCTCTCTCCTGAGTTCTCTCTTCTGTAATCTTCGTAATGAAAGGAAGAACTAAGCATTCTCGAGATAAAATATGTAAAGCAACATCCCCATTGTTTAATGGGAGCCACAATTAAGAGTTTCAATAAAATTGATTACCTCTATTTCATCTCATATACTATTTTTTCGATTAGCTCATTGATCTTGGATTAATTATATTTAATTAGGATTTATCCCTTCATCTTCTTTAATTAATTTATTAAAAAGACTTCAATATATTTTGAGTCAAATAACAACAACTTTACCAGTTGTGCCATGCTCCATTTGTCCGTGCTATAAAAGAGTAGTAAAAATTATTGGGATTTTCAGTATATGATATGCTTAAAATAAGGTGAATTATAAATGCATGGAAATAAAACTTTTAAGTGAACTTTTAAGTTTCTCCAATAGTAAAGAGACATTGTCCAATATTGGAAGAGGAAGAGGGGTATTATGGGTATATAAGTAATTTCTCTTCTTCTAACTCTTAAAAAGTTGAGAAGAAGGCAAGCCTCATGCCGTCGTCGTCGCTCACTCGCTCGGTTTCGGCTTCGCTTCGGCTTCGGCTTCGGGTTTGGATTCGCTCAAATGATCGATTGATTGATTATTTTTTTGGACCAAATTTATTTGTTAATAGTAAAATATTAACAGAAATATTATTAAATATTTGTTTTGATAATAGAATATTAATATTAAAATAAATATTTATATTAAATATAATCTGTTTGCAATTGTGTAACGGAAAATTAAACTACCCTCTTCAATTTGTCCTCTTTATTTTCCTTTTTTTATTGTTTAGTAAACAACTATTTATTTTATGACATTTATGTCATGGCCGTTTTGCATAAACAACCATTCAGAAAAGTTGCACCTCTTCAGATTTCAACCCAAATTTAACTATAACTACAAGACTATTCTGATTAGAATTTCCATACGAATTTTCTAAGTTCTCCTCCTTTCTTCTGCATATTTTAACTTCAAAGAAAGCAACAATAAATGTGATTTTCTACCAAACTTTGTGTTCGCTTAAACACTGGAGTTTGAAGTACCACTATAACAATATGTAATTAGTTTTATCCTGGAAGGAAATAATCCTTAACCTTGGGTACTAGGAGGGAATTAAATTCCTTAAGAAAATACTGTGAAATCAGTGGGCTCGAATTGATTTTTGTTATTTCGTTTACATTTCTATTTATGTTATTTTATTTTCTCCGAAATTATTTTACAAATACAGTTTATTAACAAAAATTTGGCAAAGAGTGGTAATCATAGGAAGCAGCAAGGGACATATAGCAATTGAGGAAAAGTAAGTTGGGAGTTCCAGGTCGAAATTTCAATCACTTCAAAAAATGAACACGGGAATGACTATTGTTGAAAATGTTATGAAATAATATAAGAACAAGAACAATAATACAAGAACAAGAACAATAGAGAGAAAAGTAGAGAGAGGAGTATTCTTATTAATACTTTTGGGATGATTTACAATGGGGTAAGACCCCTCTATTTATAGGAAGATAAAAGACTTAGCCTTGAAGTAAGACTCTTCTTATAAGATAGACATTCACCTTAAATAGAGTTCTATTTATAACACTCCCCCTTGAATGTCTATTCAATAATGTGCCTCGTTAAAACCTTAACTAAAACAAAACCCAATGGGAAAAATTCTAGAAAAAGAAAAGAGTACATATGTTTAGAAATACGCCTATTTGTTGCCTCGTTAAAAACCTTGCAAGAAAAACCCAGTGGGACAAAACCTTGTAAGGGAAAAGAGTGCAACGCGCATTAACTCCCCCTAAAAAGAATATCAATTCACATCCTTGAACCTTCACATTCCAATCTTGTGCACTAGCTTCAAGAAATCGTTAGTAGATATTTGATAAATAAATCAACCATATTGACTTGAATGAATATTCCGTACCTTGAAATTATCATTCTTAATAGATATGAACATCTTCATGTAATGTCGTGGAATGAATCTTCAATACTTCCATAGGGATATCCTCGCCATCACATTATCATAGTTATAGCAAGATACATATGTACACAAATTGCACTTAGGATGTGGTACTTCAGGACCAAGAATTGTATATGCTTTAAGCAACTTAAATCTTTCAAGTTAAGTCATATAAGCCATATAATAAACTTTAGATGCACATCAAGTTTTCATGTCATGCTAAACAAATAAAATATCGAAAACTGATTACACATACCTTTGACCTTATACTTTCAAGTATTTGAACTACATGTCCAAAACTACATGTCTTTTATATAGAATCAATTTTTCTTGAATTGTATCTTTTCCATTTAGTCAATATTTTGTTTGTATTCGACAAACATAAGATCCTCATCGATATTTAGCGCTATCATAGATGTCGTCGACGAACATTTTATATCGGTTTCAATAAATTTTCATAAAGACATAACATGGAGATCTCTTTATTCATATATTCAGGTACCTGAATCTCTCATGAGATTTTATGAAGTGTTATGTCATGTGATCTTCTAGATCACTTGCCTCCTTATTGTGATCAATGATCATTTGCTCATCTTCTTTATTAAGAAGTTCTTTTGAAACCGATTTGTCTATACGGTTTAAGCGTATCAAAGACTTTGTCCTTCTGGGACTTAATATGAGCATTTGCAGTGAGAATATAGTTACTTTCTTTGGGTCAGCAAATGCGTATAGCATGCTTTGCAATATTTTGCAATTGAATTATCCTTTTATGAACTTCAGGTTCATATTATGATATTCGAGGATCTATATATACAAATGATAATTCATCCCATGTAACATTTTCTCAAGTGTTTATCATGTCTCCCCCTCATGTTAGAAAAGCTAACTTGTTTCCTCAACTTTGAGAGTCCATCTTTGTGCATTATGGTGTTAATGAAAATATACCGCACATCAATAATAAGATGAAATTATTTGGTTCCTGACCCTGAACCACTTGTGAGGGGAGAATATAATATACTCTCGTATGCAACGTATATCAAACTGATATATACAACTTTGTTCTCATAAGAAACAGTTTAGCTATTAAGTGGAGGCACTCAATAATTATCTTTCTAAACCAACTATGATATAAACCAACTTATCAAGATGAACTATCTTGAATAGAAAATCTTGAAATTATGCTCGATGTTATATTACTGAGCAATTTACCTCGCAAGCACCGGCCAGGCTGCGGGTTAATAACAATCGCACATGTAACCATATCATAGATGCATCATATGTGGTATACATGGCAGGTGAATGGGCCCATATTCACCTTTGATATTTCCAGAATTTATGGGATTCAACCTGAACTCTTTAGTTGGTCAATCAATTAATGAGAACAAGTAATATAAGAGAATTCGTAAAGAACTTTCTAGTTCTTTAATATTTACCCATGTGAATTCTCTATTACTGCATATCATACTTAAAATGAGATGGCTAACCCGAATGCCAACAGAATAAATTATCAATATTGATAAACTTCAAATTTACACCATGACGTGTGCAATTATCAATAAACTTCAAGTTTATTATGGTATGGGTTTTTATACCAATAAATATCCACTTTATTGTGGCATTCTTTTGTTTGTGTAGTACAAACTGGAGAATAAAGCGGGTAACTTTTCATATACAAATTATCCGCTACAAGTTGTAGTAATAGAAGATATCAAATCTTTCCTTTATTTATAGTCTCAATATAATCAATCGCTTTCGCATATACTTTGGAAACTGAATAAGTTTCTTTGAGACTTACTACCACACAATACCTTATTGGTAATCAATTGCGTTTCTCCAACATAGTAATAATTGGCTCTTCTAGAGCTCTCAATTAATTTTGTACTACCACAGATTCATCAACATCCATGTGGTGAATATCTCTTTTAAAGAGAAAGTTATACCATTATGGTCATGGTCAAAATTGTATGCAAGATATGTTTCTTGCATTATCGTTGTCCTTTAATAGTCATATTTCCAAAATATTTTGGTGTACAATAGGTACGTGACCAACGATTATTCATGCCATAACAATGACATTATTTTCATATATCATCTCAAACCTCCTTCTAGGGGTGAGTGTGGTATATTCAATACCAATGCGTCTGGCATTCGATTTGCTATTCTTTGCAAATGGATAATATTTTGCACATCTTTTTCACAAATAGAGATATGTGGATCAAGATAAGATAGTGATGCGTTTTTCCACAAAATTTCCCGTTTGGTCTCACCAACTTCTCCCCCTAATTTTGGGAAAAGTGTCTCATCAAATTGACAGTCTGCAAATCGTGCAGTGAACAAATCCCCTGTCAATGTTTCGAGGTAGCGAATAATGGAGGGCGATTCAAACCCAACATATATTCCTAACCTTCTTTGCGGACCCATTTTGGTGCGGTATGGCGGTGCTATAGGCACATATACTGCGCATCCAAAGATTCTTATATGGGATATATTGGGTTCATGACCCAAAACTCATTGCAACGGGGAATATTTGTGACAATTCGTCAGTCAGAGACGAACTAGCATTGCTGCATGCAAAATGGCGTGACCCCAAACCGAAGTGGGCAGCCGACGAACTAGCATTGCTGCATGCAAAATGGCGTGACCCCAAACCGAAGTGGGCAGCCTCGTTTTCATGAGTAAATGAGGTATTCAAGATTATTCTCATCTATTGTCTCAACATGATATCCATTTTGAATGATATCTTAAAAACTCAACAAGTTCCTCTTAGACTTGGAGGAGAACATTGCATTCTCTATGATAAATATTGTTCCTTTAGTTTCAGAGTTATAGTTGCTCTTCCGGAGCCTTCAATCAATTTACTACTACCAGAAATTATAGTAACATCTGCCTTACACATACTTAAAATGAGAGAAATATTTTTTCTCTTTGAAGATATATGTATTTTGATTTGTATGACATATATATTAAAGCTTATAACATGCACTTCATGTCAACTATTCGCAACTGCATAAAAATGTCTTGATAGTTGCTTTTTTTTTTTTATCTTATGGCATACACATTTTGTTAATACTCAGTTACCAATTCATTGTTGTTTATTAACAATAAACTTTATTACCAAAATTAGTTACTGACTCATACAACAATTACACACAGAGAAAATAGAACTGAAAATATGTTTGATTATTGAAAGTAACAAACACTAACTCAATATTATTAAACAAGCATAACAGCATATTATTTCTTAAGTATTACAACAAATGAACTATCATATTTTATACATAAATTATGATGTAATATTAATACTTACAATGGTTGATTACTTTAGTGGAACTGAACAAATACTGTGCACATATGAAATTGTTAATAATATTGATTCTACTATTTATGACAATGCACATATTTTACTTTTATTCACAGATTTGACTTAACTTATTAATATGGCACAGCAAACATTCAACAGTTGTCTTTGGTAAATGTATATTTGTGTAAGATATTTACACACCAACGGAACGAATTATTATTCAGAAACAGACTTAAAGTCTTGGAGCCTCAGATGAGCCCAATCATATCGTGCTTGTGGCAGAGTGACCAACTTCAGGTTGTCATATCTCCTTTAAGCCATTCCACAAGATAAGTGGATCTTTGACTGTGATATATTCAATTTTTTTCAAACCTTCATCAAGGTGATGGCGCAAGAAAATCAAGGCCTTAGCATAGTTTCAAACCTTCATTAAGGTGATGGCGCAAGAAAATCAAGGCATTAGCATAGTTTCAAACCTTCATCAAGGTGATGGCGCAAGAAAATCAAGGCCTTAGCATAGTCTTGGGTGGATATATTATTTCTGTCTTTAATGGCGTCTCCAAGACCCATTGCATCCAAAATGGATTTCAGTATCCAACACCCATGTCATGTAGTTCTTGCCCGAAATTTCAAGGGCAACGAACTTTCTTTTCATAATGTCAGACATAAAGCAAAATTACATCAAGAGCGTGTTCATACTTACGGGCTTTATTACAATTATCACATTCACTTCAGGGAATGAATCATAATTAAAACAAAATTAACAGTAATTAAAATTTTCAATTAGCACTTAGTTATTTGGTACTATGACCGTCAAGTATTCCCTGCACTAAAGTTAGCCAAATTGACTAACATAGTCAAATTAAAATATTTATATTGGAAAAAGCTAATAATTACGTTAATTAATGCAATTAGTAACTAAAATAAGCTACACTGAAAATACAGACAACACCAACATTAATTAAGTTTTAACAGGATTTATTTTCTTATGTTTTTGACAACTATATCCCTATAATCAGTGTAAGGTACATTGAAAATAAAAATACATTAATCAAGAAAGAATATATAAATCCTTTTGTTTTCCATATAATATTATCTACAGTTTAACTTAGCAAATATCATTTAATAGACATCTCCATCTCAACTAACGTGCTGGAGAACATGTAGACTGTATATAAGGACAAAAATAGTGATTTGTTTTTAAACATTTCTGGTATAATTATAAATAATACAACGACGATGTTTTTACAATTAATTTTGCATAACGCAATTACATTAACACAGTTTCAACGAACAATAATTGCAACGTTATTGTTCAATATCATACATATATTAGCTGCACAATAAATTGACTGTATGTTGTGACATAACAACACTGTGTTTTAGACGAATAATTAAAACACAACATAACTTGATGACATTTGACAATAGAAACCATGTTTACATATCAATTCACAGTACAACAATTTGTAAAGTTATCTTGTCATGAATATTAATTAGGAGGAGAAAAAATACCTTAATTTTCTCAAAGAGATTCTTGAGATAGTAGAGCTTCGTGCTGATAACGTGTTATGAAATAATATAAGAACAAGAACAATAATACGAGAACAAGAACAATAGAGAGAAAAGTAGAGAGAGGAGTATTCTTATTAATACTTTTGGGATGATTTACAATGGGGTAAGACCCTTCTATTTATAGGAAAATAAAAGACTTAGCCTTGAAGTAAGACTCTTCTTATAAGATAGACATTCACCTTAAATAGAATTTTATTTATAACAGAAAAACTCTTTTTTTTTCTGGTAAGCTTGGCACTGGGTGGCTCTAACTGATGATTAACATGAATAATTTCTTACTTTCTCAAGTTGTTTGACGATGCAACTAAAAAGGATGTGTTTCCCATTAATGAAGCTATACCGTCCAAGAAAAAAAGGCAAATTAAATGAATAAGGATGTAATTAAATATTAAAGAAGTTTGTGAAGACCTGGGGATAGTATTATAACTCATTCTGATCTGATTGTCAAGTATGGGGTGCTGAAGACTCGCAAGTCTTCTCCCCAGTAAAAAGTGATGGTTCATCATTGTTTCAGGTTCTTATTCTTCGTTCTCTTTGAGCTACTACTTTTCAAATTTTGGGCTCTATGTATCTTCCTTCGTTTGAGTCTAGTAAAACGAGGAGTGGAAACTTTTCCTTATTTAGAAATTTTTTAATGCCAAGATTGGATTTTCTAATGACGACAGCTTTTCAGTCAAATGGAAAAGCGAGTTGAGAATTTCCGTACTTTTGGTGGTACTTTCCTAAAATTCTGAATTTTAGTTAGGCAATGGGGCATGTGGCAGTGGTTGAGTGGGGTTCACAGAAATTAGACAAAATAGTTGTTGCCAAGGAGATAACAATGTGAGAGCAGCCACACAAGTGAGCCCAAATTTTCCGTTTGGCACATCTGTCTTCACTCTTCAGTCTTCACCAATAAGACTACTAAAGAATTTAAAATTAAAATTGGTGTCCGTAGATTAATTAATATAGCTGCAATTAGAATTAGGTACCTCATACAAAGATGATAACAAAATGTGTTTAATATTTATTGAAATGAAGAAAATAACACTAATTTATACGGTTCTCCATCTGTGAAAAGTGATAAAAATACTTTAGAGGATGAAGAGTGATGAATTGAATCCTTTGGTGGTTGAAGCTGGACTTCACTATATGAGTAGGACGTTCTCCATAATTGAGGTTCGCCAGCTAAGCAATAGAATCCAAAGCAAGTTAAAACGTAGTTATGTAACCTTAATTTTTCTTCTAAATTTGCAATAAAGTCTTTACTTTGAACAAGTGTCCACCCAATTTGCTTCTGTCTAGTAGCTTTATCACACTATGTTACGGGAAGAAAAATGATATATTTCACGGGCAGTGGAATCTAACTAACTGACCTAGTACGACGTAACAGACAAATACTTACAGTATTTGCTACGAATCAAAGAATATAAAAGTAATGGGCAAATTTGAATTCCTGCGTCCTTAGCTTATATATATGCACGCTTACAACGTAGAGAACGGCCTAATCGAGGCCGACTTGAATAAGGACGGCCTCAGCAAGCGGATGAACCAAGCGACATGGCTCAAGACGATGTCGCTTAAAGTTCTGACTTTCCCGTACACTGAGACCACCAACCCCTTGTACTTTTTTTGATTATTTCGAAAAAGGTCCTTTAGTATATAAAGGGGACATTCTCTTTATAAAGGACTCATGTGTATCTTATTATTAAGAACATACAACTCTCTTTCTGGTGAAACAACTCTCTCTTACTCTATCATTCTTACATCTCAAGTTATTTTTACTGCTATCTCAGATCTTAACAAAGTAATTTCTCTAGTTCATATAATCCTTGATTCCGATTAACCCATACTATTTTTCAATTGTTTCTGAGCTTAATAAGTACTTTACTTTTTTAGCCAAACAATTTGGCGCCGTCTGTGGGGATTTTGAGAATCAAAGTTGTAGCTTGCTTCGAGAGATCTTTCACAAAATCACATCCTACAACCCAGAATGGCTGAAAACAAAGCAAGAATGAAAGCTATCATGGATGCTAGAGCCGATCTTATGGGTCCTTTCAACGAAGCTCTGAAGGGGATGCTCCACACGCAACTCCTAGCACCTTGATAAGCGTGAAAATATCAACATTCCCCTTCTGAAGATCTGGTGGTTCCACGGGAAAAAGATGTCTCTACATCCGCAACCAAAGAGGCACCCCCAGAGGTAAAGAGGCTATTGGAAGAATGGTTGACAAGTGCTCTAAGCAGCTTAGCCGGAAAACCACCCAACACCAAATGCACACCGACATCAGTGATAGACAACCATAACCGAAAGTGAGCTCGGGGTCACACTAACCAACAACATGCCTGCCGATGCTCCAGCACACGAGGGGACGCTCATGGCTATCCTCAAAAAGATGGAAGATATGGAAAACGAGAACAGGTCGCTTCGCTTCAAGATGAAGGAACACCAAGAAAGAGTGGACAAGATCCCTGGGGCACTTAAATTGCTGCCAAAGCGAGATGTAGGGAGGTTCGTCGAACAACCCTACACAGAAGGAGCTGCACCTTATCCCATCCCAAAAACCTTCAAATTACCCCCCTACTTGAAGGTGTATGACGGGACATCGGATCCCGTAGACCACCTAATCCACTAAGTTACAGCGGTCAAAGTAATGATTTGTCAAAAGAACAGGTACCGTCCTGCTTCTGAAGAAGTTCGGCGAAACATTAACAGGAGGGGCCCTAACATGGTACTCCCAGTTGCCGGCCAAAAGGATCTCCACGTTTGAGGAAATGGCAGACAAATTCGGTATCGCCCACGCGGGAGACAAGAAAACAGAAGCTCATGCCAACAACATCTTCGGTGTCCGACAGGTCTCAGGAGAAGGACTTCGAGAATTCTTAGCCAGATTCAACAGAGTCAAGATGAGCTTGCCAAATGTATTAGAGGGTATGGAAGTCACGGGCTTTCTGAGCGGACTTAGCAGGAACGCTCACGAGCGACCACAAAATTGCTTAGCCGTCTTATGAAATATCCCCCCACCACCTGGGAAGAAATCCACAACGCCTACTGCGCCGAGGTACGTGGAGATGACGATGACCTCACTGGCCCAACCAGGCAGCTAATAGGGGTTAACCCAGAGATTCGAAGGGACTGACACAATGAGGGACGATGGGAACAAGCCCCACGCCTCAACAGGGAAAGACATCAACCCTACATCAGAACTTCACAACCACCAAGGCACGCGGATGCCTTGCAATGGCATGTCGCTCCATTGAGGAATGACATAGGTAAGTCTCCTTCATTATATGCACATAACTTTTGTATGTCTCCTTCAGAAATTGTGTACGCACTGGAGAAGCTGGGCAACAAAGTGCAACGGCCAGCGAAGATGAAGTCCGACCCCCCCCCCCCCACAAAAAATCAAACGCCCTATGTGAGTTCCACCTGGAACGAGGGCACAAGACTGAAGATTGCATAGGTCTCCGACAGGAGGTGGTCCGGTTACCAAACCAAGGATTCTTGAAAGAGTTGCTCAGAGACAAGGGAAGGCTCAACTTCGCGCGCGGGGGAGAACAACCTCAAGGTCCACCAAGGCCGCCGTCACCAATGCGCACCATCAATATAATCATTGGGAACGGCAAAGACTCAGCGATCAACAATGTCAAATTCACCACCACTCACAAATTGAAGCGAACTATCGCTCACGAACGATATGATGACTTCGAAGATAGTATCACATTCGATAAGTCTGATACCGACGGTTTGTTTTTCCCTCACTATGATGCCTTAGTTATTACTTTACGCATAGTAGATACAAATGTAAAAAGGATCATGGTCGATGATGGCAGCGGCGCGTGTATCATCCATCCAAGAGTCCTTACATTAATGGGACTCGAGGATAAAATAATTCCGCGTTGCATAACACTAACTAGATTTAACAATGCAGTTGAAATTACCTCCGGTGAGGTAACGCTACCCGTCTTGGCAGGAGGAGTTAAGATGGAAACCATCTTCCACGTAATGAATCAAGAAACGGCATACAACGCCATCATAGGACGTCCATGGATACATGCTATGAGGGCAGTCCCCTCCAACTTCTATCAAGTGATCAAATTCCCAACTCTATGGGGAGTGTACAGTATACGGGGCGAGCCACACACCACCCAAGAATGTTACAAAATAGCCAAAAAATACACTCACACCAAGTAGCTTAAAGGAGCCAGTGCAGAAGCATAGCAATCAGTCCTGTCGGGGATTAAGGTCTACCCGATAGAAGACGCCATCAAAGATCCCAACGACGTCAAAGCTAGCAAGGCAAAAATCGAAGACCTCAACCTCGTCCAGCTGAGCAACAGTGACTCCACCAAGAAAGCGTACATAGGACACGGTCTCTCAAATCCAAGTAAGTATCGTGAATTCCTATCTGACCACGTAGACCTGTTTGCCTTTTTCCATGCAGATATGTCAGGAATCCCACAATAAAAATCCTCCCACAAGCTAAATGTCGACCCGCTTTTCCCACCAGTGCGGCAGGCGAGGAGAAAATTCAATGCCACGATCAATGAAGCAGTGAGCGAAGAAGTAGACAAGCTGCTGTCTAATGGCTCCATCAGGTAATCCAAGTATCCAGAGTAGGTCGCCAACGTTGTAATGGTCAAAAAGAAGAATGGGAAGTGGCGGATGTGCATCGACTTCACCGACCTGAATAAAGCATGTCCAAAAGACTCATTCCCACTACCCCACATCGACCAATTGATAGACGTCACGGGGGGATACGAGCAGCTGAGCTTCCTTGACGCATACTCCGGTTACAATCAGCTCATGATGGCCGAAGAAGATCAGGAGAAAACGACCTTTATCACTCACCAAGGGACTTATTGCTACAGGGTATGCCCTTCGGGCTCAAGAATGCGGGGGCTACATTCTAAAGGCTGGTGACCACCATGTTCAAGGAGCAGATTGTCAAGACAATAGAGGTCTATATCGACGACATGCTAGTAAAGTCGTCGAAAAAAGAGGATCACCTCAACCAGCTGAAGGAAGCTTTCAAAATACTAAGAAGGTACGGCATGAAGATGAACCCAGAAAGTACGCCTTCAGCGTAGCCTCGGGAAAATTCTTGGGATTTCTGGTATCACAAAGGGGGATCAAAGTCAACCTAAACCAGATCAAGGCCATAGAAGCCATCCCAGAAATACTGAGCAACAAAAGCAACAACAGAAACTGACGGGCCCTCTCCACGTTCATCTCGCGCTCCTCCGATATGTGCCACAAATTCTTTGGTGTATTGAAAAAGGACCAAGGACTATAATGGAACTAGGAATGCGTCGACGCCTTGAGGTGTTTGAAGGCATACTTGTCGTCGCCACCCCTGCTGGTCAAAGCCAACCCAGGCGAGCCACTGTTGGTTTACTTGGCTGTGTCAGAAGTTGCAGTCAGCGCCATCCTGGTGCGCGACAATAAAGGTACACAATCTCCTATCTATTACATTAGCAAAACTTTGGTGGACGCCGCAACCCGGTACCCAAACCTTGAGATGCTGGCATTGGCGCTCGTAGTGGCTTCACGAAAGCTTCGGCCCTATTTCCAGTGCCACCCTATAAGGGTAGTAACGACCTTCCCTTTAAGGAGCGTCTTACACAAACCCAAACTCTCAGGATGACTCTCCAGATGGGCAGTTGAGCTCAGCGAGCATGATATCACATACCTCCCAAGGACCGCCATCAAGTCATAATTCCTTGACGATTTCATCGCCAACTTCAGCGCGGAGGTCCTGCCCAAGGAAGAACTCGAGGCACAACGCACATCCTCCAATAACGACCTATGGGTCCTTTATGCGGATGGCGTCGCCAATGCATCAGGATCGGGACTGGCACTCGTTCTAGAGGTTCCCACGGGCGAAATAATTCGCCAGTCCATACGATGCCCGAAAATGACTTACAACGAGGCCGTTATTGCAGGCATGAAACTGGAAACCAAATACGGGCTCGCTGAATCCTCCTCTGCGACTCCCAACTAGTGGTAAACCAGGTCACCATGACTTACCAAGTCAAAGAGCAAAGGCTACAAAAGTACCAGGCAGAAATCCGCAAACTAATGGTTACGTTTGACGAATGCCGCTTCGAGCAAATTTCCCAAGCACGGAACATCGAAGCGGACGGCCTTAAAATGTTTGTTGCATCCACCAAAAATTTCAACAAAGAAAGTGTGGTCACGCTCCTCCACTCACCCATTGACCACATCGAGGACTCTCCTTAAACCTGACTTGGGACTGACACAACCAGTTCATATCTTATTTGCAGGACGGGACATTGCCTCCCGATAAAAAGGAGGCTAAGAAGCTTCGCATACAGGCCGCACGATACTGCATGATCAACAACGACTTTTATAAGAGGACATTCGGTGCTCGCCTAGCCAAGTGCTTAGGGCCACATCAAATGAGACCTGTACTTGAGGAAGTACACGAAGGTCACTGTGGCGCTCACACCGGTAATCGCGCCCTTGTGTGGTGCATCATATGTGCCGGCTACTACTGCCCACTATGAAAAAAGAGGCGGCCGAATATGTCCGCTGATGCGAACAATGCAAAAGGTACACCCCAATGATACATCAGCCTGGAGAACCCCTCCATTCCGTCACTTCACCTTGGCCATTCATCAAATGGGGGATGGATATAGTCGGCCCACTGCCAGCAGGACGAGGAAAGGTAAAATTGTTACTTGGTTTAACTTGCTATTTCTCTAAGTGGGTGGAAGCAGGTGCTTACGCGCAAATACGCGAAGAAGAGGTCATCACCTTCATATGGAAGAACATCATATGCCGCTTCAGCATCCCCAAAGAAATAAGCTGTTACAACAGGTGTCAATTTATCGGTCAGAAGACGCCAGAGTTCTTCGAGAAATGGCGCATCAAAAGGATACTATCCACGCCGTACCACCCCACCGCCAACGGCCAAGCAAAATCCTCCAACAAAACAATCCTAAACATACTGAAGAAAAAGCTGGAAGACGCGAAAGGGTTATGGCCTGAACTGCTACCTGAAGTGTTGTGGGCAAACACAACTACACTCAAGTCCAGCACCGGGGAAACCCCGTACTCATTGGTTTACAGAACCGACGCTGTCATACCCGTCGAAGTAGTCGAGCCCAACCTAAGGTATTCGCACACCAGTGGAACAGAAAATGATGCCAATAGACTCCAAGACCTTAACGGAGCCGGGGAAAGAAGGTAAATGGCCCACATCAAGATGGTAGCCCAAACACAACAAATTGAGAGGTATTACAACAAAAAGGCGAGAATAAGACCACTCAAAATAGGAGATTACGTCCTCAAGGCCAAGACATTGGCCTCCGAAGACCCAAATGAAGGAAAACAGGGCACAAACTGGGAAGGACCCTACAAAATCACAGCGGTAGCCGGTAAGGGAGCATTCCAGCTCGAGACAGTGGAGGGAAAAATGCTCCAGAATAACTGGAATGTCGCTCACCTCAAACATTTCCACTTCTAAGAGGCGTCTCCCGAGTCGTACTCTTTTTCCCTTACCCGAGTTTCGTCCCAGTTGGATTTTCTTGGGAAGGTTTTTAACGAGGCGGCAAAGGGGACACCTGGAGATTTTTGCAGTACAAGTGTATCACATCGGCCCCACCATATACTCTCCAAGACTGATATGATACAGGGACTAGATTAGTACCATCTCCAGATGTAAAGAAAGGCAACGACCATCTCCAGATATAAAGAAAGGCTACGGCAATTTCCAGATGTAAATAAAGGCTACGGCCATCTCTAGATGTTAAGAAAGGCTACGACCATCTCCAAATGAATGAAAAGGCTACGACCATCTCCAAAAGAAAAAACGGCTACGGCCATCTCCAGATGTAAAGAAATGCTACGACCATCTCCATATGAACGAAAAGCCTACGACCATCGCCAGATGTAAGGAAAGGCTAAGGCCATCTCCAAATAAATGAAAAGGCTACGACCATCTCCAAATGAATAAAACGGCTACGGCCATCTCTAAATGAACGAAAAGGCTACAGCCATATCTAAATGAATGAAAAGGCTACAACAATCTCCAAATGAATAAAAGGCTACGACCATCTCCAAATGAATGAAAAGGATACGACCACCTCCAAGTAAACAGAAAGGCTAAGGCCATTATTTTAACACGGTTAAGGACATCGAGTTTTACATGGATAAGGCCATTATTTTAACACGGTTAAGCCGTCGAGTTTTACATGGCTAAGGCCATCGTTTTTTTTACATGGCTAAGGCCATTATTTTAACACGGTTAAGGCCTTTGAGTTTTATATGGCTAAGGCCATCATTTGTTTTACATGGCTAAGGCCATTATTTAAACACGGTTAAGGCCGTCAAGTTTTACATGGATAAGGCCATCATTTTTTTACATGGCTAAGGCCATTATTTTAACACGGTTAAGGCCGTCGAGTTTTACATGGCTAAGGCCATAGTTTTTTTACATGGCTAAGGCCATTATTTTAATATGGCTAACGCCGTCAAGTTTTACATGGCTAAATCCATCATTTTTTTATGGCTACAACCATGGCCATTGAACTTTATTTGGCTACGGCCATAACTTCCACGCGGTCAGGACCGCCGAACATCCCACTTGGATTTAACTACAGCAAGGGAAAAATAAAAAGAAGAGAAGTATATAATGCTCCAAAAAATAGAAAGAATTGACTACGGCAAAAATCGTATATCTTTATCCACAAAAGGGTCAACACCTACTGTACAAAAATCAGTATTTAGAATCATATTTACAAAGGCCCTTAAGGCCCCTGCCTCTCTGGCCGTCCTGCCCTGCCTGACCTCCATGCAGCCCATCTTCATTCCCGGGGGGATGCACCTTGTAAATCCAAGAACTGGACTCCAAACGGTTGACGTCTGCAGAGTTACCCTCCTCCCGGGGTGGCGATTCAGGATTGTAGCCGGCCGCTTCACGGGAAACTCTAACCAGTTGGCATTGGCTCTCAATTTAGGCCTCAAATGTTCGCCCAGCCGCCAAAAGTGTTCGAGCATGACCAGTCGGGCCTCCGCGTAAACCCACATCTCATGTGCCTCACGAGACACGTCGGCATGTGCTAGGGTCCGTTTGAGGTCCTCAACCTCGACCTTTTTGGCGTCGAGTTCCGCCATTAAGGTCGCAGCCCGAGCGCGCAACTCCTCCGCCTTCACCGCAACTACACGCCCAAGCTACAACTCTTCAACCTTAGCCTGAATGAGGGCCTCCATCTCCGCGGTCTGAGCAACGGCGCAAGGCCCTCACGAACCACCCTGAAGTTAGGGTTCTGCCTGTATATTTCAGCCAAGGTCCGGTACGCCTCACGTGTTTTATTATATTTTTGCACCAACCTATTGTATTTGGCCACCTTCTTCTTCAGGCGTCGGCCCTTTTCCGCCTCCAGGATAAGAACTAAACAAAAAAAGAAACGAGCAAAATGTGAGTACAAGGGAAATCGCCTTCCACTAACGCAAAATAAAAATCACCAATTAAGCCAAAAGATGTACCTAAAAGGCCGCGCCCGCCACTCTTCGGGCCAGGCCCTTGTCACTGAGCTCTGCCAAGGCCGCACTCTCAGCGCCGGTGTAGAGGAGAGTTATGTTGGTGGCCTCCTCCTCGCAGTTCTCCAATAAATTATAGTGATTAGGAATCACTGGGAGTACCGGCCAGCCACCATCTCCACGTGGTCCCCGAACTCGCCTTCTATGCCCGCGTGCTCCGCAGCGATCTCCGGGCCCGCTGCATCCACACTTTCATTTCTTATTTCCGTAGCCTCCCTTATCATAGAAGACCTCCCTGAACGAATGGCCTCGGCCATAAAAACCAGCCTAGATTCAGAGCGAGGTAGTTTAACCTTCTCCGTCTGAGTAACTACGACCTTGCCGGTCAAAATCCGACGTCTCTTCCTCTCCAGCGTCTCTTCCTCTTTAGGGTCCCCCTCAGCGGGATGCGAGACAGGCTCAGATGGGGACGGTTCGACGACTGACGCTTTTGTGAGGGCAACCCCGAGGACGGTTCCGGGCTCAACCACTATTATCTCTTCGGGTGCTGCTTCGAGAACGACCCTTGGCACAATATCATACACTAATTTCGGAGCCGCCTCTGATGCGATCTCCTACTTTAAGAGGGGAGAAACACTACTCCTGGACGTGCCTACGAGGATCATATCCTCCTCACCAAGTCTTGGTGCTGCCATTGAAGGGGCGACCGCAGCTCTCTTCTTTTTCTTATTCTGCGCCTTCTTGGAGGCTCCTTGACCTGCCAAAACATGAATAGGTAAGCAAATTATGGGGAACCCATGAGTCAAAATGGAAAGGAAAAATCAAGCAAGGCCGTTACCTGACGGTCCGTAAAGCCTGAGAAATTCCAGCCAGGTACGGCATTCCTCCACAAATGGTATCAACGCCCGCACCTGCGACCTAATGTCTTCAACCCTTTGAGGAGGGCGAGCTGTCACTGCATGAAGCCAAAGGGAAATTTACAATGGTGAAAACCACCAAAATAAGATTTTCGTAGTAAAAGCTACGTACAATAATATTTACATGCATCGTTCCACACCTCCGGAAACCCTCCAGGGTTGGACACCAGGTGCTCGGTGCACACATAGAAAAATCTCTTCTAAAATTTGTGGTTGACCCTATTGTCCGCTTGCGACACAAAGCTTTTGTCGCCCTGGCGCACTAACTTGAGCATTGAGCCTCTCGTAAAGCTCACGCCGAACATTTACAAGAGGTGATGAACGGTAACCTCTTTTTCAGCCTTCACCGCATAGGTAGTGAGAATCCTACACACCTTCAATGCGTACGGAGTAAGTTGGGGCGGGCACGCCCCGTACTAGCGACAAAGCTCCTCCACCAAAGGGTAAAGAGGGAGACTATACCCAATGCGAAAAGCGCATTCGTAGAACATGCAATACCCAGGCATGTGTACATTAGCCTAGTTTGTCCCGGCGGGAACCAGCGCGATGTAGTCAGGGATATTGTATGACTCTCTGAGAGTAGCCAAAAGAGATGGCGTCAGTTCGCTGAGTTCCCAAGGGGGATGCTTACACTGGTTCTTAAAGCCTTTCCATGCGGCCATATCCAGTGGAAGAATATTAGCCACTGAGAAGGGAGCAGGAGCCTCCTCGGCTTTCCAATCGTCTGAGGACAACGAGACCCTAGAGGGGGCTTTACACTCAGTCCTGATATTGTCTTGACGACGTTTAGTCATAATGGAAGTTATGAGAAAAGGGCGTTTTAGAGAAACAAGGTTCGATTCTCAAGAACAAATATTTTAAAGGAAATGATCAGCGGGTGCCAAAGAGAGATGAGATAAAGGTTGAGAAAGTGCTCTCCAAAAAATTCGAACGATGATTTGGGTTCAACATCTCCCCTATTTATAAGGAAAGGTGCACGTAAATCGAAAGGGCTTGGTTCGAAAATCATTGTGGAAAACCAAAACGTCACGTCATGTCTTGAACAATCTCAGGAGAAAAAGTAATGATCACGCACGTGATCGATGACGTCATCTTAAAAAAGGAGCCCTAAAAAGAGGTTTTTGAGTCAACGGCTTAGCGCCTCTGCATATGATCACTCCCCCTCTTGTACGGTATCAACAGGAACGGCCAAGATTGTACAAAGGACGAGCATGCATGTCTGTTTGTTGAAGACGTCTCTCGGCTATGTCTCCAACAAACAGAGGGACTATCTGTAATGAGCAAATTTGGTTCCCTACATTCTTAAGTTACATATATGCACGCCTACGACGTAGAGAATGGCCTAATCGAGTTCAACTCGAATAAGGGAGGCCTCATCAAGCGGACGGACCAAGCGACATGACTCAAGACGACGTCGCTTAAAGTTCTTACTTTCCCGTACACTGAGACCACCAACCCCTTGTACTTTTTTTTATTATTTCGAGGAAAGTCCCTTAGTGTATAAAGGGGGCCTTACCTTTGTAAAGGACTCATGTGTATCTTATTATTAAGAATATACAACTCTCTTTTTCTTTCTCTTTCTGGTGAAACAACTCTCTCTCACTTTATCATTCTTACATCTTAAGTTATTATTTTTTATTTTTTTTTCAGTTAAAGCTTGGTATTCATATATAGCAAAAGATGTACAAATGTTCCTACTAGTAGCTAATTAGACAGTCAGCTACTAAATCTATTTACATTTCAATTCTATGTAACTACCAAAAGAAGCGCAAAATCATATGTATTTGAGTTCCCACAAGTAACGACACAAAAATAATTATGGAAAGCAGTTGAGTTGTCGTAGACCGATCTGCCAGCTTCTACTGTGTCTTCCACGAATGTGAAGGAGTAATGCAATCTCTCTAGTGGTTCTATCTTCATCGTATGCCATATTCTGAAATCGTATTTTGTTTAGCGACTGCCATATTAGAGCTACAACACGTACAAAAGCAGCAGCAGTGATAGCATTCCTCCATGCACGACTACGAGTTTTACTGCATATCCATTCCAATTCACTGTCCCAGTCAAGGATTTGTCTCAAATTGCCCAGCCAACAGCCAATTCTAGACCATAAACTCTTAGTAACGCAACATTCGAAATAGAGGTGCTGGAAAGTTTCCACCTGTTGTTTGCAAAACACACACAGTGAAGGGATTTGAATACCATAGTTTGCTAATCTATCCACAGTATGTAATCTTCTTTGGGCAGCCAGCCAAGCAGTAAATTTATGTCGAGGCAGGACATTTTGAAACAGAAGTAAGTTACTCCAGTCGACTCTATCAAATCTAGGTAGCATACTGATATACAGTTTCTGGATTTGAAGTTTGTCGAGGCAGCATACAGCCTTGAATATGTCAGCGAGAGAGCCTTGCAGCTGCTGGTTTTCCATAAGATCTTCTCTGCATTGTATGATTTTCCTGATGACCCAGGCTGCTTGCTTGGGTACATTTACTGTGCCAATATCAGCTTTTTTAATTTAGTAGCAGTGAACCCAACGGACCCATAGGCAATCCTTCTTCCTAGCAAGGTTCCAAAGTAGTTTTGTGATTGCTGCTTTGTTCCAGATGGTTACATTCAATATATTTAGGCCTCCAGCAGTTAAGCGACTGCATACTTTATCCCAAGCCACTAGGGCTCTCTTTGATACACTGGCAGCTCCTGTCCAGAGGAAAGTCCTACATATTGTGTCAATAGCTTTTAATACTTTCTTTGGAAAGAGGAAGACCTGGGACCAGTAGGCTTGTATGCCAAAGATGACAGCCTTAATTAGCTGACACCTACCAGCATAGGATAGTACCTTTGCAGACCAGCAGGTGATCCTGGCTGTGATTCTCTCAATGAGAGGCAAGTATTGATGTATAGAGAGTTTCTTAGAATCCAAGGGAATGCCCAGGTATCTAAAGGGAAGTTTGCCTTCACTGAAGCCCAAGAGTTCTATGAATTCTATTCTAACCTCCTGTGGTACCCCTGCAAGGTAGATGGCACTCTTGCTTGCATTTGCTTCCAGACCAGAAGCCTTAGAAAACTTGAGGAAAGTTTGGTGAAGGATCTGAATGGAGGTGGTGTCTGCCAGACAGAACATAAGTAGATCATCTGCAAAACAGATATGGGTACAAATTAGCTTCCTGCACTTTGGATGGAAATTGAAGTTGTCATTGCTGTGGAGTTGTCCCATGCTTCTGTTCAAATACTCCATAGCCAGCACGAATAGATATGGAGACATTGGATCACCTTGTCGTATCCCTCTTTTGGCATTGAATGGTTTGGTGAATCCTCCATTCATTACTAAGGAAAAGGATACAGTAGTGGTACAAGCCATAATCCAGTCAATGAATTTGGCTAGGAAACCATAAGCTATCAGAATCTACTGCAAGAAGGGCCATTCTAGTGTGTCATAAGCTTTTCTCAAGTCAACTTTCAGTACACATCGAGGAGAGACACCCTTTCTAGAGTATCCTTTGAATATCTCATGACTGGAGGATATTATCAGCAATACTTCTTCCTTCTACGAATGCAGACTGGGCTAGGCCAATTAGATCAGTGATAACACCTTTTAATCTTCTGGTAATGATCTTTGATATAAGCTTGTACAATGTAGTGCAGCAGGCAATGGGTCTGTAGTCCTTGACAGTAGCAGGAGAGCTGATCTTGGGAACCAATGCAATGGCTGTAGTGTTAATCATATGTGGCATAGAGCAGGAAGTGAAAAAATCCCTTGTAGCAGCTAAGACATCATGCTTGATTATCTCCCAGTTCTTAGTAAAGAACTCCACAGGATAGCCATCCACTCCAAGAGCTTTGTTCTTTGACATGTCATGAAGAGCGTCAGAAACCTCCTCCATAGTGATATTCCTAATTAACATCCTCTGTTTAGCTAAGGACAAGCATTTGCCTGTTTTAATAGTAGCAATATCCACGCATGGCAATTCCTCAGCACACACTCCCATCAGGCCTTGGAAAACTGCAAGGAACTCCTGCTCCACATCTGTTGGATCAGAGAGCTTTACTCCTTTGTCAGTGCAGATTGAGTTGATGGTATTTTGACAATTCCTGATCTTCCATTGAGCATGGAAGTATCTAGTATTAGCATCTCCACAGTCAATCCAAGTAGCCTTTGACTTCTGCCTCATCACTTGTTCTTCCACACTGCTCCATTTTTCTAATTCTGCCAATGCTGACCTTTCCTCAAGAAGTAAGTTCTATGAAAGTGGTGTGATCTGCAGTTGAGTTTGAATAATATCAAGAGATTCTCTAGCCTGGATAATTTTCTGACTGTATGATGCCATATGACTGTTGACCTCCTTTACCTGCTGCTTCAAGAGCTTCAGTTTAGTCCATACCTGTTGCATAGCATTGCCTCTGCATTCCTGGTTACATACAAGCTTGACTATATCTTGAAACTGTGGGAGATCCATGATACCAATGTATAGCCTGAAGGGCTTTGGATGCAAAAGCTTCTGGCCACCCAACTTGATAAGAATTGGTGTATGGTCTGAGACTGAAGGGTTTAAAAACCTCAGCTGCAATATGCCCGTACTGTTGCACCCACTGGAAATTTCCCAGTGCCCAATCTATCTTGCTATAGACTCTAGTTGAAGTGTGTTGCTTCTTTGTCCAAGTGTAGTTCCATCCTATCTTCCTAAGGGGAGTAAGGTTCAAGTCATAAATGAACTGCTTAAATCCTCTAACTTCAGCCTCAGTAACAGTAGAGCCAATCATGTCTTCAGCAGATAAAACAGTGTTGAAGTCTCCACTAATTAACCAAGTGTCTTGGTTAGGAATAGAGATCCCTTTAAGGTCACTCCATAACCTTTCTCTTTGGCAGGCAGTATTTTGGGCATACACAATAGTAAGGTGATTTTTTATATGGCTAGAGGGATCCTCTATGTAGCATTGCACAAATTGATCAGAAGCATAGGATATAGTAGCCTGGAAGTGTGGTTTCCAGAGCAGCCAGATCCTCCCATTCACTGCCTCTGAATAGTTGCAAAACACCTTCCATCCCTGTGCAACCTTCCTTTGGATTTTCTGGGCTTTATGTTGCTTAACTCTAGTTTCAAGACACCCCAATACATCTATTTTATTAGCATTCAGAAGTTATTTTTACTGCTATCTGAGATCTTAACAAAGTAGTTTCTCTAGTTCATATTAACCTTGATTCCAGTTAACCCATACTATTTTTTGATTGTTTCTGAGCTTAATAAGTACTTTACTTTTTTAGCCAAACAATATATAACCTTGGAGTGACAAATTAAAAGAATAATATATATCACTTGACAGTGATTAAATGATGAACGTTTATATGCAAGAAACTTTTATTGCATTGATAAATTTGGTATAAATATCAAATTTATACGAATTTTTAAATTCTTGTGAAAAGCGTGATAGCCGTAGTAGACTTTGACGCGAGTTTATTAGTACTATAGTATATCATAAACAGCTTTATTTTCCGATTACAAATAAAAGAAATTTCACTTATCAAAGCACTCGACCTAAGTCAAAATATCAAAAAGTAATGGAAAAGAAAGGTTGGAACTTTCAAAGACAAAACAAGGAAAACAGAACGGTAGGAGATAAAAGACGGATGAGGGCCTAAAATGTCCTTGAATTATTCGTTTTGGTATAGTAATATCTTCTATTCAATTATTGAGCCAAATATGTCCTTCTATTAACGTTTTTGGCTCACAAATATCCTTTGAGTTAACTGAGAGACACGTGTCATCGTCCTATTGGCTCATTCTTAATATTTCTTAATTAATTAAAACGACCCATTATTCATACCCGAAATAATTTTCTAAAGAAATTTTTCTAAAGGGAATATTTTCCAGTTTTTACAAACAAAAAAAAAATAGATTTATTTTACTAAAATAGTACTTTTGTAAAAACAAAAATAAAATCTGAAAAGCAATTTTCTAAAGGAATATTTTTGAAAAAGCTGGAAAAACAAAGTAGAATAATGCTTTCCAGTTTTTTCCAGTTGAAAAGTAGCAATATTTTATTAAGAAAAGTAGAAAATTGCTTTCCAGTAGAACGTTAATGTTTTGGTATCAAAATTTTAAGGGTTAATGTTTTTTAAAACGTTAATTTTTTTTCCAGTGGAAAATTAGAAAATTTCTTTCCAGTAGAAAAGTAGAAATATTTTCTAAAGCATTATTCTAATTTGTTTTTCCATTTTTTTCAAAAATATTGCTTTAGAAAATTACTTTTTAGATCTTATTTTTGTTTTTACAAAAACATTATTTTAGTAAAAAAGATCTAATTTTTTGTAAAATATGAAAAAATCTTTTTTTTCTTCAGTTTTTAGTAAAAAAAATGTTTTAGAAAAATTGCTTTAGAAAATTATTTTTCGGGTATGAATAATGGGTCTTTTTAATTAATTAAGAAATACTATGAATGAGCCAATAGGACGATGACACGCGTCCCTCCGTTAACTCAAAAGGCATTTGAGAGCCAAATATATTGACGGACGAATATGCCCTAATTAGTAGGTGGAGGATATTATTGTACCAAAATAAATAGTTCGGAGACATTTTAGCCCATTTTCCGCACAAAAAAGGAAAAAGTGAATAAGGTGTAGGAATGGGTTTTTTCCAGCATCAATATTTTTGCCAACTTGTCTTAGTGCACTTCATTTGAAAGCTTACATGGATAAGAAAGGAAGACATGAAAATTTATTTGTTTGGGATTTTAATATTATGCCGTACTGGAGAATATGAATAGGCTCCACTATATCTTGTTCTTCTTCTTTATTTCTTCGTTTTTCTTTCCTTCGTTTTCTACATTTAAGATTCTGAGGTTGGCTAAATCACATTGTCGTTGAGGTAATATAGCCTGGACAAATTAATTAATTTTTCATTTATGACTGCGAGCTGGTCAATTTACTTTTCATATGATTTCTAGCTAGTACTAAAAGATGGCGGTTCATGCAATTACTGCTCATCCATCTGATAATCATAGCACAAATTTGTATCTTGAAACTTAAAAAGATATAACAAAAAACAAGAGGAACAACAAAAGCAAAGCCTCGCCATACAACATACATTTCAAGATAAACTTTTAATTAAATGCAACTAGCGGTATATTGCAATCAGGATTGTAGAATCAGGATTGTAGGCTAGGGGCTCATAGGTGATTAGGTGATTAGTGTTTTAGTATGGTAGTTACTGCTTGTTAGTATTGCATGCGACTGTATTTATGTCTTTATGTTGCTTATGTTTTCATAATTATTTACGTTATTTTTTCGGGAGTACTTATGCTTTATTATTTTGTTTTATTTTGCTTTGTCTTGCTTGTGTTTCTAATTTTACCTTTGTTTTTCAATGCAGCTTTTTCTTTTATCCTATTCGCCGAGGGTCGATTGGAAACAGCCTCTCTGCCCTTTCGGGCAGGGGTAAGGCTCGTCTACATATTACCCTCCCTAGACCCCACCTGGTGGGAATACACTGGATAGTTGTTGTTGTTGTTGTTGTAGCTGTATATTGCAAGGGCGTAATTTTTGGAGATCTGAAAATTGTCAGATTACCAAAATAGTTGCAATAACTTGAAGTATTCATTTCTCGAGATAAACTTTTGCAAATTGGAAGCATACCTCATCTCATTATTTCATCATTTATTGAGAAAATGGCGTATTGTAAATTCAGTAATTAGAAAGTGGAAATTTTATGGTCAGTCGGACATTGAAAACAAATTTTCTTTTGCTGACAAATTGGGGTTTAGGTAAAAAATTTATAGACAAACTTAATTAATTTGATCAGAATTTCTTCAATTAGAGAAGCACAAAAAGAAACCGAGTTGCTGCTCGCACGGTGACATTGATTTATCCAACGTAAAGACAAGGGTTTCACTAAATCCATAAACATGTGTTTATTACACCACGAAGACATGTAGACAAAAAGTATATATTATACAACAAAGGCCAAAAATTAGTTACCTAAAGCCCAAAAACAACACGAAAAAAAGAAGAAGCAAACGTCAAAACGTGCATGGTCTGTAGCAGTCCCCTCAAAGGAGAACAAAGCAGACCACTTAGTGGAATTCCATGACTTGTCAAAAAGAGAGAGGGTGCCATCCTCAATTGTAGCAAGTGGGGCAATTGTTAAACGGGTCCCAACTTGTGACCCGAAAAAAAAAGAAGCAAAACCCCAGTCACCAATAATGAAAACCTCCCAAAAACCAAGTCATGAGACACACCCTTAAATTCTAAATTAACATTATCACTTAACACTATAACAAGAGGAACACACAAAGACCTAAGCTTCGGATAATCTTGAAATTTTCTATGCAATTAGAGAGCTGGCTTCGTTAAACGTCAAAATGACTGCTGATGAGTTTCACTATAGCCTCACGTATTCTTTTAGCTGCATATTCTGCTGTCATGTTCAGCTGATGATCCATCTGTGACAAATTTTTGATCAAAATATTAGCAAAACAAGGCTATTGGACATAATTGAAAGTTAAATGAATTTTAAATTAAGGACTAAGTTAGTACCTTAGCAACAATGGTTATGTAGGTGCTGATGTCGCCAAAAGGCATGACACTGCTACTAATGATAGTGAGATTGAACTTCTCTACTTGGCTGAATATTTCCTTTATTATTCTCGCTTGCTTTTTGCAATAAATTCTAATCAGAACATTCCCATCTGCAGCTCTCACTTCAACCTCTGGGACTGATTTGTTGGTGCTGCTATTGTTGGAGTTTTCATCAGAAGATGAGGAATTGTCATAAGTTGAGAGCAGGCGACTTCTCTTAACTGCAACCACTGGCTCCTCGCTAAATTTCTTTGTTTCTTCCTCAAGGCTTTTTACTTGATTTTCCAGTTGTTTTATATATTTAATCGCATCTCCGAGTATTGATGCCTTGTCCAACTGTTAGAATATTAACAAACACACTATTATTAGAGACGAATTCCAGATTTATTTCTAATGGGTACAAGATGTTAAATTTAGAATTGGTATAGAATATAATTCTCAAACAAAGTGGAGGTAATTAAGATATGAAGCATGCACTTCATCAAGATTAATCCTTTTTTTTTAAAAGAAAAAACAACTAAAGTAGTACAAGATTTTTGATCGAGTAATTAGCTGTTAACATATAATGATGAAAGAAGAGAAAACATAGTACCTTCTTTAGGTTAGGGATGAGGGTAGACAAAGATATGAAGCACTGGGTGAGGCGTTCTCTTCGCTTTCTTTCTGAGAGAACGTGGTCTTGTGCTTGAAATGGAGTTCTACTATAAGTACTCTTCTTCTGTTTAATATCGCCAGCGCCAAATCCCAAGGCCTGGAATAGATGCTGGCTATCGTCAAAATCAGAATCTGGAGAAGTTTGAGACGAGAAGTGTATGCTAGTTGGTCCAGATGGAACCTCAGTCTTTACTGAGCTGTTCAAGTAATTTTCTTGGTAGTTATGGGTTGAGGGTGAGTTGGTGTTGCAAAAAGAAATGACGCTGGGGGAAGAAGAAGAAGAAGAAGGAGAAGAGAAATAGGTATTCTGGTGATCAGTTCCCATTCTGGAACTGCAAAAAGCTGGCTTCTCCTCCAATATTCCAGCAGCCTGAATATCATAGGTACAAGGGGAGAAGGGATAATTATTATTCAAAGGCAATTCATCAAATGATGAGGTCATCGTCTGGCAGTTTTCGATGTAGTGAAGATCATCCATATTCATAATCTCCTGTATTTGTCACAAAATTAAGAAAATGTTAATTCAAGATACGTATATAAAATCATAGGGATCTTTAGCAAGAAAATATTACTATTATTATGTCGTCATACCATTTCAGACCACCATGTAGCCGATGACATATCCATTATTGGGAAGCTAAGTCTGTCTCCTTAATGATCAGTTCTTTCTTATATATGATTAGATCTTGGCTCTACATAAAATTCCAATCACAATCAGATCTTAGATAGATATTTGTGGAAGAAAAATTAAGGAGATAAGAGTTCTTGTAATAGAGAGCTTACCTTAGAGTAGTTGGTGCGAAAATGATATCCGTTTCAGATGTTGTCTGTAAGGAATAATAATTCTAGTGTCTTTATATATACACTACTTGCTTGAATGATTGTGTTGACAGTAAAGAAGTTGCGGAAAGAAAAGAAGAGAGGAAATTGATTGAAAGTCTATTACTTATTGTAAGCAAGAGGGTTGTTCTGATGGTAAACAACCAGTACTTCCAACTAAGAGGTTGTGAATTCGAGTCTTCCCAAAAGCAAGGTGAGAAGTTCTTTGAGGGAAGGATGGTGGAGGTCTATTATATTGATTTGTTGTTGTCTATTACTTATTGTGTTCTCACTGTCTATGATTATTATATACTTACTGCTTAAAATAATACAAGTAACAAGCACGTGTGAAAAGTTTCGGAACCTTCAATTTTCTTTCTCTGGGACTCAACCACTATGCCGAGTCCGTATTAACTTTTTGACCAGAGGGGCGAGGGTTCGGCCCTCAGCAAAGCCGGCTCCCGTTATATGGGCACCATTTGGGTTTACCCACCTTTTCCGTAGCGGTTCATTGTTGAACCCGAGTTTTTTGCGCGTACCCGTGTGAATACAACTTTCTTTGGTTACTCAGTTATCTAGTCCTAGTTTCTATTAGTAAGACTCATTCGCTCCTGAAAAATAGTAAATTGATTATTTGATCACTACGTGTTTCTTTCAAGAAAAACTTTGACCTCATACCTGTTGTCTCAAGATCACAAAGTCATGAAATATTCCCACAAGTCCAGATCACCTTTTGTTTTTGTCATCTCAATGCTTCGAATTTCATTTTCAGACAAAGTAAACCTTTAATTCATTCTAACAAATCTTTTTCTTTTTAACAAAAGTCACCAAAGGATTGGTGGGAGTTGTGGTCGCAAAATGGATTAAAAAAAATAGTTATCCATATATATTATCCACTAAAATAGGTTGAATAATAAATTCTTTAAAAAATGGGTCAAATATGGATAAGATACACATTATCCACTACAAAAATGGAGAACAAATAGGTTTAGCTTTTATAATTGTAAAGATTTAAATTGGGTACCTCAAGTTTCGGAGATTATGAATTCTCCAAAAAATATCATATTCAAGAGGTTATGGATAATATGAATATCCATATTAACCGCGAGTTAACTTATTTTCTATCGGTATTAAATATAGATTAAGTTGAATATTTTATCCATTTTAGCATTCCTTTTTCGACCAGCCCATATCTGACGCGATCTGCCCGTTTTCTAGGTGAGGATTTGGCCAGACCCACCCCTACTTGTTCATATCTTTAAAGTCCTTGATTAGAAGCTGTTACATGATATATACATGAGGTGGTTTTTGTACTTCCTGAACCTCTCTGTACAGATTTTGCAAAGTTGAAGGCTCATTTTGTCAAAGCCCAAGGCCTAACAAGTTTGAAAAAATGACATTATACAACCGCTCAAAATAATAGCCGATATGTGTATATATACACATATATTTTCTGTATTTTATATATAAGAATCATAAAAATTTTGTGTCTATCGAATATAAATAGTTTTGTTCGCGGGGTAAAAGTTATCTCTGCCCAGTAAATTTCAAACAAGAAAATCGGATTAAATTGATCCTAATTTTTAAAACTGAACGGAGCCGAGATAAAATTTAAGATCGGTTTTAATTTCTCTTTTGCCAAATTGGAAATTAAAATTTTAAATCGAACTGACACGCTGCCCACACATTTGATGGCAAATAATTAATTTTTCTACATGCATACCGTGCTTGTTTCTCTGAGTATTGTTGCTTAAAATAAAAAAGAAATAAAAACCCAGAGAACTAATTAGGATCTGCTGAAGATTATGATCACCAACTTCGGTTTGAACAGGAAAGCGCTGTAGTTTGTAGTTAATTTATTTCTAGAAATGGCAAGTTTTTTTAAAATATTGACGCCGCAATAACAACTCTCATTATGTTAATTTAAATAAACCCATTAACTTTAGCTTTCTCTCTAACATCGTTGACGTTAGGACATCGTCCCTGCAAGGTACTCCTATATGTATACAGTATAAAGGGTTCGGAAAATTACACTGCGTATATAGCTAAAATATTAGTAGAATTTAGAGATATATAATAATATATATTGAACATTTTTTTTCGAAGAAATTTTTTTCATTTCTTTCAAGTTGAAACACCCTTGAGTAAATTCCTGGCTTCGCCACTGTATTGTATATGTTCCATCGAGATATTAAAATTGTTATATTAACCGTACGTATATCATTAGTCTCCTTTTTTCTGTTTTACATATTCCTTCGTCTCCATTATTTAACAAGTTAACTTATATTTACCGATAGTGTAATTTTTTTTATATACTAAAAGGCGTATGTAATTTTGAAAATAAGAAAGATTGCCTATTATAGCAGATAAAGGTGACCTAGTAGTAGATAGAGAATAGTAGTTAATTTAATACCGTAGGTGTTCTATTTTTCGTTCCAATATGGCATTTTAGAAATCATAATGGTTGTCTGTTGATAATTAAAGTTTTTTAAGATGAACATTTTGTTATCTTGTTCATATTTCTCTAAACCTTCGCGATATTTCCGTAGCTATGAAATCAGATCATTAGGAATTAAATGAAAATTGAAAATTGAAAATTTTTCAAGATATAAAAAATAATTTTTTTATAACAGACTAAAAGGAAAAAGTGCATCTCAATGATTAAAAAGTAAAAATTAATTATTTCTAGAGAGAGAAGCTCTCCCTTCTCTCTAACTTTACTCTTACATTGCTTCATCTTCTCTGCCTGCCTCAGCGCACGTTAGTTAACGTGCGCTGAGGGTGTTTCCATGGAGAGAGGGAGATGCCGACCTCGGAAAGTTCCTCTGGCACTCATAGACCGGGTTATCCCCAACGTTACGCAACCGCTATGTGCTGAAAAACCAACCAACATTGTTCCATTGCATAATAGTGTTAACACTGTTCCATTGCAACACAGTGTTGACACTGTTCCATTGCCTCATGCAAATGCAGATTCGGAGTCAGCTGAAGTTCCTGAGCTTGCAACACTTGCTGGTAACACCGATAGCAGTCCAGATCCTAAAAATATACCGGCGATAGCTCCGATAGTGCAAGGAAATAAGGGTATCGACCACCTGCAACGACCTCCACAACCAGATGTGCCAAAGCCCATTGCAGAGGAGGGGACAAAAATTGAAGCACCCAAAAGGGTGGGCTAGCCTATTTCAGAGGAATCGCCTTGCTGCTAATGGTATGTCTCTGGAGTACATTCCCCCAACACTCATTAATGGTAAACCAGTTGGTCATCTGGTTAAGGATGAAGTGGAAGAGGAAGAAGGAAAATGGAAGTGTGCCCTAGTTGTATTTGTTCTAGGAAATGAACCAAGGTACAATGCTATGAAAAGCTTTATAAACATACACTGGTCTCATGTGCCTGAACCTTATCTCTTTTACCATGATGAGGGCTATTTATTGTCAAATTTCATTCCCTGGATGATGCCAAAGAAATACTGTATGGAGGACCATACTATATTGCCAACAGACTTATGATCTTGAAACAGTGGTCTGCTGATTTTGATTTTAATGCTGCTTTCCCTACGGAAATTTCCCTGTAGATCAAGTTCCCTAACCTGCCTATGTCCTGTTGGGGCAGTAGGTCTTTGAGAAGGATTGCAAGTGTGTTGGGTAAGCCCATCTTTGCTGATGAATATACGACTAAGCAAACTAGAATCTCATATGCTCGTATGCTCATTGAGGTGAATGTATCAAAGGAACTACCTAGTGAGATTGAACTACTGGATCCAAATGGGAAGAGTTTTATGCAAGATGTGACCTACGATTGGAAACCATCATATTGTGAGGAATGCCTTATGGTGGGACATAATTGTTTGGCCAAAGCTGCTCAACCCAATCCCTTACAGAAGAGCAAGGTGACACAGGAATGGAGAGTTAAAGCTCCAGCCCCTGTGGCCCAGAGTAACCAGGAATCTCAAATTCAGCAACCAAACCTTCCAAAGAAACCAAGTCCCCATGTTGATCTAGGTGAAGCTTTGAATAAACAGAAAGGTGTCGATACACAGGTTTCTCCAGTGTTTAACATCACAAACTTTCCACCACTATCCCCTATTGTGATGTCTAATAGATTTGAAGTTGGGTCAGTGAGTTGGGCAGATCACCCCCTGGATGAAGGGGGAACCAGCTATATTCAATGAAGTGGTTATTTTGGAATATTAGGGGTGTAAATAAAAGGTACAAACAGAAGGAAGCCAAAGAATACTTTAAAACCAATAAGTTTGACCTTGTTGGTCTGGTAGAGACAAAGGTTAAACTGAAGAATGCAGAGAGAATATCTAGTTTCTTGTTGCCTAATTGGAGTGTACTAACTAACTACAGGGGAGCAGTGAATGGTAGAATATGGATCCTATGGGATCCTACAAAAATTTTTATCACTGGTTTACAGGAGGAAGCTCAATTCATTCATTGCACTGTTAGGACCCTCACTGGTGGAATTATCTGCTGCCTCACAGTGGTATATGGCTTCAATGACATTGATCAAAGGAGGACATTGTGGAAGACAATTCAGAACCTTGCTGCTGTTATTACTGACCCCTGGCTAATTGCAGGAGATTTCAATGCCATTATGTCTAGTAATGATAGACAATCTTGTCACCAAGTTAAGAAAGTGGAGACTGTAGATTCTAACAATTGCATACAGCAGACTGGTCTGGCTGAACTATCATGGAAAGGGGACTACTTTACCTGGACCAATAAACAAAGTGGCAATGATAGAGTGTGCAGTAGACTGGATAGGGTGTTTGGCAATTATGAGTGGATGATAAAGTGGAGCCATGTACACACTGTATATGGAGTGCCACTTATCTCTGATCATAACCCCATGTTGTTAACCCTGGCAGAAGATAACAATAGCAGGAAGACACCATTCGGGTTCTACAATGCATGGGCTCAACATAAGGATTTCCAACTTCTGATCAAAGATAACTGGAAAGGCAATGCTCAGGGTACCCTTCAAGGGGTGTGGAACAATCTCAAATCCCTCAAACCAGCCTTAAAGTCTCTAAATACTATAGATTTTAAGAATATTACACAGAAGATTGAGTTTAGCAGAAAGGAACTGGAAGATGTCCAACACCAGATGACTGTGTCCTATACAGATGCCTTACAGATTAGAGAAAAGGAACTGGTGCGGCAATTAGAAAAATGGTCTTTGATTGAAGAATCAGCATTACAACAAAAATCTAGAGCCAGATGGATCCAACTTGGAGACTCAAACAACAAATACTTCTCAGCAGTAATGAAGGAGAGAAACCAGTATAAGAGGATTACTGAACTGATCACAGAAGGGGGGTTGAAGGTGACTGATCCAGCTGACCTAAAGAAGGAGATTAAGGATTTTTATAAATCACTCATGGGGACAACATCCACTTCCCTCCCAGCTGTTAACAAATTGTATATGAGCAATGGTCCTAGCCTATCACATCAGCCGAGGATGGAACTAGCTGCTGACATCAGTGACACAGAGATTTTAAACAGCTTAAAGGCAATTGGTAATGATAAAGCTCCAGGGATAGATGGGTACAATGCCATGTTCTTTAAACACACTTGGCCTATCATTGGGAAACAGGTACTGCAAGCAGTCAATAATTTTATTGAAACCAACAAAATGCATAGACCAACAAACTGTGCCACCCTCACTTTAATTCCCAAGGTGTCCAATCCTCAAACAGTCAAAGAGTTTCGACCAATAGCTTGTTGTTCAGTTTTATACAAAATCATTTCCAAGTTGCTGGCCAACAGACTCCAGAAGGTCATGAGCAGTATCATCTGTAATCCGCAAGCAGGATTCATCCCAGGAAGGAGAATTACAGATAATGTCATTCTAGCACATGAATTAATAAAGAATTACTCTAGGTCACATATATCTCCCAGATGTATGATCAAAATTGACCTACAGAAAGCTTATGATTCAGTCGAATGGTATTTTTTGCAGCAGGTTATGGAAGCTATGGATTTTCCTACCAGATTTACAAGATGGATCATGGAGTGTGTCCAAACTGTTAGCTATACAGTGGTTGTTAATGGAGAAACAACAGAACCTTTTCAAGCAGCCAAAGGTTTGAGATAAAGGGATCCCATATCTCCATTTCTGTTTGCTATTGTGATGGAATACCTTAGTCGATCACTGGTAGAGCTGAGGCAAGCTAAAGGCTTCACATTTCATCCTGGTTGTAAAAAGCTGGGAATAACTCATCTAAGCTTTGCTGATGATCTATTGCTGTTTGTCAAAAGAGAACCTCAGTCTGTAAGTACCATGTTTACATATTTCTCTCATTTCACTGCAGCCTCTGGTATGAAAGGCAACTTGCATAAGAGTGCTGCCTATTTTGGAGGGGTAAATCCTGGGGATCTACAGCAAATTATTGATCATCTTGGATATGTACGTGGAGAACTCCCCATTAAATACTTGAGAGTACCTTTGGCTACCAAGAAGCTGACTGTTTTTCAATGGCAACCACTGGTCGACAAGATTACTGCCAGGATTACATCCTGGACTGCTAGGCAACTATCATATGCTGGTAGAATCCAGTTGGTGAAATCAGTAATCTTTGGTATTCAAGCTTATTGGGCTCAACTCTTCCTCATACCTTCCAAAGTTATAAAACTGCTCGAACCAATATGTAGATCCTACATATGGTCTGGCTCAGTTAATGTAACAAGGAAAGCATATGTGCCTTGGGAAAAAATCTGTCTGCCAAAGTCTGCTGGAGGATTAAACTTGACCAATCTCTTACTGTGGAACAAGGCTGCTGTTGCCAAACTCAGTTGGGATCTGGCACACAAGAAGGATGCATTATGGGTGAAATGGATTCACACAGTTTATATCAAACAGAAACAGTTAGAGACCATCACTGTGCCTAAACAAGCTAGTTGGATGGTCCGGAAGATCATTGAAGGCATTGTGCTATTGCAACAACACCAATTGTTGCATAAACCTGATTGCACTATAAGAATTCTCTATCTACAATAGATTGGAGAGGCACCTAGAGTCCTTTGGAAGAACTTAATAATGCAGAATGCTGCTCGACCTAAAGCAATCTTCAACCTGTGGCTGCTATTACAAGATAGACTATCTACCAAGGATAGGTTGATTAAATGGAGCCTGAATGTGGAAGATACTTGTGTTATGTGTCAACTATCTGTGGAAACCAGAGATCACTTATTCCTGGACTGTACCTTTGCATCCCGGCTGATATATCACACATTGCAATGGATTGGAGCTAAACAACCTACTGGACAGAACTGGTCTCAATTTGTCCACTGGTTCATTGAGCAGGCTAAAGGGAAATCTCCTCGTGCTCATATGGTCAAAATGACCTTGACAGAAATGTTCTATGTCCTATGGCTGGAAAGGAATGCTAGAATATTTGGAAACACCTTCTGTAACAGTGACAAACTCCTTAGATGCATTGCTTACACTTGTAATGTTAGAGCTCCTCCTTGACTAAGAGTACACCTTCAGCATTACTTACTATAATGCTGAACTTTTGGACAGTATAGGTTAGTCATTTTGTTCATTTTTTGATAGGCAGCTGAGTATAAAGCTGCGCTATGAATTTGTATGACAACCACTTTGGTGATTAATACAAAGTTTAATTACCAAAAAAAAAAAAGAAAAAGTGCCACATAAAGTAAACCTTAGAAAGTAGATTATAAAGAAGCCATAAGTAAATAATACTCACTGATTCTAACTACACAAAAAAAGGGAGGTAATTTTCTAAATAAAATTTGCATTGGAGAATTAATTTTTCTAAAGAAAATTGGCGGAGGATTAATCTTTCTACAGCTGTGCTTGTTTCTTCTGGCTATTAATTATTGCTTCAATTTAAGAAAAGGAAAAGAACTAAAGCAGCTAAGACTATATATTAGAAAATCTCCAGCGCTCAACACGATGGCCGGCAGGTTGAATAAGAAGCTGAATTTTATAGAGAAAAAACCCCAGAAAACTTCAGTCAGGATCTTCTGAAGATTGTGATTCACCAACTTCATTTGAACAGGAAAGAGTTGTAATCTGTATTATCTGTAGTTTATTTCTTGAAACTGGGCCAAGTATTACTTAAATATTGACGCCGCAATAACTCTTTCATTATCGCTTATAATTTATTATTGATGTATATTATATGCTAATAATTCAAACTAACCCATTTACTCTAGGTTTCTCTCTAACATCTGTTGACGTTGGGTTATCGTCACTGCAAAATACTCTATACATAATATATTTAGCTCCATCGTGATCCTACAATTGTCGTTATATTGTCTTTGTGACATTCTTGTTGCTCCTTTTTCTTTTTCTTTTTTTGATATGCATCGTCTCTATTATATATGTTGGTTTTATTTAACAGGTGGTTTTATTTCCTTTCCATGAATGGCATTCTGTAAAGTAATCACAACTGCTGTTGGTTGATAATTAAAATTCTTTATTTTGATAACGACTGTTCTTTTGTCATCATTTCTCTAAAATGAAACTCGCTTTATTTGTATACCTAACGGCTGTTTTGTCATTATCTTTTTTTTTTTTTACTTCGGGGTCAACATCATAAGTTGGTTTTTATTTTTCCTTTCTAATTCAAGGCCATTTAATTTTTTGCTAAATCATAAGTTCGTTAACCACTAGCTTACTTATCAAAATGGATAAATTTAACTACTATTTTCTATTTCAAATTTCCAACAACAATAAAATCTGGAAATACATTTGGCGTTTGAAGTTAAAGATCAAGAGAAAATTAATGGAAAGATAACTAATAAGCCAATATGTTTTTTATATTTATTTTTTATACACTATAAGATCATGTATTTATAGCTATGAAATCTCAGCCACAAATTTAAAAACTGTGGCTATTACCTAACAATCGCCACAAAAATTAACGATAGGATCTCTATTAATAACATTGTTAATTATATTAATTTTATATATTTCTCTTTTATCTAGTTACACTAAGATATTTAAGTCCCTACAAAAATTAATTATATTTTTATTCTTGTTAAATCAGTATTAGAAGTAAGTTCCAATTTTATTACAAAAAATAGGGGTCGGGTTGTGAGTTTTTTAAAAACGGGTCGGGTAAAAATTAAAAAAATGGGTCATTTTAATCTGGTGTTGACACGTGGCACTCCATCCAGATATAGGTTTCTTTTTGTTTCAAAGTATGACAATAGGGGTATAGATAACTCAATAGTATGACGGTAGGGATATAGATAGCCCAATAATATAACGAAAGGTACAAGTAAACAAAATTTTTCAAAGTAGAGGGGTATATTTAGCCCTTTTTCGATCTTAATAATGATCATAAATCAAAATACACCAAATCTATAAATTAAAAATTTAATACCATTCTTATATATGAAGGAGGCCTTGTCTCTCTTGTGAGTATTATTTATATTTCAGAACAGTTACATATTTTCACTACTATAATGCTTAGTAGTGTTAGAACCCGCAAGATGTTTTGATAATCATATATTATAATGTTCAAAATTCTTCAGTTATCTAAATCTATCAATAAATTTTTTGAGTGTATTTTACTTACCGTTTTTTAAAATTAATTCAAAATATAAATATTCTAATATTATTTGTATCCCCTTTATTCGCACATTTATTTCTACTGTGATAGTTGATTCGTTTTCGCATTTGTATTGTAATTAAAATTTAAATAATATAATATTTTATTAATTAAATTATAATCTCAAATTCATCAAAAGTATAAAGACATAAGCCTTTCATTATTTTTATAAAAATTTACCGTTATTATCTCCTTGTCTTATGTAAAATTTCTTAATATTATTTTTATAATGTTTCATTTTTTCAATAGGAAATTTTGAGTTTTATTTATTAACTAAGAATTTTTTATATGAGAAATTTAATTAGTATATAATTTTTTCTTGTATGTTGTACCTGTAGCATTTGTATTAGAAGTAAACTAACGCAGGCTTATATAAGAAGTACAACAAGTAAATCTAAAATCAAAACCTAAACATCCTCCCTCAGTCGCCACTCTCCCTTCCCATTTTCTTACGTCTTTCTTCCATAATCGGTGTTAACTTAAGGCCGTGAGAAAGACAAAGATGAAATGGTATCCTTACTGCTTCTCTATTGGACAGAAATTTAACTTGTTGGCTTATGTGTCTATATTGTAAGGTTTCTGAATCTCATTCACATTTATTTGGGTTTGATTTTTAACTTCAATTTACAAGTCATTTCAACAATTTGATAAATATTATGCCTTATATTTTATAAGTAATAAGTTCGATTTTGAAGATTTTGCAGGTTTTATGTCTTACATTACTTGGATTTCTGCTTCAATTATTTGTTTTTTATTTACAGGATACTCAAGAAAAATGTGCCTTTGAGAAATTTCAGTCCCTTCTAACACCAAACTGTAAGTTTTACTTCTTTTTTCCATCTCCTTAAATTTATAATGTTTATTTAAATGCTTTCTCATTTGTCTTATGTGTTGGAAAAAACTTTAGATCTTTTTTCACCTGATTCATGGCTAAGTTTTTTTTCTTATTCCACGATTCATTGAATATTTTTAATTATTAACAGTAAATGCATCTTTGTATGTTTTTTTTTTGTAATTAAAGATTATATTAATCACCAAATTGTTCCGCGTACAATTTCATTGGTCAGTTATATACTCAAACTGCCTATCAAAATTTCAGGTAAGCTAACTATCTAGGCTATAACTAGAGTTCCATATTTACAGAAAATGTTGTTGAAGATATGTCCTAACTCTAGGGGTTGCTCTAATATTACAAATGTAAGCAATGCTCCTAACTAGAACTTCACTGGGACAGTAAGTGTTTCTGAAGATACGTGCATTCCTCTCCAACCAAATGGCATAGGACATCTCTGCAAATACCATTTTGAACACATGAGCTTGGGGAGATTTGCCTTTAGACCTCTCAGTGATCCAGCTAACATATTGCGGCCAAGACTGTCCAGGAGGTTGAGACATGCCAAGCCATTGCACAATGAGATGTCTCAGTTGTTCAGCAAAGGAGCAGTACAGGAACAAATGATCTCTAGTCTCCATTGTGTGTTGACACATAACACAGCTACCATCAACACTCAAGTGCCACTTGATCAGCCTCTCTTTGGTAGGGAGTCTGTTTTGGAGCAGTAGCCAGAGGTTGAAGAGTGCTTTAGGTCGGACAGCATTCTGCATGATTAGGTTTTTCCATGGAACTCCAGGCATCTTTATATGTTTTGGTAATTCAAATATAAATTTCTCACAAAATCTTGTTATTTTATTATTTCAGTCTAGCTTCATATATTCTTGGATGTGTGAAGATCAAGGTGGTGCGATGAAGATGGCAACATGAATCATCAAGCAAATACTTATGTCATTGTAAAGTTTTTGTACATTATTTCTCATATATGTTATAATCAAGCCTAACATTGGATAGTTTTTCCTTCAATTTTTTATTATTGTACAAGACTTATATATTGCAGATGCTATTAATTAATTAGTACAAAGGTGCATTGAAATTTATTTTGTGAAACTTATTAAATTTTAGTTAGTGCGGAATAATTTATTTCTCATGCTTAACATATTATTAGTTTTGTTATGAAATAATATAAAAGACAAGAACAATAATGCAAGAACAAGAGCAATAGAGAGAAGAGTAGAGAGAGTTCTTCTTATTGATACTTAGAGAATGTTAGGAGTGTATTACAATGGTAGAAGACCCCTTTATTTATAGGGAGTGGAATGATCTACCTACCAATAATAGGACTCTAGAATCTCTCTAATTAAAGACATTCACCTTAAATAGAAGTGTATTTATAACACTCCCCCTTGAATGTCTATTCAATGATATGCCTCGTTAAAACCTTAAAACAAAACCCAATGGGAAAAATTAAAGTAAGGAAAAAGAGTACACATGTTTGAATATGCGCCTTATTGGTTGCCTCGTTAAAAACCTCGGAAGGAAAACCCGGTGGGACAAAACCTTGTAAGGGAAAAAGAGTGCAACGCGCATTAACTCCCCCTGATAAGAACATCAATTTATGTCCTTAAGTCTTCGCATCCCGATCTTGTGAACTAGCTTCTTGAAGGTTGACTATGGTAGAGATTTTTTGAACAAATCAGCCATATTGTCGCTTGAACGAATCTGTTGAACATTGATATCACCATTCTTTTGAAGATCATGTGTGAAGAATAACTTTGGTGAAATATGCTTCGTTCTATCTCCTTTTATGAATCCTGCCTTCAATTGAGCTATACGTGCTGCATTGTCTTCATACAAAGTTGTGGGTAGTTTATCACACTTCAAACCACATTTGTCTTGGATATGATGTATTATAGACCTCAACCACACACACTCCCGACTTGCTTCATGAATAGCAATTATCTCGGCATGATTAGATGAAGTAGCCACAATTGATTGCTTAGTCGATCGCCAAGATATGGCGGTGTCTCCACAGGTAAACACATAACCCGTTTGAGATCGAACCTTGTGTGGGTCGGACAAATATCCAACATCAGCATAACCAACAAGATCCGGGCTGCAATTCTTGCCATAAAATAAGCCCATATCGGTAGTTCCCTTTAGGTACCGCAATATGTGTTCGATCCCATTCAAATGTCTCCTCGTAGGAGCCGAGCTAAACCTTGCTAAGACATTAACTGAAAAGGATATGTCAGGCCTTGTAGTATTTGCAAGATACATTAGTGCGCCAATTGCGCTAAGATATGGTACTTCAGGACCAAGTAGCTCTTCATTCCTTTCTTGTGGTCGGAATGGATCTTTGTTCACATCAAGTGATCGAACAACCATCGGTGTACTTAAAGGATGTGCTTCATCCATGTAAAACCGTTTCAGTACCTTTTCTGTATAGGTAGATTGATGAACAAAAATTCCGTTTGCCAAATATTCAATTTGCAAACCAAGACATAGTTTAGTCTTTCTGAGATCTTTCATCTCGAATTCATCCTTTAGATAATCAATTGCCTTTTGGAGTTCTATAGGGGTTCCAATAAGGTTTATGTCATCGACATATACGGCAAGTACAACAAATTCCGATGTTGTTTTCTTTATAAAAACACACGGGCAAATGGCGTCATTTATATAGCCTTCTTTTAACAAGTACTCACTAAGACGATTATACCACATTCGTCCAGATTGCTTTAGACCATACAAGGATCTTTGCAATTTAATTGAGAACATTTCCCGAGATTTTGAATTATGCGCGTTTGGCATCTTGAATCCATCGGGAATTTTCATGTATATCTCATTATCAAGTGAGCCATAAAGATAGGCAGTAACCACATCCATTAAGTGCATGTCAAGCTTTTCATGGACAGCAAAACTTATGAGATAACGAAAGGTTATCGCATCCATTACAGGCGAATATGTCTCTTCATAATCGACACCAGGCCTTTGAGAAAAACCTTGTGCAACAAGGCGTGCCTTATATCTTTGTACCTCGTTTTTCTTATTCTTTTGCGTACAAAGACCCATTTATAGCCGACAGGCTTAACACCATTAGGTGTTTCAACTACAGGGCCAAAAACTTCACGTTTTGCCAGTGAATTCAATTCTGATTGAATTGCTTCTTGCCACTTTGGCCAATCCTGTCTTTTTCGACATTCTTCAACAGATTGAGGTTCGAGATCCTCACATTCTTGCATAATGCTAGATGCTACTTTATAAGCAAAGGCATTATCCACCACAATATCCACTCTATTAATATTTGCCTCAATATTAATTGGATTTAGGGATAGTTCCGTATTTTCCAGAGTCTCGGGCTCAATGGATTCTTCATGAATCTCAGAATTTGTTAAATCATGAATTTCCTCATGAGATTCTTTCGTAGTGTCATCTCGATCGTTCTTTTTCCTCTTTCTAGGATTTCGATCTTTGGAACCTAATGGTCTGCCACGCTTCAGGCGTGCATTTGACTCATTGGATATGACACTAGATGATTGTCCAACAGGGACATCAATACGGATTGGAACATTTTCCGCGGGAATGTGGGATTTCGTTATCCTCTTCAAGTCCGTAAATGCGTCAGGCATTTGATTTGCTATTCTTTGCAAATGGATAATCTTTTGTACCTCTCTTTCACAAATAGAGGTATGTGGATCAAGATGAGATAATGATACATTTTTCCACAAAATTTCCCGTTTGGTTTCACCAACTTCTCCCCCTAATTTTGGGAAAAGTGTCTCATCAAATCGACAGTCTGCAAATCGTGCAGTAAATACGTCGCCTGTCAATGTTTCGAGGTAGCGAATGATGGAGGGCGATTCAAACCCAACATATATTCCTAACCTTCTTTGCGGACCCATTTTGGTGCGGGATGGCGGTGCTATAGGCACATATACTGCGTATCCAAAAATTCTTAAATGGGATATATTGGGTTCATGACCCAAAACCAATTGCAACGGGGAATACTTGTGGTAATTCATCGGTCTTAGACGAATTAGCATTGCTGCATGTAAGATGGCGTGACCCCATACCGAAGTGGGCAGCCTCGTTCTCATAAGTAATGGCCTTGCAATCAACTGCAGGCGTTTAATTAACGATTCTGCAAGATCGTTTTGAGTGTGAACATGAGCTACAGAATGTTCAACTTTTATCCCGATTGATAAGCAATAATCATTAAATGCTTGGGCTGTAAACTCAGCAGCATTATCCAGTCTAATGGACTTGATTGGATTATCTGGAACTTGTGCTCGTAGTCGAATTATTTGTGCCATTAATTTCGCAAACGCAAGGTTGCGTGATGACAACAGGCACACATAAGACCATCTACACGATGCGTCTATCAAGACCATGAAATACCTAAACGACCCACTAGGTGGTTGAATAGGTCCACAAATGTCCCCTTGTATACGTTCCAGAAACGTGGGTGACTCAGTCCCAACCTTTGTTAGTGATGGCCTGATAATCAACTTGCCTTGATAACACGAAGTGCAAGGATATTCATTATTCGAAAGAATTTTGAAATTCTTTAATGGATGCCCATATGAGCTTTCTATAATCCGTCTCATCATGACCGATCCTGGGTGTCCCAATCGATCATGCCAAAGTACAAAGGTATTGGAATCAGTAACCTTTTGGTTTACTGTTGAATGTGCCTCAATTGCACTAATTCTTGTCCAATACAGGCCACAAGATAAAGACGGAAATTTCTCAATAACCCTCTTTTGGCCGGAGACATTCTTTGTGATGACGAGATATTCAAGATTATCTTCATCCATTGTCTCAATATGATAGCCATTCCGGCGTACATCTTTAAAACTCAACAAGTTTCTCTTAGACTTGGAGGAGAACATTGCATTCTCTATGATTAACGTCGTGCCTTTGGGCAGAGTTACAATTGCTCTTCCGGAGCCTTCAATCAATTTACTACTTCCAGAGATTGTAGTAACGTTTTCCTTACACATATTTAGTTGAGAGAAATATTTCTTTTCTTTGAGTATTGTATGTGTAGTACATGAATCAACTAGGCAAATACTTTTACAGTTGGACGTTGATCCAAGTTCGCTTTGTGAGATATCCATATTTGCTATCCCATAGTTTGACATACAAAAGAGATACACGAACATAAGAATAAACAAGTTCAATTCGTTTGTGTCACATAATATTTTCAAAATCTGCTGCTGACAGTTGACTAACGAAAACAGATATGTTATCCATAATTGATTACTTTGCAGTTTGAAAATTTCAGTTAAAACATTTTCTTCAAACAATCGATTGTTAAACACAAACAGTCGATTGTTGAACATTGACAATCGATTGTTAAACACACACAATCGATTATTTGCTATTTTGGAAAACTTCAGATCACACTGTCTTAAGACAATCGATTGTTATGCATAGACAATCGATTGTTGGCTATTTTGAAAAATTCCAGAGCACACTGTTTTAAGACAATCGATTGTTATGCATAGACAATCGATTGTTGGCTATTTTGAAAAATTCCAGATCACACTGTTTTAAGACAATCGATTGTTATGCATAGACAATCGATTGTTGGCTATTTTGAAAAATTCCAGATTACACTGTCTTAACGACAATCGATTGTTAGACAAAGACAATCGATTGTGGATGATTTTTTAAAAATTCCAGATTACACTGTCTTAACGACAATCGATTGTTTGACAAAGACAATCGATTGTGGATGATTTTTGAAAAATTCCAGATTACACTGTCTTAACGACAATCGATTGTTAGACAAAGACAATCGATTGTGGATGATTTTTGAAAAATTCTAGATTACACTGTCTTATCGACAATCGATTGTTAGGCAAAGACAATCGATTGTTGATCAATTGTTTTTCAGCTTTAATGCGAAAATAGTAGATAATCGACTAGTTTTTCAGGCTAGTCGATTACCCCTACTGGAAAATAAAAATATTATTGATATTTGAGCATATTGAAGATATTCTAAAGAACTACTGCTAACATTGCATCATGAACTAACTAATACGAGCTAATACTAATGACTATTAGTTTATTCACTAACTAATACAAATAAGTAGAACAAAATCAAATAACTCCATCTTCTTTCATCACGGACCCATCACCGATTAGGTGGTCTATTTTCCCCTCGGGTTGCTCAAAGAAGTCTGCCACATCCAGGTGGGTGATGTCCAAGTTGTCGTCATAGACAAAATTTGTTTCAGGGCCTTTTCTCTTTCGAGATGCTTGATAAAGGTCAACCAAGTGTCTTGGTATACGGCAAGTCTTTGACCAGTGCCCTTTCCCACCGCAACGATAACATATAGTTTCTGAACCATTTGCCTTAGGATCTTCATGACCCCGTTTCTGCTTTCGGTGGTTATCTCTCCTTGGGGGTTGACGGACTTCATTGGAATTTCTTCCTTGTCTACGTCCCTGGCTATGACCCCGTTTACGACCATGACCATGGCCCTTTTCATGTTTGGCATAATGAGAGTGCACCTTATCTGCTTCAGGCAGTGGTGTGGACCCAGTGGGTCGATTTTCGTGATTTCTCATGAGCAGGTCATTATTTCGCTCAGCCACTAGTAGAAGAGAAATCAGTTCAGAGTACTTTGTAAAGCCTTTCTCTCTGTACTGTTGTTGCAGTACCATATTAGAGGCATGAAACGTTGTAAACGTTTTCTCAAGCATATCATAATCGGAGATATTATCCCCGCATAGCTTCAATATAGAAGTAATTCTGAACATTGCAGAATTATATCCAGAAACGGACTTAAAGTCCTGGAGCCTCAGATGAGCCCAATCATATTGTGCTTGTGGCAGAGTGACAAACTTCAGGTTGTCATATCTCTCCTTTAAGCCGTTCCACAAGATGATTGGATCCTTGACGGTGAGATATTCAATCTTCAAACCTTCATCAAGGTGATGGCGCAAGAAAATCAAGGCCTTAGCACAGTCTTGGGTGGATGCTTTTTCTCTATCTTTGATGGTGTCTCCGAGACCCATAGCATCTAAGTGGATTTCAGCATCCAACACCCATGTCATATAGTTCTTGCCCGAAATTTCAAGGGCAACGAACTTTCTTTTCGTAATGTCAGACATAATCGAAAATTAAATTAGGAAGAGGGAAATACCTTAGATTTTTCGAGAATGGTTCTTGAGACGGTAGAGTTCGTGCTGATAACGTGTTATGAAATAATATAAAAGACAAGAACAATAATGCAAGAACAAGAGCAATAAAGAGAAGAGTAGAGAGAGTTCTTCTTATTGATACTTAAAGAATGTTAGGAGTGTATTACAATGGTAGAAGACCCCTTTATTTATAGGGGGTGGAATGATCTACCTACCAATAATAGGACTCTAGAATCTCTCTAATTAAAGACATTCACCTTAAATAGAAGTGTATTTATAACAACTTTTAATATAAAATGCACAAACATAGAATAATTACAAAATTTTAGACAAAACCAAATAGCTAGGAAACACAGGATTTGTGAGAGAAAAATTTGTCACCATAATAAATTTATTTTTTGGTCAAAAAATTAAAATGTAATATAAATAATAGAATAGCCATTGAACTTTTAGTTCGTAACTAAAAAAAATGCTTTTGCCACGGACTAATATACAAAAGTAGTTACATATCTAAATTTCTGTGGCAAATTAATTTAAATCTTTTGCCACCCAACAACACTTTGTAGCTATACAGCCACAAATTTATTTATCGTGGCAAGACTATAAAATCTTTTGCAATAAATATATTGGTCATGGCAAAAGTACAAAATTATTTTGCTAAATGTAGCTAGCTACAACATAAAAATTTAGTAGCAATAAGTATTAATTCTTAGCCACGGATTATGTAAAGTTTGTAGCACATTTTTTTCTATTCTATATTTTACTACGAATGCTAAAAAAAATATTATGGCTAAAGTGTTTATCCAGAGATATTTTCATAATTAGCCACGTTTTATTTTGTGGCTGTAAATACGTCATGTTGTAGTAATATTTCTCTGATCTTCTCATGAATGTATATTGATTTCAATTAACCAATGGATCCTTTAGGTATCTTTCTCACTTTTAGCTAGTAATATTTGAAGTTTTCAACCAGTGAAAATTTCATTAATATCCCTTTTAATTGAAAATATGTTGGTTTTTAGGCTTAATTTAGTTTAAAAGAGGGAAATGAAGGAAAAATAAAATTTTTGAGTTTTCCTCCTTGACAAAGGGACATTGTTTCATATCGGAAGAGGAAAAGATTTTTGATGGGTATACATATAATTGCTCTTCTTCTAACACTTAAACATTTAGGAAGAAGGCAAGTCTTACGCCCGTCGTAGTCACTCGGCTTCGGCTTCCACTTCGAGATTTGGATTAATTTTTTTGACCAAATTTATTTATTAATAGTAAATATTAACTTAATATTATTAAATATTCATTTTTTGCAACGGAAAAAAAACTAAGTTCCCTTCCTGTTCGTTTTCTGTTTTTATAATGAAAAATATAAGGTTTTGAATTCCCGTTTTATTGTTATAGCTGTTTTGCGTAAACGGTAATGATAGCCCTTCTAAAGAGAAGTACCTTTTCAATTTGAACTCAATATATTGGCGATATATATCAGCTCATTATTTCTCTTTGATTTTTCATACGAATTTCTGGATACTCCTCCTTTCTTCTGTATTATTTTAACTACAAAAGTAATAGTACGTGTGATTTGCTACCGATCATTGTGTTCGCTAAAACACTGGGTTTGAAGTACCGATACACCAGTATTGAATTAGCTCTATCCTGGGGAAAAATAATCCACAACCTTGGGTACTAGGAGGGGATTAAGTTCCTTAAGTAAGCACTGTGAATTTAGTGGAATCAGATTCAATTCTGTTTTGTTTTCATTTATGTTTATATGTTATTTTATATTCTCCAAAATATTTTACAAACACAATGTAAAAACAAAATATAACAAATATTAAATGCTTTTTATATCGCCATTTTGACGGGTTTTTGGTCGGTTCGTGTGCTCACAACTACTTCTATTTGCATTGTCAATATGTGTGTAGAAAGAGAGTATCCTTAAATATAGAAAGTTCAGCTGGTTATGTTGTGTCATTCCTAAAATTTAAGGTATTCATAAGGTGAAATTTATTTATCAATATCTAACCATAAAGAAACTAGATAAATTGTATCTTTTTTTTTTCAATCTTTTTAACTTTATATCTTTTTGATTTTTTTGGTAATTAAAAAAAAAGATATGTAGCTACAAAAGATATTTAACTATATATCTCTAATTGGATATATTCCTTCTATTAATTGACGAGGGATTGTAATACCCCAAGAACGTCTTTGGCACAAGCAAAAAGATTCAGCAAACGCTATATAGAAGAAATTTATTATAATAGGGCGAGAACTTGGTAAAAGGGTTTTTTCACAACTCATAAACTCTTGAATCTCTCTATAGCGCAGCGACTTCTCCATAATAGAAAATATATAATAGCACCCATATTTATAATACTACAAAACAAAAATCTATTGCAATATAAAATTGGTAAAAAAACCAAACTAGACATGAATATAATAAATAATCAAATGTCACGCCCCTTTTTCTAGAGTCGAGATCGGGCTTGTGACATTTGGGAGGGTAACTCGTTCCCTTTTTGGGAATTGGGTTTTAGAATTGAAGAGTCGCCACCTAATGATTAAGTGCATTAGGACACTAAGCTGATTTTTGATTTAGAAAGCAGAGATTAAGGTAAGGGCTAGAAATTATCCCGAAGGGAAGGTATTAGGCACCCCTCTGGATCAATAAGTATGGTTCCCGGTTATGTTACAATTGTGACTTTATATAAACACATAAGCAATTAAGGCTCAAATAAGAACTCTCATATAACATTGCAAATAAGTTGAAAACTGGTGAAGGTAAGTAGAGAGGGCAGAATTTTATGAAAAAGATTTAAATAGTTTTACAAGAAGAGATGAAAGTAAATAAAGGGAGAGAGGTCCCAGGTTTATGATCTATATGATATGAAGACTTATAGACATGGTTTCTATACAAAAATACTGAAAATACTATTAACGAGATATCTGTACGAAATTGCAGAGACTCCTATGAACATGATATCTATATGACATGCAGAAATCCTATGAATATGATATCTATGTGAAATGCAGAAATACCTATGAACATGATATCTATATGAGGCGCAGAGTTTCAGTAGTTAAGTGTATGAAAAATGTAGAATTTCAGAAATAGTATTTTCCTATAATCATGGTATCTATATGAGATGCAGAAATTTTAGAAGTAAAGATCCCCTATTGTCATGATATCTATATGAAATGCAGAAATTTTAGAAGTAACGATCTCCTATAGTCATGATATCTACCTTTTTTCATGCATTCAATCCCATCCCTTTTCACTATCAACCCCAATTAGTTATTACAAAGTTACTACAGACCAAATTAATCACACAGAAAAGTAAAATTACATCGGTGATTACATCTACATCTAATCAGCCTAATTCAGACTCAAAATCTAATAATACGAGATAAACCAACTTCCGGGATCAGATTTTAAAATCCTTTCTCTTATTTGGGATGTGTCAAAGTTCCAAGGAGCTTCAAGAACACTAGGAAATGCTTACACGCCAAATCTCATTGTAGAATCAGACTATAGTGCAGTATGGAAGGTACTACCTCAAATGTCCAAGTTCATAGGGACGTAAGGTCCCAAGGCAAAACTCATAGGAGGGGGAGGAGAGAACTTAGAGGCTAGGAATAAGTACAAGTGCAGTAGAGGGGAATTAAGGAATGCCAAGGCAGGCCGGTGGTCATGCCCAGCAATTGGGATGTTGGCACACCCCTGACCAGCCTGTCAGCATTAAAAATTAGGGAGTGATGACCTATTAAAGGTCAGGTTCAGCTCTGGACAACAATTTAGATGTTGCCAGGCTGTACCTTAACTCAGCACACATACGATTGCTGTAATAGATAGCAAGGCATAAGCATACTTCCATTAGAAGTTGAACTCTACAAAGCAGTAAAGTAGACATGGACATAAAAGATTGTAAGTAAATACATTGGGGTTCATACTAGAATCAAAATTAAGACATACCAGTTTTAAAAAAGACAAGCAAAAGAAGGCAGTAGTCTTGCGAAAGCCAAAGTGCAGACAAGAAAGTTCAGAAGAAGTATTGAGAATTAAGTGTGAAGTTTTGAAGTGTATTCAGCGTATTGTGAAAAGAAAAAGAGTCTAGTATTTATAGTTTGAAAATAGGTAAAGAGCAAGGGTAATAATAGTAATTATGGAACTAGGTATCAATTATAATCAACCAACATAAGAACTCCCTTTAATTAAGGAGTTTAAACTCAAACGGTAATGGAAAACAATTAGTTAAAGAAAAAAATCAAGTAAACATCTTGTGTAAAGTAGGAAATTTAGGGTAAATACATAGGGGTTTAACTAAGGAAACATTAATAAAGAATCTCTAAAATACACGGTTAGCAAAATAAGGTAAGAAACACAGTGAATCAGTTAGTACATAGTAAATCGAAGAATTAGGGATTTGAAATTACAAATGAACCAAGTCAGAAGGAGAGGTAAAAGAGGTTCAATTAGGGAAAAATCAATAACAATCAAGTAAGCAACATTGAAGGGATTCAAAATCAATTAACAGTTGGTAGAACCCTTTGAAAGAAAAGTTCTCATATATAAGGCACATAGACACGTCAAGCAAGAAGGATATCATGCTAGTTAGGAAAGACAAGCAAGTTTCAAAATCACAAGAAGAGAAAAAGGTTATAATTCAGTTCATAGATTTGGAGTGAGTCTGAGAGTTCAGGGTTCCAAAGTAGAACGCCTGTCAAAACACGATATCAAACTTGCCAAAGAAACCCCAAATCCGAGGGTTTCAAATCGAATCAGACACAGAGATAAGATGAAAAATCATTGATAAAGGCTCAGAGGTATCTTTAAGAGACTCATGAGAAAACATACAAACACAATAGCAGGTTCAAGGCAAACAGAATGTAGAAACTGATTTGAAAGACGGGGAACATGTTTTAAGAAAATCTTATAGCTTAAACAAGTTCCGGAGATAAAGAGGTAATGTAAACTTAAGGAAACAGTTGACAAAACGTATTTTGAAAGAACTCAGAATACGTCTGGTAAAGGCAAACAAAGGATTAAAACTCAAGAGAAAAAATACAATAAAGGAATACACAAGATAGACACGTGAGAGCATGATATTGAAACCAGTAGAAGAAAGAACAGAGCAAAATAGAAAAACCACACAATTCAACAAATGTAAGAACACATGAGAAAACATGCGAGTTTGAAAAGATAAACAAGAACATAGAATGGATCGATTCACACCAAGAAAAGAAGAAGAAGTGTCAGAAATATTTTAAGAACCTATTCAGAAACACTAATCGAAAAGAAGTAATTTTTAAAGAAAAATCATGAAAATATTTACAAACTTAAGCAAAGCACAAGCGTATACTAGATCTTAGCAAATTAGAGAGAACCTCGAGTTACTAGGGTTTCAGAAGAATCCTAAACGAGAAAGAATTAGAAAAATCCGATCATGAGTCGGATGAGTCACCATTAGGCTCGAAATGCTTTGGATGAGACGAAACAAGTCCGGAGAGGCCTCAAAGCCCTGGATCTGGGAAGATCTGAGAGGATACCATCAAGTTCATACCTCGAACCTTCGAGTAACCATGGTTTAAGTGTGAATGGGATAAGTACAGGCCATCCATGGCTTGAGAAGCCATGGATTTCGGTGAGGCTGTGGTCGGAGAGGGTGAGAAAGGCTAGGGTTACGAGAATCTTTGAGAGTGTTTCGAGAGAGGAGAGCATTCTAAGGCGGCAGACAAAACGATGGAAGAGTTATCGGGTAAATATATGATGGCCAATTTTGACCGAAAGCGACGATTTGCAAGGAATTTCGACCGAGCTTTGGCACCTGAGCTGCCTACATATCCCTGGTTTTACAGGAATCAGGCCATATGTAGTTCAGGATCCATCGGTGGAATATGCCAATAGAGTTTTCGAAAATAACGGGCGCGATGTTTAGGCTGAGATGGTTGTTGCCGGCTGGTGTACCTGCAAGTGAGAAATACAAACACATATTGTGCATAAATTTAAACGTGATGCAAGTTCCTGTTGGACCATGAATGTTGTTTTTGGACAGTAAGGATGATGTCCTCAGACAATGACGTGTTGGGCGATGAAGCGTACAACAAAGGATTCGCAGGCTATAAAATGATGTTCTTGAGCTGTGAGAATGATGCCTACGGACCATGATGTCTTTGATTAATGATATACAAAAGATAAAATGGGTCCTCCATCCATGGCATGGCGTTCTCGGGCTATGAAAATGGTGCCTCCGAACAATGATGCTTTTGGACAATTTGGCAATCTTTCACCCCATGAAGTGTAGGAGGTGGCGATCTTTCAGCCGATGCAATGTGTAAATGAATGTGACGTTATTTCACCCATGCAAGAGAAATAAAATGGCGATATTTCAGCCATGCAATAAAGATAAGGTGGCAATATTTCAGCCGGCAGGATGGAGACAGAGCTTAGTCTCGGAAGGCAAAAAGGTAGCCTTATGCAATGCAAAAAAAATGCAGGATGGAGATAGTGTTTAGTCTCGGAAGGCAGAATAATAGCCTTATACATTGAAAGAATATGCAGATGGAGGTAGAGCTTAATCTTGTAAGGTAGAAAAGTAGCCTTATGTAATGCAGGAATATGCAGATGGAGGTAGAGCTTAATCCCGGAAGGCAGAATGATATCCTTATGCAATGCAAAGAAATGCAGATGGAGACAGTGCTTAGTATCGGAAGGCAGAAGAGTAGCCTTATGCAAAAATACAGATGGAGGTAGAGCTTAACCCCGTAAGGCAAAATGGTAACCTTATGCAATGCAAAGAAATGAAGATGGAGAGAGTGCTTCGTCTTGGAAGGCAGAAAAGTAGCCTTATGCAAAAATGCAGATGGAGGTAGAGCTTAACCTCAGAAGGCAGAAAAGTAGCCTTATGAAATGTAGAGAGATGCAGATGGAGACAATGCTTAGTCTCGGAAGGCAGAAAAGTAGCCTTATGCAATGCAATGAAATACACGATGGAGACAATGCTTAGTCTCGGAAGGCAGAATAGTGGCCTTATGCAACGCAAGAATATTCAGATAGAGGTAGAGCTTAACCCCAGAAGGCAAAATGGCAGCCTTATGAAATGCAGAAAAGTAAAAGGGCAAACGATAGTGAAATATATTAGCTCATAAATGATTATGCTATTGTGACTGTCGAGGATATCATGTGTGGATAACAATCATAAACAGGTGAAGATTATGAGCGTTGTACTGCTGAAAAAGCATAGGTGAGTAATTGTATATGATGATTTACGCCTTGAGTGCCTGCATCCAAAGAAAAATCGTAAGTTCTGAAAGGGGGAAGTTTATCCCGTCTTCCCGTGGACTTCGCTTGTCACCCTTGGCGCTGTGTATCATTGGGGTAGAGTTGCTAAACAAAGCAATTCAGATAATAGTAATGCATGATTTAGTAACAAAATTTAACATCAATACATAGTTGAAAATAATAATTTTCTTATTTTTAGATGAACCGACGACTGCGACATGGTTCAAGATATTTCAACCTCTCTCACTCCAGAATTTTGAGGGTCCTCCCAAAAGTTTTGTCCCAGTTTACTGGGCTGGAGCTTCTGGCGGCTGCGTGCGATGAATGGATGATGATCAACTTCGGAATTTTAAGGGTCCTCCTCAAATTCTGCCCCAGTTTCCAATAGCCGGGGGGGGGGGGGGATGGAAATTTTATTAAATTTTGACCGAACCCATAGGGCTGCCTAGGTATCCCCTCTTAAACGTGAACAGGTCAGGCGTAGTTCAAATTACATCATAAAGAAATCATAAAGGGCTCCTCGTTTTAGAACCGGTGAACCAAGTACGAGCCTTTCCAATTGGGAGAGAATTTCCCTTTGGCTTCATCTTGATGTGGGAACATTTTCTTCAACACTAGTTGCCCCGGTGTAAACTTTCTTGGCTTAACTCTTTTGTTGAAAGCTCTAGACATTCTATTCTGATACAATTGACCATGGAAAACTGCATTTATTCCTTTCCCAACTATAAGAGCTAGCTGCTCGTAGCGAATCATTACCCATTCTGCGTCGTCAAGTTCTGCTTCCTGTGTGATCTTCAAGGAGGGAATTTCTACCTCTGTAGAAATGACCGCCTCCGTACCATAAACCAGCATGTAGGGAGTTTCCCTAGTTTATGTGAAGACTCTGGTGCGTTATCCTAACAGAGCAAATAATAATTTCTCATACCCTTTGTCGACTCCCCCTCTTTCTCCCCTAAAAGAGGCGAGATCGAGTTTACGACATTATGGACAAAACAACTATTATTCCATTCTGGGAATTGAATTATGTAGTTGGAAGAGTCGCCACCTAATGATTATAGTACATTATGACACTTTTAAGAAGAAGAAGATTTTGAATGAAAATAAGAGTTCGGGTAAGGGCTTGAAATTATCTCGAGGGAAAGGTGTTAGGCACCCCTCAAGATCCACTAGTGTGGTTCCCGGCCTTGCTTAGATGTGACTTTAAGAAGCATAAAAATAGACAAGGAAATGTGCATATAAAGAATACAAAATTGGTGAGTAATTTTGAAAGAAGAATAGCACAAGTAAAAGGGAAATTTTAGAGAAAGTATTTAAACAAAAAGTAAAGGTAGGGGGGGGGGTCCTAGGTTTAACTATTATATGAATTATTCGATACAATATCCCACACATATTCCCAAAGAGAGGTCGCTTTATGATATTATCGCATCGTCATCATCTCTATATTCTACCCCTTCCCGTTAAGGTATTTAAACGCATTTTGTCTCGTTTACTTACTGCATGAAATTACCCGTCCCAACCTATTAGTCCCCGGGTATTTGGATTCCTAATACTAAAAAAGGGGGAAGAAGGATAAGACATATATGGGGTTTCAAAGGTAAAAATGCTAGGCGTAAAAAAAAACAGATAGCACATAAGGGTATACAAATCAGACATTCAAACGCTCATGCAAAACCCTGTAAATCACAAAAACATTTAGTTTAGCATGACTTGCAATTACGGATTTGGTCATATGCTTAAAACTGATGATGGATAGATTAGTTTAACACATAAAGTTGGATAATAAGTCTACTTTGAGCCCCTCGTATCCGGTTTGTTTAAACTTAAAGCATTTTTGAAAACCAGTAATTTCAGAAAGCATGATTTAAAATAGGAATTTTGGATTTGCAGAAGTTCAGAAATGGCTTATAGGATAGCCAAACTGCTTAAGTAAAATGGTGCAAGAAAACTCATTGAAGTACACACTATGCAGAAAATCAGAAAAGAAAGGTTGATTTCAGAAAAATGCAGGTTTGGACTTTAAAGATTCTTATAGATTTAAAATAGTGTTAAAGGCATATTTGGTCAGATTTCAAAGTAGACTGTATTGGACATACTTTTATTGAAAGGGTCTAACAAATTAGGCGAGTTCGAACCCTATAGGCATGATATCTACAGATTGATTTGTTGTTGCTTTTTAACGATTAGGGGGAGCTACTGTTTGTCTAGCGTTATTATATAGTCCCCTATAGACTTGATTTCTATATTGCACTTGATTACAGAATGTTAAAGGCTTGTGGGCAGGATTTATAGCGCAATGTCAAGGTCCTATAGGCATGATTTCTAAGTTATTTGCGATATTGAAATCATATAGACATGGCTTCTAGATGATATGCAATACTGAAATCCAATAGGCATGATATCTAATATGCTTGCGATATAAAAATCCTATAGGCATGGTTTCTATATGATTAGCATTAACTTAAACCTCTCCACCCTTTTCACTATATCCCCTAATTCTTTTACAAAGCTTTGTTACATAAATGGAAAGCAAAGACTAAGGAAATAAGTACATCAAAGCTAAAATAGACCCGAGGAAGCTCAAAGCAACCTTAATGTCCAACATATGTATTATACCAAATCCGGGCTCCAGATTCCAAGGCTTTCTCTTAGAATGTTTTAAAGTTCCAAGGGCTTTCAGGAGGCCCAGGCAATTCTTACACCGTAAAATAATGATTAGAGTAGTGCAAGGTGTAGAATTACCAACCCTTCGGCATCAAAGTTCAGAGGGAACTTAAGGGTCCCTAAGCATGGCTCGCCGCGGTTGGGGGGGAGGGGTAGGACTTAAAGAACTAAGAGTAAATTTAAATTTAGGGATTAGAGGAAAACCAATGTAAAAGGTGGTCATACCTAGCCATGAACAGGGCTGGCACATCCCAGAGCTTTTACATGGCTTAAACAAATAAGAGCAGACTTGCAATAAGTCAGGCTTAGGCTTGTGTGATGATTAGGACATCAACAGACCCGAGTCAAGATCAACACATAAATGGGGGTAAGGGAATGGGTCTGATTTGAGTAGAGGTTGGGAACAACCTAGTTCTGAACCAAAGGTGGCAATAGAGTACCACTCTAGTCCAAAACAATACTCACATACAAAAGGGGTTCAGGGAAATGGATCAAATATGAAAGCATTTGCATAAGAACAGAAAAAATTCAAATAGAAGTAGACTAAAGGGATTTAGGGAGAGGGAAGTACATGAAAGCAATCATACAAGCATAGTATTAAAAAATAGGAGTATAGGGGAAGAGATATACATGCTGAAGTTTTAACTGCATAATGAACCTAAACAGACATGTGAAAAGAAATAATTAAGCATGTCGTTTTGAAGATGGTATTAAATCATAGACCTACCAGTTTGCAACTTAAAATGTTAAAGAAAATAGGGAAAAAAGAACCTTATAGTATAGCCTTGGCTTTCAGTGGGCTAAACTTGAGTAGCAGAACAAGTAATAGAGAAAAGCAGAGAGGAGAAGAGAGAGTTTTGAGTGTGAACTTGTGTTGTTCGTCTGTTTTGCAGTGAAGAGGAAGGGGTTTTTATTGTCTGAAAATAAGTAGAAACTAAGGCAAGAAAATAAATTAGTATCAATCAAAATCAATTAGGGAAAAGATTTCCTTTAATTAAGGAACCGATCTTGAGGTAAATAATCAAGGTTCTATTTCTGGGAAGAAAATCATGAACAAGTTGTAAAACAAAGGTTAAATACATGTAAGGTTTTTGAAATACACACGGTTTGAACAATAAGGTAAATAAAATCATCAATCGCATGGGAATCAAGGAGTCTGGGATATGAATTGATACTAAATTTAGTCAAAGAGCAGGTCCAAATTAAAGAATCAAATAAGTTGGTAAAATCAGTTTCTCAAAAATAAGTTTATTTTGAAAAGGGGAAGGCTGACTATAAAAAGGATGCACAAATTCAAACAGTCATGTAATCAGAGAGTAGAAGAACATAGGCATGAAACGGATTAGAAATTCTTGTTGAGCTTAGCAAGAAATCAGAATCATGAAAAGGGACTCACGCAACAAAAAAACTCGAAAACCTCCAAAGCATAGTTTCTTCACATTTCAAAAATGTAAAGAAGAAAGTAAAAATACTCAAATAGCCAAACTCTTAAAGAACAAAGATACTCACAAAAAAACAAAGTACAATAGAGAGTCACTGGAAAACCCTAGGTATAGAGAAATTAACATGGAATCATGGGTAATACATTCACAAGTCATAGCACAAAATAAAGAAATCACAATAGAGCAGTTAAAAGAAAGAAAAATCGGAGAAACCCTAGTTTTAGGGAGATAAACAGTTTGATAAAAGTAAAATTGGTAAAGATCAGAAAACACTTTGAAGCTTTAGAAAATAACTTAGATCTGAAGTTCGTGAAGAAAAACACAAAAAAGAAAGAAAAACCTTAAAGATGTAGGGTTTTAGAGAGAAACCTAGCGAACGAGAAAGCCTGGAACGGACTGCTTTTGAATCGATAACGGACTCTCAACATTAAGACTCACCAGAGAGAGACCTGATATGGTCGTAGAACTCAAGTCAGTGGACCTCTGACACAGCGGTCTTCACAATAGGGTTTCAATCCTCGAACAAAAGGGTCGTAGAAGGGATTGAAGGGTGAGTACAGGTAGCATAAAGCCTGGAAATCCATGGTCTCCGGTGAAGAGAGGTCAGAAAGTGACCGGAGGCGGCTAGGGTTTCAGAGGGGCTTGGGAGTGTTTGAGAGATGAGGGGGATATAAGGGTGGCTGAATGTGTAAAATGATTAGGGTTAGGGGTGTATCCAGTATAATTAATGGAAAAGTTAACGTGGGCCGTTGATATAAATGATCAATGGTCCTAATTGAAAGGGGGATTCCGGGCGGGTTGTTCTAATGGTATGTGGGTCGAGTTATTTAATGCATTGGGTATTGTAATCGGGGTTGAAATTAAGGCTATAATTTAAATAAAAAGAGGGCTGTAACTAAAATAACGAATTTCCTCTAATTTGAATTTTATAAATTAGCAAATGATGTTTTAAAAATCCAATTAAAAATATTGAGTTAATAAACAAAACACAAGTATTAAATTTAAAATATTAGAAATGATTTTATGATTAAAAATACTATTAAATCGTGAAGTATGCTAAAATTGCAATTTCATGCAATTTTAGTTTAGAAATGCCAAATGAGCTTGTAAAATTATGTAAAAATCATGTAACTTCTATTTTTGGTAAATTAGAGAATAAAATAAATTATTAACCAAAATAGCAAATTTTAGGAATAATTATTGGATTTTATAGTGCAAAATAAGTCATAAAATGATCTAAAAATTCTTTAAAAATGGGAAAAATACTAAAACCTTTGTTGATGCTTATATATGCTATTTTTTAGAATATTCGAGTATAAAATATATAGGGAAAAGTTGGGTATCAACAGCTGCCCCTCTTTACCCGAGGAGGATGAAAGAGTTGTCGGGTAAAGATAAGATGGTCAATTTTGACCAGAGATAACGATTGTAAAAAGATACTGACGACGCTATGGTCTCTGAGCTATGTACATATCCCCGTTTTTACAACAATTAGGCCATATGTAGTTCAGGAGTCATTGACGGAACATGCCGATGGGAATTTGAAAAACGGACGCGATGGTTAGGTTTGAGAGGGTGCTTCGAATCAGAAAAACTGCGGAGCACTGGAGCAGGATTGCTCCTCCTGACACGGCCGTGAGCTAGCCGGAATACCTGCAATGGGCAATGTTCATACATATTGCATTATTTAAATGTGACGCAAGTTCCCATTGGACCATGAATGTTTGTCTTTGGACGGTTAGGATGATGTCATCAGACTATGATGTCCTGAGCCATGAAAAGCATAAAAGTAGAGGTTCGCAGGTCATGGAATGATGTTCTTGGGCAATGCAGATGGTGCCTTCGAACTATGATGCCTTTGAACGAGTTGGCGATCTTTCAGCCCATGAGAAGGTGGCAATCTTTCAGCCAGATAAATGTAAAGGGTGGCCATCTTTCAGCTAGAGCGAGAAATTAAATTAAAAATAGACGGCGATATTTCATCCAGATGCGAATTTCAAATGCAGGTGGCGATGTTTCAGCCATTCGAAAAATAAAGCGGTGATATTTCAGCCATGCAAGGCGGAGACAATGCTTAGTCTCGAAAGGCAGATGATAGCCTTATGCAGGATGAAGGTAGAGCTTAACCTCGGAAGGCCGAGATTAGCCTTATGCAAAATGCAGGTGGAGATAGAGCTTAGCCTCGAAAGGCAGATAATAGCCTTATGCAGGGTGGAGGTAATGCTTAACCTCGGAAGGCAGAAAGTAGCGTTATGCAATAATGCAGATGGAGACAGAGCTTAGTCTCGAAAGGCAGATAATAGCCTTATGCAATATGGAGGAAGAGCTTAACCTAAGAAGGTAGAAATTAGACTTATGCAAAGTTCAGATGGAGACAGAGCTTAGTCTCGAAAGGTAGATAGCAACCTTATGCAATGCGGCATGTAAAAGAGCGAGTAGTAGTGGGGTTTCTTAGCTGATCGATGACTTTACGACATTAAGACTGCTGGGGAGTGAAAATAGTGACCATATGAAGGTTTCGATCCTGAAAAATGAATGTGCTTTGATCCGTAACCTGAATTCCTGCATCCAAAGAAAAATCGTGAGTTCTGTTGGGGGGAGGTTAGTTCGTATCCTCCAGCTTTTGGCATTGTGTATCATGGGGGTAGCGTTGCTAAACGATGGTGGTGCAAGTGATGTTTATGCATGACTTAGTAAATATAATGCATGTATATATATAAAAAAATGATTTTATTTTGGATGAACCAACAAATTGCAACGTGGTTCAAGACACGACGACCTTGCTCGCATCGGAATTTTGAGGGTTCTCCTCAAAATTCTGCCCCAGTTTACTGGGTTGGCGCTGCTAACGGCTGCGCTGAATGACCGAACGCGGAATAATTTCAGAATTTTGAGGGTCCTCCTAAAAATTCTACCTCAGTTTACTAGGTCGGCGTTGATAAAGAGACTGAAAAATTGACTTCGGAATTATTAGGGTCCTCTTCAAAATTCTGCCCCAGTTGAAATAGCGGGGAAAATGGAATTTTTATTAAAATGTGCCCGAACCCATAGGGCTACCTACGTATCCCCTCTTAAACGGGAATCAGGTCTGGCGTAGTTCAAATTACATCATAAAAGAAAGCATGTGACCAAATATAATATCTCTTCATTGTGTTTGAGTTTATAGGCTTCGGCCAGACTTGTCCATCCATTTCTACATGAATAAGGGCTCCTCCGGTTAGAACCCGGTGAACCATGTATGGACCCTGCCAGTTGGGAGAGAATTTCCCTTTGGCTTCACCTTGATGCAGAAATATCTTCTTCGGTACCAGCTCTCCTGGTGTGAACTTCCTTGGCTTGACTCTCTTGTTGAAGGCTCTGGCATTCTGTTATGATATAATTGACCGTGACAGACATCATTAATTCTCTTCCCGTCGATGAGGGCTAACTGCTTGTAGCGACTTTTGACCCATTCTGTATCATCTAATTCTGCTTCCTGTATGACGCTTAAGGATGGAATTTCTACCTCAGCGAGGATGACCGCCTCTATACCATAAACCAGCATGTAAGGAGTGGCCCCGGTTGATTTGCAGACTGTGGTACGGTAACCCAATAAAGCAAACAACAATTTCTCATGCCAGTGCTTGTGCTTTTCAAACATTTTCCGTAGTATCTTCTTGATTTTCTTATTGACTGCTTCTACAGCTCCATTCATCTGAGGTCTGCAAGCCGTATAGTTTTTGTGTCTAATCTTGAATGTTTTGCAAATGGCCTTCGTCAGGTCGTTGTTAAGATTAGAACCGTTGTTGGTGATGATTGATTGTGGAAACCCGAATCGACAAACCATACGATCTCGGACAAAATCTATAACTACTTTCTTAGCGACTGCCTTGTATGATGCTGCTTCAACCTATTTGGTAAAGCAATCAATTGCCACTAGTATGAACCTGTGCCCGATTGACGCGGCTTGTTCGATTGGTCCAATGACATCCACACCCCAACCGGCGAACCGCCATGGTGAGCTTGTCATGGTAAGCTCATTTAGGCACCTTTATCATATCTCCATGTATTTGAAATCGGTGGCATTTTCGGACGTACTGAATGTAGTCCGTCTCCATAGTCATTCAAAAATACCCTGCCCAGAGTATCTTATTTTCCAAAACGAAACCATTCATATGTGGTCCACAAGTCCCAGCGTGCACTTCCTCTAATAGACTGGTTGCTTCTTTTGCTTCAACACACCTTAATAATCCCAAATCAGGAGTCCTCCAATACAAGATTCCTCCAGTGTGAAAGAAATTGTTGGACAATCTCCGAAGTGTTCATTTTTGAGTTGCATTGGCAAGCTCTGGGTATTCTCCTATTGTCAAATATTTCCTGATATCATAGAACCAAGGTCTCCCGTCGGCTTCTTCCTCGATGTGAGCTCAATAAGCTGGTTGGTCGTGAATCTTTACTGGGATGGGATCAATAAAGTTTGTATCTGGATGTTGGATAATAGAGGATAAAGTGGCTAAGGCATCGGCGAACTCATTTTGTGTTGTGGGAACTTGCTGGAATTCCGTCTTTCTGAATCTTTTCCTTAACTTATGTACATGGTGTAGATAGGGGTAATATATGAGATTAAAGTAATTAAGTAAAGTCACAAAAACAAGTAATGGTAAAAGCCTTAAAGAAAATCCTCAGCAGGGTCGCCATGCTGTCGACACCCCCTTTTTCCCCATAAAAGGGGCGAGATCGGGTTAATGAAATTATGGACAAAACAAATCTTATTCTCTTTTGGGAATTGGGTTATGGAGTTGAAAGATTCGCCATCTGATGATTATAGCGCATTAGGACACTTTTAAGAAGAAGAAGATTTTGAATGAAAACCAGAGTTCGGGTAAGGGCTTGAAATTGTCTCAAGGGGAAGGTGTTAGGCAGCCCTCAAGATCCATAAGTGTGGTTCCCGACCTTGCTTAGATATGACTTTAAGAAGCATAGGAATAGACAAGAAAATGTGCATATAAAGAATACCAAGCTAGTGGGCAATTTTGAAAGAAGAATAGCACAAGTAAAAGGGAAATTTTAGAGAAAGTATCTAAACAAAAAGTAAAAGTAAAGGGGGGGGGGGTCCTAGGTTTAACTATAATATTGATCATTCGATACAATATCCTGCACATATTCCCAAAGAGGGGTCACTTTATGATATTATGGCATCGTCATCATCTCCATATTCTACTTTTCCCACCCCGTTAAGTTATTTAAACGCGTTTAGTCTCGTTTACTTACGTATGCTAATACATCCCAACCTATTAGTCCCGGGGTATTAGGACTCCTAATCCTTAAAAAGGGGGAAGAAGGATAAGACATATATGCAGTTTCAAAGGTAAAAATTCTATGCGTCAACAAAACAGATAGCATATAAGGGTATCCAAATCAGACATTCAAAGGCTCATGGAATACCCCGTAAAACGCAATAACATTTAGTTTAGCATGACTTGCAATTACTGAATTGGTCATAAGTATAAAACTGATGATGGATAGATTTGTTTAACAAATAAAGTTGGATAATAAGTCTACTTTGAGCCCCTAGGATCCGGTTTGTTGAAACTTAAAGCATTTCTGAAAACCAGTAATTTCAGAAATCGTTGATTTAAAACAGGAATTTGAGATTTGCAAAAGTTCAAAAATGTCTTATAAGATAGCCGAACTACTAAGTAAAATGGTGCAAGAAAAAGCATTGAAGTACACACCATGCAGAAAATCAGAAAAGAAAGGTTGATTTCAGAAAAATGCAGGTTTGGACTTTAAAGATTCTTATAGATTTAAAATAGTGTTAAAGGCATATTTGATCAGATTTCAAAATAGAATGTATTGGACAAACTTTTATTGAAAGGGTCTAACAAATTAGGCGAGTTCGAACCCTATAGGCATGATATCTACAGATTGATTTTGTTGTTGCTTTTAAACTATTAGGGAGAGCTACTGTTTTTCTAGCGTTATTATATAGTCCCCTATAGACTTGATTTCTATATTCCACTTGATTACAGAATGTTAACGACTTATGGGCAGGATTTATAACGCAATGTCAAGGTCCTATAGGCATGATTTCTAAGTGATTTGCGATATTGAAATCATATAGATATGGCTTCTAGATGATATGCAATACTGAAATCCAATAGGCATGATTTCTAATATGCTTGCGATATAAAAATCTAATAACCATGTTTTCTATATGATTAGCAATAACATAAACCCCTCCCACACCCTTTTCACTATATCCCCAAATTCTTTAACAAAGCTTTGTTACATAAATGGAAATAAAAGACTAAGGAAATAAGTGCATCAAAGCTAAAACGGACCCAAGGAAGCTCAAAGCAACCTTAATGTCCAACATATGTATTTTACATAATCCGGGTTCCAGATTCCAAGGCTTTCTATTAGAGTGTTTCGAAGTTCCAAGGGCTTTCAGGAGGCCCAGGCAATGCTTACACCCTAAAATAATGATTAGAGTAGTGCAAGCTGTAGAATTACCAGCCCTTAGGCATCCAAGTTCAGAGGGAACTCCAGGGTCCTTAAGCATGGTTTACCGGGGGAGGGGAGGGAGAGGGTAGGACATAAAGAATAATGAGTAAGTGTAAAGTGAGGGATTAGAGTAAAACAAATGCAAAAGGAGGTCATATCTAGCCATGAACAGTGCTGGCACACCCCTGACCTTTTACCCGGCTTAAACAAATAAGAGCAGACTTGAAATAAGTCAGACTTAGGCCCGTGTAATGATAAGGACATCAATAGACCTGAGTCAAGCTCAACACATAAATGAATGTAAGAGAATGGGACTGATTTGAGTAGAGGTTTGTGTTACATTAGATTTTAATGATGCAATCAATATACATGTGCAGATATTCAAGGAGGAAAGCGGAATCACTGAAGCATGGATAAAAGGCAAGCGAAGCAAGGATAAAAGACAAGCTCCCATCTCACTAAATCAAGGAAGCAAGATTGAAGAATTAAACAAGGAAGGAAATATTCAATAAGAGAAGCCATTGGCACACAAGGAGAAGATCAGCATCATATCGTCAAATCAGGAAGTCTCCCATGATGCTAGGGAAATCAGATACATCTCTAGATCTCATGCAAATCACTGAAGATACCCTAACGACTGATTTGAATGAGCTACAAGACTGGAAGGCCGCCATCTCCGTCAATCGCATCTCCAGAAAAAAAGGAAAGAGATCGTCATCAAAGCAACGATCAACGCTTTATATTTGGAAAGAATCAACACCCTCAAAAGATCAAATCCCTTGGGTTGACAAGTCTCTGCCATAGTCTTGCTGTATAAATATCACCGTGCCTTGTACCATCCACATACTTTAAACACACCTAAACAGCCCTCTTCATTTTACTGCAAACAAGCATAGTAGTCTAGTTAGATTCACTGTGTAACAAGTCAGAAATAGAAAGAGAGTTAGTAACTGGTGAGGCATTTTATCAACGAGTAAAGAACAACTGAGCGACGAATATCTTTTCTTTGCCCGAGAAGAAAATTATTGTTCTGAAGGGAATCCCTTGCAACCCAAGGAGACTAGATTATGATTCACATTGAATCTGAACCAGTATAAAAATTATGTGTGTCTTTACATTTACACATTTACTTTCAGCATCATTATGCTTAATCATTCTTGACTAGCACAGTATACCATTGAGTCAACTAATAACGTTTTATGTCGACTTATCTGCGATTAATTTTAAAATAGTTACAATTCACCCCACTCTTGTACTTTCAATTGGTATCAGAGCAAGGCTTACATTTTTTCTTTTGCTCAACAGCTTGTGAGAAAAAGATCATAGCCAATCAAGTGATAGTTGGATCTCTATTTCAAGAAGGGACTTCTGAAGTAAGACCACCTTACTTCAATGGACAACATTTCTCTCACTAGATGATTCGTATGGAGATTTTCACCAAGGCATAAGATATCCAGGTTTGGAGAGTCATCAAGAAAGGGAACTATCCACTGCTTGCCAGCACACCTCTGCATGCCGACCCCAATGATATTGATTCATACTCAAAGGAACAACTGAAAGAAGTTCAAACAAACCATAAGGCAAGAAATCTACTAAACAATGCTATAACTGGTGAAGAATATGAAAATATCTCCAGTTGTGATACAATAAAGGAAATGTGGTACAAACTTGAAGTCACCTATGAAGGTACCGGCAAAGTGAAGGAAACCCATATAAACATGCTAGTTCACGACTATGAACTGTTCACCATGAAAGAGGGATAATCCATTGAAGAAATTTTTGCCAGGTTTGGCATGATAATCAGTGATTTAAAAGCTTTTGACAAACCCTATGCCAGTGGAGATCAAGTAAGGAAAATTCTCAGAAGTCTACCTACCACATGGCAGACCAAAGTCGTCACACTGGAATCTCAAGATCTAAATAAACTATCCTACGATGAACTACGAGGGGAACTGATTGCTTTCGAAAGAACTCATCTGAAAAAGACGAATCAAGAAGAGAAAAAGAAAACTGTTGCATTTAAAGCTACTACGGAGGCAACAGAAAATGAAGTCGATGATCCTGAAGCTCTACAAGAAGAAATTGCTATGCTATCTGGGAATATGGATGGATTGATGAAAAGATATAGAAATACAAAGAAAGGAAGATTTCCACCAAGAAGGTTCAGACAATATAATGATCAAGACAAGCACGATGGAAAATGTTGTGAATGTGGAATATTTGGGCACATCCAAGCAGGGTGCCAAGAACTGGAAAGAAAGATCTCTAGAGTATTAAGCAAGAACAGATCTTTTGGAAGCTGGAGTAATGAAGATAAATCATACCGTGAGGAAATTGCTAATATGTGCTTCATGAAGATTCTAGAAAATGAGATCAATAAAACTTCAGGGTGCTGGACTAATGAAGATGACTCAGAAGATGAAAACTGCTTCATGGCAAGAGGAGAAACCAGCGAGGTAAGACCTTATAACTGCGAAAGATGCAATGAATTACAAGACATCCTTGACTACACATTGTCTGAATTTTAGAAAATGACGAATGAGCTTAAAAGGCTCACAAAGGAAGTCAAAGTTTGGAAACTCAAGTTTGAAGTATGCGAAGTTGAAAAAGAAGTACTTCGGGAAGAGTTTAAGGAAATGCAAATGCTGCTTAACAGCATGCGCAAATCCACCAGTCACAGTTTTGTTAAATCTAACCAGCCGACTTACAAGTCAACTTGGAAAAAACCAATCAGAACTAGATCGACAAGTTGATCGAACAACTGAAAAAGAGTCAGCAAATCGTAGATCTTCTAACTCTACTTCTCTTGATAGACCAGAAAAGGGATTCAGTGTCAAATGTCATTACCGTAATAAAAGTGGGCACAAATTCTCTAACTGTCACTTTCATAATTCTCATATGTCTTGGGTTTGGAAACCAAAGAATTCCGAATCCAGCAACACTAACTCTCCAGGACCCAAGAAAGCTTGGGTACCTAAAAGAAAGTGATTATTTCATTTTGCAGGAACACCACAGAATAAAACGCAAAGGAAAGTGGTATCTGACAGTGCGTGTTCCAGTCACATGACAGGTGACAAAAATCTATTTAAGGAGGTCACAAAGATTGATGGAGGCAGTGTCAAGTTTGGAGACGACTTAAAAGGCAAATTGTTTGGACAGGAACTGTACCATTCAACAACAACAGTGAAATTATTGAAGTCTACTTAGTAGATGGATTAAACTACAACCTTCTTAGTATAAGCCAACTCTATGACTCAGGATATCAGGTAAAATTCAAGAAAACTGGATGTGCTATTGAAGACGGATCAGGTAAATTAATCCTTCCAGGAAAAAGGTATGGAAACGTTTATATACTAGATGGCTTTGAAAAAGCTGATGGTCATATTTGCTTATCATCCATGTCTGATGATCCCTGGTTATGGCACAAAAGATTAGGGCACGCTAGCACGCATCTAATCGAAAAATTATCTAAGCATGTTCTAGTCGTTAGCCTACCCAAGCTAAATTTTTCTAAAACTCATATCTGTGATACATGTCAAATGGGTAAGCAAACTAGAAACTCTTTTAAAAATAAAGATGTTGTTCTACTTCAAAACCTCTACAATTACTTCACATGGATTTATTTGGACCCACTAGAACTGCTAGCATATGAGGCAAGAAATATGCTTTTGTTATTGTTAATGATTTTTCACAATTCACTTGGGTGATTTTTCCATCTCATAAAGGTGAAGCTTTGCGCGAAATTTTGAAATCTTCTGTAAGAAAATTGAACGAGAGAAGGGCTATAAAATCTCTATAATTCAAAGTGATCATGGAGGCAAATTTGAAAGCAAGGCATTCGAAGACTTTTGCAATAATCAAGGATATATTCACAATTTCTCTGCTCCTCGATCTCCTCAACAAAACGGAGTAGTTGAAAGGAAGAACAGAACCTTGCAAGACATGGCCAGGACTATGCTCCTGGAACATTCATTACCAAATCACTTCTGGGCGGAAGGAGTCAGTACCGCCTGCCACATATTAAATCGTTGTCTTATAAGACCTATTCCTAAAAAGACTCCATATGAGCTCTGGAAAGGTAAGCGTCCTATCGTCAGCTATTTTCATTCTTTTGGAAGAAAGTGCTTTGTTCATAACAATGGTAAGGATAATCTTAGAAAATTTGATCCAAGAAGTGATGAAGGTATTTTTCTTGGTAACTCACTAAATAGTAGATCGTTTAGAGTTTTCAATAAATGCACTTTATGTGTAGATGAATCAGCTCATGTTGTATTCGATGAAAATAATCCCTTGGTCGAGAAAGGATCTAATGCAGGTGATGAAGAGCCAGTCCAAAAGGCTTAGGAAAAAAGAAACAATCAGGAGTCAACAATCCCCACAGAAGCGGTAGAGTCGACTGATCAGGCTAATGGTGACACTGCAGAGCCACTTCCAGAGTCGACTACGCAATCCATTAGACTAAATGAGTGGAGAAATGAAGCTGAATATCCTCAGAAGTTCATCATTGGAGATCTAAATAAAGGAACGAAGACTAGAGCCACTGTAAAAAAGAAGGCAAACATTGCACTAATATCCCAGATAGAACCAAATAAGGTAGAAGAAGCTCTAATATACTCAAGCTCGGTAACTGCTATGGAACAATAACTAGAGCAGTTCAGTAAAAATCAAGTATGGGAGTTGGTACCTCGACCTGAAAATGCTTCAGTTATAGGCACTAAATGGGTATTCAGGAACAAGCTGAATGAAGAAGGACAAGTTGTTAGAAACAAAGCCAGACTAGTAGCTCAAGGATACTCACAGCAGGGTCGACTATGATGAAAGATTTTCTCTAGTTGCTCGACTAAAATCAATACGAATCCTGCTAGCCTATGCCTCATTCAAAGGATTCAGACTGTTTCAAATGGATGTCAAAAGCGCATTTCTAAATGGATTCATTGAAGAAGAGGTTTTTGTGAAACAACCTCCGGGGTTTGAAGATTTAAAATACCCATATCATGTGTACAAGATTACTAAGGCCCTATAGGCTTAGAACAAGCTCAACGTGAATGATATGAAAGGCTAAGCACATTTCTTGTAGAACATGGATTTACTAGAGGTAAAATTGATATTACGTTATTAATCAAAAGGACATCCGAAGGTAACCTTATCATTCAAATTTATGTTGATGACATTATTTTTGGTAGTGCTAACCTTCTTATGTGAAAGGAATTTGGAAATCTAATGCAAAGGGAATTTGAGATGAGCATGATGGGGGAACTCACTTTCTTCCTTGGACTAAAAATCCATCAATCCGAAGAAGGAACTTTTATTTTCCAATCTAAATACATAAAGGAGTTGATACAAAAATTTGGCATGAGCAATTTAAAGTCTATTGGCACTCCAGTGAGTCCGGCTACAAACATAGATAAAGATGAACATGGCACTTTAGTTGATGAACCCAAATACAGAGGAATGATTGGGTCTCTCCTATATCTGACTGCAAGTCGATCGGATATTATGTTCAGTGTGTGCAAATCTGCCAGGTTCCAGTCGGCTCCTAAGGAGTCGCACCTAACTGCCGTAAAAAGAATTATTCGGTACCTTATTGGGACAATGTCTTATGGCTTATGGTACCCTCGATCTAAATCTTTTAAATTGGAAGATTTTTCAGATGCAGATTTAGCAGGTGACAAAGAAGATAGGAAAAGAACTAGTGGCACATGTCAAATGCTAGGAAAATCTCTAACTTCCTGGAATAGTAAAAAGCAGTCTTCAGTCGCATTATCGACTACCGAAGCTGAATATATTGTTGTTCGACAATGTTGTGCACAATTGCTTTGGATGTCACATCAATTGGGTGACTGTGATCTCCTTTGGAAAACCATACCAATTTTTTGTGATAATTCTAGTGCTATTTGTCTTTCAAAAAATCATGTGCATCATTCTAGAGCTAAGCATATAGATATTAAGCATCATTTTATTAGAGACCATGTTCTTATGGGTGATATAGAGTTAACGTTTGCTGGCACGTATGCTCAACTGGCTGATATTTTCACCAAACCTTTATTGGAGGGAATATTTTGTGCTTAAAGGAAATTTCTTGGTATTATCTGCCGCACTAATAACTCTTAAGGTCATAGTTGCATTTTTCAAAAACCTTGTTATTATTGTCTTTATGCTCAGATTATTTAATATGCCACCATTCTTTCCCTCTATTTCGTTTCTAATATCCCATCAGTTGTAGAGAAGATGGAAAGCCAATCAATGCGACGGTCCATCTGACACCTTTTCCTTTTCCACTCAACTGTCAAATCCATTCCCTTTGCATAGTTCCAGTCATCCCTTTCCTTCTCACCCTTTTCACCAAAGCCTTCCTCTCTATGTTCCGAAACCCCCTTTTCCTCCATGGCCAAGACTTCCAAAAATCCCTCCGCCTCCACAAGAAAGAGCACTCGTTCAAAAACTAAACCCACCTCCACTCCGCTTGAGCAAGTAGACCTAGGGTCAGACAAGTCTGAAGAGTGTGCCTCCTCTCAAAGTGCATATTGTGAGCAATCTCTGCGTCATGGTGAAAAAGCTACTGGTAAACAACCTATTGATGAAGCCCCTCTCTATACTCCCAAGAAAACCAAGTTCGGTTTTTCTGCATCTCTCGAATCTGACCTAAATATTTGGGACACCCCAAATAGGGATTTCTTTCTGTCGCTCAAGGACAAGCCCATTGCCCATGGTCGTGTGATGGATCTCGATGGTATGGACTCCCTCAATTGCAAGGTAAAATATATTTTTGTTTATCACATGTGGGAAAAATTTCTCTCTGTTTCTTTGCCTAAAGTGTATGAACCTCTTGTTCGTATGTTCTATGCAAATCTTCACTCTAGAAAATCTGACAGGCTCGTAACCCCTGTTCTTTGCAAATGCATTTTACTTGGCTGTAACCTATTTGATTCCCCTTTTCTCTGCCGCTGCTCTGGCTTTCCAATAGTTTTTAAGAATGTGTGGCCTGATGATTTTGAAATCTCCTTTGATCAGGCTAAACAAATCATTGCAGAAAACCCTTCTGAAAATCTTCCCCATCAGTTAGGACCAAGTGATGTTAGCATTAAAACTCGAGTCCTTGCTCACATTGTTGCAACTACTCTTCTTCCCAGAACTGGACCATTCTCAACTCTCTCCTAAAGGGACACCTTTTTCGTCTACTGTCTTATTTCCAAAATCAAAATCAAGCTGTCCTCATTTTTATGATTGAAAGCGCAGAAGATCCCACCAGCCTTCCTTATGGGATGGCCATCACCCACATTCTGGAAGCTCACCAAATTTCGCTTTTAGACTACTCTTTTATTCCTGTGTTAAAATGCTACAACTCCATGGCCTTCGCTAGCATTGGATATATGTCTATTAAAGGGGTATGGGTCAAAAAGGGAGAATGTGAGGCCAAAACCACTCCTAAGGAAATCAAGCCAACTCTTGCCTCTTTATACGCGCCTATTCCCTCAGATCTCAATGATAGGCTGCGCTCTTTTGAGTCTCAACTCTCTGACATCAAGTCGAGTGTGGATGCTATTTATGCTATTTCCAAGGAAACATGGTCTGATGTCTCCAAAATCAGGGTGGTTGTGCAAAGGGTAAGAGAGAATGCGATCAAAGTGTTCAAAGAGGTGCGTGACAGAATGGATGAAATGCATGTTGCTACCAACACCAGCTTTGATCATATGAAGGAGGAAATTTGCGATACTCTGACTTATTTTTTGTGTCGTGGCTGAATGTGGCTTTAAGGCAATTTTAGTTTGTTTCTAACTTTTGGGTTATGTTTTGACTCTGCCCGTGGATAATCTAGTGGATATTAGTTTTGCTACTGCTCCCTCTTTTGTTGATGTCAAAAAGGGGGAGAAATATATAATATGCTATCTTGTGCAGGATGTATAAGTGTGCAGGGCGTATTGCTTTGTATTCTTTTTTATATCTGCACACGTCAAGTCGACTAAGTATTATCTGACTATACTATGGCATAGTAAAAACTGAAAAGGCAAGTCGACTACTGAAAAGGCAAGTCGACTAGCGTATACACCTATTTGCCATACAACTATTCGATATTTCTTTACAGGTACCACTCGACTACACCTAATGAGGTGGAGAACACATCGACTGCACATAAATAGGGGGAGATCACGTCCAGTTGACTATACATTGAGGGGGAGAAATCCTGCTACTCAACTGAATATAAACAGGGAAGTCAATTGTTGTTTATTCCAGTATATTAATTTTGCCATCATCAAAAAGGGGGAGATTGTTAGATTAGATTTTAATGATGCAATTAATATACATGCGCAGATATTCAAGGAGGAAAGCGGAATCACTGAAGCATGGATAAAAGGAAAGTGAAGCAATGATAAAAAACAAGCTTCCATCTCACCAAATCAAGGAAGCAAGATTGAAGCATTAAACAAGGAAGGAAATATTCATTAAGAGAAGTCGTTGGCACATAAGGAGATAATCAGCATCACATCGTCAAATCAGGAAGTCTCACATGATTCTTGGGAAATCAGATACATCTCCAGATCTCATGCAAATCACTTAAGGTTCCCTAATGGCTGATTTGAATGAGCTACAAGACTGGAAGGCCGCCATCTCCGTCAATCGCATCTCTAGAAAAAAAGGAAAGAGATCGTCATCAAAGCAACGATCAACGCTTTATTCTTTGAAGGAATCAACACCCTTCAAGGATCAAATCCCTTGGGTTGGCAAGTCTCCGCCAAAGTCTTGCTGGATAAATATCACCGTGCATTGTACCATCCACATAATTTGAACACACCAAAACAGCCCTCGTCATTTTACTGCAAACAAGCATAGTAGTCTACTTAGATTCAATGAGTAACAAGTCAGAAATAGAAAGAGAGTTAGTAGGTGAGGCATTGTATCAACGAGTGAATAACAACTGAGCGACGAATATCACTTCTGTACTCGAAAAGAAAATTATTGTTCTGAAGATAAATCCCTTGCAACCCAAGGGGAAGAGATTAGGATTCACATTGAACCAAACCAGTATAAAAATTCTAGGTGTCTTTACATTTACGCAATTACTTTCAGAATCTTTATACTTAATCATTCTCGACTGGTTCAGTATACCATTGAGTAAACGAATAACGTTTTTAGTCGACTTATCTGTGATTAATTTTAAAATATTTACAATTCACCCCTCCTCTTGTACTTTCAGTTTGGAACAACCTGGTTCTGAACTGAAGGTGGCAATAGAGTACCACTCTAGTCCAAAACAATACTCATATACAAAAGGGGGCCAAGGAAAGGGGTCAAATATTAAAGCATTTGCATAAGAACAGAAACAAAGTCAAACAGAAGCAGACTAAAGCAATTTTGGGAGAGGGAAGTATATGAAAGCATCCATACAAGCACACGATATTAAAACATAGGAGTATAGGGGTAGGGATATACATGCTGAAGTTTTAACTACATAATGAACCTAAACAGACATGTGAAAAGAAACAGTTAAACATGTTTTTTTGGAAATGGTATTAAATCATAGACCTACCAGTTTGCAACTTCAAATGGTAAAGCAAATAGGGCAAATAGAGCCTTATTGTTTAGCCTTGGCTTTCAGCCGGCTAAACTTGAGTAGCAGAACAAGTAACAGAGAAAAGCAGAGAGGAGAAGAGAGAGTTTTGAGTGTGAACTTGTATTGTTCGTCTGTTTTGAAGTGAAGAGGAAGGGGCTTTTATAGTCTTAAAATAAGTAGCAACTAAGGCAAGAAAATAAACCAGTATCAATCAAAATCACTTAGGGAACGGATTCCCTTTAATTAAGGAACCGGACTTGAGGTAAATAAGCAAGGTTGTATTTTTGGGGAAAAATATCATGAAACAGTTGTAAAATAAAGGGTAAATATATGTACGGTTTTTGAAATACATACGATTTATACAAATAAGGTAAATAAAATCATCAATCGCATTGGGAATCAAGGAGACTAGGATAAGAATTGATACTGGATTTAGTCAAAGGGCAAGTCCAAATTAAAGAATCAAATAAGTTGGTAAAATCAGTTGGACAAAACTAAGGTTATTTTGAAAAGGGGAAGGCTGGCTACAAAAGGATGCACAAATTCAAAAAGTCATGTAATCAGAGAGCAGAAGAACGTAGGCATGAAACATATTAGAAATTCTTGCAGAGCTTAGCAAGAAATTAGAAGCATGAAAAAGGGACTCAGGCAGCACAAATACTCGAAAACCTCCAAAGTCTAGGGTTTACTCACATTTCAAAAATGTAAAGAAGAAAGTAAAAATATGTAGATAGCAAAACTCGGAAAGAACATAGATACTCACGAAAAAACAAAGTACAGTAGAGGGTCACTAGAAAACCCTAGGTAAAGAGAAAATTACATGGAATCATGGGTAAAACATTCACAAGTCACATCATAAAATAAAGAAATCACAGTAGAGCAGTTAAAAGAAACAAACATTGGAGAAACCCTAGTTTTAGGAAGATAAACAGTTTGACAAAAATAAAATCAGTAAAGATCGGAAAACACTTTGAAGATTTAGAAAATAACTTATATCTGAAGTAGATTGTGAAGAAAAACACAGAAGAGAAAGAAAAACCTTAAGATTTAGGATTTCAGAGAGAAACCTAGAGAACGAGAAAGCCTGGAATGGACTGGTTTGGAGTCGATAACGGACTCTCAACATTAAGACTCACCGGAGAGAGATCAGACATGGTCGTAAAACTCAAGTCTGTGGACCTATGAGATAGCGGTCTCCATAATAGGGTTTCAATCCCTCGAACAAAAGAGTCGTAGAAGGTATTGAGGGGTGAGTACAGGTAGCATGAAGCCTGGAAAGTCATGGTCTCCGGTGAAGAGAGGTCAGAAAGTGACCGAAGGCAGATCAGGGGGGCTTGGGAGCATTTGAGAGATGAGGGGGATACACGGCGGCTGAATGTGTATAATTATTAGGGTTAGTGGTGTATCCGGTTTAATTAAGGGAATGGTTAACGTGGGCCGTTGATCTAAATGATCAACGGTACTGATTCAAATGGGGATTCCGATCGGGTTATTTTAATGGGATATGGGTTGGGTTATTTAATGAATTGGGTATTCTAATTGCGGTTGAAATTAAGGCTATAATTTAAACAAAGAGGGCTATAACTTAAATAACCAATTTCGCCCTAATTTGAATTTTATAAATTATTAAGTGATGTTTTAAAAATCCAATTAAAAACACTAAGTTAATAAACAAATAATAAGTATTAACTTAAAAATATTAGAAATAATTTTATGGTTAACAATACTATTAAATTGAGAAATAGGCTAAAATTGCAATTTCATGCAATTTTAGTTTAGAAATGTCAAATGAGTTTGTAAAATTGTTAAAAATCATGTAAATTCTATTTTTGGTGTAAATGAGATAATACAATAAATTACTCACGAAAATAGCAAATTTTCAGAATAATTATTGCTTAGTGCAAAAATAAGTCATAAATTAATTTAAAAATTCTTAAAAAATACTAATACATTTGTGGATGCTTATATATGCTAATTTTTTAGAATATTTTGAGCATAAAATATGGAGGGAAAATTTGGGTATCAACACTATTGCTTATGCTTTTCTATTATTTTCCTCAGTATCTTCTCGATATTCTTGTTGGCCGCTTCTACAACTCCACTCATCTGAAGTCTGTAGGCTGTTGAATTCCTGTGTTTGATCTTGAATGTTTCATACATTGGTTTCATCAGGTCACTGTTGAGATTGGAACCGTTATCAGTAAAGATTGACTCCGGAATTCCGAACCGAAAACAATACGGTCACATATGAAATCTGCCACAAACTTCTTGGTTACTGCTTTATATGACGCTACTTCAACCCATTTGGTTAAATAATCAATGTCCACCAAGATGAATTTGTGCCCGTTTGACGTGGCAGGCTCGATCAATCCGTTAACATCCATTCCCCAAGAGGCGGACGATCATGCTGAGCTTGTTGCAGTAAGCTCATTCGAAGGTACTTTTATCATATCCGCATGTATCTGACAGCGATGGCATTTACGAACATAGTGTATGCAGTCTGTTTCCATAGTCATCAAAAAATATCATGCCCGGAGTATCTTCTTTGCTAAGACAAAACCACTCATAAACGGACCGCAGGTCCCTGCATGGATCTCTTCCAATAATCTGGATGCTTCCTTTGCTTCGAAATATCTTAGTAGTCCCAAATCAAGAGTCCTTGTGTATAGGATTCCTTTGTTGTGAAAGAAGTTGTTAGATAGCCTCCGAAGTGTGCGTTTCTAAGTGGCGTTTGCAAGTTCTGGATATTTTCCTATTGTCAAATACTCCTTGATGTCATAGAACAACGGTTTTTCATCTGCTTTTTCCTTGACATGAGCACACTAAGCTGGTTGATCAAAAATCTTTACCACGATGGGACCAATGAAATTCTTATCTAGATGTTGGATCATGGATGACAAGGTAGCCTATGTGTCAGCAAACTCATTCTGGACTCTAGGAACATGCTCGAAATCTGTCTTTGTAAACCTTTTCCCCAATTCTTATACATGATGCATGTAAGGAAGTAATTTTGGAATTCTTGGTTCCCCATTATTTTCGAACCAGATGTATGAGAAAATCTTAGTCTCTGATTACTAGAAATTCCTGAATGTTAATGTCAATGGCCAGTTTGAGCCCTAAGATGCATGCTTCGTGTTTGGCAATATTGTTGGTGCACAGGAACCTGAGTTTGCCAAAGACCGAATACTGCTAGCCTGTTTCTGATACCAGGACTGACCCTATGCCAACTCCTTTGAAATTTGCTGCTCCATTGAAAATTATTCTCCAACCATCATAGGATTTCACAATCTCCTCTTCTATAAAATATTCCTCTTCATTGGGAAAATACGTCTTTAGAGGCTCGTATTCTCCATCCACAGGGTTATTAGTGAGATTATTTGCCAAGGCTTGTCCTTTGATTGCCTTCTGAGTCATGTAAACAATGTCAAATTCACTTAGCAGGATTTGCCACTTGGCGAGCTTGTCAATGGGCATGGCCTTCTGGAAGAATACTTTAGTGGATCCATTATTGATATGAGATAAGTGGTATAGGCACAAAAATAATGCCTCAACTTATGAGCTACCCAAGTCAGAGCACAACAGGTGCGCTCTAATAGAGAATACCGTGCCTCGTACGGTGTAAACTTCTTGCTGAGGTAGTAGATGGCTTGCTCCATTCTCCTCATTTCATCGTTTTGTCTCAGAACACAAGTGAATGCTCCATCCAATACTGCAAGGTAAAAGAGTAGAGGTCTACCTGGTTCGGACGGGACAAAAAACAGCAGCGTTGACAGGTATTCCTTAATTCTATCAAAGGCTTTATGACAATCATTTTTCCATTTGGTAGCAGCGTCCTTCTTCAACATTTTAAAAATGGGTTCACATATGACAGTGGACAAAGATTTGAATCGGCTGATATAGTTGAGTCTCCCTAGGAAACTCTTCACGTCTTTCTTGTTCTTTGGTGGTGGCAATTCTTGAATGACTTTAACCTTCGATGGATCCAATTTATTCCTCGAAAACTCACGATGAACCCCAGTAAATTTTTGGCAAGAACGCCGAATGCATACTTGGCGGGATTCAGTTTCAGATTGTACCTTCTCAGTTTGTTGAAGAACTTCCTCAGATCTTCCATGCGGTCAGCTGTTTTCTTGGATTTAATGATGACATGACCTACATATGCCTCGATCTCCTTATGTATCATGTCATGGAAAATAGTAGTCATGGGCCTCATGTATACGGGCCAGCATTTTTCAACCTAAATGGTATTATTTTTTAAAAATACATTCCCCACGGCATAATGAAAGATGTTTTCTCCGCGCCTTCCTCATCCATGCATATCTGATGATACCCGGTGAAACAATTTACAAATGACTGCATCGCATGCTTAGTGCAGTTGCAAATAAGAATGTGTATGTTTGGAAAGGGGAAGTCGTCTTTGGGAATCACCCGGTTTAGATCCCGGTAGTCGACACAGACTCTAACCTTCCCATCCATCTTCGCCACAGGCACAATATTGGCTAACCAAGTTGGATACTCTACTACCTTAAGAACCTTGGCTTTGAATTGTTTGGTGACTTCCTCCTTAATTTTTCAAACTCATGTCAAGTTTGAACTTTTTGAGTTTCTGCTTTATAGGTAGACATGTCAGATCGGTTGGCAGTTTGTGTGCTACAATGGATGTATTGAGACCAGTCATATCATCATACGACCAAGAGAATATGTCCTTGTATTCCTTTAGAAACTCCATGTACTCTTTCTTTTCTAATGGTGACAGGTGAACACTGATGCGCGTTTCTTTGACATTCTTTGTATCTCCCTAGTTAACGACCTCATTTTCGTCCAAGTTATACTTAGGCCTATTCTCAAAACTTTCAACCTCTTTAACGACCTCTTCTGGTATATCATCTTTTTCTGACTCTATGTCTGTTTGTTGCGTTGTCTCGTTGAAAGTCACAATCGTTGGTTTATCAAGATATGTAATAGTAATGCTTTGGGGAGGGTAATAAAAATAAAAGGAAGAGAAAAAAGGTAACAAGTTAGTGTGTTTATGAGAAGAACATGTTGCAATATTTAAACACGTTATGCGAGAATATAAATCGTGTCCTAATTTGGGTGCCTCGTAGTGCCCGAGGTAGGAATATCGACAAGTTAATTTGGAGAACTTATAATGCTAAATGCCTTATTTTATTGATAAAATAAGACGAATCCCAAAACAACACTAAATAATGAAAAGTAAATTATCACTAATGGCCACTGGCCTTATTGCATTAAAGGCGAAAAGAAAAGACTACTAACTACTTGGTCCCCGAAGGACCTTCCCCAGACTCGGCATCGTTAGCTGCATCGAACAGCTTCACCAGCTCGCGCAGTCCCAACAGCAAATAGGCTCTAGCCAAGTGCCCTCCTTCGTTTCCCTTATCATTCTGGCAGTTTTCAATCCTCTAGATGAACTTTCTTTCCATCTTTAATAGACCCCGCTCGAAATACCCCAGTCGCTTGTCGGTGCTGATAGTCATATATTTCCATTCTTCAATCAACTTCTGATATGCTTCTTGAATTTCTTTATGTTTTCTTTCGCACTCTCGAATCCTTTTTCACAATTGGTTGTACTTAACTTGTACCTCGACCTTTTCATCGATGATCCTATGACCTCAAACAAACTCAGGATGACCCAAATATTTATGATTTTCTTCCAAACAACATGAGTAGTATGGTGAACAGCCTGCGTGGTACCTGTCTGGTTCAATAGAATCTTTCCCCAAGATGATTTTGCAGTGCCACATGTGCTGAGATTGGCATTTATGAGGTCTATCATCATCTTGGAAGTCAACCCTGAAGTGACTCATCTTGTCGACCCTTGGTATAACATGCTTTCTACCTGCCTGCCTCAAGACTCGGAGATGGACATAAGGATAAGTTCCCCTCAGAACAATGAGTTTGAGAAATGGTGCATCCCGAGATCTGACAATGAATTCTTCCGTAGGGAAGCATTCGATCATCCATTGCACTTGGTCTTCTTTCACATTTCAAATAATTCTACCCATCCTCCAGCGTCTTCTGATTGATATATCATGTTAGCCATATAATTCATTCGCCTTGGCTGATGGAAAATGATATGATCATCCCAGTATCTGCGCAGAATCTCTTGTCGGTATTCACCCTTTTCGAGGTGCTCCATGAGCCAGAGATGGAGTAATAAGTTGCAACTCTCAAAATGATTGTCCCCTCGTTAACAGTTTTCCAGGGCTCGGTATATCTCAGCAACCATCATAGGTACTATGCTGAAAGGCTGCCCACCAATTCCTTCCATAAAAGTCTTGGTTACCACGGCAAGTCTGATGTGGATCCTAGCCTTCTTCATGGGGATCAGTATCATTCCCAGAAAGTATAACATAAAGATGAAGACCCTTCTATGGATATGCCTCAATAAAGTGAGGGCAAATTAATCTGGGTAAGTGCAATATGACTTGCTATGGTCGTACCTCTCGTACAAATAGTTGAATTGAATGTAAGAGTCCTTCAAACAAGTTAAGTTTGGGTTTTTCTTTCGTCCCATCATCTTGAGGAAACCCCTACCCTCACGATTTTCTTGCATAAGAAAACCCGGAGTCTCCCAAGGAATACCAGCTAACCCTCCTATTTCCTCGAGCAAAGGCATCATTTCAAGGTCCGTGAAGTGAAACTCGGATCTGTCACTATACCAGAATAGAGTTGCAGCCTCTATGATTTTGTTGTCGGGTTGGATCTCCAGAAGAGAAGGAAAATTTCCCAAATATTTGCGGATGAGATTCTAATAACTAGAGTGGAGATCTTCTCACCATCTTAGGAACCTTGGGTGAATGTTGGATACCATGCCGAATTTGGGGATTTCGTGCCTCATTTTCTGCAAAACAAAGTGTTAGGCCCTTACCCAACCACACCCAATAATTTAAGCCAATAATTAGGATAAGCAACATTTAGTTCTCCAAATAAATGCATAGACGTAGTTGTGTCCGTTTGGGTTCCAAGGGAACCCAATGGACTTTTGACAAGGCTATCTTGAAAAGTCATTATGCGGACAACATAACTAACTCGGCTAGGTTTGACCATGATGCATGCACAGTTAAATAGAGTAAAGTTTCTATGGGGTATTACACCGGTACCCTTGAGCGGACAAATTAATATGGAAAGGCACGGAATAATCAATTGCACCACTGACCGACTGATTTTACCGCAAATACGCCTTTGCCAAATTTAGGGGGTTATAGCATTAGAAGAGCTCAACCACCAATTATAGGCGTTGCTATGGTATTTTTTTGGCACGAGTGAAATATGATTTAGAAGATGAAATTACACGAATGAAATAGATTGTCACGTATTTTCATGTTCATAAGATAATGACTACCATGATTGCTCGTAATTATAACTGTATTTAACTAAAGCAGTAAAAGAAAGCGTTAAAGAAAAGAAACAAAGAAACACGTCAGTTTCATAGAAGAAGAAGAGATAAAGACATTAAGTAAAAGCAATAAAGAAGCAATAAAGTCACAAATAACATGAAATGGTAAAACCTTAAAAGTTTCCCACCAAAGTCGCCATGCTGTCGCGCCCCCTTTAACTAGAGTCGAAATCGGGCTTGTGACATTTGGGAGGACAGCTCGTTCGTTTTTTTGGAATTGGGTTTTAGAATCGAAAAGTCGCCACCTAATGATTATGTACATTAGGACACTAATAAGATTTTTAATTTGGAAACCAGATATTAGGGTAAGGGCTAGAAATTATCCCTAGGGAAAGTTGTTAGGCACCGTTCAAGATCCACAAGTGTTGTTTCAGTCCATGTTATAATTGTGGCTTTGTATAAATGCATAAGCAATTAAGGCTCAAATAAGGACTCGCATATAACATTGCAAATAAGTTGAAAACTTGTGAAGGTAAGTAGAGAGGGAAGAATGTTTTAAAAAAGATTTAATGAGTTTCACAAGAAGAGATGAAATCTAATAAAGGGAGAGGGGTCTTAGGTTTATGATTAATATGGATCACATCAATGCAATATCTAGCAATCACTCCTCAGAAGAGGGTCGCACGTGATAATAGCACATTGGTCATCATATCCATATTCTATCCTTCCCACCCCGCTAAAGTATTAAAGAGCGGAGTAGTATTGTTACGTATTGCATGCTACCACCCGTCCCAATCCTACCAGCCCTGGGGCATATGGGACTACTAATCCTAAAGAGGAGGGTGTTGGGGGGCCATTTCAGAGTTTTTAAAGGATATGATTCTAAGGCGACATTTAAAAATATATACAGCAAGTATTGGAAGGCAAGTAAACAAATATGGCTCAAATAAGCCTCCTTATATAAAAAAAAAGTATATAGTCTAGCATGTCTTACACATACTGGTTTGGTCTGAATTAAATTATGGCATAGAACATGTTGATTTACCATCTATTTCCAAAATACAGAGTCGAAATTAGCCCTGCTTAGATGCAGTTGTGATACGCTGACCCAATTCATTAATTACCTAACCATTTGGCTATGTGTTAAACGGACCTATAAGCATGATGTCTATTGGCTTCAGAGATAAAGGAGTAAACTAATTGCAGAAAAAGAACTGTCAATTATAAGGTCATAAGTTCTGTTAGTGCTAAACAAAATGCTACCAATTTTAAACTTAGCAGCGAGCGGACGATTCAAGTTTTAGTTATTACTCCTATATGCATGCTTTTTAGGTGTATACTGATTTTGTCGTTGTTATTTCTTATGCAGAAATCCTATAGGTAGGTCATATATATGTAGTCAGTTATTTATGTCCTAAAATGAGCTTTCCTAGTGACTGATTCATATGAAAAAATGCAGAAGTCCTATAGGCATATTATCTATATGATATACAGACTTATAGACATGGTTTTAATACAAAAATACAGAAAATACCAAGAACAAGATATCCATAGGAAATTGCAGAATATCCAACGAACATGCTATCTATATGAAATGCAGAAATCCTATGAACATGATATCTATATGAAATGCAGAAATACCTATGAACATGATATCTATATGAGGCGCAGAGATTCTGTAGTTAACTGTATGAAAAATGCCGAACTTCAGAAATAGTATTTTCCTATACTCATGGTATCTATATGAGATGCATAAAGTTTAGAAGTCATGATATCTATATGAAATGCAGAAATTTTAGATGTAACGATCTCCTATTGTCATTGTATCTACCCTTATTTCATGCATTCAATACCATTCCTTTTCACTATCCACCCCAATTAGTTACTACAAAGCTATTACAGACCAAATGAATTAGACAGAAAAGTAAAATTACATCAGTGATTACATCTACATCTAACAGCCTAATTCAAACTCAAAGTCTAATAATATAAGATAAACCAACTTTCAGGATCAGACTTTCAAAGCTATTCTCTTATTTGGGATGTGTGAAAGTTCCAAGGAGCTTCAAGAACTCCAGGCAATACATACACCCCAAATGTCATTGCAGAATCAGATTATAGTGTAGTGTGGAAGGGCCAGCCCTCAAATGTCCAAGTTCAAAGCGAACTCAAGGTCCCAAGGCAAGGCTCGTAGGAGGGGGGCAGAACTTATAGGCTAGGAACAAGTGCAAGTGCAGTAGACGGGAATTGGGAATGCCAAGGCAGGCCGGTGGTCATGCCCCGCAATTGGGATGCTGGCAAACCCCTGACCAGCCTTTCAACTTAAAACTTAGGGAGTTAGGACCTATTGAAGGTCAGGTTCAGCCCTGGATAGCAATTTGAATGCTGCCAGACTATACCTTAACTCACCACACATAAGGGAATTAGGAATGGGAAATTTAAAGAGACTAGGATACAAAGAATATAGTTTAATCCATGGCGAATAACTTGTATATTGGCATGTTTTAAACCCTATCTCAAGCACATAAAAGGGGTATGGGTAATAGAGATTCAGTGCAGTAACAGATAGCAAGACATAAGCATACTACCTTTAGGAGTTGAACTCTACAAAGCAGTAAAGTAGGCATGGACATAAAAATCTTGTAAGTAAACACATTGGGGTCTATACTAGAATCAAAATTAGGACATACCAGTTTTAAAAAAGACAGGAAAAAGAAGGAAGTAGTCTTGCGAAAGCCAAAGGGCAGACAAAAAAGTTCAGAAGAGGTTATGAGACATAAGTGTGAAGTTCTGAAGTGTATTCAATGTGTTGTGAAAACAAAAAAGGTCGAGTATTTATAGTTTGAAATATGAAGAGAGCAATGGAAGAATCATAGTAATTATGGAACCAGGTCTCATTAATTAAGGAGTTTAAACCCAAACGGTAATGGATAACAATCAGTTAAGGACAGAAAATCAAGAAAAACTATTGCGTAAAGTAGGAAATTAGGGAAAAATACATAGGGGTTTAACTAAGGTAACATTAAAAAAGAATCTCTGAAATACAAGGTTAGCCAAATAAGGTAAGAAACATAGTGAATCAATTAGTACATAGTAAATCGAGTAATTAGAGATTAGAAATTAACAATGAACCAAGTCAGAAGGATAGGTAAAGGAAGGTTCAATTATGGTAAAATCAATAACATCAAGTAAGCAACAGTGAAGGGATTCAGAATCAATAAATAGTTGGTAAAACCCTTGAAAGAAAAGTTCACATATATAAGGCACAAACACGTAAAGCAAGAAGGATATCATGCTAGTTAGGAAAGACAAGCAAGTTTCAAAATCACAAGCAAAGAAAAAGGTTCGAATTCAGTTCATAGACTCGGAGTAAGCTTGAGAGTTCAGGGTACCAAATTAGAACCCCTATCCAAATGCAAAATAAAACTTGCCAAAGAAACCCCCAAATTCTAGGGTTTCAAATCGAATCAGACACAGAGATAAAATGGAAAGCCACTAATAAATGCTTAGAGGTCTCTTTCAGAGACTCATGAGAAAACATACAAACACAATAGAAGGTTCAAGGCAAACAAAATGTAGAAACTGATTTAAAGTACAGGGAACACATTTTAAGAAAAGCTTAGAACATAAACAAGTTCAGGAGATAAAGAGGTAATGTAAACTTAAGGAAACAGTTGATGAAACGTATTTTGAAAAAACTCACATAAAGTATGGTAAAGTAAACAAAGGATTAAAACTCAGTAGAAAAAATACAATAAAGGAACACACAGGATAGACATGTGAGAGCATGGTATTGAAACCAGTAGAAGATATAGCACAATAGAAAAACCACATAATACAACAAACGTAAGAACACATGAGAAAACATGCGAGTCTGAAAATAGAAACAACAACATAGCATGCATTGATTCACATAAAGAAAAGAAGAAGAAGAAGAGTTAGAAGCTTTGTAAGAACCTTTTCAAAATCCCTAATCGAAAAGAAGTAATTTTTGAAAGAAAAATTGGGAAAAAAATTAGTAACTTAGGCAAAGCAGAAACTTATAATAGATCTATAAAAATCAGAGAGAACCTCGAGTTACTAGGGTTTAGGAAGAACTTTAAACAAGAAAGGCTTGGAAAAGTCCGATCTTGAGTCGGATGAGTCAGAGTCAGGCTCGAAATGCGTTGGGTGAGATGGAACAAGGCTGGAGAGGCCTCAAATCCCTGGATCTGGGAAGATCTAAGAGGTTACCATCGAGGTCAGACCTCGAGCCTTCGAATAAAGATGGCTTAAGAGTGAAGGGGGTAAGTATTGGCCATCCATTGCTTGAGAAGCCATGGATTCCGGTGAGGCTGTGGTCGGAGAGGGGTGAGAGAGTCTAGGGTTCCGTGAAGCTTTGAGAGTGTTTCGAGAGAGGACAACATTCTAAGGCGGCGAACAGAATGAAATGGGGGTATTAGGTTTGGTAGAAGAATTAAAAAATGAAAAGGGTGATCTTGGCTGTTGATCATAAGGATCAACGACATGGATTAAAAAGTAATCCGGGCTGGTCGATTGAATGGGTTATTGGGTTGGGTTAATTGGGTCTGAGATTGAGTTTAATTGCTTGCAAATGATTTTACAAGAAAATTATAAGTACTGAGCTAATTAATAATATATAAATATTAGTTCAAAAATAGTTGACCTATTTTTATAATTATAAAATGTTGTTAATTGTAAAATAGGCTAAAATTTTAATTATATGCAATTTAGCTTTAAAAATGCCATACCAATTTGTAAAAAATATACAGAAACACTTCTTAATTATATATTTGGCTTAAATGTGATAATAAAATAAGTTATTTACCAAAATGATAACCTCGGAAAGGTAGAAGAATAGCCTTATGCAAAAAAATGAAGATGGCGGTAGAGCTTAACCCCGGAAGGCTGAATGGTAGCCTTATGCAATGCAAAAATGCAGATGGAGGTAGTGCTCAACCTCGGAAGGTAGAAAAGTAGCCATATGCAATATAGAGAGATGCAAATGGAGACAATGCTTATTCTTGGAAGGCAAAAAAGTCTCCTTATGCAATGCAAGGAAATGCAGGATGGAGACAGTGCTTAGTCTCAGAAGGCAGGATAGTAGCCTTATGCAATGCAAGAATATGCAGATGCAAGTAGAGCTTAACCCCGAAAGGCACAATGGTAGCCGTATGCAATGCAAAAAGGTAGAAGATTAAACGGTAGTAAAATCTCTTAGTTGATAGTTGATTGAGCTATTGTGACTGCCGGGGATGTCGTGTGTGGATAGCAATGGATAGGTGAAGATTCTGAGCATTGTACTGCTGAAAAAGAATGTGTGCGTAATTGTATCTGATGATTTATACCTTGAGTGCCTGTATCAAAGAAAAATAATCATATATGGAAGGGGGAAGGATAGCTCGTTTTCCTATGGACTTCGCTCATAACCCTTGGCGCTATGTATCATTGGGGTAGCACTGCTAAACAAAGAAATTTGGATTATAATTATGCATGATTTACTAACAAAATGTAACGTGAATACATAATTGAAAATAATAATTTCCTTTTTTTAGATGAACCGATGACTGCGATGTGGTTCAAGATATTTCAACCTCTCACTCCAAAATTTTCCTCAAAATACTGCCCAGTTTACTAGGCTGGAGCTTCTGGCAGTTGCGTGCGATGAATGGGTGACGATCAACTTTTGAATTTTGAGGGTCCTCCCTAAAATTCTACCCCAGTTTCCAATAGCGGGGGAGAGGGGAATGGAAATTTTATTAAATTGTGACCGAACCCATAGGGCTGCTTACTTATCCCCTCTTAAACGGGAATCAGGTCAGGCGTAGTTCAAATTATATCATAAAGAATTCATAAATGGCTACATATAGTAGCACTTCATTGCATCTGAATCATTTGGCTTCGGCCAGACATCTCCATCCATTTCTGGAAGTATGAGGGCTCCTCCTATTAGAACGTGGTGAACCACGTACGGGCCTTGCCAATTGGGAGAGAATCTCCTTTTGGCTTCATCTTGATTCGAGAATATTTTCTTCAACACTAGTTGCACTAATGTAAACTTTCTCGGTCTGAATCTTTTGTTGGAAGCTCTAGATATTCTGTTATGATACAATTGACCATGGAAAACTGCATTCATTCATTTCCCATTTATAAGAGCCAACTTCTCGTAGTACCTCTTTACCCATTCTGCGTAGTCAGTTCTGTTTCTTGAATGATCTTCAAGGAGGGAATTTTCACCTCGGTGGGAATGACCGCCTCCGTACCATAAACCAGCATGTAGGGAGTTTCCCCGGATGAAGTGCGGACTATGGTGCAGTATCCTAAAAAAGCAAATGATTATTTCTCATGCCATTGCGTATGCTTTTCTATCATTTTTCTTAGTATCTTCTTGATATTCTTGTTGGCCACATCTACAGCTCCGTTCATATGAGGTTTGTAGGCTATAGAATTCTTGCATTTAAGCTTGAATATTTCACACATTGCTTTCATCAGGTCACTATTGATATTGGAACCATTATCAGTAATGATCGACTCCGGAATTTCGAACCGACAAACAATACAGTCACGGATGAAATCTACCACAACCTTCTTGGTTACTACTTTATATGACACTGCTTCAATCCATTTGGTGATATAATTAATGGCCATCAAGATGAACCTGTGCCTATTTGACGCAGCATGCTTGATCAGTCCGATAACAATCGTTCCCCAAGCGAGGAACGACCATAGTGAGCTTGTTGCAGTAAGCTCATTTGGAGGTACTTTTATCGTATCCGCATGTATCTAACAGCGATGGCATTTGCGAACATACTGGATGCAGTCCATTTCCATATCCATCCAAAATATCCTACCTGGTGTATTTTCTTTGCTAAGACAAAACCATTCATATGTGGAGTGCAGGTCCCTGCATGGATCTCTTCCAATAATCTAGATGCTTCCTTTTCTTTGACACATCTAAGTAGTCCCAAATTGGGATTCCTTATGTACAGGATTCCTTCGCTGTGAAAGAAGTTGTTAGATAGCCTTCTAAGTGTGCGTTTGTGAGTGGCGTTTGCAAGTTCTGGATAATCTCCTGTTGTCAAATACTCCTTGATGTCATAGAACCACAGTTTTCCATCTGCTTTTTCCTTGACATGAGAATAGTAAGCTAGTTGATCATAAATCTTTACCACGATGGGACCAATGAAATTCTTATCTAGATGTCGGATCATGGATGATAAGGTAGCCAATGTATCGGCAAACTCATTCTAGACTCTTGTAAACCTTTCCCTCAACTCATGTACATGATGCAGGTAAGGAAGTATTTTAGAATTCTTGGTTGCCAATTATTCTCGGTCTTGATGTAAGAGAAAATCTGAGTCTCTGATTACTAGAAATTCCTGAATGTTCATGTTAATGGCTAGTTTGAGCCCTAAGATGCTTGCTTCTAATTTGTCCATATTGTTGGTGCACGGGAACCTGAGTTTGGCAGAAACATGATAATGCTGGCCGGTTTCTGATACAAGGATTGCCCCTATGCCAACTCCTTTGAAATTTTCTTCTCCATCGAAAAACATTCTCCAACCACCATAGGATTTTGCAATATCCTATCCTATAAAAGATACCGCTTCACCGAGAAAAATACGTCTTTAGAGGCTTGTATTTTCTGTCCACGGGGTTCTCGATGAGATGATCTGCCAAGTCTTGTCCTTTGATTGCCTTCCGAGTCACGTAAACAATATCAAATTCACTTGGCAGGATTTTCCACTTGGTGAGCTTGCCAATGGGCATGGCCTTCTGGAAGATATACTTTAGTGGATCCATTCTAAAAATGAAATAAGTGGTATAGGCACAAAAATAATGCCTCAACTTCTGAGCTACCCAAGTCAGAGCACAACAGGTGCACTCTAATAGAGAATATCGGGCCTCGTACAGGGTGAACTTCTTGCTGAGATAGTAGATGGCATTCTCATTTCTCCTCGTTTCATTGTGTTGTCCCAGAACACAACCGTATGCTCCATCCAATACTGCACGGTAGAGCAATAGAGGTCTACCTGGTTCAAGCGGGATCAAAATCGGCAGTGTTTACATGTATTCCTTGATTTTGTCAAAGGCTTTCTGACAATCATCAGTCCATTTGCTAGCAGCGTCCTTCTTCAACATTTAAAAGATGGGTTCACAAATGATAGTGGACAGAGCTATGAATCTGCTGATATAGTTGAGTCTACCTATGAAACTTATCACGTCCTCCTTGTTCTTTGGTTTTGGAAATTCTTGAATGGCTTTAATCTTCGATGGATCCAATTTTATTCCTCAACGACTCATGATGAAACCCAATAATTTTTCGGTAGGAACCCCAAATGCATACTTGGTGAGATTCAGTTTCAGATTGTACCTTCTAAGTCTGTTGAAGAAGTCCTCAGATCTTCCATGTGGTCAGCGACAATATTGGATTTCATGATGACATCATATTCATATACCTCGATCTCTTTATGTATCATGTCATGGAAAATAGTAGTCATGGCCCTAATGTAGGTTGCCCCAACATTTTTAAACCCAAACGACATCATTTTGTAATAATACATTCCCCACGGCGTAATGAAAGCTATTTTCTCCACGTCTTTCTCATCCATCCATATCTGATGATACCTAGTGAAAAAATCGACAAATGACGGTAGGTCATGGTTAGTGCAATTGTCAATAAAAATATGTATGTTTGGCAAGGGGAAGTCGTCTTTGGGACTGGCCCGGTTGAGATCCCGGTAGTGGAAACAGACTCTAACCTTCCCGTCCTTCTTCGGCACTGGCGCAATGTTGGATAACCAAGTTGGACACTCTACTACCCTGAGAACCTTGGCTTTGACTTGCTTGGTGACTTCCTCCTTGATTTTCAAACTCATATCAGGTTTGAACTTTCTGAGTTTTTGCTTTACCGGCGGACATGTCGGATTGGTTGGCAGTTTATGGGCTATAATTAGATGTACTCATACCAGCCATATAATCACACGACCAGGCGAATATGTCCTCGTATTACTTTAGAAACTCCGTGTACTATTTCTTTTCTGATGGTGACATATGAATAGTGATGCACGATTCTTTGACATTCTCTTTATCTCCCAAGTTAACAATCTCAGTTCCGTCCAAGTTAGACTTAGGCCTATTCTCAAAATTTTCAACCTATTTAACGACCTCTTCTGGTATATCATCTTCTGACTCTATGTCCATTTGTTGCGTTATCTTGTTGCTATTCACAATCGTCGGTTCATCAAGATAAGTAATAGTAATGCTTTGGGGAGGGGAATAAAAATAAAAGGAAGACAAAAAAGGTAAACATTTAGTGCGGATTATGAGAAGAAAATGTTGCAATATTTACACATTGTGCTAGAATATAAAATCGTGTCCTAATTTGGGTGCCCCGTTGTGCCCGAGGTAGGCCTAGCGACAAGTTAATTTGGAGAACTTATAATGCTAAATGTTTAATTTTAGTGATAAAATAAGACAAATCCCAAAGCAACACTAAATAATGGAAAGTAAAATATCAGTAATGTACATTGGCCTTATTACATTAAAAGCGAAAAGAAAAGACTCCTAACTATTTGGTCGTAGAAGGACCTTCCCAGACTCGGCATCTTTAGCTCCATCGAACAGCTTCACCGGCTCGCGCAGTCCCAACAGCAAATAGGCTCTAGCCAAGTGCCCTCCTTCGTTTTCCTCAGCATTCTGGAAGTTTTCAATCCTTTGGATGAACTTCCTTCCAATTCTACTAGACCCCGCTCCAAATACCCCAGTCGTTTGTTGGCACTATCAGCCATATTGTTCCATTCTTCAATCAACTTCTGATGTGCTTCTTGAATTTCCCGATGTTCGCTTTCGCACTCTTGAATCCTTTTGCGCAGTTGGTTGTACTTTACTTGTACCTAGGCCTTTTCGTCAATAATCCTATGACCTCGAATGAACCCGGGCTGACGTAGACCATTGTGATTTTCTTCCAACCAACCTGAGTAGTATGGTGAATAGCCTACGTGGTACCTATTTGGTTCAATAGAATCTTTCCCCAAGATGATTTAGCAGTACTACATGTGCTGAGCTTAGCACTTGTGAGGGCTATCATTTTCTTGGAAGTCAGCTCTGAAATGACTCATCATGTCGACCCATGGTATAACCTACTTTCTCCCTCCCTGCCTCATGACTATGGTGCATCCCGAGATCGGACAATGAATTCTTCCATAGGTAACCATTCAAACATCCATTGCACTTGGTCTTCTTTCATATTTTTAAGTTGTTCTACCCATCCTCCAGCGTCCTCTGGTTGAGCGAATATGTTAGTCATATAATTCATTCGCCTTGGCTGATGTAAGGCGATGTGATCATCTCAGTCTCCGTGCAGAATCTCTTGTCCGTATTCACCCTTTTGGAGGTGCTCCATGAGCTAGAGCTAAAGTAATAATTTTCAACCCTCAAAATGATTGTCCCCTCGTTAACAATTGTCCAGGGCTTGGTATATCTCAGCAACGATCATAGGTACTATGCTAAAAAGTTGCCCGCCAATTCCTTCCATTAAAGTCATGGTTACCATGCCTAATTTGGTTGGATCCCAGCCTTCATCATGAGGAACACAATCATTCCCAAAAAGCAGAACATAAAGACGATACCCTCCTACTTATATGCCCCAATGAGGTGAAGGCAAATTCATCTGAGTAAGTACGCTAGACTTTCAATGGACGTACCTCTCATACAGATAGTCGAATGGAATAAAAGTCCTTCAAAAAGGTTAAGTCTAGGTTTTTCTTTAGTCCCATCATCTTGAGAAAACCCGTACCCTTGCAATTTTCTGGCTTAATCAAACCCGAAGTCTCCTAAGGTATACCCGCTAACCCTCTTATTTCCTCGAGCAAAGGCATCCTTTCAGGGTCCCTGAAGCGAAACACGGATCTGTCACTATCCCAGAATAGAGTTGCAGCTTCTATGACTTTGTTGTCGGGTTGGATCTCAAAAGGAGAAGGCAAATTTCCCAAATATTTGCGGATGAGAGTCTGATCACTAGAGTGGAGGTCTTCCCACCAGCTTAGCAACCTTGGGTGAATGTTGGTTACCATGTCGAATCAACTTCTTGCCTCATTTTCTGCAAAGAAAAGTGTTAGGACCTTACCCAATCGGAATCGACTATTTAAACCAATAATTAGCATACTCGGCATTTTTCTCTCCAAATAAATGCACAGACGTGGTAGTGTCCGTTCGGGTCCAGGGAAACCCAATGGACTTTTGAAAAGGCTATCTTAAAGAATCATTATGCGGACAATATAACTGACTCGGATAAGTTTGACCATGATGAATGCATAGTTAAATAGAGTAAGGTTTCAATGGGGTATTAGACCGGTACTCTTATGGGGACAACTCAAGAGGGAAAGGCACAGAACCGTCGACTGCACCGCTGATAGACAGGTTTTTATTGCAAATACGCCTTTTCCAAATTTAGGGGGTATAGTATTGGAAGAGCACAACCACACAATAAGCATTGCTATGGTATTTTGTTTGGCACGAGTGGAATATGATGTTGAAGATGCAATTACAAGAATGAAATAGATTGTCACATATTTGCATATTCATAAGATAATAATTACAATAATTGCTCGTAATTATAATAGTATTGAAGTAAAGTAGTAAAAGAAAGCATTAAAGAAAAGAAATATAGAAACAAGTCAGCTTCATAGAATAAGAATACATAAAGACATTAAGTAAAAGCACTAAAGTCATAAATAACATGAAATGGTAAAAGCCTAACAAATTTCCCAGCAGAGTCGCCATGCTGTCACGCCGCTTTTTTCTAGAGTCAAAATCAGGCTTGTGACATTGGGAGGACAACTCATTCCCTTTTTGGAAAATGGGTTTTAGAATTGAAGAGTTGCTATTTAATGATTAAGTGCATTAGAACACAAAGAAGGTTTTTGATTTAAAAACCAGAGATTAGGGTAAGGGCTAGAAATTATCCCGAGGGAAAGATGTTAGGCACCTCTCAGGATCCACAAGCGTGGTTCCTGACCATGTTACAATTGTGACTTTACATAAATACATAAGCAATTAAGGCTCAAATAACGACTCGCATATAAGTTGAAAACTTGTGAAGGTAAGTAGAGAAGGCAGAATTTTATGAAAAAGATTTAAAGAGTTTTACAAGAGTTGAAAGCAAATAAAGGGAGAGTGGTCCTAGGTTTATGATTAATATGGATCACATCAACGCAATATCCCGCAATAACTCCTCAGAAGAGGGTTTGCACGTGATATTATCATATCGGTCATCATATCCACATTCTACCCTTCCTACCCCGTTAAGGTATTAAAGCACGTAATAGCATTGTTACTAATTGCATGCTACTACTCGTCCCAATCCTATCAGCCCCTGAGAAATATGGGACTACTAATCCTAAAGAAGAGAGGGTTGGGGCCTTTTGAGTGTTTTCAAAAGATAAGATTCTAAGCCGATATTAAAAAACATATACAGCAAGTATTGGAAGGCTAGTAAATAAATAGAGCTCAAGTAAGCCTTCTTAAATCAAAGCAAATCATATAGTCTAGCATGTCTTACATGTACTGGTTGAATCTGTACTAAATTAAGGCGTAGGACAGGTTGATTTAACACATATTTTCCAAATAGGGAGCTAAATTAAACCTGCTTATCAGTAGGGAAAAATCAGTCAGAATGAGAGGTAAAGGAAGGTTCAATTAGGGAAACGGAATGTTAAATTAGGAAAACTCAGTAACAATCAAGTAAGCAACATTGAAAGGATACAGAATCAATTAACAGTTGGTAAACCCCTTTGAAAGAAAAATTCTCAGACATAAGGCACAGACACGTTAAGCAAGAAGGATTCATGTTAGTTAGGAAAGACAAGCAAGTTTCAAAATCACAAGCAAAGAAAAAAGTTCGAATTCAGTTCATAGACTCGAAGTGAGTATGAGAGTTCAGGGTTCCTAAGTAGAACCCCTGTCCAAACACAAAATCAAAGTTTCGAAAGAAACCCTAAAATCCTATTGTTTCAAATCGAATCAGACACATAGATGAGATGGAAAACCACTGATAAAGACTCAGAGGTCTCTTTCAGAGACTCATGAGAAAATATACAAACACAATAGCAGGTTCAAGGCAAACAAAATATAGAAATTGATTAGAAGTACGAGGAATACGTTTTAAGAAAAGCTTAGAACTTAGACAAGTTCAGGAGATAAAGAAGTAACGTAAACTTAAGGAAACAGTTGATGAAACGTATTTTGAAAAGAACTCAGATAAAGTCTAATAAAGGCAAACAAAGGATTAAAACTCAATAGAAAAAATACAGCAAAGGAACAAACAAGATAGACATGTGAGAGCATGATATTAAAACCAGTAGAAGAAAGAACAAAGCAAAATAAAAAAACCACATAATACAACAAATGTAAGAACACATGGGAAAACATGTGAGTCTGAAAAGAGAAACAAGAACATAGCATGGATCGAATCACACCAAGAAAATATGAAGAAGAAAAAGAAGAAGAGTCAAAAACATTTTAAGAACCTTTTCAAAAACCCTAATCGGAAAGAAGTAATTTTTGAAAGAAAAATCGGGAAAACATTTAGAAACTTAAGCAAAGCACATATACCAGATCTAAAATAATCAGAGAGAACCTCGAGCTTTTAGGGTTTCAGAAGAACCCCAAACGTGAAAGGCTTGGAAAAGTCCGATCCTGAGTCGGATGAGTCAGCGCCAGGCTTAAAATGCTTTGGATGAGACAGAACAAGGCCAGAGAGGTCTCAAAGCCTTAAATCTGGGAAGATCTGAGAGGATACCATTGAGATCAGACCTGGAGCCTTCGAGTAACCATGGTTTAAGAGCGAAGGGGGTAAGTACAGGCCATCCATGGCTTGAGAAGCCATGGATTCCGGTGAGGCTGTGGTTGAAGAGGGATGAGAGAGGCTAGGGTTTCGGGAAGCTTTGAGAGTATTTCGAAAGAGGAGAGCATTCTAAGGCGGCGGACAAAACGAAATAAGAGGATTTGGTTAGGGTAGGGGAATTAAAAAAATAAATGGGTGATCTGGGCTGTTGATCAGAACGATCAACGGCCTGGATTAAAAGTAATCCGAGCGGGTCGACTGGATGGGTTATTGGGTTGGGTTAACTGGGTCTGAGATTGGGTTTAATTTGGGGGTTAATTTATGCTAGAATTGAAATTTTAATGGGCTATACGTTAAATAGCCAATTTTTACCTTTTTATGTATGAAAAATAGTAAAACGATTTTAAAAGTATATTACAAAGACTGGGCCAATTAATAATATATAAATATTAGATTAAAAATACTTGACCCAATGTTTTAATTATAAAATAACGTTAATCATAGAATAGGCTAAGATTATAATTATATGCAATTTTTCTTTAAAAATGCAAAATCAATTTGTAAAAATATATAAAAAATCACCTTAATTATAGTTTTGCGTAAATATGATAATAAAATAAGTTATTCACCCAAATGATAACCTTGGGAGTAATTATTGAATTTTGAACTTCTAAAATAGACAGTAAATTAGTTTTAAAAATTCTTAAAAATTTAAAAAAAAATACCAAACACTTAGGTATGCTTATATATGTTATTCTGAAAATATTTTTGGGTGTAACAAACACTCAGGAAAAAGTTGGGTATCAATACCAAATTAAATCTCAAATCCTAGACAACTTAGGAATACTAATTAATCTTGGTTTAATTTCCATACCACCCTTAAACCAAGATCTTTAAAATTGATCATGCCATGAGTAACATTTAGCCTTGTAGAAGTCAAGTACTTTAGATTCTCCATCAATTATCTAAAATATGTTGCATCAACAAAGTTGTGAATATCGTCTTTTGTCAGCATCAGTTTCCCTTCAATATTGGTCATATATGATTTGTATTTAACTATGGTAAATCTCTTCAAAATATCATCAATATAATTTTCTTTACTTTGAAATCATATACTTCTCCAGTTGCCTTGTAGTTGGACTTGTGCACCCATGCAACTCCAATTGAATATTGTATAAGTTGTAGAATAATGCCACCAATAGATATTTCATCTTGCTCCTTGAAACATGCAATTTCGAACAATGGAACAAAATTTATTTCATCTTCAATGTCTATAATCATGTGTTGTAGTATTGGATCCTAAGCTATTTTTGCCTTAATCTTGTGCAGATCATCAAAGACTTTCTCTTGATGAACCATCTTCCTTTTTTCGTTAATAGGTTCATCTTCTATACTTTCAAATTACTTTTCAGGTGAAACACCTGGACGAACGTCCTTTGCAACCACATCTTCCTTTTTAATAGCGGGAGAAATTTTTTGCAGATGAATACTATTTGACTTTCTTTCAAATTCAATAGAATCTCTGTCACACCAAAAATAGCATGTACCTTCTCTTCTTTTGTCCTATGTTTCTGAATTTGGCCTTCTTGATTTATCTTTGCCGGATTTGATGTGTCTTCTTTTTTTTTTGGTTGATCATCTTTTTCTCATGATGCCTCCTCCAATGTCTCATATTTTTGTTGATTCAATGATCTCTCATATGTCACCAATTCACCTTCTAAATCATCAAGTCCGAGAGTGCTAAGATCTTTGGTAGCCTCAAGAATAACTTTCTTGTTGCTAAACTTTAAACTCAGAGACTACAATACTTTTTCAATAATTTTAACTTCTTCCAATACTTCTCCATTGATCCTTACACCATTGACTATTTTTTCAATTCTCGTAAAAAAATTCTTTGACAAACTCCGTTGGTCTCATACGAGCTAACTCAAATTAACTCCTAAACTCTTGTAGTTTCTCCATCTTTATGTCAGCAACTCTTTGATATGACTTCATCAATATTTTTCAAGCCTCCCTTGATGACTTTGCATACAAATATTTTGTAGATACATGCAATTCGACCGTAACGGCAAGATAGTAGCGTGCCTTATAATATAAATGTATTTTCCTCTCAAATTGCATAGCTACATCACCTGTCAACGGTGTGCCTTCTAGGGGTTCTTCAAATCCTTCATCAATGATGGACCATAATTCAATATCTTTTAAAAATCTTCATGTGTTGATACAGAGTTTCAAAATTATTTTTGCCATCAAACACAAAAATATGACAATTAGGTAATAGAATATCTATGCTTTTTTTTTTTGGATCTCCTACCGGCTCTGACATGATCTCACACATGTTCTGATACCAATTTGAAGGATTGAAATATCCAAGAACGATTTAGGCACAAACAAAAAGATTCAGCAAAAGCTATATAGAAGAAATTTATTAAACTAGGGAGAGAACTTGGTAGGAGGTTTTTTCGCAACTCATAAACTCTTAAATTTCTATACGATGTAGCTACCTCTCCACAGTAGAAAATATGTAATAGCACCCCTATTTATAATACTACAAAACAAAAACCTACTCCAATATAAAATTAATAAACAAAACCTAACAAGACAAGAATTAAATAAACTATACCAAATATTAAATTCTAAACAAATAAAAAATACTAATTAATTTTGATTTAATTTCCAACAATTGATACTCCAAATTGGCATGGGTAGTCTTCTTAAAGGTGTAGCCAGAAACTACCAACCAAAAAAAAAACGGTGTAGTCAGAACATTAGAAAGTTATGTCTTTTGGATAATAATTTAATTTTCTCTATTGTAGCACGTAATACCAATAACTTATATCGACCGACCTGATATTTGGAAATAAATATTTAAACACATAAGTGTTTTTTTTTACTAGATAAAGCTTTCATTCTTGCCAGAAAATCCCTTTTTTTTGCCGTTTCAGATATGCATAATTGCATTTCATGTCCGAAAGCAACACTTACTCTATAAGTCCCAATCATTATTGAATTAGCTTGCACATCAGATGACGTAATTAACTCCCACATTTTTTTCTAGTTTTCTAATTGAACCCCAACATTTTTTTAACATATCGTTTAGTATACTAATTATGTTCATTTCCTAATAGGAAAGCTTCTTTCCTAAAAAGGCAAAGTTTTCTCATTTTAAACTGTAGATGACATTAGGCTGTGCTGACAACTGACCTGCCTTAGAAGAATAAATAAATATAAAGAATGAATAAAGAAAATTAATACAAGAAAATTACTTATTGCTTAAGGAAGGAAAATGACACCGAAAGGCATGGTGAGTGGACCACGTGAAGCATCCCTATTGTGAAGGCATCGCAAGACTTTATTACAACCACGTTAATTATCCATCTTGGGTTAACCTCAATATTTAAAGTCCAGGGGATAACAATAATATTATATACTTCAACTGTGTGACAAGAACGAAACGGGATCAAATTCACCCATAAAACTTTATTTAACTATAGCACAAAAGCGATACCAGGCCACTAGTGTTGGAGTAGTTAGCAAATTCGACAACTTTGTCGGTCTTGATATTATTGGATAAAATAAATTTGAATAGTTTGCAGTATAACATTTGGAATATATACGCATAGAAATATTTACTAATTGCAAATCACTACTGTTGATTAAATAATTAGGTAAATATAAAATATATTTTCTTTCACAATTGAAAGTTTTAAATGCGAGAATAATACGTCAATATACATAATGTTAGAGTAGATAAAGGTTCTGGGCAAGAGTGGAGCTAGCCTTTGAATTACGAGTTTGATCAAACTATTAACTTTAGTTCAAACCTTATATTTATTTTAAGAAATTAATAAAATATTTATAAATAATTAATTTAACACTTAATTACTTAAAAGGACTAGCTAAACTTTTAAATTCATAAGATTCAAATTCTGATACGTCTTTGGTCCTGTGTTTGAGGGAGTCACCACCACCAATCCATTATCGGAAAAAATCTCCATGAGCTTGGCCCATTAATAAAATATAATCAAGCCTCCATGTACAGGGGAGGCGTGTTGAACACATACTTAAACAAATTAAAGCGTACACTTATAAATAATTTAATTTAAACTTTTAGATGAGACGAAGAATATATATTTCAACAACTACACCATACTCACTCTTAACGGAAGGACGTCAGCCGTTAAAAGTATCTCCAACCAAGCTTAAACTAAAAATAAATTGTACGTATGCTGAGCTTTGTACATAATTTCAGCTGCTGCCAAGCTTGTGAACTAAGCTTGAACTGCCACTGAGCTGAAGATTATAAAATATCAGGAGCTTCAATGAGTGGAAGTAAGTTGATCTTGAGGTTAACTTTCAATTTAACTCACCTAGCTTGCCCCATTCCACCTGTTTGACTCAAAGGATGTTAAATTATTTTTGGACAAATCAATCAAAGATGAAGGGGTAAATCGTAGCTGAAGATAATAAACTCTAGGATGATAATAATAGGGAGAAGAGAGATGTCAATTTTCATTAGACTAGTAAGTTTTACAAAGTGTGACTAGCCTCTTTACAAGGATTTCATCCCTCTTATATACTGAGGAGTTTCTTCCAATCGCAGGAACGACAAGTAAAGAATTATCTAAGGAATATTCTGTAGGTCTCCTAATGTGCTGATTCTACTGCGAGGTCGTAGTGCCTCTCCTTTTACCACAAGGTCGCATCCGTCTGTGCGTCGACTCGTAGGTGCTCGGCCGTTTTGTCGTGCTCACTGTAGGCCGTAGTCGATAAAATTCGGACCCATACAGTTAGTCCCTCTGCTCGTCGAGGACGCGACCGGGGTGCATCCTCGATGAGCGTACTTTATGCCTCCCTTGGAAGGAATTTGACCCATTGGGATGTTACGACGTGGCCAACGAGAGGTGTCTATCATGTTCGGCGAAGCACCGAAGAGTACGCGCCACCCGAGGGTGAAGTCAGCTTTACGTGCATCATCACTACATGGATTTTTGAGGCAAGGGCTAATGGTTTGGCGCTTTAATTCTTGCACTGATGTGAAGCCTGCCGCCTCTATTCTGGCGCTATCCAACCCCGTAAATAGATGAAAGGTTCGATTTTTGAAAAACTTTAGCAACTCCCACTTAATAGCCTCTTAGTCTTCTTCATTTGCTCTTGCACCTTCTTGTTCTCGTTTCCATTATTTGCAGGAAGCTTCTTCTTTTTCACTAACCTTTCTGTTGCTACTCCTTTAAACGAAACTATGTCAAGGTCTCGTCGTGCTAATGAAGAGGATCCTAAAGTCACCTCTTCAACCGCATCGCCTCTTTCCGGCAGCGGAGAGGTGGAGGTAGAAGAGGGTGATAGCCCTCTTACGGTGGAGGCGCTACAATCGAGGCATCTCCTATCCTGGAGTGACTTTCTCAAAGATCTGCCCCTGCTCCGAACCCCGTACTTTCTGAGATGAAGCAAGTTCACCTTGATTCTCTCCGCATAAAGTATGGTATTCCTGCCCACGTATATATGATTCTGGCGGGGGAAGATTATGTTGACGTCCACAGGCCTGGATACTGTGCTTTCTACGAACATCCTTTTGTGATCGGCTACACACTTCCTCTCTTCACTTTAGCGGAAGAAATCCGCAGATTTCACCAGGTTTTCCCGGCTCAGCTTTCGTCGTACACCCTCAAGGTACTTCTACTATTGACAAAGTATGCAGAGTTCGCGGAATGTAGCCTCTCCGTCCAGCATCTTTTTCACTAGTTCACGCCTGGCTTCCTCAGGGGTACCATAGTGCATTTGAGACTTCGTTTTATGAAAGGGCTGGTGGTTGGAATGGATGACCGCGCGAGCCGTAAGTTTTGGCATAAGTACTTCTTTATCAAGACAGAACACGCATTTCTGACCCCGCCGAATATTCGGAGCGATGGAATAGAACTCGTAAAACCGTAGTTCATTACGTCCCCCCTATTCTTTATAATTATTGTAACTTTTGCTCACTCGTTATTTCACAGCTATGAGTTGTCCACCTCACCCCATTACGGATCTTAAGAACTGGGTAGCTTGCTTGTTTCCCCATGTAGAGGAAAATCGAACTTGGTCTACCTTCATTCAACATTATAGTAGTAGGGTTTCCTCAAGTAAATATTTGCTCTACTACCTCATAGGCCATGCGACCCCGCTTAACGGTATGATCCATTGTGATGACAGGTCGGAGAGCCTCTAAATGAAGGGTTCCGGTTCCTACTTCCAGACAAGCCATTGCTACTACGGACACGCAATTTATTTTGTGCGAGTCTATTCGAGAAGGCCGTCCTCAACTTACTCAACTGGAAGATTCATCTCGAACAGTGGCCACAAGGGAATAAGCTTCATTGGTACCGGCCTCACATCCGGTTAATGAATATTCTAATGGTGACAAACCGTTAGAGAGGAAAAAGTGAAGGTTGGAGCTGGTAAAAGGCATGGCTACATATGCTGACTTAGCGGAGTATCCCGGACAGCCCCGGTGCCCGTAATAATGACCGACGCCATTTTTTCGGGGAGGTCTCCCCGAGTTGAGGATATTGACCCGGGAGCCGGTTCAGTGCACTCCGTCGAAGGTGGCGCATCATCTAATGTTGGAGGACCTCGTGTCGAGGGTGACAGCTCGGGTTCAGATATTGACATGGAGGACTCACTGAAGTTGTGGGTCGCCATACCCATGAGAAGCTTATGATGGATGGGTCTGACCATCATGTGATAATCCTGGAGGGATACAAATTGGTGTTGAACAGCGATCAGGTTGCGTTGGCCCTTGCTCCTCTATGTGTTGCTCCTGAAAGCAAAATGTTTGTGGCGATGAGTGACACGAAGTTATCTCACAAGTGCGCCGATATGGACCTGCAGGTAGTTTCCCTTTTCTTCTCTTTTTGTCATGGGGTTGGTGTGACAATTGGCATTGTGTATTTTGTTTTCTAAATCTACCTTATTTTTTGTCAGACCCTCGTCCTGGAGGTGGAGAGGGAGCATCGTGAACAGAAAATGACGGGCCTCTATAAGAAGATATTGTCGAAGTACAATCAGTCCCGTGCTAAACATCAGGCGATGTCTGGCCTCTATAATCACGATCCTGAGTTCCAGGTGTTTTGTGAGAGACTTAAGCAGCGGGAGGACCAAGTGGAGCGTAGGATAAAGGAGCTGAATGAGAGGGACGAGGAGCTTTTGAGGGCTATCGTCCGTAATAAAGAAATGGAGGTCTTCCTTAAGATGAAGGAGGATGAGCTCGAGTTGAGCAAGGAGGGAAACAGCTGGGAATGTCGACTTACAGCTGAAGGTGGACGGCTTGATCGCCGAGTTAAATGCTAAGGCAGCCGAGGTTAACGGGCTCAAGGGCGGGCTAAACGCCAGCGCTTATAAGTTGGCAACCACTATTTATAAGTCGGTACTTTTGGAGGATTCCCCCCAAATTTCTAGGTCGGAACTTACTAGGGAGAGGGAAACCTGCGGTCATCAAATTATTGGGCTCGAAGGGCATGTTAGGAAACAAGAGGCGAAGCAGGCTGCATTGCATGGGCAAATGGCTTTGCTGAGGTCGGAAAAGGCAAATCAACGTTCTCAGCCTTCTACATCTCGTTCCTCATCCGACTAATGCTCACCTTGCTGCCTGTATGAGTTGTAGGTCCATGCGGAGGCTCGATTTGATGTGTATAAGGCATTTCATGCCTAGGGCAGGGCAACAGATGGAGAGGTTCAGTCGGTGCACACTGAAGCGCGTGCAGGTCATGAGTCATGTGGCTACGACTCCCTCACTCCTGATGGGGAAGGTGTCAATTCAGACGAAGCAATCAACTTGCTTCGGAATCCTGGTAATAAGATACTTACCCCGCTAAGGATGACGTGTAGTGTTGGTTTGTATTTCAATTTTTTCTTTGAAATTTTTGGCACGGGTCGTACTATGTCCTAATCGTAGGGGCAAATGTAATTGATATTTTGTTGCAATGTAAACTTTTCTTTATCGGTTTTTTTGTTTGTCCTTTTTCCTTTGTTTATTGCATATGACATTTTCGCCTGTGGCTATTGGGATGTTGTTTCGACTGTTGTCGAAGTAGAATCCCGTCATGATTCAAACAAGCTCAAACTAATATTTTCATCGGTGGCCTTGGCCATTAGGATGTTGCTTTGACTGTCGTTGAAGCACAATCTTGTCGTAGTTTCCCGTAGGAGGGCGTCATTTATCAATTAGTGGATACCTGCTCGAATGAGGTCGAGCTCTTGCATTGTCGATGGTCTTGGCCAATGAGGTCAAATTTGTGTTTTGTCGATGGCCTTGGCCATTGGGATGTTACATCGAGCTATCGTTGAAGTAGTATCTCGCCGTGGTTCGAACAAGGTTGAACTCGTGCTTTGTCGATGGCCTTGGCCACTGGGATGTTGCTTCGAGCTGTTGTTGAAGTAGAATCCTGTCGTGTTTCGAATGAGGTCAAACTCATGTTTTATTGATGGACTTGGCCATTAGGATGTTGCTTCGAGCTATCGTCGAAGTATAATACCGTCATGGTTCGAACAAGGTCGAACTTGTGTTTTTTCGATGGCCTTGGCCATTGGGATGTTACTTCGAGCTATTGTCGAAGTTCAATCATGTCGTGGTTCGAACGAGGTAGAACTCGTATTTTTTCGATGGCCTTGGCCATTGGGATGTTGCTTCGAGTTTTCGTCGAAGTAGAATCCTATCGTAGTTCCCATAGGAGGACGTCATCTGTCGATTACTGGAGACCGGTTCGATCGAGGTCGAACTCATGTTTTGGAGATTAAATTTATTACATATAATGGAGATTAGATTCTTCCCGTACAATGTAGATTAGATTTTGTTCATACAATGTAGATTAGATTCTGCCTACGTACTGTAGATTATATTCCGTTCATACAATGGAGATTAGATTCCGCCTATACAATAGAGATTAGATTCTGTTCATATAATGGAGATTAGATTCCGTTCATACAATGAAGATTAGATTATCTGTATGTAGTCCCTTCATTACTTCAACCCAAAGACCACATCGACGGCTGAGGTGATGAACAGTGTTTCTATCCTGTTCATATAATGGAGATTAGATTCTGTTCATACAATGAAGATTAGATTATCTGTATGTAGTCCCTTCATTACTTCGACCCAAAGACCACATCGACGGCTGAGGTGATGAACAGTGTTTCTATCCATAGGGCGTCCCCTTTTCCGCCTCGTTTAAAACCTCTCGCGGGAAAACCCGATTGGGAGAAAACCCGGTTGAGGGAAAAAGAGTACGACTTAGGTTACACCTTTCAGAAGGTGAAGTACTTTAGGTGGGGGAGTTCCAGTTGTTTTGGAGTAGTTTTGCCTCTATTGTTTCTAGTTGGAATGCTACTTTGTTTGCTATTGCTATAATTTTATAGGGTCCATCCTAGTTTTTTCCTAATTTTCCTTCATTTGGATCCTTTGATGCCTGTGTTTTGGCCTTGAGGATATAGTCGCCAACTTTGAGTGATCGCACCTTGGCTATCTTGTTGTAGTATATTTCTACTTGCTGTTTTTGGGCTACCATTCTTATGCGGGCCATGTCTTTTCATTCTTCGACTTATTCTAGGTCTTGTAGCCTACTTTCATCGTTATATGCCTCGCTTTCATTGGATTATCTCAAGCTGGGTACCCCGACCTCAACAGGTATGGCTGTATCGATCCCGTAGACCATGAGTGTGGCGTTTCTATTGTGCTAGATTTTGGCGTGGTGCGGTATTCCAATAATACTTCAGGTAGTTGTTAAGGTCATAGCCCATTAGCTTCCTCGAGCTTCTTTTTCAATATATTCAGTATTACTTTATTGGAGGACTCGGCTTGTCCGTTGGCGGCAGGATGATACGGCATGGAAAGTATCCGTATCATGTGCCATTTTTTTAAAACTCAGTTATTCTCTTCTCGACGAACTAAGGTCCTTTGTTGCAGCTGATTTCCTTGGGGATGACTAAATGGCATATATTATTTTTCCATATAATGGCGATGACCTCATGTTCACGTATCTCAATGTATGCACTTGCTTCCACCCATTTAGAGAAGTAGTCATTTAAATCCAAAAGGAAACGTACCTTACATCGCCCTGCTAAGAGAGGGCCGACTATGTTCATTCCCTATTTGATGAATAGCCATGGCGAAGTGACGGAATGGAGGAATTCTCCTACTTGATGTATCATAGGGGCGTACTTCTGACACTGCTCGCACCATTAGATATAGTTCGTGGCTTCATTTTTCATGGTAGGCTAGTAGTAACTGGCGTAAATGAGGCATCGAACAAGAGTGCGATTTTCCGTATGGGCGACGTAGTGCCCCTCGTGTACTTCTTCCAGTAATCGCTTTGTTTGATGTGGTCCAAGACATTTGGCTAGGGGACTGTCGAACGATCTCTTTAGAGATCATGATTTACTAGGTTGTATCGTCCTGCCTACACCCCGAGTGTTTTAGCTTATTTTTTCTATTGCGTGAGCGTTCTATCCAGTAAATAGGCTACAAAGCGGTTACGTCAGTCCCAATTTAGGTGTATAGAAAGTACCTCGACGTGGTGTATGGAGGAGTGAATAAGGGTGACCATATTTTCTTTCCCAATATTCCTGGTGGCTGCAGCTAATTTGGCGAGTCCATCTACTTCAATATTCTGCGCCCTAGGTATCTGGTTGAGGCGACATATGTCAAACTGCGGTAGTAGTTTGCGGATTTCCGACTGATACCTTTGTAGTATCTTCTCTTTGATTTGGAAAGTCCCGGTGACTTCATTCACAACGAGTTGAGAGTCGTGGTGGAGGACGACTCGTCGGGTGCCGTATTTGAGGGCTAACTTTAAACCTGCATTCACAACCTCATACTCGACCTCTTTGTTAGTCATCTCGGGGCATCGTATACACTGGCAAATTACTTCGCCTGTAGGGACCTCGAGGACGAGTCCCAGTACTGATTCCGAGGCATTCGAGGCACCATCTATGTAGAGGACCCAGAGGTCGGTACATGTGGAAGTGAAAAGTGCTTCGTGTTCTGCCTCGGGCAATATTTCTGTGTTGAAATCAGCGACGAAGTCGGCGAGCACCTGCGACTTACTGGCAGTTTGCGGTTGGTATGTTATGTCGTGATCGCTTAACTCTATGTCCCATTTGGCAAGTCTACCTGAGAGTTCGGGCTTGTGCATGATACCTCTTAGGGGGAAAGTTGTTACCACTTTTATAAGGTGACATTGAAAATATGGTCTAATCTTGCGTGAAGCTATGACAAGTGGCAGAGCTAGATTTTCAAGGTGAGGGTACCTTGTCTCGGCATCTAATAAAGTTTTGTTGAAAAAATTAATTGGTGATTGTGTACCTTTATTTCGTAGACTAAGACTACGCTTACTGCGACTTCTGAAACTACCAAATACACAAGCAGACACTCACCCGAATCTGCTTTGACGAGTAGCATCGGTGAAGACAGGTACGCTTTAAGCTTTCTCAGGGAGTCGGCACATTCCTCATTCCATTGCAACCCGTGGTCTTTTCTCAGCATATTGAAGAATTTGTGGCATCTATGTGAGGATCGTGAAATGAACCTCAACAAGCAGTTATTAACCCTGTTAGCTTATGTACCTATTTTTTGCTGGTAAGTACTTCTGATATTATGTCGATGGCTTTGATTTGATCCAGTTTGACTTCAATTCCCTTTTGTGATACGAGGAAGCCGAGGAATTTTCCCGAAGTTACGCCAAAGGCGCACTTCTGGGGATTTAGTTTCATCCCGTACTACCTTTATATTCGAAGGCCTCTTTCAGATGGCTAATGTGATCCTCTTTCTTTATTGACTTTACCAGCATGTCATCGATATACACCTCCATGGTCTTGCCGAGCTGTTGTTTGAATATTTTTGTGACTAGCCTCTGGTACGAGGCCCGATGTTCTTGAGTTCGAACGACATCACTTTATAGCAGTACGTTCCTCGATGACTGATGAAAGCCGTATTTTCTTGATCCTTTTCATCCATTAGAAGTTGATTGTAACCGGAGTAGGCATCCAAGAAACTCAGCAACTCGTACCTCATCGTCGCATCAATTAGTTGATCTATATGGGTAACTGGAAGGAATCCATTGGGAATGCTTTGTTTAGATCGGTGAATCCTAGGTACATTCTCCATTTCCCATTCTTCTTTTTGACCATGACTATATTGGCGACCCATTGGGGGTATTTTGATTCCTTGATGAAACCCTTGACGAGCAATTTATCTACCTCTTCGTCTAATGCCTCATTGATTGCAGCATTGAACTTCCTCCTTATTTGCCATATCGGTGAATAGAGTGGGTCGACATTCAATCTATAAGTGGCGATGTCCTTTGGGATTCCTTACATATCTGAATGGGAAAAGGAAAACAAATTGGCGTTGTTAGTTAAAAATTCACGATACTTACCTGGCTCCGAGAGGTTGTGCCCTATGTAAGCCTTTTTTGTGTTGTCGGCATTGTCCAATTGGACGGGGTCAAGATCCTCTAAAGTTGCCTTTCTATTTCTACGATGTCTTGGTATTTATGGCCTCCATTGTGGGTCGTGTTTAGTTCCCGACATGGCTGATTGCTATGCCTCCGCAATTGCAGCTTTCAGTTGTTTGAAGTGCAAGCAATCTTGGGTGATCCAATAGCATTCTTGGGTAGTGCACGTCTCGCCTCGAATGCTAAATATACCCCACGGGGAGGGAAATTTGATCACTTCATAGAAGCTTGAGGGGAAGGCTTGCGTGGCGTGTATCCATGGTCACCCTATAATGGCGTTACAGGATGTTTCCTGGTTCATGACGTGGAATGTTGTTTCCAGTGTGACTCCTCATGCTAGGACAGGTAGCATTATTTCTCCGGATGTCCGCTCCACTGCATTGTTAAAACCTGTTAGTGTTATGCAATGCGGTATTATTTTATCCTTAAGCCTCATTAGCATGAGAAACCACGGGTGAACAATACACGCGTCGCTTTTGTCGTGTACCGTGATTCTTTTTACGTCTATATAAACGATGCGTACAGTTATAACCAAAGCATCGTAGTCAGGGAAGGACAAACCGTCGGCATCTGAACTATCAAAGATTATACTGTCTTCGAGGTCATCGTAACATTAGTGGGCGACCGTCCGTTTGAGTTTATGGGTGATGGTGAACTTCACATGGTTGAATTACCACGTCTTTGCCACCGCCAATGATCATCTATATGGTGCGTGCTAGCGACGATAGCTTTGGAGGTCCCTGAGATGGATCGCATCCTCTTGCGAAGTTGGCCCTCCCTTTATCGCTGAGCAGCTCTTTCAGGTACCCCTGATTCACCATCCTGACTATTTCCTGCTGCAGACCTATGAAATCTTCAGTCTTGTGTCATATTTCTTGGTGGAATTCGCAGAGGTACATTCTTGTTATCGTAGACTCCAATTTTGACCGAGCCCTTCAATGGAAATCTCTCCAGAAACGTCGACCTAATTTTTTCAATTTTGGGGCGAATTTTCAGAAATCTCCCCACAATCATTCTCCTGCATTACGCAGCCATGACTCCATAGTAATCCTTAGTCTTAAAAATCACCATTGGCATTCCATTATTAGTTGTTCTTCTTGTTATCACTGATTCCTACTCTTGCTTAGTTGGGTTTGGCGTGGAGTTGATGGTGTTAGCATAAGAGAGTTTCATTCAAATTCCTTTTGGTATCAGACTCATACTGGCCTTGGGATCTCTATGGTGTTCTACACGCGTCGGAATCATGCCGTCCGGTGGCTCCATGTGGTGGGGTGGTTCAGAATCGGGGGGTCTATTAGGGATTTTACATTAGGCGCGTTCTTTTGAGGAATAATTTTCGATAAGACTTTTGGAATTCGTGGTCTTAAACAAGTTAAAATGGGGCTCAAAGTATTTGTGTGGTTATAAAGGCTTCTCATTAAGGTTAGAATTGAAAGTTTAAGCTAAATTGCTTCCAAATTTAGAAAGTAGTCATTCTTTTTTGAATGAACCAAAAAAAGGAAATAGGTTCACATAAACTGGAATGGAGGAAGCAGTAATATATAATATTGGGACATTGCTTGATAAAGGTAATTTAGCGATTTCTCTGTACAACATAACTCGCATGTTCGGTACATTTATAGGTTTGTACCAGTGGCGGATCCAGAATTTTAAAGTCATGGGTGCTCGCCAATAAAGATTTCCAAAGAAGAGGAAAAAGGAGTTTAGTCGGGGATGCTTCTCAATATTTATCATACTGTTTTTGTAATTGCCTACACAAATTTACTAAATCTGGTTAAAGGTGGTGGGGGAGGGGGGGTGTTGAGCACCATTAGTGGCCATGTAGATTTGTCACTGGTTTGTACTTCCTCCGTTCACTTTTACTTGTCAACTTTCATTTTTCAAGAATCAAACTACATAAACTTTGACAAATGTTTTAATATGTATTTTTTTTACCATATTGATATATATAAGACGATTTACAAATTATAGTACTTTTGGTATAGTTTCTAAATATCTAAATTTTAATTTTATATATTAAAAAATCTAATTCGATTTTGCTTTAAAAATTAGTCAAATTGACTTTCGAGAAGTAAAACATGACAAATAAAAGTAGAAGGAAGGAGTACATAATTAACATTGGGAACTCTAATGTTGAAAATTGGAGGAGGATAATTATAAGTAATGTATAAGTATTTGCCTATTACTAGTTTCTCGATACGTGCGTTGCATGTGTATACCAAGTCATATAATTTGTGATTTATAAAATAATAAAATAAAAATTTAATTAAATATATGTCACTCTTTTACTTTTTTAGATTTAATAAGATAAAGACATGTAACAAAGCGTATCTCACTTAATACTTCTTTATAAATGATATTCATGGTGCATATTTCTTTCATCCATTTAGATCGCTTTTTTATTATTAGGATTCTTTTTGTCAAAATTACTTAGCTAGAAAAGATCAATCAAGAAAAATTTAGTATAATATCACTCTACCTAATAATAAAATATGAGCACATAAGGTTCGGCGTACTATCGTTATAAATTGAGATTCTAACATTAGAAAACCATATAATTGTTTTATCGTGATCCTTCAATTTCTTTAAGAATTTTACCATATTTTCAGTAACATCTTTCCATAAGGTAGAGGTAATACGACCATACTGTTGAGATATAGGCTATGATGATATTCTAATTCTGAGCCTAATAATTGGTCATTTCCTTAATTGTGGCTAATTCTGTAATTTCTTTATTCTTCTGTATTCTTTTGTAAAATAGGCTATATGTGCAAAATAGGTTGTATTTGTAAATAGGCTAGTTTTGTAACAAGTATATCTGATATATACTCTCATTTTGATCCTTGACCCTTCAGAGGGGTCATTTGGCTTATGACAGAGTCTTCTTCGAGACTCTTCTATTCTCTCTTCCTTCTCTCTACTTTCTCTCTCTAAATTTCTTCGATTATCTGCATGTTTTCATGGTATCAGAGCCGGTACAATGATCCGGTGATGTTATCGTGTGAATCAATAGTTCATCTGAACTATTTTTGACAAAATTTGGGATTTTTTCTGAGATCAAAAAGATCGATGATGGTTTCAACCATGTTAGGGTTCTTCGGTCCATTTATCTTCACGATCTACGTTTGTTCCTTCTGTATTGAACGGTTCAATCGTTTATTGTGAGTTTTTCGGAGATTTTGCGGTGAGTTTCAACCTCTAGGGTTTTCTGGTGGTCAAATCGAGTGTTTGATTACCATCCGGTGGTTTGATACTTACTTTGCTGAAGTTTTGGTCATCATCGGTGGTGCTGCGACATCTTTATCAACATTTGTGGTAAAGTTTTGACGGTTACACTACCTAGGGTTTTGCCTGTTGTTAAAGGCCGATCTTCCGGTTGCGAAGAAGGACGGTAACCTCGTTCCTATTATCTGGTTGTGATTCCTTGTTTGTATATGTGACTGCCTATTTGTGAATAAATCATTTAACTTGAGAATATTGACTGTGTAGACTGTGAATATTGTTTGGTGATATTGTTTTTCAAAAGATTTGATTCATTTGTTGAGCATGGCTGCTAACATGAATGCTGGTAGTTCTGGTGCCAACTCCGGTCCTATTGACCCTTCCAATCCATTATTTGTGCATTCTTCTGATGTTCCTGGTGCATGTTTAGTCCCCACTCCTTTCTCAGGAAGTGGTTATGGAGGATGGAAGCGTAAAATGACTATGGCTTTATCTGCTAAAAATAAAATCTGTTTCATTGATGGTTCCTTTTCCAGACCTAGTAATAATGTGAGTTTGCAAAGGTTGTGGGATAGATGTAACATGCTTGTTATGTCATGGTTAACCTCTTCTGTGTCATCTCAAATAGCTGACAGTGTTCAATACTCTGACACTGCACGAAGCATGTGGTCTCAACTTGAGAAGAGGTATGGTACTCCTAACAAAACCAAAATTTTTGAACTAAAGCGAGAACTCTCCCAAACTTCCCAGGGTTCCCTTGATGTAGCCTCATACTTTAATAAACTCAAGAGTTTGTGGGATGAGTTGGGGACAATGGTCCCAAACCATGGGCAGAAGTGCACTTGTGCTGCTAAGAATGGTATCATTGAGGAAGATGATGAGAACAAGATTTATCAGTTCCTTATGGGACTAAATGAGACATATTTGGGTGTAAGAAGCAATTTGTTAATGATGCAATAATTTCCTTCCCTTGACAGTGTTTATAATATTGTGTTGAATGATGAAAAGCAAAGACAGGTCAAGTCCATTTCCCATATGAGCCCAGACTCAATGTCTTTTAATGCTCACACTGATAGGCCCCCTGCTGGGTCCAACCAAGGGAAATTGTTTGGTTTCAATTTCAGACCTAAAGTCAATTTTGAACAAAACAGAGGAAACTTATTTTGCAGATATTGCAAGAAGTCTGGACACTTAATTGATAAGTGTTTCAAACTCCATGGTTTTCCTCAAAGCAATTCTTACATCAAGGGAAGGAAATCTGCTGCTCATCTTTCCACTAGTACTGACTGTGTATCTGTTGATTCAAGAATTTCAGGTGTGTCTGCTCCTCTAGGGGATCCTATTGCCAGTCAACCTGTGATACCAGGGTTGAGCAGACAACAATGTGATCAGATTGTGAGCTTGATTCAACAAACACTTTCAACCAGTGATCAAACTTCTTCTTCCATGAGTTCTGCTAATTTTGCTGGTACTTTAATGTCTGAGAGTCTTGTTTCTGATTCCAAGTTATGCATGCTTACACACATAAATTCTGCTACTGGATCATTGATTCAGGAGCTTCCAATCACATGACTTATGATAAGAATCTACTGTTTGACATTATACCCCTAACTGTACCTTACCTTGTTTCACTTCCTAATGGATATAAAGTCAAAGTTACTTGTACAGGATCATTTACATTGACTCCTTCCCTCACTCTTCATAATGTACTTCTAGTTCCTTCTTTCAAACATAATTTGATCTCTGTTCATAAGTTGATGAAACAATTGAATTGTTTAGTCTTGTTTACACCAACCTCATGCCTTCTTTACCTGTTACAGGACCTTTCTCTGAAGAGGCTTCTGGATCTTGGTAAAGAGGAGGCTGGCTTGTACAAGTACTCTTGGTCACCCTCTTCCTCTTCTGCCTCTTCCAAGCCTTCTTCTCTTGAGCATAGTGATTCAGATGTTTGTAATGATGATATTGTTTCTGATAACAAACATTCTAGCTCAATTATTCAACCTTCTAGTTGTAATAATGCTGTTCCTGATGATATGAACTATATTTGGCATTTGAGATTAGCACATACATCTTTTGCTAATATGAAACATGTTTCTAATTTGCCTTTTTCTATTGCTGCTAAGCAACCTTTTCCTTGCTCAATTTGCCCTATGGCTAAACAAACCAGATTGCCCTTTCCTGACAGTAGCATTAGCACCACCAAACCATTCCAACTCATTCATGTGGATACTTGGGGTCCTTACCATACCCCTACATCCCTTGGTAGCAAGTATTTCCTCACCATAGTTGATGATTTTTCTAGAGCTACCTGGACACATCTAATGGGCTCTAAAAGTAATGCATTCCCTCTCCTACAATCCTTCATTTCTTATGTTCAAACTCAATTTAATTCCCTGGTCAAGGTTGTCAGAAGTGATAATGCCCTGGAACTGGGTTCCAGTGCTGAAGGGATTTCCTATTTTAGTAAACTTGGGATTGTGCATCAAACAACTTGCCCCCATTCTCCCCAACAGAATGGGGTTGTTGAGAGAAAGCACAGGTCTTTACTTGAAACTTGTAGAGCACTTCTCTTTCAATCTGGTTTACCTATTTCTTTTTGGGGTGATTGTCTGTTAACTGCAACATACATCATTAATAGACTGCCATCCAGGGTGCTTCATTACAAATCTCCTCATGAATTATTACATGGCTCTCCCCCTTCCTATTCACATCTGAGAGTTTTTGGCTGTTTGGCTTATGCTGCTGTGCCTATCCCTCATAGGGATAAGCTGAAATCCAGAGCTCATTCCTGTGTTTTCCTTGGTTATCCCTTTGGTAAGAAAGGTTATAAACTTTATGACCTGCATTCCAAGAAATGCTTTATATCTAGAGATGTTGTTTTTCATGAAACTCACTTTCCATTCAAGTCTCCTCCTCCCTCTTCTCCTTCTCCTCCACTTGTTCCATTTTGTGATGACATTCTTCCTCAACCTTTCACCCTACCATCTTCCCATGAATCTTCTCCTTCTTCTTCTCCTCATCATTCTCCTGATTCTCCAGTGTCTATTCCTTCTCCTATTTTCAGTCCTGACATCTCCCCTCCTTCATTGCCTGTCTCCCAGCCTGTTTCTTTGCCCAGAAAGTCCACCAGATCACATCTCCCTCCTTCTTACCTCAAAGACTATGTTTGTCAACTTCCAGCCTTTTCTGGCTCCTCTTCCTCTCACTTGGAATCTGAACCTATGTTTTACTCTCAAGCTGCCTCTGTACCAGCTTGGCAGGATGCTATGAGGAAGGAATTTGATGCATTGGATGCTAACCACACTTGGGACATTGTGCATCTTCCTCCAGGTAAGAAACCTATTGGCTGTAAGTGGGTTTACAAGATCAAATATAAATCTGATGGCTCTATTGAAAGATACAAAGCAAGGTTGGTTATTAGGGGTGACACACAGGTTGAAGGTGTGGACTTTACAGACACTTTTTCTCCTGTTGTAAAGATGACTTCAGTCAAGTGTCTCATTGCAGTGGCTGTTAAAAATCACTGGCCATTGTTCCAACTGGATGTTAACAATGCCTTTCTTCATGGTGATTTGGATGAGGAAGTGTATATGAAACTTCCTCCAGGTTTGGTGGTGTCTGATCTTTCTTCTCCTTCTCCTTCTACTTCTTCTTCTTCTTCTTCTTCTCTCCCTCTGGTCTGTAAACTAAAGAAGTCTTTGTATGGGCTCAGGCAGGCCTCCAGGCAGTGGTATGCTAAGCTGTCCTCTGCCCTCCATTCTCGAGGTTACAGGCATTCTTTGAATGATTATTCACTGTTCTTGAAAGGTAATCCTGATTCCCTTGTTGTGGTGGCTGTGTATGTGGATGATATAATTGTTACTGGGGTTGACTGTGATGAGATTGCAGCCTTAAAGGCCTTCTTGGATGATACTTTCAAGATAAAGGATTTAGGGTCATTGCATTATTTCTTGGGTCTTGAGGTTACACAAATCCCTGGTGGGATTCATCTGAATCAGCATAAATATGTTCATGATTTGTTGCATCATTTCGACTGTGTATCTGTTTCCCCTGTTGTATCCCCTCTGGACATTTCTTTAAAATTACATGCTGATTCTAGTGATCTTTTACCCGCTCCTGATCAGTTCAGGAGTCTTGTTGGCAAATTATTGTTTTTAACCCATACTAGACCTGATATATGCTTTGCCGTGCAACATCTGAGTCAGTATCTCAAATCCCCAAGGGTTCCCCATATGTCTGCTGCTTTACATGTTTTGAGGTATCTTAAGGGCACTTCCTCTTTGGGCCTCTTTTACTCTGATGCTGCTGACTTCTCTTTGTCTGGGTACTCTGATAGTGATTGGGCAGCTTGTCCCGACACTCGTCGCTCTGTTACTGGTTTTTGTGTCTTGTTGGGTGGCAGCCTGGTCAGTTGGAAGTCGAAGAAACAACCTGTTGTCTCTCTTTCTTCAGCTGAAGCTGAGTATAGGGCTTTAAGCAAGGTTACTGCTGAACTCACTTGGTTATCTCGTTTGCTTGCTGATCTTGGGGTACCTGTTTCATCTCCTATTTCTGTGTTTTGTGATAGTCAAGCTGCTGTTCACATTGCTAATAATCCAGTTTTCCATGAGCGTACTAAGCATATTGAGGTGGATTGTCACTACGTTCGTAATTTGATACGCAATGGTTTTCTAACACTTTCCCATGTTCCCACTTCTCACCAGTTGGCTGATCCGTTGACGAAAGCATTATCCGGGACTGCTCTTTCTCCTATTTTGTCCAAGTTGAAGGTGGTTTCCCCCCTTCAACTTGAGGGGGGGTGTTGAGATATAGGCTATGATGATATTCTAATTCTGAGCCTAATAATTGGTCATTTCCTTAATTGTGGCTAATTCTGTAATTTCTTTATTCTTCTGTATTCTTTTGTAAAATAGGCTATATGTGCAAAATAGGTTGTATTTGTAAATAGGCTAGTTTTGTAACAAGTATATCTGATATATACTCTCATTTTGATCCTTGACCCTTCAGAGGGGTCATTTGGCTTATGACAGAGTCTTCTTCGAGACTCTTCTATTCTCTCTTCCTTCTCTCTACTTTCTCTCTCTAAATTTCTTCGATTATCTGCATGTTTTCATTATATATTTAAAATTACATTAATTATCTATGTCGTATATCAAATGAACTTTTTATCATAAAAACTTATATAATTTTAATTAACATTTCTTTATAATTATTTGTTTCCCTTTTATACTATTCCGTCCTCCAATAAGTAATTCACTATTACTAACATGCAAACTACATCATAAAAGCATAAGAATCTTACTTTACTCATAAAATTATCTTTATTTGATGATTTATAATTTTATGCATGTCATTTTATTTTTTATTTATGTAGTCGATATGTGTGTGGATCTATGCAAAAGATCGCACAATATATTTGAATAATACTGATATAATTTTTGAGAATCGTGTGTATTCCGAAAAACTTATAATACTAAAATTTAAATATCATTTATTATCAGGATCTTAAAACTTTTAAGTTTGTGCATGATCCCTCCAAATAAGATACTCCACTTTATATCATCCTTCAACTTAAAGGTAAACTTTCACATAATTCCTATGCATATACCATAGTATAAATCAGTTAATGAATTTCAGCTTAGTAATAGAATAATAAAGTTAATTATAACACTAACTAATACATGTTTCTTAGCACAACAAATATGTATTTGATTTTTCCAATATCACAAAGTTAGGAAATTAAAAATTTTAAGAGGTGTGAGTTTAGAAAAATAAAACCTAAATTATTTTGCTAGTTTTATTTTGATTTGTTGCTTTAACGTTGTAATCATTCCCATATTCAAAATCATTTATTGTGAGGAAAAAGCCTTATAACTTTCCGAAGAGGCTCAGATCATTCATTTTCCACCCTTTCCCATATTCAAAATCATATATTTATGCCTTGGCCATGTGGCAATATAATGATGATCTTATCAATCGATAAGCAACAGAGAATGCGAGTTTGATACATCAGCAAAAGTAAAGCCAATGAATTTTCTTAATTCAAAAGGCTAATTCTCTAAGTGAAAGGAGAATTATTTATCAACCTCTCTTCACTTATTCTTCCCATTGCAAAGCACAGTTATTTCACACAGAAAAAAAAATGTTAATCGACCATTTGCATTCAAATTTTATTCAACTCCATTTGTCATTATAATCTGTTGCATACTAAACTCTATCACTGCCACATTTCTCTTTCTTCTTTAACCATCGTTTCAGATAATCCAAATGCATCTTCATTCTTTTTAAAATCTCTCCGTACGTATATTTGTATGCTTACACAACAACAAAGACATACTATTATAGTTACATTGTTGTAGTCTTGTAGCGTGTTAAAAGATAATCTACAAGAGTAAAATTGTGCAAGAATATAAATAAGGCATTTTTATGAAACCATCTTTACGACGGAAAATTTTCATACTTACAAAAAGATGAAAATTATATCCCCAATTGATGCAATGATGAATTGTACTTTTACTTCTTATGGCTGATAACTTTTGGCGACTATATAAAGGCATTTATAGTAAGATAAGAGCTTTCTTTTAATCTTGAAAGGCATCCAACGGTTGTTAGTGACTATTCCGAACGAACACAACCCTATTTAGCAGGACACAATAAATCCGATAAGTTTCTTCCAAATAAATTTTGAATGTTATTGTTAATATAATTTTATTAAATAAATGGTTAAAATATTATTTATTTTAATAGGCATTTTAGTAATAAAACTTTTAACTTTTGAGGTTCCCATTTTTAAAATAGTGTAGATAGATTAATATGGTCTTGTTAAAGCCAATTTGTTCACTACTATAAATATCGATAACTACTGTGAATTCTTTTTGCATTTGTGAGAATTTACTATACATATTTTAACCAATTTGCATTTTTTTATTTTTATTTTTGTTTTTCCTTTCCTTCACTGAGCCGAGGGTCGATTGAAAATAGCATCTCTGCCCTTTCGTATAGGGGTAAGGGCCGTCTACATATTACCCTCCCAGATCCCACCTTGTGGGACTATACTGGGTAGCTGTTGCTGTTGTTGAAATTACTATACACCGGCCGCTTCTAAATTGACAAGGGGTGAAAATCATGGAATGGTGGCGTATGTTCAAGATAAACGGGCATGGACTGTAGCAGATCCCAAAGGGATAATAGTGGAATTTCATGACTTGTCAAAAAGATGGAGCTAGTTTCTCCAATTGAAGCACGTGAGACAATTGCAAAACGGGTCCCAACTTGTAAACCCGCAAAAAAGCAAAAGCACCTCACTAATCTACAATTATGGAAACCATTTACACTAAACAAAGTCATTAGTACCCACTTCCAGGTAATCTTGATCCGCAAAAAGAGATCTGCTGCAAACATTATCACTAAATAGGATATTGACAATGGAACATATCCAATGACCTTGAATTAATTTCTAAAAATCTTGAAAAATTTTCTCTATGCTGTAAGAGTGGTGTCTTCTTCTTTCATCATAACCGCGCGGATTCTATTCGCAACATGATTTGGTGTCATACTCAATTTATAACCCATCTGTCAAATTAAACAGCCAAAATATTAGAATTAACATATAACAATTATAGTAATTAATAGTTTGAACGTTGATTAAATATCAAAGGAATATTAAGTTATTAGTACCTGAGCAATAATGGTCGTATGGGTGGTATTGTAGCCAAAAGGCATAACGCTGGAGCTAATGATAGAAAGATGAAGCTTTTCTACTTGGTTGAATATTTCCTTTATTATCCCGGTTTGCTTTTTGCAATAAATACTAATCATAAAATTCCCATCTGAAACTCTAACTTCAATATCTGGAAATGATCGGTCAGTGCTAATGCTGGAGTTTTCATCAGAAGACGAGGAGTAGTCATCATAACTGGAGAGAACACGAGCTCTCTTCACTGCAACCACCGATTCCTCGCTACAATTCTTGGCTTTTTCCTCGAGAGTTTTTACTTGTTCTTCCAGTTGTTTTATATATTTGATCGCATCTCCCAGTACTGATGCTTTGTCCAACTGTTAATAAGTGGAGATAATTAAGATATGAAGAAACACTAGCACTACATCAAATGTTCATTTTGTTATATTTTTCAGTATATACATATATACATATAAAAGTTGAAATTAATGTAAGTCGATCGATCGATAAAAACTAAAGGAGGAAATAAAGTGGATTTACCTTCTTGAGGTTAGGGATGAGAGTAGATAAAGCTATGAAACGCTGAGTGAGGCGTTCTCTTCGTTTTCTTTCAGCTAAAACATGGTCTTGTGCCTGCAAACTAGTCTTATTGTAACTCTTTTTCTGAGTAGTAGTATCAGCAGCCCCAAATCCCAAGGCCTGGATTAGATTTTGTCTATCATGAAAATAATCAGAATCCGTAGAAACTGAAGAAGAGAAGTTTAGGGTAGTTCCAGATGTCAACTCAGTCTTGACTGAGGTGTAGTTCAAATTTTCAAAGTGGTTTGTGGCAACAGTCGTAGTATTGGCTGATGGGCAACTGGAGTAGCCATAGTTGCAAGACGAGAAGGGCTTGTTGAAAGGCAATTCATTAAATGGGGTCATCATCTGGCTGAGATTATTGTTGATAAAGGAATGATCATTCATATTAGTACTCCTCTCCTGTAAATATTAAATTCGAAATAAAATGTTACATAAAATCAAATAACACAACTCTTTAAAGCAAAAGAAACGAGTTTTAATTTTATTGTCATACCATTTCAGACCACCATGTAGACGATGACATATCCATTGTTGGCAAGCTGGGCTCCTAGGGTTAGATCCTGTTTCTGTATTCCAATCACAATCGTTATCTTGCTTAGATCTTTGGGGAAGAAAAAGAGAATTTAAAAGGTCTAATCAAAAGAGGGATAAGCTTACCTTAGAGTCATATTAAAGGGCTTTCGATTTCAGCTGGTGTATGTGATCTGACGGTCAAGTGTAGGAATTCTTAGTGGCTTTATAGTTGCTTGATGTTTGCGTTGACTGGAAAAATATACAAAGAAATGAAATAAAACAGAAAACAGGTGGAAATTTTCCTCAATTATTGTGTTCTCACTCTCTTTGTAGATAATTAATTACTCCTCCAAGGAAACTTCTATCACTACTTAAAATAATCGAACAGGCACGTGTTAAAAGTTTCAACTTTCGAGTTATTTCTTCGTTGGCGAGTACGTATTATCTTTTTGACCAACTCCCTCTTCCCGTTCGACCTTACTCACCAGTCACCAGTTATGTTAGAATAGTTAGCTCTTCAATTTTGAGACCAATCCGTATCCGAGTATTTTGCGTGTAGCGCTTTGAATAACTTTTGCATTATGTTTGGGATTGTCTTATAAAAGAGAATTCGGTTTTTTTTTTTTTTTTTTTTTTCATCCCAATTTGAGACGACGCAAATTCATACACCCAGTTTGTTCTAATTCGAATTCTGAAGTTACATTCTGTTTACCCCGAAATTATATAACAATTAATTTTGTAGACGGCTTTAAGGATATGTGATTTCAGTCAACGCAAATAGTAAAACATACTAGATAAATGAATTAAAAACGAAATAAGCAAACAAACCAATTGTGATGTAATGGTCAATCCTGAACTTAGATTGAATAGTGACCTCGTTCTCGATCGGACCCTTTGTTCGAGCCCAGTTGTGAATGAAGAACAGAGCAATTGAACAAGGACTTTAACAGTAGATAAAAGGAACAAAAATAAACTTTTATTGCTTTGTATAAGTCTAAAATATGTAAAAATCTTCCTTTTTCAGTAATTACTTATCCATAATCGACATTGAGCAAGATTTCCACCATGATAGCTGATTGGGTGGAAATATCATGGCACTATATCTGTCATGTGCAACTGTTTTACCGTGTTTCCCGAGATCTTAGAACTCATTCTTGGTCTGGGCGCGTCGCTTTACTACGCCCAATGACGAACACATTGTTCTTTCTTCTTAGATCTCGTTACGAAGGATTTCTAACCTCGATCATAATTTCGTGTATCTGTAACCTTCTTCTGTTTTCTCATCGGGAAATCGGGGAGCATTTACCCCCCAAATTTTACCCATACACAGATAGTCCCCTTGTTTTTAAAAAAATAGGTTTACCGGAACGATGGGAAACGATAGATGAATCCATGTTCCTTCCTTCATACGTTATAACCGAGATGACGGCTGAATCAAAATGTTCCATCAGTCACGTCGTTCTAATTGCGGACACATGTCAGCCGCCGATTGACCGTCCTTGAATGCGAAAACGTCGCGCATTGATTGTTCTTCCTCTATAAAAGCTCCGACCCTTTTTCACTTCTTCCACTTTCTGATTCCTGAATTTACCCCAAACACTATAATTTCTATTAACTCCATATCTTCATACAATACTCCTTGAACCTTCATATCTTCATCTTTCAATCCTTATAAATTCATTGGATCTTCATACCATCTCCGACTCTACATATTTTTCTTCAAACCATCATATTTTTCTTCCAACCTTCATATTTACCAAATTACGATAGCAAAACCCCCAAGTCAGCGCCTCGACAGACTGCTCCTTCATCTTCACATCCGGCCAATAATGCCGAGGTGGCAGTTCTCGAGGTGGCTCAGGAGCCCCTGACGAAGAGCTTCGTACTTGGGGGATGCTCTATTGGGAACGACTTCAATGTCGAGAAGGCCTCTAGTCAATAGGACCGAGGCAATGGAGCATGGAGATACATATGTCGATTATAGAGAAAACGATAGTTTGAGCAGACTGTAACTGGGAGAGTATAGGGGTGGTCATCCCCCGGCCTTATTACGACATCATTAATGATATGGAGGGGTACTTAAGCATTGTTACTTACCCCATCAATCTCGCCCCGGTGGACCCCATAGTCCTTGCCTTCTGCAAAAAAAGTACAAGGTGTGACTTGGGCCAATCCACCCGTCTTTTTGGAGGATCATAATCCTCTTACAACATTTTGTGAACAATACTGAAGCCCCTCGGTTCACCCTCGACCACCTACTCCGCCTATATAGTCCCTGAATTTTTCGAGGGAGGATGATCAAGCTCGTCCGCCAAGCAAACAAGGCTCCGTTCTCAAGCATCGGCGAGGACCGATATCAAGGCTGGCAGGGGAGGTTTGTTCGGGAAAAAATCGAAGACCTCATCCCTTTCAAGTTTCTCTCGTTCCTCGAGAAGTGAAATGCATCCTGTAAGTATTTTCCTTCTCAACTAATTGTCATTTCGTTTTGTTCTTTCTCTCATTGCTTATGTTTGTCATCGTGCAGTTGTTGCCCAAGTTCCCAATGCAGTTCCCTGCTTCAAGAAGTGGATCAAGGGGATTTTCTTATCGATTCCATACTCTGAGCGCGCATGGCACAAGCTCTCGAGGCCCGTCCCCATAATGAGATTCTTTCCTGAATATTTTTTTTCTTTCTTTCAGTTTACATATTGCTAATCCTTGTTTTATCTTATAGGTTTGTTCAAGACCACCGAACTCAGGTCGTTAGATGAGGATGATGATCTGTCATCGCTTGCCAAACCCTCTGCTCCGGGATAGCCCAGGGCTGCCGCAAAGGAGGAGGAGGACAAGAAGATGAAGAAGAAAAGGAAGTCCTAAGTTTCCCTGAATGCCGAGGTGAAGAAGAAGAAAGTGTCCATCTGGGTCCAGAAAACCAAGAAGAGTACTAAGCTGAGGGATGAGCCCAAGGATGACTACATTTTTATTGCTCATGGGTAAACCCTTAAACGAGAGGGAGTAGGTGATGACAAAGAAAGAGGACCATGAGGTTGATTCCCCGCTAATTCGTTAACCAGAGGGAGAGACGGAGGATGCTGTCCCCCGGGAAGCTGCTCCTATCCCGAAGGAGGTAGCGGTGTCATTGACATCATAGAGACGACCTCCTATTCTAAATCCATGCTTGTAGAGGCCCAAGCGGGCAAAGAAAAGTTAAGCGAGATGGTGCAGGGCCCACACGATGCCCTCAACACGTTCTTCGACAGCATGCATATGGCCGCACTAGAGGATTTCTTTAGGCTTGGTCACCTAGAGGTCCCAAAAAAGGATGTGCCATCAAGAGCGAGTGAGCCGAGTTTGAGCCCAAAACTGGTGAAGCAATTTTCTGCTATGAGTGTGGACAACGAGCGCTATATAACGGTCGTTCTTACAATCTTGGAAGATGCATGGGTCCTGTCTACTCCAGTGGGCATAACCAGCTACCTTTGAGGCCTAGAGACCAAGGAGGATCATGCAATGATGAACGAAGTGGGCTCGGTGAGCCTTTTTCAACAAGGCGTAACTAGCGCTGAACTGGGTAACACGTCAGCCCTTTGTACCCTTTTGTGAATCTCCCTTTGGTTTTTTATGTGCCCAATTAACTTTATTGTTTTTTTGGGATTCAGTGCTTCATTATGAAAGCTTCATCCAATCCCTCTTGGAGATTATCCAGGTCAAGTTCGAGCTCAAAGAGCAAGTCCAGAAGAAGGACATGTACAGGGCTCTTAGTGAGCAGCAAGACGAGGCCCTCAAGGACTTCCCGATTCTCAGGCCGATCAAGAAAAATACCAGAAGGAGGCCTCGGCCCTAAAGTGGGAACATATCGACCTGGTTGAGAAGGTAAAGATATTTTAGGCTAAAAACGAGCAGGTGATCGTGGTGACTAACCACACAAATTTGCAGGTCCAAGAAAAGATAGGCCTGATCGACCAGCTTGGGGCTGAGATGGTAAGGTCAAGGTCACGACCGAGGTATGGAAGCGCAGGATGGACATGATGGTTTCGGAGAAAGAAGCTGCCAAAGTTTAGCTGGCATCAGCCGAGAACCACCTCAGGGTGGCTAAATGATGATCTCCGGCCACAACTAAGCTCGGTCACCACGGAACTGGATGCCCTCGAACGAGAATATGCTGCACAGAGGTCCAAATTGAATGCAGTGTATTCTGATGTCGAGGAAATATTGTCCAATATAAGGCTGATGTGGTGGTAGTCGAGGCCCTCTTAAAGACGAAGAGTAAGTATATAAAGAAGTTATCCCGGATCCTCGAAGAGACCTATGCCTGATGTTTTGACCTATCGGCCGAGATCGTGGATACCAGGTAACTCGAGGTCGAGGTGAAGGAGCCCTAAGAGTCTGAGGATCCCGAAGTCTCCGAGGGTTCTTACGGTTCTTGCGACGAGTCGAGCCCCTACGAAGAAGGCGTAGATGCTTTAGATTTTTTTCAATTTTTCGTTATATATATATATATATATATATATATATATATATATATTCATTTATTTTGAGGTCGTTCTATTGTGCCTTTGTAAATATATTTTGGAATATGTAAATTTTTTCCCTTTTCGGCAATATCATGTCTTTACTTTTCCAAAATCCGTTTGAAATTTTTTATTTGCATTTTCTAATGCCTTAGCATAAAATTAGATGTAGTTATAGAGAATTTGTTTTTTCGAAGGACCGATTAGAGTACAACTTCGATGCAACTTTGGGTTACTTGTGGCTTCGCATCTTTGGTATAACCTTGTTTTTCGAAGGTCTGATTAGAGCCCAAATTCGGTGCAACTTTGGGTTACTTGTGGATTCAAATCTTTGGTATAACCAAAGGCCTTTAAGATGCTCTAGTATTTTTAGAAAATACTTTTAACGAGGGTAACCTTTTAATAGGTTTTCGATTTTTCGTAAGGGCCTTACTTTTTAGTTACGGACTTCGGATGTCTGTCAGCCACTTTTAGGGTGGTTGTTGCCTTTTGTATTCATGCACTTCCTAATAGGTTTGGTACCTCGTGGATTCGGTATCCCGAATCGTCTGAATTTTTATTGGATGACAATCCCCAAGTGGGGCAGCCCATGGACATGACAGTCCCTGAGTAGGGGTAGCGCTAAGGATTTGGATCCAAGATCAGATAAGAATAATGTGTAGAAATTTCTTTCATTGCTTGATATGTAAGGTACATGATTGGAGGCGCAAAAGTCCTTGTGACGTGGCTAGAATGTTTTTTGTGGGTATGGTTCGCACGCGGTCATTTGACCGTTGTAATGAATCCTAACCACAGAGTCTTTGCTTTTTACACATAAAATTTTATGTTCCCTTAGTAACGATCTAAATATAGGGGTAATGGCCTCCATTATTTGAGGTCGAACTTGTGAGGGCTCGGATATTGTTGATTTGATGCCTGCAATCACTGATTCTGGTTTAGATCCAGTCTTCAAATATAAGGTAGCACATTTTATGTTACCCCGTTAAAAACCATTTCTAAAAGCTCACTTCGGGACAAAAAGGGTTCAAAGGAAAAAGAGTTCAACACGTTCTTTCAGACCTAACAGCTACATCCATCCTTGGCGGATTTCCTACATATGTTAGTCTGACTTATAACAAAATTAAAAAGGAATTGAGTTTTTACCTTAGAAGTAGCATTGATTTAAGTTTGCCACATTTTTTTGGTAGTTCTACGTTCTTTCCAGTTTCAATTCTATATGAGCCTTTGCCAGTTATTCCAATGACTCGATAGGGTCTTCCCAATTCGGACCTAGTTTCCCTTCATTTGGGTTCCTGGTGTGTAGTGTTATATTTGTCAATACCAAGTCCCAGCTTGGAAATATTAGAGGTTGCCTCTTCGGTTGTAGCATCTTTCTACTCGGTGCTTCTAGGCGGCCAACCGGACCATGGTAGCATCCTCGCCTTTCGTCTAATAGTTCTAGGCAGGGATCATTGCTTCACCATTTAACTCTTCAATGGCATACTGGAATTTGAAGCTCGGTTCCCCCACCTTAGTTAGTATAAAGGCTTCAGCTCAGTAGACCAGAGAAAATGGGATGACCTTGGTGCTTGACTTCGAAGTCGTACGGTATGCCCACAGGACTTCAGGTAAGATCTTCTCCCTTTTTACTTTCGAATTGGTCAACCTATCATTTTAGGTTTTGGAGCACAATCGTGTTTGTTGATTCCGCCTTCCCATTTCCATTAGGGTTATAAGGCATTGACAGTATCTTCTTGATCTTCTGATCTTTGAAAAAAGTACTCACCTTGACGTCGATGAATTATTTTCCGTTGTCGAAAACAATCTCGGCTTGTATCCCAACTTGACATATTATGTTATCCCATATGAATTCAATGACTTATTTCTCTTGGACCTTTTTGAACGCTTGGGTTTCGACCCATTTGGAACAATAATCGGTCATATATAGTATAAATTGAGTTTTACCGGGTGCCCATGGTAGGGGACTCACAATGTCGATTCCCCACTTCATAAATTGCCACGGAGATAGGATCGAGTGGAGAATTTCTCCCAATTGATGGATCATCAGGGTATGTCTTTGCCACTAGTCATATTTCTGTATGAAGTATTTCACGCCATTTTCCATTTCGGTCCAGTAGTAGCCAGCTCTGATGAGTTTCCGAAGCAAGGATTCTGTCCCGGAATGGTTCCCCCAAGTGCCCTCGTGAACTTCTATCATGGCGTATTCGGTATCTCCTGTTCCCAAGCATCTGGATAGTGGCCAAAGAAAGTCCTTCTGAACAATGCCTCTTCGACGAAGTTAAATCCGGCGGCTTTGGTGCGCAGGGTTCTCGATTCTTTAGGGTCCGAAGGCAATTTTCTAGTTTTCAAATAATCTTTGTATTTGTTAATCCAAACCCAAGTTAAACTTATTGTGTTCACTTTGGCGTGACCTTCTTCTATCATCGAATTCATTACTTGCACCACTGCTCTCGAGCTGAATTCATCAAAATCACCTGACGACGCCAAGTAAGCCATTGCATCGGCCTTGTTGTTTTGATCTTGGGGTATATACTGCAAGGTATATTCCTTGAGTTAGTGTAAGGTTACCTGCAATTTATCCAAGTACCCCCGCATTCTTTCTTATTATATTTCAAACATTATGTTGGCTTGATTTACCACGAGGAAGGGGTCGCACTTGGCTTCGATCACTTTGCTTCCAAGGCTCTTAGCCAATTCTAGACCTAAAATCATAGCCTCATACTCATCCTCATAATTACTCAATTTCACAGTTCTAATAGATTACCTGATTACACCTCCCGTAGAAGATTTTAATATGATGTCAAACCCGGACCCCTTCTCATTGGAGGAACCAGTCGTGAAGAGGGTCCAGATTCCAGAAGTAGTCCCCGAGGTTAGCATATAGTTCCCTCTCGACTTCGGGCATTAAGGCTGGTGTAAAGTCGCCACGAAGTCTGCCAAATCTGAGATTTTATGGCGGTTTAGGGTCGATACTCATTATCGTACAATCATGGCTACGGCCTATTTGGCTAACCGTCCTGATATCTCGGTCTTATGCATGATATTCCTCGGCGGGTAAAAGCTTACGATATATATGTTACACCTCCTTTTTCACTACACCGCAAGGGCATAAAGACGTTTTTTCACTTAAAGACAATTGGAACGGGATTTAATTATTAAGATTTCAAAGTCTCCATTTGGGAGATTAATGGTATCCCAAGTCACCGGTTGAATCCCGAAGCAAGGAAGAATATGGCTATGTATTATAGTCCACAAACTAGAAATCGGGATAAGGAATTCTGTTAACCCGGGAGAAGGTGTTAGGCATTCATGGGTTCCGTGGTTCTAGCACGGTCACTTAAATGTTGTATTTGATTTTAGCTGATTTGAATACATGCTAGATTATGTGCCTTTTATTTTTAAACCGATTTTATCATTATTTTAAAAGAATTGCAACGTCGTGAAAATACGTCACGAACCACGTCGCAATCAATACACCCATGGTTGTAACCACATTTCGACCCCGTTGAGATTTAGATTTGCGTCACATCAATGCGCACCCGAGATTAGGAGTGTGATTTATTAAAATCGTGCCTAAAGTGTCTAATGCTTTGTTATCTTTAGGGAAGGCCGTGAAACTCACTAAACGGCCCATCTCGAAGTCTAAAAATTAATACAATTTTTATTGAGGGCCCCACAGTTTATAGTTTTATTTGGCGAGGCTCGTCTCATTTTATTTGAAAGGGCAAACATAAAGCAGTCTATAATTTTTCTATTTGGTTTTTGTCTCTAATAACAAATAAAAGAATACCTAATTAAAATGTGAAGGGTCCAACATTCCCTAATTCCGTTCAGAATCGAGCCCAGACGTATGATGGCCCAGGCCTAAACAGCCACCATTCAAGAGGCCTCCCTATGCCCATTTTCCGCAGAGGACTTCATTACGAATCTCTCTACCCGCTACCATATTTCCAGCTTTATTTGGCAAAAGTCTACAGCCTAGGCATTTTTGGAAGTCACAAATTTCTCAGTCATTTTCAACTTCAATAATCACTCAAAGCAATACAACATAAGAGTCATTTTTATTTAAATTGAGTCATAGCGTTAATACTTGTGAGTCACTCAGTGAGATGTTTATATAGTGAGCCTCTGATTTAGAACAAACTAACTTAAAAAAATCCTTGGTTACTCAAAGGAACTACTGACCTTACATGAATTAATGGCTATTTGATTCTGCCTAGTACTTGCAGATTTCAGTTGCTAACATGAGTAACTATCGATTCCAGTTTTCCGTGAATTCACAATTAAACTTTACCAATCAAACCAAACCAAAGAAATTTACTAACTCTAACGCTTACAGGTATAAAACAATCCAAACCACTCAAAACAGTCCTAGGCACAGCCTAACTCCAATTAAGCAATTCACATTAGTTACAATTCATACTTAGTAAAGCTAAGCAACTAAAGCAATGAATACCATAAAGTTGAATCCTAAAACTCTTCATGGAAGTGAAAACACAGTAGAACTTCATCAAGCCTCAGAATGTCATTGTATTTTCATTTCATTAAGAAGAGTACAACCTTGAACTCGAATGTGTACTTGGAAACTGGACAGAAATAGGAAGAAGGAGAGATTAGCAATAACAGTATTCAGCAGATCGCAACAGTCTGCAGCTGGAGTTCAAATAACACCAACTACGCCAATTTTAAACCATAAATATGTTGGACAACCCAGAAAAGTTTGGAGTATGACAGAATCAGGGTAAAACAATCACGAACCACTTGAATCCACCCCGAATAAACTCAAAGTTTAACTCAAGAAAACCAAATCAAACTCAGCAAGAGAAACAACTAAGCAATCAATGGAACAATCTGCTTTATGATTTTCTACATTGTTTTGTCTTCTCTTTTTTTTTTAAGTTTGCTTACTGTTTTTGATTTTTTGAATATGAAGAGAGCTAAAATCTAAGAAGATTTCTGATCTGAATTTAACTTTTCATATCTGTAGGGTTCACGGAATTTTGAGGGGAATTGGAAGCTCCAAAACTTGTGATTCAAGGCAAAGGCATTGCCCTTTTATAGGCACAAATGAGACAGCCCTGAAATCTTTTAATTACACTATAGGTCCCTCTTCTTTTACTTTGTTAGTCCCTTATTTTCTAACTTGTTACACAAGTAACTACTAGTATATTTATTGAAATGTACACTAAAGCCCTATTTGGAATGCCTTAGAAGGTTCTAGCTTCACCTATCATATTCCTATAGCACTTAAACACCTAAACTGCCCTTTTAACTATCTGATTTTAACCAAACTGTCCACATCCCCTTTACCTCAATTAACCATATTCAAATGACTCTAAAATTATATCCCACCTGACACTACTCTGAAAATACCTTAGTGCAAACTATTTATCAATCATCAATTAATTAACAATCAACTAAATCACCCTTAATCTGAACTGGACTCTACAGTCAAAGGGCAAGAAGAGGATACTTAACCTAATTAAACCACTAACGGAATTAACCAAAACTAATAATCAAATTCATATAAAAAATTAAACAAGATAATAGACCAAAGCATCAATCAACCATGCAAGCTAATTTACTGAATTAGAAAAAAATAATCGACTGATAATACCAAGAGTTAGGGGAGAACTAAAACATGGAGGATTCAAATAAATGGAAAATAAGGAAAAATCTATCAAAACAAGGATAAAAATAAGAACACAGAAAACTCAATGGAAAATTCCGGCCAGTTATCGATTTTCAAATTCGGCCACTCCCGGTGATATTTTTGATCGCCCTACGTAGTGGAATCTTAATGACAATGATAAGGGGATCCTATGGTGCCAATTTGGTGCAATTTGAAACATTTTGGGTTTTGGCCGGAAATATCTTAAATGAAGATTCGAGTGGCTCTGGCACGACTCGAGGGTCAAGACCTTAGAGGTTGGCTGGAGGATATTAGGGCGGTTCTTGGGTGTTAATTTGAGTCAATTTGGAATGAGTGGTCTCTTGGCCGGAAAAGGTTTGAAAGAAGATTCGACGAGTTGGGCCGGGATTTGAAGGAAACTGTTTGCATATCTGGAAAGAGGATGAGAAGGGGAATTTGAGGTGTTAATATGGTAGCGTTTGGAGGTGGCGCCTCTATCGCTGGCGACGGTGATATAAGGGAGGTTTTCGTTAGGGTTTGGGAGATTGAGGGTGTGAAGGAGGCGATGGGGGTAAGGGACGTATTCCGACACTTATATGTTAAGTAGGGATACCTTCCTATCCGTTAGATCTAAAAACCCAGACGGCTGAGATCGTGTGATGCCAACACGGCTCCGTTTGGTTGAAGGGGGACTGGACTGGTTTTCTGGGGTGTGGGTTGGTCAGTTTGGGAGGGTTTTCGGGCTTGAATTCATTGTAACAGCCCAATGTCTTCCTGTTTACTTAGTTCCTTTTGTTTTTTTTTTCATTTTGTATTTCTCTTGTATTTTTTATTTTATGAAAATAAAAAAATTAAAATAAAATCCTAATATATATGAAAGCAAAACTAATTAACTCCTAAAAATTTTTAAACGATTCCATGACAAATTCACAATTAAACCATGAACTATTTTTGTTAATTTTTCATATTCTGTTCTAAAACAAATTAATCCCTATGAAATTAAGTCCTAAATGCAAATATATTTTTATTATTTATATGAATTAAAATGCGCAAATAAAATGCAAACAATTATCAGAAAATGACATAAAATTCACAAAAATTATAAAAATAAAGAAAAAATCATTTTGTTTGAATTTTTTGGGAATAATTTTCTTAGGGCAAAAATCGCGTGCTCACAGCAGCCCCTCTTTGCCCGGAAACATGAAGAGTTTTCGTGCAAAGACAAGTGAGAGGAAACGAGTGATTTTTTCTCGTTCACATATTCCGTGTAAAGCATTTGAAAAAAGTTGACCGCACCCTATTTCAGAGGTTGCCTACATATCCTAGGATAAACATGAATCAAGTCAGTGTAGTTCGGGAGTGTCTAGTAGCTGGGACTACCAGGAGCTATGATTTCACTGTTGTTGCTGCTGCTACTGCTTGCTCACCTCCCTTATTACACCATGTCAAAAATAAAAGAAGCTAGCCTAAGTTATGAACTATGAATTACAAAGGTCCTATCTAAATTCTTCAAACATGGTCTTGTACTTCCTTGTTGCCTTGTTGTCTTGTGTTCTCTTGATAAAATCCCTTGTTGTCACTTCAAACACAAACTGAGATGTTGTTCCTTCTTTTCAAATTGCTGAACTTGAATGTATTCCCTTGTTGTACGGGTGGGCTCCCGACTTCTGAACTTGGACTTGAATGTATTCCCTTGTTATACGGGCGGGCTCCCGATTTCAAAATATGAATTATATTCCTCTGTTCTCCTGGCGGGCTCCTGACTTCACAAAATAAACAAAACAAAGAAAGCTTTCTGGCCCAGTTTGGAAAACTGGGTGCATGTTATTAGATATTAATAAAAATTATAACTAAAACTTGAATTGTAATACCTTTGTTCTCCAGGCGGGCTTCTGATTTCAAAACATAAAATATAAAGGCTGAAATGTATTCTTCAGTTATACGGGCGAGCTCCCAACTTCAAAACTTGAAAATTTAAAGAATGAAATGTATTTCCTTGTTATATGGGCGGGATCCCAACTTCAAAACTTAAAATTTAAAGACTGAAATGTATTCCCTTGTTACATAGGCGGGCTGCCAACTTCAAAACTTAAAATTTAAAGACTGAAATGTATTCCCTTGATACATGGGCGGGCTCCCAACTTCAAAACATAAAATTTAAAGACTGAAATGTATTCCCTTTTTATATGGGCGGGCTCCAACTTCAAAACTTAAAATTTAAAGACTGAATGTATTCCCTTGTTACATGGGCGGGCTCCCAACTTCAAAACTTAAAACATAAAGACTAAAATGTATTCCCTTGTTATACGGGCTCCCAAATTCAAAACTTAAAATTTAAAGACTGAAATGTATTCCCTTGTTATATGAGCGGGCTCCCAATTTCAAAACTTACTTCCTAAAAACCAGTGTTATCTTGCTTTCCCTCACTTGACTTTAGTTAACTGTTCTTCAGATGTGTACTCGTCTTCAAGAAAATTTTAAAGACGACAGATAATTTTCTGCCCCGGTTTGATTATCTTCCTTGTGGCATATTTTCCGCCATCAATAATATTTCCTGTTCCCGCTTCAAATCAAAGGAACTTTTTCTAGTTTAAAACGTGGTTAGTTGATGGCATTCTTGATGAAAATCCTTCCACTGCATGTCTCTGTTTTGACCGGCTTCCTCGAACTGGCCCTGAATTGCTTGACTTTCCGCCTGACTTTACAACCTCTGACTTTTGACAACCCGAATGTTCTGTACCCACACTGTTGTTTCAGACCTCTGACCCCCTTTTTGAACTTTTACATTTCCCACGGCACTTTCGAATCATTCCACCGATGAAACTTCCGGTGATTCCCCATACTCCACTTTACATCATGTTGTTGCTGACATGCTCTGACCATATTGTTCTTTACCATTTTCAGAAGCTGGTAGCGAGCTTTGAAATTCTTTTCCACTTTTTTGGAACAAAATTGACAATGAAATATATTAGATAGATAAAACCCCAAAAGAAAATGAAATTCAATGAATTATGAGCTAAGCCTAAGAAGAATCAAAAACCGGAACAACTGGCACCAACGGTCATGACATGCATTTCGGACTAAACGGCCCAATTTATCCAACTAACTAGCTTTCAGTTGCCATACTTTGTTGCCCAAGAATTTCCATCACTTGACCATTTTACCCAAACTTCAACCTTTTTCATCATGCGGTGTTTCGAAACAGTTTTCTCTAATAGACCTTTCTCAATTAACCATTTCTCAACTCACTTTCACCTCCAGGTGCCCGTGAGGGTTTTCACCAATAAGACTCTCTCGCTTTATTTCTCTCTCAGCTCACTTCACCTTATGGTGCCTGTGATGGTTTTCACCAATAAGACTCTCTTATTTTTTTACTTTGTTTTTTCTTGCTTGAACCAGAGTGTTGCTCCTGTCATGAATTACTTCTACCTGCTCAACTTGGCCTTTCTCAAAAACTAATCAGAAGGTCTTTCTTTAGACCGTAATGTAGGTTTTTGGTTGGGTTAGAAAGAAGGGTATAAAAGGCTCAAAACAATTTCAAAATGGGTTAAAATTACAAATTTCAGAATCCAATTTTTCACAGCAATCACAACTTTTGCCCCAGTTTCTTGCTTGGGGATTTTTGGATTTTTATTTTGGTATGAATGAACCTCATAGAGGCTATCTACGTACCCTTTTGGGATCAAGTTAAACATAGTTCATGTCATAGAAGCTACGTTATTTTCTTTTTGTGATTTTTCTTTTCCTTTTATTTTTCTTTTCTTCTTTCCTTTGTTTTCATTTTCTTTTCTTCTTTTTCTTTTCTTTTCTTTTCTTTTCTTCTCCTTTCTTTCCTTTTCTTCTTTCTTTTCAATTACTTATTTGCGGCACTTGCACTTCTTAATTGTGTCATTGATTCCAAAATAGGTTATAAACATAAATAAGTAGTCTCAAAGGGGATGACAAGGGATAAAAGTGTTTGGATAGCAGAACAAAAGCCTTCATCATTTCAATCTTTAAAATATGCCAAGTACAAACAAGTACATATTAGAATAAAGAAATCATATATAGTATCTCTTGATCGCATCGGAATTGATGGCCATTTCTACACATTTTCCTTCTACATTTGTCAAATATAGTGCACCATTAGACAACACGCTGGTTACAACAAATGGTCCCTGCCAATTTAGAGCAAACTTTCCCTTTGCTTCAGACCAATAAGGCAAAATACGTCTTAGCACTAACCGTCCGAATTCAAACTTCCTCGGACACACTTTTTTGTTGTACGCTCTTGCCATTCTTTGCTGGTACAACTGACCATGACACACTGATGCCAATCTATTCTCGTCAATCAAACTCAACTGCTCAAGGCGGCTTTTCACCCATTCATCATCATCAATCTCAGCCTCCGTAATGATTCACAGAGATGGAATTTCCACCTCTGCGGGTACTACTGCCTCTGTGTCATACACCAATGAATAAGGAGTCGCCCCCACTCAAGTACGAACAGTGGTGCGGAATCCCAACAATGCAAAAGACAACTTTTCATGCCACTGTCTCTAACCTTCCACCATCTTCTGCAATATTTTCTTTATATTCTTGTTAGCTGCCTCAACCGCACCATTGGCCTTAGGGAGGTACAGAGTAGAGTGATGATGGGTAATATTGAACTGCTCACTTGTTTCCTTCATGAAATGACTATTGAGATTAACCCCATTGTTTGTGATAATCACCTTCGGTGTCCCAAACCGACAAATAATGTTCAAATGCACAAAATCCACCACAACTTTCTTAGTCACAGACATGAACGTCTTGGCTTCCACCCATTTGCTAAAAGGGTCTGTAGCCACCAAAATAAACATATGCCCATTAAACGTTGCTGGATAAATTGGCCCAATGACATCCATGCCCCATACAACAAAAGGCCATGGTGCGGACATTGTATGTAACTTTGATGGAGGAGAATGAATCAAATCTCCATGCACCTGGCACTGATGATATTTGCGTACAAAACTGATACAATCCTGCTCCATAGTAAGCCAATAATAACCTGCCCGTAGTATCTTCTTAGCCAAAACATATCCGCTCATATGCGGTCCAAAGACTCCCGAATGTACCTCAGTCATGATAGATGTGGCCTTCCTCGCATCCATGCACCTCAACAGTCCAAGATTTGGGGTTCTTTTATATAACACTCCTCCATTAAGGAAAAACACGCTTGCCAATCGTCGAATCATTCTTTTCTGATCACTAGTGTCATGTACCGTGTATACCCCCATTCTGATATATTCCATGATATCGTGAAACCACGGCTCTTTGTCAAGCTTTTCTTCTACCATATTACAATAAACATACTAATCATGGACCTAGATCTGCAACGGGTCCACATAAGCCTTATACAGATGATGTAACATTGACGCCAAAGTAGCCAAAACATCGACAACCTCATTATGAATCCTTGGATTATGCCTGGACTTTATTAATTGAAACCGTTGACAAAGCTCATATAAACATTGTTGGTATGGTATAAGCTTCAAATCATGTGTTTCCTATTCTCCCTGAATTTGGTTTGCCAGTAGGTCCGAGTGACCCATGACCAAGACTTCCCGGACACCCATATCTACAGCTAATATCAACCCGAAAATACACTCCTCATATTTCGCCATGTTTTTCATACAAAAGAAACGAAGCTGAGTCGTAGCAGGGTAGTGCTGACCTGTTTCAGAAATAAGTACCGCTCCTACCCCACGCCTTTCATATTTGCAGCCCCGTCAAGGAAAAGCTTCTATCCTGGCTTCTCAACTTATTCCAACTAATAAATGTGCATCACCTCTTCATCAGGGAAATAAGTTTTCAAAGGTTCATAATCTTCATTGACTGGATTCTCAGCCAAATGATCAGCTAATGCCTATGCTTTTATCGTAATGCGTGTAACATAGATAATGTCAAACTCCGTGAGCAGGATCTTGCACGTTGCTAGTCTCCCTGTGGGCATAGGCTTCTGAAAAATATACTTCAATGGGTCCAAATAGGATATGAGGTAAGTAGTGTAGGACGACAAATAATGTTTCAACTTTTGTGCCACCCAAGTTAGGGCATAACACGTCCTCTCCAGATGAGTATACTTAACCTCGTAAGATGTGAACTTCTTGCTGAGATAATAGATGGCCTGCTCCTTTCTTCCAGTAACATCATGCGGCCCCAGTACGCAGCCGAATGAATTGTCCATAACCGTCAAATATATAATCAAAGGCCTCCCAGGTTCTGGTAGGACCAACACAGGTGTATTCGACAAATACCCTTTATCTTATAGAAAGCCTCCTGACATCCATCCGTCCATTTGACCATAACGTCTTTCTTTAATCCATGCATATCCCTGAAGGACTCATCCAGGCTTTTTATTTTTTGAAGCACTTTTTCCTGTTCTAGGTTCTTAGATGGATTTTCAGTGTCTTCCGGGATCTCAAAGTGAGGGGTATAAGAGTACGGCTCAAGGGCCTTGAAAGTAGGTTTAGGGGATAGTATTGGTCATCGTGGGTTTGAAACAAAGGCTTGTTGGATGATCTTTGCAGTGTTGCGGGTAGAGGTGCCACAAAGACAGAAGTAATTGGTGGAGGAGTGTTTTATTTGGGTGGTGGAGGTTGGGAAGAATAGGAAGTAGTGTCATAACCCTTTTCGCATTCTATCCCTTTTTTGTTTTTCCGCTCTTTCCTTTCTTTATTTTCTTTTCTTCTCTCTTTTCTTTTCTTATTTTTCCGCTCTTTTCTTTTATCTTTCTTTTCCCATCCTCTCTTGTTTTTCTTCTTACTTTCTTTTTTTCTTTTTCATTTGGTTACGGTCGAATCCTATGGAGATTGCCTACGTATCATGACCCCGCACGAATCAGACCAAGTGTAGTTCGTGAAAATAAGTGCAAAAATAAAGGAACAATTGTTTGGGAATTTTTAAGTTTTTAATTACCACAACATTCTATTACAAACTAAAATTTTTGAAAAGGAAATCAACATACTCCAACTAAACTCAACTACAGACTCCAAACATACTAGCATTCTCGAACGCAAAAAGAAAACAGGCAGACAAACAACAGACTCTAAAATGGAAAATACAGACTCGATCTATGAATACATTAGTGCTTCAAAAGTGGGTGCCCGCGGGGCATCCCGGCCTCGCCGCAAGCTTAGGTGCCAAATCACCTTTCAAGTTGCTCCAGCTCATACATGGTTCGATGGACATAAATCATCACCGCTAAGAAGAAGGTAGTGCGGGTCATGTCTTCAAATGCTCGGCATCTCCTAAGGATGGGTGGGCAATGGTCTCAATCCTCTCTCTTGTTCGGCCCTTTTCTATAAGCAATCGCCTTATTTGATTATTGCGAGCCTCCAACACATAAGAATCCTGAAGATGCTGATCCTGCAGCTACTGTATTTCTACCTCCATTCGGGCCACTAAATCATAACAATGTGCACTTTCGGTCTTAAAAGCTTTAGCTTGCTTAGATGTTTTATCCTCAAGGGTGACCACTTTTCTTTTCAGATGATCAATGGTTTTTTCATAATCCTTCTTCAATTTCTGCAAGTAATGGGTGTGTTCTTCTATTCTTTTAACCAATGTGCTCGGAGTCCCACTATGGTGCCTTCGGATTTTTTCAGCTCATTCCCGGCAATCGCTAATTTCCTTTTTCAGCCCCTTTGTCAACCACTCATCCGACCGGCTCCTTTGTTGGTTATTGGTGGCTATTCTCATTTGCTGGATTTGGACCCTAAGCGCCTCATTTTCTTGGGACAACCTGTTCATTTCTCCCTGATCAGCAGAAACTTGCACATTGTTCTCAAATTTCAAAGCTCCAATTTGTTGTTTCAGCTTGACGATTTCAGCTTGATAGCTTTTTTTTGCTAGCCAACCCCACTGTTCTTGTGATAATTCACAAATCCTAGATGTGGGGTCTTTTAGCTGGCCTTTGATGCTCAAGTTCTCTTCTGTAGCATGCAAGGTATTCTGGCAACATTTCTCCTTTGGTCTGATCCAGCGCACAAGTATCAGCTTGTAGATATTGACATTCATTCCAAATCTCGCGGACTTTTGCTTCGAGAAACAGTCCGTCAGGGCTAATCTCAATTACTTGAGCACTAAGATCTTCCTCCTGTGGCACTGTTTGGCATCTCCCGAGTTGTCTCAGAACCTGACATGGAGCATAAGGCTGGATGCTCTTAAGTCCTGTCAAAAGAAAATGTGACCTAGCTGCTGGCATATATATGATTTCTTCAACAGGTAACCATCCCAACGTCCACTGTATCTGACTGGCCGTGAGAGTCTGAAAGTATGATATCTATGTTGTGACTCCTTCAGGCAGACTAACCCCGTCAATCATAGTGTAAAACTCTCCTATACAGGTTTTGTCAGACGAACCATAACTCAAGAGCTGGGAACGGTGGAATAGATGCTCGGTCATCCACATTTGTAGCAACAAGTTACACCCCTCAAAAAAGTTGCCTCTGGCTTTGCAGGCAGTGAGAGCTCGGAAAATGTCAGACACGATCATAGGTGCAAGAGTGCTTTCATCTTGTTCAAGCAAGGTACTGACGACCCAAGCTACTTTTATATCAATATTCTCGTCTTTCCTCGGGAACACCAAGAGGCCCTAAAAAGGTTATCATGAAAGCCACCCGTCTATGCTCATCCCGTTTTATACGGTTATTTTTACTACATAGCCTGATGTATGTCTTGTTAAACCCTCCCACGTGGCCGTGCCTGTCACATATAAAGGGTAGAGTGCACAAGCCTTTTACCAAATCTGGATTAAGGATTCTCCTAGGTATCTTCAATGAATCTAAAAACCAATGCACCGTGATGGCTTTTGGGGCAACTAGATATTTTTTTCTTAACGGAACCTCAGCATCTCCGATGTACCCGGCTATTTCCTCCATAGTCGGGTGAGCTCAAAATCTGAGAAGTGGAAGACAATGTGCACGGGGAACCAGCAGGTGACCAACGCTCTTATAATATCGCCCCGAGGCTTGATTTCCAATAAACCAGTAAGACCTTTCAGATATTTCTTAACTTCAACTTGCTCTTCTTTGCCTAAATCATTCCACCATTGCCGCAACTCGAAAGGGATTTTAGTCCTTATTTAGAAAGGTTCACTTTGCAACGTGCTCATCCTGCACATTTATTAAGGTGATTTAAGCAAAAGTAAAATTTGTATTTGACTCCAAACCTGATTAACTATTTTTTTTCCAAATTCAAAATGAAAAAGTCGGTTTCCAAACACGACCTTTCAGCACTCCCAGGGACGAAGATTTTAAGGCTGTGAGAGTCAACCGGTCAAAAATCAAAATTTGACCAAGAATGATCGTCTTTGCAAAGTTAGTCTTCCGGCGTCCCTTTCGAGAATATTCAACTATTTTGGATAAAAATGAAATTACCCGACTTATTTATGACAAAAATTAAAAGTTTGACATTTTTTCAATATTTTTGCAAAGGGGAGGTTAGACTGCCTACGTATCCCACATCCTGTGAGAATCAAACCAGCGTAGTTCGAGCAAATAAAATAAACTATTTTTGAAAACAATATTTTCTTTTCTTCATTTTACATGGCACGACAAACTATATATCCTTTTCTATTTTTTAAAACAAGAAAAAATAACGACTCTCCTTTTTCTTTTTCATTGTAACAAACAATAAAAAACCTATTTTTTTCCAAACTAAAATAAAGACTCTTTTTCTTTTCTTTTTCAACAAACAACTTTCCAAAAATAAAAGACTCTTTTTCTATTTTTCCTTTGCTTTTTTAGTAAAAGAACTATTGAAAACATTTTTCTTTTTTCATTTTCTCAAAATTTCGGCAGAATTTCGATAGTACTTGGACATTGATTTTTCTAAAATAATCAATTAACTTCCGGAGTGCTATTTCTCTCTTTTTCTCTTTTGCTCTTTTTCTCAATTTTCCAACATTCCCAAGATTCAAAAGCCGGTCAACATGCAAGTTCGAAACAAATAAATGTATAGAACAAGTAGGATGCATCATGATGGCCTTTTCATTCCAGAATGCTAGCCCTGGACGGACCCAACTTCTGTGTTGAGTCCCCAAAGTCAAATGCAATATGATGCAAATAAGCTTTTCTGCTAGGGATTAGGCATGAAGTCAAGTTATTCTAGGTTCAAAACCTGGGAATGTGTTCTAAGCAGTGCACCTGAGCATACAACTCGAGTCAAGAAGGGGGCAGCGTACCGGGGACCCGCGAGATTGTCCAGCTTTGCAACTTATTCGAGCCTCTTTCTAATTTCAGGTATGACACTAGCAGAATAGGGAGTCTCAAGCAGTAAGCACATCCCCGAAGGTGATATGAGAAGGGTTTCGGCACAGTTTATATATAGTTCATATAATATCAAAGCGGTAAACATTTAGCAAGAAACATTTATGACAATCTCATATAACAAATACAACAATTTATTTAAGCTCGAATTCTAAACCCTGAATAAAACCTTCTGGGTTCTTGTCCCCAGCAGAGTCTCCAGATCTATCGCACCTCATTTTTCACTACACCCGTAAGGGCATAAAGGAGTTTTCCACTTAAAGAACAATCAGAACGGGATTTAATTATTAAGATTTTAGAGTCACCACTTGGGAGATTAATGGTGTTCCAAGTCACCGGTTGAATCCCGAACCGAGGAAGAATATGACTATGTATTACAGTCCGTGAACCAGAAATCCGGACAAGGAATTCTGTTAACCCCGGAGAAGGTGTTAGGCATTCCCGGGATCCTTGGTTCTAGCACGGTCGCTTAACTGTTGTATTTAATTTTATCTGATTTTTATACTTGCTAACTTATGGGTCTTTTATTTGTAAAATGCTTTTATCATTATTATAAAAGAATTGCAACATCGCGAAAATGCGTCTCGAACCACATAGCAACTAATGCACTCATGGTTGTCAACACATTTCGACACCGTTGAGATTTGGATTTGGGTCGCATCAATGCCCACTCGAGTTTAGGAGTTTGATTTATTAAAATCGCGCCAAAGTTTCTAACTCTTTTTAAACTTTAGAGAAGGCCGTGAAATTCACTAAACGGCCCATCCCGAAGTTGAAAAATTAATATAATTTTTATTGAGGGCCCCTCAATTTGTAGTTTTATTTGGCGAGGCTCATCTCATTTTATTTTAAAGGAAAACCATAAAGCAGTCTATAATTTTTCTATTTGGTTTTGTCTCTAATAACAAACAAAAGAAAACCTGATTAAACAATATATGTGAAGGGTCCAACATTCCCTAATTCCGTTCAGAATCGAGCCCAGACGTATGATGGCTCAGGTCATAACAACCACCATTCAAGAGGCCTGCCTATGCGTATTTTCGTAGAGGACCTCATTTCGAATCTTTGATCCACTGCCACATTTCAAGCATTATTTGGCCAACGTCTACAGCCAGGTGTTTTTGAAAGTAACAAATTTCACAGTCATTTTGAACTTCATTAATCACTCAAAGCAATACAACTTAAGAGTCATTTTTACATAAATGGAATCATAGTGTTAATACTTGTGAGTCAGTCAGTGAGATGTATATAGTGAGCCCCTGATTTATAACAAACTAACTTAGAAAAAAAACCTTGGTTACTCGAAGGAACTATTGACCTTACATGAATTAATGTCTATTTGATTCTACCTAGTACTTGCAGATTTCAGTTGCTAACATGAGTAACTATCGATTCCACTTTTCCGTGAATTCACAATTAAACTTTACTAATAAAACCAAAACAATTAACTAACTCTAATGCATACAGGTAGAAAACAGTCCAATCTACTCAAAATAGTCCTAGGCACAGTTCAACTCCAATTAAGCAATTCACATTAGTTACAATTAATACTTAGTAAAGCTAAGCAACTAAAGCAATGAATACAATAAATTTAAATCCGAAAACTCTTCATGGAAGTGAAAACACAGTAGAACTTCATCAAGCCTCAGAATGTCATTGCAGTTTCATTTCATTGAGGAGATCATAACCTCGAACTCGAATGTGTACCTGGAAACTGGACAGAAATAGGAAGAAGGAGAGATTAGCAAGGACAATATGAAGCAGATCACATCACTCTACTACCGGAGTTCAAATAATACCAACTACGCCAATTTTAACCCAGAAATATGTTGGACAACCCAGAAAAGTTTAGAGCAAGACAGAATTAGGGTAAAACAATCGCGAACCACTTGAATCAACCCCGAATAAACTCAAAGTTGAACTCAAGCAAACTAGATCAAACTCAGCAACAAAAACAACTAAGCAATCAATGGAACAGTCTGCTTTTATGATTTTATTGCATTTGTTTTGTCTTTTTTTTTAAGTTTTGAAGTTTCTTACTATTTTTGGTTTGTTGAATATGAAGAGAGTTAAAATCTAAGTTGATTTCTGATCTGAATTTAAATTTTCAGATCTGTAGGGTTCAGGGAATTTTGAGGGGAATTTGAGGATCCAAAACTTGGGATTCAAGGCAAAGGCATTGCCCTTTTATAGGCACAAATGAGGCAGCCCTGAAATCTTTTAATTACATTATAGGTCCCTCTTCTTTTACTTAATTAGTCCCTTATTTCCTAACTTGTTAAACAAGTAACTACAACTATATTTATTGAATTGTACACTAAAGCCCTATTTGGAATGTCTTAGAAGGTTCTAGCTTCACCTGTCATATTCCTACACCACTTAAACACCAAAACAACCCTTTTAACTATATGATTTTAACCAAACTGTCCCCATCTCCTTCACCTCAATTAACCACGTTCAAATGACTCTAAAACTATATCACACCTGACACTACTCTGAATATACCTTAGTGCAAACTATTTATCAATCATCAATTAATTAACGACCAACTAAATCACCCTTAATCTGAACTGGACTCTACAGTCAAAGTGCAAGAAGAGGATACTTAACCTAACTAAACCACTGACGGAATTAACCAAAACTAAGAATCAAATTCATATAAAAAATTAAACAAGAAAATAGAACAAAACATCTATCAACCATGCAAGCTAATTACTGAACTAAAAAACAATCGCCTGATAATACCAAGAGTTAGGGGAAAACTAAAATAGGGAGGATTCAAATAAACGACTAAGAAGGAAAAATCTATCAAAACAAGGATAAAAATAAGAACAAAGAAAACTTACTGGCAAATTCCGGCCACACCTGGTGACATTCCCTAGGTAGGGGAATCTATATGAGAATGATAAGGGGATCCCATGGTGCTAGTTTGGTGCAATTTGAAAAGTTTAAGGTTTTGGCCGAAAATAGCCTAAATGCATATTCGAGTGGCTCCGGCAAGATTCGAGGGTCAAGACCTTAGGGGTTGGGTAGAAGAGATTAGAGCGGTTCTAGGGTGTTATTTTGAGACAATATGGAATGAGTGGTGTCTTGGCCGAAAAATCTTTGAAAGAAGATTCGTCGAGCTGGGCGGGGATTTGAAGGAAATGGTTTGCATATCTTGAAATAGAATGAGAAGGGGAATCTAAGGTGTTAATATGGTGGCGTTAGGAGGTGGCACCGTCATCATTGGCGACGGGGATATAAGGGCGGTTGTCTATAGGATTTGGGAGATTGAGGGTGTGAAGGAGACGATTGGGGTAGGGGGCGTATTCCGACACTTATATGTTAAGTAGGAATAGCTTCCTGGCCGTTATATCCAAATTCCTATATGGCTGAGATCGCGTGACGTCAAAACGGAGCTGTTTGGTTAAAGTGAAACTATACCAGGTTTCTGGGGTATGGGCTGGTCAGTTTGGGTGGGTTTTTTTACTTGAATTCATTGTAACAGCCCAATATCTTCCTTTTTATTTATTTCCTTTTGTTTTCCTTTCTTTTATTTTCTTTTGTTTGTTGTTTTACTTCATTTTGTATTTTTTTGATTTTACAAAATACAAAAAATTAAAATAAAATCCTAATATATATCAATGCTAAATAATTAACTCCTAAAATTATTAAATCTATTCCATGACAAATTCACAATTAAAACATGAACTATTTTTTGTTATTTTCCTCATATTCTGTTCTAAAATAAATTAACCCCTATGAAATTAAATCCTAAATGCAAGCATATTTTTGTATTTTTTTATATGAATTAAAATGCACAAATAAAATGCAAACAATTATCAGAAAATGACACAAAAATTAACAAAAATTTTAAAAATAAAGAAAAAATCATTTTGTTTGAATTTTAGGAATAATTTTGTCTAGGGAAAAATCACGTGCTCACAATATATAGGGTGGCATTGGAAGTGCGGCTTTAGCTTCTTGGAAGCTCTTAGCAAAGAAAGCACTAATTTTCCAGGTGAGGACACCTTTATTCCCGCTCTCCCAGAATTCCACTGACATAGTAAATAGGAAATTGCTTACCTTCTTCCTCTCGGTCTAAGACACCACTTACGGCCACCTCAAAAACCGCCAAGTAGAGGTACAATTATTCATTTGCCATTGGAGTGTGCAGCAGTTGAGGGCTCGACAGATATTACTTGAGTTCTTCTAAATCTTGCTTTCATTTCGGGGTTCAGGAAAAGTTTTTTCTTTTTCATTAGTGAAAAGAATCGATATAACTTGTCTGAGGACCTCGAGATGAACCAGTTCAATGCGGCTATATGCCTGGTCAGCCTTTGAACTACCTTAACATTGTCCACTAGGGTGATATCCTCAATGGCCTTTATATTTTCGGGGTTTATCTCGATCCCCCGATTGGATACCATGAACCCGAGGAATTTGCCCGATCCGCCCCCAAATGTGCACTTCTACAGGTTTAGTTTCACGTTGTATTTCCTAATATATCGAAGTTTTCCTGCAAATATTTCAAATGGTCCTCTACGCGCAGGGACTTGACCAACATATCGTCAATATAAACCTCCATCGATTCCCCTATTTGTTTTCGAATATCCGATTTACTAGTTGTTGGTAGGTGGCACCTGCGTTTAGTAATCAAAACAGCATTACTTTATAACAGTAGGTGCCGAATTTGGTAATGAAGGAGGTATTTTCTTGATCTTCTGGGTCTATCTGAATTTGGTTGTACCCGGAGTAGGCATCGAGAAAGCTGAGTATCTCGAGCCTAGCCATCGAGAAAGCTGGTTAACTCCAGTGGGTTCCTTGTCATGTCAAGGTGAGACCACATGAAACAATCGATGTTAGCTTTAATAAAGTCAATAAGTTTTCTCTTGAACTCAGGGGTTAACCCCATGCCCAGCTATACCTTTCGATCCGGTAGGTGTTCGATTAATATGACTTGCTTCAACTCCTCAACCATTAATTTGGTGGCATCGGTGGCATTGGGAGCTATGAACAACATTGGGATGCCATAATCGTCGCCTGCTTTTCGTTCCTCCTGTTTCTCTGGTTCGGCTAAGGCTCGCATTAATGATTGTTATTTAATGTCTTCTTTTCTGGTCAGATTCACATTCCTTGATGTTTAAATCGTGGGCACATGGGTTACTTTGTCGATATCAAACATCTCCTTTGCAGCCGGTTATTCTCAGTAGACCATTTTGACTTCCCCCAGTGTGGGAAATTTCAACGCCCTGATGTAAGGTCGAGGGTACTACCCTCATGTTGTGAACATGCGTCCTTCCAAATAGAGAGTTATACCTCCGCTCTCTCTCGATCATGTAGAACATTATTTCCTAGATTTTTTCGGTGGTGTTGATTAGCAGGTTATTTCTCATTTGGTGGTCTCACACGCCAAGTTAAATCCATTCAACACTTGGACTACTAGTACAATTTGGTCTTGTTGCCCTAATTGTTCTACGACCATCGATCTGATGATGTTGACCGAGCTACATGGATCAATCAACACACCTTTAACTCGGGTTTTATTGATAAGTAAGGAAATTACCAATGCATCACTGAGAGGCTGAACGATGTCCTCACTATCCTCGTCGCCAAACCAAATGACTCCCTCCGGGATATAATCTCGGGTGTATTTTTCCCTAGTGATACATACTTAGTTCTTGATTATTGGTCCTTGGGGAACATTGACTCCATCGATGATCATGTTGATTACGTGCTGAGGCTCTTCTTGTTTGACCTCTTTGTTGGTGTCCCTGTTCTTGAAGTAGTTTTTGGCTCGATCAATCAGGAATTCTCGGAGGTGCCCATTACTAAATAACCGGGCAACTTCTTCTCATAACTATCGGAAATTTTCGTACATGTGACCGTGACGTCCATGATATTTATACAAAAAACTAGGATCTCTCTGGGTAGGATCAGACTGTAGAGGTCGGGGCCACTTGGTCTCTTTAATGTGTCTTATTGCTGACATGATACTAGCAACGTTCACATTGAAGTTGTATTCCAACAATGGTGCTTCCTGATAAGTAGGATTTTAACGTGTTTTATGCCCTTACTTGCCTATGATTTGACTATAATTTGCCATAAAATAGTCCCAAAATGCTTACAGGTTGTGCTTGATTGTAGGTTTGAGTGACAAAATGATGAAATATCAATGATCGGCTCAAAACATAGTGAAACCTTCTCAAGTATCAAAGGCCAATGAAGTGGTGGAAAAAAAGAGCTAGTGCGGACCGCACAATTTTGCATGTGGCTGCACTAGAGATTTCAAATGAGTGCACAGTCAAGATTTCAACAACACTTCCACGGTCAGATTTAGGTGGCCCGCGTACATCTCACGCAGCCGTACCATTTTGTCACACGGTCCGGGCCAAGAGGTTCAGAGAAGATGGAGTTTTAGGTAAAGTTCATCCACGCAGTCGCGGTCAACTTCACGCGGTCCGCGCCGGATCTCCTTGCAGCCGCACCACATGTTTACACGGTCCACGCCAGCCACTTCAGAGAAATAGAAGTCAAACCAGCCAGTGCGGCCGCGGTCGTAATTGTGCGGCCCGCACTGACCCCACATGGGCAATTTTGTCCATTTTTTCCAGCCCACGATACATAGAATATTTTATTATTTTTAGGTCAAGTTTTATGTACTTAACAGAGCAGCACTCGCGAGGACCAACGTTTTAGCCTATTTTGGCATCTTAGCTTTAATTTCTCCATAGATTCTTGTATTTTACTTTAGTTATTAATTAATATGGTTGTTATTCTTCTATTTCTTCTGTTTCTCTTTCAATTATGTCTAGCTAAACTCATTAGCTAGAGTTGTAGCTTAACCCTAGTGTGGGTAATTTATAGGTGTTTCTTTCTAGTGATATATTGATATTGGGTATTTGTTATTTGGGTTAATTTTATGCTTTAATTAAGGATTCATGGTTGCAAATATTGATTCTAGCTTTGTGGGTTTTGACTCTTCTTGAGAAAGAGGGTCTATGTCCCCAAATTGACCCCACATGAAATTGAGATGGACCCATGAGAAATGATAGTCCCAATTAACGGGTTAAATCTTAAGAGAGTAATCATCCTACTTGAACCCTAGTTGCTTGGTCTAATTAGCCTACCCATCTGGTCTAGAGAGAGTCAATTGGGCAAAATCACTCTCTCTATCGAGAGATGTGAGAGTGGGTATAATTTTGCAACAGTTATAACATAAATCCCAAATATGTCAATCTATTATTAGTAGTTTCTACCAGTTAGTTAACCACCTAGGTGATGCCACAACCTTGGTGCCTTTCTCCCTATTTGTTAAAACCTAGCAATATTTCCTTAGCATAATTTAGTCTTAATCTTTATTTCATACTAGTAGTTGTTAATACAAAAGAAAACCCAAAAATGTTAGGAGTGCAATTAGAAGTACAAACGCAATTCTAGGCTAAACAGACAATGCAACTCCATTCCAAGCTCCCTGTGGAAATTCGATCCTGAATCACTATTCGGGTAAATGTTGTTAGCGACCCGACCTCCCTATATTTATGTAGTGTTGAGTCCGCATCCATCGCTTTTTGGCACCGTTGCTGGGGAGCATACAATGATGACTATCTGTGTAGCTAGTTTTGTGTTTTGCCTTTCCTTCTTTTTACTAAGTTTATTTGTGTCAATCATTCAGGTACACATGGCTTTAAATACAAATGACCCTCATGGCAACATGCTCGTGGGAGAGGAGGATGAGGATCTAGAACAAGAAGATGTATTACCTCAAGATCCTATGAGAGGTCGAAATTCCAACGCAAATGCCAATGCAAATAAGAACATACCAGACCCTCCCCCACCTCCACCAAGAGTGGCCCCACGAGTTCTCCTTAATCAAGGGTACACGAGTGCAATAGTTCTTCCCCGAATCCGGGCGGGGAACTTCCATATTATAAATGTTATGCTCACCTTGCTCGAACAACAAGGTTATTTCATGGGTGCCTCCAATTAGAATTCTTATAAACATTTGAAAGGGTTTGTGGATACTTTTTGGGATAACAAGCAGACAAATGTCTCGGAGGATGCCTTGAGACTTAGGCTTTTCCTGTTCTCGCTTCGGGGAGATGCGTTGGATTGGTTAGAGAGGCTCCCCAGTCATTCTATCACTACATGGGATGAATTGGCGGACAAGTTCATCGCTAAGTTCTTTTCTCTAAGTCACATGGCGGCACTCCGTGATGAGATTTTGGCTTTCAAACAAGAGCCAACTGATCCCTTTCATGAAATTTGGGAGAGATTTAGAACTATGGTTAAAGAGTGTCCTAACAATGACATGAATTATGTGATGATTCAACAAACGTTTTATAGGGGCATCAAAACAACCAACCAATGTATTGTGAACCAATTGGCGGGAGGAAATTTTATGAAGCTTCTATATAATGAAGCTTGTGATGTGCAAGATGAAATGGTCGATACTTTTTCGGCATGGAAAAGCCGGACAAACGTTTCTCAAAGTGAACTTAATGGCATGCATTTACATAAGGAGTTGCATGATCACGGCCAAGCCATTGCTGAATTTACAACAACAATGAATCAATTGGCGAAGGAGCAATTACAACAAGTTCAAAACCCGAGTCAAGTCAATGCCATGGAAGGAGTAAATATGATGAAAATGAGGCAAAGAGGGCAACAGCTCATGGAAATTTTGATAACTATGATGATGGTGGTGGTTATTCGAATGAATGCTGTGATGATCAAAGTGAGGAAGTCCAATACGTCAACAACTACCAAGGGAATAGATGAAATCAAGGGAACCAACAATGTAGACCCCAAGGAAATTGGGGCAATGAACAAGGTGGTAATTGGAACAATAACAACAACCAAGGTGGAAATTAGGGGAACAACAATTCGGGTAATCAAGGGATTTGGAATAGAAACAACAACAACAACAACAACAACAATTGGAACAACAACAATGGTGGTCAAGATAATCGGGGGCAAGGCTTACAAAGGCCTTCGATGTATCAACAACCGAACAATCCACCGTTGTTTCAATCTCATGGGTCTAGTTCTTGGGGAAATGATTTTGGTAGAATTGAAGTTATATTTTGGTATAAAGTTACTTTATGTATATATTCATGCCCAGTTGTATATTCTACTCCCCCATTGTACATATTCATTCGGTTTTTCTATTTTCGCAAAAAAAAATCATTTTTAGCTTCGTATATAGGCTCGTAACCTTTTGTTTTACTTTTGGAATTTTCAATAAGCCCTTGGTTTTCTTAATGCCACGGTTCTTTCCAAGGGTGGAGTGTTATACGAACCGGGGGGCTCTTCCCAATGATAGATGGCGTGACAACCTTCTTAAGGGTTTGAGTCCATTTTTGATTTATTTTTCTTTCGATTTTGATATTTCATAGTTAAGGGTACCTCGGGCAAAGCAACACTTGGGCCTAACACATTTGCCTTTGATCCCATGGTCAAAGACAAAATATTGAGTTTAGGATGGTGAAAAGTCGTGGCCTTAAGACTCTTGTGTTGACCAAACAATCATCATGTGGTTGTTTTTTACCATTTTGCACTTCAATCATAACTAAGGTCATTGTGGGCCCTCGACTCGATGTCTTTAGCAATCCTTGGGTGTGTGTGGTGAGAATTCGAATTGTGAGTCCAAGTCCCGAGCCGATGGTCTAGAACTTACCTTGAATGTTTGTTGAGGTGAAATCCTAGGTGAAAGTTTACTTGAGAAGTGATCATAGGCTCTCCTTGATCCTAATGCTAAGACGAACAATTCCATGACCTACCAATGAAATGATCCATAGTTAACCCTTTTAAGCCTTGAACCTTTTTCTTTCAATAACCAAAGCTACAAGACTATGCCCATTATTGATGATACCCTTTCTTGGTACCCAAATCTTCCCTTGAGTAATGGCAAATGCATAAGTTTGAGGGGATAGACAAGAAAGGAAACAGTGTGGTAAGAGGTACAAAACCAACAGAAAAGGAAGGCAATGAAAAAGAAAGAAAAGAAAAGACAAAAAGAAAGACCAATGTGAATAAGAACAAAGAGGGGATTCAAATAAAACAAAAGTGAAAAAGGCATGGAGAAAGTAGAAAAAGGAGAAATGTTTTGAATTGCACAAGAAAGAGTGACATTGTCTTTCTCTAACCCCTTGAAAAGAAGTGAAAACTCCAATTAGTCAAGAAAGTGTGTCAAAATGAATCAAAAAGAAGAGCTTAAGGGGAGATTGAACCCACTTGAACAAAAATATTCCCTACCCTTACCTAAAAGCCTTCACAATGACTCTTAAAAAGCCCTATATAATCTTGAGTTGAAGGGAACCTACATTAATGGATACTTACATAAGGGGCAAGCATATGGTTCTTAGAGCCGGACTTGTGACCTTATTTTTTAGAGAGATGAGTGGAAGTCCATCAACCTCGGTTTGTATGTCAATACTGTAAAAGGTGAGGTTTGCTTAGGGAAAGTTGAGGATGTATGAGTTTGGGTTCCACAATGACCAAAGTAATTGAGAGAAGTTCCTTGATGAATTGTGTCAACTCTTGATGCTCTTGTGTCACACTTGATCCACATGTTTACATAGTTTAAATGTGTTAATGATACATTCGTATTGAGGGCAACATTTAGCCCCAATTGATACTTGTTGAGGTTACTTTAGGGTAGCCGAAATTACTTAGATGTTTCCTTTAAGGGGTGGATCTTATTTGTTTGCTTGAGGACAAGCAAAGGCTTAAGCTTGGGGGAGTTGATAAGTAAGATTTTAACGTGTTTTATGTCCCTACTTGCCTAGGCTTTGAGTAAAATCTGCTATAAAATAGTCCCAAAATGCTTACAGGTTGTGCTTGATTACAGGTTTGAGCGATAAAGTGACAAAATGTCAAAGATCGGCTTAAAACGGAGTGAAACTTGCTCATGTATCAAAGGCCAATGAAGTGGTGGAAAAAAGGAGCTAGTGCAGACCACACAATTGTGCATTCGACTGCACTAGAGATTTTAGAGGAGTGCACAATCAGGACTTTAGCCACGCGGCCGCGGTCAAATATAGGAAGCCCGCATCCAGCTCACGCAGCAGTACCATTTTGTCACGCGGTCCAAGCCAAGAGGTTCAGAGAAGATGGAGATTTGGGCAAAGTTCAACAACGCGGCCGCTGTCAACTTAACGTGGTCCGCGCCAGATCTCCTTGCGGCCGCATCACATCTTTACGCGGTCCGCGCCAGCCACTTCAGAGAGATAGAAATAGAAGTTAAACCAGCCAGTACAGCCACGGTCGTAATTGTGCGGCCCGTACTGACCCCCCATGGGCAATTTTACCCAATTTTTTAGCCCACTATAAATAGAATATTTTACCATTTTTATGTTAAGTTTTATGTACTGAACAGAAATGCGCTCGTGAGGGCCAACGTATTAGCCTATATTGGCATCTTAGGTTTAATGTTTCCATAAATTCTTATAGTTTACTTTAGTTATTAATTAATACCGTTATTTCTTCTTCTATTTCTTCTGTTCAATTATGTCTAGCTAAACCCATTAGTTAGGGTTGTGGCTCAACCCTAGTGTGGGTAATTAATGGGTGTTGCTTTCTAATGATAGTTTTGTATTGTGTATTTGTTATTTGGGTTAATTTTATACTTTAATTAAGGATTGGTGGTTGCAAATATTGATTCTAGCTTAGTGTGTTTTGACTCTTCTTGAGAAAGAGAATCTATAACCCCAAAATTGACACCACAAGGAATTAGGATGGACCCATGAGAAATGGTAGTCTCCATTAACGGGTTTAGATCTCGAGATAGTAACCACCCTACTTGAACACTAGTTGCTTGGTCAAATTGTCCTACCCAATTGGTCTCGAGAGTATCAATTAGGCAAGATCACTCTATCTGCCAAGAGATGTGAGAGTGTGTATAATTATGCAATGGTTATAACATAAATTCCAAATATGTCATTATATTATTAGTTTCTACCCTTTAGTTAACCACCTAGGTGATGCCACGACCCTAGTGCCTTTCTCCCTATTAGTTACAACCTAGCAATATTTCCTTAGCATAATTTAGTCTTAATCTTTAGTTCATACTAGTAGTTGCTAATACGAAAGAAAACCAAAAAATGTTAGGAGTGCAATTATAAGTACAAACATAATTCTAGGCTAAACAGACAACATAACTCCATTCCAAGCTCCCTATTGATATTCGATCCCGAACCACTATTCGGGTAAAAGCTACTGGTGACCCGCTCTCCCTACATTCAAGTAGTGTTGAGTCGGCACCGATCCCTTCCCTGCTTCCAATCAAACATAATTTTGCTTTTAAGGCCCGGCCACCGGGCTCTCAGTCGCTTCTCTTCCACGTTCCTTGTGAGATGACGCCTGGATTCTATTCCTCTTTGGTCCGTACTAAATGGTTGATATTTATCTCGGAGCAGCCTTGGCTCTTAACTAATGTCCCTCTTAAATCTATCATCAACCCTGATGGGGTAAACAAACCCAAAAGGGGCCGTGAGTTGGTCTTCCTCGAACCTGATCTTTGATTGCTACCTGTTGTAGACATCGACCCAGGTTACATTCGGGTACTCCACTAAATTTTGTTTTAGCTATTGAGAGGCCAAAGAACTACGGGAGTTAAGGCCCTAAGTGAATGCCTGAATAGCCCTATCATCTATAACCGGAAGTAGGTCCATCCGTTCCATCTGGAATCTTGAAGTGAACTCCCCGAGAATCTCATTATCCCTCTGTTTGACCTTGAAAAGGTCCGACTTTTTGGTCTCGACCTTGATGGCCCTAGCATGGGCCTTTACGAAAGCATCTACAAGTATAACAAACGAATCAATGGAATATGGGGCAAGTTATGGTACCATATCATTGATCCATTGGACAAAGTCTCCCTAAACTTCTTCAGTAATACCAACTCAGTCTCCTCATCTTCCAGATCATTCTTGTCACGACCCCAAAACCGACCCGGTCATGATGGCGCCTGTAATAGAACTAGGCCAGCTAACACAATCCCAAAAATATTCAACATTAATAAAGGTATTTTTAAGCCACTAACTAATAAAACTCCATAACGTAAGTTCAAATGACAAGTGCGGAAAGAAAACAACAGCCCGATATCAGGGTGTCACAAGTCACGAGCGACTGCAAGGTCTGTCTAAGTACAATAAAGTCTATCAAAGTTTGGGAAAAACACTAAAATAATCTAGGGAAGATAAAAGGGAGAAGAGCAACGCTGCGAATGCCATGCAGCTACCTTGTTGACTCCAACTGACCCATTGGATGAAGATCAGCGCTCGCTATCACAACGCGCAACTCCTGGATCTGCACATAAGGTGCAAGGAGTAATGTGAGTACGCCAACTCAGTAAGTAATAAAATTAAATGAAAGCTGAGCAGTAAGAAATTAGATAATTTCACGTCATAACACTACATCAAATATAGTATTGTTCCAAAATAATGTAGAAATCAATTATCTCATAAAAATCAGTTTCAGTAAAAATACATTTAAAATTATGTTTCTACAGTTTCAACTACGAATTAATAAAATTTAGAGTAAAAATGATGAAAATCATAATCATCCCCTCGGGTAAAACATGTACAATAACCCGTCCCTCTGGCATAATATCAACAAAATCAACCATTCGGGCTACCTCACAATCACTTGTTATCATCCCCTCGGGTAGAACATGTATCCGAATAAGCCCCTCGGGCGACAACATATCACTCACTCTGGGTACCTGCGCTCACTAGGAGTGTAAAGACTCCGTAGGGATTCCTACAACCCAGGTGCTATCACAATCCATCTCGTGGCATAATAAGTCAGGCCATCAGCATCTCATATATCACAAAATAGTACAACATGCTGTGGCGTGCAGCTCGATCCCCCGATATCCTCAAAACACAAGCCCTCGACCTTACTCGGTCAGAAACCTCTCAAGCCACTCGGGCTAACATTAAAGCAGGGTACTCAACCCAAAAATATCCTTTATGCTCAAATCATAGTAAATAAGATTGAGTTAGGAAATCAGTAAAATACAGCATGACTAAATGCAGTTATTAAATCAAAACAGTGAGGAATATTAGTAAAGAAAGCCCCAAAGGGTCCAAACAGTTGACACGAGGTCTAAATATGGTATTCGGCTCAAAACATAGTAATACTTTCCAAATCACAATAGTATCAAATAGTTTTTAATCAAATAAGCGACTTAATAGTCCTACGGGACAGACCAAGTCACAATCCCCAATGGTGCACACCTCCGCACTCGTCATATAGCGTGTGTGTCACCTCAAAGTAGTGAAACGAGGTGAAATCAGGGGTTTCATACCCTCAGGACAACATTTACAATCATTACTTACCTCAAACCGGACAAAACTCTAACCCGTGATGCCTTTGCCTCTCGACTCGGCCTCCAAATGCTCCGAATCTGACCAAATCAGTATCACATCATTAATACATGCTAAAAGAACAAAGCCCAAGCGAAAATAATCAAAATTAACTCAAAATTCCGAGTTTACCAAACACGACCCCCGGGCCCATGTCTCGGAATTCGATAAAAATCACATCACTAGAATACTTATCCCCCATGAGTTTATAAATACCACGAACATCGAAATCGGACCTCAAATGGCCCCTCAAATCCCCACTCAAAGCTCTCCGAAAACTCAAGCCCTATCCTTCAATTTCACTCCAAATTCCCCACAAATTTCATGATTAAGTAGTGGATAATTTTAATAGAAATAGCAAATACAAATCCCAAGCAACTTACCTCACTGAAATCCTTCAATGCCTCCTTGAATTTCCGACTTGAAGCCCCAAAATCGCACAAAAATGGTGAAAGAATGGCCGAAATTGCGACGCTTTTATTGTTTCTGCCCCAAGGATTTCGTACTTGCGCTCTAGTAAGCGCACCTGCATTTTCGCTTCTCCTATTTCACCTTAAGGCACCAGCTTCCGCAACTGCGCCTCAAGCCTCGAACCTGCTAGCTCGCAGGTGCAGCTAATCCTTTTGCTCCTACAACAATATATGCTTCTGTGGTCACCCTCTGCGCCTAAGATCATCGTACCTGCGGTCCCTAGTCTGCAGGTTCAAAAACAACAGAAGCAGTAAAATCTGCAACTCCAACTCAACTCTAATCCTTCCGTCAACCACCCAAATCCATATCGAGGCCCCAGGAACCTCAACAAAACATTCCAACAAGTCTCATAGAAGCATTCAAACTTGTTCCGACCCTCAGAGTACTCAAAACAACATCAAAACATAAATCACCCTCGGATAAAGTCTAAGGATTCCAAAACTTCCGAACTTTGCAAACGACGCTGAAACCTATCAAACCTCGTCTGAATAACATGAAATTTTTGCACACACATTACAAATGACACTACGAACTTATTCCAATTTTTAGAATTCTATTCCGACCCTGATATCAAGATTTCCACTGCCGACCGAAAATTGCCAAATTTCCAATTTCGCCAATTCAAGCCTAAATCTAACACGGACCTCCAAAATACATTCTGATCATGCTCCTAAGTCTCAAATTACCTAACAAAGCAATCCGAACCATCAGAATTTACATTCGAGGCCTTCTATACATAAGTCAACATCTTGTTGACTTTTCCAACTTAAGATTACTCAAAAGAGACTAAGTGTCTCATTCCTCTCCAAAACTATTTTAAACCCAAACTAATCAACCCAATACCACATAATACAACTGAATAACACAATAAGAAGAACTGGAAGAAACAGGGTGGAAATTCATTAAACGACCGGCCGGGTCATTACAGTTCCCCTTGATCCTGTATGTGTACGAGGTTACGTGCTCATTTAGATCCATGGTCCCATTAAATTTAGGGATGTGGGGTATACGAAACCTCTTTGGGATCGTCTTCGGTGTCGTGCTCGAAGGAAAAAGTCTTTTGGATAAACTTCTTGGAGTTATGACCCTTCAATATTGTGGGCCGTGGAATTGTATGTTTCCAACTTCTTGTCATTAGCCTCAATCTTCTTTTCACCCGACTCCACACGTTTTGTCAACTCTTCGAGCATCTTCAATGCCTCAGGATTTATCTCGGGCTCAGCTTCACATGGTCTCTCGATATTTTGCTTATTTATTCGAGTGCTTTCCTGGGATCGTTCGGGCTCGAACCTATTGGGAGCGTGGCTCTTAATCTGTAGTTGCGTTGTTGCTGCCTGTTGAGCATGTAACATCTAAAAAATTTAGTGTATGCTTACCCCACTGACTTCGCCTCCGGGCTCTTCCCGAGCTGTTGGTCGGGGTCCCACTGCAAATATTATTTTTGAGATCAGTTGGAAAATTAACGTTGATGGCCACTTGCGAGTTAGTATCGACCGGATCAGCACCTGGGGCACCGTTGGGATTGGCAATAGGCACCTCGTTGCTAGGCACCAAATTATTATTTCCCCGTGATGGCCAGACTCAGCGTTAACGTTCGAGTGAGCAGACTGAGAGTTTGATATTTTTGGGCTGGTCTAAAATTAAGACTTCTAAGAACAAGAGTAAAATAGGATGTGTTATGGATATTCATATCAAACCACCACTATTATCCTTGGCCCTGTGGTAGGCACAAAATTATTTACCCCGAAATCAGATAATAATTAAATTTCTACGCGATTTAAAGGATACATGATTTGATTCGACTCAAATAGTAAAGAATATTAGATAAATGATATAAAGACGAAATAAGCTATCAAACTAATTGTGATGTTATGAACAATCCTGAACTTAGATTGATTAGTAACCTCGTCCTTGAGCGGGCCCTCAATTCGAGCCCTGTGAATGAAGAACAGAGTAATATAACAAGGACTTTAACAGTAGATAAAAGGAAGAAAATAAACTTGTATTGATTTGGTTTGCATGTTACAATTTCTTACAAAAGAAAAACTTCCCTTTTATAAAGCACAAGAGTTTCACCCCTAGTATAAGTCTAAAAACGTTTTAAAAAAAAAGTTCCTTTCCCAATAATTACTACTCCATAATCAGCATTGAGCGAGATCCACACCGTGATAGCCGGTTGAATGCGAGCGAATATCACGGCCCTCTATCCGTCGTGTGTAACTATTTTACTGCATTTCCCGAGGTCTTAGAACTCATTCTTGGTTCGAGGCATGTCGCTTTACCATGCTCGATGACGAGCACACCGTTCTTTCTTCCTGGATATCAATACGAAGGATCTCTAACCTCGATCGCAATCTTGTGTATCCGTACCCTTTCTCTATTTTCTCATCAGAAAATCGTGGTAAACATTATCCCAATTTGACCCGTACACACATCCTTAAAATTTGAGTAGGGGCAATACGAACCCAGCTTCACTTTGACATATAGTCCCACTTAGTATTTTTAAAATAATAAATTTCTCCAATACAAACATTATAGTAACATGTATTCTTTAAATAGTTAAATGAACTAAATTGATCATGTTATTGTAGATTTTTGTAAAATAACATAATTAGTAGGATAATAATGACAAATATTCCAGAACCTTTAAAAAGAAAATGGTCTTTTATATTGCAACAAAGAAAATAGTAAAATCTTTATGTTCCACTATATGGGGTCCGTTTAATTGGTAGCACAAAGGGTCTTTTCATGACATTAGGATGCCTGGATAATCTAAGGCGGAACTAAGATTTTAAGAGTTTGAAATTCTAAATATTTTAAGTTACTAAATTTTAAATTATTAAATTATAATTAATTAATAAATTATTTAAAATAAATATAAAATTTGAACCAAAACTATTGATTTTTGGTGAACTGGTAGCCAAAACACCGGCTCGCCTCTCTTGATAACTGACCAGCCAATATGGAAGGATAAATTAAAGAATGCAAAGAAAACAGATGACAGGCAAGCAACGTCATCAGTACAACCTCGTGAATTATCCTTCTTTGGTTAACATCACAGTTGTTTAAGGAGAAAATAATACTCCTATTTTAAATTCCTACTTGATGACCAAACGTCATTAAAAATCGTCAACTTTTAAGCATAATAATGGAACTTTCTTTAGTTACCAAGTTGATTAACCTTTATTTTCTCCCCGCCTGTTGTTTCTTTTCTTTCCTTCAAATTAATGCGCTAAAATTATAAAAAGGAAGAGATAAAATTAGGCGTGTTAAATGGGCAAATTGGAATAATTTTGCGTTTGTCAAATTGAGCCGAGTCAATAAATGGATGGAATGGTCCTTCCAAAAGTTATTTGGATTGGGATGAGCTGGGCCATGATTGTTAAATTTGGCTTATAGCTCAATCAGCGCAACTCTTGCCAAAGTTGAAAATAATTGTGTATTATTTTCTTATGAATTATTTAATTACCAAATAATTTTTTTGTTATCGTCATATAACATATCAAATAAAAGAGAAATATTTTAAAGATATTTTAGCAAAATTATTCATGTATCAGTTTGGACTAAAAACCAGCCTAACTTTAGATATGATAAGATGATTTTGGTCAACATCGAGTGAGTTTAATAAATGAACAATTCAATAATCAGCCCAACTTTGAACTGGTTGAACAAGTTAAATGAGTTTGGGCTCAAATTCTCACCCCTAAATAAAATCGATTAAGGAAAATTGCCAGTTCTGTCCATTTAGAAGTAGCTCATTAGAAAAATTGTCCAATTGATAAAATATTATTAATATTAACCTAAATAGCCAATTAGCTATTTGTAGCAAAAATATCAAATTTTTACTTTCTTTTGAGTGGTGCTATTAGAATAGATTCGGTATATCTTAAGGAGCGTGAATCTCAATTTTGGGATGATTTGGTGAAGTTTTGAGGTGGTTTGAATTGGAAATTCGAAGTAAAACTGAATATGAAAAAAAGATTATATGCGTATCACACTGTCTATCACATATGTATCATATTTGTATTGATTGTGTATCACATATATATATCCATGTATATCTGCGTGTAAGATACACGTGTGATACAGGTTTGATACATGTGTCACAGAAGAATTTTTTGACATCGATTTAATTATGAATTTTGATACAAAACCAGTCCAAATCACATACAATCTTCCTCAAATTTTGTATATTGACTTATCTATATGTTTTCAATGAATTTCGACTATACTCATTAAAAATTTCCTTGTTTATTTTAACTTTTGAAATATTGGCTAAAGGTTGATAAGTTAAAATTTATATGAAACATTTCTGTAAGTTTCCCACTGATTAATCCCCTTTCATGATCCTTTTCACTATTCTCGGTTAGCATTCTTTGGTATTTCGGTCATCAATTTCTTGCTTGTGATAGAATGCAAACAAAGTTGATTAACTGCAGCAACATAAAACTTTGTAAAGAACCATCAAGAGGATATGATTCCTACGTCCTTATTGATTAACCAAAAAACTGATATTTTTGTCAAAGTTAGAAAGAAAATAAGAAAAGATTTGAGAGCAAATATAAAATAAAGAAATTATAATGCATTTTAATAGTGCCTCAATAGTATTTCATGCCCCTACAAATATTAAAACCCCCCCCCCCCCCCCCCCCCTCTTATATAGTAAATTCTAGGGAAATGTATATTGCATTTGTCTTAATGAGGCAATTATAAGTAATAAATGATATTAAAAGAAACGTTACTCAATCATTTACATTAAATATAAATTCTCTAACGTATTTGGCATTTAATATTGAATTTGGTCCCTTCTACGCTATCAGATTCATTTCCTTGATCCTTCTTGATATTTGAGCTTTAAATTACTTGAATAGGTAAGAGCTTTGTGTTATCTGAATAATAACCCGTGCCTCTTTAAGTATCTTCTCTCGTATCTGTTGTTGCTCGTGCCTCGTGGCTAATTATAATGCTTTGACCATTTGATTGATACACTTGTCATGACACGTCACCTTCAATATATAAATTCAGTTTTTTTTCCAATACAAATGGTCCCCCCACTTTTTATTTATTTATCAATTAAATATTTGGTAAGTGTATCTCATTAAAAAGAGAATTTTTGCCATCATTAATGTTTTGACAACAATTGACGCTTCAATTGTCTTTTTCATTTAATGATTCTACACACGTGTCATTCTCCCACTGGTTCTGCAGTTTTGCAGCCTTTTTTCAAGGATTTTACGGCTCCACTATTCACGAAGAGATAGTTGCCTTTATTATAGGCTTTCCATCATTACACTTCTTACTTTTGACGGTTGTTTTCATAAATAAATTCAACATTTTTTCTCTTGTATTCTTCTTCATAAAGTTTTACTAAGTACTTTACTTCCTTAATTCATCTTTTTTCACCATGTCGTCTTCAAACCCTAACCCTAAAAGAGTTACAATCTTTGATAATTTTCCCAATACCCCCGTTAGACAAAGAAGGGGTAGAGGTGGTAGGCTTCGTAATCTTGGATCCACCTGTGGTGGAAGTACTTGTGCTGGTTCTTCTTTACCTTCTTCTAGTCCTGGTGATATTTCTAGGACTAGAGGTTCTTTCACATAAAAATCCTCTTCTAAAGGTAAATAATCCTCAGAACCACTACAAGAACCTACAGTAGATGAGATAGTACCCAACGATTTATCCTTTGACCATGATAGAGAATCTCTTCATAAACAAGTTATCGGCTTAGATCATACCGATATTTATCACACCTTGATTACAGGTGTTTTAATTCTTGTGGTTTGTAGAGACTATCGTTGAAATTTCCAATCCAAACCAAAGAATATCTTCTTATAAAATTGGATTTTCCTTTGTCTACACTTATCCTTTTACATTGGGATTCATACCAACAATTGATACTGTAATCCTTGATTTATGTTATTTTTTCGAGGTTTGTTTAGCACAAATTGGCCACTCATTTGGAGAGCAGTGGCTTGTTTGAGACATTTGTCTGTTAAGGCAAGTGTAGATTTTACATTTCCCCATCTAGTTCATCTTTACTCCCTTAAGTTATTTTGCAATGGTGTATTTACCTTAGCAGCAAAGAGTAAAGGGGTTTTGGTGATCCCTGAAGATGACAAAGACCGTGGATAGTATGCTTGATTTGTTGTGGTACCCACAGTTGGTTTGGTGGATAGAGAAAATATGCCTTGTCCTGAAAAGTGGAACCTTGCACGTAAGTCTTTCTTCTTTTTTGGCACCTCTTTTCTACACTTTTAACACATTATCTAATTTTGCTCTCTTTTGCTTTTTTTGTAGCAACCATGGGAGTTGTGGATCTTGTTTCCAATTTCCGTAGTTGGGTAGAATTAATATTGAGAGTCGTGCCTATGGAGATATGACCTGGAAGTTTATTTTCAATTATTATGGTTAGAAGGTGAAAACACACTGTAAGAATTTTTTATACTTTCTCGTATGTAAAATTCTTTCGTTGCTGTTTTGATCCTCATCCTTCTTTTTGTCAAGATTTCCAATTCGAGTGTTTTCAGCTGAATCTCTTATTGCCACTCGAGCTATTTTAGTAATTCAACTTTCTTTGGAGAGAGCTCAAGATACTTCAACAAAGAGAAAAATTATTGAAGAGGATTCTGAACAAGAAGGGGACGAAGACGGCTCATTAATAGCTAGACAAAGAGATAGGAGGCGCATTATATTTGAAGATGAGGTTGAGATTTTTCCTTCTCGTACCTGTAATAACCTGAAATAATTTTATATATTTATTTATTAAAATGGAAGAATTATTTATATTTATAGTTATTAGATCAAATACTAAGCCAGTGAAAGAATATTTGTTAAAGTAATATAATATAACATAACGTATTGAATAAGTGGCTAGTGGATACAACTTTACTTAAGTTTTCCTTAAACAAAATGGAGTGGGCCTTAAGCCCATACCTTGTGCTGCTAGGATTTAGGGGTGAGGATATATATTTACAGCTAGGTTTTTAGAAAGAAAAATAGCTTAGACTATACTGGGAGAAAACAGTTTGGCTTTGTGACTGCGTTGGGAGCCAAATCACTTTTACTAATCACTGTGCAGAAACTTTGTAGAGGAATCCAATTTACAAGGTATGTCATGTATAATTCTTACCTACAGTAATATTTCAAGATAATTGGGATGAAGGGATATTAATAGTGATTAACTAATTTGGTTGTAAATAATGAAAAGTGAAATTGTGGTAGCATAACAGTTAGGTAATGAGATTATGTTGGTTTAGTGACGTGTACTTTGAATATGTATTTTTGTGATACTTCTGATAAGATTAATAATAGCAAAAACGATGATAATGACTTGTAGTCATAATAAAAAGACAATCACTATTGGAATTATAAATTGTTCAATGTATGAAAATTTTCGTAGAAGGAAATATGGATATTCTGGTAGTGTATCTACTCCTATTAGATACCATGGTGTATTCAATTGCATAAGGAGAATTATAGTCTTCATTGCCCCATATTAAAGATTAAGCAATTTAGAATAAGTTTGATTACACAATTTTTCCTAGAATTAGGCTTCTGCTACTACACCATTTTGATTCTTTTGCTAGGAGTCATCAGGATTAGGTTTAAGGATTGGGTAATGACGATGAAATATAATATTAGATAATGTATATAGTCGTTGTTGATTTTACCGTGAGCCAACAATTATGTTTTTAACATTTCGACAATGCTGGATTTATAAGCCACTATATTATTTCTTTTAATGTTTATACTCTGTGATTATTATATCGGGACATGAATACATATATATGGTATTTGATTGGCGGAATAATAATATTCAACTCTAAGCTTGAAAGTTAAGATATTAATATTTGACCTGATTAGCATAATTGACCTTGTTAAACCAATATTTTGCATAGATTGAGGCTATTAAGACTATTTGGTTGGTGTTCTAGACGTTGCAAGGTTGGAGAACTTGTCGTTAGTGAGGTAAGTGAGAGTTTAAGCTTGGGTACTTGCTTTTCTATAACCCATTTTGAAAGTATGTTTTCTCTCCCTGGTCCATGTGTTAGGAAAAGCGTACGCTTGGCAGAGTCTGCGGTCTTAAACCAGCCGAAATTATATTATTTTACAGAAAAAAATATGTTATTCTATAAGTTGTCTGATTGTGTTATACGGTTGTGCGCCATGATATTGAGTTTGATATGGTTGTGCACCATGATGTTGAGTTTGATACGGCTGTGCGCCATGATATTGAGTTTGATATAGCTGTGCGCCATGATGTTGAGTTTGATACGGTTGTGCGCCATGATATTGAGTTTGATACGGTTGTACGCCATGATGTTGAATTTGATACGGTTGTGCGCCATGATGTTGGCATTGTGTATGCCTTTGTACATTACCCGAGCATTGTGTATGCTCTGTTATATATTTGAGGCATTGTGGTGCCGCTATGGACTCCTGGTGTGTTGGTAAAAAAACATTTTCTCTGCAATTATGATAAGTCCTTAGCGAGTATCCTTGTTGGTTAATCTTAATGACTTTGTTGATACACATATATTGACTTATTGTATAATTATCATATTTACTATATCATTCGTGTTGTAGTGTGTTTATATTTTCTAACACTTGTTCTAGAGGTATTTAAAGTGGCGGGTCGATGATCTTACTGGGTTATATTTACGTATAACTCACTCCTTACATGCATCTCTATGCAGATACCGTTGCGGAGATAGAGCTAGTGGCTGACGAGTCTATTCGAGTGGATCCTATTGCTGAGGTAAGCCATCGCATCGTTCGTGGAGGCTTTCGTTTCAGACGTTCTTAGTTCATGTTAGTTTTTCTTTGGGTTTGCATACCCATCAATAAAACTCATATTACTCTGTTAGATGCTCCATGGTCTTAGTGTGTGATTTGGGCTAGAGTTTTATTGTTTAAGTGATTATTGGTTTCCTATCAATTGACTAAGGTAATGAGCGATAATCATTAACAATTTAATTATTAATAATACTTTAGGCCTGCATTTTTTTTCTTCTCTTAGTGTTTGTGTAAATGGTTAAACATTAGAGAAAGAGATTCGCCTGGTAGGTGGTGTTAGTTGGGTGCCAGTCACGTCTAGGGTGTAGTTTGGAATGTGATAGTACCGCCCCTAATGACCTCATTCACCTTGTCTCTGATGACGAGATAACCCCTAAGGATATTGATGAGTCCAATCAACGACTTTTTGTTGAGGGTTTCGAGAATGCCGAGTTAGGTCCGATTTTAGATTAGCTTCCTCTTTCCTCTTTTTCAATTCATGTTCCTTCCATTCTTCCTTTACCTACTTTGTTTGCTTCTATTCCATTACCTATTTCAACTGCTTCAACTCCTCCTCCTGCTATTTTTACTTTTCGATCGCTCCTCCTTCCATAATTCCCCCTTCTACTATTCAGCATAGAGAAGTAGGTTCTACAGGCAGAAGTATTTTTATGAGGAGCGTGACCATCGAAGTTCCTGCTAATAGTAGTCTTTTGAGGAAATCTGCTCAAGCGGATGTTTGGCTTGAGCCTTTGATTGGTGACATTGAAAAAAAGAAGATGAACATCCACAACTACTTGACCTTGATGAATGACAGCGTTCATTCCACTTTGAAGGTATTTCCTTTACTTATTTAAAAACTTCTTTTTGCCTCATTGGCACAGAGTTAATTGGTAGAATTTCCCTATTAGAGAAAGTAGCCCGTGAGTTTGAGAAATCTATTCTAGAAGCCTAGAGAGTGGCTCATGAAGCTGAGTTAGAAGTAGCTAATTGGAAGGAGCAGTTTGAAAGTGCTCAAATGGCTATGGAAGACTTGCATGTAAGCAGAGATAACCTGGAGCAGTGGAAGCATACACTGACCTCAAAGCTAGCAGTTGACAAGGCTTCTACAAGTCAAGAAGAGAAGGATAAAAAGCGCCTTGAGTGTTCTTTCTCGAGAACAATTGTCGAAGTCAAGTGAAGAAATTAGAGAACTTAGGGCACTTCTGGGTAAAAACGAAGAGTACGCAGGAGAGCTAGTGCAAAGCTTGACTCAAGCTCAAGAAGAATTAAGAATCTCTTCTGACAAAGTACGTGCCTTAGAAAGTTCTCATGCCTCCCTTCAAGCCTCCTTTGATTCAACTTTAACTGAGAATGAATAGCTAAAAAGCGAACTTGCTGTCTGGGCAACAGACTACTAATTACTTGAAGAAAAGTTGCATATAGAGGTAAGTTGGACTTTTCTGAACTCCCGTCGTGATGCTTTTAGCGAGGTCAGCCAAGAAAACTTCGACTTAAGATTCAGAATTGGCCAAAGTGTTGGAGGCTATTGGAAAGACTCAACAACCACTTGAATTCCCTTCTTCTTCAATTGAGGATCCTATGACTGAAAATCCTGCAAATGAAGTAGCCGCGGCTGAAGCTCTCGAAGATGAAAATGGTGTGGCTCAAGTTCCCGAGGGTGAAGTCACCATGACTCAAGCTCCAAAAGTTGAAACTTCCGTGACTCTTGCTCCCCTCGTTGAACCTACTACTTCGAGTCAAGCTGACACCGTACTTGTGGCTGCTTCTTCTGGTGTTGATGTTATGCCCATGGATTTTTTTGAAAGTGAAGCTAGCATCGTTACTTCTGATGCTCTTATCCCCCAGTGACCTGTTTATACCTTTTAACTTGTTTTTCATTTCTTTTTGGAAAATGATGGATAATCCCTTAGTTCGTTATTTAAGGGATTTGGGAAAAAGTCCCCAGTTCTCATAACGGGGCATTTGTATAAACTATTTTGGCGACTAAGTTTATACTTAGTCTTTCTAAATATATTGAGAAGTTTTTTAGTACTTCTATACATTTTATTCTTGCCTTTTCATACATAAGGACTTAGAGAATAATTTAGCATTTTTATTCTTTGAAAATGCTTTATGATTAATCTCATGACTTAACAACATGAGTTTTATAAAAGAAGGCCCTTTTACATATCGACACTTAATGAAGAAGACGTCAACTTCATAATGGTGTTATAATACGATGAAAGAAATAGGAACACACATGTTTTGTTTGAAATAACTTTTACGGGTTTTTATTTAAGAACCTTGACAAATTTTGAACAACAATTTACATGTATTTGAACTACATCTATTTCTTTCTCGTAACTGTTTTCTTGTAACAGATTTTTACAAAAGAAGAACAATGAAAACTGGGTTTTCTCTTCATAACCCGGTTTGATACATAGTCTTTACCCTGACTATTTTGAAGATACATTAGATCCCTTTAGCTTCGAAACATTAGGAAGGGTTTGAGAAGTGACTTCATTGTTCTCATGGAAAAGAACACTATGATGAGTGTTTTGATGGGAAAGAACACTATGATGAATGTCACGTTTTCGTAGCTTTTGTCATGCACTTGCTTCTTCAAAGCTTTAATCTTTCCTTTAAATCTTGCTTGATTTCCACAGGTATCTGTGTATATTATGTAGTCCCCCAAGTGTTTGAGCGTTGAAGTATAAGACATCGAGCACTTGTTAATTTCTTGCACTTGGTCCTTTTCCTGAAAAGGAAAAACATATGGGACTCGGAGGTGCAATTATAGATGAGGACTGCTTAATCTGTTTGTGTCTCTATCAGAATAATTGTAACCTTGGGCCAGGAATTTTAGTGTATTCGATTTTCCCGTACATGTCGTGACTCATCATTTAGTACGTGTTAGCATTTTGCCTAGCATTTAAAATCATTAGTAAAATTTTAATAATTCAAAAATAAAAATTAACATGGTGATACCTGACCGTTGGTATTTCCTTAGAAGTAATATCTCTTCAAATGAATAGTATTCCAGTGTGAAGGTAAGATTTTCCCATCCATTATTTCCAACTCGTATGCTTCTTTTTCCTGCAATATCCCAAATCCGATAGGTCCTTCCCATGTTGGACTTAGCTTTCCTGAATTAACAGCTTTTGTAGACTGAAAAACCTTTTTAAGCATGAAGTCTCCAATTTTGAATAATCTAAGGCGCGTTCTTCGGTTGTATTACCGTTCAATGACCTGCTTTTGAGTTGTCATTCTTATTAATGCAACTTCTCTTCTTCCCTCGAGTAAGTCAAGGTTAACGCGCATCTCTTCATTATTCTACTCCTCTGTTTCTTGTATGAACTGTGTGCGTGGTTCTCCTATCTCGACTGGAATCAAAGCTTCAGCACCATAAACCAATGAAAATGGTGCTTTTCCCGTGCTCGTTTTTGTAGTTGTATGATAAGCCCATAGAACCCTAGGTAATACCTCAGGCTAGTTACCTTTTGATTCCTATAACCGCTTCTTTAAATTATTGATAATGACCTTTTTTGTGGATTTCACTTGTCCATTACCTATTGGATGTTGTGGTGTGGATGTTATCCATTTGATTTACCAACTTTGGAAAAACTCCGTGATTTGGGCTCCAATGAATTATGGTCCATTATCACACACAATCTCCTTTTGGTACTCCAAAACGGCATATTATGTTCCTCCAAATGAAGTCTTTTACTTCTTTTACTCGTACCTGTTTAAACGCTTCTGCTTTTACTCATTTAGTGAAATAAACGGTGAGTACAAGTAGAAACTTTACCTGACCTTTTTCTTGTAGCAATGTACCTACGATATTCATTCCCCATTTCATAAAGGGTCACGAGGCTATAACAGGTTGCAGTAGCTCCGCTGGTCTATGCATATTATTTACCGTACTTTTGACACTTGTCGCATCTAGACACGAAATTTTCTACTTCCTCTTCCATCTTAGGCCAATAATATCCTTACCAACGATCTTCCCCCTGCGTGATTCAGGCAATGTCCCTTATGTATTTCCCTCATTACGTATTCAGTTTGGGAAGGTCTGAGACATCTTGTTAAAGGTCTACCAAACATATTTTGATAAAGATTTACTTGGTTTAAACAGCAACGGGCAGCCTTTTTATGAAGTGCATGCTTTCCTTATGTCATCACGTACGGTACCGTACTGCAAAAAAACAACAATTTCGTTTCTCCAATCCAAGTCAAATTATTAACATTTACCTCGTTCTTATCAGGTTCGATAACGGAATGAAATAAATGTATAACTGAAGCATTTGCATCATTAGCCCCGTGAGCGGTAAACGCGAGATTAGCCAAAGCATCTGCTTCAACATTTTCATCTCTTGGTATTTGTACAACCTTCCTGTTTTTAAATTGCCTTATCAATTCATGTACTCTTTCTAAATATTGCTGCATTCTTGCTTCCCTTGCTGTGTAAGTCCCCAGCATTTGATTAACCACGAGTTGTGAATCACTTTTAATTATAATATAGGCTATACCCAGTTCTCGTGCCAGTTCCAAACCTGCATTCACAGCTTGATACTCTGCTTCATTGTTAGTTATAGAATGACATTTTATAGCTTGTCTAATGGTTTCGCCCCTAGGTGGTAAAAGAACGATTCCTAAACCTGAGCCTTTTACATTAGATGAACCGACAGTAAATAAAATCCAAGTCCCCGGGTTTGCACCATCGAAAACTTGTTTCTCTTTTTCCACTTCTAATTGCATCCATTGGCTAAAATCAGCCACGAAATCAACGAATACTTGAGACTTTATAACAGTTCTTGGTTGATAGGTGATTTGGTACTCACATAATTCAATAGCCCATTTTTCTAACCTTTCTTGATAATTAATGCTTATGTAAAATGCTACGTAATGGGAATGCAGTTACTACAACAATATGATGACATTGAAAATAAGGTCTTAATTTTCTAGATGCCATGAGTAAAGCAAGTACTAGTTTTTCTAAATGTGGATACCGTGTTTCTGCATCTATCAAATATTTACTAACATAATATACAGGGAATTGCTTACCGTGGTTTTCCCAAACTAGAACAACACTTACCGTAACTTCTGATACAGCTAGATAGATAAGCAATTTTCTCTTGCCTTTGGCTTTGCCAACAATGGTGGATTTGACAAATATGCCTTCAAATTTCTAAGTGCTTGGTGACAATATTCATTCCATTCGAAATTATTTTGCTTTTTAAGTACTGAGAAAAATATGAAACATTTTTCTGATGATTTGGAAATGAATCTCCCCAAAGCTGCAATTCTTCCCGTTAGTCTTTGAACCTCTTTTTTTACTCGTAAGCACGTCTAGGATTTCCTCTATTTCTTTTATCTCTGAAGGGATTGCTTTAATTCCACGGTTAGAGACAAGAAAACCCTAAAGCTTACCTGAGGGGACCCCAAATGCACGTTTTTCTGGATTGAGCTTCATATTTAATTTTCAAAAAAATTTGAAATGTTTCAGAAAAATGTGATACATGATTATTTAAATGTTGAGTTTTGATGAGAATATCGTCTATATATAGCTCCATGGTTTTTCCCAAATGTTCTTGGAACATTTTTGTAACAAACCTTTGATAGGTTGCCCCTGCATTTTTGAGTCCAAAAGGCATTACTTTATAATAGTAAGTCCCCTGTCTGTGATGAAAGAGGTTTTCTCTTCATCTCCTGGATCCATTTTGATTTGATTTTAACCTGAATATGCATGTAAAAAATTTAATAGTTCATGCCCTGCAGTAGCATCAATTAGTTGGTATATATGCGGTAATGGGAAAGAATCTTTTGGGCAAGCTTTGTTGAGATCTGTATAATCTACACAGACTCGCCACTTACCATTCTTTTTAGGAACCACAACTGTGTTAGCTAACTAATTAGGATACTTTACCTTGCGGATAGACCCGATTTTTAATAATTTTGGGACCTCATCTTGAATCACTTTATTTTCGAATGCTCCTTGCTTTCTTTTCTTTTGCTTTATTGGTGTGTATGATGGGTCTTCATTTAACTTGTGGCTCATTACCTTCGGTGGTATACCTATCATATTAGCATGGGACCAAGTAAAACAGTCTACGTTAGCTTTTAAAATTTAAATATCATACGTCTCATGTCTGGGTTCAGGTTTGCTCCAACGTAAACCTTCCGATCTGGCCATTTTTCAAACAATATAACAGCTTCCAATTCTTCAATTATTGTTTTAATGTTTTCATTCTCCCCTGGCTCTTGGATTGTGTTAGGTCTTGAGTCTATGCATGTTCGTTCATGCTTAGTTGAGGTTTGAATTATGATGTCCTCATCTGTTCTCTGTGATTGCTATTTCTCTTCATTTACGGTGCTCGCATATGTCACAACATTAATACTCCTGGCTGCATGTTGATCTCCACGAATTTGGCAAATTCCCCAAGATGATGGGAATTTAATAACTTGATGTAGAGTTTATAGGACAACATCCATTTCATGGATCCATGGTCTTCACAGGATCATGTTATAAGCCATTTCCATATCTACTACTTGAAATTTAGTTTCTTTAGTAACACCTTCTGTAAAAGTTGTTAGTATTACCCCTTCTTTTGTTACCATGCTAGAATTGTCGAATCCAGACAAGGTATGCACCTTTGGAATCATTTTATCCTCAACTTGCACTTCACGCAATACCCTTATTAGGATAAAATTTGTAGAACTCCCTGGATCAATAAAATCTCATTTCACATTAGTATCATATACAAGTGTAGATATTAGCAGCGCGTCATTATGTGGAGATAATACGCCATTAACATCTGCATCATCGAAGGTAATACTTTCTTCCAAGACTTGTCGTACCCGCTTCCCGTGGGTGATAGTGACTTTAGAAAATTTATTAGATGTTGTATACGTTACAATGTTGATATCTTCTCCCCCGCTTATGACGTCTACGGTTCTTTTGGGAGATTTTGGTTTTAGGGGCACTTGCTTGTTTTTTATGTAAGCCTCATTGCCTTTTTCACTGAACAAATAAGTGAGATACCCTTGCTTCAACAAATGATCAACTTTACTTTGTAAAAATCTGCACTAAGATGTTTTATGGCCATGATCATTATGAAATTCGCACCAATGGTCACGGTTACACCGATTTGTATTTGACCTCATCTCTTTTGGCCATCGGACCATATCTCTCATGCTCCTCAATACAGATACGTGCTCGAAGGTAGTGACATTGAAATTATAGCCATAGAATCTCGCCTTTAAACTTCTATCATCATCTCGTGACTATTGTTTGTTTCGCTCGTTCCTAAATCTAGATGAGGAACTTGAATCATTGTTTTTAGATTTTTGATCGTACCTTTGATTAACCGATCTTGACCGTGAGTATTTTCCCGTCAGTCCCATGTATGGATCATACCTATTTTTACCAGACCTCCTTTCATTTTTAGCACGCCTGGAACTTACTTTTTCCTCTTTTTAGAATCTTGGAACGGTATCCTCTTCAATCCGCATCTTCGTGATGTACCTGTTATAAACATCATTCCACGTTGTAGCTAGGAATTCTCGAAGGCTTTCCTTGAGTCTTCTCGTGGCCTCCAAACTTCTTTCATTCAAATTACTCGTGAATGCTATAGCTGCCCAATTGTCAGGTACACGTGTTAAAGTCATTCTTTCCCGTTAGAATCTATCAACGAAATCTCTAAGTTATTCTGAATCTCCTTGCTTGATTTTGAAGATATCCTCCATTCTTTTCTCTACCTTTGAGCTCCCGAACGTGCTTTAATGAAAGAATCTGCAAGTTAGGCAAAAGAGTTTATTGAATTTTCGGGTAAGAGAGAATACCAAGTTAACGCTCCTTTGGTGAGTGTTTCACCAAATTTTTTTTACCAAAACTGATTCAATCTCCTGTTTCGTCAAATCATTGCCCTTCTCGCCAATTGTGAATGTCGTCACGTGGTCTCGTGGATCTGTTGTTCCATCATACTTTGGGACATCAGGTATTTTGAATTTCTTTTAAATTGGGAGGGTAGCAGCACTTGGCTTCCACGGTTATTGTGAATATTTATCCATATCCACTCATTTGATTACAAGTGGAATTTCGGGAATTTGCTTTATGCGATCATTTTGTTCCTTGAGCTGTTTCTGCAAGGTTAGTATTAAATTTTGCAAATGAGAATTAGTTGAATTACCTGGCTCTCCCTTATGTGATTCACTTGGGGTTCCTCTATTTTCAGAATTAACAAGCCCAGAACGGGAATTCTCCAATGTATTGTCATTGGGTGTAGGTGTGGGTGGTGCAGCAGGTAATCGACTAACTAGAGCCTGAAGAGATTTGTTAACCCGTGCATCAATTACTTTTTGTAAGGCCTCATCTCCACCTTCGAAATGTTGAAATTGCTCCTGTACACCAGCGTGAGACTCAGGAGTGCCTTCACGAGATTGTCGTGGTGAACCATGAGGGGAAGGAACCATGTGAATGTTTTGTATATCTCTTTGATCTTGCTGGGTTTGATTTTCCTGGTTTCCCAAGGTGTTGTCATTATTGTTGTTGGTTTCCATAGTGGAAGGGAATTAATTATCAGATTCCCGGTAATAGAACCAATTTGTTTAACTAGAAAATGGTGCTTTGGTCAAGGCTAGAAATTAAGAAGAATACGAGTTACTGATAATCAAGAAAGAAAATAAGAAAAGACTTTGAGAGCAAATATAAAGCGAAGAAATCAGATTGTATTTCAATAGTGCCTCAATAGTATTCCGTGCCCCTACAAATGTTCTAACTCCCCCCTTTTATAGTAAATTCTAGGGAAATGTATATTGCCTTTGTCTTAATGAGGCAATTATGAGTAATAAATGACATTAAAAAAACGGTACTCAAGCATTTACATTAAATATAAATTCTCTAACGTATTTGGCATTTGATAGTGAATTTGGTCCCAATACACTTATTAGTTGGACTTGAACTTTTGGAATAGATATAATTTTAGAAGTGAACTCTTTTTCCTTTAATAAGTTTTACGCGATCATATTCAAATTAAATTAATCGATTAGTAAGTTCGGAATATCAAATATTTATAATTAAAAAATGATCCAGCGGAGCTAAAAGGAAAATAAAGAATTCATTTAGTTTCTTTTTTCCTGTCAGTAGCATTATTCTGGCCAAACTTTTCAAACCTTTTGAAATGTTCCCTATTATTTCAGCCAGCTTTAATTAATCATCTAATGCTTAATGATAAGCAATGACGATTCCAGAAATTTCTAACAAGAGATTAAAAATGCAATTTGCATGGTGAGTGAATATACTTATTAGCTATCAAACTAATTCAACACACACCTCTAAATATTAAAAAAATGTTATTCCTTTCGAGACATATCAATAAGAAAAATGCGTTATATAAAATAGGACGAAGGGAGTACAGGAGCCTTTTACCCTATGTGCACTGTGTAACTTTTCCTAGAAGAGGATTATTGAATCCCTTCAATACACTCAGCTGTGCGGCTGATGATATTCACTAATTTTATATCGTGAATTTGACTCCGTGAGACATTCTTTGTCAGTAAAACGTTAGTTCGAATTTATTTTTAGGAGAGGTTTAACCTAGCTAATTACAGATGTATAGTTAAACACATAATTAAGCAAATTGTGATGCATGCCTTGTATGGGTCTTTCCTCTCGTCAGAAACAACAAAATTGACAGTGACAAAAAGATGAAGTTTTTTTTCGATTTATCAGCTGCACTCCTATCTTTGATGTCGATTTGACGATCTAACTTGTAGAGCTATTATCTTTTTCACATTAAGTGAAAACGGTTTAAATAGCTCTTTCTTGCTCATAATTGGAGGTGATAAATGGGCGGTCAGGTCCAATTAAGGGTGGCTAATGGGTCTATCGGTCCGGTCCGGGTCAGTTTTTTCCGACCCGGGCGAGTTTCGGTCCGGGTCGAACAGTAACGGGTTGCTAAGGGGCCGGGTTGGTTCGCGTTACAATTGAACCATACGGGTTGAAAGGGGCCGGGCCGGGCCGGGTTTAGTATATTTTCAACTTTTTTTTAAATTAAGTATAACTATTAAGTTATAATTATGTTAATACTTTGTAATCATTGAATGAAATCATAAATACAAGTAAGATGAGAAAAATTTGCACTTATTGCAAGTGCTACTTTATTTCTCAATTTCAAATTAATAAGTAGAAAATAAAATGTTTACATTTTTTCTAAGAAGTAAACTAGTGAAGTAGTAATTTCAAATGCTTTGCATCGCCTTAGCAAGTTCATCATAATCAATATGAACTGATTGACCTTCTTCTGGGGAGTTAAATTCCGATGGGTTTCCATGGGTTAATATATCTCCAATTTCTTCGTCTTCTGGGCTATCAACATCTTCCTTTCCTTGATCTCTTCGTTCCGATCTAATCCAATCTCTTAAATATACTAAAACTTCCAAAGCATTGCTTCCCAATGAGTGGCGGGTGTCTCCAAGTTGTTGTCTTGCTTGGCTAAATGCACTCTCCGATGCAACGGTAGAAATTGGCACATTCAGCACGTCACGAGCCATAGCGAAAAGAACAGGAAATTGCTTTGCATTTTCATGCCACCATCCCAACAGTGAAAAGTCCTTTGTGCGAGGCTCCTTTTGCTTCTGCAAGTAGAATTGAAGCTCATCAATATTCCTGCTACTGGTTTGATTAGAAAATGTAGAAAAAATATTAAAACTATCAAGGCCTTCATCATCCACATTAGAAGAACTGCTACATTGCATAGCGTGATTAACATTGTCAGAAGCACGAGCAGTATTATCACATTCATTTGCATAATAATTATATAGTTGTTGCAAATATTCATTTAGTTTGTTCATAGAATCATATAAATTTGGGGTTTCAGATTCTCCAATCTCCATATAAGTATATAAAGCATTCATTAATTGGTGACAATCAGACATTTTAATAGAAGGATTTAAAACTGCACCAATTAAGTAAACTGGAGGAATTGGAAAGAAATATTTTTTGAATTTTGCTTGCATACTTACAATAACATCCATATATTTTTCTTTCTTCTTAAATTCATATAGTAGTAAAGAAATTTCAGCTATATGTACTAAAGCCGTAGTAACAGTTGGGTAATATGCGCCAGAAAACATAACAGTAGCACTATAAAATTTATGTAAAAATTTAACAACATCATTAATGACATCCCAAGTATCACTTTTTAACATACGCCTAGGATCAGTACAATGTGCATTAGCAACTTCAGTAATAGGAAATCTATATTTGTAGCAACATTTTAAAAATATATGTGTATAATTCCATTTAGTAACAAATTCGTCTGGCATGAATCTAGGTGTAAGGTTATACTGCATACACTTTGTTTTAAATTCTTTTATTCTAGATTGTCTATTATTTCCCTGAATAACACCAACTGCTCTTCTAACATGAGTAATCTCAACTGAAAATAAATCAAGGCCACTTTTAACAATTAAATTATAAACATGACATGCACACCTAACATGAAAAATATCGTCAAGAGGTGGTTGCAAATGCAATTTTAAAATTGAAACTGCAGCATTATTGTTTGAAGCATTATCAAAAGACATACACAAATCTTTTTGGTTTAGATTATAAAATTCAACAACATCAACAATTGTAGTACTTATAAACGTAGCAGTATGACTCTGATCTTCATCATATTTAAAACCGATAATACGTTTTTGCATACAAGTATTATCATCTATCCAATGGCATGTAATTGTCAAATAATCATTTCCATTAACAGCATGACCAATATCAGAAGTTAGACATACTCTAGAAGGAAGGTGACTAAACAAATAACGTATGTATGTTTGATATTGTCCATGAAGTCTAAAGATATCTGCTCTACAAGTACTTCTAGGGACACCTTTAAATAAAGGATTGTAAATCCTTTGAATATACGTAATAAGATACGATGAAGAAGCAAAAGAAAAAGGTAAACAACCCAAAGTAATTATTTTTGCTAGTTCCTCCCGATCCCTCATTTTATTATATTTTAATAGACCTCCAGTAGTAGGGTTAAGAGTTGTTTGACTTCCATCCCCATTAACTCCCCATTCTATAGGATGGATACCCGACATATGTCTAGTAAGTGTCTCAGTCCCCCCCCTAAGTTACCTCCGGTCAAATGTTTAAAAGTTTCATTACATAGTTTGCACTTAACTCTATCAGTACCTTCTATTATTTCAAAAAATTTCCAAACGGGACTTCTTTTTTTACGAGTAGAAGTTGGAGCAACTGGTGGTCTTCTACCCCTTGTAGCACTAGCAACTCCAACTCTAATACTACCAACATTTCCACTACTAGGTATAGGTGGTATCTCATCTTCTATTCCAATTTCATTATCTTCTATTCCATAATCTTCTTGTAATTGTTCATAATCAATCTCTACATCTTGCAAATTAGGCGATGATTCAGAAACATGTGTTATTGGGTCATTACTATTACTACCAGAAGCTACAGGACTACCTCTTTTTTACTTCCACCCCTACCAGTAACTTTTCTACACGCTCTTTTAGCAGCATTAAACATATTGTAAAAATTAAAATATAATCAAATATGAAATTAAAATATTAAATAAGAGAAAGAGTTGGAGGGAGTGCACCGAATTTGACAATAAATTGAGCACTTGATTACGCAAATCCGGTGTTACCACGAACAAACTTCAAGCAAGTATTTCAATTTTGAACTTCAAGCTTCAAATTCCGAATGACAAATTGCGATAAATTAAATTCGGAAAAAGAGTAACAAATAAAATATGTAATCTTGCAAATTGAAGGGAAGAGATAGATTGATAATTTGAGAATTGAGATTGAAATAAGATTTTTGAGTGAAGAAATGAAGAAGAGATGAGGGGTATTTATAGATTTTAAGAAGGATTAATATTGTAATTTAATAAATACAAAAAAAAATGAAAATGGCCATTTTTGCAAGAAATCTATTGGCCAACGGAACTGTAGCTGTTGACAACGGAAATATGGGCCCCATCAATTCAAAATTTTAAAAAAAAGTTACCGTTGAACCGGGCCGGTCCGGTCCGGGCTGTACCGGTTCACGGTACTGTTCACGTACCGGGCCGGTCCGGTCCGGTTCCGAATAAAAAAAATTTTAACGGACCAACCCCTACCCCCTTTGACCCCAGCCCAGCCCGGCCCCCCCTACCGGTCCGGTCTGGTCCCGAGTTGTACCGGTCCCGTCCGGTCCGGGCCGGTCCCGGGTCAACCCGGCCCGGTTGACGGGTCTAGGTCCAATATGGACGGATCTAAAGCAGGTAATGAAAAAAAGATAAATTATTCGATACGATCCATATTTATATGGATAAAAAAAAGGGTTAACCGACGGATAATATATGTAGCCATATTATTCCTTACTTCTTGAATATGATCACTTTTGGGAGAATTCCTAGTCTCCCAAACTTAAGCAACCCCTAATTTGAGGTTTTACAATGTAAAAGTTAAATTCACTAGTCATCCATTGGCTGTCCATTTTCTAAATAGATAGTATAGTTCTTATCCATATTTAACCCGTTTTTAAAAAACTCATTGTTCAACCCATTTTCTAGTATATAATATGAATCATTAACTATTTTTTTAAAATTATTTAGCCACCACTACTCATAATTAGGCTTTTTATGTTTGTTTTTCCAAAAGTTAATCTAACCTTTATTTTCCTAATAACTAATATTCTTAATTACATTCTCTAAAAAAGATACAAAATGTGATGTTCAGAACCAGTCTTGAAATGAATGAATTAGAAAGAACTACAATTGAAAATAGAATTTCTATTATTTTCTAAATTTTGAGAAAACTCTGAGGTATAGATAAATTTAGAGTTTCTTAGTTTGTTGAGATGCAATAGATTATAATAAGATATTGAGAGAGCACAATAATTTGTCGAAGATCGATAGGATCTTAACCTACAATTTAATTATTAAGCAATTTGCAGAAATAAGGAATCTATTCTCTTCTTTATTACATGCCTAAGAAGGGGCATAACAAACTGTAGTTAACATGGGAGGGTGTTGTTCAAAGGAAGAAGAAACTTGTTACACTGTCTTAGTTATTTCCTCAATTATGTTTCAACTTGGAAAATAAACGTTTAATATGAACAGTGGAATTCGGTTGTGCACTTATAACTTTTATTTGATTCGTTAATTTATTTGTATGCACGACTCCACCTTGATTGGCCTAGGAAGTTTAATTTAATTAACTTTATCGAATCAGCTCCTGATCCGTTAATTCTTTATTACATAAATTCCTACTATTCTATCCAAAACTGAAATATTGTTACAAAACTTAGCTCAAAGTAATAAACAAAAAAAAATAGACAACAAAGTAGAGAGAAATAGAGAAGAGAATATATTTCTTCTATGTATCCAAGTGTATTACAAAATGATTTCTCATCCTCTATTTATAGTACTACATAGAGGTATGCTAAAAGAATTCCATAAATATGTCATTAAGCTTTTGAGATCATAGAGGAAGATCATGGGGGAGATCATGGAGGTGTGGGAGTTACAACCATAAGTATTGGAGTAGTGGGACTTATGGAGATAATGGATAAAAGTAGTGGGTGTTATAGGAGTTATGGACATCCACCATAATCTAATATTTCAAAACACTCCCCCTTGGATGTCCAAGATAATGTGCCTCGTTAAAACCTTAACTAAAATAAAACCCAATGGGAAAAAAAAATTCTAGAAAAGGAAAAAGAGTAGACATATCTAACAAAATGCATTTTTGTTGCCTCGTTAAAAACCTTGCAAGGAAAACCCAGTGGGACAAAACCTTGTAAGGGAAAAAGAGTGCAACGCGCATTAACTCCCCTTGAAAAGAGCAGCAATTCACATCCTTGAGCCTTCGCATTCCAATCTTGTGTACCAACTTCTTGAAGGTTGACGTTGGTAGAGATTTTGTGAACAAATCAGCTATATTATCACTTGAACGAATCTGTTGCACATTGATATCACCATTCTTTTGAAGATCATGTGTGAAAAATAACTTTGGTGAAATATGCTTTGTTCTGTCTCCTTTTATGAATCCTCCCTTCAATTGGGCTATGCATGCTGCATTGTCTTCATACAAAATCGTGGGTAGTTTGTCACATTTCAAACCACATTTGTCTCGAATATTATATATTATAGACCTCAACCACACACACTCTCGACTTGCTTCATGAATAGCGATTATCTCAGCATGATTAGATGAAGTAGCCACAATTGATTGCTTAGTCGATCGCCAAGATATGGCAGTGCCTCCACAGATAAACACATAACATGTTTGAGATCGAGCCTTGTGTGGGTCAGATAAATATCCAGCATCAGCATAACCAACAAGATCAGGACTGCAATTATTGCTATAAAAAAGCCCATATCGGTAGTCCCTTTTAGATACCGCAATATATGTTTGATTCCATTCCAATATCTCCTTGTGGGAGCAGAGCTATATCTTGCTAAGATATTAACTGAAAAAGTTATGTCAGGCCTTGTAGTATTTGCAAGATACATTAGTGCGCCAATTGCACTAAGATATGGTACTTCAGGACCAAGTAGCTCTTCATTCTTTTCTTGCGGTCGGAATGGATCCTTATTCACATCAACTGATCGAACAACCATCGGAGTACTTAAAGGATATGCTCCATCCATGTAAAACCGTTTCAATACCTTTTCTATATAGGCAGATTGATGAACAAAAATTCCGTTTGCCAAATATTCAATTTGCAAACCAAGACGTAATTTTGTCTTTCCGAGATCTTTCATCTCGAATTCCTTCTTTAAATAATCAATTGCCTTTTGGAGTTCTATGGGAGTTCCAATAAGGTTTATGTCATCGACATATACGGCAAGTACAACAAATTCCGATGTTGTTTTCTTTATAAAAACACATGGCAAAATGGCATCATTTATATAGCCTTCCTTTAATAAATACTCACTAAGACGACTATACCACATTCGTCCTGATTGCTTTAGACCATACAAAGATCTTTACAATTTGATTGAAAAGATTTCCCGAGACTTTGAATTATGAGTGTTTGGCATTTTGAATCCATCGGGAATTTTCATGTATATCTCATTATCAAGTGAGCCATAAAGATAGGCAGTAACCACATCCATTAAATGCATGTCAAGCTTTTCAAGGACAGCAAAACTAATGAGATAACGGAAAGTTATAGCATCCATTCGGGTGAATATGTCTCTTCATAATCGACACCAGGCCTTTGAGAAAATCCTTGTGCAACAAGGCATGACTTATATCTTTGTACCTTGTTTTTCTCATTTCTCTTGCGTACAAAGACCCATCCATAGCCAACAGGCTTAACGCCATTAGGTGTTTCAACTATAGGCCCAAAAACTTCACGTTTTGCAAGTGAATTCAATTCTGATTGGATTGCTTCTTGCCATTTTGTCCAATCAAGTCTTTGTCGACATTCTCCAACAGATTGAGGTTCAAGATCTTCACTTTCTTGCATAATGCTAGATGCAACATTATATGCAAAGACATAATCCACCACTATATCCACTCGATTAAAATTTGTCTCAATATCGATTGGATTTATTGATAGTTCCTTATTTTCCTGAGTCTCGAGCTCAATGGAGTCTTCATGAATCTCAGAATTTATTAAATCGTGAATTACCTCATGAGATTCTTTCGTAGTGTCATTTTGATCATTTGTTTTCCTTTTTCTAGGATTTCGATCTTTGGAACCTAATGGCCTGCCACGTTTTAGGCGTGCTTTCGACTCATTAGATATGACACTAGAAGATTGTCCAATAGGGACATCAATACGGATTGGAATATTCTCTGCGGGGATGTGAGATTTTGTTATCCTTTTCAAGTCCGTGAATGCGTCAGGCATTTGATTTGCTATTCTTTGCAAATGGATTATATTTTGCACCTCTTTTTCACAAATAGAGGTATGTGGATCAAGATGAGATAATGATGGATATTTTCCCAAAATTTCCCGTTTGGTTTCACCAACTTCTCCCCCTAATTTTGGGAAAAGTGTCTCATCGAATCGACAGTCTGCAAATCGTGCAGTGAACAAATCCCCTGTCAACGTTTCGAGGTAGCGAATAATGGAGGGCGATTCAAATCCAACATATATTCCTAACCTTCTTTGCGGACCCATTTTGGTGCGGTATGGCGGTGCTACAGGCACATATACTGCGCATCCAAAAATTCTTAAATGGGATATATTAGGTTCATGACCCAAAGCTAATTGCAACGGGAAATATTTGTGATAATTCGTCGTTCTGAGACGAACTAGCATTGCTGCATGCAAAATGGCGTGACGCCAAACCGAAGTGGGCAGCCTCGTTTTCATGAGTAATGCTCTTGCAATCAACTACAGAAGTTTAATTAAAGATTCTACAAGACCATTTTGAGTGTGAACATGAGCTACAGGATGTTCCACTTTTATCCCAATTGATAAGCAATAATCATTAAATGCTTGGGATGAAAACTCAGCTCATTATCTAGTCTTATAGACTTAATTGGATTATCAGGAAATTGTGCTCGTAATCGAATTATTTGTGCCATTAATTTTGCAAACGCAAGGTTGCGTGATGACAATAGGCACACATGAGACCATCTAGAGGATGCGTCTATTAAGACCATAAAATATCTAAAGGACCCACTAGGTGGGTGAATAGGTCCACAAATATCCCCTTGTATACGTTGCAAAAACGTAGGTGACTCAGTTCCAACCTTTGTTGGTTAATTAACTTGCCTTGATAACAAGAAGTGCAAGAAAATTCATTATTTAAAAGAATCTTTAAATTCTTTAATGGATGCCCATATGAGTTTTCTATGATCCATCTCATCATAATTGATCCAGGATGTCCCAATCGATCATGCCAAAGTACAAAAGTATTGGAATTAGTAACCTTTTGGTTTACTGTGGAATGTGCCTCAATTGCACTAATATTTGTCCAATACAGGCCACAAGATAAAGATGGGAACTTCTCATTAACCCTCTTTTGGCAAGAGACATTCTTTGTAATGATGAGGTATTCAAGATTATGCTCATCTATTGTCTCAATATGATATCCATTTTGACGGATATCTTTAAAACTCAACAAGTTCCTCTTGGACTTGGAAGAGAACATTGCATTCTCTATGATAAATATTGTTCCTTTAGGCAGAGTTATAGTTGCTCTTCCGGAGCCTTCAATCAATTTACTACTACCAGAAATTGTAGTAACATCTGCTTACACATACTTAAATGAGAGAAATATTTCTTCTCTTTGAATATCGTATGTGTGGTGCATGAATCAATTAAACAAATATTTTTACAATTGGACGTTGATCCAAGTTTGCTTTGTGAGATATCCATATTTGCTTCCCATGGTTTGACATACAAAAGAAATATACGAAAAATATTAGTATTTTTTTTATAGATATGAAAATAAACAAATTTAAGTCTATGATTCAACATAATAGTTTCAGTGCGGTCATTACGAAAAAAAAATATCTTTTATCATAGTTATTCTCCTTTTAATACTCTTGTATCTGTTGCTTAATAATTAAACAATATTTTCAAAATCTGCTGAGGTTAGTCGATTAACTAAATCGGATAGTCGACTAACATGCCTTGAGGAAAAGGTCCATTTTAATAGAATATATTGGTTAATCGATTATCTGTTATGTTAATCGATTAACTTACTGAAAAATCATTACAAATAAAGCATAAAATATAAAATTTAAACCATATCACAATAATAGATAACTTATGTAAACTATGATAATTGTTTATTCATTAACTACTACGAATAAGTAAAAATAAAAATATCAAACTGCTCAATCTTCTTTAACCATGGATCCATCACCGATCAAGTGATCCATTTTCCCCTCAGGGTGCTCAAAGAAGTCTGCTACATCCAAGTGGGTGATGTCAAAATTATTGTCAGAGACAAAATTGGTTTCAGGGCCTTTACTCTTTAGAGATGCTTGATAAAGCTCAACCAAATGTCTTGGTACACGGCAAGTTTTTGCCCAGTGCCCTTTTCCACCGCAACGATAACATATAGTTTCTGAACTATTTGCTTTTGGATTCTCATAATTCCATTTCCGCTTTTGGTGGTTATATTTCTTTTGGGGGTGACTAACACCAGGAAAATTTCTTCCTTGTCCACGTCCATGGCCATGACCCTGACCACGACCACGACCATGATTAAAGCCATAGCCTTTTCCACGCTTAGCATAATGGGAATACACCTTATCTACTTCAGGCAATGGTGTAGACCCAGTGGGTCGATTTTCGTGATTTCTCATGAGCAGGTCATTGTTTCGCTCAGCCACAAGGAGAAGAGAAATCAGCTCAGAGTACTTTTTGAAACCTTTCTCTCTGTACTGTTGTTGCAGAACCATATTGGAGGCATGAAACGTTGTAAACGTTTTTTCAAGCATATCATAATCAGTTATAGTATCTCCACAGAGTTTCAATTTAGAAGTAATTCTAAACATTGCAGAATTATATTCAGAAACAGACTTAAAGTCTTGGAGCCTCAGATGAGCCCAATCATATCGTGCTTGTGGCAGAGTGACCAACTTTAAGTTGTCATATCTCTCCTTTAAGCCATTCCACAAGATAAGTGGATCTTTGACTGTGAGATATTCAATTTTCAAACCTTCATCAAGGTGATGGCGCAAGAAAATCAAGGCCTTAGCACAGTCTTGGGTGGATGCATTATTTCTGTCTTTAATGGCGTCTCCAAGTCCCATTGCATCCAAATGAATTTCAGCATCCAACGCCCATGTCATGTAGTTCTTGCCCGAAATTTCAAGGGCAACAAACTTTCTTTTCATAATGTCAGACATAATTAAAACAAAATTAGGAGGAGAAAAAATACCTTAATTTTCTCAAAGAGATTCTTGAGATAGTAGAGCTTCGTGCTGATAACGTGTTACAAAACTTAGCTCAAAGTAATAAACAAAAAAAATAGACAACAAAGTAGAGAAAAATAGAGAAGAGAATATATTTCTTCTATGTATCCAAGTGTATTACAAAATGATTTCTCATCCTCTATTTATAGTACTACATAGAGGTATACTAAAAGAATTCCATAAATATGTCATTAAGCTTTTGAGATCATGGAGGAAGATCATGGGGGAGATCATGGAGGTGTGGGAGTTATAACCATAAGTATTAGAGTAGTGGGAGTTATGGAGATAATGAATAAAAGTAGTGGGTGTTATAGGAGTTATGGACATCCACCATAATCTAATATTTCATAACAAATATAATATTATCCAGAATCTATAAAAAAATTAATTTTATCTCTATTTTGGTTTGAACAATATATATTAATTTTATTATGGTAAGGTGGACTTAATGGGATAACGTGACTCCACTGTTTCTTGGCGCAAAAGTGCTGTATCTATTTGTGGTAAGCTTTTAACACGTCCTTGCTGTTGATAACCAAGAATTGAGACAAATGGGGTGTTGAAATAGGAAATTAAGTGCATAGAAAAATATATTTAGGATGATTGCAGGTTGTCATATTCGAAATATGATCAGGAATATTATACGATTTTCTAAGAGTGGCCAAGTGAGACGGCATCAAGTCACTATGCTCCCAATGAGGGAGTTTAAACTTGTCCTTGAAGTCTCACCTTTTGTCCATATTCAGGGGAAGCAAGTTGGCCGTTGGTAGTGTAACGAAAACTTCTTCGGCATCCCCATCATCTGAGGATGACGAAGCCTTAGAGGGAGCATCGTCCTTAGTCCTGGTGTCATCATGACGACGTTTAGCCATAGCGAAAGTTATAAGAAAAAGGCGCATTTGGTCGCGAGTTCGATTCCTAAGAACGGGAGTTTCAGAAAAGAAGGAACAACGAGCACCAGAAAAGATAAGGAAAAGATTGGGAAAATACTCTCAGAAAAGGTTCGAAAGATGAATCAAGTTCAACTTCCCCTCTATTTGTAAGAAAGGGTACACGGAAATCAAAAAGGCATGACTCGAAAACCGGCGCAGGAAATTCAAACGTCACGTCATAACCTGAACCGTCTCGGGAGCAGGTGTAATGATCACGCACGTGATCAATGACGTCATCTTAAAAAGGAACCCCAAAAAAGAGGTAATGTGTCTACGACTTAACCTCTTCATATATGGGCACGCCTTTTACAGGGGTATCCACAGGAACAGCCATATTTCCAGAAGTGTTGAGCAAGTATGTCCGTTCATTGAAGACGCCTGTCGACTACGTCTCCAACAAACGGAGGGACTATCTGTATTAGGCATATTTGGTTCCTTGCGTCCCTACACTATCTACATACGTCCTCCGTGAAGAAAGCGGCCTAATTATGGTCGAATCGAGGAAGGCCGGCCTCAAACAATAGACGGGGCGAGTGACATGACTCACTGCGACGTCGTTTCGAGCTCTGATACTCTTACACCGAGGCCACCAACCCTTGTACTTTTCTTTGATTATTTCGAGAAAGGTCCCTTAGCATATAAAGGGAACCTTCCCTTTATAAAGACTCATGTGTATTTTACTATTAAAAATATACAACTCTCTCTCTCTATCTGACTTTCTTTCTCTCTCTCTTGCGCAAAGTTTACTACTTGTCTTATTGTTCTTATATTACGAATTACTCACACTATAATTTCAGATCTTTGTCACTCTATGCTCTTTAGTTCATGTCACTCTTGATTCCGATTAACCCATATTATTTTTGATTGTTTTAGAGCTACTTAAGTACTTGCATAACTTTTTAGCCAAACAAGTAATTAGCTCGTCAAATAAGACCAGCAGAAGAATTTTAAATGTAAACTGTGTCCATATATAAAATATTGTTTTTCCTTATATTAAATTACTTTATACGATTAGTAGTAAGAAAATGTGCTTATAAACTATAACTAATTAATAAGGGGACAAATGGTGACGAATCTTTTACTTCAAAAAAATGTCAATGTCACATGGATGTCTCCCTCCATAAAAAGGTTTGATGGTTGAAGCTGGCTTTCACCGTATGCTAAGTCTTTTCGGCATAACTGAAGCAAACCAGCTGTAATTAAAACGTAATTACACAACATTTGACTTCTTTGTAGCTTGACTAATTTAGCCATAGCTGGTCTCGATTTAAAAGCTAGTACGGTAGTACCATCTACTAGAAAATAACTTTTAGGCCAATGAGAGGTACAATTATATTAAATTAAAGTGACATACAATAAGAGGTAGTTATCTATATATTATATGCTTAATTTACAAAAAGCTACTTAGAATATAAAGTAATTAACATTTTTATTTAATTTCCTTCAGTATAGTAGTAGTTTTGTGATATGATACTTGTATTGGAAAAAATCGAGTTAGAATATTGAAGCTGACGTGTCATGACACGTGAATTAGACAAATGATCAAAGAGTTATAATTAGGTAAGAGATGTGTGCGGCAACAAACACGAGCAAATGTAGCAAAAGAGGCACAGGCAGATATGAAAGTAACTCAACACCCGTACCTATTTAAGTCATTCAAACTCAGGGATCACGAATAATCAAGAGAATGAATCTATCCGCCTATGTGGGTCAAAACATAGCGTTTAATGAGTATTAAATGTTGAAGACGTTATGTAATATGTATTTAATGTATATGATTGTGTAATATATCATTAAAAGTCATTAACTGCTTATTGCCTCACTATAGCTTAAGCAAGGTTCATAGTCCCAAAAACACTATAAAAGGGGAAAGAACAAATAATTGCAACACACGAAATATTACTGGAACACTTTGATTTATTTTCTTTCTGATTATCTTGTTCTCAAAAGTTTTTTCTTTATATTCTCTTATGATTATCAGTAACCCGTGTTCTTCTAAATTTCTAGTTTTGACTAAAAACTTATTTTTTGATTAAACAAATTGGTTCCATTACAGGGAATCTTATAATCCATTTTCATCAACTATGGCAAACAACAATGATAACAATCAAGGAAATCAGGTAAATCAAAACCAACAAGTTTAGGGAGATCCACAAAATATTAACCTGCTCCCTTCTCCACGTGGTTCACCACGACAATCTCGTGAAGGCACTCTTGAGTCTCAAGCCGGTAGACAGGAACAATCTGAGAATTTTGAAGGGGTAGATGGGGCTTTACAAAAAGCAATTGTTGCACATGTCAATAAAGCTGTTCAGGTTCTAGTTAGTCAGTTACCTGCTGCACCACCTATACCTACACCCAATAACAACACATTGGAGAATCCTCGTTCTGGGCTTGTTAATTCAAGAAACGGAGGAAACCCCAGTGAATCAAAGGAGGGAGAACCAGGTAATTTAGCTAATTCTCATATGCAAAATTTAGTACTAACCCTGCAGAGACAGCTCAAAGAGCAAAATGACCACATAGATCAAATAACCGGAGTTCCACCTGTAATCAAAGGAGTGGATATGGATAAATATTCGCAACAATCTTGGAAGCCAAGCGTTGTTCCCCTTACAATTCCAAAAAAGTTTAAGATACTTGATATCCCAAAGTATGATGGAACAACAGACCCACAAGACCACGTGACAGCATTCACAACTGGCATGAAGGGCAATGATTGACCAAATAAGAGATCGAATCGGTATTAGTCAAAAAATTTGGTGAAAAACTCACCAAAGGGGCGGTAACTTGGTATTCTCTCTTACCCGAAAATTCTATAAACTCTTTTGCTGAGCTTACAGATACTTTCATCAAAGCACATTCGGGAGCTCAGAAGGTAGAAAAAAGAATGGAGGATATCTTCAAAATCAAGCAAGGAGATTCAGAACTACTTCGAGATTTTGTGGATAGATTTCAACGTGAAAGAATGATTTTACCGCGTGTACCTGAAAACTGGGCAGCCATAGCCTTCACAAGTAATTTGAACGAAAGAAGCTCGGAGGCCACGAGGAGACTCAAGGAAAGCCTTCGAGAATTCCCTGCTACAACGTGAAATGATTTTATAATAGGTACAGTACGAAGTTGTCGATTGAAAAGGACACCGTTCTATGATTCAAAAAAAGAGGAAAAGGTAAGTTTGAGAGGTGCAGAAAATGAAAGGAGGTCCGATAAAATAGATACAAGTCTTACATAGGACATGCGGGAAAAGACTAACGATCAAGGCCAGATAATCAAAGGTACGATCACAGATCTAGAAACAATGAGTCAAGTTCCTCATTAAGATTTAGGAACGAGCGAAACAATCATGAGTCTCGAGATGATGACAGAAGTTTAACGGAAAGATTCAGTGGTTATAGTTTCAATGTCAGCACCTCCGAGCTCATAGCTGTTTTGAGAAGGATGGGAGATAAGATCTGATGGCCAAAAGAGATGAGATCAAATCTAAATCGGCGTAACGTTGATCATTGGTGCGAGTTTCATAATGATCACGGCCGTAAAAACTCTGATTGTAGATTTTTACAAAGTGAAGTTGATCATTTATTGAAACAAGGGTATCTTACTGAGTTGTTCCGTGAGAAAGGCAAGGAGGCTTACATGAAAAAAGGCAGGTTCCCCCCAAACCACCACCTCCCAAAAGAATCGTTAACGTCATAAGCGCGGGGGGGGGGGGGGGGATATCAACAGTGTAATGTACACATCATCCAATAAATTTTCTAAAGTCACTATTACCCACAGGAAACGGGTACAACAAGTCTTGGAGGAAGAAAGTATTACCTTCAATGATGCAGATGCGGATGGTGTATTATCTCCACCAAATGACACACTGGTAATATCTATACTTGTATATGATACTAAAGTGAAACGAGTTTCGATTGATCCAGGAAGTTCTGTAAATATTATCCTACTGAGGGTGTTACGTGAAATGCAAACTTAAGAAAAAATGATACCAAAGGCGCATACCTTGTCTGGATTCGATAATTCCAGTGTAGTAACAAAATAAGAGATAATAGTAACAACTTTTGCAGAAGGTGCTGTTAAAGAAACTAAATTTCAAGTGGTAGATATGGAAATGAATTATAATATGATACGGGGAGACCGTAAATCCTTGAAATGGATGTTGCCCCATCAACTTTACACCAAGTTATTAAATTCCCATCACCTTGAGGAATTTGCCAAATCTGTGGAGATCAACATGTAGTTAGGAGTATTAATTCTGTGATAGATGTGGGCACGACGAATGAAGAAAAATAGCAATCACAGAAAGCAATTGAGGATATCACAGTTCAAACCTCAACTAAGTAGGAACAGACAAATATAAACTCGAGACCTGACATAATTCAAGAGCCAAGAGAAAATGAAAAGAGTAAAACAACAATTGAAGAATTGGAAGCTGTAATATTGTTTGAACAATGGCCCGAGCGAAAAGTTTATGTTGGATCAAATCTCAACCCGGATATAAGAGGTATTATAATTAAATTTTTAAAAGCTAACGTGGACTGTTTTGCTTGGTCCCATGCTGATATGACAGGTATACCACCAGAGGTAATGACTTACAAGTTAAATGAAGACCCCTCATTCACACCGATCAAACAAAAGAAGAGAAAGCAAGGAGCTTTCAAAAATCAGGTGATTCAAGATGAGGTTCAGAATTTATTAAAAGTTGGGTCTATCCGAGAGGTAAAATATCCTAACTTGCTAGATAATACTGATGTGGTTCCTAAATAGAATGGTAAGTGCGAGTCTGTGTAGATTATACAGACCTTAATAAAGCTTGTCCAAAATATTCTTTTCCTCTACTACATATAGATCAACTAATTGATGTTACTGCAGGGCATAGACTATTAAGTTTATTAGATGCATATTCAGGTTATAATCAAATCAAAATGAACCCTGAAGATGAGGAGAAAACTTCTTTCATAACAGACAGGGGGGCTTACTGTTATAAAGTAATGCCTTTTGGTCTCAAGAATGCTGGAGCAACCTATCAAAGGCTAGTCACCAAAATGTTCCAAGAACATTTGGGAAAACCCATGGAGGTATATATAGATGATATGCTCGTAAAAACTCAGCATTCTAAGGATCATATATCTCATTTATCTGATGCATTTCAAATTCTTCGGAAATTTAACATGAAGTTGAACCATGAAAAATGCGCGTTTGGAGTTATATAAGGTAATTTTTTTGGATTTTCTTGTTTCTAACCGAGGAATTGAAGTAAATCCTGTGCATATTAAAGCAATAGAGGAAATTCCTGGCGTGCTGACAAGTAAAAAAAAGTCCAAAGACTAACGGGGAGAATTGCAGCCTTGGGAAGATTCATTTCCAAATCATTAGAGAAGTGTTTCAGATTTTTCTCAGCTCTTAAGAAGCGAGATCATTTTGAGTGGAATGAAGAAAGCCAACAAGCACTTAGGAATTTTAAAACATATTTATCAAATCCGCCATTACTTGCAAAACCAAAGACAAGAGAAATGTTGCTTATTTATCTTGCTGTTTCAGAAGTTGCGGTAAGTGTTGTTTTGGTCTGAGAGGACCAAGGTAAACAATCCCCTATATATTATATTAGTAAATCTTTATTAGATGCAGAGACACGGTATCTGCATTTAGAAAACTAGCACTTTCTTTAATCATGTCATCTATAAAGTGAAGACAGTATTTTCAATGCATCATATTGTTGTAGTAACTGCTTATCTATTATGTAATACATTGCATAAGCATTAATTATTAGGGAGGTTACCTAAATGGGATATTGAATTAAGTGAATATGAAATCACTTATCAACCGATAACTTCTATAAAATCTTAAGTATTAGTTGATTTCGTGGATGATTTTAGCCAAGGGATGCAATTAGAAGCGGAAAAGGAGTTACAAGTTTTCAATGGTGCAAACACAGGGACATAGATTTTATTTACTGACGGTTCATCCAATGTAAAAGGTGCAGGTCCAAGAATTATTCTTGTACCACCTATGGGCGAAACCATTAGTCAAGCTATTAAATGTCATTCTATAACTAATAATGAAGTAGAATATGAAGCTGTGATTGCAGGTTTGGAATTGGCACGAGAACTCGGCATAACCCAGATTATAATCAAAAGTGATTCGCAACTCGTGGTTAATCAAATGCCGGGAACTTATACAGCCAGGGAAGCAAGGATGCAGTAGTACGTAGAAAAAGTACGAGAATTGATAAGCAATTTCAAACTTGAAAATTTGTTCAAATACCAAAAAATAAAAATGTTGAAGCAGATGATTTGGCCAATCTCGCGTCTGCAGCTGATGTGGAAAACGATGCAAATGCTTCAGTTATATATTTATTTCATTTTGTTTTCGAACCTGATAAGAATGAGGTAAATTTTAATAACTTAACCCGGGATTGGAGGAACGAAATTTTTGCTTTTTTGTAGTATGGTATCGTCCTTGAGGATTAGATAAATGCACACACACTTAGAAAAAAGACTGCTCGGCACTGTTTATCAAAAGGATAACGTCCACACCATACCATCCAGTAGGTAATGGGCAAGCCGAATCCACAAATAAGGTCATTATCTATAATTTGAAGAAGCAATTACAGGAATCAAAAGGTAACTGGCCTGAGGTATTACCTAGGGTTTTATGGGCTTATCGTACAACTACAAAAATGAGCACAGGAGAAACACCATTTTTATTGGTTTATGGTATTGAGGCTTTAATTCCAGCCGAGATAGGAGAAGCAAGCATATGGTTTGTATAGGCAACAGAAGAATCTAGTAGTGAAGAGATGCGGGACAATATTGATTTATTCGAGGGAAGAAGAGAAGTTGCACTAATATGAAGGGCAGCACAAAAACAAGTTATAAGACGATATTGCGACCGAAGAGTGCGCCTCAAATTCTTCAAAATCGGGGACTTCGTGTGTAAAAAGGTTTTTCAATCTACAAAGGCTGCCAATTCGGGAAAACTAAGTCCAACATGGGAAAGACCCTACAGAGTTCGTGATATTGCAGGAAAACGAGCATATAAATTGGATACAATGGATGTGAAAATTCTGCCTTCACACCGGAACGTTGTTCATTTGAAGAGATACTACTTCTAAGGAAATACCCACGGTCAGGTATCGCCATGTTAAATTTTATATTTGAATTGTTAAGGTTTTACTAATGATTTTAGATGCTAGGCAAAATGCTAACCCGTACTAAATGATGAGTCACGACCTCTAAGGCAAAATGGAATATACTAAAATTTCTGGCTCAGGGTTAAAATTATTCTAATAGAAATACAAATGGGTTAAGCAGTCTTCGTCTATAATCGCACCTTTGAGTCCCGTATGTTTTTCTTTTTCAGGAAAATGACCAGGTGAAAAAAACTAACAAGTGCTCGAGGTTTCATACTTCAACATTCAAACATTTGGAGGACTACATAATATACACAAGCACGTGTAGGAAGAAGGCAAAAGGAATTGTGAAAATTTAAGCCTAACAGAATCAAGTGCAAGATAAAAGCTATGAAGACATGACATTCATCATAGTGTTCTTTTCCATCAACACTCATCATAGTATTTTTTTTCCCATGAGAACAACGGAGCCACTTCTCAAAACTTTCCTAATGTTTCGAAGCTAAAGGGATCCAATGTATCCTCAAAACAGTTAGGGTAAAGACTATGTATTAAAATGGGTTATAAGGAAAAACCTTGTTTCCATTGTTCTTCTTTTGTTAAAATCCGTTACAAGAAAAATAGTTACTAGAAAGCTATAGATGTAATCCAAATACATATAAAGTGTTATTCAAAACTTGTCAAAGTTTGGAAATAAAAACTTGTCAAAAAGTTATTTCAAAAGAAACATGTGTGTTCCTATTTCTTTCATCGTATAATAGCACCATTATGAAATTGAGACATCTTCTTCATTAAGTGTTTAAATATAAAAGGGCCCTCTTTTATAAAACTCATGGTTAAACTATCTAATCATGAGATTAACCGAAGCATTTTTAAAGAACAAAAATGCAAACTATTTTCTATGTCCTTGCAAATAAAAAGGCCAGAATAGAACAAACGGAAGTTTAACAAAAACTTCTTAAACATTTAAAATTAAGACTAAGTATAAAACTTAGTCATTACACTGTTCATACATGAAAACTACCCCATAACAAGACTTGGGGACTTGAACTTCTAAAACCATATCTTAAATGAAAATAAGGTCGGATCACCAATTTTATAAAAGTAAAAAACAAAAGTGAATTCATTTCAAATGAATGATCACTGAGAAGTTTAAGGAAGAGAAACAGGAACATCAGGAGCAATGGTTCCAACTTGAGCAGGAGCATCTATAGGCACGGCTTCAGCTTGGCTGGCAACAATAGGCTCGTTGGGGATAGGAAGAGTCGCGACACCCACACTTGTTTCAAATTTGATAGAAATTTCAGTTGCGAGAGCCTCACTTACAGAAACTTTAACCTCGGGAGCTTCAGCCTCGAGAATTTCAGCTTCAAGTGCTCCAGCTGCGGGAGCCTCAATCATAGGAGAAGGGAAGTCTAATGGTTGTTGAGCTTTTTCAATGGTCTATATGACTTTGGCCAACTCAACCTCCAAGTTAAAATTCTCGTGGCTAGCCTCAACTAAAGCATCACGATGTGAGTTAAGAAAAGCCCAGCTCACATCAACGACCAGTTTATCTTCAAGGAGCCCGTAGTCTCTTTTCCAGGTAGCAATCTCATCTTTGAGTTCTTCGTTTTCGGCCAAGGTTGAATCGTAAGAAGCTTGAAATGAGGCATGAGAACTCTCTAAAGCATGAACCTTATCAGTGGAAGCTCTCAAATCCACTTGAATCTGAGTCAGATTCTGCACCACGTCTCTCACATAAACTTCGGTTTGGCTTATAAGTGCCATTAGTTCTCTAATCTCTTCACTGGCCTTGGATAACATCTCCGAGAAAGAGGATTCAAGACGTTCTTTTTTCTTTCTCTTCCTGGCTTGAAGAAGCTTTGACTACTGCCAACTCAAAAGTTAATGCTCGCACCTGCTGCTCTAGGTTACCCCTATTTACTTGCAAATATTCTATATTCTTATACTATTGAAATGCTTCTTCCAGTTAGCCACCTCTAATGGAGAGTAACGAGCCACTTTCTCAAAATCCAGAATGGCCTTTTCAGAGTCACGGGCCACTTTCTCTAATAGAGAAATTCTGCCCATTAACTCTGACCAATAAGATTGGCCTGTAATTAAAAGCGAGGAAAATAAGAATCCTAGAAAGGAAATTTTTTGCAAAGGTAAGTACAGAAGGAAAAATTTTACATACCTTCAAAGTGGAGTGAACTATATCATTCATCAAGGTTAGGGCAACTATGACTATTCATCTTTCCTTTCTTAATTGGGTTAATCAAAGGCTCAGGCCAAACATCTGCCTACCCAGACTTTCTCAAAAGGTTGCTGTCAGTAGGGACTTCAATAGTCACGCTCCTAATAGCAATAGTTCTGATCGTAGAACCCACCTCTATGTGAGGGACAATAGAAGGGGGAACCACTAAAGGAGGGGCGGTAGAAGAAGTGAAAACAGTAGAGGACGGTATAGAAGTAGATGGAACAGGTAAGGCAGAAATTATAGGCAAAGGAAGAGGAGGAATTGCAAACACCGGGGTTGAAAAAGAAGAGTGGAGAAATTCATCCGAAACAAGACCAACATCACCACGCTCGAAGCCACTAGCAAAACGTCGGCTGATGGATTCACGAGAATCACGGGGGGTAACATCGTTATCAGAGACGAGGTGGACAGGTACAGTAGGAGAAGAAGTACGAGGTGAAACCTCAGCTTCATCATCATATATGATGTGTATCCTAGCTCTTGGCCTCTCTACTAAAGAGTCGCCTTCATCTTCATCTTCCTCCTCGGAGTCATTTCCAAAAGTTTTTCTCTTCACAAGTATACCTCGAGCTCTTCCTCATGTAATTTGAGTTCCTGAAGAGGCTCGAGAGGCCGCAACTGCTTCAGCAAAAATGCCTCGAATTGAAAATCCTGACAAAAAGAAGGATAAAAGTTAAAGCAGTGAAAAGAAAATTTTACATATGGGAAAAATAAAATAAAAAAACTCTTACCATGGGATTTCACTTTCCAACCATGTAGATTGGAAGTAGATTTCCAAGTCTTAGCCTCCATAGGCGCGACTTTCAAAAGTTTATCTACCCAACCACGAAAATTGGGAACGGTATCCACAACTCCCATGGTTGCTACAATAAAGGAAAAAAAAATTAGAAGGATTATTGAATTTAGAAAAAAGGTACGAGAAGGGTAGAAGAAGGTAGAAGACTTACATGCAAAATTCCACTTCTCAGCGAAGAGAGTGTTTTCATTACCCACCAAACCAGCAGTGGGAGCAGCAACAAATTGGGCATATCGGCCACGATCTTTATCATCCTCGGGGCTCACCAAAACCCTTTTACTCCTAGCCAGTAAGGTGAAAACACCATTATGAAAAAATCTAGGGGAGTAAAGGTGAATTAAGTAAGGAAAGGAAAAATCCACATTTGCCAAATTGGCTAGATATCTTAAGCAAGCAAGGCCCTCCATACCAAAGGGCCTATTTGTGCTAAGCTAACTTTGAAAAAATGACAAAAAATCAAGGATTACTAGGTCTGGTTTGAATCCAACAGTAAAAGGATATGAATAAATAAAAGAAAACCAGACATGTAGGAAGTAATTCTTTGGTTTGTATTGAGAATTACGATGGGAAAATCACTACTCCAATGACAATCTTTGCACACTACAGGAGCTAGAACCTCTGTAATCAAAGTGGATAAGTGTCAGCGCGATCAAGCCAGAAACTTGGCTCTGAAGAGATTGCCTATCGTGATGAAAAGATAAGTCATTTGGGATAATTTCTTCTACCAAGAGCTCTTCAATGATTCAGAGGGTTCTTTACCCTTAGATGAGGATCTTTAAGTAAAAGAACCCCTAGCTCTGGAAGAAGAACCAGAACTAGGAGAGGGTACTACAGAACCACCACCACGCGTAGACCCTAAATTACAAAGTCTACGACCCATTCTATGTCTAACAGGGGCATTGGGAAAGTTGTCTAAGATGGGAACTCTCCTAGGATTAGGGTTCGAAGAAGACATGATGAGTAGGAAGAAGTAAACAGTGATTTGTGCAGTTCAAGTGTTTGAAGAATGTTTCTGTGATAAAAAGTAAAAGGTAAAATCGTATTTATGCTGATAGGAAACTGTCAAAAGGAAGAACGCAGTAATGGAAAAGTCATAATAATGGTAACTGGTACTTCGTGAATATTGGAGCCGTAAAAAGCCTTGAAAAGAGGTGTAAAACTGCATAGTTGATAAGGACATGACACGTTTGAAGAACATTAAATGGAAGTGATCATTGAAGCGTCGATCTTGTCATGGCATTAATAGTGACAAAAATTCTCCTTTAATAAAATTCACTTCCCAAATATTCAATTGAAGAATAAATGGAAAGTGGGGGGATTATCTGTATTGGAAAAAATAGAGTTTGAATATTAAAGCTGACATGTCATGACACGTGGATTAGTCAAATGGTCAAAGAGTTATAATTAGCTAAGAGATGTGTGCGGCAACAGACACGAGCAAATATAGCAAAAGAGGCACGTGGCAGATATGAAAGTGACCTAGACCCCTACCTATTTAAGTTATTTAAAGCTCAGGGATCACGACGAATCAAGAAGAATGAATCTGTCCGTATATGTAGGTCCAAACATAGCTTTTAATGAGTTAAATGCTGAAGATGTTATGGAATATGTATTTAATGTATATGATTGTGTAACGTATCATTAAAAGCCAATATTTTGCTCATTATTGCAACATTATAGCTTAAGCAAGGCTCATAGTCCCAAAAAAGCTATAAAGGGGGAAAGAAGAAACAATTGAACACACAAAATATTACTGGAATACAGTTTGATTTATTTGTTTTCTGATTATTTTGTTCTCAAATTTTTTTTCTTTATATTCTTTTATGATTATTAGTAATCCGTGTTCTTGTAAATTTCTAGCTTTGACTAAAAACCTATTTTTGGTTAAACAATACTGCTGGAAGACAAAAAGATGCTCTATCCCAAAGGCTGAGGAATCTTATTGTTCATACTAAACCCAGTAATTATATGAATTAGGTTTGGCTGTTTGGATCGATAGCAACTCACTTCGGAACTACTTTTGACCTAAAATTGTGGTCACCGTCCAAATCAGTAGGAAGGCACGCTTGGTGTCAAAGTACGCGTCGACCAGAACGCCGATTCCTTCGTTATACTACATACGTATTATTTCAAACATTTGGAAAAAAATTGGAACGCTTATTAAAAAATTCCACATCAACTCAAATTAAGTCCAAATGCCCTACTAAATGTCATTTAATTGATTGGTCGGTCTGGATTTTGGGATTTTTATAATTTTGTGAAGAGCATACTTGGCAGTTGATGAAAATTAAAATTTGAAGTTGAAAATCACTTTATGCCAAAAAGGTAAAAAAGAGAATTGCAATGAAAGTTTTGGACTTTAAAAGGAGAAATTAAGAATAAAAATGAAAGGAAAAAAATGGTAAATGACATGCAAATGGAGAAAAAATAAAAGGCAACAATGGATCTCAACAACAACAACGACAATTACCCAGTATAGTCCCACAAAGTGGGGTCTGGGGAGGGCAATATGTATACGAGCCTTACCCCTATCCAAAAGGGCAGAGAGGCTGTTTCCAATCGACCCTCGGCTCAGTGAAGAAAAGGAAAAACAAAAACAAAAACAAAAACAAAAACTGAATTAGGCATCCGATAAACAAAAACAGAATCATGGGGATACACCAGTTAACCCCTTCCTGATTCTCTTCATCCCAAAAAACAGAAAACCACATGCCTCCATTACACAAAACTCATAAAGAGAAATAGATGCTTTATATCAGTAAAATCCAATATGCCTCCTCATAATAGAATAGAAGCCTAGAGGCCGTAGATAAAACGAGTTCGCACTTCGCAGTATGCAAGTATGCGATATCTTGCAAGATAACTTTAGCTTGACATAATACTCTTTAATAGTTTTCCTCTTCAATTCCTTTTTCACAACAGAGATACAAGGACGAACTTCTCTACCCACCACGGTATAAGATCCATCTCGAGTAAACGCAACTGCACTCCTCTTTCATTTCCTTACATTCTGAAAATCACAGTACCAAATAATATCTGTGTTTTTTATGAGATGGAGCAATATAGTGACTAAGCTGAAAACAGTTCAAATTTCAACCACCGAGGGGTATCATGAACAGACAAAGCTACACAGATTCTCAAAACCACTAGTGATGAAGTGCACAGCACCATAAAAACACAAAACTTCTAACTCTTCACAACCACATAAATTGAGCTATAAGTAGAATCAACAGGGCATAATCAACACCTTTCTCCTTACTCAAAAAAAAAAAAAAAAAAAAAAAAAAAAAAAAAAAAAAAAAAAAACCCCTTGATACAATCGTGCAAAAGCAAACACTGGAAACTTGTTTTTGTGATCTACAAGCAAAGACCCAAGCATAACAATATATCCAGAAGATAAATATACAATGTCGAGTTTAGAGTTCAGCCAATTGCTGCATGTCCAGACTCCAGTAATAAGAAGTGTAGAAGAAAACAATGCAATAAAAAGGGTCAGCTGAGGGACAAATGTGATTCTACTATAATGGCTGGGGTCAAAGGCCAAAAACATATTAAGATAAAAAAAGAAGAGAAGCTTCAAAATTGAAGGGAAGCTAGATCAGCTATTTTAGAGTGCCAGTGTCTTTGTTCGCTACCAGTGGAATTCCAGAAGACGCAATAAAATACAGAAAACCAATGCACTTCCCTTCGCTCCAAGCACAAAAATAAGAAGAATACAGTGATTTAGTTGAAGAGGTTCACCTCTAGTTGCTCCAAAGTGGCATATGATCCATTGCCCAACTTGTTCCTGACAGTGGCAAAATCCATGGGATTCTCAATCACCTCATGGTAATCAGGAAGCTCTTCAGGATCAACAGGTTCCGCATAAACACCATATATGTCTTTCTTCTGTAGCAACAATGGATCTCGAAGTAGCATAATATGAAGGGTTTGGAACCTAGCATATACTTCTTTCTTTAATAACCTAGTTACTTATTATTTTTCCCCGCGAGAGCTTGCTAATTTAATGCAAGGGATTCGGAATCTGTTTTATCTTTGTTCCATTTTCGCGGAGTAGACAAAGTATATTTTCTTTTCTGTTTAACCAAATAATGTTATTTGGTCAAAGTAGACTTTTGAGAGATGAAATCGGGTTACTCATAATTAAGAGACCAAAAAAATTAATAGACTTTTTGAGAATATAAATAAAACAGTAAAAAGTTTGTATTTCAATATGATGTAAATGATTTTTGGTATCCTTACAAATGATGAAACCTTCTCCTTTTATAGGTAATAAGGGGTAACGGCTTAATCTAATAATAAAGGACATTTAATGAGGCGTTACACAATCATTGCTATTAAATACTGATTCTCTAACGTATCAGACAATTAATAATGAATTTAGATTACTTTTTGCCGTTAAATTTTTGTCTTCAATGCCCTTTTTACCGGTTGGTATTAAATGACTTGAATTGGTACGAAACTCATGTCTAAACTCCTTCACGTGCCTGTTTAAATTTCTCTTCACGTATATGTCATCTCCCGTGCCTTTTACTGGATTATTACACTTTGACTATTTGACCAGCCCACGTGTCATCAAATCATTAATTTAAATTCAATTTTTTCCCAATACAGATAGTCCTCCCTCTCCCCCCCCCCCCCCCCAACTTTCCATTTATTTATCAATTAAATAATTGAGAAGTGGATCTTCATAAAAAAGGGAATTTTTGTCACAATTAATGCGTCTTACAGTGTTGACGTCTCAGCTGTCCTACTCATTTAATGCTTCACACACGTGTCATCCTCTTATTGGATCTGCAATTATGCACCCTTTTTCAAAGCTTCTTACTCCACTATTCACGAAGTGATAGTTACCTTTATTATAGGCTTTTCATTATTCCACTTCTAAGTTTGACGCTTGTCATCGTATACATGTTTAACCTTTTTCTTCCTTTGTCTTCTTCTTCACAAACCTTTAGCAAATACTCTCTTCCTTACTTTTGCTTCTTTCAACCCATCTTTGTTCAACAATGGCATCTGCAAACCCTAACCCCAAAAGAGTTCCAATTTTAGACAAATTTCCCAATGCCTCTGTTAGACATAGACGAGGCATAGACGGTAGACTTCGACCAGGGGTTGAATCTACTTGAGACGGCTCTTCTGGTTCCTATTCTAGGAGTTCTATTTCAAATACACCTTTCTCTAATGGTAAAGAAATTTATGATTCTTCTCGAGAACCTTTAGGGGACGAAATCGTACCCGGCGATTTATCTTTTATCAGTGATAGAAAATCTCTTGAAAAGCAAGTTGTTGGTTTGGAAAAAACCGATACATATCCTACTTTAGTGACCGAACTCACAATCCCTTCCATTAGAAAAGATTGTAACTGGAAAAACAGTCTCCGAATGTCTATTCCTACCCCAAATCAAATAATTTCTTCTATCGGGATTGGGTATTTTTTTTATTTATACTTACTCTTTTACTTTGGGCTTTAATCCTCCGATTGACCCCGGTTATTCTCGATTTTTGTCGTTTCTTTAATATTTGTTTGGCCCAAGTTGGTCCCCTGGTATGGAGGATAGTGGCTTGTTTAAGATTTCTATCCTCCAAAGCCAACGTCAACTTTACTTTTTCTCACCTCATCCATTTATACCATCCTAACTTAATATACCATGGGGTTTTTACCTTGACTGCGATGAGCAAGAAGGTTTTAGTAAGCCTAGAAGACGAAAAAGATCGTGGATGGTATGCCCATTACGTTGTTGTTCGTACAGTAGATTTGTTTGGCGAAACAAACATTCCCTTCCTTGAAAAGTGGAATTTTGCACGTAAGTTTATTTTTATTGGACCTACCTATTTTTTGAGAATTTCGATTTTGATTTCATCTCTTTTTGGTTTTTTATAGAAACCATGGTAGATGTGGAACCTGTTCCCAACTTCCTTAATATTGATTGCATATCCTTCTTTTGATCAGGATTTGGTTACAAAGGAATGGCAGCCGAAGTAGCTATGTCCATTCGTATGTCTGGCAACGCAGCATTTGACTTGGACAAGGCTCGAGCCTTGCCTCAAAAAAGAAAAGCTATAGGAGAAGGCACGGAGAATGAAGAAGAGGAAGGTACCTCTTTAGTAGCCAGGACAAGGGTTAGAAGACGAGCCATCAATGATGATGAAATTAAAGATATTCCTGCTCAACCCCCGAGCCTGTTTTGATTCTTTCAGATAAGGATACCGTGCCAAAAGGTACGAGTGAACCAACTCAGTGTCCCTTCGATGGTGGCTTTTGGAGTAGCGAGCTCGGACCTATTTTTTATGAAGCCCCTCTTTCTTCATTCATTCCTACTTCATCCATTCCTTTGCCAATTGTAAATGTTTCATCGTCACCATTGATTGCTTTCGTTCCTTCTCCAGTTTTGACTACTTCCACTCTCGTTGGGTCAATTTCTACATCTTCTCCTTCCATTCCTGCTTCAATTCCTACGACTCCTGTAGTGTTTACTTTTTCTACTACCCCCCCCCCCCCTTCTGTTGTTCCATCTTCATCTGTTCCTCCAATATAGGTTAGTTCCAGCAATAGAGGCGTGTCTATGAGGAGTGTCACCCTTGAAGTCCCTGCCAATCAGAGCCTTTTAAGAAAATATGGGGGGGCAGATACTTGGCTTGAGCCTCTTATCGGAGGGATTGAGAGGAACAAAATGCAGAGCCACAGTTGCTACACCTTGATGAATGACATAGTTCATTCAACTTTAAAGGTAACTTTCTTGACCTTGAATGTTTTTCTTCTCTTCCTTTCTAAGTCCTGACTTTTATGTTTTATAACCGTAGGCTAATCTTATTGGGACCGAGCTGATATGGTGAGTCTCTTTGTTAGAGAAAAAGGAGTGTGAGTCCACAAAAGCTATCTCTGAACCTAGGAAAATAGCTGAGGATGCCATACTTGAAGCAGCGAATTGGAAGGATCAATTTGAGAGTGCTCAAGGGACTATAGAGGAATTACAGGAGAGCACGGTTCATTTGGAGCAGCAGAATCGTAGTTTATCTTCAGAGCTAGGGACTGCTAACGCCTGTTGGGGTCAACTTAAAAAGGATAAAGAGCTTTTAGAATGCTCTTTATCTAAAGACAATGATGAGGTTAAAGAGCTCAAGGCTCTTTTGGAGAAGAAGGAGGAATACGAAAGGGAGTAGGCAGAGAACCTAACTCATGCTCAAATGACTTGAGGACTTCTTCAGAGAAAATTCGTTCCTTGGAGAATTCCCATGCCTCTCTTGAAGCTTCATTGGATTCCGACCTAGCTGAGTACCAAATAGCAAAAAATGATGTTGCTATGTGGGAAAAAGAATACAAGGCTTTGGAGAAGGAGTACAATGCCCTTGAAGAGAATTTTCACATAGAAGTGACTTGGGCTTTTCTAAATTCTCGACGTGATGTCTTGATGGAGGCTACACAAGAAAATTTTGACCTGCAATCTAAACTGGCCAAAGTCATGGATACTATCGAGAAAAGCCAACAACTTGCTTATACTCCTTCTCCTGCCCTTGGAAGTATTGGTACCCCTTCTCCAGCTCTTGAAGCTCATGGAACAGATGAGTTATTAAATTCAGAAGCAATTACTGAGGTGGCTGAAGCTGTGATTCCAGTTTCTGAAGATGAAGATTCTATGACACATCCTATGGCAATTGAGGTTCCTACGACTACTACTTCCCTTGCTGAAACTTCAGACTTAGCTGAATCCATGCATACTGTTGATTCTTCAGAAGTTGTTACCATGCCTATTATTGCCTATAAAAGTGAGGTTACAACTTCTGAAGCCCCAACTCCTTCAATGAACAATTAAGTTTTTGCTTTTTTGTTCTTTTTTTAGTACTGTCGATGAAGTCCCCAGTTACTATAATTGGGCATTTGTAAACACATTTTTCTGATGACTAAGTTTTTTTTCTTAGTCCTTTATGTTAAGAAGGTTTATGAGTACTTCTTTATATTCTTTTCCTTGCCTACTTACTTACTTAGGACTTATAGAATAATTTTCTACTTACCCTATTCTTGCTTATTTTTCTTTTTAGGACTTAGAGAATAGGTTAGCATTTTTATCTTTTTAGAAAATACTTTTATGATTCTTCTCATGGATTATCATCATGAGGAAAACAAAAGAGGGCCCTTTTATTTATCGACACTTAATGAAGAAGAAGTCTCAACTTCATAATAGTATTGTAATACGATGAAAGAAATAGGAATATTCATGTTTCGTATGAAATAACCTTTGACAATTTTTTATTCAAGAACTTTGACAAGTTTAAGTATTACCCTCTCTGCCTTTTCGGGTAGGGGTAAGGCCCGTCTACATATTACCCTCCCCAGACCCCACTTTGTGGGACTATACTGGGTAGTTGCTGTTGTTGTTGTTGTAAATGGAGCTTCTTCTTCCTGGCTGCCGATGAGCTTCATTATAACCGCGCGTATTCTATTCACATCATCGTTTGATGTCATGCCCAGAGGCGGCTCAATCCCAAGGCAACTAAAGTCACGGCTTTAGGCCCCTAAAAATATGGGGTCCCAAATTTTATTCATGTTATATATATAATAAGTATATTTGAAATAATTATTTCTATAATTCTTTGTAATGATAAGTAAATCTTGTGATAAATTATTTATTATGTAATAATCATTATGGCATAGTTCCAAATATTATGCTATTTTTAGGGAGAATTTGGTTGAGCTATAACAAATAAATAGTATTAACATTTTTGCCCCCAAAGGCCTCAATTTACGGTTTAGCTTATGCCCCGAACTCCATCGAGCCGCTACTGCTCATGCCCAATTCATGACCCATCTGTTTAAAATTATGAAACAAAATATCAAGAAGAGTTTTAGAAAATTACACTGCAAGTTTATAATTATTCGATACAGAAAATAATTAAAGAACATCGAGTGGGAAACCAAAAAAAATTGATACAAAAAATTATTTACTTTATTTTCCAAATTATCATATTAAGGCTTACTAAATATGATTATCTGTTGTTGCAGTTTATTTTAACCCGTGCAAAAGTTAATTTTTCGCTATAAGATATATACGGCAATTGAAAAAATTGATAGTTGAACGTAAGGCTGTTTGGTGTCCCGGTTCTGGGCCTATTTGTGCCTGACGGGTCGGGCGTCACGGTCCCGGGCCTGGCGTGCCGGGCCTGGCATGCCTGGCGGTCCCGGGCCTGGCGGTCCTCCAGGTTGGGACCGGCCCGTGAAGGGCCTAAGCACACTGCGGTCCTAGGCATGGTGGGCCGGGCCTAATGGGCCTGACGGTTTTTTTTTAAAGTCAATATCTTGTATAGTAGTCATTAGTATAGTGTAGAATATATTTTATATGGTGTACTAAGTTATTAGTATAGTATATATTATGTTGTAGTAATTAGTATATATTGTATATTATGTATATATTGTGTTGTAGTAATTAGTATATATTGTATGTTATGTATATATGGATATATGTTATGTATATAATGTGTTGTAGTAAATTAGTAATTAGTGTATATTGTATGTTATGTATATATTGTGTTGTAGTAATTAGTATATATTGTATATTATGTATATAGTGTGTTGTAGTAAGTAGTATATATTGTATATAATGTATATAAAAGAATGTAGTAATTAGTATATTGTATTGTATGTTATATATTGTATGTTATATAAATATTCAAGGATTGATATCGAAGAAAAGACAAAGAAATATTGAGAAAAAAGATATTCAAGGATATGATAAAGAGCATATTTATTGACCAAAATGGCATATCTTTCTTAGTCTTCCTTCCCCCAATGGAATGAGCACAAAAAGGTACTAATACCACCATTAAAAGGAAAAAAACTAAAAGAAGACGTGCCAATGTACAAGTTACATCATAATTTATGTTGTATTTCTAACAAATCTCATAAATCCGTCAAGGTTGGGAGGAGGTTGTGTTGGCGGTGGTGGAAATGAAGCTTGTTCATCACCACTTCCGGGTGAAGTCGCTTCCTCAGCAAGTTCTGCTATCATTTCTTCATATGCCTCATCTATTGCCGGTTGTGATTCTGCTATGCCAAAGTTCCTTCTTTCTGCGCAGATCCAATCTCTAAAAAGCACTGATTTTTCCAAGCTCTCCCGCATCGACGCTCTGTGATCACCAATTTGTAGTCTTGCTTGACTGAAAGCGCTCTCCGATGCAACAGTTGACGCTTGAATTGATAGAACATCCCGAGCCATCCTTGCAAGAACGGGAAAATGCTTTTCCCTTGACTTCCACCATTCCAAAAGGTCGAAAGAGCCGTCTGGATTCTCCTTTTCTAGTCCCTGTGACAAGTAAACTTAAAGCTCATTTAGATGGGAAATTTCATCAAAATTATCACCTTGAGAACCCCTGAACTCCGTCTACGATTTAAGAGCTGTTAAGCCAGCAGCTCTTTTAGACGATTGTGATGTAGACGAAGTAGGGATTGGAATATTTGGCCTAGCATGCTCTAACGCCTATTTATAAGCATTATAAACAGTTTGAGCATTAATTTTAATTGATGCTTTCGCATCAGCTAGTGTAGCAATTTCGTCTTCTGAAAAAATCTAAAGCTTTATAAATATTAGAATACCAAAAGTGAGGACCTCCTAATTTCATTGTTGGATTTAACATAGCAGCTACACCAAAAATAGTAGGGATTGGAAAAAAATATTTTTTAAACTTTTTTTTCATTTCATTTATTGCAAGTTCATAAATATCCCCACCCTCGCTAAATTCAACAAACAAATCAGCTAGTGCAGCAATATAAACTAAACAGTCAGAAATAGTCGGATAATATTGTCCAGAAAAAGCATTTGTAGCCACTTGAAAATGTTCTAAAAAATCTAAAAGAATTTTAACATTAGTCCAATCTTGGGTAGTTAGCATTTCATCATCATCCTCACTACCTACCCGAGAATTAAACGTAGCATTAATTGGGTTTCTATATTCATACGCTACTACTAAACTTTCGTACATGTAATTCCACCTAGTCGGGCAAGGTTTAGGAACCTTTCTTTCTCTAAGGCCATATTCATCACATTTTTTAAAATATTCTCTAAGTCTAGTTCTACGGTTTGAATAAAGTAGCCAATTAAGAGCCATTCTCACCTTTTCAATTTCTATGTTTAATATTCACATACCATCACCAACAATTAAATGATAAATATGACAAATACATCTAACAAGGAAAATATTACTAAATTCAGGATTAAGGGTTTGTGTTAGCATGCCTATTGCACTAGTGTTGCTAGAAGCATTATCCATAGAAATTGTTATTATTTTATCACTAAAGCAAAAATATCTACATATATCTGAAACAGTGTTAGCCATAAACCTACCCGTGTGCCGTGAATTAATTATTCTATATGCAATATGCGTTTTTGCATTGTCCAATCTTCATCTACATATGTCTGAAACATTGTTACCTATAAACTTATTGGAATGTTCAAGAAGTTCAAAGCGTTTGTGGAGAATCAAAGTGGTCTCACCATAAAGGCGATGATATCCGATCGTGGAGGAGAATTCACATCCAAGGAATTCAAGGAATTTTGCGACAACAATGGCTTACAACGTCCTCTAACTCTTCCGTATTCACCTCAGCAAAATGGTGTTGCAGAAAGAAAGAATAGGACCATCCTTGATATGGCCCGGAGTATGTAAAAGAGCAAAAGGATGCCTAAGGAGTTTTGGGCCGAGGCAGTGGACTGTGCGATCTATCTAGCAAATTGCTCTCCCACTAAAAGCGTCAAGAACAAAACGGCCATTGAAGCTTGGAGTGGAAGGAAGCCCGACATCTCACACCTACGAGTGTTCGGAAGTGTGGCATATGCTCATGTGCCAGATCAAAAGAGGATGAAGCTCGATGAAAAAAGCGAGAAGCTCATATTCGTGGGCTATGACTCAAGTTTGAAGGGTTACAAGCTATACAATCCCAAGACCGGTAAAGTAATCTCAAGTCGAGACGTGGTGTTCGATGAAGAAGCAACATGGGATTGGAATGTTCCCGAAGAGGAGAACTACGATTTTCTCCCTTATCCGTTCGAGAGTAATATAAGGAACGAAGAATATCTAGAGGTTCAAGAACCTTCTAGTACACCATCTTCGCACTCTCCACATACTCTAACCACACCAAATGAAGCGACACCAACATCAGGAGGAGAATCAATTAGGCTACAATATCGCACAAGGAGCATTGAGGAGTTGTACGAGGTAACTCAGCCTATGAAGGATCTAACATTGTTCTGCCTTCTTGACAATTGTGAGCCAATAAGCTATGAAGACGCAGCAAAAAGCGAGAAGTGGAAACGTGCCATGGACGAGGAGATTCAAGCAATCAAGAGGAATGATATGTGGGATCTCGCTACTCTACCAAAGGGGCATAAGGCTATTGGTGTAAAGTGGGTGTACAAGGCCAAGAAGAATTCCAAAGGTGAAGCTAAAAGATACAAGGCAAGGTTGGTGACGAAGGGATATAGTCAACGAGCCGGCATAGACTATGACGAGGTATTTGCTCATGTCGCTCGTCTAGAAACTATAAGATTGATGATCTCACTTGCGACTCAGCATAATTGGAAGATTTATCAAATGGATGTCAAATCCGCGTTCCTTAATGGCCACTTAAAAGAAGAAGTCTATATAGAACAACCTTCGGGATACATCGTGAAAGGCCAAGAGAATAAGGTGCTAAAATTGAAAAAGGCCTTTTACGGGTTGAAGCAAGCGCCTCGGGCATGGAATAGCAGGATAGACAAGTATTTCCAGCAGAATGACTTTACAAAATGCCCACATGAGCATGCCTTCTACGCCAAAGTAAGCAAGGATGGAGATGTTATGCTTGTGTGCCTATAGTGGATGACTTGATATTCACCAGTAGTAATCCCAAAATATTCGAGGAGTTCAAGTAAGCAATGGTTCGGGGTTCGAGATGGCCGACATTGGACTTATGGCTTACTATCTTGGGATCAAGGTGAAACAAAAGAAAGAAGGACTATACATATCCCAATAAGGTTATGCGAAGGAGGTGCTGAAGAAGTTTAAGATGAATGACTGCAAGTCGATGAACACACCGGTGGATTGTAATCTCAAGTTGTCAAAAGAAGATGAAGGATACTTGGTGGACCCAACACAATACAAGAGTTTGGTTAGAAGTCTGAGGTACCTAACCTGCACGAGGCCATATATTCTCTACGGAATTGGACTAGTAAGTCGATATATGGAAGCACCTACAATAAATCAGTTGAAGGCACCAAAGAGGATACTACGCTACATCAAAGGTACGATTGACTATGGTCTGTTTTATTCAACTTCTAATCACTTCAAGCTAGTTGGATACAGTGATAGTGATTGGGCCGGAGACATAGATGATAGTAAGAGTACGAGTGATTTCGTGTTCTATATGGGAGATACGGCGTTCACATGGAGTTCGAAGAAGTAACCCATTGTGACTCTGTCAACGTGTGATGCCGAGTATGTAGCAGCAACATCGTGCACCTGTCATGTAGTGTGGCTTAGGAAGTTACTAAATGAGCTTAAGTTTTCTCAAAAGGAAGCTACAGAGATATATGTAGATAACAAGTCTGCGATTGCTCTAGCAAAGAATCCGTCTTCCATGATCGAAGCAAGCACATTGATACGAAATACCATTACATCAGGGAGTGTATTACAAATAAAGAGGTGCAGATAAAGTACGCGAAGTCATTTGACCAAGTTGCTGATATTTTCACAAAGCCTCTAAATCACGAGACGTTTCAGAGATTACGGAATATGCTCGGTGTGACGAAATCAAGTTTAAGGGGGGCTGTTGAAAAATATTCTTGACTTTGGGTTATGTGTTTTGGATTTGGGCTTGTAAGTATCCAAGTATATTAGATCAAGATTGTACTCCATTATCTAGAAACTTCTTGTAATATGTAGTAGTCGAAGTGTGTAGAATAATCTTGTAAAATATCTAAGTCTAGAATTATCATGAGAATACTTAGGAATTATCTAGATACTAGTAGATGATGAAGTGTTCTAGACTATTCCATTGTGTAGTATAAATAGAGATATCACCCCTTATTTGTAATTAAACAATAAGCAATAAAAAAACATTCAAGATCAATCAAGTTTCTAAATCATCAATCCTCTCTTTCACAAATAATATATATATATATATATATATATATATATATATATATATATATATATATATATATATATATATATACACTATTTCCAACACTATATGCATTAAAGTATGATTTTGTCTTACCATTTCAGCCCACCATTTAGCAGATGAAAAATCCATCTCGGCTTTAGATCTTTCCAATCTATAGTTCTATACATAGATTCCAATCACAAACAGTATTTAGTAACATAGAGATTTGGGGGAACATATACAAAGGGGATCAATCATTAATTGAAAAGCGGCGGAAGCGTACCTTATTTAGAGCAAAAGGCTTTTTCAGTTTCAGCTGGTATCTGTCAGATCAAGTACAGAAAATTCTTGTGTCTTTATCTGTCTTTATACTTTATTGAATCAAAGAGTTGACTGCAAAAATAGGCAGAAAGAAAACAAAAGAGAAAAAAAAAAGGTGGAATATCCCTCAATTATTATGTTCTCTCTATATCTCTATGTTGTTAAAGAAATGGGCAGAAGAAAAAGGTGGAATACCCCTCAATTATTATATTCTCTTTATCTTATTTTATTACAAAAATGGTTCTAGTTCAAACCAAAAAGTTAATTCAAAAAAATGAGAGTTATTCAAAACATATTGAGAGATCATCCATCCTCTTCGCTATCGATGTCAGACTCTTCAACAGCACACCGCACGCCGAGGGGTGAACATATGAAGCGAACAATATAATATGGATTAATATAGGATTGGGATGAGTTCTAATCAGATCATATTAAAGAAATACTTGATATTACACCTAATTTAACTCCAAAAACTAACTTAACTTAAATGAGTATTATTCAAAGCATATTAAAGAGGTGGAACATCCCATGTGGGACTCTTCAATGTATGTTTATTACTTCTTTGGGAATATTTCCACTACTTAAAATAATAAACGTGTGAAAAATTTAAGGATGGAACCCTTTGTTTTTCGGTTTCTATCTCTATTCTTATTCCTCTGAGTCTCCGAGTTGTATTACTTATATTTTTTACCATCCCCCTCGTCCCTCAGGTACACAGCTCCATAAGGACTAAGGCTTCAATTTTGAAACCCGTCTGAATCTGAGTCTTTTTCGTGTAGCACTTTGAATAATTTTGTTATCGATTTAACTTAATAGTGCAAATTATTATTATACTATTTGTGCATTTTAATTAATACAGTGTAGGCAGGTTAATTAAACTGATACTATATAATTATATAAATTTAACGTTATACAGTTATTACCTTTACTCGATTAATATTTTTTTGAGGAAAAATTAACTTAACGCTTTGCGGAATGATCACATGCACATATCTTATGTGTTATTCTAATGCGTCCAGAAAGGACTACTATAACATTAGCTAGCTCCTGAAGCAAATACATATGCTTCAATGAAAAAATTGCGCTAGTAAATATCGATCTGTTAGAACTTAAGCCATTTTAAAGGTTAGGAATTAATTATAATATTCCCAAAAGTAACTCCGGGCTTGTTTTCTCATACTTAATAATAATGTCAAAATCTGGAAGGGACAAATTTATGGGGCCATATGTTATCTACCTCATCCTCATGGTACAATTAAGAGAAAAATCCAATTTCTTCTATGACGTTATATTTTCAAACAAACGTATATTTTAAGGAACTCCAGATTATTTAGTTTTTGCAAGTTGGTATAACAAGCTGAGCTTTTCAGGGAGACAAAAGACAGGAGAACGGTGGGCAGGATCTTTTCAAGATTGTCATCACCAACTACTGTTGAACAGTGCGTACAGCATTTCTGTTGTTTATAACTTAAACTGGGACAAGTTTAACAAAATGTTTATGCTACATAAACTTGCTTATTATGGCAGCCAAAACCTAATTAAAAAGTTGATTATATGCTATAACTACCTACCATAGGTTTCTCTCTAACAACATTCGGTGACGCTGGTATATCATCACTGCAAGCATATACTCTTATAATAAATACTGATCGTGACATCAGATCCCGTAATTGTTGTATTTAATATGTATAGCATCATCTTTCAATTTTATTTTATATCACTATAAGAAAAACACATACTCGTGACGGAAATGGACAGGTCCGTTACAATTTATGACCTACAGTTTTACGGTGGAATTCACCAATTAATTGGAACGAAATTTGTAGTTTTTATGACAGTTTTATTCTTTCATCCCATTTTTTCTGTGAGGCTCGAATTAGTCTCGATTATATTTATTCTTTCACAGCAACTGCTATTGGCAGCTTGTATTAAGATTCTTCCACTGAAATGACTTTATTTGTTCTTTGTCTTTATATTACAAGTTCCTCTTGTTGACCAGCAGCTGTGTATTGGGAAATAATTAAATTTATATTGAAAATGACGTGCCATGACTCGTGGACTGGTTAAATGGTCAAAGTGTAATAATTAAGAAGAAGGCACGAGAAATGACAGATACCGGAAGAGAAAGTTAAACAGGCACGAGAAGCAATTTAGACACGAGTCTTGTACCAATTCAAGTCATTTAAAGCCAACAGATCGAAAGGCATTGAAGACATGGATCTGAAGACAAAGAGAAGTCCAAATTTAGTATTAAATACATGATACGTTGGAAAATTGGTATTTAATAGGAATGATTGTGTAACGGCTTATTTAATGTCATTTATTACTCATAATTGTCTCATTAAAGCTGATGTTTTATTCCTTTACCTAGAATCAACTATAAAATGAAGAAGTCTCATCATTTGTACGACACGAAATATCATCCACATCATACTGAAATACAAACTTGTTTATTGCTTTATTCTTATTCTCAGAAAGCCCATTATTCTTTGTTGGTCTCTTGATTATCAATAACCCAATTTTTCATCCTAGATTCTAGTTTTGACCAAAATATTAATTTTTGGTTAAACAAGCTATGTAACAAGCTGATGATTAACTGTAGTTAAGTCTAATTATCATGTTAACTAGAGTTAGTTAGATAATTAGTTTGTAAAAAGATGGTTATTTTGTTAGTAGTTAAATACTCTAGTCCTTGTACAGTTGATTATTCAGAAATGAAGAAGCTCTGCTCTTTCTTCTCCTGTTTTCTCTCTGAATATCTCACTTCTTTCTAGCTTCAATTAATCTCTCATGGCTTCTATCATGGTATCAGAGCCATCAGTATAGGATCTAATTTGAACGAGCAAACTAATTTCTTCGCTTAGGTTGCTTCAATTTTGCATCTCAAATTGTAATTGCCTCAGAGTAACTCAGAATCGAAGCTAGGGGTTTGCAAGTTGTCTTTTCTTAGAAGCTAATTTTCTAGTACCAATAGCGGTGGAAGAGGATCAAGTTAATGCTTCTACCACTCATACTCGTACTGCTGCAACTACGACTTCAGAGAATGGCAATTTTGTGACCAACTCCTCATTTCCTACCGTTGATCACAACCATCCTTTGTACCTATAGCCTAGTGACACGCCAGGTAGTTCCATGATCTCTCGGTAGCTTACTGGATCTGATAACTATGCCTTGTGGAGTCGTGCAATGCGAATTGTCTTATTAGGTAAAACCAAGTTAGGTTTTGTTGATGGTAGGTTTCCTAAGTCTAGGTTTGAACCTGAACTTCATGATTTGTGGGAGAAAGTGAATGCTATTGTTTTGTCATTGATAATGAATGCTGTGAGGCCGGGTTTGTTGAGTAGTGTCTTATATGCATCTAGTGTTCATAAAGTGTAGGAAGATCTAAAGGAGAGATTTGACAAAGTTAATAGCTCCAGAATTTTGCACCTACATAGAGAAGTTCACACCTTAACTCAGGGAGTTATAACAGTAAGTGATTATTTTTCAAAACTAACAGAACTTTGGGATGAATTTGATGCTCTTATGCCATGTCCTGGATGTCCTTGTCCTGAGTCAAAGATGTATGCAAAACATTTTAAGTATTAAAGATTACTTCAGTTCCTTACTGGACTGAATGAGTCCTACTCTCAGTCAAGAAGCCAAATTATGATGATGTCTCCTCTCCCTAGAATAAATAGAGCATACTCTATGTTAGTAGATCAGGAAAGTCGGAGAAATCTTGTTAATATGCCACAAGAAGCCCAAGTTTCTGAAGCGCTGGGAATTTAGCCATGTATAATAACAAAGGGAAAAATAACACTGGAGGATACAAACAGAAAAGGAATTCTATTACAAGGGACATAGCAAGAAAAACTGCTATTAGTTGGTTGGATATCCTCCTGACTTCAAGTCCAAGAAGAAAGGTGTTAATAATGGACAGTATGCAAATCAGGTGTACAATCCAGAACTGAACTATTCAGATAGATATGGTGTGGGAAATTATGTAGCTTCTAATGTGGTTCAACAAGGCAGAGTTGGTAATCAGTCTAATGCAGGTGCCTCACAACCACAACAAGCTAGTCAGCCTGCATTCTATCAACAAATGCCACTCTCTACTCCTATTTTTACTCTTGAACAGTATCAGAAAATAGTTCACCTGTTATCTAAGGGAAGCCCAGAACGATGAGAAGCATTAAACAAGTCAACAGTTGCAGGTATTCTAAACAAAGTGAATGCATTTATGTCTCACTGTGTTAATGACAAGTGGATTGTTGACAGTGGTGCATCAAATTATATGACTTCCAGCCTTGAAGTACTACATGATTATGAAGCACTCCCAAACACAGAAGAAAACAAAGTGTAATTACTTACTAGTAGTGTGGCATCAGTGTCACACACATGAAATGCTTCTATATTAAGCAATCATGAAATCTCTATTGTCCTGTATATTCCTGATTTTAAGTTCAACCTACTCTGAATTTCAAAGCTTACTAAGGAACTAAAATGTATGGTTGGCTTCTTTCGTGATTTCTGTATCTTTTAGGACCTCTTCAGTGGTCAGGTGAAAGCGATTGGTAGAGAATAACATGGTTTATACATACTGCGTGGGAGTACCTCTATTGAAACTTATATCATATCAACAAATAAATGTGCCAACACAACAATGAAGTTCTTGCTGCTTCAGCAAATGATGCATCTATGTCTTCACTTGCTTCCAGTACTCCATCTAGAACACATGTCTCTAGTATTTACAATTTATGGCATAAGATACTGGGACATGCTCCTATAAATATAATAAAGAAGATAGAAACATTGAATGATCTGACAACATGAGCTCTTAGTCAGCCTTGTACTGTATGTCATATTGCTATACAAACTAAGATGCCCTTTCAGCTAAGTAATTCTACTTGTAAGTCTATTTTTGAGCTAGTTCACTATGATATTTGTGGTCCATATAGAGTACCTACTCATGATGGTAAAAGATACTTTGTTACCATAGTTGATGACTATAGCAGGTTTACTTGGATAATTTTTTGAACTGAAAATCAGAATCAATTGTAGTTTTATGAGATTTTATCACTCAAGTAAGCAATGTGTTCTCTACTATTGTTAAAACTCTGAGAACAAATAATGGATGTGAATTCTTTAGCAACGCATTCAGGAATTTGTTTTCTGAATGCGTTGCTAAAGAACTGAAAGTAGGTTCCGAGCTTTCGTGAAGCTAAAATCAGAGACAGAGCTAACTTATCAAGGTGTGGATAATGTGTTTCGACGTCTACTAAGGTTTTGTTAGTATAGTAAATTGGATATTTCATACCTTCATTTTCGCGGTCCAAGACTGCACTGACGGCGACCTCGGATACGGCTAGATACACCAGCAAGGGCTCGTCTGGATTTGCTTTGGCTAGCAGTGGTGGTCAAGATATATATGCTTTCAATTTTCTCAGGGCTTCGACGCATTCTTCGTTCCACTATAATCCATTGTCCTTTTTCAACACATTGAAAAATCTATGTCACATGTCGGAGGATCGTGGGATGAACCTGGATAAGGTGGCTATTCACCCCGTCAGCTTTTGTATATGTTTTTTGCTGTTCAAGATCTCAGGTATGGCGTCTATCTCCTTGATCTGATATGGGTTGACCTCTATGCCTCTTTGTGATATGAGAAATCCTAAGAATTTCCTTGAAACTACGCCGAAGGCGCATTTCTTGAGGTTCCGCTTCATTGTGTACCTTTTCAATATCTTGAGACTTCTTTAAGATGGTAGATGTGGTCCTCTTTCCTTGTCGACTTCATCATCATATCGTCGATATAGACTTTCATGGTTTTATCGAGCTGCTCTTTGAAAATTTTAGTGACCAGTCTTTGGTACATAGCCCCTGCATTCTTGAGCCCGAAGGGCATTAATTTGTAGCAATATGTTCCCTGGTGTGATGAAAGTTGTTTTCTCCTGGTCCTCATCGGACATCATGATTTGATTGTAGCCAGAGTAGGCATCTAGGAAACTCAACAGTTCGTGTCCCGTGGTAGCTTCGATTAACTGGTCGATGTGGGGCAGTGGGAATGAATCCTTAGGGCATGCCTTGTTCAGATCGGTAAAATCCACACACATTCTCCACTTCTCGTTTTTGTTTTTCACCATGACTACATTGGCGACCCACTGGGGGTACTTCTATTCTTTGATGGAACCGTTGGCCAATAACTTATCTACTTCCTCGTTGACCGCTTCATTGATAGCGGCAATGAACTTTCTACTTATCTGTCGCACGGGCAGGTGTAATAGATCGACGTTCAGCCTGTAGGTGGCGATATCTCGCGGGATTCCCGGCATATCTGAATGGGGAAAAGAAAATAAATCTACATGGTTAGTTAGGAATTCACGATACTTACTTGGGTTAGTGAGGCCATGGCCGATATAGACCCTCTTTGCAAGATAGGTGTCATCCAATTGGATTAGGTCGAGATTTTTGACCGTTTCTCTACATGCCTCCGCGATGTCGGGATCTCTGATAGCGTCCGTTATTGGACTGACCTTAGTCCCTGACATGGCTTATTGCTATGCCTCTGCACTCGCCCCATTTAGTTGTTTGGTGTGGGCACAGTCTTGAGCTATTTTGTAGCATTCCTGTGCAGTGCGCGGCTCGCCTAGGATGCTGAAAACTCCCCATGGGCTGGGAATTTGATCACTTGGTAAAAGCTTGAGAGGATTGCTCGCATGGCATGTATCCATGGGCGTCCCATGATGGCGTTGTACACCGTTTCCTGGTTCATCATGTGGAAAGTTGTTTCCAGTGTGACTCCTGCTAAAAATGGCACTAGTATTTCTCCGGATGTCCGTTCTACTGCATTATTAAAACCAGTTAGTGTTATGCTGCACGGTATTATCTTATCCTTGAGTCCCATTTGTACGAGGACCCTTGGATGGATAATACAGGTGCCACTTCTTCCGTCAACCATGATTCTTTTAATATACGTATCGGCGATACGTAAAGTGATAACTAAAGCGTCAAAATGAGGGAAAGACAAACCATCAGCATCGTACTTATCGAAGGTGATACTATCTTCGAAATCATCATACTGTTCATGGGCGATGGTCCGTTTTAGCTTGTGTATGGTGGTGAACTTGACGTGATTGATCATCAAGTCATCGCTGCCTCCAACGATCATATTTATCGTGCGTGCTGGGGAAGGCGGCTTCGGCGGCCCGTGGGGTTGTTCCCGTCCGCGTGCAAAGTTGGTTTTCCCTTTGTCACTGAGCAACTCCCTCAGGTATCCCTGGTTCAGCATTCCAACTACCTCTTGTCGTAGTCCTATGCAGTCCTCGGTCTTGTGTCCTCGTTGCTAATGGAACTCACAAAGGACGTTTGATTTCCTTGTGGTGGAGTCTGATTTCATTTTCTGCGGCTATTGTACTTTGGTGCCCAGCTTCTCTAGTGCGTACACTATTTTTGAAGGAGACACACAAAAGTTATGGGCGGATAATAAAGGGGGCATACCTCTTTCATTTCGGAGTGGGGCGACGTGTCCCTGTACTGCGTCTGTATGACTGGGTGGAGGCGGATGGGAGGATCTGATGTAAGGCTGGTGTCGGTCTTTATTTGAAGCGTGGGAGTTGTTCTCATCGACCCTCATTGCGTCGATCCCTCCTTATTCCTGAGTGTATCGTTGTTAGCCGTTGGGTTGGCTCATTAAGATCATCCTCGTCCACTCGTACCTCCGCAGAGTTGGCGTTGTGGATTTCCTCCCATGTGGTAGTGGGATATTTCTTAAGGCAGCTCAGCAGTTTCTTAGTTGCCCTCAAACCTTCCTTATTTAGTCCGTTCTGGAAATAGGCGACTTCCATACCTTCCGATACATTTGGCAGACTCATCCTTACTATGTTAAACCTAGCCAGTAAGTCCCTGAGTCCCTCTCATGTGGTTTGCCTGACGGCGAAGATGCAGTTGACCCTTGCTTCCGCTTTCTTTGCACCTACATGGGCGGTGACGAACTTATCCTCCATTTCTTCGAATGTTGATATTGCCCTAGCTGGTAGCTTAGAGTACCACGTTAGGGCCCCTCCTGCCAACGTCTCGCCGAACTTCTTCAATAGCACCGATAGTACCTGTTCTTTTGATAGGCAGTTGCCCTTCACGGTGGTGACATAGTGGACCGGATGGTCCTAGAGATCTTTGGTTCCATTGTATACCCTTAAGTAGGGAGGCATTTTGAAGGTTTTTGGGATACAGTGGGGACAGCTTCTTTGGTATATAGTTGTTCAATGAACCTTCTCACGTCGCGTTTTGATAGCAACTTGGGAGCACCGGGATATTGTCTACCCTCTCCTGATGTTCCTTTATTTGGTCACGGAGTGCTCTGTTTTTATTTTCCATTTCTTACATTTTCTTAAGGATGGCTGTGAGAGTGCCACCGTTGGTTCGCACATCGACGAGCTCGTCATTTGCTCGTACAACTTCGGGTTCACCTATGGCAGCAGTGATGCCTACTGTTGGTGTACACTTGAGGTTACTTTGCGGTGAGTTCTCAACCAAGCCACTTGGGGTAATTGTTAGCCATTCTTCCAGTAGCTTTTTGACCACCGAGGGTGCTTCCTTAGCAGCAGATCTTGAAGCTCCTTTTTCGTGCAAGATCGTTAGATCCTCGAATGGGGAAGGCAAGATCTCTGCACCTGGGGTGGTGCTAGGGGTTGCATTAAAGATTCCTTCGTCATCGCCCTCGTTGAGAGAACCCAAGAGATTGGCTGTAACACCCACTATTGTTTTCGTTCTTGCGTTGTTTTCGGCCATCTTTTATTTTTGTGTGGTATAGAGAATGGTTGTCGGTTGCTCTCTAGGTGCAAACTATGATTTTGATTCTCGAAATCCTCACAAACGGCGCAATATTGTTTCGCTCAACAGTTATTGATATACTTTGCAAGCTTAAAAACAATCAAAAATAAATGAGGGTAAAAAGTTTATCAAATATAATATGACCTAGAGATTAGAAGGACAATATTGTTATTATAGATCAGAAAGATAAAGAGATGATATCAACTTAAGAGAGAAGTAATTGCTAGAGATAGAGACAGATACAGAGACAGAGACAGAAGAGTTGTATTATTCGAGAATGTTAAGGTCTTCTTTATATAACAGGAGACCTTCTTCGAAACAATTAAAAAGGTACAAAAGTAGGTAACATCCTCTGAGTGAAGGCGCTGAGTATTTAAGCGATGTCGCTTTCGTCCTCATATCCAGGTCGTGTCCTCACTTTAGTCGACGTACGCTCAAATACGTACGCATCAGCGTGGAGACGTCTAGGGTCAAATTTGACCCTATACAACATTGTTTAGATTCTTCTAAACAAAAAGTACATGCCTTGGAAAGTCAAAGCTAATTACATAGAGAAAGCTAATTACAGAAAATATTGAAGTCGGGTATGAAACTATGAATCAAATACGGTCTTGCAGCAAATACTCAGGTTTAACTCGTCTTGTTTAAAGTCTTTGAGGTATTTTGCTGTTGCTCTTTTATATGCTAATGCACAAGTTAAATAAAATTCTTATAATTTCACAAAATTAACCCACAAATTGAAAGGGGAGAGGGACGCTTTTACTCTAACATAACAGATACCATACTGCCTTTTTCTAGTTAAATATTCACTAATCTAGTAAGTAGAAGATCTCTATTTTATGTAATTAGGAGATGATCTACCTTATTCTTCTTGTTTCTTTCTTTCCTTTTTTTATTTCTCTTTATTTATTTATTTCCATTAATGTTGGCTCTTTTGAAACTTAAAAGATCACTGATTTTTTTTAATTATCTTACATGGAACATAGTTATATATTTATAAAGCGTGAATTTTCTTTCTTATTTATTTGCTGGAATGGGATGTCAGTGAGTTTTTCTTTCTTCACCTGAGTCCATGAGTTAGCTCTATTGAGTTTTCGTCTCATATGTATCACAATTAACCTATTCTTTGTAGGTATATTACCCATCTCATAGCATATGCTAAAACGTAAAAGATGAGTGATATAATAGAGAAAAGATAGTTAGAAGATCGATTTCTTCTATTCAAATTATACCTAATTAGCTTGAACTATTTCTTCCTTGACAGATGAAGTAAAAGAATCAATTAGCTCGGAATATAAAATATAAATATCTCTCCATTTGATCAACGTGCATTTTCATGTGACCCAGCACTATCTCAACCAACTTTAACAATTATAGTTTCATCATTTATTGTCCATCACTATCAGCGTCAACAACTAACCTGATTCGGATTCTGGTCAAATCAAATCCCAAGAATTGTACAACATCCCAGTATAATATCATTTAGTGGGGTCTGGGAAGGTACCTTACCCCTACCCTTGGGTAGAGAGGTTGTTTCCAAATAGACCTCCGGCATCCTTCCCTCCAAAACTTCCCACATTGCTCTTGGGGAGACTCGAACTCAAAACATCTCGGTTGAAAGTGGGAGTTGCTTACCATCGTAGCAACCCCTCTTGTCCAAATCCCAAGAATTATATTTTACTAAAAAGGAAGGCGCAGACCAAAACTTGTGTTAAACTTATACAGATGTTAATAAGATTATTTAAGTTTTAACAACCAGAAATTAATGTTTTCCACATCACTTAGAAAATCAGAATCCCAGAGACAGACAGCATCAAGCACAATCCTAAAGTAGCAGTCCGAGCAATAAAGCACCTCAGCCATCGTTATGCTATTGCATTTCTTCTGATCTACAAAAAGCTCATTTGTATGGAGGTGCAAACTCACAAACGTAAAAAAACTAGTATCATAACATAGTTCAGCACAAAGTAATGAAGAAAATTATTTTTTCTTTTTTTTCTTTTGTGTGGGATGACGGGAAAGTGAGGTGAGCGACGAAGTAAAAGTTTCAACTCTGGTACAATTTCCATAAATCTTATAGACCTATTCATCTAGTTAAGCATATTCCTGGAATACAAAAACAAAAGCTGAAAGAACCTCTAAATGACAACTACCAGGACTAAAGATACAGAGGTTTTTGCCTCATGTAGAGACTGATAATAACCGATTCTCACATGCAAGGCAAGTAAGAAGCAGCTATTCTGCTACATCATCTGATTATATGCACAAAGACTTAAGTCATATCTTCACTGTCTTCCCTCTGAGCCTGAGTCCAGATCTTCACTGTCTTGTCGTTCCCAAGAGAACCAGAAGCAATCATGTTCTGAGTGGGGTGGCATGCTACAGAAATTACGGTATCAGTATGGCCTTCCAATTTTTGAACTATCTTCCTTGATTGAAGCTCCCACAGATAAACACAATTATCCTCGGAACCACTAACAATATATTTCCCATCTGTTATGGAAAATGTTGATGAAACGCAGTACTTTGAGTTGGCATGGCCCGTGTAAGTTTTCAAAACTTTTCCTGTCGAGAAGTTCCAAAGCCTCTGCAAAACAAGGGAAAGAAAAAGTATATGAAGGTCAGGGTGCGCGTTACTTAGCAGTTTCTTTTTTATTGATTTTTTGGAGAAGTAGTTAAGTAGAAGTATCTGAACGATGAAAATTTTGCAGAGGCACTACAATAGATACAGAGGCATATCGACTCATTCTCTAACCAATGGAACTAGTAAAACAGTGCATATACTTCATTTTGAAATTAAGCAATACCAAAATCTTCATTTTGAAAATAGTATTTGAATACCATGTGGAACACATCTGCCAAGGTGTAATGGTTCATTAGTAGAGGAAGCTGTACTTTGAGAAGAAAGGAATGATGGAAAATTCTTGAAGTACCATGTCAACTTTGTCACAACAAATTCATGGTAGAAGATTGCTTTACTGAACAGGCGCCTTGAAGAAACAGGCAAGAATAAATTTTACAGATCAGAGACTAGCCATCTCTCCAAAGTTGCAAGCAACCAACAGAAAAGACCATAACTTGTGTTTTCTCAAATAAACCAAAAGAGCATGTCTTGTGGTAAGATAAAAAGATGAGATGGACTCTCATATCATAGTTCATGGAGAAATCAGAATCAGACAAAATTTGAATAAATAACTCCAACCATGCATTTCATAGATGATCAAATCACCAAGGTGCGCAAAAGCTCAACCGTGGTTTTCTCTTAGTTAAAGAGCTTTTGGCTCTTATAAACAGCAGGGGAAACAGCTTTGTTTCAAGATAGACAGTTCAGGAGATCGGCAGGGAAAGGAAGGCAACTTTGAGGACACCGGTATGTTTTCTTGGGCTTATTTGGAGCAAAAGATATCCAGACAAGAACGAGTTTAGGAGTATTAAAGATTGCTCTTATCTTCATTTTCTCATTTTGAAGTAAAGTGGAGGTTCCCCTTGTATGGATAACTGGGATACATAGTTCTGATACCATCTTACCTCGTCTGATATTATTGACATTTTACTTTATTCATCAAAAGAAAAGGAAATTTCCACCTCATCTCCAGAAAGATGCAATGGAATTTTTCAGGTTCTTTTTCAATCATCAGCTTTTCCTTCTAATAATCGACTTTTGCTTAAAAGATTATGCGAGAAGAATATATGAACGAAGAACAAAGTTATCAAAGTATCTCAAGTTCATCTTTTTTGATAATTTATGACTTGCCACAAAAGTAAAATTTCTCCACATTGATATGTCTCGGACACTAGGTTAAAGAATTTGTTGTGGAGGAGCGATAAGCATGAGGATGAAGCCCTAGAATGGAACAACTGATGAAGAGTTCACAACCAAGATCCCTTTCAGCGGAATAAATCACCACACGGACTGGACAGTAGAATGGAACAACTGGAAGCTGGTTTTTGGTTTTCGATAAGTAGACAACAAAGCTTGTATAGCCAACCCTTACATGAGGCTATAGACATTTCAGCTTCGTTTTAATTTATGAAGATGGGGTGAGATAGGCAGGGGTATGGGGAGATCAAGGTCTGAATAGCACTTCCACAATCATACAGAGAAAGAAGTTCATCAATAAATCCAGTCAAGTATCTCTTCATGCTACTTTTGAGATGTCATAATGGAGTTACCTTAAGACTTCTAACATGGTTGCACATAGCTTTATTACAATATCAAGCTAATGATGAGTAATTGTGCCTTTAAGCATGCATGACAAAAGCCAAAGGACCTATACACCATTTCGTGCAATGGGATATGCTCGGATACGAGTGTCAAGTGGTCCAACCTCCAAAGGCCAAATGGGATAAATTGATTAGCTGAATCATAACCCAACCTGCCCAAAGTCTCTTTGCGTCAAGATGGGTTGAGTCATGAAGGTTAAACAATAGGTCATAGCCAATCCCCCGAACTTGACTCAACCTCCTTTTTGCTTCTCTCTTTTCTTTATTGCCTCCTTTTCATACTCACTAGGTCCATCCAAGGAAAAACAGGGATGAAAATCAACTTCGCTTTTGGTACAACACCATAACTTTTTCAAACTTCAAAATCATGGCTAAGCGAAAAGCACCCGTGCTGAAAAACAACATCCATTGCAGAGAAAGGACCGAACTTCGTAAACTTTCTTCGATAAATCAAGAGATTTTAAACTAATTCCAACATATCAAAGGAGTATTAAGAAACTTCAAAATAGTCCCCAAAATTTGAGTTGAAGCATAACCATGAAGAAAGTCCAACCAAGTTTACCATACTTCCAAATGAACCGTATTACTCAAATACCAAGGATAATTATGAACCAAAAGTTTGATAAAATCTGCATGAAAAAGCACAACCCACTAGGAATAACATTGGGTTCACCGACGGGTTACCAGAAATTTCAAACTTTAGCTTATCATATTTCTTTGTGAGAAGATAGAATCTCGATATAGGAAAGTCTATGCTTCCAGAAAGATCTGTGAGTTTAGAGTGACGAAAGAGACTTTTTTTTTATGAAGTAAGAAATTGTATTAATGAGGCATCCAGAAGATGCAGATATACAAAAGATGACAAAAGTGTACAGTGTCTAATAAGACACTAAATTAGCTCCTGTACAATGACGAAAGAGACTTCTGAAGTAGTAAAAGACTACACAGATTGGTGGACTTCTCTCTTCTACACATGAGAATGCATCTGACAGAAAGAGGTACCTTACACCTCAATTTCACCCTTTATAGAAAATGTGAGCAATTCGCCAGGGAGAGATGGCGAGTAGATCTGCTGGAGATCCAATAGAAAAGTGAAGACTGAAGCGAAAGAGACCTATTTGGGCAGCCTTCACAGATTGATTTGGGCGACTTATCCTAGCCCAATCTGAACTGCTTTTTGGCATGGATTAATTTGGGCATAGCCAATTCTGACCAGTTAATATTTTAGAACTTGCCCAACCTGTTAACATTTGGAGGGTGGGTTGGGCAGATTATAACTTTTTGGATTGGACTTGACACCTCTGTGCATGGAATACTTTAGTAGTCCTAGCTCCTCTTCCCAGTTTCACTTTGACTTCTCTTGAGAGAAGAGCTAGATGGGTTATCTCAATCCCTTAACTAAGAAAAAAGATAAAAGTAAATATCTTAGAAATCTTGGACATGTTTTATGTCTGTGTTTGGATTAACTTATACCTGCTAAATAAACATGATTACATACATAATGCATAATACAGAATGGTCAGACCTGCATAATGCAAAAGCCACTGAACTAGGCCAAAGGGACAAGTGGATGCTTTTTAGCAAAAGAAAATTATCATGACCAACCAGAAAGGCAAGAATTGCGAGCCTTTCTGATCCATCATAATAGGAATTCACGTAGATTTTCTTCCCATCAACTCCAAACTTTATAAATGGTTAAGTGGATGACTAATTACACCAACCTTGGATTTTTGATAAAATAAAATAAAAGTGCAAATGTTACTATAGACCAAAGGTATTTTCCATCTCGATTACATTTACTAATACAAATTTCAGTAGACATAAGTAACAAGAAAACATCTCATGATTATCACATGTCACAATAATCATTAACAAACTTCTAACCAACTAGTTAGGTCCTGGTTATGTACTATACATCTTTTTTACTATAACTAGAGCTCCTTACTTACTCCACTAAATGCAAGCAACAAAAATCTTCAGCAACTCTTAGTTGTCCCTAACAGCAGTTTCCAATGCCACAGAAAAGCACACAAAAAACTATATGTTCTGACTGAAGCACTTGATCACCATATGCATCTTAAGCATTTTATCAGCAAAACTTAATTTCGCTACAGCATAAAACTACAGAGCTCTTTTACCTTAATCAGCTCAAAAGAAGCCAACTTTGGCGATTAACTCGAGTAACTTGAACATAATCATGTATATGAGGATTCCTACAGAACGAACTTTACAGTCTTTCAGACGCAAATCCACTTTCAACTCTATAGAAAATAACAAAAGAAAACAGCTGATTGCAATAACTTCACCAAAGAACTATGGTTTTTTTCAAACAAAAGCTACCAAGACTCAACCTTTACATCTAATTCAACTGAATAGCAAAAAAGAGGAACAAAAAGGGAATTCTGGAAACAGCATTAAGAAGCAGAAACTTACCAGAGTATTATCCAAAGTGCCAACGAGTATAAATTTGCCATTGGGGGAGAACTTGACAAAACTAACCGGTGGATTTTCATCATCAATAATGGTCTTCATACAATGCCCCGTTGAAGCATCCCAAATTCTACACAACCCATCGTAGCTACTTGACACAATCAACAACCCATCCCGACTAAAATTTACAGCTGTCACAGGATCCGAATGCGCCGGTAGCACCTTAAGACACTTCCCAGTCTTCACATCCCATAACCTAACAGTCTCATCAAACGAACCAGAAACCAACATGTTCGATTGAGGGTTATAGTTAACACAGAACACATAGTTTGTGTGACCTGTTAGGGTTTTGACATGGGAACCGGTAGTAACATCCCATAACCGGACTGTTTTGTCGTCAGAGGCAGTAGCTAGGTAACGATTGTCGGAGGAGAATGCCACGTCGGAGATGCCCTGTTCGTGACCTTCGAATTCGTGGAGGAGGGAGCCGTCGGTGACGGACCATGTCCGGGCGGTTTTGTCGGCGGAGGAAGTGGCTAAGAGTCTGCCGTCGTCGGAGAATTTGACGCTGGAGACGGCGCGTTTGTGGCCGGAGAGCGTGTATTTGAGCTCGTAGGGTTTGAATGATTTTGGAGGTTCGACAGTTGAAGCCATCGTGAGTGATGGAGAAGGGTTTTTGAAAGGTTTAAGGAATTAGAGGGAGTGGGAAGTTTTAGCGACTGTTAACAACAACGGGAAACTGAGATTTGCCGCCTTGGAGTTTAATGTTTAATGTTGCTGTGGGACAACCTCAGTCTTGGATAAATCCCGAGATAACTCTAGCTGTCTGGTTAGGCATTTGTTCTCCTCTTCTTTTTCCAATGAATCTTTCCTCTTTCTTTTCCATAAAGGAAATTGTTTGGCTTAAAAGACATTCACACTTTGTAAGCTTAAAAATAATCAAAAAAAAAAAGTATATGGATAAATCATAATCAAATATAATAAGTCTTAGAAGAGATTATTTTGCTAAGATCATAATAGATCTGAAAATATAAAAGGTTATGGAAAGTTCAAGTATCAAAGAGGGGTAGAGAGAAGTTTGCTTGTTAGCAGTAGAGAGAGAAAGTAGAATGATGGTATTACTCAGAATAATGCACATGTCCTCTTACAAAGGTGAAGGTTCCATTTATATATTATGAGACTTTTCTCGAAATAATCAAAAGAAAAGTACAAAAGTTGGTGGCTTCCTCGTACGAAGGAAGCCAAGCCTTAAACGACGTCGTTTTCGGGTCGTCCTTGCCTGAGGCGACACAATTTGAGGATAGCTTTGTCATATGGGACGTGCCTGCTTAGACGGAAGTGGGGCGAGCCAGATTTTAACCCATATAGTTAGTCCCTCTGTTTGTTGGAGGCGTGCTTGATGGACGTCTTCAATGGACAGATATATATGTTCATGTGAAGATATAGAGTCGTTGACGTTCGGCTCCTTTTTAGAGTGACATCACCAGTCACGTGCGCCATCTTTACTTTTGCTCCCGAGACAGTTCAGAGCCTGACATGACGTTTGGGTTTCCCGCGCCAGCTTTTGAGTGATGCCGCTTCGATTTCAGTGTATCTCGCTCCTATAAACAATTGAGCAGTTTAAAATGATTCACCATTCGAACCTTTGAAGTACATTTCTCCCTTTCTTTCATCCTGTTTTCCGGCAACCATTGCTTTACTTGAGAATCGCTGTTTCTAGGGATCGAACCTTGTATTATTAAAACCCTCTTCTCTGCAAACTATACCATGGTGAAACGTCATCAAGGCAGTAAAAGTTCCAAAGGTAACGCCCCTTCTAGGGTTTCACCTTCCTCCGATGGTGAGGCGGAGAAGGTCAGAGAGGCCCTCGTTCCTCTTTCTGCAGCTAACGTTCTTTCGAAAAACATGAGCAAAAGAAATGACTTTAGTCGCAAAAGCTCACCGCCACCATGGGGACGTAGTGAATTGACGCTATCTCACTTGGATGTCCTCAGGATGGCGTATGGGCTCCCGGATCATGTTGAGATAGTTCCCCCCGGAGAGGACTATGCCAATATGCACAGGCCCGGGTTCTGTACGTTCTACGAGTACGCATTCCGAATCGGATATAATTTCCCGCTTAACCCTCTAGCGTAGGAGCTTTGCCGCTTCTTCAGAGCCTGCCCGGCCCAACTCACTCCTTACATACTGAAGGTGTGTAGGGTACTTACCACACACGCGGAGAAAGCCGGGTGTGTGGTCACGATATACCACCTCTTGAAAATGTTCAATGCAAGTTACCTGAGGGGTTCAATGTTGTATTTGACGCGCCGCGGCAAGAAGAGTTCCGTGGTGCAGTCCGATGACAAGGCCAACCGCGGCTACTGGAAGAGATTCTTCTACGTCCAGACGGAGCATGTGGTGGTTAACCCCGAAGGGTTTCCAGAGTTGTGGAACCCGGATTGTAAGTATTCCTTCGTGTTTTTTTGGATACTTTTTCTTATGATGGCTTAACTTCTTACGGATCCTTTATCTTCTGTTTGCAGTGGCGGCTCGTATGCCTGTAGATTCTTTGCCCCTTTCTTGCGGGGACGACATCATGTCGTGGGTGGAGAGGATGATCCACATGTAGAGAAGTGCCGTACTTGGGCTCAATTCTGCAATATGTATGGCCCGGTTGGTAACAGTCTTCCCTTGTTCTTTCCTTTTCCCTCGTCCTGACTCGAGGGTTCCCTTGTTTGACACATCTTTTCCCCGGAACGTCGGGCACTTCTAGGTAGGCCAAGAGGAGAAGGACTAATGCAGGCCCGTATAGGGCGTAGCCGAGATCCGAAGATAAGGACGTTCCTGTGGGGGGTTCGCCTGTAAATAGCGCTTTTTTGGCCCCTCAACAGGAAGTTACATCGAGAGCAACGTTTCAAGTGACGGTCGTAATGACGACGGATGTGGCATCGGGGGAGGTTCTGGCGGTAGCACCCGAGGTCACGCCCGGCAATGAGGCACTTCCTTCAAGGTATCCTTCGTAGCCAGTGGAGGCGGCTTTTGGAGATACGGAGCCCCTTGAAAGTAGGAGGCATCGGCTGATCACCAGGAAAGGGATTTCCACCGAGGAGGAGAGGGTACGATCACCTCGTAGAGAGTCGAGGCAGCTGTTCATGGCTGATGCCATTGTTCGGGGAGGACTGCTCCTCGAGGGAGGGCTAATATTGAGGCTAGCCCGCTTTCTGATCGGGGGGGCTCTTCGACTGCAGCAGCACGGACAAGTGCGCCCGCAGAGAGCATAGACAGAGAAAGGGTCTCTCCGGCTCGTATTGAGACGACGGCTGATAGGTCTACTCGCCGCATTATGATTCCCAGCGGTTATAACCTTTTGGAGAACTGCAAGGAGGTGGCTGCGGATATGACCCTTCTTTGTTTGGGTGCTGAGGGCAAGGCGCTGGCGGAGGTTAGTGATAAGGGCCTATCCCGAAGGGTAGCAGGCGCGGCCTTACAGGTAAATTCGATTCTCTTTCCCATTGGCGTTGCAGAGGTGGTCCTTCCATAAACTGACTCATCCTTTGATGTTTCTCAGGTTCTTATCTAGGAGGTAGAGAGTGGTCGGCGCTTGGCAAAGAGGGCGTACGCCCACAAAAAGCTATTGCAGCGGTACATGCGGGTTCATGAGGCACATCATATGTTGGCTGATGTGTACAAGCAGGACCCTGAATTTAGGCTGTTCTGCGAGGGCCTTACCCAGATGGAGGAGCAATTAAAGAAGCGGCTGGCCGAACTGGAGAGGGCCGATGAGCAGTTCGTGGCCGCGGTCGCCCGGAATAGTGAGTTGGAGGCTCTTCTTCAGGCGAAGGATGATGAGTTGGAGCTTGTCCATGCGGTGGAGGCGGAGGATGCTGAACTTCGGGCTCGAGTTGCGGCCTTAACCACTGATCTTAGAGCTAAGGAGGCCGAGATCGAGGCCCTTGCGTGGGCCGCCCCACAAAAGGCTGAGCTCCGGTATGCGCATGACATGTGGGTGTATCATGATGCCCGGTTGGTCATGTTTGAAGAGCTTTTGGCATCTGGCTGTGTCTCCGAGGCGGAAGTAGATAGGCAACGGAGTCTAACCCGCGTTGCTCATGAGGCGGCGGCTACCTCTCCGACTCGATCGCTAGAGAAGGATATAACTTCGAAGATGTTAACCGCTGGATTCTACCTCTTGGATTTCTAGGGACTACCCGCCTGGGGGTGGTGATGTTCTGAGTGTCGGTTGTGCCGGCCAGGGCGATGGGGTCCTTAGGGTTTTGTATTTGTACCCTTTTTTGCTGTAAATGGGACCTTTTTCTTAGGTATGACATATGTATATATTTTTTTTGATACAATATTACATGCCTTTTTTCCGTTGTTATTCTTATTTCATTCCTTGGAACTTCTGTCGTGTTTGCAATTGTAGTTTGAGCTTATCTTAACTGTCGTTGAGTCTTTCATTTTGGCCTGGTCGGCACTGGGTCGACTGTTAGCGGCGATGGCCTTAGCCATGTAATTGACTCGAATGGCTTTAGCCATGAAGATATCGATGGCCTTAGCCATGTAATTGACTTCGACTGCCGTCGAGTCTTTCGTTCTGCCGTAGTCGACATTGGGTCGACTATTAGCAGCGATGGCCTTATCCATGAAGATGTCGATGGCCTTAGCCATGTACTTGACTCGAATGGCCTTAGCCATGAAGATGTCGATGGCCTTAGCCATGTACTTGACTCGAATGGCCTTAGCCATGAAGATGTCGATACCCTTCGCCATGTACTTGACTCGAATGGCCTTAGCCATGAAAAATGTCGATGGCCTTAGCCGTGTAATTGACTTCGACTATCATCGAGTTTTTCGTCCTGCCGTAGTCGACATTGGGTTGACTGTTAGCGGAGATGGCCTTAGCCATGTTGAATCAAATGGCCTTATCCATGAAGATTTCGATGGCCTTAGCCATGTAATTGACTCGAATGGCCTTAGACATGTAATTGACTTCGACTGTCGTCGAGTCTTTCGTTCTGTCGTAGCCGATATTGGGTCGACTATTAGCGGAGATGGCCTTAGCCATGTTGGATCGAATGGCCTCAGCGTTTTCATTCATTGGAGATGGTCGTAGCCTTTTCATTCATTGGAGATGGCCGTAGCCTTTTCATTCATTGGAGATGATCGTAGCCTTTTCATTCATTGGAGATGGTCGTAGCCTTTTCATTCATTGGAGATGGCCGTAGTCTTTTACACTTCGGAGATGAGGATGGCCGTAGCCTTTTACACATTGGAGATGAAGATGGATGTCGCCTTTTACATATTGGAGATGTCGCGGTCGGGCTAGAGAGCGTATGGAGAGGCTGACGTGATACACTTGTTCCGCAAATATCTCCAGGTGTTCCCTTCATCAGCTCGTTAAAAACCTCCCCGAGAAAACCCAATTGGGACAAAACTCGGGTGAGGAAAAAAGAGTGCGACTTGGGGGGCGCCTTTTAGAAGTGGAAATATTTGAGGTGGGCGACGTTCGAGTTGTTCTGAAGTGTTTTCCATTGTTTCGAACTGAAATGGCCCTTTGCTGGTTGCTACTGTGATTTTGTAGCGTCCTTCCCAGTTTGTGCCCAATTTTCCTTCACTTGGGTCTTTTGAGGCCAATATCTTGGCTTTGAGGACGTAATCTCCTACTTTGAGCGGCCTTATTTTTGCTCTTTTGTTATAGTACCTTTCGACTTGCTGTTTTTGGGCCACCATTCTTATGTGGGACATTTCTCTTCTTTCCTCGGCTTCATCAAGGTCTTGGAGCCTATTTGCATTGTTTCCCGTTCCACTGGAGTGTGAATACCTCATGCTTGGTTCGCCTACTTCGACGTGTATGACCGCGTCGGTTCCGTAAACCAGTGAGTATGGGGTTTCCCCTGTGCTGGACTTGGGTGTCGTCATATGTGCCCACAACACTTTGCGTAGCAGTTTGGGCCATTGCCCTTTGGAGTCTTCAAGATTCTTCTTCAATATGTTAAGTATTGTTTTGTTGGAGGATTCTCCTTGGCCATTGGCGGTGGGGTGGTACGGTGTGGAGAGTATCCTCTTGATGTACCATTTTTTGAAGAATTCAGTCATTTTCTGACCAATGAATCGTCGTCCGTTGTCGCAGCAAATCTCTTTGGGAATACCGAAGTGGCATATAATATTCTTCCATATAAAGGCGATGACCTCCCGTTTGCGTATTTGTGCATACGCACCTGCTTCCACCCACTTAGAGAAATAGTGAGTTAAAACAAGAAAAAATCGTACATTTCCCCGTCCTGTGGGTAGGGGGCCGACTATGTCCATTCCCCATTTGATGAAGGGCCAGGGAGAGGTGACTGAGTGTAGGGGCTCTCCAGACTAGTGTATCATTGGGGCATATTTCTGACATTGCTCACATCGGCGGACAAATTCTGCCATTTCTTTCTTCATGGTGGGCCAGTAGTAGTCGGCACGTATGACGCACCGTACAAGAGCACAGTTACATGTATGGGCGCTATAGTAACCCTCATGCACCTCTTCGAGTACTCGCCTTGTTTGGTGCGGGCCTAGGAATTTGACCAGGAGTCCGCCAAACGTCCTCTTGTAGAGGTTGTTGTTGATGAGACAGTATCGAGCGGCTTGCACGCGAAGTTTCTTCACCTCTTTCTTGTCGTGCGGCAGTCTTCCATCTTGTAAGTAGGACACAAACTGGTTGCGCCAATCCCAGGTTAGACTTAAGGAAAATACCTCAGTATGGTCGATAGCTGAATAAAGGAGGGTGACCACGCTTTCCTTGTTGATATTTTTTGTAGCCACGGCCAATTTTTCCAGGCCGTCCGCTTCGATGTTTCGTGCCATTGGTATTTGTTCGAAGCGACATTCATTGAACGCAACCATTAGCCTGTGAATTTCCGTCTGTATTTTTGTAGTTTTTGTTCTCTGATCTGGTAAGTCCCAGTGACCTGGTTTACCACGAGTTGAGAATCGCAATGGAGGAGGATTCCTTGAGCTCCATATTTTATGGCTAATTTCATACCTGCAATAACGGCCTCATACTCGGCCTCGTTGTTAGTCATTTCAGGGCATCGTATGGACTGGTGAATTGTTTTTCCCGTGGGACCTTGAGGACGAGTTCCTGTCCCGATCCTGATGCATTGGCGACGCCATCAGTTTGGAAGACCCATAGGTCTTTACTAAGGAGGCGTGTCGGGCCTCGAGTTCTGCCTTCGACAGGATATCCGTACTGAAGTTGGCTATGAAGTTAGCTAGGACTTGAGACTGATGGCGTTTCTTGAAAGATATGAGATGTCGTGCTCGCTGAGCTCAATGACCCATCTTGCGAGACGGCCTGATATTTCAGGCTTGTGTAAGACGCTCATAAGCGGGAAGGTCGTTACCACTTTTATGGGATGGCAGTGAAAATAGGGTCGTAGCTTCCGTGAAGCTACTACCAGTGCTAGCAACCAGCTTCTCAAGGTTCGGGTACCGAGTTTCGGTATCCACTAGAATTTTGGTGATATAATAGATGGGAGACTTTGTACCTTTGTTCTTGTGCACCAGGACGCCACTGACGGCGATCTCGGACACGGCTAGATATACCAGAAGTGGTTCACATGTGCTTGCTTTGACTAGCAGAGGCTGCGAGGATAGGTACGCCTTCAAATTCTTTGGGGCCTCGATGCACTCCTCGTTCCATTATAGCCCCTGGTCCTTCTTCAACACATAAAAAATTTGTGTCACATGTCGGAGGATCGTGAGATAAACCTGGAGAGGGTGGTTATCCAGCCTGTCAACTTCTGTACTTGTTTTTTGCTATTTAACACTTCCGGGATTGCGTCTATTGCTTTGATCTTATATGGATTGACTTTAATGCCTCTCTGCGATACAAGAAATCCCAAGAACTTTCCCGAGGCCACCCCGAAGGCGCATTTCTCGGGGTTTAATCTCCTCCCGTATCTTCTCACTATTTTGAAGGCTTCTTTCAGATGGTCAAGGTGGTCCTCCGTTATGGACGACTTTACCAGCATGTCGTCGATATAGACTTCCATTGTTTTGCCAAGTTGCTCCTTAAACATCTCGGTTACCAACCTTTGGTACGTGGCTCCCGCGTTTTTTGCCCGAAGGGCATTACTTTGTAGTAGTATGTTCCTCAGGGAGTGATGAAGGTCGTCTTCTCCTGATCTTCTTCGACCATCATGAATTGATTGTAGCCGGAATATGCATCCAGGAAGCTCAATAGTTCCTGTTCGGCCGTTGCGTCTATTAGTTGGTCGATGGCAGTGGGAACGAATCTTTCAGGCATGCCTTGTTCAGGTCGGTGAAGTCCACGCACATTCGTCACTTCCCATTTTTCTTCTTGACCATAACGACGTTGGCAACCCACTCAGGGTACTTGGACTCCCTGATGGAACCATTTGCCAGCAGCTTGTCTACTTCCTCACTCACCGCTTTATTGATAGCGGCGTTGAATTTTCTCCTCATTTTCCGCACGGGTGGGTACAACGGATCAACGTTCAGTTTGTTGGTGGCGATTTCCCGCGAAATCCTTGGCATATATGAATAGGAAAAAACGAACAAGTCTGTATGGTTAGATAAAAAGTCATGATACTTACTTGGGTTTGAAAGGTCATGGCTGATGTAGACCTTCATTGTGAGGTCGTTGTCATCTAGCTGAACGGGATCGAGGTTCTCGATCATGGCTTTGCTGGCCTCCATGATTTCGGGATCTTTGATGGCGTCCTCTGCCGGATGAACCTTAGTCCCCGACAGGGCTGATTGTTATGCTTCTGCGCTCGCCCCTTGGAGTTGTTTGGTGTGGGTGTAGTCTTAAGCTATTTTGTAGCATTCCTTGGAGGTGTGGGGTTCATCGCGTATGTTGAACACTCCCCATGGAGTAGGAAATTTGATCACTTGATAAAAAATGGAGGGGACTGCTCTCATGGCATGTATCCATTGATGTCCAATGATGGCGTTGTATGTCGTTTCCTAGTTCATCACGTGGAAAGTGGTTTCCAGCGTGACTCCTCCCGCCAGGACGGGCAGTGTTACTTCTCCAGAGGTTCTTTCCACTGCATTGTTAAAACCAGTCAGTGTTATGCAGCATGGTATTATCTTATCCTCGAGTACCATAAGTGCAAGGACCCTCGGATAGATAATATAGGTGCCGCTACCGTCGTCAGCCATAATTATCCTAACATCTATATCCACAATGCGCAAAGTAATAACCAAAGCGTTGTAATGGGGAAAAGACAAACCGTCGGTATCGAACTTATTGAAGGTGATACTATCTTCGAAGTCGTCATATCTTTTGTAGGCGAAGGTTCGTTTTAACTTGTGAGTGGTGGTGAATTTGACGTGATTGATCTTTGAGTCGTCACCGTTCCCGATGATCATTTTGATGGTGCGTGTCGGTTAGAGCGGCCTTGGGGGCCCATTGGGTTGTTCCCGTCCTCGTGCAAAGTTGAGTTTTCCTTTGTCGCTGAGTAGTTCTCTCAGGAACCCTTGGTTCAGCATCCTGACCACCTCCTGCCGTAAACCGATGCAGTCTTTGGTTTTATGCCCGCGCTCCCGGTGGACTTCGCATAGGGCATTTGACTTCCGGTTGGTAGGGCCTGACTTCATCTTTGCTGCCCATTGTACTTTGTTTCCCAACTTCTCTAGCGCGTACACTACCTCTAAAGGAGAAACACAAATGTTATGTGTAGATAATAAAGGGGGCATACCTCGCTCTTTTCTTATGGGGCGACATGTCATTGTAGTGCGTCCGCGTGCCTTGGTGGCGGCGGATGAGATGATCTGACGTATGGTTGATGTCTGTCCCTGTTGGGATGCACGATTTGTTCTCGTCTCCCTTCATTGCGCCGGTCCCTCCTGATCTTTAGGAGATCGTTGTTAGCCTCCGGGTAGGACCGTTGAGGTCGTCTTCATCTGAACGCACCTCGGCATGGTAGGCATTATGGATTTCTTCCAAAATGATAGGAAGGTATTGCATGAGGCGACTTAGCAATTTCTTGGTCGCCCTCGAGCCATCCCTACTTAGCCCATTCTGGAAAGCGGCGACCGCCATACCTTCCGATACGTTTGGTAGGCTCATTATCACCCTATTGAATCTGGCCAGGAAGTCTCTGAGCCCTTCCCATATGGTTTGTCGAACAGCGAAGATGTCATTGACTCTTGCATCTGCTTTCTTTGCTTCTACATGTGCTGTGACGAACTTGTCCGCTATTTCCTTGAACGTGGATATGCCCTTAGCCGGTAATTGGGAGTACCACGTCAAAGCTCCACCTAAGGCTGTAATTTTCGCGGTTCTGAACCGGAACCGGACCGGAACCGCGGCCATGCCGGTTCCGGCGGTTCCGGTTCTACCGGTTCCAGGGAACCGTGGCGGGGCGGTTCTACCCGTTGGAACCGCCAGAACCGGACCCGCCAGAACCGGAACCGGCTCGCGGTTCTGGACCGGTTCTGGCGGTTCCAAACGGTTCTGCCGGTTCCCAACGGGCATTTTTCAAAAAAAAAAATTTTCTTTTTTTAAATTATTTCCAAACGGCTCTTTGCAAAAAGTAGCCGTTTGGAAGTTTAAAAAATAGCCATTTGGCGCCCAAACTTTATTATAATTACACTATTTCCCATTTCTCAACTATAAATACCCCCTCATTCTTTCATTTTTGTTCACTAATTCATCAATATCTCTCAATCTCTCTCAAGATCTCTTTCAATCTTTCTAGTGCAAGTGCTTAATTTATTGTTGCAAATTCGTGAAAAATTGTGAAGTTGTTGAATTGAAGTTTTCAAGTGTTCATGAATACAATACAAGCATGAATATAAACAATACTTGCGGTATTTATTTACCCATATAACTAATCGTATGTCTATTACAACTGATATTGGTAGAAGTAATAATGATTGTGATTATCTAACCGTAACTAGTCATTGGATAGACGAAGACTGGACAATGCAAAAACGCATAATTGCACATAGGATAATTAATTCACGGCACACAGGTAGGTTTATAGCTAACACTGTTTCAGATGTATGCAGATATTTTTGCTTTAGTGATAAAATAATATCAATTTCTATGGATAACGCTTCTAGCAACACTAGTGCAATAGGTATGCTAACAAGAATACTTAATCCTGCTTTTACTAATATTTTCCATGTTAGATGTATTTGTCATATTTATTATTCAATTGTTGGTGATAGTATGAGAATATTAAACTTAGAAATTGAAAAGGTTAAAATGGCTCTTAATTGGCTATTTTATTCAAACCGTAAAAGTAGACTTAGAGAATATTTTAAAAAGTGTGACGAATATGGCCTTAGAGAAAGAAAGGTTCCTAAACCTTGCCCGACTAGGTGGAACATGTACGAAAGTTTAGTAGTAGCGTACGAATATAGAAACCCAATTAACACCACGTATAATTCTCGGGATTGTGGTGAGGAAGATGATGAAATGCTAACTACACAAGATTGGACTAATATTCCAACCCCTACTTCATCTACATCACAATCGTCTAAAAGAGTTGCTGGCTTAACAGCTCTTAAATCGTGGACGGAGTTCAGGGGTACTCAAGGTGATAATTTAGATGAAATTTCCCATCTAAATGAGCTTCAAGTTTATTTGTCACATGGACTAGAGAAGGAGAATCCAGACAGCTCTTTCGACCTTTTGGAATGGTGGAAGACAAGGGAAAAGCATTTTCCCGTTCTTGCAAGGATGGCTCGGGATGTTCTGTCGATTCAAGCGTCAACTGTTGTATCAGAGAGCGCTTTTAGTCAAGCAAGACTACAAATAGGTGATCACAGAGCGTCGATGCGGGACAGCTTGAAAAAATCAGTGTTTTTTCGAGATTGGATCCGCGCAGAAAGAAGGAACTTTAGCCTAGTAGAATCACAACTATAAATAGATGAGGCGTATGAAGAAATGATAGCAGAACTTGCTCAGGAAGCAACTTCACCCGGAAGTGGTGATGAACAAGCTTCATTTCCACCACCGCCAACACAACCACCTCCAAACATTGAAGGTTTTATGAGATTTGTTAGAAATAATGCATAAATTATGATGTAACTTGTACATTGGCATGTCTTCTTTTAGTTTTTCTTCCTTTTAATGGTGGTATTAGTACCATGTTGTGCTCATTCCATTGGGGGAAGGAAGACTAAGAAAGATATGCCATTTTGGTTAATAAATATGCTCTTTATCATATCCTTGAATATCTTTTGTCTCAATATTTCTTTGTCTTTACTTCTATATCAATCCTTGAATATTTATATAACATACAACACAATATACTAATGACAACATTCTTTTATCAATATATACTACTTATATACAATTTATACTAATTACTAACTACAACACAATATACACTACTTATATACAATATATACTACTTATATACAAACTATACACTACTTATACATAATATATACTAATTACCAAACACAATATATATTATTATACTAATAACATAGTACACCATATAAATTATATTGTACAATATACTAATGACTACTATAAAAGATATTGATTTTTAAAAAAAAAATTCAGAACCGCCGGGAACCGCCGGAACCGCCAGAACTGCCGGAACCGGAACCTCCAGAACCGGAACCGGATGGTAACCGGAACCGTCACGGGCCGATTCCACCTTCAGAACCGCCAGAACCGGAACCGCCAGAACCGGAACCGGATACAGCCTTAGCTCCACCTGTCAATGTCTCGCCGAACTTCTTCAGAAGCACGGACGGTACCTGTTCTTTTGTCAAATAGTTACCTTTCACAGCTGTGACATAATGGATCAGATGGTCCTCGGGGTCCGTAGTCCCGTCGTATACCCTCAAATAGGGAGGCATCTTGAAAGTCTTCGGGATAGAGTATGGTGAGGCCTGCTCTGTGTAAGGTTGTTCCACAAACCTACCTACGCCGCACTTCGGCAGCAGCTTAGGAGCGCCCGGGATCTTGTCTACTCTTTTTTTATGTTGCTTCATTTGGTCACGGAGCGACTTATTTTCGTGCTCCATTTCCTCCATCTTTCTGAGGATGGATGCGAGCGCTCCGCTGTTGGTTTGAGTGTTAGTGAGCACATTGTTTGCTCGCGTGACTTCTGGTTCATCTTCGGCTGCAGTTAGATCCATTGTTGGCGTGCGACTTACGCCATATTGGGTTGAATTTTCGACCAAGTCGCTTAGAGTGTTTGCTAGCCACTTTTTCAGTAGCTCCTTGACTTCTGGGGGTGCTTCCTTAGAAGTAGATGTGGAAGCTTCCCTTTTTCAGGGATCCGTCAGATCCCTGGGTGGAGGAGGTGGGGTCCCTCCGTTCATCGTGGTGCTAGGGGTTGCGTTCAAGATGTTATCTTCACCTGCTTTGTTGAGAGAATCCATGAGGTTGACCCCTACCTCGTTTACCGCCTTCTTTTTTTGAACTGTTGTCAGCCATTCTCGTTCGTGTGATGTAGGGGATGATTGTCAGTGGTTTTCTAGGCACAAACTATAGCTTTGATTCTCGAGATCCCCATACACGGTGCCAAATTATTTTGCTCAAACAAGATTCACACTTTGTAATCTTACAAACAATAAAAAAAAGTATACGGGTAAATCGTAATCAAGTATAATAAGTCCTAGAAGAGATTATTTTGCTAAGATCGTAATAGATCTGAAAATATAAAATGTTATGAAAAGTTCAAGTATCACAGAGAGGTAGAGAGAAGTTTGCTTGTTAGCAGTAGAGAGTGAAAGTAGAATGATGGTATTACTCAGAATAATGCACATGTCCTCGTACAAAGGTGAAGGTCCCCTTTATATATTAGGAGGCCTCTCTCGAAATAATCAAAAGAAAAGTACTCCCTCCGGTCCATAATAAGTGTCTATTTTACTTTTTGATTTTGGTCCAAAATAAGTGTCTAGTTAGGTAATCAAGAAAAAATTCAATTTGTTTTTACTCTTTTACCCTTATCTGCATATCCCTAATAAATGTCACTATAATCATGTGCCCAATATTTAATAAGGGTAGTTTACTCATACTAGGTAATTTTGTATAGGATTTAGTATTTTCTTAATGGGCGTGCTAGAAGTAAAAGAGACGCTTATTATGGACCGCAGGGAGTACAAAGTTGGTGGCTTCCTCGTACGAAGGATGTCAAGCCTTAAACGATTTCGTTCCTCCACCTAATTGACTGGGACGTCCTTGTTCGGGCCGTCCTTGCCTGAAGCGACACAATTTGAGGACGGCTTTGTTATCAGAGACGTGTTTGCTTAGACGGAAGAGGGGCGAGCCAGATTCTACCTCATACAGAAATACATTAGCTCTTCCTACACTACATAACTTGGGGAATTGAGGAATTTATTTTTGTGGGGAATCAAATAAACTAATTTAACAAGAGTATTCATCCGGCTTTTATTTTTAGCAAGTTATTCGTCACTTGATTTCTTTTCTCTATAGATGTATTTTATCAGCAAACTTCACACAGCTCAGTTACCACTTAACAGCAACGTGCATTATCAACAATGCGAGAGTAGTAACTGAACGTTTCAATATTATGTCCATTACTTCGAATGAGACAACTTCAATCTCCAATAGAAGCAAATTGCCTCGATAGAACATATAACTCCTCCTTTACATTACACAAGAGTATTTTTAAAAATAATGAAAGGAAAAAAATAAAATAAATAAAAAGGATGAATATAAGTGCATATTTTAAAAAGTACTACTCCTTCTGTTTCAAACTTGACACAAAATTTAAGGAAAAAATTTTAAAACATGTTATCCTAAAAGTTTAATGGGTAAAAACTTTGTGCAACCATGATATTTGTATGGCTATAAAAACTTCCATTTAGGATGAAGTATTATGATCTGGCATTTTTATCAAGGAGGTCACATGTGTCAATCACATCTTATTTCACCGAGGTGGGTACTTCCCCATATATAGATATAAGCAAATGTTGAATGGGGGATATTCAGAATTATATTCCATTTTCGAAGCTTCTGCTTCTCACTTCTCTTTCTCTCTCTGTCTATCTCTCTTCGCTCCCTTCTCGTCTCACCTCTTCTCTTTCCTCCGCTCTATTCTTCCTTCTTTGCTTGTCTTCTCTTCTCGGTCGTTTGGTTATGGATTTGTAGCTTAACAATTTACTTTTCTATCTCGCAATTGTAATTTAAGTTGGAAGTGTTGAATTAATAAAAATTCTCACCTTTGCTATTGAACTCTTAAAAATTCTATCTTTAATTCTTGAGTACATTACAATTGGTATCAGAGCAATATCTTGGCACCTGTGGAAGTTCTACAGCCATGGTAGAAGAAATTTCATATGAGGAATATACAGAGCAATTGGAGAACCAACTTCGGTTTCTAATGGCACAGAGCAAATCATATTTTGATAGAATGAATGGAGGATTAGATGGACTCAATCAGAAAATGGACAAAATTTTGGAGATGCTTGGAATCAGTCTGGAAGATAAGGGAACTGATTATCACGTTCTTAAAGAAGATCAAGAAAGTACAGGAAAGGAAATAGAAGTTGGAGTATCTGGTGATCAAGAGGTTCCATCAAATTGCGGTATCTTAAGATCCATTGATGTGCCTAATGAACCTATGGTAGAACTGTTGAAACTTGAAGAAGCCTCTGTCAGAAAATCTTCTCCACTTGAAATCGCTGGGAAGTTTAATGGGCTGAACGAATATGTCGGAATTGTGATAAGCCAGAAAATTTCTATTAGCATTGATCTGGAATCTCTTTTTGGTAAGCACAATAAGGTCGGACAATGTGCGAAGAACTTTAAGTGCATAATCACTGGTAATCTAATTATTAGGAGCCATGACTCAAATGATACACCCAAGCTATGTGATGAACTGCTCGTATCAGATGCAACACATATTTTATGTTTGTTTCTACATGTTAGTAACTCCCTATCATATGGCCCTGAAGAGCAAAATGATGAAACTATTATCGCTTTTGATCCAGGAGGTAATACATTTACTATGTTTGATGTTAGCTATATGAAGCTTGATGAGTCTAGTTTCCTCTCGATATTGGGTGTTTGCTCACAATTATGAATACTAAGTTGTACTACGCGGATAACATTCGACTGGCTGAATCAATTGAAGGAGCTGCATAATGGAGTCAAAATTAAAGTTGATACCTCTGTTCCTTTGTTTATGTATTCTCTGGATTATGCCGAAATACAATTGGCTATTGTGCTAAGACTATAAACTAGTGCATTATGAGGCGGCTTAATGGGATTGTTGGTGTTTACCGGAGAAACATCACATCTGAGGTTGGCAATTTATGAGCTAATTTCTAAGCCAACTTTTTGCCAGGATGGAATATCACTGTTGGTATTGGTTTGAACTCTTACTCAAATAATACACTGCATAAAAGTCTAGGCATCCATTCAAGAGTAGCAATGAAGTATAAGAATTGGTTGAGTTCATTTACCATAATAATTGATAGGAAAAACTCAAATTCACTTTATCAGTGTGTTAGAGCCAATATTCTATGTGTTGTTTTTGGATTTATTGAGGTGGTTCTTATGGACAAGAGAGTGGTTGCGACATACTGGTCAGGTGTTCTTAAATCCAACAATAAAACTAACTAGCATTGGGAGAAATGGATTGTGCTGAAACAACTTCATTCACTACAGTTTGTTTCTATTCTTAGTTGCACAATACTCAGAGTCATCACTTGGTTGGATAAACTACTGGTAATTACATACCTGAACATTTGGGCAATGAATTACGAGCCAAGAGAGATAACTGTTGTTGACAATGATGAATTTCATTATATACTTGGTACCTTAAACATTCTTGGTAATGTACATACTTAGGGCCTTGAAAACCACCCGGACTGCCCGAAGGTATTGAAAGTGCAAACCAACCAGCAATTGTTAAAGGTTATGGAGAGATGTTTCCTGGGTTGAAGAAATCAAGAACGCGATTCAGCCTTTTTTTTTTTCATAAATGCTGAAGTTTTATTGCATGCACTGACAATAACAGTTACTGTAGTCGTTCGGAAGTTCAAGTGCCAGCTACGTTATCACAAATGGAACTACCAGTTGTGAAGGTTGCGATACTAGCAGTTTATAAAGCTATTCGGTGTTGCTATTGTTCTGCCCATTAAGAGGAGTTATTCTGGAAGGAAACATTTCACTGATATTAATTCGATTGCTTCAATCGATTATCTTTATCATGGCTTAACTCCAGTAGTCCGCTACCATTACAGACCTAGCAATAATGATATACAAAGTACTCCAAATGAGAGCAAAGTCTTAAGGAAATCTCTTCAGTTTATGATCACTAGCAACTTCTGTCAACATGGTTCAATAAAGACCTTGAGGACAAGGTCAATTTCAAGCGGGAAGGATTGTTATGATTTGGCATTTTTTATCAAGGAGTTCATGTGATGGGCTTGTTCTCACATGTGTCAATCAAATCTTATTTCATCGAGGTGGGAACTTCCCTATATATAGATACAAGCAAATGTTAGAATGGGGGATATTCATAATTATATTCCATTTTCGAAGCTTCTGCTTCTCACTTCTCTTTCTCTCTCTGTCTATCTCTCTTCACTCCCTTCTCGTCTCATCTCTTCTCTTTGCTCTGCTCTCTTCTTCCTTCTTTGCATGTCTTCTCTTCTTAGTCGTTTGGTTATGGATTTGTAGCTTAACATTTTACTTTTCCTTTTTCACAATTGTAATTTGAGTTGGAAGTGTTGAATTAATAAAAATACCCACCTTTGCAATTAAATTCTTGCTAATTCTATCTTTACTTCTTGAGTAGATTACATGAAGTGGGTAAAATAAAATGTTTAAAGTTAAATTATTGTTTACAGTGAAAAACACATATTTTTTTTCTTTGTTGTGACAATAGTAGGACTAGAATTAAAAGAGAATTAGATCACTTATCATCATGGAAGTACCACAATAGCACAACTAAGATAACAAACTAGATTTAATGACAGACATACAAGTCAAGTGATTTAACTAATTGACGACATCTTAAACTTATGTGATTACTACAAGCTTTTCTTCATGCTATCATCTGCAGAGCAGGATCTTTCAAGTATCAACGACCAAGGATAAAGAGTAACCAACACTTGGTAGTACCTTTTTATGATATAAGACCAATCAGCAGTAATTTTTTAGTAAGTCATTGTGAATTCTCCAAGAGCCATGCAGAAAATTTGGGACTCGGCGACTCACAGTTGTCAACTGCTTCATCAACTGCTAGCGACTTCCAAATATTCTACACTATTGCAGATGCATAGCAGCAGCACCACTACATTCTTTACTTTTCTTTTCTTTTTCTTTTTCTTTTTTGAATCAGGAACTACATTGTTTTACTTCCTTACAAGAGTCGTATGAATCGAATATCTGCCAACTACTGCATCCACTAATGGCTATAAAACCTTTAATGCTACCTAGAATATGTACATTTGGAGGGACAAATTGAAAAAGGAATCAAATGAAAGAATGAAGGATTAAACAAATTGTGGCTGAGCTTCTAGGCTATTAGAACTAAATGAAACTTGCTTGGTTGTATCATAGGAAGGAAGCATCTGCACATCTCGCAGGTTAGATTGCCCAAGTTTGGGGAATACGTGAATAGAGTTGACTGAGGCAAAGTTCTGGGTTAAGGAGCTACTATGAAACCGACCTTCGCTTGATACCCTGTGAACCATCATCATCTGTCCATGGTGAAGGTAATCATTGCTACTGATTTCAGCGTAGTAGCTTGGGTGTATTTGCTGCCTCATAGAGCTTGCCCGGACATCCTATGAGCGAGAAACATGAGCTTAATAAATGTATAAGCCAGAAACGGAACAGGAGAAAAGAACATTGAGAGGCACATTAGCTAAAATATACAGACATAGGGAAAAGAGACAAAGACAGACGGTTTTGTATGTCTGAACAAAATGGTCTGTAGTTCTCAATACAGAGGTATTTTCTTTTTATAACCATGGTGTCCGGGCCAGCTTGCACGCACCTCGACTAATTCTACGGGATACGTATGAGGTAATTCCATCCACCAAGGCTTAGACAGATGGGAAAAAATTACCTAGTGTTTTTTTGCCTACACTGGACACCCAAGGCTTCACGCTTGGATGCATACAGAGGTATTCAGAATGCAGAATGATTGGTTTGAAATAATACCTGTTGGTGCTGTTTCCGCTGCTGCCTGAAGTTCACATAGGAAGGTGTCATTGACATACCACTTTCACTGCATGAAGAAAATTGGTTTATTGTTGGCGGATATGAACTGCAAAATTCAAGATGATGCCTATCAGGTTCTCCACCAAGTGAAGAAGTGTCATCTCTAAGCAAACTTTTGTCTTTGTTCAGAGCCGTATTTTCTGATGGAGAGTACTCGTACAAATAACTAGAACTGTTGTCTTCGTCCCTGCAATGGATATGTGGTGGTCTCTGATTTCCCAGGGAAATTGGCCTAGGACAGAAGTATTGATCAAGTGGCAAGCTGGCACCAAGTTGAAAATTTGGGGGAGAAGAAGATAAGGTAGTATATGTTCCATTTCCTGTGTTTGGTGACTGTCTTCTATCAGATAATTGAATTTGGGCAGTCATTGTCCAGTCTTCAATAGTTATTCCTTGTTTAAGGGCAAGATCCGTTATCTGCTTTTCATCAAGGCCTAAACTTAGGAGCAAATTCCACAGATTCTTTTGTGCTTCCCTTTGATTGTGGATTATTTGATCTCTCATCGCTATTTCAAACTGAAGTTCAGTATTAGCAATTCCCTACATTTATTATGGTCAAAATGTGAGATTCAAATAATACATCAATTTTCAGTCAAAATTACAATAAGCAATTTTGCATGATCTTTTTGTTTTAATAGGGCTTGCCAGTACAGAGGTAGCGAAAAATGAGCAAAAGCATGAACAGGAAAATGCAAAGAACATAGTGCATCTTGTGGTGGAAAGAGAACTCGGTAATTGATATATCCTCTTTGGTGGGATTAAACTAAATGAATAAAAATTATAGTATGCGTTTACCAGTAGCCTGTATTGACTCAGAACTCTCAAGTAAGTCTTGTTTCCATTGTTGCTAATGGCTTCATCAATCATAGCTTGGAGTTCACACCTTCGCTTCTCATTTGCTTCAATTTCCTGCATGATTTACAACTACTGATGTGTTAAGAAGAAAAAAGGAGATCAGGATAAAACCTACGTCAGCAGTACCAGGCCACCTTCAGATAATTATTACTGAGCTCATCATTGTCACGAATATTATCAAGAATGACTTGGCGCCTTGATCTAAGAGCCCGGACAACTGCCCCATCCTTTTCAACAGCCTGAAAAATCAGGAAATATCCAATAAGAAACTCTTGAACAATTTAATAGGATATCTTCAAGAGAGTTAAGGTCATACAGAAGGAGAACGACAAGACACTGTTAGCAATCTTTAGGGATTGAAGAGCAAAATTCTAAAGCTCTTTTGATTAGACAAGAAATAAAGGAATGAAATAGAAGCAAAAGAGTAAGCACTCCACTTTCAAGATCAGAGTTAACTGACATCAGGGAAGTGATCCTCCAAACAGTAGTGTGCAGTCATACCATAGGGAGCACTAGACATGTAGTAGAAACTTACGAAGAAAATGGAGCTACTGATCTACCAAAGATACAAATCTTTGTGTGCAAGATAGGTAAATGTTTGGTTAACACATGTTAAGTGCCAGACAGAAGCATATAGATGTTTGGGAAATAGATGGTCCATAGAATGATGCATAACCTGTTGTTTCGCAATTGCATCATCAAGATTTTGGAGTTCATTACGGTTGCTAATGTTCATCTCCTCTATCTCAAACAAAGCCTTCTGTAAATTTATCCTCTCCTGGACATTTTCGCTGGTTTCATGGCTCAATGTGTCCAACCAAGAAAGCTCGTCATCTGACGCTTTTTCAGTAGGCTTGGCACTTAGTTGTGTTTCTTTGTCAGCTAATTCCTTCCTCAAATGGCTGACCTCATTCTATAAGGAAAAGCAGCTCTTGTAAACATGCATGATTTTAACGTCCAGTAAACATGTTAAAAAATGTCAACTTGCTTACTTGAAGGCTATCGATCATTCGTTGGTAGTCTGAAACATGAGTATTGATTGTGCCAATATTTTTCTGAAGAGCATAACAACGCAGATCAGAACTGATGAGCAACACCTACTGGAATTTGTATTAACTTGTGAAGATAACTCAAAACATGACAGATCAATTTTTCCAAGAATGAAACAGGAGAACAGCTGCAGAAGAAATGACATAATTTCGAAGGGCAACACAAATCACATAGCATAGAAAATCTATGAGCAAAGCTAAAAGTATAAATTAGTGTACAAAATATGTGTATCTATACAAACAAATTCCAAGTTGAAACCAGACTGAACCAAGTACTATGCACCCTGAATTTGATTTTATAATGTCCAATTCAGCATGGTGATCAGCAATAGGCTCATAAATGAAACAATTCAGTCATTCTCCTTAGAGTAGTTACTGAGACAAAAAGCAAATAGAAGACCTTCAATTGGATATCAACGCTTAACCATAGGTTACACAGAGAGGATTGGGCCATATAGGTAGGTAAATGGCTATGAGCTTACTCAAAGATCACAAAAGAACATGGTAGATTTAAAAGGAAGTCAACCATGTGCAACCGCTATACCTTACCACAACCTTAGTTGCCCCTTCACTAAAAGGATAGCTGCATGAATCTGGTGATACAGTTAGAACCTTGCTAGTACCAGGCAACCATAAAGGACTAAATTTTAATTCCTTCTTTTAACAAATTTTCTTATATGAATCTAGTGATAAAGTTAACGTAGCTAGTACCAGGTAAACCATTAAGGACTAAAATTTAACTTATTCTTTTAAAAACTTCTCTTATAAGCGCCTGTCCTTCTTCCTGCACTATTCTCATTAGGAACTGCAATTAGTATCTGTGAAAAAGCACGGGAGAAAAATATAACTCATATTAAACATGATACAATGAGCCCTATATATATATACATAACCTATCTTACTCCTAATAAACATTGGATTAGGCTACTCCTAATACACATTGGATTAGGGTTCTACTATTACATATTCTAACACACCCCCTCAAGCTGGTGCATATAAATCATATGTACCGAGCTTGTTACATATATAGTTAACATCGAGCCCGGGTTTCTAGATCCGAAAGCATCGAGTCCCAAAGACATCGTTGGATTATCACCAAATAATCAGAAAGAATCAACTGAAAAACTCGCTGAAACAGATAAACTGAAAACTGGAAAACTAAAACTCGCTGAAACAGAAAAACTGAAAACTGGAAAACTGGAAACACTGTAGCTGCCGGAAAAAGGTACTGTAGCTACCGGGGAAAATTCAAGGTTGTCGGAATTGAAAAGTAAAAATATGGGTAGGCTCGGAATTTGAGGGTGATCCAACTGCCCTGAAAGACCTTCGCCAAAATCTCACCGGAATAGTGCTCACGCGCCGGCGCGTGGGACAAACGCGCCGGCAGCGGCAGAACTCCGGCGGGCGCGTGGAGGCGCGTGGGAGGTTCGTTTCCGGTGGTTTTTTCTGGGGTTGGTCGGAATTCTTTTCCGAACCTCTTGGTGGTCTCGGATTTTGCACATCACCAACAAAAAAGTGGTTTAGTTACGGACAGCCGCTTAAGTCGCCGGAAAATTACACGGCGACGAGGTCTTTCTTCCCGGAAGTAGCTGGAATGACGCACAGCTATAATATACTTACTGTAGATGTGATGGTGTTGGTTTTTTTGCACAACACTGATAATTAGTGACTTTAACGCAATTAGACACTTCGGTCACCGGAAAATTGCACGGTGACGGAGTTATTTCTTCCCGGATGTCGTTGGAATGACGCACAACGAGAATTATCTCACCAAAGCTCTGATACCATGTGAGAAAGCACGGGAGCAGAATATAACTGAGATTAAACATGATACAATGAGCCCTATATATATACACATAACCTATCCTCCTCCTAATAAACATTGGATTAGGCTACTCCTAATACACATTGGATTAGGGTTCTACTATTACATATTCTAACAGTATCATTCCTCTGCAATAATGGTATACAAGGCCTCTTTCATACACTCAAGCCATCTTAATGAATTTATTTCATTGGATAAACATCAGATTAATCACCTAGCAACTTTACTTTTCTTATTACACCACCTTCCATCCATCCATTCTCTATCCAAGGGTAACTATAGATATTACTTCTTTACTGCGAAGTGCCAATCTATACATCTTAAAACATAATTAACAATGGAGAATACTTTTCCTTCTACTATGGAAAGATCTCTATAATAGAAAAAGGATTTGACTTTAACTATGTACTGAATGTTGATCTTCTTCTAGTATGACTCTTCTAGTACATCATATTGGACTCTAACCTGAATGTGTGTCTTAATTTCCTTTGCTCTGTCAGCATACTTTAAGGTATTCACAGTATGGTGATACTGACTGACAGCTGGTGATATGGTGGCAATCATTATTGTTTGGGAATTACCACTCAGACCATCTTTCAGAATCCGTGTCAATTTGCTGCAAGAAGAATCAACTAGATTAGTTAACATTAGGTAAAAGATCTCACAACACAATAACAACCATTCAAGTACCTATTGCGATAAGGAACATAAGCTAGACCCTTCTTCTGTTGTTTCCCCAGAGCATTTATGCAGTTTGCCAAAGCAAGAAGAGATCGATTAATGTTAGCGCCATCTCTCAACTTTTGACCTCCACTATTTGTTTCAGAAGCTCGTTCACTGTATCAAAAGGTTTGCACATAACTATCGCCTATCTTTTGCTCATGCATGAAAAGAAGAAAAAAGAAGGAAATATTGGACAGACCTTCCAGCAAGATCCACAAGTGCCAGTTTTCCTCTTATAACCTGATTAGAGTATTTGTCTCGCTGTTTCCTAGTCACAGTAATCTCCAACACTGCATGAGAGCTGCTCAGGAAATATAAGTATTTCCATATCATTAACAAGGTGACATGACCAAGAAATTGAGCTAGTAGTAGATTCCTCTTGATCTTTACAGCAAAAAGCAGAACCATCAAGAACCACCACCCTTTCTTTTAGCTGTAATTATGCTCAGTGTTTCAAGTCTGATAAACAATGGTAAGCTTCACTTTTTATGAGCAATAGCGATGTAAGAAGTCTGTGTTTAAGTTTTTTTCACCAAGGAATCACGAAAAAGGAGAAGGAAAATTATATATTTCAGTTTGCTGTAGAAAGCTAAAGAGGATTTGAGGGAAACTAGGATACAACATTAACAGGAAGTCAATGTGACTCACCGTGATGAAGTTTCATTAACCTCTGTGCTATCTGTCTTTCGCCTGCTGTTCCCCAAAGTTAAGAGCTCAAGGATTTTATCAGCTGAATTAACCTAAATACAAGTATCAGGGTCAAGAACAACAGGCAAGGATCTTGTATAACTCGAGCAGAAGTAATTAAAAAGTAAGTCATTTTCTAAAGAAAGGGTGAGGCCAAAGAACATGTGATAAGACAAAATAAACGAATCAACAGATGCAGAGAGCATTACAACTGGAGGAAGTACACCTTTTCATGTCGGACTTAAAAATGACTGGAAAACTAGGGTATTAAAGGACTTGGTAGACAGCATCTCTAAGGCACCAAGAAAGATCATGGATACGCTTTAACACTTTAAGATCTGAAACTACTAACTAGACTCATTGGACTTCATAAAGCTACTGAATTAGAGGGAGTTCTTTTATTGAAAAAAAAAATTTGACAATGCTACATATGACGATCTAAAATGTGGCAGTCTCTGGAAAAAGATAAAGTATTAAAATATAGACTAACCTTGATACATCTAAGGCCAGCAACCACAATACCTTGCTCTGGGTCCTCTCTGAGCTCCAAGTGACCTGATGACTTCTCAAGTAAGTCATATATTACCTGCTTTCACCATATTTAGATGTCAAAAAGCATTGCTAGACCACTTCAATCGAGAACTGCTTATACCATGCAAAAGACATCAAACCTCATTGTAGACTTCAAGGTAAGAGCAAGTAACTTGAAACATGTCAGAGCTTTTGTCATTCTTGATAAGATCGAATATCGTGTTAAGACTCAGAACCATAAGTCCGGGGTCATCTTTAGTTCCGGCCATAGTATATGTTTTTCCGCTGAAAATCAAGCACTTGTTTAATATTAAGATTATCTAATGGAAGCACTCCAAGCCTCTCCAACGAGAATAGGAAAAATAAAAAGATGAAGTACAAGAAGAAAATAAGACAAGAAAGATAAGCTAATAACTTCCCTACGTTCCAATAAACCCAACTAGCGATTCTTTTGTTAGCCCACTTAAAAGCCAAAAAGGAGTGTCTTTTCTTAAAAGTATTGTATATTAAGGGACAAGCACCAAGGAGACACAGGAATAACTCTTTTAAGATCGTTGATGATATGCTAAATGTAACTCAATATTTATAATTTCCTTTCAACTTCAGAACAATAGAAACCTTTATTAACCAATCTCTGCTTTTCATTTAGTTTCCTTGCTCTACACCAGACCCCACTAAGTGGAGTCTGCCGGGGGAAGTTCTTGGAGGGAAGGATGCCGGGAGTCTATTTGGAAACAGCCTCTCTACCCAAGGGTAGGGGTAAGGTCTGCGTACACACTACCCTCCCCAGACCCCACTAAATGGGTTTATATTGGGTTGTTGTTGTTGTTGTTGTTGTTGCTCTACACCAATCTTCCAATGCTATCAACCTATCAAGTTTCTCCTAGGATTCAAAATGATAAATGCCGTAGCATTTTGCATCTCAACTTTAGCCACACTCACCATATCACTGAAAGAAGATCAGACTGGTGCTACTTGATGCTAAGACATTCAATTCCAGGGACCAATTTTCAAAAACTTCATACCACAAGGAGGTCTTTGGCCTATATCCCGACCCCAGAAAATTAATCAGAAAGGTTTAAAAACCACAGAGAGGTCAATTTTTCTTCATCCAGTGTTATATATACCTGCCTGTTGAACCATAAGCAAAGACAGTTGCATTCAGGCCTTGAATGACCCCTGCAATTGTAGACTGAATACTTCTCTCATAGACGCCCTGCGTTTTATAGTATCAGAGTTTAATTGATGACATCAAATGCGAAGGCAAAAGCATGTAAACTGGCATCATTCATAAGTAGCCAAATCTACAAAAGAGAAATGACACGGATAAAACGAAACACTTGCCAAATTTGTGGATTTAGGTCCAAACGCGTAATCGAAAGCATATCTTCGTTCTTTGCTACGATTCTGTATGCGATCTAAGTAATCCTTTGACAGGTCAGGATCCAATATAACAACCTCCTACAATTCATCATTGTTATCACTTATTACCAAAAATAACACTCAGGTAAATCAATCAAATCCACAATGAATAAATATACAACGTAGAAGTTTCTGCAATAATCATATTTCAAAGAAAATCACAGTGACTTTTAAATAGAACAGTAGAAATGATTCAAGAATAACTGAATACACAAAACTACCTTATCATTGTTTACTCTAACTATATCACGATCTCCTTCTCTATCAGTCAGTGGCCTACATTTCACCGCTACCTACATCCACCAGAATGATACAGACTAAGCAAAATACACATCAACAGTTATAGCTAACGATTCAAAGCCTGTAATAGTAGAGTAGTTTTGAAAATAAAAAGGTTACCGTAAGGGTAGTGGCTTTCCTTGTAGATGGAGCTCTAATGCTTGGCATATTTAGCAAACATTTGCCTCAAAGCTTCACCAAAGCTTTGAGTATTACACAAGACGAACAAGACGCCTTTTCAATTTTCAAACCTATTTCTAATTTGAATTTTGACGATGAACTACTAGTCTACTACTTCTAGTACACAGAAATTACTAATACTAACAATCAAAGACAATCAAATACAAATAGCAGCAAAATCGGTAACCGCTACTCATTCAAACATAAAACACCACCGGCGAACAGCCAGATTTAGGGAAATGAAAATCTCTCGAGAACCGAACGGGAAAAGTGTGTAGTATATGTCCGAGTATAAACGGATGATTGGTAAGGAAGATCAGAAGTGAAAATAGGTGGAGGTTTCCTCGAGATTAAAGAAATGAAGATTCAGGTACACCGCCATTTCCATTGAGATATCAATGTTTGTTACTCTCCCGTAATTCATTACATATTTCATTTGAAACAGTAAATTTAATTTTCAGGAAACAGAAGGTGACCCCCACGCCAAATATGAAATTAGAATTTTAAATTCAAAATACTAATGTGTCAATAAACTGTTTATTCAAAAAACTTATATCAATTATAAATAAAAAAATACTTTCGTGTTATATATGTCATTGACCATCAATTATTTTTATTACTCTTTAGATGTTGCTGATATCATTAAATATGGTTATGGGATGGGATTTACCTTCAGGGTGGATGGGGGAGGAAAAATCCTATCCTCCAATTTAGTTAACGATAGTGACCCTTGATCGTTACATCATGTTGTGTTTGGTTCAGACAGTCAGGGTATTTTTGGAATTTTGTGGGCTGGAAAGATAATACAAAAAAGATTTATGATGCGTAAAGTATTTATTTTTTGGAATTATGCGTGGACATAGACCTTTTTGAGTTTCGCAATAAAAGTTTCTGATTATAAAATGATGAGAACCTTTTTGAAGTTTGAGAATATTTGAATTTAGACCCACCAGCTTTTAGCTTCAAATTTTATACACTGATTAGATTTCTTAATATTTTAAAAAACAAGGGGAAGGCGTGGTCAAAAACTAACAAAATCGATCCAAATCGTGATTATTGTGACTCGAAATGTAATTACTGAGAAGTATTTATTTTCAATCAGAGGAATCTCATTAAGATTGCCATACAAATACCTTTTTAAAAATCCACAAAAGTACCCTACTCGTCAGTAATACATTGCCCTACAGTCTACAGAAAGAAGCACATTGGTTGGTTAAAAGTTGAGTTATGTTTAACCAGAAAGAACAGGATGAAAGTGTAATTAAGAAGTACGGTCGGAAGGTACATCTTTAATGAGGATCACTAACTTACAGGTCCCAGAACATAACGAGAGAAAATTTTGGATCTAACTGATTGTACATCAGCTACTAACGTAATCACTAAGTACATCTTGCTATCCAATTGTACAGGTATAACCGTACGTACTCGTAACCCATCAAACGCAACAATCCACCTGTTTGATCTCCAGATTAGAGTTGTATTATTATAATTAAAGCGGGACATCTATATCTTTCAAATCCTAAATTCGTCTCCGTGACCAAATATTATGACCAAGACTCGCACTTGTGCTGAAATTATGCAACTATTTCTGTGCTTTCGGTCAGTGATATCTGTAGCACATGATAAGGTTCGCGCCTGGGCCAACCCAACAAACTCGAACCAAGGAAGTGAATTCGCTGAGCCTGATCCTTTTTTCCTAGATGTTTAGAATGGAGAAAAGGGCATATTTGTTTGGTGGGTCGTTTGTTAGCAGATGTTGACGACACAAACAAGTGCTGCTCTACTGTCGCTTTCGATGTTAGGGCGTAGAAAGATTTATTTCAGTCTACCAACCTCAGTATCCGTGCTGAAATGGATAAATGAGTTCATAGCAGCAACAAGGATTGACTGTGTACCGGGATACCAGCAGAGGTCTTAAATCTCTACAATTTTGAAATGAGATCTATAGAGTAAAACTCTAACTTTTTCTAATATGATAATGTAAGATATATGGACTTATATCTACATACATATGAACAACATATGGATAAATTATATGTTATGTGCTATCTTTTGGTTTGGTCTAATTTTGTGGTCTTATGGACATTATGTTAAGGGGCCAATGTATTGTCATATAAAGTGTAGGACTAATGTGTAGATACCCAAAAGGGTAATCTTAGTTAATGATGGGCTAACTAAGGTTATATATATGTAACCATGGTTACATGCTTGTGACTCTTGAGTTATGTAACTCTTGTGACTCTTGGGTTATGTAACTCTTTTGTTATAAAGTGGGGGTTATGGTTCCCACATTATTGCAAGACATAATCTCTTCCTCCTCCCATTGAATCAAGAGAAACTCCATTGTTCTCTTGCAAATTCTTGTGGAAAACCATTCCCATATTTGGTCTTGTGTGATATTCTTGTGGAAAGCCATACACCAACTTTGGGTATTGTGATATTATTGTTGTTGTGAAATCCATACTTCAAGAAGGATCAAGAAGACAATCTTGAAGGAAGGACTAAGGAACTTGCTAAGGCACACTTCAAACAATCATCAAAGGAGGTTCAAGGATTTCCACATATGGATTCAAGTAAGCTTCCGCTCATGTAGTTGTTGTTCCAAATTGTTCAATATGAAGGTTATTGTATTTTAGTCAGAATCATTATTCTAACAATTGGTATCAGAGCCACCTTCATATTTGGATAATTTGGATGTTCATAAGATTCATGTTATATGAAGTTATGTTCAAGTTAAGTTAGAATTTTGTTTATGAAATTCTAGTGCCATGAAATAGCATAATTTTATGAATGTTATGTTTTTGATGAACTTTGATGTTTTAATATCATGTTATCATTACTTGAATTGAAACATTGAATTTTGCATGATTTTGGTTGATGAGAAACATGTTTTCTTGTTTAAGTTTCTTGTTGAAGACCATATTAAGTTGTTGAAACGTTTTTTTTTTAACCTTCAGTGACGACAAAAGTCGCCACTAATACATTTAGCGGCGACTTCTATGGTTTTAGCGGCAGCAACAGTCGCCACAAAAGGTTCTGCCAATAAAGACAGAAACTTTTTTAACCTTCAGTGACGGCAACAGTCGCCACAAAAGGTTCTGCCAATAAAGACAGAAACTTTTTTAACCTTCAATGACGGCAACAGTCGCCACAAAATGTTCTGCCAAAACAAAAAAAAACGTTTTGTTTTGATTGTTTAATAAGGACATAATGAAAGAAATGTTTTTTTAATTAATAAAACGTTTTAAGTCTTTTAAGTTTCAGATTTTAATTGAATATTTATAATATCTCAATTAATATTAAGTTTTTAAAATTATTAATGTATTATACATTAATATTTAAGTTTTGAATATTAATTGTATTTTAGTCCATCAATTTTCAGATTTTGGAATTGTCCAACTAAGTCTAATAACAATTAATATTCAGTTGTTGCATGTCAAAACATGTAACATACTAAGTTAAGATTCATAATATGGTTTAAGGAACTAAAATTTTTAGCATCTAATATTTTAAATTAGCCAATTGAAGCATTATGTTGCCAAAGTAACCTCTATTGTGTAGATTGATTGATCTTGAAATATAAGATGACTGTGGATGTTAGTCTTCCATGCGTTTAACACCGGCCCAAAGGAAGGTTGTTATTTGGCAGGAATTCGAACATGCTTGTGGTGATAAATATGAGACAATTATTTGGTTTTCCATGTGAATATTAAGTCGGCCCAAAGGAAGGCTTGATATTTGACAGGAGTTTATTGTCTATATTTGACCATTACACCAAGAGTACCACTTACAAGTTGATTTTCTTTCCAAAGACTAAAATCAATGTTGTGCTAGGTATCTTGTAATGGGATTTGCCTATTTTGAATCTATAAAGTAAAGTTAAAGTTCAAGTAATTGTAAGCATGTGTTAAGTAATCCTTTTGTTCTATTTTCAGTTAATTCTTCTGCTGCTTCGATATCTGCCAACATCAATAGCATCCCTGTGCTTAACGGCACAAACTTTAAGGAATGGAAAGAGAACATAATGATCGTTCTCGGTTGCATGGATCTTGACCTTGCTCTTCGGATTGAGCAACCTGTTTCTCTTGAGGATACATCCTCTCCTGATGAAAGGAGGGAGATGGAGAAGTGGGAACGCTCAAATCGCATGAGTCTAATGATCATGAAGCGTGCAATTCCAGAATCATTTAGGGGCACTATGAATGATGAAGCTAATGCCAAAGTTTTCCTTGAAAACCTTGAAAAGCGTTTTATGCAAAACGAAAAAGCGGAAACAAGTACACTATTGAGTATACTTGTTTCCATGAGGTATAAGGGCAAGGGAAACATTAGGGAGTACATTTTGGAAATGTCTCATCTTGCTTCGAAACTTAAGTCACTCAAGCTAGTATTACCTGAGGAATTGCTTGTGTACTTAGTTTTGATATATCTTCCTGCACACTTTAATTAGTTTAAGGTCAGTTATAACTGCCTGAAGGAGAAATGGACTCTAAATGAGCTCATTTCACATTGTGTGCAAGAAGAGGAAAGGATAAAGCAGGATAAGACTGAAAGTGCTCATTTGGCATCCTCTTCTAAGGAAACTAAGAAGAGGAAAGGTAAGGAAGTTGCGGTTGCAAGGCCCAAGATTAAGCAACATAAGGAACCTAAGGTTGAAATTACTGAATTAGGTTGCTTTTTTTGTAAGGGAACTAATCATGTGAAGAAAGATTGTACCAAGTACCATGCCTGGCGTGCGAAAAAAGGTACATTTCTTTCTCTTGTTTGTTCTGAAGTTAATTTAATTTCGGTACCTAAGGATACTTGGTGGATAGATTCTGCTGCTACTACTCACATAAGTATATCTATGCAGGGTTGCCTGAACTGCCGAAAACCAAATGATGGTGAAAGATACATCTATGTGGGTGACGACAAGAAAGTGCCAGTTGAGGCTATTGGCAAATTTAGGCTGTTGTTTAAGACCGGTTTTCATTTAGATTTGGATGAGACTTTTGTTGTACCGTCTTTTAGACGGAATTTAATTTCTGTTCCCAAATTGGACATATCCGGTTATACATGTTCTTTTGGTGATAATAAAGTTAGTCTCTTTCAGAATTCAAATCTTATTGGTACTGGTCTTTTATCAACATTTGATAGCCTATATTTGGTTGATACAATAACCTCAAATAATGAAACCTTGCATACAAGTTTAAGTGGTACCAAAAGAAAATTAACTAATGAGAATTCTATATCACTCTGGCATAAACGTTTGGGTCATATATCCATTCAAAGAATTCAGAAACTCGTGTCAGATGGAATTCTTGATTCTCTTGATTCCTCAAATTCGGATATTTGTGTTCAGTGTATCAAGGGAAAACAAACAAACAAGACGAGATTAGGTGCTAAGAGAGCTTCGGACGTCTTAGAATTGATACATACGGATATTTGTGGGCCATTTCCTACTCCTTGTAGGAATGGTCAACAATAGTTTATCACATTCATAGACGATTACTCTCGTTATGGGTTCCTATATCTTATTCATGAAAAGTCTCAATCCATAGACGTGTTCAAATCATTTAAGGCTGAAGTTGAAAATCAACTAAGCAAAAGAATTAAATCCGTTAGATCTGGCCGTGGTGGTGAATACTATGGTCGATATGATGGTTCAGGTGAACAACGTCCAGGGCCATTTGCTAAATTCCTAGATGAGTGTGGGATCGTCCCTCAGTATACTATGCCAGGCAGTCCTACGATGAATGGTGTAGCTGAGAGACGAAATCGGACCCTTAAGGATATGGTAAGAAGTATGCTTTGTCGTACTACTTTGCCAGACTCACTCTGGGGTGAAGCATTAAAAATCGCAGCTTATATTCTTAATAGAGTTCCAACTAAAGCTACAATCAAAACCCCATATGAACTTTGGACTGGGCATAAACCCAGTATTAGGCATTTACACATTTGGGATTTTCCAGCTGAGGCAAGGCCTTATAAGCCGAATGAAAGGAAACTGGATGCTAAGACGCTTAGTAGCTATTTTGTTGGATACTCTGAAAGATCCAGGGGTTTTATGTTTTATGATCCCACTTCTAGAACTATTTTTGAGACGGGTAATGCTAGGTTCTCTGAGGATATTGAGTTTGGGGGGTGGGGAGATAAAGTTGTTAGAGATTTTGTCTTTGAGGAAGAACATGTGTCTTTCCCTCAAGTTGTTGATCTTGGTCAGGGAGTTCTCATTCCTGACACGGCTCATACAACTCCAGTTCAAGACAATCTCGAAAATCTCCCCAATCAGGATCCTGTAATTACTAATGAAAATCAAACTCAACAACCTCAAGAAACTGAAGTGCCATTAAGGAGATCCACTAGAGAGAGGAGAAATGCAATTCCGGATGATTATGTTGTATTTCTCCAAGAACAAGAAAGTAATATTGGACTTGAGGAAGATGATCCAATCAACTTCCGTCAAGTCATTAAGGGTTCTAACTCTCAAAAGTGGATTGATGCCAGGAATGATGAGATGAAGTCTATGAGCGATAATGACGTTTGGGAGCTTGTTACATTGCCCGAAGGTATTAAACCTATTGGTTGTAAATGGATTTTTAAACCAAAAGGGATTCAGAGGGCAATGTTATTAGGTACAAAGCTCGTCTTGTCGCAAAAGGCTACACTCAGAAGGAAGGTATTGATTATAAAGAGACTTTCTCTCCAGTTTCATCGAAAGACTCTTTCAGGACTATAATGGCATTAGTAGCACATTTTGATCTTGAGCTTCATCAGATGGATGTTAAGACAGCGTTTCTCAATGGTGACATTGAGGAAACAATTTATATGGTGTAACCTGAAAACTTTGTTTCGGATGAATCAGAGAAAAAGGTTTGCAAATTAAAAAAATCCATCAATGGGCTCAAGCAAGCTTCTCGTCAATGGTATTATAAGTTTCATGCAGTCATTACATTTTTTGGTTTTGAACCGAATATTGCTGATGACTGTATATACCATAAGTTCAGTGGGAGTAAGTATATTTTTCTGGTTTTATATGTCGATGACATACTGCTTTCCTGTAATGATATAGCATTATTGTATGAAACTAAGAAATTTCTTTCAAAGAAATTTGAAATGAAAGATCTTGGTGAAGCTTCTTTTGTATTAGGAATTCAGATACAACGAGATCGCTCCAAAGGTGTTCTCGGTCTGTCACAAAAGGGCTATATCGATAAGATTCTGAAAAGATTTGGCATGCAGGATTGTAAACCAGGTAACACCCCTGTTACTAAGGGAGACAAGTTTAGTCTCAAACAGTGCCCAAATAATAATTATGAAATTTCGGAAATGCAGAAGACGCCTTATGCTTCGGCTGTAGGTAGTCTGATGTATGCTCAGGTATGTACACGACCTGATATAGCATACATTGTTGGGATGTTAGGCAGATATCTAAGCAATCCGGGAATGGACCATTGGAAGGCAGCCAAACGGGTCATGAGGTACTTACAGAGAACAAAGGATTACATGCTTACATACCGGAAATCGGACCAGCTTGAGATCATTGGGTATACCGATTCCGATTTTGCTGGATGTCAGGATAGTTTGAAGTCCACTTCAGGCTATATTTACATGCTTGCGGGCGGTGCTATCTCTTGGAGAAGCATCAAGCAAACTCTTACAGCCACTTCCACCATGGAAGCGGAGTTTATGGCATGTTATGAAGCATCCAATGAGGCATTATGGCTGCGGAATTTTGTTGGTGGACTGCGAATTGTTGATAGCATCAAAAGGCCACTTAGGCTATTATGCGATAACAGATCGGCAGTCCTTTATGCTAATAACAACAGTAGTTTGACGAAAGCAAAACATATGGACATCAAATTTCGGGTTGTTAAAGAAAGAGTACAAAATGGACAATTGTGCATTGAGTACATTAGTACAAACTCCATGCTTGCGGATCCGCTCACTAAGGGATTGACACCAAAAGTATTTCATGAGCATATTGCTTGTATGGGTGTCAAATCAGATAAGGATTATGTATTTTAGTGGGAGTTTTGTATTGTACGTTTATGTATTGTCCATTATATTCAGTAATTCAGTTATATCTGCGCAGATATTCAGTTTTAAAGTTTTTTTGTACTCTTACAGTTTATGATTGATCTCAATAAAGAGAACCAGTTGGAAATAGACATTCTATTGACCACACTTTATGTTATTTCCATGCTACATACCTACACTTGATCCATGTCGTTGGTTATATTGATATACGTGATCTATGTTGGTTCTAGTTACGAATGAGTAACGAAGAGCACTTAGTTCCTATGTTTGTATGATTGATGGACCGGATTGTTCATGATAATTTTATTGTGATAGCAATTTTGAGCTCCTAAGGTTATTTTGTAACATATAATGCTAAGGTTTGTACATATGTATGTGTATCTCGTCCAAGTGGGAGATTGTAAGATATATGGACTTATATCTACATACATATGAACTATATATGGATAAATTATATGTTATGTGTTATCTTTTGGTTTGACCTTATTTTGTGGTCTTATGGACATTATGTTAAGGGGGCCAATGTATTGTCATATAAAGTGTAGGACTAATGTGTAGATACCCAAAAGGGTAACCTTAGTTAATGATGGGCTAACTAAGGTTGCATATATGTAACCATGGTTACATGCTTGTGACTCTTGAGTTATGTAACTCTTGTGACTCTTGGGTTATGTAACTCTTTTGTTATAAAGTGGGGGTTATGGTTCCCACATTATTGCAAGACATAATCTCTTCTTCCTCCCATTGAATCAAGAGAAACTCCATTGTTCTCTTGCAAATTCTTGTGGAAAACCATTCCCATATTTGGTCTTGTGTGATATTCTTGTGGAAAGCCATACACCAACTTTGGGTATTGTGATATTATTGTTGTTGTGAAATCCATACTTCAAGAAGGATCAAGAAGACAATCTTGAAGGAAGGACTAAGGAACTTGCTAAGGCACACTTCAAACAATCATCAAAGGAGGTTCAAGGATTTCCACATATGGATTCAAGTAAGCTTCCGCTCATGTAGTTGTTGTTCCAAATTGTTCAATATAAAGATTATTATATTTTAGTCGGAATCATTATTCTAACAGATAATGTTATCCTTATATCTTGGTGACACACTAAACCATAACAGCATTATTGCATGGTATCAATTGAATCAAGAATCATAAAAATGGTTATTAGAAATCCTATCCGTGAGCCATGCCAGCTACAGAGTGAACTCTTAGCAAATCCACCATATAACAGTTAGCGGATGCTTATAATGGTTCATTGTTCCCTCAAAAACCTTCAAACAAGTAACAATTCAAACAAAGGAAGTTCTTGTTCTAAAGATAACAAGCTTCAAAAAAGATTGACCATCAACTTAGTAAATACTATACGCTTAAAATTGAGAAGACGCTTATACGAAAATAAGCTGTGGTCCGTATCTCTTCAGACTGAAATGACAGAATTACACTATCAGCTGATGACACATGTATGTGTGTGTGGGTGGGTTTTGGTTGGGGGGAGGGGGGTGAGTTTCGAGTCCGAAACCAAAATGTGGTTCTTTTGGACCCAAAGAATCAAAATGTATGGAAAAACACTGGGCACCATAATATATATAACACCCTAGTATACCGCGTTATCTTAATTAACGGTTGTTTGTCCGTTAAGGTATAGCTCCCTAATATAAGGCACTATATATATATATATATATATATATATATATATATATATATATATATTATGTGGGCCCACCAATAATTCTTCTGGGCTTAACTGACAAAACAATAATTCAACTAGGTGTAGCGCCTATATGTAAGGCGCTATACCTCAAATAATTGTACCCCGGACTGTTATTTGCCTTATTTAAAGAGGTTAAGGATTTTGTAAAAATCCATTCATAAATATTTTCAAGTCTTGTGAAATATTTCTTCGTTAAATTATTTTGCATTTTATCATAATGTCTGAAGAGCGAAGAATTAGGGTTTCATTATACTGGGAGTGGGGGGTGAGATTGTGCTGGCGAATAACTCTGTAAGCTATAGTTTATCTCCACGGTGTCGTGTTAAGTTGCCACCTACAATGGAGTACGATAAATTAGTATCAATGTTATGTAAAAAAATGAGTGTGAGCAAACGCTTGGTGAATATTAAAGTAACCGAAGATATACGTATTTTATCACTCCACAAGGGGTTGTTTGTTATGCTGGGTTTAACATCGAAGATGATGAAACTCTGAGATATTTTTTGAGAACTTCGGATGAATACCGAGAATTTTTTATGATAAAACTGTTGGAAATGTACATCAAGGCTGAAGTCGGTCGCAACAATGAGGTTGTGCGAAGTAGGGATATCTCTCAATCATCGGGTGATTATTTTGGAGCAGTTTTAGGCAAACATGTTCCGGGTGAAAGAGTTTGGCATGATCTAAACTTATCTCCACGGGCGAATGAGGAGCGAGGAAATAATTTGTCTCCTAGTTTACATGATCCACAAGCCGAGTGGTAAACTTCAATTTTCTTTTGTGTTACGATGTTTATTTTATTTATTGAATTTGTATTAGCACTCATATATTCCACAGGGGATACCAGCCAGATATGAATTTCACGTTATGAACCAACGCCAACATGGAATATGCCTAGTTTTGGTGTGTTGGATCATCGTGGTCCATCCGAGAGTCATCATCAACGAGATAATGTCCATCATGGGATATCAACGCATTATGATTTGTAAGTGAACTGATAAATCTATATGTAAAGTTATTGAATAACTCATTATTTTACTGGTTGTGCAGTGAGAACGAGCAATTTGAAGGTCTTGTCCTCACTCAATTGCCCGAAGACAACATATTTAATCGGGATTTGGCATATGCGTAGAGTCGGGAAGAGAATATAGTGATTATGACAGTATAGTGATTATGACAATAATGGCGAATTGTCGATGAGTCTGGAGATAACATACCCTTCCCTGATAAGGATGATGATGAGGAGGAAGAGAATGTTGAACTTGATTTGACGAGGGAACAAGCTCCACCTCTCGTGAGACTAAAAGTGTACGAGACTCACGTGTCATTTCATTCAAGGGAGATTTTCTAGCTTGATCATTTGCCAAGTACGCCGGATGTAGATGCCCTCACGAGGGATATTGACGAAATTCGGACAGCAATGTGGGATGAATCTAGAGCAACAGTGCTTTCAAATGGCATGTTTTTTCCTGATAAAGCGCGCCTAAGCAGGGCGGTGCGAATGTATAGCATAAATGTCGTGAGATCGTGGTTCATGAGTCCTCTCCGGATGTATATAAGGTCATTTTCCATAGATGGTTTACGGGTTGTAATTGGATACTGCGTATGAGGAAGACGAAAACAAATATGTGGATTGTGGGTAAATACATTGGCACTCATAATTGTGAAATGAATACATACAGTGGGGATCATTTTACTTGAGTCATCTCCTAAAGGCGTATGACTATACGAGGATGGTCGGAAGTACACGGTTAGCCACTACTAACACATGTATTTACTTTTAAGCCACTATTTAAAATGCCTTTAGTTTTTAACCATTGCTTTAATAAACTTTATCTGCCCAGACGAAAATACATTTCTATTCATATCCTTAACTTTTGAACTTAACCTGAGAACTACAGTGTCCTTAACTTTTGAACTTGTAACTCTAAGTTCAGGACTTCAGGACTATATGTCCTTAACTTTTGAACTTTAACTTCAGGACTACATGTCTTTAACTTTTGACTTGTAAATGTAAGTTCAAGACCAAGTGTCCTTAACTTTTGAGCTTGTTAGTCTAAGTTCAGGACCTATTTTCCTTAACTTTTGGGCTTGTTAGTCTAAGTTCAGGACTTAGAACCTATTGTCCTTAACTTTTGAGCTTGTTAGTCTAAGTTCAGTATTGTCCTTAACTTTTGAACTTGTAACCGTAAGTTCAGGACCTATTATCCTTAACTTTGGGCTTCTTAGCCTAAGTCCAGGACCTATTGTCCATAACTTTTGAGCTTGTAACTGTAAGTTCAGGACCTATTGTCCTTAATTTTTGAGCTTGTTAGCCTAAGTTCAGGGCCAAGTGTCCTTAACTTTTGAACTTGTAATTCTAAGTTCATGATCAAGTGACCTTAACTTTTGAACTTAATATTCGAAGTTCAGTTCAGGACCAAGTTTCCTGAACTTTGGAGCAGTAGTACCTAGGGATTTTATCTTTTAAAAGCAAAAGAAAAAAAGAAAACCCCATCCAAAAACTTTTTTTTTCTAGTACACATATAAAAACTAATCTTCTCATCAAGAACATGACAGAATGTGCCCTATTAATTAAAACTCGACACCGGTACAATTATGTGTATGTGCACACAAGCTCTGAATTTTGCTTATATAAACAATAGCTTGAAGATATCAATACAGTAAAGTTTGAGTTCAAGAGCACAACAAGTATCAACAACAAAAAAGAAGAGAAAAGCTTTTTCTTGTCTTGAGAACTGAGAATTTCAACTTTGAGAAAAGCTTTCGAATTTTGTTGCCGATGACGGAGCCACCTCAACCGGAATTTCGAGTTAAGAGAGAAGCGAGGGTTTGAGAAGAAAAGCAATGGAAGAAAGGGCAAAAATATCTTTTCATATTAATTTTAATAGAGTAGTGATTATTTTTGCTCAACAGTAGAATTGCTGAATAAAAAATAAATACAACCTTATAATAGTGACTACCACACGCTATTTTTACCGAGGATGGAGATGATGGGCCCAGAGAAAGTCACACATATCGTCTACTCATCTAGCACGGAATGTCTGGCCAATAACTGTCTCTCCCATATGTACGAAGACCTATGCTCGGCCTGTAGCAACAGTAGCTTAAGCAAAGCAAGTCCGAGATGCACAGGCAGAAACTCCATGACGACTATTGTAAATTGAATAATATTAATTAAAGTATTTTTCTTTTTCATTGCTTAACATCTTTAATATATTGTAATATCTTTAATATTAAATTTATTTGATATTTTACTATATTGTTAATTAGGTTGATACATTTTCTATATTATAAAAGTTATATTTATATGTTAGTTTAATATTTTATATGTTTGTTTGTTATTCACCTATTTTTTATTATAATAAATTAAATAGCCAAGTTTCATAACTATAAATGATTTAATTATTAAATATTCATATAACAATACTTAGTTTGAGTCCAAATAAACTACATTTTGGTTTCGGACTCAATATTTGAGGTCCTGTAGCACCGAGGAATCCAATGTTCATGTGTTCACGATAAGAAAATATTTCCATTTATCACTCAACAAGTATGTTATTTTATATGTTTGTTTGTTACTCACCAATATTTTGACTATAATAAAATTAAATAATTAATTACTGAATTCGAGAGAGTTTGTGTTTGAACTATAAATTTGTTTTCGATATTTATGGGTTTAACAGATAATTAAATGATTAAATTCAATAACTACAAGGATACTACGCTAAAGGTTACTACATTTTATTATGCTAAAAGGGCACTACATTATAAATACGAGCACTACATACCAATACAGGAAACTAAAGTAACATGTTCATATATGTACAACAATAACATCTAAATAAGATTAATTATTCCTAAAATAAAAATTTATCTATTTTACTAATCTTTTAACAAATAAATAATCCAAATCGGCTAAAAATAACAAATTAATTTAATCACAAAACAATCACAAAAAAACATATACCATAGTAAAAAGTAACTAATTTAACATTTTTGTAACAACCAATAACAATTTCTCTATTTTACTAATTTTTTAGCACATTAATAACATAATCCAGATAAAAAACAACAAATTAATTATATCTCAAAACAATCACGAAATAATATAGAACACAGTAAAAACAACTAATGGGCATTTTTTATAAACAAAAAATAAGTCAGAATACCTCGATTTAAAGTTTTTGGAAAGTTGAGAATTTGGTGATTTGGAGCCAAAACAAGCAACTCACTACGAGATTATGCCCTAGATACAATGTAGGACCGAAAATCTACATTTTTTGTGGGATCGGTAGGCTCCACTCGATTTTTTAAAAAAAAAAATAGGGGTGGAGGGTGAAAGGGTTTTGTCTTGGTGGAAAAGGAGAAGGCCATTTATTCATGTAGGAATAGCGCCTTACATAAGGGTGTTATACTATAATGCCTTATGTTAGGACGCTATACCTTTTCGCCAATTTGAGTTCAAATATAATGCCCTATCATAACGTGCTATACCTTAATGGACAAACGGCTGTTAAGGTACGTTAGGGCGTTATATATATATTGGTGCCCAATTTTTTCCCCACACATTTTGGTTCTTTAAATCCAAAAGAACCACATTGTGGTTCCAGACTGTGGTGTTCTTTCACCGCACTTACATTTGAAAAAGACTGATTGTAAGCTCTGATAAGATGCGACAATATTAGCAACTGACTTCGATAAAAACTTACTTAACCAGCAGAAAAAAATACTAGTTTAGCTTAGGTTTCTATTCAGCCCAAAGAATGATGACAAGTTGTCCTATACGCATAAAGCAGGGTGGAAAAGGCCGAGGAATAGCGTTTTCCTCTCTAATGAATACGTTTTCTGACTCTCATTTAGGTGGAGAGACTGAGGGGCAGGGGTTGGGGTGTCATAGAAGAGGGGAAAGACAGAACAAGCAATATTTTCCAGATGTACTCCTTCATATCGATTATTCGTTAGAGAGGACATTCAAATATTCGTTAAAACGGGCAATGCCCACACTTATGTCCGTACTATTGACTCTAAAAGGATAGACGTTCTAATCTTTTCTTTCTTTCTTAAGATAGCAAAAGCCCCTCCTCTAGACAATATGTAATAGGTACCTACAAGGCATAGTCAGAGATATAAATACATGATTATGTAGAGAAAATCTATTTTACAAGTTCTTTATTGCTGTATATGCAGAGATATGAATGTCACAGCACTCTGCCTCCCACGAAAAATCCTTTGTCATGGCATCGACAATCTTCTTGTCTCATTTTGATGGGTTGTTCGTCTGTAATAACATGACATAAAGCAAGATTAAAAAGCCTGCTCTTTTCCGGGTAGTAAAGTACTTACCAGGAGCAGACAGCAGAATAAGATTAAAGTTTTTTCATACTCATTTATAAGTTCTTTCAGGCCCATGGAAAGGGAAGGGGGGAAGGAGGTGAAAAAGACTTTGGAAAGACTCGAGTACGTACAAGTTCTTCAATTGCTTGGTTCAGGGACATATTGGCGAAGGTATCTTTGATATAACGAGAGAATTTGGTGCCCTCAAGATCATGGTCTATAAAGTGCCTGTTTGCCCAGTAATTTAAAGAAAGACGTGAACTTTCTCAACAGGCAAGGAAATAACAAACCATAGATGAAAATTTTCAGCTCATATTGCATATGTTGTTAACTAACCCGAAGTTACTGTCCGTAAAATTCAGTAGAATAGGCACAGCTCCATATCTCATGGCCTTGAGCTATAGACATATAAACGGAGAAACCATCAGAAGCATTAAAATTTCAGGATATACACAAAAAAGCAGGCAGATTAAAATCTAGACTCTAAAGGGAAGCAAACATGATGTTAATTTGTGTCAATTAAAAAGGTTAATCAACTCACTGTGGAAAGCAAAAGAACCCTTATTCATCTGAAGCAAAATGTGCGGCCAATGTTTGCATGGTAAATTGTGATGGGACAAACCCATGTGAGCAAACTGAAAAAGACAAAGAAAAAGAAAGAAAGGAAAGAAAGAAATAAGAGTCATGAAAGGCTGGCTGCAAATGTGAAAGAAGAATCGGCACGCAGTTTGTGGTGCCGTCCTCTTCGTATTCACATTCACCGGAAATTTTACTATAAATAGGCATCTCCTTCTTCATTTGTAAATCATCTCTCCACCTCATGGAATAGGCAAAAAATGTTGAACCACGTAAATTATGTCTAATATTGTTTTGTGCAATTTATTATTTTTCTCCTTTAAATATTTTTTTCCTTTAATTAGCCTGAGACACTTCCCAACAACTGGCATCCGAGCACATACAATGTAATTTTGGTAGAAAAGTACTGTATTGCTGCAGGTACTATTCACAAGAATAGTGCGACACTATTGATCATCAATACTAACATTATTCACAATAATGAACTATTATTCATTAATAGTGATAGTATTGTTCACAGATAGTGATTGTTATTAGGGGTGTGCATTCGAATCGGTTTATCGATAAATCGAATCGATTATTTGTTATCAATTTATCAATTTATCGATTTCGATTTCAAAATTTTCCTTATCGAGTTATCGATTTCGATTTCGATTCAGTCCTTTTCGGTTTATCGTTTATCGATAAACCGATAACATACATTATTTGTTTAATTTTTTATAAATTTTTTTTAAAATTTTTTTTAAAACTTTTTACCCTTATTTTATAATACCATTTCCTTTACCCTAAGTCTCTAGCGCTATTATTTCCTCTACCACATTTAAGGAATGATCATATTTAAAGCTCAAGGGAATAAAGTTCAAATTAATGGAAAATAAAATTAGCCGTGATGATATATTTTATTTTTTTTATACCGTTGCAGTGTTTGTGGCATACATTTGATCCCTTACGTTAATTTCGTTTCATGTGCTTGTTGACACAATATTTATGTTATAAACGATGCTCTTCTTATTTTAACTTTTTTTTGTCCATATTAGTTAGGCGTGTTTGTAGCGATATACTTTTTGTGGAATCCCGAAAATTTTCTTATTGGTGTAATCGATAACCGAATCGATAAGCCCCAAAAATCGATAAATCGAAATCGAAAAAATCGAAACGTAATTGAAATGACAACGATAAGCATATGTTCAAATCGATAATTGATAAATAATTATCGATAAGGGTCAAAATCGAATCGATAAATCGAATGCACACCCCTAATTGTTATCTACCTTATATGGTTGGGACATTTTTTCTTCCACGGAGTAGTATCCGATGTTACTATTCACATAAAAAATTTGTGAAAAATGACATCAGAAGAAGGGAAGGTAAACATTGGCAAGTTAAATGGCTAAGATTTTGCAAAAAATTACACTTACATCTGACGGGGGTAAAACCAGATAATATGGCCAAAGAGGATTGGGATCTATTAGATCGTCAAGCTCTTGGTATGATTCGTTTGACGCTAACATGAACTGTGACGTATCAAATATGTACGAGAAGCCATCTGCTTCAAATAAAGTCTATTTGATGCGTCAATTATTCAACATAAAGATTACAGAAGGTGGATCTGTTACGGAATATGTCAATGAGGTAATATAATATTAACTCAGTTGAGTTCTGTTAATATAACATTAGATGACGAAGTCCGGGGGTTCTACTATCATCTCTATTGGAGAGTTGGTTTGCAAGAGTAACTGCAGTTAGCAGTGCATCGGAAAGTACTAAACTGAAATTGGATGATATTAGAGACTTGGTTCTAAGCGAAGATATTCGTCGAAAAGAATCAAGTGATTTCACAGGATCTGCTTTTATACCGAAAATAGGAGGAGAAATAGCCAAAAAGGACAAAGTCATGGCCGTGGCAGTTCAAAGTCAAGGAGAAGAGGGCAATCCAAAAATCGCAAGGACATTACTTGTTGGAATTGCGATAAAATGAGTTATTATAGTAGTCAATGTAGAGAGCCAAAGAAGAAGAAGAACGGCCAATACAAGTCAGTGATGCACTAATATGTTTTGCAGATAGTCCAGTCGAATCTTGAATTCTGGACTCAGGAGCATCCTTTCACTCTACCGTATGCAAATAATTATTGCATAATTATATTGCTGGAAAATTTGGAAAGGTTTATCTAGCAAGAGACAAACCTCTGGATATTGTCGGGAAAGGTGAAGTTCATATAAAGGCTTCACAAGGGACACTATGGAAATTGCAAAATGTCTGACATGTCCCTAGCCTTAAGAAAAATCTGATATCTATGGGTTAGATTGATAGTGAATGTAGTGCCCTGAAAAAAGTTTCGAAATGTCATTAAGAGGTCCGAAGTGTGCTAATTATATTTATTTGTATGTGCGTGCTAATTAACAATATGAAATAGATTCCATGAGCATAATAACAACTGTACGAGGTGTATTTGAAGTGATATAGGGCCTAAGGAGAGCCCTTGGGACAAGCCACGTTGGAAATTACATGATAAACTAAAGTTTCAAATGAGTACGCACAACACCTAACTTTGGACGAGCATATCCAAATATATATAAAAAGGAGTTATGTGGTGAACATCTGATCAAATAAAATATCTTCGAGTCTAGTGTCTAACGCTTCAAATCGTTTGTCATTTGGACATTCCTACAAGATGTTATGATCAAAACCAATGGCTGGCAGAGAAGTGCTGCCATAGCGTCCGGGTCCACATACGAGCTTGGAGAAGGAGTGAACTGGGGACGTGAAACTTCTGGGACAGTGTCCGAAACCCAGAAATTTGGGCCTATAAGTAAAAAGTCGGGGAGAGAGGGTATTTTGAGCTTTTTGGTCAAGAGGTGATTTTAAGCTCAAATCAAGTCTAACCCACTAAGATAAGTTGTTAATGATATTTTGGGTTGATTCTTACTCAGTATACATGAGTTCTAATATCATTCTTACATCCAAATACTAGATTTCATCATCAAATCCTCAAGAATATAAAAATCACCAAAGTTGTGATTTTTCAAGGTTGGCATAAACCCACTAGGTCATCTATGATTTGCATCTGCAAGAATAAAGGACGGAAGATTGAAAAACCGCCTAATCGGAAAAATAAGTGCTATCATAAAGCTTTTGTTGAAACACGTCCTCAAGTCGATATAACTAAACGTGTGTTCATCCTTGTAGGTTTTGATAAATGACAAACCAACGCGCATGGAATATCGACATATGCCAAAGATCAAGCACATGAGAAATAACGAGCAAGATCAAGAAAATCAACAAAGTTATAGTTGAGTCGTTTTATATTTATGCTCTTGATCCGACAATTGATTTAAGACTTGGCTTCTCTCGTAAAATCATTTTTAAACAAATCATGCATCGTTGTGTTAAAACAAAATGATTTGCATTTTAGTCAAAATGGTTTTTAAACATGTCTTTTAAATCTGGACCTATATAATCGATTATATGAACCATACAATCGATTATATTAAGACCGCCAAAACTGGATTTTTCAAAAATAACGAAACAATCGATTATATACTTTTAACAATCGATTATATTGAGACAGTGTGTCCCAGATCTTAAAAGACAGCTAAACAATCGATTATCCACTTCCAAGTAATCGATTATTTTAAAACAGTATGCACCAGATTTTTCTAAGTACAAAAATAATCGATTATGTCCTTACAGGTAATCGATTATGTTGAGGCAGTGTGCATCAGATTTTTCAATGTAAGAAAATAATGGATTATGTGTTTTCAAGTAATCGATTATGTTAAGACCGTTGCCAACGATTTTTGAATCACCGAAAAACAATCGATTATATAGATTCTTATAATCGATTATATGAGCGTAAAATCGGTGATTATTTTTTAACGTTACCAACTAATCAATTATTAAGTCAAACATAATCGATTATTTAGCGTGAAATCTGCATATCATTTTTGACTGATCTTAAATAATCGATTATATAGAATCGCATAATCGATTATATGAGCACAATTTCAGCAATCACTAATTGGCAATTAGCAACGGTCATAGTGATTTTGAACACTATAAATACACCTCAAAATCACTTGTTTCTGCACAACAACTGATCATTATCATTGCTTAAAGCTTACACACTCTTGCTTATCATTTTATATTCATTTCATTACATTTGAGAGCCAAAACCTTGTATAAGTTGTTGTGATCTTGAGCCTATTATTTTTACTCATACCCACTCTATTAAGAGAGTTTTGTTTTGAGTGCTTAGTGTTTGTAAACACTTGAAGGGAAGTTGAAATCCCTTGTTGTAATAAGGAAAGGTCAATTCCTTGTTGTGAAGTCTTGAGGTGTGGTATCCTCGAGCGGATTGAAGTCTTGTAGAGGGTATATCTACGAGCACTTGTAACGGTTTGTTAGGCACCCGTAAGCTTAACAAAGTTAGTGGAAAACTCGAGAGAGTCTCTCGGGGACTGGACTAACCACACGTTGTGGTGAACCAGGATAAAATTGGTTTGTTCTCTCCTTGCTATTTTTATTTCCGCATTCACTTTATTCTTGCAAGATTAAATTCCGCAAATTTACATAGAATTTCATTTAAACGCTATTCACCCCCCCCCCCTCTAGCGTAAAGCGTATATTATAACAATTGGTATCAAAGCCTAACTCTCTGTAAGACTTAACCGTTTGAGAGAATCTTTCCATGGCTTCTACTCGTAGTGCTTATGCAGGAATAGGTGAAGGTTCATGCACCACAAGGCCACCACTTTTTGATTGCACCAACTACACTTATTGGAAGGAGAGAATGAGGATTTTCATCCAATCCAACAACTTCCAATTGTGGAAAATTATCAAAAATGGAGAACAACAACCCACCAAAAAGGTTGGTGAAGAACTCGTCCCAAAATCGGAAGAGGAATATGACGCGAACGATATTAGAAAAGTGGAGAACAATGCAAAGGCAATCAATATAATGTATTGTGCAGTCAACCCCGACGGCTATAGAAAAATATCATGCTGCACCACTACCAAGCAAATGTGGGACAAACTAGAAATCACCTACGAAGGTACGAAACAGGTAAGGGAAGCTAAAATTGATTTCCTAACCCACGAATATGAATTATTTCGTATGAAGGAAAACGAGAAGATAGACGAGATGTTCGAACGATTTTCAAAAATTGTTAATGATCTCCACGCCCTCAAAAAGAAGTTTACGGATAAGGAGCTTGTCCGGAAAATTCTACGAAGCCTCACTCTGGAATGGCAGTCCAAAGCCGATGCAATCCAAGAATCAATCGGCATCACAAACGTCACCATCGACGGATTGCGAGGTAATCTCAAAACTTACACATCCACTATTCTTAACTCTCCTTTGGATGATCAAAGGAAAAGGAAGATTGCGCTCAAAGCATCAACAACTCTTCTCAACACAATGAGGAGTCAAGCGACGAAGATGTCGAGCTTGGACTAGTAATCAAGAGATTTCAAAAATTAATGCGGAAGGAGTACAAAGGAAAGCGTCAAGGAGGACAATTAAAATGCTATGGAAGTGGAGAAGCTGGACACATCAAATCAAATTGTCCTAATAGCAAAGGTGAAAAGAAATCCACAAAGAAACAACGAGCCTACATCTCTTGGGGAGGTGACTCCGGGGATGAATCAAGCGATGGAGAAAAAGAGGAAACCGCCAACCTATGTCTCATGGCATATGAAGAAAACAAAGAAGAGGTATGTGAAAATTCTTCCAAGAAATTCTTTTCTCTTGATGAAATGCAAAATGCTTTTGATGAACTATATGATGAATTTGTAGGAGCTTCTAAAACCATAAAAGATTTAAAGAAACAATCATCTTCAAAAGAAAATGATTTTGAGAAATTGACTCTTGAAAATGAGAAGATAAATGAACTAAAGAAACAATTATCTTTGAAAGAAAATGAGTTTGAAAAATTGACTCTTGAAAATGAGAAACTAAAACACAAAAATAAATTTTATGGAAAAAGAAGCTCCGATAAGCCGGAAAGTTCAAATAAAGATTGTATTTCTTGTAAAGCTTTAAAAGATGAGGTAGAAAGTCTTAAAGGTACCTTAAATAAGTTCAATTCCTCTCACAAAAACCTCAATAATGTTCTTGTTAATTTAAAGTCTACAAAACATGGCATAGGTTTTAAAAATGAGCCTAAAGAAAAATTTGAGACCATCTCCCAACAACCTAAGGCTCAACCTAGGCAAAATAACATGAATGCTAGAAATAACAATCCTAGAACCAATATGCATCCTAGAAGAAATGTTGATCATTTTAGAACATCTCGAAATGGCTTTTGAAAGATCGCAACCTAGACATACTCAACCTAGAAACAACTACCCTAGGACCACTACAAACACTAGAAGAAATTTTGAGCAATTTAGAGCACCTAGAAGAGACCTTCGAAATTTCAATGCTCCAAATAGAGTAAATGAATTTAAACCCTCTAATTACTATCAACCTAGAAGAATGCATAATCCAAATGTGATTTGCCACTATTGTAATCGAATAGGACATATAGCCCCAGCATGCTTCACTAGACATAGACATTTCACGGCTAGTCAATCACAACACTATTTTACACCTAACGCACAAGGACCCAAAATGGCTTGGGTACCAAAAACTCACTAATCTGTTTTGTAGGTGTGTTTGAAGGGGTCAAGTGTTGTTTTTGGAGACAATAACAAAGGAAAAATTATCGGCATCGGCTCGGTCGGTAAGGATGAATCTTCTTCCATTAAGCATATCTTGCTAGTTAAAGGTCTCAAACATAACCTCTTGAGCATAAGTCAATTATGTGACAAGGGAAATCTTGTATTGTTTGATTCCGAAGAATGCCTAGTTTTCCGTCGTAGTGATTTTAAAATTATTCTCCGTGGCATTAGAATTGATAACATTTATATGGTCGATCTTGAAAATTCGTCATCAAGCTATATGAATTGCCTTCTAAGTAAAGAAGATGACATGTGGTTATGGCATCGTAGAGTAGCTCACGTAAACATGAATCTATTAAACAAATTAGTCTCACAAGATTTAGTGATGGGTCTTCCGAAGATAAAATTTGAAAAAGACTCTACTTGCGATTCATGTCAAAAGGGAAAACAAACAAAAGCCTCGTTTAAATCCAAAAATGTTGTATCTACCACTAGACCCTTACAACTCCTGCACATGGATCTCTTCGGTCCATCTAGAATTAAAAGTTATGGTGGAAATCTTTATGCTTTCGTTATTGTTGATGATTATCCTAGATTTACATGGACACTTTTTCTCGCTCATAAAAGTAATGCATTTCAAGCTTTTAAAAGTTTTCTTAAACGTGTGCAAAATGAACAGAATACAACCGTCACTTCCATAAGAAGTGATCATGGGGGAGAGTTCAATCATAATCTCTTCGCGGATTTTTGTGACGAACTCGGTATTGAACATACCTTTTCGGCTCCACGTACACCACAACAAAATGGAGTGGTTGAACGTAAAAATCAATGTCTCGAAGAGATGGCTAGAACCATGCTCGATGAGGCCGATATTCCCAAATCTTTTTGGGCGGATGCCGTGAGTACCGCAAGTTATATTCTAAATAGAGCTATTATTAGACCGATACTCTTGAAAACCCCCTATGAACTCTACAAGGGAAGGAAGCCTAACCTATCCCATCTTAGAGTCTTTGGTTGTAAATGCTTTATTCACAACAATGGAAAAGACAACCTAGGAAAATTTGATGCCAAATCGGATGAAGGAATTTTTCTTGGCTATTCATCACGTAGCAAAGCATATAGAGCTTTCAATCATAGAACCAAAACTGTTGAGGAATCTCCTCATATAGCATTTTGTGAAAATGATACTCGCTTGGCGAGAAAGGATTCTTGTGTTGATCTTGCAGATTGTTTAAACAAATTAAATCTTCAAGACAAAGTGCAAAAGGAAAATCCAAAGGAAGCCCAAGACGAAACCTTGGAACAACCAACGGAGGAAGCACCATCACAAGAGGTAGATTTTGTAATGCCTAAGGCCTGGAGGACATCTAGAGATCATCCTCTCGATAAGGTAATTGGCGACATTGAACAAGGGGTAAGTACTCGTAACCTTCTTAAAAATGTTAGAAAATACGCTTAACGCTAGAGGGGGGGTGAATAGCGTTATAATAAAAATTAGCGTAAACTTGCGGAATTTAAAAATTGCAGGAAGGAAATAAGTGCGATAAGTAAATAAATAAGAACGAACGCACCGATGTATCCTGGTTCACCACAACCCGTGGCTAGTCCAGTCCCCGAGAGACTCTCTCGAGATTTCCACTAACACTGTTAAGCTTACGGGTGCTCAACAAATCTTTACAAACTGAGGACACAATCCTCAACAACCTTTGCTCGAAGATACAACACTCCAAGACTTCAACCAAAGGAGACACAAGTTCCTTCTTACAATACAAGGGACTAACACTTCCCTTCAAGTGTATGAAACACTTAGCACTCACTTAAACAAGACTCTCTTAATAGAGTAGATATGAGTAAACAGATACGCTCAAGAACGCAACAACTTTCGTCATGAATTTTGGCTCTCAAAACTTATGTAATGAATAGAAAGTGATGAACAATAGAGTATGCAAGCTATAGCAATAATATGATCAGTTGTTGTTTTTAGAAGACTGATTTGAAGCTGTATTTATAGTTGCAAAACCATGCATTACCGTTGCCTAATTGGCAATTAAGAGTTGCTGATTTTACTCAGTGACAATCGATTGTCAAAATGCCACAATCGATTGTTTGCCAATCGTTCCAAAAATCATTCCCAGATTTTACGCTTAACAATCGATTATCTAAGATCAATAATCGATTACTGGCAACGTTCAAAAAATCATTTCCTGATTTTACTTAAAACAATCGATTGTCAGAAATTTACAATCGATACTTGGCAACGTTCAAAAAATCATTTCTAGATTTTACTTAAAACAATCGATTGTCAGAAATCTACAATCGATTACTTGGCAACGTTAAAAAAGACTTTTTCAGATTTTATTTAAAACAATCGATTATTAGAAATCTATAATCGATTACCTGACGGTTTTTGAAAATATTTTGGCAACGGTCAATTACACAATCGATTATGCTATGAGAAAAATCGATTATATATCAGTCTTTGAAACATCAATTAGACACTGCCTTAATGCACTCGATTGTCAAAGGTACACAATCGATTATTTTATGACTTTGAAAATGTCTGATAAACACTGCCTCAACACAATCGATTGTCATAAGTTCACAATCGATTATTTTGTAGCTTTGAAAAACTTTGATGTACACTGCCTCAACACAATCGATTGTCATAAGGTTCACAATCGATTGTCATGCAGATTTGAAAAATCTGATGCACACTGCCTTAACATAATCGATTGTCATAAGTTCACAATCGATTGTCATGCAGCTGACTTAACATAATCGATTATCATAAGTACATAATCGATTATCTTAGTCCAGATTTTAGAGGAATGTTTAAAAATCATTTTGACTAAAGTAAATATGCATGATTTAAAATCATTTTGCTTTTAATTAAATATGCATGATTTTGATAAAAATGTTTTTACGAGAGAAGCCAAGTCTTGAGTCAAGTTATCGGATCAAGATCACAATTAAAGAACGACTCATGTATAACTTTATATCTTTGCTTGATCTTGGTCTTGTGATTGAATCTCGTTATATGTCCATTGCGCATAGTTTGTCATTCATCAAAACCTACAAATATGAACACACGTTTTAGTATAGTGCCTTGAGAACGTGTTTCAACAATTTCCCCCTTTTTGATAATGGCAAACTTTTGTCGGGATATGCATATTTGATAATTCATAATGACGATTCAAGACAAGTAAAGATATGCAACAATATGCAACAAGTCTCTAGATGTGCAATTAGTTCCCCCTCAACATATGAATTCCCCCTCAATTTATGCCAATAAAAAATTAGTGCATATCCCTTATTCTTCCCCCTTTTGACATTAGCAAAAATGGAAAAAAGTAAAAGACATAAAAAAGCAAATAATATCAACATAATCGATTATTGATTCTAGATAATCGATTATATACTAAAGAGAAATCGATTATCCTTAGGAGAAATCGATTATTCTGCATCAATCTTTATAATTCCCCCTGCCTTTAGGGCGATACCTGCAAAAATTCGTTAGACGTCTCCGACGCTCAAGTTAGAAATCATGTGAAGGGGAAAATGCAATGCATGACTTAGATCAACGTGGAGTCAAGAATCCCGAGTTCACTACGAATTCGGAATAAGGACTCTTTCTCTAAGGGTTTTGTAAAGATGTCGGCCATTTGTAAAGATGTCGGCCAATTGATCTTTGGTTTCAACAAATTCAATTTTGAAATCACCCTTGAGAACGTGATCTCTTATAAAATGATGCCTAATTTCAATGTATTTTGTTCTTGAATGAAGAACGGGGTTCTTCGTCAAGCATATGGCACTAGTATTATCACATCTAAGAGGGATATGATCAAGACTTAGGCCATAGTCCAAGAGTTGTTGTTTCATCCAAAGGATTTGAGCGCAACAACTCCCCGCGGCTACATATTCAGCCTCGGTTGTGGACAATGCAACACTTACTTGTTTCTTACTAAACCAAGAAACGAGAGAGCTACCGAGCAGATGGCAAGTGCCACTAGTGCTCTTGCGGTCCAATTTGCATCCAGCAAAATCGGAATCGGAATAGCCAACAAGTTGGCATGAAGAACCTTTGGGGTACCATAGACCCACATTTACAGTACCAACAAGATACTTCAATATCCATTTCACCCCAGTTAGGTGAGACTCCTTCGGACACGATTGATAATGAGCGCATAAGCACACGCTAAACATGATGTCCGGTCTACTAGCAGTAAGATAAAGGAGAGATCCAATCATACCTCGATACTTTTTGGTGTCGACTTCCTTACCTTTCTCATCTTTGTCTAGATGATCGGATGTGCTCATGGGAGTGGCCATTGCTTTTGCGTTGGTCATTTCAAATCGTTTCAGCAATTCTTTGCAATATTTAGCTTGACAAATGAAAGTTCCTTCTTTCATTTGCTTTACTTGCAGCCCCAAAAAGAATGTTAGCTCACCCATCATAGACATCTCAAATTCGCTTGTCATTAAATCGGAAAATTCCTTGCACAAAACATTGTTAGTAGCACCAAATATAATATCATCCACATAGATTTGAACTAATAAAATATCATTGTTTTTATGCTTAACGAAAAGAGTGGTGTCAACTTTCCCCCTAATGAAATCATTTTCCAAAAGAAATTTACTCAATCTTTCATACCAAGCTCGGGGAGCTTGTTTAAGACCATAAAGAGCCTTTTTAAGTTTGAAAACATGAACTTCTTCTTGAATAACACCATTTAGAAAAGCACTTTTTACATCCATTTGATACAAATTGAAATTCATAGAAGATGCAAAGGCAAGTAATAAACGAATAGCTTCTAACCTTGCTACGGGAGAATATGTTTCTTCATAGTCAATACCCTCTTCTTGATTGTAGCCTTTTGCTACAAGCCTAGCTTTGTTTCTAGTGATTACACAATTTTCATCTAATTTGTTTCGAAAAACCCATTTCGTACCAATTATGGTATGATTTTCGGGTCTTGGCACCAAATCCCAAACGTCATTCCGTTTGAATTGGTTAAGCTCCTCTTGCATTGCCAAGGTCCAAAATTCATCCCCAATTGTTTCGGAGATGGTTGTGGGTTCAATTTGAGAAACAAAAGCAGTATGTCCTAGGGTGTTCATAAGAGAGTTTCTGGTACTTACCTTTTCTCCGACGTCGCCAATTATCTGTTCGAGAGGGTAATCTTTGATTGTCCTCCATTCGTTAGGCATTTTCGTTTCTTTCTCCAATTGTGGCGCTTCCTCCGATAATTGTTCCAAGATTTCATCTTGAATTTCCTTAGAGTTTTCCTCTTGTACTTTGTCTTGAGGACTTAGTGAGTTTAAAATACCTGCAAGATCAAAACCAGAATCCTTTCTCGCCAAGAGAGCATTATTTTCAGAGAACACAATATGAGGGGATTCCTCCACAGTTCCGGTTCTATTATTGAATACTCTATATGCTTTGCTACGTGAGGAATAACCAATAAAAATTCCTTCATCGGATTTGGCATCAAACTTTCCCAATTAATCTTTTCCATTGTTATGAATAAAGCATTTACAACCGAATACTCTAAAATGGGAGATATTTGGTTTCCTTCCCTTGTAGAGTTCATAAGGGGTTTTCATGAGTATTGGCCTTATGACTACTCTATTCAAAACGTAGCATGCGGTACTCACGGCATCCGCCCAAAAATGTTTGGGAATCTTAGCCTCATCGAGCATGGTTCTAGCCATCTCTTCGAGACACCTATTTTTCCTTTCCACCACCCCATTTTGTTGTGGTGTTCGTGGAGCGGAGAAGGTGTGCTCGATACCGAGTTCGTCACAAAAGTCCGCAAAGAGATTGTGATCAAACTCTCCCCCATGATCACTTCTCATTAAAGTGACGGTTGTGTCCTTTTCGTTTTGAACACGTTTAAGAAAATATTTGAAATTATGAAAAGCTTCACTTTTATGAGCAAGAAATAGAGTCCATGTAAATGTAGAATAATCATCAACAATAACAAAAGCATAACGATTTCTACCAAGACTTTCAATGCGAGATGGTCCAAATAAGTCCATGTGAAGTAATTGCAAAGGTCTAGTAGTTGAAACAATATTTTTCGATTTAAAAGATGCTTTTGTTTGCTTCCCTTTTTGACAAGAATCACAAATAGAGTCTTTTTCAAATTTCAAGTTTGGAAGACCAATAACTAAATTTTGTGAAACCAATTTGTTCAAAAGATGCATGTTGATGTGAGCTACTCTACGGTGCCATAACCACGTATCATCTTCTTTGCTCATTAGACAATCTACATATTCAGATGAAGAATTTTCGAGATCAACCATATAGATATTATCCATTCTAAATCCACGAAGAATAATTTTAAAATCGCTACGGCGAAAAACTAAGCATTCATTTGAATCAAATAAAACAAGATTTCCCTTGTCACATAATTGACTTATGCTCAAGAGATTATGTTTTAGACCCTTAACTAGCAATATATGCTTAATGGAAGAGGAGTCATCCTTACCGACCGATCCAATGCCGATAATTTTTCCTTTGTTGTTATCACCAAAAATAACGCTTCCTCCTTCCTTGTGTTCTAGTTGAAGGAACTTGGATTCGTCACCAGTCATGTGCTTGGAGCATCCACTATCAAGGTACCAAAGTACACTTGACCCCTTCAAACACACCTACAAAACAGATTAATGAGTTTTAGGTACCCATGCCATTTTGGGTCCTTGGGGTTAGGCAAATCATAGTGATGTGATTGAGTTTTATGTCTATGTCGTGTAAAACAAGCAGGAGCAATATGTCCAATTCGTCTACAATAATGACAAACAACATTAGGATTATGAATTCGTCTAGGTTGATAGTAATTGGACGGACGAAATTCATTTACTCTATTCTTGACAATATGACTATTGCACAATTCATGAAAATCATTTCTCCTACTATTTGTTCTAGGATATACAGCATTTCTAGGATAGTTGTTTCTAGGTTGAAAGCCATTTCTAGGTGTTCTACAAGGTTCAAAATTCCTTCTAGTGTTTGGCCTAGAGTATGCATTATTTCTAGGCTGCGATTGTTGAAAGCCATTTCTAGGTTTGTTATATCTAGGATGAGCGTTTGTTTTATTTATCCTAGGTTGAGCCTTAGGTTGTTGGGGGTTGGCTTCAACCTTTTCTTTAGGCTCATTCTCAAAGCCTATGCCATGCTTGGTCGACTTCAAATTAACAAGAACTTCATTCAAATTTTTATGAGAAGAATTAAACTTATCTAGGGTGCCCTTAAGTCTTTCTACCTCATTTTTGAGATGCATGCAAGAAGTACAATTTTTACTAGAGCTCTCGGGTTTGTCGGAGCTTCTCTTGCCGAAAAATTTGTTTTCTTCTTTCAACTTCTCATTTTCCAAAATCAGTTTTTCCAAATCCCTTTTCTTTCAAAGAGAGTTGTTTTTCAAAATCTTTTTCTTTTAAAGAAGCATTTTCTTTTATGCTTTTAACATTTTGGAAGCTTTAATAAATTCACTATACAACTCATCAAAAGCATTTTGCATTTCCTCAAGAGAATAGAAATTTTTGGAAGAAATTTGACATACCTCTTCTTGATTGTTTTCGTGAGCCATGAGACAAAGATTTGCGGCTTCGTCTTCTTCTTCCTCACTCGACTCGTCACCGGAGTCGCCTCCCCAAGATATGTATGCTCGTTGTTTCTTGAAGGGTTTCTTCTCCTTTTTGGCATTTGGGCAATTTGATTTAATGTGCCCGGTTTCTCCGCACTCATAGCACTTTATTTGATCTCCTTGCTTTTTGCCCTTTCGTTCATACTCTTTTCGCATGAACTTTTGAAATCTCTTAATAACGAGTCCGAACTCGTTGTCTCCGTCCTCATCATTTTGAGGTTGGCTTGTGCTTGCCTTGAGAGCGATCTTTTGTTTCCTTTGATCATCAACAAGAGGGTTAAGTATAGTAGATTCATAAGTTTTAAGATTACCTCTTAATCCATCGATGGTCACATTTGAAACGCCAATAGATTCTTGAATCGCATCGGCCTTGGATCGCCATGCCAGAGTGAGACTTCGGAGAATTTTTCGGACAAGTTCCTTATCCGTGAAGGTCTTCTTAAGAGCATGTAAATCATTAATGATTTTTGAAAATCGTTCGAACATCTCATCGACCTTTTCGCCTTCCTTCATGTGAAACAATTCATATGCATGGGTTAGGAAATCAATTTTAGCTTCCCTTACCTGGTCCGTACCTTCGTACGTAATTTCCAGCTTGTCCCACATTTGCTTCGCCGTTGTGCAATATGATATTTTCCTGTAATCATCAACATTTACAGCACAATATAATAAATTAATGGCTTTAGTGTTGTTTGGCACCTTTCGGATATCATCCGCATCGTATTCATCTTCGGACTTTGGAACATCTTTATTTTCAACCTTTTTGGTTGGAATTTGTTCTCCCTTCATTATAACCTTCCAAAGATGAAAAATATTTGATTGAACAAATATTCTCATCCTCTCCTTCCAGTACGTATAGTTTGTACCGTCGAATAGTGGTGGTGGGGTGGAGCATTGTCCTTCACCTATTCCTGCAAAAGAATCACGAGTAGAAGCCATGGATTGTTTCTCTCAAACGGTTAAGTCTTCTGAGAGTTGGGCTCTAATACCAATTGTTAGAAAATACGCTTAACGCTAGAGGGGGGGGTGAATAGCGTTATAATAAAAATTAGCGTAAACTTGCGGAATTAAAATTGCAGGAAGGAAATAAGTGCGATAAGTAAATAAATAAGTACGAACGCACCGATGTATCCTGGTTCACCACAACCCGTGGCTAGTCCAGTCCCCGAGAGACTCTCTCGAGATTTCCACTAACACTGTTAAGCTTACGGGTGCTCAACAAACCTTTACAAACTGAGGACACAAGCCTCAACAACCTTTGCTCGAAGATACAACACTCCAAGACTTCAACCAAAGGAAACACAAGTTCCTTCTTACAATACAAGGGACTAACACTTCCCTTCAAGTGTATAAAACACTTAGCACTCACTTAAACAAGACTCTCTTAATAGAGTAGATATGAATAAACAGATACGCTCAAGAACGCAACAACTTTCGTCAAGAATTTTGGCTCTCAAAACTTATGTAATGAATAGAAAGTGATGAACAATAGAGTATGCAAGCTATAGCAATAATATGATCAGTTGTTGATTTTAGAAGACTGATTTGAAGCTGTATTTATAGTTGCAAAACCATGCATTACCGTTGCCTATTTGCCAATTAAGAGTTGCTGATTTTACTCAGTGACAATCGATTGTCAAAATGCCACAATCGATTGTTTGCCAATCGTTCCAAAAATCATTCCCAGATTTTACGCTTAACAATCGATTATCTAAGATCAATAATCGATTACTGGCAACGTTCAAAAAATCATTTCCTGATTTTACTTAAAACAATCGATTGTCAGAAATCTACAATCGATTACTTGGCAACGTTCAAAAAATCATTTCTAGATTTTACTTAAAACAATCGATTGTCAGAAATCTACAATCGATTACTTGGCAACGTTCAAAAACTCTTTTTCAGATTTTATTTAAAACAATCGATTATTAGAAATCTATAATCGATTACCTGACGGTTTTTGAAAATATTTTGGCAACGGTCAATTACACAATCGATTATGCTATGAGAACAATCTATTATATATCAGTCTTTGAAACATCAATTAGACACTGCCTTAATGCACTCGATTGTCAAAGGTACACAATCGATTATTTTATGACTTTGAAAATGTCTGATAAACACTGCCTCAACACAATCGATTGTCATAAGTTCACAATCGATTATTTTGTAGCTTTGAAAAACTTTGATGTACACTGCCTCAACACAATCGATTGTCATAAGGTTCACAATCGATTGTCATGCAGATTTGAAAAATCTGATGCACACTGCCTTAACACAATCGATTGTCATAAGTTCACAATCGATTGTCATACAACTGACTTAACATAATCGATTATCATAAGTACATAATCGATTATCTTAGTCTAGATTTTAGAGGCATGTTTAAAAATCATTTTGACTAAAGTAAATATGCATGATTTAAAATCATTTTGCTTTAAATTAAATATGCATGATTTTGATAAAAATGTTTTTACGAGAGAAGCCAAGTCTTGAGTCAAGTTATCGGATCAAGATCACAATTAAAGAACGACTCATGTATAACTTTATATCTTTGCTTGATCTTGGTCTTGTGCTTGAATCTCGTTATATGTCCATTGTGCATAGTTTGTCATTCATCAAAACCTACAAATATGAACACACGTTTTAGTATAGTGCCTTGAGAACGTGTTTCAACAAAAGACACCGTAGGTCATATGGCATTTGTTTCTCAAATTGAACCTACTACCATTTCTGAAGCAATTGGGGATGAACATTGGACCTTGGCAATGCAAGAGGAGCTTAACCAATTCAAACGTAATGATGTTTGGGAATTGGTGCCAAGACCCGATAATCATACCATAATTGGTACGAAATGGGTTTTTCGTAATAAATTAAACGAAAATGAAATAATCACTAGAAACAAAGCTAGGCTAGTTGCTAAGGGTTATAACCAAGAAGAAGGAATAGATTATGAAGAAACATATGCACCCGTAGCACGCTTAGAAGCAATTCGTCTATTACTTGCCTTTTCTTCATCAATGAATTTCAAATTGTATCAAATGGATGTTAAGAGTGCCTTCCTAAACGGATTTATTCAAGAGGAAGTATATGTTGAGCAACCCCCCGGGTTCGAAGACTTTAAATCTCCGGATTATGTCTTCAAGCTCAAGAAAGCACTCTATGGTCTAAAACAAGCTCCACGAGCTTGGTATGAACGCTTGAGCAAATTCCTATTGGAAAATGAATTTAATAGTGGAAAAGTCGATACTACGCTTTTTATCAAAAGGAAAGGCAATGATATTCTAATTGTTCAAATTTATGTTGATGATATTATTTTTGGTGCAACTAATGAGTCTTTATGCAAGGAGTTTTCAAACTCATGACTAGCGAATTTGAGATGTCTATGATGGGCGAACTTAATTTCTTCTTGGGGTTACAAGTCAAACAAATGAAGGAAGGAATCTTCGTTTGTCAATTGAAATATTGCAAGGAATTACTAAATCGCTTTGAAATGAGCAACACCAAAGCGATGGCTACCCCAATGAGTATATCCGACCATCTCGACAAGGACGAAAAAGGTAAGGAAGTCGACACCAAAAAGTACCGAGGTATGATCGGCTCTCTTCTTTATTTAACTGCTAGTAGACCGGACATCATGTTTAGCGTGTGCTTATGCGCTCGATATCAATCATGTCCTAAGGAGTCGCACCTAACTGCGGTAAAACGGATAATGAAATATCTCGTTGGAACCATAAATGTGGGACTATGGTATCCCAAAGGTTCTTCATGCCAACTTGTTGGCTACTCCGATTCCGATTTTGCAGGTTGCAAATTGGACCGCAAGAGCACTAGTGGCACTTGCCATTTGCTCGGTAGCTCTCTAGTTTCTTGGTTTAGCAAGAAACAGGTAAGTGTTGCGTTGTCCACAACCGAGGCTGAATATGTAGCCACGGGGAGTTGTTGCGCTCAAATCCTTTGGATGAAATAGCAACTCTTGGACTATGGCCTTAGTATCGATCATATCTCTCTTCGATGTGATAATACTAGCGCCATTAGCTTGACGAAGAACCCTGTTCTTCATTCAAGAACGAAACACATAGAAATTAGACATTATTTTATAAGAGATCACGTTCTCAAGGGCGATGTCGAAATTGAATTTGTTGAAACCAAATATCAACTAGCCGACTTCACAAAGCCCTTAGAGAAAGAGTCCTTTTTCCGTATTCGTAGTGAACTCGGAATTCTTGACTCCACGATGATCTAATTCATGCATTGCATTTTTTTTTAAATAATTACTTACTTGAGCGTCAGAGGCGCCTAATTCTTTTTTGCAGGTATCGCCCCAAAGATAGGGGGAATTTTCAGTCACTGGTGAAATATAATCGATTATTCATACACTATAATCGATTATCTAACGTATCGATTTTGCAGGAATTTGGGCATCAGGCAAAATAATCGATTATTTGAAACTGGCTAATCGATGATTGAATGTTAAGTTTTGCAGGTGTTAAGTAAACAATCGATTATTAAAAACTGGCTAATCGATTATTACATTACCGTCTCGTATGTTTTGTAGGTGTTTAGTAAATAATCGATTATGGGACACAAGCTAATCGATTAGTATGTTACCGTCTCGGATGTTCGTAACTCACTGCCTACCATATAATCGATTATTTCAATATCAACAATCGATTATTTCCTGTGTCCGCAAAACTCTGAGCTCACTGTCAAGCAAAAATTGATTATTCCCAAATCCATAATCGATTATCTCCCAGATCCCGAAAAACGCTAAAGTCTCTGTCACGAAATAATCGATTATCATATCTCCACAATCGATTATCCAACGGTCAGCTTTCAAATTTTTTACCGTTTGAGTCTTCAATTTTACAGCTTTTTTCACCTTAAATGCTGTCCCATCCTCCACATTATAAATAGGGGTCTCCACTCTTCAAATTTTCTCACTTCATCTTCAATCTTTGCTTCAAACACCCTTCTCAAAGCTTCAAATCAGTTGCATCAGCTCTTAAATTTTCATAAAAAATGACGAGTAGGCAGTCCAAATGATCTCGTGCCGGCAAGAGTATTGCCTCCTCTTTCGCCGCACCTCCACCCGTTTTTCCTTATAAAGACGGTTCTTATTTGCGTTTTGATTCTCAATCTGAACTCGCTCGATTCCATGAAAAATTTGAAAGTCGAGAGATACTCCCACCTTGGTTTTCCACTACAAGATATCTCCGCAATAGCGCACCTCCCACAACAGAAAATATTCTTACTCAATGTAAACTTATTGACTTTTTATATCTTCAATACTCCTATATACACCAAGATTTAATTCGTGCCTTCTATTCTAATCTAAAGAAGGACGACGATGATGAACTTGTCTCTACAATCAATGGAGTTCAAATTTTTGTAAATGAGGAGAACTTGCAATTCCTCACTAAACTTCCCCGAAATGGTGAAGATATTTTTCTCTACACTAGAGATGACGGCGCATTATTTGACGAACAACTTTTTTTTTCACCAAATTGGTATTGGTGACATTCCGGATAGTCGTCGCCCAACTATTACTCATATGCTCCCCGAATATCGCCTAATTTTTTATTTCATCACACGAGTCCTCAAACCTCGCAAGTTCAATCACACCACTCTATAAAAAGAGACGCAAAAATCTTACATGCAATTATGACCGGGGCTCGCATAAATTGGTGCCGGTTCGTCATGACACATATGTATGATGCTATTGGAAACAGTAGACCACTCCCTTATGCCTTACTCATAATGGCTCTTCTTGAAGCCGCAGGCATCGACACCTCCGTCGGTCCTCAACAAAAAGCTACAAAGCATTGGGAGATTCACGAATCTTCGCTTCCCAATATTGGCGAACATCGTCCTCCTCCTCCTCCTACACAATTACGACGTCCTCAAGCTCCCACTCTTCAAACCATTTCGGACCAACTTGCTTCCTTGTCCACCTCAGTGTATCTTATTGATCAAAACGTCACTCGTTTGACCACTGAGCTTCATGGGTACTTCGATCATGTCAACTATCCATATGCCCAAACTATACCTCAGGAAGGAGTTTCGGATGCCGAGACGGATGTCAATGAAGAATAAATTATTTTTCTTATTATGTGTCGTTTGATTAATCTATTGTCTATTTTTCGTGCCTTCTTATGAATGCTTATTATCGTTTAATGAAAAGTTCATTATTTTTTGCTAATGTCAAAAGGGGGAAGAATAAGGGCTATGCATACTAATAATATTGGCATAAATTAAGGAGGAATTCATAAATTGAGGGGGAATTCATTCACTTGTCTTCAATTGTCGTTATCTAATATGCATATCCCGATATTGGTTTGCCATTATCAAAAAGGGGGAAATTGTTGAAACACGTCCTCAAGTCGATATAACTAAACGTGTGTTCATCCTTGTAGGTTTTGATAAATGACAAACCAACGCGCATGGAATATCGACATATGCCAAAGATCAAGCACATGAGAAATAACGAGCAAGATCAAGAAAATCAACAAAGTTATAGTTGAGTCGTTTTATATTTATGCTCTTGATCCGACAATTGATTTAAGACTTAGCTTCTCTCGTAAAATCATTTTTAAACAAATCATGCATCGTTGTGTTAAAACAAAATGATTTGCATTTTAGTCAAAATGGTTTTTAAACATGTCTTTTAAATCTGAACCTATATAATCGATTATATGAACCATACAATCGATTATATTAAGACCGCAAAAACTGGATTTTTCAAAAACAACGAAACAATCGATTATATACTTTTAACAATCGATTATATTGAGACAGTGTGTCCCAGATCTTAAAAGACAGCTAAACAATCGATTATCCACTTCCAAGTAATCGATTATTTTAAAACGGTATGCACCAGATTTTTCTAAGTACAAAAATAATCGATTATGTCCTTACAGGTAATCGATTATGTTGAGGCAGTGTGCATCAGATTTTTCAAAGTAAGAAAATAATCGATTATGTGTTTTCAAGTAATCGATTATGTTAAGACCGTTGCCAACGATTTTTGAATCACCGAAAAACAATCGATTATATAGATTCTTATAATCGATTATGTGAGCGTAAAGTCGGTGGTTATTTTTTAACGTTACCAACTAATCAATTATTAAGTCAAACATAATCGATTATTTAGCGTGAAATCTGCATATCATTTTTGATTGATCTTAAATAATCGATTATATAGAATCGCATAATCGATTATATGAGCATAATTTCAGCAATCACTAATTGGCAATTAAGCAACGGTCATAGTGATTTTGAACACTATAAATACCCCTCAAAAACACTTGTTTCTGCACAACAACTGATCATTATCATTGCTTAAAGCTTACACACTCTTGCTTATCATTTTATATTCATTTCATTACATTTGAGAGCCAAAATCCTTGTATAAGTTGTTGTGATCTTGAGCCTATTATTTTTACTCATACCCACTCTATTAAGAGAGTTTTGTTTTGAGTGCTTAGTGTTTGTAAACACTTGAAGGGAAGTTGAAATCCCTTGTTGTACGAAGGAAAGGTCAATTCCTTGTTGTGAAGTCTTGAGGTGTGGTATCCTCGAGCGGATTGAAGTCTTGTAGAGGGTATATCTACGAGCACTTGTAACGGTTTGTTAGGCACCCGTAAGCTTAACAAAGTTAGTGGAAAACTCGAGAGAGTCTCTCGGGGACTGGACTAACCACACGTTGTGGTGAACCAGGATAAAATTGGTTTGTTCTCTCCTTGCTATTTTTATTTCCGCATTCACTTTATTCTTGCAAGATTAAATTCCGCAAATTTACATAGAATTTCATTTAAACGCTATTCACCCCCCCTCTAGCGTTAAGCGTATATTCTAACAGCTTTGTATCGGCTAAGCCGCTGTAGATTTGTGCATCCACCATTTTATGTAGGAATGAAGGTGCTCTTTGCTCAATTAGGAATTGAGAATCTATATCTTTAGATCAAAGAAGGGTCTAGCTTGTCAATTTGGGATCCAAATTCGAGATTTTCCTTGGGAGGTATCGAGAAGGATTTGGAATGGAATAATATCGATTCATACAGAAGAAAAGGTTCTCAAGACGTTCTTCGAACCAATCATATATAGAATTGGGGCCTCACAATCACTAGCCAATATGCTTTTCTCTCATGCCTTTTTTCGTTCATGGCTGAAACACGGAAGAATTGAAATCTTAGATCGTAGAAATACATGCCGCTCAACCAAAGAAAGATGATGGAGAGTTGACCGTTCTTTTCCATTCAAGAGTTCATTATGCGTTTCTACGCCCCTTTGAGACCCCGAAAAATGGTTTTTGGCATTGGAATAGCTATTCCGCCCATTTCGTCAAGATAAACAAGGCGGATTCTATCATAAGTCATTCCCCAAATCTGTGATTTGAGATTTTATCTTCGAATTGAATATAATGTCACGAAATCCCCCACATAGATGTAATAAAAGTGAAGGACCCACAAAAATGACAGAACGTCCTAAATAATCGACTCGTTTGTTTGATCCACTAGAGGTAATTCAAATATTTCAAACTCGTTTATTATGAGTACTTAGAAGTATTTGAAGCATTTGTTACAAGTTTTAATGGTTGAAAGATTGAATTATAAAACTCTAGTTCATGGCATGAATAGTACTTTTAAGAAAATGAGGGTGAAGATGAATAGTAATCTTGGCGATGAAATTGATAAGAGTATACATATTTGAGTTCTAAAAATAAGTTTTCATGGAAAGTATTTCTTTTGAAAATTGATAAATAGAATAGCACTTCTGATGTCTTTTTAAATATTGATGTCAAATTGCTAAAGGCTTTAACATGTAAAAAGGTTATTTATTTATTTTGGTTCAAATGGTTTAGATTTTATGTTACTGCTATGATTTGGTAAAAAATAGATCCTTTGAGGCTATTGTGCTATGAATATATTTTGGGAGTATCAAATGTTTTGGAAGTTCTTGTGTTCACCGAGAGTGGCTTCGGATATATTGTGTTTGTAGTCATGAAACTACACGTACCAGTGCAGGCATAGATGGCCACTTTGTGGTATACACTATGGCAGAGTGCTCTCCTTCGAGAGGGTACTATTTGTGCCATTATTAGCATGGCTGAGTCGATTCGTACAACATTACGATAAGAGGACCTAAGCAAGTAGGGTATATGATACTTGCCGCTAGGTACATAACCTAGTTGACTTTTGTGTCGGTGATGGTATAGTGCTCCTAGTGAAAGGTAAAGATGATTTTCTTATGTATAGGCCTAAGGAGCCGAAAGTGATTTCAATGACTTAAAGCAAATGGAATGATTTTGTATGATTTTATTCAAAATCTTGGATTGATATAAATGTTTTAAAAGTTTATATTATGGGTTATATTTCAATTGTCTTCTATTTAAAGTGATAAAGATCATGAATTGATAAAATTTCTAATCGTTCTATATCAAATATTGGTGGATTATTTTATAAAGTTTGTCCCAAGAACATAAAGTTAGAGAGAGTAATGACATTTATTGAGTACCATCGTGGTGTACTCAGCCCTTATGGGACCATGATGGGCACGATCCCATTTTCTTTATGAGTTTCAGGATGAGGTGTGACATGTGATGTGTGGACAGGATTAGGGTGACTCTCTTTCCGATGTATGATAAAGCACCACTTTTATCTCGTGGTAGCTATCATGTTATTTCTTATTTTCTTTTATTGGAATTATTCCAAGTTAGGGGTAGGTATAAGGCTACGTAATCTTATTCTCCCCATACCTCACTCGTGTAAAATTACTGGGTTTGTTATTGTTATTGTTGGAATTACTCCAAGCAGTAGTTCTATGCTTTGGTACAGAGGCTCTATAGATAGTTGTGTTGGATGTAAAAATAGGGTTGTGGATAAAGGAATAATTATTTAAATTGATTATAAATTTTTATGAAAATTTTTCATGTAAGATTTTGGAAATTAAAAAAAAAATATTCAACAACTTGATTTAAAAATATACAAGATATTCAATTGGCTTTTGCAATTATATTTGGTTTGACATATTCACTCGGGTCGGGTAGTGTGTCTGGTGCCGGTCACGTGGATTTGGATCGTGATAGTGAAGGATATACTATAACATTCGGTAATGGATAGATAACAAAAGAAAATTTGGTTGTGGCACGAGACTTCAAGAAGGGAACACTATATGCAACCGCAATACAGAGAGATACTATAGCAACAGTGATCATGATCATGACACAACATTGTGGCACTGGAGGCACGTGCATATGAGTAAAAAGGGAATGAAGTTGTTGGCATCCAAGGAAAAATTGTCAAACCTCAAACATGTTGAATTAGGTTTGTGCGAAGATTGAATTTACGGGAAACAAATTAGAGTTAGTTTCTCAAAGGTGGGAATGACTCTAAAGAAAGAAAAGTTGGAACTAGTGCATACGTATGTGTGGGGACCAACACCTGTAACTTTAACTTTTCTGGGAGGCTCACGTTATTATGTCACTTTCATTGGTGATTCCACGAGAAAGATATGAGTTTATTTTCTGAAAAATAAATCTAATGTGATTGTTACCTTTAAAATATGGAGCTAAAGATGAAAATCAGACAAGCCTAAAGTTAAAATGTCATAAATTAACAATGGAGGAGAGTATGATAGTCAATAATTCAAAGCATTTTGCTCTGAAAATGGGATCAGAATGATCAAGACAGTTCCTGAAACACCGGAACAAAATGGCATTGCTGAGAGGATAAATAGAACCCTGAATGAACGAGCAAGAGAATACATTCTAGATGGCCGAAGTATTTTTGGGCCGAGGTTGTCAACTTACCTCATAAACAGGCGACCCCCTGTACCACTGAAGTTTTGAATTCCTGGATAGGAAAGGAGGTAACTCTCGCACATCTAAAAAACTTTGGTTGTGTTGTTTATGTACATGTAAACTCCAATGATAGAGACAAGCTTGATCCTAAAACTAAGAAATATTTCTTTATTGGCTATGGTGATGATAATTTTTTTTATCGATTTTGGGATGATCAAAATAGAAAGATCTTAAGACACATGAATGTCACATTCAATGAAAATGTGATGTAGGTCGTCCTCTACCTCTCTTCGTACATGCCAATGCTAACCGATCATACCTCCTAACGGGGACAACTATGCGCTTCTCCTCCGCACGTACCCGAACCATCTAAGTCTCGCTTCCTGCATTTTGTCGTCCATAGGAGCCACACCCCCCTTCTCCCGAATATCTACATTCCTAATCCTATCTAGCCTAGTGTGCCCGTACATCCATCTCAACATCCTCATTTCTGCCACTTTCATCTTCTGGGTGTGAGAACTCTTGGCTACCCAACACTCATCCCCATACAATATGGCCGGTCTAACCACCGCTCTATAGAACTTACCATTAAATTACGGTGGCACTTTCTTGTCACACAGGACTCCAGATGTTAACCTCCATTTCATCCATCCAACTCATATAAGGTGTGTGACATCTTCGTCTATCTCCCCATCCCCTGAATAATTGACCCAAAGGTACTTGACTTCCTCTCATAGGGATGACTTGTGAGTCAAGCCCCATATCTATGTGTGCTTCCTTCGACTCATCGCTAAACTTACACTCCAGATATTCTGGAAGCTAGCCATAAAAGAAGAGATAATTCTCTTCAAAAGAATAAAACATGGATACGTACAGAGTTACCAAAAGGAAAGAAGGCATTGCAAAATAAGTGGGTATATATGGTCAAGGAAGAGCTTGATGGTAAGAAGAGTTGCAAAGCACGATTAGTAAAAGGCTTTCAGCAGAAGGAAGAAATTGACTTCACCGAGATCTTCTCTCCTATAGTCAAATTAACTACTATCAAGTTGGTGCTAAGTATCGTAGGTGTAGAAAATTTGCATTTGGAACAACTAGATGTTAAAACTGCTTTCTTGCCTGGTGACCTTGAACAAGACATCTACATGAAGCAACTTGAAGGTTTTCAAGTTTCTGGTAAAGAAAACCTTGTGGGTAAGTTGAAGAAGAATTTGTATGGTTTAAACAAGCTCCCAGACAATGGTACAATAAATATGAAGGATTTATGCATAACAATGGCTTCACACGAATTGGGATAAGCTGTTATGTCAAAACTCTTGATGAATCCTATATTATTTTACTGTTATACGTTAATGATATGCTAATTGCATGATCTAGCATTAATGAGATCAACTTGGTTAAGCAACAACCAGCAGAGGAGTTTGAAATGAAAGACTTAAGACCAGCTAAGCAAATGCGTGGGATGAGGATAAGCAGAAACAGGTCAGAAGGAACCTTAAATTTATCTCAAGAAAAGTACATACATAAAGTACTAAGCAGGTTCAGTCTTATGATACAAAGAACGGAAGCACTATACTCGGAAACCATCTTAATGTGTCAAAGGACCAATCACCAAAGATAGATGAAGAAAGGAAATACATGTCCAAAGTTCCATATGCCTTAGCAGTATGAAGTTTGATGTATGCTATGGTTTGTACTAGACCTGACATAGCCCATGCAATTGGAGTTGTCAGTAAATACATGTCAGATTCAAGAAAGGAGCATTGGGAAGGTGTAAAATAGATATTGCGATATCTTAAAGGCACCTCAGGTATGGCACTTTGTTTTAAAAAGAGCAATACTATCTTACAAGGTTTTGCTGATGCAAATTCAGGCGGCGATCTGGATAGTCGAAAAAGTAATACAGACTACATGTTCACTTTGGGTGGTACTGTTGTTAGCTGGATGTCCAGACTTCAGAAAAGTATTATTGTATCTGCCACTGAAGCAAAGTATAGTTGTATAGGGGTGAACATTCGGTACTTCGCTTCGATTCGATACTTTGGTATTCGATTTATCAACTTTGTATGCCAAATACCGCACCAAAGTAGTTTGGTATGATTCGATATTTATTATTTGGTTCGGTACGGTTTCGGTTTAATACCTTAATGAAGTCGTGTCTTTTTAAATATTACTGTTTTGTACTTCCATTGTATTGATATTTGAACCTTTTGGCAACCTCCATTTTCTGCTCTTGGGACTCTCTTTTAGGAAGTTCTAGTAGTTGTTAGCGTCACCGTAACAATTTCCATAACAAAGCAGAACAGGAAAGGAAGAAAAAAGGAGAAACTGAATCGTTGACAATAAGAGACTAAGAGAGAGAGTACAAGCCAAGTATAGAGGCCAGAAGAAGAAGACAAACTCATAAGAAAAACAAAAATAATAAGAGGGCTCACACGTAGAAGAGAAAAGAGCCATTTTGAATAATATAAGAAAATAAATACAAAGATATCAAGAGTAATCTAAAACCTCCTCATGATGAGTCAATATTTATAGGACTACTAATGTGGAATCCAACATCACGGGAAGCCGCAAGCTTGAGCACTCAGAAGGATTCAGGTATTAACATAAAAAGTTCGATATTTCGGTATTATCAAAATACAGCAATATCGATATTCTAATATCGAGGACCGAATTGAAGTACCGAAATATTAATATACTAATACCGAAGAACCGAATTAGTTCGGTACGGTCCAATTTTCTGGTTTATCGATTTTTATGCCCACCCTTAGCAATGTACATGGCAATCTCAGAAGCTAGAAAAGAGATGATTTGGCTCAAAAATTTCTTAAAGAACTAGGTAAAAAGCAGGAAAATTGTGAGCTTTTGACCGATAGGCAGAGTGCAATTCATCTTGTCAAAAATCCAGTGTTTCATGCAAGATCGAAGCATATCCAGCTGAGATATCATCATATCCGAGAGTTGAAAAATGAAGAAACTCTTTTCCTACGTAAGATACCAGGATCGAAGAACCCGTCAAACATGTTGACCAAAGTTGTCGGTGTTGACAAACTGAGGTTGTGCACTGCCTCAGTTAGCCTTCAAGATTGATAATGTGAAGGCGCCATCAGAGAATAGCAAATCTTTTTATAAACAAAATTCTATTTTGATATATATGGGTTTGAAGGGGAGATTCATGGGACAAAACCATGTGAGCATAATGAAAAAGTCAAAGAAAAAGAAAGAAAGGAAAGATAGAAAGAGACAGAAAGAAATGAAAGGCTGGCTGCAAATATGAAAGAAGAATCCACGCGCAGTCTGCGGTGCCGTCCTCTTCGTATTCATATTCGCTAGAAAAAAATTTTCAGCAGACGTTCTGCCTATAAATAGGCACCCCCATCTTCAGTTGCAAATCATCTCTCAACCTCTTCTTTCTAATTAATATAGTAATTTTTTGTGTGGCCGTGGAGGAGGCAAAAATTGCCGAACCACGTAAATCTTGTCTTGTTTTGTCTTGTGCAATTTATTGTTTCTCTTTTAATATTTTTCCCTTTTATTAGCCTGACACGCTTCACAACAAATCGTAATTTTCGTCTTGCAGTCTCTTAGATAAGGCTTATATGAAAGGGCTGAACTAAAATGTTTTAGTTCTTCGGTGGGCAATGTCGGGGACCGCGCGTACCCTCACCCCAATCCTGCATTAGTATGATATTGTCCGCTCTGGGCCAAGCCCTCACGGATTTGTTTTTGGGCATCTCCCAAAAGGCCTCATACTAATGGGGTTGGGTAACCATATATATATTGGTTTCTTTTTTTCTTTTCTTCCAGTGTGGGATCTTTGTTTGCATCCCAACAAACCTCCCCTCAAACAAACGACCATACAATCCCGTGACCTTCCCTCCAGCGAATATCCATTTCCGATCTGCCACACATCTTGCACCGCCGCAACTACCGCGGGACCCACCGCCCGACCATCTGTTTATGTCGGGAAGACTTTCGACACAAGGCATTTCCGCAGACACCTTACCCCGCTAGCCCGGAGATCACCTCTGGTCCAGTTTGGCACACCATCGAGGACTCCGCACGCGTCGGTCCGCTACTCCGCCCTCTGAACCTGCGCTCTGATACCACTTGTCGGGGACCACGCGTACCCTCACCCCAACCCCGCATTAGTATGATAGTCCGTTCTGGGCCAAGCCCTCACGGATTTATTTTTGGGCATCTCCCAAAAGGCCTCATACTAATGGGGTTGGGTAAACATATATATATATTTGTTTCTTTTTTACTTTTCTTCTGGTGTGGGATCTTTGTTTTCATCCCAACAGGCAATGCACCCGATGCTGACACAGCTGGAGGTTAATGCAAATCAATCAAGAAACCGACAGAAGCAACACTTATTTCTCCTTTTCATAATAGAAGGTTTCAGTATTTCTCAAGGCAGATATATACGCTAGTGTGTTGCGAGACCTAAATCAGGGATCCAACATGCTTGCAAGAACATGATCAGCATGTGGATTGTTCAATGAAATTCAGGCCGTTTCCAAGAAGTGTATCGCAAAATTCGTCCCATTGTGATCTTTTTCTGGAACAAAGGATCATTTAGATAAACTGGAAGTTGGTAATAAGCCTTCCTACTATTTAAGGGTATCACGTTCCATTCTGTAATGATTGGGTTAGGCTTATGCTTTTGGCTGTTGGTCTCTCCTTGTAACTTGAAGACAAGGCTTCAGGCTTCCATACAACTCCTATTTACTCTTTTTGAGTTAGTAGTAGGAAGGTGCGGGGTGGAGGCATAAGTCATAACCCCATGGTACGTGGTGGTCTCTTTTTTCTCTTTTAATTATATTAGCATTTCATTTGTATTTCCACGTTAGTCGACACAATGATTGCGAAGGATAGAGTTTTGCGGAAACCACTTACCGGTACTTGGAGTGCTGTATCATCAAAAGAAGGGCATAGCATGATGTCAGATCCTGCAAGTACCAAATGTGCTAAAGCTTCGTCATATTTGCTAAGGAATCTCATGTTCTCATCCTGTGGTATGGAAAAATTCAACAATAATGTAGTTCCAATAAATCTCGTAAGCTATTTAAACTCTACAATGAAGATAATCATGTCCACTGCATCTTTAGTCTAGTCTAGGAATGTCCATATTAAGATATCTTCAACATTGAAATATTGCACATAAAAGTACCAAGAAAATAGAAGCTATCTCATTCAGGCATTAGGAAGAAGAATCACTATAAGGGATAAGAATTCTGATGCAACTTGTTTCCAATTGTGGACTTCGTACTTCACAATTTAGTTACTCCAAACAACAGTTTCCTCACATCTGTGGTTCTCAATTAGAAGCCAACAGACAATCTGGTTTCTGACCGATAGCGACTGAAAATAAATCAGGTGAATTTAACAAGTACTTCATTCAGGATCTTAGTCCAGTTTCTCTTCCCAAGAGTGAAAGAAATAGATATTTGACTATAGTTCTCAAATTTATTATGTTGCCATTTCTTAGTGAAAAAAGTTGCTGCCTGTAGTACATTTCATCTAGTTTCTATTATCTAAATTTCATTTTCCAAAGAGTAAACTAATCTATGTCCAATCCAAGACCACAAAAAGGTCGAATTGACCCATGAAAAGCAAAAACAGACTAAGATTTAGGGAAAAAGTAGTAAACATTTTGCTGCTCAAGAAGGGAAATACTGTAAAGGCTTAAAGAACATGTAACCCAGAAGAGACTCCGGGGAGTCACCGAGGATGATATTACTTTCACGGAGGAAGACGCGGATGGACTGCTGCTACCGCATAGTGACGCTCTGGTAATCTCTCTAAATGTCTTAGATTTTAAAATTAAACGTTTTTGATGGATTCAGGAAGTTCAGCCAATATTATCCAGTAGAGAGTATTGGATCAATCCAAGCTCATTGGAAGTATCACTCCGACCATGAAACTCCTCGCCGGGTTTTGTATGGTAAGTGTGACAACCCAGAGAGAGATTCTGCTGCCCACGAATGCTGATGGGGTGATGAAGACGATCCTTTTCGAGGTAGTAGATGGCGATATGGGTTACAATATTATGCAAGAGAGACCATGGTTGCACAAGATGAAGGTTGTGCGATCAACAGTATCATCAGTTGCTGAAATTCCTAACTCCCGAGGGAATTAAACAAATAAGAGGTGACTAACCGGCAGTAAGGTAGATGAATGCAATCTCAGTTTCCAGTAGAAAGGGAAAGGAGCATGTGATATAGCAATTTCAGGAACCGGCGTCTACTCCCGAGCCGAGAAAAGTCAACAAGGGAGAAGAGTCATCGAAATCCTATCAGGTATCAAGATATTTCCACGTACCAGAAGAGACGGACGCAACAAAATCCACAGGGGAAGAACTTAAACAAGTCACATTGTTTGAAAAGTTCTTGAAGAGAAAGTTCCATTTGGGACAAGACTACACCCTGATATCATGTCTGGATTTATCAAATTTCTTAAAAATTAATGCCGATTAATTTGCGTGGCCACATATGGATATGACAGGTATCCCGTCAGAAGTGGTCATGCACAAACTAAGTCTGGATCCTAACATCCGTCCGGTAAGACAGAAAAAACATCCTATTGCCGAGGCTATAAATAAATTTGTCAAAGAAGAGATAACTCGCTTGCTTGATATCAATTCAATCCGAGAGGTAAAGTATCATAACTGACTATCTAACATAGTAGTAGTTCCAAAGAAAAATAAAAAATTTTGTGTGTGCGTAGACTACAAGGATTTAGAAAGGCATGCCCAAAAGACTCATTCCCTTTGCCAAACATTGATCAAATGATTGATGCAACGGTCGGGCACGAGTTAATGAGTTTCCTCGATGGTTACTCCGAGTTCAACCAATTCAAGTGAACCCGGATGATTAGGAAAAAACTTTGTTCATAACGAACTTCGGCACATATTGTTATAATGTGATGTTTTTCGGGCTAAAGAACGTCGGAGCCACGTATCAGCGGCTTGTAAACAAAATGTTCGAGAAACAATAGGTAAAACCATGGAAGTTTACATAGATGATATGTTGTTTAAGTCTTTCAACAAAAGTGATTATCTTAAACACATTCAATAGACCTTTAACATCTTAAGGAAGCACAACATGAAGCTTAACCCCGAGAAGTGTGCCTTCGGGGCCAGCTCCAGTAAGTTCCTGGGGCTCTTGGCATCAAAAAGGGGGATCGAGGTTAACCCCAAAAAAATTAAAACCATCGAAGACATCTCGGACCAACTATAATGCGTGAAAGAGGTTCACAGGTTGACAGGGAGACTGGACGCTTTGAGTAGGTTCATTTTCCGGTCTTCGAATAAATGCCATCATTGCTTTTCACTACTAAAAAAGAAGAACAACTTTGAATAGGCTCTAGAATTTCATCAGGCTTTGAGGGATTTGAAAAGGTAGTTGTCAAGTCCTCCATTACTGTCAAAATCGGAGGAAGACGAACAACTAATGATCTACTTAGCAGTCTTAGAGGTAGCGGTAAGTACCATTTTAGTCCATGAGGACGAAGGTACGCAATGTTAGTAAAATTTTGAAGAGAGCAGAAACTCGCTACCCATACCTGGAAAATTAGCCTTAGCCCTTGTAGTCGCCACTTGAAAAGTAAGGCCTTATTTCCAATGCCACCCGATAGCTGTGTGACCACTTTTCCCCTGCGAAATATTCTTCATATGCCTGAACTTTGGTGTGGGCTGGACAAATGGCCAATTTCAATCTGGATCTGTTGTCTCTGGCAACAAAAGAAGCAGTGATGGTGTTATAATGGACATTAGGAGTTTGGACCTTGCTCACATGCGGAGCTTCCAATGTGAAGGAGTCCGGGTTCGACATAGTGTTAACCACGCCCTCGGGAGAAATTCTAAGGCAGGCTATAAGAACAGTTCCTCTGACCAACAATGAAGTAGAGTATGAAGCTTTGATTACAGGACTCGAGCTGGCCTGGGGACTAGACATTAAGGTCATAGAAATCAAATGCGATTCCAATTGTTAGTAAATCGAGTCCACTAGATCTTCAAAGCCAAAGAGGAACCCATGCAACAGTATGTAGTGAAGGTCAGGCTATGCTCGCTCGGTTTATATAATGGTCAAACACACACATCCCGAGGGAAGAGAATGCAAAAGCGGACGCACTAGCCAATCTACGTTCGTCCACGAAAATAAAGGGACCGGACTCTGGTACGGTCGTATAGCTTATGGACTCGGTACTGGGTGCAAATAGATATTACGAGGTAAACGCTATCAACTTGGTCTAGGACTGGAGAAATGAGATCATTGACTATCTTGAGCATGAAAATTACTTGAAGATCCCAAGGCATCTTGTGCGCTACATGCTAAAGCAACGCGATATAGTTTCAAGGGAGGTTAATTATACAGAAGATCTTTCTAAGTCCAGTTGCCCCGATGTTTGGGAGCTTCTGAAGCTAATTATGTTACGCAAGAAGTACATGAAGAGATCTGCAGAAATCAGCCAAGCGCGGATTCCTTGGTGTTAAAATTAATTAGGGAAGGATAGTACTAGCCCTGGATGGAACAAGACGCCAAGGCTTATGTTCAAAATGTGATAAATGTCAATACTATGCAACGTTGGTACACCAACCGGCAGAGCCGCTGCACCCAGTTTTCTCAGAATGGCCATTCATGAACTGAGGGATGGATATCGTCGGACCATTTCCATTGGCCCCTGTAACGTAATATTTCTTTTGATTTAACTGACTATTTTTCTAAGTGGGTTGAAGCAAGTCCATATAAGAAGATCGACAAACATAATGTGATAGATTTATTGTGAGAGAACATAACTTGAGAACATAGCTTACGACAACGGGCCACAATTTATAGGCGCAAAAGTCACAAAGTTCCTTGAAGACTTAAAAATCAAAAGAATCACGTCATCGCCCTATCAACAAGGTGATTATACAGAATCTCAAAAAGATATTGGAAGCAACTAAAGGTAAATGCTTGAAGAGCTTCCAAGATTACTATAGGCGTATCAAATAACAGCCAAGTCAATCACGGGGAAAACTCATTTCTCTCTTATGCATAGAGAGGAAGCCCTAATCCCGCTGGAAGTGGAAGAGCCTACCTTGAGATATTTTCAAGCGACTGAAGAAACAAACATGAAGCAATGTTGGTCATATTGGAGTTGCTCAATGAATGCAGGGACTTGGCGCATATAAGGATGGCATCCCAAAAGTAAAGAATGGAAAGATATTACAATCCATGAGCCAACCTCCGTCATTTCAAAGTAGGAGATTTGGCTTTAAGGTAACTCAGAACACCCGGGAGCTCAATGCAGGGAAGCTAGGTTCGATATGGAAAGGCCCCTACCGAATTTCAGCTATCATCAGAAAGGGTCATAGAGTTGGAAAATAAAAATGGAGAAAAGTTACCGAGCAACTGGAAAGTTGCACACCTCAAGAGATACTATTGTTGATGAGTCTCGCCTATAGTGAAAGTATGGGGCTGCATTATTTTTCCCTTTCGTCCAATTTTTGTCCTAATTGGGTTTTACTGGAACGTTTTTTAACAAATTAGAAATGGAAAGCTTACTACGAAGGAAGATTCATCAGCATAAATAAGACCTTTAAATGACAAGGCACGCAACCAAAGAACCACTACATAGCGGTTAGATTGTCTTTTGCTCGGCATAAAAGTTCCTACCGGGAAGTAAACTCTGTTGTCGAGCAAAGATTACCTGACCATTCGCAAGTTCAAGCGACTGGGGGATTGTTAGATAATCTTTGGCTCGATAGCATAAATTCCTAAGGGGAAGTGAAATTTGCTATCGAACTGGAGATTATCTAGTAATTCACTAGTGGAATCCTCAAAGAGGTGAAACTTCCAGCGTTCAGATTCACATTCTTCGCATTGGAACACTGCGGTATGATATGAGGATACAACAACAATGATTGCCACATCAACCGAAATACGAAACCTGAAAATAAAGTTGTATCATCTGGACCGGGGATTGTGCGGCCAGCCACATAAAAACAAGTTGTACAAGTTATCCATGAGTAATGGCAATTTCTTTTTAGCATAACGGATGCTTATGTACTTCTGAAAATGAAAGGAATAAAGTAAATTCCTTTTATTTCTATCTTGTTTCTTGTCTGAACGATGAATAATTTTATCATTTGGAAGTTAAACAAGAACTTCAAATGTTAGTGCCGTAATGAACAGGAGACGTCCTCTTCAAGAGCACCGTAAACATAAGAGGGCATTCTCTTGTAAAACCCTCATGTTAAAGGGTTGATTTTGAAAGAACTTATGCCCGGAATTCAAATGTTCTTGGGTAAAAATACACCCGAAGCTTTGCACAATTCGACGCAAAGAGTAAAACTTGCAAATACTTAAACGAGAAGTATGAAAAAGAGAAAAAATTGCACTATACTTAAATGAAAAAGTAATTTTAATCATAGAAAATGTGCCAAGAAGCGCAAATAAAAAGTATGGAAAAGAAAAGAAAGCAAAAAATAAGCTATTGCATCTTTGAAACCGGAGGAAGAGAAGCATCTGCACCCCAGAAGTGGGTGGATCCACCGTCGGCTCAATATTTTAGCCTTCAGCATCATCACCTTCTGTTTCTTTTTCAGTTCCTAAGAACTCAAAACAGGAACCAGAAGAGTCAGTAGCATCAAACCGTGTCAGAAGACCCCTTTGGTAGTTGACTCCAACTCACGGGCCTTAGCGATTTTGGCATCAAAGTCAATGATACCTGTTTTGTCCTCTTCCAAGGTTTTTCTCCTCATGCTATGCATACTATATATTTTTTCAACAATGAGGGTAGTCACTCGGTGCTGGATTTCTTCTTTAAGTTGGTCCGACCTCGGTAGAAAGGTTATCCCACGAGGATCTGGTGGCCTAGAGGCTGACACCAAGCTCACGAAAAGTGGAGCTAAAAACTCTATTGTGCTCGATTGTCCTCTTATGATTCTCCTCTAATTGGACATACTTCGCCTAGACATCATTAACTTCTTCAGTTTTGGATTCAAGGCTGTCTCCAAATTATTCAATATCTTTGCAGAGGCAGCCTCGCGATCGGATACAGCAAGAATGATATTGTGGACTTCAACCCATTTAGCCTAGCTTCTTCAAATTGTGCCCTTAACGGGGTGACCTCCTAGCTAAGGGTCACTACTTCCTACTTGCTTTGCTACAACCGAACCTCCAACTCAACGGCCTTAGTAGATCATGCTTCTAGTTCTGAGAGGCGAGTACCAATTTGGTCTCGCTCAGCCAAAAGTTGATCCCGCTTAAAGGTAAGTTCCTCCTTATCACGAATCAGCTTTTGAAGGCCCTCGGAAACAAAGAAGTTGTCCTGCGAAAAACAATTGCAAATTCAAAACCCTACCATAACAAAGATAGAAGAAAGAAAAAAGGAACCAAAGACTATATCGCCATTGCGTTGTGCATGTCATTTTTCAACCAACACTCTCTCGAGAAAGTTTGTATTTTATCCCTATATTTTTTTGAATCCAAAGGCTTCTGATAGTTAGAAAGTTCTACCCGCTGGACAGTAGATGGCATATGGTAGAAATCGAAAGGGTGATGCTCCTCCTCCTTTGGGATATTCTAAGGGGGTAGCATAGTTTTTCCCCAATTTCCCATGAAATGGGGACTGGGAAAGACAGAAATTTTCCTCTCGGGCAACTGCAGTCAGTGGAGATGATGTAGCAGTTGCTGGTGGCGAAGGCAGAGTTGGAAAAGAAGGAGATGAAGCTGATGGAGTTGTAGTATGAGAAGTGGTCGCGGCAAATGCAATGTTTATTATTGGTTGCTTATTAACCGAGGACGTAAGGGAACCAATACTCAACCTCACGGTACTGGGCACGGTGACTAGGACTCGAAAGCAGGAGTTAGCATTTTCCACCATAACATACTCCCCCTAGAGTGCTGAGGCATCTTCCTCAGTTAATGTAACTAACTCAAGAAATTGATCATCCAATTGAGCTGAGGAAGGTCATCGTCTTCTATGTAAAGAATCCCCCTCCTCATTAGCTTCTCCATTATCATCGATCACGGTAGTGTATATGGCCGGCTTGGGCGTGACGATCAGCACCATATCATCCGAAGATGACTTGGGCGTGGTATTCCTTGCTTTTTTTATTTTTTCCCCCGACCACAGAGGAACTTCTCCTTTTTGGTTGCTTGTTCTCCGGTCGAGGACTCTGAGAAGAAGCATTTGCACCAGAAGTAGGCCCGGAGACACTTGTTCGGGTAAAAGTCTCCTGCAGCAGCCTCAGCGCGTCAGTAGAATTAGCCAAAATGTTCTTCTCGGGGGTGACAACTGAGCCCTAGGGTAGATCTGAATTCAACATGAGATAAAGGTTAATCAAATTCCTTATACGAAAGGTAAAAACAAGACAAGTTCGAGTTACCATAATTTTTGGCCTTTCATCCATATTTAAGGGACAGTTCTTTCCACGTGGGGCTCTCAGGCGTAGTGACACTCAGAATTTTCTGGACCCACTGGTCCACGTCTTCAACCCTATGTGGCGTCCACTGATTTGCTGAAATAAGTGAAAGAAGAAGGGTCAGTAATAGCAAAGAGCAATATTTAATAGAAGAAAATACAAACGGAGAACTTACGAGTACGATTCCATAATTCTGGAAAGGATAGAGTCGTGGCCGGAATGATGTCCCCCACACTGCACGAACCATTCCATCCACCCATGGTCGTCGTCATAATCTATGCTGGATAGCAAAGTATGATTGTCACGTTTGCTGAAATTTATCATTCACCTACGGAAAATCTTAGGGGAATAAAGTTTCATTAATCGAGCTATGGTTAGCTCCTCTCCTGTCTCCTGGCATAGATGCTGAACACAAGAAACTGTCCTCCACATAGATGGACTTACTTGTGCTAGGCGTACCTGATAATGGATGAAGAACTCCGCAATAACAGAGTCAAGATCCTCGCTCAAAGAGAATTTCCTCAAAGTGAAGGGTACGTATAAAAATACGTGAAACCGTTCTTGGGTAAGGTTATCCGCTCCGCCAAGTCAGGAGCGATGATGTTTAGATCAGGGCAATGACAGTCTTCCTTCACAACAGGAATGGTGGAAGGACTATAGAAGAAGGATACACGCCATCAACCTATGTGCGAGTATTAACAGCAGGGTACTTCTCTTCGAAGTTCTTAGTTATGACAAGACTTCTTGGGATGACAGTGCTCACAGTACGAGGAGCAGAGTCATTAGCTTTACCTTTGTTCTCTAAGGAACTAGGGTTTCTGGAAGAGGAGGCCATTGTTATTAGAAGAGAGAAAAGGGTTTTTACTGAAGAAGAAGATTTGGGAAAGTAGAAGATAAGCATGAGTTAATAAAAGAGAGTTCGAGAGAGTTTTGAAAGTTATGATGTGTAAATAGAGAAGTTTGATGAGTATAAGTAAAGGAATAGGAAGTTAAAATTGTGCCCATAATTACCTCGATAACCGGCAAAAATGGTGTTGAATCGTGGGATGACGCGTGTTCAGGGCATCAAATACGGAGAGCCATGCGTCTAATCAAACGTCAAAAGCTTTTCAGAGAGGTTCAGAGAATTTTCCGCCAAAAAGGTATCTCTGCCAACTTCCCGGTGACACAAAGTTATGCCACCGAAAAGCAGGGGGACTATCTGTATAGGGTAAAATGTTTCATATTAAATAATCGCATGAGAAAGCGACACCTGCAGCTGAAGACACAAGACAATCGAGTCTGAAGGCAACGATATTTTCTATTATCTGAGAGAATGATGCACATAAACGCAAGATAAATGCCTTTCACCCGGTAGTATTTAATGGAGAATATTCTACTGTATTAAATATATTGTCCGCTATAGAGAATATGACATTCACTACTTGCCGTTGCATATTTTTCAATGGCCCTCATATTTAAAGAGGGGTAGATGTAACAGCCCATACTTTCATTATACAATATGTATTGGTCCTCTACGAGATTCTGCTGAGAATGCTAATAAAACTATACGTAAATAAGTTAGAGGATTTTTACGTGGAAAATCCCACACAAGGGAATCAAAAAATCACGACCTACACACGTACGCTTTCAACTTCACTAACTTGTAAAACCTATGACAAGCCACTTTGTAATGACTCCATTGCAAAGAATTTACTCAACTAACTTGTGGTGCTCTTACCACAAACCACTTTGTGACTCCCTAGTTACAAAGACTTTTACTAACTTGTGATGCTCTCACCACAAGCCACTTTGTCACTTTACAGTTATAAAGGCTTTTGCTTTTGACTAAACCTAGTCACAATATAAACTCAAGGAGTTTATAGATTTACAAGAGGATTCCTAATCAACGCTTCTAGTTAAGCAATTTAGAAGATACAATAAGTACAATTACAAAGTTACAACTCAACTAGGACAACAACAAGCTAACATTAGGAAATGGTCCGTAGTTGCATTCAACTTTGTTCTTCAAGCTCGTGAGGATTAATTTCTCTATTTTGGCAAAAAGCTTGAATAAGAAACTGAAACATTCAAGTGATATTTTTGTATAAACTCATTTTTGGTACACCTTGATCACATCACTTGAAATGATGTAAGAACTTTAGTTGGTTAGAGAATGAGTGGGCGCTGGAAACAGGATAGTGCGGTAGAAATAGTGCAGGCAGTCACTTCATTTCTAGCTGTGTCCAATTGAATTTGTACTGCTATGAGGAAACCACAAGGGTATCAGGTCCTTGTTTGGGTTCCTAGATCCTGAAGCTATAGCAGTTTAGCTTTTGCTGGACTCCGTTAAGCGTGCAGTATAGTCCAAGTAGGTTAGGTTCTCTATCTGGTTCTTAATAGAAAGTTTGTTAGATCATCAAAACATAAGGCAAGAACATTTAAAACCTATCAATTTCCCTATTTTTGATGATGACAAACTAAACATTTATAGAGTGGATTTAGAGTAGTAAGAACCAAATTAAGTAACAGGAGAACACAGGTTCCCCCGACTCTATGCCGTTTCATACACATGTGTTCCCCTTGAGTTGATGGTCATATTATACTATTATTTTTACCCTTTTGACATCATTAAAAAACACAAACAAAAAAACATCACAAAGAAGTCCAGCTAAGCTAACTCATGCCACATATGTGCACACAAAAATGATAGAGAATAGAAATATAGAAGTAAAGTACTGATATAATAAAAGAGGATAGAATTGATATTAATAAAACTTTAATATGCTTTTGCTTTAAAAAAGTAAAAGGCAACATTGGACTTGTTAAAACAGGATCAGTAGTGTTTTATCCCAACCATATAGAAAAAAGAAGACAAAAACATCTACCAAAACAACCTAAAAAAAAACTTAACAGACATTTCCAGAAACTGGCCACTAAAGGGGTACTTAGAGGGAACTAGGAATCAAGGGCTTGGAAGCTGCAGCAAGTGTTTGGAGAACAAGGTCTATTCGGGTATTTCCCGACCTTTTCTCATTGAGTAGTTCTGCTTTTAGGTTCTCTACTTGCGCCCTAAGATCATCATTCGCTTTTATCAAATAAGCTACTTCATCATGTGACACAGGAACCCCTAGGGCTTGCTAACCTTCCAGGATAACATTCTTAGCCGTCAACCGACGAATTTCCTCGGTTGCACTGTTCTGAGCATTAATAAGTTGTGAGATTGTTGATGTACTCCCTACCCCCTCCCCCCATTCTTTTCTATGCACTCGCATTCTTTCAAAGTGTTATGTGAGAAAGTCTACTTCTTAGTCACCACCTTGCCTGTACCCAGTGGTACTTCAAAGAATTTAAACACTTGAGTAACCAGGAACCCATAGGGAAGGACATGATTACCATCTTTAAAGGTGGCAACCTTTTGCATGTAATTAATCATAATAGCAGGCAGACTCACAAGAGTAAAATTGTCCAGTTGCTCCATCAAGAACATGCCAAACTTAGAAGTCACTGACCTCCTCTCAGCTCGAGGAAATAGAACTTTGTTAACCAATTTGAACAACAGTTGATAGACAGTGAGTAGCGCTTTCTTATGGATCTGGTCCCCTTCTAGTTTACATTGTCTTTTACCACGTCATTTTTGAAGTTAAACTGACATACATATTTTACACTAGACACACCAGTTGTAGGAACTTTAAGAATATCTCCAAGCAACTTTACATCTAACACGATGTCCACTCTATTGATCAAAGCACAAATGTGGTCTGTCTCAATGGAAAAGAGGCTAGCAAAGATGCTTTGTACCTCATCCACATATACCTTAGGTGCATCTATTTGGAATAGATGCGTCTAGCGTTGAAACTCAACCATTTACATAATTTGGCACATACTAGCCATTTCAGAGATTGTTGGGTCCTGAAGAACTTTTTGATGCCTCAGGCATCAGAGCTAAGGCTGACTTCACTTCTCATTTTCTTCACAGAACCAGGTTCTTCAAAACTTTCAGACTTGCGTTTGCCGGATTTATCACCACTTAATTTTCCTTTTTCCTTGGATTTGACTAATACATCTTCATCAGACATCCAGAACTCAGTCACTACCTCCTTCAACTTGGACCTAGAGGTTGACCCTTCTCTATTGAAACATGCTTCTTCTTTTTCGAAGACCGTCTAACCAATGAACTAGGTTCATCTGGGGTTTCCTCTTTTGCCTCTACTACAAGGATCGCCCCATCACTTACATGTACACTATCTTTCACCAACTTTCTTCTTTTCTTCTTAATATTTTTCTTGCTCTTTTGAAAAGTAGTATAGTAGGCCACCTTAGCTTCAAACATTGTAGTAGGCCGTTAAGTTTAAGACTCAGAAGTGGACACAACCCTCCGCTTAACTATGAATGCATTAAGAGCCACATTATCTAGGTCCTCCTCATCACTGGATCTCATTTCAGGTATTTGAATTTCCAAGGGCACATCGAATGCAGGAACAGAACTGTCCTGGGAATGAGAGCCCTGACCTGGGTCCTCCAGAGAAGGATCAGGTTCCTCATGTGATGGTCCAGTAGTATTTGCTGGTGCATCCCTTTCAACAGTTACAATGGCCCCTTCGTCCCCCACACCTTGTACCTCATTTTTTGAGGGATGATCTCATGCAGTACACCATCATCAAACACCACAAAAATGGTTACAACATTTTTCTCTTCCTCAAATAGTACTATTACAACCACAGAATTGGTAGCAACGATGGCAGAACTCTCTGTGACCTCATGGTTTTGAGTTTGTTCTCCACTTGGTCTTTGATTAGTGGGATCCTCAAAAGATGGAGAGGATGGAGCCATAATTTTTGGGGTTTCTAAAATAGAGAGAGAGACGGGGAAACTGGGTGAGGTGTAACCTGAGCAGGAAGAGTAAGAGTGGGCAAGAAAGTCTCCGTAGGAGCGGAAGTCTCCATAGATTTATCAGTAGTGGTTACGACTGTGACAGGGAAGCCGGAGTTTGTCTCCGCCAATTAAAAATTGGTGTGACAATGCTTTTGGGAAATTATAGTGAAGTACTTATCGTTAGGGAAAACAGAAATGGGTTTTTATGAGGAGATGATAACTATGACGATAGAGGAAGAGGCACCGGTTCTGAAATGACAGTTCGATGTGGAGAACTGCAATGTTTCAGAGGGAGATTGAATGATTCTAAATGAATAGACGTGAAACCATGATTTGAAAAGTACAATGGCATGGCAATTGTGTTTTGTATCCTTTTTAAGACATATACTAAAGGATGCACAGACTACTAACCTTTGGTACCATAACCAAGTTCTTGACCTTTTATTTGAAAGAATCAATCCTCTTTTACCATTCATGCACTGCATCTACAGCTTCTATACTCATCATACGTGTTTACCTGCAATGGTATTAAAGTGAGTTAGACATGGACATAAAACACTTTTAGGCAATTATTTCTTGAAAGTGATTTTTATAGCCAGATAAAAAGGAATCATGTTCTCAATTGGGCTTTAAAAGCCCCAACTTCACTTTGTTTCTTTCAAACTGTTCCTTACTTAGTGCCTTGGTGAATATGTCTGCAATTTGATCTTATGTGCTGCAGAACTTCATACATATTAGACCTTTCTCCACATTCTCCCTTAGAAAGTGATGCCTCACATCAATATGTTTTGTCCTTTTATGTTGAACTGGATTCTTGGCCATGTTGAGTTAACTAGTGTTGTCACATAGAAGGGGCACACTCTTAGTGAGTACCCCAAAGTCCTCCAGTTGCTGCTTGATCCATAAAGTTGAGCATAACAGCATGTTGCGGCTATATATTCAGCTTCAGCTGTTGAAATAGACACTAAATTTTGCTTCCTTGTGCCCCAAGCGATAAGCCATGAACATAAGAAGTGAGCCATTCTTGAAGTGTTTTTCCTGTCCACGAGATAATTTACATAATTTGCATCAGCATAACCAATGAGATAAAAAATGTCACCTGAGGGATAATACAACACCAGGTCATGTGTTCCTTTGAGATATCTCAGTATTCTTTTGGTATCCTTCAAGTGAGATTTCTTGGGATTTGATTGAAACCTTGCTCACAACCCCCACACTAAAAACAATATCAGGTCTGTTGCCAGTTAGATAGAGGAGAGACCCAATAATGCCTCTATACATGGTTTGATTCATAGGAGATCCAGTTTCATCCATTCCACTCGAGTGACAATAGCAATGGGAGTGTGTATTACCTTTGATGCTTCCATGTCAAACCTCTTCAAGATCTCCCTGATGTATTTTTGCTGACAAATGGATATACCCTTTGGGGACTGTTTTACTTGAAGACCCAAGAAGAAATTCAGTTCCCTCATCATGCTCATTTCAAATTCAATTCCAGTCTTGTGTGGGCTAAATTATTTTTAAATTTAAAAAAGAGTTATTTTTTTTAGAACGACGGAACGGAGGGAGTATAATACGTTTAACCTACTTTTAAAGAAAGTCGCCGGGTTCGATCGTAAGCATCCACAATCTTCACCAGGTTATCTTTTTGCACCCACTAATCACTATATTTCATTTTTATCCAAATAAAACATATAAAAGCAGCCAAGAGGAAACCCTACCCATCTTCTCGTTTCTACCACAATCGTCACCCGCAATAACCCTATCCTCATCCCCTCCCCTCCCCTCCCCCCCTTCTTTATCCTTCAGCGGCCCGACTTTCTCTCCGAATTCTTCATGTTTTTTTAGTGTTTGACTGGAGATCAAATTTCAGCTTTGTGAGATTTGTTGCAACTTTCTAGACTTTGATCGTTTGGATTGTCTTCGAATTTGAAGATCAGGCTATCAGGTCAGTGTTTATGCAATAATTGTTGGTTGATTGATGGCTATTATAGCAATAATTTGGTTTTATATTCTGAAGCTATAACAGTTATTTTTTCGGATCTACGACTTTTTCCCTAAAGCTGAAAGCCTGTAAATTTGTAACTAGTGACGTGCGGATATACTCGTCAACTAGGTGTGGACATATTGGTTTGCGTACACCACCCTCCCCAGACCCCATTTGTGGGATCACACTAGGTATTATGTTGTTGTTACTAGCTCTGCGCTTATTTGTTGATAACTTGTGGATGAGGCATGTATAGATGAATTCATTTCCGTTGGAAGCAAATTGTAATGACTGAAATTTCAGGTTCTCTTTAGTTAGTAATTAGCTGGAGCTCAGTTAATTGGAAAAATTTCGAGGGTCTTAAGTGTGTATATTAGATTGGACGGGGAGAGTATTTGTTGTGAAGTAGGACCGCCTGAGCTAAACTCTTGGACCAGTGGTTTGATTTTAGGTCAGTGGGTGCACAATTGCTCCCACTTTTCGGATTATGACAAAGCATAAATATATATTAATAAAAAACAGTTCAATTAGAAGTTTTCTTAATTGTAGTTAGAGCCCTGTATGTTTTATTTTGCTTACTAGCAACAGAAAAAAGAAGAGAGAAGAGATTTGTATGTTCGTGTAGAAATAAATGGGTGATCTAGAGTACATCTAGTTTTAGAGAACATCTAAGTTGACTTAAAAGATAAACTATTTTGTATTGGGATGATATGGGCCTAAATAGAGTGGTGGGAGTGGGATAACAAAGGAGTCATATACCTTTTTAAGTAATGGTGAGCGTTGGCCATGACTAATCCAGTGGCCAGTGGGTGCATAATACCTCCCATCTAAGTATTTACCTGTCCACGTAAGTTTTTACTTGATCTACTTGTGGACATTTACTTTCCTTGAATTCCTCCTTCAAAATGCAAAAGACCTTTTTAGTGTATTTCAAGTTAGAAATGATTAGGTACGGAAGCAATAAGCGTAGATTTTTCAGTTTCATTGAAATCTGGTTCTTTAATTTCCCTTCCATGAAGGGCTTATGCGCTAGTCTTCAAGAAAAAAATATTCTCTTAGAAGGATAATATCTCAGTCTTGACATTGCTGCATTTAGATGAATCTGGTCTAAATGCAGCATTTGGGCCAGTCTTGCAATGTAACTTTTCATCTCTTTTACCATTTTATGTACTTGCGGGTTAGTTGACCTGGCTGAATTGTTACTCATCTTGTATTTTTTAATAATGATTTCTGAATTCTTTGAACAATTGGTAAAAGTGGATGTATGATCTGTTTCGATTAAACTAAGTTCGTGTTTCTTTTTTGCTTTCTTCTGTTTGAAATTATAATGCAAATTTATAATTTTGTTTTATTACCTTAGTTCGTGTTTCTTTTGTTTTACCTTATAAAATGAAAATGCACAATTATGCTTGGGCTGGGGGTATTTATTCCATTTAACCTCCAACAGCCATGAATGCACTGTATGTGTACCTATTTCTCTCTCAAAAGTACCACACAAGTGCCTGGGGGCTACATTGCAGCTCTACATCGTTTTCTTCTCTCTTGAATACTCAACTATGCATCACATACTATTTCCGACATTGCCTATTTTTAATTGATGCAAATGTACAGTAGGCTGATTTGGAAAAAACACTTTAAGGTAAAGTCAAATCCTAGCGTTTAGGGTAGCCTCTTTATAAGAGAACTTTGTGTGATGTTGTGCACCCACTTGGAGGGTAACTTTCTTATTCTTAAGGCTCTGTTTTACACGCAATAAGGATATTCTTGACTTGATCGAGTTTAAGTTACTTGGTTCTGGGGAAGGGTTTCAGAGGACATAGGTTAGTGAAAGTAGTACATATTACTATATTGGTGGAGACTCGAGTGTAGCTTATAATGGCAGGTTGGATGTGGAGATGTGACGCTGTAATCTGGACCAGTCCTTTGTGGTGGTAGATGAAATTGCTCAGACACTGACATCAAAATGCGATATCTGTTATGGGCAATAATTTCAAAGGGCTTTGCTTATGAATTATTATAGTTGTGAAAGTCCACAGGAAAAATAGATTAAGCAGAATTTTGAAGAGGAAGCGCTGCTGACTAAAAGAACATGCGTACCAATTTCAATCATCCTTTAGGTTTGGGCCATCTCGTCAGACCTTTCTTTTTAAAATTTTCAATATTTTGTGCTAGGAGCCAATCTGAACCTCTTTCCATATAACCAGTTCAAATTATTGGTTTCTTTAGCTTTTTATTGGGCATTGTTCGTGGCTTATGTTTGCCACTAACTCACTAAGCAATAATGTCAGGACATGATTCAAAATGCACAGTCCACTCTAAACACCCTTTAGTTCTTGTCCCTATCATTCACACATAGAAGTAATATGCCAAGCACTTTCCTTTCAGTTGCCTAGGTTGCCATTTTTGGCTGTTATGATTTAGGACATGTGGTATGAAGCAGTAAAACTCAAAGCTCTATCAAATTAACCATTGACCCCTCTAGATTAGAGAAGTGGGAAATCGACTCCTTGCTTATTTCGCAAATCCTTTCAGTTTAAGGATGTCCCAAAATATTTGTACGTAGAATCTTTTGCAAATAATGATATTCTTATTTCTTTGTGAAAGTAAACTCCTTGATTTAATTAATAGCCTATTTGACCAAGCTTCTAGGAAGAAAAAAATGTTTTTGAGTAGAAGCAGAAGCAGTTTCTGAGAAGCGGAAAAAAGAAGCTTTTCCTCAAAAACACTTTTTTAAAAAAACATTTTTGAGAAAAATACACTTGGAAGCAATTTTTAAAAGCTTGGCCTCAAAAGTGCTTTTCAAATTGATTAGCCAAGCACAAAATGCTTTTCACCAAAAATACTTTTATAAAAAAAAGCACTTTTCAAAATAATCTGATTTTAGAAGCTTGGCCGAACATGCTATAACTATGTATAGGAGGGGTGTCCCTTACATGGAATTAGGCACCCAGTATGTTGGCTAATCAATCTCTATGCTAAAAGGTAAGTAAATTTTCTATTATTTCTTATACAACATATCCTAAGGGGTGTCCCTTACATGGAATTAGGCACCCAGTATGCTGGCTAATCAATCTCTATGCTAAAAGGTAAGTAAATTTTCTTTAATTTCTTATACAACATATCCTAAGGATAAGGTATCCTATATGACATTCTATAAGTTTGTTCTTATCCAGATACAATAATCCAGACATGTATGAATATTCGTATAGGCCCCATTAAAGTCAAAAGTGGGGAAATCAACTTGAATATTATTATTTTGGCAACATAGAGAGTTGATATAGCAATCTCGTCGGATAGTGCAAAATCACCAAGTAGAAAAGCAGTGTTGGATTTTCTCTTCTCCAGAAAGTTGCTGGTAATGGCACATCGAAAGAAATTCTTCTTGCACCGTACAAGTAGAAATATCTGTTTTAATCACTGCAAAGAGATAGTGCTGCAAATCTTTAGGAGGTTATCTTGAATTGGTGAACGATGATAGTAAATTCAAAGTTTAGGGTATGACCCTGGCTGTGTATAAAGTAGCAGGCTGGTAGCCAAATAGATAGTGGCACTAGAACCTTCACAGGAAAGATGAATGGTGCTTGAACGATCCTAGAGAGTAGTGGCGTGGAAACTGTTGTAGAAAAGAAGCAAACATGAATGGTTGTAATAGAGAAGAGCGACACCAGAATGATTGTCTTGAGAGTAGCCGTATCGATTTTCGGAGACAGCGACATCGATATCAAAAGGAAGAAGAAAAACATAAACATTGCCTAGGGCAGCCGTCACATGTTGGCCAGCACTGCCCATTGGTTGCGGAAGCTATTTGAGTTTATACCAAGATCATAGAGTCTCTGATACCATGTGAATATCTTGAGAGTAGCCGTATCGATTTTCGGAGACAGCGACATCGATATCAAAAGGAAGAAGAAAAACATAAACATTGGCTAGGGCAGCCGTCACATGTTGGCCAGCACTGCCCATTGGTTGCGGAAGCTATTTGAGTTTATACCAAGATCATAGAGTCTCTGATACCATGTGAATAGAGAAACTCAGTGGATGAGTAACGCCATGGTAAGGCGTAAGTCATCGGTTCAAATCCAACTTATCATTGACTTGATTGAAATAAACATACAAGAAGTGCCCAAATATATTAATATGGTAGGTAAATATATTCTATAATTAAAAACATAATATCCTATGGTATCTTAGAGGAATGTTCTATAAGATTTTCTTATCCAAGTTCCTTTGGGGGCATTTGATTTGAGAAATGGTCCAAATTTTTAGTTGAAAAAAAAAAGATATTTCTTAGTCAAGTACAATGAATCTAGACATGTATAAAATTACACATTGATGTGCTTGATATTTTAACATTACAGCACGCTGTTAGATCTAGGAGGAGTTTCCAACTAGCTAATAGATGCTACATATGCCAACAAAACTAGTCTATTAACCATCTTCTTCTTCGCTGCCCAGTAGCCACTTCCATGTGGTTTATGTTTTTTTCCATTATGGGAATAAGCTGGCTGGACCCTAACTTAGGGCATTAAGGAAGCAGTTGAAGGGTGGAACAAGTGGAAAGTTGACAGAGCCATCAGGAATATCTGGAAGATGGTCCCTCCTTGCATCTTTTGGGTCTTTGGACAGAGAGGAATCGGCGAAGCGCAGATGTTTTGATGGAGTTTCAACTCCTTATTTTTTGAAAGCTAAAGGTCTAGTGTACCTTTTTAGTTGGAGCAACCTAATCTCTGTAAATAATGTTGCCTCCTATCTAGATTTTATCAGTTCACTTACTTTGACTTGGGCCATACTTTTTTTTTTTTGTTAGCTCTCCGGCTGGAATTGAATCACATTGTAATGGAGCTAACAATGGCCTATTTTGTATTTCTTCATCTTCTGGATGCCATCAATGAATCATCTTACTTCATCAAAAAACATTACAGCAGGCTGTTGTCTCCTTGTGTTGTCCATGCTTTAGATGTCCATGCATGAGTGCGCAAGGCTTGTAAGAGTCCCAGATTACGGGAGAGAATAGGCTGTTGTTTCCTTATAAGGGTTTGGTCATCCTCATCTCATGATCTAGCTTTTAAGGTTGAGTTAGGCCCAAATTTCACTTTCTTAATATTTTGCATATTTTTCTCTGGCTTCAAAATCTTACAACTTCAAGTATTTTTCTTTATTAAAAAACAACTTCAAGCATAAACTCCAGCAACTGTTATTTTTTTTCTAAGCATTTTTTATACAAGTCAAAGCAACTGCTTATTTTTTTGTATTCGTGTCGCTTAAGATGGGATAGAAAAAAGGATCTAATTGGTTATGAAGTTCTGTAGCACTGATGCAAGGTAGGTGTTATGTGGGGAAATAATGCACGTTTGCTTTACCTGGCTAAACAAACTAGCAGCAGGTAAAGGTATAACATGAAGCAATTAAAATATTCCTTGTCTATTAGTTAACTTTTAATGATCCTGTCTCCTTTCAGGTTCTTTAAGGATCATAAACTTTCTTTCAACAACAACAACTACCCAGTAATGTCCCACACAGTGGGGTATGGGGAGGGTAATATGTAGACGAGCCTTACCCCTACCCGAAAGGGCAGAGAGGCTGTTTTCAATCGACCCTCGGCTCAGTGAAGGAACGGAAAAACAAAAAACAAAGACAAAAGAGCATTAGTAACACCATCAGAAATATCGTAAATAATTATCTAGACATAAGAACCATAAATAAAATAGCATGCAATAATATCAGACAGTAACTACCATAAATAACTACCATAAGGGAGTCACAATCCAATACACAAATCATTTATGGGTAGCCCTGCCCAGCCTCACCCAACCTCGTGTGAGGAGTACGAAAAACTCTAGGAGCCCCTATCTTACGATCCTAATACTAGACCTCCAGACTTTCCTATCAAGGGCCATGTCCTCGGAAACCCGCATACTAGCCATGCCATGCCTAATCACCTCTCCCCAATACCTCTTAGGCCTCCCTCTGCCTCGCCGTACGCCGACCACCGCCAGCCGCTCACAACTTCTCACCGGGGCATCAGGACTTCTCTTTCGCACATGCCCGAACCACCTTAGCCTCGCTTCTCGCATCTTCTCATCGACCGAGGCCACCCCCACCTTCTCTCGAATAACTTCATTCTTAATCTTATCTAACCTGGTGAGCCCGCACATCCACCTGAGCATCCTCATCTCCGCAACCCTCATTCTCTGAACATGAGAGTTCTTCACTGGCCAACACTCCGCCCCATACAACATGGCAGGTCTAACCACAGCTCTATAAAATTTCCCCTTGAGTTTCTGTGGAACTTTCTTGTAACATAGGACTCCTGATGCAAGCCTCCACTTTAACCACACCGCTCCTATACGACGAGTGACGTCCCCGTCAATCTCTCTGTCCCCCTGAATCATCGACACAAGATATCTGACACTGTCCCTCTTGGCGATGGCTTGAGATCCAATCATCACGTCCCTGCCTACTTCGCTCTGCTCGGCGCTAAACTTGCACTCCAAGTATTCTGTCTTAGATCTGCTTATTTTGAAACCCTTAGACTCAAGAGTCTGTCTCCATACCTCTAACCTCTCAATAACACCGACCCTCGTCTCGTCTATCAATACTATGTCATCAGCAAATAGCATACAACAAGGCACATCCCCTTGAATATGTCGGGTTAGAGCATCCATTACCAAGGCAAACAAGAGAGGGCTAAACGTATTTTATTTGCAGGCAGAAACATACACTGCCATGTCTGGTTGTTAGGCACTGTTGGATTTTTTCCCTCTTTTATTACCTATTTGTGCCCATATGTGTACAAGGCATACTAACGATGTATTCTTTTCGTCTAGATTTTACAGCTGAGTGTTCTAGCAAGAATTTGAGAAAGTAGGAAATGGAGCTGAATACCATTAAAGATGCTTTTGATCGCGTCACAAAGAAGCAGAAGGTTGCATCATCAAAATCTCAAGAAGTGATGGAGCAGATCGGTCATGAAATAGAACAAGCACTGTTGAGAATACAATCAACAAATGATGCTGCATCTTTGGGTGAGTACAAAATGATTCTTAGTGAACTAAAAGCTAAGTTGAAAGAAGTTGCTCCACTCAGTCAGTTGGAAGGAACACAAAAAGAGCTGAATGTTGCACTAAGCAAGTACCCTAAGCTCCTTGAGAAGTCTTTCAACCCTGACATATCAAAGGCCTACAGGAATGTAGGTTCTGATATCCATACCGTAAACCAGATAATCGCCAGCCATTTCTACCGGGAAGGCCACTTTGATCTTGGTGATTGTTTCATAACCGAGGCCAGAGAACCTGAAGCTGCAGGCCAAAAATCTCCTTTTCTGGAAATGTATCAAATACTTGAAGCCATGAGGTCTAGAAACCTGGAACCAGCTCTGGGTTGGGCCACTACCAACAGTGAGAAACTTAAGGTAAGTGGGTCTGATATTGAAATGAAGCTACATAGGCAGCAGTTTGTGGAAATTCTACAGAAAAAAGGTAGAGATGGAGCTTTAAATTATGCAAGAACCTTTTTCCCCCCTTTTGCCACCAAATATATGGCAGAGATCCAGAGGCTCATGGCCTGTCTATTGTGGTCTGGAAAACTAGATTCGTCACCTTACGCAGATTTGCTATCACCTTTCCACTGGGATAAATTGGCTGAAGAGCTTGTTCGGCAGTTCTGCAATCTCATGGGTCAATCCTATGACAGTCCATTGAGTGTGACCATTGCAGCTGGTGTCCAGGGGTTGCCAACCCTTCTGAAACTAATGAATGTGATGACTGGGAAAAAGCAGGAATGGCAATCCATGAAACAGTTGCCCGTGCCTGTAGACTTGGACAGAGAGTTTCAGTTCCACTCCATCTTTGTCTGTCCAGTGAGTCGGGATCAGGCAACTGAGGAGAATCCGCCTATGCTGCTTTCTTGCGGGCATGTGCTATGCAAGCAATCTATTACAAAATTGTCGAAGAACAACAACACGCGGCCTTTCAAGTGTCCTTACTGCCCCACGGAGGTTGAGGTTGGTCAGTGTAGACAATTGTACTTCTAATATGAATTGATTCAGTATTTGTATCTAAATCTTTTTGCTACCCTGCTTTATCCCTATGCTGTGTGAACTCAATTCATTTTCGTTCATTCTATGGTTGATGGTACCTCTGACCATAGTGTTAATGGTGCTTAAAGCTGTTCTTTTCTGTGTACTCTGATAAATTGATGTAAATAGGAATTCTTCACCATTTCATGCAAATAACTTGAAAATCTTGTACAACCAGATGTTGGCCTTTTAAGTCTCTCCCTTCATATACCATCGGGTGTAAATGGTCTTTGTAGGAAATAAGGTATCTTCGTACGAGAAGAGATGATTTCTGTTCCTTTGTTGGCGCCTTCCTTTTTTGGGGGTGGGTGGGTGGGGGTAGGAGGATGAATACTATCTCTACTTTGGCACTTCTGTTGCTGTAGGCAAGTTTACATGGTGGAAAGCAAATGCAATATTGACTTTGAAGAAATACCTATGAAATGGGTCCAAACATAGTTGAATAGAATAAAGTAATCGATTAATTGACTGTATTGTAAGAAGATGATTTTTGACTATTCATGGACGTGTTTTAATTGGGCTATCTTTTTGTAGATGTCTATTTCTAGGTTATATGCATATTAAGACCCAATAGTCGAATAACCCCACTTATCTGTGTCTTCTATAAGCAGATGATTCACGAATAATCAAGCACTATGATCTTTCACCGAGAAATATCCCTCCCGAGCATATGAAATTTTTATTGGGACACGTCTAAATAATGGTGTTTATTTGGTGATTTACGACTTGCAAGGTCAATTGCCAAAAGTTGTAATTTTGAAAAATCATAGTTTAGAGGTTAGGATCCTAAGATATTTGTCAATCGATTTCCCAATATTAGCTGAGAGTAGTTTACTGCCGTATGCGACAAAATGCAAAGAAACTTATTCTGATTCGTTAAAAATAATCAATTAGTCATGCATGAAGGTTAAAGGAAATTTTACCTCCTATAGCAAAAGTATACACCCTATTTATTATAAATCAAAATCATTTTAACTATTATTTTCTATAGCTACCTTTTATATTTTAATAGCAAAATAAGTATTTATGCTATATACTACCATTGAGGCATGAAATACGTTATTTATATTTTTCCTCACGCTTAAACAGATGTACATACCTATTTTTAAGGTGATTGCCGTTACTGTATTCATGAATAAATGACGTGAATACATATAAATGCATGCGCATATAGCTGGACTACTTTAATTTTGATTGTTTTTTACTGTTGTATTCATGAATACAACAACGGCCGATACATGTCCCCTTCTTAAGTTAAATTGCGCCATATCGTCTTCGTGTTGGTGCTTTTTCTTTTCCTTCTTTGTTTCAAATTTTGGGAAGCAAAAAGGAAGTAATGTTTGGATTCCAGATCTCACAGATCTGGTGAAGGATACAGTGTTAAATTGGCAAAAACGTGAGAGACCCACAAATAGAGAACAAGAGACGAGTATGAAGACATAAAGTAGAGCACCAATGAAGCATAGTTTATTTTAGGTATACGTTGGCTACTTTATCGTATTTTGTTATGGCATACAAAGAAGTAAAGTAGGTGTCTATTCGATTCCAATGGAATTGTTTGGTTTGGATTGGTAAGAAATTGCCTTAAAGGGAGCAGATAAAATGTACCAACTCCTACAACCCCTTTTGATATTATTTATTATAGTACTACTTACCTCTCAAAAAGCTCTAACAAAGGTACGCAATTTCAGGAGAAGAGCACCAAAAAAGTGAAAAGAACACTATTTAGACCTTTTTCCCACTTTATAATAATTTTACATTCTTCTCAAACCTTTTCTCATTTCTTCCTTCTATGCATACCTTCATTTGCAAAAAGTTTTCAATCTTTTTTCCTTAGCTTTCACAAACGTATAGCTAAAGTCACGCTAACGTAGAATTTTGTTAAAGTACATAATAGACCACTTTTTCTTCTAATTTTCTTGGGATTTTCAAAGAAAGAAGATTTATCTGGAAACTAAATGGAGCTGATGATTATGTGTGGTCCACGACTCTAAGCATGTGATTAAGCCTCCCCACAATTAGCCTTTTACTATTGGGATTAGAGAGTGGATATTAAAATAATTCTCCCTTTTGTTGTGTCATTTTCTGTCAATAGTGATGTCTATCATGTCCTGTATTTTCACATTTTGCAGCAGTACTGAATTCCTTTGTCTCCTTCCACTTCTCCCATATCTTGACCAATAAAGTTCGGCAATGGCCATTAGTTATTCCCTTTATGCATTGTTTCTGCAAGTTGATAAAATTATACTAGTACATAGTAATAAAAATGTGAAAATAATTTGCCCTTGGTGTTATTCTCTAGGAGGGAAATATATTTATTTGCCCATTAAATTAGTCAGCTGGAGTTTTGTGCAAGTTGATAAAATGATCAGTAGAGAATCGTGCTGATTTAGGTATTCTCTGGAGTTATGTGATGAGCAATCAGGCTCTATACAGTGTGTTCAATACCAGTTGTTTGCTTTGATCATATCTGATACTACAAATCCAATGAACCTCATGCCAATATACATAACACCCACCTCTCGACTCTACTCTCTATTCTTGACTATTACATCATCTATTTTGTTTGCTTCAAACCCAAAAAGGAAAAAAAACAGTCCTTACATTAAGGGCCCGTTTGTCCATAAATTTTTTTCCCTTTTTTTCGAGTCTTTTTCTTTCAAAAATGTGTTTCTCCATGAAATTTTGTATGTTTTTGAAAAAAAATTTTAAAAACTTTTTTCTCCACTTACAAAACTATTTTTTCTACTAAAATACATGTTCAAACATAATTTCATATTCTAAGTACCATTTTTCAACTTAACCCCAAAGTTTACTTTTTTTCAAATATTACCATTTTTATGTTCAAACGCCCACTAAGAGCCCGAATGGACATAAGAAAAATGTTCCCTTTTTTCGAATTTTTATTTTAATATTTTTCAAAATCAGCGTTTGATCATAAAATTTTAAATTTTCACATGAAGATTCATTTTGAAATTTTTCAAAAATTTAAAAAATTTCAAAAGATTATTTTTCAAAATTTTCACTAGATCACTCGCAAAACTTCAAAAACAATCCAAATTATATTCATGTCTAAATACAACTCTAATTTCAAATACCATTTTTACTTAAAAAAAAGTTTTTACTTTTTTTGTTGTTGAAATTTTACAATTCTTATGTCCAAACGCCCACTAAGTCATTTCAAGAATTATTGAAGCCGCTCCCTTTAGCAAATTAAATAATTTCATCCAAAATAGAATTGTACAAAGAGTCAAGGAATCTCTTTCACTTTTAAGTAGCGGTCTAGAACTAGAATGAAAAAATTCATGATAAAAAATACTTGTTTTTCTTTTTAATGTGGTGTATGTAGTGCGAATATCGACTATTGGACCAATTATTTGTGGATATCAAATGGGTATTATAAGGACTGGGGTGGGGTTTTCTGTTATTTAATGTCATAAACAATAAACAAACATATCCCGCTATTCTGCAATTGCTACCAAAACCAATAAACTTTAAGAGAACAAAACAAAATATAAAGGGACAATCACTGACACCAAATTGAAGAAAGATTATTCTGTTCATCTCCATTTAAACATCATTAAAATCTCTACATAAGAAAGTTAAAAGAAAGGATTATAAAATTTTTGGTAGATAATAAAAGACAAAAGCACATAGCTCCTCTAACCCCACCCCCTCTTAATCAATCAATCAATCACCCAATGTGGGGTACCCACTTACTCTTTCACTATCTGTTGTTTTCCTCTGCAGAAAGCGCCGAGCCGTCGGGTACCCTTTGTCGTCTTTTTAGTTTTATTTTTTTCTTCATATGGATAGGCCCTATACTTTTAACCTATTTCTATAATTAATAAAACAAAAAAGTAAAAATGAAAAAAGAAAAACTAAAATCTTGCATCTTCGAAGCCGTGTAAATCACTGACTCTATTCAACGATTTTCTCATTATAGCCACTTTAGCTAGCCTTTCAGCTGCTCTCCAAGCCGATGTTGGTGTAAGCGGCTCGGCTTTATCGTCCTCCCTTTGTTGTACGTTTGTTCTTCGTCGATACTGAGATTGACTCTGAATTTGAGCCTGATTTTGCCTTTTGTAATGAAGCTCAGAGAGCTCGGCTTCTAAGCCACGTACGAACTCACTAGCTGAGCTAGAATTCGACTGAACCAGCAAAGCTCGAGCTGAGGACAACATGTGGTGCGCCCCGGTCAAGTCATTTCGCTCAACCATTCGCCTTGACTCAGCCATGGCTCGAGTAGAAACGAAAAGATCTCTCAGCCGTTGGATATTAGGTGTTGATGATCGAACGGCGTGTGGACGTGGGACCAAAAGAGCTTGCTCTTTGCAATAGATGAGCTCTTTAGTTGACGGGTCTTTGTAAGAGCATCGAACGGACAATACATGGTGGGTCCCAATTGCTGACGTGGGAACTTTTAGTTCCACCAGCAAGTCTCTCTCTTCCTCTGCGTAGAAATCGCCGAGTCGAAGTGAACCGGAACCTAGAGCAGTGGGCCGGTTTGTGTAAGAATAAACCGCCGCTACTTCAGCCGGCGCTGAACCGGACACGAACCCTAGCTGAACTCGGAGATCCTGAACGACGACATTTAATAAGCCTCCGATGAATTTCGTGAAAACGTCGTCGTTGGATTGGTTCAGTCCGATGGAATGTACCGGAATCTCTAAGTTGTTAAAGCGCGTGCAGGTGGATACGACGGAAGATTGACACCGTTGATTGGTGGAGATGGTGGTGGTGGTGGATCGTTCATTTGAAGTGTCTGATAAGAGCATGATGCTTGCAACGGCGTTTCGCTCTCTGCGATCTTCTAGAACTTTCGCAGCCTTTTTGAGCGCGTCGCTTGCACTGGTTCCTGTTCCATCTAGAGAAACAATGGCGTCTACTATATGACGCGCCGATCGTTTGCCGTTAGTTGTCATTCTCCGTAACGGTAACAGCCGTTTGGAAGTTGTGGAGAATGCCACAATGGAAAGTCGATCGGAAGAGGATAGTGATGATACTACTAACCTCATGGCACGTTTCATCATTTGGATATTCTGCGGTTTCATTTTTCCGCTAACATCAAGCACCATAACAAGATCAATAGGTGCTCTTCTAGCTGTCCTTGCCAACGCCGGTGCTGCTTTAAGTTTCAATATTATCACATACGTTTCATAACTCCGGCCGACTGACACAACAGCAGCTTCAGGCAATAACCTGGCCTCGAAGTTGGTAAAATTTACTGACGTCCTCTCCTTCACCGGCTTCACATTTGCATCCACGAAAAATCCTTGAAATTCTTCCACTACATTATCATTCTCTTCATCAGATTCCGGTATGGGATTGAACCGAGCACCAGAAGTAGGAGACATCAGTGGCTCATCATCATTGTACACCTTCAAAATAGGCCTTCCCAGGTGAAAGTTGTTTTCGTTTGTAAATTTGACACCTGTTTTTGCAGCTTCGGGAGATGAAGATACTTCTCTAATGGTCTTCTCTTCAACTTTGACTGGCTTTTGAGAATCGTGTATTGATAATAGAGGCAGCTCCTTCCATTCACTGCTGCAAACAGGACACACCAGGGCGGTTTGTTTCCTTAACAGAGCTGCGATACATGGGAAGTGAAAACTGTGAGAGCACTCAGCCGTGAAAATGGCAGTGCCTTGCCCAGTCTTCACCGTCTGTATACAAATGCCGCACTTTGTCTGCAATACAGGAAAAAGAGAAAGTTAGGAAAGAGAACTTATTGCACACATAATTGGATTCTACTGTACAGAAATGTGTATGATATAATAGAACATAAATGAACAGAATAGTGAACAGTATAATACAGTTATTGATACCTTAGGAAAGCGTAAGCTGGATTTGAGAAAAGAAAAAGTGGAAGGTGAACGAGGGGAAGATGGTGTAGAACGACTGAAAAACCGGGGGCTGTTTTTGGTTTTGCATTGAAGTTTTGGACTTCCTGGCACTGACGCCGTCGCCGCTGGAACAGTTGTAGTAGGTGGCGGAGTAGTAGTGGTTGTCCGGCAACGGAGCAATGAACTGGAAACTGGCGGAGACTGTAAGCGCGGCGTTGAAGGGTTTGAGAAAAACCCAAATTTGGAACTGAGCCTGGGACTAGGAGTTGGGTTTGTGCTGTCTTGCTTCTCTTTGAACGAAGTACCATCTCGATCTCTGGGGATCGATGTACAAAAAGCTCTTCGCCATCCCAAAACCATTGTGAGTGCTCTGATTCTTGTCTTCTTCTTTTTTTGCTGCTTTTTGTTGTTGTGATGATGATAGGTAATGGAGAAAAAAGAGGGTTCTATAGAATGGGATTTGGTATGGGCAAATCAAACGGAGGAAAAAACATAGTAGTAAAGGAAGAAGATAAAGAACAAGACAAAAACAAACAAACTTATGTTTCCTCTCTTTCTCCTGCTTTCAATATCAATATAAATCCTTTTTCCTCTGCTGGGATGTTGCTTTCTCTTTCCTTTTCTCAATCAGTAGGCACAAAAAGATCACTGCAAACTGCAAATACTCCAAAAAATACTTTAACGTGAAAACTGAAATCCCAGTGAGTCTCTTTTATTGGATTGCAGTGGCTTTTTCCGAGGTGGGAAAATCTTAAATATTGAGGGGGACCATGTTTTCAACTTTTTAACCGGGTGGGATAAGGGGATTACCGGCAAATGGAGGTTTTGCCTGAACTGGGATTTTGGAAGGTCAACGGAATGGCTTTTACACTTATCTGCAGTCTATTTCTATTTTCACGATTAAATAGGAACCATCTCTGCTCTGAAATTACTCAACTTAAACTCTTTTTAATTTCATTCCATTGTTAGCTTTCTTTTTTCTACCTTTTTCCCTACCAAGTTTTCACCTTTACATCCTTTTTACTCTTACCCACGTGACTCTCTTGATTACACTTACAATTTTTTTAATCTTAGATGGTAATTATGATTTGCGGGCTCAGCCTCCTATCTTTTCTTGTATACTATTCTTAGTAAAGCTAGCACACTCTCATAGATTAGTATTCCATCGGTACGTCATCAATTTGTTTTAGGCGTATTCATTAAAAAAATATTAAATTTTAAATAAATATAATTGAATTATCTTTTATTAAATATTACATCATAGTTATTATAATATTTATTTCTCTTCTCAAATATGATGAGTAAATAACTTTTTAAAAATACGTATATAAGAACAATTTTCAAAAGAAAATTATTATTTTTGATTAATTAGATACTTATTTTGGATAAAAAGATTATTGTGAAGTGAAGGGAGTACAATTCTTAGATTAGTAAGCTATTGAATACTATTAAATATCCATTCGTCTCAAAGAATGATAATTGGATGTGATGGTCAAAATATTTGTATTATTAAATCATAAAAAATAATAGTATATATATAAGAATTTTCATAGTAAAGCAAAAACATTTCAAACCATAATCAAATAATAAAATAAGTGACTTCTTTTAATAGGAGTAATGATATTCTTGTCGAGTTGAAATGAATAACAACTTGGATGGAGTGATGGTATATACTCTCTTTTATCAAATTTGTGTAGAGGAATTGATCTAGGTCCCGTTTGGTCATAAAATTTAGGGATTTCTTTTCTATTTTTTAAAATATTTGTTTGTTCATAAACTTGAACCATTTTTTGAAAGATTTTAAAAATAAAATGTTCAAATTCCAAAAACAACTTTAGAGTAGTTTTTGAAGTTTTTAAAGTTTTCTACACGTAAAACTTCAAACTTGTTATAAAATAATAAAAGAACAAGAGCAATATTGCAGAGAAAGAGAGATAAATTCTTATTGAATTTTGGGGGTGATTTACAATGGGGTAATACCCCTCTATTTATAGGAGGAAAAATGACTTAGCCTCAAAGTAAAACTTTCTACAAGATAGACATTCACTTTAATTAGAATTCTATTCTTAACACTCCCCCTTGAATATCTACTCAATAAGTAATGTGCCTCATTAAAAACCATAACTAAAATAAAATCCAATGAAAAAAAAAATCCTAGAAAAGGAAAAAGAGTACACATATTTAGTAATGCGCCTATTGGTTGCCTCGTTAAAAACCTTACAAGGAAAACCCAGTGGGACAAAACCTTGCAAGGGAAAAAGAGTGCAACGCGCATTAACTCCCCCTGAAAAGAGCATCAATTCACATCCTTGAGCCTTCGCATTCCAATCTTGTGTACCAGCTTCTTGAAGGTTGACATTGGTAGAGATTTTGTGAACAAATCAGCCATATTATCACTTGAACGAATCTGTTGCACATTGATATCACCATTCTTTTGAAGATCATGTGTGAAAAATAACTTTGGTGAAATATGCTTTGTTCTGTCTCCTTTTATGAATCCTCCCTTCAATTGGGCTATGCATGCTGCATTGTCTTCATACAAAATCGTGGGTAGTTTGTCACATTTCAAACCACATTTGTCTTGAATATGATGTATTATAGACCTCAACCACACACACTCTCGACTTGCTTTATGAATAGCGATTATCTCAGCATGATTAGATGAAGTAGCCACAATTAATTGCTTAGTCGCTCGCCAAGATATGGCAGTGCCTCCACAGATAAACACATAACCTGTTTGAGATCGAGCCTTGTGTGGGTCAGATAAATATCCAGCATCAGCATAACCAACAAGATCAGGACTGCAATTATTGCTATAAAATAAGCCCATATCGGTAGTCCCTTTTAGATACCGCAATATATGTTTGATTCCATTCCAATGTCTCCTTGTGGGAGCAGAGCTATATCTTGCTAAGACATTAACTGAAAAAGTTATGTCAGGCCTTGTAGTATTTGCAAGATACATTAGTGCGCCAATTGCACTAAGATATGGTACTTCAGGACCAAGTAGCTCTTCATTCTTTTCTTGCGGTCGGAATGGATCCTTATTCACATCAAGTGATCGAACAACCATCGGAGTACTTAAAGGATATGCTCCATCCATGTAAAATCGTTTCAATACCTTTTCTATATAGACAGATTGATGAACAAAAATTCCGTTTGCCAAATATTCAATTTGCAAACCAAGACATAATTTTGTCTTTCCGAGATCTTTCATCTCGAATTCCTTCTTTAAATAATCAATTGCCTTTTGGAGTTCTATGGGAGTTCCAATAAGGTTTATGTCATCGACATATACGGCAAGTACAACAAATTCCGATGTTGTTTTCTTTATAAAAACACATGGGCAAGTGGCATCATTTATATAGCCTTCCTTTAATAAATACTCACTAAGACGATTATACCACATTCGTCCTGATTGCTTTAGACCATACAAAGATCTTTGCAATTTGATTGAAAACATTTCCCGGGACTTTGAATTATGAGTGTTTGGCATTTTGAATCCATCGAGAATTTTCATGTATATCTCATTATCAAGTGAGCCATAAAGATAGGCAGTAACCACATCCATTAAATGCATGTCAAGCTTTTCAAGGACAACAAAACTAATGAGATAACGGAAAGTTATAGCATCCATTACGGGTGAATATGTCTCTTCATAATCGACACCAGGCCTTTGAGAAAATCCTTGTGCAACAAGGCGTGCCTTATATCTTTGTACCTTGTTTTTCTCATTTCTCTTGCGTACAAAGACCCATCTATAGCCAACAGGCTTAACACCATTAGGTGTTTCAACTATAGGCCCAAAAACTTCACGTTTTGCAAGTGAATTCAATTCTGATTGGATTGCTTCTTGCCATTTTGGCCAATCAAGTCTTTGTCGACATTCTCCAACAGATTGAGGTTCAAGATCCTCACTTTCTTGCATAATGCTAGATGCAACATTATATGCAAAGACATAATCCACCACTATATCCACTCGATTAAAATTTGTCTCAATATCGATTGGATTTATTGATAGTTCCTTATTTTCCTGAGTCTCGGGCTTAATGGATTCTTCATGAATCTCAGAATTTATTAAATCGTGAATTTCCTCATGAGATTCTTTCGTAGTGTCATTTTGATCATTTGCTTTCCTTTTTCTAGGATTTCGATCTTTGGAACCTAATGGCCTGCCACGTTTTAGGCGTGCTTTCGACTCATTAGGTATGACACTAGAAGATTGTCCAATAGGGACATCAATACGGATTGGAACATTCTCTGCGGGGATGTGAGATTTTGTTATTCTTTTCAAGTCCGTGAATGCGTCAGACATTTGATTTGCTATTCTTTGCAAATGGATAATATTTTGCACCTCTTTTTCACAAATAGAGGTATGTGGATCAAGATGAGATAATGATGGATTTTTCCACAAAATTTCCCGTTTGGTTTCACCAACTTTTCCCCCTAATTTTGGGAAAAGTGTCTCATCGAATCGACAGTCTGCAAATCGTGCAGTGAACAAATCCCCTGTCAATGTTTGAAGGTAGCGAATAATGGAGGGCGATTCAAACCCAACATATATTCCTAACCTTCTTTGTGGACCCATTTTGGTGCGGTATGGCGGTGCTACAGGCACATATACTGCGCATCCAAAAATTCTTAAATGGGATATATTAGGTTCATGACCCAAAACTAATTGCAACGGGGAATATTTGTGATAATTCGTCGGTCTGAGACGAACTAGCATTGCTGCATGCAAAATGGCGTGACCCCAAACCGAAGTGGGCAGCCTCGTTTTCATGAGTAATGGTCTTGCAATCAACTGCAGACGTTTAATTAAAGTTTCTGCAAGACCATTTTGAGTGTGAACATGAGCTACAGGATGTTCCACTTTTATCCCAATTGATAAGCAATAATCATTAAATGCTTGGGGATGAAAACTCAGCAGCATTATCTAGTCTAATAGACTTAATTGGATTATCAGGAATTGTGCTTGTAATCGAATTATTTGTGCCATTAATTTTGCAAACGCAAGGTTGCGTGATGACAATAGGCACACATGAGACCATCTAGAGGATGCGTCTATTAAGACCATAAAATATCTAAGGACCCACTAGGTGGGTGAATAGGTCCACAAATATCCCCTTGTATACGTTCCAAAAACGTAGGTGACTCAGTTCCAACCTTTGTTGGTGATGGTCTAATAATTAACTTGCCTTGATAACAAGAAGTGCAAGAAAATTCATTATTTAAAAGAATCTTTAAATTCTTTAATGGATGCCCATATGAGTTTTCTATAATCCGTCTCATCATAATTGATCTAGGATGTCCCAATCGATCATGCCAAAGTACAAAAGTATTGGAATAAGTAACCTTTTGGTTTACTGTGGAATGTGCCTCAATTGCACTAATTTTTGTCCAATACAGGCCACAAGATAAAGATGGGAACTTCTCAATAACCCTCTTTTGGCCAGAGACATTCTTTGTAATGATGAGGTATTCAAGATTATTCTCATCTATTGTCTCAATATGATATCCATTTTGACGGATATATTTAAAACTCAATAAGTTCCTCTTGGACTTGGAAGAGAACATTGCATTCTCTATGATAAATATTGTTCCTTTAGGCAGAGTTATACTTGCTCTTCCGGAGCCTTCAATCAATTTACTACTACCAGAAATTGTAGTAACATCTGCCTTACACATACTTAAATGAGTGAAATATTTCTTCTCTTTGAATATCGTATGTGTGGTACATGAATCAATTAAACAAATATTTTTACAATTGGACGTTGATCCAAGTTTGCTTTGTGAGATATCTATATTTGCTTCCCATGGTTTGACATACAAAAGAAATATACGAAAAATATTAGTTTTTTTTATAGATATGAGAATAAACAAATTTAAGTCTATGATTCAACATAATAGTTTCAGTGCAGTCATTATGAAAAAAAATATCTTTTATCATAGTTATTCTCCTTTTAATACTCTTGTATCCGTTGCTTAATAATTAAACAATATTTTCAAAATCTGCTGAGGTTAGTTGATTAACCAAATAGATAATCGACTAACCTGTTTCAACGTTTAAAAAAACTAGTCGATGAACAGGCAACGGACATAAGGTTAATCGATTAACTAAAGTGATAATCGATTAACTTAGGTAACGGTCATTAGGTTAGTCGATTAACTAATTCGGATAGTCGACTAACATGCCTTGCGGAAAAGGTCCAGTTTAATAGAATATATTGGTTAATCGATTATCTGTTATGTTAATCGATTAACTTACTGAAAAATTATTACAAATAAAGCATAAGATAAATGTGTAATCTAAAGTTATATAAAATTTGAACCATATCACAATAATAGATAACTTATGTAAACTATGATAGTTGTTTATTCATTAACTACTACGAATAAGTAAAAATAAAAATATCAAACTGCTCAATCTTCTTTAACCATGGATCCATCACCGATCAAGTGATCTATTTTCCCCTCAGGGTGCTCAAAGAAGTCTGCCACATCCAAGTGGGTGATGTCAAAATTATTGTCAGAGACAAAATTGGTTTCAGGGCCTTTACTCTTTAGAGATGCTTGATAAAGCTCAACCAAATGTCTTGGTACACGGCAAATTTTTGCCCAGTGCCCTTTTCCACCGCAACGATAGCATATAGTTTCTGAACTATTTGCTTTTGGATTCTCATAATTCCATTTCCGCTTTTGGTGGTTATATCTCTTTGGGGGGTGACTAACACCAGGAAAATTTCTTCCTTGTCCACGTCCACGGCCATGACCCCGACCACGACCACGACCATGATTAAATCCATAGCCTTTTCCACGTTTAGCATAATGGGAATACACCTTATCTACTTCAGGCAATGGTGTAGACCCAGTGGGTCGATTTTCGTGATTTCTCATGAGCAGGTCATTGTTTCGCTCAGCCACAAGGAGAAGAGAAATCAGCTCAGAGTACTTTTTGAAACCTTTCTCTCTGTACTGTTGTTGCAGAACCATATTGGAGGCATGAAACGTTGTAAACGTTTTTTCAAGCATATCATAATCAGTTATAGTATCTCCACAGAGTTTCAATTTAGAAGTAATTCTAAACATTGCAGAATTATATTCAGAAACAGACTTAAAGTCTTGGAGCCTCAGATGAGCCCAATCATATCGTGCTTGTGGCAGAGTGACCAACTTTAAGTTTTCATATCTCTCCTTTAAGCTATTCCACGAGATAAGTGGATCTTTGACTGTGAGATATTCAATTTTCACACCTTCATCAAGGTGATGGTGCAAGAAAATCAAGGCCTTAGCACAGTCTTGGGTGGATGCATTATTTCTGTCTTTAATGGCGTCTCCAAGACCCATTGCCTCCAAATGGATTTCAGCATCCAACACCCATGTCATGTAGTTCTTGCCCGAAATTTCAAGGGCAACGAACTTTCTTTTCATAATGTCAGACATAATTAAAACAAAATTAGGAGGAGAAAAAATACCTTAATTTTCTCAAAGAGATTCTTGAGATAGTAGAGCTTCGTGCTGGTAACGTGTTATGAAACAATAAAAGAACAAGAGGAATAATGCAGAGAAAGAGAGATAAATTCTTATTGAATTTTGGGGGTCATTTACAATGGGGTAATACCCCTCTATTTATAGGAGGAAAAATGACTTAGCCTCAAAGTAAAACTCTCTACAAGATAGACATTCACTCTAATTAGAATTCTATTCTTAACAAAATTCATTATTTTTAAAAATTATTTTTTATTTATAACAATAACAAAAAATTTAGTGAAATTTCATAGGTGGGTCTAGGGAGGGTAGTGTGGTCGCACACATTATTCCTACCTTATAAAAGTAGAGTTGTTTTTTCCGAAAGACCCTCAGCAAAAATAAATAAATAAATAATCTCATATTTCAAACTCATATTTCTAAATTTCAATTAAATCTATGTCCGGATACTAACTTAGTCTCGCTCAGCTATTGTATTAGTTTTAAACTACACAGACGAAACAACATCTCCATTTCGATTGCATTAAACAAAAGTATCTCCTAATTTTTTACGTTCCCGCTGGCCCTGATGGAAATATTTGTACAGGTAATCTTTTTATCTAGGGTACTGCTTGTGTAGTGCCTTGTTAGAGATCGATCTTGTTTGATCAAAAAAGTGTTAACCTTTTAGTAAAATTAATTAATAAGAGATAGAAGGTAAATTTTAGCCAAACATAAATTTGAGCAGCTCTTGATGTATGCCAGGCAACAGACCTCGACGCGGTCCGGGCAGAAGGAACTGGATAACTGAACGCGAGTGGAGGACCTCTCGCCCATCACACTCTCCCCGTTAAAGGAGAAAAATGACTATGTAAGCGATAAGATCAACTCACAAGAAAAAGAACAAGGAAAATGCAACAGGCCAACTTAGCAGTGAGAGGCTTATGCCTGTATCTCTCATAGAAGGACGCCCACCATGGACCCCCGCCGTATGGGAAAGAACAACATTAATCCATTTGTGAATGTCGTCAACAGGCGGGGGAGGAAATCTCTCAGGTGCGAACACAAAAAATGAATTAGCAATACCACCTAAAAAGGAACGGTCGGCGACCTCCTCGAGGGGAGTCATAAATTAAAAAATAGAAAACCTACGAATGAAGTTCCTCATCTCGAAAAGCCCTCTTGGGTCCGTAGCAAGGTGCTCGGTCCGTACGAAGAAATAACTATCCCAAAATGATGATTAGCCTTGTCATCCATCTTCACCACCAAACTCTTTTTTCCTTGGTGATGCATGTGGATCATCAAGCCTCGAATAAGTTGGGGAGCATATATACTAAGTATATACCCAAAAGTAACCTCTCGACCGGCGAGCTCTGCGTATTTGAGCCCCATGAGGAAGATTTTGTACACGTACGTTGAAAGCAGAACCGGGCACACCTCATTGAAGTGGCAGAAGTCTATCACTAGGGAGGGGATTAGAAGCGTATACCCAACAACAAAAGGGTATGCATAGAATGCGCAGTATCCTGGGGGGTGTAGATGCACAATGTCCGTTCCCGTTACCGGTACCATTTCAATATGATTCATAATTTTCCACTTGCTTTTAAGCGCCGCAATCGACGCTTTATACATGGTGGATCACGTAGGTTCCGGCTCTTCCCTGGCAGGCTTGTTGAAATTATTCCATAATTTCTCCGGACGGGGCAATATTTCAACCGATGTTAGAACCCCCTCGTCTTCCGCTGCATCCGCTCCTTCTAAGAGAACTTGTGCATCATTTTCTAGTGCCAGATCTTCGGTGAGCCTGTCAGTGTTGGAAGAAGTACCAACGATTTGTCTCGATTAATCGGAGTAAATGAGTAAGAGAAAGGGATAGAGAAGATGGTAACGTCAATTTCTGACTGACAGGATAGTGAACTTAGAAGCTTGAAGTATTAAAGAAGTTAAAGGTTTGCAAAACTCCTCTGATGAGTCGAAAAGTGTAGCGATAGAATGGTGTTTTCTCATATTTATAGGAACATAAATGTCCCGAGCAGGAAATCCAAGAGCCGCCAATTAAAACTGATAGGTTACAGGAAACGATATGATTCCTGTAAAACATGTGCTATAATGACAGTGGTTATTCATGATGCATCGACAATAGTTTAACTCCAAACGGACATAACAATCCAATAGTATCATTGAAATGTCATGCCTCCACCTCGACCCAAGGGCCTCGCTCAAAGGTGTAAACATTCAGATTTCTCCTAACTTTCGAATAGACAAAGTCCGCTCGTTTATCCCGCTAAGAGGCAATCTCGACGGACAGAGGGACTAACTCTATGGGTCTAAATCTGACCATATTGGTCGTCCTCAAGAGGAATTATAAGGAGTTGACCAATCTGTAATCATGCCCATGGGGCGAGATAGCAAAAAACACCTCGGCCATCATTGGGGTCAAACCATCAGAAAGTATACATCCCAGAACAAGCATTGTGTTCGAGTAGATGACGAAAGGTACAATCGTAAGAAAGCACGCCGGTCAAAGACCATTGGATAAAAGGAAAATGAACTATATGGGGGGGGGGGGGGCTTAGAAAGGAAGGGGGATTGTGGAGGAGGAAAGCAACGACAACAGAGGATACAAGAGGAATCTCTTGTTTAACAATAATTACTTCTCTTCCCCTTCTTTGCTCCCTGGTTTATGATGCATCTTTGCTCTGGATGCAAGCTCATTCTCATGTATGATGCATGATTATCACATTAATAAATCTTATATACTTGGATATGATATTAATTATGTTTGGCTAAAATTTACCTTCTTTATTATCAATAATCAATCGACAAAAAAGTTTTAAACTTTTTGCCCAAACATCTATGACAGGCTTGCACCATACTCGTAAGAGCACAGAAGGAGAAGAGAGAAAGTTGTTGATGACTAAGAGATCTCTCCGTGTTGATTCCATAACGATGACTATAAATGTTGTTGCGAGATCTGGGCTAAGGCCCCTTGTTGGTCCCCCCCCCCCCCCGCCAACCATATATATACTAACAATTTCCCCTTTTGTCTATTGCTCTTTAACTGGCGTACGTTTCTCATGACCGTACCCTTCATTACTTGCCCAAACATTACACTTGTTCTGCGATATAAGCTTTCTGATGGCTTGACGTCGGCAATTGCCGATGTGCTCTTTACTATCACGCTCCATGGGCACGACTACAGCTCGGTCGACCCCTTATTATTCCTTTTAAGAACAATCATCTTATGGTCGGATTTTGACCCATACAGATATGATATTTTAACTCAATAAAGACGAAGTATCACTTCCCTACTATTTCTAGAAAATATGTATGCACTTAATATTGACAAATATATTTAATAAGTTTTCAGCTATTTAATTACTAGTATATAGATCAGACAGAAAGCAACGGATGCACATTGAACCACGACCATCCGTAATTAATTATTATCTATAGACCATGTAAATAGATAGTCTACTTTAGAGGTAAACGGAGTAATGGCCATAATGGGCAATAATAACTTACAGTACTTCAGTAAAGATGAATTAATGAAATATCATACGCCCCTACTATAATAGTATAATTATTCATCCATAGTTGCTTGAGGCTCAATAGTAACTAGCACCAATTAATATATCGGCGCATACTTTATTTATTGTATTTAAAATTATCTGGTACTTGTTTTACTTGTAATTTTTTGATTGAGTAATAAGAGATCATTTGTTTCTTTTTTAACTTCTACTCCATTTGCTTGCTAAATTAAATACTCATAGGGCTGTTTGGAATCTTTTTCTAGCTTTGAGAAATGAGATTAGTCGAACCGAACCATTTGTTAAGTTTCACTAATTGGTCTGGGTTTATTGTGGTGATGTCAGACTTCAGTTTCCCTTTATATAATGCCTTTTTAAATTTTTGCACTTCTAATTTTATTAAGGCTATGATTTTATTAAACAAGTTTTAGAAAAATTGAAGTTTATTAATGCATCTAATGATTTTAAATGTAGTGGAAGAACAGTTACTCTTTGTATATTTGAGATTTTGAGTACCGCATAATAAAGTGCTTCGCTTACTCCATGAACTTGTTCATTTTATTATTACTGCCTTATTTCAATTATGTATCCACATTACTATTTAGAGAGTTTAAAAGGTTTATCTTTGACCACGAATTTTAAAATATTTTTGAAATATAAATTATTACGATTCATAGTACTTTATAAGTAATTTTTAAATATATAAATTTTATTTTAAAAAGCTCAAATTTTTTATATATAATAATTTGATAATCAAAATTTAGAATTTTGACCCCATACTCTTAATTAAGACAAATAGAGTTAAACGAAGGGGGCAGAAAAAGATTGTGAAACTAATGCATAGGAAGCCATGGTATTAACAACACTTAAGGGTAGTTTGGTAGAGTATAAGAATAGTGCGGAATAAGGTGTATCGGTAATACATGGATTAGTAATGCAATCATTAGTTATGCAGATATTGTTTTTTATCTACTCTTTAGTGTGGTGCATTAAAAATTATATGTATTGTATAATTTTTAAGAAAAATAGTTGTTTAAAAAATGTCCTACATATTCTCTAGCTTTAAGAGATTTTAAGGATAATTTTGTATTTAACCATGCATGCATTAACATCCTTGGTATTACTAATGCCATGGTTTTCTATGCATTATTTATACACAGGTTAATACCAAATATAATGTACAACTAATACAAGCATTAATTATACACAGGTTGAAAAAATGTACCAAACAAGATATTAGTAATGCACAAAACTAATGCTTGCAAATTTTTTTCCAATACGTCCTACCAAAAGACCCCTTAGTAATAATAAAATAATGCATGCATGCATTAGCTTTGTGTATTAATAATACCTTATTTGGTACACCTTTTGAACTTATGTACTATTAGTTATGCAAGCATTAATTATGCACCCTATTTGATATTATCCTATGCATAACTAATGCACAATAAACTATTGTATTAACAATATAATCACTACAAAAAAATAGCATTTAGCGACAAGCCATATTCCGTAGCTAAATGACGACGGATTAGCGACGAATTTTATTGTTTGTCGCTAAATAAGCTTCAAAAGATTTAGCATCAAATATAGCGATGGTTTAGCGACAAAATTTTACATCCGTCTCTAAAAATGGGCGTTAAAAATTGTAAAGGGTTTGTAAAGGGTTAGCTACTAGCAAAGTAGCGTCGAACACTAATTTGTTGCTATTCCGTCGCTGAACCTGTTTAGCGACGGAAATATACTGTTTAGCTACAGAATTCGTCCGTCGCTAAAGTCAGTTTTTTTTGGTAGTGAATGGGTTTTAATGCATGCATTATCTTAGTTAAAGAAAAAATTATCCTTCAAAATTTATGTTTGATTAAAATATACTATTATATTAATACTAGTTTAAACTAATCCAAGAAAGTTGAAAATAAAATTATATCCATAGTAAATAAATAAATACTTAGCATATTTCCTTTTTTTTACAAATAAATATTCAGTTCTATACTATAATACCTATAGATAGATCAAATAAAAATTTTAAACTTTTTTCATATAAAAACATTCCTCAACATATATGTTTTTAAAAAAAAAATAAAGTGATGGACTAGTTATGAAAGTAATTTTGTAAATAAACAATTCCTTTAGAAATTCTGCAATGCTTTAATACATCGAACCAAACAGTGGATAAGAAATATGTCAGCATAATTAATGCCAGTATAATTAAGATCTTCAGTATTAATTCACCATATTCAATACTCAATCTGTTTCAATTTATGTGAACCCATTTGATTGGGTACGGAGTTTAAGAAAAGAGATAAGACTTTTGTACTTGTGGTGTAAAATGAAGCACATATATTTTGTGTGGTTATAAATCATTGTATAAAGGTAAATTATTTCCAAATAGGGAAAGATGTCATTATTTTTGACACAAATTAAAAAAGAAATAAGTTCACATAAATTAAAACGAAGAAAATATTATTTTTATGTACCCGACCAAACGACCTCTAAGTTGTGCAAGCATTTTATCTGCATGTTGCATGGGTTTTTGCTTTTTTAATAACATGTTGGAGACTAATATAATTATATACTATCATATGGATAAAATAAAGCAGGAGAAATAGATAAAGGTGTACAAATAATAGCAGAGTAGAGGGGGTGGTAATAGAGGTCAGAGGTCCTTCCCAAAATGCCAAAAGAATCAGATAGTTTGATTGATGGATTTGACGATTAAGCAATAAGCAGTGGCTACAGTTTACAGTAGTTTGGACTCTGCATACTCTTTGCTCTTCTCACTGACAGTTCTGATCCCGTAATCACGTGTTCTTCCTTCGTCCTCCTCTCCTCTCCCGTCTTTTCCAAAATCTCATTTTTAACGCCGTTAGCTTCGCCTGACGGTCGGTTTGCGGATCAATTCCCACTCAAATGCATGGGAAATTGCACCTTCACTATGGCTAACCAAATGCAATCCCACCGGCAACCATCACATGGAACAATAAAAAAGAATTTCCAATCTTATAGTCAGTCAGTTGAGCTTTGGGGGTTCAAATTTGCAATTTCATCATATTTTATCAAATTTAAAAGATTTTAAATTTATTTTATGTTTATATTCAATAATATTTAAACAAAAATACGAAAGCTAAGTTCAAATGAACCCATATTAGATTATTTATTTTGTTTATGGACACTTAAAGCTGTACACGGATAAAATAGGAACTTGTCCGATATTGTCATTTTATCGAAGACCAGGGGCGTCATATCGAGGATCAGTCTCGTAATCGGTCAGGTCATAGCACGAAGATAAAGTATCAAATAATCGGTCAGGTCATAGCATGAAGATAAAGTATCAAGCTCGAGAATTGAGGTGCTCGTCGAGATCGAGGCCAGTAACGATCGAGACCATATATAATAGATTTTGAACGAAGCACAATAACGAAAAATGTGAGATATCCGTAACCGATCGAAGATCACGAAAGAAATCACGGAACAAATAAGATCAAGGCAATTGTTCAGGCTAAACATGGGATTTATTCTGTAATTAAAGTTATACCATACACTACTAGAAAAATACAAATTTCCCAGGGAAATTTCCCACAGATATATTATCAGTAGCAATTCCCACTGAAATATAAAAAAATCCAATGGGAAATAGAAAAGATTTCTTTTACCTTTTTTTAAAAAACATTCCCACAAATTATAGGTGGGAACTAGTTGGCGCAAAAAAGCGGGTAATTTGTTTCCCATCGAATCAGTAGAAATATCACTAAAAATAAAATTATTAAAATCTACGCAGTGAAACGATGGGAAACTAAGATAAAAATTTATTTTAATATTCCCACCCATGCAGTGCGAAGCTCAAAATTTTGAATTTTTCCTGCTGGCGTAAAAAGCCACGAGCTTAATAATTATTTCAGCAAAAAAATTTAATTTGTATAACACAATTCCCACAATCTTACCCAGTGAATCAGTGGGAAACTATTTTCTATTTTATACATTGGGTATATCCCTTATTTTTATCTCTTTTTCACTTAGCGCGGGCAATAATCCACCTGTTATGTTTAATACAGTAATATCAAAGAGCAGCACTATCAAATTTTGGTGCGTCTAAAATCTCAACTGCAATTGGTTATTAAAAGCACTAAATTTGTTATACGTCATAGCTTTAGTGGTTAAATGATTCAATTAAATTTATATGTCACCGATTTAAACAGTTAATGCAATGCAAGTTACTAATAAAATAAAGGAGGAAAATTTTTCTAAAGGAAAGGAGACATGAGTTGATGTTGGAAAAGCAAAAATATTGTTGAAATAATAATTTATCCAAAAAAATTGACCACCAGCCATGTCTTTTGAAACACATATTTTAGTTGTTAAAATAAGATTTTAAAATAAACTTCACCTACCAAGGTTAGGCACCGGCCATGGTGTGTTAGATTTTTGATTCTTTGTTTCACATTATTTGTTCACACTAGGGTTAACTAGTATAAATAGGCCTTGTATATTATTTGGTTATTATCAAGTTTTCAAGCAAGTATTAAGTGATCAATAGCTTGAGTGTTAGGAGTGTCTGTAAGAAATACTTTTGTATTTGAGAGTTTCCGAGTTGTATTAATAAATTCATTTTCGGTATTCTTTTGTCTCCATAAATTGTTTTGGGAATCATTAATTTATTTTTTGGTTCCTACATTTGGTATCAGAGCCAGCTTGAGTCTTGTGAAGTGTTAGGAAATTGAGTCATGTCAGACAATAACTCGATTCAGTTTCAACTCCCAAAACTCAACGGTAAAAATTATAACAATTGGGCTATCCAATTGAAAGTATTTTTCCGATCACATGCTTTATGGGAAGTGGTGGAAAATGGCTATACCGAAGTTCCAGACATCGAAGCGTTCGAGGAGTTGAAGGAGGAGGAAAAAGACGCTTTAATTGAAACTCGGAAAAAGGATCAGAATGCATTGTACGCTATCATTCAGGCTGTTGATGAACTGGTATACGAAAAAATATCAGCGGCAGAGACGTCAAACCAAGCGTGGGTTATTCTGCAGAAAGCCTACAAAGGTGACGATCGAGGGAAGCGGGTCCGGTTACAAACACTCAGTGCAGATTCTGAGTTCTTGCGCATGAAGGACTCGAAAAATGTTGCAAGCTACTTTGACCGTGTGCAGTCAGTCGTAAACCAATTGCGGGCTAACGGTGAATCGTTGGACGAACAGAGGGTGGTAGAAAAAATCTTACGCTCTTTGAGCACAAGATTTAACTACGTAGTAGCTGCAATCGAAGAAGGTCAAGATACAACAACTATGACAGCAGACCAGTTTTTGGGTTCGTTAAGTTCTCATGAGCATAGAATGAACCAGACGGCGAGTAGCAGTAACCAAGAACAAGCTTTGCAAAGCAGCTATGTCCCAGGAAATCGCGGTGGCAGTCAAGGCAACAACAGACATGGACACGGTGGTGGACAAGGTAGCGGGCAAAGTGGAGGAAACTGGAAAAATAATTCTTCTGGTAAAATTGACAAGTCCAAAGTCAAATGTTACCGGTGTCAACAATTTGGGCATTACAAAAGGGAATGTCCGCGTGGCAACTGACACGGACGAACGCAGCACGCGCATGTTGCAGAGGCAAATGACAATATGGTTCTAGCATGCAACGCTGGAGAACCAAATAAAAATCACTCAGATATTTGGTTTCTTGATAACGGTTGCTCGAATCTTATGTGCGGACGCAAGGACCTGTTTACGAAGCTAGAGGAGTACGAAGGCGGTGAAGTCAACTTTGGCAACAAGACGAAGGTGAGTGTCAAAGGTAAGGGTGACATCAAAATCCAGTCAAAGGATGGTACGGATGTTACCGTCGCCGATGTTTTCTCCGTACCTGGGCTTTTCTGGAACTTATTAAGCATTGGGCAGCTTTCAGAAAAGGGGCACAAGATTCTTTTCCAAGACGGAGTCTGCACGATCCGGAGCAAGAACAATAAGTTAATCACGCAGGTAGAAATGGCCAAAAATCGAATGTTCGCTCTTACTCTTAATACGAAGGGAGTAATGAATTTTCAAGCTAAGGCAATGGATAGCAATTGTCTATGGCATCTTCGGTTTGGTCACTTACATTTCAGAGCTTGAAGTTGTTGGCGCAAAAGAAGATGGTGACAGGTTTACCAGTGATTGATGTTCCAGATCGAACGTGCGAAGGATGTCTACTTGGGAAGCATCACAAAGACGCGTTTCCAACAGGGAAATCCATACGGGCAGAGCAACCATTGGAGCTAGTACACACGGATCTGTGTGGTCCAGTTGAGGTAGAATCTTTTGGAAACAAAAAGTACATGCTTGTTTTCGTAGATGATTTTACAAGAAAAACTTGGGTTTATTTTCTGCGTGAAAAATATGAAGCATTCGGAAAGTTTAAAGAGTTTAAAGCCTTTGTTGAAAAGCAAAACGGCTTTAGCTTGAAGACTCTGAGATCTGATAGAGGCGGTGAATTTACCTCTAACAAATTTCATAATTACTGCAAGTCCCAAGGAATTCTTCGTCAGTTAACTGCCAGTTATACACCGCAGCAAAATGGTGTGGCAGAAAGAAAGAATAGGACGATCTTTGAGACGAAGCATGTTAAAGGCGAAAGGCTTACCTAAGGAATTTTGGGCGGAAGCTGTTGCTTGTGCAGTGTTCGTGCTGAATCGGTGTCCGACAAAAGCTATGCTCGATAGGACTCCGCAAGAAGCGTGGAGTGGCAACAAACCTGATGTTTCTTTGCTGAGGGTATTTGGGTGTATTGCATATCCCCATGTACCAGACGAACGTAGGAAGAAGCTAGATGATAAAAGTCAAAAGTGCATCTTTATTGGCTACATCGAAGGGAATAAGGGTTATAGACTTTATAATCCTGTCAGCAGAGAAGTCATCGTAAGCAGGGATGTGCAGTTCGTAGAAGATGGAGCTTGGAACTGGAGCAGAAAAGATGACACTGGAAGAGGTGTGCTGATGAAAATAGAAGAGGCAGATGAGCAAAATGTCTTAACCCCAGAACCATCAGAAGATATTCTATCTCCGGAGCCAGTAGATATTCCATCTCCGCAGGGAGTAAAGATTCCATCTTCACAATCAGAAGAAGAAGTTGAACGAGAAGAGCGGCCTCATCGACAAACAAACATGCCACCACGTTTTAAGGATTTTAATATGAGGAGAAATGAAGAAGGTGTTGACAATGACAGCAGTCCTGACTTTACCGATGAAACATTGGTAAATTTTTGTCTTTTTGCAGATTGTGATCCAGTTTGTTCGAGGATGCTGCTGATAATGAAAGGTGGATCAAGGCAATCAATGAAGAAATTGATTCCATTGAAAAATATGACACATGGGAATTAACTTCTTTGCCAGCCGGAATGAAGCCTATCGGTGTCAAGTGGGTTTACAAGACCAAGTATCGACCCGACGGTCAGGTGGACCGATTCAAAGCAAGATTGGTAGTCAAAGGCTATCGGCAAAAGCCTGGAATTGATTACTATGAAGTCTTTGCACCAGTGGCCAGAATGGATACTATTCGCATGATAGTAACACTTGCAGCTCAGAACAGGTGGAAGATCCATCAAATGGATGTAAGTCAGCTTTCCTGAATGGCTTTCTTGAGGAGGAGATCTTTGTTGAGCAACCACCAGGTTTTTTAAGAAAAGGACAGGAGAATCAGGTCTACAAATTGAAGAAGGCATTATACGGTCTAAAACAGGCACCACGAGTTTGGTATACGCGCATTGATACGTACATGTTGCAGGCATGATTCCAGAAGTGTCCTTATGAGCATACATTATACATCAAGTCAAAAGTGAATGGCAACATGATGTTTGTATGTCTTTATGTTGATGATTTTATTTTCATAGGCAATTGTGAATCAATGTTTGCAGAATTCAGGGAGGCCATGACTAGTCAGTTCGAAATGACAGACATGGGGCTTATGTCTTACTTCTTGGAATAGAAGTACAACAACGTAAAGATGAGATTTTCATTCGCAAAAGAAATATGCCAATGATGTCTTGAAGAAATTCAAGATGGAATCTGCGACTCTAATCCGAACTCCAGTTGCTGAACGCCTGGAAATGAAGAAAGAAGGAAGCGGTGAGCTGGTTGATCCCACTTATTTCAAAAGCATAGTTGGAAGTCTGTGTTATTTGGCTTCAACTCGGCCAGATATTGCTTATGGCGTGGGAATTATAGTCGATTCATGGAGACACCACACCAGTCACATTTGCAAGCGGCAAAAAGGATTTTGAGGTATATTAAAGGTACCCATGATCATGGAATTTTCTATACTGACAACTGCAGTCTAGTAAGTCTAGTAGGATATACAGACAGTGATTGGGCAGGTGATGTGAAGACTCGAAAGAGTACTTCAGGTTATGCTTTCTTTATTGGGAAAAGAGTATTTTCATGGTCATCAAAGAAGCAACAAGTAGTTGCTCTTTCTACAGTAGAAGCAGAGTACATGGCAGCGACTTTTGCGGCTTGTCAAGCAGTTTGGCTAGAGAGCTGAAACACGAGCAGATTGGTCCGACAAGAATTATGTGTGATAACAGGTCAGCAATCGCATTAGCCAGGGATCCGGTATTTCATGGCAGGAGTAAGCATATCGAAATTAAGTATCACTACATACGAGATCTTGTTAAGGATGGTGAAATCGAACTTGAGTTCTGCAGATCTGAAGATCAAATAGCGGATATCCTTACAAAATCACTGAGAGCAGAATTGTTCGAGAATATGAAGTCAATGCTTGGTATAGGTAATTTTTGAAAAATTAAGGGATGCTGTTGAATAATAATTTATCCAAAAAAATTGACCACCGGCCATGTCTTTTGAAACACATGTTTTAGTTGTTAAAATGGGATTTTAAAATAAACTTCACCTACCAAGGTTAGGAACCGGCCATGGTGTGTTAGATTTTTGATTCTTTGTTTCACATTATTTGTTCACACTAGAGGTTAACTAGTATAAATAGGCCTTGTAATTCATTTGGTTATTATCAAGTTTTCAAGCAAGTGTTGAGTGATCAATAGCTTGAGTGTAAGGAGTGTTTGTAAGAAATACTTTTGTATTTGAGAGTTTCCGAGTTGTATTAATAAATCTATTTTCGGTATTCTTTTGTCTCCATAAATTATTTTGGGAATCATTAATTTATTTTTTGGTTCGTACACAGATTGATAAAACTTTTGAATTTTATTACAAAAGTTGGTTTGGATTTTGGAGGATCCAATAAAACTTTTGAAAATTCATTGTAAATTGAAAAGAAAACAAAATAGTGGTGGGCAATCCATACAGAGGCAAAAGCTGTATTTTCACTCTCAATGTTCCTCTTTCTCTCTCATTTTCTTCAATTCGCGTATCAACATAATTCCCCCATCTTCACCCATGAGCTAAATTGGTAAGCTCCCTCTCTCTCTACCGCTTCCCCTTTCTTTAATTTCTCCCTTTTCTGATTTTACAAAACCTAGGGTTCTAGCGCTGGTGGTTCTGATTTCGCCAAAGAAATTCTCTGTATTTGGGGCTTAAGTTTTGATGACGATGGCTTTCTGATTACCCACAGATTCTTCAGCAAGGTATTCTTTACGTTTTCTGATACAGTCTTTCTAATATTTCTATAATTTTGGACTGTAGGGATTTTTTTTCACTTTTGAATAGTTCCTTGCCAAGATATAATCTTAAAGAATTGCTACAAAACTATTTAATTTAACTTAAAAAGACTGGGGTTTATGGGCTGTTTGGTCTGTTTATGGGATTTGAGGGTGACTAATACCATCAGACTACGAACAGATCTTGATAAAATTTTCAACTTATGTAAAACAATTTGATGTCATTGTTTTACTCATCGATGTGCTTATGCAGACATTGCAATTTATTTATTCTTTTTCATGGACATAGCACTTTAATTTTGCTTTTTTCGTGTTTTATAGAACAGGAAAAGTCTTTAAAAAGACCAGCTACTCAAGATGAGGTATTTGAGCATACACATATCAGGAAGCTAAAGAATGGAACAAAGACAACTTGGGTCGAGCCACGGGCCGAGATAACCTATGTAAGATTTCAAGTTACTTTTAATACTTCGTTAGTTAAATTTATTCATATAATAATTTTAAATTTTTTGCAGAATACTTTCAAACAATCGTTGGAGGAGTTTGTTCAAAGCCAACCAACTGATGATCAAGGAAATCCAATCCAACCATCGCAGGAGAATAAAATGGACTTGTGGAGTAAGGCGGCTGGTGGCGTACATAAGGGAAGAGTTTACGGCCTTGGATCAGAGTTTATTTCTAATCGTCGGTCTTTTTGATCTGGTGGCTCTTCTTCCTCAAGGTCCTCGATTAATCAGGATGAGTTTGAGCTATTGAATAGAAGAATAGCAGAGATCACTGAGTTGTATGCACAGGAAAGGGTTGCGTGGGAGGATGAGGCAAAGCGAAAGGAGGAAGAAGATAGGCGGAGGGAGGAAGAGGAGAGGCGGAGGGATGAAGAAATGAGGCAAAAGGATCCTGCATTTACACGTGGCACTAGTGATGTTGAAAGCCTTAAGGCCCCGCTAAACTACCTCTTAGCATCAGGTGGATTTCCTGTGCCACGTTCTCCATCACGCTCTTGTTGGATGTTATGTATCAATTGGATAAGATTGAATGCTGAATTTCTTGTGTGAATGCTAAGTTGCATTATTGGTTTCTGGTATTTTCAGTTTTGTTGGTTTTTCATTTAACGAAATGGATCGAAAGATGCTGATCTTTGTGTGTGACTGTTTAATTGTATTTAGGTTGGTGGTTGTATTTTTTTGTTCGGCAGGTGGTGCAGTATATTTACAGTATTGTGCACAAAAATAATTTTTTGATTTCCCACGAAATTGCCACTGATTCTGTGGGAAAGTTCGTCAGTTTAGCTGCAGAACATGCTTATTTCCCACTGATATCGGTGGGAAAGTTCATACATTTCTTCATAATTTGCATGTATCCCACTGATATCAGTGGAAAAGTTCATACTTTTATTTTTAGAATTAACCCATTTCACATGGATTTCAGTGGGGATATTCACACTTTATTTTTCAGAACTTGCATGTTTCCCAGCATTATCAGTGGGAAAGTTCATACTTCATTTCCAACTCCCCTTGCATTTTTCCTACCACTTCCCTGGCTAATGTAATAAAATTAATAAAAATTACTAATAATAGTTCCCACTGATTGTTGGTGGGAAATTTCATTATTTTTCCTATTAAATTGTCTCTGGGAAAATCGTGGGAAATATCCCACCGCGTCTCTAGGAAGATGTTTTCCACTAGGCGTTTTCCTGGTGACTCATTTCGGTGGGAATGCGGTGTGAAAACTCGATTTTCCCACCGGTTTCCCACTGATTTTGCCGTGGGAAATCCATGTGTTAATAGTAGTGATAATTAGGATTCCTCTACTCTATAAAGAGTGTTAGAAACACGTTCTCAATGCAATATACTAAACGTGTACTCTTTTGTAGGTTTTGATGAATGACAAACGAAGCAAAAATTGATATATGACGGAATTCAAGTACAAGCGCACAATGGTTGCGAATAAGATTGAAGTTCAAGATATAGCTTTTAATTGTTATTGAGTTGTTCTAAAATTGTAATCTCGATCCTATAACTTGACTCATAGTATGGCCTCTCTCATAAAACTATTTTCCAAAATCATGCATATTTAATTCTGTGTCAAAAAGATTTTAAATCATGCATATTTACATTAGACAAAATGTTTTCTAAACATGCCTCAAAAATCTGGGCTAAAATAATAGATTATGTACTTATGATAATCGATTGTTTCTGAGCCAAGACTGCATGACAATCGATTATGAATTAATGGTAATCGATTGTGAGTAAGACAGTGAACATCAGGTTTTTCCAAATCTGCATGATAATCGATTGTGCACAAATGACAATCGATTGTTGTTGAGGTAAAGTTTTTCAATACTCAAAATAATCGATTATGAACTAATGGTGATCGATTGTGTTGAGCTGATGTCTTCCAGTGATTTTAAATTTAATTAAGTAATCGATTATGTCTTTAGATAATCGATTATCACTGAGACAGTAAGTTTTATGGTTTTCAGAAAATAACAAGTAATCGATTGTTGCAAAGGACAATCGATTGTTGAAGCTGGCTGTTGTCAAATGATTTTCAAATACCATAAGGTAATCGATTATTGATTCTAGATAATCGATGTTCTGCTTAAAATCTGGAAATGATTTTTAGAACGTTGCTGAAGTAATCGATTATTGATTTTATATAATCGATATTTTGCTTAAAATCTGGAAATGATTTTTAGAACGTTGCTAAAGTTATCGATTACGAACTTAGTGTAATCAATTATCTGATTTTGAATATTGCCAGTAATCGATTATAGATTATGTATAATCGATTGTGAAGCGTTAAATCTGGGATTGATTTTTAAACTGACTGGCAGATAATCGATTGTTTGGTCTTAATAATCGATTATCACTGAGTAATTTCAGCAACTCTTAATTGGCAATTAGACAACGGTTGAACCAATTTTTTCAACTATAAATACAGCTTCATTTCAGTGTTTTAAAAAGAACAACATACACAAACTGATCATTACATTGCTATAAGCTTTCATTCAATTGTTCTTCATTTTCTACTCATTTCATAAAGCTTTTGAGAGCCATATTATTGCTTAAAGTTGTTGTGATCTTGAACATATTCTTTTACTCATATCTACTCAATAAGGAGTACTTTAGTTAAGTGAGTGTCCAAGTATTTGATATACTTGTAAGAGAATTGCGATTCTCTTGTTTCAAGGAACTTGCGTTTCCTTGGGTGAAGTCTTTGAGATTGCGATCTCCGAGCAACTGTTTGAGGCTTGTGTCCTCAAGTGTGTAACGGTTTGTTGAGCACCCTTAAGCTTAACAAGATAGTGAAAAATCTCGAGAGAGTCTCTCGGGGACTGGACTAACCACGTTGGTGGCCAACCAGTATACATCTTTGTGTAAGTTTATTTTTCTGCATTTATTTTACTTCCTGCAAAGTTTAAATTCCGCAAGAAAACGCTAAAATCTATTAATACGCTATTCACCCCCCCTCTAGCGTAAAGCGTAGTTTCTAACAATTGGTATCAGAGCCCAACTCTCTGAAAACTTAACCGTTTGAGAGAACCATCCATGGCTTCTACTCTTGACTCTTTTGCAGGAATTGAAGAAGGACAATGCTCTACACGACCTCCTCTATTCAACGGCACAAACTACTCATACTGGAAGGAGAGGATGCAAATCTTTGTGCAATCAAATAGCTTTCATTTGTGGAAAGTATTCACCAATGGAAACCAAATCCCAACCAAGAAGGTGGAAGACGAATGGGTTCCAAAGACCGAAGAGGAATATACCGCGGAGGATATTCGTAAGGTTCAAAATAATGCCAAAGCTATAAATTTATTATATTGTGCTGTTAATGCTAACGACTACAGGAAGATATCATGTTGCAAAACAGCAAAAGAAATGTGGGATAAGCTTGAAGTGACATACGAAGGAACCGACCAGGTACGAGAAGCTAAAATTGATTTCTTAACTCACTCTTATGAACTATTCCACATGAAGGAAGGAGAGAAAGTAGACGAAATGTTTGAGCGATTCTCAATGATCGTGAATGATCTACACGCCCTCAAAAAGACGTTTACGGATAGAGAACTTGTCCGGAAGATCCTCAGAAGTCTCACTCCGGCATGGCGATCAAAGGCCGATGCAATCCAAGAATCCATTGGCATCACAAATGTCACAATTGACGCATTAAGAGGTAATCTCAAAACCTATGAATCAACTATACTTAACCCGTTTGTTGATGATCAAAGAAGGCAAAGGATTGCTCTAAAGGCTAGCCAACCACAAATTGATGAGGAAGGTGACAACGAGTTTGGACTCGTTATCAAAAGGTTTCAAAAATTCATGCGCAAAGAGTATGAACGCAAGAACAAAAAGCAAGGCGATCAACTAAAATGCTATGAATGCGGAGAAACCGGGCACATAAAATCAAATTGCCCTAACATCAAAAAGGAGAAGAAACCCTTCAAAAAGCAACGTGCATACATCTCTTGGGGAGGAGATTCCGGAGATGAAGCAAGCGAAGAAGAAGACGATGAAGCAGCAAATTTATGTCTCATGGCTCAAGAAGACGGCAAAGACGAGGTAAGTCAAATCTCTTCTCAAAATTTCTTTACTCTTGATGAAATGAGAAATGCTTTTGATGAACTATATGCTGAATTTATCAAAGCTTCAAAAACTGTCAAAAGTGTTAAAGAAAGCGCTTCTCTAAAAGAAAAAGATTTTCAAACACAGCTTTCATTAAAAGAAAAAGAATTAGAAAAACTGGTTTTCGAAAATGAGAAGCTAAAAGAGGAAAACAAGTTTTATGGAAAAAGAAGTGCTGATAAACCTGAAGGTTCTACTAGAAACTGTTCTTCTTGTGTGCTTCTTAAGAATGAAGTAGCTAGACTTAAAGGCACATTAGATAAGTTTAATTCTTCGCATAAAAACTTGAATGATGTGCTTGTTAATCTAAAATCAACTAAACATGGAATAGGATTCAAGAATGAAGAAAAGGTTGGTGCTAAACCACAACAACCTAGAGCTCAACCTAGGACTAATAACCAAAATGCTTATCCTAGAAGTAGAAATCCTAGAAATAACTTGCATGTTAGACCAAATAGTGAAAATGCTAGAAGACCTAGAAATGATGCATATTTTAGGCCAAACCTTGAACAATTTAGAAGGCCAAGAAATGACCCTCCACCTAGAAATAGATATTCTAGAAATGATGCATATTTTAGACAAACTTGTGAACCTCCTAGAGCTCATAATAGGAGAAACAATGGTGTTCAAAGTAGAGTAAGCAACCTTCATTCATCTAGTTACTATGTACCTAGAAAAATGCATAATCCCAACGTGACTTGTCATTATTGTAGACGTATTGGTCATATTGCTCCCGCTTGCTTTACTTGTCATAGACATATAAATCAATTGCATCATTGTAACATGCCTAACCCTCAAGGACCCAAGATGGCATGGGTACCTAAAGAACATTAATTTGTTTTGTAGGTGTGCTTGAAGGGATCAAGTGTACTATGGTACCTTGATAGTAGATGCTCCAAACACATGAGGGGAGATGAATCCAAATTCCTTCAACTAGAGCACAAAGAAGGAGGAAGTGTCACATTTGGTGATAACAATAAAGGAAAAATCATCGGCATTGGTTCGGTCGGTAAGGACGAAAACTCCTCTATTAAACATATACTACTTGTGAAAGGTTTGAAGCATAATCTCTTGAGCATAAGCCAATTATGTGGCAAGGGAAATCTTGCTCTATTTAATTCGGATGAATGTCTTGTATTTAGACGTAGTGATTTCAAGATCATACTTCGTGGTTTTAGAATTGATAATATCTATATGGTTGATCTTGCAAACTCCACACCCGAATATGTTGATTGTTTAGTAAGCAAAGAGGATAACTCTTGGCTATGGCATCGTAGAGTAGCACACATGAACATGCATCTTTTGAACAAGCTTCTTTCTCAAAACTTAGTAGTTGGTCTTCCCAGTTTAAAGTTTGAAAATGATTCTATTTGCGATTCTTGTCAAAAAGGGAAGCAAACCAAAGCATCTTTTAAATCCAAGAATATTGTTTCAACGTCTAGACCTTTGCAATTACTTCACATGGATTTATTTGGTCCCTCTCGTATTGAAAGTCTTGGTAAAAATAAATATGTTTTTGTAATTGTTGATGACTTTTCTAGATTTACTTGGACTCTATTTCTTGCAAATAAAAGTGATGCTTTTCAAAATTTCAAGTATTTCCTTAAGCGTGTTCAAAACGAAAATGAATCGACCGTCACTTCGATTAGAAGTGATCATGGGGGAGAGTTTGATCACAATCTCTTTGCGGATTTTTGTGACGAACTCGGAATCGAACACACCTTTTCCGCTCCACGGACACCACAACAAAATGGGGTGGTGGAAAGGAAAAATAGGTGTCTCGAAGAGATGGCAAGAACCATGCTCGACGAAGCTAAGATTCCCAAATATTTTTGGGCGGACGCCGTGAGTACCGCTTGCTATGTTTTAAATAGAGCAGCAATTCGGCCGATACTCATGAAAACCCCATATGAACTTTATAAGGGTAGAAAACCCAACATTTCTCATTTACGTGTTTTTGGTTGTAAATTTTTTGTTCATAATAATGGGAAGGACCAATTGGGTAAGTTTGATGCTAAATCGGATGAAGGTATTTTCATTGGTTATTCCTCACGTAGCAAAGCATATAGGATCTTTAACAAAAGAACCCAAATTGTGGAGGAATCCCCTCATGTTGTGTTTTCCGAAGATAATACTCGCTTGGCGAGAAAGGAATCCGGTTTTGATCTTGCAGGTATCTTGGATAGCTTGAAAGATAAAATCCAAGAAGAACCTTCAAAGGAAAACAAAAATGAAATTGGGGAACAACCAACGGAAGAAGCGCCACAATTAGAAAAAGGAATAAATACGCCTAACGAGTGGAGAACGATCAAGGATCATCCTCTCGAACAGGTAATTGGCGATGTTGGAGAAAAGGTAAGTACCCGAAATTCTCTTAAGAACACTCTAGGACACAATTCTTAAGAGTTCACGGCATTACTTGTTAACACTAGTGTAATTTATTAATTTCGCTATAAATTACTAACTTGAGCGTCGGAGACGTTTAAATCTATTTTGCAGGTACCACCCCAAAGGTAGGGGGAATTATGAAGTTTTAGCACAAAATAATCGACTATTTCAAGCCACTAATCGATTATTTTCTGTGTAGTACATCGATTATCAGTATCAATAATCGATTGTTTATGACTGATTATTACTATTATGCATCTGTGTTTAATTTTTTACTTCCTAAATTGCATAATCGATTTCCGCCTCAGTCATTCAGCAATGCTTTCTACAACAATCGATTATTTTTTCATACAATCGATTATTTGACAAATTCTGATATTCTCCAAGTTCACTGTATCAAATTAGTTCCCTAAATAATCGATTACCAAGAATTGACAATCGATTACTTCATATTAATTTTTTGTTACCGTTTGGCTCCTCAATCGATTCCTGTCAGGTCTTAAATGCTCCATAATCGATTACCAAAATTTAACAATCGATTATTTCATTCAAATTTTTTACCGTTTGACTCAAGAATCGATTTGTCAGATTGAAAATCTCAATCAAACAGTAAATACAATCGATTATTTCAGTTCAATAATCGATTATCTAACGGTCAGTAATTTTAATTCTTACCGTTTTCTGACTGCTCCTAAACCAAAATCTCAGCAAATGTCTCCATTCAATGCTTGATAATCCTTTCCTCTATAAATAGGCATCATAAGAGCTCACATTAACCCACTCAAGCACTATCTCTAGTATTCAAAAGCTAAATCTCTTCTATTTTCTTTGCCAAATTCCAGCAGTCTTTCTCCTAATATGTCTGGACGATCTTCAAAACGTTCCCGATCCAAACATGGCGCATCAGCCTCAACCGCCCCTCCTCCTTTAAATTTTCCATACCAAGACGGTTCCGTCTTGTTCTTTGAAACTGAAAATGAACTCACAAGGTTCCTATCAAAATTTGAGAAACGCACCATTCTTCCTCCTCGGTTCTCAAATAGTAAACTCCTTGAGCCTTTCACCCCTGCCGCAAATATGTTAAAGGAGTGTCAACTATATGACTTCTTGCTTCTCACTCATCCTCACATAAACACAACTCTCGTTCAAGCTTTTTACTCAAACCTCCATAAAGATGAAGATGGCGAACTTGTCACCTCCATTAATGGGGTTCAAATTCTTCTCTCTGAAGAGAATCTCCACACCATTGCCCGCCTTCCAAATGAAGGTGAAGACCTTTACCGGTATATTGATAAGGCCGGGGCTCTCTTTGATGAAACCATCCTTCTCCACCAAGCCGGTATAACCTCCTATGATCCATCTATCTCTACCCGTCGTCCTACCATAACGGGAATGGATCCAAACTACCAGTTGATTCTTTACTTCATCACCCGAGTCCTCAAGCCTAGACGGCACAATCACACCACCATCTCCCAGGAGGATACCAAACTTCTGCATGCCATTGTCACCGGAGCCAAAATAAATTGGTGTCGGCTCATCAAAATTCATATGCTCGATGCCATCGGTGATGACATGCCTCTTCGTTATGCCCTCCTCATTATGAACTTCCTTGAAGCATCCGGATTTGTCACGGAAAATGGTCCTCTCAAAAGGAGTACCAAAATTTGGGAAATCTCGGAGTCTTCTTTCCATCATGATGGTGATCATGCTCCAGCTCCTTCTTCAAGTCGTCCACCCCGTCGTGCTCGTTCGTCCCAAGAGCCTACCCTCCAAACCATATCCGACCAGCTTGCTCAACTCACTCATGAGATCCATGGATACTTTGATCATGTCAATTATCCATATGCAGCTCTCGTTCCTTTTGAAGCAGCGCCGGATAACGAGGCGGACAACGACAGAAATGAATAATTTTTTTTTGTGTTTTGTGTGGTTTTTGCTGTTGTTCTCTTTGGTTCCCATTGATGTACCCTCTTTTTTTTCCAATAAATAAACCTTGTTTATTTCATCTTTTTGCATCTTTCCTTACTATTTTTTTGCTAATGGCAAAAGGGGGAAGAAAACGGGATATCGGGTATGCACCACCTCTTAATTCATTGATTGCTTATAAGCTAAAATTGAGGGGGAACAAGAACAAAATTGCATAATTGTTACTTGTCTTGAATTGTCAATATCTTTTGCCTAAATTGCATATCCCGCTTAATGTTTGCCATTATCAAAAAGGGGGAATTTTTTAGAAACACGTTCTCAATGCAATATACTAAACGTGTACTCTTTTGTAGGTTTTGATGAATGACAAACGAAGCAAAAATTGATATATGACGGAATTCAAGTACAAGCGCACAATGGTTGCGAATAAGATTGAAGTTCAAGATATAGCTTTTAATTGTTATTGAGTTGTTCTAAAATTGTAATCTCGATCCTATAACTTGACTCATAGTATGGCCTCTCTCATAAAACTATTTTCCAAAATCATGCATATTTAATTCTGTGTCAAAAAGATTTTAAATCATGCATATTTACATTAGACAAAATGTTTTCTAAACATGCCTCAAAAATCTGGGCTAAAATAATCGATTATGTACTTATGATAATCGATTGTTTCTGAGCCAAGACTGCATGACAATCGATTATGAATTAATGGTAATCGATTGTGAGTAAGACAGTGAACATCAGGTTTTTCCAAATCTGCATGATAATCGATTGTGCACAAATGACAATCGATTGTTGTTGAGGTAAAGTTTTTCAATACTCAAAATAATCGATTATGAACTAATGGTGATCGATTGTGTTGAGCTGATGTCTTCCAGTGATTTTAAATTTAATTAAGTAATCGATTATGTCTTTAGATAATCGATTATCACTGAGACAGTAAGTTTTATGATTTTCAGAAAATAACAAGTAATCGATTGTTGCAAAGGACAATCGATTGTTGAAGCTGGCCGTTGTCAAATGATTTTCAAATACCATAAGGTAATCGATTATTGATTCTAGATAATCGATGTTCTGCTTAAAATCTGGAAATGATTTTTAGAACGTTGCTGAAGTAATCGATTATTGATTTTATATAATCGATGTTTTGCTTAAAATCTGGAAATGATTTTTAGAACGTTGCTAAAGTTATCGATTACGAACTTAGTGTAATCAATTATCTGATTTTGAATATTGCCAGTAATCGATTATAGATTATGTATAATCGATTGTGAAGCGTTAAATCTGGGATTGATTTTTAAACTGACTGGCAGATAATCGATTGTTTGGTCTTAATAATCGATTATCACTGAGTAATTTCAGCAACTCTTAATTGGCAATTAGACAACGGTTGAACCAATTTTTTCAACTATAAATACAACTTCATTTCAGTGTTTTAAAAAGAACAACATACACAAACTGATCATTACATTGCTATAAGCTTTCATTCAATTGTTCTTCATTTTCTACTCATTTCATAAAGCTTTTGAGAGCCATATTATTGCTTAAAGTTGTTGTGATCTTGAACATATTCTTTTACTCATATCTACTCAATAAGGAGTACTTTAGTTAAGTGAGTGTCCAAGTATTTGATATACTTGTAAGAGAATTGCGATTCTCTTGTTTCAAGGAACTTGCGTTTCCTTGGGTGAAGTCTTTGAGATTGCGATCTCCGAGCAACTGTTTGAGGCTTGTGTCCTCAAGTGTGTAACGGTTTGTTGAGCACCCTTAAGCTTAACAAGATAGTGAAAAATCTCGAGAGAGTCTCTCGGGGACTGGACTAACCACGTTGGTGGCCAACCAGTATACATCTTTGTGTAAGTTTATTTTTCTGCATTTATTTTACTTCCTGCAAAGTTTAAATTCCGCAAGAAAACGCTAAATTCTATTAATACGCTATTCACCCCCCCTCTAGCGTAAAGCGTAGTTTCTAACAAAGAGGAGTTCCCATCATTTACAGACCTGAAATTCACATGGATCAAAGTAATAAAATATTCTTTCTTTCAGTTTACGCTCTCCTGTTTATTAGCTCATTGTATTATAATTGTTCTTACATAACTAGCTCGAGGGTATCCGATCTCGAGGGCCCTGTCCAAACGATGGTTTGCTTTATATTACTGTCAATTTGTATTTATTATCTTTATGTTTATTAATTGGTACTAGGTAAAATCACGTATACTAAAAATCACATTATAAGTTTAATTGTTATCCAATTTTTAGGATAAACAATTTGGCACTCACCATGGGGCTAAGGACAATGGTGATTGCCTAGTATTAATCCTCATAACATACACTGCTTTTATTCTTGTTCTCATAAGTATCTTTGATTCAGGAATCAATATGTCAAACTCTCAAGAAGTGCCTACTCACATAGACACAGACATTGGTCTTCATAAGGAAAACAAGCACATAGTAATCTCGGGAAACGAAGTATCTCCAGCCAATCTCGATGGACCACATGCCGTAAATCCAGTTGATATTAATTCTCGTGTTGCTATTCATGAAAATTTAGGCGCTGACCCTGAAAATAACGTTAGTTGAGCTGTCCGGGCAGTCGATAAGACATACAGAGTGGTGAAGAAGGCGGGATTAACCTTCGAATGATATTTGAAATGTTGCAGACTCAGCAAGCTGCGATAACACAGCTCCAAAATCATAATCGAGCACCAAACAGAATCAAACTCGATGCATCACAAGAAGTGATTCACATGGTCGAGCCTATACCGGAAAAATCAAACGATAACGTATCGGGAACTGACCCCGCCATCATGAAAAAGCTCGAGGAGTTCACTAAACGAATCAAATCAGGAGAAAAGAAAATTGAGGCTAACGATAAAAAGGTAAAAACATACGACTCACGGGTTGATCAAATACCAGGGCACCCACGATTTTAAATGATTTGGATTCAAAGAAGTTCTTAGATAAACCTTTGCTACCGAGTGCGGCTCCGAAGCCCATTCCAAAGAAATTCCCAAGTACAATGGAACCACTGATCCTAATGAGCATGTCACTTCTTATAAATGCACCATAAAAGGAAATGACCTAGAAGATGATAAAATTGAATATGTTTTGTTGAAAAAATTTGGAGAAACTCTATCGAAGGGGGCAATGATATGGAACCGCAATTTGCCGCTCATTTCCCTCGATTCCTTTGCCATGCTCGTTGATTTGTTTGTAAAGGTACACGTCGGGGCAATAAAGGTCGCGACTAGTAAATCATACCTCTTCCAAGTGAGACAAAAGGACAACGAAATATTAAGGGAATTTGTATCTAGGTTCCATATGGAACGCATGGACTTGCCCCCGGTCATTGATGATTGGGTTGTCGAAGCCTTAACCTAAGGTTTGAACGAGCAAAGTCGATAGCATCACAGAAAACTTAAAAAGAATATGATTGAATATCCTGTTGTGACCTGGGCCGATGTACATAATCAATACCGGTCAAAAATGAAAGTCGAGGAAACCCTTATCAAATATACAAATACCATGGAACCCATGGTCACAAAGCCGAAGACTGCAGGCAATTGAGGGAGGAAATAGCTTGTTTACTCAACGAAGGTCATCTTCGAGAGTTCTTTTGTTACCAAGATAAAAATCATTTCAGTGACATGGATGCAAGCAGGAATAATGAACAGAAGGAACCGCAACACGTGATTCATATGATCCTTGGTGGGGTCGATATTCCTCAGGGCCCAATATTTAAACGCACCAAGGTTACAATCACAAGCAAAAAGTGTACATAGGACTACTTACCAAAAGATACCTTATTTTTCAACGATGAGAATGCAAAAATGATCGAACAGCCTCACAATGATGCACTGGTAATATCTATCCTCATGAATAAAATTCAGGTTAAATGTGTGTTGGTTAATCCAGGTAGCTCGACAAACATTATTCGATCGAGGGTCACAGAGCAACTCGACCTATAGGATCAAATCATGCCTGCAACTCTAGTACTCAACATCTTTAACATGGCGAGTGAAGCTACCTGTGAACACGGGATTTTTTCCCTAGGTTGTCATTGTTGTTGTTGTTGTTGTTGTTGTTGTCGTTGTTGTTGTTGTAGTAGTAGTAGTATTTGCAATTTTGTGAAATTTTGTGGCATGTCAAGATAATTGTTGTCGTTGGGATTAAACTAGGTTGTCGTTGCAATTTTGTGAATTTCACTAAGTGGGATTATACTAGGTGGTTGTTGTTGTTGTTGTTGTTGTTGTTGTAGTAGTAGTAGTATTTGCAATTTTGTGAATTTTTGTGGCATGTCAAGAGAATTGTTTGCATTTTTGTTTGTGCAGTTTAATTCATAAAAAATACAAAAATATATGTTGCATGTGCATTTAGGAGTTATTTTGCATTTTCAGAGTTTTTTAGTAGTTTAGCTTTTATAAAAAATAAGAAAATCACAAAATAGTCATATGCACCTTTTAAATTCTAATTTGAATTTTAGCAGTTTTCGTTAATTTCTTAATTATTGTAATTAATTTGCAAAGATAATTTGAGTAGAAATCAATTTAGGTTTATTTTTAGTTTTATTCTTAAAAGAAATTAAAGAAAAAACAAGAAAAGAAAAAGAGAGTTAATTTGAGAAGAATAGAAACCATGAAGAGAAATTTGGGCCAATTTCGTTTGCATTTGTTCAGGACCAAATACATTTTCCTTATCTCAAACACCTGCCCAAATGGACAAAACTGACCAGCCCAAATGCCAAACTCAGTCCAGCCCCTCTCCTAACCAAACAACCATGTTTTTGGGGGCAATTGAATCCTAGCCCTTGATTTCTTTCCCATCTGATGGCTTGAACACCCCCCACATTTCCTTTAATATGTCTGAAAAGTGCAGAGACCATTTAGTTCTCATCTCCCTCATCTCTTCTACTTCCTAACCCTAGTTGACAATAGGAATTCCGCCATTTTCCATGGGCGTATGACCCCCAAAACCTCAAATTGTGAACATCTAACTACTGTCACACCTCTACTCCAAAATCTACCATTATTTCCTCCCTCAAACCACTCATCTTCTTTGAAGCAGAGACTAAACTTGGCATTAGATTTCTCTTCGTTTTCTTATGTTGAACTTCACCCGACCCGACTTTTCTCGACACTAAACACGCGTGAGTCAACCAGCTCTGAGCGGAGGCTGAATAGATGAAAGTTCGCTCGTGTATGAGGAGTGAGAGTTTGGTCATAAATCCATGATAGCTCTTTGGTTTTGGTCTGGTAAGTCTTATTCTCGTCCATGACTCTTCTTTATTCATTTAGACTCCCGGAAGTCGAGTTTGTTTTGTCACTAAACTCGTTATCTTTTCTTCTTCTTTGTGAAACGCTTGGCTTTCGATTTCTTTAGTTTGTCCCTCGATCCTGTTTTGCTTGATTCCTCAGTATTATCGGAATAACTATTATTTTTTGTTTTATTATCAGTGTAATCGCCTAGCCAGTAAAAATAGATTCATATTTGAGTTAATTTGTTCTTTTGAAATCATACTGGTTAGCTCATTGATTCTGCCTCTTGTTTTAAACAATGGTTCCAGGTTGTTTTGTTTGGAAAATTTTGGTTTAGCTCTAATTTGGGCCCATTGGTGTTGTAATTGGTTTGCAAATAGCAGTATGCCCAAATAGGGACTCAAGTTAGGGTCTAGGGACCCAATAGCCTGGTCAAATTTGACCGAAGAGAGTCTTCAAGGTAAATAACAATAGCTATAAGGGTGTTTTGGGTAGTTCAAGTGGAGGAATCTTTTTACAACTGAAAAAAGAAGCTTCTAGCAGGGATTTCTAGCCAATTTCAGACTTTTAAGTGGTTAAGCTTGAGAAACAAGTCAGTAAATAGGGGACTATCTGGTTAAAACTGAATAAATAAAGAGGCAATAAGATGGAAAATCTGAAGTTCCCTTGAGTTTTGCCTATAAAAGGCAGTACATGCTGCCTTAATGAACAAGTTTTTCAGCCCCTAGAATTCCCCCCAAAATTATTCTTCAAGTTTCATAGATCTGAAATTTGAATTTCAAATCCAAGCTTCTTTATATCTCAGTTCTTTTAAAAATACAAAACAAAAGCAACAGAAAATTCAAAAAAAAAAAAAAACTATTACATTGAAAGTCACTAGGTCAAGTTTGAGTTTCAGTTGTTGATCATCCTTTCCTAGCTCTGTTTCTAGTTGCTGGAGGTTTTAGAATATTTCTGGGTTAGTTTCGAGTTGGTGTGAGTGTATTCAAGCTGGTTTTAGGTGATTCGGTGGTTGAAATTAGTGGTGGGTCATTTGATTTATTACTGGATTTTTGAACTTGTTGCTGAACTACTGCTGAAAATTCTTATTGCTGCTGATCTTTTCTTCTTCTCATTGTATTTCCACTTCAGGCACACGTCATGTAATTTCCTAGTTGGATGTGAACTGAATTGCAGCATGGCTTTATTTTCCGCTAATTTTCATACTAGATTTCCTGTAATTTCATGAACATTAATAGATCCACGTATGTAATTAAAACAATAGACTATTGGACTATAGAAACTTTGTTTTTTATAAAATTTGTATGGCTGTGATTTCAGTTTTAGCATAAGTAATGTTAATGACTCAATGTATAGGTCAAAACATGAGGTTTCAGTTTAGAACATGAAGTTTCAAATTCGAGATCTTAAGAATAATTCCACATGTATTGAAAGCTTAATTGCATTGTTGGATTTTCGTTAACATTGGAATTACATGAGTTTGCATTTAATGGCATTAATTCAGTGGCAGGAAATAAGTGACTAGTTAGTTTAAAATCAGGAATTAAAAGCAATGTTGGAATTCTGGTGGATTAGCTATAGGTTTCTCATTACGTTAATTCATATGCTAGATTAGGTAATAGTAGCAGTTGATGTTAATTGAATATGACTGAACAAATGGTTTTTAGATTCGTATAACCATGATCATAAGTTGATAATCACAATGGCACGATTATAAACTGTTTTCACCAATAGTTGTTAATCACTTTGAATAATTATAGTAGTTACATTTGAGTTTGGCAAAATCCTAGACTGTCCAGGCTGTGAAGAAGGGATTCAATAGGCCTAGAATCAATTTGCTCTTGGGTATCTAGATCATCATTGGCCCAGGCGGTCTAGTTCTTGTATAAATGATGTTTGGGCCTGCTGCCCGTCTATTAGGCCTGCTTCATATAGTTGGCTTAATTTCAGTCCCTTGGTTCTACAATCATTAGGTTTTGATAAAATAAAATTTAACTATAAGTTTGGTTCTATAATTATTGGCTTCATATAAATGACTTCAGACCGGAATTTGAGGCCAGTATCTTGTAATATTAAATTATTAGGCCCTTTTAGAGACAAATGGAATAGAAAATCATAATTTGCTTTAGGTTGACCTTTAAATAATAAATGAGGCAAGCCCCGCCAAAAAAAATGCATAATTTGTGGGGCCCTGTTCAAATGTTCATATTAAAATACTTAGACTTCGGGACTGGCCGTTTAGCGAATTTTACGGCCTTACTCAAAGATAATAATCGGTTAGTTTCTTTAGGCGCGTATTTGAATAACCTTCTTAAACTCGGGTGTGTATTTTATGTGACCCAAATCGAATTCCAAAATATTGAATAGGATGTGTTCAGGACTGCAGGTGCATTTCATGTGAAGCAATCCAAAAATACGTTTTAAACGGCGTTCACCTTACTTTAAAAATTGAATAAAAGCGGGAAAAAGCTAAAATCGGCACGTAGGTTCAAAATGTATTAAAATTAGATAACTAAGCCATATATAATAGTTGAGCGACTGTGCTAGAACCACGGAACCCGGAAATGTGTAATACCTTCTCCTCGGTTAACAAAATTCCTTACTCAGATTTCTGGTTTGCGGACTGTTATATAGAGTCATATTTTCCTCGATTCGGGATTAAAACGATGACTTGGGACACCATAAATATCTCAAGTGGCAACTCTAAATCTTATTAATAAATCCTGTTTCGATGGTCCTTTGATTAAAAGAACCCCTTTATGCCCTTGCGGGTGTAGTGAAAAAGGAGGTGTGACAGCTCTGGCGACTCTGTTGGGGATACAAACCCAAAACTTCAGTTTAGGGTTTAAGAATTAGAGCTTAGTATAATTTTTATATTTGGCTTTATCTAATTTTCCTATATGTTCCATGCTATACGTGCTAAATGTTTTGCCGCTTTGATATTTGTTGAATTGTATATATAAACTGGAGCATCTATTTGCTCGGCTTTGCATGTTGACCGGCTTGTGTATAATGAGGGAAAATTGAGAAAAATAGCAGTGTTAGGGTTAAGTGAGTGTAACCACTTGTTTTGAATGCCCAAATAGTACCGAAATGCTGCCGGATTTTTGAAAAAATAAATAAAAAGGGGAAATATTTGGAAAGAAGAAGAAAGATTGTTGCTCAAAAATTATATACTTGATTTTGGCAAATTGCTTAAATTACACATGTTTGATTCTCACCGGATGTGAGATACGCAGGCAACCCTCATCGGGTCCAACATCCCCTTTGCGAAAATAGCCAAAAAGTGTCTAAGTTTTATATTTTAGCATGAATAAGTCATGTGAATCCATTATGCCGAATGTCCCTAAAAGGGCACCGGAGGGCTGCTTTTGCAAGAAAGCAACCTTTTGGTCATTTTTTAAGGTGTTGGTCGGTTAACCAACACATCCTTAAAATCTTCGTTCCCGAGTTGCTGAAAGGCCGTGATTGTGAATTGGGTCATTTATTTAAATTTGAAAAAAAACAAGAAAAGTTTTAGTGGGCAAGTACATACCGTTCGAATTTTTGGCCAAAATAAGCTGATCCAGCTTCGGCGGTGTTTTAAGCCGTTCTTGCAGAGGTAGGCTTAGAGTATCATTTAGTTGTCGAAAGGCTATTTTTCGTAAAGAACGTATAAATTTGTGAAGCGCCATAAAATAATCCTCCCCATCCTTAAAATTCATGTGAATTGGGAAGGGGCCACGTTCGCAAAAATAGCCATTTAGTTAAAATTGGCATATAGGGGAAGGAATCTGTCAATCTGTTTCTGAGTTTGTATGGATTAAGGTATGTGGTTTGTTTGATTTTTGAGGCTGTATTACGTCTTTTCGTTAGAGTCTGTTAGTTTTATTTAAGTTTGTCAGTTTTTAAATCAGTGTAATCAAAGTTTGTTTTACTGTGAAAAAATTGAAAGTTCCAAAATATATTTTATTATTTTTTTACCTTTTATCTTCACGAACTACGCCTGGTCCGATTCATGCGGGGTCATGATACGTAGGCATTCTACATAGGATTCGACCGTAACCAAATGAAAAATGGAAAAAAGGAAAAACAAGAACGGGAAAGAGAAAGAAAGAGGTGAAAAACAAGAGAGGAAAGAAAAACAAAAGAGAGAAAAGTAAAACAAAAGGAGATAAAATAAGAAATCAAATGAAACAAACATCGGTAAAACAAGAGGGATTGAGAAACTAAGAACAAAGATGAAACAAAGGCAAGGGTGAGAAAGAAAAAAGGAAAAAAAAACCAAACAAAGTTGCAATCAGAAAGCTGGGATGACGCAAGCAGTCGAGCAAATGCATAATAGAATCCGTTAGCTGCTTAGGTACATTCATATCCCAAATGTGCAGTTATCAACTCTTCCAATGCACTAAACATTAACCAAGCTTGTTGTTGATGTAGAGTCCAGGTAGGTGGTTAGTTGATTGGCATTATGGAAACCCATTCCTATAACACCCGATCAAAAGACAAGCTGAAAATGACAGGCCAAGAATTAGATACCAGTATTGTGGACCCCGCGAAAGAGGTAGAGGTGATGGATGTTAATGCAATGAGGGAGGAGGTGTATAAGTTGAGGCAGCAAATGGCCAAAATGCATCAGGCTTGGGCTAAGGGTCAGCCAGCGCCTGTTTACCCCGCCAACCTAGTGTATATTCCACCGTTGGTTCAGTCTCAGAAGCCTTCTACTGTGATCTCATCTCCCGCTTTACCGTTCTACCAACAAATCTATGGCACAACCTCCTACCCTCCCAAGCTCCACCACTCAAACAAAACCCTCATCCACCAATCACCCCTGTCTTTGTGGTGCCTCCACCTGCCACAATGCAAAGATCTTCCAGTGAGCCACTGCTTCAGGCCCACTACAACCAGTATTATCCTCCTGAGCCTACTATTAAAGCACATGAGCCATATTCTTACACCCCTCACTTTGAGCTCCCGGTGGAAACTAAAAAGCCGCTTAAGAACCCGGAGTAGGAAGAGATGTTTCGAAAAGTAAAAAGCCTGGAGCAATCCTTCAGGAACATGCAAGGGTTGGATGGCCAAGTCAGTGTTGCCTATAAGGATTTGTGTCTATTCCTGGATGTTCATTTGCCATCATGGTTCAAATTGCGAAAGTTCGATTTGTATGAAGGGCATAGTGACCCGGTAGCCCACCTAAGGGTATTCTGCAGCAAAATGAGAGGAGCCGGTGGGAAAGATGAGTTACTGATGGAGTACTTCCGCCAGAGTCTGAGTGTGTCAGCTTTGGAGTGGTATACACGACATGACCATGGTAGGTGGTATACTTGGTATGACTTGGCACAAACGTTTGCCTGCCATTTTCAGTACAATCAAGAAATTGTTCCAAATCGCTTGTCACTGATAAAGTTTGAGAAGAAGCCCAGGGAAAGTTTCAGGGTGTATGGGTTTCGCTGGAGAGAACATGCTCCGAGGATCGAAGACCACTGTGCAAGAGCTCATTAATACTCACCGGATCGAGGTTCAAATCCAGAGGCACCAAACATTAACCAGAATCTGTTGCCAGCTCACCATGAAGCTCACATGATTGAATTGATACATAAGGGAGGAGAGCTCAATAAACCCTCGCAAAAGGTGATGATGATCCGTGCTAGTAAAATCGGTTTAAAGGAAAAATCAACCAGTGGAAAGGCAGTGGCTTAGTTAAAAGGGGTGTACAGTAAGTCAACAATGGTAGTCGAGAAAGGGTCATCAAGTACTGTTGTAATAAAACCAGAGCCGGTCAAAGTAGTGGTGCAAGGGGTAGCAAACAAACCCGTGGTGGTTGTGAAGGGAGCTCGCATAGAGCCTGTTATCATAAAGTCAACAACTCAGTTGCTAGTGACCAACAACAAAGCTATTCCTTGGAGTTATGAACAGGTGGTAATGACATATAAGGGAAGGGAAGTCAAAGAAATATTGTTCTCCTAGGTTAACATGGTTGAAGCATGGGAAGGGTAAGGCAAGGCAAATGTGTAGTTCGTCGGGCCACGTTCAAAAATCAATAATTCGGAAGCTACCCCTCTTCTTATTTGAAGGGAGTCTTGGTAGTGGGTTTTGATTTTCTTGTCTGGATTATTCCAGGGTTTGTAGTTCATATATTATGTTCTTTCCAATTGGATGTGTTAAAGCCCTGTTATCTTCAATAAAATGCAATTGACTTTTTTTTTCATTCCTAATTCTGTTTCAGTCTTCTTTTCTTCTCTGTACAGTTCTTTTATGCTGATATAAGTGACATGACATGCATGAGGAATCCTCGCCCAGTCTTAAAAGCTGGTCTAATTCTATAGTAATAATACAAGAAATTGAGATTGATAATGAATTAAAACATGACGATGATGAATGGGTGAAAACCCGCCTGGTATAGTTGAGTTTGATCGATGATAAAGATTGGCATCATTGTGTCATGGCCAATTGTATCAACAAAGAATGGCAAGAGTGTACACCACGAAAGTGTCTTTGAGGAAGTTTGAAGTGGGACAGTTAGTGCTGAGACGTATCTTTCCTCATCAAGTTGAAGCAAAAGGAAAGTTCGCGCCAAGATGACAGGGGCCATTTGTTGTAGCCAGATTATTGTCCAATGGTGCACTATATATGTAACAAATGTAGAAGGAAAATATGTAGAAATAACTGTCAATTCCAATGCAGTCAAGAGATACTATGTATGATTTATGTTATTTGATTGTACTTGTTTGTATTTGGCATATTTTGAAGATTGAAATGACGAAGGCGTTTTGTGCTGCTATCTAAACACTTTATCCCTTGTCATCCCCTTTGAGCCTTATTTGTTGTCTTTCATACCCCTCTTTTGGAATCAACGACATAATTCAAAAATGCAAGTGTGGAGGATAATCAAGTGAAAAGAAAAGGAAGGAAGAAAAAGAAAAGAAGAGAAGAAGAAAAGTGAAAAAAAGAGAGAAAAAAGAGAAGAATGAAAGAAAAGAAATGAAAAAAAAGAAAAGTGAAAAGAAAGGAAAAGAAGAACAGAAGAATAGAAAACAAAAGAAAGAGAAAAAAAATCACAATAACAAAGTAATTTCTATGGCGTGAACTACATTTGACTTGATCCCGAAAGGGTACGTAGGCCTCTCTGAGGTTCAGTCATACCAAAACAAAAATCCAAAATATCCAAGCAAGAAACTGGGACAAAAGTTGTGGTTGTTGTAACAAATTTGATTCCGAAAGTTATAATTTTAACCCATTTTAAAGTTGTTTGAGCCTTTTATATCCTTTTTTTCTATCCCATCTACAAGCCTACGTTACGGTCCAAAGAAAGACCTTCTGATAAGTCTTTGAGAAATGCCAAGTCAAGCAAGAAAAGGTAATTCATGACAGGGGCAATGCTCTGGTTCAAGTAACAACAATAACCCAGTATAATCCCACTTGGTCGGGTCTGGTTCAAGTAAGAAAGATAAAAATGAGAGGGTCTTATTAGTGAAAATCTTCACAGGCACCGTAAGGCGACGGGAGTTGAGAGAAATGAGAGAGTCTTACTAGTGAAAACCCTCACATGCACCTTGAAACAAAAGTGAGTTAAGAAATGAACAAATGAGAGAGGTCTGTTAGTGGAAAACTATTTCGAGGCACCGCAGAATGAATAAGGTCAAGGTTTGGGTAAAGTAATCAAGTGATGGAAATTCTGGAGCAACAAAGTATGACAACTGAAAGCTGGTTGGTTGGATAGATCATGCCGATTAGTCCGAAATGCATGTCGTGATCATTGGTACCAACTATTCTGGTCAGATAAGTTTATTTTCCTTATCTTTAGTAGTCATTTGGTTTTGGATTCTTCTTATCCTTAACTCATAAAATCATTGTATTTCATTTTCTTTTGGGGTTTATCTGTCTAAAGATGTTTCAATGATAGTGTTGTTCAAAGCAAGTGAAAAGGGAATTCAAAGCTCACTACCAGTTTCCGAAATTGCAAACCACAGCGTGGCTAGAGCATGTCAAAGACAACATGATGTAAGGTGGATATAGGGAATCACCGGAAGTTTCATCAGTGGAATAATTGGGAAATGCCGTGGGAAATGCAAAGGTTCAAATAAAGGTGTCAGAGGTGTGAAACAACGACATGGGTATAGAACACTTGGGTTGTCAAAGGTCAGGGGTTTGAAAGTCAAGTGGTTTAGGTCCAGTTCCGGGAAGCCGGTCAAAACAAGGCAATGCAGTGGAAGGATTTTTAGCAAGAATGCCATCAACTAACCACCATTTTAAACTGACAATTTTTTTTGATTAAAATAGGGGCAAGAAAATTCGGTTGTTTTTAGAGGAATTCTCCATAAGGGAAAAACAAGCATTAATCAGGTTTGACTATAAAGTGTGGTTTGACTATAAAGGACCTTTCTACATAATAGGATGTAATTCAAAAACCCTTGTAGATAGCATGATGTAGTGAGAGTAATACCTTTAGAAGACATAACTTAGGTTTGTAATTGTTAGGAATTGTCAGGACCTCCCTGGATAATAGGACTTAGCTTTCAAACTCTTAGTAATAATTAGTATAATGATTCAGTTAACACTCACCCATGCACCCAACTACCAAACTATGGCAGAAAATTTTCTTTGTTTGCCTATTTTGTTGAAGTCAGGATCCCCCCTAGAGAACAGAGGCATACAATTCAGGTTTCAGCAGTCAGGAGCCTGCTTGGAGAATAGAGGCATACAATTTAAGTTTTAGCAGTCAGAAGCCCGCCTGAAGAACAGAGGTGTTACAATTCAAATTTTTAGTTTTCAGTTGATTTCTTTGTCTATTTTTAAGTAAGGAGCCCGCTTGGAGAACATAGGTATACATTCAAGTTTTGAAGTTGGGAGCTCGCCCGTATAATAGAGGAAAGTCGGGAGTCCGCCCGTATAACAGAGAAATACGTTTCAAGTTTTGAAGTCGGGAGCTTGCCCGTGTAACAGAGGAATATATTTCAAGTTTTGAAGTTAGGAGCCCATCTGGAGAACAGAGGTATTACAATTCAAGTATTAGTTTTTAAATTCTAATTAATATCCGGTAACGTGATGCCCAGTTTCCAAACTAGGCAGAAAGCTTTCTTTGTTTTGTGTATTTTGTGAAATTAGGAGCCTGCATGGATAACCGAGGAATACATTCAAGTTCAGCGATTGGGAGCCCGCCCGTATAACAGAGGAATACATTCAAGTTCAAGTTCATCAATCGGGAGCCCGCCCGTATAACAGAGGAATATATTCAAGTTCAAGCTCAGCAGTCGGGAGCCCGCCCGTATAACAGAGGAATACATACACAATTCAAGTTCGAGCAGTCGGGAGCCCGCCCGCATAAAAGAGGCATGTATTTTCAAGTTTTGAAGCAAGGAGCCCTCCCGTATAATAGAGGAATACATTCAAGTTCAGCAGTTGGGAGCCCGCCCGTATAACAAAGGAATACATTCAAATTATGAAGTCAGGAGCCCGCCCGTATAACAGAGGAATATATTCAAGTTCAGAAGTCGGGAGCTCGCCCATGTAGCATGTCATGATAATTGTTTTCATTTTTATTTGTGTATTTTAATTCATAAAAAACAAAAATATATGTTTCATGTGTATTTAGGAGTTTTTTTTTGCATTTTTAGAGTTAGTTTAGCTTTTATAAAAAATAAAAAATCACAAAAAAAGTCATTTGCGCCTTTTAAATTCCAATTTGGATTTTAGTAGTTTTTATTTAATTTTTTAATTATGGTAATTAATTGGCAATGATAATTTGAGTAGAAATCAATTTAGGTTTATTTTTTGTTTTATTCTTAAAAGAAATTTAAAAAAACAAGAAAAGAAGAATAGAGAGTTAATTTTAGAAGGATAGAAAACATGAAGAGAAATTTGTGCCAATTTTCTTTGAATTTGTTCAGGCCCAAAAATATTTCCCTTGTCTAAAACACCTGCCCAAATGGACCAGCCCAAATGCCAAATCCGGTCTAGCCCTTCTCCTAACCAAACGACCACGTTTTAGGGGGGAAATTGAATCCTAGCCCTTGATCTCTTTCCCATCTAACAGTTTTGAATTACCCCCCCCCCCCCATTTCCTTTAATATGTCTGAAAAGTGCAGAGACCATTCAGTTCTCATCTCCCTCATCTCTTCTAGTTCCTAACCATAGTTGACCTTATAAATTCTGCCATTTTTCATGGGCGTATGACCCCCAAAACCTCCTCATAATGTGAACATCTAACTACTGTCACGCCTCTACTCCAAAATCTACCATTATTCTCTCCCTCAAACCACTCATCTTCTTTGAAGCAGAGATTGAAATTGGCATTAGATTGCTCTTCGTTTTCTAATGTTGAACTCCGCCAGACCCGACTTTTCTCGGCATTAAACACGTGTGAGTCAACTAGCTCCAAGTGGAGGCTGAATAGATGAAAGGCCGCTCGTGTATGAGGAGTGAGAGTTTGGTCATAAATCCATGATAGGTCTCTGGTTTTGGTCTGGTAAGTCTTATTATCGTCACTCTTCTTCGTTCATTTAGACTGCTGGAAGTTGAGTTTGTTTTGTCACTAAACTCGTTATCTTTTCTTTTTCTTTGAGAAATTCTTGGCTTTCGATTTTTTTAGTTCGTTCCTCGATCCTATTTTGCTTGATTCCTCGATATTATCGACGTAATTATTGTTTTTCGTTTTATTATCAGTGTAGTCACCTAGCCAGTAAAAATAGATCCATATTTGAGTTAATTTGTTGTTTTGAAATTAGATTGGTTAGCTCATTGATTTTGCCTCTTGTTTTATACAATGATTCGAGGTTTTTTTGTTTGGGAAATTTTGGTTTAGCTATAATTTGGGCCCATAACCTTTGTAATTGGTTTGCAAATAGCAGTAGGCCCAAATAAGGATTCAATTTATGGTCTGGGGACCCATTAGCCTTGTCAAATTTAACCCAAGGGGGTTTTCAGGGTAAATAACAGTAGCTATAAGGGTGTTTTGGGTAGTTCAAGTGGGGGAATCATTTGACAACTGAAAAAAGAAGATTCTAGCAGTAATTTCTAGTCAATTTCAAGCTTTTAAGTGGTTAAGCTTGAGAAACAAGTCACTAAATAGGGATTATTTGGTTAAAATTGAATAAATAAAGAGGGACTAAGATGGAAAAGCTGAAAATCTGAAGTTCCGTTAAGCTTTTCCTATAAAAGACAGTACTTTCTACCTTAATAAAAACGTTTTTCAGCCTCTAAACTTCCCTCCCCCCCCCCCCCCACCCAAAGATTATTCTTCAAGTTTCATAGATCTGAAATTTGAATTTCAAATCCAAGCTCCTTTAGATCTTAGTTCTTTCAAAAATACAAAACAAAAGTAACAGAAAATTAAAAAAAAACAACTGTTACATTTAAAGTCACTAGGTCAATTTTGCGTTTCAGTTGTTGATCTTTATTTCCTAGCTCGGTTTCTAGTCGTTGGAGGTTTTCGGATATTTCTGGGTTAGTTTCGAGTTGCTTTGAGTGTATTCAAGCTGGTTTTCGGTGATTCAGTGGTTGAAATTAGTGTTGGGTCAATTGATTTATTACTGTATTTTTGAACTTGTTCTTGAATTGCTGTTGAAAATTGTTATTGCTGCTTATCTTTTCTTCTTCTCATTGTATTTCCACTTCCAGGTACACGTCATGTAATTTTCAAGTTGGATGTGAATTGAAGTGCAGCATAACTTTGTTTTCCGCTAATTTTCATACTAGATTTCCAGTAATTTCATGAACATCAATAGATCCACGTATGTAAATAAAACAATGGACTATTGTACTATAGAAACTTTATTTTATGATCAAACTTGTATGGCTGTGATTTCAGTTTTAGCATATGTAATGTTAGTGACTCACTATACAGGTCAAAACATGAGGTTTAAGTTTAGAACATGAAGTTTCAGATTCGAGATCTTAAGAATAATTCCATATGTATTGACAACTTAATTGCATTGTTGAATTTTCGTTTAAATAACTTCAAAATTACATGAGTTTGCATTTAATGGTGTTAATTCAGTAGCAAGAAATAAGTGACTAGTTAGTTTAAAATCAAGAATTAAAAGCATTGTTGGAATTTTGGTGGATTAGCTATCAATTTCTCGTTACGTTAATTCATATGTTAAATTAGGTAATAGTAGAAGTTGATGTTAATTAAATATGTCTGAACAATATGGTTTTTAGATTCGTATAATCGTGATCATAAGTTGATAATCACAACGGGACGTTGATAAACTATTTTCACCAATATGTGTTAATCACTTTCAATAATTATAGTAGTTTCGTTTGAGTTTGGCAGAAGCATGGACTATCCAAGCTGTGAAGAAGGGATTCAATAGGCCCATAATTAATGTTCTCTTGGGTATCTAGATCATCATTGGCCCAGATGGTCCAGTTCATGTATAAATGAAGTCTGGACCTGCCGCCCTTCCATTGGGGCCTGTTTCATATAAATGGCTGAATTTCAATCCCTTGGTTCTATAATCGTTAGGTTTGGATAAAATAAAATTGAACTATAAGTTTGGTTCTATAATCGTTGGCTTCATATAAATGAATTCGGACCTGAATTTGAGGCACGAATCTTGTAATGTTAATTAATTAGGCCCTTTTATAGACAAATTGAATAGAAAATCGTAGTTTGCTTTAGGTTGACCTTTAAATAATAAATGAGGCGAGCCCCGCAAAACAAAATGCGTAAATTGCGGGGCCCTCTTCAAATGTTCATATTAAAATACTTAGACTTCGGGACGGGTCGTTTAGCGAATTTCACGGCCTTTCTCAAAGATAATAATGCGCTAGTTGCTTTAGGCGCGTATTTTAATATTGTTACCTTCTTAAACTTGGGTGTGCATTTCATGTTACCCAAATCGAATCCCAAAATGTTGAGTAAGATGTGTTCAGGATTGTGGGTACATTTCATGTGACGCGATCCAAAAACACATTTTAAACGATGTTCACCTTTTTTTAATAATTGAATAAAAGCGGGCAAAAGTTAAAATTGGCACACAGGTTCAAAATGTACTAAAATCAGATAACTAAGCCAGATATAATAGTTGAGCGATCGTGCTAGAACCACAGAACCCGGGAATGCCTAATACCTTCTCCCGGGTAAACATAATTCCTTTTGCGGACTGTTAACAGAGTCATACTTTTCTCGATTCGGGATTAACCCAGTGACATGGTACGCCATAAATCTCCCAAGTGGCAACTATAAATCTTAATAATATATTCCGTTTTGATTGTCCTTTAATTGGAAAAACTCCTTTATGCCCTTGCGGGTGCAGTGAAAAAGGAGGTGTGATAACACCAATGGAGAAATCATATTGCTAGTAAACGTGGCCGGAACTATCCAGGAAATAAAGTTCCATGTAATTGATATGAGGGACACCGCGCTACTCAGAAGACCTTGGATCCATAATATGAGGGCAGTAACTTCAACGCTTCATCAAGTCTTGAGATCCCCAATATCGGAAGGAATCAAAACAGTACGGTGAACAATCAGTAGCCAAAGAGATGTTTTGCAATTGATGAAGTAATACCAGGCACTAACATCAATAAAGGGATCAAAATCAAAGGAAAAGCAAGAAGTTAAATAGCAACCACAGTCGCTGGGCTCGACCAGATTGGAACAACACAAAGTTAGCGAGGATGATGATTGTATGATAATTCGAACCTTCGTAATCCCTGATGATTTCGATGCCATGAAGTCAACGGTTGAAGAGCTGGAAAAAGTCATACTGATCGAGCATCTTTCCGATCGAATGGTATACTTGGGCACGGAGTTAACTCCCGAGCTTTAGGAAAAACTCATTTGATCCTTATTAAAAATATGGATTGTTTTGCTTGGTCCCATCTTGACATGACAGGGATCCCACCGGAGATTACTACTCGTCGATTGAGCTTGGACCCAAATTTCAAATCAGTGAAGCAAAAGAGAAGGCCACAATCCGAGTTAAAGCATGCATTCATCAAAGATGAGGTAACCAAACTTCTCAAACATTATCCACCCGGGAAGTAAAATATCCCGAATGGTTAGCAAACGTAGTCGTAGTCCCCAAGAAATGGAATAAACTTAGAATATGTGTAGACTACAAAAACTTAAACAAATCATGCCCTATAGACTCCTTTCTTTTGCCAAATATCGATCGCATGATCGATGCTACAACCGGAAACGAGATCCTCAACTTTCTCGATGTCTACTTCGGGTACAACCAAATACAAATGAACCTGGATGACCAGGAAAAGACTTTGTTTATTATTGAGTATGATACTTATTGCTATAATATAATGCCATCTGAACTAAAAAAATATTGGCGCTACTTACCAATTCCTAGTAAATCGAATGTTCGAATAAAAAATAGGTAAATTAATAGAGGTTTATATTGATGACATGCTAGTTAAGTCCCTACGCGCAAAGGATCATTTCACACATTTGCAAGAAATATTCAGCATATTGAGAAAACACAACATAAATCTCAACCCCGAGAAATGTACAGTCGGGGTCAGTTCGGGCAAATTCCTTCGCTTTATGGTGTCAAATCGGGGAATCGAGATCAACCCCGATAAATCAAGGCGATCGAAGACATGACAGTCGTGAACATCATTAAGGCCGTACTAAGATTAACGGGGCAGATAGATGCTTTAGTACGGTTAATACCGAGGTCATCGGATCGAAGTCACAGGTTCTTCTCACTGCTCAAAAAGAGGACCAATTTCACTTGGACACCGGAATGCCAACAAGCATTAGAAGAGCTACAGTGGTATCTTTCGATCCCCCATTACTTCACACTCCGAAATCATATGAGCAACTCTACTTATATTTGGAAGTCTCGGAAGTTGTGGTAAGTAGTGTCCTAGATTGGGAAGAGCAAGGTACGTAATTTCCTATTTACTACGTTAGCCTAACTTTAGGTGAAGCCAAGACACGGTAACCACACTTAGAAAAATTAGCGCTTGGACTAATAGGCGCCTCTAGGAAATTAAAACCGTATTTTTAATGTCATAAAATTTGGGTTGTAACCACTTACCCCCTTTGCAATATTTTGCACAAGTTCGAACTCTCGGGACGACTGGCCAAATGGGCCGTCGATATTGGCGGGCAAGATTTTGAATATCAAACCCGAACAACTATCAAGACTCAAATATTGGCAAACTTCATGGAGGACTTCTCGCTAGCCCTCGTACCCGAGGTTGAAAAGGATCTATTGCTAAAATCGGGTATGTCTTCGAGGCTGTGGACCCTTTTCAATGATGGTGGTTCGAATGTGAAGGGGTCGGGGCTAGGCATCATTTTAAAGCCACCCATAGGCAATACAATTAGACAATCTATCAAAGCCCTAAAATTAACTAACAACAAAGCTATGTATGAGGTCATGATTATAGGTCTCGAGTTGGCTAAAAGTTTGGGAGCAGAGGTCATCGAGGCCAAGTATGATTCCTTACTCGTGGTTAACTAAGTCAACAAAACCTTTGAGGTTCGAGAAGATCGAATATAAGGTACTTGGAAAAACTGTAGGTAACCCCTACTCTGGTTCAGAGAATGGACCCTATAACATGTACCTCGAGAGCAAAATAGTGAGGATGATGCCCTTGATAATTAGGGGTCATCAGTCGAAGATGAAAAAATTAGCTCGGGGATTGTCTTACAGTTTTCAAAGTCGATAGTCGAAGAAGGCCATGCCAAAATAAACTCCACAAGCCTAACTTAGGATTGGAGGAACAAATATATCAGTTATCTAAAGAATGGGAAGCTTCCGTTGGACCCTAAGAAATCGAGGTCTCGATGAACAAAAGCTGCACGATTCACATTGGCCGAAGATGGAAGATTTTATAGAAGGATATTCGATGGGCCGTTGGCAATATTTTTAGGTCCGGGAGACACCGACTACGTTATACGAGAAATTCATGAGGGTACTTGCGGGAACTATTCTGGTGCCGAATCACCGGTTCACAAAGTCATCAGAGCAGGGTACTATTATGATAATATGAAAAAAGATACTATGGAGTTTGTTTGAAAATGCGACAAATGCCAAAGACATGCACCGATGATCCACCAGTCTGGAGAGAAACTTCATTCAGTCCTATCCCCATGGCCATTCATGAAATGGGGAATGGATATCATCGGCTCTCTGCTATCGGCCCTAGGTAAAGCTAAGTTCATTGACTGACTATTTCACTAAGTGGATTGAAGCATATGCTTTCGAGAAAGACAGAGAGAAAGAAGTTATAGACTTTATCTGGGATCATCATATGCCGATTCGAGATACCTGACAAGATAGTATGCAAAAATGGAAAATAATTTGTCGGTAGCAAAATAACGAAGTTCCTCAAGGATTACAAATTAAAAAGGATAAAATCGACACCCTATCATCCTAATGGGAACGGACATGCCGAATCAACGACCAAGGCCATCATTCAGAATCTAAAGAAAAAATTGAATGACGCTAAGGAAAAATGGAGAGACATTTTGCTTGAAGTCCTATTGGCATATCAGACAACGTCAAAATCTAGTATGGGGGCAATACCAATCTCCTTTGTATATGGTGCCGAAGCCCTGATCCTGGTCAAGGTCGGGGAACCCAACTTCAGGTTTGATACAAAACGGAAGAATCGAATCACGAATCTATGAAAACAAGCCTCAAATTTCTAGATAAAAAATGGAAAAACGCCCTCATCAGAATGGCACCACAGAAATAGCGCATTTATAGATACTACAATCGAAGAGCCAATCTTCGCCACTTTCGAATCAGGGAAGTAGTGGTGAGAAAAATCACCCTCAACCCTCGAGATCCAAATGAGGGGAAACTCGGCCTAAATCAAGGACCATATCAGGTCCTCGGTGTTATCAGAAAGGGATCTTAAAACTTAGCACGATAAACAACGAATAGTTTCCAAATAATTGGAACATATCACTCCTCAAATAATACTATTGCTAAGGTATGACTCTCTCCTTTTTTTTTTCATTTATATTTGATACTAACTTATTCCAAGTGTTTGGTCAAAGACATCGGGAAATTCTTCAACACGAAGACCTTGAGTTTTAAAACACGCGTTGTATTCTTTTTCCCTTAGATGAATTTTTGTCCCAAATGGATTTTTTTTTGGTGAGGGTTTTAACGAGGCGACATTCAACAATATCTGAGGCTTCTTTACAATCAATCTCGAATACTAGGAGACATCACTCTCGGATGTGATCACTTTCGAATTTTATGTTCCCAAGGAAAATACTTCGTATCAACAAGTCTTGATAGGTAAAATTTTGTAAAAGGGCCAAATAGTGAAATGAACCGTGTCCTTATAGATTACTCGAGCCTCGATGGAAAATCATGTACGCATGAATGATTTATGAAAAGAAGTAATTTTTCCTTTTCATATGTTCCATGCCTTAGTGAAATTTCTACTTTACTTATGATTTATTGCGGAAGCTAGGTCAAGTGCCAATCGCAACTAAAGCTCAATCTATCAACCGGTACTTGGGGACCGCCATCCAAAAATTGACGTGTTCAAATTATTAAACTTCGAGACCATAAGACCTTAAAAAGGAAATCCTTAGTTTATAGGCCACGACCACTCCACTCAGGGACTGTTCGAAGTGTAATCGAGAAACAAGCCCAAAGGGCAAATCTCAAGTTAAAGGCTACGGCCAAACTAACACGGTTCAGAGACGTCCAAATTCCATAATATTAAGGGTCTTCAAATATTTTCATAAAACCGATTAAAAAAGGCTACACTCGGTAAAGTTACAAAGAGTTTCGATAACATCAACCCGTGAAAACCTTAAGGGATACCAAATTATTCGAACTCTCGGAAAAACTTATGCTGAGGTATAACAAAGTAAAAGGTTTTCAATAACACTAAATCCTAATAGATGCAGATTTATCTCTTGGTAAGGTATAAAATTTTTTTATATGATTAAAATTCTTAAGCGGAAACAGGAAAGATCCACTCTTGTAAGGCCATATCGGCCCGATTCAAGAGTCTAAGGGCCACTATATTGTTGAGTTCGAGGATCCACCCTTTCTCAGCTAAAACCTAAGGGGTTTTCTACTCCGAGTTCGAGCAAGTACTCCCTTGATTGTAGAGACTATTCTAATTTGACTTCAATAAAATTTCACAAGGCAATAAAGTGAGTCAAAATTATCATAAGGTTAAAAGCGAAGAAGAGTTTTCACAAAACAGAAATGGGAGATGAATCGGACAGAAAAAAGGGTCTCTCATATAAGCAAAAATATTTACAAAGACCACTCAGGGTCTTACACAACAATTCTAAAAAGGAAAATTTTAAGTGCCTAATCTTCCCTGGGGCCTCTTCTTCATCTTCTCAACTCTCAGATCCACTCGCACTTCCGGAGTCATCGTCATAAAGAAGCAGCGCTCTAGCTTTGGTCTCAATCACTTTCACAATCTCGATCTCGTCGACAAGGTTAAAGCCTCGAGCATGAATCTCCTTGAGAGTCTCTCTCCGAGACTGGCATTTGGCATGCTCGGCAATATAGAATGATCGAGCCTGAGTGGAGTCAGAATTTTTCTTTACTCGAGCGTGAGTAGCTTCGGCATCGTCTCGGTATACAACCATGATCTCCTCCGCTTTAGCCTTTACTTTTTTTGCCATCAAGATCGAGGATAAAAGGCATGTCCTTGGCTTTACTCATGAAAAATCGAAGCAAAATGACAGTACGCCAGAAAAAAGGATGGATCTGGCCTGGGGTTATTTGGTATGGCGGAAAAAATCAAGGATAACGGGGTCGACGGGGTGTAAACACTTAAGAACCCTTTCAGGTAAGTGGTGATGTCCTCTTCGGGGGTCAGAATCACCACTTCTTTGCCTTCCCAATGACAATATTTCTTCACCTGCTTAAGGTCGCCCTTAGTTATCGAGCATATATATCTCGACATTGGCTCACATCAGCTAGGAACCGACGAGGGTTTATCAACCTTAAAATCGGAAGTGAGATCGCACGCCCTGGGAACACACTCCTCGATGCATGGCTCCGCTGGCGCCTTGTCGCCGGCCGACATCGATGAAAAAGCTTTCTCCTTTTGAGGAACAATTTTTAATGTTTTGGACATCTTTATATGGATTCAGTGAAAGAAAAAGATGAGATTTGTAATTTTGAGAAAGGGTTGGTATCGAGGCCTAGAAACTGTACAAGGATGGAGAGGCTTGATGAGATGTGAAGAACTTTGAAGATTTGCAGAAAGATTTGAAAAACTCAGAAGGATTTTGAAGATTAGTACTAGAAAGATTCAAAGTAAAGTTTAAAGAAATGAGAATAATACCTATTTAATGATTCACGGTGACAGTTCAAAGGTAGGCCGACCATCAATTGACGCTCACTAATGATCTTGGGAACTGTACCGACCCGACGCTTCGGTTGCATATGTCGCTTACGTCACAAGGGTGACGTCATCGAGGTATAAAATCGAAGGCTCAGTTCGTTTCTTCTCATTGAACTCCAAGAAACTAGGAGACTATCTGTATGCGGATAAAATATGAACTTGCCCGATTTTGCCATTTTATCGAAGACCCCGTTGATGTCCAATCTCGTAATGGGTCAGGTGATAGCACAAAGATAAAGTATCAAGCTCGAGAATCGAGGTACTCGTCAAGATCGAGGCCAGTGGAGATCGAGACCATATATGACATACTTCGAACGAAGCGCAATAACAGAAAGACGAGATATCCGTAACTGTTCGAAGATCACGACGAAAACCCCAGAATATATCAGATCAAGGGCGGTTGTTTAGGTTAATCATGGGATTTACTTATGTAATTAGAGCTATACCACAATTAGGATTCCTCTACTGTATAAAGAGGAGTCCCCATAATTTGCAGACCGCATTCACACATATCAAAGCAATAAAATATTCTTTCTTTTAGTTTACGCTCTCTTGTTTATCAGCTTGTTGCATTTTAACTGTTCTTACATAACTAGCTCGAGAATATCCGATCTCGAGAGCTTTGTCCAAACACTGGTTTACTTTATATTACTGTCAATTTGCATTTATTATCTTTACATTTGTCAATTAGTATTAGGTGAAATCACGTATCATTAAAATCACATTATAAGTTCAATTATTATCTAATTTTTAGGGTAGAAAACAACAAATTCATGTCTTTAGCAAATAGGAAGGTAAAAATTCACCAGCTTCTAATATTAAAAAGTGTTCACTTTCTTAAACTGAAAAATGTATACTACTCATATATATTCAAACGGCGGAAGTAAATATTCCTCCTACTAGTAGCTTTTCTTGGAACCCCATTGTAAAAATGAGGATGATCTCAGGGAGTAATTAGTGTCAAATAATTTACCCAAAGTAAAATAGGACCTCTTTTCCTAATTTACTGCAGCGTGACTACGTGCATGGGTTCTTGGGGTTTGGAATATAAGCGCATTAGTTAGGTCATCAGCTTCTCCCGGTTTAATTATGTCCCTGACTTCCTCCTTTTTATTAATGGAGCAACTCTTTCGCGAATTCAGAGCTATTTTACCGATTACCGGGGTCACCCAGATTTAAATTCTTTTTTGAGTTAGAAAAAGATTGATTATCCATGTGGCACGTGATTCGCTCCTTGTAGAATGGCTAATGCATTGGGTGGTGGAGATGGGACACTAAATGCGCGTCAGAGCCATCGTTGCGGGTACCAATTAAAGTCGGCATACTTGTATTTCTCTTGCATTCTTTCTATGTTACGTCTCTTATATTTTTCTTTTACATTAATCTTCTTTGTCTAATCGCGTTTGACCAGAAAGAGAATTTGAAATAGTGATCTAATTTACGTACAAGTTGCAGAAATATATGAACGTAATGATGGAAGAGGAAAATGTAGAACTAGTCAAGTAGGGCGCAAATTATAATGTAAGAATCGCATTGTTAAAATGCTTATAGCCTGCTATAGGTAGCAGATCGTAAGAAATATTTTGTGTTTGACTAAGCTAGCGTTTTGCCGTAAATTTTAAATTTATTTTGAAAAATTTTATTTGAGTGAAATTTGATTTGAAGATAAAATATATTTTCAAAATATATTTTCCAACTTTATTTTGGAAAAATATGTATATAATTTCTAACTTTTGATATTTTGGCCCAAAATCAGCAATTGAGGTTTGAGATTTTGTCAAAATATGGGTAAAATTTTTGGCTAAACATGAGTTTTGAAAATAAATCCCAAATTTATTTTGACAAAACTCATGATCAAACGGGGCCTAAGTAATTTGAAATATTTTTCTGAATAGCAATTAATATTTGATCAAACTATTAAAAAGCACTTCTAAGTATATTTTTCTCAAAAGTGGTATTCAAAATAGAATTCATACTCCCCTCCGTAAATCATGTATAACAATGTAATATTTCTTCAAACCAACTTATTTATGTGTGTGCACACATGCTTAACGATTCTTATGGTGCACCTCGACAAATGAAAATGACGGTTCAAATCCCACTCTAGAAAGTCTTATTTTCGGCATGAAATATAGATATATAAGTGATAATTACTAAAGAGTATAATTTTGAACCTATAATTTCAAAAGTGTAGTGAGTTCATGGTAAAAGACTATAGTTAAATTAGTCAAGTATAAATTCTAGATTAGCCTTTTGAAAACAGTGCACACTTTCTTTTGAAATCCTGGATCTTCCTCTGTGACCAAAACTGTTTCTATTTTCCTCAAAAGAATTTTTTTTCTTCTTCTAAAAGCTTCGCCAAATACTTTAATTTTGAAAAAAAATGCTTATAAATTTGAATAAATTTGGCTAAACAGCCTATTATTTTAAGTGCATTTGGACTTTAAATAACTACTCCTCTTGATCCAGTTATAACTAAATTAATTACTTTTGTTCCACCTACTATACAAAATAATGTACATGGGTTCATAATATATACATTTCTACATAAATTATGCTAGTACTAGTTTGTTGTTAAAGTATTAAACCATATCTTACTAAACTTTGTAATTAGTATGCCGATATTATATCATTAGTCAATATTTATGTTGCAAACCAAATGTCATTTTATTAGTTATCCAAAATCAAATACTAGAATTATTTTTTATGCGATTAGTCGAACTACTCCTTATATTGCACTTCAACATTTAAAAAGTAGATCTTAAATGAATTGTTAAATACTAAAATATTAGACAACAAATTGAGACAAAGTGAGTATTAAAGCTACCTTTTCTTGTTCGTGTGTCAAGTAGGAGTAATTGACTTGAGTATCAGACCGTGTGAATAGAGTTAAACAGGCAACTGTGAGACTTAACAGGAGGACCTAAAATTCATAAATCTATAATCATATATTACACGTAGAAACGCATCAACAATTAACTTATGATAATGAAATTTTATTGCATTGTGAAAGAAAACTACAGCTTCCTTACTTTCTGCTTTTGGCTTAACTTCTTTCTTTTAGACGCTAAAAATTCTCTAGACAGTTTTGTGTGGATTATCTGAATTTGATCTACGCCCAAAATGATAATCGTAAAATGGGAACCTCTAATAAAAGACGCCTAATTAAGTAGTGCTTTTTTTTTTTGTCAGCAAAATGCACATCAAATAATTACAATATCGACAAACGAAGATGGGAGTGTAGAATCCCAGGAAAAGAAACCATTTCTAAATCTCCGTTAACAAATTGTAGCGCTTCCCTCAACATTTATGTGTATTTGTTAAATTGGACAAACACATGGAGCTGCCTTTGACCATACTCCATTGATGGACAAGTTGTAAAGTATTCTTCATACACAAATAAACAATCTCCTTCTTTAATTAGAATCTCTTTGTTAATTAATGAGGCTATTATATACTAAAATTTAATAAAGATGGGTAATGTGACATCTCTGACCTACCCCATTTTCTGTTGACTTCACTCCCAATTGAAAATTAGGACTGATGAATTAGAGTACGATCAAGCGATTGCCTTATTTTAATAACTATGAGAATATCCAAATGCACCTGTTCTGGACACAAGGAAAGAGCATCTGATATGGACAATGGCCGATCTTTTTATTATTTGAGTATTTTCTAAAACGGCTATATTTCTTTCTCTTCTCCGAGATCATGAAAAAGTACAAAGACAGACAGGATAAAATCATTTTTGTTGGAGTTATTATATTCAGTCCACAAAGTCAATCATTAGTGAAACTTTTTGATCTATAAAAACACAAAACCGGAGCATGTTATTTGTTGGGAGACTTCATACCGAAGCTCAAGACCAAAATTTCAACTTCAAAAGATTTGCTTCATAATTGATGTTGAATCCATTCGAATCTCAAATATAGACGATATGCAATTTGGAACCTTACAAACCTCCCGTCTACAATTTTAGAATTGTGGATTTGAATCACTAAAGGAGCATGACACCAAAAAAAGGGATCAAAGGAAATTAGAAAGAAAAAAAAATTATCTTGCTCAGATCCTTTATAATGGTCGTTGGACGCGTGCTGGAATTCTCAAAAGTTAATGTATTCTGTAGGACTTAACACGGGCATGAATAGGGTCGAATTCGACCCTCGACGTCTCTGCATTAATGAGTATGACCAGTGGATGTACGCTGAGTTAAGCGTGAGGATAAGAACGGCGCCGTTTAAATTCGACGTCCCCACTAAGGGAACGTCACCTACTTTTGTACTATTTTTATTATTTCGAGGAGGGTCTCCTACTATATAAAGGAGACCCTAAGGCTGTAAAGGGCATCATTATTATTGGATAATACAACTCTCTATCCCTTTCTCTCGCTATCTCTAAGAAAGTGTTCTCCCAATCTCACTAGATCTATTACATCAACATTATTTTCGTCTCTTGGTCATATTATATTTGATTACGAATTACCCTAATTTTATTTTTATTGTTTTTTGCTTGTAAAGTATATCGATAACTTTTGAGCCAAACAATTTAGCGCCGTCTGTGGGGATTTCGAGAATCAAAATCATAATTTTGCACCTAGAGAACAATCAATCACTATCCCCTACACCACACAGAAGCAAAAAGATGGCAGAAAATAACGCGAGAATGAAAGCAATAGCAGGCATTACAACCAACCTCATAGGCCGTCTCAACGAGGCCGACGAGCAGGGTATTCTGAACACAACTCCTAGCATTACACCGGGTGGAGAGATCTCACCTTCTCCATCTGAGGACCTAACAATCTTGCACGAAAAAGGGGCATCAAGCTCCGCGGTCAAAAAAACGCCACCCCCGGTTGCCAAGAGGCTATTAGAGGAGTAGTTGATGAACACCCTAGGTAGCTTGCTCGAAAAGCCACCTCAAAGTAACATGAGAAACTCATCGGCGACATACATTGCCATAATAACCGATGAACCCACTGTTGCAAGAAGAAACAACGCCCACACCGAAGCCACCACCAGCGGAAGCACACTTGCAGTCGTTCTCAAAAAAATGGAAGAAATGGAGAATGAGAACAGGGCACTTCGTGACCAAATGAAGGAACACCAGGAAACAGCGGACAAAATCCCCGGTGCTCCCAAGTTGTTGCCAAAGCGCGACGTGGGAAGGTTCGTTGAACCACCATAGACCGAAGAAGCAGCACCTCACTCCATCCCGAAAACCTTCAAGATGCCACCTTACTTACGGATATATGACGGGACCAAAAATCCCGAGGATCATCTGATCCATTATGCAACTGCTGTGAAGGGCAACGATTTATCGAAAGAATAAGTACCATCCGTGCTGCTGAAGAAGTTTGGCGAGACACTGATGGGATGGGCTCTAACATGGTACTATCACTTACCAGCTAGAACGATATCAACGTTCGAGGAAATGGCAGATGAGTTCGTCACCGCCCATGCAAGAGTAAATAAAGCAGAAGCCAGAGTTAATGATATTTTCCTGTTAGGCAAACCGCATGAGAATGACTCAGGGACTTCTTAGCAAGGTTCAACAGAGTAAGGATGAGTCGTCGAACGTATCGGAAGGTATGGCGGTCGCAGATTTCCAAAACGGGTTGAACAGAGACGGTTCAAGAGCGACCAAAAAGTTACTAAGTCGCCTCATGAAATATCCCCCTATAACATGGGAGGAGATTCACAACGCCTAATGTGCAGAGGTGCGTCGGACGACGACGACCTTAACGGGGCGACCCAATGGCTAACAACGATACACTCAGAAGCAAGGAGGGATCGACGCAACAAGGGGTGGCGGGAGCTGCTCCCACGTTTCAACAAAGAAAGACACCAACCCAACGTTAGATCTTCCCATCCGCCACCTACAAGACACACGGATGCACTGCAGCAACATGTCACCCGGCTCCGGAACGAAAGAGGTATGCCCCCTTTATTAAATGCCCATAAATTTTGTGTGTACGCACTGGAGAAACTGGGCACCAAGGCCGCAGAAGATGAAATTAGACCCCACCACAAGGAGGTCAAACGTCCTGTGTGAATTGCACCAGGAACGAGGACATAAAACTGAGGATCACATAGGCCTACGGCAAGAGGTGATCAGGGTGCTGAATCAAGGACATCTGAGGGAACTGCTCAGCGACAAATGGAAAGACAACTTGGCACGCGGGCTGGAACAACCCCAGGGGACGCTGAAGCCACCTTCTCCATCATGCACCATCAATATGATCGTCGGAGGTGGCGACGACTCAGCAATCAATCACGTCAAGTTCACCACCACGCATAAGCTGAAGCGAACCATCATCCATGAACGGTATAATAATCCCGAGGATAGTATCACCTTCGGTAGGTCTGATGCCAAAGGTTTGTCCTTTCCTCATTATGACGATCTTGTTATAACTTTATGTACTGCCGATAGTTATGTAAAAAGGATCATGGTCGACGACAGAACCGGCATATATATTATCCATCCAAAGGTTCTCGTACAAATGAGACCCGAAGATAAGATAATACCGACTGACAAGTTTTAATAATGCAGTTGAACAAACCTCTGGAGAAATAATATTGCCGGTTTTGGCGGGAGGAGTCACGTTAGAAACCACTTTTCACGTGATGAACCAAGAAACAGCTTACAACGCCACCCTAGGACCCACTTGGATACATGCCATGCGAGTCGTCCCCTCGAGCTTTTATCAAGTGATCAAATTCCCCACCCCTTGGGGAGTATTTAGCATTCGAGATGATACTCGAACCGCACAAGAATGATACGGAATAGCTCAAGATTGTGCCCACACCAAACAACTGAAGGGAGCGAGTGCAGAGGAATAGTAATCAGTCGTGTCGGGGACTAAGGTCAACCTGACGATGGAAACCATTAGAGATCCCGATGTCGTAGAATCCTGTAAAGTAACAGTCGGGGATCTCGACCCAGTCCAATTGGACGGCACTGACTACGCAAAAAAGGCCTACATTTGGCACGACCTCGACGACCCAAGTAAGTACCGTGAATTCTTAACTAACCATGCAGATTTGTTTGCTTTATCCTATTCAGATATGCCAGGAATTTCGAAAGACATCGCCACTCACAAGTTGAACGTCGACCCTTTACACCCGCCCGTACGACAAGTTAGGAGCAAATTCAACGCCTCAATCAATGAGGCAGTCATCGAAGAAGTAGACAAGTTATTGGCTAACAACTCCATCAGAGAGTCAAAGTACCCCTAGTGGGTCGCCAATGTCGTCATGGTAAAAAAGAAGAACGGGAAATGAAGAATGTGCGTAGATTTCACCGACCTAAACAAGGCATGCCCGAAGGATTCATTATCACTGCCCATATCTACCAACTGATCGACGCCATTGTAGGACACGAACTACTAAGCTTCTTGGATGCCTACTCCGGTTACAATTAAATCATGATGGCCCGGAGAGGACCAAGAAAAGACAACATTCATCACCCACCAAGGGACGTACTGTTACAAGGTGATGCCCTTCGGACTTAAAACGCAGGGGCAACATATCAAAGACTAGTCACCAAAATGATCAAGGAACATCTCGGTAAGACCATGGAGGTCTATATCGATGATATGTTGGTAAAGTCACCAAAGAAAGAGGACCACATCGGTCATCTGAAGGAAGCCTTCGAAATACTGAGACGATACGGGATGAAGCTGAACCCAGAAAAAAGTGCCTTCGGTGTGGCCTCAGGAAAAATTTTGGGTTTCCTCGTATCACAACGAGGCATCGAGGTCAACCCAGACTAGATCAAAGCAATAGACGCAATACCCAAGATTTTGAACATCAAAAAATAGGTGCAAAAGCTAACTGGGCGGATAGCCGCCTTATCCAGGTTTATCTCGCGGTCCGCCGACAGGTGCCACAAGATTTTCAATGTGTTGCGGAAAGATAACGGGTTATAGTGGAACGAGGGGTGCATCGAAGCCTTGAGAAAATTGAAAGCATATCTATCTTCGCCACCACTCTGGTCAAAACGAACCCAGGCGAGCCCGTGCTAGTATTCTTGGCGGTATCCGAAGTCTCCGTCAGCGTGGTCTTGGTCCGCAAAAATAAAGGTATGCAATCTCCTATTTATTATTTCAGCAAAACCCTAGTGGACGCCGAAACACGGTACCCACACCTTGAGAAATTAGAACTAGCATTGGTCGTAGTTTCACGAAAGCTCAGACATTATTTTCAGTGCCACCCCCTAAAAGTGGTGACGAATTTCCCCCTAAGGAGCGTCCTACATAAGCCTGAATTGTCAGGCAGGCTCACCAAATGGGCCATAGAGCTCAACAAGCACGATATCTCATACCACCCAAGAACCGCCATAAAGTCGCATGTACATACCGACTTCGTTGTCGATTTTAGCACGGAGATACGGCCGGAGGCGGAACTGGAAGCCAGTCGCGCCTCCTCCAATGCCGACCTATGGACTCTTTACACTGGCGGCGCATCTAATGCCTTGGGATCGGGATTGGGACTCGTTCTTGAAGTCCTTACGGTTCAACCAATTCACAGTCTATACGATGCCCCAATATCACTAACAAAGAGGCAGAATATGAAGTCGTGATTGCATGTATGAAATTAGCCATCAAATACGGATCCCAGCGGCTCATTCTCCATTGCGACTCCCAACTCGCAGTGAACCAAGTCACTGAGACTTACCAAGTCAAGGAGCAGAGACTACAAAAGTACCAATTAGAAATCCACAAATTAATGGCTGAGTTCAATGAGTGTCGTTTTGAGCAAATTCCGAGGGCACAGAACCTCAAAGCAGACGGTTTAGCAAAACTGTCCGCGGCCACTAATAATATCAACAGAGAAAGTTTGGGCACCCTCCTCCATCCAGCCATCGATCATACTGAGGTACTCTCTTTAAAACTGTCTTGGGACTGACACAACCAGTTTGTATCCTATCTGCAAGACGGGACACTGCCACTTGATAAAAAAGAAGCAAGAAGCTTCGCGTACAAGCCGCCCGGTACTACCTAATAAATCACGACCTCTATATGAGGACATTTGGCGGACCCCTAGCCAAGTGCCTAGGGTTGCACCAGACGAGGCAAGTGCTCGAAGAGGTACACGAGGGTCACTATGGCGCCCACACAGGCAATCACGCCCTCGTCCGCTGCATCATTCGAGCCGGTTATTACTGGCCCACAATGAAAAAGGAGGCACAGAATACGTTCGCCAATTCGAACCATGCCAAAAGTATGCCCCCATGATATACCAACCAGGAGAGCCTCTACACTCAATCACCTCACCATGGACCTTCATAAAATAGGGGATGGACATAGTCGGCCCCCTAGCAGCGGGACGAGGAAAGGTACGATTTCTGTTAGTGTTAACTGACTATTTTTCCAAGTGGGTGGAAGCAGGTGAGTACGCACAGATACGCAAACAGAATATCATCTCCTTCATATGTAAAAACACCATATGCCATTTCGGCATCCCCAAAGAAATCAGCTGCGACAACGGTCCACAGTTCGTAGGCAAAAAGACGACTGAGTTCTTCGAGAAATGTCATATAAAGCAAATACTCTCCACACCATATCACCACGCCGCCAACGGTCAAGCGGAATCTTCCAACCAAACAATACTAAACATACTAAAAAAGAAACTCGAAGAAGCCAAAGGTCTATGGCCTGAGCTACTATCGAAAGTGTTGTGGGCACATCTAACCACGCCCAAATCCAGCATAGGAGAAACACCATACTTACTGGTTTACCGAACCGATGAGGTCATACCCGTCGAAGTCGAAGAACCAAGACTGAGGTATTCACACACCAGTGGAGAAGAGAACGACAGGAAAAGACTCAAAAACATCGACGAGGTCGAGGAAAGAAGGGACATGGCCCACCTAAGAGCGGCGCCCCAAAAATAACAGGTCGAAAGGTACTACAACAAGAAAGCCAAAATAAGGCCGTTCAAAGTGGGAGACTATGTCCTCAAAGCCAAAACATTGGCGTCAAAGAATCCGAGCGAAGGAAAACTGGGCACCAATTGGGACGGACCATACAAAATCACAGCAGCAGCAAGTAAATGAGCGTTCCGGTTGGAAAAAATGGAAGGAAAAACACTCCAAAACAACTGGAACATCGCCCAGCTCAAGTTCTTCCATTTATAAAAGGTGTCTCCCGAGTCGTACTCTTTTCCCCTTACCCGAGTTTTGTCCCAATTGGGTTTTCTCGGGAAGGTTTTAAACAAGGCGGCAAAGAGGACACTTGGAAGTATCTGTGTCCAAGTTTATCATATTAGCCACTCGACGTGCTCTCCAAGCCGATATGATAAAGGGACTGGACTAGCATGATCTCCACTGTATAAACGGCTAAGGCCACGATCTCCATTGTATAAACGGCTAAGACCATGATCTCCATTGTATAAACGGCTAAAACTATGATCTCCATTGTAAAAACGGCTAAGCCCATGATCTCCATTGTATAAACGGCTAAGGACATCACCATTGGAACATCGACATAGCTTGACCATGGCCAGTAAACAATTTGACGATAGTCGAAGTAACTTTATAAAGGCCAAGGACATTGCCATTGGAACGTCAACCTAACTCGACCACAACCAGTAAACAATTCGACGACAATCGACGCAACTTTATAAAGGCCAAGGCCATCGCCGTTGAAACGTCAACCTAGCTTGACCACGGCCAGTAAAATTTGACGACAGTCGAAGCAACTTTATAAAGGTCAAGGCCATTGCGCTAAAACGTCAACCTAGCTCGACCACGACCAGTAAAGAATTCGACGACAGTCGAAGTTACTTTATAAAGGCCAAGGCCATTGCCGCTGGAACGTCGACCTAGCTCGACCACGACCAATACAAAATTTGACAACAGTCGAAGCAACTTTATAAAGGCCAAGGCCATCACAGTTGAAATGTCGACCTAGCTAGACCACGACCAGTAAACAACTCGACGACAGTCGAAGTACTTTACAAATGCAAGGCTATTGCCATTAGAATGTCAACCTAGCTCGACCATGTCCAGTAAATAATTCGACGACAGTCGAATCAACTTTGTAAAGGACAACGCCACCACCGATGAAACGTTGACCTAGCTCAACCACGGCCAGCAAACAATTCGACGACAGTCGAAGTAACTTTATAAAGGCAAAGGCCATTGCCATTAAAACATCGACCTAACTCGACTATGAAAAACAGATAACTCGGTGACGGTCGAAGTCATATTAAGCGTCGACCTAGCTCGACTACGACGAATGACACTATGACGACAATCAAAATAATATGATTATCGCCCAAGGCCACCGCCATTTAGTGTCAACCTAGTACGATTGCGGCAGATATGCGCTCTGACAACTGTTAAAGCCGTACCCTATCGGCAGATAACACTTAGATAATTCTCAGAATCATGACAAACTTTCTATAAGTAAACGAATACCTGCTCGGCGAAAACAAGGTCAAAAAAATATATATAAAGAAACAAAAGGAGAGGAATAGCAGTAAAGGTATGATTTCCACAATCACAAAAAATTATATTTACATCCGACCCCGTAAAGGGTCCCTATAACATTCAAAAAATAAACAAAGTATATACAAGTTCTAAGGAGCTTCGCCATTCTATCCGTCACCGCCTCTTTGCTCGCCATCCTGGCCGTCGCCTCCAGTTTGCTCGCCATCCTAGCCGTCGCGCCTCGCTTGTCCGCTTTCTTGGTCGTCGTCGCCCCCGAGATGATAAGCTGCGGTATACCAATAGTTGGACTCGAGCTGGTTAATGTCCTCAGAGGTATAGCCCTTATGATCAGGGGTGTCAGAACTGCACCCACAAGTAACGCGGGCGGCACGAGCCGCGTGATGCTGCCTTTGAACCTCCTCCTCAGTAGCGCGACCCTCAATAAGATATTCCTTAAGTACATCCAATCGGTCCTCCGCATACTCCCACATCTCGTGAGCATCCCGGCATGCATCTCCAGGCTACGATAAGGCAGCCAGTTTAAGAGCTTCAACCTCCGCCATCTTGGCCTCATTTTCGGCGGTCAAGTCCGCAACTCTACTATGCAGGTCACGAACCTCCGCCACTACCCCACGACTAAGCTCCAATTCTTCTTCCCTCGACTTGAGGAGTGACTCCAGCTCACTATTCTGAGTTATCACCGTCATCAACCCCTTGACGACCGTCTCCACTTCGTCCACCCTACACTTTAATTGCTTCTCCGACTGCTCAAGACCCTCATGGAACACCCGAAAACTGGGGTCCTGCTTGAGCAAATCTACCACCGCCTGATCCCTGGCGTGACACTTCTTGCACTTTCGCTTTTTGTTGCGCACGCCACATCCGCTTTACCTCCAAGATAAGAGTCTAAAAAAATATAAGAGAAAAGGAAGAGACGAGTCAGTACACACCAAAAATAGTCTCACGGCACGCTGGGAAAATGAAGAGTTACCTGCATATCCGCGCTGGCTACCCTGTGAGATAGCTCCCTGTCACTGACACCTCTCAACACCTCAAGCTTGGGGGCCGCACACAACAGGGTCATGTCTGTTGTAGCCTGCTCGTTGTGTTGTAATAAATTGTAGCCCCCTCGGAATCATAATTCGACGATTGGATCTACCCGCCTTCGTCTCCATATGGGACGGACCCCTCCCTACCTCGTCCATATCTTCGTGGGTAGTTTCAGGGGCTGCCCCTTCAACATCATTGCCCATTTCGCCAACATCGGATGTTGAACCACCCGCCCTGACTCAAACTGGGCTGGCCTTGGCGGCTGTATGCACTTGAGGCGTCAACCTACCCAAGCGAATAGCATCGACCATGAAAATGGGCCTAGGCATTTGGCGGGGCATGCTAACCCCCTCGTCCTCAGTCGCCACCTACTTGCCCGTTATCAGTCTCCGTCTTTTTCTCTCTGGTGGCTCCTTGCCCTCCGAAGCTTCATCCACGGGTTGCGAAGACGGTACTGAAGTGGTTGCTTCACTTGCAGCCGCCATTGCAGGCACGACCTCCTGCAGAGAATCTACGGAAAAACCTTTACGGACTAAGTCGCAGACTAGGTCTCCACTGTCAGAATTAGTATACGACCTAGTCGAGGCTAAAATAACCGCTCTCTTCCTGGGGATGCTTCAACTTATCAACACAAGCAGGTCGGTCATTAAGTCAGTCGTTAAAACCTAAAGGAACTTTCAAACCAAAGCCAAAAAAATTACCTGACGGTCCAGTAGGGCTGTATTGTTGAAGAAATGCATACCATGAACGACACTCCTCCGCATAATGCAGCAACCCGACCACCCATTATCTAATGGTGTTGATAAATCGGGGCAGAGAGGCCCTCACTACAAAGAAAGAAAATTCACAGTGGTCAAATGGTCAGGGCCGTTAAGGCCACACACAAACGAGAAGTTCGACAAACGGAGGTACTTACGTTCTGAATTCCACCTCTCAGGGAATCTGTTAGGGTTGGATACCAGATGCTTCGTTCTGATGAAAAAGTATCTACTCCAGAAGCCTATGCTAGCCTTGTCATCGGTCCTGACTTCCAACCCTTTCGATCCACAGCTCTTCAAGTGCACCATAATACCCCTCAGGTAACCAGTGTTAAACAAATGTAAAAGGTGATGAATGGTGATTTCGTATCCGGCCCGTTCTGCGTACGTTGTCAAAATCCTACTTACCTTCAAGGTATAGGGGGTGAGATGGGTTAGGCACACATTGTAGAATCAGAAAAACTCCTCCACCAAGGGATAGTTCGGGAGTCGGTAACTGATCAAGAATGGATACTCATAAAACGTGCAGTATCCTGGCCTGTGGACATTTACGTAGTCTGTTCCTGCCGAAACCATTTCTACATGAGCTGGTATGTTATGCGCCGCACGAAAGTCATTTAGGTGACCTTGCGTCAGTTTATTGTGTTCCCAGGGAAGAGCGGGGAATGTCTTTTTAAAGTCACCCTGAACAAGAAGCTCTTTTGGCAACACATTATTTGAAGTAAGGGGAACGATAACCTTTTCCGTTTCCTCCTCTTCGCCGCCGGAGAAAGGTGGTACCCTAGATGAAATGGTGTCTTTAGCCTTTTTTTATCTTGGCGACGCTTCACTATTATTCTCGTTCAAGAAACAGAGAAGTCTGAAAGCAAGGACAGTTATGTGGAAAGGAAAATGAAGAAAGAAGCTAGAAAGTGTTTTTAAAGAGATCGAAAAGATAAATCCGGTTGAACCCTTCTCCTATTTATAGGGTTGGGTGGCACAAAAATCGAAGAGACATAATTCAAAACGGGCAGGAAACTGAGCGTCACATCATCCTCTGAACCGTCACGGGAATATGTGTAATAATGACGCATGCGGGCGATGATGTCATTTTGAAGAAGAAGTCACGCGTCAACATCCCAACAATCTCATATGTTTTATCTCATTCTCGTTACCGCCATCGAGTAAGGTCAATTTCCCGCAAAACGAGGCTTGCAGTTCCGTCCCCTGGGGACGCTTCCTAATAGGGGCGTTCATCGGGTGGATTGGGCGGCTTTTTACTCTTAACGGTTATCGGCTTTTAAATTTATTCATCCGTTAGCCACCCGATCAGATATTGGGAGGATTGGTATCGGGTTAGCTCTTATCGGGCGGTTATCGGGCGGTTTATCGGTTTAATACCTAAGGGCTCAAATTATTTGTGCACTGTTCGTTAATGTAAGAAGAAGATATGGAGCACATATGGGACCAACTCGATAATACCTAAAAATACTCAAATCAACCACCTAATGATTACACGCTGCACAAATGGATAAAAACACAACGTCAATCCAAAGCACAGTTCAATGGATACCTCAACAAGGCCGATGTCATTCCTTTTATCCTACGGCACATCTGCTTACACAGGAACGACAGAATATTCAAGAACAAAAACAATCCTCTTCAACTTGAGCATATTGTCAATAGCACCATTGAATACAAACTGCTCACAGATTCAAAAAGGCCGCCATGTCCTAAAATAACTTACATTAAACGGAAGCCACAAGATATGTGTTTCTTCATATAACTTAATATATGTAATTATGTAAGTAAAAATAAATTTATATATATATATATATATATATATATATATTCTTAACGGGTTAACGGATTATCCGTTTAGAAAGTTGAATAATCCGCCCCCAAAGCTATAAGCCGTTAATAAAAAAAATTCAATCTGTTCTCCGTCCGTTAAGCCGTTAAGCCGTTACCATTAAGCCATTAAGCTTCGGTTCGGTTCGGTTTTCGGTTTCGGATCGGTTTTGAACACCCCTACTTCCCAATGCGTCACCCAACGGACGTAGGAACTATCTGTATGTGATCAAATTCGACCCTCGACATCTCTGCATTAATGAGTACGACCAGTGGACGTACGCCGATTTAAGCGTGAGGATAGGAACGACGCAGTTTAAATTCGACGTTCCCACTAAGGGGACGTCACCTACTTTTGTACTATTTTTATTATTTCGAGGAGGGTCTCCTACTATATAAAGGAGACTCTAAGGCTGTAAAGGGGCATCGTTATTATTGGATAATACAACTCTATCTCCCTTTCTCTCTCTATCTCTAAGAAAGTATTCTCCTAATCTCACAAGATCTATTAGATGAGTATTATTTTTTTCATCTCTTGATCATATTATATTTGATTACGATTTACCCTCATTTTCTTTTTATTGTTTTTTGCTTATAAAGTATATCGATAACTTTTGAGCCAAATATGCTATTACGATATTTTTAAAAAATTCAAACAACATAGCTTATAAAAGGTGAGCGCCTTGTCCCAATAAAATAATGAATGATTTTTATTAATTTCTTTGGGAAAGCTGATGGGATGCCAAAAAAAAAAAGAAGAGATCCTAGGTGATCAGATCTGAACTCTTCACCATTTAACTAACGTAAAATGAAGTTACAACAATTAGGTTGCAACCTTAGAAGTTCTATGTTTGGCTGAAAGTAGTAGAAACAGAAGATAAATGCAGAAGAGACATCATAATGTGAAATCTTTGACATGTAAAATTATTTGGTCCTGAAAGGCAGAAGCAACATTATGCTCTACCTTTTTCCAGATAATAAAAAGCAACCAATCGTTTACAATTTCATCCAGCTGTGGAATGTTATTGGAACAAAATTATGTTGGAGGCGCCGATTAATCAACACTTTAGTCCTGTAATTATCCTTTGGGCACCTCTAGCTTAAGTGCGCTACTTAAATTACATGCTCTTTTAGTCTCATAATCATTTGTGGCAAATACAAGAGAAGCTTATTGGTTCTTGTCATATTTTTTCACCTTTTCTTTTTGCTTCTTTTTCTTAATACTAAACAAAAAGAATTTAAAAAAAAAAAGCACAAACCATTGAGGGGGTGCTCTTTTTCTGGTGCAAATGTGACATGACAAGCCCTTAATTCTGTGAAGAATAATAAAAGGAGAGATCCCACTCTCACCATTAATATGAATATGAATGTGCTCCCAAAAGTTCATTACATCTTGAAATAAAGATATAGTACTATTACTACTATACTATATTTGTAACCAAATTATGGGGTTTGTTGGTGGGGATAGTAGCAGTTAATGAGTTGATGACATGTGCCCCAATAATGACAACATTTCAACAACCACCCAACTAGAAAGACTGCCATTTTCATCACATTCTATGATTATTATTCGCCTTCTTCTTCATTTTTGTAATAATTATGGAGCCTATGACATCCACCCTTGGCTTGCCCTTCCTTATCCATGTGACTTCGCATCTTCCCTTATGACCTAATGCTACAGGTAGGGCAGTTCGAAGCAAATATGCATTATAATCAACTTTGCAAAATTATCTACGTCTATCACCCACCACAAGTACAAGAAAATGTACAAACATGCACTACAAGAAAAAATAGCTAGAGAGTATACAAAGCTAAAAGATAATATTTTTCCGTAAAATTATACATTTGAAATTTATAACGTGGTTTATAAACAAGTGAATCCATTTGATCCCAAAATAGTAAATAAAAAAGAACCAAAATAAAATTATCAAATGAAATTAAAAAAGATTACAAGCCTCCCTAAGAACTTAATCTTTTTGGTGGCAAGAGTGAGAGCACTGTTCAAGAACATAGATTGAGCGTTAGTATGAAAGTAGATTATGGCTCTTTTGTGGGCAGAGTATTTCGTGTCCACAATGAGTACTAATTCTCCTATTTATAGGTCTATTCAGGGAGACAAGAACCCTAAATCAAGCTCTTCTTGAGTAAGAGTAAAATTGCGACTATCTATCTTCGGGATTCATTGCATGCTTACATTAGGTGCCATCTATTTGCTGACTTACGTCCCACTTGTCTTTAATTTCACGTGTTATTTCGTCATTCTCCCAACTACACTAACAAATTTTACCCCATACTAAGGCTGTATCCGGTTCCGGTTCTGGCGGTTTCGGTTCCGGTTCTGGCGGTTCTGAAGGTGGAACCGGCCCGTGACGATTCCAGGTACCATGCGGTTCCGGTTCTGGCGGTTCCGGTTCTGGCGGTTCTGGCGGGTCCGGCGGTTCCGAAATATATATATATATATATATATATATATATATATATATATATATATATATATTTTTTTTTTTTTTTTTTAATTCAATATCTTGTATAGTAGTCATTAGTATATTGTAAAATATATTTTATATGGTGTACTATGTTATTAGTATAGTATATATTGTGTTTGGTAATTAGTATATATTGTGTATAAGTAGTGTATATTTTGTATATAAGCAGTATATATTATATGTAAGTAGTATATATTGTATATAAGTAGTGTATATTGTGTTGTAGTTAGTAATTAGTATAAATTGTATATAAGTAGTATATATTGAGAAAAGAATGTTGTCATTAGTATATTGTGTTGTATGTTATATAATGTATGTTATATAAATATTCAAGGATTGATATCGAAGTAAAGACAAAGAAATATTGAGACAAAAGATATTCAAGGATATGATAAAGAGCATATTTATTGACCAAAATGGCATATCTTTCTTAGTCTTCCTTCCCCCAATGGAATGAGCACAACATGGTACTAATACCACCATTAAAAGGAAAAAAAACTAAAAGAAGACGTGCCAATGTACAAGTTACATCATACTTTATGCATTATTTCTAACAAATCTCATAAAACAGTCAAGGTTGGGAGGTGGTTGTGTTGGCGGTGGTGGAAATGAAGCTTGTTCATCACCACTTCCGGGTGAAGTTTCTTCCTCAGCAAGTTCTGCTATCATTTCTTTATACGCCTCATCTATTTCTGGTTGTGATTCTGCTATGCCAAAGTTCCTTCTTTCTGCGCGGATCCAATCTCGAAAAAGCACTGATTTTTCCAAGCTATCCCGCATCGACGCTCTGTGATCACCTATTTGTAGTCTTGCTTGACTAAAAGCGCTCTCTGATGCAACAGTTGACGCTTGAATCGACAGAACATCTCGAGCAATCCTTGCAAGAACGGGAAAATGCTTTTCCCTTGTCTTCCACCATTTCAAAAGGTCGAATGAGCCGTCTGGATTCTCCTTTTCTATTCCCTGTGACAAGTAAACTTGAAGCTCATTTAGATGGGAAATTTCATCTAAATTATCACCTTGAGTACCTCTGAACTCCGTCCACGATTTAAGAGCTGTTAAGCCAGCAGCTCTTTTAGACGATTGTGATGTAGACGAAGTAGGGGTAGGAATATTTGGCCTAGCATGCTCTAACGCCTGTTTATAAGCATTATAAACATTTTGAGCATTAATTGATGCTTTCGCATCAGCTAGTGTAGCAATTTCTACTTCTGAAAGATCTAAGATCGATAAATAGTAGAATACCAAAAGTGAGGACCTCCTAATTTCATAGTTGGATTTAACATAGCAGATAAACCAAAAATAGGAGGGATTGGAAAAAAATATTTTTTAAACTTTTTTTTTATTTCATTTATTGCAAGTTCATAAATGTCCCTTCCCTCGCTAAAATCAACAAACAAATTAGCAAGTGCGACAATATAAACTAAACAGTTAGAAATAGTCGGATAATATTGTCCAGAAAAAGCATTTGTAGCCACATGAAAATGTTCTAAAAAATCTAAAAGAATTTTAACATTAGTCCAATCTTGGGTAGTTAGCATTTCATCATCATCCTCACCACCTACCCGAGAATTAAACGTAGCATTAATTGGGTTTCTATATTCATACGCTACTACTAAACTTTCGTACATGTAATTCCACCTAGTCGGGCAAGGTTTAGGAACCTTTCTTTCTCGAAGGCCATATTCGTCATTTTATGAAATATTCTCTAAGTCTACTTCTACTGTTTGAATAAAATAGCCAATTAAGAGTCATTTTCACCTTTTCAATTTCTATGTTTAATATTCGCATACCATCACCAACAATTAAATGATAAATATGACAAACACATCTAACATGGAAAATATTAGTAAATGCAGGATTAAGTGTTTTTGTTAGCATGCCTATTGCACTAGTGTTGCTAGAAGCATTATCCATAGAAATTGACATTATTTTATCACTAAAGCAAACATATCTGCATACATCTGAAACAGTGTTAGCTATAAACCTACCCGTGTGCCGTGAATTAATTATTCTATATGCAATTATGCGTTTTTGCATTGTCCAGTCTTCGTCTATCCAATGACTTGTTACAGTTAGATAATCACAGTCATTTCCACTTTTACCAATATCAGTTGTAATAGAAATACGATTAGTTATATGAGTAAATAAATAGCGCAAATATTATTCATATTCATGCTTAAATTTATAAATATCGGCCTTAACTGTTGCGCGAGGCCAACCTTTATTAGTAAGATTAAATACTCTTCTAATATAATGAATCCATGCAGGATTAGAAGCAAAAGTATAAGGCAAACACATAACAGTAATCATTTTCGCTAATTCTTCACGATCCTTATTTGGATCGTAATATAAAATACCTCCGGTGATAGTGTTTATTCCTGGTTGAACTAGATTTGAACCAGTACTTGGGTTAACTGTAGAATCAACACTTGTCCTCCCCTCTTGTTGCGCTTTCAATTGCAAATATCTAGCCTTATCGCTAGGGTGTAATTTTATATGCTTAACTAAACTACCCGTGCCGCTACGATCTCCAGTATACCTATGAACAAGTAATTTCCCCCAAGATTTACACTTAGCCTTATTTTGTTCTCTTAGTTGAATAAAAAAATACCAAACTAATGATGTTTCTGTACGTTTAGGAGGTTGTCTACTAAAAATGGGAGTTGGTACGGGTGGGTGTGCCGGTTCATCACCTAAGTTATGAGTAGGACTAGTAGGTGTATCATCTAAATCTGGTGCTTGGGTTTCATCATCATCATCATCCTCATTTCCCTCTAAGATAGGTGCATTAGGATAAAAAGCATTCATATTATCATCGTCTATTCTATCACCTACTGCTACATCATGTAGAAAATCAATATCGCTAAATTGAAAACAAGGGTGATCACTATCAAGGATTCCGAAGGGTTCATTAGGACATCTAGGTTGGTTACTACTTTCAACTTGCTTATCTTTTCTAGGTCGGGCAGCCGGGGGAGGGGGAGTTGTTTGGCCACTACTTTCACCGATTTTACCTTTTCCTTTACCGAACATATTTTTCAACGAAAATGCCATAATAATTAGAATTAAGCAAACTAAAACACAAAAAAATACTATTAGCACGTAAGGGTTGAAACGAGTTTACCGGATTGACGAACAACTTCTTGAAAATTGAAAATCGTTGAACTTGAACACTTGAAAACTTCAATTCAACAACTTCACAATTTTTCACGAATTTGCAACAATAAATTAAGCACTTGCACTAGAAAGATTGAAAGAGAGCTTGAGAGATATTGATGAATTGGTGAATAAAAATGAAAGAATTAGGGGGTATTTATAGTTGAGAAATGGGAAATAGTGTAATTATATAAAGTTTGTGGTTAAATTAAAGTTTGGAGGCCAAATGGCTATTTTTTTAAACTTTCAAACGGCTACTTTTTGCAAAGAGCCGTTCTGAAATTATTTTAAATTTTTTTTTTTTTGAAAAATGGCCGTTGGAACCGCCAGAACCGGTCCAGAGCCGCCAGCCGGTTCCGGTTCTGGCGGGTCCAGTTCCAGCGGTTCCAACGGGTAGAACCGCTCCACCACGGTTCCCTGGAATCGGTAGAACTGGAACCGCCGGAACCGCCGGAACCGGGCCGCCGGAACCGGCAGAACCGGCAGAGCCATGGTTCCGGTCCGGTTAGCGACACCCAACAGCCTTACTCCATACAGACAGTATTGATGAAATTAACCACCCAGATATCACTAACAAATTTTACCCTATACAGACAATATTAATGAAATTAACCAGGAATTATTAGGGTTCTTGGAATCTACTTCAAAGCAACGTGGCCCCTTGGAATCAATATTTCTCATTGCACATTGATTACTAGTCTTACACAATGGGAATGGAGAAATTTCTGGTACATAGTTGCTTCCCTTTAAATGGATCTTATGCGGCACGAATTTAAATTAATCTAGCCGGGCCATTATATTTCGCATACCAAATGGTTAAACCAAGAAAAATAATAATCAAAAAGGGCCATATTCTCTTACCAAGGGAAGATATCATACTTGCTGAGCACTTAGGTTGATTTGTAGTTGATCAGATATTGAGGAAGTAGAATATTAAACCAAGTCTATTAGTCTCTGTCAAGCCATTCTGGATTCTTCTCAGATTGACTTAATTCCACGTGCATCTCTAGTTGTCATGAACAACACCCTAGTGAACTGATCACTTTGGTACATTAATTTGAAAATTTCATCACTGATTTCTTTTCTTTTTTTGAAGAGCAAACATGTAGGTACGCAAAAGGACCATTATTTTTAATGCATATACCCTACAAATTAACGAATCATATCGTTTAATGGCTTTCCCAGTTATACGTTTGAGTACGTTAAAATCAAGAAGACAAATTGAGGATATGTCAATTTCGCACGGATGGTTTCACCATTGAGAACAGATTACTCTATTCTAGATAATGACATTGATAACAATGTATAGTTAAATAGGGTGGAAGAAGAAACAATTGGTGTGGAGGCATGAAATGTGGAAGCTTAGGGAGCATATATGAAGCAGTCTTGGCATAGTACTCAGTAAATGCAGTGTGGGGATTACTGTAGTATTATCTTTTTGTCCATTTATGAGGGTATACTTGCTAAATGAAGAGTCACATTGTCTCCAAAATATCAAGGATTTGAGAAAAGATCTGTTCCTTGCTGTTTAACAAAGCATACAAATTGCTTACAACCAGAGAAATGGTTACTTATCAGCAAATTTGCCTAATTTGTTACTAGTAAAAATCTGTTTATAGAAGAGAATTGGGGGTTATGGTATTTCTAGTTTGTGTTAGTCATGAAAATAATGTTACTTTTACCTCAGCCAAACATCGCAAACTTGTAAATTGTAGTAATATTGAAAAAAGAAACTGGGAAATGGATAATTTAAATAAGTCCTACTAATTTCATCAAATCAAAGTCAACCGACTAGATGTACCACTAAGTTAAGATTTCTTACTCGTTTCCAAAATTAAGTGGTTCAAATACCATTTCAAAAATGTCAATGATTGAATCCAAGAAAATCTGATATTCTGTGGATTCACAAGATCCGGGATTAAATTTTTTTTTTAACTTAGTTGTAGTTGGTAATGATTAGGCAGTGCACTAATTCGAGAATGATTAATTAGCCGCAATTAGATAAAAGTAGAAGCAAACCCCATAACAGGGATTTCAATTTTAGCCAAAATACCATAAGTAGAAGCCAACTTTGCAAGGTAATTAGTCAAAAGCACCATTATATATAGTACTTCCACAAATGATATTGGACTTTGTTTGGTTACTTTGTCAATGAGTGGGAGGTTTACTAGCTATATCCATCAAAACCAGTTGGCAAAGAATGAAACAGAACTAAATAATATACTGGTGAAGTTGATGGAAGCAACAAATCTTAGAGTTTTTTGAACTCCAAGATCTTGGGTTCATTTTTCGTATCAGTAAGGTGACATGTAATCTGTAATCTGTCATTTGCTTGGTTATGACTTTTGTATCAATTTACTACCTTAAATTTCTCTTGGGTTAAAGCAGTTCAACTATAACCTTAACATGATTTGATATTGTTCACTTTGGATCAAGTTCATAAAATTTACTTCAAAATACCGTACACCATTAAAAAATTCCTATCTTTCAATTACTAATACAGGGTACACCTAATAACTTCAAATTAATTGGAGTCAACTATTCTATTTAAGCACTATACAAATGCCCTTCTGGTGCGTGTTTAAGTGGGCGCATTACTAATGCCCTTCTGGTGCGTGTTTAAGTGGGCGCATCTTAACAAATTCAATCTTCAAAGGATCCATCATATATTGATTATTTTTACGCTGGCTATTATTGCCTGTTTGGCCAAGCTTTTTTTTGTCAAAAGTACTTTTTTAAGAAGCACTTTTGAGAAAAATATATTTAGAAGCAATTTTTTAAAGCTTGGCCAAACACTAATTGCTAATCATAAGTGCTTTTCAAACTAGTTAGCCAAACACAAACTTTTTCTCACCAAAAGTACTTTTGAGAAAAGTACTTCTCAAAAGTAGTAATTTTTTACAATTTGGCCAAACGGGCTATTAGTCTATCGTAATTCTTATTTATTTCGAATTATGTTTTGCGAAACTCACCATAGGCGAAATTTTTGTCATGGCCTTTGCAGAAAGACTTGCCTTTCAAAATAACTCAACTCAAACTAAAAAACAAGAATATAAGAAAAGAAAGAATGACACACAGAAAAAAGAAGCAGCATAAAAATGCAAATGATCAGAATTATTGATAACTCACTAAGTGGGCGTTCGGATATAAGAATTGTAAAATTTGAAAAAAAGTGAAATATATTTTCAAGTGATAATAGTATAATTTGAAAATTAGAGTTGTATTTGGACATGAATATAATTTTAAGTTGTTTTTGAATTTTTGTGTGTGATGTGAAGTAAAATTTTTGAAAAATAGCTTTTTTGTTATAAACTAAAGCAAAAGACAAGAACAATAGAACAAGAACAATAGCAATAGAGAGAAGAGTAGAGAGAGTTCTTCTTATTGAGTTGAGAGGGGTGAATTACAATGGTAGAGAGCACCTCTATTTATAGGGAGGAGGAAGATCTTGCTACCAATAATAGGACTCTAAAATCTCTCTAATTAAGTACATTAAAGACATTCACCTTAAATAGAAGTGTAAGAATCTTCTATTTCATAACACTCCCCCTTGAATGTCTATTCAATGATGTGCCTCATAAAACCTTAAAACCAAAACCCAATGGGAAAAATTAAAGTAAGGAAAAAGAGTACACATGTTTGAATATGCGCCTATTGGTTGCCTCGTTAAAAACCTTGCAAGGAAAACCCAGTGGGACAAAACCTTGTAAGGGAAAAAGAGTGCAACGCGTATTGACTCCCCCTAATGAGTACATCAATTTATATCCTTGAGCATTTGCATTCCAATCTTGTGCATCATCTTCAAAACGATCTTTGGTAGAGATTTGACAAATCAACCATATTGACTTGAATAAATATTCCGTACCTTGAAATCATCATTCTTGATAGATATGAACATCTTCATATAATGTCGTGGAATAGCTCTTCAATATCTCCATAGATGCATTCTCAAATCCATCATGCTTATAGTTATGGCAAGATACATATGTACACAAATTGCACTTAGGATGTGGTACTTCAGGACCACGAATTGCATATGCTTCAAGCAACTTAAATCTTTCAAGTTAAGTCATGTAAGTCACATAATAAACTTTAGCTGCATATCAAGCTTTCATTAGTGATACTAAACAAATAAGATATCGAAAACTGACTATACATACCTTTGACTTTTATCTTTCAAGCATTTGAACTATAGGTTCAAAACTACATGTCTTTCATATGGAATCAATTCTTCTTGAATTGTATCTCTTCCATTTAGTTGCTTTCTTTGAGTCAGCAAATGCGTATAGCATGCTTTGCAATATGTTGCAATTGCATTTCCTTTTTATGAACTACAGGTTCATATCATGATATTCGGGGATATACATATACAAATGAAAATTCATCCCATGTAACACTTTCTCAAATGTTTATCATGTCTCCCCCCCATGTTAGTAAAGCTAACATGTTTCCTCAACTTTGGGAAATCATCTTTGTGCATTATGTCAATATACACAGCACCTTAGTAATAAGATGAAATTATTTGGTTCCTGACCTTGAACCACTTGTGAGGGGAGAATATACTCTCGTATACAACTTATATCAAACTGATATATATATAACTTTGTTCTCATAATGAACAGTTTAGCTATTAAGTGGAAGCACTCAATAATTATCTTGCTAAACCAACTTTGATATAAACCAACTTATCAAGATGAACTGTCTTGAGTAGAGAATCTGGAAACTATGCTCGAAGTTAGATTACTGAGCGATTTACCTCGCAAGCACTGCCAGGCTGCGGGTCAATAACAATTGCGCATGTAGCCATTCCATAGATGCATCATATGTGGTATACATGGCAGGTGAATGGGCCCATATTCACCTTTGATATTTCCAGAATCAAGGGGCTTCAACCCGAACTCTTTAGTTGGTCAGTTCATTACTGATAACAAGAACTTCTAGTTCTTTGATATTCACCTATGTGAATTTGCACATCATACTTCAAATGAGATGGCTAACACGAATATCAACTGAATAAATTATCAATATTGGTAAATTTCAAATTTACACCATGACATGTGCACTTATCAATAAACTTCGGGTTTATTATGACATGGGTTTTATACCAATAGATATCCACTTTATTGTGGCATTCTTTCGTTTGTGTAGTACAAACTGGAGAACAAAGCGGGTAGCTTTTCATATACAAATTACCCCGCTACAAGTTGTAGTAATAGGAGAATCAAAGCCTTCCTTTATTTATAGTCTCAATATCATCAATCGCCTTCGCGTGTACTTTTGGAAACTGGATAAGTTTCTTTGAGACTTACTACAGCACAATACTCAATTGTGTTTCTCCAACATAGTAATAATTGGCTCTTCGAGAGCTCTCAATTAATTTTGTACTACCACAGACTGAGGTTCGAGATCCTCACATTCTTGCATTCCGTATTTTCAAGAGTCTCAGGCTCAATAGATTCTTCGTGAATCTCGGAATTAATCAAATCATGAGCGTCCTCATGTGATTCTTTCATAGTGTCATTTAGATCGTTCTTTTTCCTCTTTCTAGGATTTCGATCTTTGGAACCTAATGGTCTGCCACGCTTCTGGCGTGCATTTGACTCATTGGATATGACACTAGATATTTGTCCAATAGGGACTTCAATACGGATCGGAACTTTTTCCCGCGTGAATGTGTGATTTCGTTATCCTCTTCAAGTCCGTAAATGCGTCAGGCATTTGATTTGCTATTCTTTGCAAATGGATAATCTTTTGTGCCTCTTTCTTTCAAATAGAGGTATGTGGATCAAGATGAGATAATGATGCATTTTTCCACAAAATTTCCCGCAAGATGAGATAATGATGCATTTTTCCACAAAATTTCCCGTTTGGTTTCACCAACTTCTCCCCCTAATTTTGGGAAAAGTGTCTCATCAAATTGACAGTCTGCAAATAGTGCAGTGAACAAATCTCCTGTCAATGTTTCGAGGTAGCGAATAATGGAGGACGCGTCAAACTCAACATATATTCCTAACCTCCTTTGCAAATCCATTTTGGTGCGGGATGGCGGTGCTACAGGCACATATACTGCGCATCCAAAGCTTCTTAAATGGGATATATTGGGTTCATGACCCAAAACCAATTGCAATGGGGAATATTTGTGTCAATTCGTCAGTCAGAGACGAACTAGCATTGCTGCATGCAAAATGGCGTGACCCCAAACCGAAGTGGGCAGCCGACGAACTAGCATTGCTTCATGCAAAATGGCGTGACCCCAAATCGAAGTGGGCAGCCGACAAACTAGTATTGTTGCATGCAAAATGGCGTGAACCCAAGTCGAAGCGGGCAGCCGACAAACTAGCATTGTTGCATTCAAAATGGAGTGAACCCAAACCGAAATGGGCAGCCTCGTTTTCATGAAGAATTCAAGATTATTCTCATCTATTGTCTCAATATGATATCCATTTTGAATGATATCTTTAAAACTCAACAAGTTCCTTTTAGACTTGGAGGAGAACACTTTGATTGATATCATTAAAACTCAACAAGTCCTTCTTAGACTTGGAGGAGAACATTGCATTCTCTATGATTAACGTCATGCCTTTGGGCAGAGTTACAATTGCTCTTCCGGAGCCTTCAATCAATTTACTACTTCCATAGATTGTAGTAATGTTTGCCTTACACAATTACTCTTCTTTTCTTTGAGTATTGTATGTGTAGTACATGAATCAACTAGGCAAATACTTTTACAATTGGACGTTGGTCCAAGTTCGCTTTGTGAGATATCCATATTTGCTATCCCATAGTTTAACATACAAAAGAAATACACGAACATAGGAATAAACAAGTTCAATTCTTTTGTGTCACATAATATCTTCAAAATCTGCTACTAACAGTTGGCTAACAAAATCAGATATGTTATCCATAATCAATTCCTTTGCAGTTTGAAAATTTCAGCGTTTTTCATAAGACAATCGATTATTAAACACACACAATCGATTGTTGGAACATAGACAATCGATTGTTAAACACACACAATCGATTATTTGTTATTTTTGAAAAACTTCGTAGCATACTGTCTTAAGACAATCGATTGTTAAACATCGACAATCGATTGTGGATGATTTTTGAAAAATTCCAGATTACACTGCCTAACGACAATCGATTGTTAGATATAGACAATCGATTGTGGGTGATTTTTGAAAAATTCCAGACCTCTGTTTCAAGACAATCGATTGTTAGACAAAGACAATCGATTGTTGGCTATTTTTGAAAAATTCCAGAACACTGTTTCAAGACAATCGATTGTTAGCCAAAGACAATCGATTGTTGATCAATTGTTTTTCAACTTTAATGCAAAAATAGTTGATAATCGACTAGTTTTTCAGGCTAGTCGATTACCCCCACTGGAAAATAAAAGTTTTATTGATATTTGAGCATATTGAAGATATTCTAAAGAACTACTGCTAACATTGCATCATGAACTAGCTAATACGAGCTAATACTAATGACTATTAGATTATTCACTAACTAATACAAATAAGTAGAACAAAATCAAATAACTCCATCTTCTTTCATCATGGTCCTATCGCCGATTAGGTGGTCTATTTTCCCCTCGGGTTGCTCAAAGAAGTCTGCCACATCCAGGTGGGTGATGTCCTCATTGTCGTCATAGACAAAGTTTGTTTCAGGGCCTTTTCTCTTTCGAGATGCTTGATAAAGGTCAACCAAGTGTCTTGGTATACGGCAAATCTTTGACCAGTGCCCTTTCCCACCGCAACGATAACATATAGTTTCTGAACTATTTGCCTTAGGATCTTCGGGATCCCGTTTCTGCTTTCGGTGGTTATCTTTCTTTGGGGGGTGACGGACTTCTTTGGAATTTCTTCCTTGTCCACGTCCTTGGCTTTGACCCCGTTTATGACCGTGATCATGGTCCCTTTTATGTTTGGCATAATGCGAGTGCACCATATCTGCTTCAGGCAGTGGTGTAGACCCAGTTGGTCTATTTTCGTGATTTCTCATGAGCAGGTCATTATTTCGCTCAGCCACTAGTAAGAGAGAAATCAGTTCAGAGTACTTCGTAAAGCCTTTCTCTCGGTACTGTTGCTGCAGTACCATATTGGAGGCATGAAACGTTGTAAACGTTTTCTCAAGCATATCGTAATCGGAGATGTTATCTCCACATAGCTTCAGTTTAGAAGTAATTCTGAACATAGCAGAATTATATTCAGAAACGGACTTAAAGTCATGTAGCCTCAGATGGGCCCAATCATATCGTGCTTGTGGCAGAGTGACCAACTTCAGGTTGTCATATCTCTCCTTTAAGCTGTTCCACAAAACGAGTGGATCCTTGACGGTGAGATATTCAATCTTCAAACCTTCGTCAAGGTGGTGGCGCAAGAAAATCAAGGCCTTCGCACAATCTTGGGTGGATGCTTTTTCTTTATCTTTGAGGGTGTCTCCGAGACCCATAGCATCTAGGTGGATTTCAGCATCCAACACCCATGTCATATAGTTCTTGCCCGAAATTTCAAGGGCAACGAACTTTCTTTTCATAATGTCAGACATACTCGAAAATTAAATTAGGAAGAGGGAAAATACCTTGGATTTTCGAGAATGATACTTGAGACGGTAGAGTCTCGTGCTGATAACGTGTTATAAACTAAAGCAAAAGACAAGAACAATAGAACAAGAACAATAGCAATAGAGAGAAGAGTAGAGAGAGTTCTTCTTATTGAGTTGAGAGGGGTGAATTACAATGGTAGAGAGCACCTCTATTTATAGGGAGGAGGAAGATCTTGCTACCAATAATAGGACTCTAAAATCTCTCTAATTAAGTACATTAAAGACATTCACCTTAAATAGAAGTGTAAGAATCTTCTATTTCATAACATGAATTTTTTTAAATTTTCAAATAATTCTAAAATTTATCTTCAAATAAAATTTCATGGCCAAACACTGATTTTAAATATAAGCGAAAAATTTCGAAAAAGGATTTTTTTTTAATTTGCGAAACGGGCCCTAAGTATCTCACCTTGAACTTGAATAGAGAAATGAGAAAAACTGAAGTGCTGGTGAAGACATTAAGCGGCAAATGCTTTAGTCAAATCGCTTTCTAAAACACTGGCCTCGTGTGGGATCCAAACTACTTAAATTTCAAATCTGAAATTGGAAGCAGAATAAACCTTAATGGAGAAATCCATCCCACTTTATAGCAGAATCATACATTTCGGAGTAAATTTATCAAAAATAGGGTTAATTGACAAATTAACATGAGATTTCCAATTCGGATTTAGTCTGGCCCCAATATAAATATCGAATATCGGGGGAGAATCAGAAAAAAAGTGAGCCCTCTAATTCAAGTTGTAGGTGAAGTTCAAACCTCTGTACCTAATAGTTCAAGCCAGACTTAAGTTTTAATTGCTTGCGCAATTTCCCCTCTTTTTGGGCTGGTTCAGTAGTCGATTAGGTTTAATTAGAGATAATTATCGTATGTCTTAAAATAAACCACTGGCCATTTCGAAATTAGTGGTAGACACTGAGAAATAGGCTTTTGTAAAGATTCGATTAGAAAATAAACATGATTTTCAAATTGGTTATGAATAAAATATCATCTTTGACCATGAGATGGAAAGATCTCAAACTATTCCCATCAATCATTGCTCAAATTCTAGATGTCTGCTGATAATACCGAAATTACACTGTTTAGTTATCATATACTCCCTCCTTTTCAATTTATGTGAAACTATTTGACAGAGCATGAAATTTAAGAAAAGAGAGAAAATTTTAAATTTATGGTGTAAAATAAAGCACATATATTTTGTATAGCTATAAATCATTGCATAAAAGTAAATTATTTCCAAATAGGGAAAGATGTCATTCTTTTTGGCGCGGACTAAAAAAGAAATAAGTTCACATAAATTGAAACGGAGGGAGTACAATGATGCATTATTTCAGCATGAAGAGCATAAAATAAATGGAAAAGGTCTAAAAATACCACTCAACTTTCAGAAACGGTCTATCCATGCCATCCATTAAACAAATGCTCATTTTATGTCACTGCCGTTACACATTTCCCTCATCCATGCCATTATTGTTTAACAACCCAATTCCATGCCACTGCCGTTAGTCAATAATGGCATGGATGGGCCAAATGTGTAACGACAATGACATGAAATGAGCATTTTTTAAACAGATGACATGGATAGACTATTTCTGAAAGTTGAGTGGTATTTTTAGGCCTTTTCCGCATAATAAAACTCTCTTACATGAATCAGATTAAAGATCAAAATTTGGCAGCTCAAATACGACAAACTTGAGAGGATAAAACCTAGACGTGTCTAAACAAATTAATCAAATGTAATTGCAATTAGGGATGACAAACGGGCTGGTTGGGTCGAATATAAGCGGATCAAAACGGGTAATTTTAAAAACAGATAAATTATCAGACCAAACTTGTATTTGAGACGGATAAAAAACGAGTTTATCCAGCGAATAATATGGATATCCATATTATCCATACTTCTTAAATATGGTCACTTATGAGAGAATTCCTAATCTTCCAAACTTGAGAAACTTCAATTTGAGGCTTTACAGATGTAAAAGTTAAAAACATTAGTTATCATTTATTTAATCATTTTCTAAGTGATAGTACGGTTTTTATTCATATTCGATCCGTTTCTAAATGAATCATTATTTAACTTACTTTTTAATAAATATATAAATGAATAACTATTTTCTTTTAATCATTTTGCTACTCCTAATTATAATTATAATGATAGGATGATAGAGGGTTCATTGGATAACCTTAGATGAATACCACTCTTCTAAAATGTACTAACAGAAGATTCGAACATTAGAATGCTGGTATAGGCTCTAATTTCAATAGTTGTTTTAACTAGTATCATTTTCTTTGCGCGCGTAACTTACACAAATTAGATTCCCGTTTGAGGAAATAAAATTGATAATGGACGAGTCTATGATTGTAAGCCCAATGAGCCATGGGAAATAAGCCCAAATGAAAGCAGCATGATGGGCGGATTCTACTCCGCTATTCAATTTCTGGATCAGTCAAGAGAATTCACGTGCAGGGCAAGTGCACAGATAGTCATTCTCAAGGATATTATTAAAGATTAGCCAGTACTTATTTTTTTTCTGAAATTTTAAATTAAAAATCTTAAATGCAGAATAACTCAAATAAAAATATTAAATTGAGGACGCATTAACTAATTCTTAAATAACTGTCCTTTAAAATAGTTAACTAGTGTCATTTCTACATCCGATTCCATTGCGGCCCCTCAGATCAAGCTGAGCATATGGTGGACAAACCATGGGTTATAATTTGGGAATATCAGAAGGTGTCACGTATTAGAGGGCTTGGTTTGAATTATTGATTTAGTTGACTTTTTTTTTAATCAATCCTTTTGGTTTAATCATTTCTGTACGTCAATAATATTTGACATGGTCATTTTATATATAACTGGAAATAATTTTCATAGTAATAAACAAGAGGCGTAAAATTAAGTTTATTACGCATCAACATATGCTGAATTTTTTGTTTGAAAAGATAATTTTCACTGCATAACAATGCATCTTCCCTAACACAAATCACCGGGCAGTAATGAAAAAAATATATAAAGAAGTCTCGAGCAGTGACCTAGTCAGATTTTTTTTAAGGGAGTTCATGTGGGGTCTAGCCCCATATGTAGTCGCCAATTTTATTAACTTGGTTTGGTTTCGTAACTAACCTTATTAAATTGGTATGATTTGATAGCCAACTTTTGAATTGGTATGATTTGGTATCCAGTTTTGTTGACTTGGTTTGGGTTGGTAGCCAACTTTGTTGAATTGTGAAAAGTGTGTGTAAATTGCCAAATATTGTAGGCTTTATAGAGTGAAGCTTTGTCTATAAAAGGAGAGCTTCAACTCTCATTTCAACACACCAATAAAGAGAGAAAAGAGAGAGCAAGATATTCCATAATTGTAAGAAAATAGTTTGTGAAGAAAAATAGAGCGTGAGAGATATTGTAGTGAGGTGAAAAGCAAAAGAGTGTTTACTTCTATTGAGGGTGTAGTGGTCTTAGGAGTATTTTTACTCGTTACTACACAGTGCAAAATTCCTCGCTATAGTGATATCACTTGCTCCTCTTGGCCGTGGTTTTTCCCTTATTCAGAAGGGTTTCCACGTAAACTGTTGGTGTCATTTTTTCTGCTTTCTATTCTTGATGATTGAATCATAACTTAGTGTTCTGCGTTTATCGCTAATACCGTAAGTACTATTTTTCCGGGGTTTATTCCCAACAAGTGGTATCAAAGCCAATGTTCAGTCTAAGATGCTCTGTGGTTGCAGCCCAGTCTGATCTTTCACATCAGAAAAGAATTACTTTGGTCTCATAATAAATAGTATTTGTATTTGTGATAAACGATGGAAGCCAACACTAGTAGAATGATTACTTTGAATGGCTCAAATTATGCCATTTGGAAGGGCAAAATGGGAGATTTGCTCTATGTCAAGAATTTTTATCTACTTGTCTTCGCTACTATAAAACCTGATAATAAATCAGATGAAGAGTGGAGTTTGTTATACAGGCAGGTTTGCAGCTTTATTAGACAGTGGGTTGACAATAATGTTTTGAACCATATTTCTGGGGAGACACATGTTCGAACCCTTTAGGAGCACCTTGAAAATTTGTATGCTCGAAAAAATGGAAATAACAAGATGTTTCTAATAAAGTAGATATTGGGTTTAAAATACCATGAGAGATCCGCGATGACAGATCATCTGAACAATTTTCAGGGGACCATGAACCAGTTATCTGCTATGTGCATTAAATTTGATGAAAAAATTCAAGGTCTTTTTCTACTTGGTTCCTTATCAGATTCTTGGAAAGTTCTTAGAACTTCATTATCAAATTCTACTCCGGATGGTGTGATCTCTATGGATCTTGCCAAGAGCAGCCTTTTAAATGAAGAGATGAGAAGAAAATCTCAAGGTTCCTTCTCATCAGATGTCTTGGTTACTGATTCTAGGGGGAGAAACAAGAATCGGGGTTCTCAAAATAGAGAACATAATAGAAGCAAATCTAAAAGCAGACTTGAAGATATTGAGTGCTATCATTGCAGGAAGAAAAGGCACACAAAGAAGTTCTGCCGGATTTTGAAAAAGGAGAATAGAGACAAGGAAGAACAAAAAGAATATGGCAATCGTGTGGCCACTGTCACTACAGAAGATCTTGTTACTGTCCTTGATGCAGATTTGATAAATATTGCTTGTGATGAGTCAAGCTGGGTTGTGGACAATGGTGCGTCATCTCATGTGAAATCTAGGAAGGGTTTTTTCTCATCCTATACTCAGGGTGACTATGGAATTTTGAGTATGGGTAATGAGACTATATCTAGGGTGGCTGGTGTTGGAACAATTTGTTTGAAAACTAGTATTGGAACTAAACTAGTATTAAACGATGTAAAGCATACACCTGATGTTCGTTTGCACTTGATCTCTGTTGGTGTTTTGGATGATAAGGGATATGTTAGTACCAATGGTACTGGAAAGTGGAAGCTCACCAAAGGGCTCCATGATTGTGGCTCGTGGGGAAAAACATCATGGTCTATACTGGACTACGGCCTCTACATGTTTTGATATGGTGAATGCCATTGAGAGCCATAACTTTTCAACGTTATGACATAAGAGGCTTAGCCACATTAGCAAGAAAGGACTAAATGTTTTGGCTAAGAAGAAACTGTTGTCAAATTTTGAAAGTAAAAAATTAGAAAAATGTGAGCACTGCTTGGCTGGAAAACAAAAAGGGTTTCTTTCCAATCTCATCCTCCTTCAAAGATAAAGTTGCTTGAGTTGGTGCATTCAGACTTATGTTTTGGCTAAGAAGAAATTGTTGTCAAATTTTGAAAGTGCAAAATTAGAAAAATGTGAGCACTGCTTGGCTGGAAAACAAAAAGGGTTTCTTTCCAATCTCATCCTCCTTCAAGAAAGACAAAGTTGCTTGAGTTGGTGCATTCAGACTTATGTGGTCCAATGAAGACAAGGACTATGGGTGGTGCACTTTATTTTGCTACCTTTATTGATTATTGTTCAAGAAAACTTTGGGTTTACATCTTGATGACCAAAGACCAAGTGCTGGGTGTCTTTAAGCAGTTTTAGGCTTCAGTTGAAAGAGAAACTGGAAAGAAGCTGAAGTGTATTCGTACTGATATCGGTGGTGAATATTGTGGACCGTTTGACGAATACTGCAAGCAGCAGGGTATTAGACACCAGAAGACTCCCCCTAAGACTCCTCAGCTTAACGGTTTAGCAGAAAGGATGAATATGACCTTGATGGAAAGAGTTAGATGTTTGCTTTCTGAAGCAAAGTTGCCGAATTCCTTTTGGGGTGAGGCTTTGTTAACCACCGCACATGTTATTAATCTATCCCCTGCAGTTGCTTTGCAAAGTGATGTTCCAAATAGAGTTTGGTATGGCAAGGATGTTTCCTATGATCACTTGAAAGTATTTGGTTGCAAAGCTTTTGTACATGTGCCTAAAGACGAGAGGTCAAAATTAACTGCTAATACAAGGCAGTGCATCTTCATTGGTTATGACCTTGATGAGTTTGGTTACATGCTATATGATTTAATTGAGAAGAAGGTCGTGAGAAGCCGTAATGTTATCTTCGTGAAGGATCAAACCATTGAAGATATTAGTAAAGCGGAGAAGCTAAAATCTTCAAGATCTGAAGGCTTGGTTAATCTTGATCAAGTTCCCCATACAAATGCGGATGACGTTGGTGGGCTCAATGATGGTGATGCCCATAACCATATTCCGGATCAGTATATTGATGGTGAGGGTGATAATAAGCTAATGTTCATGAGGTAGATGCTCCCACTCACGAATTTGTGGAAGAGTTAGATATTCCACTCAGGAGGTCTTCTAGACCTCATACTCCTTCCTCTCGCTATTCACCCGATGAGTATGTATTACTCACTGATCGGGGAGAACCTGGATGTTATGCGCGGGTCAAAACGATTCACACGAGTGAAATCCTGCTGATATGTTAACCAAGATGGTACTAAGAGACAAGTTCAAGATATGGAAAGAACTTGTCGGAATCTGCTCAAACTAGAAGTCCGGTGTTACCTCCTTCAGGTGAATAGGACGGGAGGGGGAGTTTGTGGGGTCCAGCCCTATATGTAGTAGCCAATTTTACTGATTTGGTTTGGTTTGGTAACCAACCTTAGTGAATTGGTACGATTTGGTAGCCAACTTTGTTGACTTGGTTTGATTTGGTAGCCAACCTTTGAATTGGTATGATTTGGTATCCAATTTTATTGACTTGGTTAGGGTTGGTAGCCAACTTTGTTGAATTATGAAAAGTGTGTGTAAATTGTCAAATATTATGGGCTTTAGAGAATGAAGCTTTGTCTATAAAAGGAAATCTTCAAATCTCATTTCAACACACCAACAAAGAGAGAAAAGAGAGAGCAAGGTATTCCATAAACTGTAAGAAAATAGTTTGTGAAGAAAAATAGAATGTGAGAGATATTGTAGTGAAGGGAAAGAAGCAAAAGAGTGTTTACTTATTTTGACGGTGTAGTGGTCTTAGGAGTATTTTTACTCGTTACTACACAGTGTAAAATTTCTCTCTTAAGTGATATCAGTTGCTCCTCTTGCCGTGATTTTTCCCTTATTCAGAAGGGTTTCTACGTAAAATCTTGGTGTCATTTTTGCTGCTTTCTATTCTTGATGATTGAACCATAACTTAGTGTTCTGCGTTTATCACTAATACCATGAATACTATTTTTCCGGGGTTTATTCCCAACAGTTCAAGCTTTAAACAAGTCAATTAATTTTTTTCAATTGATGGGTGTACTTAAAAGTTTAAATTAAACTCTACAATATTAAGCTAGACCATATAAATACCTGTAATTGAACTACTGTTTTATAAATCAAAACTAACATAATTAGCATAAAACCAAAGGAAAGAGTGAGCCGAAAGGATTTTATAGTTGGAATTCAAACCCATAAACTCCACCTCATTTTAAACACGGTTGGCCGCTGAAAGCTGCCTATCTCAATTGTATTTAGGTTATTCAAATTATAACTTATAAACACAGAAAATAATATTTGACTTATAGTATAGTATAATTTTTCATCAAAGATGTTCCTTGATCACCCTTGGCACCATGTACCTGAGCCATTGGTTTCGAGGAAGTCCAAATATTCTAAAATCATGACTAGTCATGAGTTTCCAATACTCAGGTTCAAATGCTTACTATGTTATAAACTAGTTGTAATTTCAAAACAATGATGTACCAAAACAAAACAAAATAAAGACAGTAAATGAATCATGACTAAGACCTATTTTAATTATGAAATATCACTTTCATCCAATTCTAAACTTCTATTTCTTCACTCTCCGAAAGAGAAAAAGTTTTAAGATGTAACACATTGCGCACGGGTAAAATCGGAGGCAAAGTCTTACCTGATTCCCCAATGAGAGAACGAAGGTGAAGCACATATCAAAGTGATTATAATCGAGGCCAAGAATCCCTCATGTCGAGACTCGGAAATAATGAACGATGTATTTGAGATCGAACACAGTAAAGCGACGCACTCCGGACCAAGTATGGATTCTGGACCTCGGGAGACGCGGTGAACGATTATGCACAACGGATAGGGGGCCATGATATTCTCCCTCAACACAGATATTACCGTGCGAATCCAGTTCAGTATCAATTATATATCAACAGTTACCGAAAAAAGAAGATTTTTACCTCTTTTATACTTGTATTAGGACTGAAATTCTCCTACTATATAAAGTAAATTTTTTTCTTTTGTCTCACTTATTGTAACATGCAATTGAAAGCAATACAAATTTACTTTTATCTTCTAGCTACTGTTAAAAGCATTACTCACTTGTTCCTTTATTCACGCGATCGAGGGTCCAATCAAGGACAAGTTCTACTATTCAATCTAAGATTAGTCCTGGTCATTAAACTGCGATTGCTTTAATCATTTATTTTATTGTTAATTCATCTATCTATTATAATTAATTACTCGTGTTGAATTAAACCATGTATCCTTTAAACCGCGTATAAATTTAATTGTTACTTTTTTTGGGGTAAACAGTTTGGCGCCCGCCGTGGGGCTAAGGATAATAGTGGTGATTTGGTACGAATCTACATAACAAACCCTATTTTATGCTTGTTCTTTGAAATCTTAATTCCAAGTCAGTCTAGGAATGTCAAACTCTCAGTCTGCTCACTAGAATGTTGACGTTGAGTCAACCCATCATGGCGAAAATGATAACATGGTGCCTAGTAATGATGTGCCTCCTGCCAATCCCAACGGTGTCCCAGCCACCGACCCGGTCGATGCTAACTCGCAGGTGGATATCAACATCAATTTTTCAACTGATACCGAAAATAGTGTTCGCGGCGCACCCGACTAACGGCCTGAGAAGCGCCCGGAGGTGAAGGTGATGGGGTGAGCCTAGGATTGATTTTTGACATGTTGCAGGCTCAATAAGAGACAATAGCACAACTGCAGAACCAAAGCCATGCCCCTAGTATGGTCGAGCCCAAACAATCCCTGGAAAATACCCGGAGAGGTGAACAGGTTATTGTGAGATGGGATGAAGCCTGGCCAGGGGAAACTTTAGAGGTAATGAAGATACTCGAAGCATTAACAAAATGGGTGGAGTCGGGCGAGAAAAATATTGAAGCCAACGACAAGAAAGTGAAAACATACAACTCTAGGGTCGATCAAATCCCGGGTGCACCTCCAATATTGAAGAGACCTGACTCCAAAAAATTTATCCAGAAGCCCTTCCCCCCAGCGCAACACCGAAGCCGATCTCGAAAAGGTTTCGAGTGCCCGCCATTCCTAAGTATAATGGGACCACTGATCCAAATGAGCATGTAACCTCCAATACATGTGCAATCAAAGGGAACGACTTGGAAGATGACGAAATCGAGTCAATATTACTGAAAATGTTTGGGAAAAGTTTGTCCAAGGGAGCAATAATATGGTATCACAACTTGCCTCCAAATTTCATTGACTCGTTTGCTATGCCTTCGTAAAGGTCCATGCTTGAACCATCAAGTTCTAGACTAAAATGTCAGATCTCTTCAAGGTCAAACAAAGGGATAACGAGGTTCTCAGGGAGTTCGTGTCAAGATTACAGATAGAATGCATGGATCTGCCCCCAATAGCAGATGATTGGACCGTTCATGCATTCACTCAGGGGCTCAATCCCAGAAGTTCCTTGTCCTCTCAACAGCTAAAGCAAAATTTAGGGGAGTACCTAGCAGTGACCTGGGCTGACGTCCACAACAGATATCAATCAAAGATCAGGGTCGAGGATGACCAACTCGGGGCCCCTTCTGGATCTATTTACCCAATCAAAACCAATGATAGATCTAAGGGAGCCCTTTATCAGGAGCCAAGGTTAGTCTGAGATCGGTATCAGCCATACATCAAGGATTAGGGGAGAAATAGATTCGGGTATCACCTAACTAGAAATGAGAAGAGGAGTGATCGAGGGCCGAGCGACCGGGTCCTGATGAGTAAGGGAGGGTTTGGTAGGTTGCTTGAGAGTATGGAATAAAAAGATTATTGGAATACAATTTCAACGTTGACGCTGCAAGCATCATGTTGGCTGTAGGGCGCATCAAAGAGTCTAAGTGGCCTCGACAATTGCAGTTGTCGACGCCTTCCTTTTTCCCTAAAGCGAAATTGGATTTTACAACATTATGGGAAAAACAACTCTCATTCCCATTTGGGAATTGGGTTATGGAATTTGACGAGTCTCCACCTAATGATTATAGTGCATTAGGACCCTTTAAGAAGAGAGTATTTTGAGAAGAAAACCAGAGTTCGAGTAAGGGCTTGAGATTATCTCGAGGGAAAGGTGTTAGGCACCCCTCAAGATCCACTAGTATGGTTCCCGACCGTTTTAACTGTGACTTTATAAGGAGATGAAGCAATTAAACAAATAAGGTTCACATATATAACATTCACACAGCTTGAAAAGTTTTAAGGAAGAAGGAAGGACATAAATTTAAAATAAAAGAGAGGATTGTCTTGGAAAAGCATTGCTATAGAAGAACATTTAAATAAAGCAAACAAAAGAGAGAAAGGTCCTAGGTTTAACTATAATATGGATCATTCGATACAATATCCTCTCATATTCCCAAAGAGGGGTCGCTTTATGATATTATCGCATCGTGATCATCTCCATATTCTACCCTTCCCGCCCCGTTGAGGTATTTGAACGCGCTGGTATCGTTTACTTATTGCATGCAAATACCCGTCCCAACCTATTTGTCCCGGGGTATTAGGACTTCTAATCCTAAGAAGGGGGTGAGAGAGATATGATATACATAGAATTTCATAGGTAAAAATACTAGAACGACAGACAAAAACACGTAGCATATAAGTGGTATGCAAATTGGACAATTAAAGGCTCAAATAAATCCCGTAACATAACAACAACTAGTTTAGCATGACTTCAAATACTGATTTGGTCTTTTAAAAAAGGTTAAGGAACAGGCAGACTAGTTTGACCCATGAAAATTATATAGAAAATTTGCGCCCTCCGAGCCCGTTATTAGGACTTGACAGGTTCCAAAATCAGGAGGAAAACATTGGTTTCAGACAAGAATCTATTAAAAGAGATTTAAAGCTGCAGAGGAGTTTAGAAATGGCTTGCATTCAACCGAACAACTTGAATACAAAAGGAGACGTATGAAAAAAAGCTTTAAAAGGCCTTAAGGTATTAAACTTAGGCGGGCAAGATGTTTGAAACCACATATTTAGCATTTTAAAAGACGTTTACAGGTTCAGAGTAATGTCAAAGGGGCAGACTTGGGTCTGATTTAAAAGCAAACGGACTCAAGACCAATTGGACTGAAACGTTCTTATGCACTGGGCGAGCTTGAACTTTATACCATGTACATTGATCTTTTTCGTTACTGCTTTTTTACAAGTTTGGACGACCTACTGTTTTGCCTAGCGTTTATATGGTTCCTATTGGCATATTTTCTAGGCGAGATTATGAGAATGCAAACCTATAAGCATGATTTCTATATGAGGCTGTAAGAATGCATACCCATTGACATGATAACTGTATGATATTGATATAAGCAAGTAAACCCTATAGACATGGTATCTATATGAGATGCAAGAAAGCAAACCCTATAGACATGGTATCTATATGAGATGCAAGAAAGTAAACCCAATAGACATGATAACTATATGAAATTGATTCAAGAAAGTAAGCCCTATAGACATGGTATCTATATGAGTTGCAAGAAAGTAAACCCTATAGACATTATAACTATATGACATTGATGCAAGAAAGTAACCCTTCCCATATTCCCTTTCACTAGATCCCGCAAGTTCTTTTATTACAAGTTATTTACAAGAATCTGGATAGAAAAATAAAATTAAAGGAAATAAGTAAATACATCAATACTACAACAGGCCCGAAGAAGCGCAAAGAAACTTTAATGTCCAACAATATGCCTTTTACCAAATCCGGGCTCCCAAATTCGAGGCTTTCTCTTTAGAGTAGTGCGAGTGTGGAATTACTAGCCCCAAAGCATCCAGGTTCAGAGGAGACTCTGGGGTCCCCTAAGCATGTCTTACCAAGGGGAAGTAGGACTTAAAGCACTAAGAATAAATGTAAAAGTGATGAATTAGAGGAAGAACAATGTAGGAGGTGGCCATACCTAGCCTATAGAGTGAGGATGGCACACCCCTAACCACTTACAGAGGTTAACAAACAGGAGCAGAGTTGTAAACAAGTCTGACTAGGGCATGTATGGTGATTAGGACACCAACATGCCTTTATCAAGGCTCAAACACATAATAAGGGGGGTAGGAAATGTGATTACTTTGAGTATAGGCTGTTAACAACCTTAGTTCTAAACTAGGAGTGGCAATGAGATGCCACCCCAATCCAGAACACCCTCATATTCATACAGGGATCAGGGAGAAGGGAATCACATAAGAGAGCAAGACTAAATTAAAGGGATTCAGTGGAAAGGGGGTGTACAAGAACTCAAACCACATAATGAACAATAAACAACCAAGACAAGAGACTGAGCATGCTGAACAAAACATAAATAGACAAGGAAAAATGGAGAACTAAACATGCTGCAACTGAAATACACACAGACAAAGGAAATGGTGAAAGGGATTCAACATGCTAAAGCTTGAACTGAACAGACAAGGGAAAAGGGGAAGGGGATTAAACATGATAAACTTAAATTGAAATACACAAGAAGATTTGGGGAAGGGGATTAAACATGCTAAACTTAAATTGAAATACACTAACAGGCTAGGGGGAAGGGAAAGGGGATGAACGTGCCGAACTCAAATTGAAATGCACAAACAGTGATCAAGGTCAAGTAAACAACTAGCTGGAGGTTGATGATATAAAATTAGGAGCCTACCAGTTGAAACTTAAATAACAGAGCAAATATAGATCCTTACAATTAGCCTTGGCTTTCAGCCAGCTAATTCTTAGCAAGAGAGCAAGTAACAGAGAAGAATGTAGAAGAGAAGAGAGTTTTCAGTGAGGATTAGAGAGTACTCGTGTATCAGTGTGTGCTTGAGGTGAGAACAAGTGGAGGATATTTATAGTTTGAAAAATAAACAACACTAAGGCAAGAAATAATCCAGTATCAATTACAATTAATTAAGGGAAGGGCTTCCCCTAATTAAGTAACCAGAATTGAGGTAAGTTACACCAGCTTATTTTTGGAAAGAAAATCAAATATAAGTCAAAAAATGCAGGACAAATTTTTAAAAGGGGTTGAAATTGACACGCTTAATATATAAGGCAAGTTAGTCATATAGAGGGTCAAGTAACTAATTGATTTTGCACTTGGTTAAAGAGCATGTCCAAATTAGAAAATCAAACAGATTCATAGGAAATCAATATTCCCAAAATTAGGGCTATCATAAAAGGAAAAATAGAACTATATAAAGAGATGCACAAATTCGAGCCTGCAGGACTGGAATTAGTAGAACAATCATGTAGCAGTAGCACTCAAGTAGGAAATCAAAGACGGCTAGGGTTTTAATCATGGAGCGAGTAAGTACACAGAAAAAAGTAAAAAAAAATAAAGCCCTTGAAGCTTAGGGTTTTTTGTCACATATAACGTGTAAAGAAGAACATAGATGAAAGTGAACATAAATGACGAACAGGGAACATAGTAAGCATATTAGCTCAGAAACCCTAGAAATAATTAAAAGAAGAAGTTGCTCGATTATTCAACGATGGGCACCTCCGAGAATTCCTAAGCGAGTTGGCCAAGAACTACTTCAAGAACAGAGACACTAACAACCAGGCCGAACAAGAGAAGCCTCACCATGTGATTAACATGATCATTGGGGGAGTTGATAGACCCCAAGGTTCAATGATAAAACGTACTAAAGTGTCTATTACAAGGGAAAAATGCACCCGAGATTACGTTTCAGAGGGAGCTATCTTGTTCTACGACTAAGACGCCGAGGGCATCATACAACCTCACAATGATGCACCGGTAATATATGTACTTATCAAAAATTTCGGGTTAAATGTGTGTTGATTTATCCACATAGCTCGGCCAACATCATAAGATCAAGGGTCGTAGAGCACCTGGGGTCATAGTATCAAAGATTTCCAACAACTAAAAGAAGAAGTTGCTCGATATTCAACAATGGGCACCTCTGGGAATTCCTAAGCAAGCAGGCCAAAAACTACTTCAAGAATAGGGACGCCAACAAGTAGGTCAAACAAGAGGAGCCTCATCACGTGATCAACGTGATCATCAAGGGAGTCGATGTCCCTTAAGGGTTAATGATAAAACGCACTAATGTATCTATTATGAGGGAAATATGCACCCGGGAGTATGTTCTGGAGGGAGCTATCTCGTTTGAATGATGAAGATGCTGAGGGAATTGTACAGCCTCACAATGATGCACTGGTAATATGTGTACTTATCAATAAATCTCGGGTTAAACATGTATTGATTGATCTAGGAAGCTTGGCCAACATCGTATGATTAAGGTTCGTAGAGCAACTAGGTTACAAGATTACATTGTACCAGCGGCCGGGTATTATATGAGTTCAACATGGTGTGTGAGACCATGAAAGGAGAGATAACTTTGCCGGGACAAAACAAGAAACAAAGTTCTACATGATCGAAGGGGATATGAGGTATAACGTTTTGTTCGAAGGCCATGGGTCCACTACATGAGGGCAGAACCTCAGACTTTGCACTAGGCACTGAAATTTCCCACACCGGGGGGGGGGGGGGATGAGGTTAAAATTGTCTATAAAGATCAGTCGGCCTCAAGGGAAATGTTTGCTGCAAAATGAAGTGATCTCGGTACCTGCGATATCTACAATAAGAAGCACGGAACCGGCCAAAAAAGAAGAAACTGAATAGCGATCAATGATATCGGCCTCAGCCTCAGCCGAGAAACAGAATGAACAAGGAGTGAATGATGATGACGATTACAATGTTTCAAGATCATTCATAGCACCCGATGATACAACGCTAGAGGAGTCGAAGCAATTTTTATTAATCAAGCACCTACCAGATTGAAAGGTCTACCTAGGCATGGGGTTAACTTCCGAGCTTATGGAAATACTTATTGATTTTCTTAAAGCTAACGCCGATTATTTTTTTGGGTCCCATCTAGACATGACAGGGATCCCACAATGAGGTAACAACTCACAAGTTGAGTTTGGATCCAATGTTCGGTCCGGTCAAGCAGAAGAGAAGGCCACGGTCCGAGATCAAACAAGCTTTCACCACGGATAAAGTATCCAAACGTCTAAATATAGGTTCCATCCGGGAAGTTAAATACCTGGATTGGTTTGCTAACATAGTGGTAGTACCTAAAAAGGAGAATAAATTGAGAATGTGTGCAGATTATAAGGGTCTAAACAAGGCATGTCCGAAGGATTCTTTCCCTTGATCTAAATCGATCAAATAATCAACGCTACGGTCAGAAACGAGATACTCAGTTTTCCCAATGCCTACTCCAGTACAACAAAATTTGGATGGACCCGGACAATCAAGAGAAGACTTCTTTCATAACAAATTTTGACACCTACTATTATAGCATAATGTTATTCGGACTTAAGAATGCTGCTGCAACATACCAACGCCTAGTAAACAGGATGTTCAAAAAACTAAAATGAAAATCAATGGAAGTTTATATTGATGATATGTTGGTCAAGTCCTTGCGAGTAAAGGACCATTTGAAATATTTACAGGAAACCTTCGACATACTAAGGAAGTATAACATGAAGCAAAACCTGAAAATTTGCATTTAGGGTCGGTTCAGGAAAGTTTATCGAGTTCATGGTATCTAATCGAGGGATAGAGATCAACCCCGGCAAAATTAAGGTCATAGAGGACATCACTATAGTTGACAAAGTCAAAGCGGTTCAAAGACTGACCGCATGGATAGCCGCGTTGGGCCGGTTCATATCGAGGTCGTCGGATAAGAGCCATCGATTCTTCTCGTTATTGAAAATGAAGAACAAATTTACTTGGACTCTAGAATTACAACAGGCTTTGGAAGAACTCAAGCAATACTTACCGAGCCCCCCTTTGCTTTACACTTCGAAGGTAGACAAATATATGTACCTCTACTTGGCGGTTTTCGAGGTGGCGATAAGTGGTGTCTTTGTCCGGGAGGAAGAAGGTACACAATTTCCTATTTATTATGTTAGTGGAACCTATGAGACGCCGAAATAAGGTATCCTTAAATAGAAAAATTAGCGCTCTCCTTACTAAGTGCTTCCAGGAAGCTAAATTGTACTTTCAATGCCACCCCATATGTGTCTTACCCGTTGAGGAATACCATGCATAAGTCCAAGCTCTCAGGTCCGCAATCCAAATGGGCCATGGAGAGTAGCAAGTACAATATCGAGTATCGACCCCAGATTGCCATAAAAATCTTAGGATTTTGAAGAGTTCGTGGCAGACTTTACGCCGGCCTTGATACCTGAGATCAAAAGGGAAGTGCTGCTCACCTCAGGGACTAATTTAGGGATCTGGGCTATTCACGGACGGTGCATCCAACGTGAAAGGGTCCGGGCTCAGTATCGTGTTAAGACCACCCGCAAGCATCATAATTATTCAGTCTTTTGGAACGGTTAAATTGACTAACAATGAAGCCGAGTATGAAGCTATCGTTGCAGCTCTAGAACTGGATAAGATCCTCGGGGCCTAAATGATCGAAGCCAAATATGACTCCCCCCCGTCCTAAATCAAGTCAACATGACATTGAAGTAAAATAGGAACAGATGCAGAGGTACTTAGACAACAAGAAAGTTTGCACCAATTCAAGGAATGACTCTGCAACACGTACCTTGAGATCAAAATAGTAAGGCCAATGCACTAGCTAACATGGGGTTTTCTGGAAACTCCTATAAATTAATTTGGGGGCAGTGGTGAACTTGATGAACTCGATGGTAGAAGAAGGTCATGCCGATGTAAACTCGACAATTTTGACTTGGGATTGGAGAAACATATACATAGACTACTTGAAGACAGGAAAATTGCCATCAAATCCCAAGGAATTGAGAGCCTTGCGCACCAAAGTTGCTAGATTTAGCTTAGTCGAAGGGGCATTGTTCAGAAGATCCTTCTTCGACGCATTGGCTATATGCTTATCCGAGAGAGACCGAATACGCCATGAGAGAAGTACATGAGGGAACTTGTAGGAACCATTCGGGATCCTTAGTTCGGAAACTAATTAGAGCCGGCTAATACTGGAATAAAATGAAGAAGGATGAAAAAGACTTTTTATGGATATGCAACGTGTTCGAAAGACACGCCCCAATGATTCATCAATCAGGAGAGATTCTCTACCCGGTCTTGTCTCCATGGCCGTTTATTAAGTGGACAATGGATATTGTCGGTCCCCTACCATGGGCGCCTAGTAAGGTAAAATACATATTCCAAATGGCTCGAGGCTTAGCGTTCGAGAAGGTCTCAGATAAAGAATTCATTGACTTCATCTGGGATCGCATAATATGTTGATTTGGTTTACCAGCCGAGATCATCTGCGACAATGAGAAACAATTTATCAGCAGCAAGGTAAGTAAGTTTTCCAATTATCATAAGATCAAAAAGATATTATAAACACCTTACCACCTAGCGGGAACGGGCAACCGGAGTCGACAAAAAAACTATAATCCAAAACCAAAAAAAGAGATTGATCGGTTCGATGGGAAAGTGGAAGGAAATCTTACCCGAAGTCCTGTGGGCATACTGTACGACTTCAAAGTTGAGTACTGGGATGACCTCTTTCTATTTGGACTACGGAGTGGAATCCTTAATGCTAGTCGAGGTAGGGGAACCAAGCCTTAGGTTCCAGTATGCTACCGAAGTTTCAAAAATCAAGGCCGTGACCATGAAATTATTGGACGAAAGGTGGGAAGCAGCCCTAGTCTGGTTGGCCGCCCAGAAGCATTGAGTAGGGAGGTAATAGAATCAAAGATCCAACCATTGACATTTTTAAGTCGAGACTTGGTATTGAGAAAAGTAACACTACACATCAGGAACCCAGATGACGGGAAACTGTGCCCGAATTAGAAAGAATCGTATAGAGTTGCAGGAATAACCGACAAAGTCTCGTATAAACTCAAATCGGGAAACGATGAACAACTACCAAACAACTAGAACTGGAAACACTTAGAGCGGCACTAATGCTAAGACATACTCTCAAATCCTATTTTAATTTCGTTACATTACAAACTACCTTATGCATGTACTCGGCCAAGGGAAAATGTGACTATGAGGTCTGAAAGCACGTGTTGTACTCTTTCACCCTTAAATTGAATTTATTTTGAAGCGGGTTTTTTGGTATGGTTTTTAATGAGGCAACAGTAAAACGTGCTACCTTAGTTTTAAAGATCGGCTTTAAACTGGAATTGTTGATCGTTTGCACCAAACCAACAGTATCCGAGACCTCATAAGTTTGATGTCAAATAGTGAGGGCTATTGCCCCTAGATTAATGATCTTTAGAAAGGGAAAATTGTATATGTCAAAAGCAAAGGCTTAGTGATTTAGGATTCATTGTAAGGGTCAAACGGTCAAATGAACCATGCCTATGTGGCCCACTCTAGCCATGACACAAGGCTTATGTGCCCCCGATTGTATACCCTACACATAAAATGATGAAATAAATCTTTGCATCACTCATACTTTATTATTACACATTTCACTTCGTCGATGTCTCACAACGGATCCGAGATCCTAAAGCCCACGAGCTACCCCGACTTGCGGACTGTCACCCGATGAAAAAATTGAATGGCCTGGCCTATAGAACCTCGGAGACACCGAGCCTATTAGGAAATTCATGAATATGAAATGATATGGCCACCCTAAAATGGCTCGGAGTCGTCTAAAGCCCGTACTCCAAAAGTAAGGCCCTTACGTATAATTAAAACCTATTAAAAGGTTACCCTAGGCAAAAACATCGTCGTATATGAATAAAACACTTAAGAATCTTAAAGGTGCCTGATTTTATCAAAACTTCAAACCCACGAGTAATACGGAGTTGCCATTGAGATAGGGCCCCATTCGGACCACCGAAAAACGGATGCTCTAGATTACGTTTGATCCTATGCTAAGGCATTAGGGACGATATGAAAATTAAATGGAAATAAAATATTGAAAAGTAAAAATACATGTTGCCAAAGGGAAAATTTTATATTCATATCTCAAAAATATTTATAAAGGCATGATAAAACGACCTCAAAATAAACAAGAAAGAAAAATGTACTAAAGGGAAACAAAAAAGAACTAAGGCATCTACGCCTGATCTTCACCAGAGCTTGACTCAGCACCAAACCTTCAGAACTTTCAAAGCCTTCTGGACCTTCGGTCTCATAAAGTTTATTTGCCTCAGCCTCGAGCTTCTTGGATTCTTCAATCTCGGCTGACAAATCAAATCCTCAGGCGTGAATCTATTTTTGGGTATCCCTCCGAGATAGCCACTTCACATGCTCAATCTTCATCTTTTAGCGGGCCTCGGCTATCTCTACGTGAGACTTATATTGGGCCAGAAATTTCTCGGCTTCGGAGTAATCCATCAAAGTCGCCTCTATATTGGTAAAAATAAATATTTCACGTGGATTTGTATGAGTGACTGATATGACAAGACACGTGGATCATTGAGAAAGCGATAGCTGGAAAGATGCATTAAAAGAGGCACGAGTCGTAATAGATACGAGCAAATCACCCACGAGAGGAGAATATATGGTCGTTCAAGTTTAAATGGTTACATGAAAAGGTGCTAGCGGAATGATACGAGATAGGAAAAAGGAAAGATTCATGAATCATTAATTGATGAGCGTGAATGATCTCAAATGTTATAGAATCTTTATGAACAGTTATGGTTACCAATTATAACATCTCATTAATATCATTAATGCTCATAATGATTTAGTTATAAAAGGGGAAAGACGTTGTACTTATAGATTCCTATAAAAGGGAAAGAGATATCATTTGTACAAACACTTTCTGATTATTATGGGAATACAATTACTTTCTTTTGTTTTGTATTGATTACTCTGCTATTTCATATTCTATTCTCCTTTCCTTTCACTGTGAGAATATTGAGTTTCTTGATTATCAGTAGTCCGATTACTTCTAAAAATAGTCTTTGATCAAAATTCCTATTTTTTTATTATTGGAAAACTGATAATCTTTTCATTTTCCAAATTTATTTTTTTGTCAAAAAATCATATTGACTGGTAACGACAACAACCGACAAAACCAACAAAACTAGCAAGACCAGTTTAACCGACAAAATCAATAAGAGAATGACACTCCAATCCATTCACCCCAAAATTCTCCTCGACACTCTCGGGAAAACTCACCAGACAGATCGACGTCACGTGTGAATAACCAACAAGGGGAATATCAAATTGTTAATGATGCATTGAAGCAACTAATTGCAGAAAATGAGAACAATTCTCTTCAAGCTTTCGTTAGAGGATTACCAACTGTACCACCAACTCCGCCTCCAAACAACACCGCAACCATAGAGAATCCACGCTCAGGACTCACCAATTCAGGTAGCGGAGGAACTCCCAGTGAATCTCGCGATGGAAGGATAGGTATTCAAATTAATTCTGATTTACAAAGTTTATCACTAACATTGCAGAAGCAGCTCAAGGAGCAGAATGAACGCATTGAGAATATACCTGGTGTTCCACCCGTAATTAAAGGTGTGGATATTGATAAATATTCTTGACAACCCTGGAAGCCAAGTGCCGCTCCCTTGCTGATTGCAAAAAAGTTTAAGATGCCCGATATCCCAAAGTATAATAGGATAACCAACCTAGGAGATTATGTAACTACATTTACGACTGCGTGAAAGGCAACGACCTAACCAAGCAAGAGATTGAATCAGTGTTGGTCAAAAAATTTGGTGTAACACTCACAAAGGGAGACTAACATTGTATTCTATTTTACCTGAAAATTCTATTGATTCTTTTGTTGAGCTTGCATATTCATTTAGAAAAGCACACTCGGGGGCTCAAATAGTCAAAAATAGGATGGAAGACATCTTCAAAATATAACAAGGAGATACGGAATTACTCAAGGAAATCGTGGATAGATTCCAGCATGAAGGGATGATGTTACCACAAGTTCCTGATAATCGGGCTGCTACAACATTTGCAAGTAACCTAAATGAAAATAGCTCAAAAGCTACGAGGATATTCAAAGAAAGTTTACGAGAATTACCTGCAATAACTAGGAATGATGTTTATAACAGAAATAACACGAAGCTGCGGATAGAAAAAGATACTATTACTCAGCCACGGGGAGACGAAAGAGTAGGTTTGAGGTGAACAAAAACTGAAAAAAGGTCTGGTAAGAATAGGTACGAGCCTTACATGGGACCTGAATGAAGGGATTCACGATCTAAATAGGAGAACCTGAGGTACGGTTCCAGATCAATGGACAAAGATGGGGGTTCGTCATCTAATTTTGGAAAGGAGCGAGACACAGAGGACAATGACAGAAGCACAAAGCAAAGATTAGTGGTTACAATTTCAATGTTAACACATCTGTGTTGCTAGCTTTTTTAAGAAGCATGGGAGATAAGGTGTGGTGGACAAAAGAAATGAGATCGAACCCCAATAGAAGAAACCTAGATTTCTGGTGCGAGTTTCATAATGATCACGATCATAAAACAGCAGAGTGTTGATCGTTACAAAGTGAAGTAGAGCACTTGTTAAAAAGGGTTACTTAATCGATTTGTTTAGTGTGAAGGGTAAGCAAGCGTATATGAAGAATAGACAGGAGCCACCAAAACCACCGCCATTAAAAATAACGGTTAATGTCATAAACAAAGGGGAGTAGGTTAACCTTGTGATATATAAGGCTGCAAAAAAGGTGTCAAAAATACAGTCACCCAGGGAAAGCGAGTTCACCAAGTTTTGGAGGAAGAATATATAACATTTGATGATGCAGATGCAGACGCCGTGTTGATCCCACACAATGATGCATTGGTAATTCTTTACTTGTGCTTGGTACTAATGTGAAATGAGTTTTGATTGATCCAGATAGCTCTGTAAATATCATTCTTTTAAGAGTGGTAAACAAGATGCAAGCTGATGATAAATTGGTACCCAAAACACGTACCTTATCTGTATTTGAAAATTCAAGCGTTGTTACAAATGGGGAAATAATACTTACCACATTCGCAGAAGGATTCGTCAAAGATATGAAATTTCAAGTAATAGATATGGACATGTCATACAATATGATCATCACTTGACCTTGGATTCACGAGATGGATGTTGTTCCATCTACTTTACATCATGTTGTTAAGTTCCCTTCTCAATGGGGAATTAGGCAAATCCGATGTGATCAATATGCTTCTAGAAGTATCAATTCAATGGCAGAATCAAGCATACAAAATGATGTTGTAGATGAAAATAGCAATTACAGAATTCAGTTGAGAGTTTAACAACTCAAACCTCAACTGAAGATGGAAAAACAGATGTAGACTCAAGGCCTGATACTGTTCAAGAGCTAGAAGAAAATGAAAATATCAAAACAACAATTGAGGAACTCGAAGCGGTGGTGCTGTTTAGACATTGGTCGGACATAAAAGTTTACATCGGAACTAACTTGAGCTAGAAATGAAAGGTAAGTTAATTGAATTTTTAAAAGCTAATGCAGATTGCTTTGCTTGGTCGCATTCAGATATGAAAGGTATACTACTAGAGGTGAAGACCCATAACCTGAATGAATGTCCAATATATCCACCTGTTAAACAAAAGAAAAGGAAGTAAGGATCCTTCAAAAACTAGGTGATTTAGGATGAAGTACAAAATCTTTTAAAAATCGGGTCAATCCGCAAGATAAAATATCCTAATTGTCTAGCAAATACTATAATGGTGCCCAAAAAGAATGGTAAGTGGTGAGTTTGTGTAGACTATACCGACTTGAATAAAGCTTGTCCTAAAGATTCTTTTCGTTTACCACAAATCGATCAACTAATTGATACTACTGTAGGTCATGAATTGTTGAGTTTTTTAGATGCATATTCAGGATATAATCAGATAAAAATGGATCCTTTAGATGAGGAAAAAATTTCTTTTATTACAGAAAGGGGACTTACTGCTATAAAGTCATGCCTTTCGGTCTAAAGAATGCTGGGTCATGTACCAGAGGTTAGTAACAAAGATGTTTCAAGAATATCTGGGAAAAATCATGAAAGGATACATTGATGACATGTTAGTCAAGTCAACACAAGCGGGAAATCACATCCAACATTTGTCAGATACTTTTCAGATTCTTCGCAAATTCAACATGAAGTTAAATCCCCAAAATTGTGTATTTGGCATGTCTTCAGGTAAGTTCTTAGGTTTCCTAGTTTCTAACCGAGGAACTGAAGTAAATCTAGTGCAAATTAAAGCCATTGAAGAAATACCGGATATACTCACGAGCAAAAAAAAGTGCAGAGGTTGACAGGTAGGATAACAGCATTGGGTAGATTTATTTCTAAATCTTCAGAGAAAAGTTTTAAGTTCTTTTCAGTGTTGAAAAAGCAAAGCCAATTTGAGTGGACTGAAGAATTCCGACAAGCACACAAAAATCTAAAAACATACTTGTGAAACCCACCGTTGCTGGCTGAACCAAAGGATGGAGAAAGTTTACTCATCTATCTTGTTGTGTCAGAAATAGCGGTAAATGCAGTGTTAGTTCGAGAAGATAAAGGTAAATAATCTCCAATTTATTATGTTAGCAAATCATTATTGGTTGCTGAAACTCAATATCCTCATTTAGAAAAACCTTCTTTAGCACTAATAATGACATCTAGAAAATTAAGACCTTATTTTTAATATCACCATATCTCTACAGTGACCGCTTACTCCTTATGAAATATATTGCATAAGCAAGAATTATCAGGTAGATTAGCCAAATGGGCCATAGAACTAAGTGAATATGATATCACATATCAGCCTTGAACTGTGATAAAATCACAGGTTTTAGCAGATTTTGTGGAAGACTTCAGCCCAGGGATGGTAATAGAAGCAGAAAAGGAACTGCATGCATTTAACGGGTCCAATCAATGTACTTGGACCATATTTACTGATGGCTCCTCAAATGTTAAAAGAGCGGGTTTACGCGTTGTTCTAATCCCACCTTTGATAGAAACTATAAGGCAAGCCATAAAGTGCTATCTATTACTAATAATAAAGAAGAATATGAAGATGTAATTGTAGGTCTAGAATTGGCACAAGAGCTCGGAAGAGAGCAGGTGATAATTAAAAGCAACTCGCAACTTATAGTTAATAAAATGCAGGGGACTTATATAGCTAAAGAGGCGAGGATGCAACAATATTTGGAAAAGGCACGAAATCTGATTAGGCAATTCAAATCTTGGAAAATTGTGGAAAGAAAATATCGGAGCAGACGCGTTGTCTAATCTTCCATCCACTGCAGAAGTGACAGATGAAGAAAATGCTTCTGTAATACATTTTTTTCATTTGGCACTCGATCAAGATTAAACAAGAGGTAAATTTAAATAATTTAACATGGGATTGGAGAAATGAGATCATTAATTTTTTTTCAGTACGAAATTCTACCTGAGGATAAGACAAAAGCTCAAGCCCTTCGATGAAAAGCTGCCTGTTTTTATTTGGATCGAGGCAACTTATATCGAAAATGTTCAGTAGGCCTTTAGCAAGGTGTCTCGGAGCTTCTCAAATAGAGTATGAGATTATAGAAGCACATGAAGGACACCGTGGAAATCACGCAAGAGGAAGATCCTGGGTAAAAACTCTAATTAGAGCATGATATTACTGGCCATAAATGGAAGAAGAGGCAGAAAGCTTTGTGGCCAGATGTGACAAATCCCAAAGATATGGTAAAGATATGCATCACCCAGTAAAGTTATTACATCCGTTATTGTGCCATGGCTTTTTATGAAGTGAGGTATGGATATCGTGGGTCCGCTTCCCCAAGCTAAAGGAAAGGTAAAATTTTTACTAGTACTAACCGATTATTTTACCAAGTGGGTAGAAGCAGGTGCCTTCAAACAGGTGCGGGAAAAAGAAGTCAGGGACTTCATTTGGTGAAACATCATATGCCGATTTGTGTTTCCAAAAGAAATCGTGTGTGATAACGGGCCGCAATTCATAGGTGCAAAAGTTATGGAATTCTTTCAAAGTTGGCAGATTAAGAGGATAACTTTGACGCCTTATCACCATGTGGCTAATGGACAAGCTAAATAAAAAAACAAGGTTATTATTAATAACTTGAAGAAAAGATTAGAGGAGTGTGTCTAGAAATGTTACCAAAAGTCTTATGGGCTTACCGAACAACAACAAAAACAGGTATGGGACAGACACCATCTCACTTGTGTATCTCAATTCCAATTAAAATAGGTGAACCAAGTACGGTATACACCCAAGCAACCAAAGAGTCAAATGAGAAAGAGATGCGAATAAATCTTGATTTTCTTGAAGAAAGAAGAGAAACAACCTTGATAAGGATGGTAGTGCAACAACAAATTATTGAGCTATATTACAACCGGAAAGCTAATCTTTGGTACTTCAATATTGGGGACTTCATACTCAAAAGTTTTTAAATCAACGAAACCAGCTAATGCAAGAATATTGAGCCCAAATTGGGAAGGACCTTACAAGATTCGATGTATTGCAGGAAAATGGTGAATATGAGTTAGAAATAATGGAAGGCAAAGTACCTCCATCAAATTGAAATGTTGTTCTTTTGAAGAATATTACTTCTGAAAGGGAAAACCCCAGGTCAGGTATCGTTTATGCAAGATTTAAATTTATTCCTTTTTAATTGTACTAACCATTTTAGATGATAGGCACAAAGCTAGCCCACACAAAGTGATAAACGTAGACCTATAAGACATGCATGATGCAAAATTTTCCCTGGTCTGGGTTACAACCTCTCTGGTGGAAATAAAAAGGGTTAAGTAGTCATCATCTAAAATACCTCCGAGTCCCGTATGTTTTTCCTATCAGGAAATGGACCACATGGAAGGAATAATCAAGTGCTCGAGATTTCATACTTCAAATATCGAACACTTGAGGGACTATATATGTATATGGAAGGTGAAGAAGACTAGAAAAGTTAGAATTCAAGTCAAGCCTGAGGCAATCTACCTAACAAATCGAAAGTTAAGAGCAAGAACATCAAGAGCCAAAAATTCAAGCCTGATTCAAAAATCTACAATGAAGTATACACTCACAGGTGTAAATTACAAAATCTTATGAGTATCTAGGTTAAAGGAAATATTTATTTGTGCGTTGCAAGATATACTCTTAAATTTTCTAAAATGTGTTATGAAGAAAACAATTATTAAAGAGTTTTAGATGTTACTCGAATACATGTAAAGTATATAGTTTGAAAGTTGAAGAATACAAAACTTCTTCAAGTCATTCTGAGAAATATGTATGTTGCGACTTCTTCTTTCGTATGTTTATATCAATATGAAGTTGAGACGTCCTCTTCATAATGTCATATATAAAAAGGCCCTCTTTTATAAGTCGTGCTTATTCAAAAGAGTCACGAAGAATTTTTAATGCAAAGTTAAACAGAAAAGGGTAAAATAAAAACCTTAACATCAAAATAGGCCAAAAAAAATAAAGCCCAGACAAGGGTAAACCGCTAAGAGAGTAGAACAGAAACTCAAAAAAGGTATTATAAGAGATAGGCAAAAACTTAGTAATATTATAAACTTCGTTAAAACTAAGTATAAAACTTAGTTCGAACTTGATTAGTTGATTCTAAAACCAAAAATAGACTAGGGGTAAAGCTTTTCAAACATTAATAAACTCCCAAATAGGACCAGGGGTAAACTTCGAAACATTTTACCAATATTTGAAACAGCACTTCAAACTTTTCAAACTTTCTTTGTGGGGAAGAATCTGAACAAGTAGGATGAGGAATTGCATCATCAAGCGAGAGGATTTACTTGAGCTGAAGGAGATTGAACATCAGCTTCACCAGGAGTAACTTCATCATCCTCGGGAATGCGAACCGTATGTGAAGAAACGCTATGACTTTGTTGGGTTTTATCAATAGTTTCTTTAATATTTGGAATTTTAGCAGCTAAGTCAAAGCCTTCCCGGCTGGACTCCATTAAAGTGCCATGGCGTGTGTTCAAGAAAGCCCAACTATCTTCAACAACAACCTTATCTTCAATGCCTTCCCGACTTGCCTCCATTAAAGTATCATGGCGTGTGTTCAAGAAAGCCCAACTAGCTTCAACAACGACCTTATCTTCAAGGGCTTCATAATATCTTTCCCACTGCTCATTCTCACTTCTTAGCTCTCCCTTCCCATTCAAGGAAACATCATAAGAATCTTGTAAGGGGGCAAGTGAACTCTCTAAATATTAAACTCTGTTAGAAGACACTCAGAGATCTTCTTGAGCTTGGGTAAGTGTTTGAACAAGCTCCCGGTGTAAACTTCTTTCTGGTTCAGTAGTTCCTTCAGACACCTAATTTCTTTAGTGGTTTTAGAAAGTTGCTCAGCAAAATGAAGACTCGAGAAAGTTTTTATCTTTGCTCACCTGATTAGATGAGGCTTTCTCAACTACCAACTCTGATGCCATTACTTTCACTTGTTGCTCCAAGGTACACTTTTCTTCCTCAAAGATTTCTTTTTCAAGTTGAAGGCCATGGAACTACTCTTTCCAGTTGTCTGCCTTGATGTGATAATTGTTCATCAAATTCTCTGTATGAACGATCCTCTTCATCATCTTCATTCCAATGAGGTTGATCTACATAAAGAAAAGAAAAATGGGATACCAATGAAAAGGAAATTACGTGCGAAATAAAAAGCTAAGGCTTATACTTTTAAAGATGAATGTATGATATCATTCATCCACGTTAAAGAACCGTGGCTCTCTAATTTTGACTTCTCAACTGGGCTAATCAATGTTTTCCGCCATGATTTAGCTTGGCCAGATTTCTTCAAAAGATTACCATCCTCAGGAACCTCGACGGTAACATTTTTCATTGCCCTACTAGAGGAACCAACTTCAGCATGAGAAGATATAATAGTGGGAACAGAAAAGGGAGTCAAAATAGCTACGGGCGGAGTAGTAGCAACAGGTGCGGGGAACTGAGGAGCAATTGGAACAGATACGGGAAAAGAAGCAAGAGGCTTTTCCTAAAAAACAAAGCCGGAATCTTCATCAAACCCATGATAAAAGAGTTGTTCAATTGAGCCACGGGATGCGGCACACATCACATTATCAGAACTCACTAAGGTAGTGTTGATACCCGATTTTGTCTATGTATTTTTATGCTCAATATATTCAAAATAGCATATATATGCATATATAAGCACCACTAAAAGGTTTTGGTATTTTTCTAATTTTAAAAAAAATTAAAACTAATTTATTGTTCATTTTGATAGTATAAAATCCAATAATTATTCCCAAAACTTCTCATTTCAGAGAATTGTTTATTTTATTCTCATATGTACATCAAAATATGATTTACATGATTTTTGCATAATTTTACAAATCCATTTGGTATTTTTAAAATTAAATTGCAATTTTAGCCCACTTTTAGATTGAATAGCAATTTTAATCACAAAATCAAGCCCAATATTTTTTAATTAATACTTACATATTGTTTGTTAATCCGGTACTTTTAATTTGAGTTTTAAACATCTTTAATCTTTTTTATAAATTCAAAGGAAAAAATGGCTATTTCAATTTTAGCCCCATTTGCTTTCAATTACAGGTTCAATTCTAGTCCCAATCAAGTCTCAAATTAAACAACCCGATTTGAATTTTACCCAACCCAGGCCCAATCAAACGAACCCGCCCGGATCCCATCTTAAATCAGGGCTGTTGATTATGTTAATCAACGGCCCCCGTTGGCCCTTTCCTTTTTTAACCCAACTGACCCCCCTAACCCTAATCATTCACACAAAACAGCCGCCTTTGAATCCCTTCATTCTCTCAAATTCTCTCAATTCCTCTCCGAAACCCTAGCCCCTTTCCACCGGTTTCCACTTTATGTCACTGGAAACCATGGCATCTCAGGCCCTGGGTGTCCTGTACACACCTCACGTGCCCTTATACTCATGTTACGTGAAGTTTCAAGGTCTGACCTTTGAGACCCTGGCTCATAGTTCCTCTGATTCAGGTTCTATGGCCATCTCCAGCTCATCTCCGGCGTGTCCTAGCACTACGAGTTCATCTCTGACTCGTTCGACTCTGACCAGCCCCTTTCCAGGCCTTTCTCATCTTCTAGGGTTTCTTTGAAACCCCAAGCCATTTCAAGGTTTTCCTGTTTCTCTCTAGATGTGCTTTAGATCCGTGTTATTTTTGAGGTTTTCAAAGTATTTCTTACATCATTTCAAGTTTTTGCTTTCAAAAATGTTCGTCTTCTCAAACCTAGGGTTTCCTCAATTTTACTTGTTCTACTATAATTTCTTACGTTATTTTACGGCATCTTGCTTTACTGTAACTCCTAAGTATTATCACCATAATTTCCACAAGTCTTCTTTTACTGTGATTCCGCTAAGGGTTTCCTAGTGATTTCTTTTACGGTGTTTTCTTTCATTCTGCTTCCATGAAATGTGCATGTTGCTTGGGCTTCCTAAGTTTACTTTACCTGATTTTCTATGCTTTCGTATTTACATTTAATCTGTGGAGGAAACCCTAGATTTTGGGGTGCTTCACACCACTTATGTGCAATTGGGTTGCTTCCTGTTTGATTTTAAAACCCCAATTTCTAAAATTTGTCTCATGTTCTCTGATTCTTGATAAGCTTTTCAAGACCTTCTGAGTTCTCTCATAGCTATGTTCTTCTACTTAGGATTACATGACCACTCGATTTGCTTAATTCTAGCCTCGCGTGTTTACAATTCATGCACTCCTTATAGTGAGACCTTTTTCATAGTCCTAATTTTTGGGGATTGATTTCAGACTACTATTATGTGAGCTTATTTGATTCTTCCCTTGTCTAATTTGGATCTATTTTCTGGCTTAATTCATTAGTGAGTTTGAATCTTTAATTCCTTGATTTACTATGTGTTAATTGATTTTATTCTTACCTTACTTACCTGAACTGCGTATTTGAAGAACTTCTCTTATGTATTTACCCCTTATTGCACAATGTGTTATTGATTTTCTTTCCTTAAATAAAACCCTGCCCTTTACTATTCTAGGCCGACTCCTTAATTAAGGGAATTCCTTTCTACTGTCTGATTGATACTGAATTATTTTTTTGCCTTGCTTACTTGCCTGGTTTCAAACTATAAATACCCTACTCTTCTTCTTTAAACACACGAACAATTGAGTTCAAAAACACACACACACACACTCAAAGCTTCTCTTCTCTGCATTCTACTGAGCATTCTATACTCCTGCTGCTTGAACTCCTACACATTTGGAAGTTTTCTTGAGTCTATTCCTATTTATTTCTGGCTCTCTGTTTGTTGTTGTTAGTCTGATATCCTAGAATTACAACCGGTATGCCCTTCGATGTTCTATAAGCATCCTTATTCAATTTCTCTGCTTCTACCGCTTTCGTTGGGTGTTCATTTATGCTTTCCTACACTATTTAATTACTTTCAACCATGTTAATCCCTTTACCCTGTTCCCTTTGTATGTGAGTTTGTCCTGGGTCATAACAGCATTATGAATTGCTGTATGTGATTCGGAACTAGACTCTTTTGATTCTCTACTCGTGTGCTTTCCCATTCCATTTTCCCCAATGTGTTGAGCTCTAACTTGGGTATGTTGATGTCATGATCATCATTCAGGTCTGAGATTGACTCTTTAAGAGCCTGCTCTTATTTGTCTGAATCTGAGTGAGAGGTTAGGGGTGTGCCAGTCTATGTCATGACCACCTCCCGCTGAGGTTCCTCTCTCACTTTACACCTACTCCTAGCTCTTAAGTTATACCCCTCTATGGTAAGCAATTCTTAGGGACCCCAGAGTTCCCTCTGAACTTGGATGCCTAAGGGCTGGTAATTCCACACATTGCACAACATTCAATCTTTGGAGTGTAAGCATTGCCTGGGCTCTTGAAAACCCTTGGAACTTTGAAACACTCTAAGAGAAGGCCTTGGAATCTGGAATTCGGATTTGGTGAAATACATGTGTTGGATATTAAAGGTTGCATTGAGCCTCCTTGGGTCTGATTTTAGTTTTGTTATATTTATTTCAGTCTTTTTTTTTCTTCTTTCTAGTTCTGCAATAACTATGTAAACGAAACTCGGGGGAAAATATTAGTAAAGCGTGTGGGAGGAGTTTATTTTGCCTGCATAAGTTAAATGGTAGAAATCCTCCCTATAGGTCTTTTTTGCTTTGAATTATCTAGAAACCATACATATAGAATTTTCCAATGCTTAACATCATCTGGTTACCATGCCTATAGGTTTAATACTTCCAAGTCACCTAGATAACATGACTATAGGGTTTAAAATTTAATCATGTTGCAAATCATTAGAGATCTTGCCTATACGACTTTAACATTCACCTAATCAATTGCATTTAGAAACCATGCTTATAGGAAATGCATATGCGTTAGGCAAACAATAGGGTAACTAAACTCATCTATTTACCAACTCTTTAACAAGTTAAAATCCAAAATAGACATCATGCGTGTAGGATTCTGTCTCAACTTGTCTGATTTGTTTTAAGCAATAAGAGTCAGTTAACTAGCCCTTAATGTCCTAATGTAATGCTTTCAATAAAACTCTTGTAAACCAGTATGCTTTCAAAATGCTTCAAATAGACATCTTTTCCTAAACAGTTCTTTTAAACATCCTGCCTAAACGTTTTACTCAGTCCCTAAAATTGTCTTTTTTAACAGTCCTGTAACTCACTCTTTTCTTCAGATATTCCTTCCTCTGAAATTCTTTCATAACTCTGGTGGAGGATAACCAATGCATGATGTTTTGCATTTGAAGAAAGTCAACTTGTAGTTGACACATGTCCAAAGTCAGAACGACAAAATTGATCGGACGTTTTGCTGACCCGTATACAGAGGAAGGAACCCAGGTTAACTTATCACTTCCCGTTGCTTCGATAAATCTACTCTTTGAAAAATTAGGTCATTATCTGTGCACGGGGAAAATCAGGGAAAAGTATTCTCCGATTCCCCAATGATAAAATGAAGGGGAAGCACAGATTGGCGTGATTATAATCGAGGTCAGGAACCCTTCATGTCAAGACCTGGGAAGAATGAATGATGTATTTGAGATCGAACATGGTAAAGTGACACATCCCGGACCAAGTTTAGCTTCTGGACCTTGGGAGATGCGATGAACGGTTATGCATGAAAGATAGGGGCGATAATAGCCGCCCACAACAGGTTATTACGGCATGAAAACCGTTCAGTATCAATTATAGATCAACAATTACCGGGAAAAGAAGATTTTTACTTCTTTTAGACTTGTACTAGGACTGAAATTCTCCTACTATATGAAGGAAAAGTTTTTCTTTTGTTTGACACATTGTAACATGTAATTCAAAGCAATAAATGTATTTTTTTTCTTCTAGCTACTGTTAGAAGCATTACTCACTTGTTCCTGTCTTCAATCGCGACTGAGATTGGAGCGAGTGTTCAATCTAAGATCAGGCTTGGTCGTTACATTGCGATTGATTTGTGTCACACCTCCTTTTTACCACCCGTAGGTATATAGGGAGTTTTTATAATTTAAGTGATATTATTCGAAATGGAATTATATATTTACTCAAAGTCGCCAGTTGGAATAGTTTTAATCGGTGTCCCAAGTCACTGGTTTATTTTAAATTCCAAATCGAGGAAATTAGACTTTTTATTGAAGTACGCGAACCGAAATTTCTAAATAAGGAATACTGTTAACCCGGGAGAAGGTGTTAGGCTTTTTCGAATTTCGTGGTTCTAGCATGGTCGCTTAAACTATTACAATTGGCCTATTATTTGATTTATTGTACATTTTAAATCTATATGCATTTTAACTTATCACCTACTTTTAATTATTTTAGGAAGATTCAACGTTATCTAAAACATGCCTTGAACCACGCCACATGAAATGCACCCATGATCCACGACACATTCTATTGAGTATTAAAATTGGGTCACATGAAATGCACACCCAAATTTTATAAATAAGAAAATCAATTTATATAGCGCGCCTAAAGCAACTACGAGATTTTAAATTAATAACAAGGTTCGCGAGGGCCATGGAAAATTTAATAGTGGCACACCTCATTAATTAAATGAGGGCCATAGATTATTTACATGAAATGACTCACCTCAAGTCTATATTGAAATGATATTTGAACTAATATTTTGAGGGCCATAAGTTATAGCTTGCTTAATATGGCACGCCTCAAATCTTATTTTAATAAAGGGGTAAATTTATTAATTAAAGATTAAAAGAATTATAATTTATATTAAGCAAATGTTTAAGTTAACTTTAATAACCAATGAATTAACAATAAGTGAAACCAGGCATTTGGTTGTTGAAGGGCCCCAGGCTGGCTGCAGACCCAATTGCCATTTGCCAGCTCTATGACAAGCACGACAGCAAAAATGGGCTTAATATGAGGCCCAGATTGAGGATAAAATAGTCGAGGGTAAAATTTGGTACAATTGGGCCAACGATAACAACCCAGATTCGTGATTCAACACCAATACTTGAGGCATTTTTTATAAATATCTTGATTTTGAACAAATACTGACAATCCTTAAATAGATGCAAAGCATATTTTGACTCCAAAATACAATCTGTGATGAAGATTCCTAATGTTATAATAGCTCGTTCATAGATTGTTCCATCATTCAACATCACAAAATTCCAATTTCCAACAAAACATCAACATAATTTCAGAAAGACTTCCTTTGTTAACATGGGCTTAAAGCTGTCCGACTCTAGACCTTGAAAAGAAAACAAAGGCTTGCTGATTTCATCTAAAACCAAATAAAACCAAAATCTAATTTAACGTTCAATTGCAGAACACTAAAGGACTAACAGTCAAAAAATATCTAAAACCTAATGCATCTAAAAAGGTGAAAGCCACTATTATCTGATGATAAATTCAACGTATTTGATGAATCTAAAAGCGGAGTACTCTAATCATTCAAACTACATTCCACTTTTATGAAGAAATGAACCAAAGAAATTATAATGTGACCAAACCAAAATCTGAAATTCAAAACCTGATTCTAGAAAAACTTAAACCAAAACAAAGGAAAGGTACTCAATCTGACTTAGAACATGCCACGAGAAATCAAATATTCTACATGTCTAATAAGTAAAAGCTTTAAACACCATACCAAGTCATGACACTGATTAAACTTACACACAAGATTCAAGTTAAGTAACCTAAATGAGCATAAAGAAAGTTAAATTACATCAATGTTGAAAGATCTTATAGAAATCAAAAGAAACAAGAAAATTCAACAAAGAGCATTTATCATTAGATCCCCTGTTGGACTACATTTTTGGCACTTCACATGTCATTTAAGGTGTAGAAAGTACCTGGAATTCAAAGAGAAACCAAAATGAATGAAGAATTAGCAGCAGCAGCAGAGTTAACTCAACAACTTAGCAAAGACCAACTTTTTTCAATAGTCCAAAACCCAGATGAGAACAAGTTTTTGGAGCTTATAGAAAGCCTGACTAACAGGGAACTTTAAAGAACAAAACCAAATAATTTCCAAAGCAATTTTTAGTACTTTTGGATTATAAAGAAACTCAGCCATTTTTGCTAAATTTTTAGTGTTGTCTTCTCTAAAAATCTGACTTGATAATGAAGAAACAAACCTCTTTAGAGAAGATTTCTAGGACAGCGAAAATATTTTCAATTTTTAACTATTGCCCCTTAATTAATTTGGAATTTGCTCATTTTTACCTAAAATTCCTAAACAACTTGTTAAACTACACCGAAACCCCATTATCCAAAAAATTTCCAAATCAGTTCAAAAAGATTCCCCTTACTTAAAATTCCTAAACTAACCTTTAGATTTTTGAAATTATGTTCAAGACCAAATATAGGTCGAGTTGACCCTAATATCAACCCCAAATTTGGGCTCGCAAACTCGGATTGACTCCCCTCTTTGGGCCTCTGTTGACATAGCCCAAGTTCAATCAAGAAACAAGACCCACAAAAGTATAAGCCTACGGAGTTATAAGGACTCATGAAGTCTATTTTCGGTAAAAATGGGGTTGTGTGCTGTTAATTTGGGGTTGATTGGAGTTCTATTGCCTGTAAAAATGGTGGAAAATATTGAAGGCAGTGCTAGGGTTCACGACGGTGATGAGACTGAAGAAGATGAGTTCTCTGTTGATTTGAGATGTTCGGACAATTTTAATCGAAAGAGAGGTAGTTCCTTGGCCGTTGGATCAGATCAAATGAAAGGTCAACATTGATTTTGAACCCTTGAACTCTGAACGACATCGTTTGGTCAATCAAATAGGCAGACCGAGTTGGGATGATTTGGGCTTGGGGGGAAATTTCATCGGGGCTTGAGGAAATCTATTTAAAATGATCCAAAAATCACACTTCTTTTATTTCCTTTTCTTTTCTATTTCAATTTCAAATTTTCCTTTTGTTTTTTCAAATTAATTTAAAAACCTACATTAACTTGTAAAAAAATAATAATCTACCAAATTAGGCTAATTACTAGTCAAAGTATTTACAAAAAATTAAATAACACCTAAATTAAAAGAAAAAACTATAAAATTCAAAAATTAAAAGTTAAAAATGCAAAAGTGAGTTATTTTTTTGTGTTTTGTTCTATTTTTGTAAAACAACTAATTTACTAATATATCTAAAAATATAAAATTAAATCCTAAATGCAAATGCAAAGTATTTTTGTATTTTCAACGAACTAAATAAAATTAGAGATGCACATAAAAATATAAATAATTAAGAAAATTCTACAATAATTCCTAAAATTACAGACAATTAAAAGAAAAATCTAATTCTTTGGAATTCAGTAGGAGTAATTCGTGTGGGGTAAAAATCACATGCTCATAAATGCTCCTCTTTGCTCGGAGACACGAATGATTTTCAAGCAAAGATAAAGTGAGCAATTATGAGGGATTTTTGCCTATTTGAAACTCCATGAGAAGCATTTTCAAAAGATCCTGACCGAACCTTGCTTCAGAGATTGCCCACATATCCTTGGCTATAAAGGAATCATGTCAGTGTAGTTTTAGAAGTTTCGGTAGCTGGGACTATCGGAAAGCTATGTTTCACTATTCTTGGTGCTGCTACTACTATTGCCTACTGAAATCCTTATTATGACACAATGGAAAATAAAATCTAAACTAGCTAAGCCTATCAACTAGGAATTACAAGATTCCTATCTATAAATTTTCTGAAGCTTGATCTTGAGTCTAGGATGGTTCTTACTGCAGACTCGGATCTGAATCTTGATGCTCGTCACTTGTAACCGCTAGTTCATTCTTCAGCTTTGGATCAAGGTGGGACATGCAAAGCTTGTGACTTCAATCATATCTTGAGCAGTCCGCATCTTTTTCCACTTCTGCGCCTTGAGATCACTTCTTTTTGTTCTTTTCTTCTTCTTTTTTATTGTGGACTGAGAATATTTCTTTTGGTCATCTCGAACCCTGTCCCTCAAGGTAAAGCCTACTCAGACACCAAAACAAATGAACGAATGAAATTTTTCTGCCCCAGTTTTCACTAGGAAAAATTCGTGACTTATTGTAACAACATTCTAAACTACTTCTCTATTGGGAGCAATAAATTCAGGATTGTGTATCCTTGGGGAAAAGAGATTTGGGAGTGGAGACCTATATCTGAAATGAAAGAAACTAGTGAGTGAAGATCCTATGTTGGAAAAGCGACTAGGGAGTGGAGACCCTATGTCTAAAAATAAATACAACTAGGGAGCGGAGACCCTATGTTGGCCAAAGCGACTAGACAGTAGAGACCCTATGTCTAAAATAAAATCTCAACTAGGGAGTGGAGACCCTATGTTGAAAAAGGCGACTAGGGAGTGATGACCCTATTCCTAAACATAAATTCAACTAGGGAGTGGACACCCTATGTTGGTAAAGATGACCAGGGAGTGGAGACCCTATGTTTAAAATAAATTTCAACTAGGGAGTGGAGACCCTATATTAAAAAAGGCGACTAGGGAGTGGAGACCCCATGTCTAAAAATAAACTCAACTAGGGAAAGGAGACACTATGTTGGCAAAAGCGACTAGGGAGTGGAGACTATATATATAAAAATAAATTCAACTAGGGAGTGGAGATCCTATATTAGAAAGGGCGACTAGGGAGTGGAGACCCTATGTCTAAAAATAAACTCAACTAGGGAGTGGAGAACCTATGTTGGAAAAGGCGACTAGGGAGTGGAGAACCTATGTCTAAAATAAAATCTAAACTAGGGAGTGGAGACCCTATGTGGGAAAAGGCGACTAGGGAGTGGAGACCCTATGTCTAAAATAAAATTCCAACTAGGGAGTGGAGACCCAATGTTGGAAAAGGCGACTAAGGAGTGGAGACCCTATGTCTAGCATAAAATCTCAATTAGGGAGTGAAGACCCTATCTTGGAAAAGGCGACTAGGGAGTGGAGACCCTATGTTGGAAAAGGCGACTAGAGATTCGGGATCCTAAACTACCATTTTTTTTAAAAATTTCTTCTTATCTTTTTATTTGTTTTGTTTTCCTTTTTTTTCTTTTTATTTATTTCATGGGATGAGTAAATGCGGGAAAAATTTTTGAGGGGACTTCCCTTTTTATAGATCATTGCTACAACGCTGTTTGTAGCACTTGCGCATTTCTCTCCTTTTTTTTTTCGTTTGCACCTGCATCTTGCGTGGTTTCTTTGGATTGCACTTGTTTCAATTCTTCAAACAAAGAACAATTGTTAGTTTGAAATGGTGGTTGGTTTTGTGGTTTTGATTATTTTGATCACTTAATCTCGGTCCAACTCTTTTGATGAGAACCTCTGTTGCTTTCTGGCTTTCCGGTGATTGATCTCTCTTCTGAACCGAGGAACTATTATGCCTCTAGGGGAATTTGATTGTGGATTTCTTTTATTTTTAATAATTTTTACTTCAGAGCATCGGGCATCATGGCCAGTCGGGATCAACTTGATGCACCCGCTGAAGCTGGGTGCTTTTATTTGGTTTTGGCTTTTGTTAAGGGAAAATCTATAAAACCAATCTTGCCACATTTTCATTGTATTAGCTTTGGAATAGAGTTAGATCGAAAGGGATTCAAAGAAAAGTAAACAAAGGACAAGAAAGTGAATTTAAAGAGGAGTGTCCCTTTCAGGGAGGATGACAATGAGGGATGTACCTGAACTCGACTGACTTGAATCACCTGTTAAGATCTTCCACATGTTTCCTGTAGGGAATAAGCTTGACATCTGGGTTTCCCATTCACCTTGAGCTTGTCGGATGATCTAGTCCGAATCTCCCATGATCAACAATTCTTTGACATCTTGGTCGATTGCCATATTCATACCCATAATGCAGGCTTCATACTCGGAACTATTTTTTGTGTAGAAAAAACGAAGCCAGGCTATGGCAGGATAATTTTGAACGATGGGTGAGATCAAGATTGCCCAATTCTAACGCATTTCGCATTCACAGCTCCACCGAAGAACATTTTGTCTTCTAATGTTAAGGAAGAGCTAAGTGAACTGGGCGACCCGTATAGCCCCTACCATGACATCTTGCTCCTGAAGTATAGGTACCAGAGAAATGACCAGACTCTCGAGACCTCTTGGCCTCTCTCTCCTCTCGCTCTCTAGCATGCATATCCTCTATCCTTCTGGTTATATTCACCACCTGCTGATAGGGTATATCCATCTCCAACTCTCGTGCAATGCCAGACCTGATGGAAGGAATGAGACCTTCAATACACATGTGAACCCTCTCACGAAGAGTAGCCACCAAAGCAGGTGCATGCTTGACCAACCTAGTGTAATGGATGGCATACTCAGAGACAGTCATAGGGCCCTGGAGCAAGTGCTCAAACTCCGTGCGCCATGCATCTCGGAGGCTCTTGGGAAAAAAATCGCTTCGAAATATATCTCAAAGCTGAGTCCAAGTCAGGGAGGAAGCCTCGTCCGGACTGTCTAGCTCAAAAGTGCGCCACCAGTCATAGGCAGCTCCCCCAAGCTAGAAAGCTGCAAAGGAAACCCCACTCGAAGTAGTAATACCCATGGTGCAAAAAATGCGGTGACAATCCTCCAAAAACCCAAAAGCATTGTCTGTAGCTAGTCCGCTGAAAATAGGAGGGTCATACTTCTTGAACCTCTCCAATCTACGCTGCTCATCCTCCGAAGCAGGTGCCCCATTCTCGGGCTGAACCAGTACTGTAGGCTAGACAGGAATAATATCTGGAATCGGCCCCATTTGTACCCTCTGCTCTGGAGTGCGGGCTGAGGGAGTATGGGATCCTCCCCCGACCTGGGACGTGGCTGTAGTAGGTAGAAGCAACCCTACCTATCACTGCGTGGTTTACATGCTCATAAAACTGCGCAAATGCCTCCTGAACAGCTGGAGTAGCGGTGGTTCTGGGCGTCTCTGGTCCCTGAGTCCTGACTTGGTCTGCTGGTGGCACCTCGGCGGCTGCTCGTGCAGGTGCTCTGGCTGCACCCTATGCACGTCCATGACACTTGCCCCCGCCCCTACCACTAGCTACCTTAGTAGGAGTGTGGGTGCCAGATTGTCCTGGGTCGTGCGTGTCCTCACCATCTATGAGAGAATAGAAGATAGAAGTTTAGAATCGGTATCAAAAACATAGCACGACAAGGAATTCAATGAAGTGAAGATTTTTCCTAAACAGTTACATAGCCTCCCGTAGATAAGAACAAACGTCTCCGTACAGATTAGTGAGACTCTAATAAACCGGCATGTGTCCCGTGACTCCTATGAACCTAGAGCTCTGATACCAACTTATCACGACCCTAGTTCACCAATCATGAACACGTCCTTCACGACTAGGTAAGCCTGACACATTATGAAAATTCAACAATGTTTAGGAAAATGATAAATAAAACTGAATAACATAAGAGAATGTATAGGATGCCGCCTGGCACATACACTTTGACTCAAAATAATGTAAAACCTCCAAGACCCGGAAACCGACGGGCAACACAGGCTAAGAGTAAAACATAATATACGGCTCTAATATCCAGAAGTATCTACAACAACTGAGTACATGAACGAAACTGCTAGCTAAAAAGATAGAGTAGAAGCAGAATCTTCGGCTCTGCGGATGTGGCTGATGCATACCTCAAATGTCCAAGTGTAGCTCCGAGATCACTAATAGCGTGCCCGACCAGTAGTACATGTATCTGCACAACAAAAGTGTACAGAAGAGTAGTATGAGTATACCATAACGGTACTCAGTAAGTGCCAACCTCGATAGAGTAGTGACGAGGAAGGTCGAGGCCCTATTGAGATGAACATAAGAATTAATGTAAGATAAATAAACAGTAGATAATGAAGTAAATCCCGAATATCTAGCAAGACAGTAAGTAAAAACAGAACAGCTACAAATACAATCTATGAACACAAGAAAAACCATTCGCAAGTCAGGATGCCACATGGAGCTCCGGGAATTGAACCCTCAGTACATTTACCAATATCTGAGGACCTCCTCGGAATCGAACCCGTAGTCCATCATATCAATAATAGAGGATCTCCGAGGATTGAACCCGCAGTCATTGTACCAATAAAAAAGGATCACCGGGAATTGAACCCGCAGTCCGTCATACCAATAACACAGGATCTCCGGGAATTGAACCCATAATCCATCATATCAATATCAGAGGTCTCCCGGGAATCGAATCCATTGTCCGTCATACCAATAACAGAGGATCTCCCGGGAATTGAACCTGTAGTCCGTCATGTCAATATCAAAGGATATCTGGGGAATTGAACCCGTAATCCGTCATACCAATAACATAGGTCTCCCGGGAATTGAACCCTTAGTCCGTCATGTCAATATCGGAGAATCTCCCGGGAATCGAACCTGAAGTCCAGCATATCAAATAAACACATCACAACAAAACAACACTAACAGGAAGAAGCTAAGTACACACAACATGTAAAGGACTAGAGCCTAGCATACTGACAAAGAGGACAGATATTGCGATTTAGTCAAATTGAGCAAATAAATTACTAGCATGCTTTTCCTAAGCTAAACCAAGTGAAATTGCATTTTTAAAAGCTAAATATACCAAGAAACACACTCTAAATAGCCAAGTAAGGTGAATTTTCAAAAACTAGCAGAAGTACGCGCCCGTCACCTCGCGCACAAGGCATTAAAACAACAGCAAGGATATCCTAAAGGAGAGGTCCATCACACAAAGTTAGACAAGCCACATACCTCGAATTGGAATAAAACTGCTAAGAAACAATACCCTTGCCACGAGTATCCGACTCTGAGTAGCCCAAATCTATTCAAACCAATTACACATTGTAAATAACATCGCAAGTAACTAATTATACTATTAAAATTAACGCTAAGGCGCGAAAATAGGTGAATGACCAAAATACCCCTCATGAAAACATCTCGAAATCAAATAATTTTTACATTTTCAGAAATCTTGTACTCTCACGAGTCTAACCATATACAAATCTCCCAAATCGGAGGTCAAATTCCCCTTCAAATCATCAAAGTTAGGTGTAAGAACTTTACCCCAATTTTCATCCATTTTTTATCCTTAATTCAAATTTAAATGATAAATTTAATTACTAAATGATGGATTAAAGCTAGAAAGGGTCATAGAAACGCTACTCAGTAATCTCCTCTTCAAATCCCTCTCAAAATCGCCTTGGTCGAGCTCAAACTTGATTTTTCAACTTGTAAAATTTAAACCTGGGATAAACCCCTTTCTCTACTGCGATTTCCGCTTCTGCGGCTAAATGACCGCGTCCGCAGTCATTATGCGGCCAACCCTTCGCTTTAGCGGTCTGACTAATCCACACCACGTATCGCTCCTGCGTCTAAAGACCACTTCTGCGGTCTCCGCTTAAGCGAGCATACCTCCGCTTCTGCTGTCCATGACCAAATCCTCCAAGACCGCGTCCACGACCCCAGCTCTGCTTCTGCCAAACCCGTATACACGGCTCCCTTTCTGCGATTGCGGAAACAATAGAAGGTAGTAGCAACAGACCATGCAACTCACCAAATTTCTACGGTTAACCACCCGAATTAACCCCGAGGCCCCCGGTACCCCAACCAAAAGCACCAATACTTCCTAACACATCATTCGAACTTGCTCAAGTCTTTAAAAATCCACCATTAACATCAAAATCCTCGTTTTCATCAAATTAAAGCCTAAGTTCCATCAAAACTTCTAAAACTCTCTTTTGATAAAAAACATAACCAAAACATGTCCGATTGACCAGATACTTTGCACGCACATCCCAAATGGTATGACGGTGCTACAGCAACTTCTGGAATCATGTTCTGACCGTCGGATAAAAAATTCATTATCGGTCCGAAAACTTCAAAATTCTAACTTTCGGCATTTCTAGCCTAATTGAGCTACGAAAATCTAAAACACATTCCGGACACGCTCCCAATCCCGAAATCACCTAACGGGGCTAATAGAGCCATCAGACTTCTATTCCGAGGTCGTCTTAACACTATTCTGATTACAGACCATTTTTCCAGTACTTAAGCTCTCATTTAGGGACTAAGTGTCCCAAAACACTCTGAACTCTATTACCGAACATCCCAGCAAACCAAAATAGCAGAAATGAACTTAGGGGAAGCAGTTAATGGGGGAATAAGGCATAAATTCCAAAGATGACCGGCCGGGTCGTCACAATAAGCTAGCTAAGCTTATACCTCTATATCTATCAATCAGTGGCCTTTACAGAGATAGTCAAGGCATAGATTGATCTGCTTACTCAGCATACACTGACAAGTCACATAATGATCCCCTAGAAACTTTTTCATTTCAGATATGCCTCAACAGAACACTGGGAGCATGTAAGTATTCAATCATCATTCTTTTATGTTATATACAAATATAATTGTATTCATTATTTTTAATTGTTTCAATCAATTCTTTTAGGGATTGTGGAGTGCATGTTGCAGCATACGTAGAGTTTCTAAGAATTTTGTAGAGATTCCAAAAACAACATATTATTCCACTCTACTCTGTCAAAGATATGGTGCTCTCCTCTAGGACTATTCTATGCGCAAGATAGACGCAGATGCCATAAGCGAGAATGAAGCACCTTCAAAGATTGCTAGACAAATCACGGAGTCAGAAGCAAAGACGCAGATAATGTTAGAGTAGCTTTAGGTTATTGTATTTTTGGAGTGTAGTTTCAAGAAGAATACTGTTTTGAGTAGTTTTTAGTGTAGATGATATTTAGTTTGAAAAACTTATCACTTTATTAATAGTGTTCGTGTATAATAATTGCAACTTTTCAATCACTGTTTCACTAGTTTGTTCATAAGTATTCATGCTTATTCTTTAGTTTGAATACATATTTATCTTAAAAGAGTCAAGTATCTATTAATACCAAGTAACTTTGTTTGAACATGTTTTAGTTAATGAAAATGTTAATGTTAAAGTCAGAAACTTTATGTATGCTGATGTTAAAGTCAGTTGTATTCAACAACATTCATTCAGATATATCTTTCAAGTTCAGATAATACATATTAAAGAACACAATTTCAGATGTATTAAACAAGTTGTACGTAGTCAGTTGTATTCAAATGTACTCAATTGTATTTAAGCATATTATTTAGCAGTAGTTAGTTGTATTTAAATGTAGTATTCAGCTGTATCTAGTTGTATTTTGGTGTATTCATTTACTAATAGTGCTCCTTGATAAATGGTAAAAAGTACATACTTTTGAGTATATTTGCATACTAATTCTTGTGTGTGTCGCGAGAGATTAGTTGATTTTTGATGTAAAATATACTCATTATATGTTTCTTATGCACATGTTCCCTTACACTGCATGTTATCTTGAATTGCTCAAAGAACCTTGTCCAAGCAACATCATTCTCTGAATCAATAACACCATATGCTAGTGGCAATATATGACATGTAAATACAATTGAATATAATTATTTTTAAAGCATGTATTTCAATATTTAAAATATTAACATATTGTATTATAATTCAGATACTCACCTACATCATCCAACGTGCGCCGAAACGAATATTTTGGTGTAGTAAGATTTTATGTGACTTCCATCCAAAACAACAATGGGTCAAAAATGATCAAACCTCCTTATAAAGGCATACAAGGATATATACACGTATATGAATTTATTTTTTGGCGATTTTACCATTTTGATGTGGGAACATGGATATGTCATATCCATTATATATAAGTATCCTGGAAATTTTTTGTATGAATTAGCTGGTTCACTTCTCAGAAAATTCATTTCCTTTTCTTTAGCCCTCCACGTCAACATGTAGTTAACATTTACACCTAAATCTGATTTTACATCATCAATAATATCCCTCGGAGTGTACTTCCTCTTATGGTTTGTAAGCTTAGGCCTTATCCTATAAGGCTTCTATTAGCCCGTCGCTGCTCATACACATTGTCCTTCAGCGGACATGTATGGTTATCATTAAACTCTCTCATCTTGAATAGTTCTGATTTGTTAATGCCTGAAGCCTTAATCCTCCATTCACAATCTTCTGAAATACATAATAATGCATAGCTGCAAAGAATTAATCATTTTACATTTGATTAGCATAAGTATTTACAAAAAATACAGCTCACATACAGACAAATACAATTTGACATAGATACATCCCAAAATATATATATATATATATATATATATATATATATATATATATATATATATATATATATATATATATACACTACTGAATTCCATTATAGTTATATGCGTTTAAATACAATGAATATAACTGAATGCACTTGTTTTTATATGCATACACCTAATACCACAGTAGACAAAATAATAAAATAATTAGAGCCACTGTTGTGTATTTATACTTGTAAAATACATTTAAATACATCTATTTAAGGACCCTAAACAAACATATGTTTACTCTATCTGTGATCATCAAGAGGAAATATACAAATACGCATAAATACAACAACGTTAAACTCTCAGCTCGAACCAATAATAGAAAATACAAAGGAAACAAAAATTTAAATACATGCAAACCTGATAGTATTAGAGCTATCAACCCGGAATTGAAACCTTTGAGTTATAGCATAATTCTCCATCAAACTCTTTTAATGTAGCCTTATCCTTATAAACTTGTCCATCCATAACCTCATTTTAATTATTTTTTAAAATTATCAAATCCTTGTGGAGTTCGAACACTCCAATCGCTTCTCCTGAATTGATAAAATCTAGAGCAAATGTATCATCTGTATTGAAATCGTACCTTTGAACTGCTTCGTCTATTTGCACAATTTCGCCTTGATTTAAACTACCTCTGTATATAAGATCTTTTTCGATAGTTGTTATGCACAAAGTATACATCTCAAATTCTCTGTTCTCTTTTTTCAATTCTATATACACTCTGTAACCCATATCATTATGTATTTCCATTGGCGTACAATTTTCTTCTATTTTGTATTGTATTTTAATGGTCTTTGAGCTCAAATCTATACCAGTTGATTAGAAATTGAAGCAACCTGATCATTAAATGAGGCATACTCCTTTATCAGTATTCCTTCAATTGAAAACTTAATGTAATTGCCCTCATCGTTCCACTTAACAGAATGACGCAACAAAACTGTTAAACTTGTCTTATGTATATAGGAACTATACCTTATTTTGTATATAATTTGTATCAATCGAAAAAATGAGAAGAGAATGGAAGAAGTTCGATCAGATGCTGCTCTGGTTTTCGCTGTTTTCACTTTTCTGAGTTGCTTTCTTTGAGCAAAATACAGATTAATGTGTACTCGTTTTAGTTCGTTGAGTTAAATTAGGAGACTATCATGTGATTGGATTTCCTTCCATTTTTAACCACTTTAACTTCCCAGATTTTGTGCAAATAAATTACTGTATTCCACGTTAATTTCGATTGAATACAGCTAAATACATATAAAACTTATCTGGAATCTCGTTTTTACGCCTACTTTTTTGTTGGATTAATGAATACAACAACTTAAATACATGAAATATATTGTATAAAAATATAAAATTATCTATAACACGTAATATAGAAAAGAGTAACTATAAATGATAATTAGACCTAAAAATGATGCTTTATAAAAAATTCTCTATATTTTAAGCATTATACTTAAAAGTGGCTATCTGGTATCATTTCCACCTTGCTAACCGTACATGTGGGCTCGTTCTGGTAACCGGACGCAAGACCCAATTGGACCGAACCGAGAGTCCAAGACAAGGCCAGGCCCAGTAACCAAAATTATCTCTAGAGCTTTATATATAAGTTGTTTATTAAATTATACATTAAATAAGATATTAAAATAAAGAATAAACGAAATAAGATAATGCTCGCTCATAATTTATGCTATATCCTCTATTTTGCTTTTATTTAGGATTTCTTGAGATTCTGTTTTCCCAAGTTGGGTATGCCATAGCAGAAGAAACTAATGAATAAAGGAACTCAATCGGTGAATGATCATTAACATTTATTAAATTGCTCATTGAACAACAGATAAATTCTCTTAGACTTTCTTTGAGCTTCGTGTCTATAAATACCATCTCCTAGAGAAATCTTCCTCCATAACCTGCAGTTTTGAACAAAGCTTGCTTGACGTCTTCAGACCTCAAAATTGTTCGATGCTCCGTTGCCTAACAAAATAAAAAATGAAATAGATCAATTGTTTTGTAGGTGTTTGAGTACTTTAGATGAACTTGGAAAAAAAAATTTGACAGTGAGTTGAAAAGAAATTGCGGGATTAAGTTTAGCCTGGAAGTAAACATTCAATTGAAAAACATGGTTTGTGATAGTTGAAAATACAATATTTGAGTGGGAAAACATTATTTCGCTTGAGATACACAACCAATTTTCCAATGTATCACTACATATTCAAATATTAAAGTTCACTATTTGCAAATATTGATTATTGATTCACTGGTCGAGGAGGCTTAATTATTTAATTATCCCAACAGCTCGGTTTGAGGATCAAAATGATTATTAGGGCACAATACCACCAGAATTTACCAAGAAAATTATTTGTAGTAATTTGAGGAAGAAGATGGTGAAAGTAGATGTTACCTCGGAACAAGAAGCTCGCATTGAAAAGTCACTGAAACAGCTGACAACACATTGTTGCACGTCAAGACCTAATGCTTCTAATGTGCTTACTGTGGATAACACTAATCCAGGCTTAGCTGCACAACATATCTCTATCCTCGTCTCCTCATTTCTCCTTTCTACATCAAACTGTATTACAGTAATAGTAGTAGTAGTATTTTTTTTTCACCCACACACAACGAGAAAATCTCATTAGGAACAGTCATCACATCTCTTATCCTAATATTAAAAAGTATTCCTGCCTCTAGAAAGAGACGATTTATCCAAACAATCTATAAAAAGGTGTAATTTAATAAAAGTATTCTTTTGAGAAGTGGACGAGATATTTATTAAGATAAAATTTGTACCTTTGGAGGGTTTTTGACAAGGGCTTCATTAGGCTTTAGCTCTTTGTAATTTCCCAGTAATTTTCTATTCTTACTTTCGGCTTCCATTTCATGATCTTCACGCAACCTTTGAATTTTATCTATGAGCTCCTTCATATAATCAATTGTATCTCCAAGTATGGATGTTCTGTCCATCTGATATAAATTGGAGTATGAAATTATTCAATCAGCACATCTACACTAAAACGAGAAACTATACAGTAAAACTTTTTTTTTTTACACAATATGTAAATTTTTTGATAATTAAAAGTTTAACTGATAATGGGATAAAAATGGTAACTGATCTATGATACATTTTAAAATTCATAGATAACATTTACACTATCGGTGTGTATAATTTAAAGTCTTATTTAAATGAAGAGAACCTAAGGCTGATCGATGATTCACCTTGCTTATTTTGGGAACGATGGATCTAAGCATGGAGAGACGGTCATTGAGTCGTTTCCTTCTCCTCCTTTCCGCCATTAGATTTTTAGAGGGCTGCCCCTCAACCTTCTTAACTTTAGTGGTATTACTCTTCTTTTCTCCCATAATATTACGAACATGACCAACATTAATTCTTGAACTGGCTTCTTCCATTTTGACCTTGTTATTAAAACAGCTTGAATCTTCCCGCAGACCAACATGGCCATGAAAATCAGTAGAAATAAGGCTAACCCCTTCTCCAATGGCTCTATCACTGTACTCTTCTTGAATATAATAATTAGTTGAATCAACTTCAGCTGGGGCTGTAATTAAAGCATCAAGAAAAGGGTAAGATTCTTGGGGAGTGAAAGCAGGACATGGAAAGCTGGATTCTGCAGGAGAAATGAGCTCTAAGTTTTGGGCTATAAATTCCGGGTTTTGTTGATAAAAGCTGGATGATTCAATGTTCCATGCATTTGGGAAGAATTCCTTTACTCCACTTGTAAAAGTATTCCAACTTTCTATCCTCGGAGCCAGCAATTCCTCTAAAAAATCCTGTTGAGTGAGCTCCATCTTTTCCTTTCCCCTCTCTCTCTCTCTCAAACGTCAAAAAGTGAATAGAGGGAAGGACGGGTTATAAGAACGTGGTGTCGCATCTAGAGAAGAAATATATATAGACAAATAGTATTAGTATATATTTTAGATTAGTCATCTTATCCTAATACTAATACTATTCCATCCGTTTTATTTTATATAGATTGTTTGATCGATGATTGGGTCAAGATTTTTGATTATATATGGGGATCCAACAAGATATAAAGATGCTGCATCCAAGATATAAATATGGGTCAAGAGAATTTTTATATATACAGAAAGTACCTTCTTTAATTCTACGGTTACAATGTCTTAGCACATATCATTACTAGAATTCCTCCAAAAAGCGACCGAAAAATAGCGACCGTATTTAATCTATGGGAAAAAGCGACCAACGCTGGTCGCTAAACTAGCGAAATTAATAAACTAAATTCTGGAAACAAAATAGCGACCAAAGTTGGTCGTTGACTTAGTCAAAATATTGACTGGCTTGGTAAGACTTGCTTGGTCAAACTTTTACTGAGATTAGCTACCAAACTTGGTCGCTAACGTGAGACCCGCTTACAAAATTTTAATAATAATATTATTATTTTAAAAAAAACTATAATATATATATATATATTATGAATTAGAGACCAAAGTTGATCGCTAAATAAGGAAAGAAAGGTAGTGACCAATTTTGGTCGCTTAACGGGGTCCCAGTTATTCAATTATAATAATTATATTAATTTAATTATTATATGAAATATAATTAAATAAAATTTAAAGTTAGCGACCAAAGTTGGTCGCTAATCTAAATTCATTATTAAATAGCGACCAGAATTGGTCACTATTGTGGTCAACAATGGTCAAAATTAAAAATCACTTTTGTATTTACTATGTAAATAATATAAATGTAAGTCGTTAATACTTTTGTAATATAAGGGATGATATGCACTACGAAGCGGGCGTATGTGTCTATATATACAATATATGTACTTACGCTATACTATGCACTAAGTATAGGTGTATGAGGTAATAGCGTATCGAATACAGCTTTTATATATATATATATATATATATATATATATATATATATATATACACACACAATATATTTACCTACCCTATGCTATGCACTAAATATAAGTGTGTGAGGTATTACCGTATCGAATACAGCTTATATATACAATATATGTACTTACGCTATACTATGCACTAAGTATAAGTGTATGAGGTATTACCGTATCGGATACAGCTTATCTACATACAATATGTGTACTTACGCTATACTGTGCACAAGTATAGGTGTATGAGATAATGCCGTATACAGCTTATATATATACAATATATGTACTTACGCTATACTATGCATTAAGTAAGTGTGTGAGGTATTACCGTATAGAATAAAACTTATATATATACAATATATGTACTTACGCTATACTATGTACTAAGTATAAGTGTATGAGGTATTACGTATCGAAAACAGCTTATATATATACAATATATGTACTTACGCTATCCTATGCACTAAGTATAGGTGTATGAGGTAATACCGTATCGAATACAGCTTATATATATACAACATATGTACTTACGCTATACTATGCACTAAGTATAAGTGTGTGAGGTATTATCGTATCGAATACAGCTTATATACATACAATATATGTACTTACGCTATACTATGCACTAAGTATAAGTGTGTGAGGTAATACCGTATCGAATACAACTTTTATATTTATATATATATATAGCTTAAATTGATTTAAAATCCTCAATTTATATAAATATATAAATAATTTTTTTTTGAAATAGCGACCAATGTTGGTCGTTATTTTGGTCAAACGGTCAGAAAACAGCGTCCAAGGTTGGTCGCTATTTCTAAAAATTCAAAAATGTTTTACCCACCAAAATAGCGACCAACGTTGGTCGCTATTTTAATTACAAAACTGTCAAAACTGGGATCCCCTCCCATACTTTCTAAAAAATTTCCAAAATCCATCTTTTCTCTCTCACTCTCAAACCCCACCCCCTACCAACTCCCACCACCAGACCCCACCCACGCCACCAACTACCACCGCTCAGCTGCCGTCGTCGCCTCTGTCGTCACCTCCTAAAAATTTAAGGTTAGAATTAAAAACCTAGGGTTTCAATTATTGTTTTAATTGATTATTTTTTGCAACCTAGAATTAGTGTTTCAGTTGACTATTTAACATTATATCTTATACAAACATAGGGTTTAGATTGTATTTATCATTATTTAATATTTTATAGAAATCTAGGGTTTATGGTATGGGTTTAATATTTAGGCTAGGGTTTTTTGTGTATTTCTCCTTCAATATTTTAGTAAGCAATAGATACTAATTTAATGTCAAAGACTTGATTCATAGGTAGATATATATGAGGGTATAAATTTAACTTTTAGTTTAATCTTGATTCGTTTATAGGTAAATAAAAATAATATAGACACATGATAGTATATTTGGATATTTAATATAGACACATGATATATATTAGGATATAAATTGAACATTTAGGATATGACTTGAACTTTTGTGGATATGAATTGAACCTTTTAGGTATGAGTTGAAGCTTTTAGGATATAAATTAAACTTTTTATGTTAAGTTTAAACTCGTAGGATATGAATATAACTATTAGGATATAAATAGAAATTTTAGGATATGACTTGAAGCTTTAGGATATGACTTAAATCTTTTAAGATATGACTTGAGCCTTTTAGGTATGAGTTGAAGCTTTAGGATATAAATTGAACTTTTTAGTTTAAGTTTAAACTCGTAGGATATGAATATAACTTTTAGGATATAAATTGAACCTTGAATCTTTGTATTGTCTTGAAGCTTTAGTTATAAATAGAAATTTTAGGATATGACTTGAAGCTTTTAGGATATGAACTTAAACTTTTAGGATATGACTTGAGCCTTTTAGGTATGAGTTGAAGCTTTAGGATATAAATTGAACTTTTTAGTTTAAGTTTAAACTCGTGGGATATGAATATGACTTTTACGATATAAATTGAACCTTGAATCTTTGTATTGTCTTGAAGCTTTAGTTATAAATAGAAATTTTAGGATATGACTTGAAGCTTTTAGGATATGACTTGAGCATTTTAGGTATGAGTTGAAGCTTTAGGATATAAATTGAACTTTTTAGTTTAAGTTTAAACTCGTAGGATATGAATATAACTTTTAGGGTATAAATTGAACCTTGATCCTTTTAGGTATGAGTTGAAGCTTTAGGATATAAATTGAAGCATTTAACAATGAGTTGAACCTTTAGGATATGCATTGAAATTTTGGTTTATGTTTTGGAATTTTAGATTACGGGAGGTAAACGGTCAGAAGAGGTTGATGGCGTTATTAGACATGCAACGGAACTTCCACCAAGAATAACTAAGAATAAAGTACCTAGTGGAATGTGCCTTTGATTGTTCTTCTCATTATAGCGACAATGATAATGAGAAGGCAATGGCATATGTTCAAATAGTGATGTTGTAGGTAGGAATTTAGTATCTCCTAAGTAGATAAAAGAAGAGCTTATAGAGTAATTCTCTACTTCATTTTCCATGAGGAAAATAAGTTTAATTGAAAGTGACGAGGTTGATACAAAATGTGTTCCGTCGGTCATGACGGTTCCCATAAAAAGGGGATCATAAGATTGTATTATGGCAAAGATTTTAGGAAGCTTTGTACTCGACTTTCTTCCAAGGTTAATAAATACAAGCTTAATGTGATATTGGTGATAGTTCGTCAGATTCAGACGATGATTTGACGGACAGAAGTATGGAAATTTTTGATAAAAAGAATTAGAGGTTGAATGTTTTTACCTGTAATTCTTGATTTCAAAATTTCTATACTTATGCCCGTTTAATCGTCGTCTGAATCCGATGAACTATCACAAAGATCACATTAAGCTTGTATTTATTAACCTTAGAAGAAAGTAGAGTACAAAGCTTCCTAAAATCTTTGTCATTATAGAGTTTTATGATCCACGTTTTATGGGAACTATCAATATTTACTACTTATATACAATTTATACTAATTACTAAATACAACACAATATACACTACTTATATACAATATATACTACTTAAATACAATATATACTACTTAAATACAATATATACTACTTATATATAAAATATACACTACTTATACACAATATATACTAATTACCAAACACCATATATACTATACTAATAACATAGTACACCATATAAAATATATTCTACAATATACTAATGACTACTATATAAGATATTGATTTAAAAAAAATAAAATTCATAACCGCTGGAAACGCCGGAACCGCCAGAACCGCCAGAACCGGAACCGCCAGAACCGGAACCGCCAGAACCGGAACCGGATGGTACCTGGAACCGTCACGGGCCGGTTCCACCTTCAGAACCGCCAGAACCAGAACCGCCAAAATCGCCAGAACCGGAACCGCAGACCCAAATAGACCCAGAATCGGAACCGGATACAGCCTTAGTTCCATCGATCCTGGCAGTTCCCATAAAGCGGGGATCATAAGACTCTATAATGACAGAGATTATAGGAAGTTTTGTTCTACAATTTCTTTCAAGTCTGATCCAATAAGTTTAATGTGATAATTGTGATATTTATTCGGATTCAGACACTGATTTGACCAACAAAAGTATGTAAATTCTCTTAAAAAATATTTTAAGAACATTTCTATACTTTTGTGGGGCAAATCAGTCTCTGAATCCTTATAAATATCACAATTATCACATTAAACTTGGTGGATCAGACTTGAAAGAAAATTTAGAACAAAACTTCCTATAATCTTTGTCATCATAAAGTATTATGATCCCCGCTTTATGAGAACTGACACGACCGACTTGAAATATTCCGTCTTCATCAACGTTGTCACTATCAATCAAATTTCTTTTCCTCTTGGAAAGTGAAGTAGAGAATTTCTCCATAACCTATTTTATCTACTTAGGAAATGTTAATTCCTACCTACACCATCGCTTTTTTGAAACACATGTCATTGCCTTCTTATTATCATTGTAGCTAATGAGATAAACAATTGATCAAAGACTCGCTCCGTCAGGTACCGTATCCAAGTTATTATCTGTATCAAAGTTCATCCCAAGCACGAGGCTAATCACCAAATCCACCATACAACTTTTAAGATGCCAATGAAGCAAGATGAGCTATTCAATAAAACTCGTATTGTAAAGAAGAAGAATTCGACTTCATACATGTAAGTTTTTTTACTTTTCATTAAATATTTTTATTTGCTTTTATATAGAATTCGACATACTAATTCAATATAATTTTTCATATTCAATTCGCTTCACAACTGACGTGGGGAAATTCATACGCAGTCAACCACCTAATGAACCGAGCGACGCAATCCAACTTTCAGACGAGGATGCTGAAAGAATACTCCTTCAGTACTTTATACACTATTGTGTTAGTTCTAATGTGTTAGAACTAATTTACTATTATGTTAGAACTAATTTACATTGTGTTAGAACTAATTTACATTCCAATTTAGTATTGTGTTAGTTCTCTTTAGTTCGAATGGGCTTGTAATAAGCGTTAACTTAATTTTGTTAGCTTAATGTATTAGTTCTATTGAAGTTTATTTTTTGTTGCTTTTAATTGCTTTTTATTGTTGTTGTTGTTGGCATAAAATGCCTATTTAGGAAATTGGTATGACTGGCAGGTGGTGTAGCTGCAGAAACAGGCCGTTTCTGGTAAAATAATACACAGAAAAGTGACCAAAGTTGGTTTCTATTTGGTTGCTTTACAAGTAAAAAAAAAAAAACATTTTTCTGGAGAAAAGCGACCAACATTGGTCGCTATTTTCCCAGATTTCTAAAAAAGTGACCAAATTTGGTATCTATATTATTAAAAATAATTCTGCTAATATAGAGACCAAATTTGGTCGCTACTATTTAAAAATTAAATTCACGTATTTAGGGACCAAAGTTGGTCACTAAATTAATAAAATAAATAAATAATTGAATAAAATAGCGACCAATAGTGGTCTCTAGTTTCCATATTTTAATATATAATTTTTGGATTATAGACCACAGTTGGTCGCTTTTTAACGATTAATAATAAATAAATAAATAAATTTTTTTTATTTAGAGACCAACTTTGGTCGCAAAATTATATTTTTAAATTAATATAACGACCAAAGTTGGTCTCTATAGTCAACATCCGAAAAAATGGGTCCATTTAGAGCAGAGACCAAACTTGGCCGCTAATTAGCGACCAACTTTGGTCCCTAAATAAAAGGGACCATCAATATAGCTACCAGACTACTTTGGTCGCTTTTTGGTCGTTTTTAGCCAAAAAACGACCAAAGTTGATCGCTTTTTTGCGATCGCTTTTTCCCGAATTTCTAGTAGTGTATGAAAAGTATCCTAAGAACTTGTTAATTGTCCTTTCAATTCAAACTCCTTCACCAAGATATCATATTTGATTGAGTATGAAGTTTAAAAAAAAATAGCAAAAGGTATACGATAAAATATAGAAAAATGCAATCTTTGAAGTAAAAAGATGTCATATACAATGTTAAATAGCGCCTGTTTATTATATTTTGTCCTACGTTTAGGTATTTTTGTTTTAGGGTAATGTCACCCGGAGCAAAAGAATAGAACGGAATCTGACCTTTTTCCTATTTTCTCGTGTAATGTATAGGAGAGTCCCTCCCTTCTTTCCCTTTGAATAAAAATATACGTAGTATTTTATATATCTCGTTCTCTGAAGTCTGTTCCCTCCCTGCAACGTTTAGTAGTTTAAGGTCATTTTCACCAAAATTTGTAATCAGACAGAAATTATATTTAAATCCCCATTCTTCTGAAATGTTGACCCACCAGCCTGTCTGAATCGAAAAAGATAGACTCGGACCTCTCACTAGCCTCATCTATATAACCCTGCCAAAGTTTCTTAAGCATATTTTTGGTTCCCCTGTTCTACGCTTATTAGTAGTAACTTTTTCCTCATTTCTGGTTGGTGACAAAGACTAATTCATTTTCCTTTCCTTTTTAATTAAATCTGGAAAACTCTTTACATAATGCAAGCAACACTTGCTTTTTTTTTAGCACCACCTTGACATGCATAGACTAAGCAAAAATTTTATTTTATGCTTCACACAACTGATATTACTGTAATCCCAGAATTTTCTGGACTTAGATATATAAATATGAGTCCATAAATATGTGAGATATAAAAGGTCTCACATAACTAGTATAAATTATGTGAGGCACAAAATAAAATCAATCTTATATATTATAATATCACCAATAGCAATGTGTATAAGAGGTGTCAATGCACTAGCCATGTTGTTCAAAATTATTTTTCCAACTAAAACTTTGGTCTTATGATTGAACCTATGTCACAATGTCATGTTTCTTCTGATCGATAACAAAATGTCTCCATTCATTAGCTAACCTAAATGAAAATTATTAGATTAATAAACATGGAATTTATCTAGTAGAAAGGACCACCTATATATAGCCTATTTGGCTAAGCTTTAAAAATCAGCTTATTTTGATAAATATTTTTTTAAAAGTACTTTTAGTGAGAACTGATTTTTGTTTGATTAATTAATTTGAAAAATACTTTTAAGCAGAAAATCTTGTTTAGCCAAGTTTTTAACAAGTATTGTATTTTTTTCGAAAGTGCTTTTGAAGAAAAACTACTTTTTATTGCTTCTCTAAAGCTAAATTATTAGTTTACTTAAAAGTATTTTTTTTCAAAATCTTGGCCAAATACTTAACTTTAAAAAAGTATTTTTTAAAATAAAAAAATTAATTTTGAAAAAGCTTGCCAAATAGACTAGTAATGCAGTTAGCCACGTTAAACTACACATGTAGAGATTTATTGTGTAGAGGTTTATGCAGTTAATTAGCTAAGCTTCAGAACAAAAAGATTGACAATAGGTGGAAAGCACACAAAACAAGAAGAGCATCATAGGCAACATCACGTGAATATATATATTGTCCAAAAAGGAAAATAGATAACTACTAGGCAAACACATGCAAGTCAAGCTGTGGATTTTCCTGATGTGCCAAAAGTTAGCAATTACCCTTATTCTCTGACAAAAAGTTTTAACTTTTCAATTAATGTATACTCTTGATATTACATATATACTTCATAATACGACCAATCAAATTAACATGAACTATAGTACTAACTAAATGAGGTACAAATAATTTACAACACAAATCAATATGTTAAACTATGTATTCGATCAAACTAATACCATATTGGAATTTATGGGCTAAGAATTAAGTAGCGCTACCATCCGATCGAGCGGAATGTAGGAATTCGGGCATTATTTCATAAGACAAGGTTGTGGATTAAATATGGAGTCAATATTTTCACTATAAAAAGTCAAAATATAAAGAACTAAAAACTCGAAAAAAGAAAATGAAATTCAACATGTAGTTGTAGAGATAGGAATTACTTAAGAGAAGTGGAATTATTGTAAATAGCATAGTAGATTAGTTAATTAAGTTGTGTAGTTAGTTAGTCTATAAATAGTGAGAGTTAGTTAGTATACGGTGTATTCTGAAAGTGTCTTCTTCTTAGCTCAATAACAGAACTCACTTTCACTTTCTGTTTGGTTTTGATCACTTTTTGGCATCGTTGTCGGGAGCTAACGGTTTTAGCTATCTATTTAGTTAGTTTTGTGTATTATTCTTCTTTCCTTCTTTTTTACTAATTTGTTTGTGTCACAACTCAGGTATCAATGACGAACAATTCTAATGACCCTCTTGGAAATATGATTGCGGGGAGGAGGTAGATGATGTCGAATAAGATAAGGTGCCTCTTGTACCTCAAGGTCAATGTAAAGGCCGCCAGGCCAATGCAAATGACAACAACAATATTCCAGACCCTCCTCCGCCACCTCTAAGAGTGGCTCCAAGAGTGCTACCGAACCAAGAATACACAAGTGCTATTGTCCCACCCCGAATCCGGGCGGATAATTTTCAAATAACCAACGTGATGTTGACCTTGCTTGAGCAACGAAGGTATTTCAGGGCGCCTCAGATCAAAATTCTTACAAGCATCTTAAGGGGTTCGTAGATATATGCTGGGGAAGCAAGCAAACTAATGTGTCTGAGGATGCTCTCCAATCGAGGCTTTTCCCATTCTCACTTAGAGGGAAAGCATTGGATTGGCTAGAATAATTCCCCAACCATTCCATCACAACTTGAAATGAGTTCATGGACAAGTTCATTGCAAAAATTTTCTCTCTAAGGCATATGGCGGAATTACGTGATGAGATATTGGCTTTCAACCAAAAGCCCACGGAACCTTTGCATGAAAATCTGGGAGCGGCATAGAACTATGCTGAAAGAATGCTCAAACAACGATATGACCGAGGCGATGATACAACAAACCTTCTATCAGGGCATCAATACCAGAAATCAATGTATTGTGAACCAGTTAGTTGGGGGCAACTTTATGAAGATTCCTTACAGTGAGGCTTGTGATATTTTAAACGAGATGGACGACACTTCTTCTACTTGGCAGAGTAGAACAAATGTGCCTCAAGGTGACCCCACAATCATCCATTTGCACAAGGAATTGCATGAACATGGTCAAGCTATTGCTGAGCTTATCATTACCATGAACTAATTGGGAAGGCACAGTTGCAAAAGTTCAAAATCCTCGCCAAGTCAATACCATGAAAGGTGTCAATATGCTTGTCAACAAGAGAAGGCAAAGAGGCAATAAAACCAGGAAAATTCTGAACAGTTTGATAATGATTGTGGTGGATTCAAAATGATTGTTATGATGACCAAAGTGAAGAGGTACAATATGTCAACAACTATCAAGGCAATAGAGGCAACTCTTCAAACCAACAATGGCGACCTCAAGGCAATTGGGGAAATCAACGACAAGGAAACAGTAATTGGAGGAACAACAACCAAAACAATAACTGGGGAATCAGAACAACAACCAAGCAGGCAAGGCAATTGGAATGGTAATAACAACAATTGGAACAACAATAGTCAAGGCAGGTGGAACAACAATGGAAACCAAGGCCACCGGGGGAAGGGCTTTCAAAGGCCCCCAATATACCAACAACCGAACAATCCGCCTCCATTTCGATCTCAAGGTTCTAGTTCTTCGGGAAATGATATGGGAAGAATCAAAATAATTTTCGAACAAATGATGAAGAAGAAACAAGAATCTGATGCTCAGTTTGCTTCCTACAATACCTCTATCCGGAACTTGGAGGTGCAATTAGGCCGAATCTCTCAATCCTTGAATACTCTCCCTAATAGTGCTCTACCAAGTGATATAGTAGTGAACCCGAAGGGTGATAACAATCATGTGATAGCAGTTACAACAAGAAGTGGGAGAGGCGGTGTTGTGAATGCCTCGAAACAAAAGCAAGTTTTGGATGAAAAGGTTGAGTTGCGGCAAGATGATGCACCTTTGATAATTGAAGATGTGGTTAAGAATGACGTGAATAATGATGTGAGGATAGACATTCATGAGGTCGAGGTAGATACTCAAGATGTCGTAAACCCATCTAGGGAACACGTGATTGACATGCCCGAGCCGGTGGTGCCCAAAACCAAGGCACCTTTGCTTAGGACACCTCCGCCTTATCCGCAAAGGTTTGCAAAGAAAAATAGTGACCACAAATTCAAAAGGATCATTGATATAGTGAAAAGCCTGACTATCAATATGCGTTTGGTGGAGGCACTTGAACAAATGCCGGGATATGCGAAGTTTATCAAGGATTTGCTGACGAAGAAGTGGTCTATGGATTGTGAAACAACAAAAATAACTCACTAAGTCAGTGCTATCATACATTCAATGGCCCCAAAACTTGAAGACCCGAAGCTTTTACCATTCCTTGCCCTATCGGAAGTGCAGATTTTGCTAGGCTCTTTGTGATTATGGGGCTAGCATAAATTTGATGCCCTATACGGTCTTCAAGACCTTGGGAATTAGGAAACCTAGACAAACTTCAATAAGACTTCGAATGGCAGATTGATCGATGAAGCGACCTTTGGGCATTATTGATGACATGCTTGTCCAGGTGTATAAAATTCATATTGCCAGCTGACTTTATCATATTGGATTGTGAAGTGGACTATGAAGTCCCAATCATTCCAAGGAGATCTTTCCTTGCAATGGGGAAGGCATTGGTTGATGTTGAAGTGGGTAAGCTTACTTCCCAAGTGGGAGATATAAAGGACGTCTTCCATGTTCGCAAATCTATGAAGCAACCCAATAGCACCGAGGTGTGCTCATTTGTAGACCTTGTCACAGTTGTAATCGTGGATGACACTAGTTCTATGATCAACGTGGAGGAACCCCTTATGGTCGTGATATTAAATCTTGATGTCAATGATGATGCAAATAGAGTGGAGTGCGTGAATGTTTTACATGGGATGGGCTCGTATTCTTACGAGCCTATAAAATTATCTTTGGATCTTGAAAATCAGAAAACTCCACCTATAAAACCACCAATTGAGGATCCAACAGTGTTGGAGTTGAAACCACTACCTCCACACCTCATGTATGAGTTCTTGGGATCAAATTCTATTTTACTAGTTATTCGTTCTTCTTGCCTAACTAAGATGCAGGTTGATGCCACATTGGCAGTGCTTCTAAAGAGAAAAGGAAAATGGATGGACTTTGGCTGACATTCGGGGAATAAGCCCCGCATTTCTGCATATGCAAAATTATCTTGGAGGATGATGCAAATCCTTCCTAGGACCACCACAGAAGATTAAATGAGGCAATGCAAAAAGTGGTGAAAAAGAGGTGATCAAGTGGTTGGATGCCGGGGTTGTTTACCCTATCTCTGATAGCTCTTGGACTTCTTCAGTGCAATGTGTACCAAATAAGGGTAGCATGACTATGGTGACAAATTCCAAGAATGAGTTGATTCCTACCAGAACAGTCATAGGTTGGCGGGTTTGCATGGACTACCACAAATTGAGTGACCCGCAAGGATCACTTTCCTTTGCACTTCCTTGATCAGATGCTAGATAGACTTGCTGGCGTGCTTTTTATTTCTTCTTGGATGGGTACTCTGGCTATAACCAAATATTAATTGCTCCGGAAGACCAAGAAAAGACCACATCACTTGTCTGTATGGCACCTTTGCATTCTCTCGTATGCCTTTCGGTTTGTGCAATGCACCAGCTACATTTCAGCGGTATATGATGGCCATTTTTACCGATATGGTGGAAGATATATTGGAGGTGTTCATGGATGAATTAGTATTGTGGGGGATTCATTTGATGAGTGCTTGAAGAACCTTGATAGAATTTTTGCTCGGTGTGAAGAACCCAATCTTGTTCTCAATTGGAGAAATGCCACTTTATGGTGGAAGAAGGAATTGTACTTTGTCATAAAATTTCAAAGCATGGAATTGAAGTGGATAAAGAAAACATAATTATGATTTCAAGGCTCCCTCCCCCTATCACTGTCAAGGGAGTTAAAAATTTTCTTGGGCACGCGGGGCTCTACCGAAGATTCATCAAAGACTTTTCGAAGGTAGTTAACCCCCTGTGCAAGTTGTTGGAAAATATGCTAAGTTCGTTTTTGATGAAAAATGTATGGAGGCCTTTGGACTTCTCAAGCATAAGTTGACCACCACTTCTATTATTACTGCACTGAATTGGAGCTTGCCCTTTGAACTCATGAGTGATGCTAGCGATGTTGCGATTGGGACGGTTTTGGGTCAACGCGTGAACAAATTGTTTCATCCGATATACTATACGAGTAAGACAATAAATGACGCTCAATTGAACTACACGATGACCTAGAAGGAACTTTTGGCAATTGTATTTGCTATGGGAAACTTCCGACATTATCTTATGAGTGCGAAGGTTATCATTCATACCAACCATGCCGCACTCTGGTATTTGATGACAAAAAAAGACTCCAAAGCTAGACTGATGTGATGGGTCTTGTTACTTCAAGAATTTTATTTGGAGATCATGGACCGGAAGGGTAGTGAGACCAAGTGGTAGACCACTTTCCCACTTGGAGGAGGAGGGGAAGCCTTGTGATGGCCTAGAGATCAATAACTCATTTTCCAACGAACAACTCCTTTCGGTGTCGGTGAACGATATGCCATGGTTTTTCGATGTTGCTAATTACCTTGTGACTGGAATAATCTCGTTTGAGCTCTCTTCTAACTAAAGGAAGAAGCTCAAACGGGATAGTTTGGATTTCTATTGGGATGAACTGTACTTGTTCAAGATTTGCACGGATGGTGTGATTCGAAGATGTGTCCTAAAGGAGGAACAATTGAGTATCTTAGAGGCTTGTAATTCCTCACCCTATGGTGTCCATCACGGTGGGGTGAGGACCGCCTCGAAAGTGCTTAGTTGTCGGTTTTATTAGCCAACCTTGTTCAAAGAAGCGGGTGATTTGGTGAAGAGTTGTAATGAATGCCAAAGAGCGGATAGAATTTCTAAAAGGGATGATATGCCTCTCAATACCATTCTTAAATTGGATATCTTGGATGTATGAGGCATCAATTTTATGGGTCCATTTGTTAACTCTTGTGGGAATACTTACATCTTATGGCGGCCGACTATGTCTCAAAGTGGTTTGAAGCTGTGGCTTTTCCTAACAATGAAGCCCGGAGTGTTGTTGCATTTCTCAAGAAGAATATTTTCACAAGATTTGGTACTCCTCGTGTAATTATTAGTGATGGGGTCTCACTTTTGTAATAGGGCTTTTGAAAAATATGGCGTCAATCACAAAGTTTCTACCCTCTATCATCCTCAAGCTAGTGGTCAAGTGGAAGTCTCTAACAGGTAAATCAAAAGAATATTGTCAAAGACGATCAATGCTAATAGGACCGATTGGTCAAGGAAGTTGGATGGCACTCTATGGGAATATCGGACGACTTATAAGACTCCAATTGGTATGTCTCAGTATTAGTTGGTATTTGGCAAAGCTTTCCATCTATCGGTTTAGTTAGAGCACAAGGCCATGTGGGCTTTGAGGAAGTTGAACCTTGAATGGGATGTTGCAGCCAATATTCGTGTGGAGCAGCTCAATGAACTTGATGAATTCTGATTCCACACCTACTCCACTTCATCCTTGTATAAGGACAAAATGAAGTACCTTCATGATAAATATGCTCGTGGAAAAGAGTTCAAAGTAGGTGATTTGGTCCTCTTGTTCAACTCCTGGTTACGTCTGTTTCTGGGAAAGCTCAAATCAAAATGGAGTGGACCTTTTGAAGTGGTGTGTGTAACTCCTTTGGCGCTCTTGATTTAAAGAACAAAAATGGTGAAGTATTCAGAGTTAATGGACACCGGGTCAAGCATTATCTTGGAAAGTTTGATGATACCACATGGTGGTGCTTCTTCTTTTCAAATGATGTAAGTAATATGCGTATGTCGTTATATTAAATCAGGCGCTTCTTGAGAGGCAAACCATGTGTTTTTCTTGTTGCTTTCTTTGATTTTCTTTGTAGTATAGGATTCATTTTTGAGCTAACTGGTTGTGAGATGTTACAGGGTTGGGTTGATGTCGTGCAAGACATAGTGAAGAAAATGTTCAGTCTCTGAAGTTGCTAGTGCGGCCGCACTACTTTTTTGTGCGGACCGCACCGGTGAAGGTTAAAGTGACATATCTTTGAAGTTGGCCACTGTGGCCGCACTACACTTTGTGCAGCCCGCATTAGACCACTGCGGTTGCAGTCCATTTTGTGCGGACCGCAGTGGGATGCTTTCTCAAGCTTGAATCAAGTTGTGCAGTGCGGACCACGGTCCATTTTGTGTGGTCCGCACTGGTTGGTGAGACTAGGCCCCAGGGCTTTTTTATAAATAGGGCTTAGGGCCCTCTATTCAAACTTGTCGATCTCTTCATTCTCTAACATCTAATAAGCACTGTTCATCTTCGTATTTATGCATAACTGATTGCATGAATTTGTTTCAACTCACACATCTCACATATGGTAATGTAGAATCATTTTAATTACTTTCACTTTTTTATTTTCCTTTAGTCTTTTATTTTTCTTGTCCTTCTTTTTCTTCCCCCCGTATATTTTTTCATTGTTTAGGGTAGGTGAATTAGATTTTTTGATTCCTGCATACTTAGTTGGTTTAATGAACTAGGAAATGATATAGGGACACTACTTAGGAAATTAATTGGACTTTAAATAAAAAATTATGGAACCCTAAGTGAGTGCCGCTTCTGGGCACTCAGTGTTGACCACTGTCATTTTTGTATGGTCCGCGGTGCCCTTGTGCGGTATGTAGTACCATTTTGTGTGGACTGCACTTATGAATACTGGAAAGCTGAGCCTTGAGCAGTGCGGCCGCACTATATTTTGTGCGGACCGCACTGGCCCTTGTGCGGACGCACTACTATTTTGTGCAGTCCGCACTGTCAAGATACAGAGGGTGGATATTCTGAACCCCACCCTTGTGTGGATCACATGGCTATTTGTATGGTCTGCACTGACCCATGTGCGCCGCACTCCATTTTGTGTTGTCCGCACTATGTGGTTTCTGCAACATTGTCTGCAATTGTTTCTTTTGTCTGCAATTCATTCCCTTGATTGTTGTTGAATGCTACAATGATAGTAACAAGTGTAATTGAATATGCTTGCAGAAAATGGTTAAACAACGAGGGAAAGGCTCGAAACAACCCTGCAAAAATAAATCCTCCCGGGGGGCAAGGGCAAGAAGATGATTAAACTCACTCCCCAGGCTAGGAAAAACATCAAAAACATGTGTATGCCAATCAAAGCAGCTTACAGAACTTGTGACCAGTCGGGGATTGAGTACGAGCCTTTCCAGGAGATTTTTTCAGATTCCATACCTACACATTTCCTTGACTATCCGGGAAGGTTCAGACTAACAAACAGTACTCCTCCACCATCACCCACTGCCCAAGAGCCAGCACATATTTCTTCTGAGTCGTCTGAGGGCTCGGCAGTGGGTAGTAGAGAATACTCCACCTATCCCACAACTTCATTATCCAGGGAGGGTGCAGACGGAGGCGAGGAGGAAGTAGAGGGAGATGAGGAAGTAGCATAAGGTAGTGAGCCTCAGGTGGGAGGCATTGCCAGATTTATAAAGCCAGAAGTTTGGGAGGATAGAATTTTGAGTGAGGTGGTGTACCATAAACTTGGGGAGTGGTAGCAGGTGAGAAAGTTGTTCCAGAAGAGGAGTTTCATTGATAAAGACTTGATTCCTCTCAACCCCAATGTGCATAGATAGTTTTGGACTAGAGCGGGCTGGGAGCACTTCCTAGATAAGCGTGTGGACTCCAACGAACATTTGGTCAAGTAGTTTTATTGCAATGTAGCCCACATCAAAAAGGGCTCCAAAATGACCAAGGTTCGGAACATAACGGTGTTGTTTGATGGGAAGTAAATAAATGAGTATTGGACTTCAATGAGGAGGATGAGACCTTGTACATAGCGAAGTTTGAAATGGGCGAGGAGGTTTGCCAGTGGTTAGGACAGTACCTGGCAATCCCAGGTACCACCCCTGACTGGTTGACTGTTGGGGTCCAGATTTTTAGACAGAGTTTGAATTTTGAGGAATGGGGGTGGGAGACTTTTGTTTGACGCCGGCTGGACCCTACCACTCATGACAACACCCTCCCTCTTCATCGGACTGTGTTAATGGCTTCTATCATGGCAAGGTACCCCATCAACATGGGGAATGTGATGTTCAGAATCATTACTATCGTGGGTGCGGAGCATGATCGGAACTACCTTTTTCTAGCTTCCTCACTGAGTACTTTCGGGACTTGGAAGTGGAAAAGAGGCCATATGAAATCAAGGTTAAGACAAAAGCCTCATTTTCCTTGTACATCATGTAGGGGGATGACAACCCAAAGATCAAGAACTATAAAGGTACAACTACTGCTTCTACTGGCCAGTCTGAAGAGCCGGTGTGATAGTGGCTCCTGCTGAACCGACATCCACCACCACAGATATCCTTCTCGGGCCATCCACGTCCACAACCATTCATGTCGGTCTAGCTACATCAGCAGGCTCGGATATTCCATCCTCCTGGGCCCATCCTATTACTGCCCACTGACTGATCCAGGCACTCCTCAGTATCAACAACTGGATACAGACTGCCTCATCCAAGTTATCCATCTTGACTACCAGTGTAAAGTCTCAGTCGGCACCTCAACCCTTACAGGTTCCACAGTCGATCAAGGATGCTCTAAGGAGATACTTAAAAACCAAAAGAAAATCCTTGCCACTTAGGAGGTACTGACCAAGGCAGATATTCACATAGCAAGGCTCTTAAGGAGCTTGCTAAGGAGCATAAGAAGCTGAGGAAGACACGGGCCTCTAAGGAGTCCATGAAGGAGCTACGTGCTCATGTTGATAGACTTAAGGCAGATCAACTCCCTTTAGAATTATTACTCGAGGACCCAATTCCAGAAGCTCATCCATAGCCGAAGCAGTCATAGAGGCCTCCCAAGAGGAAGAGGATGATCCCTCAAGGTGATGATGCTATCATCCAGCTGTCAGACCTACCGGAGTAGCTAGACCCATTAGCTAGGGTTGTGGGTCAACCCTAGTGTGGGTAATTGATGGGTGTTGCAATTTAGGGCTAGATTGACCATGAGTGTTTGTTATTTGGGTCAATTTCATGGTTAAATATAGAATTAGTGGTTGCAAACACTAGTTTGTTCTTAGTTGACTTGGGCTCTTCTTGAGAAAGAGAGCCTATGTCTTCGAAATTGATCTAAGAAGGAATTGGGATGGAATGAAGAGATTGATAGTCCCAATTAAAGGGTTAAACCCTGAGAGAGTAATACCTGACTAGAACCCTAAATGGTTATGCGAATTGGCATACCCAATTGGGCTTGAGAAAGCCAATTGGGCTTGAGAAAGCCAATTGGGAAAAATCACTCTTTTTACCGAGAGGTGTAGAGTGGGTAGTATCGAGTAATGGTTATAACATATTTCCAAATCATGTCAATAGTGACTTAGATATAATTACTCGTCAATTGACCACCTAGGCGAAAGTCACTACCCTAGTTCCTTTTAAACAATTAGATACAACTTGCAATTTTAACTCTTAGGTTAATCTAGTTACACTTATAATTTGTATTTTGCTAATAGTAGAATTATAACGAAAACCCAAAAATGAATAGAAGTGCAATTTGGAACATATACGCAATCCTAAACTAAATAGATACTCGACTCCAATTCTAGCTCTCTATGGATATCGATCCCGATCCAAAATCGAGTAAAAGTTATTGGGACCCTCTCTTGCTACTTATTAGTAGTGCAGAGTTGGTTGTGATCAAAGGCCATTGGCCTTAAAGGTTGTTATTTTGAACTTGTCGAAATAATAGCCTGTCGTCATTCGATCGAGGTCGAACCCTTCTTTTTTGATAGCGAAGGCCCTTGGCCTTAAAGGGTGTTACTTAGAACGTATAGAAATAACACCCGTCGTTGTTCTATCAAGGTCCGTAACTTTCTTTTTTGATGGCGAAGCCCTTGGCCTTAAAGGATGTTATCTCAAACATATCGAAATAACAGCCCGTCATCGTTCAATTGAGGTGTAACCTTTCTTTTTTTATGGCGAAGGCCCTTGGCCTTAAAAGGTTTTATTTAAAACTTATCAAAATAACAGCACGTCGTCATTCAATCGAGGTCGAACCTTTCTTTTATAGGTTTTTTGTCTGATTTCGGCCGTTCATCTCGGAGATGCTACCTGGGAGGGTTTCGGAAGTATTGAAGTACTTTTTGTTCTTTAATCTGGATGTCGTTTAGTACGTTCGTCCATGGAGATCTTATGTGCTAGTCCTGACGAAGTGTAGAAGGTGAGGGTGAGATTTTCTTCGCTCCGATCCGGTGGTTCGGTGGGGGAGAGCTGATTTGTAGCATCGTTTGCCTTGTTTAGAATATTTGCATCTGATGGGGTGAGAAATTACAGGTTCGGTAAACCCGCCCGGCTCTCCTTCCCTTAACGCGTTGTTCCCATGTGTTGCGTGAGTTAGATTCTTCCTTCTGCTTCTTTCGGAAAATATTGTGTTCCTCAGCTCTTATTTGTAAAAACTAGAACTTTTCACTAAGAAATCCCCACAGACGACGCCAAAATTTTTAACTCAAAAGATATTAGATTCTTTATGAACAAATCAATCAAAGATGAAGGGGTGAATCATAGTCAAACTTAATTGATTCCAGATTGAAAGATTTAATAATGATAAGTGCGTATGGGATGAAGAAAATATCAAGAATGTCATTAAGATTCAATCTTTCCTTCCTCCTCAGTCTCCGAGGAAGGAGAATTACAATTTCTTTATCTTTTTCGGATACCAGAATGAAGCTCTTTTCTTTAAGTTTTGATCTAAGATAAACCTGTAGAAGCACCGCTGAGAGCCTTCCTTGGGCTATATATATAGTCGAAATCCTTTCACCATCAACGTGATTTGATGCGCTTGGTTTAGTGGTGCATTCTGATCATGACTCTAGGCGTTGCTTTTTTCGATTTGTCGAATAACTTGGAGGAGAAATGAAGTGAATTGACTTTTACTTCTCGATTGTTAAGAAGGTGTTGTGGACATTTTGGTCGTGGTGGTAAGATTTTCATCAATACAATTGTAACGTAGCATTATAACATGTATTGGGAAAAAACTAAATTCATATATTGAAGATGACGTGTCATGACAAGTGGACCGGTCAAATGGTCAAAGCGTGATAATCAGTCAGGAGGCACGAGCAACAACATATGCGGGAGAGAAGATACATAAGGTCACGAGCTATTACTCAAATGAAATGAGACTCATACATGTTCGACTCATTTAAAGCTCGAAGATCAGAAGGAATTGAATAAATGAATCTGATAACGTAAAAGAGTCTGAATTCAACATTAAATGTTGAATACGCTAGAGAACTTGTACTTAATAGGAAATATTGAGTAATGTTTCTTTTAATGTCATTTATTGCTCATAATTGCCTCATTAAGATGAAGGCATTACACTTTCTCCTAAAATCAACTATCAAAGGAGAAGATCTCAACATCTGTAAGACACGAAAAATTACTGAGATTATACTGAAATAAATATTTATCTATGGCTTTATTGTTATTCTCAAAGTCTCTCATTTCTTGATTATCAGTAACCCGATTTTTCTCTTAATTTCTAGCTTTAACAAAATATTCAGTTTTTTTGGTTAAACAAATTAGTTCCATTACTGGAAATCTGATAATCTATTCTTTTTATGTTACATTCTACATGTTGTTATCATCATGTAAAACAACAACAACAATAACAATAATAGTGGTAACATCTTGGGAAACCTAGAAAATCAAATCCAATAAAATCAAGGAGATTTACAAAACATTAACGTGGTTCCTTCCCCCCAAGATTCGCCACGACAATCTCGGGAAGGTTCTTCTGCTCCTGAATCTTGTGGTGATGAACAGGAACAATCTGAACATTTTGAAAGGGTAGATGAAGCGTTTCAAAAAGTAATTGATGCACGGGTTAACAAAGCTCTTCAAGCTCTAGTTAGTCAATTACCTGTTGCACCCCCCCACACCTACACCTAACAACAATACATTGGAGAATTCTCTTTATTAATTCTAGAAATGGAGGAACCCCCAGTGAACAACAAGAAGGAGAACTAGGTAATTCAAATAATTCTCATTTGCAAAATTTAGCACTAACTTTGCAGAAACAACTTAAGGAACAAAATGAGCTCATCGAGCAAATCCCTGGAGTTCCCCCTGTAATCAAAGGAGTAGATATGGATAAATTCTCGCAACAACCTTGGAAACCAAGTGTTGCTCCCCTTCCAATCCCTAAAAAGTTCAAAATGCCTGACATTTCAAAATATGATGGCACAACAGACCCAGTGATCATGTGTTGGTCAAGAAATTTGGAGAAACGCTCACCAAGGGTGCATTAACCTGGTATTCTCTTTTACCTGAAAATTCTATAAACTCTTTTGCTGAGCTTGTAGATTCTTTTATTAATGTACACCCGAGAGCTCAAAAGGTTGAGAAAAGAATGGAAGACATTCTCAAAATTAAACAAGGGAACTCAGAGTTGCTCAGTGATTTTGTTGATAGATTTCAACGTGAAAGGATGACTCTACCCCGTGTACCTGATAATTGGGCTGCAATAGCTTTTGCAAGCAACTTAAACGACAAAAGTTCAAAAGCCACAAGAAGGCTTAAATAAAGCCTTGAGAGTTCCTTGCAACGTGGAATGACGTTTATAACAGGTACAGTACGAAGTTGCGAATTGAGGACGATACCGTACCTCAGTTTCATCATGAAGAAAGGAGCAATTACAGGAGGTCAGAAACCGAAAAAATATTAGGTAAAACAGGTACGATTCATATATGGAACCTGTAGGAAAAGACTCACGTTCAATGTAGGATAATCAACAATATGATCAAAAATTGAGGAACAGGGAATCTGGTTCTTCATCAAGGTTCAGAAATGACCGAAACAGACAAAAGTCGCGAGATGATGATAGAAGTTTAATGGCGAGATTCGGTGGATATAATTTCAATGTCACTACCTCCGAGCTCGTAGTTATTTTGAGGAGCTTGGGAGATAAGGTTCGGTGTCCAAAAGAGATGCGTTCAAATCCAAATAGGCGCAATCCAGACCATTGGTGCGAATTCCACAATGATCACAGGCATAAAACTTCATAATGTAGATTCTTACAAAGTGAAGTGGACCATCTATTGAAAGAAGGGTATCTCAATGAGTTATTTTGTGAGAAAGGTAAGTAAGCCTATATGAAAAATAGGCAAGAGCCACCAAAGCCCCCATCACCCAAGAGAACTGTGAATGTTATAAGTGGGGGAAAAGATATTCACGGTGTAACATATATGGCTTCCAACAAGGTTTTAACGGATTTTACACGGGAAACGGGTACAGGTTTTAAAAAACGAAAGTATTTCTTTTGATGATGCAGATACCGAAGGAGTGATGACCCCCTCCCCCCTCCCCCCACAATGATGCACTAGTAATATCTTTACTTGTACATGACACTAATGTAAAACGAGTTTTAATTGATCTAGGAAGTTCCGTAAATATTATACTACTAAGGGTGTTATGTGAGATGCAAGATGATGACAAAATGATACCGAAGGAGCATACCTTGTCCGGGTTTGACAATTCAAGTGTGGTAACAAAAGGAGAGGAAATTCTAACAACTTTTGCTATAGGTGTTGTTAAAAAACTAAATTTCAGGTAGTAGATATGTAAATGGCTTACAATATGATCATGGGGAGACCTTGGATCCATGATATGGATGATGTCCCATCAACTCTACATCAACTTATTAAATTCCCATCACCGTGAGGAATTTGCCAAATTCGTGGGGATTGGAAGACAACAGGAGTATTAACACTGTAACAGATATGAGCACCGTAATAACGAAAAGTAGCAAATACAGGAAACAGTTGAAGGTATCAAGGTTCAAACCTCAGCTGAGCAAGGGCGGACAGATGTAGACTCGAGGCCTGACACAATTCAAGAGCCTGAAAGAATGAAAATATCAAAACAACAATTGAACAACTCGAAGTTGTGATATTATTCGAGCAATGGCCTGAACGGAAGGTTTGTGTTGAAGCCAATCTAAGCTCTTACATGCGAGGTATGTTAATTGAATTTCTGAAAGCTAATGTGGATTGTTATTCTTGGTCCCATGCTAATATGACAGGGATACCACCGGATGTGATGACTCACAAACTAAATGAAGATACATCATTCACACCAATAAAGGAAAAGAAAAGAAAGCAAGGATCTTTCAAAAACCAGGTGATTCAAGATAAGGTCCAAAAGCTATTAAAATTTGGGTATATCCGTGAGGTAAAGTATCATAATTGGTTAGCTAATACAGTTGTATTACCTAAGAAAAATGGTAAGTGGCGAGTTTGTGTAGATTATACAAATCTTAACAAAGCTTCTCCAAAACACTCTTTCCTTTTACGGCGTATAGATCAATTAATTGATGCAACTGCAGGGCATGAACTTTTTAGTTTTTTAGATGCATATTCAGGTTACAATCAAATCAAAATGGATCCAAGTGATGAAGAGAAAACTTCTTTTATCACGGACAAGGGGACTTACTGTTATAAAATAATGCAATTTGGTCACAAAAATGCTGGAGCAACCTATCAAAGGTTGGTCACTAAAATGTTCCAGGAACATTTAGGAAAAACCATGGATGTATATATAGACGATATGCTCGCGAAAACCCAGCATTCTCATGATCACATCTCTCATTTATCACATTTCAAATTTTATGAAAGTTTAATGTGAAACTCAATCCAGAAAAATGTAAATTTTGGGGTCGCATATGGTAAGTGTTTGGGTTTTCCTGTTTCTAACTGTGGTATTGAGGTAAATACTTCACAAATCAAAGCAAATAAAGGGAATCCCTGATGTGCTTACGAGTAAAAAAGAAGTCCAAAGACTAAGTGGGAGAATTGCAGTTCTAGGGAGATTCATCTCCAAGTCTTCAGAAAAATGCTTCAAATTTTTCTCAGCTTTAAAGAAGCAAGATCATTTTGAATAGAACAAAGATTGTCAACAAGCACTCAGGAATCTTAAAGTGTATCTGTCAAATTCACTGTTGTTAGCAAAACCAAAGGTATGAGAGTAGTTACTTATTTATCTTGCGGTATCAGAAGTTGCGGTAAGTGCTGTTTTAGTCCGGGAGGACCAAGGTAAACAATCTCCTATCTATTATGTAAGAAAATCTTTGCTAGATAGAGAAACACAGTACCCGAAACTAGAAAAGTTAGCACTTGATTCGATCATGTCATCTAGAAAATTAAGACCTTACTTTCAATGTCATCCCATTGTTGTAGTTACTACTTTTCCATTACGAAATATTTTGCATAAACATGAATTATCAGGAAGATTAGCGAAATGGGATATAGAATTAAGTGAATATGAAATCACTTATCAACCTACGACTGCTATAAAATCTCAGGTATTAGCTTATTTCATATCTTATTTTAGTCTGGGGATGCAATTGGAAGAAGAAAAAGAATTACATGTTTTTAATGGTGCAAACTTGGGGACTTGAATTTTATTTACTAAAGGTTCATCTAATGTAAAAGGTGCAAGTTTAGGAAAAGTTCTTGTACCACCCACGAGTGAAAATGTTAGACAAGCTATAAAGTGTCATTCAATAACTAACAATGAAGCAGAGTATGAAGTTGTCGTTGCAGGTTTGGAATTGGCGCGAGAACTTGGCATAACCCAGATTATAATCAAGAGTGATTCACAACTCGTTGTTAATCAGATGCTGGAGACATACGCAGCTAGGGAAACACGAATTCAAGATTACTTAGAAAAAGTACGACAATTAATAAAGCAATTTCAGACGTGGAAGGTCATGCAAATACCAAGAGACGAAAATGTTAAGGCAGATGCTTTAGCCAATATCGCATCTGCAGCAGACGTGGCAAAAGATGCAAATGCTTCAATTGTACATTTATTTCATTCCATTATTGAACCTGATAAGAATAAGGTAAATTTTTTACTATGGGATTGGAGAAATGAAATTGTTGCTTTTTTGCAGTACGGAACCGTACCTGATGACAAAAAGAAGGAACACACACTCCGTAAAAAGGCTGCTCGCTACTGTTTATATCAAGGAAATCTTTATTGAACGATGTTCGGTGGCAGAATACGTTATGAGGGAAATATATGAATGACATTATAAAAAACACGCGGGAGGAAGGTCGCTGGTAAAAACATTGATTCAAGCAGGGTATTATTGGCCTAAGATGGAAGAGGAAGCAAATAGTTTTCTGCCTAAATATGATAAGTGTCAAAGGTATGGTAATAATATGCATAGAACAACTGAGCTACTGCACCTTGTCATAGCTCCATGGTCCTTTATGAAATGAAGAATTGATATTATAGGTCCATTACTACAAGCAAAAGGTCAGGTGAAGTTTCTACTTTTACTTACTGATTATTGTACTAAATAGGAAGAAGCGGAAGCATTTAAGTAGGTACGAGAGAAGGAAGTTAAAGACTTCATTTGGCGGAATATAATATGCCGCTTTGGAGTGCAAAAAGAAATCGTGTGTGATAATGGTCCACAACTCATAAGAACTCAAATCACAGAATTTTTTTAAAGTTGGAAAATTAAAAGGATAACATCTACGCCATACTATCCAGTAGGTAATAGACAAGCAAAATCCACAAATAAGGTCATTACCAACAACTTGATGAAAATATTGCAGGATTCAAAAGGTAATTGGCCTGAGGTATTACCGGGAGTATTATGGGCTTATCGTACAATGATAAAAACAAGCACGGGATAGACACCATTTTCAACAGTTTATGGTGTGGAGGCTTTAATCCCAGTTGAAATAGGAAAATCAAGCACACGATATGCTCAAGAAACGGAAGAATCAAATGTTGAAGCTGCATTAATAAGGATGGATGCATAAAAGCAAGTAATTAAATGGTATTACAACAGAAAAGCACGCCTCAGATTTTTTAAAATTGGTACTTCGTGATTAAAAAGGTGTTCCAATCTATAAATGCTGCTAATTCAGGAAATCTAAGTCTAACATGGGAAAGAGCCTTCAGAGTTCATGATATTGCGGGAAAAGGAGCATATGAGTTGGAGACAATGGATGGGAAAATTCTACCCTCACATTGGAATGATGTCCACCTAAAGAGATACTACTTTTGAGAAAATAACCATGGTCAGGTATCGCTTAGTTAAAATTTTTCTTTGGATTGTTAAAACTTTACTAACGATTTTAGATGCTAGGCAAAAACACTTACCCGTGCCAATTGATGAGTCACGTATTTCACGAAAAAATGGAATATTCTAAAATACCCAGCCCAGGGTTACAATTATTCTAATGGAAATACACACGGCTTAGGCAGTCTTCATCTCTAATCGCATCTCCGAGTTCCGTATGTTTTTCCATTTCAAGAAAAGGACCAAATTGAGATAAACAAACAAGTTCTTGAGGCTTCATATTTCACTGATCAAACACTTGGGGAACTACATATTATACACAGATACGTGCAGAAAAATAGATACGTAAATCAAACGAAAATCGAAAAAAACAAGCTACAAAGAGACAAGTGTCGAGCAAAAGTTACGGAACCTCAGCATTCATCATTGTGTTCTTTCCCATCAAAACAAATGAAGATACAAAACATTCATCATAGTGTTATTTCCTATGAGAATAACGAAGTCAGCTCTCAAACCCTTCCTAATACATGAAGATATGATCATGACTATGTACTGAAACGGGTTATAAGGAAAAACCTTATTTGAATTATATTTATGTTGTAAAAATTTGTTACAAGAAAAATAGCTACGAAAAAGTTATAGATGTATTTAATACATGTAATATTCAAAAGCTTGTCAACGTTCGTGAATAAAAACTTGTCAAAGTTATTCCAAACAAAACATGTGTGTTCATATTTCTTTCATCGTATTGCAACACCATTATGAAGTTGAGACGTCTTTTTCATTAGGTGTCGATATATCAAAGGGCCCTCTTTTATAAGCCTCATGCTAAAAATCATGAGAAGAGTCATAAAGCATTTTCAAAGGATAAAAATGCTAAACTATTCTATATGTCCTATATAGATATAAAAAAGGGCGAGAATAGGACATATAGAAGTACTAAAAACTTCTTGATATAATTAAAAAGACTAAGTAGGAAACTTAGTCAACAAAAAGTTTATACAAGTGCCCCATTATAATAACTTGGGACTTTTTCCAAAAAAGTTCCTTAAAAACTAACAAAGGGATAAACCACCAATCAACAAAGCAACAACAACAACAATAACAACAACAACAACAACAACCCAGTGAAATCCCACTAGTGGGGTCTGGGGAGGGTAGTGTGTACGCAGACCTTACCCCTACCCCGAAGGAGTAGAGAGGCTGTTTCCGAAAGACCCTCGGCTCAAGACCAAAAACAAAAAAGACAAACGACGATAATATTAGTAACATCACAGAAATAAGATGAAAGAATATATATGAAAAATAGGAACAAAATGAAAATAAAGGAATGATACAAAGCAAAAGCAAAAATAGTATCCCTGCCAATCAAGTCTCCTAAAGTTATGGCATAAGGCCAGACTCAACTACCTCCTAGCCTATAACTCTAATACTCGACCTCCACATGTTCCTATCAAGTGCCATGTCATCAGAAATCTGAAGCATTGCCATATCCTGCCTAATCACCTCCCCCCAATACTTCTTAGGCCACCCTCTACCTCTTCTTGCGCTCTCTACAACTAGCCATTCGCACCTCCTCACCGGAGCATCTAGGCTTCTCCTCTGAACGTGGCCGAACTATCTGAGTCTTGCTTACCGCATCTTGTCACCAATGGGAGCCACGTACACCTTCTCCCTAATATCATCATTCTTAATCTTATCCATCCTACTATGCCTGCACATCCACCTCAACATTTTTATTTCTGCTACCTTCATCTTCTGGATATGTGATTTCTTAACCGGCCAATACTCATCCCCGTACATCATGGCCGGCCTAACCACAGCTTTATAGAACTTACCTTTGAGTATCAGTGGCATTATTTTGTCACACAATACTCCAGATTCTAATCTCCATTTTGTCCATCCTACCCCGATACGGTATGTAACATCCTCATCGATCTCCCCTCCCCCCTGGATAACTGACCCAAGGTACTTGAAGTTGTATCTACTCGGGATGACCTGTGATTCAAGCCTCACATCCACACCGACTTCCCTTTGCTCAGCGCTGAACTTACACTCCAAGTACTCAGTGTTTGTCCTACTAAGCTTGAAACCCTTCGATTCAAGAGTTTGTCTCCAAACCTCCAGCCTTTCATTATAACCGGCTCACGATTCATCGATCAGAACTATGTCATCGGTGAATAGCATGCACCATGGCACATCCCCTTGAATGTGATGTGTTAACGCGTCCATTACCAGGGCGAATAGGAACAGACTGAGAGCAGAACCTTGGTGTAACCCCATAACAACCGAAAAATCTTCAGAGTCTCTTCCTACTGTCCTTACCCGTTGCCCCATAATATATGTCCTTAGTTGCCATAAAAATAAAAGTCTAAAAACATAAACTGGTCACTGAGGGCCTGGAATGTTAGAAATTGCGATATTAGCTTCACTTTTAGGAACAACCGTAGGTGTGGTGGCAACTTATGAAGAAACAGCAACATGAGCGATTTCAGCTGGGATTGAAGTGTTATGTTCATCGAGAGGAGCAAAAGTCACAGAAGCTTCAGCTTTCACAGACTGAGTCATAGAAGTTTCGCCCTCGGGAGCTGGAATTGCAACATTTTCAACTTCAACTACCATAGCACCGGCTTCTTCATTTAAAGGTTCTTCAGCCATGGGAGCTTCATTTGCCGGAGAAGGAAAGTCAATTGGTTGTCTGGTCATCTCAATGGTTTTCAAAACTTTGGCCAATTCCGACTCTAAATCAAAGTTTTCTTGACTGGCCTCAGTTAAAGAATCACGACGAGAGTATTAAAAAGCCCAACTCAGCTCTATGTTAAATTTCTCATCAAGAAGTTCATACTCCCTTTCCCACACAGCAATATCATTCTTTAACACTTGATTTTCAGCTAAACTGGAATCAAAGGTAGCTTCAATGGAGGCATGAGAACTCTCTAAGGAACGTACCTTCTCAGAGGAGATTTCAAATCAGCTTGAGCTTGAGTCAACTTTTGTACTAACTCTCATGCATACTCTTCTTTCTTATTCAAGAGTGCCTTAAGTTCACTGATTTCTTCACTTGACTTTGATAACTGCTGTGAAAAGGAACACTCAAGGCCCTTCTCATCCTTCTTGGCTTTACTAGAAGACGCCTTGGCTCCCGCTAATTCAGAAGTCAGAGTTCGCTTCTACTGCTCCAGGTTGCGGTTGATTTCTTGTAATTCTTTTATTGTTTCTTGAGCATTTTTATATGTTCCTTACAATTAGTTGCTTCTAGGTGGGCTTCCTTAGCTACCCTCTCAGCCTCGAGAATAGTCTTATCGGATTCACGGGCCTTCTTTTCTAAAAGGGAAATTATTCCCATCAATTCCGTGCCAATGAGGTTAGACTACACCGACATCTCATGAGAATAAGAATCTAGAGATGAAAAAATTATTAGTAAGTAAAGGAAGAATACCTTCAACGTATAATGAACTATGCCATTCATCAGAGTTAAGCAACTGTGATTGGTCATCGTCTTCTTTTCAATATCCTTAATTAAAGGCTCGAGCCAGACATCTGCTCCACTAGACTTCCTTAAAAGACTGTTATTAGTAGGAACCTCAAGTGTTACACTCCTCATAGCCAAACTTCACCTAGCTCCTCTGCATGCTGAACAGAGGAAGGGGGGCCTATAGAAGGAGGAACGGTAGAAGAGGTGAAAATAACAGGAGTCGAAGGAGTCGGAGCAGGTAAGGGAGCAAAAACAGGTAAAGGAGCAGAAACAGATAAAATGGGCAAGGAAGCACTTGAAACCAAAGAAGGAATACAAGGAATGGGAATGGAGGAGGAAAGAGGAACTTCATCTAAAACCGGACCTAGTTCATCACTTTCGAAATCGTCAACGAAGAGACGTTGAGTGGATTCATTGGTGTCCTTTGGAATGGTTTCATTATCAAAAACAATATTAACAGGTTCGGTAAGAGAGGAGGCACAAACATGAAAAATTTCAGCTTCATCTTCGTAAATGATGCGTCTCCTGGCTCTTGTCCTAGCGATCAAAGAGTTGTGTTTATCTCATCATCCTCAAAATCCTCTTTAATAACTTTCCTTTTTGACAGCGTATCTTGTGTTCTCTCCAAAGAAAGGGGAGTACTAGAAGAGGCTTGAATTGCAATAGCTACTTCTGTTGTCATTCCTCGAATAGCAAATCCTGACAAAAAGAAGGATAAAAAGTTAAAAGAGGTGAAAGAATTTAGCATACGAGTAATCATAAGGGATGCATACCGTGAGTTTTCACTTTCCAACCATGTTTGTTGGAAATAGATTTTCACGTTCGTGCCTCCATAGGCACAGCTTTCAAGATAGCATCTACCCAACCACAGAAATTAGGAACGGGTTCTACGGCTCCCATAGTTGCTACAAAAAAGTAAAAAAGAATGAAATTAGAAAAGGAGTTGAAATTATAAAAAACAGATACGGTAAGGAAGAAATACTTACGTGCAAGGTTCCATTTCTCGGGAAAAGGAATATTTGATTCGCCCACAAAACCAACTATGGGTACCGCAACGTAACAGGTGTACCAGCCTCGATCTTTATCATCTTCAAGGCTTACCAAAATTCTTTTACTTCTTGCAGTTAGGGTAAAAACACCATTGCGGAACATCTTGGGGTGGTAAAGATGAATAATATGAGAAAAGGTAAAGTCAACACCAGCCTTGTCAGATACATACCTTAAACAAGCTACTGCTCTCCATACAAGGGGACCAATTTGAGCCAAACAAATTTTGAAAAAAATGATAGAAATCGAGTATAACTGAGTCGATAGCAGGAATAATTCCAAAGTGAAGGGATAAGTATAAACAAAAGAAAATCCAATCATATAAGAAGATATTCTCTTATTTGGGTTAGGGATAACTATTTGAAGGTCATCTCTCCAACGACAATCTTTTCGAACAATGAAAATTAAGGGTTCAGTTATTAAAGAAAGATAGGTGTTAACTCTCTCTAAATTAACTACTTGTTCACGAAGGGATTCTTTATCATGCTCGAAAGATAAGTCGGTTGGCACTATTTCTTCATCCAAAGGTTCTTGAATAGGCTTAGAGGATTCTTTGCCTTTAGAAGAGAATTTTTTAGTGAAAGAATCTCTAGAAATAATGCCAGAGCTAGAAGAAGGAGTGATGGAACTAGAGGTACCACCACGAATGGACCCTATGCCACGAAGCTTGCCTCCTTTACCTCTTCTGTGTCTTACAGGGGCATTAGGAAAACAGTCAAGAATTGGAACTCTCCTAGGGTTAGGATTCGAAGAAGACATGGTAGAAAGATGTGAACTGAGTAAGAAGTGAAATACTTGGCAAATATTTATGGAGAAGAAGACAAGGGAAAAATGGTTAAGTTTATATATAAACGCAACCATCAAAGACTAAGAAATGTAACGATGGAAAGCCTATAAAAAATGCAACTATCACTTCGTGAATATTGGAGTTGAAGAAGCTTTGAAAAAATACTGCAGAATTGTAAAGCCAATGAGAAGGTGATATGTGTGCAGTGCATTAAATAGAAAAGACAATTGAAACTTCAGTACTGTCATAGCATTGATTATGGCAAAAATTTCCTTTTTAATGAAGATCCACTTCTCAAATATTTAATTGATAAATAAGGAGAGACTATCTGTATTGAAAAAAAATTGAATTTATATATTAAAGATGGTGTATCATGACATGTGGACTGGTCAAATAGTCAAAGCGTGGTAATCAGTCAGGAGGCACGGGCAACAACAGATGCGGGAGAGAAGATACTTAAAGGCACGAGCTATTACTTAAATGAAATGAGACTCGTACCTGTTCGAGTAATTTAAAGCTCGAAGATCAAAAGGAATTGAAGAAATGAATCTGATAATGTAAAAGAGTCCAAATTCAGCATTAAATGCTGAATGTCATTTATTGTTCATAATTGCCTCATTAAGACAAAGGCATTACACTTTCTCCTAAAATCAACTATAAAAGGAGAAGGTCTCAACATTTATAAGACACAAAAAATTACTGAGATTATACTAAAATACATATTTATCTATTGCTTTATTGTTATTCTCAAAATCTCCTATTTCTTAATTATCAGTAACCCAATTTTTTTCTTAATTTCTAGCTTTAACTAAATATTGAGTTTTTTTAAACACAACCCTCACTCAATTTAAAAGCAATATGCCTAACAACTGTCAATATCGTCGTTTAGTCCTAAACTGATAGATAACCTTCCGTAATGAATGATCTAAAACTGACTTTTTATAGAAAACTTAGACTAATCCAAATGCGTAACTTCAAAAAAAAGTCACTTAGATTTATAGAATCTACAAACTTGTAGCAGTACGTATAAAAAATCTACATAATACAGGGCCAAGGAGTGGATATTTCCTCGAGTAGGTTGCATAATGATTAGTAAAACATTAACAATATCAAAAAGTTTATACTATAGTAGTGTAAACACTTAATACAGATCACTAATCCTTTTAGAATCCATATGAATACAGATCACTAATCTTTCGTAGAATCCATATGTTAATATATATAGCGCCGATAGCCTTTTTAAGTTGAGACATGGCATGTTATGGCTCTTCTTGTTTTATGTGATTCAAATGCTTTCTATTTCTAAAGAAGACATATCTATCCAAATAACGTTTGCCGACCAAAAAAATTCGCCTAATTTGATTAGAATGAAATTAATTAATGCTCATATAACGACAAAACTACAAGACAAGAGGCCATTGGGTGAAAATGTGAAAGAGGAATCCTTCCCAGTTTTACCATTCTCACAAATATATGGGTGAAAACTGAAAACCGCGGCCTCCATTCCAATCTCTCACCCGTCATTTAGCAGTGCTTTTGCTTTTTTCCTCTCTAATAATCCATATATATGTTTTTCTTGTTTCATTAATTCCCAGGAAAGAAAAGGTATGGAAAATGGAATTCTTAGAAGATAACATTGCAATACCCCAATAAATAAAACTTAGGTGAAGTGGTAAGGGAGAAACGGCACACGATATTTTGGGAGCAAAACCGCGCGCAAGTCTATGATGTTCTTTTCTTAGTACACCAGGCCATTTTATTAATTGATGTACGGTAGACGAGGGATCAAAACTTAACCTAAGTTCGTGTACTATTTACCTCATGTTATTGATTAATTAACAATTTAAAAAGATTCAAACTGTTCTGTACAGTAAGTAATGTTAATCATGTGTGGTAGGTTGGTTATTCTTTTTGGACGTCTATAGTTTTTGTAGGACAACAGGGGTTGCTCTGATGGTAAGCAACCACACTTCCAACTGAGAGGTTCTGAATTCGAGTCTCCCCAAAAGCAAGGTGGGAAGTTCTTGTAGGGAAGGATGCCAGGGGTTTATTTGGAAACAGTCTCTCTACCCAAGGGTAGGGGTAAGGTCTGCGTACACTCTACCCTCTCCAGACCCCACTAAGTAGGATTATACTGGATTGTTGTTATTGTTGTTGTTGTTGATCATGTATATTCTTTAACAGTTTGCTTATACTAAAACTTAAGCTCTTAAATTATTTTTCCGGGTTTTGGAACAACAATTCCAGGGTAGAGATGCAATATATGGACGTCTATAATGTTTCTTTGCTTTCAGGTTCTTTTACGTTATTTCTGCGGGATTTACTAATGCTCTATTGTTTTGTTTTGTCTTGTTTTTGTTTCTAATCTTGTCTTTGTTTTTATTTTTGTTTTTGTTTTAATGCAGCTTTTCATTTTATCCTATGCGCCGAGGGTCGAATGGAAACAGCGTCTCTACCCTTTCGGGTAGGGGTAAGGCTCGTCTACATATTACCCTTCCCAGACCCCACCTGGTGGGAATATACTGGGTAGTTGTTGTTGTTGTTGTTGCTTTCAGGTTCTTCTTTCATCATTCTTCACGTTTTTTCTGAAAAGTGCAAAAGACACTGACGATAAAAAATCATTTGGATATATAACAAGCTTTTGTGAAATGCATTACATAGAGTAGGTATGAAGAAGTACAAGTACGTGGAATATCTATGCGTAGTTAAAGAATCAATTGTTGCAGATTTGCATCTTCTGTTGATGCAATTGGAGAAGAATTTACTACAAACTTTAGTATTCCAGCATGAGCATGCATTACTGCGTCTATGATATGAGAATATTTCCTTTTTCATGATTGTTGAGAATAAAAACAGACGTATTGTGTTGCGTCTTTGGCTTGTCTTATCAACATAATAATATGTACCGGGGTTTCCTCAAAAGAGTTAACAGTACTATCCATGTTCTCTTTTTTCTTTTTTCTCTATTCTTGTTTGAAACAAATCAGAATATGTGACGATCATATTAATAATAGCAGGAATAAATTAAAACTCACTCGGCAAGAAATTCTTTTACCTGCCACTCAATAAATAGCAGAAATTACGCTGCCTGTACCAAGTACAAACTGAAGGATTATATATATCCTTTTTTTCTCACATGTTGACTGTTTGCTTCCCTTATTTTTGAACAGTCTTCAATTTTTATACTATTGTGTTTGTTATATTCCAAAGTACTCAATTCTGACAAATATAAGAAGTAATACGCTCTGGGATATACTTGAGGGACGATTTTAGACCTATCCAAAACATTAGGGACATTCTTGCATTTTTGTGATGAGACATTGTATATTTCTCTACTTACAATAAATTAAAGGAAAAGTTGATCACTACGAAAGGAAATTCTTTGGCCTTCAGATGTGTGTCATCATCTTATATTGTTCATGAATTTTTATCAAATGCACATGCACGAAATGTTAAATTAGGAAAAATCTTTGCGACAATAATTGAAATATAGTGTACATATTTTATATGCTAAATTCATAATTTATATCTAGATGGTAGATATTACTCTCACACACTCCTTAATTCAGGGATTGCTGGCGGATCCCCACGCTATAAGTGTTGACATTGATAACTTAAGAAAGTGATAATTTACTTTAATTCAAGGTTTAACAAAGCAGTTATGTCTGATTTGAAATGGGCCAGTGCATAATGTTGCTTCAGATTTCTCATATGACAGTAAAATAGTCAAATACACAATATGACGTCTGATTTGGAGAATTCAGGAAAGTTATAAATAAGATGGGGACTCGATATATGCATTCCAATAGTTTATAAGTATTACAGAACAGTCCCTCTCCCAGCTCCCACCTCATTAAGGAAAAATACAAGGAGAAAGAACGAACAAAATTTTACTCAAAATTAGGAAGAGAAAGAGACGAATTATTCTGCAATTTGCAGGGTGTTTCATTCAGGTCAAAGATCTATTCCATTCTACGTAAAGAGTAGCCTACCAGTTATTAAGGGCCTGGTCGGCCTACTCTATGATTATCTGTTTGTCATATGGTGGAAATTCTACTATCTAAAGAAAGGCACAAATATTCAAATTCAACTGGAGAAGCGCACATTTTTTTAATGCAGTATTTAGATGGAATGGTATCATAAGCTGCCATAAGAGGGAAACGGGAAAAAAAAAAGTAGTTCATATATTCAAGCTTATTTTACAAATAGTACTTCAACATTCTTGTTCTCTAACATTTCAATAGGAATAAAATTTACGAAATTACGCTCAAAAGACCTTGAAAATGAATAGTCGTATTTTTTTATCTTCACTTGCCCCATCAGCAAATATTTAAGATCAAAAGTAAAAGTATTGCACGTGGGATCAACAAGGGCAACATTTGTTAAACTTGGAGTTCTGCTCATAGTACAAGCAAGGTCAAAAAATTTATACTCCTATTGATATCGAAATATTCTATACGTGCAAATCACCCAACAAAATTTTATGCTCAATCACATTACATAGGCATAAATCTATATCTATATCTATATCTATATTCATATTTATGTTATTATAAAAGTATGAATACAATATCGGTTTACAAAAATAACATTATAATATTAAGCATAATAATTCATAATAAAAGGACATAACCGGAATTCTAGATATTAGCTTTATAATCCTATTAGCTTTAGGACATGGTAAGCCATTAAAAATCTTATTAGTATAATTACTTTCGGACATAAAGATTTATTATTACATGTAAGCCTCACGCATGGACCACTCTTTTGTTAGAATTTAGGTGGCACTTCTCCTTCAAATTTTAAATAAATATTATTCTTATTTCACCACTTTGTAAATATTGGTTGCGAACTCATTTTGAGTTATTAGAAAAATAATTCCTTTTGAATTTTACGCTCAAGTTTTGAATTTTCTTAAAAACTCAAAAATTAGTTTTCAAATCTTTAGATTTTCTTAAGATTTAAGATTTTAATAAGAAATATTTTAATATAAAATACTTTTTATTTCGAAGACATATAAAAGATACACTTTCTTAAGAGTTTCGAAAAATAAATTGCAAACTCAATTCTTACAAAACTCTAAAACAAATGTCAAATGTCAAGTGTCAACTTATAATTTCAATATCTTTTTCCTTCTTTCTATCTATATCTATAATAACTTTAAAATATTAACCAGAAGAACTCATTGTGACGACCCAAAGGGTCATTACCATAATTTTCCCTTTTTCTGTACTTCGAGGCCTTGAAAATCTCGTATGTGGTCACCTCGATTTGCGTGCGCAGTCCAGACGCAAAGCCAAAAATTTTTTATGTGAAAATATATGAAATCTATGTTAAAAACTATGAACTTTGATAAGAAAATTGTTATAATTGACTTTGGTCAATATTTTGAGTAAACGGACCCAGACCTGTGATGTGATGGTCTCGGAGGGTCTGTAGGAAAATATGGGACTCGGTCGTATTCCCGAAATTAAAATCCGAGGTCCCAGGCCCGAGAAAAGAATTTTTCCGTGAAATTATTTTCTGAAAATGTTTAAGGAAAATGAAAATGAAACTTAATAAAAAGTAATGGTATCGGGTTCATATTCTGGTTCCGACGCCTGGTACAAGTCACCTATGTGGTTTATGCGCTTTCTGTAAAATTTGGTTGAAATCGGACGTTGTTTGACGTGTTTCAGACTAAAAATGGAAAATTTGGAAGTTATGAACTTTGAAATGAAAATTATGACTTTTGGGGTTTGATTCATTGAATTTGATGTTATTTTGACTATTTGATCGCTCAACTAAGTCCGTAGGATGTTATTGAGTTAGTGTTTGTGATTGATTTGAATGCGTTTACTTTTTTTCTCTCTCCTCTCTCTCCTCTCACCTGTTCTCGCAACAGTCCCCTCCCCCCCAGCCCCTACGGTCAACCCCTCTCCCCCCTCCCCCACCCACCCCACCCCCCTCCGGCGACCTTAGCCAACTCCGGCGACCAGAGGCGGCGCTCCCCCTGGTAAGCTCCCCCCTCCCTCCCTCTCTCTCCTCTCTTTCTCTCTATTCTCTCTTGTTCCCCCTCCCCTGCGCCGCCACCTTAGCCCCCCTTCTCCCGTTTTCCTCCCCCCCCCCCCCCCACTCTCTAACTCCGGCGACCGTGCCGATGAACACCTCTGGTAAGCTCCCCCTCTCTCTCTCTGACTCTCCTCTATATAGCGTTTGGGTTGAAGGAGCACCTCTGGAGTCTCTACACACCCTCAGTGAGCAGAGTCAACTCTATTATTGGATCGGGCTGCGCGCCACTGCATTTTATATATTATATTGGATCGGGCTGCGCGCCGCAACATTATATGAATATATATATATATATGGTGTTGGATCGGGCTGCGCGTCGCAGCAGTGTTAGTAACTGGTCGGATGGAAAGAAAGGTATTTATCAGATTTTTTTCCCTGTGTAGTACTTATCTACGGTCTTTACTGCTGATATAGAACTGCATAGTGATCTTACCGGATATCTTATATTCAGTTGTTATTTATTGCTATTACTCACTGAGTTGGAAGTACTCACTCTACACCATGTACCTTGTGTGCAGATACAGGGATCCCGGAGGCTTAGCTGTGACTATCTGTTGTCCCTTAGCTCAGTATCAGAGTTATCAAGATAGTTGATGGCGCCCTGAGGACCTGAACTCTCCTCTCATCTATCTTTGTTTCTGTATCTAGTCTTTCTTTGTTTAGAGTACTGTTCAACTGTATTTTGACGCTTAGACTTGTGACGCCGGTCCCTTTTGGGCTATTGTTATTTTCACATTAGGGATTCCGCAGTGTTTTATCAATATTAAACTGAGAATTTATGATAAATTTAGTATTTAAGTAAATGATTTGGCTGGAAAAGGTTTAAATGGTCGGGCTTTCCGAACAAGGTGTTGAGCACCATCACGACCGGGGCTTGGGTCGTGACAATTTCTTATTCAAGTTACAAAAACCTTATGAGTCATAAATTTATTCCATAAAAAGAGTGTTAGAACACAAAGTAAAAATATTAGTATATTATTCAGAATCAAAGTGTTATACAAGTGGCTGAGGAAGCACAATCAGAACTAAATTCTAATCGAGAACGAGCTTTCAAGACTATATTATAAAGAGTCAACTTCGGCATAATTGGATTATTCTTTGTAGATGCCTCCGAAAGAATCGAAATAATATTTTTATGTCATGCACTACTTGCAAATATTATATCAAGAGGCATGGAACTGTTAGCAATAATAGCAAATGGTGTACCAACAACGATTTTATTATGAGGCCACCCACTTTAGATTTGATATCCCTCATCATATAACCATCACAAATATATCAAAGTAAAGCAATGGTGCTAAATTTATAAGAGAAGCAAAAGGGGTAAAACACTTACGGCAAAGTGTCAAACAATTAAAATAATTGTCTTGAGTTCTTATTTAATGAACCATTTGGTGGAAAGTAAATAGTTTGGGAAGTAATTTTGTTAAGTACTACCAATAGTTTCAAAATCGACAAAAATAGAGATTGTAAAAACTAGCTTGCCAAAGTTATACTTCTGACTCAAATGAAAAAGATTCAACTAACAAGAAATATAAACTGAGAACATATCAAGTATTTAGTGTCTTCTTGCTTCATATCAGAAACGAAGAAGAGCATCTATAAAAAATGATTTAATTTTTTCTGAACACCCGTTTATCAATCCCAATGGTAATAGTAGTGCATTTAATAAGAGAAATATTTCAATCGCTATATTAAAACGTAATTTGTGCAAATCACATGATAGAATTAAAAAGATATCTTAGCTAGCAGAAATGAATATGTTGATCAACTAAATAAAATATTAATTGCAAAATTTAATAATAAAAATAAAATATTTTTCAGTTTTGGCATAGTAGAAATTAGAGGCACCCCTAAAATTAGACATAGTGTACAACTGTAACATTAGAGGCACCCCTAAAATTAGACAACTAATACAGCATCTTAGTATATAGTAGAATCTAGATAGTTAGGACAGGAAAGTAGTTATTATGTTAGCAATTAGACAGTTGGCTAAGTTGACGCCCGAATGTGGTTTTGTAATGCAACTTCATTGGTGATTAATGAAAAACTTTAATTACCAAAAAAAAATGATACCAATAATTACTACCAAGAAGAATACTTAAATACTTTAATACTAAACGATCGTCTACCATACATGTTTGTTGTCAAGTTTATTGTTTCTTACGTATGTTACTATCATTATATATATAATAGACTAAGTTAAATTGATCTTTCATTGTATATAGGTTAATTTGTAAGAAAATATGTCCGTCATGCTACTGAAAAACATAGAAACACTGAATAGCTTATGTAATAGCACACAGATGGTATATAGAAGTTTTGACAATAACCGTCATACATGCAAACATTATGATACTGGTCAATATGCTTCTAAGTATATTCTTATCCCTGAATTCAACTTTCGTCCTCCGAAATTAAGGAATGTCCTTCAAAATTTGTGTGAAAATAATTTTTAATATGCTTGTGTTTTGCAAATATAACAGATAAGCACAAGGACGAACATCCTAAACATTGAACTATACCGCAATATGTTTACTTGCACGAACAACTGTATATTGCACTTTCAAGAGGGAATATCGGGATTGACAACAAGAGTTTGGTTAAGGCAGAGAAACCAAAGCATTGGGAGGAAATATACACACGAAAAATACTGTCCACAAAGAAGTGTTCATGAAAATACATCACATTAAATACTTTTAAACTATAATACATAATTATCTAACTAACATGATAAAATTGATCGGTTGTGTAAGTTTTGATGATGTCTTTTTATTGTAAAATTTATGTATCATGTTAACGTAATAATATTTTCGGTATTTAAATGATTGTTGTATTATTATACATGAAATTTCTCTTATTAATTATTTTTTTGTTCTTTCATATAAATAAATAAATTATCACGTGTCATTATTAACGTGCAACACACGTTTATAGATACTAGTATTATTATAAAAGTATGAATAATTTATGTTAAATATTGAACGATCAAAATATCCTCAAAATATTGATAGACTTTTTTAACCTTAAATATTTATATAATTTGAGGATATAATTGTAAATTATCTAGGGCTGAATTTTTTTTCCTATTTAAACTACATATACAAAGTTTGATTTTGGGTCAAACTAACTTGGAATTTAGAACTAAATATAACGCTTAAATAATTTGAAAGTTTACGGGACAAAGGAAAAAGTTTTTAGTACGATCTAAATAAAGAAAATAACACTGTGTATTCGTTTGAGACACCTAGACAAAGTAGGCTAAGTAGCACAAACGTATTAACTTGTATTCAGATTGGTTGCAACAATATCTCAATCCTTTCATTACCTTTACACTTTTTTGAGAAGATAATTTCTTTTAGAAAATAACATTTTTTATGCGAATGGTGAAAAATCAAGTATACCTATAAATTTATATAGATGTTCCTGATTATCCATGTCACTAATTAGCCACAGTATAGAGTGTTGATTCATAAGATTGACTATCAATCCGTGAGCAACTGATAAAGAAACATTCAAGAGCAACTAATTTGAAGATATAATTAGAAATCACCTAAGGTTAGGAACTTTTTTTCCATTTGAACTACACATACGGTAACTCTAAAGTTTTTGGGTCACCCTAACTTGGAATTTGCATCCAAATATATTGCTTAATTAATTTGAAATATTTGCAGAAGGATAACTTATGATTAAAGGTGCACTTGATCACGTATAATAGTTGTAGAATCAACTAATTATAACTTGAGTAGAAGAAAAATTTAAATAACAATAGAAGATCTAAAGGAAGGTAACTAAATCCCTAATAGCTTAATCCAAGGTAAAAGGAATATAAAGTTCGTTCATAAATAACAACTTAAACGGAGTACTACAACGACTCTCTTCTCCATCTTTGATACTCTACTACTTCTATGGATAGTATAAATTGCTTAAATTCTATATAACTTTCTCGACGAACGTATATTTTGTCCTTTTTTCTTGATATTTATTTTATACAATCGTGCTTTTTTGAATGGCTTGATTGATATTTATGTTTTATTCATTACAACATTTGTCTTCTTCTGTAGTTTGATTGATTTTTATTTTGATTATTCACTGTTGGCAAGTACCAAAAATGCAGTATTTTATTAGTGTAGGCACATCTGATTAATGACTATTTTTCAACGTTGGTACCAAAAATTCAGTATTTTTATATTGAGGAATCAATTATTAAATTTTACATTTGAGTAACAATTAAGAATATATATTCAATTGAAAGCTTATTACTTTTGATACGTCCTTTGTAATATTTGACACAAGATATTTTAAATCATTTTGTCTCTTCGCTTGAATTTTCTCTTAGGTCAAGGAAATTTAACAGCATATATATAATCAAAAAAATTGCTCTTTGTACAGTATAATTTTATACGAAGGAGATTTATTTGAGTTCCCATTCCTCAACCTTGGTTTGCCTTAAAGAGTATTTGTGCATCGCACGCACATAGAGATTAATACTATATTAAAAGCACGAAGGTCCTTAGCGAAATGTCATTCGCTTTTTTTATCCTTTTAAAATAGAATTTACACGGGACAAAATAGTCACATAATTATTTCTTAATATTTGACACTTTGAAATCAACTAAAACATTGTTCATGTTATGAAATAATATAAGAACAAGAACAATAGAGAGAAAAGTAGAGAGAGGAGTATTCTTATTGATACTTTGGGATGATTTACAATGGTAGAAGACCCTTTTATTTATAGGGAGGAGTAAACCCTAGAATCTCTCTAATTATGGACATTCACCTAAAATAGGAGATTTTATAACACTCCCCCTTGAATGTCTATTCAATAATGTGCCTCGTTAAAACCTTAACTAAAACAAAACCCAATGGGAAAAAAGTTTAAGAAAAGGAAAAAGAGTACACATGTTTGAATATGCGCCTATTGGTTGCCTCGTTAAAAACCTCGCAAGGAAAACCCAGTTGGGACAAAACCTTGTAAGGGAAAAAGAGTGCAACGCGCATTAACTCCCCCTGAATAGAGCATCAATTCACATCCTTGAGCATTTGCATTCCAATCTTGTGCACCATCATCAAAACGATCTTTGGTAGATATTTGATAAATAAATCAACCATATTAACTTGAATAAATATTCCGCACCTTGAAATTATCATTCTTGATAGATATGAACATTTTCATATAATACCGTGAAATGACTCTTCAATATCTCCATAGGGGTATTCTCGATGCCATCCATTGACTTTATACTTTCAAGTATTCGGACTACATGTCTTTCATATGGAATCAATTCTACTTGAATTGTATCTCTTCCATTTGGCCAATATTTTTGCTTGTATTCGACAAACATAAGATCCTCATCGACATTTAGCGCTATCATAGATGTCGTCGACGAACATTTTATATCGGTTCCAATAAAATTTTCATAAGGATATAACATGGAGATCTCTTCATTCATATATCAGGTACCTGAATCTCTCATGAGATTTTATGAAGTGTTATGTCATGTGATCTTCTGGATCACTTGCCTCCTCATTGTGATCACTTCGATCATTTGCTCATCTTCTTTATTAAGAAGTTCCTTTTGAAACCGATTTGTCTATACGCTTCAAGCGTATCCAAGACTTTGTCCTTCTAGGACTTAATATGAGCATTTGCAGTGAGAATATAGTTACATTCTTTGGGTCAGCAAATGCGTATAGCATGCTTTGCAATATGTTGCAATTGAATTATCCTTTTATGACTTCAGGTTCATATTATGATATTCGAGGATCTATATATACAAATGATAATTCATCTCATGTAACCTTTTCTCAAGTGTTTATCATGTCCCCGCCTCATGTTAGAAAAGCTAACTTGTTTCCTCAACTTTGAGAAATCATCTTTGTGCATTATCATGTCAATATACACAGCACATTAATAATAAGATGAAATTATTTGGTTCCTGACCCTGAACCACTTGTGAGGGGAGAATATACTCTCGTATACAACGTATATCAAACTGATATATATAACTTTGTTCTCATAAGAAACACTTTAGCTATTAAGTGGAGGCACTCAATAATTATCTTGCTAAACCAACTATGATATAAACCAACTTATCAAGATGAACTATCTTGAGTAGAAAATCTGGAAATTATGCTCGAAGTTAGATTACTGAGCAATTTACCTCGCAAGCACCGGCCAGGCTGCGGGTTAATAACAATTGCACATGTAACCATTTCATAGATGCATCATATGTGGTATACATGGCAGGTGAATGAGCCCATATTCACCTTTGATATTTCCAGAATTTATGGGCTTCAACCCGAACTCTTTAGTTGGTCAATTCATTAATGAGAACAAGTGATACAAGAGAATGTAAAGAATTTTCTAGTTCTTTAATATTCACCCATGTGAATTCTCTATTATTGCACATCATACTTAAAATGAGATGGCTAACCCGAATGCCAACTGAATAAATTATCAATATTGGTAAACTTCAAATTTACACCATGACATGTGCACTTATCAATAAACTTCAGGTTTATTATGACATGGGTTTTTATACCAATAGATATCCACTTTATTGTGGCATTCTTTTGTTTGTATAGTACAAACTGAAGAATAAAGCGGGTAGCTTTTCATATACAAATTATCCCGCTACAAGTTGTAGTAATAGAAGATATCAAATCTTTCCTTTATTTATAGTCTCAATATAATCAGCACTTTCGCGTGTACTTTGGAAACTGAATAAGTTTCTTTGAGACTTACTACAGCACAATACTCAATTGTGTTTCTCCAACATAGTAATAATTGGCTCTTCTAGAGCTCTCAATTAATTTTGTACTACCACAAATTCATAAACATCCATGTGTGAATATCTTTCTTAAAGAGAAAGTTATACCATTATGGTCATGTCAAACTTATATGCAAGATATGTTTCTTGCATTATCGTTGTCCTTTAATAGTCATATTTCCAAAATACCTTGGCGTACAATAGGTACGTGACCAACGATCATTCATGCCATATATCATCTCAAACCTCCTTCTAGGGGTGAGTGTGGTATATTCAATACAAATGCGTCTGGCATTCGATTTGCTATTCTTTGCAAATAGATAATATTTTGCACCTCCTTTTCACAAATAGAGGTATGTGGATCAAGATGAGATAATGATGCATTTTTCCACAAATTTCCCGTTTGGTTTCACCAACTTCTCCCCCTAATTTTGGGAAAAGTGTCTCATCAAATTGACAGTCTGCAAATCGTGCAGTGTACAAATCCTCTATCAATGTTTCGAGGTAGCGAATAATGGAGGACGATTCAAACTCAACATATATTCCTAACCTTCTTTGCGGACCCATTTTGGTGCGGTATGGCGGTGCTACAGGCACATATACTGCGCATCCAACAATTCTTAAATGGGATATATTAGGTTCATGACCCAAAACTAATTGCAACGGGGAATATTTGTGACAATTCGTCAGTCAGAGACGAACTAGCATTGCTGCATGCAAAATGGCGTGGCCCCAAACCGAAGTGGGCAGCCGACGAACTAGCATTGCTGCATGCAAAATGGCGTGACCCCAAACCGAAGTGGGAAGCCTCACTTTCATGAGTAAATGATGTATTCAAGATTATACTCATGTATTGTCTCAATCTGATATCCATTTTGAATGATATCTCTAAAACTCAACAAGTTCCTTTTAGACTTGGAGGAGAACATTTTGACTGATATCATTAAAACTCAACAAGTTCCTCTTAGACTTGGAGGAGAACATTGCATTCTCTAAAATATTGTTCCTTTAGGCAGAGTTATAGTTGCTCTCCAGGAGCCTTCAATAAATTTAATTCCCATGGTTTGACATACAAAAGAAAATATACGAACATGAGAATAAACAAATTCAATCAGTTTGTTTCATATTTAAACAATATTATCAAAATCTGCTGAGGTTATTCGAATAACTTAGTTGATAGTCGACTATCTTGGGAAGCAGTTATTAGGATAGTCGACTAACTAAATTGGATAGTCGACTATCTTGCCTTGCGGAAAAATCCAGTTTTAATGCGAAATATTAGATAGTCAAATAACTAAGTTGATAGTCGACTATCTTAGTAAGCAGTCATCAGGATATTCGAATAACTAAATCAGGTTATTCGAATAACTAAATCAGGTTATTCGAATATCTAAATCAGATATTCGAATAACTTAGCTTGCGGAAATTCCAGTTTTAATACAAAATATTAGATAGTCGACTTTATTAGTTAATCGACTAACTTTGCTGGAAAATAAAAATTTCTTTGAAATTTAAGCATATTGAAACATTCTAAAGAACTAATACTAACATTATATCATAAACAAACTAATACGAGCTGATACTAATGATTATTAGTTTATTCACTAACTAATACAAATAAATACAGTAAAATCAAACAACTCCATCTTCTTTCATCACAGATCCATCACCGATTAGGTGGTATATTTTCCCCTCAGGTGCTCAAAGAAGTCTGCCACATCCAAGTGGGTGATGTCAAAGTTGTCGTCAGAGACAAAATTGGTTTCAGGGCCTTTACTCTTTAGAGATGCTTGATAAAGGTCAACCAAATGGCTTGGTACATGGCAAGCTTTTGACCAGTGCCCTTTTCCACCACAACGATAACATATAGTTTCTGAACTATTTGCCTTTGGATTCTCATCGTATCGTTCTTGTGGCAGAGTGACCAACTTCAGGTTGTCATATCTCTCCTTTAAGCCATTCCACAAGATAGGTGGATCTTTGACTGTGATATATTCAATTTTCAAACCTTCATCAAGGTGATGGCGCAAGAAAATCAAGGCCTTAGCACAGTTTCAAACCTTCATCAAGGTGATGGCGCAAGAAAAACAAGGCCTTAGCATAGTCTTGGGTGGATGCATTATTTCTGTCTTTAATGGCGTCTCCAAGACCCATTGCATCTAAATGGATTTTAGCATCCAACACCCATGTCATATAGTTCTTGCCCGAAATTTCAAGGGCAACGAACTTTTCTTTTATAATGTCAGACATGAAACAAAATTAGATCAAGAGCGTGTTCATACTTACGGGCTCTATTACAATTATCACATTCACTTCAGGGAATGGATCATAATCATCTGTATGTGCTATACACAATCTCATGTCAAATATTACTTTCATAAAGTGAAAGATTATTTTGAGAATCCTTATTGTTCTCATTACCACAATAATGACGATTATAATTTCGTCTATTGCCACGTCCACATCCATTGATACCTTCACGGTAATAATTTTGTCTTCTTTCAGACTTATCACATACTGCTACCACATTCTCTAAAGGGAATGGAGCAAATTCAATTGGACGGATTTTTAATTCTTTGCCCACAATCATACATGAATTTGATCATGGCAAGGCATAGAAATTTTACCACTTCATGTGAGTGTAATTTCTTACGAACTCCATTAGAGTTATAATCAAACTTTGTTGTCTTTGTTTGTATACAAAATTAAATCGTAGAATTTCAAGAATTTGAAAGGGAAAAGTAAATTACTTACCTTTAAGGTATACCAATAAATGTTGTGATATCAAATATACCTCTTCTATTTTTCCGTATAGAAATTTTTGGAAGCATTTAAGCCGACGCGATTCCACTGCGAAGCCGCCGTTTCCGGTTTCAAGTAATTGAAGAAAGAAACAGTACTGTGATTTAACCGTGCATAATCTCTTGCTGGCCACTTCATACACATAATACAATTAGCACAATGCTACAGTAGGATCAGACTTGTTTTTACAAATAACAACACATAATTATATATTTTAATCGAACATAAAATCGATACTTATCTCTTGAAGCGTGACCCGGATAATGCCCGGAATTAGCGAAATTCGTGTGGGCGAATTTCTCCTTAATCTTCTCAAAGTGCTTCTTGAGACGGTAGAGTCTCGTGCTGATAACGTGTTATGAAATAATATAAGAACAAGAACAATAGAGAGAAAAGTAGAGAGAGGAGTATTCTTATTGATACTTTGGGATGATTTACAATGGTAGAAGACCCTTTTATTTATAGGGAGGAGTAAACCCTAGAATCTCTCTAATTATGGACATTCACCTAAAATAGAAAATTTTATAACAGTTCATTAGAATTTTTCTTATTTGATTTGTCACGTTAGAAGTCATAATAATGGACACAAAAATCAAGTAAGATTTACTTTCTATAAATTATTTACCTTTTAAATTAATGAGCTTTATTTTACCGTAATTCTGAATTCATAATAATGCTTCTCTATAAGTATTTGGTTATTATTTTAATTTATTTCGAATTAAATTTTATGTTAAATATCTTTTCTAATAACAACAAAAAAATATTTAAAAAGTACAAAGGTATAGAAAGCAAATTTCTTTTCTTATAAGAACAACGACGATAAAACATTGTCTAATTTTTGTCTTCTTAACAATTTTGCCTCTTTATTTCCCTTTCAAATAAAGTAATTTATATTCTTAAAATTTTAATGGGTAAGTTTCATTTATCTAAATATATCTATTTTATTTGGTTTAAATGATAAGATTTCAGTCAAAATGTTAACAAATTTATCTGAAAAAGAAGAAATATACAATTGAAATAAATATTTGGTGCATCTAAAAGATATATAAAAAGAAACATTATGTAGTTTATACTGCATTATTTTTCTTCAAACTTTTTCTTTGACAAAAAATAATGGAGCTTTAAATAAGTATATTTACATATTTTTCTCCCAAAAAAATACACAACTGAGATAAATAGTTATTGTATATAAAGAAAAAAATAAAAACATAGCATACAGTTGCAACTTTGGTTGTTATTAGACAAAAAAAATAATTGTGATGACCCGGTCAGTCGTCTTTGGAATTTATGCCCCATTCCCCCATTAACTGCTTCCCCTAAGTTCATTTCTGCGATTTTGGTTTGCCGAGATATTCGGAAATAGAATTCGAAGTGTTTTGGGACACTTAGTCCCTAAATAAGAGCTTAAGTGTTGGGAAATGGTCCGTAATCAGAACAGTGTCAAGACGGCCTCGGAATGAGAAAATCTGATGGTTCCGTCAGCTCTGTTGGGTGATTTTGGGGTGTGACGACCCGACCCGTTGTCAAGTGAGTTACCGCCCGTTTTTACCATTTTATTCCTCTATATGTTTCATTATATGTTTTTGTAGATATTGAAGTGATTCGGACAGATTTTGGTTGGAATTGAGATAATTAGTCTCTTTAAGAGAAGGCTAGATTGAAAAAGCCAACCGGATATTGACTTATGAGTTATGCGGCTCGGAATGGATTTTCGAAGATTCGAATAGTTTCGGGTGGTGATTTATGACTTAGGGGTGAAATCGGAATTGAATTTGGAGGTCCGGTGTAGAATTAGGCTTGAATTGGCTAAGTCTGAATTTCGGCGAATTTCGGTTGATAGGTGAGATTTTGATCCGAGGGTCGGAATGGAATTCCGAGAGTTAATATACCTTAGTTAGGTAATTTTGGATATCTGTGCAAAATTTCAGGTCATTTGGATGTTGTCTGGTCGGGTTTTTTATCGAATGTGAGATTCAGAAGTTTTAGTTAAACTTAGGCTTGAATCCGTCGAGAATTGATGATATTTGTGTTATTGGGAGTGTCTTTATGATTGGAACAAGTTTGTATGAAGGTTTGGGGTATGTTGGTGCTTTTGGTTGAGGTCCCGAGGGCCTTGGGGTGATTTCGAGTGGTTATCAGAGAATGTTTGGATGTTGGAAGTTGCAGAAATTGCAGAATCAGGTGTTGCAGAAGTTAGGCATATGTGATCGCAATACCAGGGACGCAATCGCATAAAAGAGTCTATGAAGGCTGGATAATTGGTCTCTGCGATCGCATAATGTTGCCTGCGATCGCATAGTATTATGTATCAAAGCAGTATGATCGCATATGTATTGCTGCGATCGCGTAGTTCATCTTGAGGTTTGGGAAATTTTCTGCATTGCGATCGGAGGACCCAGTCCGCGATCGCATAGAAGGGCTTCAGACCTGGGCAGGCCTATTTTATAAAATTTCATCCGCGACTTGGGTTCATTTTTCCACCATTTTTGTACCACCTTGACAGCTTGTTGGTACATTTTGAAGAGGGTTTCGACGGGAGGTGATTAGAGGTAAGTCTCGTGGTCTAGAAACATCATTTAATAAAAGAATTATCCATTACTTCTCCGAATTTGGGTATAAAACTGAAAAAACCAGGGCTTGAGTTTTTGATATTTCAAATTGGAATTTGAAAGGTCATTTGAGCTCGGATTTGGGAGTTCTTGGTATGCATGAACTCGTGGCGAGACGAGGATTTCGGAATGAAAGTTTTGTAATATTTTGAGAAGCGGGCCTAGGGCTCGGGTTTTGCTAGTTTCGAGATTTTTGTTATATTTTGATTATTTCGATTGGGTGTTGTCCCATTAGTATATTATGATATATTTGTACTGATTTTGGTTAGATTTGACGCGCGTGGAGGCCAATTTGAGTGGAAAAGGCGTCGCGAGCGAGGAATTTCACTGGTTCGAGGTAAGCAATAATTGGGAATGATATCCTAAGGGTTTGAAACCCCGGATTTGCACATCCTAGTGTTGTATTGTGGTGACTTGCACGCTGGACCTGAGCGTGGGGTAGAGCACCGTTGGGGATTGTGACTTGGTACGTCTCGGTTGTTGGTTTTTACCACAAAATTGTAAATGATTTATTGTTATCACTATGACTTGGGCTCATTGCCATACTTGGGGCTTATTGCCGACTATTTGAACTCTTTATGAACTATCATCACTGTTTTCCTCACTGTTTGAAATATTATTTGAACTCAGTCCATGTGATTTGCACTGTTTCATGAACTCAGCTATATTTTTCTCAAACGTGGAGTTTTAACTGATATTTGAACCATTGTTTGAGTTAAGTATTATTGTTTTACGGGTGCCTGATGGGATTTTGACTATTTTGGACTGATTGAGGCTGAGGGCCATGTGTGAGGGCTTGAAGAGTGATGTAAGGAGGTTTTCAGGCCTCGAGTGTTACGTGTGCATATGCATATACATGCATGGATCGGACTGCACGCCGCAGTAGTATATTGCATGGATCGGACTGCACGCCGCAGTAGTATATTACATGGATCGAACAGTACGCCGCAGTAGTATATTGTATGGATCAGACTGCATGTCAGAGTAGTATATTGCATGGACCGGACTGCATGTCGTTATAGTATATTGCATGGATCGGACTGCACGTCGTAATAGTATATTGCATGGATCGGACTGCACGCCGTAGTACTATATTGCATGGATCGGACTGCATGCCACAGTAGTATATTATATGGATCAGACTATTGTTGCGCTTGGGCTGTAGGAGCCCCTCCGGAGTCTGTACACACCACCAGTGAGCGCAGGGTACCCATGGATCGGGCTACGCGCCGTAGCGCTCATGTGCATTGCATTGCATTCATGAATTCACTCCTGTTTGTACTACGTGGCACGACATTTAGCACTCATATATCATTGGCATAAATACTGTTACTTTCCTTGTTGACCAGATACCGTGGTGTTATTTGTTAAGGAGTGCTTTGCCTAAGGGGCCGACTTATGAGTTGACTTGTTCTATCTGATATAGCATTCATATGTTGGGCTGTTGAAAATAAAAGAGACTTTGTAAAAAGAGATTTTGAACTGATCTTGAGATTTTCTATAAGGATTTTCATAGTATTCCGGTTTTTCTCAAAGGGTTGTTCTGTCTTCTATAGCAGTTTGGTGTGCCTATGCGTATTTTCTTATCGCTCAAATATTATTCTCTCTTATTGCCACTGAGTTGGAAGTACTCACTTTACTCCAGGCACCTAGCGTGCAGTTGCAGGTACTGTTCACCTGGTAGCGGGTTAGTAGTGGATGGAAGGTATTGCTATCGTAGCTAAGCAAGGTAACCGTCGGCGTTCGCGGCACCGAGATTCTTCTTCTTAATTCCCAGATTTTACTCTATGTATTATAGACTTTAAAATTTTAATGAAGGCACTCCTAGATGCTCGTGACTTGTGACACTCCGGTCGGGCTATATTGGGTTGTATTTATATTGAGTAATATCATTAATTCATATTCGAACTGCTATATAACTAACTAACTGTTTTAAGTGGAGTTCTGAAATGGTCTGGCTGGCCTTGTCTTCACGAGAGGCGCCATCACGATCGAGTTTGGGAATTGGGTCGTGACAAGTTTGTATCAGAGCCTAGGTTACCAGGTCATACTAGTCATGGGCAGGTTTAGTAGAGTCTCGCGGATCGGTATGGAGACGTCTGTATTTATCCTCGAGAGGGTGCAGAACCTTTAGGAAAACTTCACTTTCTTGGAATTCTTATCGTGCGTACTTGATTCAGCTTGAGATATGATTCTTGAAATTCCTTCCAAAAGTATGTATGCGCACGCGAGCGCTCAGTGGTATATGTGCCTGGATGGCTTATGATTTCCCGATCGAGGGGCGAGATGTAATCTCCGTGAGTTCATGTTGGGCCAGTCAGGAGGACTTGAGGCCTGATCTTTGCATATGGCTTGAGCACCGTGATGCTGATTATGTGAGCAAGTGTTTTGAACTTATATGTTCAGTAATGTTCTAATTAGCCGTGTTGGTGGTGGGATATCCATGTGAGTATGTCAGTACTGCGAGGAGTATCTATGTGATTTTGGTAGTGACGAAGAAGTCTGATGGATAATAGATGAGTTGTTAAGTGTTTGTTTTCTTTTGCGGTCTGATGTGTAGCCCCAAGTTATGGGCGCATGAAGAATATTATTTCATCTCTCTTCGTGGGAAAATGTACATTTCATGTGGCGGTAAGAGCTCAGACTCAGGAAGACTAATTGATTGTTTAACGTATATGATGGTGGAAGGCATGTTGAAATATTGAAATGAGGAGAAGCATGTGGGTTATCTCCTGCGGAGTGTTTTTAAGGGGTATGAACCTTATGTGTATGTTAGAAGGTCTCATGTGTAATTGAAGGGTATGTGCTGAAATTTGAGAATCTGGGGACGCTTAAGAAAATGGACTCAGCTGATGTGGAAATAAATGCGAGATTTGTAGAGAATGTCAGGGCTAGGTGATTTGTGTATTCACAGACTTGTAAATGACTTGAGTTTAATCTCACTGTAACATTGTGCATCATTGGATGTAAAAGTGCTATGAGTTGTTAAGGGTGCCTTAATATATGGCTCCGAGCCAAGTTGGGGAGGTTGCTGTTGGTCATCTAATTGCACGTTTATGTGCAATGTTAGTTCCATTTTGAGGGATGATGGCGGATCAGTTCCGGTTGTAGAAATTGAGCCAAGGATGGCACGTGTGAAGGAAATTTTTTACAAGGGTTATAGGGTACTTTCATAAATGTGAGGAAATATTAGGGTGTTTTTGAGCTGTTGTTGATAAAGAATGCTCAATGTATAGAGAAGGAAGATGGTTGTTTGTATCTGTAGAAAATCATGTTCCGCAGTGTCAGAATACCAACAAGGCACGAGTGGTTCCGTTCATTTAGGGTAGGTGAATAACAGCTGAATAAAAGTGAAGGACTCTCGAGAATGGTTTTACTGTGTTCAAGATTTTGCATGTAACAATCAGGTGTCTTAAGTTTGTGTATATTGCTAGAGACTAGGTTTTCATTAAAAAAGAACAAGACTTGTTGTACTTTGTGTTAATCATGGGACTCTACGTATCTGCATTTGGAAGGTAATGGTAAATGAATTCAGAATCGCGGAAAGTTCTTCAAGGTAAAGCATTCTGGAATGTGGTAATTCTGGGAAATGTTTAAGAGGGTATTCAGTGGCCAATGGGTCTTAGACATTGTGGTTTTATGTGCGAGTCTCGTGTGGTAACATGGATTGAGGTATTTTGGTGCTACAGCAAGGGAGAATATCAATTAATGATGAATCGGGAAGGAAATCTGATAAATGGAATAGCTTGATAATGAATCGAATCAATATAGTAAGGATATAATTAATTATTGTATGTGTTCGAGGTAATGAGCCATACAGGTATTGTGCGGCAAGCTTTTATGTGCTGGCAGTTTTCTTAACTTGGTTTGGGTAGAAGGATTCAGTCCTGGTAGTCTAGCTTGTACAATAGAATTGGGAGAAAGAGTTATTGATGTGTTTTACCGTGGTTTGGAAAATAGGTATATTTCATATGGGTATGCGAAGCATGGAGTGTGTAACACTTTTTCTCCTATATGGGATCATGAAAGTCTTGACTAGTTGAGTGCATCGATGTCTGCGGCGCAGGAGAGAGGTAGAAGTCCTCATGTTATCCTAGTGTGGTACGGTCTAAGTGTTATGATATGGAAAATTGATTTGTTGGTGGCGCAGGGAAAATTTTGAATATTTTTTCGTGGTAGGAATGGATACTTGATGTGTGTTAAGAATTCGTATGGCGAAGAGTGGGACCAGGTAAAGTTATTTTTGTGTTATATGTGTTAGAGACTAGACGCTCTCGTGATCCGACTATGCAGTGGTTGTAGATCGTGTGTATCGACATCGTCTAGCGGTCATGGAAATTGGAGGTCCGAGTGGATCTTTCTTTGCTTGGTACATTAAATTTGGATTATTATATTATATGGTAGACTGGTTGTTCCAATGTCAGATTGTCTAGACTAATGTGTTATGACTATGTTGAAAAATGCCACAGGCTGCGTGGCAAGGTGCATCGGATTATGTTCTAGCAGGGTAGCTTGTATTTCGGAGTCCAGCGAACTGCTGGCAAGCATTGATTTGTTAATTGGGCCTTCGTGGTGGATGTCAGTGCAGAGGTATCTACCATTGATTCAGTTCCGATATTTGGGGGACTTGTTCGGATGCGTTCTTGTGGCCGGGCATGAGACTATATGTGTTTATTGTAATGAGAAAATTTGGCTCGATGTGCATCTCCTATGTGACATATTTTTTTGGATCGGGTGACACGCCGCCACGGGCATGTTATCTGGCCGGGTTGCACGCCACAACGTTGTGATGTGGAGAGTAGTTTTCTATATGTTACTTTGTATGCCTTTCTTCCTGGTTTCTGAGGAAGGTCTGTATTGGTTGTTGCTCGGCAAATAGCGCATCGGTTGCGTCCATTCAGGATTAAATAGTGTATATTAATTGCTTCACCGTGGGTGTGATCGATTGCGTGGTTTCATACCTCAATCGGTGCGTGGCTAATCATCTTGAGCATGGTGACTTGAGGTGCTTCAGGGGTAACAGTGTTTGGATAGGATCGTGCATTGCGGCAAGGCCACGTGAAGTTATGACCTTTCGAGGAGAATTCAGGTACCGTATTTCTATGATGTGAGACGAGATCTTAGTTTTGTGTTGTAACGGTACTGTTGAGCTTGAGGTACATCTCTTTCATTGAGTCATTGTCATAATTTGAGTATGTTCAGACTACTTCTCATTGGTGCGTGTATTACGCGAGTTGTGGATTAGGCCTAGATCCAGGTGTCATATCACCAGAGGGTGATTGGAGTCGAAATGGTCATTGGAATCATTAATGAGTATGAACCAATTTGATTTCAGCCTGTCAGGAAGGTAAAATCTGGGTTTGGCTCCGAAATTTGTTGTAGTAAAAGTCAAGAGGGAAATGGATTAATGAATGGTTGATCTGAGAGGTGGGTTCAGTGTATCGTGTGTTTCAGTTGCCTTTGGCAGTATATGAAGGTGTTGAAATGAGACTTTATCTAACAAGAGATTTTCATCGATATTGGTTGTCGTGGGCAGCTGTTGTGAATGGAAGTTATCGCTACATGTGTTTGAGTTATGCGATATATCATATGATTGCAGCGGAGGTTGCAGGTATGGATTATTACAGTTGGTTCGGTTTTATTCTTAATGCAGACGTGAGATTCTGATCTGGTGCATGATTTCGGGAAGTGCAATGTGGTTTATGGTTTAGATGGATTGTGAAATTCCATCTATATTGTGTTATCGAACCTATGTGAAATAGGATGACGTCGGATCACCCCGAGTATATGCTTTGTAAGGTCGTTCAGCTATTGGGTTGCTTCTAGTACAACTCTGTGTACGCTCGAGGACGAGCGTTTCATTAAGTTAGGGAGGATGTGACGACCCGACCCATCATCACGTGAGTTACCGCCCTGTTTTCCTCGTTCTATGCCTCTATATGTTTCATTATATGTGTTTGTAGAGTTTGAAGTGATTCGGACAAAGTTTGGTTGGAATTGAGATAATTAGCCTCTATAAGAGAAAGCTAGATTGAAAAAGTCAACCGGATGTTGACTTATGAGTTATTGGGCTCGGAATGGATTTCCGACAATACAACTAGTTTTGGGTGGTGATTTATGACTTAGGGGTGAAATCGGAATTGAATTTGGAGGTCCGGTGTAGAATTAGGCTTAAATTGGCTAAGTTTGAATTTCGGTGAACTCCGGTTGATAGGTGAGATTTTGATCCGAGGTCAGAATGGAATTTCGAGCGTTTCTGTGCCTTTGTTAGGTGATTTTGGATATTTGTGCAAAATTTCAGGTCATTTGGATGTCGTCTGGTCGGGTTTTTGATCGAATGTGAGATTCAGAAGTTTTAGTTAAACTTAGGCTTAAATCCGTCGAGAATTGATGATTTTTGTGTTGTTTGGCGTATTTTTATGATCGGAACAAGTTTGTATGAAGGTTTGGGGTATGTTAGTGCTCTTGGTTAAGGTCCCGAGGGGCTCGGGGTGATTTCGAGTGGTTATCGGAGACTGTTTGAATGTTGGAAGTTGCAGAAATTGCAGAATCAGGTGTTGCAGAAGTTAGGCCTATGCGATCGCATTACCAGGGACACGATCGCATTGAAGAGTATGGGCATGCTGGATAATTGGTATCTGCGATCGCATAATGCTGCCTGCGATCGCATAGTGTTGTGGCTCAAAGCAGTGTGATCGCATATGTATTGTTGCGATCACGTAGTTCATTTTGAGGTTTGGCAAATTTTGTGCATTGCGATCGCAAGACCCCGTCCGCGATCGCATAGAAGGGCTTCAGGCTTATTCAGACCTTTTTTATAATATGTCATCCGCGACTTGGGTTCATTTTTCCACTATTTTTTCACCACCTTGAGAGCTTGTTGGTAGATTTTGAAGAGGGTTTCGATGGGAAGTGATTGGAGGTAAGTCGCGTGGTCTAGAAACATTATTTAATCAAAGAATCATCCATTAATTCTTAGAATTTGGGTATAAAATTGAAGAAACTAGGGCTTGAGTTTTTTATATTTCAAATTGGGATTTGATAGGTCATTTGAGCTCGGATTTGGTAGTTCTTGGTAAGCATGAACTCGTGGCGATACGGGGATTCCAGAAATACAAGTTTTGTAATTTTTCAAGAAGCGTGCCTGAGGCTCGAGTTTTGCTAGTTTCGAGATTTTTATTATATTTCGATTGTTTTCATTTGGGTGTTGTCCCATTAACATATCATGATATATTTGTACTGATTTTGGTTAGATTTGACGTGCGTGGAGGCCAATTTGAGGGGCAATGGCATCGCGAGCGAGGAATTTCACCGGTTCGAGGTGAGTAATACTTGGGAATGATATCCTGAGGGTTTGAAACACCGGATTTGCACATCCTATTAATGTATTGTGGTGACTTGCACGCTGGACCTGAGCGTGGGGTAGAGCACAGTTGGGGATTGTGATTTCCGTCCCGGTTGTTGGTGTTTACCGCAAAATTGTAAATGATTTGTTGTTATCACTATGACTTGGGCTCATTGCCATACTTGGGGCTTATTGCCGATTATTTGAACTCGTTATGAACTGTCATCACTGTTTTCCTCACTGTTTGAAATATTATTTGAACTCAGTCCATCTGATTTACACTGTTTTATGAACTCAGCTATATTTTTCTCAAACTTGGAGTTTTAACTAATATTTGAACTATTGTTTGAGCTGAGTATTATTGTTTTATGGATGCGTGAGGGGCTTTTGACTATTTTGGACTGATTAAGGTTGAGGGCCATATGTGAGGGCATGAAGAGTGATGTAAGGAGGCTTTCAGGCTTCGAGTGTTATGTGTGTATATGCATATACATGCATGGATCAGACTGCACGCCACAGTAGTATATTGCATGGATCGGACTGCACGCCGCAGTAATATATTGCATGGATCAGACTGCACGCCGCAGTAGTATATTATATGGATCGGATTGCACGCCGCAGTATTATTGCGCTTGGGCTGTAGGAGCCCCTCTGGAGTCTGTACACACCCCCGTGAGCGCAGGGTACCCATGGATCGGGCTACGCGCCGCAACGATCATGTGCATTACATTGCATTCACGTATTCACTCATGTCTGTACTACGTGGCACGACATTTAGCACTCATATATCATTGGAATACGTACTGTTACTTTTCTTGTTGACCAGATACCCTGGTGTTATTGGTTAAGGAGTGCTTTTCTCAAAGGGCCGATTTATGAGCCGACTTGTTCTATCTGATATAGCATTCATATGCTGGGACGTTGAAAATAAAAGAGATATTTTAAAAAATTGTAGAAATAGAATTTTTAACTGATCTTGAGATTTTCTAAAAGGATTTTCACAGTATTCCGATTTTTCTCAAAGGGTTGTTCTGTCTTTTATAGCAATTTAGTGTGCCCATACGTATTTTCTTATCGCTCAGATATTATTCTCTCTTATTACCACTGAGTTGGAAGTACTCACTTTACTCCCTGCACCTTGCGTGCAGTTGCAGGTACTGTTCACCCGGTAGCGGGTTAGTAGCGGATTGAAGGTATTGCTATCGTAGCTAAGCAAGGTGACCGCTGGCGTTTGCGGCACCGGGATTCTTCTTCTTCTTGATTCCCAGATTTTACTCTATGTATTATAGACATTAAAATTTTAATGAAGGCACTTCTAGATGCTCATGACTTGTGACACCCTGGTCGGGCTGTATTGGGTTGTATTTATATTGAGTAATATCATTCATTCATATTCGAACTGTTATATAACTGACTAACTGCTTTAGGTGGTGTTCTTAAACAGTCTGGTTGGCCTATTCTTCATGAGAGGGTCCATCACGACGGGTTTGGGAATTGGGTCGTGACACAGGGTTGGGAGCGTGTTCGGAATGAATGTTGGATGTCCGTAGCTCATTTAGGCTAGAAATGTCGAAAGTTAGAATTTTGAAGTCTGGTTCGATAGTGAATTTTTTATCCGAGGGTAGGAACGCGATTTCAGAAGTTGTTGTAGCACCGTCATATCATTTGGGACGTGCGTGCAAAATTTCAAGTCAATCAGACGTGTTTTGGTTAGCTTTTGAATCGAAAGCGAGTTTGGTTAAGTTTTGGAAATTTTAAGCTCAAATCATGGATTAACTTGTATTTCTGGCGTTGTTTTTGGTGATTTACAGATTGGTACAAGTTTGAATGATGTTAAGGGATAGGTTCTTACGTTTGGTTGAGGTCCCGCGGGCCTCAGGTGTGTTTCGGATGCTCGACGGGTTGGTTTTGGAATTTTTGATGAAATTCATGTTGCTGCTTCTGATGTTTCTGCTTCTATAGCTTGGGGACCGCAGAAGCGACGCTGCAAAAGCGGCTTAGCAGCCGTAAAAGCGGAAGGAGGCCATGAGGCCAGGAACCGGAGAAGCGGACTCGCTTCTTCGAGTGGTGGACCGCAGAAGCGGAACTTGAGGGGAAGAGTGATGACCGCAGAAACAGTGGATTTTCCGCGAAAACGGGATTCGCTTCCGCGATTAAATGTCGGCAGAAGCGGAAATTTGGTGTTTTAACTGGAGTTGTAGAAGCGGCAATTTGACCGCGAAAGCAGAAATTGCTGTGTGTTAAGAGCAAATCCGAGGGTTTGATTTCATAAGTTGAAAAATCAAGTTTGAGCTTGGACCAAGGAGATTTTGAGCGGGATTTGAAGAGGAGATTTATTCGAATTAACGATCAAAAATGGATGAAATTGGGGTAAAGTTCTTAGACCTAACTATTGCGTTTTGAAGGGGAATTGGACCTCCGATTTGGGATGTTTTTGTATTGTTAGACTTGTGAGAATACAAGGTTTCTGAAAATGTGAAAATTATCCGATTCCGAGACGTTGGCTTGAATGGCATTTTGGTCATATCACATATTTTCGCGCCTTAGCTTTAAATTTAACATTGTAATTAATTACTTGCGATGTTATTTACAATTTGTAATTGTTTTTAATAGATTTGGGCCACTCGGAGTCGGATACTCGTGGAAAGGGCATTGTTTCTTAGCGGTTTTGTACCAATTCGAGGTAAGTGGCTTGCCTAACTTTGTGTGGGGACCTCTCCCCTTAGGATATCTTTATCATTATTTAAAAGCCTTGTGTGCGAGGTGAAAGGCGTGTACTTGTGCTAATTGTTAAAATTCACCTTACTTGGCTTATTTAGAGTGTGTTTCTTCACATATTTAATTATTAAAAAAATGAAACTTCACTTGTTTCGACTAAGGGAAAAACATGTTACTAATTTATTTACTCTATTTGACTAAATTGCAATATTTGTCTTTTTTTTTGGAAAGCATGTTAGTATTTTATTTTGACTAAATTGCCACAATTTTCTTTCTTGTGAAGCATGTTAGATTCTCGACTTTACTTGTTGTTCGCATTTCGCTTCCTTTCCATTAAATATTGATTTGTTGTGGTGTATTTACTTTTGGGACTACGGGATGGCATCCCGGGAGTTTTCCCTGTTCGTATTTTGTTCTGAGGTGTGGAAGTGTGGGATACCAAGAGATCCCCCGCACTGTATTATATAACTGGTGGATACTAAGAGATCCCCAAGGCAGGATTGATTAACTGGCATATACTAAGAGATCCCCAGGGCAGGATTGATTTAACTGGCGAATACTAAGAGATCCCCAGGGTAGGTCTGACTAACTAGAGGATACTAAGAGATCCTCGGGATACCTGGAGATCCCTTGCTTATATGATGAGGATACTGGGAGATCCTCGGGATACTTGGAGATCCCTTGCTTATATGATAAGGATACTGGGAGATCCTCGGGATACTTGGAGATCCCTTATGTGTATGATGAGGATATCGGGAGATACCGGGGATACCAGGAGATCCCCGATGACAAATAGCATGTAGTAATTGTTCTTGTTTTGTAGAATTGTATTATAGCCGATTTCCATTCTTCTTATTCTTTTGTTAGATATTCGAAATTTACACATTCCTACTGTTATTTCATTTCATATTTATTCTTATGCTTATCTTAGTAGGGCCCTCGACCTTCCTAGTCACTACTCCACTGAGGTTAGGCTCGGCACTTACTAAGTACCGTTGTGGTGTACTCATGCTATTCTTCTACACACTTTTGTTGTGCAGATCCAGGTACTACTGATCGGGAACGCTATTAGGGATTACAAAGCTACATTTGGAGGCTTGAGGTATGCATCTGCTGCATCCGCAGATCTGAAGAGTCTCCTTCTATTCTACCTTTAGTTAGCAGTTTCATTCATGTACTCACTTGTTGTAGACACTTTTGGATGTTAGAGCCATGTGTTATATTTTACTCTTAGCCTGTGTTCCATGTGGGTTTCCGGGTCTTGGAGGTTTTACATTATATTGAGTCGAAGTGTATGTTCTAGGCAGTACCCTATACATTGTCTTATGCTATTCATGTTTTATTTGTCATTTTTCGCAAGGATTTTTGAATTTCCGCAATGTGTCAGGCTTACCTAGTCGTGAAGACTAAGTGCCGTCATGACAAGTTCACGATTGGTGAACTAGGGTCGTGAAAAGTTGGTATCAGAGCTCTAGGTTCGAGTCACGGGGCACAGACCGGTTATTTAGAGTCTTTTTGATCGGTAAGGAGACGTATGTACTTATCTACGGGAGGCTATGTAACTGTTTAGAAAAATCTTCACCTCATTGAATTCTTGCCGTGCTATGTTTTTATCTAGATTCTAAACTTCTCTCTTCTATTCTCTCACAGATGGTGAGGACACGTACGACCTGGGACGATCAGGCACCTGCACCCCCTTCTGCAACAGCTAGAGGCAGGGGCCGGGGCAGGGGTCGTGGACGTGCGCGGGGTGTAGGCAAAGCACCTGCACGAGCAGCCATCGAGGTGCCGCCAGTGGACCCAGTCAGGACTCAGGCACCAGAGACGCCCACAGCCACCACTACTCCAGCTGTTTAGGAGGCATTGTAGCAGTTTATGAGTATGTATACCAAGATGTCACAGGCAGGGTTGCTTCCACCTCTTACAACTACGTCCCAGGTCGGGGGAGGAGCCTAGATTCCCGTAGCCCACACTCCAGAGCAGAGGGTGCACATGGTACCGATTCCATATATTTTTCCTGCCCAGCCTGCAGTACCGGTTCAGCCTGAGGATAGGGCGCCTGCTTCGGAGGATAAGCAGCATAGATTGGAGTGGTTCAAGACGTATGACCCTCCTATTTTCAGCGGACTAGCTACAAATGATGCTTTGGGGTTTTTAGAGGATTGTCACTGCATTTTCCGCACCATGGGTATTATTGCTTCGAGTGGGGTTTCCTTTACAGCTTTCTAGCTTCGGGGAGCCGCCTATGACTGGTGGTGCAATTTTGAACTAGACAGTCTGGACGAGGTTGCCTCCCTGACTTGGACTCATTTTTCATTTATGTTTCAGAGGGAGTTTGTCCCCTAGAGGCTCCGAGATGCATGGCGCATGGAGTTTGAGCACTTGCGCCAGGGCCCTATGATTGTCTCTGAATATGCCATCCGTTATACTAGGTTGGCCAGGCATGCGCCTACTTTGGTGGCTACTGTTCGTGAGAGGGTTCACAGGTTTATCGAGGGTCTTATTCCTTCCATTATGTCTGGAATGGCGCGAGAGTTGGAGATAGATATGCCCTATCAGCAGGTGGTGAGTATAGCCAGGAGGATACAGGGTATGCATGCCAGAGAGCGAGAGGAGAGAGAGGACCAGAGGTCTCGAGAGTCTGGTCATTTTTCTGGTACCCGTACTTCAGGAGCAGGATGTCATGGTACGGGCTATACGGGTCGCCCGGTTCACTAAGCTCTTCCTTCACCCAGCAGTACTCCAGCTCCTCCCAGATCTCAGGAGCCTTATTATGCACCCCCAGTTTCTAGTGCGCCTCATGCGCGGGGTACCTCTAGAGGTCAGTCTAGCAGGGGTGGGTCCAGTCAGTCACATCCATCGCGCCCTCCCAAAGCTTGTTATGAGTGCGAGGATACCCGCAATGTATTGAGGGATTGCCCTAGGCTCGGGAGGAGTGTACCTCCACAGCAGTCTCAACTGCAGCGTACCCAGCGGGATTCTCAAGTCCATGTTCCAGCTCCAGTTGTCACCCCAACTTCCCATCCCGCCAGGGGCGGAGATCGAGAAGATATAGGTCGCCCTCGAGGTAGTGGCCGAGCCAGATTTTATGCCATTCCTAATCGTGCCGAGGCTATCTCCTCCGATTATGTTATCACAAGTATTATTTTAGTTAGTCACATAGAGGCATCAGTTCTATTGGATCCAGGCTCTACTTATCCTTATGTGTCATCTTAATTTTCTCCGTATTTAGGTAAAGTCCGAGAGACCTTGAGCTCTCTTCTTTATGTTTCTACTCCCGTGGGAGATTCCCTTGTTGTGCACCGCGTATATCGGTCGTGTTTGGTTACTATTCGTGTTTTTGAGACCAGAGCAGATCTTTTATTGCTTGATATGGTTGATTTTGATATTATCTTGGGCATGGACTGATTGTCGCCTCAGTATGCTATTCTTCATTGTCACGCTAAGACCGTGAAGCTAGTTATGCCAGTGTTCCACGTATTGAGTGGAGTGGTACTTTTAATCACACTCCCAGCAGAGTTATATATTTTCTTAAAGCTCAGCGTATGGTTGAGAAGGGGTGTGCCGCGTATTTAGCCTATCTGAGAGATGTTAGTGATGATACCCCTTCTGTTGACTCTGTTCAAACAGCATGGGATTTCCCCGATGTGTTTCCAGCTGATCTTGCAGGCATACCACCCGATCGGGACATCGATTTTGGTATAGATTTATTGTCGAGCACTCAGCCCATATCTATTCCTCCTTAACGTATGGCTCCTCCTGAGTTGTGGGAGTTGAAGGATCAGTTATAGGAATTTCTTGATAAGGGTTTTATTCAACCTAGTATTTCACCATGAGGTGCTCCTGTCTTGTTTATGAAGAAAAAGGATGGGTCTATGAGCATGTGTATCGATTATCGTCAGTTGAACAATGTTACAGTGAAGAGCCAATATCATTTGCCTCGTATTGATGATCTATTTGACCAGCTTCAGGGCGCACTGGTGTTTTCTAAGATTGATTTGCGCTCAGGTAACCACCAGCTAAAAATTCGGGAGCCGGATATCCTAAAGACTGCTTTCAGGACTCGGTATGGTCATTACGAGTTCCTTGTCATGTCATTTGGGCTGACCAACGCCCCAGCAGCTTTTATGCATTTGATGCACAGTGTATTCAGGCCCTATCTCGACTCATTTGTCATTGTTTTCATAGATGATATTCTTGTATACTCCCGGAGTCGGGAAGATTATGAGCAGCACCTGAGGACAGTGCTTCATACCCTGAGAGAAAAGAAATTGCATGCAAAGTTTTCAAAATGTGAGTTTCGGTTGAGTTCTGTGGCATTCCTAGGGCACGTGGTATTGAGTGAGGGCATTTGGGTAGATCCGAAGAAGATGGACGCCGTGCAGAGTTGGCTCAGGCCCTTCTCAGCTACATAGATCCGCACTTTCCTCGGCATGGCGGGGTATTACAATCATTTTGTTGAGGGGTTCTCGTCAATTGCAGCCCCTATGACTGGATCGATGCAAACTCCTATTCTGATGCAAACTCCTATTCAATATGGCTTTGACGACTCAAGACAAAGCTCAAGACGGCTTTGACTTCAGCCCTATTCTGATTTTGCCTACTGGTTCAGGGTCCTATACATTATATTGTGATGACTCACGAGTTGGACTTGGAGCGGTGTTGATGCAGGACGGCAGGGTGATTACCTACGCGTCCAGATAGTTGAAGGTACATGAAAAGAACTATCATGTCCATGATAAGTTAGCTGCTATTGTTCAGGCCTTAAAGATATGGCGTCATTATTTGTATGGTGTGCCTTGTGAGATTCATACGGATCATCAGAGTTTGCAGCACCTGTTCAAGCAAAAGGATCTAAACTTGCACCAGATGAGATGATTGGAGCTACTGAATGATTATGATATTACTATTCTTTATCACCCGGGCAAGGCCAATGTGGTAGCCAATGCCTTGAGTCGCCAGGCGGAGAGTTTGGGGAGTTTGGCATATTTACCAGCTTCAGAGAGACCTATGGCGATGGATGTTCAGGCTTTAGCCAGCCAGTTCGTGAGATTGAACCATTCGAAGCCCAGTCGGGTTCTAGCATGTGTGGTTTCTCGGCCTTCATTGTTCAATCGTCTCAGGGAGCGGTAGTATGATGGCCCTCATTTGCTTGTCCTCGGGGACAGAGTTCAGCATGGCGATGTTAAGGATGTGACTATTAGAGATGACGGGGTATTGAGGATGCAGGGTCGGATTTGTGTACCCAATGTTGATGATATTTGGGATTTGATATTGATTGAGGCCCATAGCTCGCAGTACACCATCCATCCGGGTGCCGCGAAGATGTATCAGGACCTGAGGCACATTACCGGTGGAGGCGGATGAAGAAGGACATAGTAGAGTTTGTAGCTAGATGCCTCAACTGTCAGCAGGTAAAGGCTGAGCACCAGAGACCGGGAGGGTTACTCCAGCAGATGTAGATTCCGGAGTGGAAATGGGAGAATATCACCATGAATTTTGTGATTGGTCTCCCTCTGACGGCGAGGAAGTTTGATTCTATTTGGGTTATTGTGGATAGGCTGATCAAGTCTGCTCATTTCATTCCTGTGTGTACATCTTACTCAGCGGAGCGGTTAGCAGTGATTTATATCAGGGAGATTGTCCATCTGCATGGCATTCCAATTTCTATCATCTCAAACAGGGGTTAAGTGTTTAAATCACGGTTCTGGAGAGCCGTCCAGCATGAGTTGGGTACCCGAGTGACCATGAGTACAACTTTTCACCCTCAGATGGACGGATAGTCCGAGCACACTATTCAGATTCTTGAAGATATGCTCCGTGCGTGCGTGATTGATTTTAGAGGTTCTTGGGATCAGTTCTTCCCATTGGCTGAGTTTGCATACAATAATAGTTATCAGCCAGTATTCAGATGGCGCCTTATGAGGCCTTATATGGTAGGAGATGTAGATCCCCGGTGGGTTGGTTCGAGCTGAGTGAAGCCAGGCTATTGGGCACTGATTTAATCCAGGATGTGGTTGAGAAGGTTAAGGTGATTCAGGACAGACTCCGTGCGTCCCAGTCCAGATAGAAGAGTTATGCGGACCAGGTTCGTGATATTTCCTTTATGGTTGGTAAGCGGGTTTTGCTTCGGGTCTCGCATATGAAAGGCTTCATGAGGTTTGGAAAGAAAGGGAAGTTGAGCCCGAGGTTCATTGGTCCATTTGAGATTTTGAAGCAAGTTGGGAAGGTTGCTTATGCTCTTTCTTTACCTCCCAGTTTGGCCGGGGTTCATCCAATATTTCATGTTTCGATGCTTCAGAGGTATCATGGTGACCCGTCTCACGTGTTGGAGTTCACTTCAGTCCAGTTGGACAATGATTTGTCCTATGTTAAGAAGCCAATGGCAATATTGGATAGGCAGGTTCAAAACCTCAGGTCAAAGGATATAGTTTCAGCAAAGGTTCAGTGGTGGGGTCAACCGGCCAAGGAGGCGACTTGGGAGACCGAGCGGGATATGCGCAGCCGATACCCTCATTTTTTTGCTACTTCAGGTATGTTCTCGATGCTCGTTCGAGGACGAACGAATGTTTAAGTGTAGGAGGATGTAACGACCCGGCCGGTCGTCTTTGGAATTTATGCCCCGTTCCCCCATTAACTGCTCCCCCTAAGTTCATTTCTGCAATTTTGGCTTTCCGGAATGTTCGGTAATAGAATTTGGAGTGTCTTGGAAGACTTAGTCCTTAAATAAGAGCTTAAGTGTTGGAAAATAGTCTGTAATCAGAACACTGTCAAGGCAACCTCGGAATGGAAATCTGATGGTTCCTTAGCTCCGTTAGGTGATTTTGGGGTTGGGAGCGTGTTCGGAATGAATGTTGGATGTCCGTAGCTCATTTAGGCTAGAAATACCGAAAGTTAGAATTTTGAAGTCCGGTTTGATAGTGAATTTTTTATCCGAGGGTCGAAACGGGATTCCAGAAGTTGTTGTAGCACAATCATGTCATTTGTGACGTTTGTGCAAAATTTCAGGTCAATCGGACGTGTTTTGGTTAGCTTTTGAATCGAAAGCGAGTTTGGTTAAGTTTTGGAAATATTAAGTTCAAATCATGGATTAAATTGTGTTTCCGGCGTTGTTTTAGGTGATTTAAGGATTGATACAAGTTTGAATGATGTTAAGGGATAGGTTTGTAGGTTTGGTTGAGGTCTCTGGGGCCTCGGGTGTGTTTCGGATGCTCGACAGGTTGGTTTTAGAATTTTGGATTAAATTCATGTTGCTGCTTCTGATGTTTCCGCTTCTGCAGCTTGCGGACCGTAGAAGCGGCGCCGCAAAAGCGGCTCAGCAGTCGCAAAAGTGGAAGGAGGCCATGAGGCAAGAAACCGCAGAAGCGGTCTTGGTTCCGCTGAAAAAGACTCGCTTCTGCGAGTGGTGGACCGCAGAAGCGGAACTTGAGGGCACGAGTGAGGACCGCAGAAGCGGTGGATTTTCCGCAAAAGCGGGATTCGCTTTCGCAATTTAATGTCCACAGAAGCGGAAATTTGGTGTTTTAATTGGAGCCGTAGAAGCGGCAATTTGACCGCGAAAGTGGGATCGCATAAGCAGTCTCTGGTCCGTGAAAGCGGAAATTGCTGTGTGTTAAGAGAAAATCCGAGGGTTTAATTTCATAAGTTGAAAAATCAAGTTTGAGTGCGGACCAAGGCGATTTTGAGAGGGATTTGAAGAGGAGATTATTGAGTAACGTCTCTATGATCCTTTCTAGCTTTAATCCATCATTCAGTAGTTAAATTCATCTTTTAAATTCGAATTAAGGATCAAAAATGGAAGAAATTGGGGTAAAGTTCTTAGACCTAACTATTGAGTTTTAAGGGGCATTTGACCTCCGATTTGGGATAATTTTTATATAGTTAGACTCATGAGAGTACGAAGTTTCTGAAAATGTGAGCATTTTTCGATTCCGAGTCATTTTCCAAAGGGGCATTTTGGTCATTTCACCTATTTTCGTGCCTAAACTTTAATTTTAAGAGTGTAATTAGTTACTTGCAATTTTATCTATAATATGTAATTGGTTTGAATAGATTTGGGCCACTCGGAGTCGGATACTCGTGGCAAGGGCATTGTTTCTTAGCGGTTTTGTACCAATTCGAGGTAAGTGGCTTGCCTAACTTTGTGTGGGGGACCTCTCCCCTTAGGATATCTTTGTCATTGTTTAAAAGCCTTGTGCGTGAGGTGAAGGGCGTGTACTTGTGCTAGTTGTTGAAAATTTACCTTACTTGGCTTATTTAGACTATGTTTCTTCACATATTTAATTGTTAAAAAAATAAAACTTCACTTGTTTTAACTTAGGAAAAATATGTGAGTAACTTATTTGCTCTATTTGACTAAATTACAATATCTGTTTTTTTCTTGGAAAGCATGTTAGTAATTTATATCTGCCCTATTTGACTAAATTGCCAATAATTGTCTTTCTTGTGAAGCATGTTAGATTCTCGACTTTACTTGTTGTTCTCATTTCGTTTCCTTTCTGTTAAATATTGATTTGTTGTGGTGTATTTACTTTTGGAACTACAGGACGGCATCCCGGGAGCTTCCCCTATTCGTATTTTGTTCCGAGTTTTAGAAGTGCGGGATACCAAGAGATCCCCGGCACTGTATTATTTAACTAGCGGATACTAAGAGATCCCCAATGCAGGATTGATTAACTGGCAGATACTAAGAGATCCTCGGGGCAGGATTGATTTAACTGATAGATACTAAGAGATCCCCAGGGCAGGACTGACTAACTGGAGGATACTAAGAGATCCTCGGGAAAGCTGGAGATCCCTTACTTATATGATGAGGATACTGGGAGATCATCGGGATAATTGGAGATCCCTTGTGTGTATGACTAGGATACCGGGAGATCCTCGGGATACCAGGAGATTACCATTGACAAATAGCCTGTAGTGATTGTTCTTGTTTTGTAGAATTTTATTATAGACGATTTCCGTTCTTCTTATTATTTTTTTAGATATTCGAGATTACGTATTTCCTACTGTTATTTCATTTCATATTTATTCTTATGTTTATCTCAGTAGGTGCCTCGACCTTCCTCGTCACTACTCCACCGAGGTTAGGCTTGGCACTTACTGAGTACCGCTGTGGTGTACTCATGCTACTCTTCTGCACACTTTTGTTGTGGAGATCCAGGTACTACTGGTCGGGCGTGCTATTAGGGATTTCGGATCTACATTTAGAGGCTTGAGGTATACATCTGCCGCGTCCGCAGATCCGAAGAGTCTCCTTCTATTCTACCTTTAGTTAGCAGTTTCATTCATGTACTCACTTATTGTAGACACTTCTGGATGTTAGAGCCATGTGTTATATTTTACTCTTAGCCTGTGTTGCCCGTGGGTTTCCGGGTCTTGGAGGTTTTACATTATATTGAGTCGAAATGTATGTACCATGCGGCACCCAATACATTTTCTTATGCTATTCATATTTTATTTTTCGTTGTTCGTAAGGATTGTTGAATTTCTGCAATGTGTAAGGCTTACCTAGTCGCGAAGACTGGGTGCCGTCATGACAGGTTCATGATTGGTGAACTAGGGTCGTGACAATAATTGAGCTCTAACCAACTTCTTTTTACTAATTTGACTAGAAAAACAGAATATACAATTAAGATAAATAGCCATTTGTCTAAAAAAAAATAACAAGAAATGCCCGGTTGATACTCCATTATTTTGGATAAATTTTTTTTTATTTGGCTAAAATGATGTAGTTTCAGTTAAGATTTATTACAAATCTGACCGCAAAAAAGAAATACATAATTGAATGATAGCCATTGTTTGCAAATAAAAAAAAATTAAAATGTGAAATAGGGATAAGATATGAATTGCATATTAGGACGAAGTAAGAAGAAATATACAATTTATACCAATAAGTATTGTATATGACTGTGATAATTGACAAAAAAAATATCTCATCTGAATTATTTTATTTTATTTTTTCCACCCTCACACGCTTAAATGAGAGTAGCAATGCTCTTTGTCATATCAACCACCTTGAGATATCTACTATCAAATAATAAAGTTCAGATGAATAATTAAAACTAAGAACAAATTAGGTGTATAACTAATAATATGTGCCTAAACTAAAATTTTCTTACCATAAACTCCATATTTTGCTTATAACTAATATATTCTTTCAGAATTTGTTAACATTAAGTAAGTCCATGACAATTTGTGGCTCTTACTTCCATAAAAAAAAATTTAATGTATAATTATGTAGTAGGACAGAGAAAGAAAGCCACTTACAAAACGAAGGAAGAGTAGATTAATCAAAACATAGAAATTGAATCCAATGAATTTGCAATAGCATTTTTTAATCTATTAAAAATAATTATTGTTGTGTTTCTTATTGGTTGAGGAAATAAAATAATTATGTTTTGGTCGTAAAGATAAAAAGGATGTCTTTTATCGGTTGTTTTGCATGAGATGATTAAGGACTAATAAGTGGAGTTTCTTATTTTATTGAGTTAACTAAATCGGATCAACAATCATTATTTTAGAAACTTATACTTTTGTTAATATTAATTTTGAACTCAAACAAAAAAATTAATATAATATTTATGTAACTTTTTAATATTTTATATTTATTGAGATAAAATACACGCACAACACGCGTAACCTAAGACTAATTAGAATAAAAGGAGTAAATACTAAAAGCCGCCTTAAAATAAAAGATAAATTGGCACCACGTAATAACTTACAATAGGAATTAGTAAATTTTTTACCATAGATTACATTTGGCAAAGGCAACCCCAAAAAATTGGCGTGGTATAGCCAAATCCAAAAAAATAAAAAATAAAATAAAAAATTAGTTCCCTATTTATTCTCTCCCCATAACCCACCTCTACTTCTCTGTGTCGTCTCCCTCTTCCTGTCTCTCTTCTTTTATTTCTTCTTCTTTCTCTCCGCTCTTGAGGAATTAAAGTTTCACTTCTATTGCAACGACAAGTCTTTGCAAAATAGTATTATAATAGTTATTAATATGTTAAAACAAGAGCATAAATATATCAAGAGTTCTCAAGAATGATTTAAACGAGATCTAATTTGTTTTTCCATGAATTGTTGAGTCTATGCAAATTATTTAAAATAGATTTAAACCTCATGCTACATCCAAATTTTAAAGTATCGAAACTCGAAAGGAAAAGCACAAAAAGGGTAAAGGAGGGATTGTTGATCGCTGCTATTGCGGCATAGGATTTTGGATGGAGGTTTGCTTTTCTCCATTAGGTTTTGGTGCTAGAATGGAGTATTAAAGTGTCATTTTTATTAAAAAACTTTTTTGGCATTTCATGGATGTAGAACAACATATTGGTAGGTTTGTTGGGATACAAGATGTTACATGATTTAGACATGATTATATGGAGTGTATACACAGTGTATATTTACTGTATTTCTGGTATACAATAGCATGGACTGTGATGATTATGTGTTATTTGGGCCATTTGTATATACCGATCCCACTTCATGTCTGAGCCCCATTTCATTTTCCTATTTGGGTCCTTTGACCCGATCCGTGTGTATTTGTATATACAGGGGTCCCCAGATATTTTGGGACCCCCGGACTTCATTTTCCACTTTTCTATTCTCGGTTTAATAAACTCTCTGAGTTCCAGAAGACTTCTCAAATCCTCCTCCTTCTCTCTACTTTCTCTCTCTACAATCTCCACGATTTCTCGGCTTAACTTTGATGTTTTCATGATTTCTCTACTTTGCCTTGACTTCTTCCATCACTCTTCACAATGTACTGCTAGTTCCTTCTTTTAAACACAACCTGATTTCTGTTCACAAGTTAGTGAAGCAGTTGCATTGTATAGTTATGTTCACTGAACATTCCTGCTTACTACACATGATACAGGACCCTTCTCTGAGGAGGCCACTGGATCTTGGTAGAGAAGCTGCTGGCCTGTATAAACTAGCTTGGGTTCCCTCTTCCCCTTCTCCCTCTGTTAATTGTTCTTCTACTTCTGTTTCTCCTGAATATGCTTCTTGTAATGATAACAAAGTTGTTGCATTTCCTTCTGTGTCTGTTTCTTGTAATGATGACATCTTGTCTGATAACAAGGTTGTTCATTTGCCTTCACATGTGAATAGTTCCATTTGTAATAATGAATTTGCATCTGATATGAATTATATTTGGCACTTAAGGCTTGCACATACTCCATTTGCACATATGAAATGCATTTCTGGTCTGTCTTCTCCTTTTGCTTCCAAACAACTCTTTCCCTGTACAGTCTGTCCCATGACCAGACAAATCAGGCTTCCTTTCCCTGATAGCTCCATTAGAACTTCTAGGCCTTTCCAACTAATTCATGTGGACACCTGGGGTCCTTATCATACTCCAACCTCTTCTGGTTGCAAATATTTTCTTACAATTGTTGATGACTTTTCAAGGGCAACTTGGACACACCTGTTGGGATCCAAAAGCAATGCCTTTTCTATGCTTAGGCCATTTCTTTCTCTGGTCAGAACCCAATTTAATGATGTGGTTCAGACTGTTAGAAGTGACAATGCCTTAGAATTGGGCTCCAGCAATGAGGGTATTTCCTTCTTTAGTAGCCAGGGGATCATACACCAAATCTCCTGTCCTCACACTCCCCAACAAAATGGAGTTGTTGAGAGAAAACACAGAACTCTCCTTGAAGCCTGTAGGGCTTTGCTCTTTCAATCTGGCTTGCCAGTATCTTTCTGGGGGGATTGTTTGTTGACTACTACATATCTCCTTAACAGAATACCCACCATATTGCTTCATAATAAGTCCCATCATGAAATTTTGTATGGGGCAGTCCCATCCTATGCTCACTTGAGAACCTTTGGTTGCCTTGCCTATGCCACTGTCCCTATCCCTCAAAGGGACAAGTTAAAGCCCAGAGCCATTCCTTGTGTTTTCCTGGGATATCCTTTTGGCAAAAAGGGTTATAGATTATAAGATCTTGCATCTAAGAAGTATTTGGTCTCCAGGGATGTTCTCTTTCATGAATCAGTTTTTCCTTTTAAATCTGTGCCTTCTTCTGCTCATCCTCCTGCTTCTTCTTTTCCCTTCATTCCATCTGCAGAAGATGATGATGCCTCTTATTCTCCCATTCCTCTCTCTCCTCCCTCTTCTCCCACATCTGTGCAGCTGCCTTTTCCTACTCCTTTGAGTCCTGCTGGGCCATCTACTGTTTTAGCTCCTTCTCCCTCTGTTCCTGCTCCCAGAAAATCTTAAGGATTATGTTTGTCAACTCCCTGCCTTTTCTGGCTCATCTTCCTCCTCTTTGGAATCTGAGCCTCTATACTATTCTCAGGCTGCATCGTTCTAGCATGGAAAGTTGCCATGAGACAGGAGTTTGAAGCTTTGGACACTAACCATACTTGGGATGTTGTTTCTCTTCCTCCTGGTAAGAAACCCATTGGTTGCAAATGGGTTTACAAAATTAAATACAAAGCTGATGGCAGTGTTGAAAGGTATAAGGCCAGATTGGTTATTAGGGGTGACACACAGGTTCAGGGGATTTAAAATGACTTCTGTCAAGTGCCTTATTGATGTGGCTGTCAAGAATCATTGGCCTCTATTTCAGCTTGATGTGAATAATGCCTTTCTTCATGGTGATTTGGATGAGGATATTTATATGAAACTTCCTCCAGGTTTGACTGTCTCTCCTTCTACTTCTGGTTCTGTTTCTTCCCCTTCTTCTCCTTTTCCTCCTCCGGTATGCAAGCTCAAGAAATCCTTGTATGGGCTGAGACAGGCATCCAGACAATGGTATGCAAAATTGTCTTATGCTCTTTATTCCAGAGGGTATACTCATTCTTTGAATGACTACTCCTTGTTCATCAAGGATAATCCTGGCTCCTTTGTGGTGGTAGTTGTTTATGTGGATGACATAATACTCACTTGGGATGACAGTGATGAACTGACTGCTCTGGAACTGTTTCTGGATGCACAGTTTAAGATCAAGGATTTGGGGTCCTTGCATTATTTTTTGGGCCTTGAAGTGTCTGTTGTCCCTGGTGGGCTGCACCTTAATCAGCACAAGTATATCTCTGATTTACTGCATCAGTTTGACTGTGTCAATGTCTCTTCTGTTGTGTCCCCTTTGGACATCAATGTCAAACTTCATGCTGATTATGGTGACCTCTTGCCCTCTCCTGACCAGTACAGGAGTCTAGTTGGCAAGATGCTCTTCCTGACTCATACTAGGCCTGATATTTGTTTTGCAGTCCAGTATCTGAGTCAATTTCTCAAATCCCCCAGACTCCCCCATATGACTGCTGCCCTGCATGTTCTGAGATACCTTAAAGGCACTCCCTCCTTGGGTTTATTCTACTCTGATCATGCTGACTTTTCTGTTGCTGGGTTTTCTGATAGTGACTGGGCTGCTTGCCCTGATACTAGGCGCTCTGTTACTGGCTTTTGTGTGCTCTTGGGTGGCTGTTTGATCAGTTGGAATAGAAACATCCTGTTGTTTCTCTTTCCTCTGCTGAGGCAGAATACCGAGCCCTTAGCAAGGTTGTTGCTGAATTAACTTGGCTCTCTCGCTTGTTGGCTGATCTTGGGGTCTCTCTTTCCTCTCCTATTTCTATTTATTGTGATAGTATGACTGCTGTTCATATTGCTAACAATCCTGTTTTTCATGAACGTACGAAACATATCGAGGTGGATTGCCATTTTGTTCGGGACTTGTTGCTTTCTCGTTTTATCAAGTTTCTTCATGTGCCCACTTCCAGTCAGTTGCCCGACTTGCTCACCAAACCTCTGCCTGGCTCTTTACTGCTTCTGATGCTCTCCAAGTTGCAGGTGGTTCCCCCTCCAACTTGAGGGGGGGTGTTGGGATACAAGATGTTACATGATTTAGACATGATTATATGGAGTGTATACACAGTGTATATTTATTGTATTTATGGTATACAATAGCATGGGCTGTGATGATTATGTGTTATTTGGGCCATTTGTATATACCGAGCCCACTTCATGTCTGAGCCCCATTTCATTTTCCTATTTGGGTCCTTTGACACGATCCGTGTGTATTTGTATATATAGGGGTCCCCAGATATTTTGGGACCCCCGGACTTCATTTTCTACTTTTCTATTCTCGGTTTAATAAACTCTCTGAGTTCCAGAGACTTCTCAAATCCTCCTCCTTCTCTCTACTTCTCTCTCTACAATCTCCATCATTTCTTGGCTTAACTTCGATGTTTTCAAGGTTTCATGATATATACATCCCTAAAATTAGCATTGGACATAACTTCATTCGTTTTTCCTCTTCTTTTTCTTTTGGATTAAGAAAATAATTCTCATTCTCATTTTGTATATCAATATCTATAGCAAATAAATTTTTGTATATCCACAAGAAACTATGTGTTATATACTGAAATATATAAAGAACAAAGAATATCTTTTATTTACATTTTGATGTACGAAAAAAGAATGAGATACATTTTAATATACACTAAAAATAAAATAAACTTGTTATATATATATTTGGTAGACACAGTATTTACTATGATATATAAATAATATAATTATTTTGTTATGATATACATTGATATAGAGATAAAAATAAATTTTAAATACTTCTATTTATCATTTTATATTTTAGATAATAAAGAACGAAAATAAAATTTTATTATATATTTTTACATATAAAAAAGAAAAAAAAAGGAAATTGTGATATACATTTTGATAAATAATTTTGTTGTGATACACATTTATGGGCTATTTGGTGCCAATATCTACAACTAAGGCTATTTTATGCCAATTGTGTAAGTACATTGTCACACCATGCCAAAATCCCAAAATAAAAGTTGGGACAGCTAGGATTGTTTGCCATGATTTAGCCCCATGGAGTGTAAAAATTGTGTGGGGTAGCCATTTTGTAAAGTGGTATTTACTTTTTATCTAGGATTTTTAATATTTAGCAATAATAGCCACTAGTCTATTAAAATTAATATGAAAGATTGTGTTACCCTTTTTTCTATCTCTTTCATGTGTTAGGGAGAACTGTGTCGCCATCTGTTGAGGTTTCAAATAAATCTCCTGCTGTTAACTTTTTGTCATGAACTTATTAATTACAGAAATAAATTTTACGCTACTGCTAATTAACACAATTGCTAGGAATTATAAGGGGATCTGTAGCCTCAATGCGTGTTTGGTATCACATATACATTGTCTTCAATAAATACATAAAAATTCCAGTTAGAAATACTCACCTCAATGGTATATGGTTGCAGCAGAAGACGGTTGAGAGGATATGCATGGTGCACAGTGATCATTTAAATTATATAGTACTCCTAGTAAAATTATTGACCCAGTATTCATGGATCAATGTGTTTATGACTCGGCTGTTTCTCCAACGTTGTAAGCTTATACAAGCAGATTCTTCAAACCGTTATTATCCTTATTGTGTATTTGTATTTAATTTATTTTGTGTTAAAATAAATTAGAAGTTAAGGGGAATAGGTTTTGAACTTAGGCTAAGAAGCCCAAAAAATAAGCACAGACAGTCCTTAACTTACCGTTATAAGTTCAAAAGTTAAGGACAAAGGTCCTTAACTTTGATTTCCACGTTCAAAATTTAAGGACATACAATAGATTTGATTTTCAAGTTCAAAAGTTAAGGACAAATAGTCCTTAACTTAACTTAGAGTTTTACATTCAAAAGTTAAGGACAAGCAGTCCTTATCTTATTGTTACAAGTTCAAAAGCTAAGGACAATAAGTCATTAACTTTGACTTACAAGTTCAAAAGTTAAGGACATATAATCCTTAACTTAAAATTAGACGTTCAAAAGTTAAGGACAAGCAGTTTTAACTTACAGTTACAAGTTCAAAAGTTAAGGACGTTTGGTCTTGAAGTTTGAGTTCCAAGTTCAAAAGTTAAGGACATATAACTTTGAAGTCCTGAACTTAGAGTTCCAAGTTCAAAAGTTAAGGACAAGTAGTCCTAAAGTCCTGAACTTAGAGTTACAGGTTAAAAAGTTAAGGACATATGGTCTTGAAGTCCTGAACTTAGAGTTTCAAGTTCAAAAGTTAAGGACATGTAGTCCTGAAGTTAAGGACATGAGCAGAAGGTTATTTTTGTTCGAAAAATTAAAGTTTATTAAATTAGTGGCTAAAAGTTAAAAATATTTAAAATACTGACTTTAAAATAAAGACATGAGCTGTTAGTGGCTATTTGTGCCCATCACCCCATAGAGTTTAGCCAGAAGGTTGGCCTGAAAGGAAGAAATAGCGGACCGGCACAAATTAGGTTCATATGCCGTTCAATTCAAAGCCAAAATGGCCCAACAAATCAGATTTTACAAAAAAACAATTGTTAAAAAATCATTTTATAAAGTTTTTACAATTTTTTATGCAAAATATTTTTGTTTTTGAATTTTTTTTTTTCGGATTTTACAAAAAGAAAAGTATTTTTGTATTTGAAATATTTTATTTTTTTTCAGTTTTTGAAGATTTTCTTTTTTGTAAAAACTGATTTTTTTTTCTGAAAACAGAAAAATAAATTTCATTTTAACAAAATATTTTTAAAAAAAACTGAAAAAGTTATTTTCAACAAAATATTTTTGTTATTTAAAAAATATATTTTTTATTTTTTATTTTTTTTAAAAAAATATTTTGTAAAATTGGGAACACAAATTTGTACAAACAGATTTTATTTTATTTTTTATTTTTGAACATAATATTTTCGTTTTTCAAAAACTAAAATTTAAAAAGAAAATGGAAAAACTGAAAAATAGGACTTTAGAAGCGTGTAATACACAGGCACCCGAAAAATTAGTTCAGTTTTTTAAGAGAGGTATTAAATACACTTAAGTTTAGAATAGTAGAATAAAAGTCGTCCGTAAAATTTTGATATGTAAATGGTTTTTTCGAACAAATTGATGGATAGTATATGTATTATCTCATGATTAGTTACATGTGAGAGCTTTCAAACTCATATTTTCATATATTACTTTAACATTTTCGTCAACTAATACTTCAATAGGAGTATTATACAAATCAAACAATATACTTCACCATTTCCAATATAGTATGTGACATGATTACAATTTGGTGACTCCCACAATTTTCTCAATAATCATTTAATTTTATATAACAGATTACGATTTTTAGTACTTTTATTTAGTTTCTAAATCTTGCAAGTGGAATATTAAAATTTTGATGTCCTAATTTTTTTTGAATATTTGACCTCAATACTTCGATCTGCTTCATTTTTTCAAAACGATAAAATTATGAAGTTTTGGAGCTCATTATCATCACATAAAGTGCAAAAATGGAACCAATAAAATAGAAGTTATGCCAGTTGGGATTATTTGCCCTGATGTTTAGGCCCAATAAACTTAAAATAAGAGAAAATTCTTTGTTTCTATACCATACAGGAAACTATATTATTAAATATGTTCATAATTTGCATATTACCCTTCATGCTAGTAATATTTTTATAAAATATAAATAATGCATTAAATAAGGAATCATTGTAATTGTAGGCTTCCTTAGACACGCAAAAATTGAGGGATTAAATATTCTTCCAGATCTTCCACAACGCAAATCATGCACATTAATCTTCTTCGACAGTTTCGTTTCAAATTTCGTGTCTCTACATCAAACGCGATTATTCCTCTACAATTCAAAAAGGAATTGATTATTCATCTACAATTCACAAATCAAAAACGACTAAATCTTCTACAGTAAACGCAATTATGTCCAAATTTCAGTAATACAAAGCAAAGAAAAAGTGAGCAGCAATTCCACTATTGACAGCTATTAAAAAGCTTTGAAGCTTTGAATTCACATTTGGATTTTCAAAAATAATTATTTGTTTGAATTGGGTATTGTTGCAAATAATTGAAAATACAGTTTGGAGTTTATATCTCAATTTTGAGGGGTTTTGGTGAAGATTAGATTTGGTTTGGGCTGAATTTCGGATTGGTGAAGAAGACATGACATACATTTATATTGCAAAAATTGTAGACAAATTATAAAAAAAATTATGGACTGTTGTTTATTTAATTTTCTTTTATTCATTTACCTATTGTATGAAAGTTTAACAGCATTGTATAAAAATTATATTTAAGTGGATGATTTAGTACTGTTTTGGACGAAAATACGTATCAAAAATGTGAAACATACATTTCAGGGGAAGTATGTTGAGTCCAAATATGTACCCAGTTTGTAGATATTTTGTAGATAAATTATAAATTATTTGTATTCTAACTGTAGATGCTTTATTTTCTGTTTTCACAAATAAAAAACGCCTAAAACTGCTACAAATCTTCTGAAAAAATGCAATTATGTCAAAGATTTAATTATGCTATAATTGAATGAGAATTGGGATATTAAAATTCAATGTATCCAGTTTGTAGATATTTTGTGGATAAATTGTAAATTATTTGTATTCTGATTAGAGATGCTTTGTTTTCTGTTTTCACAAATCAAAAACGACTAAAACTTCTACAAATCTTCTGCAAAAACTGCAATCATGTCGAAAATCTCAATTATGCTAATGAATGGGAATTGAGATATCAATGTACCTAGTTTGTAGATATTTTATAGATAAATAGATTATTTGTATTATGATTGTAGATGCTTTATTTTCTGTTTTCATAAATCAAAAATGACTAAAACTTCTACAAATCTTCTACAAATTCTGTATTTTCATATTAATTTTTCTAATGATATGTAGTTTTGTTGTAGATAAATGTAGAAAATAAGCCAATGTGAGTCTTATTTGACTCATTCCTCACATTCAACATATTCTACAAATTCACGCGTCTTTAAATACAATACAACCATATTTTCTTGAGTTTAAAAGTAAAGCAATATATATAACTTAAAAACATCTTCTCCTCTGCACAAGTTAGCTCCAAAACAGACGAAGTGAAATAACAAACTCCCATCAAAACTTTTAACACAAAAACACAATTCTCAAAAATAAATAAACAACAGTCTATAATTTTTCTACAATTTATCTACAATTTCTGCAATATAATGTATGTCATGTCTTATTCTTATTCTTATTCTTATTCTTCTTGAAGAAGAAGAAGAAGAAGAAGAAGAAGAAGAAGAAGGTGTGGGAATTGGAGAGAAAATATGGGGGAGCGGTATTAGAAGGAATATGCGGTTCCATTAAATTAGGAGTGTAATTCATATCCCTAAAATCACTAATGGTATATAATTGACAATTAGATATACTAAATGTAATTATATCAAACCTTAAACATTGAGGGTAATATAGTTTCCTATATGGAATATGAATGTAAAATTCCTAAAATAAGTGGCTGATTTTCGGGAGAAATTTAGAAATAGCTAGATTTACAAGTGGCAATTGAAACATAACCACAACTTCAAAAATAATAAAAATTTAGTCACTTTTCATGTAAACAATAAATTTGAACGAAAATACTATTCAAAATCCGAAAATATTCCAACATAATATGCTCATGTTAAATTCCAGAATAACATGTTGGAATTTCATAATATGTTGGAGTTCCAACATAATACGCTGAAAGTCCATACACAAGTTCTTCAATCTCCAGTATATTATGCTGGAATTTTCACGTGCTGGAGTTCCAACATAATATGTTGGAAGTTCATACACATGTGTTCTAGTTTCTAATATATTATGCTAAAACTTTCTATGTTGCAACAAAATAGTGGTTATTTTTAGTGACTTTATAAATACTGATTATTTTTTAATTACTAGTCTGAAAGCTGGCTAGCCCATACTATTTTAACCTGATTCTCTAATTATCCACATTAGCTTCTCGTCCTCCAATGGGCTTAGCAAAGGAAATTTACAAAAGGCGAGGGAGAATATTATAGTTAGCAGTTATTGCTCTTTAATATCGGAGAATAACGAGTAACCAATCATAAAGAATTGAGTCAACCGAAAATTAACACAGCACCCGTTACCTACCGTTCATCCTCCATTGAAACGGCCAAAACGGCCGGTGTTATTATACTGTTATAAATTCCTATAAAATACTATAAATACTAATAGAAAGAGCTCAGCACAAGTAAAGTCAACAATTCTGTGATAATTATACATTTTTCTTTCATATATCTCTGCATTTAACAACATGACCAAAAATAATCATTTCTTGTTACTGATCGTCCGCCTGTATATCCTCGGATTCTGTGTTCATTTAACTAAATCGAATCCACATCCCCAATTCCCATGTCAGCCACCTCATCACAAATATCCCTTCTGCAACAAAAATCTGCCAATCTCCACTAGAGTTCAGTCTCTTATCTCTTTACTCACCATTGATGAGAAGATCTTACACCTGTCTGATAATACCACATCAATACCAAGACTTGGCTTACCAGCATACGAATGGTGGTCAGAATCTCTTCATGGTATTGCCACTAATGGACCTGGGGTCAACTTCAATGGCCCAATCAAAGGTGCCACTAGTTTCCCTCAAGTTATTCTTACTGCAGCTGCTTTCAATAGAACATTGTGGCATTCAATTGCAACAGCTATTGCAGTTGAGGCAAGGGCTATGTACAATTTGGGTCAAGCTGGGCTTACATTTTGGGCACCTAATATTAACATTTTTAGAGACCCCAGATGGGGAAGAGGTCAAGAAACGCCAGGGGAAGATCCTATGGTGGTTTCTGCTTATGCCATTGAATATGTTACTGGCTTTCAGGGCTTGAATCCGAAGGCTAAAAAAGGAAATAGAAATGGGTTTGGGAAAAAGAGGAGGTTTCTTAATGAAGATGATAATGATGGTGAGAGGCTGATGTTATCTGCTTGTTGCAAGCATTTCACTGCTTATGACTTGGAGAAATGGGGTAATGCTACCAGATATGACTTCAATGCTGTGGTAAATTTCTTCTTCTTTTGTATTTGATTGCTGAATTTTGAGTTGTTTGATACTATATTTTCTGCTTCTGCCTACTGATATTGCGTTGTGCGCAGAATATTACTAAGTCATTAGGCCATAGTCTGATCTCGATTTGCTTTTATTTAGCTCGAAAGACAGCAAGATCATACTAGTTGTTTTAAGTTAATTGCTCAAATGTCGTCTAACTTAGTACTATTTTAGCAAGTAAAGGCACTACACTAATATACAACAACAACAACAACTACCCACTAATGTCTCACAAAGTGGGGTCTAGGGAGGTTAATATGTAGACGAGCCTTACCCCTACCCGAAAGGGCAGAGAGGAAGTTGTTACCACTAATATATATGTACAACAACAACAACAACAACAACAACTACCCAGTATACTCCCACCAGGTGGGGTCTGGGGAGGGTAATATGTAGACAAGCCTTACCCCTACCCGAAAGGGCAGAGAGGCTGTTTCCAATCGACCCCCGGCTCATAGGATAAAAGGAAAAACATCAGTAAAACAAAGACAAAAACAAAAACAAAAACAATAAAGTATTAGTAACTCCAGCATAAATAGCGTAAGTAGCGTAAATAATTATCTAAACATACGAAACATAAATACAATCACATGCAATAATATCATACAGTAACTACCATAACTAACAGCCATAGGGGGGACATAAGCTAAAACACAAATCATCTATGGGTAACCCTGCTGACCCACTCCCAACCCCGGATGAGGAGTACGAAAAACTCTAGGAGCCCCTATCCTACAACCCTGATTCTAGACCTCCAGACTTTCCTATCAAGGGTCATGTCCTCGGAAACCTGCATTCTAGTCATGTCCTGCCTAATCACCTCTCCCCAATACTTCTTAGGCCTCCCTCTTCCTCGCCGACCGCCAACAATCTCCACGCGCTCGCAGCTCCTCACCGGGGCATCGGGACTTCTTCTCCGCACATGCCCGAACCACCTCAGCCTCGCTTCTCGCATCTTCTCATCCACCGGGGCCACTCCCACCTTCTCTCGAATAACTTCATTCTTTATCTTATCTAGCCTGGTGTGTCCGCACATCCACCTAAGCATCCTCATCTCCGCAGCCTTCATTCTCTGAACATGCGAGTTCTTCACGGGCCAGCACTCCGCCCTATACAACATCGCAGGTCTAACCACGGCTCTATAGAATTTCCCCTTGAGTTTGTGTGGAACTTTCTTGTCACACAGGACTCCTGATGCAAGCCTCCACTTTGACCACCCCGCTCCTATACGATGAGTGACGTCCCCGTCGATCTCTCCGTCCCCCTAAATCACAGACCCAAGATATCGGACACTGTCCCTCTTGGCGATGGCCTGAGAACCAATCATCACGTCCCTGCCTACTTCGCTCGGCTCGGCGCTAAACTTGCACTCTAGGTACTCTGTCTTAGATCTGCTTATTTTGAAACCTTTAGACTCGAGAGTCTGTCTCCATACCTCTAACCTTTCATTAACACCGACCCTCGTCTCATCTATCAATACTATGTCATCAGCAAATAGCATACACCAAGGCACATCCCCTTGAATACGTCGGGTTAGAGCATCTATCACTAAGGCAAACAAGAGGGGGCTCAGCGCCGATCCTTGATGGAGCCCCATGACCACTGGAAAATGGTCTGATTCACCACCCACCGTCCTAACCCTAGTCTTAGCTCCATTGTACATGTCCTTGATTACTCTGATGTAGGCTTCCGGCACGCTCTTCGCCTCCAAGCACCTCCATAGCACCTCCCTTGGGACCTTGTCATACGCCTTCAACAAGTCGATAAGCACCATGTGTAGGTCCTTCTTCTTATCCCTGAATTGCTCCGCCATCCGCCTGACAAGGTGGATAGCCTCTGTAGTCGAGCGGCCCGGCATGAAACCGAACTGGTTCCCAGATATAGATGTCACCTCCCTCACCCGCGCCTCAATCACCCTCCCAAACCTTCATCGTGTGACTTATTAATTTGATACCCCTGTAGTTGTTGCAGCACTGGATGTCCCCTTTGTTCTTGTACAAGGGCACCACTGTACTCCACCTCCACTCATCCGGCATCCTTTTGGTCCTGAAGATACCTCCTTTCTCTATTGGTGACTTGAGATTGGTACACATGTCTATGCATACAATTTAACCACCTAAAATCGAGATGTAGCTGGCCTCAACATATCATAATTGATCAAGTAGTGGTGAAATATCATAATTTCTAATATCAGTTTCTTTATCATTTTGCGTATTAGGTGACGAAGCAGGATATGGAGGATACGTTTCAGGCACCTTTTCGTAGTTGTATCCAGCAAGGTAAGGCAAGTTGCTTGATGTGTTCCTACAATAGTGTGAATGGCGTACCAGCATGTGCAGATAAGGAGCTCTTAGACAAAGTACGAACTGACTGGGGGTTCGATGGGTAATATTTCATTCTTTTTCTTTTCTACATGAAGGTGTTTTAACATGAGATTTACTTCAAACTTATATCTAATCATTGAACGATTTAATTTCAGATACATCACCTCTGATTGTGATGCTGTGGCTACTATATATGAAAACCAAAAATACACCAAAACGCCCGAAAATGCAGTTGCTGTTGCTCTTAAAGCAGGTTTTTTTGGCAGTCACATCAAATTTGTCTTTCTATGGAGCTCTATGCTTTTTTGCCAACTCTAATTCAACCTTTTTGGCAGGAACAAATATTAATTGTGGAACATATATGTTGCGACATATGAAATCTGCATTTCAGCAGGGGAATGTGCTTGAAGAAGACCTAGATGGAGCCCTACAATACTTGTTTTCTGTTCAATTCCGGCTTGGTCTTTTTGATGGAAATCCTGCAGATGGACAGTTTGCGAACTTTGGTGCTGAAGATGTCTGCTCTTCTAAACACTTGAATTTGGCCCTTGATGCAGCAAGGCAGGGCATTGTGCTTCTTAAAAATGACCAGAAGTTCTTGCCTTTGGACAAGACAAGCGTTTCGACATTAGCTATAGTCGGTCCTATGGCCAATGTGAGCAGTCCGGGTGGTACTTACTCAGGTTAGAAGATCCAAAATCCTAGAGTATAGGATGCTTTGCTCTTTCCTCCATCACTAATATAATCCAATATCACGTCCAAACAATAGAAATATTTTTTTATTTCTTTATGCGAATTCCAAGAGAAATCAAAAATGGGGAAAAAGCATAGTCCTCATTCTGCAATGTGTGTGTTTGTCATTGCCCACATGGTAAATGCTCTAATTGGATGCATATAGTTTTGAGGTTGTTGCTTGATATAAATCTTGAAAAGCATTTTTGGTTACATTAGGAAAATATTTTAACATAGAGTGAAATATTAATGTGCATTCAGGTCAGGAAATATTCTACATGACCAAGTGAGTTTTCTTTTTCTCATTGTTACTCGGGCCAATTCCCTTTTGTCTTAATATTTTGTGTGTACCACAGATCAGTAGTCATGAACTACTGATAAAAGCTAACAAGAAAAAAACGTGATTCTTGATTGTCTCCAGAGAAAGCACTTCGAACTGGTGGTTTGTCTAATGTAATGTACTGTCCTACGTTATCTTACAGGAGTGCCATGCAAATTAAAGAGCATCCGCGAGGGGTTTCACCGGCATATAAATAGAACACTTTATGCAGCTGGTTGCCTTGACGTAGGGTGCAATTCCACTTCTGGTTTCCAGGATGCTATTTCTATTGCTAAAGAAGCCGATTATGTGATTGTTGCGGCTGGGTTGGATTTATCTGAGGAAACTGAGGATCATGACCGGTATAGTCTTCTCTTACCAGGTCAACAGGCAAACTTAGTAACCACTCTAGCAGCTGCAAGTAAGAAGCCAATCATTTTGGTTCTTACTGGTGGTGGACCTGTTGATGTATCCTTTGCTGAGAAAGACCCAAGAATTGCTAGTATATTATGGGTTGCTTACCCTGGAGAGACTGGTGGCAAAGCACTTTCTGAGATAGTTTTTGGATATCAAAATCCAGGTTAGTATAAATGCCATACTGGAATCAGATAGCAGTTAACTTCAAATGCTTTTGAATTTTCTAGTCCCTAATGAAGCATAACCTAGTTTAGCAAAGTTAGCAATGGGGGAAGCCATGGGATGGAAGTGCAAAAGGGGAAACTTATTCCTTCAAATCTATTGCTGTTTTTCTCTGTTACGAAATCAAAACAAGCTGTGGATTGAGCTTTCTGTAAATAAATGCAGGTGGAAAATTGCCCGTGACTTGGTACCTGGAGTCATTCACCAAAGTGCCAATGACTAACATGAATATGCGAGCTGATCCATCGAATGGTTATCCTGGAAGAAGCTATCGGTTTTACACTGGAGACGTACTATATGGATTTGGGCATGGATTGAGCTATACAAGCTTCTCTTCACAGCTCTTATCTGCACCGAGCAGATTGAGTTTATCACTTGCTAAATCTAATAGAAAACGTAGTATACTTGCCAAAAGACGAAATAGACTTGGTTACATACATGTTGACGAAGTGGAAAGTTGTCATGTATCAAAATTCTTCGTTCATATCTCTGTCACAAATGATGGGGACATAGACGGAAGCCATGTTCTTATGTTATTCTCAAGAGTACTGCAGAATTTTCAAGGCGCTCCACAGAAACAACTGGTTGGATTTGATCGTGTGCATGTCCCAGCACATAAATCTGTTGAAACAAGTCTATTAATAGATCCTTGTGAGCTTCTTAGCTTTGCAAATGACCAAGGCAACAGAATACTGGCGCTTGGTGAACACTCTCTCATTTTAGATGACATAGAGCATGTTGTATCCATTGAAATCTGACAAGAGCCATCATCGTTATGAGGCAGTCAAATGGCATCTGCATTATTACAGAGCATGAAGTTAAGGAATTATAGGCCTATAATGCCCATCCTTGAGTTTCTTTGTTGTTGTTTGAATATAGGAGGTTGCCAACACCTATTGTCTGATTTCAAGCTCAGGGGATGTTTGTAAGGATCAGCTAGACTAACTCTTATCTGGTTTATTTGTAAGTAGACACATTTTATCATTTTCATTTCTTCCACGGTGAATAAAATAGGTGTATTTGGATGGATTAAGGATGTGATAAGCAGTGAACATTTGGAGTTTGTACGTTCTCTTTGTATTCTCATCTGAACAATTACATATTCATTGCAAGAATGTAAAGGAACTGTAATTGCTCCTTTTAATTTTTATTCTGATGTTTCTACTCTTAATGCACTCAGTCTTCTCGTTGTAGATTTAAGCGCACTCTACTTTTGTCTTTATAAAGGTACAATGAGGCAGAGGGACAAAACAACAACAACAACAACAACTACCCAGTATACTCCCACCAGGTGGGGTCTGGAGAAGGTAATATGTAGACAGCCTTACCCCTACCCAAAAGGGCAGAGAGGCTGCTTCCAAGCGACCCTCGGCGCATAGGACAGAATGAAAAGCTGCATTGGAAAACAAAGATAAAGTTAGGAACCAAGGCAAGACAAAATACAATAACAAAACAAAGCATAAGTAATCCTGCAGAAATAACGTAAATGATTATGTAAACATAAGATCATTAATTCTTGAATCTCTATGGCATGCCTTGTGAAATTGACGAGTGTGGTTAAATTGTTGAAAATTTTTTTTTCCAGAGATTTTTGTACATTAGTTGACGTGCAATCTACTCTCTTCAGCTAACGAGGCAAAGTAAAACAGTTTGAGCAAAAAGTTTGATTTAGGATTAGTTTTTGATTTATGATTACTATGTGAACAGTCTTTTGAGTATCAGCAAAATTGGATGTATCAACAAAGTTTGAAATGAAAATAAGATGTAAAGAGCAAAAAAGGGAATTTTTGAATCGAGGAAAAGTGCATGTGGAAGTTATAGAGGTGGTCATACCTGCAACATACAGCTATGTCTTCACATGAAACAAGAGCAAGAATGTTCCTTTTTTCTTGTGAGAGAAAAGGCATCTGGGTATGGTAGTCACTGTGTTGCATCATCCTTTATCATTTGTTCATTTGCATGTGAAACAGAACAAACTATAGGGGTAGGGCAAACCCGAAATCTGTATTTTTTAGATTTTTGGTTTGGATTTTCGGATTATGGATTTATTTTTTAAATTTTTTAGATTTTGGGTTGGATGTTGGATTTGGTACATTGAATTTTTGGATATCCTAAAATCCGAAAATTTTATACTTTATATTTAGTCCATTATCTATATGCCTATGTTAATAATTTAAATGTCCTATCCATTAAATATTATTTCATATATGCAATATTAATTATTAAATTATTGTCAGAATACTTTCTATTTGGATATGGTTTTACTATTACTATTTCTTATCGGCCGTATTAATGTCTATGTTGCATTTTTTTGATAGTAATGTCATTACTTGAATACTTTTTTTGGATGATTGTCGTGAGGATGAGTAACTTTTCGGACAATTTAATGTGAGTACTTCATTTGGATATTCATTTTTATAAAAAGAAGAAACATGTCAACTTATAAGCTCAAAACCGAAAATTCAAAATATCTAACCCGATTAATCCGAAACCGAACTTAACAAATCCGATCCAATCGGAGCTTATTTGAATTGAATTTGGATTGTCATTTCTTCAATCCGAAAAGCAAAAATCCAAACCAAAATTTTATATTTAATCCGAACTGCCCGAACGACCGTCCCAAAACAAACGATAAAATCACCTTTTTTGCTAGCTTCACATGCTATGGTAACTTCAGGATTCTTCCTTTACTTGTTTTCAATCAAGTTGCGCCAAAAAGAGAGTGACGGATAACTGCAATTTGTCCTACTCTCTCTCTTCCTTTACTTGTTTTCAATCAAGTTGAGCCAAAAAGATTGTGACAGATAAATGCGTATGGCATGCTTTGCAATATATTGCAAACGAATTATCTTTTTATGAACTTCAAGTTCATATTATGATATTCGAGGATTTATATGTATAAATAATAATTCATTTCATGTAACTTTTTTCTGAACCGTTGTCATGTCTCCCCCTCATGTTAGAAAAACTAACTTATTTCCTCAACTTTGAGAACCCATCTTTGTGCTTTATGATGTTAATCAAAATATACACCGCACATCAATAATATTGAGATGAAATTATTTGGTTCCTGGCCCTGAACTACTTGTGAGGGAAGAATGTAATATACTTTCGTATATAACATATATCAAAATGATATAGATAATGTTGTTCTCATAAGCAATAGTTTAGCTATTAAGTGGAGGCACTCAATAAATTATTTGCTAAACCAGTTGTGTCGTAAACCAACTTATCAAGATAATCTATCTTGGACAGAAAATGTGGAAATTATGCTCTAAGTTAAATTATTGAGCAAATTACCTCGCAAACACCAAATTGCGGGTTAATAATAATCACACATGTAACAATCGCATAAATGCATCTTATATGGTATACATGGCATGTGAATGGGCCCATATTCACCTCTGATATTTTCAGAATTTATGGGATTCATTCCCAACTCTAGTTGATCAATTAATTAATGAGAATAAGCAATATAAGAGAATTCGTAAAGAACTTTCTAGTTCTTTAATATTTACCAATGTGAATTCTCTATTTTTTTTTGCACATTATACTTAAATTGATGGCTACACTGATTATGCCAACTGAATAAATTATCAGTATTGATAAGTTCAGATTTACACAATGACATGTGCAATTATCAATAAACTTCAGGTTTATTATGATATTAGTTTTTATATCAATAAGCATCCACTTTATTGTGGTATTCTTTTATTTGTGTAGTACAAATTGGAGAATAAAGCGGATAACTTTTCGCATATATATTACCCCCTTACAAGTTGTAGTAATAGAAGATATCAAATCTTTGCTTTATTTATAGTCTCAATATAATCAATCGTTTTTGCGTATACTTTCGAAACTGAATAAGTTTTTTGAGACTTACTACAATACAATACCTTATCGGTAATCAATTATGTTTCTCCAAAATAGTAATAATTGGCTTTTTTAGAGCTTTCAATTAGTTTTGTGCTACCACAGATTCATCAACATCCATGTGGTGAATATCTCTTTTAAAGAGAAAGTTATACCATTATGGTTATGGTCAAAATTATATGCAAGATATATTTCTTGCATTATTGTTTTCCTTTAATTATCACATTGCCAAAATATTTTTACAATAGGTACGTGACCAATGATCATTCATGCCATAATAATGATATTATTTTCTTATATCATCTTAAACCTCCTTCTATATTTTCCCAATAATGAATATTTATTCATAAATCAGATGTTGTCACATTCACATCATGAATGGACCATAACTATCTATATGTGCTTTATAAAATCTCACGTAAAATTGATGAAAAACATTACTTTCACAGAATGAAGGATTATTTTGAGAATCCTTATTATTCTCAATATCATAATAATGACGATTATAATTTCGTCTATTGTAACATCCACATTCATTGACTCATTCATAGTAGTAATTTTGTCTTCTTTCAGACTTATGACATACCGCTATCACATTCTCTAAAGGGAATGAGAATGGAGCAAATTCAATTGGACGGGTTTTCAATTCTTTGCCCACAATTATACATGAATTTGACCATGGCAGGCATAGAAATTTTACCACTTCATGTGGGTGTAATTTCTTACAAACTCCATTAGAGTTATAATCAACCTTTGTTGTCTTTGCTTGTATATAAAATCAAATTATAGAATTTCAAGAATTTTAAAGAGAAAGGTAAAATACTTAACTTATATCCAAAATTTTAATCATGAATGAAGTTCATAGAACAATTGTCAATCATTATGTTCAGTCTCAAAGCTTCAACTCTATTGATTAGAGTCTCGTGTTGATAACGTGTTATAAAATAATAAAAAAAGAAGAACAGTATTGGAGAGAAAGAGAGAGAAATTGAATTCTTATTGAATTTTGGGATGAATTATAATGGAGTATAACCCTCTATTTATAGGAAGAGACTGACTTAGCCACCAAATAACAAACCTTAGAATATCTTTAAATATGGACACACCATAAATAGAATTCTATTTATAATAATTTTAATGGGAGAATTTTTTTAGTAACACATGATAGTTATTTTCTTAGTCGTCTAACAATAATTTTTCGTTAATTTCCGCGTTCAAGATTAATACATGAGAGGATCCCAAATATTTTTACATTTTCTAAAGAAAAATCACTATAAAGTCTTAAAAATATAAATAAAATTTATATATTTATTTGTCGGTTTGGTTCCAATTTTTTTACTTAATACCAAATCAAATCAAACCAAACCTACTCAAAAATTTAAACCGGCTTTTTTTAGTTTTTCGGTTGGATCACCGCTAGTAAATATATGCATGTATAGATTGAGAACTTATATTTTTTCTTTTATTATATTCCTTTGAACCAATTTCTTAGCTAAATTTACTATGTTGGTCTTTATTTCTTTACTTTTTAGAATTTAAGCGGTTCCAGAATTTATAGTTGAGAATGCAGCAATTCCTTTCTTTTCCAAGCAAAAACTTTTCTCTAATTAAGAGACGGAAAAATTGAGGAAGTGGATTCCATTAGTTAAAATTTTGAAAGGTTAGGTGAAGCTTTTCTTTTCAAATCCTAAACCAATTTAAACATTTCAGAATTAAAAGGAATGAGTCAATTCTGAACTTTAATGGGACTAGGTTCTGTTTCTTTTTAAAAAAATTAATTTTTTAAAATCTATTGCTGTTTTTCTCTGTTGCGAAATGAAAACAGGCTGTGGATTGAGCTTTCTGTAAATAAATGCAGGCGGAGAAATGTCGGGGTTTTAAGGTATTCAATTAATATATTAAATATTTAAATGAAATTTTCGAGTGAAATTTGAAGTTTTTCCCTTTAGCATATGGACATTGTCTCATATTAAAAGAGGAAGAGAGTTTTTATGGGTTTATAAGTAATTGCTCTTCTTCTAGCTCTTAAAGAGTTGAGAAGAAAGCAAGCATCGTGCCGTCGCCGTCGTCGCTCGCTCGGCTTCGGGTTCGGCTTGATTGCTTAACTTTTTGGACCAAATTTATTTGTTAGTAGTAAAATATTAACAAAAATATGTTGTTAAATATTTGTTAGTAACATAATACTAATATTAAATCCAATCCGTTTTTCTATTTTTGTAACAGAAAATTAACTATCAATCAATTTTCCCTCTTTATTATTGAGTAAATATCCATTTATGTAATGACATTTATGTTGTGGCAGTTTTGCAGAAACAACCATTCTGAAGAGTTGCACCTCTTCAGATTTCAGTCCAAATTTTGGCTATAAATACAATACTATTCTGCTCAGAATTTCACTACGAATTTCTAAGTTTTCTCTCCTTCTGCATACTTTTAGCATACAAACAAAGCAAAAAGTAAGTGTGATTTACTAAACAATAGCGTTTGGAGTACCACCACACCAGTGTGTAATTCGTTCTATTCTAGGAGGAAATAATCCATAACCTTGGGTGCTAGAAGGGGATTAAATTCCTTAAGGAGACACTGTGAATTCAGTGGGCTCGAATTATTCATGATCATTTCCGTTTATGCCATTTCTGTTTATCATAATTTTTGCTTATACTAATTTATATTTCCAGAATTGCCAAATACAATTTAATAATAAGCTTAAGGAATTTAATATATTTCTGTATTTGTATTATTGTTTCTGGAGAGTAAAACCTTTGTGGTTTTGTACTCTATTAAAATCTACGTGATTTTAACGTTGGTGTCATTCTTTTACAGAAATGACTAATGAAAATGAGAATCAAGTTGTTCCAATAGTGACAGCCAATGCATCAACAAGGCGAACGACACCGACTACTTTGGCACCGGCAAAGAAACTCGAAATTTTTTTGGAATTGATTTCAAGCGCTGGTAGCAAAAGACGTTCTTCTATTTGACTACCTTAAGTCCTCAGAAGTACATCAAGTAAGATGTTCCTGTGCTAGCAATGAAACTCCTGATAATGAACAGTTTCTCATGACTGAGGCGTGGAAGCATTCATATTTCTTGTGCAAGAATTACATTCTTAGCGGGTTGGAGGATGCGTTGTATAATGTCTACAATGCCGTGGAAACGTCAAATGAAATGTGGAATGCGCTTGAAAAGAAATACAAAACTGAAGATGCCGGGTTGAAAAAGTTCGTGGTTGCAAAATTTTTGGACTAAAAAATAGTAGATAGCAATATGTTATTACCCAAGTCCAAGAACTGTAAGTGATTATTCACAATCTCCTTGCTGAAGTATGAATCAAATTAATATTGATGTTGAAAGTATTAATCTTAGTATTCTCACTAACGAAAATTTCATTGAAGATCTTGTCATCAATGAAGCATTCCAAGTAGCAGCAATGATTGAGAAGTTGCCTCTTTTGTGGAAGGACTTCAAAAACTACTTGAAACACAAACGCAAGGAGATGTCCCTTGAAGATCTCATTGTTAGATTGAGAATTGAAGAGGGCAACAAAGCTGCTGAAAAAAGAGACCATGGAAGTTCAACAATAATGAGAGCAAATATTGTTGAAGAGAACAAAAAGAGGAAGAAGGCTTCTGGTCTGAAATACAACCCAAGTAAGAAGTGGTTCAGTGGAAATTGCTACAACAGTAAAAAAAGTAGGACACAAATCTACGGAGTGCCGTGCTCCGAAGAAAGACAAGAAGAAGGATCAAGCAAACATGGTAGAAAAACATGATGATGTTGATGACTTATGTGTCATGCTTTCCGAATGCAACTTGGTGGGCAATCCTAAAGAGTGGTGGATTGATTCTGGAGCCACTCGCCAAGTTTGTGCTGTCAAGGAAGCTTTGTTACTTATGCTCCTGTTGGACCCGACGAGACAATTTTCATGGGAAATGCTGCAAAGGCCAAGATTGAAGGATGTGGGAAGATTTTTCTCAAAATGACTTCCGGCAAAGTGGTGACTTTGAACAATGTCCTTCATGTTCCCGAAATTAGGAAAAATTTGGTCTCTACTGGACTTCTTGTTAAGAATGGATTTAAGTGTGTTTTTGTTTCCGATAAGGTTATAATAAGTAAGAATGAATTGTTTGTAGGAAAATGTTACCTCACTGAGGGCCATTTCAAGCTGAATGTAATGGTTGTGGAGAATAATAATAAAATTTCAACTTCGTCTTACTTGCTTGAGTCAAATGAATTATGACATATACGTTTGGGTCATGTTAATTATAGAACCTTACGGGAAATGATTAATTTGGAAGTATTGCCTAAATTTGAATGTGACAAATCAAAATATCAAGTATGTGTGGAATCCAAGTATGTTAAACATCCACATAAGTTAGTTGAAAGGAATTCAAATCCTTTAGACTTAATTCACACAGATATTTGTGACATGAAGTCAATATCTCGTGGTGAAAAGAAGTATTTCATAATTTTTATTGACGATAGTACTAGATATTGCTATGTTTACTTACTTAATAATAAAAATGAAGTAATAGACGCATTCAAGCAATACAAAAAATGAAGTTAAAACACAACTTAACAAGAAAATCAAAATGATAAGAAGTAATACGGGTGGTGAATATGAATCTCCTTTTGAATAAATATGTCTAGAATATGGAATTATTCATCAAACAACGTCCCCTTACATGCCCCAAACCAATGGGATTGCAGAAAGAAAGAATCGTTCATTAAAGGAGATGATGAACGCATTATTGAAAAGTTATGATTTGCCACAGAACTCTGGGGGGAAGCAGTTCTTACGGCTAGCCGAATACTAAATCGAGTACCCCATAGCAAAACACAACCAATTCCATATGAAAAATGAAAAGGAAGGAAGCACAACTTGAATTATTTTAAAGTGTGGGGGTATTTGGCAAAAGTGCAAGTTCCTATACCCAAAAGGGTAAAAACAGGACCGAAAACCATTGATTGTGTTTTAATAGGATATGCAACTAATAGTAAAGCATATCGATTTCTGGTTCATAAATCAGAAAATCCATATATTCATAATAATACGGTTATAGAATCAGATATTGCCGAGTTTTAAAAAAATATATATCCCTATAAAAAGGAATGTAAGTTGGTTGGTGAAGGATCTAAACAACCTCGTAAAGAAACAAAAGAAAGTTCACATAACCAGGAGGATACAAGACATAGTAAACGTCAAAGAACGTCTACTTCATTTGGACCAGATTTTGTGACTTTCCTATTGGAAAATGAGCCTCAAACATTTAAAGAAGCTATTTCTTCATCAGAATCATTGGTATGGGAAGTGACAGTCAATAGTGAAATTGAATCCATACTGAACAACCATACATGGGAATTGATTGATCTTCCTCCTGGAAATAAGCCGTAGGGTTATAAATGGATCTTTAAGAGGAAAATGAAAGATGATGGCACTATTGACAAATATAAGGCAAGACTTGTGGTCAAAGGGTATAGATAAAAAGAAGGTCTTGACTATTTTCATACATACTCTCCAGTTACAAGAATTACGTTCATACGAATGTTGGTAGCGTTAGCTGCAGTTTATGGTCTTGAAATTCATCAAATGGATGTTAAGAGGGCCTTCTTAAATGGAGAGTTAGATGAAGAAATTTACATGGAACAACTTGAAGGGTTTGTGGTTCCAGGTAAAGAAAAGAAGGTCTGTAGACTTGTTAAGTCCCTTTACGGACTAAAACAAGAACCCGAACAATGGCATGCAAAATTTGACCAAACAATATTGTCAAATGGGTTTAAGATAAATGAATGTGATAAATGTGTATAAATTAAAAATGTTCCAAAATACATAGTCATTAATTGCTTATATATGGATGATATGCTCATAATGAGTAATGACATTGCTAACATAAATGCTACTAAGTGTATGTTAATGAGAACGTTTGATATGAAAGACTTGGGAGTTGCTGATTTAATTCTGGAATTAAGATACATAAGACTTATTAAGGTATGGTATTGTCACAATCTCATTATATTAAGACAGTACTTGAAAAATTTAAGCACTTGGGCTTTAAAGTTGCAAAGACTCCAATTGACATGAATCTTGCATTAGCAAAGAACAAAGATCAAAGCATATCACAATTGGATTATGCTCGTGTGTTGGGATGCTTAATGTACATCATGAATTGTACCCGAACAGATATAGCTTTTGCTATATGTAAATTGAGTCGATATACGAGCAATCCAGTTCAATCTCATTCGATGGGGAAACGAGTTTTGGGGTATTTGGTACATATCTAGGACTTTGCTTTGCACTACAGTAAATATCTTGCAATCATTAAGGGACACTGTGATACAAATTGGATCACCGAATCAACTGATTCTAAATCCACAAGTGGATATGTATTCACTATTGGTGGAGGAGCGGTATTTTGGAAGTCGTCCAAACAAACTTGTATTGCCCGCTCTACAATGGAGGCTGAGTTCATAGCCTTGGATAAAGCCGTTGAAGAAGCTGAATGACTTTGGAATTTCTTGAAAGATATTTCATTTTGGCCCAAACCGTTGGAAATCTTGCTCTATTTGATTCGGATGAATGCCTAGTATTTAGACGCAGTGATTTCAAAATCATACTTCGTGGTTTTAGAGTTGATAATATTTATATGGTTGATCTTGCTAATTCCTCACCCGAATATGTTGATTGTCTAATGAGTAAAGAGGATGATACTTGGCTATGGCATCGTAGAGTAGCACATATCAATATGCATCTTTTGAACAAATTGATTTCTCAAAACTTAGTTGTTGGTCTTCCCTTTTTAAAATTTGAAAATGACTCTATTTGTGACTCGTGTCAAAAGGGGAAGCAAACAAAAGCATCTTTCAAATCTAAAAACATTGTTTCAACTTCTAGACCATTGCAATTGCTTCATATGGATTTATTTGGTCCCTCTCGCATTGAAAGTCTAGGAAGAAATAAATATGCTTTTGTGATTGTTGATGATTACTCGAGATTTACTTGGACTTTATTTCTTGCCAATAAAAGTGATGCTTTTCAAAATTTTAAATTTTTTCTTAAGCGCGTTCAAAATGAGAAAGAAACAACCGTCACTTCAATTAGAAGTGATCATGGGGGAGAGTTTGATCACAATCTCTTTGCGGACTTTTGTGACAAACTCGGAATCGAGCATACCTTTTCCGCTCCACGTACACCACAACAAAATGGGGTGGTGGAAAGGAAAAATAGGTGCCTCGAAGAGATGGCTAGGACCATGCTCGACGAAGCTAAGATACCCAAACATTTTTGGGCGGACGCCGTGAGTACCGCTTGCTACGTTCTAAATAGAGTAGTAATTCGGCCGATACTGATGAAAACCCCCTATGAACTTTATAAGGGAAGAAAACCAAATATTTCCCATTTTAGAGTTTTTGGTTGCAAATGTTTTGTTCATAACAATGGCAAAGACCAATTGGGTAAATTCGATGCTAAGTCGGATGAAGGTATTTTCATTGGATATTCCTCACGTAGTAAAGCATATAGGGTCTTTAATAAAAGAACCCAAATTGTGGAGGAATCCCCTCATGTTGTATTTTCCGAAAATAATGCTCGCTTGGCGAGAAAGGATTCCGGTTTTGATCTTGCAGGTATCTTAGACAGCTTGAAAGACAAAATACAAGAGGAACCACCCAAGGAAAATAAAGATGAAACTAAGGAACAACCAACGGAAGAAGCGCCACAATTGGAAAAAGAAACACAAGTGCCAAATGAGTGGAGGACGATCAAAGGTCACCCTCTTGAACAGGTAATTGGAGACGTCGGAGGAAAGGTAAGTACCCGAAACTCTCTTAAGAACACTTTAGGACACACTTCTTAAGAGCTCACGTTCTCACTTGGAAACACTAGTTTAAGTTATTACTTCTTTACAAATTACTGACTTGAGCGTCGGAGACGTTTAATTCTATTTTGCAGGTATCGCCCTAAAAGATAGGGGGAATTATAAAGTTTTTTCATAGAACAATCGATTGTTCAAGAAAATAATCGGTTATCTTACTGTGCTAAAAATTGATTAGCTGTATCACTAATCGATTGTTTATAGTTTATGTTTATTATGCAGTTTTGTTTAATAATCGATTCATTAAACTGCAAAATCGATTTCCGTCTCAATCATTCAGCAATGCTTTTCCAAAACAATCGATTGTTTCAGAATATAATCGATTATCTTCAAAATCAGAAAATTTCTGTGCTCACTGTAACATAACAATCGATTACCATACTTTGACAATCGATTATTTCATGTCAGTAATTCAAAATTTGTTACCGTTTGGCTCCGCAATCGATTTGTGTCAGTTCCAATTCAGGTCATAACTCCTCAATAATCGATTATTGCATTTCAACAATCGATTGTCTAACGGTCAGTGAATTTATTTTACTGTTTCTGACTGATTTGGCTTTAAATTCTCAGCAGATTTCTTCCATAAATGACAAGCCACTCTCACCTCTATAAATAGGCTTCATATATGTTCATATTCATTCACTCAAGCATCATTTTTAGCCCTCAAAATATCAAATTCTCTCTAATCCTTGGCAAATTCCAGCAGCTTTCATTAAAAATGTCGGGCCATCACTCAAAACGTTCCCGCTCTGCTAGGCACGGCGCATCCACCTCTGCTGCCCCTCCTCGTCCGAACTATCCCTATCAAGATGGTTCCGTCCTATATTTCAATTCCGACATCGAGCTTACTCGATTCTTAACCAAATTCGAAAAGCGCGACATTCTTCCACCCCGCTTTTCAACCCTCAAGTATCTTGAATCATTTGGGCCTGCTGCAAATATGCTCAAAAATTCTCAACTTCTTGACTTTTTACTCCTTACCCATCCTTACATAAATACTACATTGGTTCAAGCCTTTTATTCCAACCTCCATGAGGATGATGATGGTGAGCTTGTCACCAACATTAATGGTGTTCAAATTCTCCTTTCCGATGAAAATCTTCATACCATTGCCCGTCTTCCTCATAATGGTGAAGACATTTTTCGGTACACCGGAGAGGCCGGAGCCCTTTTTGATGAAACAGCCCTCTTACACCAAATCGGTCTTACTTCTTATGATCCAAATCTCTCCTCCCGTCGTCCTACAATTACGGGAATGGATCCTAATTATCGGTTGATTTTCTATTTCATCACCCGAGTCCTCAAGCCTTGTAAGCATAACCATACTACCATTTCTCAAGAGGACACTAAGCTCATGCATACCATAATAACTGGAGCTAACATCAATTGGTGTCGGCTTATCAAAATTCACATGCGTGACGCTATCGGAGATGATAGGCCTCTTTCTTATGCTCTCCTCATCATGAACTTTCTTGAAGCCACCGGATTCGTCACTGGAAATGGTCCTCTCAAAAAGAGTACCAAAAAGTGGGAAATTTCGGAATCCTCCTTTCATCATGACGGTGATCATGTAGCGCCTGCTCCTCCTCCATCCCGTCGTGCTCCCCCGCCTCAAGAGCCTACCCTCCGATCGATTTCCGACCAAATTGCTTCATTGACATCTTCTCTTGGTCAACTATCTCATGAGATCCATGGATATTTTGACTATGTTCATTATCCTTATGCGGGTCTTGTTCCATATAAAGCAGCGCCGGATGATGAGGAGGGAGATGATGAAAATGAATAATTTCTTTGTTTGTTATTTTTGTTTTTTATATGTCGCATTGTTTTCCCTATTGCTGTATTTTTTTTTCAATAAATAAACAAGGTTTATTTCATCTTTGGCATCTTATTATTATTTTTTGCTAATGGCAAAAGGGGGAAGATAACAGGTATGCACTCTCAATATCTATAAGCTTAAATTAAGGGGGAATTCATATATTGAGGGGGAACAAATTGCATACTTGTTGCATGTATACACTTGTCTTGAATCGTCAATATAATTTGCTTGCATTGCATATCCCGCTTAATGTTTGCCATTATCAAAAAGGGGAAAATTGTTGGAAACACGTTCTCAATGCAATATACTAAAACGTGTGTTCTTTTGTATAGGTTTTGATGAATGACAAACGAAGCGAAAATTGATATATGACGAAGTTCAAGAAACAAGCGCACAATTGATATACATCGAGATTCAAGCTCAAGATCATTACATTGCTATAAGCTTGCATACTTTTGTTTATCATTTTATATTCAATTTCATAAAGCTTTTGAGAGCCATATTCTTGTCCAAAGTTGTTGTGATCCAGAGCCTACTTCTTTTACTCATATCTACTCATTAAAGAGTATTTTGTTTGAGTGTTTTAGTGTGGTATACACTTGTAAGAGAATTGTAATTCTCTTGTTGTAAGGAACTTGTGTTTCCTTGGTTGAAGTCTTGGAGTGTTGTAACTCCGAGCAAAGGTGTTGAGGCTTGCGTCCTCAAGTTGTAAAGGTTTGTTAAGCACCCGGAAGCTTGACACGTTAGTGGAAAATCTCGAGAGAGTATCTCGGGGACTGGACTAACCACACGTTGTGGTGAACCAGGATATATCTGTGTGTAAGTTATTATTTATCGCACTTATTTACATCCTACAAATTTTAATTTCCGCAAGTTTACGCTAAATTTTATTATAACGCTATTCACCCCCCCTCTAGCGTTAAGCGTATTATCTAACATAAAAGGCCTAACTAGAGAGGTAGTTGAGAAGTCATCAAGGGGAATGGGACTGTGGCCGAGAACAAGTCATAGTGACGGTAACTCTACCTAGAAGATTGGCGATCCCAAGATCTAGGTTTAAGGAGATCAAACAAAGTCATTTATGACAGTTCAACATTGTCAACTAAACCTTTGGTCCATTATCGTGATGAGACAATGTTCAGTACAAAGGATAAAGCAATAAGGTTTTTTTTTATGATTTCTAAGTTTGATACGGGGTATATCAAATAGTATATCTACGGGATGACACGTTTAGGAATCACCTATGTAAGTGTGAAGTGTTAGTCGCTTCAAGGAGAACTTTGTAAGGCTAGTTCTTTACGCACTTATGAAACCAGGCAATGTTCATGGCTTAAACGAACATAACAATGAGAACCAAAGACGGTCAACAGTTGGTTGAGTGACTTGTGGTTGTATAGGTATACATAAAAGTTTGACGGTTCAAACATATCAAATCTACCGATTGATCGAGTATATCCGACATAAATTCACTACAAAAAGTTCAAAGGGAAACCTACTTATCCAGATGCAATTAATCTTTACTTGCGAATCACATAGTTTTTCATGAATACTTCTGTGATATAGCCATTTCCCATTCATGTGAGGGATTGTTGGGTTTTTAAGGTATTTAATTAATATATTAAATACTTAAAATAGGGTGAATGAGAAATGGAGGAAAATGAAATATTTGAGTGAAATTTCAAGTTTTCCCCTTGGCATATGGACATTGTCCCATATTGAAAGAGGAAGAGATTTTTTATGGGTTTATAAGCAATTGCTCTTCTTCTAGCTCTTAAAGAGTTGGGAAGTAAGCAAGCCTCGCGTCGTCGTCGTTGTCACTCGCTCGGCTCGGCTCGGCTTCGGCTTCGGATTGATTAACTTTTTGGATCAAATTTATTTGTTAATAGTAAAATATTAACATAAATGTATTATTAAATATTTGAATATTAATATTAAATCCAATCCGTTTTTCTATTTGTGAATAGAAAATTAACTACCCGTCAATTTTCGCTCTTTATTGTTGAGTACATAGACATTTATGTAATGGCATTTATGTTGTGGAAGTTTTGCAGAAACAACCATTCTGAAGAGTTGCATCTCTTCAAGTTGCAGCCCAAATTTTAGCTATAAATACAACACTATTCTGCTCAGAGTTTAACTATGAATTTTTTAGTTTTCTCTCCTTCTTCTGCATACTTTTAGCATACATACAAAGAAAAAAGTAAGTGTGATTTGCTAATGATCTTTGTGTTCGCTGAAACACCAGCGTTTGGAGTACTACTACACCAGTGTGTAATTTGTTCTATCATGGGAGGAAATAATCTACTGGGTGCTAGAAGAGGATTAAATTCCTTAAGGAGACACTGTAAATTTGGTGGACTCGAATTGTTTATGATCATTTTTGTTTATGTCATTTCTGTTTATCATAATTTCTGCTTATACTAATTTCTGTTTCCAAAATTGCTTTACAAATACAGTTTAATAACAGAAAATTTCCCGTGACTTGGTACTTGGAGTCATTTACCAAAGTGCCAATGACTAACATAAATATGCGAGCTGATCCATCGAATGGTTATCCTGAACGAAGCTATCGGTTTTACACTGAGACGTACTAGCTTCTCTTCGCAGCTCTTATCTGCACCGAGAAGATTGAGTTTATCACTTACTAAATCTAAATAGAAAACGTAGTAAACTTGCCAAAGACGATATAGGCTTGGTTACATACATGTTGACGAAGTGGAAAGTTGTCATTCGTCAAAATTCTTCATTCATCTCTGTTACAAATGATGGGGACATGGATGGAAGCCATGTGTTGGAATTTGGACTTGCGTTAATTGGTTATAGCCTGAAAGAATAGTGACGTGGTCCAAGTGGTAGATAAATAAAAGGCTTAATATTAAATGTTATGTGTGTGAATAAGTGAGGCTCTATAATGATTGGCATGTGATGGGTAGGCACTTTTTATAAATATAAGCCAACCACCCTTTCCCTAGCTATTAGAAAACCTTAGCGTATTCTACCTCTTGAATATGTGGTAACGGTAGACGTCCCATCAGTCAAGTTCTCAGGGCTGTGAGAGCGCGTCGTTAGTGGATCGTGGGAGTTGGTCTCAGGCTTAATCGCTGTTTGTTGTTGCCATGGAGTTTAACGGTACACTTCCTTAGACTCTAACCCAAGATTATAATTTGATATCTGTATGATTGTGTCTTATTCTCTGCTATGGCTGCAATTTAATTATCTTACAATTGGTAGCAGAGCCACCATAGTTAGAGATTAAGATCAGTATTTAATCTTGGGTTTATAAATATGAACTGCCATGGGTTTTGACACTGGATCATGGATGCAGTTTTCATGACACCTGACTGTTCTAACTCACTGATACGTTGAGTTGGAGAATAGAGACGCGATTATATCTAATCTGTTATGTTTGTTTTATTTTTGAATTAAAGAATAAAATTTGCCGACAATGTGTTTGATATCGGTGATGACAGAAAGTGGTATAGTAGGGTTTAAGCAGATGCACTTAACTAACACATCGATTTCTCATATGATATGCCAATTGACTTTATTCTAATATTTACTGTTTGGAGGATTTGTCTTACAAATCAATTTGTGAAATAATCTTTCAATGTAGTTGGTGATTAGCTAATGTGAATTTAGTCAATACCTACAGTATTGTTCTTAATGAATTATTATGTTGGTTGTTATTACCTTTTAGTAATTTTTTACTTGAAACAATTACTCCAAAGTTCCTTGTTGACATAATACATAAGATTTAATTATTTGTGGGCTCTATTTTACTTTTACATGTATATAATATTATTATGAATAAGAATTTATGATTAATAAATAGTTTCCACCAAAGTGGTCTATTTATTTGGAGTCATTGAAAATTCTTTGAACTTTATGCATGTGAAGAATATTATATGTGGATTGAGATTTAGGATTAATAAATAGATTTCACCAAATGCTGTGTTTATTTGAGTCATTAAAATATTCTAAATGTATCATGTCTAAATTATCCTTTACAAGTATATGCTAGTGTTGGAGATTTTCCTTTTGATACTGGTGACCCTAAATTAATTTATGAGATAAGATATTATATTTCAACCCAAAGGAGAAAGCTTGATATCTTTGATTCTCATGTATATATATAAATTAAATGAATAAGGATAATTTGATATAAAAAGAAGTTTTATGTATCTTACCTAATGGAAGGACATAGTGTATGCCTCGTACTCTTAGATAATAAGGGGAGGCTTTGTATCTCTTGCCCAAATGTGAGGATGCAATGAATGTCTTGGATTCCTTGATTTTTTTTAAAAGGGGAGACAGTTGCATCTTCTACCCAAAGGAGGAGTGTGATGGATGTCTTTGACTCTTTTGATCTATATATTCTAGCCCATAACTTTATCTAATTTTGTATTGTTTGCTTATACAACCGTTAACAATATGACTACTCAATTGAATTTCATTGAAACACTGACTAGTAGCAACTACAAGAAGTGGAAACAGGATGTTGAAATAGTGTTAGGTCTGATGGGCCTTGACTTTGCATTGACTGAACAGAAACCTGTTGAACTTACAACTACTAGCGCTGCTGATGAAAAGGCTAAGTATGAAAAATGGATGAAGGCTAACAAATTGAGCCTTATGATCATGAAGAGATCCGTTTCTAATCACGTAAAGGGTGCAATTAAGGATAATGGAAATGCAAAAGATTTTCTGAGTGCCATTGGATAGAAATTCCTAGAATCTGATAAAGCTGAGATAGGTAGCCAGATTGATTCCCTGTCTACCATAAAGTATGACCTTATAGGTAGTGTCCGTGATCATATTATGAAAATGGTTAACACTGCTACAAAACTGAACAATTTAGGTATAACCATTACCGATGATTTTCTTGTTCACCAATCTCTAAGGTCCCTTCCTGAGCAGTTAACCAACTTAAGAAAACTTATAATGCTCAAAAGAATAAGTGGAGTGTTGATGAACTTATTACTGTTTGTGTGGTAGTGGAAGGGAGGATCCAAAAGGAGAAAGTTGAGGGTGTAGAGAACTTTGTTAGTTCGTCTAGGTCAGCTGATTATCCCTTTTATAAAAGAAAAGGTGGACCCAAATTTCACAAAAAGAAACATGGTCAGTCTCATCGTCCAGGTGGTAATAATGGTCATACTAATAAGCCTGGTGTTAACCAAGGTCAGTCTCATAATACTCTTGGTCCTCAAGTTGTAATTAAGAAAGAAATTAAGTGCTGGGATTGCAAACAAGTAGGTCATAAGAAATTGGTTGTCCTCTGAAAAAGAAACCAGGCAATCTTTTGGCTTTTGTCTGCTTTGAAACTAGTGTTGTTCATGTTCCTTTAAATTCTTGGTTGTTAGATAGTGGTGCAACTGTTCATGTAACTAATGACTTGCAGGATCTAGTAAGCAGACGGAAGCCAAAAGAGGATGAAGCCAGTGTTGTTTTAGGCAATGGACTCAAAGCAAAAGTAGGTTTATAAGGATATTATTTTACCTTTTATGATTAATTCTAATATTCGTTTAGAAAATGTTGTTTTTGTACCGTCTATGAGACAGAAATTAGTTTCAGTTTCTCTTTTGGACAAAGCTGGTTATTCATTTCAATAAAATAATGGTATTACTAATATTTCCTATGATTCATATGTTATTGCTGATGCTTTTTTAAGTGATGGTCTATATCGCTTGAATATATTGAATGAAACTTTTTCTGCAATGCATGTTAAAAATATTACCCACAAAAGGTCTGCTATGAGTAAAATGGCTTACCTATTATGGCATAGGCGTCTTGGTCATATTTCTAAAGAAAGAATTGAACGATTAATAAAGGGAAATATTTTACCCGTTCTTGATGCAAAAGATTTTGAAACTTGTGTGGATTGTGTTAAGGGTAAAATGACCAAGGTTAAGAGAAAGGGTTCCACTAGGAGCTCTGAACTCTTAGAAATAATTCATATTGATATTAGTGGACCTAATGTACCTACTTTGACCAATCATAAGTATTTTATTACTTTTATTGATGACTTTTTAAGGTATTGTTATATATATCTTTTAAAAGAAAAATCTGAAGCACTTGATAAGTTTAAAATTTACAAAACTTAAGTTGAAAAATTGCTTGGGAAGTCCATTAAGATAGTGAGGCCTGACCATGGTGGTGAGTACTATGGAAACTATGATGAGTCTGGTCAATGCATGGTGCCTTTTTCTTTATTTTTGCAAGAATGTGGGATAGTAGCACAATATACCATGCCAGGTACTCCTGAGCAGAATGGTGTGGCTGAAAGACGAAACTGTATTCTCATGGAAATGGTGAGAAGTATGATGTCAAGGACTAGCCTACCTGAGTCCCTTTGGGGTGAAGCCTTAAAAACAGCTAGCTATATCCTGAATAGAGTTCCTACAAAATCTATCTTGAAAACTCCCTTTGAACTATGGACTACTCGAAAACCTAGCTTGAACCATTTTAATAATTGGGATGTCCAGCTAAAGTTCATATTTATTCACCCACAGAAAAGAAAACTGATCCTAAGACTACCAGTTGTTTCTTTATAGGCTATCCTGATCACTCCAAATGTTTTAGGTTTTTCTGTCCTGGGCGTGGCACTAGAATCATTGAGTCTATTAATGTGAAATTTCTTATGCATGATTTTGTGATTGTGATTGTTCATGTGGTAAAGAAATTGTATTGAAAGAGAAGGAAGTCATTGTCCCTATTCCTGTTATACATGAAAAGCTGGTAAACCAACCTATTCATGAGGAGGAGAATCAAGGGAACAACGACATAGATCCCATAGTTCTTGAACAAAATGTACACGATGAACCACTCCGCAGGTCACAAAGAGACAGAAGGTCTGCCATCTCTGATGATTTTATCGTGTATGTGACAGAAAATCTTAGTGATACTGGAGAGCTGACTAATACTTTATCATATGCTCAAGCTATTTCCTCTTCATTTACTGATAAATGGCGTGAGTCAATGAATAATGAAATGCGCTCCATGGAACACAATGGAGTGTGGGAGTTAGTTGAACTGCCTGAAGGTTTTAGACCTATAAGTTGCAAATGATTGTTTAAAACTAAAATAGACTCTAAGGGAAACATAGACCGTTATAAAGCAAGGTTGGTTGCTAAGGGTTACACTCAGAAAGAAGGTATTGATTATAAATAAACATTTTCTCCTGTTTCATCCAAGGATGCATTTAGAATTGTGATGGCTCTTGTGGCTCATTTTGATCTAGAATTGCACCAAATGGATGCTAAAAGTGCTTTCCTGAATTGGAGTCTACTTGAAGAGGTTTACATGGTTCAACCTGAAGGGTTTAAAGAAGGTGGTAAAGAACATCTAGTGCAAGCTTAACAAATCCATATACAGTCTTAAACAATCCTCTAGGCAGTGGTACTTGAAATTTGATGAAATTATTACAAAATTTGGATTTGTGGAGAATAAACTTGATGAATGTGTTAATATTAAAATAGCTAATGGTAATTTCAATATCATGGTTCTGTATGTTGATGACATTCTTCTTGCCACAAAAAATTTGGGCTTATTGAATGAGACCAAATAATTTTTTTTCTAGATCTTTTGATATGAAAGATCTTGGTGAAACCTCTTTTGTTCTTGGGATAGAAATTAAAAGAGATAGATCGCGTGGTTTATTGGGTTTATCACAACATTCCTACATTGAGACTGTTCTTAAAACTTTCAATAAGCAAGACTGTAGACCTGGTATTGCACCTGTTGTAAAAGGACACAAACTTAGCAAGGATCAATGTCCGAAAAAGGAAGTTGAAATGAGAACTATGAAAGATGTGTCATATGCAAGTGTTGTTGGTTGTTTAATGTACATACAGGTTTGTACAAGGCCTGATATTGCATTTGTTGTTAACACGTTGAGAAGATTTTCTTCTAATGGTGTGCACATTGGGTAGCTGCAAAGAAAGTGATGAGATATCTACAACGCACCAAAAATTTCATGCATGTATACAAAAAGGTTTATGATCTAGATCTTGTAGTATATTCAAGACTCTGATTTTGCAGGTTGTCAAGACACTATGAAATTAACTTCTGGGTATATTTTTATGTTGGGTGGAGGTTCTATTTCTTGGAAAAGTGAGAAGCAAAGTATCACTGCTACATCCACAATGGAAGCTGAGTTTATTGCTTGTTTTGAGACTGCTTCACATGCTGTCTGGATGAAGAATTTTCTTACTAAATTACAAATTATAGATTTTATATCTAAGCCGGTGACTATTTTCTGTGACAACAGTGCAGCTGTTTTCAACTCCAAGAATAACGAGAGAACAAGAGGCTCTAAGCATGCTAGCCTTAAGTTTCTTAAGGTTAGAGACATGGTAAAAGAAGGTGATATATGTATTGAGCATATTAGCACAGAATCTATGTTAGCTGATCCTTTGACTAAATATCTTAGGCCTGTAGTATTTAATGAACATGCTAAAAATATGGGTATTTTAGAGTCTTTTGACGTGCTTAGTCAGTGGGAGTTACTTTGTAATTGTTGATTGAGATATTGCTTTTGATAAATTATATTTTTATGCAAGCTTGTGTTATTTCATATTTATTATGCTTATTGACTAACATGATAATTTATTTATTTTTATTTCCAATTGTACATTGCATAAACTCATGATATCCTTGAGTTTTGCTGCTTGTTGCCTTGATTATCCCGGGTAAGGCACAAGGAATCCTCTTGAGGTGATATGATTTTGTGTCACTTGGAGGCTCCTGAGGTGATATGGTTATAATATCACTTGGAGGATTATTTCTTTCTAGGAGGTGCAAATCTATTCACGTTCATTTGAAAGATAATATGCTTAGCACACATGATGTGATGCCTGCTATGATTCATTGTTAGTCTTCTCTATTAAGACTGAATGATTGTTATACGGGTCATTTATCCTTGGCTATGTGAGTAATGTGGCCACTGTAGAGTCTAAAATCTTTTTTTTAAAATGATTTCTTAAAACTCAAATATTTTAAAATTGTTTCTTGTCCTCAATTAACGTTGGCATCCAAGTGGGAGAATGTTGGAATTTGGACTTACGTTAATTGGTTGTAGCCTGAAAGGATAGTAACGTGGCCCAAGTGGTGGATAAATAAAAGGCCTAATATTAAATATTATGTGTGTGAATAAGTGTGGCCCAATAACTATTGGCATGTGATTGGTAGACACTCTTTATAAATAGAGGCCAACCTCCATTTCCCTCGCTATTGGAAAACCCTAGCGTATTCTGCCTCTTGAATACGTAGTAACGGTAGACGTCCCATCAGTCAAGTTCTTCGAGCTATGAGAGCGTGTAGCTAGTGGATCGTGGAAGTTGGTATCAGACTTAATCGCTTTTTGTTGTTGCCGCTAAATCGATGGAGTTTAACGATACGCTTCCTTAGACTCTAACCCAAGTTTATAATTTGATATCTGTATGATTGTGTCTTAATCTCTGCTATAACTATAATTTAATTATTTTACACCATGTTCTGATGTTATTCTCAAGAGTACTGCAAAATTTTCAAGGTGCTCCACAGAAGCAACTGATTGGATTTGATCGTGTACATGTCCCAGCACGTAAATCTGTTGAAACAAGTCTGTTGGTAGAACATTGCAAGCTTCTTAGCTTTGCAAATTACCAAGGCAACAAAATATTGGCGCATGGTGAACACACTCTAATTTTAGATGGTATAGAGCATGTTGTATCCATTGAAATCTGACAAGAGCCATCATTGTTATGAGACAGTCAAGTGGCATATGCATTGTGCCAGAGGATGACGTTAAGGAATTATAGGCCATTGATCGTTGGGCCAACACCTATAGTCCAAGTTCAAGCTCAGGGGATGTTTGTAAGGTTCAACTAGACTAACTCCTATCTGGTTTATTTGTAAGTAGACAAATTTCATCTTTTTCATTTCTTCCATGGTGAATAAATAGAAATAATTGGTCTATTTGAATGGATTAGGGATGTGATAAGCAATGAACATTCGGAGTCTACGTGTTCTTTGTATTCTTATCTGAACAATTACAGATTCATTACAACCTTGTGAAGGAATTGTAATTGCTCCTTTTGTTCTGATGTTTCTGTGTGGATCAAAACTCGGCTCGTGATAATTAATGAGATTAATTCACTCTTAAGCCTATTCGGGCAAAGAAATGGCATAACCATTCGTTAGTAATAAGCACTCGAAGATCACTCGGCCTGATCAACGAGGCCACGACCTATTCATTATCGACGGGCGTCCCCTCAACATGACCACGGCAGTCCAACGCCAGCTGGCAAGGTTCGCCGCTATAAATACTAAGGGAAAGAACCCTAACAGGGGGGCTGCTTCTTCTTCTTCTTCATCACGATTCTTGAGAAAAGAGAGAATATCATTATAAGGATCTGAACCTCTCGATGGAGAGGCAGGCCAAATCAGTATCATCAATAAAAAGCTCTCTATATATCTCTTCTTAATACAAAAAGCTTGCTCCCGATCTATTTTATTCGATCCTTTGATTTATTACGGTCTGCTATGATTGGCCCTCCCGTTATTTTAATTGTTTTATGCTTATAAAGTGTATGAGAACTTTGAGCTAAACAATTTGGCACCGTCTGTGGGGATTTCATAGCAGAATCCCGTAGTTCATCCTTAGACCAAAGAAGAAAGAAAACACCCAAAAGAGAAAGCAACCCAGCTCGAATGAGCCAAAGTAGCACAACAGGTGAAGGGAACTCGAAAGCTCCGACAAGAATCTGAAGCCTCGACCCCCCCCCCCCCCATTCTCAAGAAAGCGAAAGAAGAAGAAGGAGAAGCAGATCCCCCCCCCTGAAGGGAGAACACGTGCGAGATACCCTCATCCCTCCGATACAGGACCTTGCTGAAAAGTGGCACAAAGGCATCTCGGACCTAGATCCATAACGTAATGACCTCTGCAAACTAGTCAAGAAGACTACGTACAAATCTGACAAGATCTCAAACAAAAACCTAACCCCTGACACCCTGCACACAACGGGTCATGCAAAAAGACAAAAATTCAACTACGGTTGACCAACAACTGAGGCTACATGCCCTCGCCCAAAAGTTCAACTATGAGTTGAACTGGGACTCAGGCTATGTGCCTTCGACATCAAAAATTTCAAAGGTTCAACTACGGTTGAACAATAACTCAGGCTACGCGCCCTCGCCCAAAAGTTCAACTATGAGTTTAACTGGTACTCAGGCTATGTGCATTCGATATCAAAAATTACAAAGGTTCAACTACAGTTGAATAACAATTCAGGCTATGCGCCCTCGCCCAAAAGTTCAACTATAAGTTGAATCGGGACTTAGGCTATGTGCCTTAGACATCAAACATTGCAAAGGTTCAACTATTGTTGAACAACAACTCAGGCTATGCGCCCTCGCCCAAAAGTTCAACTATTAGTTGAACCGGGACTCAGGCTATGTGCCTTCGACATCAAAAATTGCTAAGGTTCAACTACGGTTGAAAAATAACTCAGGCTACGCGCCCTCGCTCAATAGTTTAACTATGAGTTGAACAGGGACCCATGCTATGTTCCTTCGACATCAAAAATTGTAAAGGTTCAACTATGGTTGAAGAACAACTCAGCTACGCGCCCTCTCCCAAAATTTCAACTATAAGTCGAACTGGGACTCAGGCTATGTGCCCTCGCCATCAAAAATTTCAAAGGTTAAACCACGGTCGAACAACAACTTAAGTTGTGTGCCCTCGCCAAATAGTTCAACTACGAGTTGAACTATGGCTCGGGCTATGTGCCCTCACCACCAAGAATTGCAAAAATTAAACTACATAATGAACATGGGCTCAGGTCATACGCCTTCGCCATCACGAGCCCAATCCCGTGCAAATGGCAAGCAGAACGCCCTTGTCCTAAAAGATAAAGGGTTTTCAACCCCGTTTAAACCAAGACTCAGGCCAAGCGCCCTCACCATTGGACGTTGCAAGGCCTATTCCTCAATGAACGAAGGGACAAGTTAAGCATCCCTGCCAACCAAGTAAGTACGCCTAACTCGAACTGAGATTCAGGCCGGAATAAGTTCCCCTAGTCAAATTACAAGGCCACGACAAGTAACTCACCCACGCCCGAACTGGGACTATGTCTATACGCCACCCTTGCCAAATAATGGCTACAACATACTCATACCGAGTAAAGGAAAAAGATAAGAAAAAAGCGATCAATCATGGCTAAGGCCATCGATGCTAGCAGCCCACCCAGTCTTTGTCTAGGGCGAGCAAACGACCCGACAACAGTTGAAGTCATCCAACGGGCCAAGACCATCAACGTCATCACGGCCAAAGCCGCCGACGTTATCACAACTAAAGCGTAGGGGATCAACATGCCCACCAGAAAAACTCTAAAGGCGAAGCTACCTTGAACGAGTGCGAGAAGAAAACTTATAAACAAAAAAAAAGGAACATAAAATTGCATATATATATATCTACAACTTTATTTTCAACGGGCCACCCCAACTTACATACGGCCAGGGGTGGCGACCAAAGAAAAATTAGCCAAACGGCAACAAAAAACAAAACAGAATAAAACTAACTTTACAAAAACCTTTTTACCCAGCCACCATCAGCGTCCTTGGAGCCATCATCAGCCCCTGGAGTGGCCGGGTCAAAGCCACAGCCAAGACGAGCATCACGGGCCTTTTGACGGCCCCCCTCATAAACAACTTCAGGCACAACGCTAGCCTCCCATAATTTCTTGTACACGTCGAGCTGGGCCTCAGTAAACAACCAAAGGTCGCGAACGGGGCCGTAGGAGGCCGCCTGGTTCCTCAGGCGCTGATTCTAGGACTCCAAGGTCGTAATCCAATCTGCCACAATCTGGGCATCCCATTCATATATGACAATGCCTTCCTCCAGCCCTACCATTCTGAAAGCCGCAACAGATCTCTCCAGCTCCCGTTCTCTCTCACAAACATGAACCGCCGCCTACAACGCCCTAGCCTTCGTCGAAGCATCCCTTGCTTGCCGCCTCAAGGCAGCGAGCTCCTCATCCAAATTAACCACCTGCCTAATCAAGGCCTTAGAGGCCTACAGGTCCTCTTGACTTCGGTGCTCCTTCTTAACTGCAGCACTCCTCTCGGCCTCCATCTCCTCATCCTTGTGAAAAAGTTGCTCCTCGAGAGCATTTACCCTGTTTTGAGTCTGCTACACTAGAAGCTCCTGCCTCGCCAACTCTTCAACCAACTACCGGCTGCGGGTGTCATCCCCCATGCCCTTGCGCATCACGCAGCACCTATCCCAGTAGCGGCGATACTTCTCCAGTGCCCGCAGAAATATTCCCGAGCGAATGTTGGCTCGGCGCATACCCTCTACTTCCAAAAGAAAGGTCTGCAAAGCAAAAACAATGGTTAAAATAGGAGGCAAATCAGGGCAAGAAAAGAAACAAAAGAAGATCATCACACGTACCCTAAAACCCATCACGGTCGCCTCGATCATTTATCCGACGTTTGTAACTTCCCTCAGCGACCTGCTCTCCTCCTTCGAGCAAAAGGCACAGATATTGGAACCAAATTATCCTCCTCAAGCAGCAGGTTCTGCTCGGTAGGAATCTCAGCATAATGAACCTCTGCATGCATCGTCGCGTTGGTGAAGCCTTCCTGGATCATGCGTACGTGGTCAAGATCCAAGTCAGATTTGGAGTCAAATTCCTTTCCTGCGACGCCTCTTTCTTCCTCAACCGACCAAGAGGTCGAGGCTCCCTCCCCCATCAACGGTTTGACACTCACTTCTCCGACCAAAGCAGCTGCTGAGGAACCACCTTCCCTCTCAACAGTTGGGACCGATGATTGAGCCGCTGAAGCAACAGGTCATTGCGGCCTGATCCGACCGAGGCAACCCCCATTGTGTTTTCGCCCTCAAGGGCAGGCAGAGCCGCCTCATTCCCCTCCGCATCCGACGGAGGGGAGTCCAAATTTACCACCTCTACAGTAGACGCGAAGGCGACCCTACGCCTAACCAATGGCCTCTCCTCCTCCTCGTTCAAAGGTTATTCCGCTCTGTGGCAAACAACCCCCGAAGACGCCTCGACCCGAGATATAGACCGTGCTGGGGAATGGGTTGCCGGTGACTCAACTGAAGTCGCCCTCAGAACTTGACGTGGCGTCGGTGCCATAACCAGCTTAGTAGTCACACCCGACCTGCGGAAAGCAACTTGAGGAGCCCTCACACGGCACCCCCCTGATCAACAAAAGAAAAGAATTAAAAGGAGAAAAACTCAGCACGACTGAACGGGAACGATGCAATAACTCAAAACACTCACCAGAAGCGGGCCTACGACCATGTCTTTACTAGAAGGATGGCCATGTGCGAATCCCCGCTGTCTGAGGAAGTACGGCCTCGACCCATTTGCTAATGCTAAATAAATGAGTGGATAGTGCCCGCTCAGCTACAAATACAAGTTAGAGTCAACACTTATCGGAACATGGAACAAGAAAGAACAGAAGGCAGAATCCGACAAATGGAAACCTTACGTATATGGTTCCAAGTTCCGGGAACCCCGTAGCATTCACCACCAAATGCTCAGTCCTAATGTAGAAAAGATTCTCGTAAGTATGATAATCGACCGCATCATCCAACTCCGCAGTCAGACCCCTAGACCCATGAGGGACCATTCGAATCATGGTACCGCAGATCCTTTGAGGGGCATACAGAGTTAGCACGTCCCATAGCGTTATTTCTCTTCGGGCTAATTCCGCATACTTGGCAAGCATGGCAAAAAGCTTGTAGAAAGAAGGGACGAGTTGACCAAGGCACACTTCATAAAAACGGCAAAAATCCACCACCAACGCTGGAAGGGGAAGCTTGAACCCTAATCTGAAAGGATAAGCGTAGAAAATGCAATATTCGGGGTGGTAGATGTGAACCCTTTCCTCACTCCTAACAAGGGCGATACCGGCAGAACGAGGGATATTCCATTGCTCCCTTAATTGGGCGATGCCCATCTCCCCCATTAGTGGGGCCTCATTGACCTAATGCTCCCCCTCATCAGCGGTGAAGTCAGTTGCCGGACCTCTGGGCAGAGAAAGAATATCAACTGCTGAAGGGACCCCCTTGATCTCTGCCGATTCGGTGGCCCTCGCCATTGTTGAAGACCCATCGACCGCCGAGAATCGCCGGATTAAGGTATGTGTGAGAACTGCTTGCCATTACTGATTACCGTGCAATGAGTGAACAAGATTCACCGAAGAAGGAGAAAAGATGGAGATAGAGTGAAAGAAGACAAAGAACAACACAAATTAACGTAGAAAAAGAGTAAGAGAAGTTGCTTCTGCAGAAATCCTACTTAAACAGATGTTGAAAAGTGAGAAACGGATGATATAACTCGTTATTTATACTGCAAAAGTGGCTTTCGCAAATTCCAAAATCCATCATTAACTGCATAACCAACCGCAAAACGGGTTGAAATCCACAATAACGAGTGTCATTATGACAGAGATCACGAAATGGCTTTGCAGCCGTCAATCAACACTTCGCTTTCGAAGCGAGTTTAACGACCTGGGTATGTTGGACGGACGTCCAGTACGCCTTCATACACCGAGCATCATTGCAGTACATATCAAGCGCACCCATAACCGTAGTAGCCGCCTGCGAGAATACATTGCCCTAGGTGAAAACATCATACGACCACCTTTCAAGGATAAAAGGCTATGGCCATCTCCTAAATGTAAATGGCTACGGCCATCCTCCAAGTATAAATGGCTACGGCTGTCTCCTAAATGTAAATGACTACGGCCATCCTCCAAGTATAAATGGCTACGGCAGTCTCGTAAATATAAATGGCTACGACCATGTGCTAAGTATAAATGGTTACGGCCGTCCACTAAGTAAAAGTGGCTACATCCATTCCTAAGTATATCTGGACACGGCCATCGTCAAAGAAAAAAAATGGCTACGGCCGTCTTCAAAGCATAAATAGCTACGGTCGTCCCAGGTCACTGCCGAAACGACATTCGATCCCCTCTTCCGAATCTGGTGATTCGCAATATAATAATGTCCGCTCATCGAGTTTGATCGGATCTCGACCTCAATTAGCGGAGAGACTAACTATATGGGTCAAAACTCGACTCGTGATAATTAATGAGATTGTATCACTCTTAATCCTATTCGGGCTAAGAAATGGCACAACCATTAATTAGTAATAAGCACTCGAATATTACTCAGCCTGATTAACGAGGACACGACCTATTCACTATCGACGGACGTCCTCAACATGACCACGGCCGTCCAGTGCCAGCTGACAAGGTTCACCGCTATAAATACTAAGGGAAAGAACCCTAATAGGGGGCTGCTTCTTCTTCTTCATCACGATTCTCGAGAAAAGAGAGAATATCATTGTAAGGCTCTAAACCTCTCCATGGAGAGGCAGGCCAAATCAGTACCATCAATAAAAAGCTATGTATATATCTATTCTTTATACAAAAAGCTCGCTCCCGATCTTTTTTATTCGATCTTCTGATTTATTACGGTATGCTATGGTTAGCCCTCCATTTATTTTAATTGTTTTATGCTTAAAAAGTGTATGAGAACTTTGAGTTTAACAGTTTCTACTCTTAATGTCCTCATTCTTCTCGTTGTAAGTTTGAGCACACTCTACAAGTTTCTGTGGCATGCCTTGTGTAATTTCTCAAGCGTGGTTAAATTGTTGAAATTTGACAAGAGGGGTTGCTCTGATGGTAAGCAACCCCCACTTCCAACCGAGAGGTTGTGAGTTCGAGTCTCCCCAAGAGTAAGGTGGGAAGTTCTTGGAGGGAAGGATGCCGGGGGTCTATTTGGAAACAGCCTCTCTACCCTAGGGTAGGGGTAAGGTCTGCGTACACACTACCCTCCCCAAACCCCACTAAGTGGGATTATACTGGGTTGTTGTTGTTGGTTAAATTGTTGAAATTTGTTCTCAGAGATTTTTTAACATTAGTTGACTTGCAATCTACCCTCTTCAGCTAACGAGGCAAAGTAAAACAGTTAGAGTAGGACAATCTTTGAGCTAGAAAGTTTGATGTACGATTAGTTTTTGATTTATTATTACTATGTGAACAGTCTTTGAGTATCAACAAAATTGGATATATCAACAAAGTTTGGAATGAAAATGAGATGTAAAGAGCAGAAAAAGGAAGTGTGAATGACATATGGAGTACTTTAATGAGAAGTGCATGTGGAAGTTATAGAGGCGATCATACCTGCAACATACATCTATGTCTTCACATGAAACAAGAACACGAATGTGCACTGGGTGTGATAGTCACTGAGTTGCAGCTTCCTTTTGCATCACTTTCTTTATTTTTCGGGTCGTTGTGCTTCAATACGGTGGGCCAAAAGGCTTGCTGGTATTGTTGATTTGCATGTGAAACAGAACAAACGAAAAAAGCACCTTTTTGCTTGCTTCACTTGCAAAAAGAGTGTAATGGATAACTGCAATTTGTCCTATTATTTGAACTTTAAAGAATTTACTAAATTGCAGTAGATGGTGAAGATTCATACTATTATGTCCCCAGCTTCTTTCTTCTCGGTACTTCCAGCAAGCTTGATCGTTTCTTTGTTTGGATCATCACTTAATCCATCTTTTTGAAAGGTAATCTGCGTCATTACAAAGGAAACCCCTAATTGTTTCTTAGTTCGGCACGTGCTCATCAATCTTCATCGCCCTTTTTGTCTAATAGCCAAGAAAATAACTATTTCAATAGTGTTACGAGTTCAAATTTTAGTGGCATCGTGTTACTATTCATCGGATAAGGGAGCTTTGGAATTGCTGGTAAAGTTGTTGTCATATGAGCATGATGTCACGAATTCGAGCTATGAAAACTGTTTCTTGCAGAAATGCAAGGTAAGACTGCGTACGATAGACCCTTGTGGTTCGAGCCTTTCCTGAACCCCGAATAGATGGAGCTTAGTGCACCAGACTTTTTTTTTGGTGTTAATATTCATCATCTTTTTATCTAATTGGCAAGAAGATAAACCAATACTGTCACGATTACGAGTCCTGGTAACATAGCCTTTTTAGTCTAAACAGCCAAGAAGATAAATCAAGTCGTGTTACGAAATCGAATTCTAGTGTGTATCACCTCATTTTTTTTTATCATCTATTTACTCCAATATTAAAGATATATAATACATTCTAGTAGTGTAACGGGTTTGAATCCCAATTACATTGTGACCACACACTTGAGCTTTTCTTACTGCACTTTTGGCTATGTAAAAAAAGAAAGGGAAAAGGGAATCCTCTTCTTCCTTGTAGACTTGTTCAACAAATCGTGAGATTGTAAATAAGTCAATTTAAGTCAAAAATCAAATCTAACAAATGTTACATATCTAACATATATAATATAATATATCTAACAGTTAATAAATTCAAACTTGCTCCTGCTCCTTTCAAAGTTTCATATCCAGTATTCTTTCAAAATCATTGGAGTCTTTGCCAATAATTTCCCAAATTTAAGGACTAAGATCACGGGGAGTTCACAAAAGAGTACACTATTGACACAGCTTCCCTACTTTTTGCTATCTTTACTTCTTTTCATTTACCCAAAGTTTACATCAAATTATATTAATTTATCAGAGTTAACTATCAAATTCAAATAAAAATATACTTAATCACCATAATTAAGCAATAAACCTATACATAGAAGGAATGTTATATATTTTTTGATTTGATGTAAAGGTGTACGTATATCCCCAACCCACCCTCCAATCCTCCAAAGCTGGCTCCAAATTAAGCTGGAACAAATTCTATATTCCTACAATATATTGTACACAAATTAGTACTTTTCTTCAATTTTTATTTAAAGCTTCTGATATTACAATTCAGTGCCCAAAATGCTACTGCTAATGTCACATTCTCTAGATTACTGCTTTGCAGCTGTCGTCAATACTCATTAATTACTAATTAAATATGCCATTTTCATAAGCAAAAAAGGACTAAGGAGAATGTGACATATAACAAGATGTGACAACTCTTTCAGACTTGTTTGGATTTTGGATTCAAGTTTGTATCCCCAATTAAAAAGAAGAGGAAAAAAAACTATAGTATATAGCCTCAGCGTATAAATAAATACATGTATGGGCTCATTTATTTTTTTATATTATATATAATCCTTTGCAATTTCTTAGCTTTATTTACAATATTGGTCTTTATTTCTTTTACTTTTTAAATTTTAAGCGGTTATAGTTGAGACTGCAGTAATTCCTTTCTTTTCCCAGCAAAAACTTTACTCTAATTCAGTAACGGAAAATTGAGCAAGTGGATTCCATTACTTAAATTTTGAAAGGTTAGGTGAAGTTTTTCTTTTAAAAATTTTAGAATTAGAAAGGAATTATTAATTCTGAACTTTAATGTGACTAGGTTCTCTTTCTTTTTTAAAAAATTGTTTTCTTTGGAGAATATATTTACACTGGATTTTTTTCTCCACAAGAGGGGTTACTCTGATGGTAAGCAACGCTCAATTCCAACTAAGAGGTTGTGAGTTCGGGTCTCCCCAAGAGCAAGGTGGGAAGTTCTTGGAAGGAAAGATGTTGGGGGTCTATTTGGAAACAGCCTATCTATCCAAGGATAGAAGTAAGGTCTGTGGTAAACACTATCATCCACAGATCCCACTAAATAGAATTATACTGGGTTGTTGGTGTTGTTGTATAGACTAGATTCAAAGACTAGATATAAGATCGTTGGGCGGACCCTTACGTGGGGGCAAGGCCTAAGTTGTAAGTCGCACCCCCACCAGCACCGCATGCCCATCCCCATCAACTCTCCATATCCTTCGTTATCTGATTTGAATTTCCATTTTCTAATTTCATCCGTCAAACCTGAAATATCGTTTGAATGTGGTTAACCTTTAATATTTGAATTTTCAAAGAACTTTTGAATAATAATTTTTTTTTTAAAAAAAAAAGAGATCATGCATATGCTATCAGCTTTCCAATTAAAACTTTTATATTTATTTTTATAAATCTACTTTCAAATCGTTTTTAGTTAAATATTTGTAAGTCTAGTTCACTAATAATATTGTTCGCTATATGCCTAGATACGTTACTAAGATCGAAACTTGTTTACTTATATACTTAGTATTTATTTGTATTTTGTTGATATGGAATTCACCTGTAGTGTGTAGTGTCATACACGGAACGCAAACTGACGAGGATAGATCAAGTTGGACCAAAAAGCTTCTAGGCTGGTAAGCATTTAACAATAGTTGCACATGTCAATTTAAGTGAATCTCACACATTAAAATGAGAGAAAAAATAAAATATAACACAAATCCATATGGTATACGCACTTTTAAGTTCGATGACAACATAGCCTAAGGGACAAATCCGTGAGATTTGTTGGGCTAAAACAGAGAATGCGTGCCATGAATTTGAATCATGTGACAATAATTCATTGTAATATGTTTGAACTAAAATCAGCTTTTTAAATCAATTTTTTTTGGGTTTTGGTTTGTGTAAAAGATTTTGATCGACTTTCCTAAGGCAATGGGCTAAAGGTGCGTTAGTCTAAAACACACATGATGTTATAAAATAAAACATGTAAAGCAAATAAATCGAATATAAGTATAGAGAAAGATCGATATATTATTGAACTTTCAAACTTATGTACATAATGAATAGAAGTCTTTTCTATTTATAGAAGAAAAGAAGTTGTTGCATAAGTTGCTACTGCAAGCTGCTAGTGTAAGTTGCTGTGTAAGCTGCTACTGTAAGCTGCTACTGCAAGCTGCTATTATACCCGGTATGGATAATCTTCTACCAGAGATAATGTTTATCTATAACCGAGTACTGAAGTGATAAGCTTCTTCAGGAAGCTGCTGTGTAAGCTGTTACGCAAGCTGTTGTGTAAGCTGCTATTATACTGGGTATGGATAATCTTCCACCGGGGGTAATATTTATCCAAAATAGGGTACTGAAAGAATAAGCTTATTATACCCTGTATGGATAATCTTCTACTTGGGGTAATGTTTATCCATAACCGGATACTGAAAGGATAAGCTTATTATACCCGATATGGATAATCTTCTACTGGGGGTAATATTTATCCATAACTGGGTACCGAATTGATAAGCTTCTCCATGAAGCTTTTTTCCAATCGAGTACTAAATAGATAAACATATTTACGGTGGAGTCCCATATGGATAAGTTTATTCAGGAAGCTTATTTACAACGGAATACTAAATGAAGGAAAAATAGTACACATATTTAGTAATATGCATTGCTTGGTGTCTCATTAAAAACCTTATAAGGAAAACCCCATCGGAAAAAACCTTAGTAAGGGAAAAGGAGTGCATCGCGTATTTTACTCCCCCTGATGAAAATCTTGTTTCAAGTATTTGAGTCTCCGCATTCTAATCTTGTATACCATCTTCTCAAAAGTTGAAGGTGGCAAAGACTTAGTGAATAAATCTGCTGGATTATCACTTGAACGAATTTTTTGCACATCTATGTCAGTATTTTTCTGAAGGTCGTCTGTGCAGAAAAAGTTTTGTGAAATATGCTTCGTTCTATCTCCTTTTATAAATTCTCCCTTTAATTGGGCTATGCATGAAACATTGTCTCCGTATAATATTGTGGATCTTTTAACATATGCCAACCCACATGTTTCTTGAATGAATCACTAATCTCAATCATATACACTCCCTGGTTGCAGGTTTGAGATCGAGCTTTATGGGAATCGGATAAATAACCTGCATTTGCATTACCAATACGATCTGCACCACTTTTGTTAGCATTAGCAAGATAAATAAGTGCACTATCTATACCGAGATAGAGTATTTCAGGACCAATGAGTTCCTCATCCTCTTCTAGAGGTTGGAACGGATCCTTATTCACTTCAAGTGATTGAATATCCATTAGTGTACTTAATGGGTACACTTTGTCCATGTAAAAGCATTTTTAAGACCTTTTTGAAGCTCTTCTGGAGTTTCAATAAGATTTATGTCATCAACATAAACAACAAGTGTAACAAATTCTGTTGTTGTTTTCTTTATAAAAATACATGGATAAATAACATCACTTATGTAACTTTCTTTCAGCAAATATTCACTCAGACGATAATACCATATGTGCCCAAATTATTTTAAACAGTACAATGATCTTTGTAATCTGATCGAGTACTTTTCTCGAGACTTTGAGCTATATGCTTCAGGCATTTTAAATCCTTCAAGAATATTCATATAGATTTAATCAAATAAGTCATATAGGTTATGAATGGCATGATATCTTCAGGTGTCTGGACTGCAAGTCCGACCCTCACAATCTTTTACAATATTGTCCACTATATTGTATTAAATATATCGCCGACGATTATTTTGTATCAGTTCACAAGCAACATAACTTGTTGAGATATCATCACTTTCTTTATTTTCAGGTACCTGAACTTTTTCTGGAGTTTCATGAAATATTATGTCGTCTGCTCTTCTAGAGCTCATTTCCTCTTATTATGATCATTTTGATCATTACCTCCTTATAATTTTTCGAGAATTATTACCTTCGGAACCGATTGGTCTACCACGCTTCATGCGTACAGTAAACTCTATCCTTAATTTTAATAGGAGAATTTGCAGCTGAAATATGATATTTAATTTTGGATCAGCAAATGCTTCTGGCATTTTACTTGAATTACCTTCTAAGTGGGGATCATATTGATGATAACTCGATTCATATAGCATATTTTTCAGCTGTTTATTCTATCCCCCAAATAATAGAAAACTAACATATATTCCCAATCTTCTCTGGGAAACATATCTCTGTGCATTTGTGGTAGAGAAATTAATCATATACCATGCATCAAAAGATAGTAAAAATATTTGGTTTCTGATCCTAAACCAATTGTGAGGGGAGGACTTATCATGTATTGTTGGTCTGATGCATACAAGTGCTGTTGTATGCAATTTATAATATATTAGACCAACACATGAAGCTTTGTTCTGATAAGCAATTGTTTATCCATTAGTAGGAGGTATCCATTGCTAAACCAGCTTGGATATAAACTAGCATTATCAAGATGAACTATCTTGAATTCATAATCTGAAAGTTATGCTCTTAATTTGAGAAAAGCAATCTCAAATGCCAAACTGCAAGTTGACAATAAACATACATATAACCATCTTGTATATGCATCTATAAGTGGTTCACATGACAGGTGAACGAGCCCATATTCGCCTTTTATATATTTCATCAGTGGTCTTAATCCCAATATTAGTTGGTAGTATCAATTTATTATGAGAACAAGCAACACAGGAGCTTGAAGAATCTTCTAGTTCTTCAGTATATGCTTATCTGAATTCTCAAATAGCTCATTTAAAAATGGCAAATGAAAACTTCAAGTTTATCATGGCATGTGCTATCTCTTAGTAAACTTCTAGTTTACTATGGCATAAACTTTTGCATTAGTAAACTTCTGGTTTACTGTGGCTACCTTTTGTATTAGTAAATTTCTGATTTACTATAGCTGTTTTTGCATTAGTAAACTTTTGATTTACTGTGATACATGATATAGTACACATTGAAAAATAAGGCGGGTAATTTCTCACATACATATTTACGCCCTAAGCTTGTGGAAACATGAAGATTTTTAATATTTCAATCATTTGTAGTCTCAGCATGATTGTCATTTGTATTAGTAAACTTCAGGTTTACTATAACATATGTTTTGACCAAAGTCATATAATATGAATGACATATTTGTATATAAGCTCTTCGATAGACTTCATTTATTATACAATCTAATATTTATCGGACACTACTGGTGTCATTTGTTTCTAGACAAACAGTTAGCTCTTCAGGAGTTGTTGATACATTTGGTACTATCAAATATTGTTCAGACACTTCTGGTATCCAACAACTTTGTAACAGATGTCTCCTTTAAGGAAGATGCCATTAACATCTGAATATTTTATATCAAAGCGGTAATCACATAGTCATTATATCCTTTAGGGAAAGATACACGAGTTGTCATTTCCTTTGGGGAACTCGACAATTAACCATACCATATTAATGTGATTGTAGTAGAAAACATTCTACAAGAATGCTTTTACCTTGGAATGATATTTAATAAAATATTCCAAGAGATTTTACGTACACGGGTACGTGCGACAATGATCTTTATGCCACAAAAACAAGATCTATATCATTTGTTATTCTACCTCCTCATGAGGTGAGTTGTGGGATTTCATCATTCACTCCAGGGAACGAAAATGTGCTTCAAAAATAACTTTGAATAGCTTATTATTTTGTTTAAGCACAGAAAGACACAGTTTCATAATATTTTCCTGTTTTAGGAGAAAATTTTAATTGTGGTACTTCTTTAGGAGCAAATTTAAAATATAAAATATTCAATATATATTCTATTAAATAAATTACCTTTTCCGGAGGTGCATTGTAATATATTCACGTAAAAAATGCGTACATATTTACGAGCTTTATTAATATTGTCACATTCACTTCAGGGAATAAATTAATATATATCAAAAGTTTTCATCCTTCAGGGAATGGAACATAATTATTTGAATGTGAATTAATCACACCAAATTGTGTGACGGCTTAGAACCTCTTTTAAGATATTGGTATTTCAGGAGCAAATCGAGGCATGCAAGTAATATAGAGAAATTTTCTCTAATTTATCTTCAATTGTAACCATAGAAAGCCTAAATTATCACTTCTGGTGGTCATAAGCATATATCACTTCCGGTGGTTAGCAAAAATACAGTTATAATGAGATATACGAAATATAACCATTTCTAGTGGTTGTATATTTCTGGCAAACTCTGCTAGAGTTTAAGTTGATCTAATGATGTTATCCAAATTCTTCAAAATAAAATATATTATAATAAACATCATTATCAAAATATAACTTTTATTTATGTACAACAATTACATAACTATACTATTTATTACAAACAATAAAAATATTTACATTTCTACAGATTCATCACCGATTACATGACTTGTTTCTCCTTGTGGGAGTGCAATGTAATTAGGTACATCCAAATACATGAAGTCTAAATTATTTTCAGAAATAAAATTTGCTTCAGTATTTTCTCTGTCTTCTTCAAGGAGGCTTGATAAAGCTCAACCAGGTGCTTTGGCGTACGACAGGTACGTGACCAGTGCCCTTTTCCTCCACATCTTTAGCATAGACTTTCTGCATTTGGTTCTTGCACTGTTTCATGCTTTTGTTCCTTCCTTTTCCACTGCTAGTGGCGAGGAGGGTTCTTTAGTGTATTATTATTACCATGATTGAGATTTCTTCCCCTACCACGGCCATGACCACGACTGGGGCCACGACCTCTTCCACGTTTAGCTTGGTGGAAGTTCGACTCATTCACTTCAGGGAATGGACAAGAACCAGTAGGCCGGCTTTCTTATTTTTTCATTAATAGCCTATATGGTGCTCGGCTATAAGAAGATGTGAGATAAGTTCAGAATACTTTTTAAATTTTATCTCTCGATATTGTTGCTGCAGGAGCATACTCGAGGCATGAAAAGTGATGAAGGTTTTCTCCAACATATCATGATCAGTAATATTATCACCACATAATTTCAACTGAGAAATGATTCTGAACATAGCAGAATTATACTCACTGATAGATTTAAAATCTTGTAGTCTTATATGGGTCCAATCATATCGTGCCTGTGGAAGAACGACCATCTTCAGGTGGTCATATCTATCTTTTTAAATTATTCCACAGTATAACTAGATCTGTAATAGTAAGATATTCCATTTTCAGGCTCTCATCAAGGTGATGTCGTAGGAATATCATTGCTTTGGCACGGTCTTGGTTTGATGCCTGATTTTTGACTTTGATGGTGTCTGCCAGACCCATCGCATTAAGATGAATTTCAGCATCAAGCATATGTGGCTTTTGCCCGATATACCCAGGGCTAGAAATTCAAGTTTAGAAAGATTTGACATTATTTAATAAAAGAAAGTTCTTACCTCAGATACTTTCAAAATATTTGCTCGAGATGGTAGAGTATCGTGCTGATAACGTGTTATAAAAAAAAATAAAGTAAATAAATTGAATACAAGTATAGAGAGAGAGAGATCGATATATTATTGAACTTTCAAACTGGTGTACATAATGAACTGGAGTCTCTTCTATTTATAGAAGAAAGGAAGTTGATGTATAAGGTGCTACTGCAAGCTGCTGTGTAAGCTGCTATTATACCCGGTATGGATAATCTTCTACCATAGATAATATTTATCCATAACCGAGTACTGACGTGATAAGCTTCTTCAGAAAGCTGATGTGTAAGCTACTATTATACCGAGTATGGATAATCTTCTATTGGGGTGTAATTTTTATCCATAATTGGGTACTGAAATGATAAGCTTACCGATATGGATAATCTTCTATCGGGGTAATGTTTATCCATAACCGGATATTGAAAGGATAAGCTTATTATACCCGGTATGAATAATCTTCTACTTGTAGCAATATTTATCCATAACCGGGTACTGAAGTGATAAGTTTCTCCAGGAAGCTTATTTCCAATATAGTACTAAATAGATAAACATATTTATGGTGGAGTCACATGCTTCTTCACGAAGCTTATTTGCAACATAGTATTAAATGAATATTCATAAAAATATTTTGAAAATATCGTTTAGTAACAAATTTTTGAAAATTGACGTCAGAATTAAAGAAAATATCCCATTTGTTAGGATAAACGACAAAACTTCATGTCAAATTGTCAATATAGGTGAAAATAAACAAACAAAAGAATTAAATTAGCGGGCAAACCTTAAGTTTTGAATTTGAAGATTGACTAAAGGAAGTGTCCTCGTCATTTTTAATTCTTTTCCTTTTGAATGTTGATTAAAGGGAACTGTCCACATCCTTAAAAAGGTAAAAATATATCCACAATCTTCTAAATCCCACGCAAATTTTCCCTATCTAGCCTCCCCTTCATCTGATACTTCTCAAATTTACTACAGCGGGCCATGCTTACTGGGCCACCGACACGTAAATCTCTTTCTGTGTGGACCCATTTATACTCCTTTAAAGATCAAACCCTCAAATTCCAATATCCTGAGACACTATCACTCAATAATGTATCGCCACACACACTAAACACTTCTCAGAAAATCCCAAAAGCCCAAAAACCAAACCCTCTGTCTTCTCCCTTATTCTCGCTCGAATTTTAGCGGCGGCTATGGAGAATCAAAAAGTTAAGCTAATGTGTAGCTATGGCGGAAAAATTCAGCTTCGCCCACACGACTATCAGCTCTCCTACGTCGGCGGCGACACCAAAATCCTGACTTTTGATCGGAACGTCAAGTTTGCCGACATGGCTGCAAAGCTGAATTCTCTGTGTAATATCAACGCGGAGATTTGTATAAAGTACCAGTTGCCCGGTGAAGATCTCGATGCACTTGTTTCCCTTGTTGATGACGATGATGTGGAGCAGATGATGATTGAATACGACCGCATGCAGAAAGTTACTACAAAAACGGCTAGGTTAAGGCTCTTCCTTTTCTACCAAATCCGGTTGCCGTTATCCCCTTCGACTCCCGATTTTCTATTCGGGTTCGATAAGGAATACAACCCGAACTCGAACCCGAACCAGAACCCGAGTTTCACGCCAACAACGGATCTTCTGCAATTGCAAATCCCAGGAATATCTGCGGCTCCAGAAAATCCGGTTACGGATACGCCGAAAAATCAGGAAAGTGGTGACGGCACAGTGGCAGTTCCGAAAATTTCTGGCTCAGAGATAGTACGTGATAGTAGTAACTTGCTGGTGAAGAATGTTCAAACACAGCAAGGTTTACGTGAAAGTCACGTGACAGGTGGGGCCTATGGTAATGCGGTGCAGATGGTGTACGGGGTACCAATGATGATGACTGGTGGGTATCATACAACTGGGTTTGGACAGTTTGGTGTGCAAGGGTTAGTGGGTGGGGGCGGTCAATATATGGACCAACCTGTCTACAATTTCGTGCAAGCTACAGCAATGACATCGGTTATGGTCCCATCTGATCAGAAGATGATGGTGTCTACAGCTGATACCCTTAGCCGTGAAATCAAAAGTTGATCAACGTCATTTATCCAAATTGAGGTTTTCACAGAAAAAATTTAATTTGTGTTTCATACAATAATTGTATGAGGCAATTCTTTTATCTCACAATTTGGGATTAGGGTTCATAAATTTGTGACAAAAAGTAATATTATACAATTAATGTAAGTTATTAAAACTTCTCGTTTTCACATATCATGTTTATCCTTTTCTTTTCTTTTTTTTCCTTTTTTGGGTCAATATTGCTGATTCTAAAAAGTACATAGAGTAAATAGCGACTTATTTCTGGTTTCATTTTTTATTTTTTCCATTGTTATTTACTAGAAGTAACATGTTTACTCTTTTATGTGTAATGATTTGCTCTTTTTATGGAGTATATGTTTTGGTCTGAGACTTGAATTCTGGTCAAGATTAGCTGATATTCTTTAACATCCCCATTATGTGAGATTCTGCACGTTATCATACATTGTAAAAATGCTTGAGAACTTTTTCTTCTTCCTGCTTTTCCCCATAATTTGTAAAGTTTCTTTATCTGTGAGCTACAAACTTGATTCTTTTTTATTTTACATAATTAAATGGGTTACAGGTCACTAGAATTTTTGGGTATTCATGAGTCGTGATATTACGATTTAAACTGTTATTTCTTGACCACTAAACTGTACTGGGAACACATACTTTGGTATTAGATTTTGGAATCTAAGGGTCCTTTGATTCAATGCTAGTTATACTGTGGTGAGTAATAATTAAGATATATTAATGTAAATAATAGAAGTAAGGAAAAATCCTTTTGCCTAACTGAATTTGGCCAGATTGACCCAAATAGGATTAAATGCGTCTTTTTATGCCATTATTAGGGTAAAATTAATTTTTCAATATCAATAATATTCTTTTACTTTATTTTTAATTATTTCTCCCATTATTATTTTTTATCTTCTCAATACATGGAGAAGCTCAAAAGGTAAAACCTATTTGTCTTCTCAATGCAAAAATATTTTTTTATAAATTTCTTATACTTATTTACAGCCGTTTTTTTAATTAATATACACCTATATAATTCTCCATAATTAAATCTATATACATGTATTTTAGTGGACATTTCGTATAATTTTTAGTATTTGATTTGTATTTCATATATTTTATTGTATAATACTATTTTTCAATGTCCTACTATTTAAACAAAGATTCCTAAACCTTAAATCGTACTTAACCAATTATTCTTTGGCCGAAAATCTACTTAACCAAATTATTTTTTGGCTGAAAACCAAGTTAAACAAAATTCTTCTTCTAATCTCTTATCCTCTCCATTTAGTTAATAGATTAAGGATGCATTCTAATAAGAATAGTCCTTCAATGGTGTATGTTGTATTTTCGGGCAAAAGGCCGGGATTTTACTACTCATGGAGTGAATATTCTCTCATGGTAATCGGGGTTAAGCGTAGCATCTTTAAGTCTTTCAAATTTCATAGTGCGACCATATCGGCGTTTGATGAATATGAAAAATCTGTTGAAGGTAAATAAACTCAAATCCATGGTTTTTGTGTTAAAATGCTTGTTGGAGTCGAAAGTAGCTACTTTCATGCTTTCCAATACTATGATGAAGCTTTAGAAGCATTCAAAGAATTTCAAAATACAAGTTGTCCACAAGAAGAGTCATCTTCAAGATCGATAGTTGAAGAAAGTAAAGAAGTGGTGATTGATGAACGTGCAACAAGTGTTATTTCAACTGTTATGTTAGCGGGCATATTTATAGGTCTGAAGCTTTATGAAAATATTGGAAATTAATTATTTCAATTGTGGTTTTATGTATTTTTGTCTTAGAAAGTGTTTTTTATTTCTTTTTGATTTGCAAGGATGTTACCTTTACCTTTGATTATCTAGTATTGTAATGAATTTGGCATGATTATATATATGCAGTTTGATTTTATTAATTGCTTAACATTTTGATCATGTTTAATGTGCCATTTTCAGCATTCAACTTATGCATGATTGGTTTGTCATGTAAAAAAAAGTGAAAAATACCCGTATTAGAAAAGAAGGGGCAATAACGATTAATAGAATTGAAATCCTTAACTCTCAAATCTAGGCTTAAGAAAAGAAAGGGCAAAAATGATTAATAAAAATATTAATATTTAATAATTAAATAAATAAGCTAATCAAAGTAATTTAAAAAGTTAGATGACTCCAGGAATAGGAATAAGTTTTGAAGTTGAAAATTGAATTGTCTAAAGAAAATTATGAGAGTTTAATGATTTGTGAGAGTTAAAGATTTCAATTCCTACTATTAATATCACACTCTTTAACTGCAACTTCAATTTCAAATTCTCTCCATTAATCATGAGGTGGTCTTAACTTATCCTTATAATTATTTATATGGAATGCGTGTTTCTTTTTTATCTTCTTGAAGAAATGTAAATGATAGATTAGGTGTTTTAGTTTTTTTTGGTTTTGATTGTTGTGGTAAATAATTCTTATAATTATTTTTCTCATATGTATAATTTGTTACCTAATTGATGCTTAACTGTAAAATGAAATAGCTAGGTGTGGTTTGAAAAGAGTTAGAAGACCATATTTTTCTATAAAATAAAAAAAATACACAAAATGTACTAAATATAAATATTTTCATTGATAATAATTTTTGCCAACTTTGCATCATAGTTTAAATTATATTTGGACAAATTTTTTTAGCATAAAATACTAAAAAAAAAATAACATTTCCCTAATAAAAAAACATAGCAAAAACACCAATCTCCTTAAAACAATCTACTTAGAAGGTTGATTCACATACTTGGACACTTTAGAATCGGCCTCTGTGTCACTGCTAATAACAATGACAGGAGCACTTGGTTCTTCCTCCTGCTCAGACAGGAGTTCTTCAAACATATCATAGCAAGTAGTAAGAGGGTAGTGATCCAGCAGCATCCTTTTGACATAATCTTGTCCAATTTTCCGTGTGATCCTCAGCATAAGTAAGTTAGTTTCAGTCTTCAAATTCTTTAGCTTGTTTCTAACGTCCTGGTAGAGTATGTTATGGTTTACTGGTGAATCTTGAAGAAGTTCATCGATTCTCTTTGTTGGTATTTTGTCCATTGTTGTAATCTTGATTTAGAAAAGGATTAGTTGGATTATGATGTTAGAGTGTTAATAATGAATTGTATTTATAGGGTTAGGATTAGGGTTTATAATAATTGAATCACAATTTTCCATGCAACTCTTACACTCTTCAAAAAAAATTTCACAATGTTCAATAAAACCATTTAGATTCCCTAAAAATGAGTTTAATGAACTATATATGCGTAAGAAAATTTAATTTAAAAAAATAAAAACATGTCTTTTTTTATCCAGAATTATTATCTAGTAAATTATTATGACCAAGGTTTTTTAGCATTTTATGCTAAAACTATTGTCCAAATATACTGATAAATTTGGACAATAATAATTATTGTACAACTATTTTAATTTTACAAATAATATTCGAATACTTTACTGGATAATGTCACAATAATTTGGACTATATGAGATAACTAACTGCGATATGGTTAGTTATAAATTTGTAAAGTTTTCAAAGGTGATTAATACAAAATTTAGTTACCAAAGAAAAAAAAATTAGCCAAAAATATTATCAATGAAAAGATAAAAAATATATAACAAGTCGTTTTTTATCCAGAATGAATTACAAGTTGAATTATTCGAAATTAGTATTTTTGGAGGGAGACATTCAATGCAGCATTTATGTGTAATAGCTATTTAGCTTCTCTATAAGCTTTTATTATTTGTAGGTAGAATTATTCGAATAATTAGAATAATTTTTCTTATAAATATTTATTAGAATTTAAGTATTTATTCGTGAAAATTTGATTTAAAAAAAAATAAAAAGTAAGTCGTGTTGTATACATATATTATAAGTTAATTTAACCTTTCAAATAAATGAATTATAAATTGAATTCTTTGAGATTAATATTTTGAATTAGGAGGGAGGGAAACGTTTGGAGGGAGACGTTAGGAGGAAGGGCTGATCAATCAATGCAATATTTATGTGTATTGACTATTTAGATTCTCTATGAAGCTTTTATTATTTGTAGGTAGAATTAGGTAAAAGTTGCTTCCCAAAAATTTATTATTCTGAATCGGTTAAAATTTATTGTAACAAAATAATCTATGAAATTGATTTACTATTATAGAAGATTAAATTAATATGAAGATGGAAATTCATTCATTTTATTAACATAACATTTTCGCATAGATAAAAAAACAACAACCATAACTAAAGGTTAGAAGTTAATAGTACCAAGTAAAAAACGGATTAGTACAAAATAGGATATCCGTCTCCCTTCACGTCCACATCGAAGATAGCACGTAGTGGTGAAACATCAACGAACGTACATTTAATGACGAAACCTCGCATGATAAAATTATCCAATACAAAAAGTCTCCAGCCTATCTTGAACATTTTTTGACACCAAGTACAATCCACTCTATGCCACGATGGCGCAAAATCGCGTACTCTAATGTTGGAGAAAGATGCTTGTAGATTTTTCTTTGAATATTCTGAAATAAGGAAAAAAAAAGCAATACTATTAAGATTTCAAAAAATATAAAGGTTAAAAGCAATTCAAAAATTATATACAATACTGATGCATAACCAGATTGTTGTTGTCAATGCATGAATCAGTCATAGTCACTTCAAAAGTTGAAGGAATCTCTTCTTCAATATCACTAGAAGTAGAAGAGTAAGATATGTCGTCACTGCTAGTAGAAGAGTAAACTAGGGCTCGTTTGGTTGAGGGAGAGGCATCCATAGTTTAGGTTTGAGTATGTGAGTATTTTAAGTCTGTAGTGTTTTAGTATATGATCATATTTATAGGGGCCAAGCCAGTATCAAACATTACCCCCTTATCGAAAGGGTGTATTGAATGCTAATTTTCATGTCAGTGAAAAATGTATTTATTTTTGGCCAGTCTTTCTTGTTTTGTGTGAAGGGTGTATTGTTCATGTCAGCGGAAAATTTATGTATTTTTGGCAACACTATCTGGGTGTATTGAATGTTAAATTTCTTGCCAGTGAAAAAAATAACCTATTTTTGGCCACACTATCTGGTTTTGTTTGAATGGTGTATTGTTCATGTCAATGAAAGAAACAACCTATTTTTGGCCACAATACCTGGGTGCATTGAATACTAATTTTCCTGTAGGTAGATAAACTAACCTATTTTTGACCACGCTATGTGGTTTTGTTTGAAGGGTGTATTATTCATGTCAGTGGACAAAATAACCTATCTTTGATCAGAGTATAGACTTATTCGTATTTAATGATGTTGAATTGCATTTATAATTTCATGGGAAATTTTGTGTTAGTTTACTTGCATTTATTATTCGGTTTACAACCTTTTTTGAACTGAACACTATTCACATTCCAACTATATAGTTAGGGTTTTGTAGTTAGGGTAATGAAATAATACCAAAGTGATATACCAATGGAAAATCAAATGGGTCCGAAATCAAATTAAATATTACATAAATAAAAATGTAAGTCCTAGAAAATAAAATGACATAGAGATTCAATGACATATTACATAACTAAATAAAAACTAACAAAAGTTCAAAAAAACACAAAATGGGAATAAAAATCATAAATTTAAATACTAGTTTATTTCAACTGGATCTTGGATAGTTCCGCGGCCTTTTACGCGCAATTGGAAGACTACATAATTCTGTAGTCTCGACCAACTCCAATTTAATTAACCAACCCCGCTTGATGTTATTATTCATCACAAAATATTTTCATCCGTCTTTGAACCATCTCCGTTGACCCATGTTAATTTCCATAAACCAAGGCTGACCATCATATCGAAGAACCTCTGTGATATGTGATCCAGGAATATGGTCGTAAAAATATTTTGGAATATGCTGCAAACAAAAAGATTAACAATATGAAGATTTAACTGTTGGCTAAAATTTTAACAAAGTGGAAAAAGTTTTTAGAAAAAAGGTAGAACAGATTTATCAACATTCTATTTGATTTAATAAAAGTTAATTAACACTAAAATATTTAAATATTTTGTTGTTACTAAAAAGTTGTTACTTGCAGAAAAAACTGAACTAAAAAGATTTATAAATGCTAAACCAATAATAACAAAAAAGACCTATATACCAAAGCAGAAAAATCACTATCTATCTATTTTGTTAGTAAAATCAATACTCATTAAAATGAGAAATTAGGATTTTTTTTAAAGTAAAGCCACTAACAGGTTTTTTAAACAAGCGTTTTATAGTACCATTGTATATGATTCGAACCATACAATTTCTAAACATACATATTAAAACCAAATCCGCCACTCTATTTTTTTTAAAAAAGAAGATCTCACTTATCATATAGTCTTGCTTGATATATGACTCCTTCATGATCACTTCAAAAGATGAATTTGTATCCTCGTCGTTTTCAGAGGAGTAGCCGGATGGGGATCGTTAGGTAACGTTGGGAGAGGCGTCATGGTTGGGTTTGTGTGTTTATATAAGAATTAGAGTATTTTGTGTGTGTGTGTGTGTGTGTGAGAATGGGTATAACCTAACCATATATAGAAGAGAGAAGAGGAGTTCGACTACTTTTTATGGTAACATATACTACTTTATTACCTACCATTTTATTATCTCTTTAAGAAGCATTATTATCTTTTATTTTATTTAATGACTTTTTATGGTAAAGAATATTTTATAAAGATCCTTTTATAAAATAAGTAATAATAATTATGTATATTTTTAATGAGGTGTTCTTATATTAGTATCAAATAATATCATTTTATACAAGTTCTCATTCAATTGCAATTTCATTTGGGAAAAAAAATATTTATGAATAAAATATAGTCTTAATTCCCTTTTAAATTTAAAAATACATATAATTAACTATTATTAAAATGCTTAACTAATAGTTAGTATTTAGTGTGATTGAAAAATTAATTTATTTTTAATAAATTATTCAAATATATCATTAAACTTGAATAAAATACTATCGTTGTGATTGGGAGTAATATCATATGTTCATACTAGGGTCATACGTATCGGCCTACAACAACCATATAAGTCCATTGAATAATACGGTCGTAGTCATATGAACTTTCTGTTTATATACCGTGGTTGATATTTAGTAAGTGACCGTCTATGAAAATTTAATTCATTCGTTAGGGTCATACGTATCGGCATATAGTCACCGTATAGGCCCGCTCAATAATATGATTACCTATGCATAAACTATCGTTGTGATTGAGAGTAATATCATACGTTCGTACTAGTATCATACATATCGACCTACAACAACCATATAAGTCCATTGAATAATACGTTCATTGTCATATGACCTTTCCGCTTATATATCATGGTTGATATTTAGTAATTTACCGTCTATGAATATAATTTCATTCATTCATTAGGGTCATATGTAGCGGCCTATAGCAACCATTTAGGCCCATTCACTAATATTACTACCTATGCATATACTATCGTTGTGATTGAGAGTAATATCATACGTTCATACTAGGGTCATACCTATCGGCCTATAGCAACCATATAGGTCCATTGAATAATACGGTCGTAGTCATATGACCTTTCCTTTTATATATCGTGGTTGATATTTAGTAACTAACCGTCTATGAATATAATTTCATTCATTCATTAGGGTCATACGTATCGGCCTATAGCAACCGTATAGGATCGTTCACTAATATGATTACCTATGCATAAATTATCATTGTGATTGAGTTAATATCATACGTATCGGCCTACAACAACCATATAAGTCCATTGAATAATACGTTCGTAGTCATATGACCTTTCCGTTTATATATCGTGGTTGATATTTAGTAATTGACCGACTATGAATATAATTTCATTCATTCGTTAGGGGCATACGTATCGGCCTATAGCAATCGTATAGGCCTGTTCACTAATATGATTACCTATGCATATACTATATATCAACCGTATATGCCCGTTCACTAATATGATTACCTATGCATATGATATTGAAGTAATATCATACAGTCATACTAGGGTCATACGTATCGACCTATAGCAACTGTATATGCCCGTTCACTAATATGATTACCTATGCATAAACTATCGTTTTGATTGAGAGTAATATCATACATTCGTACTAGGGTCATACGTATCGGCCTACAACAACCATATACGTCCATTGAATAATACGGTTGTAGTCATATGACCTTTCCGTTTATATATCGTGGTTGATATTTAGTAATTGACCGTCTATGAATATAATTTCATTCAATATTATATTTCCAAGTCTGGTTTGCCATTGAGATCAAACAAGCTTGATTGCGATTGTGTAGCGTCAAACTGCTACAATTAAAATCAAACAAACACTATAAGATATGAGGATATGTTCAAGTAATAAATCAAATGTAGTTGCAAAATTATACCTCATTCACGTCTAGGTAACCATCAATGTTTATACCTCTGCCTTGCGTATTACCCCTGCCCCTGCGTCCACTACTTCTACCGCCATTTCTACTAGCACGATTACAACAAACCCTACCACCCCCTCTAACACCAGTTCTTGCGCCATTATTAGCTCCAAACACACCACGCGGCTGTGAACTTGTAATGTAAAATTCAATTCTTCCTCTATATTGATTCAAACGCGTCCTGCCATGTGAATTAGTGTACTGGGGATCTCGTAGAGTTGTGCTTTCATTATCATCTGAGTCATCCTGGTCGGGGTTTGGCACGGCCATTTCGTCATCCCAGTTTTGAAGATCATGCACGATCTTCTTCAAATTATGCTTAACATATTGAACCTTCACGATAGTTCCCATCGCTATATCACATTTAATGTCAAAATACTTCAACATGCTCCTGTATGTCTTGTACTCATGTGCCATGGTAGGGTAACCAACTTGATGGAACTGATTCAAGTGTGGCCTGATAACATCTCTTCTCCACCTCGATAGTATATACCTTTCATCAATTTTATCAATCTTCTTATGCGACATGATCTTGAGTATACGACAACAAAGCATCTTTCTAGACTCGAACCATTTGCAGTTGCAACTAAAATATCCGCCGATAGTATATATTCAACAATACAGTCAACTGGATTTCCATTATTTTTTATTATAACTGAATAATCACTAACGATGAATTCCTCAACACCAGGGACAACTTGATGATCATCGGGGCTGCTGACTTCACAATGGTGCAATTTCCTTAGTTCTGTCTTGAAAGATTCATAGACTATATGCGTATAACATTGAGTTACCTGCTCCTCCCACTTGAACATTGACTCACACACAATATGAAAACCCTTTGACATGTATTCCGCTTCCAATTCTTTCTCATGCTTAGATCTTAGAGCTAACTCATACTGGTGAACAAACATCGTAAGAGTGCTTTGACGGGTAATATATCCATCGAAGAACGCATGCATACCCTCAATGCTTTGCGTAGATAGCATACCAACCCAAAAATATACATCAAGGTACACAGGAACCCATTTTTCTTTCTTAGAGTAAAGCTTGTTGAACCAATTCCTCATATGAAAATTATACCTTGCAATATATTCTGCCCATTTTGTCTCAAAAACTTCAACACTGATGCTATCAAGGACCATGGATTTGAATTCTCCACGTGCAATTTTAGAAGGACGAATACCACTTAAGTAAATTGGCAACTTTGAAAATATATGCCAAATACAATACCTATGTATTGTATTTAGCATCGCCTCAGCAAGGGCTACCTTAATGCTCTGACACTGATCAGTTATGGTCGCATCTGGATGAATATTTCCCATGGCATCAAGCCAAGTTCTAAAAACCAACTTATAACTATCGATATCTTCATGAGACATGAGAGCACATCCTAGTAAAATTGAAAGCCTATGGTGATTGAGCTAACAAATGTTGCACTAGGCATATTATAATTATTCACAAGGTACATCGTATCAAAGCATATCACATCACGGAATTGCTCATACGCCAACTTACCGTGCGAATGCACCCATGCCACATTTCGAGGCCTACCAAAATTATCGACGTCTATTGAATAGAAAAATTCCCTATCCTTTACCAGTATTTCACAAAAAAAAGTTGAGCAGCAACTATGCGTCCCCTTTTTTCATTTCAAAATTCCTGCTCTTCAAAATAAAGTTTCTACAATCCTTTGGAGTGCAACCCAGATTTTGAGGTCCACTACGTTGAACCTCAGGAAGCCTAATATTCTTGGAGGGTCTAATGCCAGATATATTGTGGGCTACAAGATCCCTCTTCAAAGAATCACAAACGGACCTATGTCCCGCCATCAGTCGCTATACGGATGGGAGCAACTCATGGTTGTGATCGTGAACGACCTTTGATACTCGCCAAGAACCATGTTCATCCAACACAGCAGCTAGCCTAGCTTTACAGTCGTTACTCTTGGTTCGGCAAATCCTAGCCCTATCACAACAGAAAGTTAGGTATCTGGCAGTGGCATCGCCCTTCTTGTTGGAATTTCGTTTGACGACAGAGAATCCTTTCAGTTTAGCATGTTTTTTGTAGAATTCTAACAAAGTATCTTTATCTCTAAATAACATTCCAGAGATTGGACCTACAACCACATCCTCTTCAGTGAATTCATTCTCCACTTCCAGATCAATATCACATAACACTAAATCATTCCTAAAACCCGCTCCTCATCATCGTTAGATTCTCCGTGATATTCTCCATCATCATCATCATCATCATCATCATCATCATCATCATCATCATCATCATCATCATCTAAGTGCACAACATTGTTGAAACTGCCGTGAGAATCAACATCGACTTCATCATTCAATAAACTATCATCTGATTCCATTCCTAAAGATATATACAACTCATCCAACCTAGTTTGTTGGTTCATATTCGTGGTTGTTGTATTTGTATTGTGCTCACTTGGATTCATATTTTCTTGCACCATCGAATTTTCTTAGTGCCCCTTCACTTGGTTTGATAGGAAGGAAGAAGAAGAATAATAAATCGTATAGGAAGAAGTTCCAATCGTATATACCGTATAAAGGAAGAAAATATACTGTATATACCGTGTAAAGTAAGAAAATATAATAATTTGTATTTTATAATTTGTCTTCTGATAAAATACACATAAATAAAATTGATATACACAAATATAATACAAGACTCTTCATCTTCCTTATTAAATTTTCGCATAGTTTCAAGAAAAGAATTTAATTTTGTGTTTTTGGAGGGAAAAATATAGGTTTTATATCTAGAGGGGCTTGGTTTCTTTTTACTGGTGTGGCCAAAGTTGGGACACACCAATTAGGTCATTTATCAGCTCTCTAGTAGTAATTGAGTTCTTGCATTACTTATTCTGGTCAGCGGTCACCTTTCTTAGCTATACATCAGCCCATAGACTACTCATACGTATAAGCTTAAAATATACGTAACCTAGTGTTTGAAAATTTAGTTTCTTCATTATATCAAGTATGTTTGACGAGGCAATTTGCTAAACTTCTTTTTGTTTTTCTTATTTTTTTAATAATGAGCGACATTACACGTTGTTCCTTACTCAAAGTTTGCTAACCAAACTAAACCAATCAATTAAAACAATAGGTATTACTACTAATTACACAAAAATTGTTAAATAGCGGACTGTGCATTTACCTAAATCTGAATTATGGAATCATCAGCCAGTAGCTACTTCTAGGTAGGAACTAGGAATGAAACGCATGACACCTATCGTATGCTACAAGTAATTATATACCTTATCTGTTCTAAATTTACTTACCCAAAAGTGCATTTGATCAATGTTCAGACCTTAGGTAACTTATTCTGCTTTCATTGGTTTAATAAGCATTTACTACATGTTCATATTCATGTCAGAACATGTCATCGTCAGTAACCATATTAATTTGCTCTCATGTTCGGTGTTCTGAGCAAATTATTGGTTCATCATTCATGAATCACAAGCATTTTTCAATCCCAAGATTCCAGTATGTGGATAGAGTCTCTTGATAGGCATTTAAGGATGACGAAGTTGCTAACGGCCCATTTCTTGCTGAGGTTTGGATCTACAAAAATTTAGTATATCTAGCAAAAGCGTAGTAATAGTGCGGGCTAGCTATTCTCAGCTCTGTAATTAAAAAATAGACATTGTCATGGAATTTCAAATTCCATAAGTACAACTTTATAGCAAGTCCTCGAGTTTCACCGATAGAATTTGAAACTCTAGTGGCTATTTTTCAATCACATAATTAAAAAACGGTAAAGGGCCAAATATATTTTTGTATTTTTGAAAATAGTCTAAGAATATCCCTCATTATATTATTGGGTTATATATGTCTATGTCGTCTTACTTTGAAACAAAAATACCCTTATTTTGTATGGACTGACACGTGTCAGCACCAAATTAAAACGAGCCATTTCTTTTTTACCCGATCCGTTTAAAAGAAACCCACCACCCGACCCAAATTTCACCCCACTTAAAATACAACCTAATGTAAAAAAGATCCCCTCCGTTGAAACAGAAAGAAGCGAAAAATTAAAAGAGAAATTTATGAAGTTGAACCCATTTTACAGCTCTGAATTGTTATTTCCTTTGATTATCATCTAATTCATTTACATCTCTGGAGATTTATTCTATTGAAGTTTAATCATTAAATTTTGCATAGCGCTAAATTTCACTCATAACGTCCCCATGACAGGTGGACACGTCCCCCATGATAAGGGCGACCCAAGCAAGGGTGAGTCCCAAATCGGCAAAGAAGGAACGACGTCGTTTAGCACCTGCCCTTTTTGCTTAGTGGAAGCCACCAACTTTTGTACCGTTTTTTATTTGTTCGAGGAAGGTTTCCTATTATATAACTGAAACCTTCTCTTGTAAAAAATAATCAGTATTATTCTCGAATAATACGATCTCTATTCTCTCTCTCTCTCGAGTTCATAACCATTGCTTCCTTATTAAGCTAAGTTTATTTTTTTTATCATCCATTTACAGATCAACGAAAAACTCTCGAAGTGATAATCATCTGTTGGGCTTATTATATTTCATTACGATTTACCCCCATATATTTTTGATTGTTTTTAGGCTTACAAAATACGAATATAATTTTTGAGCTAAACAATTTGGCGCCGTCTGTGGGGATTTCGAGAATTAAAATCATAGTTTGCACCTAGAAGACTATCGAAAACCCTTCTTTACAACAAAAAAATGAAAAATGGCTGGCAACAACGCAAGAATGAAAATAATAGCAGATGTTGCAACCAATCTCATCGGCCCTCTCAACAAAGCCAGTGAAGATGGGGTTTTGATTACAACCCCTAGTACTACCTGGAGCGGAGAAATCCCACGCCCACCGCCCGAAGATCTAACGATCTTGCGGGAAAAAGGCGCTTCCATCTCGACATCTGAAGAAGCACCCCCGGAGGTCAGGAAACTACTAGAAGAGTGGTTAACAAGCACTCTAAGCGGCTTGGTTGAGAAGTCACCTCGACACAATGTCAGATGCAGGCCAACCTCTGATCTTGCTGCAGTCGAAGGCGAACCCGAGGTCACCCGCGCAAACAACGTGCCCCTCGATACTCGGGCCAACGGTGACGCGCTCACAGCCATCCTCAAGAAGATGGAGAAAATGGAAAACAAAATTAGTTCATTCCGTGACCAGATGAAGGAACACCAAGAAAGGGTGGACAAAACCCCTGGTGCCCCCAAAATGTTGCCGAAACGTGACGTGGGGAGGTTTCTTGAACAACTCTACACGGAAGAGGCTGCACTATACCCCATTTCGAAAACCTTCAAAATGCCACCTTATCTGAGAGTGTACGACGGAACTACAGATCCCGAGGACCACTTGATCCACTACATCACTGCCGTAAAAGGTAAGAACCTCTCAAAAGAATAGGTACCCTCCGTACTACTGAAGAAGTTTGATGAAACACTAATAGGGGGAGCAATGACCTGGTATTCCCAGCTACCGGCCAAAATTAATTCCACATTCGAGGAAATGGCGGACAAGTTCGTCACCGCCCATGCAGGAGCTAAGAAAGCAGAAGCAAGGGTCAACGACATCTTTGACATTTGGCAAATAGTAGGGGAAGGACTCAGGGACTTCCTAGCTAGGTTCAATAGGGTAAGGATGAGCCAACCTAACGTATCAGAAGGCATGGCAGTTGCTGCTTTCCAGAATGGGTTTAGTAAAAACGGCTCGAGGGCGACCAAAAAACTACTCAGCCGCCTCATGAAGTACCCCCACCACATGGGAAGAGATCCACAACACTCATTGCGCTGAGGTGCGTGCAGACGAGGACGACCTCAATGGGCCAACCCAACGTCTAATAACGATACATCCAAAGTCCAGGAGGGATCGACGCAACGAAGGACGACCAAAACAAGGCCCACGTCCCAATAGGGAGAGAAACCAACCCTACATCAGACCCTCTCGCCCATCGCCACCTAGGCACGCGGATGCACTACAGTGACATGTCGCCCCACTATGAAACGACAGAGGTACGCCACTATCTGCCATAATTTTTGTGTGTCCCCTTCAGAGATAGTGTACGCACTTGATAAGCTGGGCAACAAGGTGCAATGGACGGCAAAGATGAAGTTGGACCCCATCACCAGAAAATCAAATGCCTTATTTGAGTTCCACTAGGAACATGGGCACAAAACTGAAGACCGTATAGGTCTACGACAAGAGGTGATCAGGATGTTGAACCAAGGGTTCTTGAGGGAGTTACTCAGTGACAAAGGAAAAATCAACTTTGCACGTAGACAGGAGCAACACCACGGGCAACCAAAGCCGCCCTCACCGGCCTCCACAATCAACATGATCATTGGAAACAATGACGATTCGGCAATCAACCATGTCAAGTTCACCACTACGCACAAACTGAAGCGAACTATCGCCTACGAACGGTATGACGACTTTGAAGATAGTATCATTTGATATGTATGATGCCAACGGTTTGCCTTTCCCTTATTATGATGCTTTAGTTATTAGTTTACGTATCACAGATACAGATGTTAAATGAATTATGGTTGATGACGGCAGTGGCTCTTGTATTATCCACCCGAGGGTCCTCGTACTAATGGGACACGAGGATAAGATAATACTGTGCTGCATAACACTATCCGGTTTCCATAATGCAGTGGAACAAACCTCTGAAAAAATATTGCTACTCTTCCTAGCGGGAGGAGTCACGCTAGAAACAACTTTCCACATGATGAACTAGGAGACAACATACAATGTCATCATCGGACGACCGTGGATACATGCTGAATATTGACCCATTACATCCGCCTGTACGGCAAATGAGAAGAAAACTCAACGCCGCGATCAACGAAGCGGTCGATGAAGAAGTAGACGAACTTCTAGCCAACGGCTCCATCAGGGAATCAAAGTACCCTCAGTGGGTTGCCAATGTCGTCATGGTAAAAAAAAGAGAACGGGAAATGGAGAATGTGTGTAGACTTCACCGACTTAAACAAGGCATGCCCAAAAGATTCTTTCCCGCTGCCCCACATTGACCAGCTAATAGACGAAACCGCGGGGCATGAGCTGCTAAGTTTCCTAGATGCATACTCCGGTTATTACCAAATCATGATGGCCGAAGAGGATCAAGAAAAAAAACCTTTAATCACCCACCGGGGGACATACTGCTACAAAGTAATGTCCTTCGGGCTCAAGAATGTAGGAGCTACGTATCAGAGGCTGGTAACCCAAATATTCAAAGAGCAACTCGGTAAGACCATGGAAGTCTACATTGACAATATGCTAGTAAAATCGGCAAGGAAAGATGACCATATCGGCCACCTAAATGAGGCCTTCGAAATACTGAAGAAGTACTGGATGAAGTTGAACCCCGAGAAATGCGCCTTCGGCGTAGCTTCAGAAAAACTCTTAGGATTCCTCATATCGCAATGAGGAATCGAGGTCAATCCAGACCAGATCAAGGTGATAGACACAAAACATGAGGTGCTGAGTAGCAATAAACAGGTACAGAAGCTGACGGGGCGTATAGCCTCCCTGTCCCGGTTCATCTCACGGTCATCCGATAGGTGCCATCAATTTTTCAATGTATTGAAAAAAAATCACGGACTACAATGGGACGAGGAATGCATTGAAGCCTTGAGAAAGCTGAAATCATACTTGTCTTCACCACCTTTGTTGGTCAAGGCAAGTCTGGGCAAACCCGTGCTAGTATATCTGGCCGTATCATAGGTCGCTGCCAGCGGCGTTCTAGTTTGCGAAAACAAAGGTAGAGAATCCCCTATCTATTACATTAGCAAAACCCTAGTGGACGGCGAAACTCGGTACCCACACCTCGAAAGGTTAGCATTGGCAATGGTCGTAGCTTCACGAAAGCTACAACCCTATTTCCAATGTCACCCCATAAAAGTGATAACGACCTTCCCATTAAGAAGCGTTCTACACAAGCCTACATTATCGGTCCGGCTCGTAAGATAGGTCATTGAGCTCAGCGAGAAGAACATCTCATATCTTCCAAGAACCGCCATTAAGTCGCAAGTCCTTGCCGATTTTATAGCCGACTTTAGCGCAGAAATCCTACCAAAAGCAGAACTTGAGGCACAACATCCCTCTACCAATAACGGCCTATGGTTCCTTTATACTGATGGTGCCGCTAATGCATCGGGATCGGGACTGGGACTCATGCTCGAGGTCCCCACGAATGAAACGATTCGCCAGTCCATGCGATGCCCCTAAATGACTAACAACAAGGCTGAGTATGAGGCCGTTATTGCAGGCATAAAGCTGGCCATAAATATGGTGCTCGGCGGCTCAACCTCCATTGCGATTCCCAACTCGTGGTAAACCAAGTCATATAAACTTACCAGATCAAAGAACAGTGATTGCCAAAATACTAGTAAGAGATCTGCAAGTTAATAGCCATGTTCGATGAGTGCCGCCTAGAAAAAATCCCAAAGGCACAAAATATCAAAGTAGACGGTTTAGCAAAACTGGCTACATCTACGAAAAACTTCAACAAAGAGAGCGTAGTCACTCTCCTCCACTCCACCATCGATCACACTGAGGTATTCTCTTTAAATTTGATTTGGGACTGGTGCTACCAGTTTGTATCTTATCTATAGGTGGGGACGCTGCCACCCGACAAGAAAGAGACAAAGCAATTCCCCACCAAACAAGGCCAGTACTTGAAGAAGCACACGAGGGTCACTGTGGTGCTCATACAGGCAACCGCGCTGTCGTACGATGCATAATACGGGCCAACTAACACTGGCCCACCATGAAGAAGGAGGCGGCAGAATACATTTTCCAATACAAGAAATGGCAAAAATACGCCCCCATCATACACCAACCAGGAGAGCCCCTCCATTCAGTCACCTCCCCATGGCCCTTCATCAAGTGGGGAATAGACATTGTCGGCCACCTAGCCACATGACGGGGAAAGGTACAATTTCTATTAGTATTAACTGACTGTTTTTCTAAGTGGGTAGAAGCAGGTGCGTACGCACAAATACGCGAACAAGAGGCAATCGACTTCATCTGGAAAAATATTATATGCCACTTTGGCATCCCCAAAGAAATTAGTTGTGACAATAAACGACAGTTCATCGGTCAGAAAAAGATCGAATTCTTCGAGAAATGGAGCATCAAGAGAATACATTCCACGCCATATCACCCTGTCGCTAACGGCCAGGCGGAATCCTCCAACAAAACAATATTAAACATATTGAAGAAGAAACTCGAGGATGCCAAAGGGCCATGGCTCGAGCTACTACCCGAGGTATTATGGGCATACCAGACTACACCCAAATCCATCACAGGAGAAACACCATACTTGCTGGTCTACGGAACCGACGCAGTCATACCCATCAAGGTAGGCGAACCAAGCCTAAGATATTCACACACCAGTGGAATAGAAAATGACGCCAACAGACTCCATGACCTCGACGAAGCTGAGGAAAGGAGAGAAATAGCCCACATCAGAATGGTGGCCCAAAAGCAAAAAGTCGAAAGATGCTACAACATAATGGCCAAAATAAGACCACTCAAGGTGGGAGATTACGTCCTCAAAGCCAAGACATTGGTATCCAAAAACCCAACTGATGGAAAACTGGGCACAAACTGGGAAGGACACTACAAAATCACAGCAGTAGCCAGCAAAGGCACATTCTAGTTGGAAACAATGGAAGGAAAATTCCTCCAAAACAATTGGAACGCTACTCACCTAAAGTATTTCCACTTCTAAAGGCATCTCATGAGTCGTACTCTTTTTCCCTTACCCGAGTTTTGTCCCAATTGGGTTTTCTCGGGGAGGTTTTTAACGAGGAAACGGAGGGGACACCTGGAGATATTTGTGGGACAAGTTTATCATGCAAACCTCTCCTTACGACCTCCAAGATGACATGATAAAGGAACTGGACTAGCTTGATCTCCAATGTATGAAAGGCTACGACCATCTCCAATGTATGATAGGCTACGGCCACCTCCAATACGGGAAAGGCTACGACCATTTCCAATGCGTTAAAGGCTAAGGCCATCATCAACAATGATCGATCTCAGATTTGACCACGGTGAATAAACGACTCGGCAACAGCCGAAGTCACCTACATGGCCAAGGCCATCAGTTCTATCATGACCAAGTCCATCGATTACATTATGGCTAAGGCCATCGTTACCAGCGGTCGACCTATGATTCGACCACGGTAAATAAAATGACTCGACAACAGTCGAAGTCGTCTACATGGCCAAGCCTATCAGTTCTATCATGGCCAAGGCCATCGATTACATTATAGCTAAGGCCATCGTCTCCCACGGTCAACCTAAGATTCGACCATGTTAAATAAATGACTCGACAACAGTCGAAGTCGCCTATATGGCCAAGGCCATCGATTACATTATGGCTAAGTCCATCCTCACCAAAGGTCGACCAAAGATTCGACCACGGTGAATAAACGACTCGACAACAGTCGAAGTCGTCTACATGGCCAAGGCCATCAGTTCTATCATGGCTAAGGCCATCGATTACATTATGGCTAAGGCCATCGTCACCAACGATCGACCTAAGATTCGACCACGGTAAATAAATGACTCGAATACAATCGACGTTGCCTACATGGCCAAGGACATCAGATCTATCATGGCCAAGGCCATCGATTACATTATGGCTAAGGCCATCCTTACCAACGGTCGACCTAAGATTCAACCACGGTGAATAAACAACTCGACAACAGTCGAAGTCGCCTACATGGCCAAGGCTATCAGTTTTATCATGCCCAAGGACATCTATTTCATTATGGCTAAGGCCATCCTCACCAACGGTCGACCTAAAATTCGACCACGGTGAATAAACAACTCGATAACAGTCGAAGTTGCCTACATGGCTAAGGCTGTCAATTCCATTACGTCTAAAATCGTCGATCTAAGATTCGACCAAGGCCGCCAACACCGACGGTCAACAAAGAGCCCAACAAAAACTCTAAAGAACGAAAGAACAACAGTGGCAAAGGAAGGAAGAGAAATTATATTTCATTTACCCAAAAATATACATACAACGGGTCCTACAAAAATTCCATCTACAAAAATATTAATTTTACAAGCCCTAAGGGCCTTCACCACCCCTTCCACCGCGACCAGCCCGGTCGCCATCAGATCTGCTGCCGTCCCTAGGATGATAAGCCCTGGAAATCCACGAGCTGGAGTCTAGGCGGTTGACATCCTCAGAATTATAGCCCTCCCTACCAGGCGAGTTGGAGCTATAACCGGCCGCTTCACGGGCAACGCGAGTAAACTGCCGCTACCTATCTACTTCCACCTCGGAAGCTCAGCCCGCCACCAAAAGCTCCTCAAAGACGACCAATCTAGCATCATGGTATACCCATATCTCGTGCGCTTCACGGTGCACGGCATCTTGCGGGGGCAATCTCCGAAGGACCTCAACTTCGACCATCCTGGCATCCAGCTCAGGTACAAGGGTAGTAACCTGAGCCCGTACTTCCGCAGCCTCAGTCGCCACCCCACGGCTGATCTCCAAGTCCTCCTCCCTTGATCGAAGGAGAATTTCTAGTTCATTATTTTGGGCCAAGGCAGCCATTAACTGCTCATCCAACTCCTTCAGCTTAGTCGCCTTCTTCTTCAAAAGATCATTTGATTCTTCAACGCCCTCGTGGGTTGTCAAGAACTGGGGATCCTGTCCAAACATGTCTGCCAATGCCCGATGCTTGGCACGAACCTCTTTGTACTTTTTCACCATTTTGGCGAAGGTGGCCGCTCTTTTTTTCTCACGCCACCTTCGCTCTACCTCCAAGATGAGGGTTTGAAAAAGAAGAAAAAAAACGCGTCAGTACATACCACAGTCGCTTTGAACGACAAAAAAAGGGCTAAAACCTACCTGCAAAGTCGAGCCGGCTACCCATTTCGACATGTCCCCATTGCTGACACTTCTCAGCAACTCATGCTCCGCAGCCGTGCACAACAAGGTCATGTCTGCTGTGGCCTGCTCTCTATCTTCTAATAAGTTGTATCCTCTAGGGATCATAATGCAATGAGTAGACCGACTCTCCATAATCTCCACACGGGCCGAGCTGCCCGGTACTTCCTTAAGAGCGGCTTCAGAGACCTTCCTCTCTTTCTCCCCAGCTGCCTCATTAATAGCGGAGGATGACTCGCCTCCTGATGCACGAGCCAAACAGGTGGTGGCAGCTGCTCTCTGAGAGACCATTCCCCCAGCACGAATGGCCTCAGCTATACTTGGCGAGGCTCACTGGGACTCCTTGCACTCTCGAAGGATATGCCTTTGCCAGTAATCAACAGTGCCTCTTTTTCTTAGGTGGCTCCTCTCCTACGGAGGCCACCTCTGTTGGAGAAATTTCAGGTGTCGGCACAGGAGCACTTTTAGGTTCTGTTGCTACTGTAGCCTCTGGTACCTCCACAGAGGTAGCCTCAGGCACCGCCTCTAATACGGCTGACGATGTAGTCCCTTGTTGGGGAATCGAAATGGGGCTACCTTTGGGTGTGCTTCCCACAAGTATATCCTCCCCATCGGAGTCAGGATCTGACCTAGACGGGCCAACATCGGCCTTCTTCTTCTTTGTCCTTATGGAAGCACCCCGACCTGGCTAACAAAAAGCGCATCAGGTATGAAGATCTCCAAGCTAAGACAAAATGTAAGAAAATAGGGAAGTTTGTTGCCAGTTGGGCCATAGAACCTACGAAATTTGGGCCAAGAGGGGCATCTCTTTGCATATTGTATCAACCCCACCACCCAAGACCTAATGTCGTCGACGGGACGAGATGATCGAGCCACCACTGAAAAAAGGAAGAAAGTGAGTTCAGAATTAGGTCAGTCAAAATAGAATGTTGCAAAGTTACGTACAGAGATACTTACATCCTGCATTCCACGTCTATGGAAATCCTTTAGGATCGGACGCTAAGTGGCTCGTCCTAACGTAAAAGAATCTACACCAGAACTCATGATTAGCTTTGTCATCGGTCCTCACGACAAAGCTCTTCTTGCCACGACTCCTCAGTTGGAGCATGGTACCCATCATATAACTGGGGCTGATTATCTGTAGCAAATGGTGAACGAAAACAACGGCCCTGGCCTCACCCGCAAGCGTGGTAAATATCCGACACACCTTCAGGGCGTAAGGTGTGAGCTGAGCGGACATACTTGATAGGAGCGACAAAGCTCTTCTGCCAAAGGGTTAATCGGAAAGCTATACCCAATCTTAAGGGCATATTCATAGAATGTACAAAACTCGGGCATATGTACATTGGCATGGTCCGTCCCGGCTGGAGCTATCTCAACGTGATCAGGATTGTTGTACCTGGTCCTGATGACGTCCAGGTGAGACTGAAGTAAATCACTCTCCTCCCAAGGATGATAGGGGCTTGCCGTATTGAAGTCTTTTCTCGCACTCAAATCCTTCGGTAAAATGTTGTCTATCGTTAAATGAACTAGGGTTTTTTTCGCTCGTTCTGCTTTGCCATCAAAAGTGTGTGGAACCCTAAAAGGGGCACTGCCCTTAGACTTTTTACTTTCTTGGCATTTTTCCATAATACATAGTGAAAGAATGAAGTGTTGGTAGTGAGTGAGATAATTCTCAAGAAGGGTATATCTCTAAAAATGATATAACTACTGCAAGAAAGAAGGATTAAGAAAGAAACAAAGGAAAACTTTCTAAAACATCTAAAGATGAAACTCTTTGAACCACTCTCCTATTTATAGGAGAAAGGCACGCGGGAATCAAAGAAGTTCAGTTCTGAAACCGGCACCGGAACCCGAAATGTCACGTCGCATTCTGAACAGTTATAATGATGACGCATGTGACTGTTGACGTCACCTTAAAAAAGGTGGGTCACACGTCAATGGTCCAACAAATGCTATTCACATTTGTGCTCTGCAAAGGAGGCGCCTACGGGCACGACCAAATTTCCGTAAAAAGCAAATGGTGCATGTCCGTCCATTGAAGACGATCATCGAGTACGTCTCCAATGAACGGTGGGACTAACTGTATAGGGCTAAATTTGTCTCATAACGTCCCCACGACAGGTGGGCACGTACCCCATGATAAGGGCGACCCAAGCAAGGGTGCGTCCCAAATCGGCAAAGAAGGAACGACGTTGTTTAGCACCTTCCCCTTTTGATGAGTGGAAACCACCAACCTTTGTATTTTTTTTATTTCTTTGAGGAAGGTTTCCTACTATATGAAGGAAATCTTCTCTTTGTAAAAAATTATAAGTATTATTCTCGAATAATACAATCTCTATTCTCTCTCTCTCTCTCTGTCAAGTTCATAAAACGTTGCTTCCTTATTAAACTAAGTCTATTTTTTTATCATCCATTTAGAGATCAACAAAAACTCTCGAAGTGATAATCATGTCTTGGGCTTGTTATATTTGATTATGACTTACCCCTATATATTTTTGATTATTTTTAGGCTTACAAAACACGAATATAATTTTTGAGCCAAACAATTTCCTTCATTGTCCATCCTTTCTTCTTTTACGTTTTGTTTTCTAACATCTTTTCTTAACACTGGCTTCATAAAGCAATATAACGTTTAAGGGCAAATTATTTGGTATTTTAATCTATTATGGGTTCTCGGAAGTGGCGGAAGAAGGGGAAGATTATTGCAATAGACTAGTTGTCTCCGTCAACAATCAAGGTTTTTTATGCTAGTCACTTGATACATGCGTAACACCTGAAGGGGTATGAGAGTTTTTCCAATTAAAGTGACATTATTCGAAATTTTATTATTTTATTATTAGAGTGGCCACTTGTAATAGTTTATTTGGTGTCCCAAGTCACCGGTTTATTTTAAAATCCCAAATCGAGGAAAATTTTATTTTTAATGTCTGCGAACCAGAAAATCGAGATAAGGAATTCTGTTAACCCGGGAGAAGGTGTTAGGCATTCACGAGTTCCGTGGTTCTAGCACGGCCGCTTAGTAATTATTACTTGGCTTAAATTGTTTAACTACTCATCTTTAGAGCCTATGTGCATTTACCTTTAAACCGCTTTTAATTACTTGATATTTCATAATTAAAGAATTGAGTTACGCGTACGTATACTCTTTTCCATTGGCACGTTAAAGATCATGCCACACAAACATGTGCACAATTAGTAATGCTTTGTTTATTTTTAAGAAAAAAGTTTGGTTGAAGTTGCGCGAACGCATACTTTGATATATTTTGGGAGTCATAATCATGTCACGCGAACGTGTACACAATTATAATGATTTAATTAATAAAGTGCAGCCCTAAAGCATTCTAGCGAATTTTTTGATTTATTTCTTTCATAAGTTTGAGATTATTGTGAAGGCTACGAGTTATGGAAGAATATCTTTGTGGAAGAAAGGCATTTTAGCCATTTGGACCAAATATAACAATTATACAATTATAGAAGAAATGAGCATGATTTTGATTTATTAACCTTGGATAAGTTCTCATGCAAACCATCGCGCCCAAGCATTATTAGTGTTAGTCCAATCTTTATAGTCCCCTATTTAGGTAACTTACTGCATATTGAATCTAATATCCAATTTAAATTAAATTAAAATTTTACTGTGTTCATGCAAAATCCACATAACTTATTCAAGATACCAAATCAACAAATATTGAGGAAATGTACAGTTCAGGTGTGAATTCTATTTAAATAGTAAGACCAAAAGAGTGCCACGAGCCTCATCTTATTGTCAACATAGGGTACACCATCCCTGGATGCATTATTTTCTGCTAACACAGAGTACAACATCCCCTAGTTGTCTCATCTTGTTGTCAACACAGGGTACACCATTCCCTGGTTGCATGATTTTCTGACAATACAGGGTACACCATCCCCAGGTTGCATTATTTTTCTGCCAACACAGAGTACAACATCCCTTGGTTGCCTTATCTTGTTGTGAACACACACCATCCCTGGTTGTATTATTTTCTGTCAACACAGGGTACACCATCCCCTGGATGCATTATTTTCTTTCAACACAAGGTACACCATCTCTTGGTTGCATTATTTTCTGTCAACAAAGGGTACACCATCCCCTGGATGCATTATTTTCTTACAACACAGGGTACACCATCCTCTGGTTGCATTATTTTCTATCAACACAGGGTACACCACCTCAGGATGCATTATTTTCTGTCAACACAGGGAACAATATTCCGTAGTTAAATTATTTTCTGTCAACACAGGGAACAATATTCCCTAGTTAATTTTTTTCTACGAAGGGTAAACATTTCCTAGTAACATTTCAGAGTGGCACGAGCGTCATCTTGTTGTCAACACAGGGTACACATTCCCCTGGATGCATTATTTCCTGCCAACACAGGGTACAACATCCCCTGGTTGTCTCATACTGTTGTCAACACAGGGTACACCATCCCCTGGTTGCATTTTTTTCTGTCAACACATGGTAAACCATCCCTTGGTTGCATTATATTTCTGCCAACACATGGTACAACATCCCCTGGTTGTGTCATCTTTTTGTCAATACAGGGTAAATCATCCCCTGGTTGCATTATTTTCTGTCGATGCGGGGTACACCATCCCCTGGATGCATTATTTTCTATCAACACAGGTGACACAATCCCCTAGTTGCATTATTTTCTGTCAACACAGGGTACACCATCCCCTGGATGCATTATTTTCTGTCAACACAGGGTACACCATCCCCTGGTTGCATTTTTTTCTGTCAACACAAGGTAAAACATCCCCTGGTTGTCTCATATTGTTTTCAACACAGGGTACACCATCCACTGGTTGCATTATTTTCTTTCAATACATGGTACAACATCCCCTGGTTGAATTATTTTCTACATAGGGTATAACATTCCCTAGTAGCATTTCAGAGTGCCACGAGCCTCATCTTGTTGTCAACACAGGGTACACCATCCCCTGATTGCATTATTTGCTGTCAACATAGGGTATGCCATTCCCTGGTTGCATTATTTTCTATCAAGACAGGGTACACCATCCCCTGGTTGTCTCTTCTTGTTGTCAACATAGGGTACACCATCCCCTGGTTGCATTATTTTCTGTCAACACATGGTACACCATCCGCT